>OX419720.1:5280857-7921286 GCA_948474765.1 Patella depressa
ACATAGTTTCTGATTGATGTATTTGTATTATAAAGGGCTATATTTTAGTTACAGTAAAGCGAAAAATTTTGAGATTGTTTGTGGAATCGGGGCCGGATCTTGCTCTGTCACTAAGCAACCAATTTCAACAATTTATTTTGAAATCAAACAAAGAAATGTGACTTAAGAAAACTATTTATATGGAATATAAACAGTAACTGATCGCTTTAATATTTTATAGATATAGTGCGACATTTCCAGTGGGATATCTTCTTGTATCATTTTCAAGATCAACTGATATTACCCTTCAGTTAAGCCAAGCTTTACGTCGGCTACCACTTAGGGTGATACCATAGACAAGTGTCTCCCAATCTAATTAAAATTCAGATCTATATTTCGTTTCGTTTTTTATAATTTCAATGGCCTACACTACATGTAGATCTAACAAATTATAGCGGTAGGTCACGTTCAGCCAGTTCAGATGTCAAGCACGCGACATTTGACCCTATAACCTCAGTCATTCCATTAACCAATCAGAATCGTTGTTGCTTTGATTTGATTTCTATCGCTAATAATGCCTACCCACAATTCCGCACAAAAAAGGTCAAACCCTCGATTTGACAGACAATTTGATTGGCTGACCCCTCATTTCAAGTAGAACATGAGTTAAATGATAAGTCTTTTAAATCCTAATGTAGTAAAGACAAGTAAAACGAAATTTTGAACTAAAAAAAATGAAACGAAATGGGGTCTGTGTTATAATCTGATTGAGTGTCTCCTGAAATGAAAGACTGGTCTATCATTTGTTCTTGAAAACAATAAGAGGACATTTGTCAAACTGCATGCATAATGATCAATGATTGCATTGAGTGTGAATGTTTAAGTTGTTTAGTAACTGAAGGAGAATAACGAATGACACAACACAATTATATGGAAATACAAGTTACTTTGCTTGATAAACACGAAAGAAATCGCGTGGAAATTTCGCCAGAAATAAATCTTTGAAAGATACTTCCCTGAGTACAAACTGTGTGGTTTGATGATAGTTTTGGGTTACCAGTTAGTGATACCCTGACATTTTTGTCCACTGCTTGCCCCGTGAGTGTTTTTCAAGTAATCCAGAATTTTTCTAGTAAGATTTCCATATATACCAAATTTGCCATACTTTATTGGATATAACCACCTGTTGAATAATTTCGGGAATACCTTACATTCCATATAATTGTGTCATGTGATATATAAATGTTTAATTGTTGTGTTGTATTTTACTCGATCGTTAAATGCCAGTCAAGGATTATAAAAACATGGCTCCTAGAAACAAAACAGGTACAAGATTCTAAGTCAATTACACACAGGGTGTCATTCCGTGCAACAAGCTCATAATGGGTACAATAAAGATAACTATGTCATTTATGGTGTTCTTTTTAATTTATGATTTTTTATGTTTTGTACATCAAAGTGTTTTATTCTCTTTTAGAATCATAAATTATAATATTTTATACATGAAATGTTTTATGGTATTTAATGAACTACATATCTTGTAACGTCATTTTAGTTTCATAACGAAATTATATGTCCTTTCATAGTGAAAACAATTGTTAGATATCTTGAAAGACATCTGTGAACATTGACAGACCTATTTGACAAGGTCAAAGGCTTATTTCCTCAAGGTCACGAGATGTAAACACGGTTTGGGCACATGACTTTGCCAAGGATCGTGGGTTAGGGTAAGGCGTATGGCAAGGTCTTGTGTAAGGGTTAGCGCCAGTCTTGTTTACAACCCGTAATCATGATAGATCTGATTGTCCTTTTGCAGTAAAAACAAATATAGACTATCTTAGTAATGTGTCCACAGTCGATATAAAAACAATTTGCAGAGAGTGGGACTGGGTAGGTGCTGGAAGAAGCATTCACTTCCCTTATCCCCCTCCTAACAAAAAAACAGACCTTATTTTGAAAACATTGTTACTGTCGAAGCCTTCTATATAATATAGCTTTAATATGTAAATCATGTAGACTATTTGAAGCCTTCTATAATGTAGCTTTAAACTTTTTTTGTTCATCATGTTATACATTATTTTATAATTCAGGAAACCACCAAATACTTTCTTATTAAAGAGGCATTATGCGAGAGCTAAAGTTGATTATTAACGGGCATTTTTCTGGCTTTAGTATTAAACATGCATTATTCAAGCGTTTAGGTCAGACATTTCTCTGGTTTCAAGGGGGGTTTGGATGGCCTAGTGGTCTAGAGTTCCACGCTACGACCTCTAGCTGGCCGGTCACCTCTGGCTTGCGGCTGTGGTTTCGATCCCAGGTGTGATCGTATGTGACATGGAGATAGGGACGCCTTCTCAACCTCGTGGGTTTCCTCCGGGCAGTCCGGTTTCCTCCCACTGCTAAAGACCCCTACGCGCGAGCGAATTATTGAAATAAAATTAAACCATATGTTAGTCCCGAAATGACCTAGTTTGTGTCGAGTGGACATTAAACCCCATTTCTGTCTCTCTCTCTCTGGCTTCAGATATTATATAAATTATTAGGGGGAGGGAGAAAGATTGGTTAGCATGTGCGGGCTGTTTCATTAAGCCTGTCATTTGTCATTGAGTCAACTGCTGTCGTTTTAAATCCCCAGTATGACATGACCAGGAGTAGGGTCGCCAGTTCAACCTCGTGGGTTTTCTCCAGTGTAACATAATCAGATAATATTAACTGTGGATTGAACTTCTTTATTATAACAGTGCAGGAACGAATATTACAAATACATCTATAACTCTAACAACCAATACAGCACACAGGAACATAACATTAGTTTGTCGTCATAATGACCAGCGTCCAAATTCACGTCTGCTTCCATTGTCACATGCCCTCGTTCTGCCTTGTAGAGCAGTCTCCGGTCTGCGGCCTCTCGATAAGGTTGTCTTCCATCGTCTCCCTTAAGCTTCTAACCTGAGATCATTTATAAGGCCAAGGTGTTATCCACAACCTTATTAGTATTTAACAGCCATTCACTAGTTATAATACATATATACTAGAAGCCTCATTAAACGGACAATCATATAATATTATCTAATAATACGAGAAGATAGTGACTAATTAACTAACTCAAATAATGCACGTGTAACACATATATATACTAATTGTACGACAGCTATAAACCACAGCTGCTTAATGTTGTGTTACAATTTCCTCCCTTTCCTAAGCTGTGAAACAGCCAAAATAATTATGAATTAATCATCATTTTTTCTTGTTAATATTTATAAATGCATAAGAATAACATAACGATCTACAAACAATACATAATAAGGGTCTTGTCAAATTGATTTTACTCGAGATAAACGATTATGAATATTTTGAACACATATAATTATCTTCAATAAGATATTTTCTGTTTTATAACGCATCAAATTTTCAAATGATTCATCTTCCTATACAAAACAAACGACAACACAAAGTAAAAATCTACCATAATGCTCTTAACTTGAGCTAAACCCTTCCTCTGGGGGTAATTACATATTAAAAATGTACCATAATGCTCTTAACTTGAGCTAACCCTTGCCTCTGAGGGTATAAATACATGTTCCTCTCTTTTTAGGAATCCAATAAAATACATCCCATTAATTATCGGGGAAAATATATACATAAAACATATTTATAGGAAGATAAAACATTAATTTTGGGATTGCCTCTTTAATCAAAACGGAAACTTTACGGAATACGTCTTAAGCGTTTTATAAAAATCTTTGAGACAACCACAAAATATTTCAATTCGTTTAAGAATAATACTTATTCTATTTCTCGTACCCAAATATTTATCATATTATGCCAAAGGATGTGTTCAAATTAAGACAAAAATCGTTTATATTCTTTTAAAACAAAATGACTCACCTTCTACAAAAATATTTTACACAAAGAGTTCATATTCCACAGTTCTTTCTTCTTTTATGTTAAAATCTCAGTCTTTTAAAGTTCTCATTATTAGGGTGTTTATTGTACAATAACTTCTTATTTCTTCATAACTTGTTTCCATGTTTTCTTGGGTTTTTTTTTATAACGGCTTCCACGTTGTGTTCTTTTTTTTTTTTTTTGAACTGTTGATTGACACGAATTCTGTCTTTTTACCCAACATCGACCAACAGGTTCTTCAGTCACGGACACCAAATGTTTGAGTTGTAACATAATCAGATAATAACTGTGGATTGGACTTCTTTATTATAACAGCTCAGGAACGAACATTACAAATACATCTATAAGTCTACAACCAATACAGCACACAGGAACATAACATTAGTTTGTCATCATAATGACCAGCGTCCAAATTCACGTCTGCTTCCATTGTCACATGCCCTCGCTCTGTCTTGTAGAGTAGTCTCCGGTCTGTGGCCTCTCGATAAGATTGTCTTCCATCGTCTCTTTTAAGCTTCTAACTTGAGATCATTTATAAGGCCAAGGTGTTATCCACAACCTTATTAGTATTTAACAGCCATTCACTAGTTATAATACATATATACTAGAAGCCTCATTAAACGGACAATCATATAATATTATCTAATAATACGAGAAGATAGTGACTAATTAACTAACTCAAATAATGCACGTGTAACACATATATATACTAATTGTACGACAGCTATAAACCACAGCTGCTTAATGTTGTGTTACACCAGGTCCTTCTGTTTCCTCCCACTACTGACCCCTTAAGTGCAAGCGAATTATTGAAATAAAATTAAACCATATGTTAGTCCCAAAATTACCTAGTTTGAGTTGAGTGTACATTAAACCCCATTTCTCTCTATATATATAAATTATTATTTGGATATTTATTCACATGATAAGGTCATAATCAACTGTCTACATCATCAGATGGGTGTGATATTGAGTGGATTAGATGATGTCTACCATATCTGCGTTAAAAGTTTATACGAGCAGCCAAGTCAAGATTTTTAAAAACTGCATGACTCCACTCACTCATATGGCATTAAAAGTTCTGTCAAGATAGTTGTATTCATGTATATCAAAACAGACCATCATATTTTCGTAATCCACCGTTTTATTTCTGTTATCGTTTGGATAACCATAATCCGATTCTGTTGATATGATGCTCGGGACAGGGTATGCTTACTCGCCATATATTAGCAGTTATTTGGATTAAAAGTTATACAAGTTTATAGCTTCAGCTGTCTGAAAAACCTGATAATATTAGCCATTCATAGCTTCACTCAGAATAAAGACCAGAATGAAGATTGGGACATATTTTTCAGTTACAACAAGAGTGTTATTGGGGCTTTAAACCTTTGAAGTAATTGAAATTCTACTCCATGTGCCATTTTTATATCATGCCCCTTCATTTTCAATTTAATCACGAGACCTGTGATAAAGAATATGCTCAAATTGTCTTCCATTATTTCATCTTGGTAGGATTTTGGTAGATTTCCTTCTTGTAATGAACCCCAAGGCCCGGCCAATTTGAATGTCTCATGCTTTTCTGGAACATTTGTTATAAATTTCTACCTCCATTTTCTTCAGGGAGGAAAATTTTTAGTTATTGGGGGGTGGGGGTGGATGTCTGAATGATTAGCGTGTGCGGACTGTATCATAAAGCCTGTCATTGTGTCAACTGACGTGGTTTCGAATCCCGGTTGTACGCAACAAGGGGTAGGGTCACCTGTCCAATCTCTGGGTCCTCCCGTTTTCTTTGCACTACTAAAGACCCCTTGAAATAAGATTAAGACCGTATATAAGTCCCGAAATGACCTAGTTTGTGTCAGTGGATGTTAAACCAGATTTCTCTGTCTCTCTAATTAGTTTCTTTATTATTCAGATAACACTTGTCAACCTGTCAAAACATGTTGTATAATTATTGATGGATAGCCGTGTTTGTAGGTACTTTTATTGTCCTCAATACATATCTTTACTTGAGTATATTTTAAAAAAATAATTAATTGATGGTATATTGCCCTTTAATACTCTACATTTAAGTTATGGTTACTAGTCTTTACCAGTCTTTGAAGAATTTAACCTTTAGTATATTTTTTTTTGAAAAAAATTAATTTACAACATTTTTTCCAGGGCTTGCTTTAGGTCATGCTTAATCTTAAAGCACAATCGATACAGAGTAATACATAGCTCTTTAACTTAAGTATATTATTTTTAAATTCATTACAAATTACACAATATTCTGTTATATGTCATTTCTTCAGTCAGAGATTTGTCTTTCTTCACTGTTTTTATTCAGTCAATTTACATACTAGATGTATTTTTTTTCATTACCTTGAAATTGCGACCTGCATGTGTTATGAGACATGGTTACTAAATAACAGAGAAATAGTCAAGCCATATCCATATATACCTTGTGTTGTGTTTTGTTCTGAAAAGTTGAAGGTACTTCTAGATGTCAATAAAAAATTAATGATATCCCATAAACATAAAATAGGAATTTGATAATTTAACATTATAACAGGATAAATAGTGCCAAATTCATAGCTTGCAATATGTGTAAAAATGCACAAAAAGATAAAAAATTAATTGGAATAATAGTAAAAATAGCCATAATTTTGACAAAAATGATTTTAAGTTATAAATCTATATATCGCATAAGAATTGATCAAGAATTAACTGCCTGCCTAAAGTCCAGGGCCCCATTTCACAAAAACTTTAGCTAAAATCACTAAAATAGACTTTAACTAAAATGCTTCAAATCGTTTTGTGAAACTCAACTATCTTAAGTTGGGATGAAATTTTAGTTTAAGACGATTTTAAGGAGATTTAAGTTTTTGTGAAACAGGGCCCTGAACCTTTATTCACAAAATGGGAAATGAAATGAAATGGGGTTTAACGTCCTACTCTTTTGCACCTAACCTGGGCTAATGGAGACGGACATACGCCATACAGTGTCCTATGAGGGAAATTTTGCCTGGGCAGCGGCGCTACGGCCTACTCTTATATCAAATTCCAACTGCCAAGGGATCTTTTATGTCCACTCCAATGTGTACACGGCTCCTCGGTTTTTCGTCCCATCCAAATGACTAAGCAGCTGTCCTTGCATCACTGACAAGGGGAAATCACGCTGGAAAATCGAGATGAACTTTCACGGCCAATGCAGGGATCGAACACTAGCGAACTGGCACCTTATCCCCCAAAGTGGGAGTCAGAGTGGCTACGTGGGTAAGATTCTAGCTTGCCCGTCTGGAGGTCTTGTGTTAGACCCCCTGCATCAGGAGGCCTGTCTTCTATAGCTCAGGGGCCGGTTGCACAAAGCTCTGTTAACTTTTAACGATCCGTTAACATGGAGTAAACGGATCGTTAACTTTAACGGAGAGAAAGGTTGTTGCTGTTAACTTTAACGGATAATGAAATTGACTGTCCAGCAACAGAAATTTAACGGACTGTTAACAAAGGACGCATGAAAGATAACGATCTGTTAGTTTAACGGATCGTTAAAATAACTTAGTTTTGAGCAACCGGCCCCAGAACAGTAGAACGTTAAACGGCATTTCCTTTTATTTATTCACAAAATAATAAACTAAGATATTTTAATAGAGGGTGCGAGGGAACTGCGCTACACATAATTTACACACAAAAAAAATATCTGCAGACAAGACATCATACAATTTACATAAAAACAAATACATGGACAAACAAACAATTCAAATAAAGTGAATTCAAATCCTGTTACAAATTTGTAGCTTTTAGCCAATGAATAGACGTGATTCTAGTGATGTATGTGTAATATGTAGTGTTTGTAGTATCGTCGACTTGTTCTTGTATTTTCAGGGTTTTTATGGTTTTTATTATTTATGTCAGTGTTTATTTATACTGTTTTTACTTGAGGCCAAACAAAATTAAATATTTATTTGTCAGGAACATCAATCAAAGATGCATTATGCATGAACTAAATCTGCAGGTATTTAGGCCTCAGATGGGTGCGATTTTGAATGTATCACCATTTCATAACTTAAGTTAAAAATCGATATAATTGTTTAGAATTGTTACAGCAGTACTTGACAATCTGGACAAAATGCCAGATAACTCCACTCACAATTATGTAATTTGACTGTAATTTTAAATATTTTTATTTCACATTATCTATATTGTTTAGCTTTTTATAGCAAGAATGGTTAGCTCTTTATCTAAGTCTTACATTATGCATTTTTAAATGTATTTAATTCATTATATATAAAGTAGCGTAATTTATTATACACAAAAAAGTTCTTTAATTATTCAATTGTATGTTTCATGACAATGGAATTGATTCACATATATATGGGCTTCCAAATACTGGTCATGAAATACGAACCAAGAATAGTTTTTTCATTTTTTAATTTATTTTGGCAAGTGCACTGTAAAACCAGCCCTAAAAAGGCTGAGCACACATAAAGGATTATTGTCTCCGACAGCCCCCCCCCCCCCCCGATTTCTCAGGAATGGCAATCGGTCACACAAAACGAGCAACAAATACCACATTGGTTTTCTATTAAAAATGTTTCATCAATTTACAATAAATCCTATATTAGACTGAATCCCTACTTGTATGTGATAAGGTATAGGGTCACCTGTCTATATAACCTTGTGGATTTTCGCCTGTTTTTATTCTGGCTTCATATGTTATATAAATTATTATTTAGACATTGGTTTATATAGTAAACCTATAATCAACCCGGGGGGGGGGGGGGCTGAATGGTTAGCGTGCGTGCACTGTATTATACGGCCTGCCATTGAGTCAACTGGCGTGGTTTCGAAGCCCCGGTTGTACGTGGCAAGAAGTAATGTCGCCGGTCCAACCTCGTGGGTTTTCTCCGGGTACTCTGGTTTCCTCCCACTGCTAAAGACCCCTACATGCAAGCGAATTATTAAAATAAAATTAAACCATATGTTAGTCCCAAAAGTGGACGTTAAACCCCATTTCGCTCTCTCTATAATCAACTCTCTAGACCATCTATATTGAATTATTATATCGAAATCTTACATAATACTTGTATAACATTTTGATGTGTTGTGTGTATAATATATATTGATGTAATTTACTGAAGATGAGTAATATTTGTCTCTCTTAATATGTTAGAAATGTTGTATTTATTTTAGGGTAGATGTGAATGATTTGTAATTGCATAATATCTTTAGAGCTTAAAGTAAATTTTTGGGGGGTAGATTCCATGAAGTATAAATAATTTCCAGGCGCGGAACCAGGGGGGCCCTCAGCCCCAGTGACATAGTTGATTTTCATTTTCATTTTCTTTGTTACTTTTGTAGTTTACATATCTGTACTCTTTAATAGATGATATAAACATGATTTTCACATTGTCTCCGCCCAAACAATCCAAGGTTGCAACGTATTACCCTTTGCTCCAATGTGTGCCCCCCCCCCCCCCCTGACAAAATCCTGGATCCGGGCCTGATTTCTATCAGTAAATCTTTTATTTTAAGCGAAAAAGTACTATTATATTTTAAATAATTTGTAAGAACCAATCTTTTACCCAAAATAAAATATTTAGTGTAGATTCTGTAATATTATAAACAATTTGTAAGAGCAAATCTTTTAATTGCAATAAAATATTTTAGGGTAGATTCCATATATAAATAATAATTTTTTAAGTGGTATCATTTATTTGAAATAATATATTTTAGCATAGATTCACGTATCATAAACCATATGAATTTCATATAAAGTGCATTTGAAATATAATCAGGAGGTTGCACAAATTTGAATTTTTGCACTTTGTGAGAAACTTTTAAAATTATGTTTTAAAAAATTAAAGATAGTGTAGCTAAATGATCATTAGACAGGTGCCTAGCTCCAATTTTTTACGTTTGAAATTTTAAAAAAAACAGAACATAACTCTCATAGGGCATCATTTATCAAAATGCCAAAGAATTGAAAATCAAATTGGCTTGATCTAATCAGCTATTTTGTGGCAATATGAAAAATACCTGGGTGGCTTATTCACAAAATATTTAATCTGAAATATTTTTTAATAATCCATATCTTTCACTGGCCAAAAGATAGAATGTGTACTAAGAATCTAGCCAGTTAAATGGCTGAAACCTTGGACAGATTTTGTGATTTAGGTCCCAGGTCAATTGATGATTCTACACTAGTCGTGTTTAATGTATACTGAGTGTGACAGAGGCTCTGCAGCCTACTCTTATTCCAAATTCCAACTGTTGAGGGTTCTTTGAACTGAAAATCAACATGTAGACAGACAGGCCATGCCCACAGGTCAATATTGAAAAAAAATGTTGTCAATATTTTATTTCATAAGCAACATCACCCAAAACATTAACGAAATGAAAACAGAATAATAAGGGTATTTTTATACTGTCAATGTCACAATATGTAAACAGGGATAGGACACATGATTATTGCCAAGGGTTAGGGTTAGCACTAGCCCTGTGTACATCTTGTGACCTTGACAGAATCTGTAGATGGGCATAATATTTAGACCTAGTCACCCCATATTGATCCGCCACAGGGATGGTCAACTTGTTTCTATATTCATAGTAAATATAGTTAATGGTGATAGGTAAATGGTGATAGGCGAATGTCACCATGAACACAGTCTGGTAATCATTTGATCAATCTCTGGTTAGAATATAGAAATAGGCTGACAATCTACTTTAAGTTCACCTACTGACTTTTAAATGTCAGCAAAATGTTAGTTATATAATCTTGGTATTTATTGATTGGTGGGTGAATTGATCTGTTTTGAAACACATCTGTCTTCTGGTTAAATATATCTAAACTTATTAAGAACACTCTTTTATTGTGGGGGGTTGGGATGGCTGAATGCTCTAGAGTGCCGCGCTTCGACCTATAGCTGGCCGGTCACCTCTGGCTTGCAGCTGTGGTTTCGAGCCCTGGTGTGAGCGTATGTGGCATGGAGATAGGGGCGCCTTCTCAACCTTGTGGGTTTCCTCCGGGCACTCCGGTTTCCTCTCACTGCTAAAGACCCCTGCGCGCAAGCGAATTATTAAAATAAAATTAAACCATATGTTAGTCCCAAAATGACGTAGTTTGTGTTGAGTGGACGTTAAACCCCATTTCTCTCTCTCTCTCTGTCATCGAGTCATCAGGAGACGGAAAACCCCATTTCTCTCTTTCTCTCTGTTGTTGTTTTCACTTATTTCTATGGCCATGATGTCCACACTAAAATTATACGGAACTTTTGCTTAATATAAAGGCTTGTATTTATCGAAGCAAGTTTCTGATTACCGGTATTTTAATTTTACTTATCAAGTGAATCATGAATAATATAATTTCTGAAATAAACAAAGAACATGTTTCCTTTATGCTTTTACTTGTATAGATTTTAGATTGTTTTAGATGGCTGGATAATGAATTATATGTTGATTTATGTCATTATGAGTAAAAGTTGTTCTGGTTGTTCAAGACTATTGTTATTTTATTGATGTATTTGTTGATGTATATAAGAATAAATTATGATTGGAAAATAAATTGTTAATCATGAGTGTTCAGCTACAATTTAAAGTTGACAAGACAAAATAAATCCATGAAAAGTATATCGTTTTCATAGTTAAGATGTGACTTATCCTCTGGCTCCATTACAGCCCACAGCAAAAACATGCCCTTTTACCCACCTCGATTACATCATACATCAAAGATATGCCCACTTTGATTACATATCACAGCATATACCCATGACAAAGATACATGTATGCAATCAAATCCCCTTACTTCCTATGGCACAGATAATTCTCAATGTAAAGATTTGCCCTCTCACCCACCTTTGATTTAGATTTCATGCAAAGATATGTTCCCAGCCCTCACCCACCCTTAACCCTTGTGGGTGCACGTGGTGAGAATACTTACAGATGTATTTGAATTTAAAAGCAGCGGTTAAGTTTTTATTTGCATTTATATTTGACAACTGAAAAACAACTAAATTATTATACAAAAACATTTAAGTGATATTTTGAACAGATTTAATAATACTCACAAAATTGCTACTTTGTGTACTATGTTCTAACAAGGTTAAATGGCGATTCACGCTTGATACAAAAACCATAGAATTTTTGGAATTCATCATTTAATTTTTGGTATTTGTAACATGCAGATGTTGAAAGAGAGAATAGTCTGGCATACGCAATATGGTATCAGGCAGCAAACACATTAGCAAAATTCCTACTGCGAGTTGTAAGTTTGGGGTCCGATTGGACCCCTTGTGCCCTACAAGCGTTGGGCCTGTTTGGCATGTAACATAACTCTTCATGTGGGAAGCAGATGAATACCGATCTATTCGCTATGTTTAAAAATATATTGGAGACAAAGTCACTAAATTTCAGGAAGCAGTGCCCAGTAGTTATTACAAAACACTATAAAACAAGTGCATGGGGTCCACGGAGACCCCACGTGCACCGACAAGGGTTAAGTATATCCCACAGCAATATGCCCCCCTCACCCACCCTTGATTACATCCCACAGCAAAGATATGCCCACTTCTCTCACCCACCTTGATTACATCCCACATCAAAGACATATGCTCTCACACCCACCTGGATTACATCCAAAAGCACAGAGATGCCCCGTCACCCACACTTGATTTACATCCCATCCCATGCAAAGATATGCCCCCTCACCCACACTTAAGTACGTCCCACAGCATATATATGTCCTCTCCCCCACCTGGATTACATCCAACAGCAATGAGGAATGAGGATTTGCCGAGAAAGTTCCTCAGAAGATTTAATAATGATAATAATAGCCCCTAGTCGAAAAACTACTATCCCGTGTACATGTGCATGTAAAAGAAGTCCTTAGATCTGGAAATTGGAGTAAGAGAAAGCTACAGCGCTGCTGTCAGTGCAAAATATCCTCAAAGCCCAGTTGGTGCAGAAAAGTAGGACCTTAAAAACTCTGTTTTATTTCATCACCTGTATAAAAAATTAAAACTAGAAATGAAATGGAGTTTAACGTCCTACTGTGCTGCTCCGAATTGAGGTAATGAAGACGGGCATATCCCATACAATGTGCTAAGAGGGGAAATTTGCCAGACAGCGGCACTACAGCCTACTCTTTTGGGGGGAATTCCAAATGTCAAGGGATCTTTTATGTGCACACCAACGTGTGCATAGGATCTGAGTTTAAAATAAACTAGAAGTACTAAAGACAATGATATTTTATTCAATCTATTTATTTACAGATTTTCATTTAATTAACAAATTTTATTCAGCTGATGATAAATTTTTACATATTCAGACAAAACTGAGACTATGGACTGTGTCAGTTCTCAATACATGATTCATTAAATATAAAACAATTTCATTTTCTTAATATAATGTCTTTTCCTATAGTAAATCAGTTATATATAGAGAGAAACGGGGTTTAACGTCCACTCGACACAAACTAGGTCATTTTGGGACATGGTTCAATTTTATTTCAATAATTCACATGCGCGTAGGCGTCTTTAGCAGGGCGAGGAAACCCAGGAGGTTGGACAGGTAACTCTACTCCTTGTCACGTATAACCAGGGAATCGCAACCACGCCAGTTGACTCAATGACGGACCTTATGATACAGCGCGCAACGATTTGGCATCTAAACCTTCAAAATCTGTTATAACCTACTAGGTTTTCAGTTCTTCAGGATTCAGATAAATACATGCAAGGGATGTTTTTTTTTTAAATTTCTAAAACAAAATTTGAGTGGATGTCTTTTAGAAAGAGCATCTAACTAGGCTTATTTTTGTGTGGTCCTACTATAATATTGCAAATTTTTCAGGCACTTTAAATCTTATGCCATGTACAGGTGGTTTTAATTTTTTGTAGGAAATAATAGTTTCCTTCACTTATTTTAAGTTTTAAACAAATAAAACCAGAAACAATATACAAAGTTTTGTATATTTTACTTTCAAAAAAGAAATCTGATTTGAATACGGATCTGTATTTCATTTCGTTTTTTCATATTTTTGATGGGCTACGCTACAAGTAACTTTTGACCCTATGATGTCATACATTGATTAAACAATCAGTGTTGACATTTCTTATGGTTTACCCACAGTTTAGCACACACTGTTCCATTGATTAATCCTTCGTCGCTACAATCAAAACGCCAATAATATAACAACTCTTCCAGATCCTAGTGTTGTAAAGACAAGTAAAACGAAAATTTAAACTATAAAAAAAAGAAAGAAACTAAATAGGATCTTTGTTTTAATCCGATTGTATTTCTATGCAAATTGACTGACATACAGATTTCTTAGTCATTCTTAACGCAAGATGAACACCGATTGGAAAAAAATTGCTCAAATATGAACACGGGGCCAGAAATACCTCCAGATTTCAGCTTTTTATATTGGCGGAAAATAATGATATAGTCTTTTCATTGGCTGAGCTAAAATCATGCAACATAGTGTAATAGCTGCAAACCAATGAAAAGCGTGAATTCTTAAAACATTCTGTTACTGATTCCCCCTGATTATCGACTGGTTTCACGAAGTACAAACAACCACCGATTACTGATGCCTATTGAGCAATAAAACATCTTTTATAAAACTATAAAGAAATTTTACGCTTTCTTTCTTTTTTATTCAGTTTCTTCGACGTAGAATCGCCACCGTCTACACCAAAATTAAATGATTTGGAAAGTTTTGTTTTTTTCTCACTAGAGGGAGACAATTCACCATTCAATGCGAATTCGTCACTTTTTCTTTTCTTTTTTGACAATTTCTTAATTTCAGTTTTATTATTTTCTTCCTCAACATCCATCTTTGAAACTTGGGCGTCATCTTCGTTTTCGATTTGTTTATCTGATTCTGAATCAGTCCTTTCCTTTTGTTTTTTCTTGGATTTTTTGGAACTTTTTGGTGTTGCCGTCACGATCTTCTCAGCTTCGTGATCACCATTAACATGCAGTGTATCTCCGTTTATTTTTTCGACTGATTTCGGTTTATGGTCTTGACTGCTGTGTCGCTCCTGTCGTCTAGATCTGAAATATCAAAATATTAAACTGAATATTTGACAATAACTTAATTTTACAATAATAAGTGGCAGATTTCTCTTATGTTGCTACTTGTTTCATTCTTATGCGAGAGAGAAATGGGGTTTAACGTCCACTCGACACAAACTAGGTGATGTGGTTCAATTTTATTTCAATAATTCACATGTGTAAAGGGGAAGGAAACTGGAGGACCAGGAGAAAACCAACGAGGTTGAACAGATGACCCTACGCCTTGTCACATTCAAGCATGAATCTAAACCACTTCTCCTGACTCGATGATATAGAGAGAGAGAGAGAAATGGGGTTTAACGTCCACTCAACACAAACTAGGTCATTTCGGGACTAACATATGGTTTAATTTTATTTCAATAATTCGCTTGCGCGTAGGGGTCTTTAGCAGTGGGAGGAAACCGGAGTGCCCGGAGGAAACCCACGAGGGTGAGAAGGCGCCCCTATCTCCATGCCACATACACTCACACCAGGGCTCGAAACCATAGCCGTAAGCCAGAGGTGACCGCTAGAGTTCGAAGTGCGGCAATCTAGACCACTAGGCCATTCGAACCCCCCGACTCGATGACAGACCATATGAGCCCCCCCCCAACACGGAATCATGATGGGACATATAGTTTACTCACCGTTTCCCTACACCCTCATCTAGTACACCTTTATATCTATTGAAAGCCTGTCGTGTATTTTTACAGAATTTAGGTTTTAAACTTGAAATCTTCTCTCGCATATCATCTGTTATTTTCTGAAATAAAATTTTTTTACAAAATAATTATTAATAATAAATTATTCAATGTAAATATTATAAGTGGTTGTCAACTTTCATCAATATCAGATAAAATTTGTGACCTGTACAGTGTCCACAAAAAATTCATTTTTTTACAATATACAAAGAAAAGAGAGATATAGTCTAGTTTGGGGATAAAGATATGGTATAACTTCATATCAACAATTCGCTTGAATTCAGCGGTCTTTAGCAGTGGTAGGAAACCAGAGGACCCGGAGAAAACCCAAAAGGTTAGGCAGGCAACCCTAATCCTTTTTCACTTCCAAGCTTGTGATCAAACTAGGTCAAATCTCATGTTTTAAATCTCTTTCTATCATCTATTAACTTTATTGATTATCAGTCACATATTGTACGTCTCACATTAAAGGTGAATAACTCTATTCAACATTCACCAGTGAATTTGGAAGTGTCCAGAATGTTTAACTACAAAATATGTAAGTTGGTCATTCAAAAATGCTCTTGGGCCTGTTATAAATGCTAGTGGGTCATTCATAAATGCTAGTGGGTCAGTCATAAATTCTAGTGGGCCAGTTATAAATGCTAGTCGGTCATTCACAAATGCTAGTGGGTCATGAATACTACCGTTACTTGGTTAGTGATAAATACTATTGAATGAATTGAAACCTTGTTGTTAGCCGTATTCTCCTTTTAAAAAATATACCCCCCGCCCCCACACAGACTATTTTTGAGGGGTTGTTTGAGAAGCAAAATATTATTTTTGTATGGCCTGTGAATAAGAAGAACACAGAGAAACATGGAATAAGTGGATCACCCCATCCGTCTGTTTAAAATCATATATATCTCCATCAACTTTATTGTCCACACAAACCCCCATGATTATAAATGTGTGAAATCAAGAGTAAATTGAATATTAACTTACCGTTTTAACTTGTGGTGAGATTTGAATCATTTTAAATAAAATGTTGAAGATTTCCTGTAGGAATTTAGGTTTATAATTATCTTTCACATCAAACGATAGAATAAACTGAAACATAAAATTATATAACCAGATGTAATGGTATATTACTGAGATATTATCAATAAATAGAAGGAAATGAGCTTTAACTTCCACTCAATCCAAACTCGGTCATTTAGGATTAAAGGGCCAATCTCGATTATATTTTGGTAAGTAAACAATATGTTTGTCCCGAAATGCCAAAGTTTGTGTTGAGTGGAAGTTAAACCCCATTTTTTCTCTTTAAAATTGGGATAGTCCCTTTAAAACATGGTTCAATTTTATTTCAAGAATTCGCTTGCGTGTATAGGTCTTTGAAACAGGAGGATCTGGAGAAAACCAGAGAGGTTCGACATGCGACCCTAGTCCTTGTCAGAAGATACAATTAATGGGGAATCGAAACCATAACACTTGACTCAATGACAAGACCTTATGATCTAAAGTGAACACATTAAACCAGTCATCCAAACACCTCGTTCAATAAATAAATTTATCATTCTAATCGCTGACATGAATAATGTTCATTTAAAATAGTCACATTCATTTCCTAGCCATGGATTACATTGAGAAGTGATGACAATGTTAAACATTATCTCAATAAATACCATGCTAAATCAATCTTTTCTTTTCTAACCTTTTTTAAAACAGGTAAAATAGCATCTTCAAATTTCTGCCATTCTTCAGATTTCAATTCTAAACACTGTAATAAAATAACATATATCAATAAGATATTCATGACCTTTGAAAATATGAATATTCATCACATATGTACATCTGAATATTCATGACCTTTGAATATATGAATACTAATGAGTTGCTTGTAAATTGTGCAGTTGTCTTCTGTACATCAAAGAGACAACATAAAGCCTTGTAATGGCTGTAAGAATAAATGAATAAATATAAAGTATGTTCAATGAAATGAATTGTCCTTAATATTTATAAAAGTGTACTTACTGTTTTTTTAACTAATAAAGTTGACATATAACCACATGCTAATGTCTGTAAAATATATAAACAATTTTAAAAACAATTAAACTTGTATGTAAATATATAAAACTATTTGTGGGTTGATAATCTGTCCATTGATATACTCTTGTTTCGCATTTCAACTGTCAAGGGTTCTTTTACAGCACAACAATGTGTAGACAGGACCTTGTGTTTTTTTCTCATCCAAATGACTACACACTGTCCCTTGTCAGACCCTTCACACTGCACCACTCACAAGGAGGAACCAAGCCGTAAAAATCGATCATGGGATCTCTGGGCTAGCAAGCTAACATCTTTCTCAATGAGCCACCATGCTCGGGATTTGAGTGAAAGGAATGGGTGTTTCTATTGTCTTATCATCCTACCTTATTATAAACTTTAATTCTCTCATTCTGTAGAACATCCAACAATGTAACATTTAAAAACCAAAATAATTTCTGAAAAATAAATATACAAGCCACTGTCATAAATAAAAAATTCCATGTTTTATTAAGTATCATAGTAAATATTACTTCAAATACAACTTCTAGATTTATTACGTAGCTCCCGTCTTCCATTAGTCCAGGTAAGGTGCAAAAGAGTAGGATGTTAAACCCCACTTCATTTTATTTTTCTATTACGTAGCAAATCACGCAATCTGATTAAAACACAGATCCAATTTCGTTTCGTTTTTTATAGTTCAAAATTTCGTTTTTACTTGTCTTTACTACTCTTGGATCTGGAGGACTTGTTACTTAACTTGTGTTCTGCCTGAAATGAGGGGTCAGCCAATCAAATGGTCTGTCGAATAGACCGTTTGACCTTTTCATGCGTGGAACTGTGGGTAGATACATCTATACTAACACCAGCGGGTAGTGATCAAAACAAAACAGAAGTAGATTTTAAAAAGCATGGCGGTCGCTAATTGGTTAATCGAATGACTGACGTTATCGGGTCAAACGTCCCGTGCTTGATACCTGACGTCATAGAACGTGAGCTCCCACTATAACTTGTTAGATCTACATGAGTGTAGGCCATCGAAGGTATAAAAACGAAACGAAATATAGATCTATATTTTAATTAGATTGCAAATCACGTGAAGACAACATAATAAGTGAAATATCAATATACAGTCATAGCATGTCACAAAGGGAATACTCCTTAACGAAGGGAATTAAATTCTGTCAGCTGCAGGGACTGGCAGAACTGTGACAGAGCTGAATTCCACATCACTTGATTGCAACTGTCATTTCAGGACGTTCCAGACTGTCAATCGAACACCCTCTGGGTAAACATCACTAAAGAATCAAACTTGAATACTTACAGGGAATTTCTCTAACATGTTGTTAAAAAGTCCTGGATGGAAACGATATTCTCTGGAAAATACAAATAAATACATATACGCAAAGCTTATCGTTTCTTAGCTATATAACTGCCATTCAAATTGAATATGTTATAGTTAGTTACATTGTATTTATAATGGCATATTTGATAACTTACATTTCATTATACATGTATAAAACCTATATAGTTCTATATAACCTGACACAAGTATAACTTACTTTTTATTATACAGGAAAAATGATAAATTCTGTTTCAGAAAATCAACAACCTTTTCTGTGTAATTTTCTGATTTCTGTAAACACATGGAAAGAAAACAGTGTTAATATTAGCAACATACAATATACCCAGAGTGTTACACTAACAGTTCAACAAAACTACTCAACAACACACAGGTAATTAGGAGATAAACACTTCCTGTTACGTATTTAGAGGGGGTTTATTGTCCATTTAACCATGCTTGAATCATTAGAACACGAGACGCGATAGCGTCGAGTTGTTCTAATGGATAATTCAAGCATGGTTAAATGGACAATAAACCCCCTCTAAATACGTAACAGGAACGTGTTTATCGATATTGTAGCTCAAATATTTAGGGATTTTCTTAGGAACTATTTAGGAAACATTCTTACACCTATTTCAAAAAGCCGTTATTTGCCCACGTGCTTGCGTTCATTTTTCAAAATATTCTCAACACAGATTTAGGCCGTCCTGGCTTTCCTTCAAATTTAAAATTCTGGATTCTCGAGTGTCTAGTAAATGAATTATGAAAGAAAATGCTATTCGGATATCGATATAATTTTTTTTTAACGTTTGAAGATTTTTTTAAAAGAACGGGAAATAAGTCTTACTGTGTCATTTTAAGGGACGGGTGTTAGCGCGATAGAAATAATTCCGGCCTGCTATCCGAGACTAAAAGAGGGGTAACTCTTGGCAACAAAGGTTTCTTCGCTTCGTGAGTTTCATGTAAGTTTTCAGTCTTTATTATTTTATTTGCAGACTTTTATCACAACCCAGCAGCTTGTTCGTGTTCAAACAATTGCATTTCGTACTTACATCTGCAAAAGTACTGTATAAAACTATGACAGTGGTAGCAAGCCTAAGATTTCAAGTGGTTGCTATGTATACTATTCTGACGTGTTGTCAACAAATGTCAATTTTGGCATGTTTAGATATTCAGCTGCTATTTTCGACCCCCTCATTGTATTTTTAAGCGGTTTCTTGTGACTAATGGCTTATTATTAGGTAGATCATATTAGTCAGACTTTGATCAAACCGTGATTTAATAAAAAATCCACCTGATTAAGTAAAAATTGATTGGTGAGTGAAGCTATATCCTACCAAAAAAGAAAATAAATTTGTCCATACTGTGACAGCCTAGTTACGAATATATTTAGATACCTGAAAACGGTTTTAATTAATATATGGACTGATTTTCTACTGTTTTATGTATTTCAGAAATGTGTTTTCATAAAAGATGATGTTTGAAAATGGTGTGATAGTCATATGTGCAGAATTTCTTGAAGATATTTGCCAATAAAGATTTGAGTTGAGGAAGATCATGGAGCACAAAAATGAAAAAAAGTACACTGGAATATTTATACGCAGTAATTCGCCTTGATAATTCAGAGGGGGTTTATTGTCCATTCGACCACACTTTTCGACCAATCAGAATCGAGGAAATTTCTAATTTGTGCTACAATAGTCTTTAAATTAAAATAACACCTATGTATAACTTTTTAAATAAATAGGATAGATTTGGCTTATTGTGACGATAGAAGCTATTCTCAGACTTAAGAATTTACTCAAAATTAAGCATTCTCAGACATAAGTAAGAATTTATTCAAAATTGTTTTCCTTATTATAAAACTTTTGTTATTCTATGTACAAAGTTTTGTGTTTCTGAATCAAAGATATATCTCATGAACAGTGATTGAAAGTTGAGTAAATTCTTAAGTCTGAGAAAGTTTTGTGAACTCGGTGAAAGGGGTTTTACTTTGATAGGCTAAATCATAATACATCTACTGTAACAATAGTTAAGAGATTTATGTACCTTTTTCTTGGGTTTTGTATCGTCACGTTTCGTCGGGTTCAACGTTTCATTATCTAACAACAACAACTTCATCTAGAAATAAATAAAATACTTTTATATAATTCATGTTAAAATCAATTTGACTATCTATTATATTGTGAATCATCACTGTTAATAGCCTGCTCATCACCTGATGAGTCAATCCTGATTATGTGAATCTAGAATCGAACAGTCAAACCTTGCAATATATTAATTAACGTTCACTCGACACAAACTAAGTCATTTCCGGACTAACATATAGTTTTTATTTCATTTCAATAATTCACTTGCGCGTAGAGGTTTTTAGCAGAGGGAGGAAACCGGAGGACCTGGAGAAAACCCATAAGGTTGGACAGGTGACACTACTCCTTGTCATGTACAACCAGGGATTCGAAGCCATGCCAGTTGACACAATGACAGGCTTTATGATACAGCGTGCACGTGATAACCATTCGGCCATCCAACACTCCTGTTGATTATCTGGGGATTGCGGTGCCTAATTGGATAAGGCGCTGGTTTGCTAGCCTGGAGGTCGGGTGTTTGATCACTGCATTGGCCGAGAAAGTTCATCTCGATTTTCCGGCATGATT
Organism: Patella depressa; assembly: GCA_948474765.1. Classification (NCBI taxonomy): domain Eukaryota; kingdom Metazoa; phylum Mollusca; class Gastropoda; family Patellidae; genus Patella; species Patella depressa. The sequence goes on from OX419720.1 coordinate 5,302,505, forward strand.
TCCCCTTTCATGATGAAGGAGAAGAACAGCTGCCTAGTGATTCGGATGGGACGAAAAAACGAGGTCCCATGTACACATTGGAGTGCACGTAAAAGATCCCTTGGCAGTTGGAATTCAATGTAAGAGTAGGCCGTAGCGCCACTGCCCAGGCAAAATTTCCCTCATAGCACACTGTATGGCGTATTGCCCGTCTTCCATTAGCCCAGGTTAGGTGCAAAAGAGTAGGACGTTAAACCCATTTCATTTCATTAAATTTTGTTAATTATCTAGAATCTGTCAGTCAAAACTTACAATATATAAACAAGCATTGGATATTTCTTTTACTAAAACCAAATCTGTAGCTGAAAAATAAAAAACAAAAATATAAACACATCACTTCATATTAAACCTATAATATAACTTTGTGTTTCGTGTTCAAATCTCATAGTATGCAGAGAAGAACCTTCAAGCCCAATCTTGCCAAGGAAAGAGGAGAGCAAGGTATAGGCCATGGTATATCATAATTCAATAATTCGCTTGCCAAAAAATGAAATGCGCCCTACTGTGCTAATGAAGACGGACATACATCATACAGTGTGCTATGAGGGAAATTTTTCCTGGACAGTGGTGTTACAGCCTTCTCTTACATCGTATATCAAATTTAAACTGTCAAGGGCTCTTTTACATGCTTTCTGAACAACAATACTATGTCCCTTGCAAAGTCTACTGTCCTGTACCAGTGATATGGAGGAGGGAGAGAGAAATGGGGTTTAGCGTCCACTCGACACAAACTAGGTCATTTCAGGACTAACACATGGTTTAATTCTATTTCAATAATTCACTTGCGCGTAAGGGTCTTTAGCAGTTGGAGGAAACCAGAGTGCCCAGAGGAAACCCACGATGTTGATATGGAGGAACCAAGCTGGAAAACCTCAATGAATTTACTTGATTAACGTAGGAATCAAAAACAGGTCCTTCGCGTTAGTGAGCCGATGTCTTACTCACTGTGACTCCCTAATTTGCTCGCACACAATAGTCTTAGAAATGAGAGGAAACTGGAGAACCAGGAGAAAATCTAGCAGGTTATAAGGCATGCCACGCTAATACAAGCATGGGATCAAATTCACAACTTTCAAGGTCATGTTTTTAATAGGGTTCTATATTCAGTAGTTATTATATCAGATTCAACAGTTAATCAGATTCATCACAATAAAATCGTCTTGATAAAATAAATCATATTGCATCTCTTACCTTTTGTACTGAACTGGACAATCTCTTGTAGAGTCTTGAATAACCATTCTTTATCTACTTCACTTGCTCCCTTCATCTAAATAAAGGATAAGTCCAAATTACATTAATTTGTTTTTTCTATGTTGTGAAATCATTTTGCTACTACAACTATACATTGTATCATCACAACATTTAGAGAGAGAGAGAGACAGAGGGAGAGAGAGAGAGAGAGAGAGAGAGAGAGAGAGAGGGAGTTGTTTACAGGGTTCCCGCGACTTCGTCCAACATTTTTTCAAGGATATTCAAGGATAATTATGCGTCAAATTCCAGGATTTTCAAGGATATTTTTAGCCTAAAGTTACAATTTTTCATCTTAAAAACAACCAAAACATTACCAACTGTCGTTACAATTGAAGACATAAACTGTTTTTTATTATTACAGATCGACTTTCGGCACACCGGGGAAAACTCCCGCCATTTTTAAAACAGAGTTATTTCCCTTTTCCTTATTATGCATTGTTTAATGTAATTACTAATACCGATTTTGATTAGTCAGTGTAGTGGCTTCTAGTATGTTAATTGGACAATGGAGTCACGTGAGAGTATTTGGTTGCCTAACGGTAAATGTCATTGGCTTGTCTTGTTATTACGTGACAAAACACAGCTGTTTAGTAAGATCAGTTGATTGACAGCTATACGTCAGAGTTATTGTTTAGTATAACCAGCACTCTTATAATCTAAACGGTTTTTTAAGATCAACTTACCAGTATTACCATCAAAATTAAGGATCTCAACTGAAATTCAAGGATATTTTCCTATTTCCGCGAAATTCAAGGATATTCAAGACCTTGAAAATGAAATTTTAAATTTAAGGATATTCAAGGATTTTCAAGGACCGCGGGAACCCTGTGTTTAAGGTCCATTCAACACAAACTAGGCCATTTTGGGACTAAAATATGATTCAATTTTACTTCAATAATTTGCTTACCCGTAGGGGTCTTTAGGTGTGGGGGAAAACCGGAGGACCCAGAGAAAACCCATGAGGTTGGACAGACAACCGGGGATTCAAAACCACGGCAGTTGACTCAATGACAGGCTTTATCAATTTCAATTGACCATCCAACCCCCTCTATATTGTTAGAGATGTATTGGAATTAATATAAATTGCATACTTACATGCTTTTGGTTGTAGAGAATATCAAACGATTTTTTCGTTTTTACGTGAAGTTCTCTCTGTCCCTCTTTACTATTTGATTTATCCATAATTCTTAACAACGGTAAAACCAAACTCTGCAATTAAACAATTAAAATTCATCATCATCATCATCATCATCATCATCATCATCATCATCATCATCATCATCATCATCATCAAAGCTTCAGTCAAATTTAAATATGACTGAATCTGAGAAATTTCTGTGTCGCTACAGTGCAGTTGACGCTTATGGCTGCCCTCAAATCATTTCACTTTATTTTAATTGTTTGTTTGTTTGTGATTTGGGGTATTTTGTCTTGTCCATATATTTGTTTTTGTGTAAGTTATGAGTGGTGCAGTATCACTTACTATTATGGTTTGCGATTAATCGTCGATTTGGGACTGAATTGTTTGTGATTTCTGAGTATGATATCTTGTCCATATATTTGTTTTTGTGTAAATTATGTGTGGTGCATTTCTCAGCACTTACAATAAGATGGTGCATCTCATATTTACAGATATCTTGTACGGTTTATAAGATATGTACAGGGAAATGATAACTAATTAATATTGAATTAAATAACCAACTTACCACAGCTATTTGAGCTTGTATATCACTCTTGACTAGTATCTGGATTAAATCTACTACTCTGGAAGTAAAATAATTAAAATTAGGGGAATTCAGGTTACAAAACGAAACGTAATAAAATTGTAATAAAAGTTTAACGTCCTACTATTCTGCTCCGACTGGGAAAATGAAGACGAGCACATGCCATAGAGTATGCAATGACGGAAATTTTGGCCAGACAGCAGCACTATGGCATATTCTTACATTGAATTCCAAGGGATCCTTAACGCCACAGGACCACAAGGTTTTACAGTCTGGAAAATCCCAGGGGGATGGTCTCGTCTTTTATGCAAGTGCTTGAAATCACAAGGGTTGTTCTTGAGACAAGTAATGTTATTTTGATTCCCCACTTTAAAGGTAGTTGGGTCATTAGTCAAACCCTGGTCATCAGTTGAACCATGAGGGTTTTTTCCAGGTCCTAAAGACCCCTACACACATGCGAATTATTGAAATAAAATAAAATCATGTTAGTTCCGAAATGACCTAGTTTATTCTATAGAATGTGTTAGTACCTTGTTTTAAAAGCTAAAAACTGTTTCTCGGCTTCTACACCAGCTTTTTTTCTCGACGATTTTCGCATACTTCTGAAGGCCTCAGCTAATTTATCATCCATCTTCTCCATATCGCTATCATTTAAATCTGAATCTGATCCCTGAACAAATAAATGTGTAGTTAGAATTATTTATAATATTTATACACCAAGGCCTTAATTATGATAGTAATAACAAGACGACTGCACTACACGAAAAATAACGATAAGACAGACCTGCGATCAACACTACACAGACAATGAAAGAAAAAGAACAACAAAATATCCAATCTAGTGAATGGATTGATTATTGTGGTGCAGATTTTTTACTTCCAATCTCCAATTTATTAGATTAAATATAACATGGTTCCCACTGATTTACTACTGATAATAGCATTGTTTTACATCCAATTCTTTTCAAACAACGGCTTTAATAGAATATGAGCAGAAAAAAAGGGATTGGTGGTCATTTTTCCAAACATCCTCAAACCTTGCCATGTCAGATATTTGATTGGCACCCATATTAAATTTTCATCAAGTTACCTCATCATCAGAGTCCGCAGCAGCCACACCAAGAGCTGCCTTGACTGTCTGTCGAAAACCTTCATTAAAATCTTCAGCTTCTTCCATTTCATCATCGTCATCCTCTAGTTTTCCACTCTTCTTCTTGACAACTTTTTCAGACTTTAGACTCTTTTCTTTAGAATATAAAAACAAACAACATTGAAATGATAATGAGGCGAAAAAGACTATAGTCACTAACATTCATTTTGATACATCAGAAACATTCAAACTGTCATGGGATATTTTTTATGGCACCAGAATAATAAGCTACTTTTCCCTTGCCAGACCCTCCCCATCCAGCACTAATGACACCACTCCTTCCAGCACAATCGACTAGGGAGGAAACTGGGTTGGAAAATCATCCCTGGAGAATGACCATCACCATCTGGTGAGGCGAGCCACCTTTATACTCACTGAAAAGAAAGAACATAACCAACCTTTACCATCTGTTTTCAGTTTCTTTTGTTTAGATGACTTTTCTACTTTTTTACCATTTGGCTTTGTATCCTCCACATCTTCATCAGTCTCTTCGCTGCTCTCTTCATCACTGTCATCATCACCTTCATCATCCCCACTATCATCATCATCATCATCATCATCATCATCGTCATCCTTCTCTTCATCATCAATAAAGTTAACAGCATCGTCACCCATCTTCGAGAACATAACCTGTTAAAAGATCAATCACTTTCAGACTAATAAGCTATTTCAAACCTTTCTCTTGGGGGAGAGGAAGGGAGTTTACCATTCACACCACATAATAAATCATTTTGGGATTAGCATAAGGTTATTATTTTTTCATTTCAGTAACTTAACAGTACGAGGAAACAGGAGGGGCCAGAGAAAAGCCACAAGGTTGGACAGGCGACCCTACTCCTTGTCACACACAAGCGGAGAATCGACACCACACCACTTGATTCAATGACAGACCTTATCGTTTCACACACACATATTAAACCACTAGACACCAATAACACACCCAACTTCCCACACACACACACACACTTTCCATGGGCTATCTGCATTGTTGGGGGGTTGGGATGGTCTAGTGGTCTAGAGTGCCGCGCTTCAACCTCTAGCTGACCGATCACCTCCGGCTTGCGGCTATGGTTTCGATCCCTGGTGTGAGCATATGTGGCATAACCAATAACACACCCACCTTCCCCCCCACACACACACACGTTTCATGTGCTATCTGCATTGTTGGGGGGTTGAGATGGTCTAGTGGTCTAGAGTACCGCGCTTCGACCTGTAGCTGGCTGGTCACCTCTGGCTCGCGGCTGTGGTTTCGAGCCCTGGTGTGAGCGTATGTGACATGGAGATAGGGGCACCTTCTCAACCTCGTGGGTTTCCTCCGGGCACTCCGGTTTTCTCCCACTGCTAAAGACCCTTCTCCTTCTGCACAAGCGAATTATTGAAATAAAATCAAAACCATATGTTAGTCCCGAAATGACCTGGTTTGTGTCGAGTGGACATTAAACCATCTCTCTCTCTCTCTGCATTGTTGTACCTTTCAACTCGAACAGGGCAGACAACTCTAGTTGTCCCCAGAATGCAATCATACTACATATTTAACTTCCTGTGAGATACAGGAGACCAGTTTATTAAATGAAATGTTGTTTAACGTCGTACATTTCTGCATGTACTGAACAAATCAAGTAAAATGTTGCAGAGCGGCACTACAGTCTAGTCTTATTTCAATGCTTTCAATGCACGCCTTATCTCCTGCACTACCGACAAGGGGAAACCACCCTGGAAATACAAATTAATTATTGACTTACTGTAATAATTTGTTCTACTGCTTCAGGTGTCACATGATCTACCAACAGTTTAAATGCAGTGCTTGACATGACGCGTGCTAGCTGATACGAATGGGACATCATATTCAACAACACTTCAGTCATTACTTCTATCCATTCAGGTTCTGTAACAAAAAATTTCATTGGTTAATATCAAATAAATATTGTCACAGGGTGGGAATAATCTTTAATAAATAGACCTTATATAATCTAACCACACACATTCAAACCATCTGGCCTCCTACCCCCCCTGCAGGTCTTTCTTTTTCAGCATATTCAATTTACTTTATCTATTTTTTTTTTTTTTAAACTATTATGGTGAGAACTGTTAATTTTTTATCTAATCTCTCATTTTGCTTATTAAATTAGATTGTAAAGGCTAACTTACCATCTGAAGAATTTTTATCACCAGGTTTTTTCTTTAAGAAAACTTTCTTATAACAACTCTGTACATCCTGAAAACAAGACAATAAATTATGATCAATATCTATCAGGTTATTAAGATGTGCATGCAATATAAAGAAATCCAATACTACCCTGCCTCACAAGATTTTACCCACCTCAGCCTCAAAAGATTCTGCCTTAAACAAAACAAATTCAATCTTACCCACCCAAGCCTCAAAAGCTTTGCCCATAGAATTAAAACATAAACAATTCTAATCACCCTCCTTTCTAAGAAGAGAAAGTAATTTACCTCTAATAATGAAAGATCTAATTTAGTTGAATCTGTTAAAATTTGTAGAGCAAAATGTATAAACAAAAACAGGAAGGCGTCATCTTCTACTTTCTTTTTCTCTTCCGCCTGAAATTAATTTAATACTCTTATGAAAATTGTTAAAACATTTCATACCCCATTCATATTAAATTTGTCAAATCTATCAATGGGTCAAAATAGAAAAAAAAAATTTCTTATTTTCATTTCTGAAATCTAAGGGATATTGTTTTCTAAGCAATGACCTAACAGCAGGACAACTGACGAAGGTATAACAAGTGGGTTCTTACCATAACAATTAAATAAAACCATGGCTAATAATTATAATAAACAACACATTGAATTAAGTTCTAGTCCCGGTTTCACAAAGCAGCTTTCAATCATGGTTTATGAGAAATATTTATGATCCAGAAACAAAAAAAACATTGCACATAGTTTCTTATTAATGAGCTTGATACATAAAATGCCGAGTTGTATAAACGGCTGTATTTTTGTTAAAATAAGGTGAACACTTTTGAGTAATTCTTAACTTAAGTCTCAAAATGCTTTGTGAACTCGGGCCTGAATGTTTCATAAATTTCAACATCCAGTACAAAATCACAAATATAAGTAATTTGCACAAACCTTATCAGTGATTTCTTTAACAACAACTACAACTTTATTCCATGCATCTCGTTCTTTCTGTGATAATTTCTTCTTGGTTGTAACTATCTTTGTATTAGACATTAATTCCTGAAAATAGTACAGCCAGAGTTATCCTCCCATTTCCTTGTTCACAAGTTATAGTTCACTTTACAATAAACAAGCCTGCAATCTGATTAAAATACAGTATCCTATTTCGTTTCGTTTTTATAGTTCAAAATTTCATTTTACTTGTCTTTACTACTAGCATCTCAAACAGTTGTTATCATCTGCAGTTGGAATACTGTAGTCTGGGTAATATTAGATCAGAACAGTTCGACGTTAAACCCCATTTCATTCTATTCTCGGCCAACAAAGGGATGGAACAAGGGGCCTCCAGATTAGCAAGTCAACATCTAACAGAGGCACTGTGACTCGCAACAGAAGACCTACCTGTGCATAATTAAAAACTTCTATCAACAACTGTAAATATTTTTTTCTGTGTGTACTCTGAACCATGGAACCTAAAATAGAATAAAATCCTTCTAATAAAACCTGTACAATATTCAATATTGTGAATTGAATGAACGACTTAGCACTACAACTTAGGTATCATGTACTTGTGCAGTTTCAGAGGGAGTTTCTATATTCCATGTTTACTTTCAAACTATTGTTGTTGGCAAATTGTTTAACTTGCCACTTTAAAATCGTCCGTCTAAATAAGATATTGAGCGTCAAATTTACAACTGTTTTATTTTCCAGAGCAGAGTTGAGTAATGAACTCACAACATATATTCAAAAGTCAACAACATGCACTATTTTAAAGTAAAAACTGCTGTTATTATGTAATATTTAGTATTTTAATGTTAAGACTGCTCTTATTATGTAAGATGTAGTATAAAAAGATGTGGAATCGTCTACGTACCAGAATGAAAGTTGGCTACACAGTTTAAATAACCATTCTGAATCATCTTTAATTCTTCTTCATCGTACGAAACTTTATTCATACACTAGAAATATTTATATATATGGTCAAATAAATATCACAGTTAAAGCCACAAAATGTCTAAAAGCTTCAAGTCATTTTCGTAATATTATGTAATATTTAGAAAATGTCATTGCAATTACTTTATTCTGAACAAAGTTATCACTATTTATAGTTTTGAGAAGATATGCGCATTGATTGTGTACTATCATAACAATGGTACTTGTTATTTGGCCAAATCTAATCTAAATAAAATCATTTGGCCAAATCTAATCTAAATAAAATCAGAGCCATCTTATGGCCTCGGGAGTTGATTATTTTTATCAATGTCTAAATAATAATCTATGTAACATTTGAAGCCAAAAGAAAGACCTGCAATAGGCATATTTAGCTTGTACATAATGCATATTTAACAAAAATTTTGCTTCAAATTTGGCTGGTGTGACATTTTACATGTAATGAAAAATTCATCATTAACTATTTGTTGGTAATATTAAGTTGCCTTATATCCCAAAAAATGTGTACACAGTTGAAACCTGGTTTTGGGTCCCATCCAAAGAACAAACCACACTATCCTTATCAACATTCCAGGGACAAGTCCCATCCTGTTTAGGTTCTTTAGGTTTACACCCCATGGGTAATGAAAGTGTTTTAACTAAATCAAAAAAAAGCATTGCTGCCAAATGAAACTGTCTGATGTGACTATGGTTTGCACATATAGATGATGAAATGTTTTTAACTTACATACGATATTTTAGTTGAAGGAGTAACAACGTTAAAATAACCCTGTACAAACAGCTGTTTTATTAATGCAGTCTGATGTTCACCCATTAATGTTTTTTGTCGTAATAAAAACACAGCCTTCTTTTTAATTCGGAAACACTCTGTTGGCGTAAAGCTAAACAAAAAATATGTTAAATTTTATATAATTTTAATTCAAAGCATAGCATTGTAATTAGAATTCTTTATATATCAAGACACCATCAATACCACAGGGTCTCAGATTTTTCCATTGACCATCAATTAAAATTAAATCGGGTTTAACATCTTAGGCCAAAAAAAAAAATGTTCTGTTTCCGGTAACCTGACCGACCCATTAAAAAACTTGCCGACTCAAATTTTTTTTTTTAGTGACGAGAGACCCTACCCTAATTTCCATCCGTTCTACACAAAACAGGTAAATGGAAAAGAGCATACGCCAGGCAGTGCACTATGACAGAAAGTTTCCTTGACATATGTGTTCTTCGGACAGAAAGAAAAACCAAAGCGTAACCCTTGATGAAGAGAGGGGAATGGAGTTTAACGTCCACTCAGCACAAACTGGGTCATTACTAGACTAACATATTTTTCAATTTTATTTCAATAATTCGCTTGCATGTGGGGGTCACTAGCTGTGGGAGAAAACCGGAGGACAGATATAACCCACGAGGCTGGACAGACATTCCTATTTCTTGCCCCAACGGCAACCCATAACGTCCCTCCTTCATAGCACACTGCCCTCTTCATTAGTATGGTCTGCATTTTTAATTATTATTTTTAATGACCTTCTGTCATGCATTTCAATTGATAAACCAAACTATTTTTAAAGCCATATTAAACACGTGTATTGAAGCAAGCGATCTGAATATATATACAACAAGATTAAAGATACTGACCCTTCCACCTTCTCTTCCATAAAAATTTGCTGTACCATTTTAAAATACTGATCAAAACCCTCTGCTGACAACTAAAAATATAAACATCATTCAAAATATAAATAAAAGTTCCTTATGCATGGAATTCAAGGGAAACCGCATCTATTTGATTCCTAGTTTTCATATGGAACCTATTCCATAACAGTCTAAAATATATTTATCATATTGCTTCACCTTTTCCAAAGTTTCCAATATAAAAAAACTGCAAATCTCTATCCTGACCGACAGTATTCTTTGTGGGAAAATTCAGAGTACAGACTTTCATTTTAATCTCAAGCAAATTCTATGCTTTAACAATGAGTATGTATCAATACCACACAGGCTATTGACGACAAAATTAATAACGGCTGATTTGAACATTCTTGACAACATAAAAAAGATAGGTTGCCAGGCAACGAAACATACGCCCACAGCAGCTAAATCGTCCGGGCAGTCAACAAGGGTTGTCGCATATTTTTACTTTTTTCGCTAATGAAACATTTGTAATACACTAAAAACTGATTAAGAGTAACAACTCATTATGTAATTATCAGAAAATCATTAGAATTTGATTGATTTTTATAAAGTTTTAACCCACGCTAACAATTAGTATATACATGAAACATTTAATATCATGGATTTAGCTGTTCAGTTATCTAAATTCCTTTAAAATCAAAATACTTGTTCGTTTCAACACCTTAAACTCTATGTATCAATCTGAAGTCAATCGGATGGTAACTTTGAACTCTATAGCGTCACAAGAATTTTTGAAGTTATCAAGGGAGATAACTCTGGCAGTAATTATTTGAAATCGCTGAGAATCAATAGGCTTCTTCGTCTCATGACCTTAAACACTGTGTATAAATCTAAAGTCAATCGGATATTAACTTTGGCCTCCAGAGCGTCCACAAGATTTTTTGAGGTGATCAAGGGCCATAACTCTGGCACTAATTATCAGAAATCGCTGAAAATCAATAGACGTCTTTGTCTTATGACCTTAAACACTGTGTATAAATTTGAAGTCAATCGGATATTAATTTTGGCCTCTAGAGCGTCCACAAGATTTTTTGAAGTGATCAAGGGCCATAACTCTGGCACTAATTATCGGAAACCGGTGAAAATCAATAGGCTTCTTCGTTTTATGACCTTAAACACTGTGTATAAATCTAAAGTCAATCGGATATTAACTTTGGCCTCTAGAGCGTCCACAAGATTTTTTGAGGAGATCAAGGGCCATAACTCTGGCACTAATCATCGGAAATCGCTGAAAATCAATAGGCGTCTTCGTCTTATGACCTTAAACACTGTGTATAAATTTAAAGTCAATCGGATATTAACTTTGGCCTCTAGAGCGTCCACAAGATTTTTTGAAGTGATCAAGGGCCATAACTCTGGCATTAATTATCGGAAATCGCTGAAAATCAATAGGCTTCTTCGTCTTATGACCTTAAACACTGTGTATAAATTTAAAGTCAATCGGATATTAACTTTGACCTTTAGAGCGTCCACAAGATTTTTTAAAGAGATCAAGGGCCATAACTCTGGCACTAATTATCGGAAATCGCCGAAAATCAATAGGCGTCATTGTCTTATGACCTTAAACGCTGTGTATAAATTTAAAGTCAATCGGATATTAACTTTGGCCTCTAGAGCGTCCACAAGATTTTTTGAAGTGATCAAGGGCCATAACTCTGGTAGTTATTATCGGAAATCGCTGAAAAACAATAGGCTTCTTCGTCTCATGACCTTAAACACTGTGTATAAATTTAAAGTCAATCGGATATTAACTTTAGCCTGTAGAGCGTCCACAAGCAATTGTGGATGCCGGACCGACGGACCGACGGACGGACGGACGGACGGGGGCGACGACAATATACGACCACATTTCAATGTGGGCGTATAACAAACAAAACAAAACGCCCTCCAGCATCAATATTTTAGTAAAACACAAGATTAAAAGATGTCCTTTCAAATGAATCAAATAAGGAACAGAAAATATTCCTTTAAAGTGGGAATTTCATATGTTCTAAGAAAGTCAAAACATAATTATTTGTATGTCTTTTGCCCAAAAGGTTGTCAACTCACTATTACACGATCATGGGCAATATTTCACAGGCATTAAAATCACTGACACAGGCTGTCACAGGAAATAATAACACAATCACTTCCCTTGTTTTCCCATTCCCCTTCATGTAATGGGAATGGCAATCTTCAAACGTTTGAATTTGAATTTGAAAATGATATTTTTGCCAATTTCTAAACTGGCAATGGCGAATTATAGGATTATTTAGATACAATCTATTTAAGGGCTTTATTTTAATACAATTTAAAAATATGAAATTGGAACATTAAATGAATTAAATAAATTAGAAATTGTTGAATATCTCACCGATTTAATAGCCTGTGACAACGTCTGTGATCTCGTTGATCTGTCAATCGCTGGTCCACCAGGATCTCGGAGTAACGATCTAACTAACGCCATCTCTATATCAACATCGTGACAACTTCGGATTTTATCAACAATTGTTTTAAGAATCTAAAAATATGTAAAAAAAAATACATTAGTATATAATAGTAGACTTTAATTGTGCCAAAAAAAATGGAATAGGTTTTAAGGTCCATGTTTCAGCATGAATTCTGTTTGTCAGTGTTGTAGGACGGCGTGCCTGGTAAAGTACAGCGGGACGAAACTAGAGTAGGCTGTAACGCCACTGTACTGATAAAATTTCAATCACCCTATGTGCCATATTTCCCTCATATCACTGAAAAAATCACGCTACATGCCATATGCATGCAAGAAAATTCAAATTCAAAAATGTTCCGATGGGCAGAAAACGAAAGCACTAGTTTAAAGATGCATTATACACAAGATAAATCTGCCTGTTTCAGGCCCTTTTTAGGCCTTAAATGGTTTAGAATTATTAATTAGATATTTATTAACAGGACCATAATCAACTCTCAATACCATTGGTTGCACTAGATTTTCAATGGCTTTAAACACGATAATTGAGACTTTGTTTACTATTAACAATGGTAGCAATGACAATCAAGAAGGAAGTAATTTGGCAGAAATAATCTATATTTAATTATTATTGGAGAGAGAGAGAAATGGGGCTTAAAGTCCACTCAACACAAACCAGGTCACTTCGGGACCAACATATGGTTTACTTTTATTTCAATAATTCGCTTGCGCGTAGGGGTCTTTAGCAGTGGGAGGAAACCGGAGTGCCCGGAGGAAACCCACGAGGTTGAGAAGGCGCCCCTATCTCCATGCCACATACGCTCACACCAGGGCTCGAAACCACAGCCGCAAGCCAGAGGTGACCGGCCAGCTAGAGGTCGAAGCGCGGCACTCTAGACCACTAGGCCATCCCAACCCCCCAATTATTATTGGGAGAACTAACAGCTTTTTATCTAAATCTTACATAATGCATTTATATATTTCAGGGGCGTAAAAATCAACTAGCCCGACGCCCGGGGCTACCAAAAATAAATTACGGGCTAGTGACCTATTTGCCGTACTAGTCCTGGACTAGTGCCATCACTTATTTGTGACGATATAGATAAATAAACTGTAAAACATCCCACATTTATTTCTCAAATTCCAAGGAAAGGTCAGTCATAGCAATAGATTTTCTGTAGTAAAACTTAAAACTGTATAGACATTATTTGTACTACTACTCTTATTCATTCATTCTTGACATTTTCATTTCTCCATCTTGCACGCTTTGACAGGTCACTATAAACCAGTTGAAATCAGGTTGATTTAAAAACTTTAGATTAGTTCTGACATAAATATTTGAAAGCATATACCTTTGTATTTTCAAACACAAGATAATTTTGATTATTTAACATGTCATATATTTCCAAAGAATTTACTACACGTGTTCATTACACACACGCCATGCCGAATGGTTCCAGTGACCTGTGTGTCATCAACTCTGACCCTATCGACATGCAGCATGACACTCACTATCAGTAATAATATAAACAATTTTACTATCCTGTCTATTTCAATACTATATCAGCAAATCAAACTGATTTGTTTCGTTTTAAGATTCTTTACAGAGTGACCAGGTAAATAAATAAATACGGCAAAACAATTAATTTGTCAATTAATCGAGGCGTTCTCGGGTTTTGCGTAAACAAATCTTCAAGCGGGAATTTAAGGACGTTAATTTACCGAGATATATTACAAATGACATGTGCTATATGAAGTAGTTATACGGTCTTTAGTGACAGAAAACATTGCTGTGGCTACCATTCCTGGATTTGAAGGTCAGACATGATATGAAATGAATATCAATTTGTAGGTTCTTTTAACCGTTTCACCAGTGCAACCGAACCGTGACCGGTTAACTGTGTAGCCCTTTACTTTGTCGAACTATGGACTAGTGGATATTAATGCCGGGCTAGTGCCTGACTGCAGACTACTAGCCCGGGGCTAGTGGATTAAAAAAAAAATTTACGCCCCTGATATATTTATGACGAGAACAATGTTCTGATGATATATGGTCAACTTACCTCGTCTTTACTCTGTTTAACATGAATACTGCCCGGAAACAGAATCAAAAACTCACGAACTTTTCGATTTAATAACTCTTCAATCTATAATATAGAAATAATATAACTCTTCAATATACAATTAATTACAAAAAATATAACTCAATATACAAATAATATAACTCAATAATACAACACTCCAATAAAAAAAATAATATAACTCAATATACAAACAATACAACTCAATATACAAATAATACAATTCAAAACACAAATATAACTCAATATACAAATAATTATCCATTGAAGTAATAAAAATCGTTTTCTTCTTATTGCATTGAATTAAATAATATGATTCAGCCCTATATTAGGTTAGACTCCCAGGTGTACTACGAAACACAATCATATCTAAATTTGTTGTTATATTACATTTGTTACAATTAGAATGAGAATCTTACCCATGCAGTAGTATTTCCAGGTTTTCTTTCAAATAAACTAAAGAAATAAATGTCTGTTGACCTCAGTAATAATTTGAATTATAAATCTAATCATAGGGAAGAAAGTTGACCTGACAGCAGAGGTGAAGACATAAAAAAAACACAGCAAGATAACAAGACCTACCTGTTCAGGTGATGATGTAACTATTAGTAATTTATTCAATAAACAACCTGCGATCTGTTTCTGTTGCTGATTACCCTCTAAAATTCTTGCTATAAATAAAACAATATAAATAATACATAATAATTTCCTGCACTACTGATAAGAGGAAACCACACCAGACGTCGATCAAAGTCGGGATTAAACATAGGACACCAGGGTAAGAGAGAGAAATAAGCCCCTGAAAATAACTACAAGACTGGGATTAACATGAAATATAAACAAAATGGGGTTTTAAGTCAGACCCACATATCCACCATGGCTGTCCGCTTTAAAATGGCGATACGTAATATAAATATAAACAAGATAGACGTACCTCCTACACCATGCCATGTTGTATCAACAGACGTTTCTGACAGTTTCGCCAATAATTCACAAACTTGTACATAAACTTTACTCTCTACACTACAATTCTACAAAAAATATTCAAATTTACAATTCTATGAAATACAAACATGGCAATAAATAAAAAGAAAGAACTGGGGTTTAACATCCACACAAACTAGGACTAACATATAATTCAATTTCACTTGAATAATTTGTGACCGCATAGCAATCAATTAGCTATGGGAAGGAAATAGAGGACCTGGAGAAAACGGGCGAGGTTGGGCAGATAAGTGGGAAATAAGTGGGAATAGAAATCACGCCAGTTGACTCAATGACAGACCTTATGATGCAATGCGCACACGCTAACCATTCAGCTATTCACCCCCCCCCTCCTCACAATAAATAAATAAATCCCTATTTACTACCAGCTGAACTATTTCAAAATTAGTAAAAATAGGTTATATCATTTTAGCGAAGTTATAATATTGTATATAGTAATACTGTTATAAAATAGGACACATAATTTTAGAGGGGGTTATATAAATGTTGCTATGGTCTTAAAGAAGATTGTAAAATAGGTAATATAATTGTAGAGGAGGCTATTTAAGTTCATACATTCTACTAACCCTTAAAACTTCTACAATAAATGTGAAACTCTTTTTACTGACTATGGGATTTGTCCAGTGTTCTTCTAATATTTCTTCCATACAATCCTAGAAACATTAAAACAATACATTGTGACAATACATTGTGTCAGCACTAACTGAAATAAAATGGTGTTCAACATCCTACTGTTCCGCTCCAGCTATTTTATATAATGAAGAGAGGCATACACCACACAGTGTGCTATGAGGGAAATTTTGCCCGGGCAGCAACACTCTGACGTAGTCAATCTCGTTCCCAGAGGCAGCTGCGGGGCCAGAGGCCTCTGGTTCCTTTGACCGGCCATTTTTACCACCTTTTTCCAAACCTAAGCCCTGCCCATTTTGACCTCTGATTGGTCAATCTTTTGGGTCGATTTCTCGAAAACTAGAGTTCGGATCGTCGTTTTGTTTGTTGTAAAATGATCCTCAAGTCAAAGTCAACTCGCTGACATAAAAAATTGGATCCTAAACGCACAAATTCAAGTTTTTGTAAAGATCTATTTTTAATAATAATAATAATAATAATCGTTTTCTATATAGCGCTGGACATTCAGTCAGTCTGACTGCTCTGTGGCGCTTTACAATGTAGATATGTTATAAAATAAGAAAAAACAAAACATACATGTATATACAAATAAACACAATAATACAAAGGAATAGTTAAGTTACAATATACAGATAAAAAGTGAAGCATTTCAATTATTGTTCAAAAGTTTGGGTAAAAAACAGGGTTTTTAGACGTCGTTTGAATAGAGCCAAGTTTGGACTATTTTGGACTTCCAGGGGCAATTTTTCTACGCCTGGGTATATTTTTAAGTGATTCAGTCATCCAGGCATGTGACAGTCATGTGATTCATAACTTTCAGGAAAATGGCTACCCCGATTCACCAGAGAAATTTCTTCAAAAATTTTCTGGTTTTGAGATTGTGACGTAGTCTTATGTCGAATACCAACTGCCAAGGGACTTCTTATGTGCACGCCAATGTACATGTGTACACAAGACCTCGGTTTTACGTACCATCTGAGCGACTAGACAGCTGTCCTTGTCAGGCCCTGCATCCTGCATTACTGACAAGATGAAAGTTTGTTGGAAAATCACAAAGAGCTTTCTTAGCCAATGCTGGAATCGAAGACGTGATCTCCATGGATAGCGGGCCAGAGTCTTACCGACTAAGCCACCATGACCTCCCACCAGCACTAACACACTAATTTGATGACGTATAGTAGATATGGCACATTCAAAGGAGAGAGAGAGAGAAATGGGGTTTAACGTCCAATAATTTTATCTCAATAATTCGCTTGCGCATAGAGGTTCAGAAGGCGCCCCTATCTCCATGTCACATACGCTCACACCAGGGATCGAAACCACAGCCGCAAGTCAGAGGTGACCGGCCAGCTAGAGGTCTAAGCACGGCACTCAAGACCACTAGGCCATCCCTCTCCCCCCCCCATTCAAAGGAGCACATTAAAGATCCCCTACACTTACCTGACGATGTATAATAGATATAAGGAGCATGTTAAAGATCCCCCCACACTTACCTCATGATGTATAGTAGATACTAGAGCTATCAATAATCTATTTATAGTACATCCTTTCCATCCTTTATTTAACTCATCTTGTAAACATGGTAATAATCTCTTCTTAAATATTTTATTACTGGCCTGTAATACAATAAATATCTTAATATTACTCTCCCGATCTCTAAAAATCCTGTGATTAATAGTTAATTATCTGGCCCTCACCAATCAGGTAAAAAGAACGGTGAAAATAACAATAAACTTGGGATTATCTGTTAATTAATCTTTTGTTTTATTAAATGACACACCCTAACATTGTTTTTACAAGTAACGAGACATTATTTGATACTGACTGAATAAACTAAAAGTATCGACAAAGCCAAGTTGTCACGATCATCTAGTATCTCTTTTCCATTGCCACTTTGTTGCTCAACAGAAGTTTTAGCACCTCTTTATTACACACCTTAAAAATCGGTGACTAATTCAGCGGTGAGAAAGGGGAGGTTACTCTACCTGTTGTATCAGTAATGTTACACCTTGTGAACAGATCGACTGTAAATACATCTTCTCTTTACAAAGTTTCAATAAAGTTTTAATAACTTCTCCACCATAATCTTTACCATCTCCCTATAAATAAAAATACCAAATATTTTATAATAATTTCCCCCTTAGATCATTACCATAGTCCTACACCAGCAATTCTCAACCAGTATGCAGTGGCTCACAGATGTGCCGCGAGACTTTCCTGAGTGTGTCACAAAATTTTGAACGGAACACAAAGAAAATTGAAAAATCACTTGATCCCAATTGAGAATTCACTGGTGTCTGCTGGTATAGTTTCTTTATTTAGTCTAAGTCATTCTATGTGTCTATGACTAGTCTGTGTCTATCTATGACTTGTCATGTTTTTATTTTGCAAAATTAAAAAAATTTTCAAGGTGTGCCGTTGGCAGAAAAAGGTTGAGAACAACTGTCCTACATGTATGAATAAAAACAAAATATTTACAAGTTTGATTTTCTATAATTCCAAATAACAATTTTACATTATAAAATATAAACCTTTAACACTCTCAATAAAAACTGAAAAGGGAGAGAAAAGGTGTATTACGTCAATGACACAAACTAGGTCATTTCAGGACTAACATATTATGGTTCGATTATATTTCACTAAATAGCTTGCACGTAGGTTCTCTAGCAGTGGGGGGGAAACCGGAGGACTCGCAGACAACCCACGGGACCTCCTTTTTTCTCCCATGCAAAGGACTGACAGCTGTCCTTGTCAAAGCCTCCATCCTACACCACTGAAAAGGGAAACCATGCCACAAAATAGCAATAAACTTCCTTGGCAGACATCTCTCCTGACAAGTGAGAAACCAGGAATGAAATCTCAGGAAGTTCCTATTCAACCCAGTCAGGAATTCAAACCTGTAGCAAGTACGAGAAGTCGCCTGATTTTCCAGGATTTAGCAAAATTATTCATCCTCTGTCATATTTACTTATATTGTTTACTGCTTGCAACGTCCATTTATAGAGTGTCTTTTCCTTTGGTTTGTCTTTTGGGTTTCATTTTTGCATTTGTGAATTATCTCCCTTGGAAGGAGTTTTGACATATATTTTGATCTGACATTGTTTATTGTTTGTAAAGCCTTTGTATGTCTCTTGTCCAACGTTTAGTCTTAAGGTGTTTGTTGTCCGCAGGTTGGTCTTAATAGTAAGTACAGGGGCACAGTACCACGCATAATTTATACAAAACAAATACAGGATGGTCTAAATGCATTTATTTTTGTGTAGTGCAATCCTCTTGCACTTATTATTGGAATGGAGACAATTTTCTAAAAGTTTAATTTTTATTCTTCCTTCAATTATGTAAAATTATTGGTCCTCCTTACCTTTATCAATCTATGTGACTGAATCAAACTGAGGTAAACAAACGCCTGTCCTAACATCAACCCTCCACATTCCTACAATATAAATAATACATCAATCTGAGTAAAACACACATCTATTGTTGCGTTGGGATCACTTCCTTGTAATGCCTTCTAAATATCAGCACTTGGATGGACGGTCATATTCGTATCTCAAACCCCCCTATATACAGTAATATCAAGACAAGACATTGTTGCGGCTTGACCACAAACTCTGGAGTGTAGTCTTTTATCAACTTCTATATATATATTACAGAGAGAGAGAAATGGGGTTTAACATCCACTCGACTATATATTACAGAGAAGAGTGGGCAGATAACTCTCATCTCACATAACTCATACAAGAATAACGATTATCATGACCTTTAGAAAAGGATCAATACGACACTATATTTCGTTTTGTTTATACTTTTGATGGCCCGCACTACACGACGGTCGGACCAGTTGTTCTGGAAGGCTGTGTCAGGGATCGTACAAGCTGCTTTTGACCCTATAACGTCATACATCGCAGTATACCCATAGTTCAGTGCATCGCATGGCAAGAAGTCGACATAACAGACTGTTTCATTGGCTAATTCCTGACTTCAACCAAAACGCTGGTAATATAACAAGTCTTCCAGATCCTAGTGTAGTAAAGACAAGTAAAACGAAATTTTGAACTTAAAAACGAAAGGGAATAGATTGATTTCTGATAGTCCTATATAGTTTGTGGACATTTGATGAAACATACATTATGCAAGAGCTAAATCTGACTATTTCTGGTCTGTTTTTAGGACTGAAATGTTTTAAATAGACATTTATTAATATGACAAGACCATAATCAACTCTTGATGCCATCTGATGCTTCCGAATTTTATTAGATTTGGGAGAGAGAGAGAGGAATGGGGTTTAACGTCCACTCGACACAAACCAGGTCATTTCGGGACTAACATATGGTTCAATTTATTTTTCATTAATTCACTTGCGCGTAGGGGTCTTTAGGAGTGGGAGGAAAACGGAGGACCCGGCGAAAACCCATGAGGTTGACCCTACTCCTTGTCGTGTATATCTGCGGATTCGAAACCACGCCAGTTGACTCAAAGACAGGCTTTCTGATACAGCATGCACATGCAAACCATTCGGCCATCCCCCGTCCCATTTGATTTGAATGATAACAAATTACGCAGATGCTGTATAGAAAAACAACTAAAACTCACCTGTTTTTGGTCGTGTGACGAGAAGTGAAGATGTTTTTCTGTTAAATCTAGAACTTGTTTTACAGGAACATCAAGATTTCGTAGTATCTGAGTTAGCGCCAACGAGAAACCCAGTCTCGACCATTTTCTTCCAGACGATAACCCTTTTATTAACCTCTCTAACGTATATACCAAAGTCGGACATAATTCATCGGTTTTCTGTAAAAAAAAAATTAATCTCAAATCAACATAAAATTCCTCTAATGACAGAATTAGTGGGTAAAACACTGGCTTGCTCACGATGTTGGCTGAGAAAGTTCATCAGTTTTTTTTTAAATTAATTCCCTTGTCAGTGCCATTACAAGACAGAACTTGTCTATTCGTTCAGATGGAATGGAAAAAGCCGATGTCAGATGGAAAGAATGAAAAGCTGATGTTCGTCACAAAATGTGATGAGAGGCCTGGGAATGATAGATCTGATGTTTCTGACCCCAACTGAGAATAATAGAAATCACTTTATAAATTGCTTGCCACTTTTTTCTGAACAATGACAGCCCATTACGCTTCTACCTTCCTTTCGATCAAACGTTACGCCAAGGATTAACTTACAAATGTCTGCTTAACACAGAAATTAAAAGAATACTGAATTAAAGCTGCCTATATGACACAATTTTTAATTCAGCAGTTTTGTTTTTGAAAAAAAAAAGAAAAGATTTTTATGAGTTTGGCCAGGTCCTTACAGATTCTTCAGAATTCTCTTGCTTCTTGGTTAAATGTTTAACTAGTTCATTGGATGCTTTGATTCTGGCATTATCCTGTCCTTCTGATAAAGTCCAGAATAATTTGAGGACATATTCATCTGTTTTAGTTTTAATAGCTGTGGGTTTATTATTTTCTGCAGCCATGTGCTCCACTGCCATGTTGATTACATTCCTGTGCGCATGCGCCACAGGAAGTCTTTACCATTTCAATATGGCGGACTACGAGTCTAATAATCGAGGATACGGCGACAGAAATCGTGGTGGCTATGATGGGTAATATATCATTTATGAAATAATTTTAGATGTATTTTACCCATAACCAAGGCTCTTTCAAATGCAACCAAAATTACGACTATGACACAAGTATATCCCCTCGAATCGGCAACAACCTGGGAGTGAACAGGGGTGCATGCTTTCTGTTTCTTTTCGGCACTCTCCAGTTGTACAATCTTCAGGCCACAGAAGACTAAAAGCGTGGGCACTGAAGGAAGTGGGATTTTTTAGTTCTTGTTCTTAGAAGGAAATCTATGGTTGGATTTTGGCTTCGAAATAAGTTCTAGATGAAGCCATCATCATGCCAAAATGCCAGAAGAAATTAGTCTATTCTATGTCCAGTTGAAGAAGAGTGGAACTGGAATGATGAATGAAGAAAAGCTGAAAAGAGCAACGGAACCATGATTTAAGATCAGCACAAATCTGTTGCGCACACCATGAGGATTACAAGTTGTAATTTCTCCGGTTTCGTGTAAAAGAACTAGTGACACTGTTAAATGACTTTTCTTTTTTCATTTTTAAACAAGGGTTCGATGTACGGTAAATGAATATAAAAGAAATTAGGGCTAAATGCACTTACACGATTAAATTAATACCCAGGTTACAGTGTACAATCAAACATGTATGAAGAAATTGATGTCAAGGAATTTTGGTTACATCTCAAACTATTTTTGTGTCAATGTTACATCCAACTTTGATATTAAAAATTTCAAGTTTACATTTACACATGAGATATGCACAAATTACACATGTCAATTGTATAAATGAACCATTCAAAAGTTTTTGTTTCTTTTGCAACATTAAAAAATTGGGGACAGAAATTATTTTGAGATGTGTACAATGTAACCAAATTTTTTGACATCAAACTGTTGATCAGTGATGAAAAATCCTACATGAAAACTTACATATTTGGGAATCCCCACTTTACATAAAGATACATATGAGGATCCTCATTTTACTACATACCCATGTAACAACATGGGGAATCCTCACTTTACAACTTAAAAATACATGTTGGGGAATCCTCACTTGTCATAAAACTCAAGTTGGGGAATCCGCACTTAACATTAAACCACTAGTGGGGGAAATCCTCACTTTACATTAAACCAATAGTGCCCCTGGGGGGATTACTCATTTTACATTAAACCACGAGTGGGGGGAATCCTCACTTTACATTAAACCACTAGTGGAGGGAATACTCATTTTACATTAAACCACTAGTGGGGGGAATCCTCACTTTGCATTAAACCACTTAGGGGAATCCTCACTTGGCATAAAACCACATTTTGGGGAATCCCCACTTTAAATTTAACCACTATTGGCGGGGACTCCTCAATTTACTACAACTTGTAGGGGAATCCTTACTTGACATAAAACCACTTAGGGGAATCTTCACTTTGCATAAAACCACATTTTGGGGAATCCTCACTTTACTACAACTTGTAGGGGAATCCTCACAAGTTGACATAAAACTACATGTTTGGGAATCCTCACTTTATATACATGTACATCAAAACTTGTTAGTGAAATTATGTTGAATTCTATTTTTTTGTATTACAGAGATGATAGATCTTATGGCCGCAATCAAGGTTACGGAGGACGAAATGACAGAGGGTATGGTGGGGGAGGACGAGGGGGCTATGGAGGAGGGGGAGGATATGGTGGTAGAGATGGAGGATCTCGGGGTGGAGGAGGAGGAAGAAAACCTTTACCATCAGAACCCC
Source organism: Patella depressa (assembly GCA_948474765.1). Classification (NCBI taxonomy): domain Eukaryota; kingdom Metazoa; phylum Mollusca; class Gastropoda; family Patellidae; genus Patella; species Patella depressa. The sequence goes on from OX419720.1 coordinate 5,325,927, forward strand.
CCTACACATGTTATATTGGGAATTTACCGAAAGGGGTTGTACAGGGTGATTTAGAAGTTATATTTAAAGACTTAAAGGTAATTTGATTTATCAAGTATGATTTCTTTATTTTTTGTCTGACTGGAAATAGTGGAAAATCTGAATTTTTTGTTCTTAGAAATTTTTAATCTTAAACATAGTTAATATCCAAACAATAGTTGAAACAAAAATTGAAATATAAAATAAATATGCTTTTATACATTAAAATTGTTAACATGGTTACAACATGCAAATTTTTTTCAACTTGGAGTAAGAGATTTCACATCAAGATTATTTAGTTAAGCCATGTTGTATAAAAGCTTCTTTATACTGTGTAGACCTACATGTATTTATGTATATTGCATGAAATTAAATGGTGTTTGGTTTAACTTTGCTGCCCCAGCTGGGCAAGTCATGAGGCTACATGTATGCGTGATATGAATATAACATGCAGTGTGCTATGCTGAAAATTTAGTGCAAACCACAACGAGATGCCTTACTCTTACAACGATTTCAAATTATAAAGTGATCCAGGCAAAATTTTCCTCATACAATGTAGCACAGTCGTCATTAGCCTAGTCGGTTGTACACTACAGACATGGACAAAACAGGAGCTTTACATGTATGTCACTCAATTCTTGGTTCGAACCCAATTAGCCAGTGTCATAATTATATTCTAGATTTGTTTTTTTTTATAATGCAGGTACATAGTGTTAGACTGGTCAGAGACAGAGACACAGACGAATTTAAAGGTAAGTTGTATGAGTTTTACCAATTACATGAAAGTTTCGTTTTAGAAATCCAAGTCTTAAAGATGGGTTCCCAGCAAAGTATTTATTGGGTGGTTATTTCCAATAAAAGTATGGCAATTTTGGTATATATGGAAAGTAGAGATATCCAATCTTACTAGAAAAATATTGGATTCCCTGAAAAACACTCACTGAGCGTATACAGGACAAAAATGTAAGGTTTCCCCTAATCGACAGCCCGACGATTAGGGCTATACCCACACATGACTTCGAAGGCTGCACGAGCACATTGAGCGCTTTGTGTACATATTGATAAACTCTATAAAGAGTTACTACAACACTTTCTGAGATAAAAATCACGGCAAAAGACGCAGGGAGTGTATAATCCGAGAATTTAATTAGGATTCGATATTTGTAATAAACAGTCAGCGTTTGCAGACAACGACGTCTTGTGTATGCAACGAATTCTCACCCGTCTCCCCTGATGCAAACATGGCCTCTTTTGATCGATTTTCATGGCGGGATATATACTTGGCAATTACAGTGTTTTGAGAAGGATTTGAAGTTTGAATATGTTTTAGTCCTATTATATCATCAAATCACCCAGTTTTTGTACCAGGGAAACCAACTTTAATTGTTGGCATATGCTTTTTTTTCTACAAGGAGGATAGGGTGGCCGGATAGTTAGCACGCGTGCGTTGCATCATAAGACTAAGAGTCTGTCCTTGATTCAACTGAAATGGTTACGATTCCACGGTTCTACGCCACAAGGAGTTGGTCGTGTGTCCAACCTTAGGGTTTTTGTCAGGGCCCTTTGGGTTTCCTCCCACTACTAAAGACTCCTACCAGCATGCAAATGATTGAAATAAAATTAGTGCAAAAATGACCTGGTTTGTGTGGAGTGGATGGTAAACCTCAGTGGTGCAGGGTGGAAGGCCTGACATGGACAGTTGTTTGAATGCGACTGAAAATTCAAGGTCCTGTGTTCTAATTGTTGGCAGTTGGAATTTGATAAAAGAACAGACCATGGCGTCGCTGCCCGTACAAATGTCACTCAAGCATACTGTATGGCGTATGCCTGTTTTCATTAGCCCAGTCGGAGCAGAATAGTAGGGTTTTTAATCCAATTTCATTTATTATTTTGAACCCAACCACTGGTGTTGAAATCAAATTGTTCTATATGTTAGTCCCTAAATGATGTGTATGTTTATTTATTTTTTCCCTGGCACGAGACAACTGAAGCAGTCAGTAAAGAGTATAATGATGTTATGTATATTTACAGGTTTTGCGTACGTAGAGTTCGATGATTTAGATTCTTTAAAAGAAGCATTAACGTTTGATGGTGCGGTAAGTTGACTATTAAAAAATGTCAATACAGGCATTGTTAAATAGTGCTGGCATGATATATAGTTGAATCAGTGTATCGTGATTCACCCTCTCATGATGAATGTAGTGAATCGCGAAACACTGAATCGATTTATCTCCATTCTTTTAATATTTAATTTTTATCTGTTGTTTTTTCCCCCAGACAATTTCTCATAATCTCATTAGTCTTGATTAGTAGGCTTATTACTAATTAAAGATACATTATGGGAGATTAGATAACGAGTTGGCAGTTCTCACTGCAATAGTTAAAAACTATAGCTAATGTAAAGGCAATTTGCTGAAAATTTAAGTCAAATTGATCCACTATTAGCTTAAAACTAAGAGACTGAATTTTCCGCTTAGCCTCGGTCATCATTACTGAAGTCGGTAAGACACAACCAGTAGTCTTGGTTATCCATTTTTATTGGTAAATCACGAAGGAAAATATTTCAACGAATCGAACTACATGTACAATCCAACAAAAATCTCATGCTTGCCTCTACATCGAGAGTTGATTATGGTCTGAATAAGTTCATTAATGTCTAATTAATAGTTTTTACAACATTTCAGGCCTAAAGAAAGACCTACAATAGGCGGATTTTGCTCTTGCATAATGCATGTTAAACATGTCTGTTATTATTTTTTTTTAGTTATTTGAAGATAAAAATTTACGAGTGGATGTAGCGGAAGGTAGAAAGAAAGATAATAATCGAGGTGGTGGAGGTAGGTAACACTCGATACCACTTATTTCACACTTCCGTATATATAAATATTTACAATTTGAGTGGGAGTAGAGTCGCCTGTCCAACCTGGTGGGTTTTCTTGGGGTCGTCTGGTTTCTTCCCACTGCTAAAGACCCCTACATGCAAGCGAATTGTTGAAATAAAATTTGACAGTGTGTTTGTCCCAAAATGACCCAGTTTGTGTCAAGTGGACATTTAACCCCATTTCTCTCTATCTCGCACTTCTATTGGTGACTGTCCATCAAACACAATAGCGGTCTTTAGCAGTGGGAGGAAAATCGAGAAAACCCATGAGGGTGTAATGGACAGACGTTATGATGAAATGCACACGCTATAACTATTTTGCCACTCAGCTGCCCTATATGGAAAACAATTTTGTTACGGCACAAAATCCCAATTTTATTGTTTTAAGTTGGTGTGGTGTATGACCAATCAAATATATGAGAAATCAAACTATTGACACCAATGAATCATTGTACACAGCGCTTATCTCTGGGATGCGGGGGAGGTCTAGAGTGCCGTGCTTCAACCTCTAGCTGGCTGGCAACCTCTGGCTTGCGGCTGTGGTTTTGATCCTTGGTGTGAGCGTATGTGGCATGGAGATAGGGGCGCCTTCTCAACCTCGTGGGTGTCCTCGGGGCACTCCGGTTTCCTCCCACCGCTAAAGACGCTTACACGCAAGCGAATTATTGAAATAAAATTAAAACCATATGTTAGTCCCGAAATGACCTAGTTTTTGTCGAGTGGATGTTAAACTCCATCGCCTCTCTCTCTCTCCCGCTTATGTCTGGCCAAAAGTCCATTGCCTAACTTTTCACCTTTAAATTGCTTTTATAACAGGATTCCGTGGTGGTCGAGGCGGAGGTGGCCGAGGCGGTGGTAACCGTGGTGATTACAGAGATTATGATAATTTTGGCGGAAGACGAGGTGGAGGGGGTTATCGAGGGGGAAGAGGAGATGATAGATATGATAATAGATCAGGGGGTAGTTATGGAGGCCGAGGAGGAAGAGATTCCAGACCTAGACACGATAGTTTTAACGACCCTGAATTAGTGGAACCGACAGCAGGTTAGTTAACTTTTATTTAAAGCTGAACTCCAGTTAAAAAACTACAGAAATAATTAAATAAAAAAATACGGCCGTACATAATCGCCATACTTGTTTTCATTTTGTAGAAGACGCATGGCGGCTGTACGGCATACACGCTTAATAATTGTGTAGCAATGATATTTGGACAGTGTGAAAGACAATATACACACTGGATGTGCTGGATGTGGGCGTGGCCTGCCACTGTTTTCGTACGCCGTACAGTCGCCATGCTTCTTCTACAAAATGAAAACAAGTATGGCGATTACGTACAGCGGCTATTTTTTTTTTATTTAATTGTTTCTGTAGTTTTGTAACCGGAGTTCAGCTTTAAGATACATTATGAGAGATTCGGTAAAAAAGCTGGCAGTTCTCACTGTAATAGTTTAAAACTATTTGCTGAAAGTTTCAGTCAAATTGATCAACTATGAACCAAGATTTAAGCCACTGAATTTTGGCCTACCCTTGATAAAAAAAATATCATAGTATTGAAAGAGGAGCAGCAAATCGGACCCTAATCCAGTAAATATCACAGGCATGCATTGACATTGAGAGTTGATGGTCAGGATAAGTAATTAATGTCTAATTAATAATTTAGAAAACATTTCAGGCCTAAATGTTCAGATGGGACAAAAAAAAAAACAACCCAAAGTCCTATGTGAACATTGACATGCACGTAAAAGAACCTTGACCTTTGATGTAAGAGTAGGTTGTAGGGCCATTTCATTTCATTTAAAGATACATTATGGGAGATTAGATAACAAGTTGGCAGTTCTCACTATGATAGTTAATAATTAGCTAATGTAAAGGCAATTTGCTGAAAATTTCAGTCAAATTGATTCACTATTAACTTAGAACTAAGCAAATGAAATTTTCGCTTAGCCTTAGTTATCATTACTAAAGTCGGTAAGATAAAACCAGTAGTCTCGGTTATCTATTTTTAGTGGTAAACCATGAATGAAAATATTTCAATGAATCGAACTACAATACAACAAAAATCTCATGCTAGCCATGACACCGAGAGTTGATTACGATCTGAATAGGTAAATTAATGTCTTATTAATAGTTTTCATAACATTTCAGGCCTAAAGAAGACCTTCAATAGGAAGATTTTGCTCTTGCATAATGCATGTTTAACATTTTGATGGTTTATTTCAGAGTCTGCAGCGGCCCGACCTAAACTTAAATTATTACCTAGAAGTAAACCAGCCCCTATTAACGAAGTGGTACATAGTGAGCGTAATTCTAGTATATTTGGTGTGGGAAAACCCCGAGAAAGACGAGAAGGAGACGAGGAAGTATCAGAAACAACTCGTAGTCGTACTACAAGCGAGAATAGTGTTCACTGAAATAACAGTTAATACAGATCTCATCGTGTAAATAAATTGGAGTAAGTTTAAATTTCTACATTAGAGATAGAGAGAAAAATGGGGTTTAACAAGCTCCTTTTGGGACTAACATATGGTTCAAGAATATTACAATAATTTGCTTGCATGTAGGGGCGGGAGGCGCAAACAAATTATCAAAACATACTGAGCACCATAGAAAACGCATCACTTTGTTTTTCATATAACAAAATGATCCTGTAAACATATCTTATTTATTTTGCTTCTTATTGTTAACAATATTCAAATGGGAACACATCAATAACAACACATTTGTACACCTATGTATGTTTAATCTGTAATCAACGGTACAAAGTCAGAGGGGTCAAAACCAAAAGTACGATAAAGATGGTTAATTGTGCTGCACAGCGTTCGTAAGAGCCAGTGGAGGACACACACGCCACTGACAATTAACCATCTTTGTCATACTTTTGGTTTTGACCCCCATGACTTTGTATAGAATTGTACCATATGTTAGTCCCAAAATGACCTATTTTGTGTTGAGTGGACGTTAAACCCCATTTCTCTCTCTATAACACTGACCATTCGATAATTTAATAGCCAAGAATATCCCACGAAGGTGCATCGAGCAGAACAGGAGCAAAAGTGCACTTTAAACATGATGGACTATAATTTGAATATCCTTTCACTGAAAAGTGAATCTGTTGGAAGCGAGAAATGGCGTAATACAACCAAGAGATTTGGCGACAATTTTTATAACCTTTTTGTTTAATTTTATTACAGGATGTGGGCTTAAATTAGAGTTATCTCTCATATCACCAAGATGTACAGAATGGTCGTCAAGTCAACCAATCAAATTAATTGTTATAAAGATAGAAACCATGACTACCTACAGTTCTGCCCCTTTGTTTAATTTTTTAAAACTGATGTGTGTTTATCTATAAGCTTAAAGACAATCTGATATATATATATATACAGTAGAGAGTGACCTTTGACCCTGTGTCTTATAAATAGGTACACTTGTTTATATGTACAGAAAACAGATTTATTTCACTGTAGCTTATCTTTTATTTATAGCTTCAAAATAATCTGTTCAATGTTGTTTTTGTTAATTCTTTTTTAACAACTGCCAAAAAGGTACTCATGAGTACATTTACCCGTTGTTGACACCACCACTGGAGTTCATATTGTGTTGGGGGGTTGGGATGGCCTAGTGGTCTAGAGTGCAGCGCTTTTGACCTTTAGCTGGCCGGTCACCTCTGGCTTGCGACTGTGGTTTTGATCCCTGGTGTGAGCGTATGTGGCATGGAGATAGGAGCGCCTTCTCAACCTTGTGGGTTTCGTCCTAGCCTTACGGTTTCCTCCTACTGCTAAAGACCCCTACGCGCAAGCGAATTATTGAAATAAAATTAAACCATATGTTAGTCCCGAAATGACCTAGTTTGTGTTGAGTGGACGTTAAATCCCATTTCTCTCTTTCTCATATTCTGTTAACATAATTATTTTAAGAATGAAACGATATAGGAGAACGTCACCCCATAAGCCAGAAATATAGAACATAATAAAAGCAGCACCTAAAGAGGGAGACATGGGATTTAACGTTAACTCGGCACAAACTGGCCATTTTCGGACTAATTTTTTTTTTTCTTTCAATAATTTGCTTGCTACCAGTGACTTTAAGAGCACAAAGTGCCAATACCAAATCAAAATTGAAACAAAGCCATTAGCTGCTTTAAGTATCTAATTGAAAATCATTGAGCAATATGTCCTCCAGCGGTGCAGATTATTTTGAACAGATAAATAACTGTATCAGCTATAAACTGTATAAATCTAGCGCGACTATATCCGGTTGTCATGGTGATTTTGGTTTCTTTATTTGATTATAATGTTGTTCATTATGTATTATAATATATAGTACTCATCCTTGTGAAAAATCATTCATCAAACGGCGACGTATTGCTACGCCAATTTCTGTTCACGTAACGAAATATATGTCAGGTCTCACCGGAAGCAGCTTTATCGTTGTGACGTCTTGTAAATTATTTTGATTTTTTTTTTTTATGTTTTATATTGTGTGTGATTCTGAATTCATCCTTAGATAATTTTGATGCGTCTGCCATCATAAAACTGCTTTTATAAACTTTTGCCGGTTCACTGGGATGCAACAGTGAGATAACAATCAAAATGGCGTTTTTTAATGAAGCCTTTTCAATCCGGACAGGTCAAACATTTTATCAGACATACTTTTATGGGTTGGAACTGTTTCCACGAAAAGACAACTTTTGCGTAAGATAAAGAATGGAAAGACAACTTTTGATGACAGGACAGCTCGTCGTAACTCTCGGTCAATTAAATGGCGTGTTGGGCGGGTGGCGATAAACACGATTAAGTGATTTGACTCTGGACTATTCACTAGAACTGAGATTTTTCAAGCCAAGTTCCAACTTGTGCAGGAAAACGACTGCAGGCCTGATAAGGACAGTGTTTTCTAATCATTGAGAAAGAACAGAAATTTGTGGTGGTGTGGTCCACTTGCTGCCATGGCTGATTTCTACTTCCTAGCATTGCACAAATTAATTTTCTATTTTGGAACAATTATAGAAAGAATGGCTGACTTTTTATCTAAATTTTAACTATTTGTTAGTTTGAAAATGAACTCAATTTCTTTCCTACTTAAACTAAATCTTTGGCAACTTATTGAAAATGAGCGTGTTTTAACTGAGTATGATCTACGGGTTGCGAATTATCTAATTGACTATGGCCACCATGTTGATGAAATTTCATTTAGGAATAGAATATTAACAAATGATTTAACTTTTGGTAATCTTACCCACTGGTCAAACTGTACTATTTTTGGGTACCTGGCTAATTAGTTACCTGCTATTGAACGCGTGTCTGTTTTATATTATCAAAATAGATTAACGTTTCAGAAATGTTAAAGGTACCATTATCATTGTACGAGTATTGAATTTGAAATAGAAACTTTGCATGTAATAAACTAAGAAGTAGTAAATCCATAAAGTTGTGTTATTATAAATGTTATACCTCGACTTCTAAATGTTATTTAAGGATTTTATACTTTAACATGGGTATCATTTAATCAAATCTTTGAAGCTTTGGTCCAGAAATTTCACTCATAGCTCACTGGCCCATGCCTGTCTTCATTGGAGCATAACACTTCATTTTTTCATTTGTAAAATCGTCTAGTTTAAAGCATGATTTTTAAAAATGTTCAAACAAAGAATTGAAATTGAAGGAATTTGAAAGAAGTTAGGACAAAATAGGTAAGATGAAATGATACCCATGTTACAGTGTTAGAGTTTATGTCAAGGAAGGTGAGACATTGAGTAATCAACTGATTGTCTCCCCTTTCCTTGTCACGATTTGTTGATGTTCGATGTTTACGTAGATTGCTTGTTGGTCGAGATCTGTCAGTCTCAAGATTATTACTTTGTATTTTTATATACGCAAAGTGGATTAAAAACTTGTTCCATCAGAATATATATATATATATATATAATAGCGTGAAAGAATTTTGTCAGGGCAGCTCCAGAATCTTTAAAATCATTGCTAAAAAAAATTTGAAATTTGATTATAATAAATGGACTTTTACTATAGCTGTCTTTAACACTATGGATGTTATATCTTCTATTTCATTATATGTCTGTATGCAAAAACAATTATTTAATTCTATTTCATCATCATACACCAGGGCTGTTTGATGGGGTAGCCATTGTAAAATTCATGTAATGTCTGTTGGGCCATGGCTGTGAGGATTGCAGAACCTTATAATATATTGGACATGATTGGTCCTGCATCTGTGTCTTGTGGAACCTTATAATAGCTCATACATGATTGGTTCTGCATCTGTGTCTTGTGGAACCTTATAATAGCTCATACATGATTGGTTCTGCATCTGTGTCTTGTGGAACCTTATAATAGCTCATACATGATTGGTTCTTCATCTGTTTCTTGTGGAACCTTATAATAACTCTGACATCATTGGTTCTGCACATGTGGTCTGTAGCGGTCGCCATTAGTGTTTGTCTTGATTTATATTTATGTGATATGCTTGTTCTGATTTGCTGTTTTAATGATACCTGATGATCTTGACTAGGGTATTAATAGACTAATACAACCAGTCATTCAACAAATAATGTATGAATTATACAAAGGATACACACATGGAATAGCTCTGATTTTTTGAGGTTGGAATTTTGTGAAATTGACGTGGAAGTAACCACGATGTTGATGAGGATACCAGATGCTGATATCATTCTTTAAATTCTTGAAACTTAAATTGTCTTTTGATCAGAATTTATATTTGTGAGTTTTGTGAAACTTGTGATGGAATTTATGCATTTTATTATTGTGATGCATGTGAATGAAGAATAGCATTTAATGTTTTATTTATGCTTAGTTAAAGTTTTACCAAATGGATCCTATAAATGTATAAACAAACGGTCCCCATGTGTAACAACCTACATACAGTAAACAACTGGACCCTATAAATGTATAAACAAACAAGGCCCCCATAGGTAAATACAAGAATTTCATTGCTTGCCATGAGACATAAATAATCTCTCCTACTCTTTTGACTTTTAGAGCATCATTTTTTGAGACGTGTGAAATAGCTTTAGTTAACGTCTGCTTCCATCCAAGTTACAATATACCACAGGAAGGTTTTTGATTCTCCCTAGCCCCAATCAAATCATGTACCCCATTTTAGATAGATAGTATTTTTTAATGTCTCTTTAACCCACTTGCAACTTTTTGAAAACTTAGTACACCAGCCCTTCTCCCCACCCACACCGGTACCTTGATTTAAACAAATCACTCACTTCCACCTTTTGTGTACGACTTAAATTAGTTGTCAGCTTTGTTTCATCACACTTATGACATTCACAGCCATTTATAAAGAGAGTATGGCCAACTTCAGTCATGGCCGCCATTGTTGTTATTTGAATAGAACAACATTAGAACGAAATAAATGATAATTCTGTATCACTCTGATGATCCCATTTCCTTTCTTTTTTTATAGCAGAAAATTTAGTTTTAGTTGCTTTTACTACACTAGGATCTGGAAGAGTTGTTATAAAACACGCGATGCTGGTTGAAATGAGGGATTAGCCAATGAAACGGTCTGTTACAGTGATGCAGGTAACCGGGTAAAACGCTAGAAATGTCAATTCTGATTGATTAATCAATGTCAAAAGTCACTCGTGCGACCCTTGACGTGGTGTAGGCCTTCTGAATTAGATCTAACCTCTGTAATAGATAAGACAATAAAGCCTATTTTGTTAGCTTATCACAACCGAGAAACTGCACTGTACAGGAAATCTTCCATTCATCAGCTGTACCCTCAGTAAGGCAGTAAGGAGTGAATTTGTCACAGTCTGAGACATTGTTTTCAAAAACTAAATAAATTAAGAATTGGTCAGGATCATAACTCTCAAGTCTCAACCAATAAAATGATTGCATTCTTAAAATGATTGGCTTGAACTTTTCATAACACAGTATCTATATATGGTTGTAGTATCCTATATATGGTTCTGTCTATGTATGGCTGTGTTGACATATTCTGTCTATATATGGCTGTGGATGACACTTACCTATCTTTCTATATAATACCTTGTTGCATCAACCCACCAGTGTCGTTGTGTACTAGAAGTTGAAACAAACATTGTATATATTTGTGTAAAATAGTCGCCTTTCTATTGATGACATTAAACAAAAAAATACAAAACAAATTTCTATAAAATAAAAATATTTTATCTTCAATTTGTGTTGGAGTTATTTCATTAGAGGGGGTTGGATGCCCGAATGGTTAGCATGCTGTGTAGAGGCTAGTTAATATCCAATTGACTTTAAATTTATACGCAGTGTTTAAGGTCATCAGAAGAAAAATCCTATTGATTTTCGATAATCAGTGCCTCTGAAAAAATCTTGTAGAAGCTCTAGAGGCTAAAGTTAATATCCGATTGATTTTAAATTTATACACAGTGTTTAAAGTTGTGAGACAAAGAATCCTATTGATTTTTAGAGATTTTTGATAATTAAAGCCAGAGTTTTGACACTTGATATATTTGAAATATCTTGTGGATGCTCTGGAGGCACATAAATTAAAATAAATATTTACACAAGTGTTTAAGGTCATAAGACAAACAATTGAAACAAATTCTAATGATTTCTGATACCAGTAATTACTTAATGGGTTGCGTACCAGTAATCAGATTTTCATGTGTTCTAAATGTTTTCATTACATATGTGACAACACTGACAACCCTTGTTGACTGCTAAGACTACTTAGCTGCTGTAGACATATGTTTCATTGGAATTCAAACAGTGCCCTATTTGGGCAAACTTCCCCCCCCCCTCAGCAAACTGTATGAAAGTGTATCCCTCTTGATTAACCATTTTGGTTCAGAAAAGTATTTTGATCAATTTAATTACAACTGTCCTTTAACATTTACAGTTGAAATGAATTCAACAAATAGTACCAGTAATTCTTATCTTTTTTGTTCTAGAGAGGGGGTTGGGATGGTCTAGAGTGCCAAAAAGGTACTCATGAGTACATTTAACCGTTATTGGCACCACCACTGGAGTTCATATTGTGTTGGGGGCTTGGGATGGCCTAGTGGTCGAGAGTGCCGCGCTTCGACCTCTAGCTGGCCGGTCACCTCTGGCTTGCGGCTGTGGTTTCGAGTCCTGGTGTGAGCGTATGTGGCATGGAGATAGGGGCGCCTTCTCAACCTCTTGAGTTTCCTCCGGGCACTCCGGTTTCCTCCCACTGCTAAAGACCCCTACGTGCATGCGAATTATTGAAATAAAAAATTAAAAAACCATGTTAGTCCCGAAATGACCTAGTTTGTGTTGAGTGGACGTTAAACCCCATTTCTCTCTCTATTTCTTTTATACACTTTGTTCTAGAGAATGAGAATACAAGGGTGTCCAGAGAGAGAGAGGGTCTTTTAGCTGTGGGAGAAAACCGGAGTACCGCGAGAAAACCCACGAGGTTGGACAGGCGACCCTAAGCCTTGCCACGTACAACCGGGGATTCGAAACCACGCCAGTTGACTCAATGGCAGGTCGTATGATAGAGCGCACGCACGCTAATCATTCGGCCATCCACCCCCCCACCCCCGTGTCTCCAAATAGAGAAAACAATGGACCTATTCTTGTCATTGGATAAGATAACTTTTATTGTTCTACTGTCTGACATTCTCATGTTAGAAGGTCAACCCGTCTGTTTATATTTAACGACTGGCATATACATGATGTACAAGACAAATCATCTGAAGAATATGGGGAGAGAAATGGGGTTTAACGACCACTCAACAACATAAATGATGTACAAGACAAATCATCTGAAGAATACAGAGAGAGAAATGGGGATTAATGACCACTCAACACAACATATGCTCTTTCGGGACTAACATATTGTTCAATTTTATCTCAATTTTTGGCTTGTGTGAAGAGATTTTTAGCAGTGGGAGGAAACCAGAGGACCCGGAGGAAACCCATGACCCTTGTAACGTAAAACCAAGGAATCCTGAAGAATACAGTGCATAAACTAACAGGAATATTTCTTATAGACATTATTAGTGTTGCATGTACTAACACAAAAACATAATATGGAACGTATTCTTATTAAAATGAAATGGTGTTTAAGTCCACTTGACATCAACTAAATAATTTTGGGACTAAAATGGTTCAATTTTATTTCAATAATTCACTAGCGTGAAAGAGTCTTTAGTAGTGGGAAGGCCCGGAGAAAACCTGCGAGGTTGGACAGGCGACCCTACTCCTTGTCACTTACAACCGGGGAATCTAAACCGCACCAGCTGACTCAAAGATAGACCTTATGATACAGCGCGCACATGCTAACCATTCGGACATCCAACCCATCAAATTAAAATAGTAATTGTGTTTGAATATGTTTATTACATGTCTCAAATGCCAAATGTCTCTCCAAGAAAAACATCAGGGTTCTAAAAATATTTTATCAGTCAAACACATTTATAAGTTACAGTTACACCATCATAATCTCAGAATGTAATTATATTTATTCATCTGTGAATATTCGTATATTTCAATTTTTTGGCAAGACTGACAGCTAAACATTTTTCATAGGATATATATATATGGACTGTCAAATATGGCCCAATTAAAATAACTTCCGCGGTATCATGTAGATGTTGGCAGGGGCGGATCCAGGAATTTTTGCAGGAGGGGGTTTGCCAGGTTTCTGTCACGGAAATCTGCCATCATTGTCTCTAAATTACATAGGCATACATACAAATTGAGCTTTTTATACGCCCACATTTCCATGTGGACGTATTATGTCGTCGCCCCTCCGTCCGTCCACAATTTGTTTGTGGACTCTCTACAGGTCACAATTCTTATCCGATTTTGACGAAACTTGAAATATAGGTTTATCCCCAAAAGATCTCGGTTCCTTTCGATATTGGCATGTATCGGATCAAAACTTCATGGATTATGGCCCCTGATTGTACGAAAAATCACGTTTTTAGCTTGTGGACCCTATAGAGGTCACAATTTTGAACCGATTTTGATGAAACTTGACATGCATGTTTGTAACCCAAAGATCTTGGTTCCTTTCGATATTTGCGGCTATCGGAATGTAATTTCCTGAATTATGGCCCCTGATTGTCCGAAAAATCACCCTTTTTAGCTTGTGGTCCCTCTGGAGGTCACAATTATTATTCGATTTAAAAAACCGTTTGATTATATCACCGTTACACCCTAAGGAAGGTTGAGTTCGAATTTCAGGAAAATCGGACGAAAATTGCCATACAAAATGGCCGCCGTTTGTACGCGAATACTGTTAAAAAATGGTATATCAAGGTTGTGGACCCTGTGGAGGTCACAATTTTGATTCAATTTTGATGAAACTTGAAATTCATGGTTATAACCCAAAGATCTTGCTTCCTTTCGATATTTGCGCATATCGGATCGTAACTACCTGAATTATGGCCCCTGATTATACGCAAAAGCGCCTTTTTTTTTAGCTTGGACGTCACAATTATTATTCGATTTAAAAAACCGTTTGATTATATCACCGTTACACCCTAAGGCAGGTTGAGTTCGAATTTCAGGAAAATCGGACGAAAATTGCCATACAAAATGGCCGCCGTTTGTACGCGAATACTGTTAAAAAATGGTATATCAAGGTTGTGGACCCTGTGGAGGTCACAATTTTGATTCGATTTTGATGAAACTTGAAATTCATGGTTATAACCCAAAGATCTTGCTTCCTTTTAATATTTGCGCATATCGGATCGTAACTTCCTGAATTATGGCCCCTGATTATATGCAAAATCGCCTTTTTTTAGCTTGGAGGTCACAATTATTATCCGATTTAAAAAAACGTTTGATTATATTACCGTTATACGGTAAGGAAGGTTGAGTTTGAATTTCGGGAAAATCAGACCAAAATTGCCATACAAAATGGCCGCCGTTTGTACGCAAATACTGTTAAAAATGGTATATCAAGGTTATGGACCCTGTAACGGTCACAATTTTAATTCGATTTTGATGAAACTTGAAATTCATGGTTATAACCCAAAGATCTTGGTTCTTTTCGATATTTGCGCATATCGGATCGTAACTTCCTGAATTATGGCCCCTGGTTATACGCAAAATCCCCCTTTCTTTAGCTTGTGGTCCCTCTGGAGGTCACAATTATTATCCAATTTAAAAAAACGTTTGGTTATATCACCGTTACACTGTAAGGAAGGTTGAGTTTGAATTTTGGGAAAATCGGACCAAAATTGACAGACAAAATGGCCGCCGTTTGTACGCGAATAAAAAGATAGGTTGCCAGGCAACGAAACATACGCCCACAGCAGCTAAATCGTCCGGGCAGTCAACAAGGGTTGTCGCATATTTTTAGTTTTTTTGGGAATGAAACATTTGTTATCCACTAAAATCTGATTAAGAGTAACAACTCATTTTGTAATTATCTGAAAATCATTAGAATTTGTTTGCTTTTTATAAAGTTTTGCCCCACGCTAACAATTAGTATAGGAAACATTTAACATCATGGATTTAGCTGTTCAGTTATCAAAATTCATTGAAAATCAAAATACTTATTCGTTGCAACACCTTAAACTCTGTGTATCAATCTGAAGTCAATCGGATGATAAGTTTGGCATCTGTAGCGTCACAAGGTTTTTTGAAGTGATCAAGGGAGATAACTCTGGAAGTAATTATTTGAAATCGCTGAAAATCAGTAGGCTTCTTTGTCTCATGACCTTAAACAGTGTGTGTAAATTTAAAGTCAATCAGATATTAACTTTGGCCTCTAGAGCATCCACAAGAATTTTTGAAGTGATCAAGGGACACAACTCTGGCACTAATTATCAGAAATCGCTGAAAATCAATAGGCTTCTTCGTCTCATGACCTTAAACACTGTGTATAAATTTGATGTCAATCGGACATCATCTTTGTCCTCTAGAGCATCCACAAGATTTTTTGAAGTGATCAAGGGCCATAACTCTGGCATTAATTATCGGAAATCCGTGAAAATCAATAGGCTTCTTCGTCTTATGACCTTAAACACTGTGTATAAATTTAAAGTCAATCGGATATTAACTTTAGCCTCTCGAGCATTCACAAGATTTTTCAAAGTGATCAAGAGTCATAACTCTGGCAGTAATTATCGGATATTGCTGAAAATCAATAGGCTTCTTCGTATTATGACCTTGAACACTGTGTTTAAATTTAAAGTCAATCCAATATTAACTTTAGCCTCTAGAGCGTTCACAAGATTTTTCAAAGTGATCAAGGGTCATAACTCTGGCAGTAATTATGGGATATCGCTGAAAATCAATAGGCTTCTTCGTCTCATGACCTTAAACACTGTGTATAATTTTAACGTCGATCGGATATTATCTTTAGCCTCTAGAGCGTTCACAAGATATTTCAAAGTGATCAAGGGTCATAACTCTGGCAGTAATTATCGGATATTGCTGAAAATCAATAGGCTTCTTCGTATTATGACCTTGAACACTGTGTTTAAATTTAAAGTCAATCCAATATTAACTTTAGCCTCTAGAGCGTTCACAAGATTTTTCAAAGTGATCAAGGGTCATAACTCTGGCAGTAATTATCGGATATCGCTGAAAATCAATAGGCTTCTTCGTCTCATGACCTTAAACACTGTGTATAAATTTAAGGTCGATCGGATATTATCTTTAGCCTCTAGAGCGTTCACAAGATATTTCAAAGTGATCAAGGGTCATAACTCTGGCAGTAATTATCGGATATTGCTGAAAATCAATAGGCTTCTTCGTCTCATGACCTTAAACACTGTGTATAAATTTAAGGTCAATCGGATATTAACTTTAGCCTCTAGAGCGTTCACAAGATTTTTCAAAGTGATCAAGGGTCATAACTCTGGCAGTAATTATCGGATATTGCTGAAAATCAATAGGCTTCTTCGTCTCATGACCTTAAACACTGTGTATAAATTTAAAGTCAATCGGATATTAACCCTGGCCTCTAGTGCGTTCACAAGAAATTGTGGACGATGGACGGACGGACGGACGGACCGACGGACAGACGGACGGACGGGGGCGACGGCAATATACGTCCACATTTCTATGTGGGCGTATAAAAATGATATGTCATGGTTGTGGACCCTGTATAGGTCACAATTTTAATTCGATTTTGATGAGGAAGGTTGAATTCTAATTTCGTGAAAATCGTACCAAAATTGCCGGACGAAATGGTTGTGGACTCTCTACAGGTCACAATTCTTATCTGATTTTGATGAAAAGTCACATTTCTAGGTTGTGTACCATCACACCATAATTATTGTCGGTTTCGAATTTCATTAATATCAGACTGGAACTGACCAACTAAATGGCTGCTCCCAATACAGTATGAAATACAGGACTTAAAGATGTAGGAAAAATCACTTTCGGTATTGCTTGTTCTCTGTCCATCTCTCGAAAATGTGGGCGTATCCTGCCTGGCAGTGCCAGCCTATCTTTAAACAGAGAAATCATTTTTATACTGATGTAGGATCACTTTGTGATGTAATTTCATTGATGCAAAGCATTAATTTTTTTTTTATGTAACTGAGGAGGGGGGTGGGGGTTGGACCCCCCAAACCCCCCCTCTGGATCTGCCCTTGGTTGGTGTGCACACAAAAGAAACTCTGGTAAATAAACGAAATGAAATGAAAGAGGGTTAATTATCCTACTGTTCTCCTCCGACTGAGCTAATGAAGATGGTAATGCAGTGTGCTATGAGGGAAATTTTGTCTCCAATTGCCTCAAACTCCCACTGCGTACATGGGACCTAGGTTTTTTCTGGCATCCTAAATCTTAAAGATTGGACAGCTGACCTTGTCAGGACTTTCCCGACCTGACACACAGCAAAGAGGAAACAACGCCCAAAAATCTGGATGACCTATCTCGACCAACACCGGGAGCGAAGAGTAGGTTGTAATACCAAATTGACCTCATATCATTATCAAACTGTATAACGCATGTCCATCTTGATTAGCCTGGTTGGTGCAAAAAAGTAGGACGTTAAACTCCATTTTCAGGCAAAATTACATTAATATTATTCCTTTTCACATATAGAGAACCTTCTACAAGTATTTATTGATATCAACAAATATCAACACAAGTTGATATTGTAAAAAAGAGAAGAGACTTTATCAACAAGTGTCTTATTACCCAGCCCATCTTGCATGAAAGGTTTTTTATCTGCTAAAATTTTTCACATTATCTTTACATTAAAGCAGTAGTTGTTTGGACGGGAGGAAAAACTGATTGTCCCATGTACACATTTACATGCAGGTAAAAGATCCCTTGACAGTTGGAATTTTATATACATGTAAGAGTAGGTCATAGCACCGTTGTCGCTGCAAAATTTCCCACATGGCACACTGCATGGTGCCTGCCCGTCTTCAATAACCCAGTCGCTCCTGAAAAATAGGATTTATTCAACCCCCATTTCATTTCACATTTTTAAAAAACAGAACAATATTTTAAACTTTTGAAATAAATGTGAGTAATTTGTCTTTAATTTCTTGATTTACATTTGAGTATACACAGACATTTTTCTATACTTTAAAATATCATCACATGACACTTAATATATTGATGGTACATTGATATATCACAGCATAGGCCAAACCAAATATTAGTTCTTCAAGATTTGGAACACCTGTCAAAGTTTTATTACCATTCCTCGGTGAATTTTCATTTTTAAACAAAACGTGGGCTTACTAGCTTGGTGCATGTACATGTAGTTGTAGCTCCTTCTACAGCTTTCTGTTTCTACTTTTGGAATAAAATAAATCCTGAAGCGCCAAGTTTTTACTTTTGGAATAAAAATAAATGCTGAAGAACAGATAATAAGATTGGATAGGCCTGACTGAATTATTATTGTCGATTTACCTTATATAAATTATTATGCTATTAAATATATTTATACAATATTTATACCATATAGTTACATGTATTTGAATTATTTATATATTCTAGGGTCTACGTGTAAAATATCTTTCATCCAAATAGACTAAGTGGTAGATATTTGACTGATTAATATATTCTAGCCTAGCTACATGTATGTGTAAAATATCTTTCTTCCGTTAACAAGAAACATGTACATGTATATATCAAAGCTGGGTATGTTTATCACAAGATATGTTTCGAATTTGACTACAGTATGCGTAAAATATACCTATTCCATTTCCAATAACAATATACAATACATACTATCCCCATATACATGTTCAAAGATGTCTAGAATTTGACTACTGCATGCGTAAAATATACCCATTCCATAAACATACAATACATGTACATGTACATCAAAGCTTAGATTATACGATATTTATCTTATGTAGATGTGTAACAGCCATTTACATTGGAATATCAAAACTTAGAATTATACAACATTTATTACATGAATTAGTTACATTTACAGTTACTTGATTTTGTAATATTGTAACAACCTTAAAATATATCCTCCTTCCAATATTTAACCAGATATGGACATAGTATAGGCCTACATGTAAAATGTAAGGCATCTGTTCCAGACATGTGTTGGGCACCAATTTGCATCTGATGTGACAGGTAGCATACATGTATGTCCAGGCTTGGGAATGTCCTGATCCCAGGTTCACAAAACCATCACAGACTTAAAAATTTACTCAACTGTTTATGAGAAATAATTCAAACCCTGAAAACAGAAATCTTTGCACTTATTGATACATGTACATTAAAATTACAAAAGTTTTATCAGGGGCTATATTTTATTTAAAATAAGGTGAACAATTTTGAGTAAATTCTAAACTTAAGTCTGAGAATGCTTTGTGAACTCTGGGCTAGATGCATCAACACAAATTTTGTGAAACCGGGGCTAGGCTTAGTTTATATGATATTCGTGAGATATATTAATCCAAGCTTGACATGTGATAAATCTAATTACAAATCTACTGCTGAAACAATCAGTTGTTGAACACGATTTCTAGCATCAAAATATGTCGTATCCAACTCATCGTCAGGCTCCGGAACAAACGGGGGTTCCGCTTCCAATATATGATCCCAATCAAGATCAGAGAATAAGGCCATGCCCTTCACATCTTTAGCTTGTGGACGCTTATTAGCATCAATAGTTAATAGTTCGTCAATTGCCATTTTTGCCTCATCACTTAATGCCTCTTCCTCTACTGGCCATGGTATATCTCGATTTAAAATATTCTGAAAGACTAAGTCTGGCGTCTGGTCGTTAAATGGCGGAATCCCTGTTAAGAATTCATACAAACAAACCCCTAATGCCCACCAATCAACACCACAGCCATGAGGTTTCTGCATCAGTATTTCTGGGGCCAGATAATCGGGAGTTCCCAGAATTCTTTCTTCTTCCTGTTGCTGCGGTCCTCTACGAACGCTTTTAGGAGTTCGGAATGGGGTTTTAAGCTGATTTTTAAAGGGAGTTTTGAAAGGAGTTTTAATCGTATTTGCAGGGGTTCGTGGTTGCGATTGTGTTTTACTGGAATTATCAGGCGTCATCATGGTAACCTCTGGATTACCTGGATTTGGTACCTGGAGTTTATCTCCTCCTGATTGACAAGTACACGCCTGCCTCTGTTTTCCGTTCACCTGCTGTGGTAGCGGGGATTTAAATAACAAATCCGATTTGAAATGACACTGTTTTAGTCTATTATCCAGAATTCTATCGTATGGCTTTGTGTCGGAATTAGCTTGAACTTGTATCGAAGGATGGTTTGACAACTCGTGACTTTCATTCAACGGAGAGAGAAACATGGTAGAATTACCACCAAACGAACTCCGAACACTCAGTTCACTTTGATGTCGTGATCGCGAACTGAAAAAACTTTCAGCCGATGTTTCTAATGCTGACAGATCTTCGCTTGATGTATTGTTACATTCCCGACATCGTGCCATTCCGTCGCTCATTGAGATATCACAAGAAATGTCAGCAGCATACAGTTCAGAATCGTTTTTATTCGTTGCATATTCCGGGTCCAATCTTTGTCTTTTATTATTCTGTATGTCAGGAACTATGTTAAAAACAGAAAAATCACATGTCAGTCCTGATTTCACATTCCCGATTCCTTTCGATTTATTTTCAGTTAAACAATCGAAGCCCCGTTTTCTTCTCGAAGTTGAGAGTTTGCTTGAACTCATGTCCATTTCGTCATCCGAATGGTATCCATATAAACTACTTTTACCAGACGAACTTGCATAACTCTCTGACACCAGAGGATTGGGTGGATATTTTCCAATGTTGTATTTTCCGGCTTTTGGTCGAAACAATGGAGAACCTTGATCAGGAACTTTTCCGGTTTCTTCGCCAGAATCTTCAGAATATGAACCTTCCCTCATGCTCCGTAAATTCCTAGCCGCGTACGAATTCCACACCGATTCGTTTGAAAGACGTAGTTGTGGAGTGTCATCTTTGGAACTGTCTTGGCTGGAAGAAAGAGTTGTTGATTTTACCGTCTGCTGTGTTGTGGATGAATTCAGCACTGACGACTCTTTTCCGACTAAATTATCTTTAGCAACATTTTGAGAAACATTCACGTTTTCTTTCTCGCAGTGGGAATCTGTTGTTTTTAATTCTTTTGGGCCAGACGAGTGATATAAGTTCGGTCCTGTTCCTGATGTGTTCGGATTGCAAACGGAGAAATTATGAGCCGTCATATAACTGGCGTCACTGTCTGTCGTCCAGTTCAGGGATTCTTCCAACGTAGAAGTTAAACTTTGAATGGGCGGAGTCATATTCGCGATGGGCGAATTAATTCTGCTTGTTTGAACTGCAAAAGGTGACATT
This sequence comes from Patella depressa, assembly GCA_948474765.1. Lineage (NCBI taxonomy): Eukaryota > Metazoa > Mollusca > Gastropoda > Patellidae > Patella > Patella depressa. Next base: position 5,347,579 of record OX419720.1, read on the forward strand.
GCCTTTTTTGCCTTCAACATTGGAGAATTGAATAGTGCTTCTGCTACAGGTGACTGACAACTGCGTTTCGATTTAAGGGCAACTGGACTGGAGACGGATGAACGACTTCTCTTCCTCATGCTGGCCGTGACAGTAAAAGCTAGCGATGACTTGAGCGACATGATCTGTCCCGGTGTTCGGTGATAGTTAACACCGCATTGTTTCGGATTATTTAATGTCGGTACAACGTCAATATTTATTTTAGAAAGCCCAAAATCTGTCAGTTTAATATGACCTTGACACGAAATCAACATATTGTCTGGTTTTAAATCGCGATGCACTATACCAAGATTGTTGAGATACTCCAATGCTAATGTTACTTCCGCTATATACCTTTTAGCCATATCTTCATCAAAATACCCATATATGGTCAACAGACTCTTCACATCTCCTCCAATCATATACTCCATAATAAGGTAGATATTTTGCTCAGATTGCAGGGAATAAAATAAATCGACAACGAAAGGACTTTGGGCGCAGGCCAGGGCATCACGCTCAGTTGTAACTTGTTTGATCAGATTTTTTTTCAGTAAATCACATTTTTTCATAGTTTTAATGGCGTAGATTTTCTCAGGGACATTCTTTTTACATCCAAGATAAACTTTACCAAAAGCTCCACGGCTTATCGGCTTGAGAAAAACAAAATCGTGTATCGAGGGTAAATGATTTGTGGATAGTGCTGAACCATTTTCATCTTCGTCAGCTTCATCATTAAGATTTGATTTTTCTGGAATGGATTCAAATAAAAAAATATATATTATTTTCTTTTTTTATAATGCAATGTATTACATACAATGTACATCGTGGGGGAGGGATGGCTAAATGGTTAGCGTGTGCATGCTGTAAGGTCTGTCACTGATTAAACGATAGTAGGATCGCATGTCCAATATCGTGTGGGTTTTCTTTGGGTCCTCCAGTTCGGTGCTTAAGACCCTTACTCGCAAGCGAATTATTGAAATAAAATTAAATCCTATATTAGTCACGAAATGACCTAGTTTGTTGGGTGTATGTTAAACCCCATTTCTCTCTAGTCTCTTGCTACATATGCAGTTTTATTGCGTTAGGGAATCACAGTGGTTTGTCGTATGAGACGCTGTCTACCTAAGTTTGATCCCTGCATAATTCCGAGGAATTTCATCAGGAATTTCCAGTGCCAGTGTGGTTCCTCTTAAAGATCCAACTAGGCCTAGCTTGCACGATACTGGATCTTTCCGAACGGACAAATATTTTTCCGTGTTTATAGTTATAGCCACAATTCTAACCCTAACCCTTCAGAATAGTTTTAGATAAACCTAACCCGAACCCTAACCCTAACTCAAACCCTTCAGAATAGTTTTAGATAAACCTAACCCTAACCCTAACCCGAGGGAAAATATTTGTCCGTTCGGAAAGATCTAGTATTTTGCGCCTAGCTTGCCTGCAGATTATTTTAAAACTTAATTTATCTGATGACGTCAATTGAGTGACAAACGAGAACTAACTAAGAGTAAGTTAGTAAGTTTATTAAGAAGCAAGGTCAAAACTGAACGGCTCCCGTTTTTGAACGGCGATTTGTTTTTGTATAAAGTAACGATACTTCTCATGTTGTGAAATCATCTTAATCACCTTTTAACCCACTCATACTGTCTGAAACATGGCGTTTATAATTTCCTTGACTCGCATTCTGTCTCTGGCCACTGTTGTTGTTTTTATCGCGAACTTGTAGATTTGGAACAACCGCCAGTGTAGTCTCGTTTAGTCCAGGGCTGTCATTTCTCATTACCTATTTATATGGTGAGCCGTTTGTGCCAATATTATTATGGGTTCTTTTCTCGACACAATTTTTACTCTTATTATACCGAAAGAAAATACTTTGCCAAAGACTTTATTTTGTTGATTGTGTCATAATGTGATATTACTTGTTATTCATATTTTGTTGAGCAAGGGGAGATTATCTCTTTGCTGATCTCTTAACCGATCGTCCGGAGAACTTCGTGCCAAAGGAAGTAGCAGAATTACCTTCTTGTTAGAGGACGGTACACTAGTTTTTAGGTTCAGAGTGTGGCGAAATTTGTCTGAAATATTAGCATATTCTCTTTTCATCATCTGTTTTTTTTTTTTTCGTTTTTTTTTGGGGGGGGGGGTAACTACTATTAGTATTATAGCGAGAACTTTTCGACCCTCGTGACGTATTTCGCCCTTGAACAGGACGCATATGACGCAACGATTAGTCGGCCCTAAATCTTAATGAGAAATAATTCTGTCGACTCTCTGGATTAATTCAGCCCGCTGTGCCTGCATGACGTTCGTATGTAAATTCAAACACGCCGAATTTTTTATCGGGTAATGTCGGTTGCCGATTGCCATTACTTGTGGCAGCCGTGTGTCTGGATAAATGGGACTATGACTATATATACGGATTTTATCTTTAAATTTCAGTCTAGAAGAGTATTTTAAGGGAGGTAACTCAAATAATGGAACACACTTATTGGATGCAGACCACCATTAATTTCCCCATTGACTTCAATGTTATTTCTGGACTCTTTGCCCACCTCCAACTTTTCCCCAAATTTTCGTTGGGCGAAATGCTTTTCACTACAGACAGAGGAACAAATGGCCATGTCTTTGCACTAAAATTTTTATGAGGTTGACAACCAAAATTTTGAGATACACGAACTTGAAGAAGCATACTCAAAACATGTATCTAGTTGTATCTAGTTGCCGTACATATCACCGTAGACAACCTCATAACGCCGTTATCCTTCCGCCTCAAAATCATGAATATTTACCAAAACCTGGCAGAAAATATTAATTCAAACCCTCTTAGTTCATTCTAGACCAAAAAATCAACAAAAATGGGCATGCAAAAGGGGAGAAAAGAGACAGAGAGAGAGAACTACAATTTGTGCATACCCAGATGGTGATATTTAATGGTGGTCTGCCTCTTATATTGGATACGAACCACATTTTCACTGTTCACGACCCCCCTCTCTCTCTCTCTCTCTCTCTCTCTCTCTCTCTCACCCCCTCTCTCTCTCAGTAAATGTTTTGATAAGCTCGGTTGATACATAACTAGAAGTCGAAATCACCTTGTCATACACAACTAAACATTCTTGAATAAAAAAAACAAAAATGCCGCTTTAATAGCAATTAAGGATTTTAAGCGCAATGCAAACGCTTTATTTTTATTCATTGAACAAACTGATAAATCTGATAAAACTAAATTGGCAGTTATAACAGATAATTGGACTTCATATCGACTCTGACCCTATTCTGTTTATCGGCAAATGGCACACTTCACCTTTTCTTAAAGAATAGATCTTTGTGTAGCACTAATTACGCGATGGGGCACCGTGTTAACACCACGGCTTGATGACGTAACAGTGATAATTTCATGTTCTACAGGTCGCCAATTCATTTATCTAAACCTAACTACAATAATCAGTCACGGGTCCATGGGGGGGGGGGGTCTCTCCGAAAATGACACAAAAACAAATTCAATACTTTAATCATATATAATGCTAGTCTCTATCATCCACACAAATATTCTCCGTGCGTTGAAGACTAGGGGGTTCTGGGTGACAGAGACTAATATAATTCAAGAGCGAGATCTGTCAGTTCTTTATCTACTCTTCCATAATAACCCTTTAAATGTTGGTTAGGTTGATGTAGCTGATGTTATTGAATGTTATATTAGGGCCCAGATAAGCACCCCACCCCACCCCACCCCGCCACACACAACACCTTCTATACATTCTGATTTATCACCATTGTCTTTAGGGGTGACCCTGATCTCCATCTCGTACCGTTAGTGAAAACCAAAGTCATATCTCCTTGATAATGACATAAATATCAAAAAGGGTATTTTTTATGACCCTGTCTCGTTTTTAAAATCATTAAATACACCACAAACAATATATGTTTTATTAATTCTCACTCATTTATATTCATAACTACATGTGTGATACTTTTAAAGATAGTTCATAGACATACTCTTTTTTTAATAATGTACTGTAAATCAATTTGTATTATGCCAATTAACTGTACAGAAAATCAATTTTATCACCGAACTATTCTTGGACTTTATTTACTATAGTGGTTGGCATTATTGTATATATATATATAGTGATATATACTACATGAATATTAAATCAATTAATTACCAGCACCTAGACTTCATTACTAGGATGATTAGGAATATTGTAATAATTTTATGCAAAACATCTGGACTTTATTTACCAGGGTGATTAGAAGTATCGTAATGATATATACTAAATCACTTTTATACAAAAAAAACCCTACATTTTATTTACTACGAATTATACTTTTATAAAAAAATTAAAAAAAACCCACTAGGTTTTATTTACTTGGGACTTTTATACAAAAACACTAGATTTCATTTACTAGGAATTAGACTTTTATACATGAAAAAACCCCAAAACATTAGATTTTATTTACTAGTGATTATTATACAAGAGACACTAGATTTTAGTTACTAGGTATTAGACTTTAATACAAAGCCACTAGATTATTTACTAGGGATTAGACATTTATACAAAATAACACTAGATTTTGTATAAATGGGATTAGAGTTAATTTCTGTGATGATTTAACCAGTAAACATGCCATCTCTGTCTACAGCACGGATGAGACATGAACGCTCTGTGCCACTGTCTCTGATACTCATATCCATCGTCGTTGTCGTCATTATTTCCATCTGATTCATGGAAAACAAAAAACAAATTCAAGTGATAATGGGAAATCAAATTAAGTAAGGCCTATATTTCCTTTACCTATGATTAAACTGCGGAGAATGGAATGGCGCTGTTCGGACAAAATTCTCCTCATAGCACACCTCTTTTCCCTTCCATATCATCACGGTTGGAGCGAGCAAATAGGAAATACAATGGAATGGGGTTTAACGTCCTACTGTTCTGCTCCAAACTGGGCTAAGGAAGACGGGCATACGTCATGCAGTGTGCTATGAGGGAAATTTTACCTGGACAGCTGCGCTATGGCCTACTCTTATATCAAGTTCCAACTGTCATGGTTTCTGTTACATACACGCCAATGTGTACACAGGACCTTGGTTTTTGTCTTGTCTGAACGACAATGTGTGCACGGGACCACCCCAACGACCATATTATGTTATCTATGGTCAGGCAATCCACCCTACACCACTGTCACAGGAGAACCACGTCGGAAAATACTGACATTTCTCGGCTAATGCAGGGATCGAACACGGGATCTCCAGGTCAGTCAGCCAACGTCCTACCCACTGAGCTAGTGTGGCCCCATGCATAAAATGGAATGTAGCATTTCGTCTACATACACCGTCGATCAATGTGATGAATATTTACGTGTATATATCGAGGGAGAAGAATTTTGTCCGATCAGTGGCGTTTGAGTTTACTATGCCTCGCGTAGCAACCGTCAAATCGTCAAGAGTTCTTTTACATGCACACCAATTTGTGAACGAAGGAGACCCGAGCATTCTATTGTTGGAGACGCGTCTAACAACGAACCGCCCGTTGAAGTGTAAGGCAAGATCGGGGCCCTGTTTCACGAAATTTTAACTTAAGATAAAATCTAATTTTAGTAGATACTTCAATTTTGATTGGCTAAGCGCTAAAATCAATCTAATATTATCCAATCAAATTACTAAAATTGGGATCTTATCTTAGTTAAAATTTCGTGAAATAGGCCCCTGGTTCACAGATTGTGGCGGCCCTTTATAAACCTTACTCAGTAATTTTCGAGAGAGAAATAGTGTTTAACGTCATTTGAAACAAACTAGGTCATTTCGGGACTAACACATGGTTCAATTTATTTTCAACGATTCGTTTGTATATAGAGTGTCTTTAGTAGTGGGAGGAAACCTGAGAAAACCCACGAGGCTGGACAAGCGACCCTATTCCTTGTCACGTAGAATCGGGGAACCGAAACCACACCAGTTGACTCAATTACAGACCTTTTGATACAGAGCGCATACGCACTAACCATTCGGCCATCCAAAGCCCCCCCCCCCCTCCCCAAGTAGAAGCCTTAGGAACAAGGATACCAAGTGTCATGTGGATGGTACTCGCATTGGTGTGGAATTTGTCTTTTTTTAAGATCGTCGCTCCCAAAAACAAGAAAATGGGTAGCGCCCGGAGCCATGTTCTTGGAGCCTAGTTGAGAGTGGAAGTAATTATTTTTACCCATGTTGTGCGTCACGCCCCCTCCCCTACTTAATTTGTTATTTCGACTCTTTTGACATATTTCAAATGTCGTCCTTTCTCACTCACATATGCCTTATTATTGAGGCTATAATTAGGGCATACAATCAATGAGTTGGCCGAGGCATCACCAAACTTTTGCCCGCCATTGCCGAAACCTGGAAAAAGACAACTTACACTGTTCTTGGCTTAAATCATCCACGTTGAAGGGACATGCGCAGTTAGAAGTACCAGCAGCAATGATATGAGCGCCATTACCATAACCATATCCTGTACGACTAAAATAACCATTGTCACTTGTCCAGTCATACCTTTCTCTTGAACGACCACCATACCTCTCTCTTGAACGACCACCCCTGCCTCTGGAACGACCACCTCTACCCCTGGAACGACCACCTCTACCCCTAGAACGTCCACCTCTACCTCTGGAGCGTCCACCACCACGTGAACGACCACCATGGTAGTAACTTCCATGTGTTCGATATCCATATCGATCCGTTCCCGCTAAACCTCTGTACAAGTCAACGTAAGGATCTCCGTATCGATCATCATTTCGTCCACTATATCGATCGGCGTATCGATCACCGTATCGCTCATGACTTCGACCTTTCTTCGGACTTCGTTTGTGAAGACGGCCAGATACTTTCAATATTTTCATTTCGTCTAGGTTGCGCGGTGTGTCTGCGACATTGTTGGTGGCATCCACCAGAGTTTCATCTCTGGTCTTCACCTGCTTTTCTTCTGCTGGAACTTCTGCTGGTGCTTCAGCAGCTTCCAGAACTTGGAAGACGACAACTGGAAAATACAGTGATAGGTTAATAAAGAAAAAAAAAGGACTGGTTGAGGGTTTGGGCGCTACACAGATATTGAAGTCGCCTTAGTGCAATCTTTGATCACCACTCTGCGAACAATTCAGGGACTGGGAGTAACGCAGCACAGCAGTTGACGTCGATCTACGCAATTCGGTGCTGCAGGCAACTGGTTGCTTGCTACATATTGTATCCTCATAGTAGTTCCCAGTTGCTGCAAGCATGTTGTCGCCATGTCGATTTTCGCAGTGCAGATTAGTTTGTATGAAATTAAATGGAGTTTAAAGTCACGAAGACGAGCAAACGCCATACCGGATGCTCAAAAACGTATTTATCAAAAAACATAAAAAAAACATAGTTTACCAGCTATTAAAACTAGGAAAAGTCGAATTTTCATCTTGTTGACTTTCTTCACAACTGACCAAGTAACTGTCGTTTATCCTATTACCATATTATATATCTATCTAAACTCAGATACTCACTGCGTGTGTTCGTTGTTATTCACATTATCACATAATAACACATTCTACAGGAGATATCGCTTGTGTGATAATACATAATACACTGGGAAATATCCGCTTTGGCGATATCACCTTAGATGAATTTGATTGGTCAATTAAAAGGGAACTATTTTTATTTTATTAAAATGTAACTACTTTTATTTTATTAAAATAGAATTACTTTTTTTTTATTAAAAAAGAACTACTTTATTTACTTTATATTTCAACATGAATATCACTAATGTTTTTCACTCTGGTGACAAAGTTTCAGTCGACCTTTCTAGACAAGCGAGGAGCACCGATTTGGTCAATATTATAAAAGACTTTACAATGGGTAACTTATATTTATATATATTTATTTGTGCGTGTAAGAAAGGGTAATAAATAAATCTCCGATACGTCTCTTTTGATTTAAAAATTCGAAATATATTAACACTTGCCGATAAAGTAAAACATGAAACTCGGCAGATATAAATAAATAAAAAGACGAGTAGGAATTATCTCTGTTTGAGAGTTTGTACTAGAAATAGGCATCAACTGTGTCCACACCGTCTACGATAATTGCAGATCGTTTGACTGACAGCCGATTACTTCACCCACATATTCTCGATTATCAAGTAACATTCTTAATGGCCATGGTATCCTCGCTTGACAGGCCTTTCGTTACCAGTCTTCGATAGTGACATCGATGACTAACGGTAAATGTTAACTTGGTCAGCCATTTATTGATTTAATTTTAAATTGACGAATGTTTAAATCCAAACTGTAGCCAAACCCACAGAGGATCTACGGAGTTGATTTTCAGCTGATCATAAAGTCTAAGTAATAATTTCTAAAGCGTAAAGAAAGAGCTGTCATTGGCAGATTTAGCTCTTGCATAATGTATGCTTAAGAATGAACAGAAACAGTTTATTACGAGAAAACAATCATGCACGACATCGTTGTCAATGCCTCCTGTTAATAGCTATAATAGTCATCCTTTCACATCAAGTACCCAGTGGCGGATCCAGGATTTTTTTGAGGGGGGTGACAACCCCATGTTTTGTCTCGCCTACCGCGGTTCATGGAGCTAATTTCTGCCGCTAGTAACATAGATGCTGATTGTGTGTCTGATAAGATGCGTACCGTGTGCTATATATATACATGTATACGATCATGCGTGCATGTCCCGGTGGAAGCTTGTAGGACCCGGGATTCCTATACACCGGTGGGGAGGGGGTGATTAATCACCCTATAGCTAGTCACCCCCACCCCTGGATCCGCCCTTGGTACCCCGATGAACTCTATCATTATACTAATCACGACCAGGCTTATTCACCATGTTTTGTTGTCATATAACGAGATAAAGGACAAGACATCCTGATGTGTAATACACATCTCTATCTCAATGACGTAATACTTTGACACTGTGGATATACGGGGCAAAATGACATGAAATATACATTATTGTGTCAATGGCGTTTAGTAATTGAATTAAATAAACGGGTCACAATTCTATTACTAATTATTACTGGCCGATTTACATTATGCTTGTACGATTAAAATTTCTAGGATCACCCAGAACGACATAAACTATGTAATTTATTTTTACACGTCTCTATATGTACATAATAGTACACTGTTTGTATCGGTTGCCTGTTCGATCCCTGCATTGGCCGAGAAAGTTCATCCAGTCATGTAAGATGGGGGCCTGACATGTCAGCTGTCTAGTCGTTCGGATGGAACGAAAAACCGAGGTTCCGTGTACACGTTGACGTGCACGTAAAAGATTCCCTGGCAGTTGGAGTTCGATATAAGAGTAGGCAGTAGCGCCGTTGGCCGGCCAAAACTTCCCTCATGCTGTGTTATACGAGGGAAGTTTTGCCCGGACAGTGCCACTACGGTGTACTAATAAAGAATTCCGATTGTCAAGGGATCTTTTACGTGCATGCCATTGTGTACATAGGGCATCGGTTTTCGTCCCATCCGAACACCTAGACAACTGTCCTTCTCAGGACCTCCGTCCTGCATCACGGACAAGGGGGAATCACGTCGGAAAAATATGGATGAACTTTCTCGGCCAATGCATGGATCGAACACCCTACCTCCAGCCTAGCGAGCCAGCGTCTTACTCACTTAAACACCGCGACCTTGAGATGCGATATTGAAATGCAATGGGGTATAACGTCCCGCTTTTTCTGCACCGATGAAGACGGACATGCCCCAAACAGTGTGATTTGATGTACACACTGTCAATGATTCTTTCAGATGCACGTCCAACGAGTACACAATAACTCGGTTTTTGTCCCATCCGACCGACTAGATGCTGTTCCTTGTCAGGCCCTTCGTCTTGCACCACTGACAAGGAGAAACCGCACCGGAGAATTCCAATGAATAATCTCGGCCAACACGGAGAGCAAAGTGTCAAATGGAGCTTGAATTGTTGTGTAGCTTGGTAACGGTGGTATTAGAGTAACATAGAGATCTACTTGTGTGCCATTTATTATAGTTATAATGTGGGTAAAGATTCTCTCATCAATAATGTTGATAGAAAGTACAGGGGGACCGCACTACACACAGACAAATACACACGACAAACATAGGGACATGACAGACAAACAAATAGAACGACAAACCTACTGACAGGACACACAAACAAATAGAAAGACAAACCCACGGACATCACACACAAACAAATAGAACGACAACCCTACTGACAGGACACACAAACAAACAGAAAGACAAACCCTACTGACAGGACACACAAACAAATAGAAAGACAAACCCACGGACATGACACACAAACAAATAGAAAGACAACCCTACGGACAGAACACCTAAACAAATAGAAAGACAACCCTACAGACATGACACACAAACAAATAGAAAGACAACCCTACGGACAGGAGACACAAACAAATAGAAATACAACCCTACGGACAGGACACAATATAAAGAGACCTTTTTTATCTGAACGCTCATCTTCCCGTTCGAATTATACCATCATATACTCAGTTGTCCGGCGTTAACATATACGGATATCAAGCATTCGATTAAACCAAGGCCTCATGGAACATTAGCTTACAGATGCTGCAGACAACGAAGGGTTTTCGAATATTATTTCTATTGTCGGTAATGTTGGCGTATAAAAACAAAACAATATCCCCAAACCAACCCATTGGCCAGAGGTCGCAAATGGAACGATTGCCAAATCACAATCTGTTTAAAACACTGACAGGATCTTATTTCGTTTCGTTTTAATAGTTCAAAATTTCGTTTTACTTGTCATTACTACATTAGGATCTGGTAGGGGTTGTTATTTTACAAACGTTCAAATTGATGCGAGGAATGAAACGGTATCATACTAGAAACATCAATGCTGATTGATTAATCAAATGTCTTACGTCATGTGGTCAAAACCCACTTGTATGACCCCTGACGTGACCCCCCACTACAACTGGTCAGATCTTCATGTAGAAGAGGCCATAGAAATTACCGGTATATAAAACGAAACGAAGGGGCCATATAAAGTACCGGTATATAAAACGAAACGAATTATATGGAGCTGTATTTTGATCCGATTGGCACAATCATGGTGTAACTAATATAGGAGCTTGTTCCCTTCTGGGACTTCTCTGTGCGATATTATTTCTGTTGATAGGACGAAGGGTCTGTCAAGGACAGCTGTCTAGTCGGTCGGATGGGACGAAAAACCAAGGTGCCGTGTACACACTGCCGTGCAGGTAAAAGATCCCTTGACAGATGGAATTCGAAATAAGAGTTGGCCGTAGTGTCGCCGTCGGGCAAAATTCCCCTCAAAGCACACTTTTGGATGTTAAACCCCATTTCATTTCATTTCCCTTCAAATGCAAACATTATATAACTAAGTCGACACCACAAGTGTCTGAAGTACCATAAAAAAAAGTTGGTGTGTGTGTGAGGGGGGGGGCAATGTTTAGCGCCAGCGCGTTGTATCATATGGTCTGACATTGAGTCAACTGGCGTGGTTTCAATTCCCCGGTTGTACATGGCAAGGTGAAGGGTCGCTTGTCTAACCTCGTGGTTTTTCTCAGGGTCCTTCGGTTTCCTCCCACTGCTACAGATCCCTACGGGCAAACGAATCATTGTTTGTGTCGAGTGGACGTTAAACCCCATTCCTGCCTCGCTCCTCGATATACAAAGTCATTATTAAAAAACTAAAAACAAGGATACTTTTGAATGTTTTTACTCCTTTATATAAAGACACAAAACAACGTTTCATATTCATAAAGAATCACAATTCCCCATTTCGTTGAAAACACAACAGGTTTGTATAAAAAATGTATTAATTTATATTCATAAATGTCCACCAACCCCATCCATAGTATGTCGTATTGTATGTTGATAACGGCCTCTTGTAGCTGGAAATATAAAAATATACCACGGTATTAGTACAACATTATTATTGTTTAAAGGTACATTATGTAAGAGCTAACTCTGCCCATTGTAGGTCTTTCTTTTCGCCTTTAAAGTAGATAAACCTCTTTCCCCCATATTATTTGAAATTAAAAACACGAGTTAGAATTCAATATTGGTCCATCGCCATCAATATTGATATTGTTATGTTGCCGTGAAAATATGGGATCCTTAATATCTAATATTTAAAAAGACAAAATGAACATTTTACAATTAGAGCACGAGTTGTAATACCCCCGTCAGACCGGAGTTGCGTCCTTACTGCGCTTCTACTGCGACAAAAAAAAATGGTCTCAGAGAGAGTCAAGATCGCCATAAGCGTGGTAACAGCGCGGTGGAAACACTAGATATCGTGCTGTGATCTCCATGGTCGCCAATGATCGCTGAGTCACGGCGTTTGTTTTGAGTATGTTCAAAGCAAACGCCAAGGTCCTGTCATATGACATTGAAAACCGAGAGAACGTGGTGGGTCGCGAGGGTCGCGCGATAAGCGTGGTAACATCTCTATGAACGTAGCACACGCGCAGTACACACGTGGAAAAGACGCTGCGACAATTGTAACATTTGCAACGGTGCCTTCATGGCGTCTTCACCACAACCCTCACGCGTTGACCGAGACCCCACCAAGCGCTCTGAGTCCTTATGGCGTTGTCACAGCGATGTTACGATGATTCCACCACTGTTGCGCGACTGCATCACGACCTCATGGGGCTACCTCTAAAGCATATGGCGATTTTATGAGGTTCCGACAAAGTGTATGGAGTTCTTAATACGACCATGGCGCGGTTACCAAGCTTGCATTATTCGCTTATGGCGACCATGCATTTCATGCACGACTTGCTTTGAAAACGGACGATTCAAAGGTCATCTTGAAATTTCGAAAAAAAAATCGAACCAGCTTGCATAGTCGCCGTGATCACGTGGTGGAAACGCACGCGTAGTCCAGATAAGACGTGTGGTTGAGCGACGCGGGTTCACGATGACCACCGTTGCCAAGCTTATAGATCTCAATCGAAACGCCATAAGCGCGGAGAGATCGTGACGAACCCACCGCGAGAATGCTATATAAACACACAGGTCGCAGTAAGAACGCGACTTTTTTAAGTTTGTAATTTTGGGACATTTTTCCGCGTTGTGTTCACGCTCGCCGACGACCTTGTGTATTTCCAGGCCGCCGTTTGGTCGCATAGCGCAGTAGGGTCACCACTCCGGGCTTAATGAACAAAAAGTAAACATATCTTACAAGACAGTAAAATATAATAAAAACGCGGGCGTATACGACTGTCCTTCAATTTTAACTGTTCACGTATTTCACCTTACAAATTAAAATATTTTGTTTTAAAAACCGAATATAAAAGTAAATGTAGCAGGACCACACTACACGCTAAACACAACTCTGCAAGATCAACATGTGGACAAGACAGAAAATAAACATTGTAAAAAATAAACAAATATCAAATTAAGTGCATGGATCATGTGTGTGTGTGTGGGGGGGGGGCAGCCGTAAATCATTTGGACTATTTTCAGGTTCCAAATAAAAGTGCCATTACACCCTTTAAAGACATTCTCCTACAAACCTGACAAATGATTCCTCAACACATTAGCCAAATGTGTCTTGTACTGCGGCCTGTTGTGATATCTATGACGAGATGTGCGTGGAAACTGATCATCTCCGGTCAAATCTAACAACAATCTATCACCAGCTTCCGGTTGTCCATAACGACGGCTAAGCTGACCACGTGATGAAGGGTCGACGTTGACGTTATATCGATGGTAGTTGGGATCAGGTTGTCTGATAACAGCGGCCTGCACAACGGCTAAAACTGAAATACCATAAACAGATCTGAATATTATGTTCTGGATAAGTTAATCAATGTGTAATTGATAATTTAGATGACATTTCAGACCTAAAGAAATACCTACAATAATCAGATTTAGCTCTTGCATAATGTATATCTAACACTCAATAAAACTATACCACATACGTATAGAATAACAATTACTCATTAATTCGATTGTCCTTGAAACATTGAGAGAATTCAATTTGAAGAGTTGCCCAGATGAATTAATTACGGTTTAAATAAAGATACATTGTGGCCGTTTTGATAACCAAACGAACAAAGGAAGATCTCCTGTCCGTGTTACAATTAAAGATAAATTATGGAAGATTCGATAAAGGGCTGGCAGTTCTTACTTTAGTAGTTAAAATATAATAGTAATGTAAATAGAATGTGCTGAAAATTACAGTCAAATTGCTTCGCTTTAAGTCGAGGAAACTTTATTTTAAAAATCACTGTAGCCTCGATTGTCGTTGTTACCGCTATCACAACGAATTGAATCCTTAGTGAGCGTTGAGCAGCAGTCCGGATTCAAATCCAAAGAAAATCGGAACCATAAGAAGGCATCGAGAGTTGATTATGGTCTTAAAGGCGTTCACAAGGTGCAATAAAGTAAAAGAAGGGTCATAACTCCAGAGGAAATAACACAAATTATTGAAATTAAATAGGATTCTTCATCTCAGTAATGTAAACAACATATATCAATTCAGGGGCGGTTCCAAACCCCACCCTGCTCAGATACATAAAAAAAAAGTGCCTTGCATCAATGAAATTACATCACAAAGTGATCCTACATCGGTATAAAAAGATTTCTCTGTTTAAAAAGCTCAATTTGTATGTATTCCTATGTAATTTAGAGACGATGCTGGCAGATTTCCGTAACAGAAACCGGGCAAACCCCCTCCAGCAAAAATTCCTGGATCCACCCCTGCAATTTCAAAACAATCAGATCATAAGTGTAGTGCGTGGAATGTTCTCAAGAAAGTGTAGACGACGGATCACCGTCGAGCGGACGGAGGTGACGACAATGCCAGACCATGCACATTTCTACGTGGATGTATACAAAGCCTCCAGTTTTATAGACGCCCGAAATTAATATGCTACCTGAACCTGACGGACTCCCGCTCTACGATTCCCTCTTCTGAGGCTAGCAACGGGTCGCTCGGCCCTCAGAGCCAATCCTTCTCCCGAAGTTACGGATCCATTTTGCCGACATCTCTTTGTCTGCGTTAAATAAAGCTATTTCACATCTATATATAGACGCCCGTTCCAAATCATCAGCTGTTTTGATAAATATGCGAGGCAAAACGAGATGCCAATGGGTCACAAATCTACGTTTAAGTTAAAACTTATCAAACACTTAAATGCTGGCTAAACCTTATGGAGTGTTCGACTGTTGTTACATCTGGATTGAATATGATTATATTCTAAGTTAATTCTTGTTAAAATTGAAAACTTACCCACGACAGCACACAGAAGAAAGCTTAAAGTCGCCATTTTCACCAGAATTCTATTAATGGCGTTCTATTTCTTACAACTGACCAAAGTCTTGAACTAGTTATACACTCTTTTATCCAGACGTTATGGATACAATAGATATTGCGTGTTGATGATCGAGTCTACTATGATATATAATACATATGTCACGCTCAGCAGACTCAGTACCTATATTCTGTGTATTATAACCACCGAGTTCTACGTACCGCGTGGCTTGGTTTACATGGTATTATAACCACCGAGTTCTACGTACCGCCTGGCTTAGTTTACATAGCATTAAAATAAATTCAACACACAGAGAACGTCTAGGGGGGTTGGGATGGCCTAGTGATCTAGAGTGCCGCGCTTCGACCTCTAGCTGGCCGGTCACCTCTGGCATGCGGCTGTGGTTTCGAGCCCTGGTGTGGCATGGAGATAGGGGCGCCTCGTGGGTTTCCTCCGGGCACTCCGGTTTCCTCCCACTGTTAAAGACCACTACGCGCAAGCGAATTATTGAAATAAAAATAAACCATGTGTTAGTCCCGAAATGACCTAGTTTGTGTTGAGTGGACGTTAAACCCCATTTCTCTCTCTCTGTCTACTCTATCTAGAGAATAGATCTCTGCTTTGTATGGCCGCCATATCCAACAATCAGTGTGCTGCTTTCTAGTATGGTTCACATCAATCACATCAGTTATATAAAAGACTTTTATAGAACATGTTTAATTTTATTAACTAAAAACCGAATGTATACTTCTCATAATTCTCGAAGTAAAAGTGCTTTTGACTAAAACTATTATATCGATTTAGGATTTAAAATAGCAGTCAAGTATAAGGAGGCAGGGTGGGGGGGGGGGGGAACGGGTATTACCTGCGTGTTATTAATTTATCATAAGATCTGTCATTGAGTCAAGTGATGATGTTTCGATTCCCCGAGGACAAGGTACATGAAATAGGGTCGCCTGTTTAACCGCGCAGGTTTTCTCCGGGTCATCCGGTTTTCTTCCCCTGCTATAGACCCCAACGCGCATGCGAATTAATGAGATAAATTCAACCATCTTATAAATACACAGCCACGGTAACACCACACACACACACACACACTCTTGAACAAGAAACCCATCGCGGCCATGGATTTTAAACATTATGTTGTATCCTAGGAAATCGACACCACGGCACATGACAATGACAGACCTTATGATAGGCTAACCATTCGCCCCCCCACCACCAAATAGAAAAGAGTAAAATCAGAAAACGCGAAAATGTTGTATTTATTTTGAATTGTAAGAATAAGGAACACATCAATCTTTTTTAATATATAATATACAACTGGGACCCCCCACCCACCCAAATGATAGAGCAAAATATGGTTTAACGTCCTACTTTTCTACACGAACCGGGCTATGTTTGATGTGCTATGATGTTAATTTAGTTGGGACAACGGCAGTGCGACCTACTCTTTTTTCGAATTCCATTTGTCATAGGTTCTAAACGTTCAGATAGGTATACAGAAACTTGATTATTTAGACTTTTTAAAACTAGGGAATACAATTTTAAAATCATTTCTATAGTATGGGATAGGATACAACCCGCAGTTTCGTAATATTACCTCTGTGGAATTGGAGGTTAAATAAAGCTATTCTACACAGTTTCGCCATTGTTATTTGAGGTATGACGACCTTCGGCTAAGTGGGCAAAACGCTGTCAGACTGGCCCGGATTTCCGTCATAATTTCCCCTGTCAGTTGTACAGGACGGAGCGACTAGCAAGGACAGCTGTCTAGTCGTTCGGATGAAACGAAAACCGAGGTCCCGTGTACACACTGTATGGTGCAAGCCCGTCTTCATAGCCCAGTCGGAGCAGAACAGTTGGACGTTAAACCCCATTCCATTTTATGTTTTAATTTGCAATTACTCAGTTCTGTTGACAACACGGGTGCATGGAGAAAACCCTCTCCCACGCGCTTTGATATTCATCGCTATCATCGTCGTCTTCATCATCACTATCATCGTCGTCTTCGTCACTATCACTATTATCTTCGTTAACTTAAAAAAAAGAGAAAAAGTATAATTGATCACTGTTTTGCAATTGAGTACGCTGTTACCAAGGATCTAGGTCCATTCTCATTCACACAAACCTATTTTAAAATTTAAAAAAAATGTGCATCAGCTCGACTGTGCAGGCTACACGACGGAATTTTAAACGAGGATCTGGTTGCTATATATCAGTTTTGTTGTGGGCTTCGCTCTGCGACAAAGAACCCAATCTGATTAACACACAGACCCTATTTCGTTTCGTTCATGTAGTGTAGGCCATCGAAAGTAGATAAAAAGAAACGAAATATAAATCTGTATTTTAATCAGATTGAAAAAACCCAAGACTCCGCCAATTCTATTTGTGATATGACGTTACAATTCCAAGATGGTGACGACGATGACGTCAATCGCGATTCCTGGTCCGTATAGTCATGCGTATAGTAGTAGCGTACGTGTTAATGGAATTAATTATATTGATATACATACTCTTTTCATCACTGCGCCGAAAAGGGCACGTGCAGCTGCGATTCATTCCGCCATTGCTGTCCATGTCGTTATCTTCTAATAACCCATCTCTATGATAGTAATTGGCATCGTTTGACCAATCGTATCTTTCTCTAGAACGTGATCGCCCGCCATATGATCGTCCTCGAGGATAGTAACCTCTGGTATTCGTCCTATAACGTCCTGCATGGTGGCGATTTCTACCGTAATATGAACCTCGACGAACTCCACCATATCTGTAACCGTATCTCTCTCGACTTCTTCCAGGACCATATCTGTGACCGTATCTCTCCCAACTTCTTCCTGGACTTCTTTTATGAAGAAGCCTTAGGTTACCTTCATTCATCTTCAGAAAATGGACAATTTTCTTGTCCGACTTTGTCCCTACATCCTGATTTATATCAACTTTGTCCTTTTGTTGAGTGTTTTGCTGTGGAGTTCCACCATTGCCATCTTCTATTGGTGACTCGACAGCTTGCAAGTCTTGGCAAATAGCAACTAAAATATGATATGAAATAAGGTTTAGCGCCGACTGAGCTATTGTAGACGGAACTAGAAAATGGACAAAGCGTGACATTATTTCTAGACTTATTGTCATAAAATATGAAACATCAACCAACCAAACAAAAAACCTTGCGTACACTTCATACTTATACACTTGATTCAATAACCCCACATAAATTCACAACAATAACCCAACAAACATGAACAATAAAATAAAAACCAAGTACGAACAATCCAAACCATTGGACAAAATTCGAAGTCCTAAAAAACGTAATAGGCAAAATAGTGTAATCAGCAAATATATGGACTGTTCATCGTGTACAAGATACACAACAAACAGTAGTAACAGGTGTCCGGAAGAGTAAGCTGCATCCAAACTATTAGTCCAAAGGTCGGTAAAATAGCGTGATTCTTATTGAAATTTGTATCGCGCCCACAACGTTTCAAGGTGCAGGGGACTAGAACGTTAACTCCCATTTGATTTCATACATATCCTGGGATAATATGTACTTATTAATTTTACTATTCCTATCCGAACAGGGAGAATATATATTTTTGAATTTTACCACGGCGATCCCTACAAAACAAATTGCAAACAAAATCAATCTTAAAAAGAACAACGCCAACAACAGAAAATCACACAAAACCCGAACAACAACAAAAAAAACCAAACGAACGAAGCAACAAGAAAACCCCAAACGAAAAATTGTTAACACGTCTTATTGTTTGGAGATGTATCCTTCAAGTTTATCTTGGCGTGAAATGAAATCTGAATACTTTTTTACAAAAAGAAAAAAAAATCGGATGAAAAGAATTAGTAGAAACAATGTAGAGAAAACTATTTAAATCTAATCCCACACCCCTGGTTTAACATACATATAACAAAATCTAACTAACCAGCTATTAATACCACTGGAATAAAAATCTTCATTTCTATGTAGGTACGACCCGGCAAGTTGTGTCATACCTTTTGATGCAACGTTTGATATACTTGTTCTCCTCTTCGCTACCCACTACGTGTGATCGGCTCAGATTGCATATGACAACTCAGTGGGTATCTACGAAATGAAAGAGGGTTTAGTTTAACGCCCTCACTACTCTGCACCGGCTGGGCCGTTTTTAGGCAGGCATATACATGATGCTATGAGGGACATTTTGTCCAGACAGCAACATTAATGAAATACTAATTTGAAACATGCGTTGTTCCCTAAATGACATAGTTTGTATCGAGTGGACGGTAAACCCCTTTTCTCTCTCTTTGCCAAACCACCTTGTTTTTGGGTGGGTGGGTGGGCGCACACACGTTTGTGAGTGTGTGTGTAATGGTGGCATGTATGTTCTCGTGGCAACTTTGCATTTTGTGTTTCTGCTGCCTGTAATTGAAATGAAATGGAATAGAATGGGTTTAAGGTCCGGTAGCTAAGTGGATAAGGCGCTGGTTCGCTAGCCTGGAGGTCGGGTGTTCGATCCCTGCATTGGCCGAGAAAGTTCATCTCGCTTTTCCGGCATGATTTCCCCTTGTCAGTGATACAGAAGGAGGGCCTGACAAGGAGAGCTGCCTAGTCGTTCGGATGGGACGAAAAACCGATGTCCCGTGTACACATTGGAGTGCACGTAATAGATCCCTTGGCAGTCGGAATTCGATATAAGGGTAGGCCGTAGCACCGCTGCCCGGGCAAAATTTCCCTCATAGCACACTGTATGGCGTATGCCCGTCTTCCATTAGCCCAGGTTAGGTGCAAAAGAGTAGGACGTTAAACCCCATTTCATTTCATTTCATTTTCATTTAAGGTCCTACTGTTCTGATGCGACCAGGTCAATGAAGACGAGCATATGTCATACATTGTGTTATGTGGGGAAGTTTCACCTAGACACGAAGGCTTTACCAGTACGTCTACTCTTGCATCGAATTAGAACTGTCAAGGGATCTTTTACGTGCACGTCAATGCTTGTGATTGATTACATATATTTTGTATAACATTATATGCTATGTAAAATCTGTTCTGGGTTTCAAAGATCCGAAGATGATTAATATCCAGGATTTATCATATAAAGTGAGGTGGGGTGGCCGAATGGTTAACGCATGCGCGTGGTGGCATAAGGTCTTTCATTGGGTCATTTGCTTGGTTTCGAATCTAATCTTGTGGGTTTTTCTCCAGGTCCCCCGGTTTCATCCCAATGACGCGCGAGTGAATTATTGAAATACATCTCTCTCTCTCTCTCTCTCACTGTCTCACACACACACACTCGTTAAATATAGACTGGGGTAGTCAGGTATTTAGTCTCGATCATCTGTAACACACAGTAATGCGGCAACTGTGCTTGAATATTACTGCAGATGGCCAACTGTAGGTGGCCGGAAATTCGCCATGACCGTGACTGGGTCTGTTAAGGAGAACGTGCAGTGGAGCTTGATTCAAGTCGCTACAGATCCTAGTAACAGAAGAATTGATAAGAGTCATAAAACTTACTTTTTTATATTTTTTTGTTGTTACGAGTTATCGCTTTAATTTAACCACGCTAATGAAGACGGACATATACCACGCAGTGTTCTATGAGGGAGATTGCCTGGTCACCTGCTAAGGGCTGCTTCATGTGCACGCCAAAGTGTAAACGGGACCCTGTTTTTCGTTGATGTGAATGACTAGGTGGTTCCCTAGGGTGCGGTAGAGTGGTGGGAGGGGGCGCCAAAATAATGCTCGGGTTACTGAGCGAGAGCGGCGACACCCAGACATCACCCCACCCCACCCCCCAAAGTTTGAAAATTTAACTGCCGAATATGTTTTAGGAGAGGCAGTTGCTCCTATAGCCCCCGCCCTCGGACCCGCATCTATGTGGCGCCCAAAGCCCCAATAGGTGATATAAGAGAGTGGGCGGCCTTAAAACCAGCCGATTGATCGGTGCCTTAAGAGCATCACCGTGTGATCATAACCACGTGTATTATTTTATCATTGAAAGAGCGCCATTTCTCGGGGCGAAGTATTTTTCTGGGGGTGCAATGTGCCCCCTGCACCCCCACTAAATACGGCCCTGGTTCCCAAGACCTCGACCACACACAACAGAGAAGGGGAAACAACTCTGAAAATATCCCGCGGACCTTCCTCAGTCAACACAGAGATCGAACACGGTACCATTTGACTCTACTCACTCAGTCGTCATGATTTCTGGAAATATTTACAGATATATAATACGACCAATAAGTCTATTATAAATTTAATCAAAGTTTATTAAATGTATTTACATTTTAACAGTACTATAACCCCCCCCCCCCCCCGAAAACCCACCAAAATATAAGCAGATATACATGGCCGTTTTACCATTGCAACACGTAGAGCCTACCTGCGTGAGCCTATTAATAATAAGCATAATAAGCCAGGTATATATCATATTGACATAAAAAAATTATCAAAAGTTTATTCTGCACGTATCTCAGGAGGAATAAAAAGTTCTGGACCAACTTCACCAGATCCCTCAGGTGGTAAAAACACTTCTTTCTCTGTTGGCACTGGTTCATTTGATGTATCCGTCGTAGTTCGCAATGTCGTTGACTTCATGGGGTAATTTGTCGTGGTATCCAATGTCGCTGTCGTCATGGGATAATTTGTGGTATCCAGGGTCGTTGTCGTCGTTGTATAATCTACCGTAGTACTCAGGAACGTTGTTGTCGTATCAGCATCTATACTTAGGACAGTTGTAGCCGGGTCTTCGGGTATTTTCATTGGTTTTTCTGTTGGTCGTTGAGGTTTCCCTATGATTTCCGGCCTTTGTCCAGATGGTTTTTCTGGCTCCTGATCGCTTGTTGTGATGTTCTTCATGGCTTCGTCACACAGTGAAGGATATCTCATACAGCAAGTCCTCAACTTATACAAGACATTCCTTTGTGGAATTGGTCTGCCGATGGGTTTGACAAAGGTGTATTTATCTCTTTTATACACCAGCGGTATAAATGGCGCGTACTCATAGACAAACTCTTCAATGGTCTTATACCACGATTTTCTTCCATTAAAAGCATTTATTAAAGAACCAATGAAACTCGACAGGGAATTAGTTGGACGAGTCCACCAAGAAGGCCAGCGGTGTGATGGTCTCTGGTAGTGAAATCGATGGCGCATTGGTTTAACAATCGACCATGGGTTATAGCGTTCTGGATAATCTTGCTCTCTGTCAACATCCGGTTTATGTGGCCATATTTGATGGGCTGGTTTCTCGGGTTGTCCCTCGGGATCAGGTTTACGTGTAGTCGTTTCCTGAGTCGGTTTATTGGGCTGTCTGTCGCGGTTGAATACATTAGTATGGATGAAAAATCCATGGCGAGTATTACCATCCCCAGACGTCCAATGATGGGACCAGGAAAATCTCTTGTCTTTGCCGTCGCTATCTGGCCATTGATGGGACCAGGAAAATCTCTTGTCTTTGCCGTCACTATCTGGCCATTGATGGGACCAGGAAGGTCCCTTGTCTTTGCCGTCACTACTTGGCCATTGTTGGGACCACCAATGTTTCTTGTCCTTGCGGTAACCACCTGGAATTTGACGGGAATGGGAAAGTCCCTTGTCTTTGCCGTCACTACTTGGCCATTGATGGGACCTTGAAAGTCCCGTGTCTTTGCCGTCACTACTTGGCCATTGTTGGGACCACCAATGTCTCTTGTCTTTGCGGTAACCACCTGGAATTTGACGGGAATGGGAAAGTCTCTTGCGTGTTCCACGGTAAGGTGTTGCCTTCTGTCGATGTCCACGTCTCCAATTACCACCAAATAGATGGCGCCTCAATCTAGTGAGTTTTTCACCTGGGGCTACTTGGTCAGACGAATGGAAGTCTGGATCCGGTATCTTCAAGTTTACCATTCGCCCATCTTTCAGTGACGAATCTGCATATTTAAATATCTTGGCACCAGATGTGTCCACATCTGAAATATACACAACAATCAAGATGAGAGAGAGAAATGAATGAATGAAATGAATGAATGAATGAATGAATGAATGAATGAATGGATGAATGAAATGAAATGAAATGAAATGAAATAAATGAATGAATGAAATGAATGAATGAATGAATGAAATGAATGAATGAATGAATGAATGAATGAATGAATGAATGAATGAATGAATGAAATGAATGAATGAATGAATGAATGAATGAATGAATGAATGAATGAATGAATGAAATGAAATGAAATGAAATGAATGAATGAAATGAATGAAATGAATGAATGAATGAATGAATGAATGAAATGAATGAATGAAATGAATGAATATAATGAAATGAATGAATATAATGAAATTACACTGGGCTAACGAAGACTGGCACACGCCATACAATGTGTATGAGGGATTTTCATTTTCCCAGATTGCGGTACTATAAACTAACTACTCTTATATCGAATTCCAATTACGTATACAAAGGGACTCAGTTTATCGTCCTATTCGAACGACAAGACAACTGTCTCTAACCTTGTCCAGCCCCTGTCCTGCATCATTGACAAGGAGGAACTGTCTCCGCCAATGCAGGGATCGTGATTGTAGGTTATTGTTAGAGGAAGCATTAGCGCTAGCTCTGTTTACTTATCGTGACCCAATCTGTTTCACAGAGAATTACTTACGAATTATCTCTGTAACAGATGACTGTCCAGAACACGTGCGCTGACTGCACGCGGCATAGGCATTGGCTCAACGGCTCGTGCAATGTTTACTCATGCATTTTACTCATTTTAATACCCATTTACACTAAATAGGAAATATTTTTAACTACAAATACTTCAAACGTCTTTATTTATTTTTCTTTTATCTCAAAAAATTGTTTGAGAATTTAATTTGTCGGAGTAAAAAAGTTAATATGCCGTACTCATTAAGCCTCGTCGATGTCATGCTTATCAGTGATTGTAGCGGCCAAGCGAATATTCACTGCGAGATCAGTTTGATCGTGACCTTCGACCAAACTTGAAGTTTGCCTTATCAATTACATCGCATTATACGGGATCTCAATGCATACAGGTCCACACCTGGAATGCAGCCCTTTACAATCTTGTTGAGAACACTTCATGGGAGACCACTCTTTTAATCAGTCGGTTGACTGAATGACCTTTGACACGGGTTAGGAAACGATCACCATGACACAATGTTGTCGCTTCCTTAATTACGTCTGGGTTGCCGAAAGAGAGAGAGAGGGAGAGAGAGAGAGAGAGAGAGATGAGGTTTAACGTCCACTCAACACAAACTAGGTCATTTCGGGACTAACATATGGTTTAATTTTATTTCAATAACTCGCTTGTGCGTAGGGGTCTTTTAGCAGTGAGAGGAAACCGGAGTGCCCGGAGGAAACCCAGGCGCCCCTATCTCCATGCCACATACGCTCACACCAGGGCTCGAAACCACAGCCGCAAACCAGAGGAGACTGGCCAGCTAGAGGCGTAGCGCAGCACTCTAGACCACTAGCCCCCCCCCCCCCGAACCACTGCCTGGGCAAAATGTATCCGGTAGGTGTAAAACAGGAAACAAAACAAAATTTTGCTTGGCCTACCAAGAGAAAGTAGGCCCACAAGCTGAGACATATAAAGCGCGCGACGCGTTAGGTCTTTAATCGATAATATTGGTATAGTGAAGTATAAAACATACGTGTGTATCTATTTCTGACCCCTTTTAACCCGCCAATCTTATATTGGGCGCGGCGGAGGACGATTTACCACATGCGCGTGAAATCACAAGGTTTTTCACTTAGTCAGGTGGCGCAGTTCGAATCCCCACTTGAATGTGATAAGGGGTAAGGTCGCGTGTCCGCAATCTTGTGGATTTTCTCCTGGACCACCCGACTCCTCCAACTGCTAAAGACCCATGCGTGCAAGCGATGTATTGATATAATTGTGTTCAGTGGACATTAATTCTCTCGTTAAAGCAGTCGCGTCAAAGACGTAGGGTGTTACCCCCTTTTTTATCCATCTTATTTCTTTTCGTCTATGTTGGCTTTTGAAAATAAATGTACTTACCTATCACTACTAGAATGGTCACCAACAGTAAAATTGTAACATAGGATGCCATCTTGTCGGATTTTAGCGAGAGTTTAAAACGCTAAAATACTATACTGTCGTATCCATACCAACCACGTTCCCCGATACTGATATGTTTAATACTAACATTGAATTATATAAAACTATTGATGACCTTGATGATGTCATCGGGCTTTCCTGTTAGCTCGTGAAGCATCAGGAAAAGGGCGGGAAATAGTCGCCTGCACTTGACTACAAATCGTTTAAAGTAACACACGTACAACAAAACTGTAATTCTGGTCTATAATTCAGATGGACAAAAAAAACCCAAAAAAACAAACCCACCATTGTCATGGGACTGGGGACCGTCACGTTATAAAAAAAAACGAAATAAAATATATAACATTAGCTTAAACCTCATCAACTTCAACTATATGTTAGTCCCGAAATGACCTAGTTTGTGTCGAGTGGACGTTAACCCCCCCCCCTCTCTCTCTCTTAGCTTAAACTCTAGTAAAGGCGTTCAGCTTAAGACCCAACATTAGCTTAAATTGCCATATCAGCTTAAACGTCAGCATAACCTAAGATATAACATTAGCTTAATATGTCCCTTTAAAGTACACTATATAAAAATATGAAATCATAAAATTTTGCTGTTGTACTTTGTATTGTCGATCACGTGTTTCATCAATGTAAGATTTTATCTAATAAATTACGCATTAACTTGAATATATCATTAAAAGAAACCAGTTTGTAAAATTTCGACTTTAATCGACTTTTGATAGTACAAAAATGAATGAATATAAATATGTTCAACGAGTCTGAATCTACATCAAAGATGTATGTATACCGGAAATGAATTACGCTGAAGCACAAATATAGAAAATTATTATGAAACAGCTTGAAATTATTGACTGGCAAAAAGGTCTTTATCACATTTCGTTCCATTTTTTATAGTTCTAAATTTCGTTTTACTTGTGTCCACAACACTAAGATCTGGGGGCGTTGATGTGTTACGGCGAGTTCTTGTCGTGGCATGCACGGAACTGTGAGTAATCCACTAGAAACGTCGAAGCTGATTGATCAATCAATGTTTGATGTTACAGGGTTAAAAGTCGCCCGTATGACCCCTGGCACGACCTCTTAGAACTGGTCAGATCTTCATGTAATGTAACAATCGAAAGTATAAAAAAAACGAGACGAAATATAGACTGGGGCCTCTTTTACCAAATTTTAACTAAAGATAAAATCCAAATTTTAGTAGATACTTCAATTTTGATTGGCTAAGCACTTAAATCAATCTAATATTATCCAATCAAATGACTAAAATTCGGATTTTATCCTAGTTAACATTTCGTGAAACAGGCCCCTGTATTTCACTAAGATTGTACCTCGGTCTTAGACTTGCAATTTGTCATGAATCATCTTTAAATCATACTAACTGCTAAGCCTGGGTACTTTGAATATTCTTGAATAGCACACATTTTTTTTTATCTTTTTTTTTTTATAAAATAGTCACTTATTATAAAAAAACATTATATTTGAGAAACATCCAATTTTAGAATTAATCTTTTCGAACGTTATTTTTCTCTGAGTCATCCAATTTGAGACAAAACTCTTTCGAAAGTTTTTTTTCTCCCAGTCATTTTGATAATTAAGCTTTTTAAACGTTTTTTTAGTCATCCAATTTCAGAATTAAGCTTTTCAAACGTTATATTGAAAGATACAGTTAGTTAGTTGGATGACCATGATATGTTTCAACTCCATACAAATTAAATTAATACAAACAATTCTATTCTAAACCCTAAAAATTATATTTAGTTCGGCTAACATGGGCACACATTTCACATCTTACTACCACTAATTCTCGGTAGATTTTATTCGTCCTAATGAACACACATCAGAATATTGAGAACATTTCATGTCCGAAAGACATCCTTTAATTAAGATGTTTTTCATGTTATGGTGCAGTGCCTATGGTTTACTGCCAGTATCTGGTGGCCGCGAAACTCGAGGTATAAATATTCTTTCTTCTATTTCCCCTGAACCATCTATATCATCGGGTAAAATAAACACTGGTCGCTGTGATGTTGATGCAGGTTTATTTGTATCATTTGAGTTCAAAGATTCAGCTGAAGTTAATGGCTGCTCTAGTGAAGAGGTGATGGGTTCCGGTGCTTCTGTTGTTACCAATGGAGCTGTCACTAGTTCCCTCGACGAACTATTTAATGTCACTGATTGATCTGAAGTATTATCTAATGCTACCGTTGTTGCGGGTTCCTCGGATGAATCAGCTGACGGTGCTGCTGAACCAGCTAGTGTAGTTGATACTACTAATTCATCGGTCGAATCATCTAATGTCGAAGTCTTCACTGATTCCCCCGATGAAGTAATTGCAACTCCGACTGTCGTCAACGGTTCCTCGGATGAATCAGGTAATTCCGTTGGTGACACAGGTTCCTTGGACGAATCCGTTAACGTTGAGATTGTGACGGGTTCCTCTGATGATTCCTCAAACGCTGTTGTTACCCTGTGTCTTTCTGTGGCTGTCGTAAGTGGCTCCACTGATGAATCGGCTGTGGTGGACATTGGTTCCTTCGATGAAGCAACAGTCATTGCTGCTGTCGTAAATGGCTGCATTGACGAAACAGCTAATGTTGTTGGCGTTAGTGGTCCATTTGATGAATCCACGGCTGTTGTCACCGGCTCCACTGACAAAGTGGGTGTTTCTGTTTTTGTCATAACGGGTTCCACAGACACATCGGTTGTTGCTGTCGCTTCTTCATCTGATGTAGCTGCTGTTGTAACTGGTTTCACTGATGAAGACGCCATTGTCGTAATTGGTTCCAGTGATGAATCAGCTCCTGTTGTCTCTGATCTCTCCGATGAAGCAACTGTCATTGCTTCTGTCATAGTTGACTCGACTGCTGAACCGACTGGTGTTGTTAGCGTCAGTGGTTTCTTTGATGAAATTGCTGTTGTGACTGGTGAGGTTATAATTAGTTCTACTGATGAATCAGCAAATGTCGTTGGCGCCAGTGGATCCTTTGACGAAGTTAGTGTTTCCTCGGTGCTTGTAACTGGTTCCACTGAAGAATCAGCTGCTATTGTCACTCGTTCCGGTGATAAAGTAACTGACACTGTTGCAGTTGTAACTGAGTTTTGTGGCTTCGTAATTGGTTCTGATTCGTTTTCTCTGCTAGGTGAACCTGTAAATGTATTTGGTCGAATTTCTTCAATTTCAGATACATTTGTGACGTTTGTCTTCTCCTCTGGTAATATGTCCGGCGCCCTGGTAGATGTAACTTCCTGTGACTTCATGTTCGCCATCGCTTTGTCGCAGATTGGACGATATACAAAACAACATCTTCTTAGATAACGTAAACTAGATCGGGAAGGAACCGGACGATTTTCGGGTTTAGTGAATACATACCTCTTTCTACGATACACCAGTGGTATAAACACAGCGTACCTATAAACAAAGGATACTATGTCCTCACTTGGTAGTCGTGTAGGCTTTGGCGTGGGAATCGTTGTTGTAACCGGCGTAGTAGTGGTCTTTACTGTTGTTGTTGTAGGGGGTATCGCTGTCGTCGTTGGTGGTGGTGTTGATGTCGTAGTAGGGGCTGTAGGGGTTGTTGGTTTTGGTGTATCTAAAGGTTTTGGTGTTTGAACTGGTGTGTAGGAAGCAGTGCCGAGGGGCGATTTAGTCGGTCTCAGACTTGTCATAGCCTCATCGCATAACGTATTATATCTAATGCAGCACTTCTTCAAATTGTTTAAAATAGGTTGCGATGGTTTGGGTCTGTTGTAGGGTTGAATAAACACGTACCTGCTCCGACCATAAACTAATGGTATAAACGGGGCGTATTTATATACAAAGGTATGGATAGCGCGAGGTACGTACTGTCTTCTTCCTCTGTAACTTGTGTAAACGTAACGAGACAATGGTCGTGGTGTTGGTCGTGGAATTGGGTAGTATGGCCTGTATCGGGGGACACTGGGACGATATGACCAGCTTCGTCCACCAGATGGACGGTTGTGATTGTACCGTATTCGATACTTTCCGTCACTGCTTTGACTAATGGAACCCGAAGGGACATATTTCTTAAATCGTTCCATGAGATCGGAGAGACTGGATTTCGATGGGATGCTTCGCGACATTTGTAAAGATCTGCTGTCCTGGATTTGTGACTTGGTAGGTCGTCTATATAACATGTAAGGCCGTGACGTCACATATGATCTTGGCCTGTGGTTAGGAGAATCTCGCTGTAGACTATTAATATTGATTTTATGTTCGTCTGTTGATTCCTTGGTTCCCGGTTCTGTTGAATTCTGACGTAGTCTAGACAACCGGCGAAATCTGAGTCTTCTATATTGTTTTAATATTTCTTCTATAGTTCTGGAGTTTGTTCTGTTGTCTGTGTTGGAAGGCAAAGTAGAATGATTAAACTTTAATCCCGTAGAATTCGTTTCGGGTGTAATAGAAGAATTTTTTTGCATTTCCGATGTTTCTGTTACGTTTATAGAAACTTTATTTTTAGATTTTCGTTTAGTCTTTCGTGATTTACGTCGACGCTTTGACTTACGTCGTTTGGAGCGATTACGACGCCGTAATTTCTTATCTGTATTTCCAGAGCGATCACGTCGACGTCGTGATCTATTTTTAGAATTTTCGGAACGTCTTAATTTCTTGCGTCGGCGTCGAGATTTTCTTCGCAATCTACGTTGCCTACGTCTTGAATTTTTAATTGATGTTCGTCGATGTTTATGTTTCGTAGCGGAATCCACTGAAGAATTATTGGATAAAACAGTCGGTATATTTTGATCATCCACGACATGGTTATAAGGTGATTCGGTGAGTTGATTGGTTGAAAATATATCAGATTTAAATGGGCGAATGTCCGAAGATGTTGATGTAGTCGGATCAAGTTGTATTTCATGTTTTAACCCATAGGTCCTGCGTCGGTGGTCTTGCTGATTAACATCGGTAACTGAAAGGCCACACACATCTAGAAAAAAAAATATAAAAACACAGAATAAATAATAATAATAATAATTTACATTTGTAGAGCGCCAAATTCACCAAAAAGAGCAACGAGACAATAGTTATTTACTCAGTGAAAAGAAATTCTAATTCTCATAGAATTCGAAAAATTGGTGAGTTTTAGTAAGAAAAAAAATGAAATGGGGTTTAACGTCCCATATTTTCTGCACCGACTGGGATTATGAAGACGAGCATGTGTCATAGAATGCGGCCAAATTCACCCGCACAGCAGCAGCGCCAATTTGTATACATGGCCCCCGGTTTTTCGTCTGTTCGAACGACTATACACCGTTCCTCGCTAGGCTCTCCGACAAGGGGTACCAGGCTCTCCGTCCTGCATCACTGAAAAGGGGATATCAGACCCTCCGTCCTGCACCACAGACAAGAAGAATTAGGCTCTGCCTCCTGAACCTCTGACAAGGGGCGCCAATTCTGAAAATCCCGGAGATTTGTCTCGATCCGATCAATATCGGGATCGCACCTTTTGGTTAGTGCGCCAGTGCCTGGCTTATGAAATAGTCATATGGAGAAAATGTTTTCGGATTCTATATGTGGCTTTAGAATACTTCAAGAAAACAAACTCATTCTGTACGATTTTGTATTTTTGTCCCATCCGGATAGTTGTTGAACGCGTGCGTGTGAAATCATATGGTCTGTCAATGAGAGGGAGCACCGACTAGTGGCGTGCAAATCTTGGATAGAAAACCACAAACTGATCCCGCAGTGAATATTCGCTTGGCCGCTACAATCACTGATAAGCATGACATCGACGAGGCTTAATGAGTACGGCATATTAACTTTTTTACTCCGACAAATTAAATTCTCAAACATTTTTTTGAGGTAAAAGAAAAATAAATAAAGACGTTTGAAGTATTTGTAGTTAAAAAATATTTCCTATTTAGTGTAAATGGGTATTAAAATGAGTAAAATGCATCATTTTGCCCGAAGCAGTTAGGTGTTAAGTAAACATTGCACGAGTCGTGGAGCCAATGACTAATGCCGCGTGCAGTCAACGCACGTGTTGTGGACAGTCATCTGTTACAGAGATAATTCGTAAGTAATTCTCTGTGAAACAGATTGAGAAAACCATATTAGAATTCTGGTATTAGAATAGTTTGTTAATCTCCCGCAGGCTGGGGAGGGGGGAACGCTCAGAGCACGAGAGAGAAAGAAAGAAAGAGAGAGAGAGGGGGAAGAGAGAGAGAGAGAGAGAGAGATTTGTTAATCCCGAAATTATCTAGTGTGTGTCGAGTTTGTGTTCCCCCCCCCCTCTCCATTTCCCTCTCGCCTTCCTCTCCCCCTCTCTATCTCTCTAAGACAGTGAAGACCAACGGCAAACAGAATAATTATCAAAACACTTACCGTTGAGTAAGATTCCAGATAAAATAAAACTAATAAAACCTAAATCCATCCTTATTTCGGCTGTCGAATATCTCTTAACTCGAGCTAAGTTTTATTCCGCATCTTGACAAACCATAACTCGGACAAACCACGATGTTATTTTTCACCTTTTATATGCAACTGATTCCGCCTCGATGATGTCAACTTCTAAAGTTTTATTCAAAGGGCGGGAGAATGTCATTCCGTAATAAAATGTCCTTGGAGCCAATCCCAACTTACAATAATAATAATATTATAATGATTGTACACACATGGCTTTTCAAGTTTGGTAAAAACAAGTTATGCTCTTCAAAGATGTTTTAATGCCAGTCCGTTTTGTATTTAGATGGCATTATGGGCTATTTTCAAGACCGTTTTCCGCGTCGGAGCTTCGGTTAGGATTTAAAATGGATTTTAACGCCCTACTCTTCTGCTCATACAGCGTGAGGGGAATTTTACCAGGACAACGGCTCTACGGCCTCTTCTTATATCGAATTACAACTAACAAGGGATCTTTTACGTGCACCTCAACGTGTACACGGGACCTCGGTTTTTCATCCGACTATACGTTGTCCCATGGCTGACCTTTTGTCCTGAGACGCTGCATCCATGCCGGAAAATTCCGATGAACATTTTCGGGCAAGACATGGATCTAACATAGGACTTCCGGTATAGCAAACCAACGTCTTTGGCACTGAGCCACCGTGGCCCCGTTCAGTTACGACAATGAAATAGAAACCCGGCGAGGGCAGGGGAGAAGAGTTGTCAGGACTGTCGCCCGTGAAACGCCTACAAGACTGATATAGATGTGGGCTTAATTGTTGGGATTGGAAACCCCGCTCCTCCTGCCCTGTAGTTCTGAGAAGGGGAACGTGCTCAGTCAACAATGAGAATAACCCCAGGACGCTCTGGTTAGAATTAATACAAACATATTAAAATATACCGTAATATAAACCATAATGATGGCTTGTGATCTTTAGAATACTTTTATCTTTACAGACTGAAGCTATGGTCCTCAAGTAATAATAGAGGGCGTTCTATAATATTTTTGACACTTGTCAAACCCTTATTTTACACACGGTATATCTTAAAGATGGCTTCTCTTGTACAAACTGGGTGATTTGATGATATATTTGGACTTAATAATAATATCAAACATTTGCTTCAAATCCCCCCTTAAAACAATGTATTCGAGAAGATACCCCAAGATAAAAGAGTATATTTTTAGAAGCCATGTTTTTTTTATGTAACTTTATTAAGGGAGAACCTTACTGCCCATTTGCCATGCATATGGAAGCCTAAACAAATTCTTGAATTATCTTCTGCGAACTTCTTTTTTTCTGCCGTCTAATTGCACAGATTGTTGTTTGTTTAAACACCTCGATGTTCCCCAAACCGCCTAACCATTCGATCTAGGAATGACAACCGCTCCCTAAGTTAAGCTGGCAGACAATAAGCCGTCGGGCTGCCAGTTACTGATACCCTGACATTTTTCCCAGTGTTTGTCTCCATTAGCTTAGTCGGAGCAGAACAGTAGGACGTTAAATCTATCTCATTTTATTTCATTTGTTTTTGAGTCCTCGATTGTAGGTGACAAGGAGTAGGGTCACCTGCCCAACTTCGTGGGGTTTCTCCGGTTTCTTCGCACTGCTAAAGACCCCAACGTGCAAGCGAATTATTGAAATAATATTAAACCTATTTTAGTCTCGAAATGACCTAGTTTGTGTCGAGTGGACGTTAAACCCCATTCCACTCACTGTTTATTTCATTTGTATGTAGTACTAGTATTTTCTAAAGTGTAATTTGAAGTGTGTTTTGTTTCATAACAAAGGTTTGTAAAGGTCATCTACTCCCACATCATTACGATAATCTACATTATATTGTTGATAATAAACACGTGGACGTTTAAAGAGACACGCCATTAAATCATGATATATTGTAGCCTATTTTAGATTTATTAGAATGGTTTGGACAGGCCGATTGATCCAGTACTGGGTGTTTGTGTGGACGAATAGTTTCGAGCATGCGATTTATATCATATCATAAGGTCTGTCATCTTTAACTCTCTCTCTCTCTCTTTCTCTCTCCCTCTCTTTCTCGTGCAACCCTGCTAGTGCGCATGTGGCGAGATCCCAAAATGAACTGAATCATGACACTAAACATTCACGGGGTCAAGCAGGTTAATTTAATACTACGACGAAGAAGTGTGATGGGCGGACATACACACAAATGCACACCCACAACGACATCTTAGGGTTAATTCGAGGAAAACTTACAACAAGGTAGTTGGTTGTATTATAATGTTTGAATGGGTGGTAAATCGTCCTGCTATAATAGAATAAATATGGAAATACAATTACACCATACGCTAATCCCGGTATGATTTATTTTACGTTGTGTTGTGTGAACCCATTCAAATATGGTGCTGATGGATATAGGACATTTTACATTAGCTCACGAGACTTTCATACCCCCAGATACTGAGAGATTGAGATAGAGAGAAATGTTTTTTAATGTCTATTTTACTTCATTAATTCGTTAGCGCGTAGGAGTCTTTAGCAGTTGGAGGAAAACAGGGGACCCGGAGAAAACCCACGAAGTTAGACATGCGGCTTTTAAGATAAACCCGTCTTCATTGGCCCAAACAGAGCAGAACAGTAGGACGTTAAACCTCATTTCATTTTATTCACTTTTTTTTTTAGATATACACCCCACCCCTTTAACTAATATTACCATACAACAGATTCGACATAACGGAGTACCATGGTAATAATAAAAATAAAACCAGCGCCATTCCGTCTGACTATAAATATTAAACAAACATAACCCTCTTTTTAAACTTTAAGATTTCAGTAATGTGCTACCCACGATTATTGCCAAATATTACTCTTTTAGTTGTGAATGTATTAGACTTGATTAGACATCTTATCAATGATCCAGAGGGGGGATGGGGTGGGGTTCACCCCCCCCCCCCCCGCCCCCTGCTCAGCTACATAAAAAAAATAATGCCTTGCATCAATGAAATTACATCACAAAGTTATCCTACGTCAGTATAAAAAATGATTTCTCCGTTTAAAACGCTCAATTTGTATATATTCCCAAGTAATTTAGAGACGATGATGGCAGATTTCCGTAACAGAAACCTGGCAAACCCCCTCCTGCAAAAATTCCTGGATCCGTTCCTGTGACAGGGAAAAGAAATCAAACTAAATGGGGTATAGTGTCCTCTTTTTGTGCACCTACCAACCGATCCCCTGCCTCCGTGAGTGTGAACGTAAAAGAACCCTTGACAGTTGCAATTCGAAATAAAAGTGGATCACAAGATAGCTGTCTGGTCAAAATGGGCCCCATAACACATTGCATGGCTTATGGGTTAGGTCTAAATAGTAAGGCCAACTGCAGATTTCAACAATGGTATTAACCCTAACCCTGACCCACAATCTCGTCAACAATCACATGCCCTGTCCTTAATTACATCATGCTACCCGGACGAAATCTGCAGATGGCCTTATGTATAACCAGGTTAATGAAGGGAAATGGAGAAGCCATCGTGGACATTTTACCTAGGCAGCGGCTACGGACTACTCTATCGAATTTCATCTGTAATCCAATGTGTACACGGTGCCTCAGGTTTTCGTCACACAGCTATTTTTTTAAAACAAAAGCTCCTTTAAAATTTCTAAATTTGTTTAACATGTTTTATATCTATATAAGCTTATACACATGTTACCAAGTCCGACACCACCCCTGACGTCATAATAACCCTATGAACCCGGAACAAATACACCTCACTGGTAGCACGTGGGCTTTGATGTCATATTGCCATATTGCCATCGTATTTTATTCTTCAAGAAATCAGGTTCCAATTAAGAACACAATATGTCTACGTGTCAATACTATCTGGAATTAATCTGCAGCGTAGGCACCAGGGATGGTGTTAAATTTGTTCCCGGAACTATCAATGACAAAATACAGACAATAAATTGTATCTTATAT
Source organism: Patella depressa (assembly GCA_948474765.1). Lineage (NCBI taxonomy): Eukaryota > Metazoa > Mollusca > Gastropoda > Patellidae > Patella > Patella depressa. The sequence goes on from OX419720.1 coordinate 5,383,321, forward strand.
TTTGTATAAAGGTACCCTAAACCCAACGTAATTTCAATTTTATTTTGACTGACAATATAGTGCCTTATATTTTGCCTAAGACCAAGTTTTTCTAGAGCAGTAATCAGGAGTTGAAGATATGCTAATCTGATTAAAACAGAGAAACTATTTGCTTTATACCCGTCTTCACTACACTAGGATCTGAAAGAGTTGTTATACAAGTCGCGTCCGTTCTGGTTCATTTGTATTGAGGGGGGTTGGGATGGCCTAGTGGTCTAGAGTGCCGCGCTTCGACCTCTAGCTGGCCGGTCACCTCTGGCTTGCGGCTGTGGTTTCGAGCCCTGGTGTGAGCGTATTTGGCAACCTCGTGGGTTTCCTCCGGGCACTCCGGTTTCCCCCCACTGCAAAAGACCCCTACGCGCAAGCGAATTATTGAAATAAAATGAAACCATGTTAGTCCCAAAATGACCTAGTTTGTGTCGAGTGGACGTTAAACCCCATTTCTCTCTCTCTCTCATTTGCATTGAGGAAATAGCCAATGAAGCAGTCTATTACGGGGATTTCTTGGTGTACTATGCACGGAATTGTGGGTAAACCACTAGAAACGTCAACGCTGGTTGATTAATCAATATCGGACACCTTAGAGATAAAAGTTACTGATATGACCTCTAACACCACCTTTTACTACAACCGGTCGAAAATATAAAAAGTAAAACGAAAAGAAATATAGATCTGTATTTTAATCAGATTGGAGATATGCCGATAATTGTTAGCAGAGATGGTTGGACTGTACTTAGAAAAAAATACCACTCAGAGTGTTTATTTACCACTAAAAGAAATGGTGTTTATATTATAAACAGTGTCTGACTGGGTCCCCCTGTCCACCTAAGCTCATAAAAAATGTGGGCCTTAGCCTATAAAGAAAAAAGAAAATGAGAAAGAAAAAGTAAAAAGAAGAAAGAAAGGAGATGGGTAGGAAAGAAAAGAAAGAAGGAGAGGACAGGACACAGGACAGGAAAAAGAAAAGATAGGAAGCTTTGGTCTGAAATGCTTGGAAAATGGGTTAGCAGTTGTCAATTTTCAAAATTTTCCTGGGGTGAGAACCCCTCAGACCCCCCCTCGGACGCTCGCGTGCCTTCGGCACACTCGCGCTTACTTGTGTGGGCCTTGGTGATGGTAAATGACCTGACAGGTGGGCCTCGGTCCACCAGTCCGGCATTGATTATAAATTGTTTCTATGGTTATCGTAGGGTTACCATGTCAACTGAACGGGTTCTAGTTCTAAATATTCTTTATGAAAAAAAGAAATAAACATGCAGGCCATATATAGCCTCATCAAAACTACAAATGCCATCACTGAGCTTCTGGTGCTATTGGCATGAATGGTGCGTGGGTTATCGCCGACGGCTCTGTTGGCGTGGTTGACGTTGTACGCAGTGTTGTCGTTGGTTCTGTTGACGTAGTACGCAATGTTGTCGTTCTTGGTTCCGCTGACGTAGTAGGTGGTGTTTTCGTGGTTGGTTCTGTTGACGTAGTGCGCAATGTTGTCGTTGTTGGTTCTGTTGACGTAGTACGCAATGTTGTCGTTGTTGGTTCTGTTGACGTAGTACGCAATGTTGTCGTTGTTGGTTCTGTAGTAGACAGCATTGGTACTGTTGTTTGTGTAGTAGTCCTGTTTAACATGACTGTATAGCAGAGATAAGGACATTGAATACACACTTTCTTGAGTTTATTTAAGAAACGTTGGGAAGGAATATTTCTGTTAACAGGTCTAACAAATGTATATTTACCTCTACCGTAAACTAAGGGTATAAACTCAGCGTTAGCAATAACACATTTCTGTAGGCCTACTCTCTTACACATTTTATTCACATAAACTTGCTTCCTATAAATAAAGGGTTGTCTACGATGTGATGAAATTGGTCTGCGATATGATGAAATTGGTCTACGATGTGACGAAATTAGTCTACGATTTGACGAAATTGGCCTACGATGTGATAGAGTAGGTTTACGATGTGACGAAATTTGTGTACCATGTGTAACAGGTCTGCGATGTGGCGACATTGGCCTACGATGTGATAAAGTAGGTCTACGATGTGATAAAGTAGGTCTACGATATGACGAAATTGGTATACCATGTAATAAATTAGTTCTACTGTTGGACGATGTTGGTCTGCGATCCCCACTATGAGTATTGTAGGTTACTGGCCCAACTTGTGATAGTGGACGATAATATCTATTTCTTCTTGACACCATGGCCCATGTTGCATCAGAAATATTAAACCCTGTAAGAAAGCAAAAAAGATGTCACCGCCTAAAAATTAAGAACATTTAAACATACATTATGCAAGAGCTAAATCTGCTTATTGCTGGTCGGTTTTTAAAATATTAATTAGACATTAATTAATTAATCCAGACCATAATCAACTCGCTAGCCTGCGATATTTAGTTGATTGGAATACATTCGGTGAAGGATAATTAAACGTAAATGTGGATAATCGAGATTTTGTTTTTATCGTATCGACATTAGTAATGATGATCGAGGCTAAAATCTCGGTTCAGAGCGGATAAATTTTACTGAAATTTTCATCATACGTGAACAGCAAACTCGTTATATCCAGTCTCCCATAATGCCCCTTTAATCTTTTTTGATTCCAACTGCCGCGGTAACAGGGGCGTGGTGAGGGCAATTATTGAGAAGAAATTATGAGTAACAAAAAAGATTTTTGCACAAAAACCCTTTTACTGACCGCGGAGCTGTGGCCGACGAAGCCGGCCACCGTGAGCGCCGAAGGCGCGAGCCCGCGGCGGGGGGTCCGGGGGGCCCTCCCCCGGGAAAATTTCGAAAATTAGAAGCCCAGAAACGCAATCTCCAGCAATCCGAGACAAGAAATACGGTAATAAAATATGATTAAATTTTCCAACTTGACTCTTTCAAAAATTTTTTAATTGGGTCAGATGAAACAATTTTTCCACTTACAAATGTTTTTCATTTTTTGAGTAATTTGATTGTGATTTTGGCGCAAAAACTTTTTGGCGCATGAGTATGGCTACTCATGAACTCATTCTCACCACGCCCCTGCGCGGTAAAAATATTAATTTGTAAAATATGTAATGGAACAGGGTTACTTTACAGAGGCGGATCCAGAGGGGTGGGTGGGGGTTGGGGTGGGACGGGAAGCTCAATTTGTATGTATGTCTATGTAATTTAGTATGGAAGTATAACGTTGCCATAAGTCTGAATATAGACAACGTTTCAAAATACATTTTTCAATGTTTCATAATACTAATGTCAAGCGTAAAAATGCAAAGTATACTTTTTAAAATACAAAGTGCATTTGTTAAGCACTTATATTCTGAAGAATGAAACAACTTTGAATTAGCTACTTCACACTTTACACATTGCATTATGCACTTTGCATTGTCGACCTTCGTATCTGCGACTTTGCATCGTCGAACATATACCTTATATGGAATGGTCACGTGACTGGAAATGGACGGGGAGTTTCCCCCAGTCCAGCACATAACAAACACCATAAATTCTATATTTCACTTCATCTTTAATCTCATGTTCAGCCATACATACAATTCCAAGAAACGAAATTATCATGCGATGTCAAAAATGATGTACTGTGATTTCCGCCACTTTCCGTTATTTTTTTTTGATACGTAGATCCTCACGTGACCGTTCCATATAAGGTATATGTTCGACGATGCAAAGTTGCAGATACGTAGGTCGACAATGCAAAGTGCATAATGCAATGTGTAAAATGTAAAGTAACAAATGTACTTTGTATTTTTTAAAAGTATACTTTGCATTTTTATACCATGTCATTTGTACTTTGAAACATTGAAAAATGTATTTTGAAACGTTGTCTTTGTTCAGACTTTTGGCAACGTTATACTTCCATAATTTAGAGACGATGATGGCAGATTTCCGTAACAGAAACCTGGCAAACCCCCTCCTGCAAAAATTCCTGGATCCGTCCCTGCTTCAAATTCTACCGCGATGTTATAAAAGTTCCTTTTTGTGTAGTATACCTTTCACCTACTTCGAATGCAACTTGCGAATTGGACTGCAGTCTGACCAGTCAACTCAAAGAGAGAGAGAGAGAAATGGGGTTTAACGCCCACTCAACACAAACTAGGTCATTTCGGGACTAACCTATGTTTTTTTAATTTTATTTCAATAATTCGCATGCGCGTAGGGGTCTTTAGCAGTGGGAGGAAACAGGAGTGCCCGGAGGAAACCCACGAGCTTGAGAAGGCGCCCCTATCTCCATGCCACATACGCTCACACCAGGGCTCGAAACCACAGCCGCAAGCCAGAGGTGACCGGCCAGCTAGATGTCGAAGCGCGGCACTCTAGACCACTAGGCCATCCCAACCCCCGTCAACTCAAAGACCATACAGGCTTGGGTGGGGTGGGATAGGGTTGGTGTCTAGTGCTTCAACGCGTGCGCTTTAAATCATAGGGTAGGTCCTTTAGTCAAGTGACGTGGTTTCGATTACCCGCTTGTAGTTGACAAGGAATAGATTAGTCTGTCCAACGTCTGCCATTTCTAACGACCCCTTCAGGCGCGGATCCAGGTTTTTTTGCAGGGTTGGGGGGGTCTAGGTTTGCTTAACTAATTGCGCTCAACCGATTAATTTGGTAAATTAGTTTCAATTTGGTTCATTCTGACGTATTTCCGGAAGGTAATTTCCAAAATTACAGGTCTAAATCGCCAAGCCTGAGCGGGGGGGGGGGGGGGGGGGGGGGGTCCGGACCCCCTGCCCCCCCCCCCCTCTATATCCGCGCCTGCCTATTTATTTTTGTAGGTTCCGAAATGACCTGGTTTGTCTCAGAAATTGAAACTTGGAATGCTATGGTTTTTTGTATCGTCCGCCGAACGACTAGACGATGTTCTTTGTCGGGACCATCGTCTTACACTACGAACATGGGTAAAACACGTCGGAATGTCCCTCGAAAATATATCGGCCAACTACTCAGCCCCACCCACCTCTGCTCAGAGGTGCAAGGCGGTGGGTATGGAAGGGACAATGTATGCGTTGAAAAACCGGGGCTCTGAGTACACATTGGTGTTCACGTAAAAATCCCTCGGCAGATGGAATTCGATATAAAAGTAAGTCGTATCAACACTGTCCGGGCAAAATATCCCTCATAGCACACTGTATGGGGTTTGTCCGTCTTCACTAGCTCAGCCGGAGTAGAACAGTCGGACGTTAAACTCCGTTTGTGATCAAACTCAGAAATTAAATATATGATGGTGTACTTACCCATGACAACGAATAAGAGAATAAATCTTGTATCCATCGTTGGTTATTTACTAATTCAATCTGTAAATGAAATGAATATGCAGAATCGTCTGTCTTTATACTGTATCTTTATCTGCTGTGTAACCCACGTTTTCCGCCTGACAAGAAAAACACCTAACAGGATTTCCATGAAAAGGGCGGAATGTTGTGAGCAATTCACGACCAAATATAGTTACATCCTCGTTAATATTGTTCCTAGAAACAAGTGGTACCTGAACGTATGAGAACCGGTGTTCTCTCACCCGTAATCGTCTTCGGAGAAAAATTTTGAAATTCTCGTGCAGAAGCGACCACATATGACATCTTCTGGCCGGTTACCATGAAATTCCATCCGATCAGAATGAAACTCAAATCGCCAGAAACAAGAACGGATTGGGACACTTTGACGTGTTCATTGAACACATATGACATCGTCTGGCCGGTTACCATGAAATTCCATCCGATCAGAATAAAACGCAAATCGCCAGAAACAAGAACGGGTCTGGACACTTTGACGTGTTCATTGAACAGAAATCTTTACTTGGTTAAAGGTTTATTGATGACATAATAATTTTAAAAAAGCAGGCAAAACGTTTAACGTCCATTCGACACAACTAGGTCTAACAGAGTATTCAATTTTACTTCGATAATTGGCTTGTGCGTAATGATCTTTTCGGAGTAGGGGGACCAGAGAATTCAGAGATAAACGTACAAGGTTGGATATGTCCAAATGATTGATATTTTGAACACATGGTATGAACAGTTGCATTATAAAATAGGGTGTAATAATAATTATTTAAATCATTCCCGGGGGGGGGCCTAAATGATTAAAATCACCCCAGTAGATGCCTAAATCATTAAAATCATCTCAGTAGGTTCCAAAATCATTAAAATATTTCAAGTAGGTTCCAAAATCATTAAAATCATTCAAGTAGGTTCCAAAATCATTCCAGTGGGGCCCAAATCATTAAAATCATTCCAGTGGGGGCCCAAATCATTAAAATCATTTCAGTGGGTGTCCAAATCATTAAAATCATTCTAGTAGGGGCCCAGATCATCAAAATCATTCTAGTAGGTTCCCAAATCATTAGAATCATTCCAGTGGGGCTCAAATCATTAAAAATCATTTCAGTGGGGGCCCACATGATTAAAATCCTACCAGTGGGAGACCAAATCATTAAAATCATTCCAGTAGAAGGCCAAATGAATAAAATCTAATCATTAAAATCACCCCAGTCGCGACCCAAATCATTGAAGTCATTCCAATGGGTGCCCAAATCATTAAAATCATTCATGATGCCCCACCTCCTTAAGAGCGGAAGAAATGGGGTTTAACTTTCACTAGACACGAGCTAGGTGATTTCGGGACTAATATACATGTAACGTTAAATTTGGTTTCAACAATTCGCTTACGCTAAGGGCTCTTTAGCAGTGGGAGGAAACCGGAGAAAACCAACGAGGCTGGACAGGCGATCTACTTCTTGCCACATACAGACGCGGAATCGAAACCACGACAGTTGACTCAATGACAGACCTTATGATACAGCGCGCACGTGATAACCATTCGGCCATCAACCCTCCCGATATACAAATTAACCCATTTATCCCTAAACAATATTTTTTCATTAAATCTGAATTTGGATTGGGGAACAGACTATGCCTATGTGTAACCCCTCTCTCTGAATTAGTTACATGTACACATTACTAATATAGACACACATACATAAATACAGAACATAGGGTACATTATGCAAAATATAGAGAATCTTATTTGTTGAGGGTTTTTTTATAATAATTATCTTAGTGGAAATATTGGTGAAAATCTCTTTTGAAAGTACTGCTTGGTAATGTTGGATATGGTAAGGCCTGTACAACGTACAATATCTCCAAATTTCACAAACCAGATGAGAGGGGCGACGATATTAGACGAGTGTACGATCTGGAGGGCTGGAAATAACTTAAGCGTCATTTTATGGAGATTAGTTTTTTTGATATAAGAATAAATTGTTGAACCTCTTGAAAAATAAGTGTGTTTATCTCTGGAATAAGTTTTGTTGTCCCATACAACAGACAACTGGTTGTTTTATGGATAGGCCTGCGCCCAGGGAACGAAAACATGATCAGTGTAAAATTGTGTCATCGAGAAACTCGTCATCGTTGGTATACGGATGTATATTCTGCTGTTAATTATAACTTTGTTTGTTGGTCAAATTCTGTAAGCTATTGTTTGTAATCACGTAATCAGATTCGTATGCAGTGTGCTATGTCATACTCTTATATCGAATCTCAATGTGTACACGGAACCTTGTTTTTTTGTCCCATCCGAATGACTAGGCAGCTGTTCTTGTCAGGTCCTCTGTCCGGCACTTCTGACAAGGGGAAACCATGTTGTGTAATCCTGATGAGATAGAGAGATATGGGTTTAACGTCCACTTGACACAAACTAGGTCATTTAGGGACCAACATATGGTTTTTAATTTTATTTCAATTATTCGCTTGCGCATAGGGGTCTTTAGCAGTGGGAGGAAACCGGAGTACCCAGAGAAAACCCACGAGGTTGGACAGGGGACCCAACTCCTTGCCACTTACAACCGGGGATTCGAAACCCCGCCAGTTGACTCAATGGCAGGCCGTATGATACAGCGCACGCACGCTAACCATTCGCCCCCACCCCCGTTGTAAATAATATAACAGAATATAAGAATATACATGGAATATTTTAATTGTATAAAATGTTAATTAACAATATGACACAATGATATCAGGACGGATTACAACTGGTTGAACTTGTCTATTACACAAGTACAGTATATGAACTGGTTGATATTGTCTACTGTATATTTTATCTATTTCTTAAGGCCACCACAAAGTCAAAATTAATCGACCAACATTCAATAAAATGTGATTTGTATATGGGTAAATAATAACAGCGTAAACAGTCCTTTGATTAATTAAATAGATCAAAACCTATTTTCACCTATTTTCTCGTTTTGCCCATAAAGGTATCGTGGATGATGGACGTAACAGAACGGATAAACGTGCAGCGATCAGCCAGATAATATACGAACACAGCTTACACATCTCATAAATAAATAAATATAAAACATAAATTTACATTAAAACCTAACAATAATTTATTTGATTCCTCGTCCTAGGCCTATCTTTGATTAATGATGCTTAGTTCTTCCTCTTCCCGTTTATCAGAGAGAGCTGCAACCAGAGTTGCCAGGAATTTATTAAATGCGTCACGAACAGCTTCCCCATCTTCTTCTAAATTTGTCTGTACCGTCGCTATCCTGCTAAAACTACTCGCTGTAAAAATAAAACGTTTATATTAAAGACGCGGATCTTTATTTGAAAGTTTTTTTTGATCCATTGCAAACTAAAATAGTAGTTGAATCTCTAAAAGAAATATTAGTTAAATAAGCGGTTGCAAGCCAGATACGCCCTAACTTTGCGAGAGATGGACATAGAACAGCAAACAATAAACCATCAAAATATAGGATGTTCCTTTCAAAAGGAACCAATATCTTTGGGATCTAAACAATAAACATTGAAATTTTCTTTCATCAAAATCCGATGAAAATTGTGACCTCCAGAATGTCGACACGCTAATGACGGACGGATGGACGATGTATATTTAATTTTTTTTTTTTTTTTATAGAAATAGGGCAGTAAAAACGAAAAGAGTTAAAGAAATAATTTAGGGATAGAAAGCGAAGAAATAAAACTAGGAAGAATTGAGATCGTTCTACGCCTTTAAGAGAAAATGGAAGAATAGCGTGAGTTCTATGGGAATAAGAGAAAAAGAAAGGCTGTGATTTGAAAAGGCTGTGATGGGATATTTTCTACGGGATTAAGAAAAAGCCAAGAATAAGGTGTGTTCGACGGGATTACGAGAAAAGCAAAGACTATGATTTGTTCTGAGGGGTTAAGGGAAAATGAAGAATAAGGTGTTGGCTACAGGGTTTAGGGAAAACCAAAGAATGATAGGGTTTTTTTCACAGGATTTAGAGAAAAATTCAAGAGTTTGTAATTTTTTTTACGTTCATGTGATGATCAAATGTTTTATAGAAACAAGTACATGAGTACAAAATGAACCAGGAACCAAGAATCACGCCATCTTGAAATGGTGGCATATCGAGACCCATCAATCGACGCGCAAATGTCCAAAGTACAAACATGCCAAGTTTCATGTCGCGCGTTGGCAAATTAGCTGAATCAACGGCTTTTTCTTTGAGGAGCGTTGCCTGAATCCAGAACAACGACAAAAAAGAAAAGACGATTGCATTTTTCTTTGATGATGCACAGTTTTATTTCGATTGCTCTCCAATTGGTGGAGTATTACGCTATTTGTTTGACGAGCGTCACCTCAACCAATGAAGAATGTCATCAAGTGTATGCAATTAGTTCCTGGTTCAAGAATGTGAAATGGATGTGCATTAAAAAGAAGACAACATCCAATAATCACCTGTTTCCTCGTCAGCTGATATTACATAAATAAAATTATCATCAAAAATACCATAACATTATTTATTTCTGATCAAATTATTAGGTTACCTTTAACATTCAACAGAAATATAATTCCAATACCTTGCACAAACTGGGATTGACATGTTTTGTTCCTTTAAAAAGAAATTGCTTAACTGAAAACGTTTTGTCCCAGTTTAAAAAGCGATCATTTTGCTTATTGCTGAGATCTAATTGACCATGTGGCATTTAAAGGTGTCTGGAAGCAAATTTTAAAGTGACAAATGTTTTTTTTTTTTTTTTTAAAGACGTTAATTAACCTGTTGGTGCTGGGCAGAAGAAAATGTGTTAAATATTGATCTAAAAGAACCAGTATCTTAACAACCATATGACGCTGTTGGTGATGATGTGCCGTTAAACACAATTTCATTTAATTTTGAACTATTTGGCACTTTAATTACTCCGTTTGTGCTAAGCAGCAGAAAATGTGTTAATAAAATATCTGGACAGTCTGAAAGCACCCCAAACTTATCTTTCTTAAGACTGCCTCAAACCACCAGAGCACTGTGAACAAATATCTATTTTGTATGGAGCCACACACCGCAGCTATCCACTTAGTTTGGGGCAATCAAGTCCGAAAATGCTTGAAACTATACTTTTGCATAGACCGCCTAAAACCCAAGTTATGTATTATACTCTATAGTCTATAGTGCTGGCCTGCTGGGTATTGTGACTGCAGTCAAGATACTGTATCCTGATTCAGGGTGCTACAATACTATTCCGATTTTACCACTGACTGGTCCAATTATTTACCAAGAAATCAACAGGATTCATAGGAATCCATTTTACCACTGACACACAAATATTGCCTAAAACTTACGTAATTCTGATTGTAGAGCTCCACTAGATCGGGGTTTAACATGAGAAAATACAATACACTGACTTTCTTTCAATGCTCCTTGTTCCACAAAATAACTATATCTAAAAACAACATGAAACAACGTGCAAACAACCAACACAACATTTAGTTAAATAAATCAAAGTGACACAGACAATTACATGTACACACAAATTTGTTAAAAGTTCCGGTGCTCTGAGAGAAATTCCATATGAATTTCAACAACAAACAGGGATCCAGAAGTGTAATGAAAATGACACTTTAAGTGTCTGGGTCACTTTAAACATGCAACAAAATAATAAAACAAAAAACAGTAACATGTTTAAAATAAAAAATGTGAAATGTAAAACAATGACTGTTTCAAAGAAGGGGAGCCAAGGACGGTCTTGCACCGGACAGCGTATAGTCGTTCGGATGGGATCAAAAAACGAGTTCCACCAGTGTACAAATTGGCATGCACAGAAAAAAAACTTGATAGTCGGAATTCAAAATTGCCCTATGAATGATTTTTTTTTATAAAAGTCCTCAAAATAATGGCTTAAGAGACAGAGAAACAGTGTTTAAAGTTCCAATTTCATATTTTCTAAGAAAGTCAAATCATAATTATTTCCATGTCTTTTGCTCAAAAGGTTGTCAACTCACTATTATACGATCATGGCCAAAATTTCATAGGCGTTAAAATGGTGGACACAGGCTGATTGAGGAAATAGTAACTCAATTACCTCCCTTGTTTTCCCATTCCTCTCCATGGACGGCCATCTTCAAACGTTTGAATTTGAAGTTGAAAATGATATTTTTGCCAATTTCTCAACTGGCAATAGTGAATTATAGGAGTAATAGGATTATTCTTTAACAAGGTAGGACTGTTTATAGATACAATCTATTTTAGGGCTTTATTTTAATACATTTTAAAAATATAACTTAAAAATATGCTATTGGAACTTTAATGTCGACTTGACACAAACTACATCACAGAATTCTTGAAAATTTGTAAAAAGCCAGTCGGAGAATAGAGACACTCAGTTAATAAGCTGTAACCAATGGATACAAGAAATTATATGTTGGGTGACCAATAGTGAAGGGAGCCACCGAGGGTAAGACACTGGCTCGCTAGCCTGGAGGTCGGGAGTTCGACCCCTGCATTGGCCGAGAAAGTTCACTGGGTTTTCCAACATGGTTTCCCTTTGTCTGTGGTGCAGGGCAGAGGGCCTCCCAAGGATAGTTGTCTAGTCGTTTAGATGGCACTAAAAACCGAGGTCCCATGTATGTATACATTGGCGTGCATGTAAAAGATCCCTCGGCAGTTGGAATTCGATGTAAGAGTCTGTCATAGTGTCGATGCCTGGGCAAAATTTCCCTCATTAGCCCTTCGTTAGCCCAGTTGGAGCAGAAAAGTAGGAAGTTAAAAAAACTTTTTGTTTCTGTCGTTGAGTCAAGTGGAGGGTTTTTAATTCCTGGGTTGTTTCGTTTTCTCCAACTGTTATTGATTGACTGGTATAAAATTGAACCATAGGTTAGTCCCAAATTGACCTACTTTGTGTTGAGTGGAATGTAAACCCTATTACTATCTCTCTATATGTGGGACAGGAACTTAATATATACATAACATTGTAAATTGTGCTAACAAAACATCATTCGGAATTCACATTCCCCCTCCCTCCAACATAAAAATTCAAATTGTTATAAAAAAAGGTGCCACAAATAACTTACAACAAATCATGCGATAGTGACTGGGTGATCAAACAACATGTAATAGACACATTTATCATGCCGTAAAATACTTACGAGTACGTTTTTTAATTCGTTCCGCCGTTGTAGGTTTTGTATTAGAGAAACAAATACATTGTTCCTGTCTTATACCCGATGATGAGAAATAATTTAACCTATAAGGGGAGACAACTACATTTTTTGAAAAATTGCTTTCTCAAACGAAATAAAATCCTAAATAAAAACCTTAATCCAGTTGGCGTGGTTTCCCATTATCAGTGCCTTCAGTGGTGAAGGACTTAGCATCTGACAAGGACAGTGTCTAGTCGTTTAGATGGGAAGAATTAACCAATGTCCTATGAATACAGTATTGAGATGCACGTAAAAGAATCCTTGACAGTTTGAATTTGAAATAAGAGTTTGCCGGAATGCCGCTATCCGGACAAAATTTCCTTCATAGCACACTGTATTGCCACTGCCTCCACAAAATGTACTCTTACATAATGTACCTTTAAACAACCATTATGCAAGAGTTAAATCTGCCTATTGGACGTCTTTTTAAGTTATTAATTAGATTAACTTATCCAGATCGTGACAAACTCTTGATTGCCATCACTAGCCTGCGATATTTGAGTACATTTTAGTAGTAATGATCAAAGCTAGGCCTAAAATCCAATCCATACTATCTCGTTCAGAGTGAAGTAATTTTGTTCAAAATTTTCAGCATATTCTCTTTACTTCATCTATTTTTTAACTATGACAGCAAGATCTATCAACCCTTTTTTATTCTCCCTGTCATCTCCCTTTTAAGGCAGAAACCTAACTGAGTAACACCTTATTTTCATTAAATGAATAAATATTTGATAACTAAACTTACAAATATTCTAACTCTTTATCATGATTGGATTGATCTGGATTGTATACGAATACTATACCATTAACATCTCGAGCTATGGCTGGCCAACATGTCTCAAACCTGTAAACAACAATCAAAGACTTCAAATAACCATGGCAACAGATATCTAATTAACAATTAACCACTGCAACAGGTATTTTATTAACAAATAACCACGGCAACAGATATTTCATTAACAAATAACCATGGACATATATAAGTAAGTTATCCAGAGCAAAATCCTGCAGTTTTTACTTGATTAGGATCCGATTTGCTGCTCAACTTTCATTCATGATTTCATCATTAAATGGATAATCGAGACTATGTTTTTTATCACACCAACTTTAGGAATGATGATCGAGGCTAGGCACAAAATTCAATTGCTTAAATTTTGGTGCAGAGTGGATCAATTTAACTGAAATTTCCTCAAATTCCTTTCTTAATTATCTGCTTGTGAACTACGATAGACAGACAGGTCAACTCCTTATCTAAATCTTACATAATGTATATTTTAGTACTTGTCTATATTGGTTTATTTTCTTACTTTCTATCACCGCTAACATCCCACAATTCAACTTCAACACCTGTCCGTGACTTCACCTCAGAAGACGGAACTTCGAATTCTAAAATTCTACATATAAAAAATAAAACATAAATAAATCAATGAAGCCTTGAAATAATAGTGAGATGGTATACAGTGGTATTTGGTTGTTTTGGGCAAATCATATCTTGCCCATCAAATCAAGACAGTAATTAAAGGCTATGTAATTAAATGGTCAAAATGCCTACTCGATGAAAAATCGAATCCCTCATAAAAATAATTATACAATATACCTGACACCTAGAAATGGTTCCACGATGCCTTCCGTCATACTTCAGGCACAGTAGTGGCTTTTCCTACAGAGTTCCTTTGCGCAAGTTTTGTAGTCAAATGACTACAAAAAGTTTACTGGCCTATAGCTCCCTTAATTTACACAGACACTAACCCAAAACTGTACTGCACATAGCTTAACATATAATAAATCAATTCCCCATTGAAATAAAGGTGAAGCCTTACCGCATAATTATATGATTTGATAAAATCAAATCCCTTCATGAAAATTCTCAAGTTCTGAAATTATAATGGCCGCCCAGTCAAATAGAGCATGCGCAATCCAACTCACGTGATCATTCGCCCCTTTCCATATATGGCATATGACCATAATTATATGCTAATGACCTTAGCGTGGGAAAATATGTCAGAAACAATAATAGACCGCGTGTTGGGGAGGTTGGGCATAAATTTTTCGCTCAAACCTGAACAAAAACTGATAATAGATTTTATTGTTCAAAAAAGGATGTAATGGGCGTCTTTGACATTTCAGCCGAGACTCTCTTATAGTATTTGTGCTGGGTCAGCGTATCGTAGGCATTGCCTTATATAGAAAGTGATGGGCGGAGTTAAGGCGTCGCGGTATATTTGCGAGATTTCAACTGGCCTATGTCATGGCTGCCTGCACATTACAAGAAACACCGCTAAGAAAATGTAAAACGCATTACCACAAAGAAAAACTGTTCGGTAACTCTTTTAGTTGTTAAGACTTCATTATGTATGATAGGATTACTTATTTTAATACAAACTGTAATGACAATTGTGCGTTTTAACCTATTTGAACTTGCGTCAACGGTCTTAGACTGTACCACTTGTAACGATAACCAACTATAGTTATCGTTACATTATAGTAACTAACCTGACACCCTGCGTCGGTTGATAATCGCCACCAGCAGAATCTGTAGAATCACTTAAAAAATTACTTAACACCGTCTTACCACTCTGTAATGTTAAATATCAAACATTATTTAAACACTGTCTAAAAATAAATGGACCAACACATCAGCAGCACACTTAGACGATAAAAGAGAGGGAAATGAGGTTGAACCTTCACTTGACACAAACTAAGTCATTTCGGGACTAACATATGATTTATTTTTGTTTCTATAATTTGCTTGCACATAGTAGAGGTCTTTAGTAGAGGACCCAGAGAACCCCCCCCCCCCCCCCCCCCCGAGGTTGGAATATGATTGATAAGATGGTTAGCATGTTTGTGTTGTATCATAAGGCCTGTCATTGAGTCAACTGGCTGGCATGGTTTTGAATCTCCGTTTCTACATGATAACAAGTTGGGTCGCATGTTTCCTTCCACATGTCAAGACAAGCAAGTGAATTATTATTGAAATATAAGTCAAGAAATGACCTGGTTTGTGTCGAGTGGACGTTTAATTAAACAGCATTTCCCTGTATCTCGGATTGCAGACCAGAGCCAACCCTTTTCAATTTTTATGAAACCATAAAAATGTTGGTACCGAACAGGGAGCAGTCAGTAATACAGAACCCTACCGGTCGCCGGTAGGCCTACTGCCGCTTGCCGTTATTTCATTATTTATACGGGTTAACTCACTCAGTTACTGCAGTGCAGAGTGTATTTACGAATATATATTGGCCTATTAGTACGGGAATTCAGTCGTATCAACACTTTTACAAACAAAATACCAACCTGACACGGCCCTAACATTAAAATCTTTGCTTTCAGCATTGTGGACTCTAATTTTTGTACAGACAACAAAAATGTTTTGGTTTGTTGTGGAATCTTAGAAGAGCGCCCTCATTTTATGCGCGAAGATAACTCTCACATAGGTAATAGGAACGCAGACCACTAAATTCTCCTATCTCAACTCACATAATGTTATTTTTTGCTCTTGCCCAGAAAGACTTTAACAGCCGCCGCGCACCTATTACATTTTAATCGATCTAAAGTATTCTAGATATGTGGCCTGAGTAATATGTCAAAATCAGAAATATAAGAAAGAGAGAGAGAGAGAGAGAGAGAGAGAGAGAGAGAGAGAGAGAGAGAGAGAGAGAGAGACGCTATATCAGCACCTCGAGACGAACACCGCTTTCAATAAGGAGAATAGGAAAACTAAATATTTGTTTAGTAATAAGTTAAAATGGATGAGATCAACGAAAAACAAAAAGTCACCTACTAGAATCCTTACCTCGCAGGCCTACGATGAGTCAAATTGCAGGTCATTTTCTAGTAATTTCTAGTAATTAGTAGAAATGCAGTAAAAACCAAAGCCGTCCTATATTTCTGACCATATCTGGTAATCAAATGTTGTCGATTATATGAGAATAATGGGTTATTAAGGTGCCAAATCTGTTTTCGACATTTAAATAAAAAAATTTAAAAAAAAGCACAACATTGACGTCATGTAATGTTATGGATAATATAAAGATAGTATTTGGTAATGACATTTTATTGAATATATAAGGATAATTGATAGGTCGATCAGTTCATTAAACATACATTATGCAAGAGCTAAATCAGCGTATTGCAAGTCTTTTTTAGGCTTGAAATGTTAACTAAATTATTAATAAGACATTAACTGACTTATCCAGACCATAATGAACTCTTGATGTCATCGCTAGCCTGCGATATTTACTAGATTAGAACCCGGTCTAGTGCTACTGATTAAATAAAATAAAATGAATAAACGAGACTATGTTTCTTTTTAACGTACCGACTCTATTAAAGATGGAGAACGCTAGATCGGCGACGGTCCTACGCATTTTAGCACATATGACGTCATATATAGATTGTGGGTTAGGGTTAGGGTAAGGGCTAGGACCTGTAGATTTGGTCAAAGTCCCGAGATATAAACATGGCTAGCCCTAACCCTAACCCATGATCAAGCCTAACCCTTACCCTAACCCACAATTCACATATGACGTCACAATTTGCGTAGGACCGTCTCCGATCTAGCGTTCTCCATTAAAGATGGCAGAGGCTAGGCGGAACTTTCAATCGCTTAACTCGGTTCAGAGTGGATCAGATCAATGTGACCGAAGTTTTCAGGAAATACCCTCTACATTATCTAGATTTAACTATACTATTCAAAAAAAGTAGGGGATATTTGATTTGGGGGGCATAATACTAAAATATGCAAATGGCTACGAAAAAAGTCACTATAGAACCTAACAGAAGAAACATTTCCAGTTACATGTGACGCCCAAACGCACCAATAGCTACCGCATGGAATGCAGGTGATGCTTGGGATCATCATGGGGGTCCAACCCAAGATTTGCACGACTCTGACTTTGAATGTTACAGTCATTGTGGCATTGAATTCCAGGGTGGAAACATCAGTTTAATTGTTTTAGTGACCAGAAAACAAATTTTGATATGCGTCGGCTTACCCAAAATGAAAGGTTACGTGCCCTTGGCATACTACAGATCGGCACAACACAGGCGGTTGTGGCGCGGGCGATGAATGTTTCTCAGTCTGTCATAAGCAGGCTATGGTCCAGGTACCGTGATACACAATCTGTTCAGGACAGACCACGCTCAGGTCGACCAAGGGCGACAACTCAAGCCCAGGATCGATTTATCCGTACCTTGGCCTTGAGAAATCGTGTCATCACAGCAAATCAGATCAGCGCTCGTCTTCAAACAGACACTGGTGTGAGAGTGAGTGGCCAGACGACTCGAAATCGACTACATAGGGGTCACCTTCGCGCCCGGCGTCCTCGCGTGGTCCCTAGTTTGAGAGATCATCACATTCAGGCAAGACGTCGTTGGTGTAGGGATCGTCAACACTGGGATAATCGACGCTGGAGCAATGTGATGTTTTCAGATGAGTCAAGGTTCACTGTTGATTTTTTGGACAGACGCAGGAGGGTGTGGCGTCGTCGAACGAGCGCTTCCAAGACGTTAACGTCATCAGACATGATCGATTTGGGGTGGTTCTGTTATGGTGTGGGGAGGCATCACTGTTGCTGGAAGAACGGCTTTACATGTTGTTGCAGGGCGTGTTACAGGCCAGTACTACCGGGACAACATCTTGGCAGTCCATGTTATGCCGTTCGCACGACGTCATGGCCGCCGTTTCATCTTCCAGGATGACAACGCAAGATGTCACAGGGCCAGGATCGTTACAGGTTACCTCCAACAACAGAACATCACCACATTACCTTGGCCAGCACTGAGTCCCGACCTCTCCCCCATCGAGCATGTCCCAGACATGCTTGGACAGAGGTTACGTCAACGTCAACAACGTCCTGTCAATGTCCAAGAACTTGCTGCTGCGTTGCAACAGGAATGGGACAATCTGGACCAAAATGACCTTAGACGTCTCATTAGGAGTATGCCACGTCGGATCAATGCTTGTTTGGCAAACAGAGGAGGATTTACCCGTTACTGACTTTGTTGTGATGCTGTGGTAAATTTGCTGTTTGACCCCGGGTATCATTTTACCCTTATAATGGTCAGTCTGTGCCTTACTTAGTCTAACGATCATTTGGAATAAATCGATGAACGTGAACTTCATTTCATTTTGTCATTTGTTTCTTCGTCAGTTTCATTAGGTGACTTTAATAACACTTAAAAATCAAATATCCCCTACTTTTTTTGAATAGTATATCATAGTGAGAACTTTCAAATTTCCCATAATGCACTTTTAAATAAAATATATATAAAAAAAACAACTGTTAGTTAATTGCCTACCGATTCAGGCGCGGATCCAGGGGAGTCCCACGGGTTCGTGCCCCCCCCCCCCCCGTCAGCCCCAGTGTGACACAGTTGATTTTCGTTTTCTTTGTTACTGTTGTAGTTCACATATCTGCTTTTTAATAGATGATATAAACATGATTTTCGCATTATCTCCGCTGGGGACTACATCAAACCGGACTATTACCCTTTGCTCCAATGTATGGCCCCTCCCTCGACAAAATCCTGGATCCGGGCCTGCGATTGACACATTCAGTAACTAGTAGATTAAAGTCGCCTATACCCGAATGGATGGAGTGAAATGGGGGGGGGGGGGTCTCTGTGCTAACCGGGATAATAGAAACGGAGATACGTTATGAAGTGTGAAATGAAATAGAGTTTTAACGTCCTACTTTTCGGCCTCTAAATCGGACTAATGGGGACGAGCATACGCCATACACTGTGCGATGAGGGAAATTTGCCCGGGCAGCGACGCTACGGCCTACCCTTATATCGACGTCCAACTGCCAGGGGACCTTCTACGTGCACGCCAATGGTTTCACGGAATCTTGGTTTTTCGTCCCATCCGAACGACTAGACAGCTGTCTTTGTCAAGCCCTCCGCCCGGCGTCACTTACAAGGGGTAGGGACCACTCCGGAGATCTGGATGATCTTTTTCGGCCACTTCAGGGATCGAACATCTGACCTCAAGGCTAGCGAGTCAGTGTCTTACCCACGGTGACCCCACCCCCTTCCAGCAAGAATATCGAGTATACCAAAGTCGGTTCGTATCCATTCTAATTTCGCAATTTTAAGAATAATAGATAATTAATGTGTCAAATCTTTATATGACCTTTTAGTTTTAACCCCCCCCCCCCCCCAAGTATTATTATATTTAAAACCGACATGGCATACACATGTTAACATTGTCAAACAGACGATGTAACTTTTATTTTTATTTTTTATATTCCACAGATAAACAAGTTTATCGCCATAGTCGAATGGTCAGAATCGTCCTTGTATGGCAATAACCGTTTACTGACAGGTATAAATTGCGGTGATAACTGTGATAATAGGTAATTAAAATGTCAGACATTTTTTTTGTAACGCTTTAAAATCAAAACAAAACCCAAACGATCTGCATAAGTTCGTCATCTAGTCGATTCTATTTCAACTTTATGTATCACGTTTCTTGTGACATAATATGAAGACTTGTTTGTTGCTGTTACTAGTGATCGCAGGTATACTAGACATTTATCTTTTTGTTGGTTGAATTAATTAGACATTTATCTTATTGTTGGTTGAATTAATTAGACATTTTATCTCATTGTTGGCTGAATTAATTAGACATTTTATCTTATTGTTGGTTGAATTAATTAGAGATTATCTTATTGTTGGCTGAATTAATTATACATTTATCTTATTGTTGTATTTATCTTAATGTTAGTATCATTAACTAGATGTTTATCTGACTGCTGATTCAATTAATTCATTTATTAATTAATTAGACATTTATTTGTTTAGTATTGGCGGGCGCAGGGTATATTTGAGGGCTGTGATAACGGTGGCAGTGTTGATTTGTACAACATCTGGGCCCTAAATATAACATTCAGTTTAATCAAAAACAACCAGACTATATTGCAGTGATGTATGTAATTTAAAGGGCCAATCTCGATAGTATTTTGGAGAATAAACCTGCTTAAGTTTGTGTTAAGGGCCCAGCAATTAGCTCAACATGTGTTACACGTTTTCCAACAACTTAAACCCTCTTCTTCTGGAAATGGAAACTGGTGTCCCTGACTGTATTATACAGTGTCTGAATAAAATCAGACTTTTATTTTATAAAAGATAATGTTTAGGTGAAATTTACCTTTCTTTATGAAGTACAACGTGAGAGAGATAGAGAGAAATTGGGTTTAACGTACACTCGACACAAACTAGGTCATTTTGGGACTAACAGGGCTCGAAACCACAGCCGCAACCCAGAGGTGACGGGAGGTCGAAGCGCGGCACTCTAGACCACTAGGCCACCCCAACCACCCATGAAGTACAGCATATGAGTCATTCATTGTATAGACCTTTAAAGGAACGGGAGTCTATTTTCGGGACACCCAACGAAAAATATGACCCGGACCCCAAAAGGGTTACATTCCTTGATAAGCATCGGTTCTACAATCAAGGTCAGGGCAGATAATTTGAAATCGTGAAAACCCTGTTTGTGCATTAACCCACGGTATCGTGGAGTGGAACGGAATAAGAACACTGGGGGAAAGGGCTATCGAGGATAAGGTGAGGAACCCGGTGAATGTTGATAATCTTTTGTTGCCAATACCACCTTTTGTTTTGAGAATTGTTTGGTTGTAGGCTACATATGACAGATCTTATTGGACGTATATTTTCAGGGTGTTGTGCTGTCCATCGAGGCGTGCCGAAGCGTTGTGTTTTTGCTTGCTTCATGGTGTATACACCAGTATGTGGCGATGACGGCGTTACCTATGTCAACAGATGCAGTATGGAGTGGCAGGCATGCGTGTATGACAAATTCAACTTTAATACATATTTCTAATCGATTGTGGGGCATATCATGTAGACCACTATTACAGATGATATGGGGTTTAACGTCCCACTTTATCACACGGACCCGCGCTAATTGTCGGACGGTTGGGGAGGTTCGGATATTTCCGGAGTCCAAAATGGTTAATTGTAGACCGATTGGGGAGATTCGGGTATTTCCGGAAACGAAAATGGTTAATTGTAGACCGATTGGGGAGGTTCGGGTATTTCCGGAGTCCAAAATGGTTAATTGTAGACCGATTGGGGATGTTCGGGTATTTCCGGAGTCCAAAATGGCTGCTTTATGTAAATGAGTATTTGGGAGAATATTAACCGACGAACCCGAACCCTAACCCTAAAAGGTAAATTGGATCCTAGTTCAGTCTTCTTAAAAGGGTTAGAATTAGTGTTAGGCATCACATTCCGGAATATTCTCAATTTTATAAAGCGTCCATTTTTGGTCTTTGGTAACACTGGAATCTCCCCCAACAGACCGAGAATTAGCATCTCCCAATGTAGACGGTATATGCCATATAATGTGCGATATGGGACATTTTGCCCAGACAATGGCAATACGGCTTACGGTTACGCTAATTGCCAGGGGTTATTATACTTACACTTCCTGTCCGACTCTCCACCCTGCATCATTGACGGGTTCACGTGGCTAAGGCGCTCGCTCGCCAGCCTGGAGGTCGGGTGTTCGATCCCTGCATTGCCCTAGAAAGTTCATCTAGATTTTCCGGCGTGGTTTCCCCTTGTCAATGATGCAGAGCGGAAGACCTGACAAGGACAGCCATCTAGTCGTTCGGATGGGACAAAAAACTGAGGCCCCGTGTACACATTGGCTTGCACGTAAAAGACCCCTTGGCAATTTGAATTCGAAAAAAGAGTAGACCGTAGCACCGCTGCCCGGGCAAAATTTCCCTTCCCCCATAGCACACTGTATGGCGTATGCCCGTCTTCCATCAGCCCAGGTTAGGTGCAGAAGAATAGGACGTTAAACACCATTTCATTTCATTTCATTTGCATCATTGACACAATGGAACAGCCCGGAAACGTACCCGAAACCTCAAAGTTAGCGAGCTAGCGCCTTAAATACCGAGTCACAGTGCCTTCCGAGCTCACATTACTTCAACGATGTCACCTATGACAACAGTCCCAATATGACGCAGCAGTATGTCAAATTTAACTTTAATATACGATGGGTCAATTTTGATCACACCACGCCTTCGAATATTCTTTTTTTACTTTCGAATGCAAGAGGCAAGTTTTCAGGATTTTTCTTAATTCTTGAATATTCGGTGTTCAATTTCAATTATTTGTTCTCAATTCTTAGTTTACATTCCTTAATTCTTCTTTAACATTTCGCTCTATTTCACTAGTCCCAAAATGACCAATCATTATTTAAAGATCATAGACAGGTTGTTTTTTATACATATTTTACAGTGAGAGAAAAACAATACAGGTTCAACACCATGGACCGTGTGACGACAGTTAGAATGTGTAAATGGCGTGAATAAAACATAAAAAAATTATATAGTCGTGTTTTATCTTGTTGGAAGGGATGGGTGGCTGTGCATGTTGTATCATACAACCTGTTATTGAGTCAACTGGCGTGGTTTCGATTATCCGGTTGTACGTGATAAGGAGTAAGGTCGCCTGTCAAACCAAGTAGGTTTTCCCTGGACTAAGTCCACTTTTGGTACCGGAAGTGCCCTGCCTACAATATGATTGCAAATATGAAATGGGTTTGTTTGTTATGCTGAATGTTTTAAATGGACAGCTTAATCCCCCCCCCCCCTATTCTTAACACGATTCCAACTGCCATTTACCTCAAGACCTATCCTAACGACTAGACGTTATACGTTGCCAGGCAATCCGTTCCGTGGACCTGTCTAGGACAAAACAGGTATCGAAACCAGCAATTCCTGATTAGTGAACTAGTTCCCTACCCACCGAGCCACGGCGGCTCGCATACCATCAAAATTTGTAACATTACCAGTCATATCCCTCGACTGTCTATGCTGATGTACCATAGGCCTCGGTTATCGGACCACTCCTCTTTCTTATATATGATATTGTTATTAGCTTGTACGTAAGGTTCCACGGCCCAACTGCAAGCGTGACTGTCCAAATGGAAGTCCCAGATAAGATCAATGCCTTGTCAAAGACTTCGTTTGTGTCTTTCAACCCGGTGAAAACTGAAAAAGGTATACTAAATACGATCCCACATTGCCGACATTTTCACTAGACGACGCCCATCAAAGTGAAGACAGTCTCCAAACACAAGCAAAACTAACATGAAAAAGGATTTAACGTCTTAATGTTCGACTCCTAAACTCGGCTAATGAAGATGGACTTACGCCATACAGTGTGCTATGAGGGAAATTTTGCCAATATTTTTCGTCCCATCCGACGACTAGACAGCTGTCCCCAGGCCCTCCGTCGTGCATCACTGACAAGGAGGAACCACTCCGGAAAATCTTGATGAACTTTCTCGGCCAATATAGGGATCAAACATCCGACCCCGAACACAAGCATGTAGACCTAGAACATTCCACGTGTTTAACACATATACAGAACCAAGGCTGTTTTTTTTTTAAAATATAAGATATTCTGGTAAGAAAAATATCTTATCTTTATGCCGATGTTATCTGGATTACATGTTGGTACCACGTGTTCAGAGTAACGAAGTAAGGTGTTTATCTTGATAAGACAGCAGTTTGTTGATAGAACTGAGACAACATGAAGCTTCTTATTTTAACCGTCGTTCTTCTTTTTATAGCAGGTAAGTAAACTAATTTATATGGAATATTTCGCTCGAAAGCCAAGGTGTGTCCAGGTGGTCGGAGTGGTGGACATGGTCGTGCTTCGATTGGCAACGATCTACACCTTTCGTTATATTCCGGTAATTTCTGTCGTTTATGGATCAAAATAATGTGAAGTCTGACAATGTTTTAGAATATTATTGATTGTCAATTGGAATTCCATGACGACAAGGTGGAAGGCTGTTATACCCGTACCCTAGACAATACTACAAGATCACCGTTTGCCAGAACATGACGATTTACTCGAAAGCAGCTGTTTGTCCTCACACCCCTTATTTTCTAAAAGATAAACGAGATAAAACAAGCACGAGCTTCCTTATCGGACCACTAACCGACAATGATGTTATCGCAACCATCTTGGAATTGTGACGTCAGTCGATGGACAATTGTCCACGGAACAAGCATTCGAAGTTGCCAACCAGTTATCCTGTACAAGAAAAAGTGTTAGACGCGGCCCAAAGCTCGATGTAATGACAGGATGAAATACAATATAGAGGAGAATAACAACGTCTTCAGTGATCAACCGAGATAATTGTTAGACCAATATGTTAATTAGGAAGACTAGTTTTGATAGAGATATTTATCATATAGTCTGGAATATTGTACCATTAATGCTGTTTGCATTTGTTGATTTGTTCACCAGGTAGTCTAAGCGCACCTGCAGAAGTGGACCCTTGTCTTCGAGCTTGTCAAATGATCTGGAGCCCTCTCTGTGGTGATAATGGTGTAACGTATGCTAACAAATGTACCATGGAATCATTACTCTGCATGTAAGTCTATCATTTCTAATTGGGTTTTTCATGCATCCGAGTTGTTTCGGGTTGGTTTTCCCTTGCGCCGGCGTACTAACCCGGAGGTCTGGGTATCCATTCCGGCGTAGGAAGAGAGAGAGAGAGAGAGAGAGAGAGAGAGAGAGAGGGGGAGTAAATGGGGTTTAACTTCCACTCACCACAATCTATGTAATTTTAAGACTAACTCATGGTTCAATTATATTTCAACGTTTCGCTTGCTTGAAGAGGTCTTGCAGTGGATGGAGCTGGATGGCTCTACGGGGTTGTACAGACGACCCTTCTCCTCGTCACGTACAGCCGGTGGAATTGAAACTGTGACAGTTGACAGATCTTATGATGCAACGCGCACGCGCTAACCATTCGGCCATCCATCCCCTTGGTACAGGAAGAAGAAAGTACGGAGGGTCAAGCTTGTGTGTGACACGGAGAATTGGTCGCATGTTCAACACTGGAATTTCTATGGATCCCCTAGTTTCTTCCAACTGCTGATGCCCCCCCCCACACACACACTAATACTAGTACTTTGTGTGTGGAGGGCCGTTTTTATTAGCCCAAACCGTGAAGAAAAGTAGAGTGTTAAGTTATAATGATGGTCGCGTTCGTGTATCAGTTAAAATGACGAATGAAATTGGGATGCTACCGTAAATATCAAATGCTCCACCCCTGCGTCATTGAGGAATAATCAATAAAAGCCCCCACCCCACTCCGACCTTTCGATTACCACGCCCCACCGAGGACCTAGATCAAGACCCTTTGATTACCACTTCAACCCGATGTCCCAGCTACGCGAACTTTGGATTACAACGTCACGCCGAGAAGCCAGCTGAACTAACCTTCGATTACCACGTTAAACCGAGGACCTTTCGATTACCACCTACCACCCAGCTCAACGACCTTTCGATTACCACTTACCAATCGATGACTCACCTCCCCGACCTTTGCATTATCACGTCCCACCGAGGACCCAGCTCCCCGACCTTTGGATTACCACGTCAAATCGAGGACCCAGCTCCTCGACCTTTCCATTACCACCTCACACCAATGACTCGCCTCCCCGACCATTGCATTGGAAGATAAAATAAACTGTTTTTTTGTGTTTGTTTGTTTTGTAAGCAGCGTGCTCTACTAGTACCGGAGAGCAATAATCATCAAAATAGAACGTAACATAGTGGCGCAGTGATTTTGTTGACATGTATGTATTTATGTATTTCAGGCAGAAACTTGAAGTAAATGTAGCACATGATGGACCATGTGACACCATGCTCACAACTGCACCATTATAGTTAACAGGTATTGGCCATGAGGGAGGATATCAAAATAACGAAATAAATCGTTAAAATATCTTTTAGTTTGTTTATGATAATCTCCGAACACTTGGAATACAGAAAAGTCATAGGCCAACAACAACAGTTTGTTTGAACATGACCTTTATAATGCTAGCTTCTCACTGTCGTGCGATGCGTTATGATAGGGTTGTCCCTATTGACTTCACTATCTCGTTCGGATAGGTTTCAATACGATCAACACGGTCGGTTGCTACGACTGGTTGTGCCGTGGATGGAAGGGGTAGAGGACGTTGGCTTTGTACATACCTTGTCTTTTTTTCCTTGAGCTGGATAAAATGTTGTTATTAGTGTTCAGTAGGGGAGAAAGAGATGGACGGAGGGAGAGTGTGAGAGAGAGAGAGAGTTAGGGAGAGAGAGAGGGAGGGAGAGAGGGTGGGAGGGGGCAGGTTATATCGGAATTAACATATGGTTCAATTTTATTTCAATTTTCGCTGTGGGAGAAACCGGAGAAAACCCACGAGGTTGGACAGGCGACCCTTCTACTTGTCACGTAAAACCAGGGACTCGAAA
The DNA here is from genome assembly GCA_948474765.1 of Patella depressa. Classification (NCBI taxonomy): domain Eukaryota; kingdom Metazoa; phylum Mollusca; class Gastropoda; family Patellidae; genus Patella; species Patella depressa. The sequence goes on from OX419720.1 coordinate 5,410,118, forward strand.
CCACGCCAGTTGACTCAATGACAGACCTTATGATAACCATTCGGCCATCCAACCTACCATTTAATAGGAGAGCAGAAGATCAGTAGTGCGCGGCCCCAGACTTCATCAGTTGGCTTTTGTGACGGAATGCTGTCGGCGCGTGCGCACAAATGGGTTGAAGCAAGTAAACCAAATTATATACCCGATTGCACGTGTTCGGTAAAATTAGTTAAAGATTTGCATTTTTAACTTGCATTCATCCGTCACGAAACGTATCCTTGCTAAAGCCAGGCTGACACTTGCACGACTTTTGGCCACGATTTTGTCGTGCCCATCAGTGTCCACATTGACACGAACGGGCACGACGAGTTTGCGCATAGTTTGCGCATTGTTTACGCACTTCCCGCATTGGCACGACGAGTTTGCGCAAATCGGACGGTGTCTTGCCGACTCGAGTCGTGCCAATGCGTGCCACGGAATCGTGCAAGTGTCAGTCTGGCTTAAGGATATATCCACGAGGGCAGACAAGCGGTACTTGTAAAACAACGACTCGTAGATGTAGCCAAAAGTTTGATATATATTAAAGGGGGTGATTAATTTTACTTCAGACACCATTGCCGTTCCTAAAGATACACACAGCCACCTCGGCTTAAAAGCTGGGAACGAAACAATATATAGTGTTTCAGTCGTTAGGTCTCCGACCCAGGGGCGGATCCAGGAATTTTTGCAGGAGGGGGTTTGCCAGGCTTCTGTCACGGAAATCTGCCATCATTGTCTCTAAATTACATAGGCATACATACAAATTGAGCTTTTGAAACAGAGAAATCACTTTTATACTGATGTAGGATCACTTTGTGATGTAATTGATGCAAGGCATTATTTTTGTTTATGTAACCGAGAAGGGGGGGGGAACCCCAAACTCCCCCTCTTGATCGGCCCCTGCGACCGTAGATATTATAATAATTCTTAATGTACTATCATAGAGACTCTAGATTCCCGTATTTGTTGAACAAATTACCCCTTAACCTAAGAGACTGTGCGTTACTTTCGACTTTTAAAGCAAAACTCAAGACATTTTTATTTACCAAAGCGTTTTTATTGAATGTGATACGGTGTTGTTTTTATATTTTCATTATTGGTTTTTTACTATTTTCATGTATTTTTATTAGAACGTATTTAGCTTCCTTCAGTTTGTAAAGAGCATTTGTCAACTCTATAGGTGAACGATGCGCTATATAAATAAACCATAATAAATAAATAAAGAGAGAGAGAGAGAGAAATGGGGTTTAACGTCCACTCAACACAAACTAGGTCATTTCGGGACTAACATATGGTTTTTATTTTATTTAAATAATTCGCTTGCGCGTAGGGGTCTTTAGCAGTGGGAGGAAACCGGAGTGCCCGGAGGAAACCCACGAGGTTGAGAAGGCGCACCTATCTCCATGCCACATACGCTCACACCAGGGCTCGAAACCACAGCCGCAAGCCAGAGGTGACCGGCCAGCTAGAGGTCGAAGCGCGGCACTCTAGACCACTAGGCCATCCCAACCCCCCCCCCCCCCCAATAAATAAATAAATTTAACCTGTGTATGATGACTCCTGTATGTCACATATAAGCATAACAATACCAGCCAAGTGATCCCTGATTCCTGATCCCTAAATAGCATAAACACATCGTGAATACCCCAGATTAGATAGTCAAATATGTTCCCACAGTGTCACATTCATTAATATCTCTAGATCACATAAATTAAATAAATTGCCCTTCCATGACACATAGATCTCTATGGATAGTGTTTATGTTTATATTACATAGTTTTCCAGTCAGACAGACAAAATTCTTTCCTTGGGTACACAACCCTCTATTGATTTTAACGTGTATCAAAATGTCGTCGCTGAAATTCTCTTATGGGCTTTGAAAAGGAATCGATTTTTGACAAACGCATTACCTTGTGCAAGCACACATAATACTACAATGGTTAATTAACCCCGGATCACTGTTTTATTCAAAGAATTTGTACATATACTGACCGCCATAGAAAACGCATCACTTAGTTTTTCGTATAACAAAATGATCCTGTAAGCATATCTAATATTTTCGTGGGAAAGGAGAACAAAAATAGTTTAGGTTGGAAATGGTAAATTACAGTACTAGTATGAAATTAGTCCTTGTGGGCATTTTTTCCACTCAAAAATCACGGGTGGGGCTTCGCACTCCCACGTGGGTGCAGCATACCCCCCCCCCCTTTCTGAAAATCCTGGACCCGCCCCTGTGTGTATATGTTTTTAAAAGGTTTATTTCCTTTTAATTGGCGACTTCAATCAGAATTTTTGTAACGGCGACCCTATTGATTAGAGGTTGATTATTATTACAGATTTAACGTGCATTACATTAAATATGATATTATGGACAGGTTGGTTTTAAAAGGTTAACACTTAATGCAGCTTTGGACCAGTCTCCATTTACCCATTTCCAGGTGAAGACTGACTGCTTTAACAATATGACAAATATTGAGTTAGTTGCTTCTTCGATAGGGGATTTTAAGGGATTTTCAGACAAAATTAAGCGGTTTTATTCTCCAATAAATTATCGGAATTAGCTTTAAATCAACAATTGTGTCCCATATTTTGTTTTTCTTTGGGATGGGGTTTAACGTCCACTCGACACAAACTAGGTCATTTCGGGACTAACACATGGTTTAATTATATTTCAATAATTCGCTTGCGCATAGGGGACTTTAGCAGTGGGGGGAAATCGGAGGACCCAGATAAAACCCAAGCGGTTGGACAGGCGCCCCTTTTCCTTGTCATAGGGAACCGTTGATTCGAAACCACGCCAGTTGACTCAATGACAGGCTTTCTGATACAGCACGCACGTGCTAACGATTTGGCCATTCAACCCTCCTTTCTGTGGAATGACTCTAATTCTTGAGAACATAGTGTGTTATGTGTTCATGATGAAGGACATTGCTCGGCAACATATAAAATAACCTTTTCTTTTCTACATTAGCTTATTCTAGTCTTTTATTTATTTTGAAAATCAATTTACTACAATAAATCTTGTGTTCATGGAAATCCAAATTATCATATTTCATTTTGCGTTGAAAATCGACTTAATGTTTACGTTAAATCATTAATTGGAGAAAGATAAATACAGTCTAAAAGATTAAATAAAGAAACAAAAAAATTTCCGTAACGTGTTGTTTTATCCATTGAGAGGGGTTGGGATGGCCTAGTGGTCTAGAGTGCCGCGCTTCGACCTCTAGGTGGCCGGTCACCTCTGGATCGCGGCTGTGGGTTCGAGCCCTGGTGTGAGCGTATGTGGCATGGAGATAGGTGCGCGTTCTCAACCTCGTGGGTTTCCTCTGGGCACTCCGGTTTCCTCCCACTGCTAAAGACCCCTACGCACAAGCTAATTATTGAAAAAAAATTAAAACCATGTGTTAGTCCCGAAATGACATAGTTTGTGTCGAGTGGACGTTAAACCCCATTTCTCTCTCTCTCTCTCTCTAGAAAATCCCCAATGCTATAGACCCCTGCGCGCAGGCGAATTATTGAAATAAAAACAAAACTATATGTTAGTCCCACTCCGGGTCCGCCCCTGCCTTCCTACAATCGACTCTTTCATTGTGTGTCGACTATCGTTGTGTTTCCTGTGCCCTGGTGTCCTGACAAGAACAATTGTCTAGTCGTTCGGGAAGGACGATAAACCGAATTCCTGTGTGTGTATACATTGGTATGCACGTTAAAGATGTCTTGACGGTTGATAAAAGAGTATGCTAATGGTCGTTGCTATGATAGTTATAGCATAGATAGCGTAAATAGAATGTAGAAAGTTTCAGTCAAATTGCTTCATTCTTTTGAATTTTAGACTAGCCGCTATCATCATTACTAAAGTCGCTACGATAACATTTAGATAACATTTCAGTCTCGCAACAGACAGATTTAGCTCATGCATGTAATGCGTGTTTAACAACGTACACAATTACATATATAGTGTTTAACATAACATGATCAAATATAATGTTGGTAAGGAACTCAGGGGCGGATCCAGGGGGGGGGGGGTGACTAGTGTATAGGAATCCCGGGTCGCACAAGCTTCCACCGGGACATGCACGCATGGTCGTATATGTATAGGATATTAACCTACCCAAGGTTGATATGATAGAGAACACGCGGGCGCAGCCCAAGTGTTCTCTATCATATCAATCCGAGGGAGAGTAGGTTTATATCTGACATATACAACGTTCACCCTTAAATTTAATGGACTATTCTAAAAAAAGGCAACAGTGATTGGTTAATTGCTCGACAGCACGTGACGTGTTTGTTTATACGTCGCCATTTTGTAGTAATTGAACTGAAGAAAGCTAAAACAAAATGGATAGTAAAACGAAGTCAGACGAATAATCAATCCTTTTTAGTCATCATATTGACGATAGAATAGATGTGAATGCAACTATGATGAGGATCTATACAAAGCCTGAAGAAAATTTGGATCAAAAGGCAATCTTTTCCGATAATTCTGACAATGAACCGTGACTGAAGGTTACTTTTCGGTATGTTCAGAGAAAGATTTGACCGACCGTTTTGAGTGGATTGTAGCCGTAGCCAAAAATGCTTTACAAAGGAACTCTTGGGTGATAAATACTTTCACGTCTTGGGATGTGTGGAGAAATGATTTGGGCAGAAAGAACATTCTGAAAGATATCGTTAGACATGGACTGGAGTGTGGATAACCGATTTAAATAAGCCGATAAGTACGCCGTCTATTTAGGTCCTGAATGCTACAAACTGTACCAAAACAATTTTTTTTTATTGTCAAAAGAATAAAATTTTATTTCTGTGTTCTTTGTATTATTTCGATCATCTACGTCAAGAGCGGTTGATATGAGCCGAATATATCGACCTGTAATGACGTCATCAGCGGTTGATATGGAATATCAACCTCTCAGGACGTCATCAGCGGTTGATATGAACCGAATATATCAACCTCTGATGACGTCACGAGAGGTTGTTATAAGATATAACTGCTATGGACATCAAAGAAAAAAACTACTACCAGTTGTATATATATTACATAGCACACGGTACGCCATCTATGTTACTAGCGGCAGAAAATAGCTCCGTAAATCACAGTCGGTGAGACAAAACATGGGGTTGTCACCCCCCTCAAAAAAATCCTGGATCCGCCACTGGATCTACATAATGTATTCTAATATTATAGAGTTAACCTTTCGAGAATCGTGTCTCAAATATTTAAATATAACTCTGATGTAACTATCTAATCACTGCAGCGACCGATGAAGATCCCCATCACACATCTAACCACTAAAGCCCCTTCAAAAGAGTTCTATCTCACAAATGAAAGGTTTCGTTGCCAGGCAACGGGCATCGAAAAATCTAGGGTTTGGGTACCGGAGCTCAAGACAATCTTCATTGTTGTTCCAATTGTCCGGTTGATCCGGCTTCCAGCTGTCTGTCATGGACATGGGAGATCCATCATTCCATACCCACCTCCCTTCTTCATCCAGATCACTGCCTCCCACAAAATAACTTGTGGCTGAAATATACAAACCAGAAAAGGAAATGAAATTTGCACCGACTGGACAATGAGGGAAATTTTACCCGGACAGCGTCAGTACGGCCTACTCATATATCGAAGGTGTACACAACAGAACGACTATACGATCCGCACTAATGTCAATGGTGAAACACGCCGGAAAATCCCGATGATCTTTCCCGACCGGAACTGGGGTTCGAACGCCATTAAAGATCCGCCAACTGGAAGACTATCACTATAGCTATAACGGCCTGCAGTAATGTCAGTGGGGAACTAAGCCGGAAAAATCCTGATGGACTTTCCCGACTATCGCCATTAAAGAGACCATGGACCTTATCATAAACGAAATGAAAGAGTTTAACGGCCTACTATTCTACATCAACAGTGGAGTTCCGCTTACTCTTGACTGAATTTCAAGTGTCAGGGATTATTTCATTGTCAACTGTATTTCCGGATTATCACCCTTATTGTTAAAATTGTATCACGTTCTAACTCATGACGTCAACTGGCAGGCTATCGCCATTGCAGAAACGACCACTGTCAAGAGTAGTAAAGTTCTTTGAGCGAACGATATTCGCTGACAGTTCCTATCCGGCCGTCTATAGCTGCAGTGTGAATGAGTAGCTGCATTATTTCTGTAACGTCTTATTTTTTGTAAATCATACAGGCCCGGAACTGTACAGTGCAGTGGACGCTTGCGACCCCCCCCCCCCATCCTTTCACTTGATTTGATATTTATATTTTGCAATGCCTAGATTCTGTCTTGTCCCCAGGTTTACCATGTAGATTTTTGTTTTGCGTGTTGTGCGGTCTCCCCACACTTACTGTTTAGCCTACTATCTTAGCTGAGTTCATTTACAAGCAAGTCCCGGAAAGCGTGCCAGAAGAACCTGGCGTTCTTTTAAGGCTAGTCATACACCGGGTGGAAATGGAAATGGGAGGCGGCAAAAGGAAATGGGTGGCGCCCTCGCTAGAGATATAGGGCATAATTGTAGGTGGCACCATAGAGGAAACAGTCCCACGTGACCCCACTGTTTACCTTACAGCATTGTTTTCCAGCACTTTCATAGCGAACTGATTTGATGGGAAACGTTAGTTTTTGTTGTTAACCCTTAACCGGTCAACGTCATTTTGACGTTATGATGTCAAGTGTTCAGGCTAAAAAAACTAACGTGAAATATTTTGTATGCCTATTAGAATCGACTACTGCCAAATAATTATAAGTGATAGACTCTTGACACCAATAAAATAGTTGAAGATGATAAGTTGATCTATAATTTGCATATCATTTTAAATCATTTTCATCAGATATATCGTCTTCAGAATCGGCGTAATCATGTAATCCGAGTCAGAATCATATATAGGCATTTTAATGACTTTGACAGTCTTTAACGTTCCCGACATCGTTAAATTACGTTTTTTTGTCAAAAAATGTTGAACGAAGACATGTTTTTCTCAATGTTCCTGCCTGAGACGAATGCGTGGCGATATCAATTAAATACGAAACTAAATACTCAAATGCGGCTTATAAAAAGGTTCTTGTTATGGTCGCAAATATGTGACCATGACCACTTTGGGATATAACGTCGTGGTGCAAATATGCGACCCTGACCGGTTAAGGGTATTGCCCGAAAACTGAAACCAAGTTTTTACTAGCAACGCCTGGTGGGAATCTGTGAAAACGCCCAAGGTCATCAATAACCACAAAGTTATCGATCAGCCTGATACTCATCACAGATACTGCGATCTCACGGATGTGACGACACAAAACAAATATCGACGTTAAGCACATATTTACATTGTCTTCTTTTATTTGCCATTCAAAAAAAATGAAACCCAAGAATAGTTTGAAACAGTTGATGATAACTTCCATGTTCCTTAAAAAAACAAACAGGTTTCAAAAGCTAATGTGGCCTTTGAGTTTTATGAACTCCCTTCATGATAAAATCCGCTACATGAAAAGACTGTAGTAAATTTAGTTAAAAAATATCGGCGACAATCAAATCAGAAATATTCTTGTATACTGGAGGCGTCTCGACGTTTTAGATCGATGATAAGTGAAAATAAATGGGGTTTAACGCCCTACTGTTCTGCAACGAGTGGGGCAATCAAGACGGATAGATCGATCATGAGTTAAATTGGATATTGAAAATGTTATTTCTCTTTCGACCAATGCCGGACTGGTAGACCGACGTCCCATCTGTCAGGTCATTGACAAACGCCTACACAAGTACGCGCCGAAGGCGCGTCATGTGCGCCAAAGGCACGCGAGCGTCCGAGGGAGGTTGGGGGTTTCAGAGGTTCTTCCGACAGGAAATGTTTGAAAATTAACAATCGCAAAGCCAGTTTCCAAGCATTTCAGACCAAAGCAGAAGAAAGCAAATTTTTGGTTTCCTGATACAAGATAACAGGACCCTGTTTCACGAAATTTTAGTAGATACTTCAATTTTGATTGGCTAAGCACTAAAATCAATCTAATATTATCCAATCAAATTACTAAAATTGGGATCTTATCTTAGTTAAAATTTCGTGAAATAGGCCCCTGAATAACCCAATATCACTGCCATTAGATGAATTTGAGATCTCCTGTCCCGTGTCCTGTCCTCTCCTTCCTTCCTATCTTCCCTCCCCCTCTCCTTTCTTTCTCTTGTCCTTTTTTTCTCTTTTTTCTTTAGAGGCTTAGGCCCATGTTTTGTTTTAATGAGCTTAGGCCAACCTGTCACGGACAGGTAGACAGGTGAGTCCAGTCCGACACTGGTTCAGACGCAAAAACAAACATATAAAGATTTATTTTAGCGGTTGTTTTAAGGACATCTCATTAATATTAAACAGTCGCAGCTGAACAGTGAGACAAAGGCTATTATTCGTCAGTGAAACGAGATGAATGAAGAGAAATAGTGCTATAACATATCATCTATTACACTCCGTTTATCCAAGTCGGAGCAGAATAGTAGGACGTTAAACCCCGTTTCACTTCATGTCTACTGCACCAACCTGTCAAATTCATATCGTCAAGTCGCAATTTCTTCACATCTATTTCCCACTTCCGCATAAGAATCAACCTTCCGCCATCTTGTTCACATGTTGTACTGGCTGTTGACCAATCAGAATTTGTGTTGTATTCTTTCCAGCAGAATCCATCTGCCAAGAAGTTGATATAAGCGCGATTGGTGCATTTTTCTGTAAATACAAAACAAATGTCTATTTTGAAAGTGTGACAAATCAAAACAAAACTAAAGGGATATATGTGACCCGTCATGGCATAATGAGTCGTAATGAGGAAATTTTGAAAATTGAGTTATTGTTATTTTCACATTCTACAACTCAATACCTTCAATTTGATGTATAGTTTGATTGGATCGCGCAAAAAATGACTGAGGTGTGTCCGTTTGAAGCCACCCAACTCACCAAAGTAAGTTTTGAGAAAAGTCAAGTCAAAGATTTGGTATGTTTCAAAACAAAATCCCATAGCAACCAAGCCATTTATTCGCTGTTTTGTCGTTGAATACTTATTCTAGAGGTTTTAAGGGATGCTGAAGACGAAAATTGTAGTAAACATTTCCAAAGTGGGCGCGAAAATGACAAATGTTCCGAGTTTTCACAAGTTATGTGGTTATTAATGAATAAGAGTCAATCCGATAATACCCGCCATTTTGTTTTTCAAAATGGCGACCGAAATGATAATCGTTGTAGTAAAATTTTATCCGACAATATTGACCATTTTGTTTTAAATGAACCCGCGGTAACTATCGGTCTTGATGTTACCATGGGCAAACCGGGGGTCGAGTTTCCCTAAACCACGATGTACCCTGTAGTTCGGATAGAGAGTCTAAGCTATGATGTACCCTGTAGTACGTATTGCGTATCTAAACCATGATGTATTCTGTAGTTCGTATTGAGTCTCTAAACTATGATGTACCCTGTAGTTCGTATAGTCTCTAAACCATGATGTATCCTGCAGCTCGGATAGTCTCTCTAAACAATCATGTACCCTGTAGTTCGGATAGAGTGTCTAAACCATGATGTACCCCGTACTTCGATGTACCCTGTAGTTCATATAGTCTCTAAATGGGGGGTTGGATGGCTGAATGGTTAGCACGTGCGTGCTGTATCATAAAACCTGTCATTGAGTCAACTGACGTGTTTTCGAATCTCTGGTTGTACGTGACAAGGAGTGGGGTCGCCTGTCCAACCTCGTGAGTTTTCTCCGGGTCCTCCGGTTTCCTCCCACTGCTAAAGAACCCTACGCGCAAGCGAATTATTGAAATAAGGTTAAACCATGTGTTAGTCCCGAAATGGCCTAGTTTGTGTCGAGTGGACGTTAAACTCCATTTCTCTCCCTCTCTAGTCTCTAAACCATAATGTACCCTGTAGTTCAGATAGAGTTTCTAAACCATGTTTATACTGTAGTTGGGATAAACCATAGTTTTGTAAATAGGTAATCGATCATCAAATGAATATGAATTGTACGATATGATAATCTCGAAATTGCATAGTTTCTCTGAAATGAATATATTGTAAACACGCTTTAAATATCTGGATGCAATAGAGGTGGTGTAGAAAATTCCAGGTACATTAAAACATTGACAATAGGAGCTATTTCTTGCTATGGCTTGTTTATAATATAGGATGAGATTTATTGTTTTGATTATAATCACAATGTCACACAATAAATTATACCCCTTCCCCTACTGAGAATTGTAATTAAATAATGTAATGTTATCTTCGTTTATATTATGTCTTTGAATCTACCTGAGAGGTATGTGCATCGGTATGACACCTTAAATAAATTAATATGCGTATTTCTACAAAGACCCAATTACACACTGTTAACCAACCATTGGAGTTTTAATGACCATAAATCATTTAGTTTATTCAGCTCGACGTAAGACTTAAAAAATATATAGACACAGTTGGTTTAACTTGAATGTAGATATTAATCATCTATATATATATATATCACCTTTCAGTTAAATCATGTTATGTTCATATTGTATTACGCGGGGCTCACACTGGCCTTCAATTTTTTTCTGCCAAAATGGATGATAATTTTTATATAAAGAAATGTTCATATTTTATCTGCCAAAAATGTGTGATAAAAAATACAATATCTACTAATTTTATGTCTCACCTATTCTTATTATAAAATAATTACCGATATATACAATACAATACACATCTAAAACAACTTTTAAAATCTGTCTTTACATTATATATAAGCACAGTTTGGATTTACTAAGATCAGATTTTATTTGTTGTGAGTTTAATCTACTTGAACATCGTACAACACTATATATTCAGTAGTTACACGTCAAATCTCGTCCAATATGGCGGTATATTAGTGCCAAAATTCTAACATGCTTTCGTCTAATTTCTTATTTCTATTCATGTAATTTCTAACCTCCATTCATGTAACTTCTAACTTCTATTCATGTAATTTCTAAATTAAGACAATGTATAATTCAACTTCTTTATTTGTTCAGTGTAAATATCAATTCTATTTCATCTTATTTCTAATATTGGGGCGAAAAATGTCTACTTCATTGTGGTGTTACATGTTAAGCATGAACGGCAAACAAATTTAGAATTTTGATACATCTACCTAGCAACCATCATTATGACATCGTTTGGTGTCGCCACCGTGTGCTCAGTTTGGGAATTGGGCACCTGATCGGGACCATTCTATTGATACAAACGACTCCCTCTTCGTCAGATTGAGTGGCTTGCCTGAGTGTTAAAATTGAAAACAACATCGGGAGAGAGAGATGGGGACATGGGGTTTAACATCAACTCGACACCAACCAGGTCATTTCGGTATTAACACCGTTCAATTGTATTTCAATAATTCGCTTGCGCGTAGGAGTGTTTAGCAGTGGGAGGAAACCGGAGGACCCGGAGAAAACCCACGAGGTTGGAAAGGCGGCTCTGCTCCATGTCACGTAAAAACGGGAAATCAAAACCACGCCAGTTTATTCAATGACAGACCTTATGTTACAGCGTGCACGTGCTAACCATTCGGCCATCCTACCCTCTAAACAACATTGAACGTGATATAAATGTATGGTTTGCAAATATTATTTCGAATACCGTGGCTAAGTGGGTAAGACGCAGGCTCGCTAGGCTGTGGGTAGGGAGTTCGATCCCTGCATTGGTCGAAAAAAGTTCATCCAGATTTTCTGGCGTGGTTCCCCCTTATTAGTGTCTTGTCGTTCCAATGGGATGAAAACCCGAGGTTCCATGTACATGTTGGCGTGCACGTAAAAGATCTCGTGACCGTTAGACTTCGATATAAGTCCACGTCGTAGATCCGCTCTCCGGGCAATATTTCCCTAAAGCACACTGTATGGCGTATGTCCGTCTCCATTAGCCCGGTTCGGAACAAAACAGTAGGGCGTTAAACCCTCTTTCATTTCATTTCATTTTCTATTTCAAATATAAGCTAAACGGGATTTGGAGAATTTTATTTTATTTTTTTTTACGGTTGAGCCAATAATTAATATCTATATGCAGTTGGTCTATATTAACACAGGGTATAAATGTTATGGATAGGCCTACACAGATACTGAGTTTAATACTAAGTGACCTCTCTCTCTCTCTCTCTCTCTCTCTCTCTCTCTCAGCACTCCTTCCAACCTTCAACCAAACGAAGAATGGGTCGGTTATACCAATTATGGTCCCGATCGGTGCGCAATCATCCAATTGAGCACACAGTGGCGACACCAAACGATGTCATAATGATGGTTGCTAGGTAGAAGTATCAAAATTCTAAATTTGTTTGCCGTTCATGCTTAACATGTAATACCACAATGAAGTAGACATTTTTCGCCTCAATAATAGAAATAAGATGAAATAGAATTGATATTTGCACTGAACAAATAAAGAAGTTGAATTATACATTGTCTTAAATTAGAAATTACGTGAATGGAAGTTAGAAGTTACATGAATGGAGGTTAGAAGTTACATGAATGGAGGTTAGAAATTAGACGATAGCATGTTAGAATTTTGGCACTAATATACCGCCATAGTCCAAGGAATGACAGTTTTTTTTATAAATGTATGTGTTGCGTGTACAATAGACCTATTGTTATTTTCAGGTACCGTAAAGGTATCAGAATCTGAATCCCTTAATTACATCAATTATATTTGTAAGATAAGCTAACAATAATACCCGTCGTTCACCTTTAGACCATTTTGGCGACGGTAATATGATACAAATGGCGAACTGTTTTCTCGCTCAAGAATCGCCGATATTCAACTAGTTCTTACGTTTTCGACCAGTGTTGATAAGATAAATCAATCAACTAATCATTAATCCAAGACAACTGATTAGTATTACTCATTGACTCGACCCGGATTATCAGCCAGTTGATTAATTTATTGTTATAGTGTTTAGCCACGTGATTAACACTCAATAATGATTGGAATTTTAAGATTTTTTTCCGCCAGTTCTGAAAAAATATCGCCAGTACCGCCAAACTTTATCGCCAAAATCAAATTTTGATCGCCACTTTCATATTTTTATCGCAAATTGCGACTTTGGTGTTACGTATTTGCCAACATCAAGGTAACAGTTTTCCAAGCGCAGTTACAATACAATTCGATAATGACGTCACAATGAGAACGACGTAATTCCATCAAAGTGACGTTACGACGTTATAAAAAGATCGTAGGTTAAAAATGTCGGCATTTTTTTAACTCCCGAGTATCGATTTCCTATAGGTGACACATATTTGCACTAAAGTCAACCGATTCGAAGATTTCAGCGATTTTCTGGTCCACTGGCGGCCATCTTGGATTTATGTTAATTATGCAAATTCCCCCAATACCGATAATGGCCGCTTTTGTTATGGAAGTACTAGAGACCACACCTGAACAGTTCCCAAAGAAATGATTTCTGTTGCAGTTTGTTCTAGGTGTATTGACCGGTCGTCCCGCTGTGAGCAGAGAAAAATATATAATTTCGCTGGGAATATTCAGAAAAAGACAGATTGAAGAATACCGTACTCTTACAAAACGTCCAAATAAAGGTGTTTTAAAATGTTTTATTGCTATTTTGATTTTTTGGGCCGATAGATAGTATATTTATAGACTCATATTTGTGAAAATCTTAATCCGATTAAAACACAGATCCAATTTCGTTTTGTTTTTTATAGTTCAAAATTTCGTTTTTACTTGTCTTCACTACTCTTGGATCTGGAGGACTTGTTATTTATCTCGTGTTCTGCCTGAAATGAGGGGTCAGCCAATCAAATGGTCTGTCGAATCGACCGTTTGACCTTTTCATGCGTGGAACTGTGGGTAGATATTACCAGCCAATGACGTCTATACTAACACCAGCGGATAGAAATCAAAACAAAACAAAAGTAGATTTTAAAAAGCATGGCGGTCGCTAATTGGTTAATCGAATGACTGACGTTATCGGGTCAAATGTCCCGTGCTTGATACCTGACGTCATAGAACGTGAGCTCCCACTATAACTTGTTAGATCTACATGAGTGTAGGCCATCGAAAGTATAAAAAACGAAACGAAATATAGATCTATATTTTAATTAGATTGTGAAAATATCAATTTCGATCAAAATCAATGTTTTCACTTATTTTGTCTTTATCTCAATATTGGATCGCGCTCATTCCGACTCATTTTGCCGTGGCCGGTCACATATATGCAATCGATCTGAAGTCCCAAGTGAGAAATGGTATAATTATAGATGGTTGCCCATTTTTAGTAGGGGAGGGGGTGGATTGACGAATGGTTCGCACTGTATCATAAGGTCTGTCAATGATTCCATTGTCCGGTTGTACGTGACACGGAAAAGAGACGACTGTCCAATCACGTGGGTTTTCTCATGGTCCTCCGATATCCTCCCACTGCAATAGACCCCTACGAACAAGCGAATTATTGAAATAATATTGAACCATATGTTATCCCCGAAATGACCTAGGTGATGTCGGTTGGACGTTAAACCCCATTTCTCCCCTAATCTCATGTCTAGCTTGTATAACTTCGACAGATAATAAATCTTAGTGAAATCGTATTTTATTTCGCTTTGTGATAATAGTTCTCAATTTTCACACCACAGGCATGGGAGAGAAATTGGCTTTAAAGTCCTTTGGACACAAATAAAGTCATTTCGGGACTAACATATGGTTTAATTGCATTTCAATAATTCGCTTACTCGTACGGGTCTTTAGCAGTGGGTGGAAACCGGAGGACCAGCAGCAAACCAAAAGAGGTTGGACTCCTTGTCACGTACAACCGGAGATTCAAAACCATGCCAGTTAACTTAGGATACAGAGCGAACACGCTAACCATTCAGCCATTCACACACCCTCCCAACACAGTGCTCGAGAACCAACATGTATTTCAGAAGGTTTGTCTGTTTTTCGTGGAGCTTAACGTCCGCTTCCACCGAGGGTGATATCGCAGGCAAGTATAGCCAGGCGAGATGCTGGTCAACAAGAAAGCTTCACCACCCCCATTTCCTGGAATAAAGGCGGAATCGTGACGGATGATAAAACTAGTCATGTAATCTATGAAACAAGTAACAAGTAATTTGATATTGATCGGATTAAGAGATTATAAAATAATTTTAGCCTTTATTATTTGACAGTCATCTGACACCTGAGACTAATCTGATTACGATTAATGCGCTAGCAGCGTAACACAATACGAATACACGAAAGGAAACCTTAGACAAACTACAACCCGATCTTATAAAACATAAACTGTCTCCTGTTCGGCTCCACAAACCAATCTGATTAAAATACAGATCTATAGAGGTCACAATACGAGAGAGAGAGAGAAATGGGGTTTAACGTCCACTCAACACAAACTAGGTCATTTCGGGACTAACATATGGTTTCATTTTATTTCAATAATTCGCGTGCGCGTAGGGGTCTTTAGCAGTGGGAGGAAACCGGAGTGCCCGGAGGAAACCCACGAGGTTGAGAAGGCGCCCCTATCTCCATGCCACATACGCTCACACCAGGGCTCGAAACCACAGCCGCAAAGGTCACAATACTATCATCCGATATTAAAAAAAAATGTTCGAATACATCACCGTTACATCGTATTGTTTGTTGAGTTTGAATTTCGTGCAAATTTGTCAAAACTGCCAGACAAAATGGTCGTACTCCAATAGTGTAAACATTTGGTAAGGTAAATCAAGGTTGTGGACCCTGTATAGATGTCATAATTTTGACCTAATTTAGATAAACCTTGAAATGCATGTTGATAACCTAAAGATATAGGTTCCATGCAATATTCACTTATATCGAGTCGTAACTTCCTGAATTATGGCCTCGGTTGAACAAAAAATCACTTTTGTAGCTTGTAGTCCCAATCTGTTTCACAGAGAATTACTTACGAATTATCCCTGTCACAGATGACTGTCTCAAACACGTGCAATGACATCACATGGCGACAATCATTGGATCAAAGGCTCATGCATTGTTTACATAAGACATAACTGTTCCGGGCAAAATGATGCCTTTTACTCATTTTAATACCCATTTACACTAAATATAAATACGTTTTAACTACAAATACTTCAAACGCCTTTAATTAATTTTCTAATACATACAAAAAATGTTTTAGATTTTAATTTATCGAAAGAAAAAAGTTAATATGGGGGACTCATTAAGTCTCGTCGATGTCATCCTTATCAGTGATTGTAGTGGCCTAGCGCATATTCACTATCGATCAGTGTGTTGTTCTCCCTGTTGAGGTCACAATTTTTATCAAATTTAGAAAAAAACCTTGTCTATATATAACTATTACATATTAAGACATTGATTCCTTTTGAAAATCGCGGATATCCGAACTTAACGGCCTGGATTATGGCCCCTGATTGTTCGAAATTCGCATTTTTAGCTTGCAAATTCTCTAAAGGTCACAATATTTTTCCGATTTAGAAAACCGTTTACATACATCAGTAAAGTTTCAAGTTTATCTATATCAACTGCCGAACAACTAAACCATTGAGAACATACTTTTGGATCAGGGAACAGTTGAATACAAAATAGAAAAAGGACTTACTGGTTTAAAGAACTTGTGTGGCTTCAAACTCCTAAGAAGTTTGTATAGTTCTACTTTATGGAAGACCAAACAGCTCTTTATTCAATGTTCTTAGTTTTTAGTACTCCATTCATATTATTGATTTTAAGATACAAATGTTAATTTTACTTTCTAATTAAACTTCAATGTTCACACTTGGTGTAGGTGTTTATCATCAAGGTGTAAGCAGAGACAAACAATTTGATTGGTTGATGCTTTGGGACACAATAACTTTAGTTCTAATGAAGTGAGAATGACGGAACTTGGTGTATAGTTTTGTTACATCAATAACCTGACAAAGTTCGATAATAAGCATTTTCAGATCAGGGTAAGCAGAGTAACAAGCAATTTGGTTGGTCGAGACTTTGGAACATAACAACCCAGGTAGAATATTTAAATTTCAAGCAGATGTTCATTAGGTGAATGTCTTGACTGAGTTCGATGATTAACCTACCGACCTGACGCTAAACAGAGCTAAGCAATTTCATTAGTCGATGCTTTGGGACAAGATAACTTTGATTCTATGTGATAGAGAGTTGTTAACTGTATGGTTGATATTCCTGAATAAAAACCTCTAGCTGGCCGGTCACCTCTGGCTGGCGGCTGTGGTTTCGATCCCCGGTGTGAGCGTATGAGGCATGGCGATAGGGGCGCATTCTCAGCCTCGTGGATTTCCTCCAGGCACTACGGTTTCCTCCCACTGCTAAAGACCCCTACGCGCAAACGAATTATTGAAATAAAATTAAACCATATGTTAGTCCCGAAATGACCTAGTATTGTGTCGAGTGGACGTTAAACCCCATTTTTCTCTCTTTCTCTCTCTGTCTCTGAATAAGAAAGTGTTTAAAAGAAAACAGACCAAGATTTCCTTATTATATTGAAAACACCAGAAGCCACAATCGATGTATAAAATAATACACTTGATTATGATCAAAAATTGAAGTTCTTAAAGCACTGATCCGTCGGTCGGTTTAAATGGTGCCCACATCCCAATGGGTTCGTTTGCCCTGATCCAAACTTTCTTATATCTCTTACGCCCCACCACCCTGCTGCACCCCCACTTTTAAAATCCTACATACGGCCCTGATCAAACTCTGGACCTCCTTCATATGTTGAGTCAGCGATTTACTCACTTATTAAACAATGAAAAATATATTATGAACATGCTTGCTTACCTATGAGTTGAGTATTTATATGAAGAGAAGACACTTCTCTCGCGCCAATCCTCTCCGTAGTTGACGAATTTATGAAATAACAATAATCGTCATTGTCATTCGTCAAAATCGCACAATCCACACTCTGTGAACAGATGCTAGCACAATCTAGAATACTCCGTACATTTATCATATCCGTGAAATTCAACTGTCTCACAGAAGTCAGGCTCACTTGTATCAAATATGTCGCTTCCGTAGTCATTATTGTTGTTAGGACTATTAATACGATAAATAATGGCCCCATGATCGACCCGGGATTGAATATCACTACAACAACAAGGATAGAAATGTAAGGACGATCAAGCAGCTCTTTGTTCGGTGTTCTTAGTCCTACAACAGAAATGGTAGAAAAGGGGTCAACCAGTAACGTAACGGACACATCAGGACAGACATATCCAAAACATGAATGCAAGATTTTACGGAAAAGCAAGTGCGTCACGGTGGCAAAGTGGATAGGACGCCGGCATAGTAGAAATATCCAAAGCACGAATTCTAGATTTTGCCAAGTGGTAATGACGTTGTAACCAACTATTACAGTAAAACCCGAATTACGAATCGTTAGCAATTTGAGCTGTTTTGATGTAATGGGTAATTTGAAATAAAAAACAAATAAACTACTTATATTTAATCACAGCTCCCCTAGATCACAAATGGTCATTCCAAAATGGCAAACGCCTGGTTAACATTGCTGATACTAAAGGTGGTCAGAACTTAGTGCTAGATGGTTTTTAATTCAGAGTTAAGTCCTGACGTAATATTATTAAAATATTGAAAATGGTATAATATAGGAATCCATATTACATGTATTGGCCTACGTGTAATCTTTCTCACTAATATTATTTAATTCATAAACTTGTTACATGCTATACTTAAACCCCCCTTTGTTGATTAATTAGTCATGGCGTGGTGGACCCAGACTCTAAACAATAGCCGTGGGGAAAGTGATGTGCCCCCTCCCCCTCCGTTATTTATATATAAACAAATATAAAATCAACTTAATATTGTGTTAGTTTTGTAATCTTTTTCACATAATTTTTTTAACAAAAATAAAAAGATTACCTAACAGGAAATATCCGTTTGATTTTTAGACTCCTCTGGCAAATTGGTTTATTGTTCGATAATTCAATTTGTTACCTTAAATTTAATCTCGTGGTACACCTGAAATATTTTCGTGGAACGATTTTACACTAATTTTTGATATTTTTAAATGCCGTTCGGTGACATTTGTTCACAGCTTCTCGTTGTGCTCATTGTATGACTGTCGGTTCATGTTTAACTTCGTCAAATCGATAAAGGAACACACAAAGGTATCGAATCACGTCCCGTGCTTATATAATTCACATCTCACATCAAATAGCAGATTCAAATGTCTCTTCCGTGATCGATTCTGAACATAACTCGAACATCAATGTAGAAAATGTTTTTTTTTTAAAACAAATAATTATACTCATCGAATGGAACTATCTAAGGCTAAAGATATGTATGACTCAGCAAATCATTCATTAGGTTGTCCAAAATGGGTGACGTGTGTTTTCTCCGGGTCGCCCGGCTCTCACCCCCCCCCCCCCCCACTGCTACAGATCCGTACATGGAAGCGAATTATTGACAAAAAAGCTAGTTTGCGTCGAGCCGATATTAAACACAATTAACGGTGGATGGACGCAGGCTCTTTAGCTAAGAGGTCGGGTCTGCATTGGCCGAGAAAGTTCACCAAGATTTGTCAGCGTGATTCCCCCCTGGTCGGTGATGCAGGACAGCTGTCTAGTCGTTCGGATGAGACGTGAAACCAATGCCCCGTGTGTACATTAATGTACACGTAAAATATCCCTTGACAATCGGAGTTCGATATAAAAGTAGAGCGTAGTGCCGCTGACAAGGTTTGGCGTTTGTCCGTTTTCCTTTGCCCACTTCTGAGCAGAACAGTAATACCTTAAACACCCACTCGGCTATCAACCAATAAAATCCAACGTTATGTCTATCAAATGAAAGTAGAATATATTATTATTTATCTATTCCTTCAGCTCAGAATAGAAGTGTAATTTCGTCATTATCTTACGGCTGGATCGGTCGAATAGGTCGCTAGCCAAATAGGTCGCCAACTTGTGTTTGGAAAGGGCACAGGCATGTTTCATCCGGGACCTTTAAAGTAGTTCCAATATGGCGGAATTCGTCATACAGCCGTGTTTAGATTGTCCGAAATCTTACGAGGTTTGCCGAGTGCTTAAACACCATTTCATTTCATTTTAACCAAAATTTTAAAATGTCTGACATAAACTACATTCGGACCTAAGGGGGGTAGGATGGCCTAGTGGTCTAGAGTGCCGCGCTTCACCTCTAGCTTGCGGCTGTGGTTTCGATCACTGGTGTGGGCGTATGTGACATGGAGATAGGGGCGCCTTCTCAACCTCGTGGGTTTCCTCCGGGCACTCCGGTTTCCTCCCACTGCTAACGACCCCTACGCGCAAGCGAATTATTGAAATAAAATTAAACCACATGTTAGTCCCGAAATGACCTAGTTTGTGTTGAGTGGACGATAAACCCCATTTCTCTCTCTCTCTACTACTGTTCACCCTACTGTTGAGGATTTACCCCAAACTACCAATTACCACCGTATACCATCCCATATATAGTTGAACCATGTGTTAATAACTCGAAATGAGAGAGAGAGAGAGAGAGAGAGGGGGGGGGGGGTAACGTCCACTCGACACAAAGTAGGTAATTTCGAGACTTACATATGGTTCACAGGCGACCATACTCGGACCTTAAGGTACACTAGTTATCTCCCCTACCACAATTCACCTTGCAGCACATATTCCAAATTTTACAAAATATCACATTGAGTGTACTTGAAATAGCATTATGATAGACGATGTGTGTACCAATGGTAAAATGTTTATTTTGTCTTACATATTTGATATCAGAAGCCCATCTTTTCTCGGAAAGATCACATCATCAATGTTGATTTAAATTGACAAATATTTCGTGTTCTCAGTGTTGAAAACTTTGGGTGATACTGGGTTAGGGACTTAGCTACTTCAATGCAAGTTTGAGAAGAAACTTGGCATAGCTTCCGCAATAATTCTCCCCTAGCTGTCAACAATGGTACATAAATACAGGGTATAAATATTACAGTGTACTTTGTTTTGCATTTTTGTGCCCAATGATTTTTCTCAGCTTAAATCTTTATTGGTAAATATTTTCAAGAAATCCTGCTATATATGACCATCACACCATGGAGATTATATTTCGTAAACAATGATCGATCCTTATTCAATCCATTCGACATGTGTAGCAATGTTGCTAGAATTGTGGCTCTTTTAGTTAGTAGCATTATGTAAAATAGTATCTTTGGCTGAATTATGAGATTCACGCATTGTATTGAAGTCATAATGTCTAATGTACTTAAATCAAAATGAATGAATGTATGATAGATTGATACAAAAAAAGAGTTATAATTTGGTAAACATTCAATTCTATGTTGATAACAGATATCTTGCTGGAAAGGTGTACTGTAAATTCCACTATCCACATAAAGGTGGTTTTGTTGACGTCATTAGGCTTATTAACCCAAAGCCGTATATAGATAAAGTTGCGACAACTGTGAAGCCAGAAAATTCACGTGACGTCATGAAAATATGACGTTATGTGTAAAAAGACGCCATCTTGGGTCCCAAGTACCTACGCACTATCTATTTATAATATGCCCTATTTTATTGTTGTGTCGCAATTGGCTGCCCAGACATACAGGGTGTGGATAGATATGTCACAGATTTCCGCGAAAAAGATTCTATTGGAGATAAAACATATATTTTTACATATAACCTAATTCGTAAGAAAATAAAATAGAAGATACACCAGATAAAGCGCTATAAATTTAAAAATCAGATTCATCAACAATTCTGAATAGGCTAAATAGAGCAAGTTCACCTTGATGTTGACAAATACATGTACGTAAGACTATATGAAATAAGATATTTTTATGATATGATTCAACTATACAAGACAGCATTTTACGTCTGATGTCGAGCTGAATAAATTATGATTTTTCCCTCGATATGATTTGTTTATTTTTTGCAATGTCTATTTTCTATCTTGTCCGCAGGTTTATCTTTAAGATTTTGAATTTGCGTGTAGTGCGATCCTGTTGTACCTACTATTATTGTCATTAAAACATCTATGGGTGGTTAAAAGTGTGTACCTAGTTAGAATTTTCTACACCAAGTCTACTGCATTCAGATATTTAAAGCGCGTTAACAATTTACTCATGTAAGAGAAACTACATCACTTCTGGGTTAACATATCGTAGGCTACAATTCATATTTACAAAACTATGGTTTATCCCAACTACAGGGTACATCATGTTTTGGAGACTACCGAGTATGTCATGTTTGAACTACATCATGGCTTAGAGAATGATTATTTAGAGGGACTCTATCTGAATACAGGATACACCATGGTTTAGAGTCTCAGTGTCATGGTTTAGAGTCAGACTCTACCCGAACTACAGTTTAGATGCCCCCGACCCGTCCTGGTAGCTGTGTTTGAGGAATTTTAAAAGAAATTATTTATTATCCCACCACTGAAAGACACTGTTTATGGGATATCGCTCTCCGATAGTTCCTGAAGAACGCCGTATTGAATTATGTTAATTACGTCATTTTTTCCTTGGCCGAATTCGGCCGATTTTGAGTATGAATTTGTCTGACATTTTTATCATTGAACCAAACAGCATTGGTTTCTTTTGCAATTTGTTTAGGATAAATTGTAGCCCGTAAACGTTACCCCAAGAAAAAGATAAAACTTTTTGTTAAGTAAAACAATAGACTGTATATCGTATACGATCCATGGTAAAGCTATTTGACGCCATGACGTCATAGTTTTTATGGCGTCATAGTTGGGACCCACAATGGCGCCTGTAAATGAGTTGTCGTAACTTTCCCTATACAGGGCTTTGTATTAACCGATCTCAATAATTATTTACGTCATATTTTACCAATTGGATAATTGAACGTCCAGTCTCAAAGCTACAAAACCATCATATCTTCCGGGCATTGGTCAGACAGCAGCTTGATTCTGGAAGGAAAGATGTAGCAATCTCTATCAGCAGACTTGCCCCAGCGAGTCGGGCTGGATGGGGTTTGACAGAATGACTTTACTGTAGTCTACCATGCTTGTATCTATGTATCCAGCTATGATATATAAATTGTAAAAACGAACTGTTGCATTTTTATTCCCGAAAAACGTCTTAACTACTGGGAGAGTAAGAAACAAATACACAACGTGAAGGGGAAAACAAAGACGACAAATGAAAATGTAAGACGATCATGGGCTGCTATAAAATGTGTAGTAGAGAAGAAAGTGTTCGTGACACGTTGGATGTTAGGTGTTGGGGGTGGGGGGATACGGCTATTTTCCACTGCATGATACTACACATCCAAGTTGTCTTTTCGGATAATCTGCTATTGAGATACAGTAGAATCTGCATTAAGCCGCCACCCACGGGAAATTTTAGGATTGACCGCTTAACGGGAGTGGCCTCTTAATAAAATCTCGAGTTTTTTGTGCCGACATCAATTAATATTACGCTTGGGTGCACTTGCATCGGTAAATTTGGCCGTCGCTGAATCTCGGACATAACTTCCGTAAACATGTCATTTTGTCCCAACCTTCAATACTACTGTCTATCATTGTCATGCATTCGATAATATTTATCCATTTTTGTAAAATCTCATGTTTTTTTTGTGCTGACATCAATTAATATTACGCTTGAATGCATTGGAAGCAAACACCAATGCAATACTTCACTTGCATCGGTAAATTTGGCCGTCGCTGAATCGCCGACATAACTTCTGTAAACTTGTCATTTTGTACCAACCTTCAATACTACTGTCTATCATAGTGATGTATTCGATAATATTTATCCATTTTTGTGAAGAAAATCGATGAATTAATTTTATTTTATCAAAGAAGCACACGAACCAAAAAACATCGCTGATTTAGCTACCGAATCACGGGGGGTGTAACTCTGTATGTAATATTACAGGTGGCGCTAAAAACGTCTATTTAACAACATAGCGGCTTTTAGTCGGTACTTTCAGTTTATTCAATCAGTATCAAATACTGTCCCGTTACGTGTGAAAACAATGATCAGGTTTGTGGTTTAATAAAACAAAAGATTAATTAACAGATAATCCCGGGTTAATTGGTATTTTCACATTTCTTTTTATCTGATTTGCGGGAGTCCAGTTAATTGATTACTACTCACGGGATTAGCGGGGGTGTTACGAAGAACGACAAGATGGTATCATTCAACAATGGCCGTTGAATGGGCGATGTTTTGTTATATTCATTTGCAAAATAGTGACCGCTGGCCGCGTTAGAGGAGTGACCGTTGAATAAGGAGATGAAACAATAGAATTTTTACGGGGGAATTTATTGTGACCGCTTACAAGGAGATGTCGCTGAATAGGAGTGGCTGCTCATACGGATTCTACTGTACTTGGGCGTATATGCACACAATGCGTGGCTATCTTTCAAATTTCTTTGGGGCGAAGGATTATCACCAATAGAGAATTAGCTTTTATATTTGCAGTGTTCGCTAAGGTGTGAATTTTATTTCCCCATAAACTATAAACTTTGGAAACCGGGGTGGGGGGTGGGGGTGGGGGCAGAGTTTTTACAACGATTTTTGTTTTAAAATCTGGCGCGAGGCATTTGGACAACAAGGCACTAAACCTTGTGTCTAGCTCTTTTTGGAAATAAATATGATCTGAAAACCATTTTCAGTAAAACGTAACCCACACATTGAATTGAAATAATTTAATAAGCAAGTCTGTAAATCCAAACTTCAAAGAGATTTCGAGAAAGTGTCACATGATCTCGAGATCTACCAGATTTTGCGTGACACCTATACGTTTTCGTACTTTACCTAAACCTGGTGTATGTATTCATATTGTACATTTTATTTTCATATGACCAAGATAGTACGTCAGTAATTTAGTGGTTAACATTTCGTCGGTGGGGATACGATCCTTTGACTTTCCACCGACGATATAGTTTAGTGAGAGTATTTATTATGTTTGTTTATGATCTTGAATGACACCTTTCCATAAATAGATTATTTTATTTTAATGCCTTTGAAAGAGGACAATATCAAAATAATAGGTAAAAAGGTGTCCTTTTATATGCTTTTGTACAAGTCTATTTTTGTGTATACCATTGAATGAAAACCCTTCCTTAAATCGATTTTATTTTAAAGCCTTTGAAAGAGGGCAGTATCAAAATACTAGCGTCTTTTATTTTCAATTGATAATATATGCTTTTGTGTAAACCTATTTTTGTGTATAACACTGAATGAAAGCCTTTCCTTAAATAGATTTTACTTTGGGGCCTTTCTATCAAACGACCCAGTCGCTAAAATTTTGTGGTGACCAAAATTTTGAGCGTTTCAAAATTCTCGTCCCGACATGGCACGCAGTCACGACGGGTTTACGCACACTTCACGCCAGTTTACGACTAATTTGTGCACTGGCACGACTCGAGTTGTGCCAATGCGTGCCACGGAATCGTGCAAATGTCAGTCTGTTCTGATTTTCTGACTTATCTAGCCTTTTAATTTCATTTCCCTTTAGTCCAACTCAGACCTAGACTGGTGGCCAGTCTTCTCCACACACCAAAAATTGGCCAGTCCTCTCCAAAAAAAAACCAGAAAAAAACGTAATCTCTAGAGACTGGGCAAATAGAGCTTCATTCTCATCTAGTAGGTCAATCTGCATTATGTAGGTCGTGTGACGTCGTGCACGTGATTACTGCATTTGCACTGGCAAACTGGTGTAGGTGCGAGATGTTTGTTGTGGATAACAGTTATTGTTATTTAGTGATACTTTAACGATCTAAGAATTTTGTTGACGGACAATATCTGTCGAATGAACGGATACAACGTATGGGATGAGGTGAATGAACATAAATAATTACACACGACATCATTATAACAACTTTACGAAGCCAGTTCATGCGTATCGGGACGAAGCCGAATGGCGAATGGAAACAAAAACATGACATCAGCCCGCAGACGGTTTCAGCATGACTGCTTTGCACTCCATTCGAGACGCATGATTCATGAAGGTAAATATCGAACTTAATTTATCTTAGACATTACATTTACAAATTCGTGTCACGTGACTCGGGGCTTGCTTGACAACTGTCAATCATTCCAAATAAGGAACGACGTAAAACAGGACAGGAACGCCCATTTTATTGTGAAGCTCGCAATTTGTCCAGTCTCTGGTGCGGTAAGTGCTAAATAGTATAGAGCCGGGCCGATTTTGCTAAATTCTATAGAGCGAGTATGATTTAAGCCCTCCCCTTTTGTTGTTTAGGCCCTTCCCACATTTTTGAAGGTGATGGTTGTATGCTAGTATCACCATGGACCTTATGGTATCACTTACACCGGAATTTGTTTTAGATTTATAGGTTGCTGTCTTATATAAAATTTAAATTAAGAATAATTTCATTAAAATTATGTTTTAGTAGTTTGAAAATCACCCCCCTTCTCCAGAGAGTATCAAATGGTTTGGTAAAATCTATGAAAAAAATGTACAAAGGCTGTTTTTTTTTATATTTAATATTCCTTAATGATTGTTTTTAAAATAAAAATGTTATCCGTGGTTCTATGCTTTGATCTATATCCACATCAGGCGCGGATCCAGGATTTTTTGCAGGGGGGGGGGGGTGGTCTAGGTTTGATAAAAGGCACTGAACCAATTAAGGGGGGGGGGGCCCTCCCCCATGAAAACTTGATAAATAAGATTCAATTTGGTGCATTCTGACGTATTTCCGAAAGGTAAATTCCAAAATTACAGGTCTAAAAGTCGCCAATAAAATCGCATAAAAAAATTTCAAGTCTGAGCAGGGGGGGGGGGAGGGTCCGGACCCCCTGGACCCCCCCCCCCTCTGGATCCGCGCCTGCACATAAGGCATGATCAATAATGCCACTGACTTCTAAATAAGTTTAACTTCTCTTATTAAGAATGGACAAAAAGCATTAATTTGGACAAACAGTTGGCCAGAACAGTACCCATGTAGTTATTTGGATCTTGATTTCAGCTTTTATCGTGAATTTCGACAAGGAAAGACTGTGACAAAGACTCTGGAATAAATGCAGATTCGAGAATCAAATTAAAAAGTTTTTTTTAAACTATTGGTCAATCATTTTAGAAAAATGAAAACGCCAATGGTTTAACGGAATGTTGTCAGTTACGTTCTTGTCAGTTTCAATTAAAGAATCAACCCCGTTCCGGTACTCACGTAGAATATTTAAATCTAAATTGTCAAGCTTTAGTTAAAATATCACTGTTGGCATACTTCTATTTTTGTACTTTGGTACCCTTTTGTACCCCCTCTTTCGTTTAAAACAGATTGACTTAAGAATTTTATTATGAGAATTTTTTTTATTAAATTGGAAACGAGCATTTAACCTAATAATGTGGTATAAATGAAATGACGTGGTGTTTAATGGCACGTCAGCACCAACCGGGATATATTGCGCGAAACATATGATGACGTCAACATATGGTGACAGCAAACTTAATATAATCACAATACTACTACTACATTTAACATACATAAATAAAAAAAAATCACATAAATAACCCCTCTATGTATATAAATAGTTAAAATGAAAAATACAAGTTACATTATATACAATTAAAATTTATAATAAAAATGTGTCTCTTTTAAAAAGACTAGCAACATTCCATACAACCCCGGTTAGATATGTGGTATTGGATGATAATTCCCATATTTCTAGCATAATATTCTTAGTTTATATAATGAAATCATTCAAATATATTTTTTATGGAAATTAGGTCCAAAAAAACCATAAGAAAAAGACTCACTATAAAGTCAGACCGGTTGGGTTCTATGTGGTAAAAGGCAACCCTTTTTTCTCTATATCTAGGATATATAGGATAATATTCTTGATTTATATAATAATATCACCCTAATATCGTTTGTTTTGTTTTTTTGATGGAAGTTAATTGAAAAAATCTATGCTCCAACATCTTTTAAACATCAGAAAAGGCCTCACTATAAAGCGAGGACGATTGGGTTCTGTATGTGGTAAAAGGCAACCATTTGCTCTATATCGAGGATTTATAGGGTAATATTCCTCATTTATATTATAAAATCACCCTAATATCGTTTTTTATGGAAATTAATTGAAAACAAATGCTCCAACATTATTTAAACATCAGAGAAAGACTCACTATAAAGCTAGGACGATTGGGATCAATGAGTGGTATAAGGCAACGATTTTCTCTATATCTAGGATTTATATTATGATACTCTTAATATATGTTATAACATCACCGTAATATCGGGGTTTTTTTAATGGAAATTAATTGAAAAAAATACTCCAACATCTTTTGAACATCAGAAAAAGACCCACTATAAAGCGAGGACGATTGGGTTCTATATGTGGTAAAAGACAACCATTTTCTCTATATCTAGGATATAAAGGATAATATTCTTAATTTATATATTCAAATCACCGTAATATCGTTTTTTGAATGGAAATTAATTGAAAAAAAATGCTCCAACATCTTTTAAACATCAAGAAAAGACTCACTATAAAGCGAGGACGATTGGGTTCTATATATAGTAAAAGGCAACCATTTTGTCTATATCTAGGATATATAGGATAATATTCTTAATTTATATAATCAAATCACCATAATATCGTTTTTAAATGGAAATTAATTGAACGATTGGGTTCAATGTGTGGTATAAGGCAACGATTTTCTCTATATCTAGAATATATAGGTTGATATTCTTAATTTATGTTATAAAATCATCGTAATATCGCTTTTTTAATGGAAATTAATTGACAAAAATACTGCAACATCTTTTAAACATAAGAAAAAAGACCCACTATAAAGCGAGGACGATTGGGTTCAATGGGTGATATAAGGCAACGATTTTCTCTATATTTAGGATATATAGGATAATATTGTTAATTTATATATTCAAATCACCTTAATATCGTTTTTGTTTTTTGACTGGAAATTAATTGAAAAAAATACTGCAACATCTTTTAAATATAAGAAAAACACTCACTATAAAGCGAGGACGATCGGGTTCAATGTGTGATATAAGGCAACGACTTTCTCTAGGATGTATAGGATAATACTCTTAATTCATAAACATCACGGTAATATGTGGTATAAGGCAATCATCTTCTCTATATCTAGGATATATAGGATGATATCCTTAATTCATATAATAAAATCGCCCTAATATCAGGTTTTTTTTATGAAAATTAATTGAAAAAAAATACTCCACGATCCTTTAAACATAAAAAAAAGCTCACTATAAGGGCGAGGCCGACTGGGTTCAATGTAAGGTATAAGGCAACAATTTTCTTTATATCTGGGATATATAGGATGATATTCTTAATTTATGTTATAAGACCATCGTAATATCGTTTTTTTTAATGGAAATTAATTGAAAAACATTAGAAAAAGACCCACTATAAAGCGAGGACGATTGGGTTCTATATATAGTAAAATGCAACCATTTTGTCTATATCTAGGATACATAGGATAATATTCTTAATTTATATACTCATATCGCCCTAATATCGGTTTTTTTTTATGGAAATTAATTGAAAAAATACTCAACGATCCTTTATATATAAGATAAAAACTCGCTATAAAGCGAGGACGATTGGGTTCAATGTATGGTATAAGGCAACGATTTTCTCTATTTCGAGGTTTTATAGGGTAATATTCCTCATTTATATAATAAAATCACACTAGTATCGTTTTTTGAATGGATATTAATTGAAAAAAATACTCCAACATCTGGGATATATAGGATGGTATTCTTAATTTATGTTATAAAACCACCGTAATATCGTTATTTCTAAAGGAAATTAATTGAAAAACATAAGAAAAAAAACTCACTATAAAGCGAGGCCGATTGGGTTCTATTTTATGTGGTAAATGGCAACCATTTTCTCTATATCTAGGATACATAGGATAATATTCTTAATTTATATACTCATATCGCCCTAATATCGGGTTTTTTTGTGGGGGAAATTAATTGAAAAAATACTCCACGATCCTTTATACATAAGATAAAATTCGCTATAAAGCGAGGACGATTGGGTTCAATGTATGGTATAAGGCAACGATTTTCTCTATTTCGAGGATTTATAGGGTAATATTCCTCATTTATATAATAAAATCACCCTAATATCGTTTTTTGAGTGGATATTAATTGAAAAAAATACTCCAACATCTTTTAAACATAAGAAAAAGACTCACTATAAAGCGAGGACGATTGGGTTCAATATGTCATATAAGGCAACGATTTCATCTTTATCTAGGATATATGGGATAATATTCTTAATTTATATAATAAAATCACCCTAATATCATTTTTATGAAAATTAATCGAAAAAAAAAAAAATGCTGCAACATCTTTTAAACACCAGAAAAAGACTCACAATAAAGCGAGCACGATTGGGTTCAATGTGTGGTATAAGGCAACGATTTTCCCTATATCTACGATATATAGGATGATATTCTTAATTTATATAAAATCAAATCAGAGTAACATCGTTTTTTTTATGGAAATTACTCCAAAATCCTTTAAACAGACACACTATACAGCGGGGCCGAAGAAATTTACAGGAACATGCAATATCTGATTTAGCCTCTAATGAACTGTTAATCAATGATTTTCTCTGTTTCTAAGATATGCAGGATAATATTCTTAATTTATATAATAAAATCACGCTAATGCCATTATTTTATGGAAGTAAATTGAAAAATAAATACCCCCAAATCTTTCAAATATCAGTAAGAATCGAGTTCGATTGGATCCGATGTAATAGTGTGGTGATTTTCTCTATTTCTAAGGGGGGGGGGCTAGTGGTCTAAAGTGCCGCTCTTCGACCTCTAGCTGGCCGGTTACCTCTGGCTTGCGGCTGTGGTTTCGAGCCCAGGTGTGAGCGTATGTGGCATTGAGATAGGGGCGCCTTCTCAACATCGTGGGTTTCCTCCGGACACTACGAGCAAGCGAATTATTGAAATAAAATTGAACCATGTGGTAGTCCCGAAATGACCTATGTTTGTGTTGAGTGGACGTTAAACCCCATTTCTCTCTCTCTCTCTCTCCCTCTCTCTCTCCCTCTTTTTCTAGGATAATATTATTAATATATGATAAAAAGAAATACTCTAATATAATTATTTTATGGAGATTAATTGAAAGACATATCAAAATCTTTTAAACATAAGAAAAAGCCTCACTATAAAGAGAGACCGTTTTGGTTGTATTATTATATGGTCATAGGATAGCCTATACAGGATAATATTCTTAATCTATGACTATATAATAAAATCACTCTAATATCTTTATTTTATGGAAATTAATAGAAAGAAATACTCCAAATTTCTTTCAAATATAAGAAAAAGACTCAATATATAAAGCGAAACCGATGGGTTCTAATTATATGTGTCGTATAAATATAATGCGATGATTTTCTCTATTTCTAGGACATATACGATAATATTCTTAATTTAAAAAAAATCACTCAAATTTCGTGATTTTATTTATGGAAATTACTTGAAAAAATATTCCAAAATCTTTTAATCTAAACAGACCCAATTACAGCGAGGCCGAACAAATATTTACAAGACCGTAGATCCAACATCTGATTTTAGCTTCTACTATACATAATGTCAAGGCCGTACATCGAACTGTCAATCAAATTGACTGACATGTTCCTCGCTCTATATCTTACTCGCTTTATAAGATTTAGCATTTTCCCTCTGGTGCTGGTTACAGGTTTACTCAAATTTTTTTTTTATAACAAATGGAAACGAAAGTGTTGGTTTACTAAAAATTAATACTTTTATATAAATCGAAATGTAAAATAAATAGAAGAGACTGGGCCAGTCTAACTCAGACCATGCATATAGACGTTATTAAAACGTTCTGTTTAGTCGTTCGGGGAGGACGAAAAACCGAGGCGTGCACGTAAAAGATCTCTTGACAGTTGCAATTCGTCGTGGTTCCGCTGTATGGGCAAAATTTCCCTCATAACACACTGTTGACGTATGCCCGTCTTCATTAGCCCGGTTCGGAGCAAAACAGTAAAACCAGGCTGACACTTGCACGACTTTTCGCCACGATTTGTCGTGCCCATCAGTGTCCACATTGACACGAACTGGAACGACGAGTTCACGCATAGTTTGCGTATTGTTTACGCACTTCCCGCATTGGCACGGCGAGTTTGCGCAAATCGGACGGTGTCGTGCCGACTCGAGTCGTGCCAATGCATGCCACGGAATCGTGCAAGTGTCAGCCTGGCTTTAAGACGTTAAACTCAATTTCATTTCATATCAAGAAGATATTAAAATACCTGAACAATGTAATAAATTGTAACTAATGAATGAAGCCAAGACATACGCTATTCAATGTTTTATTGGATTGGGATACAAAAGGATTAACAACACTCCGTGTGGGATATTTCTTTCAAATATTGTGAAAGCAAATAAAATTAAAATTATTATTGTATATTTAAATATTGGGCATTACTATTCTGTTCTGTAATCATAAACAATGCAATAGAAACTATGAATGTATTATAAGAGAAAATGTGTCGACAGATCAATCTATAAATATATCTCACGTGGAAAGGTTCAACTTGATTTCTGTAGACCTACTTTTGTCTCTGGGTTCACGGTGGCTAAGTGGGTAGGTCGGGTGTTCAATCCTTGCATTGGCAGTGAAAGTTTGTTGGGTTTCTCCTTGTCGGTGGTGCGGAACAGAGGACCCGACAAGGGTAGCTGTGTAGTCGTACGGATGGGACAAAAAACCGGTCCCGCGTACACATTGACGTGTACGTAAAAAAAAACATTGACAGTTGGAATTCGGTGTAAGAGTGGCCCGTATGCAGCTGTCCGGGCAAATTTCCCTCATAGCACACAGCATGGCGTATACCTGTCTTAATTAGCCCAGTTTGGAATGGAACAGTAGGACGGACGTAAAAAACCCATTTCGTTTTCTACTTGTCGCGTGGGGAGGGGGGGTAAGGATCAATGATAAGCAGGGACTTGGTGATTAAAGCACCTGCTGGTTAACGTCTAGATCCAGGTATCGTGGACTCCGAAATAAGAGTAGGCCTTAGGCCTTACGCCACTGTCATCATGATTAAACAGGTAAAAGCAGAACATTAAAATGTTAAACCCTATATCATTATGTTTAGTTTATTGACCGTATGGCGCAACCCGTAACTCTTATCGGGAATTACGGTGGCTAAGTGGGTAAGGCGCTGGCTCGCTAGCCTGGAGGTCTGGTGTTCGATCCTAACATTGGCCGCGATAATTCATCTCGATTTTCCAGCGTGGTTTTCCATTGTCAGTGATGCAAAAGGAGGGCCTGACAAGGACAGCTGTCTAGTCGTTTGGATGGGACGAAAAACTGGGGTCCCGTGTACACATTGACGCGCACGTAAAAGATCCCTTGGCAGTTTGAATTCCATGTAAGAGTAGGCCGTAGCGCCGCTGCTCGCTCAAAATTTCCCTGTATGGCGTATGCCTATCTTCCATTATCCCAGGCCGGGTGCAGAAGAGTAGGACGTTAAACCCCATTTCATTTCATTTCGTAACTCTTATCGCGTGCAATAAACCACGTGTATCAGCTACAAACAGTTTTACATGCTACATTACTGATTTCCTACAAACATGAGCAAACTGTTCGTGAACTCGCCGTGAACTCGTCGGGACGATGCGGGAGGATGCGTGCCAGTGCGTGCCAGTGATTGTGTTTCTGACATTCAGCATGTTGCCTCTTCCACAGCCAATGACCAGGGGTCGGGGAGGCCCCCTTTTTATATGGCGTGCCCAAGTCAGCACGACACCGTCCGAATTGCGCAAACTCGTCGTGTCAATGTGGGAAGTGCGTAAACAATGCGCAAACTATGCGTGAACTCGTCGTGCCCGTTTGTGTCAATGTGGACACAGATGGGCACGCATTCGTGATCTCGTTGTGAACTATGCGTGAACTAGTCGTGAACAGTGTGGGAGCCTCCCAGGTCGTGCCCCAAAATGGCACGACTTGCCACGACAAAATCGTGGCCAAAAGTCGTGCAAGTGTCAGCCTGGCTTTACTTTATCTGCCTTTACCGAACAGCAGTGCCCAGTCAGAGGTGACACAAACTAACTCAAATCAAACATAGCGTCCTTCAGGATATCCTTGACATTGAACGAACCTTGAAATTTACAACTCGATAATCACAAGTAGGCATTTCAACTGGAAAGCTCGAGACTTAATATTCGCGACGATGGAGGAATCTGATAGGCTCTCACTGTGGGCTTGTACCCAGTCGAAACTAGTGCCGAAATATGCAGGGTAGGGCGTGATAAGATATACGGAGTTAAAGTCAGATCAAACCTTCTATTGAAAATGTCTTCCTTAGCTCAGTCGGATCAGGAAAGAAGGGCGTTACACTTTATGCTGCATAGACCCATTAGAATACAAATAACTCGATACCCCCCAAAATACACAAGCAAGAGATTTGTACGCTGCGATAACAATACCAAGTGAATCTACGACCCGGATCTCTCAACAAGGTAACTATTTGAACTTTAAACAGTTTAAAATTGAAAGACGTAAACCAATGAATTACCTATATTGTATAATTGGGCGGTGTTGTATGAATCCTTTATTTGTCTAGACGCATTGCAGAACAGTTGAATGTGAGTATAGGGTTAGATATTGTTATTATTATTTATATCAGATAAATAGTATATATAAATAATCGTATAGTGTCTGTCTGTTCAAATGTTATAAATATTTCAGCCCGTATTGACGTCTTGTGTATACATTTCAGTGGGCGTACTGTGTTACAGAAAATACCAGATTTGCAACAAGAAAATGTCTCTTAAAGTTCTCCTATTTGTCTCATTAATGGGTACGTTTTTGTTTTTGTTTTCTAAAATCTAATGACTTATTAATACGTGCTTGGCTTAAACATCATCATTATGGTAAGGGGGGGATTGAAAATTTTCATCCTCTTGACTCAAACTAGGTCTTTTCGGGACTAACATATGGTTCAACTGGATATCAATATTTCGTTTGCGCGTAGCGGTCATTAGCAGTAGAGGAAACCTTTAGACCAGGACCAGAACAAAACTCAAGAGGTTTTGTAAACGTTCACGGGAGAATCGAAACCCTACCACACAATGGCAGACCTTATGACTCAACTCGCACCCGTTAAACCATTTCCCCACCCGACCCCTTTGGATTGTAATATTGCATACCTTATATCTTACATGTACGACCCCTTGATTATATTTTATTTAGTGACAATTTGCATCACATATTTTCGTTTAAGAATAATGTATTTTTGTCGGATATTTTCTCAGAACCAAAATACAATCATTTTTTTTTTATGTTCACGACTGCCAATCGCACAAACAGATTTCTGAGCTTTTCAAGAATGTAACAGAATTTCGATTTTCACTGCAGGCGTAACCAAAGTTGCCAACGGACAAGGGTTTTATGATCTCGGACATTGTAGGACTTTTAATTATGACACCAACCAATGTATGGAGGAATATTCCGTACTCCCGGATATTCAAAATTTAGTAAAGGCACATTTGCAAAATTTGCACATGCTTAATGCTTCCATAGTGTGCAGGTAAGAATTTCCAATTATTTTTTTTTATCAAGCTGAACAGTTGGAGAATGTAATTGGGCATCTCGTTTACTTACTATTGGATTGTTTAAATGGAAAAGTCTAACCCACTTTGGCGACCTAGCTCAATTAAACAACCCCCACCCCTCCCAGTGTCTATGAGAGCAACAGACTGATTCTTCCAATAGACTAATGCTGGCCCTTAACGCCCTACTACTTACTACTGCCATAGGGAATCTTCCACCCTTTCATTCTTTCCGATTGTTTGGGTTTCATCCTTTCCTCCTTGGAATTATTTATCTACACAAATATCATGACATCTATCTTGCACATTGAATATTCACTTTTTTTCAGCTATAAGACAGAGTACATTTCGCTGATTACTTGTATTAGAGATGCCATAGGCAAATGTGTCTCAGATGAATTTAATAGTCTGTTTCCTTCAGATAAAGTTCATACTGCAAACATATTGTATTTTTGTCGGATGAGTAAATGTAAGTTATTTTACCTGGTCTTCTTGCATTTTAAATTATACATATCTGACAAACTCAATTATGCTTCACATCAAATTTGAACACAAGCCGCTAAAAGTTATAGCCTTTATCGCGTTCACAAAGTTTTTGGAGGCGGAGGTACCTCTGACTAGGACGGAATGATGGCAAAAATAGTATGCATGCTGTCGTGGTCCAAATGCTTCGCAGCAACATTAACAAAAATTACCACGTTAACAAAGAAGTCGGGTACCTACGGGTGGATAGACAATGAAGAAAATTGTTATGGTCTAGGTGACCACTGTACGTCCGCCCGTAAGACCATCGATACGACTCTTCCGTCCGTCCTTCAACAAATTGTTACCGCGATAGAGTATAGTTTTTATCTGTCTTCAAATTTTGTGTGAGGCATTGGGGTCATTAGTGGACGAACCATTCCAATTTTTAGCGATGAGCTATTTTTCCGAAAAATCTCGGTGTGAAGCATTTGGGGTTATAATGGGGTGAACCCTATGGATGTTTGCGTTCCGCAATCCTTCGTCCCCGGATTTCTCTTCCCCCTGTTTTGAAAACCTTATAAACACGAGTGAATATTATGCACTTTAAATCAGTGTGTCCTTCATAGATTGATATGATGCATTGGGGTTAATGAGGGAGTCCACTCACCCCCACGCCCCGAAAGGATATCTATAATTCCCGAAAACCTCTTGAACCCATATTTTTTAACATATTTTTTTTTTCAAGTTTTACATATTTTATTTCCAAATTGGTTGTGAAATATGGAATCATTATTCGACGAACTCAATCTTAATTCAATTAAAGGAAATCTTATATCTCGTGTAAATGAATTATTATCTCGCTCAAACGAATTAAAATTTAGTTTGAATAAAATTTTTATTTCGCTTAAACGAACTAATATTTAAACAAATTGACTTTTGAGTCGTGCACTTAACGCAGCCAGGTCTCTCAATATCATCCACAGTCTTCAAAATTTCAAACACAACTTGTTGATTAATTTAAATCAACATTTATGTTAGCTTCCGATGACCAATATTTCACACTCGACAATCCTCGACAGATTTCGTAACCTACATCTAGTCTCGGCTGTATGACGAATTCCGCCATATTTGAACAACTTTAAAGGTCCCGGGTGAAACATGGATGTGCTCATGGTGTCTTGGAACTACTTTAAAAGTCCCGGATAAAACATGGCGCCCATGGTGTCTGGTTTGTTTGTAATAGCGTCAAGTTTTCCTACACTGAAAAAAAACTTGTGTTGAAACAACACAAACTTGTGTTGTTTTCAACACAAGTTGGGTGTTACTATTTAACAACACAATCTTGTGTTGAAACAACACAAACTTGTGTTAAATGTTGAAACATAACAAGACTTGTGTTAAAATTTAGCAAACAACACAAACTTGTGTTGAAACTTGTGTGAAAAGCTACACAATACTTGTGTTGAAATTTCTGAAACTTGTGTTGAAATTTCTGAAACTTGTGTTGAAATTTCTGAAACTTGTGTTGAAATTTCTGAAACTTGTGTGGTTCAATACAAACTTGTGTATAAACACCAAC
The DNA here is from genome assembly GCA_948474765.1 of Patella depressa. Taxonomy (NCBI): domain Eukaryota; kingdom Metazoa; phylum Mollusca; class Gastropoda; family Patellidae; genus Patella; species Patella depressa. The sequence continues at coordinate 5,447,703 of OX419720.1, forward strand.
CAAAAACTTGTGTTGTATTTTCATCCAATTTGTATCCATTATAGCAAGCTTTACCTTGCAGTACCCCCACCCCCTTTACTCTGTTTAACCTGTAATGTTTGAATAATGAGGTAACAATAATATTTTTTTTGTTTAATTATTATTTATTCAAACATGATGAGAAAAAAGTAAATATACATTTGAATGTTAACAGAAAAACAGAAAAATAATTATTATACTAACAAAATTATGTTATATAATGCCCCCCCCCCCCCTTTTTCCCCATGCCAAAATATAAAAAGTTATTTTTTTTTACATTATAACAAGAACCCCCAAATATATAATTCAAAAATGTCTAAATTTAATAACATCCAAACCAAGCACTAATAAGATTAATTATGCACTAATATTTTATGACATTTTTACATAAATGGAGCAAAGCATCAAGATAACATAATTTAAAAGAAAGTTGCAAATACATTTATTAAATAATATGTACATAAGCAAGGGAGGGGAGGCATAATGGTTCAATGAGTATAAGACGTTGGCCGAGAATTTTCAGCTAGATTTTAGGTCATAGGTCCATCATGTCAGTAGTGTAGGACATGGCAAGGTATAATTGGGCACAAGCCCGGAATCGCCCCCCCCCCCTCCCCATTGTGTTCACTTTAAGGACCCTAGACAATTGAATTATTTGACTCAATGACAAGACCTTCTGATCCAATGTGGGTGTGTTTACCATTTGCGCCCCTCTCGGGTTCCCTTGACAGTTGAAATATTTGATATAAGAGTAGGTTAGTTGTAGGACAGGATCACCCTACTAACACAAAAAAGTAGAACAGGAAAGTCACCTTAATGCAGGTCAAGTCTTTTTGTAATTCTGGGTATATTTGATCTACATTTGGTTTCTAAATATTGCCTATTAAATACTTTATGATAGACAAACCTCAATGCGTTTCATTTAGCATGTAGGTATATTCTTTATTTCGAGTGTATATTATAGATTGTAGTGTTTCATATACCATGTAATATTCTTTATTTGGAGTGTATGCTACAGATTGTAGTATTTTCAGATAACGAAAGTATCAGACATTTTGTCATATCTTTAAACATGTTTACCTGATTAAATATTCATGGACCTAACCGAAAAAAACAACCAGGATGTAATTTAATCTCTTGTACATAATATACCATCTCAGCTTGTAATTTAATCAACCATAACGATCAGCGCAACCCTAACACGACATTCGTTGGAAAACATGGGCGGGCCCCTAGAGGGGTGTGTGCAGTCGATACATCGCCCTGGGCCCATGAAGCCCCCGGAGGCCCATAAAGATCTATTAAATTTTATTTACGTCGACATGGCCAGTATTTGTGCAGCAGAGCCCGCGGCCCGATACCTGATGCCGTACTCTGAGAGGTGGTGGTAAAATTGGTCCTGCATCCGCACATGAAAATTGTTTCGGCGCCCCTGAGCATGAGTGTAGCACGTGAAACAAGAACCGCTTAAAGCGTTCTTTCATCCAAAATATTGCAAAAAATAAACCGACAAAGACAGCTATTATGTAGATAGTATATTATATGATATTCGAACGTTTAATAATATAAAAAAAAATGATATATTTAGGGTTATTAAAATCTGAAGCAAGTAGTGTTATACCGACACGTACATTTATAGTTCAAAGGTAAGCATAATAATATATAAAGACATTAAACCGACAAAAAAGACAAATATATGTATAAATAACCTCAGCCCGCCCACGGTACGAAGTAAAAAAACCGCGAGTTTCAGAAAACAAATTTAAAACGTGTGTCGTTTGGTAGCGGTGTAGGAATATATTTATGCATGGGGTTTATTTTGATGAATTTAGATTTGTTTTATTGAATAAAATGATTTACTTTGTTATTTATTCATGAACGGGGCCGCTCAAGCTTGTGGACGACTGTATCATCGTACTATTATATCCGGAAATTAAACTAAGTTGTGTGGACGACTCCACCAACGAGTGAGGATGATCACGCAGAACTCGGCACAAAAAAGGTATACTATTACTAATAAGAAAGGAATACCCATGTCGCGAAAGTAAACTATGTCGTGTGGACGACTTTACCAACGTATTATTATATCCCAAAATTAAACTAAGTCTTGGCACCACAAATGTCTTTTGAAATTTCTTTAACTGTAGTTCTCCGTTGTCAATAATGTCATAGTATTCTTTATCATCTGAAATAAGCAGAAGAGAACTTTTCTACAACACTTGTTCACGGTGCATCAAAGTGATCAAATGTGATTATTTATTTTAAGCTTTTTGCCTCAAGCACTGCTAATTTATGTAAACTACAATTATAGTAGACACATCAACCAACTGTAGAATAAAGTTGTTGTGGTCATTACTTAATAAAGCAAGTAGTGATATTTTAGTTATTATGCATTTAGGTAAAATCAACATACCAAGCATTATTTCTTGACTTTTGTCATATCTTCTGTATAGTTCCCTCGTTTGGTTTGTAATGAAACTGTTCTCGGCTCCTGGATAAAAATATATAATTGCTCAAAAATGGATAATAACAACTGAAGATGAAGTCAGAAGCCCCATGACAAATTGACACGTTTCATCAGTTAGTTCCACCATGGCAGTTGGGAATACAATATTTGCAAACAGTATTTTAGTATATTATTTATATTTTAGCGCTTTTGGCTCTAACAAATTTTGAAGCATTTTAACGCTTTTAGGGGCTATTGTTTTTTTTATGAAAGGGTGTAACATATGAACAAGTAAAAGCTTAATACGTGTATATGAACAAGAAATAACGTACTACATGAGCCAGGAAATTTCATTAAATTCAATTAACAAAAGTCAAAGAAATTCAATTGTCAAAAGTTTCTTGGTGTTCGTACTTGAAATGACAAAGCCCAAGACATTGCATGCCGAAGAACAACTAGATTGTGGAGAGTATGGACCCGGTTCCTCATTCAAAAGCAAATATGTATGGTACTTACATAGCCTTTAACTGATTGGCAATCTCTGAGAACAAAATTTCCATAGCCATTTTCAACTGTCCCTTTGGCGTTTGGTCACTGAAATAAATATGCCACATGGTAGTTGACTTGAATGAAGTTGACAGTTTTGATTTGATCATATTCACAATTACCCATGATCAGTTAAAACGTGTAAAATATAAGTCCAAAACCATAATCATATTATGCTGATACCCTCACATTTTTGTTCTGTACATGAATGTTGTTTTAGAGAATCCGATATTTTTGTAGTAAGATTTTTAAGTATGTACTTCCTTTACTATAATATGCAGAAAATCATATTTGTAATATGCCATACTTTTATTATCTTTTTTCTAACTTTTATTCAGTCAATAACCAGGCCCGTATCTAGGATTTTGTCGAGGGAGGGGCCATACATTGGAGCAAATGGTAATAATCAGGTTTGGTGTAGTCCCCAGCAGAGATAATGCGAAAATCATGTTTAAATCATCTATTAAAGAGCAGATATGTGAACTACAACTGTAACAAAGCGAACGAAAATCAACTATGTCACACTGGGGCTGACGGGGGGGGGGAACCTCCCCTGGATCCGCGCCTGGTTAGAAGATACAGTATTTAGTTGTGGGATCGGAAACAAGCATGGGCTTACATAAATTCATTTTCCTGTATCTTTATATAAAATGATAATTATAGGCAAAGGGCATTATTGTTAAGAAAAACTAATAATATAAAAATGTTACCGGTCCTTCTTTGCAAATTCTAAACGATCTGCTTAAAATTGGAGAGCCATATGTACATGATTACATGTCATTTAGGACTCACGTCATTTGGGACTCACGTCATTTGGGACTCAAAAAAATTTGACCGCGACATTTGGGACTCGGGTATACGACGTTTGGGACTTTGATATACGATGTTTGGGACTTTGGTGTACGTCGTTTGGGACTCGATCAAGATATAAGTAATACGTTGGTAAAGTCGTCCACACGACATTGTTCATTAAAATAAGTCACGTGGTCATTGAAGACAGTCTCGGCGGTCTCCGAATTGCGCGTCTTCCACGCTTTGTTCGTGTGAATTTCAGGTACAGGTAGATATTAAAATAATAACTGGAAAATACATTGATGAAGTCACTGACCAGTTGTTAGGTAAATTTAAATCGTCATTGGTAATTCACTGACCGAACATCGAATACACGGAGAGAGAAACAGTGCATGTTTTCCCCGACAGAATCTCCATGGGAGAATTCCAATGATACGTGACATATCGGATGGCATTATGCCAATAAACCAGTTCTAAACTGATTTTTTTACGCCCACATTTTCATGTGGATGTATATTGTCGTCGCCCCTGTTCGTCCGTCCGTCCGTCCGGACGTCCGTCCGTCCGTCCGTCCGTCCGTCCACAATTGTTTGTGAACAGTCTACAGGTCACAATTTTTATCCGATTTCAATGAAACTTAAAATATAGGTTTATCACCCTAAGATCTCGGTTCCTTTCGATATTGGCATGTATCGGACCGTAACTTCATGGGTTATGGCCCCTGATTGTACGAAAAATCACGTTTTTTAGCTTGTGAACAGTGTAGAGGTCACAATTTTGAACCGATTTGGATGAAACTTGAAATGCATGTTTATAAACCAAAGATCTTGGTTCCTTTCGATATTTGCGCCAATTGGATCGTAACTTCCTGAATTATGGCCCCTGATTGTCCGAAAAATCGCCCTTTTTAGCTTGTGGTCCCTCTGGAGGTCAAAATTCTTATCCGATTTAAAAAAACGTTTGATTATATCACCGTTCTATGGTTATGAAGGTTGAGTTTGAATTTCGTCAAAATCGGACCAAAATTGACGGACAAAATGGCCGCCATTTGTACGCGAATAGTGTGAAAATATGTTATATCAAGGTTGTGAACAGTGTAGAGGTCACAATTTTGAACCGATTTGGATGAAACTTGAAATGCATGTTTAAAACCCAAAGATCTTGGTTCCTTTCGATATTTGCGCCAATCGGATTGTAACTTCCTGAATTATGGCCCCTGATTGTCCGAAAAATCGCACTTTTTAGCTTGTGGTCCCTCTGGAGGTCAAAATTGTTATCCGATTTAAAAAAAACGTTTGATTATATCACCGTTCCATGGTTATGAAGGTTGAGTTCAAATTTTGTGAAAATTGGACCAAAATTGACAGACAAAATGGCCGCCATTTGTACGCGAATAGTGTGAAAATATGTTATATCAAGGTTGTGGACCTTATAGAGGTCACAATTTTGAACCGATTTGGATGAAACTTGACATGTATGTTAATAACCGAAAGATCTTGGTTCCTTTCGATATTTGCGCCCATCGGATCCTAACTTCCTGAATTATGGCCCCTGATTGTCCGAAAAATTGCCCTTTTTAGCTTGTGGTCCCTCTGGAGGTCAAAATTATTATCCGATTTAAAAAAACGTTTGACTATATCACCGTTACATGGTAATGAAGAGAGAGTTTGAATTACGTGAAAATCGGACTAGAATTGACGGACAAAATGGCCGCCGTTTGTACACGAATAGTGTGAAAATATGTTATATCAAGGTTGTGGACCCTATAGAGGTCACAATTTTGAATCGATTTTGATGAAACTTGACATGTATGTTTATAACCCAAAAATCTTGGTTCCTTTCGATATTTGCGCCCATCGGATCGTAACTTCCTGAATTATGGCCCCTGATTGTCCGAAAAATTGCCCTTTTTAGCTTGTGGTCCCTCTGGAGGTCAAAATTATTATCCGATTTAAAAAAAACGTTTGACTATATCACCGTTACATGGTAATGAAGAAAGAGTTTGAATTACGTGAAAATCGGACTAGAATTGACGGACAAAATGGCCGCCGTTTGTACACGAATAGTGTGAAAATATGTTATATCAAGGTTGTGGACCCTATAGAGGTCACAATTTTGAATCGATTTTGATGAAACTTGACATGTATGTTTATAACCCCAAGATCTTGGTTCCTTTCGATATTTGCGCCCATCGGGTCATTACTTCCTGAATTATGTCCTCTGATTGTACGAAAAATCACCCTTTTTAGCTTGTTGTGCCTCTGGAGGTCACAATTATTATCTGATTTAAAAAAAAAAACCTTTGATTATAAAAACCAAACAAATTCTAATGATTTTCTGATAATTCCTTAATATGCGACAACTCTTGTTGACTGCCCGGACGATTTGGCTGCTGTGTGGGCGTATGTTTCGTTGCCTGGCAACCTATTTTTTATTGTATACACTATTGACAGGCAATCTGAACGACACTCACCCTACCTGCTACCATTTAATTTTTCATACGTTAGTTAACGTACGCATTGACAGAGTGTTAATTTTAACAAACATTGAAGGCTATATCATAGTCGTACAGAACTTTATTTTATAATGTAGCTATTTCAGTTATGGCTGTCACGTGATCATTGTGTCGTTTGTCTATCATCGACGGATAAATAAAAACGTTTGCAAGTTACATAACAAAATAGTCTAAAGAAATGCCACGGCATTTTCTGATACTGACAATAAACACTAATCAAACAATCAAAACTGCTAAAACACCAATTAACAAACAATACAAGAATACTTCATTAAAAAAAAAAACATCGGTGAACAACAAAACAATGATCATACGATCATACAAACAATACGATTAACATTAACTTTATTATAAAAACATCGATGATTCGATCTGAAATCAAATAACAAAATAGTCGAGTACTAGCTATTTCTTCCATATGATTAAAATGTGTACGAGTCTTATAAATACATTTATTTATTTTAACAATACATTTATTTATTTTAACAATACATTTATTTATTTTAACAATACATTTATTTATTTTAACATTTTCATAGCACAATTTGTAGTTTTTGTCTGTCTCATAACTTTCAAATGTTTTTATTCATTCGTCCATGATAGACACACGTTCGGCACAGTGATCATGTGACAACCATAATTGAAATTGCTTCAAAATAAAATTTTTCACATAATGTAGATTTCATTTCAACCAAAGAACTAACACAAAAGAGCAATAACATATTATTTAGTTTATGCACGAGTTAATTTCTATTTTGGGCAAATTTTCCAAATCAAAATGGCGGCTTCGAAGAAAAATAAATGAATTCACTCTCGTGGAACGTACAAATTCTTACCTACTAACCCTAGTCGAACGATTTTTTTTTTTGAATATTTGGAATTCTAGTGATAATCGTGTAAAATTTCAGAAAAAGTAGATGATTGAGTACATTATTATGATTACAGAATTAACCTACCTTTTCTTCCCCTTGCTTTGTCCCCCATTTTAGAAATACATGCGTTACTTCCGGTGTCCCATGGTTGTAGAAATCGGCAAACATCGGTAGAAAATGGCTGATTGGATTCAGTGTAGCTAAACTGATCGTCGGTATTATATTATAATCCAATAGTAGCAGCCGTCAGGCTGTTTAACGTCTGCTTCCACAAAAAGAATTTGCCACTAGAGGTATATTAAAGTTCCAGTAGCATTTTTTTAAGTTATATTTTTAAAATTTATTAAAATAAAGCCCCAAAATAGATTGAACCTATAAACAGTCCTACCTTGTTAAAGAATAATCCTATTAATCCTATAATTCACTATTGCCAGTTGAGAAATTGGCAAAAATATCATTTTCAACTTCAAATTCAAACGTTTGAAGATGGCCGTCCATGGAGAAGAATAGGAAAACAAGGGAGGTAATTGATTAACTATTTCCTCAATCAACTAGTGTCACCCTTTCTAACCCCCCCAAAATTTTGTCCATGATCGTATAACATAGAAATAATTATATTTTGACTTTCTTGGAAAAAGTGAAATTGGAACTTTAAACTTAGAGAAGATACATTTGGTAATGAATGTTAATTAAAAAACAGTACTTTTTCAGTCGAAAATATAATGATACGTTAGAATTTTCTTCACAAAACTTCACAAAAGTTTGCTCTGAATATAAACAATACCTAGGGGTTATTATGCAATTTTATTTTTCACGACATACCTGTAATTAATAATAGATTAAAAAAACACATTACTTGTGTTAATTATATGAAAACACACAAGATTGTATAAATCTACCCAAGTTTGTGTTAATGCAATGCAAAACAACACAAACTTGTGTAGGTTAGTTTTAACACAAGTATTTGTGTTGAGATCCAACACAAGTTTTTTTTCAGTGTATTAAAGTAAACCGGTAGCCGCATCGCAAATGTATGGGCGTAGGTACGTATCACTTTCTGACATATAGCCGAGACTAGATGTAGGTTCCGGAACGTTCCGGAATCTATCGAGATTTGCCAAGTGCAATATTTCAGACATTCGGAATGACGCAACTCGATAAACGAGACTAACTGGTGTAGACTGGAATAACCAGACGCCAAAGAATACTACAGGAACTTTTCGCGTCTTTCGCGGAACATAACTGATTAGGTATTACAGTAGAACGGAAACACTTGAATGTTAACCAGTTTATATACATTCATATTACATTATTGATGCGTTGCAACTTATTTGTATCCATTTCTAGGTGCCATAGATTAAAGAAATAGTCCCCAAGGGCTTCGTATAAGTGTATCCCGCATTTCTAAAAGCTTGTGAACACGATAGAGACCACAATTGTTTGATTATTAAACAGGTGGATGAGCTATAAAATTGAGGTTGCATTTTATAATTTTAATCTTGTTGTTGTCCAGGTCGTAATGTTATCATCACCCGGACATGTATATGTAAGGAATATACATCATTATTTTTATTTCAGATTTTGACTACAAGTGTTTCTTGGACATTGTCCAAGAAAACATGAATTGTATTTGGAAACATTTCAACGTCGCAGACATACCGAAACGCGACGATGGGTTCAAAAAATGGAAAGATTTCACATGCAGGTAAAAAGAGAGAGAGAGGGAGAGAGAGATCCCCTACTCCTCGTCACGTACAAGCTAGGAACCAAACCCAGGTCACGTGACTTAATTAGAGACCTTGCGATCTACCGCGTTGAACCATTAAATAGTTATCACTTATCTAGCACAATGTGGTCAAATGGACCGGGGATAAGAGAGAGAGAAATGGGGTTTAACGTCCACTCGTCATTTCGGGACTAACATATGGTTTAATTTTATGTCAATAATTCGCTTGCGCGTAGGGATCTTTAGCAGTGAGAGGAAACCGGAGTGCCCGGAGGAAACCCACGAGGTTGAGAAGGCGCCCCTATCTCCATGCCACATACGCTCACACCAGGGATCGAAACACAACCGCGAGCCAGAGGTGACTGGCCAGTTAGCGGTCGAAGCGCGGCACTCTAGGGGATAAAAGGCTTCATTTAGCCTGGTCATCTCTCTAGCCTACTAGTTTGTGTAGAAATGGTCAATATCAATATAGTCTCCATTCCAAACTATTATTATAATCATATGATAATTGTGGAACGAGAGTTGAGACAGATTCACAATCCAAGGGGAGTAACTATGAGAAATAACATTGTTCCAAACCAACGTATGTCTATTATTTACTTTGTTATTGTCATATTATAATTACAGAATTCAAGAAATTACCCACGATTGTTTGATCCACCAAAAATCCGGATCCTGTCGGAGTACATTTAAAATAATGAAGAAATTGAATAGTATAATAGCACTACCAGTTTGTTCTAAATTTAGTGTTACGGCCGACAACCCTTATATGAAGGTTATCCCCGACAACAATAACGTTTAGGGTACCACCGATGACCCTAATCTGAATGCCCAAAACCGATATCCCTAATGATAAGTTTACCACCGATAACCCTAATGTTCAGGTTACCACCGATATCCCTAAAGCCCTATTGTTATTTATGTTGAAACCATTATTAGTAATAATAGTGTCAACACCAATAATAATAAGGACTTTATTGTTGATAGTTTCCACTCTTATAGGTATAGTTATTAATGATATTTTGTTGTATGTATATTGGTTATATTTTGCTATCTAATTAGTGTATGCTATCATGATGTATTATGATGTACAGTCTATTTGTCGAGTAGTAATAATAATCTTTATTCCAAAAAGACTTCTGTGAAGTTACATGAATGGTATTAACAATAATAAGTTACAATAAATAACATTACGATATATTTACACTATAGAATTGACAATGAAATGAACAGTGTATATTATACAATATAATCAGGTCTAGGATAATTACCTCGTTATTTAAAATGTCGAAGGATAAGTTTGACAAATTTGCATAAATTCAAGATTTCCCTCTCATTATTGAATAAGTTATACATCTTTAGAGTTGATGGTCTATTTACATATTTTGTGGCAATGTATTTATTTCGGTCTGTTTTAAAGAATTGACATTCAAAAAGATGATGATATTCGTCTCCCAAGTTGTTGGAGTTACGCAGATGACAAATTCGGTCATTTCCGGCGATTTTAAGAAAAATACCCAATTCGATTGGCAACTTATGGCTTCTACAGCGAAATTTACACATTGGAATTAGCAGGTTAGCAGGTTGTAGTAAATACTTTTCGAATCCAAAAATAGGCTTAAAAATACGGTAGTTTGAACATTTAGAGCTTTCATAGATTTGACTATACCATAGTTGTTGGTATTGATCTCTAAGTCTAGTTGTGAGATTCAATTTCAACCAGTCAATATTAATACTCTCACCAGAATTAGTCCATATGCATGACAGACCTGACTCGTCCAACACGCGCTTAATATAACTAACCCAATAATTAATCCTTATAAGACATATAGAAATGGATCTCACTAAAAATAAACACACTTATATGGATATACTACTTCTGAATTTTATTAACATGCTACGTTTCAATACACATAAAGGTATCGTTATCAAGCAAATGATGATTAGGTAACAAAAATGTGGTGTAATGTCATTGTCTTATCTGCATTAATGGTTTCTACTAGTTGTTTATATATTACATCTTTCATCTATATATTACATCTTTCATCTTGGTTAATTAAGTTGTTATTATTTTATATGCTAAATGGCTTCCAAAATGTCCATCTATATATTACACCACATTTTTGTTAACTAATCATTATTTGCTTGATAACGATACCTGTATGTGTATTGAAACGTAGCATGTCAATAAAATTCAGAAGTAGTATATCCATATATAAGTGTGTTTATTTTTAACCCAATAATTAGAATCATTAGTACATACAGTTAAATTATACAACTTACCGGATAACTTGTTTTTACTTCCTGTCACTGTTTTAAGCCAAAAACAAACCATTCGAACATCTATTTCGATTTTCAAAGGATATATGCCAAATTCGCCATCTACCATGACGGTTGGGGTCGATAATTTAACTTTCAAGAGAATTTTACAAAATTTAAGTTGAAGACGTTCAACGGGAGCTGTGTCCGAGTATCCCCAAACTTCAGAGCCGTAGAGTATAATTGGTATAACTAGGTGATTAAATAAGTATAAAATAGTATCTATGGTTAGATTAAGAAATTTGGCTCTACTTGCTTTACAGTACAATAATTTCTTTGCTTTGTGAAATTTCCCATTATAGTTAAATAAGATACCTAGGTATTCGTATTCAAATACAACCTCTATAGTAAACGTGTCATACTTTATAATCGTTTTTTTTTCTCATCTTACCCTTAGTTCCAATATGTACAATATTCACACATAGCATCCGTGGCACATTGTAATTCGACCTCACTTTCGGCCAGTACGACAGTGTCATCGGCATAGAGTAGGATAAACAGTTTGATATATACATCTAGATCCTTGTCTTTACATACTTCATTTGTGTATTCTTGGTACTTGCTGGATAAGTAAGATTCTAGATCTGCTAGGAAGATGGAAAACAATAAGGGGGATAGATTTCCACCTTGCCTGACACCTATCATACAATTGAAGTTCGGCGAAGTTGAACCATTGAGTTTGATACAAGAGTTAGCACATTTATACATATTATAAATAACATTAAAAAGTTTACCTTTAATTCCAATATTTTGGACTTTTCCCCACAGATTTATTCTTGTCAAAGAATCGAAAGCACACTTGTAATCAATAAAACATGCAAATAATCGTTTGTTTTTATTAAGGTATAAATGTTCCGGAGTGGTTTAACCTTGTCTGCAGTACAAGAAACAATGTATAGTCATAAAACCTAGGTTTTACACATTGACGGCGTGCCCGTTAAAGATCCCTTGGCAGTTGGAATTTGATAAAAGAGTAGGCCATAGTGTCGATATCCGGATAAAGTATATCTCATAGTACACTGTCTGCGCATGTCGGTCTTTATTAATCCAGTCGGAACAGAACACTAAGACGTTAACTCCATTTCATTTCATTTTCTGGCTTTTCAGTGGGAGGGGGATGGCCTAGTGGTCTAGAGTCCCGCGCTTCGACCTCTAGCTGGCCGGTCACCTCTGGCTTGCGGCTGTGGTTTCGAGCCCTGGTGTGAGCGTATGTGGCATGGAGATAGGGGCGCCTTCTCAACCTCGTGGGTTTCCCCCGGGCACTCCGGTTTCCTCCCACTGCTAAAGACTCCTACGCGCAAGCGAATTATTGAAATAAAATTAACCATATGTTAGTCCCGAAATGACCTAGTTTGTGTTGAGTGGACGTTAAACCCCATTTCTCTCTCTCTGTGGCTTTTCAGCCCCCATCGGACTATTGAAGATGTGAAGTCTTTTTCTTATGTGCACGCCAATGAGTACACAGAGGCTTGTGTAGACTAGACATGCGCACTTCGCCAGACCGTTCTTCCTGCACAGGGAGAAACCACGCTCCTGATTCCGGGGAACTTTCTTGACCAATGCCAGGATCAGTGTATATAATCATAGCTAGCCTGCAGGTCGGGTGTTCCATCCTGTATTGGCCGAGAAAATTCATCCAGTTTTAAAGTGGTTCCACCATGTCAGTGATGAAGGACGGAGGAACTGACAGGGACAGCTGTTTAGTCGTTCGGATGGGATGAAAAATCGAAGTACCGTGTACACATTGGCGTGCAAATAAATGACCCCATGACAGTTGGAATTCGATCTAAGAGTAAGCTGTAGTGTTGCTGGCCAGGTAAAATTTCCCTCATAGCACACTGTATGGCATATGCCCGTCTTCCTTAACCCCAATCTCGTTCCCAGATGCAGAAGTGGAGCCGAAGGCGCATTAGACCGTCCATTTTTTCCAATTTTTTCCAAACCTAAGCCCCGCCCATTCTGTCCTCTGATTGGACAATCTTTTTGGGTCGATTTCTCTCTCGAAAACTAGAGGTCGGATCGTCGTTTCGTTTGTTGTAAAATGATCCTTGAGTCAAAGTCAACTCGCTGACATAAAAAATTGGATCCTAAACGAACAAATACAAGTTTTTGTAAAGATCTAATTCTCTACGCGTGGGTATATTTTTAAGTGATTCGGTCATCCAGGGGCGTACGACGCAAATAAACGAGAAATTTCGCGCGTAGGAATTACATGTCACCTTCCGGAAAAATGGCTACCCCGATTCACCAGAGAAATTTCTTCAAAAATTTTTCTGGTTTTGAGATTGCCTTAACCCATTTCGGAGCAGAAAAGTAGTATGTTAAACCCAATTTCATTTCACATAATCTTAGTATTGAGAGGAGAATGGCCGACAAATAAAACAAAAATGAAATGATGTATAACGACCCACTGTTCTACTCCGACTAGGCTAATGAAGACTCAAACTATGTCATTTAGGGACTAACATATGGTTCAATGGGGTCCGCCGGCGTATTATTCCTCGCCAGGCGGCGCGCGTGAATTAGGGGGGATAAGCGCAGAAATGGCGGTAGCGTATTTACGTTGACAACTACGACACAGGATGCCAAAATACTGCTGCGTACCTCTTTGTACCGAATCGGGTGGGCACAAATTTCCGACTGATTCGAAGTGCCGATTGAAGTGGCGTATAGCCATAAAACGAATCGACCCAAAGACCAAGAAATTGTGGAAGCCAGGTTCGAATGATGTGGTCTGCAGAAATCACTTCCAGTCTACAGACTTCAAAGTCACGCTATTAGGTATGTTTAAGATGACTTTCTCGACTAGCCTAGCATTTACTGTAAGGTCTATTTTATTAGTTAAGTTACTGTTGGATCAGTTATGAATCATTAGAAGCTTATATATGTAAACCGTAGTTGATGTAGTGGCATGTATTTTCTGGCATGTTTATTTTGTTCGTCACTACAGTACTTGTTTGGTCTAGGCCTAGGCCTAAGTCATTACGGCGACTGTTGTTGTTACCGTGTTTGTGTTAAATAAATTAGGTACCGGTAGCAATATAAAAGGGGGAATTTTCAAGCACCCAATTATGGAATGGACAATTTCAGCAGAATTCCTTTTTTATCTGATTTATTTTGGGGCTTGTCTCCGAGGCAATTGTTACACTGGAGAGCATTTTGCAAATCACTGGCTCTTGATGTATACGTGTGAGAAATTTGATGGTCAATGAATAGTACTAGTAGTCAGCTTGGTCAATGTTTGGTGAGTAGGCTACTCAGATTTATTTATTTTTGAATTTCATTTATTTATTTTTTTTAATATTAATCGATATCTCAATATATATTTTTTCGGAAACAAAAACAAAACTAAATAAATTATATTAGTTGTTATTGACATTTAATACATTACCCCATCCTTATAAGACAATGAGTAGGTTATATGACAATGAGTAGGTTATATGACAATGAGTAGGTTATATGACAATGAGTAGGTTATATGACAATGAGTAGGTTATATATGGCAATACTAGATCTTACCAATTATTTGATAAAGAATTAATATTCCCAAAATAAAAAGAGGCACAAATGTCATATTCCTGTTCAGAATGAATGACCACAATAAAATAGGCCTTAGCACTCCTCACTCAAAGTTGTTGAAATGATTTCTATGTTAATGTTTCTGTTGTCACGGGTTAAAGATTACATGCTAAGCAGCGTAATACTATTTTTTGTTTGTAAAATTCCTTAACAGTTTTTTAAGTACACATGAATACTTTGTCGAAGTTGTAAGAAATAATCAATAGAATATAGTTGACAATTACACCATTAGTTG
The DNA here is from genome assembly GCA_948474765.1 of Patella depressa. Taxonomy (NCBI): domain Eukaryota; kingdom Metazoa; phylum Mollusca; class Gastropoda; family Patellidae; genus Patella; species Patella depressa. The sequence continues at coordinate 5,462,751 of OX419720.1, forward strand.
TAAGTAGATTTAAAGAATCATTAAGCAGATCCCCGGCGAACAGTCTGAGTAGGGCGCCGATGTATCTACACGGCGAACAGCACCCTGGACGCGCCTCCCTTCGGAGAGGGTTCTAGGATGCCCTCCGTCAGAATAGTTTGAAAAATAGAGTTTCCGCCTGGGGAGAGAAACAATGAAAATGACGGAAAAATTTAATTTTGAGGTTGAATTTGCGATATTGGCGTATTATGATATTTTGATTTACACATTATAAAAATTTGAAGGGGGTGGAGGAATGACCCCTCAAACCACTCCCTCCATGTGATGATATCATTTACAGCTAGTTACACACCTGCTAATTAATGGCTACTGTATAATTTATGACCACTTTCTATACATTAGTTTACAATACTGACCACTTTTATGATTTAATGACAACAATTGCCATTACTAAAAGGCCTAGCTTCATTTGTCAACGGTATCAGCTTAACAGTGATATAAATGATGCGTCAGCTGAAAACATTTATAATCTGACATAGTTCACTAGTATACATGGTAAAAAGAATTGGGCCCAATACGTATCCTTGCGGCACACCACAAATCAGGAAGACAGGAGAGGAATGTGAGTCTCTGATTGGCTTTTGCCTGCTAGATAGGATGGATACCAGTTTAATACGATACCTTCTAATCCACACTCATCACCGAGCTGGGTGATAGGAATATTAGGACAGTTTCTGTTCGATGGAATGCTTTATAGTCTGATTGAAATTTATACAAGAAATTATTTGAGTATAAATTCTCAATAAGACGAAATTTTACAACTCTTTCAACAGCGTTGGATATAAAAGACAGGTTGGATACAGGTTTGTAATTCTTTAGAAGGTTGTTGTCTAAACAGTAGTTTTAAATAAACCGTGAAAAATTCCTGTTACGGGACTGATGTATGCAATTCTAGTAATGACAGAAATTAAGAAACTCTAGCATTGTTATGTCAGCATAGGGTCCAACTGGCACCATGTAGGTTTAGAAACGCGAATAAGATCGGCAAACGAGGCCAAAACATCACCTTTAAATGTTATGGTAAGAGAATTTCGCTTTGCAAAGAATAAAGTTGATTTTATTTCTGATGGTGTTATAGATTTCCCGTAATCTGGAAAAACCTAGTAACACTGTTGAATGTAGTTTTGAGTAAACAAAAGAAAATTGTTTTGTTTAGCTACTGAATATATAACCAATTTTATTTTGTCTTTTAGATGAAGATAATTAGAAGCCCTTTCGGTGAAGGAGAAAAAAAAACCTGTTATTATATACATGTGTTATTATATACATGTGTACTAAGTCCAAATATGGGTTTAACTCAATTTTCACCCAAATTTGACTTGCTAGGTTTTTCCACATTACGGGAGATGTATGAATAGTTAGATAATATGTTGTTATTTCTTTATAGTAGTGACTCGCATCATAGTAGAATTTGACTTTGTAGAAAATAGATAGAATTGACAATTTTGAAGAATATTATAGTGTAATATATATAGCTGTGATATCGATTTTTGTGTTTATCATTGAGTATAAGTGTATTTGACAGTATATGCAGAATTGAACATTATTTTGGTTCTTTTATTCATTAATAGTGTTATTTTATATTCTATGCAGAATTTAACAATTACCCGCTACACAAGTCATGAAATGACAGTTTCTGGTCTTTTTATAATTAATACGGTAGTCGGTACACAAAAAAAATCTAGGAAGTGACTATTTGCCACATGTGGTAAGCAAGAATTTCTAAATAGCCTTAAGACTACAGAACACAATTATTAGCAGTTTTCAATGAAACTTGCAGATTATGATAACATTGATAATATCTCTTACCTGAAGTGGTCAACATTTGGTTACTCTGAGATATTAATGCTATTATTATCTGTGAGTTTCATTGAAATCGGTTTATTATTGCGGCATGCAGTGGTGCCACAAGAAATGTGTGGCAACCCTATATCTCGGTAACTGCTTACTGGAAGTTGTCGAGATATTACTAATGTTATATTCTGTAAGTTCCGTGGATATCGATTCTCAATTGCGGTCTGTAATCGTGCCACATGAAATGTGTTCCAACCTGATATTTCGGAAACCGCTAACCTGAAGTGGCCGAAAATTTTCAAACTCTGTGATATTATTAATGTTATCATTAATGTAAGTTTCATGGATAATTGCGGTCTGCATACGTGCCACTTGAAAAGTGTGGTTGCCGACACTTTGCTTACTCTGAGATGTATGTAATGTAATTCTAATCTGTAAGTATCCGTGAAATCGGTTGGCAATTGGCTTACAATCTATGGCAAATGGCCCGCAGTATATGACTTTACTATCGAACATCCAGGGGTCACATAATCACATAAACGATCGACAGACTTTTTCCACTTGCATGAGATGTACGGCGGTTAGGTGAGTAAGATTTGTGCTCGCTAACCTGGGAATTCCAGTGATGGCAGGCAAAGTTCGTCGGGGTTTTCAAGTGCGGTTCCCATTGTTAGTGGGGTATGATCGAGGGCCTGGTAAGAGACGACATAATAGTCGTTCGGGTGGAACGAAAATATGAAATATCGTGTACACATTGCTGTACACGTAAAAGACTCTTCGACAGTTGGAATTTGAAATTAGAGTAGGACCGCTATCCAAGCATAATTTCCATCATAGCACACTGCGTGACGTATGTCAGCCTTTATTAGCCACTCATTGCAGTAGAACTTGTCACTAACCGCTACCGGGAATATTTGTATTTAAGCCCTAGGGTTAATTTCGAATTTGACCATGTCTGTGATAAATCATTTTTCCGAAAAGTATAATTCGACGTGACTCCATAAATGCCCACACATGTGGTTTGGTAATTTTATAGGGAGACAAATCTAAAATACATTCTAAATTTAAGCTCGTTATGGGGCCCATTTCCGGTACTCACCGCGTTTTTCTTCTTGTTCTGGTGGTTACACCCTTCGGAAAAGCCTATGGTTACCTCAATTGAAGTCCGAAATGAAAATGAGAATGCTTCTTCTTCAATTCTGCATCGATTTGGTGAATTAGATTAATTTCACCCAACAAAATGGCTAGTTCCAGATCCATGGAAGGGTCGTACTCGAAGAGTTACTCTTAAAACTATAAATACTATAAATAGTTGGGATTCTGACTACCAATACTACAGCCCCGGGAATTTAAAAAAAATAAACAACAATAATATGTTTCTGAGTTACTTATTTAATGCTAGACCTTTATTTTTATCTACACGCTGGTATCACAAGATCCGTTATGTGCTACTGCCACTTGAATATTTTGCCTACAATATATAAATAATATGTGATCAACAACAGAGGGAGAGAGAGAGAGGGTGGGGGGGGGGGTAACGTTCAATCGCCCAAACTGACATGTGGTTAATTTTTATTTCAATAAATCGCTTGCGTGTAGCGATATTTAGCTGCTGGAGGAAACCGAAGGTCCCAGTGAATACCTATGATGTTGGTCAGGTGACCCTACCCATTGACATCTTGTAGGGGGTATCTAAACCACACTCAATGGCAGACCTTATCGGCTCACGCGCACACGATACAGTGGGGGGGGGGCGAGAATGCGAGGATCACGCCCTCCGAACACGGCGAGCTGGAAACCAACGGACGAGGATAAAACTAACAAATGCCAGACGACCCTACTACTTGTCCAAATCCACATCACATTCCCCAATAAAGTACTTAAAGGACAATATTGGTGCCAGTCATTATAACATATGTGATAGAACTGGTAAAATACATTCCAAATATAATTTTAACTCAGAAATCATTTCTACGGAAGATGTGTAACAAACTCTTAAACACACGGGAAGTGACGTCAAACATGACAAACACGAGTTGTCCTTCTATATAATTGATTGAACTAACGAGCGATAACAGGCACGCAGGCGGATTTCATTTCTTTGACAATTCCATTGACGATGAAAAGTTATTATAATTGAAAAGGTGAGAGGATATCTGACAATTCAGAAAAAGAATTGGCTGTCGATCATTAGATAAAAGATAACGAACAAATTAGAGCAAGATGAATAAAAACAGCGGAATACACGGCATTGTCTTATCTAGTGACAGCCAATTCTACTTTTGAATTGTGAGATACCCTCTCATCGTCTTATAAAACAACTTTCCATCTTCAACGGAATTATCAGTGAAATGAAATTCGCCTGCGTGTCTGTTATCGTGCGTAACTTCAGTCAGTTATTTAGAAGGGCAACTCGTGTTTGTCATGTTTGACGTCACTTCCAGTATATATAAGAGTTTGTTACACATCTGCTGTAGCAATGATCTCTGTGTTCAAATTATATTTGGAATGTAGGATGTTAAAGAAAACTGAATATAATTATTTCATACGGGAACATAAAAAAAACAACTGAAAAACGTACATGCAGGTCAGAGATTTCATGGCGCAGCTGTTGCCATAGGTTACACCGTTATCACCACAGACTGGCATCCATATAAAAGGACAAGCAAGAAGACATGGATCCTCTGTAGTTGGAGCAGACCAACAACCTGTTAAATACAAATCATTTGATAAGAGGACAAGCAAGAAGACATTGTTCATCTGTACTTGCTGGAGCACACAGACAACCTGGTTCATGAATATCATTCATAATAAACAGACAAGCAAGAGGACATAGATCATCTGTTGTTGCAACACATAGACAACCTTGTTCATAAATCAATAACTGATCATCGCCAACAAAAAAAACAGCTAAACATATTATATCAATAATGAAATGGGGTCAACATCCTACTGCTCAGGGGCCTATTTCACGAAATTTTAACTAAGATAAGATCCCAATTTTAGTAATTTGATTGGATAATATTAGATTGATTTTAGTGCTTAGCCAATCAAAATTGAAGTATCTACGAAAATTGGATTTTATCTTAAGTTAAAATTTCGTGAAACAGGGCCCTGGGGCCTTATTCACGAAATTTTAACTAAGATAAAACCCACATTTTAGTTATATGATTGGATAATATTTGAGAGATTTTAGTGCTACTGCTTAGCCAATCAAAACTGAAGTATCTACTAAAATTTGGATTTTATCTTAAGTTAAGATTTCGTGAATCTGGGCCCTGCTCCGAGTGGAGCAAATAGGACGGATTTATACCATACAGTGTGCTATGGGTTAAATATTGCCTGACAGCGGCGCAAAGGCCTACAGCCAATACTTCTATTTCGTGCACACTAATGTGTACATGGGTAAAGTGTTTTCTTACCATCGGAACTGCGTTGCCCTTGTCAGATTATGTCCTACAACATTGACAAGACGGGGGGGGGGGGCAGGCCAGAAAATTCTGATGAACTTGCTCTGCCAGCATGGAGTTCGAATATGGGACATCCATGTTAGTCTGGATATGTATTGATGAAAAATAATTTATATTGTTAAGCCTACTGTACAACCACGATACAGTAATTAACCTTTATATTACACAGCGATTACTGTACATGTATAGGATATTAACCTACCCGACGTTAATATGATTGAGAACACGCGGGCGAAGCCCAACTATTCTCTATCTCTATCATATAATCTAGGGAAGAGTAGGTTTATATGGAAATAAAAAAAAACTACCGCCAGTTGTATATAGATATGTCTACTTACCTGCTGTAAAAAGAAGAAAAAACGTTAAAACCAGAAGCTTCATGCTGTCGTCTTCTCTAGCCAAAGTGTTGCTTAATCTTCGATTGCACCTTACTATGATAGCCTCTGCACCAGGTGCAGCCTTGATAACATCAATTTCAGATAAGATATAAAAACAAATATCTTGTATCAAGCCGGGACCACACGATCAGTACCTCACTGTTCTTCGGAATCCTTTGTGTATTATGCCAAAGGGCGTGGTGTGGAACCAGGTTAAACCAAAGCGTGTATCGGTAGTATGGTGACATAAAAGTCGCATCTTTTCTTGAATATTTGCAAAATTTTGTCCACGATACATAAGGTGGGGCAATTAGTAACACCATAGAAATATATAAATATTTGTATATTTATAAATAACGCAGCGTACTTGCGTCTTGTTTGCCCAACCTATTCCAGTAACAAATGGCAAAATTCGCCTATGGCTGCGCATGGGTATCTTGATGCTATGGTTGTGTGTTGTGTAGATGTTACGTTGCGTCACTGTGGCATCGCCACAGTCACAATACGATCCACCAACGCCAGGGGAAAACATCCGTGTGAGATGGGCTTTAGGTTCGGTTCTGTCTGGTATTGACCTACATACTCCCAGTGATAGCCTGGTTTTCAGGTATTACAATGTATTGTCCCGTTTTAGCTATTACTATACGATATGAAATGTAGATCGAATATTTACCAACAAAGAGGTGTGAAAATCTTCTCAATATGTCCGACGTGGTTTTACTAAATTGCCAATCGACACGACGCCATTGCTCAATTGTAGACCATCTTTACTAGGAAGAATCACTTCAGTTTCAATCCAATGTATACACAGAAACTGGAGTTATCGTCTCATCTGAACAAGAGGGTGCCACGCCGGAAATGTTAATCACGGGAACTTCAGCTTAGCGAGCAAACGCCTTACTTAGTGAGTCGCCGACTTTCCACAAAATAATAAACGTCAAGAATGTATTTTCGATTTTTATTTTTCGTCGACATTTATTGTGATTTCTACAAACAAAAACAGCCGAAATGAACACAAAAAAATCTTAACAATAACAATCTAATCATGCCTACCAGTGTTACTATGGCAACTCATAAACTATACATTAATCTTTTCAACAGCAAAACGAATAGCTTCTGTCATTAGGATTGCTAATGACAGTTCTCCTTGTGAGCAAACTTAGAATATATTAGCTAAGAAAGAAGTTTGCCATTGGCGTTTTACCATGGGCAAAAAACGTTATTTCCGGAAGATGACCTTTAGAGGCGGGCTTAAATAGAGATCGAAATATGATTGATCAAAATGGTGATTTACTTTATCTGATTTAGTAAGTCAATTAAAAGGGTGGATTTTAGAGTATTCAGACCACACAGAGCCAAACTGCGAAACATAAAATAACGCTAGCTTAAATAACGATAAGAGTTATGCCCCTTTATTGTCCGTAAACATTTTGAAATCCCAACAGCCTATTTTAATCCCGCATCTAAATCTCATCTTACGACGATTAAACTCCATGGTACCATAAACTTTACAATAAAGCCAAACATGACGGAAAATATCGGAATATATCGGAGAATGTCGATTGATAATATATATTTTTCGGGTCCATGCAGTTCAAAAGCGGGCGTCGAAAGTTACTATTTATAGCATATTTTAAACATACTTTATTACTTTAAAGTAAACGGATCAGACAAAAGTTACTAAAATTTTAAAAGGAGTCCTCTCCAATACAATAAAATTGTCGTAGGTGGTCAGTGAAATATGGTCAGTAGCATCTTTATGCTAGATATACTATATGTTATGGCAATCCAGGATGACTACGCGGTGTACTACTGTTAAATAACATTCAAATTGAATTATAACATAATATGACAAAACATAGGACTAAATTTACCAATCCATATCAATTTGTTTCTAATCAAAAGACTGTTTATTGATCATGGTATAATTGAAATAAACACATTGCTTGATGTACAGTTATAGCTGTCGATCAGAATATTGTAATTATTGCCATGCATCACGTGGTTCTAAAATAACAGTAATCTGATTAAACCATGTTAACACATAGATCCTCTTTCATGACGTAATTATTATTGTTGCGTAGTCAAGCCCGACATCATAGATAACCTTGTTTAAGCAAACACCGGAAGATTAACAAAACCGATTACTAAGCCTTACTGAGTTTGATTGAACGAGGCTACATGACAACAGCGTGTATATGACGAATCAGGAAGGCAGTGAAATTAAAATCATAAAAGCAAACAAAACCTTATTTAATAATTAATTGACACGTGTGTAAGGGTATTTATCAGAGGGTGGAAATCGTGGAACCTGGAGCAACCCACGAGATCACCCAGGCTATAACAGCTTACACCTCTGCTTGTCACTACAGGAAAGAAATTGAATCATCAAAATCATAAGAAAACTCCTCGTCTCTACTGGTGCCATGTTAGATGTAAAGGATAAATATGGTCGTAGTTTATTACACGTGGCTTGTCTGTGTAGTAAAACAATAGACTGTATTAAATACCTATTGGAACAAAGCCTTGATAAAGATGGTAGAGATAATGATAATAGGACACCTTTATTTTATTGTGTCATGTCTGACTATCAACAAGTAGAGAAAGTTAAATTCCTCGTCTCTACTGGTGCCATGTTGGATGCAATCATATTTAAAGGTGGTTGATTATCCTAATTTGTTTAAATAATGTATTGTAATGGGTATGGCTACAATTACTGTTTTTATACATTTTATATGACACGGTTGTTAAAGATACATTATGTAAGATTTAGATCTCGTCATTCGTATTATAATAGTTTTGCAATTGATAATGCAAAATGAATTTATTGAAACTTTCATTCACATTGCTCCATTGTGACGGTTTGACAAGAAGTGTGAACTAATTGCAACCGCCACACCAGTTCTTCGAAGCTTTGCGTCGCTTCACCATTTTTAGATTAAATCAAAATATGGCCGAACTGCTCGGATCACCTTAATATCGGAGATATCCGATGACATTGAGAGTTGATCATGGTCTAATTAAGACCATACATAACATTTCAGATCCTAAGAGAGACCCTTCAAAGACCTGCTCTTGCATAATGTATTTTTAACTGTATGACTGTACATCAGTATTATATAAATTATTTTTTTATACATAGTGTATGAAGGACATAAGTTATAATATAAACAAATGTTTTGTTATGTAGAAGATTTACATTTAGATTTGAAATAATTCAACAAAATATAAACAAATTGTACACATTCTTACATATAGTCTTAAACTTAACAATTGTTCTGACGTCTATGGGTTCTGACTAGAATTATATAATATGTATATTTTATACAAGGTAGTATGTCGACTGGACATTGATTGATATCGAACTCTTGTACCTGTATAGGTAGATAATCTACTGATGGAATATAATAGATTATTTACTGATCAAATACACTAGATCATCACGGTCATAGATAATCAGTCATCTGATTAATTGCGCCAAATATTGGCTTTTAGAAGATTTACCTACTCTTATTTTTAAAGTGAGATAGAGGGGGGTGTTTAACGTCCACCCGTCACAAACTAGGTCATTCCGGGACTAACTTGTGTTTAATTAATCCAAATGCGTGTAGGGGTCATTAGCAGTGAGAAGAAACCGGAGGGCCGGGAGAAAACCCATGAAGTTGCACAGGGAAGCAGGTAATAAAAACCACGCCATTTGATTGGAAGACAGACCTAACGACCTAAAGCTCACCATTCACACCCACCCCTTTCTTTAAAAACTCATAAAGATTTTATACTGGATATTAGTGGCAGGTACAAACAGTTTGATCATTGAAAGGAAAGATATGTATTGGACCGTGTCGATATTGAGTCGTAAACCGTGAATAGATCTTGTTTGTCAGTATCCTTTAACGAATATTTTGAATAGAAATGATTCCACTATCTAACTTATATATAATGCTTATTTTTTTAGGATTGTTATTTAATTTAAATTATACACTCTTTAAACAGAAATTTGGAAAACAAAATACAGTTCAATTCCGTAATTTCGACCTCGGATAACTCGACGATCAAGTTCCAAAAAATATTTTAGATTTATGTAAACGCACCCCTACTTTCACGTATACCTGGACGATTTCTAAAATCGCTTATTTAGTTTGCTTTATACGAAATTTTCGATTTTTAAGATTTTTCTTGTTACCGGACCTTAGTATATCCCGAGACAATATTGGTCTTAAAGGGCATCTGTACAATATTTATGCCGAGATCATTCTGGATTATTTTGATGACGTGTGGTTGAGATGTATCAGTTTATTACTGTTTTATTGCAGAGGTGATTTCAATAGAATTTTACATATATATATATATATGTATATTTTAAAATGACAATAATTCCAATTTCCTTCACGCGCATTAATGAAAACCAAAGTAACTTGTGTAAAACGAATTAATCGGCTGTGATTCCTTATACAATTTTCTAGCTGAATTTTAAGCGATGTTATTTTGAAAGCATACAACACAATTAATAAGCCACATATCTACATTACGTTTAGCACATCAACGATGCTTGTGATTTATGTAGTACACTAATATTGATGACGTGAACAAACTTGCAAAATGACGTGAACACATTGACGGAGGGAATGTTTTAAATGATAAAGAAGATGGAAGAATGAAGCAAGAAAAATTAGGTTCATTACATCTTCGTTTACAAGAAAAAGCAAAACAGACAACATCTCCAGCATCTGATATCCACACGCGCACATTAACTCATGAATGGTGGTGACGTTTTCTCAACACGTATCTGTGTACACAAAACTTGATGACGTAGATGATACAGTGACGTCATATATCTGGATACTATATCTACCAGTGTCAAAGGATTTCACTTTCACACATTGCACACCAAGAAAAGTAGTGGCGTAAAACATATTTGCCGTTCATAAAGATGATCAATATGTTCTCGGGAAACCAATAAATCCAAATTTCATCTTTCTACAGTGGACACAAAGAATGCAATAATGTAGTAAACGTTGTCGATGAACCAATGGATCAGATGGTGTATGCTTAATGAGCTCGCCTCATTCTGTAAAGTCGTAGTGTGAACACCGTTGACCACATAATGGAATGGCCTCAGTTGACCAGACAATGAACTAGTCTCTGATGACCAGACAATGAACTTTCTTGTCTCTACTGACCAAACAGTGGAATAGCTTCTGTTGACCTGAAACTGATCAGGCAGTGAACTAGTCTCCTTTGACCAGACAGTGAACCAGCCTCTGTTTATCCAACGGTGATACGACGGACAGCTCACTGGCAGATAATATAATGCTGACTCATCACGATCTGCACTGTGGACGTTGTCAACAGCAACATTTGTGTCACCAGTGATACACAACACTGGTAGATATGTTTTTATGAAGCGTGTTTTTTGATATTTCTAGTAAAGAAGTTTCCTGGTGATTTATTTTTTGACATTTGTTCTAGTTTCACCTCCACTTGCTCCTTGTCTGATTCTTCTTGGATTCTTTTGTGGAGCTGAACGTCCAAGAGTTCTTCCATATCCGCCTGAAATAAAGATAAAGAATTATTAAAAATATTCTCAGTTTTGCCAAATGCCATTTTCTGGTTACTCAAAATATGGCATGACTATTTTGGTTTGGCCATAGTACAAGAACTTATTTCATTTTAGACAAATCGACATAATACATAGAGCTCAATGTCACCATGATCGAGTTACTCAATGCGTGTGGGATAAAGCAGCATTAGGTCCCACTGTAACCTGGGTATCATTGAATCTTGTGTATTTAGCACTAATTTCTTTCACATTCGACTAATATCAAATCTTTCTTCAAATATTCGTTAAATTCGTAAAGAAATTAGTGCTAAATACCACAGATTAAATGATGCCCGGGTTGCAGTGTCTACGCCGACCAGACTGAGTTAGAAGTGTTAACATTGTTTACCTATAAGCCCATAAACGTTATTTGGTTGGGCTACCAATTTCATAATTTGAGTTTTCAAACACTATATTTGAATAATATGGAGGTTTGTGCGATAAAATAAGTTTGTAGATGACAATAATACTAGAAGTGGTTTGTTTTTAAATTGTAAAATCGGAAATTTATTGTTCACGTCGTTGTTACAATTTGTAAATATTTTATGTTAAAGTGACTGTCGCTTTGAAACATTTCAATTTGTAACTTTGTAACAGAGGTGCATGCTTGTGAAGAATCACAAAACATATATCAACGATACACCGTGTAAGAGCTAAAACTGCTTAAATCATTAATTAGACATTTATTCACAATCGAAGGCCATAATCAAATCCCTGGGCCATCGGATGAAATTTATTTTCAACGGATTTTAAAAAGATTACCAGTTGATAGATTGATTTTAAAAAATGAATTATCAAGACTTTGCGTATTGCAACATCAGCAGCAATGACAATTTTGACCAGACTGTTTTCTGTTTTTAAACTATCATCGCGAGAACTGCCAGCTCTTGATCGAAATCTTACATAATGAATCTTCATGGAAATATATCCATTCAAAGTAAAAGCACTATACACTCATTAAACGTTATACACATTCAGCATGCAATGAACAAGTATTAAAACATTCAGCATCCGATGAAAAAATATTAATACATTCAGCATCCAATGAAAAGGTATTAATATATTCAACGTCCAATGAAAAAGCATTAACACATTCAACATCCAATGAAAATGTATTAATATATTCAGCATCCAATGAAAACGTATTAATACAATCAACATCCAATAAAAACGTATTAATACAATCAACATCCAATGAAAACGTATTAATACAATCAAAGTCCAATGAACACGTTTTAATACATTCAACATCCAACGAAAAAAAAAGTACGTTCACCAACCAATGAAAAATAATAATACATTCAACATCCAATGAAAAATAAGAACACGTTCAACATCTAATGAAAAATAATAAAACAGAAATCAGCCAATGAAAAACAATAAAACAAAAAACTTTATAATAAGTCATAAAAGCGACAGTCTACTTAAAAATGGGACATCTACTGAATTTTGATGATTGCCTAAAATATTGAGAATATCATTTGATTGATAGATTTATTGATATATTTGAGAATAGGCACAATATTTGTCAAGTTAATGATTAGTGGTTCTGACGCAAACATATTTCTACGAACATAAAATTTCAAACGAAACAGGATAAGTTTTTGTTTATTGGGGTTTTTCTATTTTTTTGTGGGGGGGGGGGGGGTAACTCAATATACGATAAGTTTTTAAAAGAACCCACAAATTTCTCTTCAAATAGTACGCGATTTCACGCTGTACAAAATAATATACTTTTCGACCAGAACAATCTCGTGGGCACAGAGGCAGTCGAGTACCACAGGGTATGTTGGAGAGTATAGGGTGTAGACGTTTTATGTTAGAAAACCTCCAAATTGCCCTTAGGATATTTGGCAATGTCTCAAATACGTAGCAAAGCATTTTACCTCCAGATTTCTATAAGCCTTTGATTAAAATGCTGGGGATTTTTTTGTTATTCAATTTACTACAGATATGTAACTGTCATAGTTGATTAGAAATTAAAGATGAAATAATCTTTAGGACTGCGAAATACGACTTTGTTAAATTCATAGATAACTAATCTGCTGCTGAAACATTTACTGGTATTTACTGGGATCGGTTTGATCCATCCTATCTTAATGGTGTAATTAAGAATATTTTTTGGACTGTCGTGACTACATCTTAATTGTTTCATTTAGAATCTCTTCGGGACTGCAATGTTGAATCCATATTTTAGAATCTGTTTGGGGCTGTCCCGTCTACATGCTGACTGCAGTATTTAGAATCTGTTTGGGGATTACAGTGCCTATATATTGACTGTTATATATATAAAGCGTTTTGAACAACAATGCCTATATATTGATATATGAGTGAAAACGGATGAAAATAAATTAGATATGCCTTAGCCTTAACTATTAACTACGAGTCCGAGAGACCCACGAACACAAGCCTATAGATGAGATTATCCAGACATTCAACGATTATATAACGTGATGTTTACCTTATTTTTCGTTGAGGGATATGCTATCGATCTGCCTAATAAATTGATAAATACATCTGAACTCAAATTGGACAAATGTGTGACAACACTAAAACGCTTACTAAAAGTTCTGAAAGGGTATGGGTGGGCGAATGGTCTAAGATGGCACGTTGGATTATAATATGGTATGTCATTGAGTCAAGTGGTATGATATCGATTCGCCACTTGTACGTCACCAGGAATAAAGCCAGGCTGACACTTGCACGACTTCGTGGCACGCATTGGCACGACTCGAGTCGGCACGACATCGTCCGATTTGCGCAAACTCGTTGTGCCAATGCGGAAAGTGCGTAAACAATGCACAAACTATGCACAAACTATGCGCAAACTATGCGTCAACTCATCGTGCCAGTTCGTGCCAATGTGGACACTGATGGGCACGACAAAATCGTGACCAAAAGTTGTGCAAGTGTCAGCCTGGCTTTAGTGTCGCCTGTTCAACCGCGGTTTTCTTCCATTGTCAAAGAAGCTTACGCACACGCGAATTATTGGAATAAAGTTCATCTCCCTCAAAGTTTTAACCTAATTAAACAAGAGAAAAACTTTGAGCTACATTGGCAGTCTATAGATGCATTATGTAAGATTTAGATGACCGGCGGACAATTCTCGCTATAAATTACTTCATTATGGCTGTTTCGAGAAACGTGGGATCCAGATTGTCATCGCTACCGTTATTACGATAATACACAAAGTCTGGATTATTCATTTTAATGGGAGGATCTTGTTGAATCCCTCGAAACCAACGAGCATCCGGTGATCTAGAGAGTTGATAATGGCCCTGTTATTATATAACATTCAAGGCCAACAGAACGACCTGGGGCACTCGGATTTAACTCTTGCATAATGCATCTTGAATGCCGTAAACATTTTACGTGATTTTCATCATTTATACTCATAGGCGGGGTGTTAAAGTGGTGTCAGTTGTGCCAGATAAAGAAAGAAAACATAATATACCCTGCGAATACTTTTGTCATAATTGTGCTTGCTACTTCTAAGGACCCATCGGCGTGCAAGGCAATTATTGAGCCAAAATATACTCCAAATGAGCTGGTTAACGCCGAGATGTTCAAGATAAGCACGAGGACGAATAGTGAACACTTGGAACCTAACCTTTGCATTGGCAACTGACATCTATTCCCTGGAGCAGCATATGGCATATAACCCTTAAGCAGCATATGAATTCTAAACTCTGAGGCGGAAAATAAATGGAATGTTACTGAAATCAGTAATTGAGTTGGGCATGGAGACGAATAGTTAACACTTAGAACCTAGCAAGTAAAGTGTCAAATTGAATCTAACCTCTGCAGCAGCATATGGCATCTAACTCCCAAAGCAGCATATAAAACTTACTCTCTGAAGTAGCATATGAAACCTTCTGAAGCACCAAAGGGATGCTAACCTCTAAAGCAGTAAATGGAACCCTTGAAACCCTATTACGTATGTGGACATACTCTAAAAGAAGGGGATGAGGAGAAGTGACGATATGGTATAGGTTAAATAATGAGAACCTGTGTGAAACTTACCTGCCACTGATCTAATTCTTGTGATAATAAAACTTTCTGTCTAATGGCGGCCAATAATTGATTATTGAGGTTCATCATTTCCATTTTACACTGGACTAATTCTGTTTCCAATTCATGATTCCTGTAATATACAATGTAATACAATATCGAATGGGGTTTGACGTCTTATTTGCCTGTATCAAATGGGCCAATGAAGATGTGCGCGAGCGAGAAATGTGGTTTAATGTCCATTCGACATAAAAGGTCATTTCGGGAGTAACGCATGGTTCATTCGCTCGCGCGAATGCGGAGAAAACCAACAAAGTTGGACAGACGACCCTACTCCTTGTCACGTATAACCAGAGAATCAAAACCTCGCCAGTTGACTCAATGACAGACCCTTATGATACAGCGAGCATGTGCTGCTACGGGTTCGTTTACGTGTTCATGTGATCCAGCAAATCCCGAGGGACTGCCTGAGTCGTCATTGTGATCGAGAGTGGGGCCTGTCGGTTGGTGATCCAACACCTAACCAATATTGAGCCACTATTGGTCGTTCCACACAATAAATACAGTCTTTAAACGGTCGGAGTGTGATACCTTGGAACTTAACTGTGATATTACGAGACATGGGGTTCAAAGTTACAGAACCACAGATCTTTTCAATGTGAAAATTTGTATTTAATCTAATAAAAATGAAACACTTTGTCATCTACAGATAAAATGGTATTACTTTAATGAGGTTTCATCTCGTTCTTTCCTTGCTTGTTCTACTACGTCATTAGATGTTAGATCAGGTAGTTGATTATTCTGTAGTTGATCTCGTTCACTGCGAACCGCCATTAGTTGACTGTGCTGTGCTTGTAACTGTAGAAATATGAACGTATATATTAGATCACGTCCTGGTAGGTTGACAATAACAAACATCAACGCTTCGACAACAGAGGAACTCAAATCCAATAGCTTCTTTGCTAGGCATTTAGTAATTTATACAATTTCATGGATACAATTAATTCTATGTATACACAATTTTATGTAGACTGAAATTTTATGGAAACACCATTACTGGAATCATTATCATGCAACGTTTCGACGAGTATCCTCTTTGAAACGCTGCATGGTAATAAATCAGTAATCGTGTATCCATAAAATTGTATATTGCGGTGTTTTAAAGTCCAATAAAGTTGTAACTAAATAAACATATTTGTTATACAAAGGTAAGAAAAATTTCAACGATTTTCAACAAGAAATATATATTTTGCTCAGTTGGTATTTTGACCATAAAATTGATTTATCTGAAAGTCTCGCACGATGATAATGATAATCTCTTCATGTTGATGCATTCTCTGACATGCCAAAGTTTAAACGCACTGTTCTCTCTACAGTTGAAAACTACATAAAGTCAGGGGTTCGAGTACCGGAAATGTTGTACTAACCAATTATTCATAACATCGTTGCAATTATTCATACCATGATAGCAATGATTAATGACATGATTGCATTTATTCGTACCAGGATTGAAATGACTCCTAACAATTATTGCAATTATTCATTAAATGGTTGCAATTAATCATTGCATAATTGCTATTATTCATTACATAATTGCAATTATTCATTACATAATTGCAATTATTCATTACATAATTACAATTATTCATTACATAATTGCAATTATTCATTACATAATTGCAATTATTCATTACATAATTGCAATTATTCATTACATAATTGCAATTATTCATTACATAATTGCAATTATTCATTAAATAATTAAAATTATTCATTAAATAATTAAAATTATTCATTAAATAATTAAAATTATTCATTAAATAATTAAAATTATTCATTACATAATTGCAATTATTCATTACATAATTGAACTTATTCATAACATAATTGAAATTATTCATTACATAATTGCAATTATTCATTACATAATTGTAATTATTCATAACATGATTTGAAATTATTCATAACATCATTGAAATTATCCGGCCATGCCATGATTGCAATTATCCTTCCCATGATTGCAATTATTCATAACATGGTTTCAATTATTCATATCATGAATGCAATTATTCAAAACATGATCGCGTTTATTCATAACATGGTTGCATTTATTAAAAATTAGATTCTGTAATTTACAACATAATTATCTTATTTAAAAATTCAACTATATATTTGACATTAAATATTGGAAAACTTCTAACCAATTATATAATTGTAACTTAGATATTATTTGTTACATGTTCACTGTTGTCTGTTAACAGCATGTAATCAAAGTTTAATTAATGTGAAGTAATGTAAAATTAAAATAATCTAGAACTACCACAAAACACTATTTACAGCCTACAAAATTTGGGAAACAATTTTATAAAAGGGAAATCCTATTTTTATTGAAGAATTTCATGCATCTATTCTGATGTTTACGTCCTGCAATGAAATCGACATTGGAGAAACCAGAGAAGTAAAGTAGAAGAGGGTTGCATCTGTAAGTATTAGACAAGAGTTGTGGAGTGGGTAAGGGTTGTTAGTGTTCTGAAATTGGTTCTTCGAAATAACTATGCATACTAATAATTAACATGTCTCACGACAAAACAGTATGATCGAATCAGAATAGGTCGCCAAGGATTGAATAGGAGAAAAAGGGGCAACGACAGAAGATATTTGCAGATTTCACAAAACAAGAACAGGCGAAAATATTCACCAACAAAAGTTACAATGTATGTGTTTTAAGACCAAAGCGGTGCGGACAAGTTTACATTTAATGTTATTTAGTTAGTGAGATCTTGCCTGCGACGAATTTTATTTCTGATGTGTAAACAAAACTTCCAGGAAAATTTAAATTGGAGAGAGAGGGAAAATGGGGTTTAACGTCCACTCAACACAAACAGGGTCATTTCGGGACTAACATATGGTTTAATTTTATTTCAATTATTCGCTTTCGCGGAGGGGTCTTTAGCAGTGGGAAGAAACCGGAGTACCCGGAGAAAACCCACGAGGTTGGATAAGCGACCCTACTGCTTGTCACGTACAATCGGGGCTTTAAATTGGAAGGCAGGCAGATTACTATTTACTTCGGCTTGTTTTATAACCCTTACTTTACCAAACCAGCGCCTATCGCGAGCTTGTGATTTGTGTGAAATCTGATTCATGCAGAATGAACCACGAAGAAAGGTATTCGCAGCAGGCCAGACTTTTAAAAGCGTGAAAAGAAAAGCAATAATTTTAATCTATCTGAAAAGCCGCGTGTATTGTAAAGACGGTTTGTTCAGAATATTTCTCTGTCTTTTCTCAATCCTTCAATAAAAACTAAATCTGCATTTCGTTTCGGATTATTTTTTTGTGGACCAAAGCTACAAGGACATCGAGGAGATGTTCGATTGAACGTTCTGGAATTGAATTCTGTCAAACTAAAAATAGTGACAATCGATCGAGTGACAAAAAGATTTGGGACTAGAATGCATGCGCCAACTGCGTAACAATATATAACCATAACAGCTAAAACATATTCGTTCTGTTTAATTACGTGACGATTCTTCTAACTCTACCTTAGTTGGCGGTACTGACAGAACTGTAACAGTACTGAATTCTGCGTCACACGATTTTAAATCTTGACAATAAAATCAAGACTGATGATGAGAATTCTGAACAATCGATCTTATAATCATTTTAAATTCCTGGAGTAAAGTGATAATCTATGTTAGAGTTATTATCTGGCTACCAAGAAACTTGTAAAAAATGAAATAATAAAACTAAACAAATCTCCTATTAAAAGAACCACTAGA
Source organism: Patella depressa (assembly GCA_948474765.1). Lineage (NCBI taxonomy): Eukaryota > Metazoa > Mollusca > Gastropoda > Patellidae > Patella > Patella depressa. The sequence continues at coordinate 5,481,820 of OX419720.1, forward strand.
GACAAGTAATGTAAAATTATGTTAAACTGTGTAAAATCCTATATCCCTCACCTTTTGAATTAGATACTGAGAAGGAGAAAAAATCGGGAACAAATATTTAGTGAAGGTTTTGTAAAAATTTGTAAAAATATAACTTTAAGTGTTAAAGTCGTATATCTTTAGACAGGCGTTACACAGTATATCGCCCTCTCTCTATCACCCACAGCCATTAATGAAGTCTTTGTTTTCACATTTGATATAATTAAAATAAAAGTATTGTTCCAATCTCAAGCGTTTTAGTTCACAGACAAGAGAACAGTTTTCGCCCCACCAACCCTACTCCACACACTAACTCTCGGTGTTGTTGGAGTGTTTAATGATTTAAGCTTCCACGTTGTTCGTGGAAAATGAGGGTGTCACACGAAGACGGGAGGCCTTGAGTACACTACTTGGAACCTGCTAAGCCTACACAAAGACCGGAAGTTATGCGCACATTAGAAATCTGCACAGCCTACGAAAGGTGGAAGTTGAATGCTAATTCAATCTGTGCAGAGAACCGAACCGAAATAAAACGTCTTAATATATTAAACTAAATATACCTTGTGCGCCATGTTCGAGAATTCTCTATTTTTCTGCTCCAGTTGTTCATCACGAAGCTGTAAATCTAACTGATTCTGTTCTAGGTGGCGCTGTGTCATATCTAACTCTCTCTGTAATTCACCGATATGTTCCTCCATACCAGCCACAGCTCTTGAATCTAAACCCATAGCATCAGACTATAAAATAAAAACAATATATGATATCACATCTGGTTAAAAAAAAGTCGTTCAAAGATAATACCACATAGAACTGGTGCGGCCATTTGAAAACGTACCGAATGGGGGGGGGGGGTAGTGTGATTCCATTACCCGTTTGAATGTGACAAGGCATTTGGCCGCCTGTCCAATCTCGTGGGTTCTCTCCCACTGCTACAGACCCATAGGCGCAAGCAAATTATTGAAATAAAATGACCAAGTATGCGTTGACTTTAAACCCCTTTCATTGGTGTCGCGTGTGAGCAATAATATCAATATGGTTTATTTCAAATTTATAATTAGAATTTTTTTTATATAAGCCATAATAAATAATGCTTTTAACATATAAACGTTTAATTTAGAACTGTTTCAATTTTCACATCTAAACAAAAAGTTACAAACTATTAGATTGGCACACCAACCTTTCTGCAAGGGAACATCTGCATGTCTTCCATCAAGTCCCGTAACTCCCCCAACAAGCCAACAAGTTGAGCAGCCTTATCTCCCCTGGATGAAGGATCGTCATCGAATGAACTGCAGAAGGAAGATATTTCTTCACCTCGGATTTCAGCAATCATTTTCTTTAATTGTTTAAATACATCCAGCACAACCTTTCGCATCTAAAAACAGAAAATTGTAATTTTATATGAAGTTCGAACCCGATGGTGGCCGAGAGTTCCCCGGGATTTTTTCGGCTTGGTTTCCGCTAATCAAGGGTACAGCAGAGCCGAGGTGTATCGCAAGGATCGGCATCTTGGAACGGAAAACCACTTTGCCATGCACATGATAGAACATTTGAAAGTTTGAATTCAACTGCTATATGGTCAAAATGTCCGTCATATCACACTGTATGGTATGGCGTATACATGTCTGCATTATCCCGGTTGATGCAAAACGTAGGACGTTAAACCACATGGCATTCATTCGTATATTCATTTCCCTCAATTGTCCAATTAATTATTTCCTAATTAACGTATCAAACAATTCAACTTACTAAATCATCTTCACAATCCAGTGCTGGAGCTACGGGACGGGGAAATTCTGGCAGGAAGTCGAGGTCAGGTGACATGGTAGAGTGCGCAAGCAATCCCGGAAGTTCAATGTCGTCATCACATTCAAAGTCATCCATGTCCAACATCTCTGCAGACATACTACGTTGCCAACTGTCATTTAGTGAAAGCTGGTATAATTACAAAATCAGTGTTAGTAATAAACATATTTGCTTCAATTTCCAATTTCTATTTCAATATAATTAATGAATTTTCATGAATAATTAATATTTTCAAATATGGAATGTTAATTGATTAAGTTAGAGACAAAATAAGTAAACTGAAGAAGGGAGATTACTCACTCGATTTTACATGAATATTTAATCATATATTCAGAATATTCCCATTCAAATATTCAGAATATTTGTATGTCAATAAATATATATATGTTTAAAAGTTTCAAATACTTTGAAGTTACGTCTTAGTAACATAAAGGGAGATTACTCACTTGATCTGAGCCATTTGATGTGGATGGCGTTCTGGCATGCTCGTGTTCAGTACCGGATGATAATTGTGATAGTTCATTAAACAAGGTCTGTGATTGGTCGGCCTTGTTATTATCTGATGATCTGTGTAATGTTATATGATCTATGGTAGCTTGAAGATGCATGTTGGTCTCTTGTAGTTCCACCAATTCTCGTGTCTGCTTGTTAATCTGAAGTCAACCGGAAGTCGAGTATGTAAGAATATAGGTAGACAGGAAAATGTCAACCGGAAGTATTAGGAATATTGACATGACGTAAAGGGCCAATCAAAAGTCAAGTATGTAACAATGAAACACCGTAAATATAAACCGGAAGTATGCAACAATACCGAGAGGCCTTCAAATGTCAACCGGAGTTATTTAACAATACCGATAGGTCGTAAAAAGTCTACCGGGCGTATGCAACAATACGACAGAACGTGAAAAGGCAGATGGAATTAGGTATCAGCATTGACAGGACGTAACATGTCAACCAGAAGTCAGTTTTTATAAATGAATATCTAATTTATATAGTTCGGTTAGTGATCACATATGTTAACATGCGCCCTCGAGTATGCTTAATCGGTCGATAGGCCGAAAACACCAGGACAAACCGTGTACACGTTGATATTCTTGTAAAAAAAAAACCTTGTAAAATTGTAAAAAAAACCCTGCCAGTTGTCAATCGGCGAATAGTATGCAATCACAGACATATAAATTTGCCATTTTTCGTCACACAATGGCCGAAGTATAGTGTTGATTAAAAAACGCAACACAATTTATAGAAACAATCACTGGTGTATACGCATTCTTTATTTTATTACATGTGTATAAACCACTAATTGTTTTTCATTATAAATTGCGTCGTGTTTTTTTTATGTAATCAATCACTAAATACCACTCAAGCATTATAAGTTTGTTATAAACCAACCTGGACGTCTTTTTCTATCGATTGTCTTTCTAATAATAAAATCCTCTCTTGGGTTTCCTCCAGGGAACACGTATTAGATAATTTATCTTGATTTAAAGAATAAACTCTTCTCTCTAAATCAGCTTTTCTCTCTGTTAATAATTCAATCTCTTGTCTCATCAGATCTAATTGACTATGGTGTTCTGAACTGTTTGTATGACGTATCGCTATTTTATCTTTTAATTTCTGTATTTCTTCTCCTAGTTCCTCTTCACGTACATTACACTGTTAAAAACGAAAACAAACAGAAAATAAAATTACAGAATTATAAGATAGAAATTTAATTAACTACATAATTATTTCCCAATCCGTCGTCTGCTTTGGTCATGTTTCGGGAGATATTTCTATTAATTTCAGTTTTCATGTGATATGGTCGGAGTCGGGGATGAGGACAAACAGACTTTACTTACGAGGTCCCCTCTATCACGATTCGTGATACGACTCAAATCGTGGTTTTAATTGTGAAGTAAACGTAGTAACCCTACACCCACCCCCACCCACCCCCCACACACACCATATTTTCAGATGTGCGTTCGCTTGCATGTTAATTACTTTAAATTAAACAAAAATCGTAATTGCGTATGACGGGAGAGCCTTTTCTACAGCATTACGCAATGTGTAGTAAAAAAAAGAGAAAATACAGGGCGTGCACACAAATTTCTAAATCAATTATTACATAGACGTTATTAAATAAAATGTGGAGAGGTCTATACCTATTACATCGAACATATTAACTGCGCTATACCTCACTGACTTTAAGATTAAAGGGGGCTATAGAAATAGTACATCATAAAGCACATAGACAAACAAACTGCTCTTATTACGTACATATTTATTAAACCATCAGTCATTCAATATATCCTATTGTACCTCGGACTTTATTATTAATGCAGTCCATATAACCGCCCCTTTTTAAATATTAAATTTGACACGCCAATTAGACTGTACTGAAAAATAGCACGTATGTTACAAATTAAGTATTTACACTGTGTCCCAATATTTCGGGTAAAGAAATCCAATTAGGGAATACTGTAAAATCACATGACGAATCTCGTGTACGGGGTAAACTTTAATGGCGTTCTAGAACACTTGAGACACATTCTCGTAGTTAACAATTATCCTGTAACTTTCTACAAGATACGGTTATGTCATGAAAAGTACTGTATGTTTAATTAAAGATATATTTAGAGAAAAAGCACGGTTCTTGCTATAGGGAGAGATACAAATGTGTTTCAACGTCCACTCGAAATAACCCAGACCATTTTTGGGACTAACATATGGTTTCATTTTATTTCAATAAATCGTTTGGGGGGTCTTCAGCAGTGGGAGGAAACCGGAGAACCTGGAGCAACCCTGCGCCTTGTCACGTACAACAGAGGAATCGAAACGACGCCAGTTGCCGCAATGACAGACCTTATGATACAGCGCGTATGCACTAGCCATTCATAGCGCCACTATCCGGTAAATCCAAATCCCCGGTTGTACTTGGCAAGAAGTAGAGTCGCCTGTCCAACCTCGTGGGTTTTCTCCTGGTATTCCGGTTTCCTCCCACTGATAAAGACCCCTCCGCGCTAGCGAATTATTGAAATAAAATTAAACCATGCGTTAGTCCCGAAATGACCTAGTTTGTGTCGAGAGGACGTTAAAACCCATTTCTCTCTCTCTCTCTCTCTCATATTCTTGTTTGTCAAGTACCATTCATAGTCTCGATTGCCAGTCCTTTTATCGGCTGGTATATTAACGTTCAATATTCCATTCAATATGTAAGCCATCCGAGGCAGGGCTTGTTATTCAGGGCTATACTACAGGTCAATGATCGATAATGTTGAATGAGGTTTTTTTTAAGAAGAAGTCGGGTGTGAGAACCAGACCAGATGTTACATTGTATATTGTATATCTATTCTTCTGATATTCTATAGACGCCTACTGGACCATTCATATCTTTAATAATATTTCCTTAATAATAATAATCAGTTATTGACAATGATCCGAATACAAAATACAGTATAATTATAAAAAAAACGTGAAATACGGTTAGAATTCAGTTCAACATATGTAGAAAAAACACCGAAGTCAAAATTCACTTCTTCAAGAAATAATCTTGTGGTGAACAATAAACGATCCTTTATCTTTATCATCGATAAATAACGAAATGGTTAAAGCAGAAACTTTTATGGTTGGCCTGATGTATATTGATATTTAACTAAATTTCTTTGATGACCAAATTCCGCAAAAAACGACATAAGGGCTACACATAAAAACTACCGCTAGTCCAATTGCTCAACAAATACTTGTCGGTGGTACTGGACAGGGCAGAACATGTGATGTCTAGTCATTCGTATGGGACAAAAACCACAGCCCAGTGTACACATTGGGGTGCGCATAAAATAACTCTTGGCGGTTGGAATTCGATATAAAAGTAGACGCGTAACGCCTTTGTTCCTCGTAGCACACTGTACTGCGTATGCCCGTCTTCGATAGCCCAAACTGTTTCAATGGCATTTAGTAATTGAACTAGAGTATACAGGTCACAATTCTATGGAATACAATTACTGCTTATTTTACTAAGCGACTTAGCTTCTCTAGCCATTACGTAATAGAGAAGCAGGCGCGGATCCAGAGGGGGCGGGGGGGGGGGACCAGCGCACGACCCCTCTTTTTTTGAGGTGTCGAACAATTTCTCGCGGGAGAGGAGAACAAAAATAGTTTAGGTTGGAAATCGTAATTTACAGTACTAGTATGAAATTAGTCTTTGTGAGCATTTTTCCCACTCAAAAATCACGGCTCGGGCTTCGCACTCCCAAGTGGGTGCAGCACCCCTCCCCCCTTCCCCCCCTTCTGAAAATCCTGGATCCGCCCCTGAGAAGCTTAGTCGAAACGTCGCTCAGTAATAAGCAGTAATTGTATTCCATAGAATTGTGACCTGTATATTCAATTGCCCAGTCGGTGTAGAATTAGGACGTTAACCCCCCATTTTGTTCCATGTCAATTTGCTGTCAATCGTAAGAATAGTAACAATCGAGTTAAAATACAAATATCGGCCTACGTGTATATACGCTCACTGAATAATAAAACACCTCAACCAACCACGATAGTTGACACAAAGTTGCCGTGTTTAATAACGTCACAATTTTACTCAGACCATCTCCGTTGTCAGGACTCACTAAACTGTGACAGGACTGAAGTCCGATAGTAATTCTGTCAATTCGGAAAGTTCCCAGGGTAACGATCGAGTATCTGCATTATGAAATGAAAATGTAGTAATATACAAAAAAGACACAAAATATTGAATTGGGGTGTAACTTCCTGTTCAGCTCCGACATGGCTAGTAAAGACGAGCATACGCCATAAAGTGTGCTATGGGTGAATTTTGCCCCGGAAGCGGCACAATGGCTTACTTCTTATATCAAAATCCAGTTGCCAACGGATCTTTTACGTGTACGTCCTCAGTTTTTCGAACCATCCGAACGGCTAGACAGTTGTCCATGTCTTCCGTCTTGCGCCACTGACAATGAGAAACCACGCCGGAAAATCCGATGAACCTTCTCGGCCAATCCAGTGATAGAACACGTGACCTTCAGGCGAGCAAGCCAGCGTCCTACCCACCGTGACTCCTCGAAACGTTCCGGGATAACGATCGAGCGTCCCCATTGTATAATGAAAATGTGACACTAAGTATTGTATTATGTAAACACTTATCTATATTTTACACGTACTTGCTGTACTATCTCTTGGGAAATCAAACAGAGTTCTACAATCATATGGATACCGAATAAAATATGCCCTTTTTAATTCTTTACAGTAAAGAGTGACTGTCGAAAATATGATATCTATGGCAGTGTTTGATTGTCAACCCGGACCGATCCGAAGTTACAGAATTACATTTGGCTGACATGAAACTAAGTCTAATAAAAGTTCTGACAGTTCCGAAGACAGGCTTGGCATCTTGACATAATCCAACGTTACAGCTGAGCATAGGATGAAATATCACATGACTCATCACCAGAAATCTTCGACATTTTTCGAGTGATTGGTTGAATTGAATTTAGTGATGTACAAAAAAACCCTGGCGGGTGTTTATGCTTTAGGTCAAGGTTATTTGTAACAACATTGTTTAAGAATAAAGACTGCGTGGTAAATACTGTATTTATGCATTAGGATTACACCAAAAACTGGTTTACCATTGATGACCTCTCCATAGATTATTGAGGTTACCGGTCACTTCTTGGGTGTGTTTATGACCTAATAAATAACACGCTGCCCTAACCATAAGTACCAATTAGGAGTAGGGTCGCCTGTCCAACCTTGTGGATTTTAGTCAGGTCCTCCAGTGCCCTACCCCCGCTAAAGATCCCTACGCGCAAGCCAATTTATTGAAATTAAATTGAGCCATATAATAGTCTCGAAATGACATAGATTGTGTCGAGTGGACGTAAAACCCTATTTCTGTCTCTTTCTCGTATGTACACTGTAAGATAGTCGCAATATTCCCAATGGCTGCAGAGTATTCAACAATGTTTTTGATTTAATACATAGCAGATAGGTTATGTACAAGGCAGGTTTGGGGCTATACAACCTGGTGGGTGCTGACGTAGCATAGCATTATATAAAACAGTTGTATATACTTAGAATAGGTACCGATTTTAGAGCTGATAGATTATGTACATGTTAAGTTTGACACTGGGTGCTGACGTGTCATTATCAAACATGTGTATTTATTTAGAACACGGGTAGTAATATCTCCAGGTCATTATAGATATTCTGTAGACAACATCTGTTGTTTTTATCGACAGAAAAAAACTTTAAGTTGTATCGACACGAAATGAGGGAATAATAACTCAATACTGGGTCGAGCGTGTCTGGAATATACTAGAAACGTATCGATAGTAGCCGACTATTGAACGTCTGCTTTCGAAGAAGTGATATGTTCGCTCACAACATACTGTAGGGCGTCGTTAAATCTCATTAACCACAATATCTTCTTTGCTATTATATCACCCCCTCCTCCATTGCACCACCATCAAGGTGTTAATATATCCACATAATCATCATCAAAGTGTTATAAGATTGCCCCTTCCCCAGGGTGTTATCATAGTCCGGGGTGTTATTATAGTCCACGTTGTATAGCTATTATATATCCCCATCAGTTTACCTCATCATCAAGGTGTTATATTATATTCCCGTCGCCGTCAAGGTTTTATTATATTACCCCGTCATCAAAGGGTTATAATACCCCTACCCCAAATCATGGTGTTATATCCCCCCTTCCACCACCATCAAGGTGTTATTATTTCCCCCTTCCCACCACCAAAGTGTTATCATACCCCCACCCCCACCATCAACGTGTCACTACAGTCCATTTCTCCATCAAGCTGTTTTATCATATTCCAGTTGTCCTCACCATCAAGGTGCTATATATATTATATTCCTCCACCATCAAGGTGTTATATTATTCACGTCAGTATAGTTACTATATCGATCTATGTATTTAATTCAAACCTCAGATTAATACAAGAACCACCGGATGTTGTATTATAGTAATCTACACAACTCATTCATAACCCAAGCTCATTTAATAACCTGTACGTATTCATAATCACACATAACCACTCGTATCTATATTATATTTAATATCTTCTCCTGACAGACTGGTCGATACGATCACTATTATTCATAATCATATTCCCAATATTAAATACACTACGATCGATCTTACTCTTCAAAATACAAACATTAGTGAAATTATTGAAATTTCGTAGTCTTCGTAATTGCTGCGTAGTAAAATGGGCGGCCATTGTCGTTATACGATGTGTCACGTAATGATATGGCTATCTAAACTGTTGGAATTTTCCGTTTTTCTTAGGAAATAACCAGAGATTGCTCTGTGTGATAGAACGTGCAGGGTGATACAACATAGAAACCTTGGGGGAATCTATGGAGAGAAGATGGAGACGTCTATACGTGACGTATGTTCGACATGCTTACCCCAGTTGGTTCAACAAGTCCCAGGAACTGACAATAATGTTTGAGAATGTGGTACATAGCCCCCCCCCCCTTTTTTTTCATTCAGGTACATATCGTTTTAACATACAGGTATCGTTCTCTGAATATACTTTTATCACTATGTAAAGATAGCTGACTGTGGATGAAATTAAAAAATCTAGTTCACAAAGTTGATGCATAATTGTTAAAATAAGCATGTAGATTTTTATGGCAAACGAAGATTTAATTATATTTACTACAATGAATTTCAGTGATACACTATATTTCAGTCTATTATTCAATAGGTGAAAGATCGCATTAATTCGTATTACAGATCACATTACATGTATTATAGTTAATGTCAGGGGTAGTCAGAGTTTATTATTCAATAGATAAAAAAAGGTATAGGTTTGTATTACATGTGACAGATCACTCACCATAATAATATATACCTGACTATAGTTATTTATAGCTGCGTTTACACCTAATCAAGGGGAGGAGAACAGTTGGGCGTTAAACTCCACTGTATTTCATTAAATCTAATCGAGGACAGGCATATTTCTCTCCCTCCCTTCCCTCTTTCTCCCTCCATCTCTCTCTCCGTCCCTTCCCCCTCTCTCCCCTCCCCTCTCCACTCTCTCTCTCTCTCTCTCTCTCTCTCTCTCTCTATCTGTGTTCAGGTTGACTGTGGTTAATGTTTGATATACCATGTATTATTTGAGCAGAAAGAGTTTGTATATCATCAGAATGAGTATCCAGGGAATACCAGCTTGTATGTTCATTGTTTTAATATCCATAATGGAAATACGACCAGATATCTATATTGTTGGACACATTTATCCGTTCAGCTCATCTCTACCAGCAATAAATCCTGACTTTCAATTGAAAACCAAATAGTAATCACTCGCTACAATATTTTTTTCCTAATTTTAGTTATCTACAATCAATGATTCAGTCACCGTGCCTACTCCCGTCTCCGTTCATAGAAACATTAACATAATTTGATTAAAACACAGATCCTATTTCGTTTCGTTTTTTATAGTTTAAATTTGTATTTGTCTTTACTACACTAGGATCTGGAAGAGTTGTTATATAACCCACGTTCTGGTGGGTGTGAAGGATTGGTCAATGAAACTGTCTGTTACGACGAGCTCTTGGTGTGTGATGCACGGAACTGAATTTAAACATCAACGCTGATTGATTAATCAATGCCTAACATCACAGAGTCAAAATCTGCTCGTATGCCCCTGACGCGACCTTCCAGCACAACCAATCAAATATTCATGCAATGTAGTGTAGTTTGGGCCATCGAAAGTATAAAAAAAACGAAACGAAATATAGATATGTGTTTTAATCAGATAGGCATTAACTGTAAACAATGGGGTTTTTTTTATTGTTGAACTCGATGGTCATCCAGGGTTTTATTTTAATATTCGCAGATGCTAAACACCTCGAAAAGTAGGCGTAATGATAATACGAGAAACATAATCCTATTGTCTAAAGTTTATTTTAGATTAAATCTATTTATGTTAAATCTGTTTAAACTTTAAACTTTCCATCTTAAATTACATATGCAGATAACATAATTATGTATCCGATTGATTAACTCAACCGGCGTGGAAATAAATATGTAGGTATCCGGCGTGGACGTAAATATGTATCCGTTTGAAAGCCTCACCCGGCATGGAAGTTAATATGTGTCCGTTTGATTAACTCTCTGAGCGCGGAAATATGTGTGATTAACTCATCGGTAGTTGAAAGAAATGGCCATCCGTGTGATTAACTCATCGGGAGTTGAAAGAAATAGCTATCCGTTGGATTAACTCATCCCGCGTGGAAGTAAATATGTATCCGTGTGATTCACTCACCCAGAGATGCAATAAATATACAATGTATAAGTCTTATTAGCCCATCAAATGTACAATCAGGCTAACTGGGTGGTTTACTCGGTTAACGCGGACTTAAGTCCCCCGAACTAAGGAATAAAATAATCAACTCACCTGTCGAATTTGTTCTGTTAATCTCTCGTTTTGTTGCACGAGATCTCTGATGGTATGGGATCGTTCTTTATCCCCTAACAGAGAATTATGTTGGTTGTCTTCTAGTTGCTGGTGAAGATGGTTTATGTCGTACTGTAGTTCTTTCACGGTGTTCTCATATTCCATCTCCATCTTCTCCAGTCGTAGATGTAGACCATACTTCTCTTGTTCTAATTCCTGATAAAAACGAATCAAAAATATTAGTCTGGTATCTTATGAGCAGGTTTGCGATTGGATGTGGACATTCCGGGAAACAAAACGCCAAATCAATCTGATTACAATATTTCGTTTCGGTTTTTTTTGTTTTTTTTTGTTTGCTTTCGATGGCCCCAACTACTAATAAAGCCAAGTGGTTTTGATTCACCGCTTGCACGTCACAGGGGGTAGGGGCGCCTGTCCAACCTCTTGTGTTTTCTCCGAGTACCCCAAATTTCTCCTACAGCTAACGACTCCTACGCCCAAACGAATTATTGAAATAAAATTGAACTATATGTTAGGCCCGAAATGACCTAGTTTGTGTCGAGTGGACTTTAAATTACATTTGTCTCTCCTTGCTACATGTAAATACAGATTGGAATGAATTTGGTTCATGTAAGGTGACGTATTGTGAATTGTCACAGGAAACACTTTTTTAATCAAAATATATCAAAATGTACTTCTTTAAAGGGTGCATCTCAATGATTAAGGGTTTTCACATACTGAAACTCAGTCTAAATCTCCCAGACCGTTCAAGCGTCAACCCGGAAAACGACATTATTATCATTCAGGAAATCATCCATCAATTGTTGTGATATTACAAATCGCTTCTTCATGTAGCCGTAACAGAAGAAAGGAAACGGTGGGTTATCTCATTTTTACCCAATGTTAACAAGTTTATAAGTTATAGAAATGTCGTAACAGAACAATTAAACTGTGTGTAATCTTATTTTTACGTAATCTTTACTACTTGATAAGTTATAAAAATGTGTACCGCTCCTCTTCTCTTATTTCCGTGATCATGTATTAGCTTTGTTAATAACAAGGATGATATATCGTAACCCTATCGTACTCCAACATGATAAACATTATATTAGCGAACTCAACGTCCCCTTATAAACCGAGGAATAAAATCAATGTCTTAACGTGTGAGCGTCAGATCCGAGTGGGGGAGAAACTAAACCCATTTAATTCATTTCATTTAGGTTTGATAACTAGGGTTCAATAACAGCATTCCCGCAGAACCCCCAACATAAACAACATCAGATGTGGAACTTAAAATGTCAATACGGAAAGAGATGAGTTATAAATGTAAATGTTAAACCCTTTAAACATATTTTAAACCCATGCTTTGACATTAAACCAATGTTTGAGTAAACATAAAGCAGTCATAAAAATGAGTAAGTCACAGCATGATAACCTACTTACATCATTTGTTGGATAATAAACATGTGAAGGTGGGGGGTAACACGACTTGGATCGGTTTGTTAGGTAATAAACATAGGGTAGGCAGGGGTAACACGCTGAGGTCAGTCTGTTAGATAATAAACACAGGGTAGGCTGGGGTAACACGTCTGAGGCAGGTTAGCTCTGTGTCAGATATAAAATTGTCTATTTCATAAGGGGGGGGGGTCGGTGGGTAGGACACTGACTCGCTAAGCTTGCGGTCCTGTATTCGATCCCTGCGTTGACCAAGATACATGTAGTTCATCGGGATTTTCCATTGTCAGTGACGTAGGGCGGAGGGATTGGCAAGGGACGGTGTATAGTCATTCGGATGAAATGAAAAACGGAGGATCCGTGAACACATTGCACGTAAAAGAACCCTTGAGAGCTGGACTTTGATATAAATGTAGGCCGTAGTGCCGCAGTTCGGGCAAAATCGCCCTCATGGCACATTGTATGGCGTATGCCCGTCTTCATAAGCCCCATCAGCGCAGAACAGTAGGACGTTAAATACAATCTCATTTATATTTTACTAGAATATTGTAGGTCTACAGATAATCCACTATGGAGATATAACCGACGATGTGTTCGACTGTTGACATAATAATTCAAAATGAAAATAAACTTAAAACATACGCCAACATCAACATAATTTCGAAGCAACATTTTAATTGTACAGATCCCGGCCCATTCCTAATCAAAATAACAAATCAGTTGAACCCAGTTCAAAACTTTATTTGACCAAAATCAAATCGACTTGGTGTCTTTAAAGATGAAAGTTAGCTATCAAATTCTACTAAAAAATAATTTTATAGTTTGAATCGATATAAAGCTGTGATCAAAGATTGATAAATACACAGCTCTGGGTCAAAAATACAGTAATCTACCTAGGAGTAGACATGCGGAATAGATAGGTTGGTTGGTAGGGAAAGACAGAGAAAGAGAGAGAGAGGACAGAGGGATAGGAGGTTTAACCTCCACTCGACACAAACTAGGTCATTTCGGGACTAACATATAGTTCAATTTTATTTCAATAATTCGCTTGTGCGTAAGGGTCTATAGCCAACGGTGGTAATCAGGGGACCCGGAGAAAACCCACGATGTTGGTGAGGCGACCCTACTCATGGGCACACACCAGCGGGGAATCGAAACTACGCCACTTGACTCAATGACAGGCCTTTTAATCTTATAATTAAACCACTAGACCACACATACTCCCACCTGTGGTGTATACCTGTATGCTAACGATCACGGTAAATTACCTGGAGGTGTGATATTATAACAGATAATCTGGTATGACAGTTCGCTAATCTCCTGACAAACATGTAACCGTGCTAATTTCGCCCATTTCTCGAATAAAATGAATAAATTATCCGGATGTAACTCGAATAAAATGAATAAATTATCCGGAATCTGTATTATTATTATGTTGAAATTAGAGTCACGCCAGTTGGAAATTTTAGCCAATCTTCATACAAACACATCCCGTCCATTTCCCAAATAAAAACTGGTTCGTGACTGTTTCTGATTATTTGGGACCGCGATGTAGCAACGCGGTATCATACATTTTAATCCCATTCGGGGTATTATTATTGGACAGAATTATTCAATACCGATACCCTCATATCTACCGAAAATAGAATTATCAAAGTGTGTTGTATAATTACCAAAGAGTTTTATTCATAATTCAAATATGCATTTGCCTTAAAGTCAAGTTCATAACCAAAATAACTTCAAAGTATTGGCTGGAGGGTAATTTTCTGATTATGTTCACGTTTCGATTTCATGTCAATAATTCGCGTGTGCATAGGGGACTTTAATAGTGGGGGAGGGGAACCGGAGGACCCGGGGAAAACCCACGAGGTCAGACAGGCGACCCTAGTCCTTGCCACGTACAAACGGGGAATCGACGCTACACAAGTTGACTGCATAAAAGACCTTATAGTAACCTAGTGAAAGGGATTAAAATCTATTATTGACTATTGGTAGAAGGATTAACTCGGGGTCGAGGTTATATAAAGTATAACTGTTGAGGGTGTTGAAACCTGGACTACTACAGCTTAACTTCACCATAGGACAACTTGTGTTGCTAAATCCACAAACATTTGTTTTATTTTTAACACGAAATCCCACTGGTCACAGCTGACCATTCTTAAAACTTTAAAAGAGTGGCTTGCATCGGATTCTCCCAGTTCGAAACAAAGGCTACTCGACATAGTAGACGATTGTTTAAGAGGACAATAGTATTAATAAAAATACATATTAAAAGAAAACAAAATGACCAGCTGTCAGAAATGCAACAAATTAATAATCAGTTATTTTATTCATAATAACGCCGGATTAATCTTCCACTTGTATATTTGGTCGTTCGAATGCAACGGATAACATTTGTACAAATAAGCTCGTGGGTTTCCTGTGGGCACTGGTTTTCTCCCACTGCTAAAGACTCCTACGCGCAAGCGAATTATTGAAATAAAATTAAACCATGTGTTCGTCCCGAAATGACCTAGTTTGTGTCGAGTAGACATTAAACCCATCTCTCTCTCTCTCTCTCTCTCTCTCTTCAAATAAGCACGAACAAGCTCCCTTGACAAAATGTCAAAATGTACAAAATGTAGGCAGAAACGGCCCGCTATTTGATATTGGTATATAAAACGTATTCGGTCGCTGGGAAACAACGGACAAGTTAAATGGAATGAATTGAAATGGTGGTTAACGTTTTTGCTCCGACTGGAGCTAATGAAGACGTCATGCGCAACACAGTGAGCCATGTGCGACATTTTGCCCGGATAGGGATATGTTACATACATGCCAATATGTACAGGGAACCTTGGTTTTTCGTCCCATGCGAAAGACTAGACAAGTGTCACTGTCAGTCCCGGAGTCCTACAACGGGCTGGTACTGTACGTTTAAGATCCCTTTGACAGAATATTGGCGGAATGATGCGTTACATTATATTAGGGGTATGTTTGGTCGCTGCAGGAAAGCAGCGTGAGTACAAATGGTATTTTTAATTATTCCAGAACATCGGATACCATATGTAGGTCAACTAAGAAGATTAACCAGTTTGTTATGCCTGGTCACAGATCGGCAATAACCTGCTACCGTTTCTAGTTTAATTAAGAAACTCAAACAATTTGCAATGCGTGGTCACAGATCGGGAATAAAATATAAATCAGTCGATGGCCAGAGACAGTGAGGATAAGATAAAAAACAAATGTAAGTAACTGCTGACAACAGATACAGAAATATCGACCAGTTATTAACGTTGATCAATATATACATATAATAAATGTTTCCGCATCAGTAAATAATTAACACCTGAATCGTTCACTAGCTTCAGACAGGGCTAGCTGTTAGCTTTCTCATTACTTATCATATAGTCAATACTTATATCGACTTTTTCACCCGTACAGGTAAAAAGCCAGGGTTTACTACATGTACATGTATGTTAACTCTCCGGGTTTTAGATACTCGGGAAACCATATCCTGTTTTCTTAATAACACTCATCACGGCATTCTTGGCTAAATTGGGAGGGAGAGAGAGAGAGGGGGGGGGGGTAACCTATTGAAAGTAGTTTTAGCTATGTCTTATGTGTTAACTATACACGCACGCAAATCACTGTGTTAACCAGTTGTTAGCTATATGTCAGCTAGCTTTTCGCGATTTTTAAGCTTCTGCTTAGCTATGTGTCAGCTAGTTGCTTAAGCTTTAACTTAGCTATGAGTTAACGATTGTTTAACTACGTGTACTCTCCAGTAATCGATCATCAGTATGTCAGGTTGAGCATAATTTTACATGAATCAGTTGAAATTAGTTTTAGTTCATCGATTCAAACACCCATATCTTGATAACTGGAGCTTCACGTAGCTTCGGGCTAATTGTTATATATTTATTCTCGTATCTAAATGACATATCTATACCCCTGGTGTAGTCAGAACTGGTAAGAATAAGCTTGATGTATTCGATTTGACCCCAAGATATAGATGTATATACATCTCGTGAGAGGAAAAATTGGTTGTAACGTCAACTCGACACAAACCAGGTCACTTTGAGACTAATGTATGGTTTAATTTTAGCGTAAAGGTGTTGTCTGCAATGGGGAGGGGATACACAAGACCCTCTCATGGTCACGTAAGAGTGGTGAATCGAAATCACGCCAGGTCACTCAATTTCAAACCTTGTGATCGAACGTCCACGCGTTAGGCCATTCTGTACCCAAACCCCTTTCACTAAACGGTTTAACTTAGAAACTTTGAAATTACTAACCTCTAGTCTGTGTGAGAATTCATCAGAAGCCTGTTCGGCTTTTTTCTCCAAGTCTTGATTCTTCTCTAACAAAGCTTTACCAAGTTCAGCAGCTAATAGGAGATCACGTTCCCGCTGTTCTAGCTGACTGTAAACATCCGGTTCCTCTTCTTCTGGTATCCCTCCTTCCCCATCCTCCTCCCTCCCACCGTCCTCCATATTATACATCTCAACCTGGTGTTGTAGTTCCTCGTCCATTAGGAGACTCATATTTAGCTGATGATGGAGATATATTTCTCTAATCCTTTTCCAGAATTGTCACAAAGATTGGTTTATTTATTATTGTTTTTTCTATAATAAGTTATTCGGAAGAATCACTTTATTGACACGGTGACATCCAAATTTACGTGCAAAACCACCAAAAACTAATTTACAAATCCAAACTCGCTTTGAAAACCTTCCAAAACCGATTCACAAATCTTAACACAAGTCCTCACTTTCTTCTGTTCACTCCAGTTAATAAATTCCACACGGTTTCACTTCTCTTTCTAATAATCCAATTTATTTATCCTTTCTTGGGTCTTGGATGATGGTTCGGGTTGTTCTATCAATGTCGTTTAAACACTTTCACGGAAACACGTGTTTGTTATGACACGGGCAGTGGCTACAACTTGTAATGTTTGATAATAAAAACACACACAGGGATCTGTCCTTATTACACCTAGATTAACCAATTATCATAATTAGGGTCGGCCTTGACCAACAATTCAATTCCTTAATCGGGTTAATCCGTTAATCTATCAACAATTAAAGTTAGTTAATTCATCGTTTATGAATTCATTCATTATTTTGTTTACTTTCGGTTTCGTTTACCTTGTCACTATGGTAACGCTATACACAGATCGGGTAATTTAATTATCTAATAAACACCCGCAATAATTTGACCTTCGTAATATATCAAATGTTTGTTTCACACCGTGGCTTTAATGACGTTATATTTTAACACAAAATCTTAAAACAAATAGAGATTCTGTCGTAAATTTATTTAAACATTCGTTTCTCTGTTTTAAAATTTTAAGTTAGATTCAAAACTGTTCTTACTGGTAATTTTGTGAGGTATGAAATAGAAAATCTAATTTTGAGATATTCTAAAATAAATGAGATTGTTGAGGGGGGGGGGGGTTCTTGAATTAAAACCAGATTTTCCAAATTATTGCGATTTTTTAAGGTTTGAGATATTTTTTAAAATCATACGGTTATGGTTAGAACAATAAATGAGATAGTATGGCTTATACTCAGATCGCAGCAACTAAACAGATGGCTTTGAAAATTAAATGTTTACATAGGAAAGGGTTACTGTTAAAGTTGTTTTTGAGTCGAAAGTTTAAAGGTTGTATTTGAGTTGAAAGGTTATATTTGTAGAAAGTGAGAAATGAGTTATTTTTCTACAATTTTAAAAGTTTATACACTATATACAATTATATCTATAGCCTGTGTATTACATAGTTCAGTTATTACACACTATATGACGTATTATAAACTTTATGACGTAGATATATATATAGTACGTATATCAAAACCATACGCCGTGTATTACATCCCTCACGTGTTAAACACGTATTCAACACTATATTACGTAGAATAATATAGTACGTATATTGAGACCATTAAACTGTGTATTACATTGCTCAAATATTAAACACTTTGTGACGTATTCAACACTTTATGACGTAGAATAATATTGTATGTATATTGAGACCATAAACTGTGTATTACATTGATCAAATATTAAACACATATAAACTGTGCATTACATTATTGCCTGGAATACACTTTATACACTTATTTAACATGGTATATTAATACATTGTATAACATATTATAACGGTAGATTCTTCTACATTGTTCCAATTTCTCTTTTTATCTCGTGCGTATTATTATATCTGGGTTGTTTTGTATTACATCAGAATGGCGTGATTCATTGATTTCTGGATAAAATTGTTTTTTCATTAGGTAATGATTTGTACACGAGTAATTCACCTAGAAAATATCCACGGCTTTTATAACATCCAAAGTTTATAGAGTTTAATGGTACACCATCTGTAATATAAATATACACTTTAATATATGTAAGGAACATTAGAGACATAATTTCGATACTAACATATGCCACAATTCTATTCCAATAAATCGCTTGTGTTTAAAGATATTTTGCTGGGGGTGGGGGTGCAGAACACCTAAAGAATAACTTGACTGTGTTTAAAGATATTTTGCTGGGGGTGGGGGTGCAGAACACCTAAAGAATAACTTGACTGTGTTTAAAGATATTTTGCTGGGGGTGGGGGTGCAGAACACCTAAAGAATAACTTGACTCAATATCGAACCTTTCAAACCCGAGCGCAAACGTGCCCCCTCCCCTCGCCCTCGATCAAGGTAAATGTGAAT
Source organism: Patella depressa (assembly GCA_948474765.1). NCBI lineage: Eukaryota > Metazoa > Mollusca > Gastropoda > Patellidae > Patella > Patella depressa. Next base: position 5,501,213 of record OX419720.1, read on the forward strand.
AACTCATATTTTAATCTAGTTACGACAATGTCTTACTTTCGTTCATAATATCAGAGTCGTAAAATAAACAACCTTAAAATAAAACGAAACGAATTGTGGGTTTTAATAGTACTAATGCCGTACTACTTTACTACACCGGAACGTCGCTGTCCGGGCAAAATTCTCCTGTCTCATATTATACATGTAACCACAGTATTGTGTTGACGCGACATTACTATTCCACTCTTTTTGATACTCAGTTCTCTACTCGTTCATATTAGCGAGCACGTAAAAGATTCCTTGGCAGTTGGAATTCGATATAAGATAGCACCACTGTGTGGGCAACATTTTACTCAGGGCACACTGGCTGACATATGTTCGTTTTCATTAGCCATGTTCGAGGAAGAACAGTAGGACGATAAAGACCATTCCATTCTCGTTGCCACTGAAATTTGGGGGGTTGGGATGGCCTAGTGGTCTGGAGTGCCGCGCTTTGACCTTTAGCTGGCCGGTCACATCTGGCTTGCGGCTGTGGTTTTGATCCCTGGTGTGAGCGTATGTGGCATGGAGATAGGGGCGCCTTCTCAACCTCGTGGGTTTCCTCTGGGCACTCCGATTTCCTCCCACTGCTAAAGACCCCTACGCGCAAGCGAATTATTGAAATAAAATTAAACCATATGTTAGTCCCGAAATGATCTAGTTTGTGTCGAGTGGACGTTAAGCCCCATTTCTTTCTCTCTCTGTCACTGAAATTTGACTGTTGGTTCGGATCGATGACACTCTACACTGTATCAATAATGTACAGTCAAGTCGTCCTGTGATTTATATTTTCAATTAATTGATTACATGTACATGGCCTTGTTTCGGTCTATGATTCATCCGGTTACTCGGTCTGTCGTTTAATCGTACGAAATGAAATGAAATGATATTTAACATCCTACTGTTCTGCTCCTAAACTGGGCCAATGAAGACGGACATACGCCATACAGTGTGCTATGAGGGAAATTTTATCGCGACACAATGGCCTACTCTTATACCGAATTCCAACTGCCAAGAGATCTTTTACGTGCATGCCAATGTGTACACGGGGCCTCGTGTCAGGCCCTCCGTCCTGCGTCTTTAATCGTACGATTCACCCTAAATAAAAATAAAATATTATTGACTATACCCCCTTAATTCCATGCTATGGATCTTATCCCACTAATGTTTATCAAATTGTGGTGGGGCAGTGAGGAGAGGTAATGCGTGCGCTTTAGATAATAAGGTCTGTCATTGAATAAAATGGCGTGGTTTTGACCCAGGTATTAATTCCCCTAGTATTGAAATAAAATTGTATCGTATGTTAGTCTAGAAGCAGCCTAGTTGTGTTTAGTTTTCGTTATGTTAATGGTTTATCAGGCATGCCCACGTGGATATAAGATGAAGACGTTGTCTCGTGACTTTAATGTCACATAGATCTATATATTTATATTAAAGGAGTTCAAAGACCCCTCCCCAACCCCGACTTCCCCCTCCACCCCCTACTTTCACTCTCCGCCACAACCAAATTAAATTCATTAATCATATAAATCTTGCTAATTTTCTCTTCAATCCTCTCTTAATTTGTAAATAAAATATATTTAAACTAAAGATTCCCTATTTGTCTGTCTATTGAATTAAGGTTAACGTCCTACTGCCCTGGTCCGACTGGACTAATGAAGATGGAGCCTGTCTAGAGAGAGAGAGAGAGAAAGAGAGAGAGAGAGAGAGATAGAGAGAGGGAGGGATCAGACTATGCCCGAATTAATTAGGTAACATTTGGAGAGAGAGGGAGGGAGAGAGAGAGGGAGACAGATATAGACAGAATGTAAGAGAGAGGGGGCTGAACGTACACTAGAGAGAGAGAGAGGGGGTAACGTCCACTCGACACAAACTAGGTAATTTCGGGACTAACATATGGTTTTATTTCATTTCATAGGGGTCTTTAGCAGTGGGAGGCAACCGGAAGACCCGGAGAAAACCCACGATGTTGGACAGCGACCTGTCTATAGAAGACTGGTGACAACTCATATAACTGTGACGTGTAAATGATAATCGTCTGTGACTATAAAAAGACTATTTCTCACGTAATCTATTAATACAATATTCTATAAATAACCTGCTATACTCCACCCTCCCTTCTGTCATATTAAAATTACAATTTAAATTGTATCACAGTCGATCTCGTGTGAATATTATTTATAAAAAGCTTTCACGTGTATATACAATACTGACTCCCCGCTTATATATCAAAAATACACCCCAAATTGTATAAATGACGCAATTAAAAAAACATATGATAGGTTAAGTGGGGCGTGGGAGAGACAAGTGGGGTTTAACGTCCACTCGACACAAACTAGGTCATTTCGGGACTAACATGATTCAACTTTATTTCAATAATTCGTTTGCGTGTATGGGTCTTTGGCAGTGGAATGACACTGGAGGTGGGCGTTGGGATAGGACGTTAAACCCCATTTCATTGCAATTCTGTAGTTCTATAGTTAATGCGTTATTTCATAATTGCATCATTTCTGAAATTTGAAGTCTATTTTTGATATTATACAAGGAAAAGTAACCTGCTAGTCGAACGTGTTACATTTGGGGACGTTAAACCCCATTTCATTCCGAGATGTTACCTGTGGAGTATTATAACGTTACGAAATCATTCTAATTGTATGTTACCTGCGGGATTATAACATCACGCAATCATTCTAACTGTATGTTACCCGTGGGGACGTTAAACCCCAATTCATTCCTACATGTTACCTGAACGATTATAACATCACGCAATCATTCTACCTGGTTAGAAATAATAATAATAATAACCCTAGTCGACGGGTCGTGTGAATTATTATTGATTACCCTAGAACACATCGACTAACCCACGTCATTATATATATATAAACAGGTGATATATAATTTTACCTAGGTTTGTATCAAAGCGACTGTATCGGTCTAATTATTCTACCTGGTCTTTACAGGTGAGCAGGTAATTAGATGACGTGCAGGATGAAAGATGCTAATCTAATCCGGAGTACAAGACGATCAATATTTCATCTCTTATAAACCCCACATCTCCATCCCTCATCTGTTGATTTTAACAGGTAAAAAATCTCACCTGTAATCAGTTGTAAATTACAGGTAGAATGTTACACCTGTTTATTAAAATCGAATATCAATAATCACTAATCTATAACTTTAAATCCGTCATTTTTAGATTATAATATTCACATTCATCACCAGATTATGACGATTTCGTCTTCTCTTAACTCACCTGAGCTCGTGTCGCGTGGTAAACCTCACAGGTAACACGGTAATCAGTTATTTAACATATGTTTTATATCCCACGTGTATATAAAGCTAGATATAAACTCCAATCTTTAAACGAAATTTTCTCCAGTTAATTTCCATGTTGACAGGTAAAAAGTGACCCAGGTTGGTGTTGTTGATTATCTTCGTCTACCTGCAGGCAAACACTACGTCACGTACGCGTTGAACTATTGTAGACCCAATCATCATGTCATTCATAATATGATTAGCTGCACACGTAACATGAGAGACATGATGACAGCAACACAATGCATTGTTTTAGTCTCGATCTTCAGAGCGTTTGTGGCTGCTGAAAAATCGATAAAGCCAAATAACTTGATGATCGCGTGGATAAAAACAATCGATTTTGTTTTTAAGTGTAATATTATCAAGGACAGACAACTCGTGTTGTATTGTTTAATGTGTAATGAGGCGTGGCTTATCGATGATTGACAGCTGGTTTTAATGAACAGGTAAATGGCAGCGCGTGATTACCTGTGTATTAAAGGAGAGGTTAATAATTGATGAGTTATAATTAGTCGCCTACCTGTCAGCCTCAGGTAATTTATACCTGCCCCTATATTAATATAAGATATACCTCATAGGTTACAAATAGGTGACATACTAGAGAATTAGTTATATATATATATATATATAATATATGTATACATGCATTTATCTACCGTAAACAAAAAAGTACTTGTGCTTTATCTAATTTATTATATATATATATGTATTGTTGCTGTTTTTTCGTTGTGGATACTTCTTATATACAATCTTCATCATAAAAACTTTTTTTTTAGTTTATTTAACCGCGGAGAGCTGACAATTGCGCCATGAACAAACACTGAATGGAACGTGCGCGTCATAAATACACCCTATTATTATTATCATCGTTGCCTGTCTCGACTAGCTTCCGTGTTCGTGGTACTTATGTAAAGATGCAACAATTACTCGTCTCCTTGAATCCTGTTTTTATATTGAATACATTTTTACAGCAGTTGAGAATTCATTATTATCATGTTTGACATTTTTCGCATCTGTTGTCTTTAGGTAAAACTCGGGGGTCGCGGTGGCTAAGTGGATAAGGCGCTGGTTCGCTAGCCTCGAGGTCGGGTGTTCGATTTCTGCATTGGCCGAGAGAGTTCATCTCGATTTTTCGGCGTGATTTCCCCTTGTCAGTGAAGCAGGACGGAGGGTCTGACAAGGACAGCTGTCTAGTCATTCTGATGGGACGAAAAACCGTGTAACATTGGCGTGCACGTTAAGGATCACTTGGCAGTTGGAATGCGATGAAAGAGTAGACCGTAGCGCCGCTGCCCGGGCAAAATGTCCCTAATTGCACACTGTATGGCGTATACCCGTTTTCCATTAGCCCAGTTTAGGAGCAGAACAGTAGGACATTAAACCCCATTTTATTTAATTATTAATATAAACATATTGATTTGGTGTAGAATTTATAAATTCTTTGTATATTGTTTTACTTATTATCATTCGGTCGTCGGCATACATTGATTAAAATACTCAATAGTATACATATTTCCGATCGATCTGAGATATTGTAATATAAATATTGAAATATAAAGCAACACCATTGAAAAATACATGATAAAACACAACATGATAACTGATAAACCCCCCTGCTCAGCTACATAAAATTAAATCACAAAGTGATCCTACATCAGTATAAAAATGATTTCTCTGTTTAAAAAGCTCAATTTGTATTATGCCTATGTAATTTAGAGAAGATGATGGCAGATTTCCGTAACAGAAACCTGGCAAACCCCCTCCTGCAAAAATTCCTGGATCCGCACCTGTAAACGCAACATGATAACTGATAAAACACAACGTGATACCTGATAAACACAACATGATATCGGATAAACACAACATGATACCTGATAAACGCAACATGATACCTGATAAACACAACATGATTCCTTGATAAACGGAACATGTTACCTGATAAACGCAACATAACATGATAACACAGGGTTTTTTATTGTTATTATTATGTACACGATTTTCACAAATGATATGCAAGTTGGTTTATACCTCATACACCAGTTAGAAATGAAATGAAATGAAACGGGGTTTAACGTTCTGTCTTTCTGCTCCTAACCTTGTGCTAATGAAGATGGGCATAAACAATGCAGTGTGCTATAAAGAAAATTTTGCCGGGGCAGCGGCGCTACGCCTACTTCGTCCTGCATCACTGAAAATTTGGATGAACTTTCTCTGCCAATACAGGGATCGAACACCCGACCTCCAGGATAGCGAGCTAGCGTCTTACCCACTTCCACTTAGCCACGTGATCCCCGATGTCTTTGGTAGATTCGGATGACTGGCGATGTTTGGGCTATAGGCTTAGCAGCTGACATGCTGGAACCCAAGAACTCAACATCAAGGAGTCTTCCGACCAAAATGTAAAATTTTTGTTTAAATACAAAACACTTTTTTTACTTGCACTGTATCGTCGTTAAAGGGCAATATTGGTATCAATCATTATCGCAAATGTGATAGAACTGGTTTTAAACATTTTCCAAATATAATTTTAACACAGAGATCATTGCTACGATAGATGAGTGGTAAAGGTTTTAACAATCGGAAGTGACGAACGCAAAAGGAAAACACGAATTATCCCTCTATGTAACTGACTGGGGTTTGTAGACCCCACATTTACCTAACAACATATCTCAGACTTAAGCGGCTGCCAAAATAGCGATGTTATCATAGCATTAAGGTAGCCAAGTCTCTAACTCAGTATCATCCACAGTCTTTGACATTGAAAACGTGAACTATTTATCAATTAAAATAAACTTTGATATTATTATCTTACCCGGAAAATGTGGCTCTTGGTATCCAATGTTGAAGAGAAAATAAACACTGGTAACGAATCGTGTACGATAATGCGTTTCGGCGCTATTTGTAACAGGGAACTCGAGGAACGAGGCCTGACATATTCCACAAGTCATATCCAACGGTGGCCTCACATTCTTATCTGGAATGTACAATAAATACTATCGGTGTATCCAAAGTTGAAGAGAAAATAAATATTGGTAACAAATCGTGTACGGTAATGCGTTTCGGCGCTATTTGTAACAGGGAACTCGACGAACGAGGCCTGACATATATGGATTGTACAATAAATACCATCGGTGTAGACTGAAAAAACAGACACTAGAGATTGCCATTCGATTGAGAATTCTAGCGTATTTCGAGAGAGAGAGAGAGAGAGAGAAATGGGGTTTAACGTCCACTCAACACAAACTAGGTCATTTCGGGACTAACATATGGTTTAATTTTATTTCAATAATTCGCTTGCGCGTAGGAGTCTTTAGCAGTGGGAGGAAACCGGAGTGCCCGGAGGAAACCCACGAGGTTGAGAAGGCGCCCCTATCTCCATGTCACATACGCTCACACCAGGGCTCGAAACCACACCCGCAAGCCAGAGGTGACCGGCCAGCTAGAGGTCGAAGCGCGGCACTCTAGACCACTAGGCCATCCCACCCACCCGTATTTCGACGAACATAAGTAATTTGAAATTACATTCACATTACATTATTATACGCGTTACTACCCATTTGTGTCAATTTCTAGGTCCCAAATCTTAACGATTTACCTCTTTTAAGGACAGAAGTCATTTAGTTCGTATTTCATTCCGTTCTGTTTAAAACTCGATTTTTAACTTTATTCAACTTAGCAGTGGTAATGATGTTTGTTTGTTTGCATGTTTGTTTGTGTGAGGTAAACATTTAAACACGCACCTGCAACCGTCAGCGAGCAGACGACCAGTTTGTGTCACGAGACCTTGAAATGAGTCGATGTCTGCAACTTATCCTATGTTTCGTCATCTTAGTCACTCTAGGTAAGATTTAGTTTAATACTATCGTCATTTCAAAATGTGTTGACACTGAAGAATAGTTTCTTAAAGATACGATAGATTATGTGAGGTAAGATAAAGAGTTGGCACTATACTAGTTCAAAAATGGATAATGTAAAGGCAATTTGCTGGAAATTTCAGTCAAATTGACCCACTATAAAGCCTCGATCATCATTACTAAAGTGAATACGATAAAAAGCATAGTCTAGATTATCCATATTTTGATTTAATTATCAATGAGTGTTAAGCAGTGTATGTGATTCTAATCCAGTAAATATCGCAGACTAGCGATGCGATCGAGAGTTGATTATGGCCTGGATATGTTAATTAATGTCAGATTAATAATTTAGATAATATCTAAGACCTATAGAAAGACCTGCAATAGGCAGATTTAGCTCTTGCATAATGTATGTTTAAGGCACCTTTGGTTGTTATATTCATTGACTATTTATAGATCAGGGTTTTCGAACAAAAATTTTTAAGTTGCAATTTTAAAGGGTCCCACAAACGTTAATTGTTTCACTCATCGTTAGTGTTGGAATAAGCTACAACCCCAGAATAAAGCACTACGGCAATTCCATAGAAATGGTGTAGAATAGAAAAAGGCACTTTTTAAATGATTTTCCTATGGTCATTTAGGCTTAAAAACAAAACATGGGTGGAAATATTCTTTATTGTTTGTTTGAAATAAGTTACACGCCGATCAGCTATTGAATGAAAATGAAGGCTAACGCATTTCTGACCCGATCTTTATTTACCATTTAATTATTTTTGATAGTCCTTCGATGGCTATTCTTCGGTGTGAAGGTGTGTAAAGAACCACGGACAGTTGGAATTTGAAATAACAGTAGGCACAAATGTCGGTCAAAATTTCCCCTACAATACATTGCATATTAATTGTGGCGTTTGCTTTAGTCTTTGTTAGCCTAAATGTTGTAGCTAGTTAAATTTGATTTCAATTTTATGGTCGGACCATCATAAAGAATCAATACCGGTACGATTTTGTTCGAATTTTATAGACAGTTGGTTTCGTATTTAACCTCTTGCCTTCTCGCTAGTTTTGAAAATACGAAAGTGATGTTGCCGTATTTCCTTCAGACAATATAGAAAGTGTGTTACTTACCAACGCGAATGCACACAGAGAGAGAGAGAGAGAGAGAGAGAGAGAGAGAGAGAGGGGGAGGGGGAGAAAGGGACAGATATGGGGTTTAATTATTTTTCCAGATGTACTTCAAATATATATTTTATTTTTAGAATTTAATCTCCAGAAAGAAACAAGTTGATATTGAGAGGTAATCGACTTACCTCGATGTCACCCCTCTCGGTGATTGTAGCGGTCCAGCGAATATGACATCGACCTCCAGACTAGAAAGCCAGCGTCTTACTCGCTTAGCCGCCGTGGCTTCCAATGTATCGGAACGCTGCTATTTAGGAAATATTTCCCCATGACTTCAATGCATGGCGTGATTAACCCGGTTGGAGTATAACCATAGGACGTTAAACCCTATTTCCTAAAATAAGAGGGTCAACACTTTTCATACTTGCTTTTAAGCCGCAGCAGTAATAAAAAAATATCTTTGCGGTTAGAAGTGTTGTTAGTACGGTGATCACGTGGAGACTGCTAGACTGAGTTCACACCTTGCTGACAAATGTTGTCCATCAGAGCAACACCACTTGCAAGAACATTCTACAATCCGACTAAATCGACTTGAATTATCACGTCAGTTCCATATGTACCTCTCGTCACGACTGTTAGATTTTTTATTTTTTTTTTATTTTTCTCTGGTCATAGAAAACTAAACAAACCAGACGCGTGACAAAATGCAATAGATGCTTAAAATAGAAAGAAGAAGGAGAACAGAAGTAATTAACCTACATTCCAAATTTACTACTGTAGTTCAATCATCTCAATTTCATCTCACTACGCTCCTTAGTCCGACGTATATTATCACAACGCCCCTTAGTCCGACGTACATTATCACAACGCTCCTTAGTTCGACGTCTATTATCACAACGCTCCTTAGTTCGACGTCTATTGTCACAACGACCCTTAGTCCGAAATCTATTATCACGTAGTCCGACGGTTAGTTTTGCAACGTTACATTGTCCGACTGTTATTCTTAGTCCCGCTTTTATTTCCACGACGCTAATAAGCCCGACGTTTCTGAACCAACGTTAATTAGTCCAACGCTACCTAGTCCGACGTTGATTGTACCAAAGCTACATAGTCCGACGTTATTGGCCCAACGTTACTTAGTAAGATGTTTATTGACAACATTTACCTGTCAGAAGCTACCTAATCCGACACTAGTGGAGGCAGACCACTATTAAATTTCATCAACTCGGTAGATCGTCTATTTACAACAAATCTCTCTCTCTGTCTCATTTCCCCCCTTTTGCATGCCCATTTTATGTTGATTTTTTGGTCTAGAATGGACGAAGGAGGTTCGAAATACCATATTCTGCCAGGTTTTGGTAAATATTTATGATTTTGAGGCGTAATGACAACGGAGTTATCAGGTTGGCTACGATGGTATGTACAGCAACTAGTTACATGTTTTTAGTATATTTCTTTAAGTTAGTGTATCTCAAAATTTTGGTGGTCAACCTCATACAAATTTTAGTACAAATTTGTTTCTCTATCTGTAGTGAAAAGCATTCAGCCCAACGAAAATTTGGGAGAAAATTGGAGATGCGCATAGAGTCCAGAATTCACATTGGTGTCAATCGGGACATTAATGGTGGTCTGTCTCCTAATAAGCTCGAAGCTACTTAGACGATAATTAACCTGACGCTATTTAGCCCGACGCTACTTTGTAAGACGTTACTAAGTCTGACTCTATTTAGCCCAAAGTTCATTGTGCCGACTCTACTTAGTCCGCCGTTTATTGTGACGACTCTATATAGCCCAATGTTTATTGTGCCGACCCTGCTTAGCGTAACGTTTATTGTACCGACTCTTGTTAGCCCGACGTTTATTGTGTCGACTCTGCTTAGCCCGACGTTTATTTTGCAGAATCTGCTTAGCCTAACGTTTATTGTGCCGACTCTGCTTAGCCCAACGTTTATTGTGCCGACTCGGTTTAGTCCAACGTTTATTTTGCCGACAACTTAGCCCGATATTTATTTTGCCGACGCTGCTTAGCCCAACGTTTATTGTACCGACACTACTTACCCCGACGTTTATTGTGCCGACTCTGTTTAGCCCAATGTTTATTGTGCCGACTCTGGTTAGCCCAACGTTACTTATTCCGATGTTTGCTGGTCCGATGTCATCGTACACAAGAGAGAAACCTTTATATGTCATTTATATATTTTTACAGTTGTGACACAGGATGAATACCCATGGAAACCATGCCAACATGGTGCCGGTTGCTTCTGTCCGCCAGGAAAGTTTGGTAAATGTGCCCATGGAGAATGTCACTGCCATGAAGGTAAGTTACTGTCAGAATAATCTATGGTGCCATTTTATTGTTTGGCCGGTGACACTATCGTGTATCCTATCGCTAAGTCGGACACCATTTCACCAAATAGATATTTCGCAGATTCCTGAGGCCATGGCCCGGGGAATCTCTCATTAGCGTCTTATCAAACTAAGCATTCCAATGCGTATGATATTTGCCACTGGAACCTTACAAATCTTTTAGAGATAAGAAGAGGTTAAATTATATACATGGGAGTTAATTCCCTTGTATATAATACAGAATGCTTCGTCTGTACTGTTATGAATTATTCTATGGGGATGCTCGATTCACAATTCCGGAATTGAATTTCAAAACTGGTGTCAATCGAGTGAAAAGGAGAATTTCGGGATACAACGCATGTGCCGACTGCATAAAACATATCTCAACGAATTTTGCTAGCTGAAACATATTTGTTATTTAAAATACGTCACGATTCCACTCACACCGCCTCAGCTGTCGGGACTGACAGAACTGTCACAGGAATTAATTCCGTGTCACTCGATTGCAATTCTATCGATTCGGGACGTTCTGGACGGTGAATCGAGCATCCCCTATAAGTTTGACCGATTTCTGGACTACTTTATTTCAATCTGATTAAAAAATAGATCTGTATTTCGTTTCGTTTGTTTTATGCTTTCGATGGCCTACACCATAGAAATCAAACTGATCCCGCGGTGAATATTCGCTTGGCCGCCACAATCACTGATAAGCATGACATCGACGAGACTTAATAAGTTCGGCATATTAACATTTTTACTCTCAAACATTTTTAAAGGCGTTTGAAGTATTCGTAGTTAAAAAATATTTCCTATTTAGTGTATATAGGTTAAATGCATCATTTTGCCCGGAGCAGTTACGTCTTATGTAAACAATGCACGAGCCGTTGAGTCAATGACTAACGTCATGTGAAGTCAATACACGTGTTGTAGACAGTCATCTGTGACAGAGATAATTCGTAAGTAATTCTCGGTGAAACAGATTGCATAGAAATATATGCATATCTGACAAAGGTGGTCCTTTCAAGGGCCGCAGCGAGCCGCTTCGGACCTATGACGTCCTACATTGATAAATCAATCAGCGGTGACGTTTCTATTGGTTTACCCACAGTTACGTGCATGGCACACCAATAAGTCGCCGTAACAGGTCGTTTTATTGGATAACTAACCTCTCACTTCAACCCAAACGCCAGCAATATAATCACTCGGCAAACCTCGACAGATTCCGGAACCTATATCTAGTCTCGACTGTATGACGAATTCCGCCATATTGGAACTACTTTATAGGCCCCGAATGGAACATGGCTGCGTCCATGGTGTATTGTTTGTTTGTAATAGCATCAAGTTTTCTTGTTAAAGTAAACCGGTAGCCACATCGCAAATGTATGGGCGTAGGTACGTATCACTTACTGTCACACAGCCGAGACTAGATGTAGGTCCCGGGATCTGTCGAGGTTTGCCGAGTGTAATATAATAACTCTTCCAAATCCAATATAGTAAAATTTTGTACTATAAAGAACGAAACGAAATAGGATCTGTGTTTAAATCATTTTGATTTGATTTGGTTTATTTTTAAATATATTGTGTTTTGTATATTTTTCAGAGAGTGCTCATATGAATTGTGAGTTTAATATAGATTGTGTGAAGTTATGTGATCGACTAGATGCTATTTGTTTTAATGATCATCATTGTCATTGTAACTCTAAACACGTTAAAAAATACGTGGAATAATCTCAGCCAATGAGATAACGGGCACCTGCAGGGCTATTAATAGACTTCATCTTCTTCAGACAGTTTTCATCTTGAACAAAAGTTATCATTTTACTCACAAGAAGTTTTAATTAAATCTATAAAAGGCGCTGATCAGTATATTTACGGTGATATAGACGGACAAAAATATTCTAAAACTAATAAATATGTAATATTTGTAAAAGTAACTAAGATCTTATATTTGGGGCCATGGTGGTTAAATGCTGGCTCATTAAACCAGGAGGTACCGGGTTCGATTCCAGTTTAGTCAGGACGGAGATCCCACAGAATTAAGAACTCTTGGTAGTTTAAATTCAAAATAAGAGTAATGCATGTCTTCATTTGCCTAGTCGACGCAGAGTATTTGGCTAAGGTAGATCTTAGTTTTTCGTCCCATCTGAAATATGCAAACCTACCCTTGTTAGTGTCTCAGGTCCAACACTCCTGACTTTCGAATTGCTGGTTTGCCTTATAGTCCGGGTTTGAATTGAGGGAGGTGCCACCTGGAGAGGTAGAAATTCTCATATGGTTTTTCTTAACCAGTTTTTTATGCTGAACAAGAATATATATGGGTATCTACGTTTTGGCGGAATATGAAGAGCGCCCTCACTTTTTTTTATTTTCAGGAGCATGGAATACAGTCGCAGCTTCTTTGGGAATAAGTCTAATAAAAACTAATGCAAAACATGGTCAAACATGCATCATGTTACTTACTCAACCCATATAGTCACTATATTATATGTGAGATTTCGGAGGCCATTTTGAAAAAGTGTCCTAAAGAGAAAAGGTTCAGGATATGGCCTGTTTACCTCATCTATTTTTGTTCAGTATAAAAATCTGGTCTAGAAAACCCACATGAGAATTTCTACATCATTTCATTTATTATGTCCTGGTCACAGGCACTTGAAGGGATTAAATAAATTAAAATAAAACTTCTTACTACTGCTTGACTAAATATATTATATTATACTATAGTCAGGCAGTAGTACGAAATTTTATTTTAATTTATTTTAATCCCTTCAAGGTTTCTCAGATAAGCGATAACATTTCAAGGGAGATAAATCCATTTAAGGAACCATTGTCCTTTTAAAATGGCGGAAGAGAAGACTTCTGTTGTAATTCTAGACGGAGGATCGGCAACGCAGTTAGTAGAGTTGGGTCATAAAACATTACATGTAAGTATTTTCACAAATACTGTAAATATGAAGCAGACCGTTGTCGCATTCTGTGATGACACATGCGACAAACTCTTGTGTTAGACCTTTGCACGCATGAATAAAAACAAAGTATGGAATCACAAAGGGGCTACAAAGTGATTGTTGGAGACGGTAAGGTTGATTTAAACATTAATTATTGTGAAAGCAATAAAGATATAGGATACAACAAGATGCCAAGGAGGCTTATATTAATTTGATTCCTTATAGGGTATAACTATATACAAGGCCTATATACATGTTTTAGTAATACATGTATATGATGTGGACAAGGATTAATTATCGTATTTTAGTTATGGTACAAACATGAAAGAAAGTGTCTAAACGACCGGATACGGTTACCGGCGAAAATTTACTACGAAACCGGTTATCGTCTCTGATTGACCAATTTTATCACGTGATTATTAGCGGTCTTTTCCAATATGGCGGCCTCTACACAGATCCTTGTTGGTGCGGATATTACGTCCCCTAATTCACTTAGAGGCGGTGAAACAATTCGAATTTAAGAGTAAAGTGACATATTGGCGAAGAGATACGTGGCCGTTAGTAGGGTTAGGATTGGTCAAATATCCGGTTTTGTAGTGGCGAAATATTGAGGCCGGTTTCGTAGTAAATTTTCGTAAGTAACCGTATCCGGTCGTTTAGCCACTTCCAAAATGTAAATTAATAGCCTATGAAATTAACTAAGGTTAAGTTGAGATAATAGTTAGACAGCTTAAGCATGTTGGTGTAGATCTTCTGGACAAAATCACGCCCGGCCTTCTATAACTGCAGTATGAAAATACCGTTCTTCTCCACCTCTGTTCTAAGACTATTTTGGAATCCTTACCTTCTATTTTTCAGCTTGATTCTACTTTATTCGCCAAAGGAATCATTTCTTGCCACTGCTGACACACATTTATAAAGATTCAACTCTATTTTCAAGTAGAATTCTGCGATTAAAAACATACACCAAATACGTTTAAACTGAAGAGACATTACGAGACCCGGACATGCGCAAACCGCATGTTTATTTCATCGCTAAATTCTATTTGAAAATGGAGTTGAATTATTATAAATGTGTGTCAAATATAGTGAGAACGGATTCCTTTTGATGGAAAATAAAAAATTATGGTAACATATAGACGGTAAGGGTTCTAAAACAGCCTGAGAACAAAGGTGGGGAACAGCGGTATTTTACCATATGTTAATGCAGTTATAGAAGGCCGGATAGGAACTGTCAGCGAATATCGTTCGCTCAAAGACAGCTCCGAAAGGAACTAACGTTGCCTAAGCTATCCATTTTTGATATACACTTCTTCCTTCAAATATATTATGGATCATATATAAAAACGTATATCTACCGATATCTCACCTTCTAAACGATCGCACCAATCTTGACAAAGACTGAGTTTGAAAACTCATGAAGGTTCTTTTGGGTCCACATCGGGACATGCATTTCGTGGGTCTAGTTCTCTGATCATTCGAATACGGTAACTTAAACCCCACTTATATCAATGGCTACTCTGAGACATTACAGAGATTGATATTTTATTTATTTTCAGGAGGATCCACTGTGGTCAGCTAAATTGATAAAAACCTGTCCCTCCGACATTAATCTCGTTCACAAACAGTAAGCTAACTATAGTGATACTTAGGGGCGGGGGGGGGGGCTAGTGGTCTAAAGTGCCGCGCTTCGACCTCCAGCTGGTGTGAGCGTATGTGGCATGGAGATAGGGGCGGCTTCTCAACCTTGTGGGTTTCCTCCGGGCACCCGGTTTACCCCGGGCACTCTGGTTTCCCCCCACTGCTAAAGACCCCTACGCACAAGCGAATTGTTGAAATAGAAGATTGAACCTTGTGTTAGTTCCGAAATGACCTAGTTTGTGTCGAGTGAACGTTAAACCCCATTTCTCTCTGTATAGTGATACTTCTAATAATAGAAGGATTGTGGGTCTAGTGGTCAGATGATATGGTTTCGACTCCCTGCTTGAACGTAACAAGGAGTAGAGTCGCCTGCCCAACTCGTAGGTCCCCCCCTCACCTTTCTCTCACACACCTTGGTGTAAGCTGGTTTTAAAAGACTCGGTATACGTGAACTGGTTGTTAAACACTGTGTGCGAACGCTGGTTATTGAAATAAAGATATACTGTAGGTTTGTACCGAAATGGGGAAATTTGTCGGCCAAAATCGGGTTTTAGTCTGGGATCTCCAGGTTACCGAGGTAGCTGGGGATCACGTGGCCAGGTGGCCAAGACGCTGGCTCGCTGGACTGGTGGTCGGTTATTCGATCCAGATTTTCCGGCATGGTTTCCCCCTGTTATTGATGCAGGGCGGAGGGTTTGACAAGGACAACTGTCTAGTTGGTTGGGTGGGACAAAAACGAGGCCCCGTGTACACATTGACGTGCACCTAAAAGATCCCTTGACAGTTGGAATTCGATATAAGAGTAGGCCGTAGCGCCGCTGCCCGGGCATAATTTCCGTCATAGCACACTGTATGGCGTATGCCCGTCTTCATTAGATAAGTTTAGGAGCAAAACAGTAGGACGTCAAACCCCATTTCATTTCATTACCGAGGTAGCTCCCCTACCAACTGAGTCATTGTGGTTCTTCAATACTGCTCATGTTGTGATTTCTTTGTATTGTATATTCGATGTGATTGGTTTGTGGTGTGATTTTCTTGTGTTGTAGATTTTATGAGGCCGGTGCCGACATCTGTATAACGTGTTCCTATCAGGCTTCCCTCGATGGCTATAAACAGCATTGTAATATTGATAAAGCTCATGCCATACAATTGATGAAAGATAGTGTTCATTTAGCCCAGGAAGCTGCAAAGGAAACAGAAGCTGTAACGGGTTGGTAATTATGTAATGCATTATTTCACGTTGAAGATACGTGTAATCACTTCCGAAGTATTTTTTTAGTTTCTTCATTCTAGATTCAAACGTGTTTAAAACAATCAAAATCTAAAATCTCCAAATGATTGAGCGCGGGAGCGTGTGGCCGAATGGTTAGTATGTGCGTTCTGTATCATAAGGTATGTCATCGAGTTCAGCAGGCGTGGTTACGATTCCCCAGTTGTACGTGACAAGAAGTAGGGTCGTCTGTTTACCCTCATGGGTTTTCTCTGGAGCCTCGGGTCTCCTTCCACTACTAAAAAATAAAGACCCCTACGAGCAAGCTGATAATTATCGAAATAAAATTGAACCATAATATATAAAATCTGTCATCGTGTCAGTTGACGTGGTTTCGATCCCGAGCTTGAATCCCGGGTACATAATACCGGGTACATAATATGATGATTTATCGGATAATTATTGATTTTATTTGATCGATTTACAGGTAGAAAATGTTATGTAGCTGGTTCGGTTGGACCCTATGGTGCCTGTTTACATGATGGGTCTGAATATTCAGGGAATTATGTTGAATCCATATCAATACAGGTATTATTATATTGAATTATTGGCCTATTTTAAACGAGGTGTTGAAGGGAGAGATGGAAGGGGGGGGGGGGGGCTTCCGTGTATTTCTGGGTAACATACATGTACACTCTGTATGCATAAATAAAACGGAATGGTGGTGGCTAGCGCGTAGGTCGCGTGTTCGACCCACGCATTTGCCAAGAAAGTTCATCAGAATTAAACGACGTGGTTTCTCCTTGTAAGTGGTGCAGGACGGAGGGTCTGGTAGTAAGGACAGCTGTCTAGTTGTTCGGACATAACGAAAAACCAACGTCCCATGTATACATTGGTATGCGTGTAATAGATCCTTTTACAGTTGGAATTCGATATAAAAGTAGGTCATGGTACCGCTGCCCGTGCAAAGTTCCCCTCATCCCACACTGTATGGCGAATGCCCGTTTTCCATTATGCCAGTCGGAGGAGAACAGTAGGACGTGAAACCCATTTCATTTTATTTTTGGGGGGTTGGGATGGCCTATTGGACTAGAGTACCACGCTTCAACCTCTAGCTGTCCGGTCACCTCTGGCTTGCGGCTGTGGTTTCTCTCCCTGGTGTGAGCGTATGTGGCGTGGAGATAGGGGCGCCTTCTCAACCTCGTGGGTTTCCTCCGGGCACTCCGGTTTCCTCCCACTGCTAAAGACCCCTACGCGCAAGCGAATTATTGAAATATAATTGAAAAAAAACTTATGTTAGTCCCGAAATGACCTAGTTTGTGTTGATTGGACGTTAAATCCCATCTCTATCTCTCTCATTTCATTTTTATAAATGAAACTATGCATGTTTCCATAGAAATATGTATGTTGAAATTTATTCAAGTTTCCCCAAAAATAGCATTGTTGAAATTTATAAAGGTCTCCAAAGAAATATGCATGTTCAAATTTATATGTATGTTTATAGAAATATGTGTGTTCAAATTTATATATATATGTATATGTTTCCATAGAAATATCCATGTAAATTTCATATGAAATTTGTTTGTATTCTTCAGGAGTTATCTACTTGGCACTTACCGCGAATAACGGCTCTAGCTGAGGCTGGTGTCGATTTTCTTGCTATTGAAACAATACCAGCCTTAAAAGAAGCTGAAGCAGTGTTGGAAACATTAAAACACTTTCCAAATTTAAAAGTTTTTGTTAATTTTTCATGTAAGGTAAGTTTTGTTTAAAAGGGATACGATTTATGTTTATGAGAATTTGTTATGGCTTGGCCCGTTTCACAGTTCTATAACCGATCACTTTGAATATACACTTACCGTTTTAACGGGTTTTAAGGTGTGTGTGTGAGGGGGGGGGGCGTCCCCGTCTGGTAAATTGGAGTAGTTTCGATTCCAGGCTTGTTAAGGACTAGGATCGCCTGTCAAGTCTAGTCTCGGGTTACTCGGTTTTGACTGAGAAAGTTCTTTGTGAGTTGTAGTGGTCCGGGATTAATGGTTATGCAAGGAACAGCGCGTCAGCGGCTTGTCGTTCGAGTGCGTCGTGAAAACAGTATCCCATGTGCACGTAAGTGTACCCACTACAGTAAGAACTCGATGAAATTTTACATTTTGATTAATTTGCAGGATGGTTTCCATACATGTCACGGCGAACGATTAACTGATTGCATACGCTTGGTTAACCAGTCTCATCAAGTGATAGCTTCCGGTATGAATTGTTCCCATCCACAGTTTATATCATCTTTGTTAACCAGTCTTCAAGTTGATGACATCACTAAACCTATCATCGTGAAACCTAACTCGGGAGAGGATTGGACACCGGGAATAGGGTACGATATATGAATTGTCTTTCACACAATCTGATTAAAATACATGAAATGAAATGGGGTTTAACGTCCTACTCTTTTGCACCTAACCTGGGCTAACATACGACACACCTGTGCTTGCCTACTCCATGATCAAACACGATAGCAGATGGCTTCCATCTTGTTTACTGACGGTACTACTTATTTTAAGACAGACTCGGCTTTCCAATTTATAATATCTACGTCATTGGGGATTTCCAATTTATACTCACTGGTTGCTATGACCCGCTATGGCGTTGTCTAGAAACGCGCGTGCTCGCGTTAGTTTAAAATTTTTGCTATACGTTTAACATGGACTATTTGATGTAATTTGCCTGATTTGATTTGGCCCCATTTCCATAAATTTAGGTTGTTTTTTTAGAAATTTTTAGCAAATGTTAATCTTAGGTGTTTTTTAATTCTAGCCGAAGTAAATTTTTTTACAATTTATAGCGAGTTAAGTTATCGTCTCTAAGAGGCGGGCGTAGTATTTTAAATGGCGGCCATTTGCCATCATGTGTATTCTTGAAGTAGGTACACATGATGTAATCGTATGCTGGGCTAATGGAAGACGGGCATACGCCATACAGTGTGTTATGAGGGAAATTTTGCCCGGGCAGCGGCGCTACGACCTACTCTTATATCGAATTCCAACTGCCAAGGGATCTTTTACGTGCATTCCAATTTGTACACGGGACCCCGATTTTTCGTCCAATCCGAACGACTAGGCAGCTGTCCTTGTCAGGCCCTCCTTCTGCATCACTGACAATGAACTTTCTCGGCCAATGCAGGGATCGAACACCAGGCTAGCGAACCAGCGCCTTATCCACTTAGCCACCTGATTAAAACACAGATCTATATTTCGTTTCGTTTTTTAATTCTTTCGATAACCTACACTACATGAAGATCTGACAAATATTAGTGGGAGTTCACGTCAGAGCTCATACGAACGGCTTTTGAACCTATGACGCCAGACATTTGATTAAACAATCAGTATTAATGTCACTCGTGGATTACCCCCAGTTCAGTACAAAACACGCTTAAAGCTAAGATCACTCTGAAGACGTCAGATCCTAGTGTAATAAAGGCAAGTAAAACGAAATTTGGAACTATAAAAACGAAACGAAACATGATATGTGTTTTACATTTAGTCCAGCGCCTATACATGTAACATTACGAGAACTTTGCCCAGACAGCGTCATTATCCCATCCCCTTCAAGAGTTGTTGACGTACATGTCAATATGTTCACAAAGATTCCTCAGACTGAAGGTAAGAATTTTCTCAACTTCCAATCACTGTTATCTTTGATCCAGAAACAATATTAGCATGTGTGCGCTGTATCATAAGGTCTGTCATTGAGTCGACTGGCGTGGTTTCGATTCACCGGTTGTACGTGACAAGGAGTATGGTCCCCTACTGCTAAACGACCCCCTAAGCTAAGTCAAGTATGAAAATAAAATTGGACCATGTCTTAGTCCCGAAATGACCTAGTTAGTGTCGATTGGACGTTGAACCTGATTTTCTCTCTCTCTATTGACAGGTGGGTGGGAAGGGATAAAGAAGAGTATTTACTATCCGACAACGTGGATGAATGGATCAAGCTAGGTGCCACATGGATTGGTGGCTGTTGCCGGGTATTTCCAGCAGATATTGCACATCTACGTCGAACATTGGAAAACAATAAAGCAATATCATTAGACGGACCTGTCGTATAAATAAAACTATTTTACAAATAAATAGTTCGAGTTCTGTTTTCTCTCCCAGACGGGTACAATCCAGGGTGTAGACAACGTCAAGTTAGGCGTTATGTCGGGGGGGGGGGGGGGGGGGGGCTACCCGCGAATAGGACAAATTCGGAGGCTCTGAGACAATACTTCTGCTCAATTAGGGGAAGACATGTGTCCGATTACAGTGGAGGGAGTCGAGACATTCTCAGACTTAAGAATTCAATCGAGTTTAATCACCTTTGGTCAGTAAGTATAGGATTCTTTATCTGATGGACGTAAACACTTTACCATTTAACGTCGAGTTTTAGAAAACATAACAAGAAACAATATCGGCTGTTGACTCGTTATATTCTAAAACATTTCTTCACATGCTCAGAAAAACATAAATATAGGGTTAACTACATATATCCTTTACATAAATTAATATTCATGAAGTAATTTACATATTCATGAAGTAAATTTACATATTCATGAAGTAATTTACATATTCAAGACCCCTACATTATAATAGTTATTATAATAATATAAATGATGTTTTATATACAAATGACGATACACAATATACAATGAGTTGATATTTAATCAAAAATATATTATTTAATGTGTTTACGTATTATATAATGATGATAATGATGATTTTAACCCACAACAACAGTAACAGCCATTGATTGTGGTGTTTTAAGGTAGATGGCCCCACCCCCTTATCTTAAAACAAAGTGGTGACGTCACCCTTTGATGTTGGCGTACCATTATTTCAAATAGTCGTACGGGAAACTTGCCAATAGTACTTTATTTATGCCAGTAAAATATTTGACTAGTTTGTCGTATTTAACTGTAACAGCTCGTGCTGACAGGTCTCGCGATAATAATTAAAATTAGATAATAAAGCAGAATATGCTGAAAATGTCGGTCAAATTGCTCCACTCTGAAACGAGACATTACCGATTCAATTTTAGGCTGGTCTCTATCGTCATTAATAACACTGGTACGATGTTGTGTTAGATTATCCACCACAAAACGTATTCAAATCCATTAAATATCGCACGTTAGCGATGCCGTCAACATTTGATTATGGTCTGGATAAGTTAATTATTGTCTAATTAATAATGTAAATAACTGACCATAATCTCCTGGGTATCCCGGGTAATATCGTTCCGTACTACTCCACTATACCCTGGTTCATTCACGGGTTTTTCACGAATTCATATTATCTGCCCTTGATCGTAAGTTGACTCTACGAACCAATCAAAACACATTTTACATACCTGCCTTAGCTTCACTGTTTACGTTCACCACAATAGTCTTAGTTGCAATAAAATGCAAGTTACTTTCCTTGGCCCAGTCGATTGGTCGATAAAAATAGCAGAGGCATTAAGGGCGGATAATTTGACAAGGTATTTACCCGTGAATAAACCCGGGGTCTAGTGGAGTAGAACAGAACGATGTCTCTGGGGATATCTATGATGGATCATCATTTGCATTTTTCTGACAAATTCCAGTTTCTTCACGCCTGAATCTACACAAAATGAACAGAAATTGATGAATTAAAGTAACTATGCGTGATTTATTTTCTCGGAAAAATATTTCTCATGACTTAATCCAAATTGATTATTTAACAAATAATTAATTAAAGAAAAACAAAATCGGAATATAAACGGGAGATAGTCTAACATTAGCACTATTATCATAAATTATTCACAAAAATAAACTGTAACAGACTTGTCGTTACCCGTAAAAACAGCAGAGTCGTCCTAGATTCAAAAGCTCAAACCCCTAAACAAATATTCTGTAATTGGGTACGGTTTCTCGTCATGCCCAAATAAACTTTGTCTCGTTCATCACGTTAACAAAATTCAAATAAATAGAACGTAAACGAATAGAAGGCGAGCGCGTGTTTAGAGAAATTTTTGGACGGACGACTGACCTAGAGACAATGGTAACAATATACGTTCACATTAAATGGGGTGCATAGAAATGGTCATTTGCCCTCAACAGTACGGGACATTTTCGCCCCATCACACTTAACCCTGTTATTCATGAACAGATGTATTTCTAGATCTGAGATCCGACTTTTTATTTAATGTGCCAGCGTACAACGGACTTGGACTCGACTATGGCCTCATCGCAGCCTTCTTGGAATTGCGACAAGTTCCATGTAGATCGTGTACGATGTGGCCGTGCTTTGGGTTATTTTCGAGCGCGTCGCCTCCAACCGGGAGTGCAGCAAGAACAAGATGAGTAGGGCTTTGGGCCCAGTTTCTTGATTAATGATGAATATGACGGAGATTACTATTATAATGATGCGGTTAAAGGTCACTGCCATGACAACACAGCAGTAAATAGAGAGTGCTGTCATGTCACTCGGACAGGTAGGTACAGATATGCTTAGAATATTAAAATGTACAATTATATTTAGTTATTACAACAATTATTTCAACTTTACACTAGTTTTAAAATATATGTTAATATCAGCCCATCTATATGTACAACAGGGTTATTTTCTCTTTGAGACAGGCCCAAAATATGACCTTTTTTTCTGAATTTAGCAATGGGAATTTGCTGTACCCTTGCTAATCGTGAGAACCGTTTGAATTAATGTCACCCCAGTTCAAATAAATTATTTGGTTTGTTTGCATGTACATGTAACATCTTCTAGGAATCATTATCCACCAAGAACAGTAACTCTGTTAAATCAAAAATAGTAACTCTGTTAACCCAACAACAGTAACTCGGTTAAATCAAGAACAGATAATTCTGTTAAATCAAGAACAATAACTCTGTAATACCTAAAGAAGGGGCTATTCAGTACTACATACATAGTTTGAGCATGGTTTATACAGGCCTGTTATATACATCTTCATTATACATCATGTATACTATTTAATAAAAGATAATAACAATACCTAAAACAGAATTGTGGAGAAAAAAATGTGGGTTATTACCTGAAGTTCACCAAACCGCAGTCAAACTAGAAAATAGGCTACGGAGTACAGTACTCAATCCATGTTAACACAATTGATAAACTAGTAAATTATTTAAAACTGTAGGGAAATCAGATAAATTTGTTTTGCCTTAAAGTAACTTTATTTTATTATGTCCAGGGTCTTTTTCAGGGGGCACATACCCTTTTAGTGTGACATCATATTCCAGGGGAGAGGGCAATGCAACCTAGACACGATCTGGCAATGGGCCCTTTTTGATTTCCATTAAAACAGCAATATATTATCAATGTATAGTTTTTGAATTGAAATAATATTGAATTTGACAAATCTCTACATCTCTCAAACAAAGTTTCAAATATTTTTAAATATTCATTAAATGTATTTATATTCAAGGCTTGTAATTTCTGGTAGATATTCTAGAACTATATTTAAAGGTAGATATTCCTGAATTATAATTTAACGAAGATATTCCAGAACTGTAATTAAAGGTAGATATTCCAGAATTATAATTAAAGGTAGATAATCCAGAACTATAATTAAGGGAGATATTCCAGAATTATAATTAAAGGTAGATATTCCAGAATTACAATTATAGGTAGATAATCCAGAACTATAATTAAGGGAG
The DNA here is from genome assembly GCA_948474765.1 of Patella depressa. NCBI lineage: Eukaryota > Metazoa > Mollusca > Gastropoda > Patellidae > Patella > Patella depressa. Next base: position 5,525,339 of record OX419720.1, read on the forward strand.
ATATTCCAGAACTCCAATTAAAGGTAGATAATCCAGAATAATAACTGATTAATCAATGAATATTTATGAGCAACCCACACCCTAATTATGGGAGCTTCTCTGTCCTGCCTTCCATTGATCTTAGTGATAGAGAGTGAGATCAGCAGGGACCAGTTTGAACCTAAAGTGACACAATAAAATCCACTGTAGACCAGTTTGTACTCTATACAGTAAGATCACTGTAGACCAGTTTGTACTCTATAGATACGATCAAGTGCATGTTCCTTTCTCTGCATCAGAACAAACAATAGAGAGCGACAGAGAAATGTGGATTAACTAGAAATAGACACAAACTTGGTCATTTCTATTATAGCACGAGTTACCGATGGAAAATACCAGAATAAACAGAGATCAATAAATAATATATATATATATATATATATACATATATATATATATCCACTGATCCCTAAATTCCATTCAAAATAATCATAAATCACTACACAAAATCTGTAAATAGGAAAAATGATCGATGTGAACTTTACAAAATGTTGACCCTGTATTTCGTCCATATTTCACGATATACTGTACATCAACGATTGGGATGATTATGCACAAGTCTTCTATTTATTTATGACCATATAAGGATATTTTTACACGACACGTCAACATCAATATCCCTGTTTTAAACACCATGCGTAAACCGTGCTGTAAATTCTCACCCTGTAATTCTGCGTAAAGTTTTAAATATTTTTTTGTTAGTTTCTTTTTCTTTTAATAAACCTACAACACTGCACCACAAGATTCTTTGAATAAAAATAAAAACGGAGAAATGTTCACCATACGTTGTATGATATAAATATAATATACCCTAGCAGTCTTGTATAGTCCCATATATATTATATACAGCCTTATAAAGTACTCTCAACAACATCACATTTAAAAAAAAAATCTTATCATTACGGCAGCAAAAAAACCCCTCCGCACTAATACGAACTTCACACTGAACAGTCCAAAGAGTCGGTTGTTCTCACCCTGTATCAACAGCTGTAGTCCAAACTGAAAAACCCAAAACGCTTTTCGTGCTGCCATCTACCATTAACACATATTTAAAAAGTTTAAGATGCTGTTTTCTAACTGGTTGTTGCTGCCTCTCCATCACCAAGCATGGTGGACATTCCAATCGTGGAGATTATTTTTCCCTCTCCGAGAATCAACTCAATAAAGTAGAATCAAACCAATCTCAGTCTTCCCCACCTGTTTCACCATTTCTGTTTTAGACGCCAGTTATAGTGGAGCCATGCCAGGTCTCGCCATTGATAAGTGAAGCCATGATGGATCCAGCCATGGGATTAATGGAGCGATGCTGGATCCAGAAATATGATCAGTAGAGCCATACCGGACCAAGAGATGTGATCCGTAGAGCCATGCCAGATCAAGACATGATCAGTAGAGCCATGTCAGATCAAGACGTGATCATAGAGCCATACCGGACCAAGACATGTGATCAGTAGAGCCATGTCAGATCAAGACATGTGATCAGTAGAGCCATACCGGACCAAGAGATGTGATCAGTAGAGCCATACCGGACCAAGAGGACATGTGATTAGTAGAGACATGCCGGATCAAGAGATGTGATTAAGGGAGCCATGCAGGATCCGGACATGTGATCAGTGGAACCACACCTGATTTAGACAAATAATTAGTGGAGTCATTCCGGATCTTCACATATAAAAGGTACTGCTGTATTTGATCTGTTTTTGCGAAATAAATGATCATTCAATTCACCACAATTTGAGCTGAAGATGCCATTTTCATGTCCACCTCCACGTAATCTCCATCTTCTATACTTTGTTCAAAATATTTCCACACCATATAAGGAGTTTTTTTGTAACTTATTTTTACGGATGATTAAACTGAGATTTCATAACTTGTGTCATACAAACTACGATTCTTTTCTTCACGCTGCTGTTTTTTATTTTCCATGGCCGCCAAATGTCTGTTTCTCTGATCAACAGCGTCACTGACTTCCAGCGCCCGAACAAATGATAATGGTCGACCGTGATGGTCATGATCGCCCCCTTGTGGTATGTGCGAGTTGGGCATTGAGCGATTATATCCCGAAGTTAACGGTATATGTGGTGGCGCCCCTGATCTAGGAGTATGTCCCTTGTTCGCGTGTGAGTATTCATTCCTATATGGAGAATTGTTTGAATGGTTTAACACGGGCTGTGAACCAGATTTTGGAACGAACGTATTTCCTGATGGGTGTGGTCTACTTCCTCCTCTACTAACGTGGGTAACAGGATGACCTCGTTCATTGCCTCTATCTGGAGTATGACCTCTCGCTCGATCAGGGGTATGACCTCTATTTGTCTGCGGGCGCATATTTCCACGGTAACCACGATCTGGGCTGTTAATACTGTCAGGGGAAGAAAGGGAGGCGTGTTTCGGAAGAACGACATCATCTAGCGTAGCTATTGGTGCACGGCGACTGGGATGAACATCTAATCTGTCCTGTGATGAGGGACGTGAACGCTGCGGTGATCTTTCGTAATAATTTTTTGTTCGGTAAATTTTGGGGGATCCTCTTCCCACAAGACTGCTGTGTGATTGAGCGGCTTGTAGCGAGGCCCCGATAGACGTGGTCTGAGAAGAATCAAATAAATTAGTATAGGAACCATTTTTCTTTTGTGTGGGTGGTGAAGGTTCACAATCCAATGATTGGCTGCCTTTATAATCGTCGACGTCATCGTGATAAATCGCCCGCGTCTGAAAATATAAACCATTTAGTTAATACACCGTCACCGTCAAATGATAAAAAAAAATTCGGACCAGGTTCAAATAAACCCATATATAGTTCATTATCAATATTGGCAAAAAACATTTAACAGATTTTGATATTGACTTTTATAAGGCTAATGATGGTGTAGTCTCACTGCAACCATGTTATAATCATTATTTCTTGACCATCCCGATGTGTCTACTCACTACACCAATAATATAGTCAGAACCTTCTATTATACAGGGGAGGGAGGGAGCGAGAAAGAGATGGGTATACCCGACACAAAATAGGTTATTTTGGAATAACATTTACTGGAAATGGGGTTTAACGTCCACTTGACACAAACCAGGGGTTTTTAGCAGTGGGAAAAAACTGGTGGACCCGGAAAAAAAACCTGAAGTTGGACAGACAACCCTAATCTTAGTCACGCACAACCAGGGAATGACAGCCCTTAATGATCCACCCTACCCCTCCTTGTCTGAAACAGGTAATATCTGATGAACTATATGTCCTGTGGCAACATGTGTCTATATATTGTTTCATTGAACCTGGTTTAAAACGAGATAATTACTGGTTGCAGATGTTACTTCACTTACACAAAAATTTTAATCAATTAATTTCTAAAATATTTGATAAATAAAAGTGTGTGACATATTACATTGTATTTAGGGGGGGTTGGGATGGCCTAGTGGTCTAGAGTGCCGTGCTTCGACCTCTAGCTGGCCGGTCACCTCTGGCTTGCGGCTGTGGTTTCGAGCCCTGGTGTGAGCGTATGTGGCATGGAGATAGGGGCGCCTTCTCAACCTCGTGGGTTTCCTCCGGGCACTCCGGTTTCCTCCCACTGCTAAAGACCCCTACGCGCAAGCGAATTATTGAAATAAAATTAAACCACATGTTAGTCCCGAAATGACCTAGTTTGTGTTGAGTGGACGTTAAACACCCATTTCTCTCTCTCTCTCTCACATTGTATTTAACAAGGTTTTGACATACCAAAGATTTGAGAAATCATTAAGTGAAATACTTGAATAACCAATGAAATTATAGAGACAATCTCCCAATATTACATCTAAAAACAAGCAGTAGAACACCACAGACAGTTACAGTCTTCTTTAAACCTAATTTTATTTTATTTCCTAACATGTATCAGCGACATGATGGAAGAGGTATTTCTTTCATATTCAAATTTTCATATCAAGGTCTCCTTATCGTAAATAAATGATGGAGAGAGAGAAATGAGGTAAAAGGTATAACGTCAAGTCAACATAAACTAGGTTATTTCGAGACTAACATATGGTTTAATTTCATTTCAGCAATTTGCTTGCATAGGGGTCTTTAGTAGTGGTAAGGAACTGGAGTACCCAGAGGAAACCCACGAGGTTGAACAGGCGACCCTACTCCTTGTCACACACAAACTGTGAATCCAAACCACACCACTTATAACTCAATGATTAACCTTAAGATCTAAAGTGTTGTTAACATGTTTCAACCAGTAATTATCAATCAATATATATATGAATATTTTGTGCTGGGAGAGGAAAGAACGTTACAACATATAAATATCTACATTAAAATTATATCCTAAACATAGAAAAATTGTTACTATTCTCATTAACAATATCAAATCTTTTCATGTTAATAAATTCTCATCAGCCAATTAGCAACTGATGGGTAGTTACAATGTATATAACAAAACGAATCGTCATCCTAAACATATCTTCAGAAACGCAAATATCACTGTTTAATCGCCGGACACGATGAAATGAAATGGGGTTGAACGTCTTACTGATCTGCACTGACTAGATTAATGAAGATGTATATATTTATTTATGCCATACAGTGTGCTATGAGGAAAATTTTGCTCAGACAGACAAGTGAGGGATCGAAAAACCACTTGACTTGAGTCACTGAAAACGACCAAAGTTAGACCATTTGACCCCCCTCCCCCTCAATAAACATGTTACTATTAAAACATGCAGAGAGAAACTAAATAATAATATCAGTATTAATATAGAATGATGTAAAACATCACTGATTTCTTCAAGATGTATTTCTTTGATACCTGGGATTAGAAATTTTAACGATGAATTAGGTCAGATTTAGATAAAGGGCTGTCCGTTCTGCTATAAAAGTTTAAAAATAGATAATGTAAAATGGATATACTGAAACTTTCAGTTTTGACAAGATAGTTTTGATTGTCAAGTACCGTTGCTCAGATAATAAACAAGTTAAATTAATAAATAAAGTAAAGGGTTCTAATCCATTCAATATCATGGTCATTCAGTCAAATTACAGTGTTTGAAGTTTTGACAAGATAGTTTGATTGTCAATTACCATTGCTCCGATAATAAACAAAGTCTTATTTATCCATTTTAATGTAAAATTATTAAATGGAGAAATGGGTTCTAATACATTCAATATCATGGCCATTCAACGGTCTAAAGAGTTGATTGTCAGCTGATCATGTGAATAAATGTCTAAATAATAATTTATATAACATTTGAGGCCACAATAAAGACCTGCTATAGGCAGATTTATCTCTTATATCATGCCTCATTCATTTTATCAAAGAAATACATCTCTTTAATTTTAATAGAACAGTTTTTCTATGTACAGGTAATTAACTTTCTAATTAATAAATTTATTAAAATATTCTATTAAATTTCTATTGTATTCAATAAATCATATTTATCAACAATATTAACTTTCTACGGTTTTAAATCATATCTATTAATAATATAAATATTCTATTTAATTTCTATAGTAACTATTGGTTAAATTTCTAGAGTATAAATTATATTTATCAATTTTAAAATACAAATACTGGTAATTACATTTCTATAATTTCGATTTATCAATAATATAGACAAATAGTTAAAGGGGTGTATTCTGTATTCTATTTTATTATATTACTGAGAAATAATAAGTAATTTTCAATTGACTTGATGCCTGTCTTGAATTAGTTGGTGTCTCATCAAGTTAAAAAAGAAGAGAGATGAGGTTTTACGTCCACTCAACAAATGGTACAATTTTATTTCAAAAATTTGCCTGAACATTGGGGTATTTAGCAGTGGGAGGAAACCAGGGGACTCTGAGAAAACCCACAAGGTTAATTAGACAGACGACCCTACTTTAGGCAGTAAAGCATGTTACAATTTCATTTCAATAATTTGCTTGTAGAGGTAGTGGTATTTAGCAGTAGTTGTTGACGCCCACTCAACACAAACTAGGTCATTTCGGGAACTCACATATGGTTCAATTCCAAGTCAATAATTCGCTAGCAGGTAGGGATTTTTAGCACTCGGAGACAACCGGAGAAAACTATGCTACTTGATTCAATCTACTTGTTTATCTTTCACTCTGCCCTGATTAATTGATCTGATGATATGTTACGCTATTATTGAATCTATCAGTCTTATTAAAAAGAGAGACAGAAATGGGGTTTAACATCCACTCAACACAAACTTGGACCATCTTATCAAAACCACATCAGATTGCACATAGGGGTATTTAGCTGTGGGAGGACAACCGGAGAAAAGCCAGTAGAGGTGGAATGTGGACTTGAAACCACAACTCTTGACTCAATTGAATTTTCACGTTTGAATTTTCACGTCTTATTAAAACCACCTGTGCTCAACACTCGAATACACCCCTTTTATACATGTTACCTGTTGTTATCATGCAACTGACCAATCACTACACGTACGTACGTCACATGACATCAAAACACGAAGGATGCCGATATTGTGAAATATACAACCTTATCAATTACTCACACTGTTGTTTGGTGGATTGCCGTCATGGCGAATTCCGTTAGTTGACTCTGAGTAAATCTTCACGTCTTTATCGGCAGCTACATATGTTATCTTTGACGAATGCACATTAATCGTTCTGGTCTTGGGAATGTATGAAATAAGTCTGGATAATAAAAATGAACAATAAAATTAAACATTTGAATGTTTACTTTGTCTTTTGAAATAAATAACCTGCATTTTGAATATTATGGAAAATATTGGATTAGAGTAAAATATTTATGGTGATAAATATCATTGCTTTGATTCAATCAGATTTAAAAAAAGACTCCAGCAAAAAATTTAAGAAAATGTCTTCTAGTGTTGAATATACACTGTATATTTTCTGCTGTGTATTTTTACATCATTATATCTGTGTAAATATTGGACAGATATTCCTTTAAAGGGGTATTACAGAAGATTAGATAAAGAACTGTCGGTTCTCAGTAGAATAGTTATAAAATAGATAATGTAAAATGAAAATGCTGAAATTTTTTGTCAAATTACTTTACTCCGAGCCGATAAAACCAAATTTCAAAAACACTTTTGTCACTGATACAGGTGTTACGATAATAAAGTTTTGGTAAGTTAATTAATGTCTAATGAATAAGGAAATAACATTAAGGATCTAAAGAAAGACCTACAATATGCCATTTTAGCTCTTGCATAATGAATGTTTAACCCTTAACCCGCTGAATTGTTGACGTCACATATGACGTCGCCAACTGAATTGTTTTCGGTATACATGTATGACGTTGGGTGCCTCTACTAAAACTGGTATAGCTGCGTCCAACACTTCCTCTGCAGTGAGCCGTGCCATAACGTCACTGTTTTTGGACATGTATCATCACATACGTCCCCAAAATCTTCGCAAAAAAATATAAACAATTCTACAATAGTGACAGCAGACTGCGCTACTTTCATTTAGTGAAACACTACCTACTGAACATGGGAGTTAATAGTATTACAACACCCGGAAATAAATACAATCGCTAATCCTGACAAGGGTTAAAGAGATTCAACTTTCACAGTATTGTAGTCTCTACAAAGGATTTAAGTTCACTTCCATGATGATCACAGACTCTTAATAGATGAATCAACTGAAAACAGCTGATCCGCACAATGGTACCTTCTTAATGTGACGTCATACTAAAAACTGAATTGTTTGGCAATTTTCCAAGGAACGAGCATGCCACACTTCAAGTTTACAGTACTGGAATTAGTGGAGCATTAGACGTTTTGTTAAAAAAGTGTCGTCCTCAAGAGGAAGAATAACAAGAAGATGGAGAATATTTCAATAAATATTTTACAAAGGGAAATGGGGTTTAACATCCTATTGTTCTGCGACAGAGCTAATGAAGACCAGCATATGCCATACAGTGTGCTGTGCTATGAGAGAAATTTTACCCGGACAGTGGCACTACGAAATCCAACAGTAAAGGAATATTTTACGTGCACAATAATGTGTACACGGGATCTCGGTTTTTCGTACCACCACTGACAAATGAGAAACCACTCTGGAAAACCCTGATGAAGTTTCTCTGCCAACATAGGGAGCAAATCCATGACCTCCAGACTAGCGTGCCAGCGTCTTACTCACTTAGCCACTGTTTACCAAAATGAGAAGAATGTAAGAAAACTTACTTAGGCCACTGTGGACCACTGACTATATAACAACAGTTCTTATAACAACCTCTATCAAACGGATTATGACCACCTTTAAATTTACCCGTCATCTGGAAAAAAACGGAAAATAAAATATACTATTATTGTATCAGGAGGATACGAGAAGAGAAAATGAAATGAAATGAAATGGGGTATAACGTCCTACTGTTTTGCTCCTAAACTGTGCTAATGAAGACGGGCATACGTCATATAGTGTGCTATGAGGGAAACTTTGCCCGGCTGCGGTGCTATGGCCTACTCTTATATCGAATTCCAACTGCCAAGGGATCTTTTATGTGCACTCCAATGTGTACACGGGACCTCGCTTTTTTGTCCCATGCAAACGACTAGGCCGCTGTCCTTGTCAGGCCCTCCTTCTGCATCACTGACAAGGGGAAATCACACCAGAAAGTCAAGATGAACTTTTTCAGCCAATGCAGGGATCGAGCACCCGACCTCCAGGCTAGCAAACCAGCGCCTTATCCACTTAGCCACCTTGACCCCCCATACGAGATGAGGGATGGCAACTAATTAACAATATCTAAGTTGAAGCCATTGTAAGTCAAACCTCATACATGTACATGGAGCTGAACTTCTTTGATTCTGATCAGAATACAGTTGTGAATTGGATTTATCTGTTGTATCATTCCTATTATTTCATAGAATATAATTTATATAGATGGAGCCTTAAAGTTCCAATTTCACTTTTTCTAAGAAAGTCAAAATATAATTATTTCTATGTTTTTTGCTCAAAAGGTTGTCAACTCACTATTATACGATCATGGACAAAATTTTTGGGGGGTTAGAAAGGGTGACACTGGTTGATTGAGGAAATAGTTACTCAATTACCTCCCTTGTTTTCCTATTCTTTTCCATGAACGGCCATCTTCAAACGTTTGAATTTGAAGTTGAAAATGATATTTTTGCCAATTTCTCTACTGGCAATAGTGAATTATAGGATTAATAGGATTATTCTTTAACAAGGTAGAACTGTTTATAGGTTCAATCTATTTTGGGGCTTTATTTTAATAAATTTTAAAAATATAACTTAAAAAAATGCTATTGGAACTTTAACTAGGATTCAAATGAAAATAAAGTGTTGAATTGGGGTATTTCCAGTATTGTATTTAAAATTGAGTGTACCTGTTCATTTGTGGTTCTTCCTCTAGATACTAGCACCATATGAAAACCTGTTAACCCGATCACCGGTACAAACAGTAGCCCAATTATACACATTAATACTATACTGATTAACTTGTTAAAGATATATAATAAACTAGTGATTATTGTTTGTCTGTTCAGGGTTGTTACCTTATATGAGACTGTGAAAGGATATCTGACAATTCATGAAAACAATTGACTGTCACTCGATAAGAGAAAAAGTTTGTGCATTTCCAAGTTTTTATCTTAGTAAAGAATGCATAAAAACAAAGTGAATGTACGTACTAATTCTATTTTTCATGTTTTCACTATCTAGTGACATACAATGACATTTTTGAATTATCAGATATCCTTTCACAGCCTCGCATAACAACTTTTGGTCTTCAGAGGAATTATTAGTGAGCAGATATTCGCCCGTGTATCTGTTATCACTTCAGTCAGTTATATACATGAAGAAGGATAACTCATGTTTTCCTTTTGTGTTCGTCACTTCCCTTTCTTGAAAGCTTCACAAAACATCTATTGTAGCAATGAGCTCTGTGTTAAAATTATATTTGGAACATATTTAAACTGTTCAATCATATGTGTTAATGACAGACACCAATATTGTCCTAAAGTGAGAATTTTAGATTTTCTAAGAAAGTCAAAACATAATCATTTTTATGTCTTTTGCTCAATAGATTGTAAACTTACTATTATACAATCATAATGTAGGTATCATTCTCACACTTAAAAAGCAGTCACACCTGAAATAACAACACAATTACCTCCCTTATTTTTCTATTCCCTCATGGAATAGCTATCCTCAAATGTTTGAAGTTGAAAATGATATTTTTGCCAATTTCTCAACCGGCAATAGTGAATTATAGGATTATTCTTCAACAAGGTAGGACCTTTTATAGATACCATCTATTTTAAGGCTTTATTCTAATATATTTTAAAAATATAGCTAAAAAATATGAAATTCTCGCTATAAGGCTCTTAATAAACCCCAACTTTTTTTCATGATCTCCGTTCATAACAGTTGAGTGCAGACAGGTATTGACGGGTCCCATGTTTTATTTCATATGTTTGTTTATTTAAAAGGATACGAAACTATGGTGCCAGCTTCTGTGATATTATCTCGATGATCAAGGATATAGACTAAACATTGGGAAAATAAACTCAACATGTGCAATGATAAAGATGTTAAAAATAAAAAGAAAAATCGATAATTTCTTCTTCCTATACAATTATTTAACCATGGACAATGGTGATCAAAAGTCTGAAATATAAAAAAAATACAATTTTATTCAAATTTTATTAAAATTAATAAAGTAATTGGCTCAGCAGCTATCCTCGCTGATGCTCAGGACCTGGAAGTTGTGGGTTCGCTCCCGGTGTTGGAGAGAATAATGGGACTAAAGGTTCACTTGACACAAACTAGGTCATTTCGGGACTAACATATGGTTCAATTTTAGTTCAATAATTCGCTTGCGCGTAGGGGTCTTTAGCAGTGGGAGGAAACCGGACAAAACCCACAAGGTTGGACAGGTGACCCTACTCCTTCTCTGGTAGAACCGGGGATTCAAAACAACGACAGGCTTTATGATACAGCACTCCCCCCCCCACCCGCAATATGAATAGGATTACCGTACCAAGGGTTCTTTTACATGTGTGTCTGAACTTTTCGTACCACCAATGACTTTACTTGTTAGTCTTGCATCATTAGAAATCTATTTCAATGATCACTTTCTATCCTACAACTTACTACAGTAGTGTGTAATAATCAATATATTGTCAATAATTATATAATATATAGATCAATTATTCATATATTATATCTCTATACTAATTGTTTACATCATTCACTACATCATTGAGAGAGAGAAATGGACTTTAACGTCCAATCGACACAAACCAGGTCATTTCGGGACTAATATATGGATTAATTTTATTTCAATAATTCGCTTGCACATCGGGGTCTTTAGCAGTGGGAGGAAACCGGAGTACCCGGAGAAAACCCACGAGGTTCACTACATCATAGGGATAGGGCTGCTATATCTACTGCTCTGCTCCAAAATGGGCTTTACGCCATACATCATGCTACGCGGGAAATCTTACAACGGTCGTGGCACTAAGGCCTACATGTACTCTTATACCAAATTTCAACTGCTGAAAGATCTTTCATGTGAATTCCTACCCGAACTAGGGGGCTGTCATTGTCTGGCCCTCTACTATATCTATACTAACTGTTTACATGATTAATGTATTTATCGATGTACCTGGGGCACATTTTACTAAATCAATTTACAAATGTAGGTCATTTTAGACAAACTGATTAGCAGTAAATATTCGAAAAGGATAACTTTTGTGCTGGCTAATTGGCTTTCAATAATAATTCATAAAATAATGTGTTGGAATAAGAGTATATAAAATGTGTAAAAGAAACATTTTCCTTTAAAGCCCCAATAACACTCTTGTTGTAACTGAAAAATATGTCCCAATCTTCATTCTGGTCAACAAATCGTCTTATTTTAGAATATTCCAATTAAATGATGATATAAATTTCATCTTAACACACCTAATTTAAAAAATTGAAAATATTCAACCAATTGATTTGAAAAGTCTAACGTAAACCTTTTCAAATGTGACTTGGATTTTCAAATATTTTCGAACCCTCTGGACAAATAAAATAGGTTGTAATGGATAATTTACACAACAGCCAGGACATTTAAGCATCTAGTACTTAGAATAAGGGTATTATTTATTTTCTGGAGCTACTAAGCCAGCAAGAATGTTATTGTCCCTTTAATCAGTTTATGTGTACATCTAATGTACATGTACGTTTGATGCTATCAAGGCCGGATGATGTGACCAAGCCTGGAAATAAGGCACCTGTCACTGATAATGTCAGACACAGATTCAGGCTTTGTCAGGCACAAAATCTCTGGTGTTTGTCGTTTTGTCGGGCACTGATTTATTTTTTTTTATTGATATCTGTATCATTAATACATGTCCGGCACAAAGTTTAAAATGCCAGGTCCTATTTTATTAGTGCCGGACATTTTGTCAGGTACATCTAAAATTGTTATTTCCTCCCGGCCTGTATGTATCGTCACACATAGACCTATAGGTCAGTCTTATTTTATTGAATTACATTACCAGTGTGAAACAAATTGCGTTACAAAGGCTTGCTGTTCCTATACCGGTACTACATGTATTGTTCTTACATGTACCTGTATGCAGGTACTACCAGTATTGTTCTTACCCCTAATACTGTTCTTACCCCTAACACTGTTCTTACCCTTAATATTTTTCTTACCAATTATATTGTTCTGTTACCACTACCCTTAAAACTGTTTTTACGTATCATATTGTTTTTTTACCCCTTCCCTAACACTGTTCTACCTATTATATTGTTCTTACCCCTACTATTGTTCTTACCCTACTATTGTTCTTGCCCTAAATATTGTTCTTGCCCTAATATTGTTCTTCCTATTATTATTGTTTTGGCCCCTACTATTGTTCTTACTCCTAATACTGCTCTCACCCCAACTAGTTCTTCCCCCTACTATTATTCGTATCCCAAATATTGTTCTTCCCCTAATAATGCTCCCTAATACTGTTCTTACCTTAATACATGTACTGTCTCTAATACCTGCCTTGCCCCTAAAAATGTTCTTACCCCTAATATTGTTCTTACCTCTATACAGGTATTACAAACACTACAGTGTGAACATCTCGGTGGACGATAAAACTGACAAGTTGTACACCATTTCATCCGCACCGTTATCCCTTTTATTTCTATATTTTTATATAACGGAGCTCGGAAATCATCATCCTTAGCCTCATCTTCATGTGCTAAAAATACACGTTAATACCATAGAACAATTAATACTATTACATGTACAACTACATTATAATCAGCTTATTATTATTTATAGGTTTAAAGGGAGTAGGGCTCTATTCTTTCCAACCTTAAAAGACAAAGAGAGGGATAGAGATATACATGTACAGAATTTAACTCCTACTCGATCCAAACTATATCATTTCGAGACCAACACATGGCTCAATTTTATTTCAATAATTTGCTTGCGTGTAGGGGTCTTAAGCAGTGGGAGGGAACTGGGGGACCCGGAGAAAACCCACGAGATTGGACAGGCGACACTACTCCATATCACATACACCCGGGGATTCGAAACCACGCTAGTTGACACAATGATAGACATGTACCTTATGATACAGTGCACACATGCTAACCATTCAGCCATCCACCCCACCCCCCCTCCATTACAATTAGCACCCACTACCATAGAATACCTGACATGTGTACTGATTATAAAATGTTCATTGCGTCTTAAATATTGGGTATTGGGATCTGATATTTTCACGATAAGATAACAACATCAATATTGATTGAAATGGATGGGGAATTTCTCCTTTAATTATAAATCCTAATGACATCTTTCTTTAGATAAACCATGAACATGCTTATCTTCTTAATGAGGAATTACAACTTTCAACAATAACTAGTTTCACATACTGTAATCATGATACAGTGCAAGTGAGAGAAAGAGAAATGGGGTTTACATACACCACATGACACAAACTAGGTCAATTCGTGACTAACATATGGTTCAATTTTATTTCAATAATTCACTTGCACGTAGGAGTATTTAGCAGTGGGAGGAAACCAGAGGAGGTTGGACAGACGACCCTATTTTTTGTTGCGTACATGTACAACTGGGGAAACGAATGGCAGACCTTATGATACAATACAACGTACATGTTCACGTGCTAACCATTTGACCATTCAACTCCCTACAGAAGGGAAATTATGCCAGGACAGTTGTGTTTCGTCTACTCTACCTCACTGTACGTTGAATTACAGCTGTCAGAGTGCCATTTAAATGGTTCTTTTATGTGAATGTCAATAGATACCTGGTTTTCTATCCTATTACATTGAATCTAGACGTTATTGCAGGTCAGCCCCACCCATCTACACATGTAAATGTACAACATGGCCGAAAATTTGCATGGCCTTCTGTCAGAACTTTTAAATCATAGTAAAAATTTAATTTATTACTGGCTGGCAAAGATCTCTAAATTTCTTCAACCATTAATGGTAATGTAGGAGAAGAGATCTACATGTGTCATGAATATTAATTTGGATGGAATGGCTGAAAATTAGAGCCGACAATCATTATCTCCCTTGTCCTACTTCTCTGGGCACTGTTTCTCAAAATTTTACCTAAAGATAAAATCCAAATTTTAGGAGATACAGCAATTTTGAAGGCTAAGCGCTAAAATCAATCTAATATTGTCCAATCAAATTACTAAAATTTGGATTTTATCTTAGTTAAAAAATTTCGTGAAACAGATCCCTGTTCTAGAACAAATTATTATTGTATAGTCTATAGGCCTACCTTTAGGATAAATACCAGGATCCATAAAAGTCGCCATACACAGATTGGCGAGCACAAATATCGTTAATATACCAGCAAATATTGGTATACCAATTGAATATGTTAATAATAAATATCGACATCTGAAATGAAATGAAACAATAAAGTTTATTTACCCTATACATTTTAATTATTCAATAGCGATTAGTCATCGCTGTCTGCATGAGATAAAACGATAAAAAACAGAACATTTTCAATGCGTCAAATAATCATGTATGCAACTAGTCCTGTTAAAATATTAAACAACATTCCATAGCATTTAAACATATCATTAGATCTACATGTACTAGATGAAATTTATTGTTAAAAAAAAGAGTTTTTTGAGCCTTGAGCACCATATGTAGGAGCGTATGGCCTACATATGTATATATACAGTAATTAGATTTTGAGTATGATAGAATATATAATGTATTTGTTGAAAGCTTCTGCCATAAGAATCAGACATCATAAATGTTGATAATATTCTTCATTTCTAATTCAATCACATAATTCAAATTATCAATTTTATTTTGTGAGTTGACAGGAAAACAACAGCAACTACAGCGTTTCATAACAATAAACAAATTATCCCCTTATAATTTCAGCAACAACGCTTTGTGAGATAGTATTAACACAATCAAATAGGTTGCAGCTGCAAAATTGCCCAACCCTTTTTTTGTTAGGAAATCGTCGTTCTCTATTACTCACACAAAAGCAAAATACAGGGATGTTGCTCCCAGCAAGAGCGTCCAGGCACATGTTGCTGGGATAATTCGTGTAGAACATTCACACCTTCCCATAGTTACATTGATCAAAATTCTTTAAATATTGTAAGTTTTTCACAAAATAGAATCATATTCAGTTCTTGATGTCAAAGATGGCATATCGGTAAATTCAGGAACCAAACAACACCTCCTCCATGACCGAATGCGCGACACATAAATCACCCGGAAGTCACGTCTTAACTTCGCTAATTAGTCCGTTATCTTAAAACCCAATCAAATTGAAATTCGATCCCTTTGTTCCCTTTGATCACTATCAATTGTGTCTGTTTTTTCCGCCAATCTGTAAAATTTCTCAGTTGAAGCCTTCTGACGCGAAATGATATGCATCCGGAAGTCGTTTCCTGCGCAGTCTAGTACCAGTTCGTCACAAAATTGATCAAAGCGGTAACTCTTTAACCTGTTCGTATCTTCTACTATACGAATCGGTATATCCAAAAAAGACCCTTTGCTGTAAATAATTCGTATCTTAATGATCTTATTTCGAGCTTAATGTGCCCAATTATTTCGTTTTTTACCTAGATGCGTGGCTTACGAAATCAAAACGACACGTGTATTTGAGTTCCCTACTGTTATTCTTGTCCAACATCGCGGTTTGACTCGGTACCCGTTATGACTAGGTGCCCCTGCTCCGCCCCTGCTCCGCCCCCCACCAACAAATATACTAAATGTTAAATATATTGTGATACTGCGTTACTGCGGGGACTGGGGATTCCTCTCCAATGCTCGTCTGTGCTCCACTTGGCCCCTCACACGGGGGGTGAGGGATGTCGGAATGGTTAGCGCATGCACGTTCTATCATATATATTTTGGAGACCATTTATTAATCTATAAATAGAGTTCTATGTCACGCAAACTCGTCGGGAAAAGTCCCTGTATAGTACCATAGCCCCATAAATACAGTCGTGTCTGAAATAACTTGATTATTGGATATCAGAAGCCCATCTTTTCCTGGTAAGACCACACCATCAATGTTGATTTAAATTGACAAATAATTTGTGTTTTCAACGTCGAAGACTTTCGATGATATTGAGTTAGAGACTTAGCTACTTTAAAAAAACCCGCTTCTGCCGAGGTGATATCGCCGACAATAAATACGGCTTCAGGCGTGTTTGATTTATACGGTCTTTGAGACTTGATCCTAATAAATCCCAACATTCTGTTTTGCATGGTATTGATCTCTAATCAACTAGCTCTAGTTAACGCCCTATTCTTCTACACCAGTCGGGCGGGATAATGAAAACAGGAATATGCCTTGAAGTGTGTATCCTAGAAATTGACACACGTGGGTCGCAACGCATATAATACAGTAATATGAATGTATATAAACTGATTTTTATTCAATGGTTTCAGTTTTTACTTTAATTTCAAATCAGTTATTTTCGGCGAGTTAAGCCAGCAGTCTCGATCGAATTCAAATTTCTAGCGTCTGGTTATTCCAGTCTACACTACACACGCCGCTTGATTTCGCGCAATATTTCTAGCCTCGTTCCACGAGTCTCTTGCTAAAGCTGGGCTGAAACGCATTATGGTACACGATTCGTGTACGAATGGTAAAATGTTTATTTTGTCTAAATAGTGGATACCAGAAGCCCATCTTTTCCCGGTAAGACCACAACATCAATGTAGGTTTAAATTGACAAATAATTCGTTTTTTCATTGTCGAAGATTTTGGATGATACTGAGTTAGAGACTTAGCTCCTTTAAGGTAATGTAATTATAAAAGTTAAATGGACATGTTATAGACGTGTTGTAATACTGGACAAGGTATAAGAGTTAACTGATTCCTTCAACTCCCGTCAGCTCGCCGTCATCCCCAAAGGAGTTTTATAGCCAGGGGATCCGCCCCCCCCCCCCGCTCAGGCTTGAAAATTTTTTATGCGATTTTATTGGCGACTTAGACCTGTAATTTTTGAAATTACCTTCCGGAAATACGTCAGAATGAACCAAATTGAAACTAATTTACCAAATTAATCGGTTGAGCGCAATTAGTTAAGCAATTATCAAACCTAGACCCCCCCCCCCCCGCAAAAAATTCTGGATCCGCGCCTGCTCTTACTGTCGAATCCGTTACTGAATGAGAATGCAGTTATTGAATTAACATAAAAAGTATCAATCAAGACCCCCCCCCCCCCGCGACAGGGGGCCCTCAAAATAGTATAGCCTCCGCCATGAAAAGTCTTAAAACGCCTCTGGTCATCCCATCTTCCTCTTTTTCCAATAACAGCCACAGACTCAAAGGCCTATTGCCAGTAACGGGTAAAACAAAGAATAAACCGACCACATAAGGAATCGTAAGTGACAGTTGGAGTTTGGTTCCACCGAGATTTTATATGATTGTAAGACCATTTGCCTCCGATCCTATATTGATTGGTTCCTGTTGTTCACCGAAATCGAGTTCGAGGTCACAGTCGGTTCTAACGGTCTTGGACAAATCGTACGCCGTTTTATTGAAAGTTATGTGTTCGTCCACACCCACTTACGTTGACCTTACTACATAACAAATGTCATCTGACGTCACATCGTATACACTGGAACTATTTTTAAAGCCACAATATCGTCTATGATATCGATGGATTTTTCTACAGGACTTTGGTGATTTCCAAAATCCCACTCCTCCCAATTACTATCTCCTCTGATAATTAAAATTTCACTTTTTGGCAAAACATTTTTGTGCTGTGAGGGAAATGTTTTTCGTGCCATCCGAACAACTAGAGCTGTCTTTGCCTGGCTCTCCGTCCTGCACCTGCGCTGACAAGGGCAACCACACCGGAAAATCCAGATGAACGTTCTCGACCATCACCGGAATCGAACACGTGACCTTCAGGCTAGCAATCCAACGTCTTACACACTGAGCCACCGCGGCTACACTATTCTGCCCTGACTGGACTAATGAAAACGTGTGCATTCTGAGACTAATCGGCCAAGTCCACATTCGATCTATTTACATAAAAATAAAAAATGACCAAGAGTCTGGTTTCACATTTATAAAACCCAACAGTTATTGTTTTGAATTCTGATTGATTGTCTAACCGTTATACACTCTATACGGGACTTTAAAACCTCGTATCCTTTTCGGTGGGTTTAAAATAAAACTTACTACTGCTTGACTATATACTATAGTATAGTACTATATAGTCAAGTAGTAGTAAGAAGTTTTATTTTAATCCCTTCAAGTGCCTGTGGTTTAGTGCGACTGGTGTGCAAATCGACCGATGCGTGTTACCGTCGTGGGACGTAACATCTTCACGCACTGAATACTGGGATTGGCTGACTTAAAAATGTAAATAAAACAGTATAACGTCGGCACAAGTGTAAAATTAAACACACGGAACACTCTAAGGTCCGTGTCCGTACAATGACTCTATAGTATCGTGAAATACGTCATTAATAAGTGTTTAGCTTCATCATTTTATTTACGAAATAATGGGGAATAGTAACACACCACCCAAAACTGACGAACCTCATCCTCTAGCCGACAGTTGGGGACACAACAGATCAAGAAGGGCGTCAACGAAAATTTATAATGCCAGTTTATCCAAACTTTTTGAGGTAAGTCAAATGGCACTGGCCAAAGCCTTAATTTTTAAGATAATTTTTCCCTTCCAATGTCCGTGCTGCAAACCAGATTATTAATGATGTAATGAACGGTACATGCAGGCAAGTCGCAATTTCAATAAAAATCAATTTTCACTGAATGAAGTTACCGTATCGGCGTATCCATTGATTGATTATTGATTTCGAGACTTCAATAAAAAAGTTTTGATGTATTGACTTGTGACCCATGGACCATCGCCTCAACTCAATGAGAGTGATGGTGGCTCAATAAGTGAGACGTTGGCTCACTAATCTGGAGGTCTAACGTTCGATCCAGTGGCGGATTAAGCTCCACCAAGGCCTGGAGGGCCTATTTAAAAAGGCGTGGGCCTAATTAATTTCGGTTCAGGGCCTATGTTGATTCCCAATGGGCCTAAACCCCACCCCCCTAACATTCATTGTCTATGCGTTTTTAATCGTATCAGACAAGTTTAAAAATTTTTTTTTACAAAATCTTTGGGCCTGAGGCTGCAGCCTCATCAGCCTCACTGATAATCCGCTACTGGTTCGATCCCCCTGCGTCTTGCTCCAGAAAATTTATCTGGAGTTTCGACGTGGACCCCCCCCCCTGTCAGTGTCAATGGTGCAGAATAATGCCGTCGAGCTTAGTAAGGGACAATGGTACGAAACACTGAGTTTTGGGGTAGCCTACACTTAAAAGAACCCTTGATAGTGTCACTTTGACCATGCGGGCAAAAGTTCCCTCATGACTGAGTCAATGCACATTGTACATTGTACCTGTCTATGGCGTATGCCTGTCTTCATAAGCCCAGTTGATGCATAAAAGTTGACCAAAGTTCTATTGTTTCTTTAATCATAAAGTCAACAGCTGAGATAAGGCCTTGAAATATTATTAACGCATTTTCTGTTTGTTTTAATAAATATTTCAATTGACAGTAAGTCATGCATTATTGTATATTGCCATAAATGTACTGTATTGTGCATTTGTAGCTAATAATAAATTTATCTTTAGTCAGTCCAACTTGTTCTATTTTTCTACTCTCCTGTATCAACTAATTATAAATGAAATAATATATTATTATTTGTTTACGAATGTGAAGCTTGTCAAACATGTTTATGTAATCTTGTTTCTGAATGAAAGAGTTGTTTGCTAGTTTGTTTTTTTATTACCGGGTATACATGTAAAAAGTAAAAATATGTCTCAGTGGTCAGTTCTATTTTTGAGTTAGTAATTTAAACTGAGTACGGTATGTAACTTATCTAAGCAACAGGCCCTTCTTGTCAAACATGTTCATGTAATCTTGTTTCTGAATGAAATAGTTGTTTGTCTGTTTTTTTTATTATACATGTAAAAAGAAAAAGAAATATGTCTCAGTGGTCAGTTCTATTTTTGAGTTAGTAATTTAAACTGAGTAGGCCTATGTAACTTATCTAAGCACCTAGGCCCTGTTTCATGAAATTTTAACTAAGATAAAATCTAAATTTTAGTAATGTGATTGGATAATATTAGATTGATTTTAGTGCTTATCCAATCAAAATTGAAGTACCAGTATCTACTAAAATTTGGATTTTATCTTTAGTTAAAATTCCGTGGTGAGACAGGGCCCCGATTTCCATCTCTTTTTTAACACATTCATGTATATGTAATATCGTGTCATTGAATCAAAACGTCATTTTGATTCCTAGGGTGTACATGACAAAGAGTATGGTTGTCTATCCAACCACATGCATTGCAAGCGATTCATTGAAATAAAATTGAACTTTATGTTAATCCCAAAATTACCTAGTTTCTGTTGGATGTTAACAAAAAACCCTCTCTCTCTTCTCTCTTTCTCTCTTCCTCTAGAACCATGGAGAGGAAAAAAATTAATTTGGTTTAAGGATATACCAAGATTTTATTGAAACATTGATATGAGATTTCAATTTTGTGATCAGAAATTAAAAGAAACTATTTCTATCGCTGTTCTAACCAAACCTTGATCTGACCTGAGATCATTATCACTTCAAACTGTTATAGCATCCTTCATCCATTTGTTAGTTGGGTTGAATGTCCTCTTCCACAAAGGGTTACGGAAGAACCAGTCATGCTTTGAGAGTCAAGTCCAGCAGGGCGTAGTAATGGAAGAATGTGAAAGTACACATGTAATTTACAGCTTAAATATTTAAAGTTACATTATGGGAGATAAGATAAAGAGATGGCAGTTCTCACTATAATAGTTAAAAACTAGATAGTGTAAAGATAATTTGCTGAAAATTTCAGTTTAATTGATTCACTATTAGCCGAGAAAAAAGCGTTTGAGATATTCATATAGCCTCAGTCATCATTACTCATATCATTAATATAGACAGCATAGTCTCGATTATCCACTTGATTGATTTAATTATCAACGGCCATTAAGCGACATATACGATTTTAATACGCCAACATCGAAGGCTAACCTTGACATAAAGAGTTTATTATGGTCTGGATATGTTAATTAATGTCTAATTGATTATTTAGATAACATTTCAGGCCTAAAGAAAGACCTGTAATAAGGTGATTTTGCTCTTGCATAATGCTAGTTTAAACATTTATATAAGAGCTAAATCTGCCTATTGTAGGCCTTTCTTTTGGGCCTTAAATGCTACATAAACTATTATTTAAATGTTTCGTCAATGAATCTTCAAATAAATGAATGTTTAATTTTTGATTGAAAAAAATGGATAATTGAGACTTGTAGCATTGATTGTCAAGTACCGTTGCCACGATAATAAACAAAGATGCTTTAACTCTTTTCGGTACATGTATTCGTCGTGTAATATGGTCCATGTAATGAAATGGGGTTTAACATCCTACTGTTTGGCTCCTATATTGGGCTAATGAAGATTGGCACACACGGCATTTAGTGTGCTATGACGGAAATTTTGCCCGGGCTGCGGTACTATGGCCTGCTCTTATATAGAATTACAACTGCCAATGGATCTTTTACGTGCACGTCAATGTATACATGGGACTTGAATGACAAGACAGCTGTCCTTGTCAGGCTCTCCGCCCTGACAAGGGGAAACCACGCAGCAATATCCCGACGAACTTTCTCAGCCTATGAATAGATCCAAAACGTGACCTCCAGCTAGCGAGCAAGTGTCTTACCCACTTAGCCAGCCGCGGCTCCCAACCTTGATTGTCCATGTACGTTAAGACAAATTTAGATGTCCTAAAATCAGTCCTTCACGTTGACGAAATGGTGCGGGAGCCGTAAAACACTCCCTCAAATTTAGAAATTGAGGAAAAAGCTCCTGTAAAACAACTCTTCTTATTTATATTGCAAGAGTAATTCTACTTTATTTATATTTTATTAGTTTTGTCTCAAATTCTTTTTATGTCATTTATATTTTCCTCGAATTGTCAGTTTGATCACTTTGTCAGCGTGATTATTAACGCACAATTAAATTGCAAACCATCCCAACATGTCCGTCTTCCATTAGCTCAGGTTAGGTGCAGAAGAGTAGGATGTTAAACCCCATTTTATTTCAAACATTTTGATCATTCGAATTACAACTTTATCACTAAAAATATGTACCGGTACGTGTAAAGTTATCTAAATGAATTTATTTCTAGCCACAAAAAAAAACATGAAACTTTGTTGAGAACCTGAACAATTTACATGTACAATGTACATGTCTATACACAAGTACTTTATTGTATAATGGTAAATTTGAGTTAATTTTATAATTAATTCATGAGGTTTTTCTGTGGTGAATGGTTAACACAAACTGAATGTGTAGCGTCAGTGTGCTTACAGAAAAAAAGGAACAGATTTCCTTGTAGAAATTAAAACAAAACACCTTTAACGTGGAGTATATAAATACACTATTGTCTTACATTGAGTGTTGGAGGTATAAAGGTGAAATAATGTATATAACCCTAACTCTGTTGGTCATTATTATATCATAACTTATAAACAGTGGTTGGTCTTTTTTACAAATAACTCATTATTACATATTAAAGGGATGTGCACATAAGTGCTATATAGTTTAGAGGGAAGTGTTATATAGTTTAAAGGGAAGCATACATTTTGATACAGTAGTTTAAAGTAGATTTACACCACTGTTATATTTTAAACTGACGCTTACACTATTATTATAGTTTGAGAGAGAGAGAGAGTTTAACGACATGGGGTTTAACCTCCACTCTACACAAACTAGATCAATTCGGGACTAACACATGGTTTAATTTTATTTCAATCGCTTGCGCGTAGAGGTCTTTAGCAATGGGAGGAATCCGGATATTATAGGTTAATGGATTGGAAACACCAATAATATATGTTAAAGGATGTATACACTACTATTATAGTTTAAACAGACGTACGTAATACATGTAATTACATTCATG
Organism: Patella depressa; assembly: GCA_948474765.1. Classification (NCBI taxonomy): domain Eukaryota; kingdom Metazoa; phylum Mollusca; class Gastropoda; family Patellidae; genus Patella; species Patella depressa. Next base: position 5,548,855 of record OX419720.1, read on the forward strand.
TATTGAATGGATTTGATTATATGTACAATGTACATGTATACATATATGTACCGTAGTCACATGGAGTAATTCAATCAGAAAGATTTATTCAAATTGAGGAATTCAATCGGAAAAATTCATTCAAATGGAGAAATTCAATCAGAAAGATTTGTCCTGATGGAGAAATTCAATCAGAAACAATTATTTAGATGGAGGAATTCATTTATATGGAAAAGATTCAGTCAGATGGATAGATTCTGTCGGATGGATAGATTCTGCCAGATGGATAGATTCTGTCTACATGTATCTGAATTTATCCATAAAAATGAATCAATCCAATATTCAATTTTGGGGAATACAATGTAGATTCAATCAGATAGATACATGTAAATTTATTTAGATTCAATCGTATGGATTGATTTGATCTTATGGATCAATTCTATCATATGGATTGATTCTATCATATGGATTGATTCAATCATATGGATCGATTCTATCATATGGATCGATTCAATCATATGGATCGATTCAATCATATGGATCGATTCAATCATATGGATCGATTCAATCATATGGATCTATTCAATTATGAATCATAATGGATCGTTCAACCATATGTATAGATTCAATGATATGGATAAATTCAATCATATGGATAGATTCAATGAGAGTCAATCATATGATAGATTCAATTATAGATTCAATGATATGGATAAATTCAATCATATGGATAAATTCAATCATAGAGTCAATTATATGGATAGATTCAGTATGATGAATAGATTGATAAAAGACTTTAATAATTTCAGTCAAGTAGTAAGATTTGTCCATATTTAGGTTTGTGCGTTTTGAGATGAGGAATTCCCTGTATTAGTTGGGATTTGGATGGCTGAACAGTAATTGTGTGCGTCATGAGGTCTGTCATTGAGTCAACTGGTGTGATTTCGATTCTCCGGTTATCAAGGAGTAGGGTCGCCTGCCCAACCTCTTGGATTTTCTCCAGGTCCTGTTTCCTCCCACTGCTAAAGACACGTACGCGCATGTGAATTATTGAAATAAAATTGAATCGTATGTTAGTCGTAAAATGATCTAGTTTGTTTTGAGTTGCCGTTAAACCCCTATTTCTCTCTCCCTGTAGTACTGTTACCTGTACTGTTACCTTGTTTGAGACCAGGAAGTGTCTGTACAAGTACCAGTAATATACCTGGCCCTACGTTCTATTTACATAAACTACCTGTAATAGGAGTTCAAGTACCTGTTCATCATAATAATCATATCTCAAGATTGTGTAGGTATTTTATTATTGGAAGGGAACAGGATATAAACTCTTCTAATAATTATATATCTTTACATAAAGAGGGTGTGTACTACATCATACATGTCATAAAATCTGGTACATATGAGAGGTGTGACTTCAGTTTTGCAACGTAATTAATCAAAAGATCCTGTTGTAATGTTTCTTTGATTTATTTCTATTTTAACACTTTAAATATTTACATTGCATGCATGTGATATGTACGTACATATGTAAATACTTGTGATCCATGCTTTTATAATATATTTACAAGTAGCTTTGTAGATCTACAGGTATGTACATATTCATCCATGTGTACATGTAGCATACAAGAAAAATTCACGTTTTTCATCAGATATTACACACTGAAACATTAAACATTATTCATATCTTTCTTTACGCCTGAATTTAATTCAGTATTTATTAACTTGACAACAGTCATTGTTTTTAAGGCGAGTGATCGCTCTCGAGCGCCTACAGCCCACCTGAATGTCGACCGAGGGGAGTTTTTTTTCCCCTCCCCTTAAAATTGAAAATCACTCTCCTTTACAAAGTCACTGGGGGTTTATTAACATTTATCTACCAATCACTCTCCTTAATATCCGATCACTCTCCTTAATTTCTAAATCACTCTCCTTAATTTCTAAAGCATTCCTCTTATCAAATTAAACTGGGAGAACCTTTAAGGAGAGCCATTTTTTTCAATTTGTTGATTGAGGAGAAGCTTTTTTTGGCTCTCCTCTGAAATACAAAAAACAAGAACTGAATCATCTCTTGATGGCATCAGATAATCGAGATCTAGATTAATTTAAAAATGGGAAAGCGAGGCTAAGTCTCGAATATACCAGTGCCCTGTGCCCTGGTTATAGCACTACCTGGTTACCTCAATGCACACATCAAAATTTAAAGATATTGAGTTAGAGACATCGCTACTTTATGACACAATGAACATTTTTAAATTACTACACCTCATGTATTCTATAGGACATAATGGATTTGAGCACCGTTTGTAATGACCAGCGGGGGGTTTGGACGGCTGAATGGTTAGCACATTCGTGCTGTATCATAAAGCCTGTCATTAAGTCAACTGTCGTGGTTTAGAATCCCCGGTTGTGCGTAACACTAACAAGGTATAGGGTCGCCTGTCCAACCTCGTGGGTTTTCTCCGAGTCCTCCGCTTTCCTCCCACTGTTAAAGCCCCCTACGTGCATGCAAATTAATGAAATGAAATTAAACCATATGTTAGTCCCAAAATGACCTAGTTTGTGTCGAGTGGATGTTAAACCCCATTCTCTCTTTCTCTGTCTCTGTAATGACCAGAGAAAAGCATATACTAGAAGACCATGTTGAAGTAATTAAAAATGGATGATTCACAAACAAAAAAACCCAAAACAAACATGTAGAATGGACTCAGCATGTACAAATGACTGCTGTTCAGTTTAGACCGTTCACATATTTCACAGAACATGAACTCAGCATGTACAAATGACTGCTGTCCAGTTCAGACTGTTCACATATTTCACATAACTGATTAGAAATTACTATAAAAAACAAAATGTAAAAATTGGATATGAATCACTTAAATACACTCATGTTACATAGATACATATATGCTTTTATCACCATTTTAAAGTTTTGAACTGGAGGGGGATTGGATGGCATGTGCATGGTTTTGAATCCTTGATTGTATAATGTATATGACACGGAGTAGGGTCCAACTTCATGGATTTTCTCCAGTTCCTTTGGTTGCCTCTCACTATTATTATTAAGAGCCGTATGTGCAAGCGAATTATTGAAATAAAATTGAACCATATGTCAGCCCTGAAATGACATATTTTGTGTCAAGTGGACATTAAACCCTATTCCTCTCTTTCTTTCTCTCTGGGGAGTTGGGTGGTCGATTGGTTAGTGTGCGCAGGCTGTATCATACGGTCTGCCATTGAGTCAACTGACGTGGTTTCGAATCCCTGGTTGTACGTGGCAAAGAAGTGGGGTCGTCTGTCCAACCTCGTGGGTTTTCTCCAGGTACTCTGGTTCCCTCCCACTGCTAAAGACCCCCATGCGCAAGCGAATTGTTGAAATAAAAATAAAACCATATGTTAGTCCCGAAATGACATAGTTTGTGTCGAGTAGACATTGAACCCCTTTTGTCTGTTTCTCTCTCTCTCTATCTCTCGCCCTTGATAAAAGAAAATATGTTTGGGTGTAAAGTTTTAAACTGTCTATATTGTGTATTGTTCCCATTACATATCAAAACTTCATCTACGCTTCACCATGATTTGTATTTTATCTCGAGTAATTATATATAAATAGACATAAATAATTCAAAGCAAAAACTATTCTAACCTCAACACACTATAGATTAGAGTGTAGATAAAGAGTGAAAGTTTTAAATGTGTACATGTTGATGTATATATATAGCTTTTATTGGGAATATCAAATTGTTATCAGAAATTACTGTATATATGCATCGTTCAGTTGGTATTTAGTAATATGACTATAACATCCTACTGTTTGGCTCCGACTGAGCTAAGGAAGATGAGCATAATATATAATGCCATTCAGTGTACTATGAGGAAAATTTTGCCAAGGGATCTTTTACATGCACACCAATGCGTACACTGGATCGAGCAATAAACTTTAACACAAACATGTACTTATGGTAAAACAATTAATTACTGATTTATTTATAATTAAGTGACGTTTAGATGAGTATTCTCTGAACCTGCTGGCAGACGTTGTTCATGCATACATGTAAGTAAATTACAGTAGCAATTACAATCCTGAATCCTATATTTGTCAAACAGCCCTAACATTACTCAGAATTTCAAAATTTTACTGAAATTTTCAAGATGTACATGTATGTAATCCTGTTCATTATCTATTTTGAAACTGTTATAGTATGAACTGTTACCTTTTTTATCTAAACCTTACATAATGCTTGTTTAACCAAGTTATTGTGGCCTGAGCTGACTGTCCCATGACAACCATACTTGACCAATACATGTATAACCTGTAGTATACCGTTCATTCATACATGTCACACAAATATTTCAAACAATACCCTCATTCATAATATCTAATTTTATATAACAACGTACGACACGAAGAAATATTTTTATGGTTTTTCATTTCTATTTAAAATGTCAATTAATTTTTACCTCAATAGTTTTATAACAATGAAGATATTGTATTTAATTCAGTGTCTCGTGATAAATTGTAAAGAGTGCACCATAATTTCTTTAGTTATTATACATGTAGATAATAATGACTGAAGTGATCGTATGTGTGAAATAGCTTTATTTTACATCCGCTTCCATTGAAGTGATATCGCAGACAAGCTTCAGTAATTGTTCATGTGTCTTTGATACATTCAATGAAATTGTAGTCGGGACTGTATTGGGTAGAGTATACAGTGAATTATTCAAATAAAATTGAACTATATATTAGTCCCGGGATTACCTAGTTTGTGTTGAGTGGAGTTTCTCTCTCTCTCTCTCTTATGATTAATACTGATGACTAAAACTTGAAATGACATTTCGTTATTTGTTTTTTCCTCATTGCCATATAAATATGTTGGGGCCTTGTACCAGTATGTGGCAGTAAATTATATATAACCCTGGTTAAACATGTCAAAATGACAATATTTTGATCCAGAAGAGTCCTGATTTGGATATATTTTATTATTTTCTATCATGTTTCTTGATTAATAATTAAACCCCAATTGTACTGCTATTTTTCTTGCCTTGTATGAATGACGGAGGGTCCATATTATAAAAGTATTTAAAATGAGGGTGGCGTGTAATTTCTTGTCCCTTGAAACTCACAGTCTAACCCACTTTTAACCCACTTTTTAAGTTCTCTAACCCACTGTAATCTCCAACTCACTTTTATCTGTACCCACCTTCTAACCCACTTATAACTTTTTTTAACTCCTCTAACCCATTTTCGAACCCACTTATAACTCCTCTAACCCACCTTCGAACCATTTTAACACCTCTTCCCCACCTTCAACCCACTTTCAACTCCTCTAACCCACTGTCGAACCATTTTACCACCTAACCCACTTATAACTCTCTTTAACTCCGATCCTCTGACCCACCTTCTAGAACTTCTAATCATTTTAACACCTCTAACCCACCTTCAACCCACTTTAAACTTCTCAAAACCACTTTTTAACTCATCTACATGTAGCCCACCTTCTTATTCATTTTGGGGGGATGGGATGGCCTAGTGGTCTAGAGTGCGGCGCTTCGACGTCTAGCTGTCCGGTCACCTCTGGCTAGCGGCCGTGGTTTCGATCCCTGGGTGAGTGTATGTGGCATGGAGATAGGGGCGCCTTCTCAACCTTTTAGGTTTCCTCCAGGCACTCCGGTTTCCTCCCACTGCTAAAGACCCCTACGCGCAAGCGAATTATTGAAATGAAATGGAACCATAAGTTAGTCCCGAAATGACCTAGTTTGTGTTGAGTGGACGTTAAACCCAATTTCTCTCTCTCTAATTCACTTTTAACTTCTTTAACCCACTTCTAATTTAACTCATGTAACCCAACATTTACCCAAGTATCTTTTTGTAAGATGTCATGGAGGTAAGGGTATTACATGTACGAAAGATGACATCAAAGTAATGATATATTAGGCTGTTGCTTTAACATGATGTGCTGTTTTATATTTTTCAGAAATTAGAATTAACAGCTGATGAAGGAAATGCGCACCCTGGTGAATTATCTCGAGTTACATTTGAGGTGAGATTTTACACATTTTATTGGAACTGGCCTGGATACACGTGTGTAATGTAACACATTTTAAGTTGTACCTGACTCTTTTAACATACTGCTGGCACCGGACACGTACATTGAATTTAAAACTATAAATCAGCACCTGAATGTCGACCGAAAAGAGGTCTACATGTATTTCCCTCCCCTTTAATATTGAATGTCACCCTCCTTGACAAAGTCATTGGGGGGGGGGTATTTTCATTTATAAAACCAGGAATGACCATCTTACATGCAGTTATTCATCTTGAGAACCATTTCCAATACTAAATTAATCTCAATTAAGATCCAGAATATCAGATCACTCTTCTATTTAATGATTAAGGGCAACATTTTTCAGCTCACAGGGGGTTGGGATGGCCAAGTGGTCTAGAGTGCCGCGATTCGACCTCTAGCTGGCCGGTCACCTCTGGCTTGTGGCTGTGGTTTCGAGCAATGGTGTGAGCATATGTGGCATGGAGATAGGGGGCGCCTTCTCAACCTTGTGGGTTTTCATCCGGGCACTCCGGTTTCCTCCCACTGCTAAAGACCCCTACGCGCAAGCGAATTATTGAAATAAAATGAAACCATGTTAGTCACAAAATGACCTAGTTTGTGTCGAGTGGACCTTAAACCCCATTTCTCTCTCTCTCTCTCTATTTCTCTCCCTCTCTCTCTCCCTATTACAAATTTATATCAATAAATTTAAAAATCCCCGAGCAACAGCAAGACAAATAGATTGTAGGTAGTAGAGATAATTTAATTGCGGGTGGCAGTACCCTTTTTCAAGTGATAATTTAAATGATCCTGCGACGCCTTATATAGAAATAATGGACATGACGTCACAGGATCTAAAAATAAAGATACAATGATTGGTGGTTATTAATAGAAAATATGTACAATGATCGTTAAATTTAACTAAATTTAAAGTCTTAAAAAAATATACAATAGGTTATTTATTTAATGGTGGTAAGAGAAGATTTTTTGATATTTATGTTAATTTTGGAAGTTATAGTTATACAAGTCATTAGTATGAGAAAAAAATTTTTAAAAAAAGTTTTTTATTATTGTTTGAAAATTAATTTAGTTGTTAAATCGTATAAGAGAAAATTATTAAATTAATTAAATTATATTAGATTGAGCTTCAAAATATCTGGTGGTTTCGGTGGTGGTAGCTTTATGTTTTAATACTCAGTTGAAGGGTCCGTTGTTGGTTGGTTATGTTGAGGGATTTCTTCCATAGCGGTGGTTTTAAAACATTGATTCTCTACACTTAATAAGTGTTTATATCCATTAATGTAAATAAATTTTGGCCTGGACTCAAATTTATATCAACTACATTATACACCTAGTTTGTGTTGAGTGGAGGTACGACCCCCTCTCTCTCTCTCTCTCTCTCTCTCTCTCTCTCTCTGTTTATAGCATATTTAATGTCCAATAGATAATATGATGGACAGGTTGATTTAATTTAGAGTCTTTACATGTACACATCATGTTTGAACTGAAGGAAAATGGGTGAAGACATAGAAAGGTTTTTCTACGTGTATATCAAATGTCACTTTGAAATACAGTGTGAAAATTCGCATGTGAGAAGACAGGGCGGGTCATCTTCTCCCTCTCCTTAATAAAATCAAATTAAAACAGGAGATCCAGCTGATGGATGTTTGGTGTCATCCTTGCAGATTGAAAAAATCAAATCTGGAAAACCATTTAACGCCCACCATATTTATGTGTTTTAACAAGTAGGTGTTAAGTCATTTAGATCCTTGAAATGTCCTGATCTCTGTTCCTTGAAGTCCGACTCACAAATCTGATAAGAGATTATTTTTCTCATCATCTACATTTTAAAAAAAAACTACGTGTAGATGTAGGTGGTCTCTTATATTGTCAGTGAAACCAAAATTAAATTCATAAAAACTATAATTATTTATATGCATGTACTTTATCTGTGTAGGAAACAGGACATGGGAAAATTTATCATGTTATGGGATTTTTTTTTTTATCGAGTTAAATTTTAAAACGTGTGACCCCTTGTCACGCCTATGCCCAAAAAAGGTCATATTTATTGATATATAAATAATGCATGTACATGGGTTAAATTTACATGAATATTTGCATTCAAACTTTAAGACAAAAACCTGCAGCTGACAGCCATGTGATTATTTTTATACACCCTTATTTAGCCACAGATAACGGAAGATTTCCCCAGTGACTTTAATGTTAATTTTTGGTATGTTACAATACATGTGTGCATGTATTATTGCATTTTAATTTTGAATTACTTTAAGTAAAAAAGTCAATGATAGCCATGTGATCATTTTTATGTTCCCATATAAGCGAATTTGATAATCATTTTCCGAGTTATGCCCCTTTGTTAGGAAATCTTGTTTGAACTTTTCGTGGACCTTAATATGCATCTAGCTACATGTATTTCGTTTTAATTTTTATTCTTCGAAATATTTTTTTATTTGAATCTTGAAGAGTTGTTATATAACCTGCGTTCTGGATAGCCCAATGAAACGGTCTGTTACTTTGGGTATACCAAGTCTGGAAATAAGGCACCTGTTACCGACAATGTCAGGCACAGATTGAGTCTTTGTCAGGCACAAAACCTCTGGTGCCTGTCATTTTGTCAGGCATTGATTTGTCTTGTCTATTAATTTTACTAATACATGCGTCTAGCACTATGTTCAAAATATCAGGTACTATTTCATTATTGCCTGACATTTTGTCAGGTAGATCTAAAACCGTTATTTCCAGGCCTGGGATAAACCACAAGAGATATCAAGACTGATTGATTAATCACTGTCTGATGGCATAGGGTGAAAATCAGCATATACGACCCCCTGATGCGATCTGTCAATAAAACTGGTCAGATTTTAATGAAATGTAGATCTGTATTATAATCAGATTAACCTGCATGTATAGGAAATCACGATTTGTCATCTGCCCTATTGAAGAGAAAAGTATTTTCAGAATGTATTCCACATTCATTACACAAATCATCTATTTTTAGAATGTATTCCACAGTCTATTACATAAATTATCTATAGAATTTATTCCACGGTCCATTACTTAAATAATCATCTATTTTTAGAATGTATTATCCACTGTCCATTACAGAAGTTATCATCTATAGAATGTATTCCACTGTCCATTACAGAAGTTATCATCTATTTTCAGAATGTATTCCACTGTCCATTACATAACTTATCTGTTTTCAGAGGGGGTTGGGGTGGCCTAGTGGTTTAGAGTGCCGCGCTTCGACCTCTAGCTGGCCAGTCACCTCTGGCTTGCGGCTGTGGTTTCGAGCCCTGGTGTGAGCGTATGTGGCATGGAGATAGGGGCGTCTTCTCACCTCGTGGGTTTCCACCTGGCACTCCGGTTTCCTCCCACTGCTAAAGACCCCTACGCGCAAGCCAATTATTGAAATAAAATTAAACCATATGTTAGTCCCGAAATGACCTAATCTGTGTTGAGCGGACTTAAGAACCCATTTCTCTCTCTCTCTCTCTCCCTATTTACAGAATGTCTATTTTTAGAATTCCACTGTCCATTACATAAATTATCATCTATTTTTAGAATGTATTCCATGGTCCATTACCATAAAATATCATCTATTTTTGGAATTTATTCCACAGTCCATTACCATATGGTCCATTACCATAAAATATCATCTATTTTTGGAATTTATTCCACAGTCCATTACATAAATTATCATTTATCTTCAGAATGTATACCGTTATATAAATCAGAATCTATTTTTAGAATGTATTCCACGGTCCATTACATAAATTTGGTAAATTGATGTACAGTACAATGATTAATGGAACAGCTAAAGAACGTATTACACGGGAACAATTCACAAAATCAGGCCGAGAAGTTTTAAAGAAATTTGATGAGAAAGATCAACAAGAATATTACTTCCGTTTATTTTCTGGTGGTAATAACACGTTAAATAAGGCAGGTCAGTATACAAGTTGAATTATCTCCCTTTATAAAGTTTCACCCTTTTATAAGAGAAACGTAGATCATGGCAAGCACACACGCCTATCTCAAAACCTGTTGAATGATAAATCGCACTGTAAAACAGTTTTACTTCCCAAATTTTGATTTAACACGTACATGTCTGATATACCCTGTTGGTCCTTGATTATACTCCTTTTGGTGCAGTTATCGCAACTAGCGAGAAAACACGCCAGCAATACACAACATTGACATTCATTTTTTACCAGTCGGTTAATTAACACACCTCTACAGAAAACGCATCTAGTGTTAATTAACTCCCCTCTTGGGACTTTTTTTTTAACCCCTGTTAATTAACACACCATTTTACAATTTTGACACGGTAATACAGAGTAATAGTCCGAAAATTAATTTTCTCCCGACAGACGTACAAATAACAAGCCAAACAGGGACTGAGTACAGATCAACCCTTTAATAGTTCTCAGTGTTATATTCTCTGTAGTTGACATGTAAATGACAACCATTTTGAATCCTTCACAGATTGACGTATCTGGAAACAGATTAGAAAATCTGTATTAATATCATTTGTGTTGATTTTCATTGAGTTTTATCGCGGATTGAAAGAATTATGATAAGTATGATAAATTATAATCTTAGCAGTGGAAAATTTGATGTTAGATATTGTGTATAGATGAATGTTTATGTATGTATTTGTGTATAGATGAATGTTTATTTGTGTATTTGTGTATAGATGAATGTTTATGTATGTATTTGTTTATTGATGAATGTTTATGTGTGTATTTATTTATTATAGATGCCCTACAGATGGTAGAAATAGCGTACGCTTTAACATTATCAGCGTCTAAAATACCCTACTGTAAAGATGAACGCGATGAGAAAGTATTTGAATCAATAGTGACCAGTATGGTAAGATAACCTTGCCTCTAAACTTATTTAAAAACCAGATTAATAGACATCACAATGTGTACACAGAACCTCAGTTTATTTTCCCATCCAAACAACTAGACGGTTGTCCTTGTCAGGCCCTCCATCCTGTATCAGAGAAAAGGGGAACCACTCTGGAAAATCTGGACGAACATTCTCGGCCAATGCAGGGATCGAACACCAGACCAAAGCATATTATAATCCTCTCCCTGGGAGAGTCTCCCATATATATAGAATATACTACTTTTAAAGCAAGACAGGAGTAAAAGATGGTTCCTTGATAGTTTAATCTAGATTAGGACTGGCCAACCATTTTTTAGTTATGTTTCACAAAATTAGCCAAATATTTGAAACAAAATAATCTCACATGTCAGCCAAGATTTCTAATGAACATGTCATTGTCTGGCATCTCGAGCTGTAAAGTCAGAATATATAGTAATAGTAGAGAGAGAGAGAGAGAGAAATGGGGTTTAACGTCCACTCAACACAAACTAGGTCATTTCGGGACTAACATATGGTTTAATTTTATTTCAATAATTCGCTTGCGCGTAGGGGTCTTTAGCAGTGGGAGGAAACCGGAGTGCCCGGAGGAAACCCACAAGGTTGAGAAGGCGCCCCTATCTCCATGCCACATACGCTCACACCAAGGATCGAAACCATAGCCGCAAGCCAGAGGTGACCGGCCAGCTAGAGGTCGAAGCGCGGCACTCTAGACCACTAGGCCATCCCAACCCCCCGTAATAGTAGAGACATTTTATGAGTGACATTGAATGAAAGAATTATTTAATGACGGAAGGTGGATGGGTGGTTGGATGGCTGAATAGTTAACACACATGCGCTGTATCATACGATCTGTCAACTGGCGAGGTTTCGATTCCTCGGTTGTATGTGACACAGAGTAAGGACATCTGTCCAACTCCAAGCAAATTATTTTAATAAGATTAAACCATGTGTTAGTCCCGAAATGAGTATTGAACCCCTTCTCTCTCTCTATCTCTCTCTCTTTGTGAAAAGGGTTAGTTAGTGATAATACTGTCACAAACACAAACGAAATGGGTCCCTATCTAATCCTAGTAAAATTACAATAAATAATAATCATTTTCTATAGCGCTGAACATTCAGTCCCTCTGTCTGCTCTGTATATAAAATGCATATAAAAATAAACAAAAGAATACAAAGGAATAGTCAAGTCATAATATACAAAATGGAAAGTAAAGCATTTAGATTATAGTTCAAAAGTTTGGGTAAAAAAACAGGGTTTATAATGCATGATGTTGTGTATTTTTAGTTTGGTATAGAAACAGAGCTAACGTTGGAGGCATTTGAAAGTTGGTTAAAATGGAACTGTCCGCATTTTTTTTGCGGAGTACACAACTGGGTGTTTAGTATATTAACAGGATCCACTCTTCCATCGGAATTGGTGAGTCCTTAGTAACATTATATTTACATCGTCATGGGAACGTGTAAATTCAAATGAGTTACGAAGATTTCAATAAAAGATAGTGATGAACGCCGGAGGTAAACACAAGTTATCCTTCTATAAATGTATAACTGACTGAAATGACAGACAAATTTCTGCCTGCTAATAATTCCTGGAAAGACCAAAATTGTATATGAGACTGTGGGTGGGAGGATATCTGACAATTCAAAATAGAAATTGGCTGTCACTAGATAAGAGAAAATGAGAAAAATAGAAAAAGTATAGATATTAAAGTAGATAAAGTACACATACTTCTTTGTTTACGGACGATAAATACATAAATAAATAAAAAATATGTCCAGGTAAAAAATTCTCCATTTTACTTCATTCTGACATGTGTTAAATCATATAAGCTAGCTGCTGTCTGCCATCTATATTAAGGGGTCTTGAATAATATATAAGCAATATTAAATGTATATATGTTTGTAACTCGCTGTCTATAATATATATGCTCACCATTGTTTTTTGTTAATATAAAATTTGACTATTTTATATTTTTAGAGAGAACGTTTATAGGTTTTTGGTCTTGTTCTCTCCGATTCAGTTTATTGAATGAAATATTGATTTAACTAAAGAGCAAAGTGTTATATATTTATGAATTATTCAATAAATCTTTGTTTATTTCTATTTTCATAGGAAACCGCTCCAGTTCCACAGTTGGAAGGTTTTGTTGAAGGGAGATATCTGGTTACCATGGGAATGTTATGGGTGCTATCGGCAACTATTCCTACGAGTTTTACACGAACCCCAACTGGTGAAGCATCGTCCAATAATCCTCTACTTAATTCATATAATCTGATCATGAAACTGGTAATACTTAGTCTCTTTTAATATTTGGGGGTGGGGGGGTAGGTGGTCGAATGGTTTAACACCTTACAACATTATGTGGATGCTCGATTCACAGGGGGGTTGGGATGGCCTAGTAGTCTAGAGTGTCGCGCTTCTACCTCTAGCTGGCCGGTCACCTCTGGCTTACGGCTGTGGTTTCGATCCCTGGTGTGAGCATATGTGGCATGGATATAGGGGTGCCTTCTCAACCTCGTGGGTTTCCCCCGGGCACTCCGGTTTTCTTCCACTGCTAAAAACCCCTACGCGCAAGCGAATTATTGAAATAAAATCAAACCATGCTAGTCCCGAAATGACTTATGTGTCAAGCGGACGTCAAACCCCATTTCTCTCTCTCTCGATTCACAGTCCAGAACGTCCCGAATTGACAGAATTACAAATGAGTGACGCGGAATTCAGTTCTGTCACAGTTCAGCCAGTCTCGACAGCTGAGGTGGAGTGAGTAGATTCGTGACGTATATCTAGATAAAAAAATATGTTTCAGCTGTCATGATTGGTTGAGATATTTTTTATACAGTCGACACATGTGTTGTACTCCGAAATTCTGCTTTTCCCTCGATTGACACCAAGGCCTGTCATTGAATAAAGTGGCATGGTTTAGATTCCCTGCTTGTGGCATGGTTTAGATTCCCTGCTTATGGCATGGTTTTGAGAGAGAAGGTCTGTCCAACCTGATGTGTTTTCTCCGGTTTTATGCCACTGCTAAAGACTCCTACCTACCTGTGTTAGTCCTAAAATGATCTAGTTTATGTCGAGTAATTTATTGTCATATTGATATTTTATATTTGTGTAGGCTAGATTAACAAGGTGTCAGAGTTGGTCATTATTATACAGCAGCTCACAGCATGGTCAGTCATTGAACAGGTAAGTTACAGTTGTACTCTTGACCCTTAATGTTGCATACATATTTGCCAACAATGATTTGAAACTAAACATTATATATAGAAACTCCTGCTAAAACAACACAAGTACACGATACCTGAGCTGTAGGGCATGCTTCGTAATCAAAGGGAGACAACTGTTTTATCTATGTTCATGTTTTATGATTGTCTAATCAATGTAATGTATTTATTTGTAGATTTACACATCATGTGACGTCGTATTCTGGACCAACCATGACATTTTTATCATTTGAAGGAAGAAATCTTTACTGTATAGCAGCTGATTGTGGCTGGAGGTTGGTTTATTATATAGATCAGATTTCGGGTACCAGTAGTTAGTTTTCTTTGGGCAGGGGGTGTTGGGGGAGGGGAATAGCGCACTGTATCATAAGGTCTGACATTGAGTGAACTGACGTGGTGACAATGAGTATGATCACCTGTCCATCCTCATGGATTATCTCTTGTTTCCCCCCACCCGCAAGCGAATTATTGACATAAAAGTGAACCATATGTTACTCCCAAAATGACCTACTTTGTGTCCAATGGAACGCTCTGTATTGCGTTTTATAGAGAAAGTTTATAAGACTGTGGTGTGATATTTTATCAGACTGTATGGTGTTTTATAGAGAAAGTTTATTAGTCGGGGTGGTGTTTTATTAGACTGTGTGGTGTTTTTGTAGACTGTGGAATGTCTTGTTATACTGTGTGATGTTTTATTAGACTATTAGACTGTGGTGGTATATTTTTTTAGACTGTGGTGGTATATTTTATTAGACTGTGGTGGTATATTTTATTAGACTGTGGTGGTGGTATATTTTATTAGTCTGTGGTGGTATATTTTATTTGACTGTGGTGTGATGTTTTTATTAGACTGTTGTGTGATGTTTTGTTAGACTACTAGACTGTGAGGGTATATTTTATAAGACTGTTGTGTGATGTTTTGTTAGACTACTAGACTGTTGGGGTATATTTTATTATTCTGTGGTTTGATGTTTTTATTAGACTGTGGTGTGATGTTTTATAAGACTGTGTGATATTTTATCAGACTGTGTAATGTTTTATATTTGTAGAGAAAGTACAAGTTTATTTGGAGGACCTGATTGTATGTTAATACAGTTATCTCCTGTATATAGAGTTGTACAAGGTTTGTATATACCACCTAGTCTATAATATAATCTTTAAGTGGCATGTTTTCCTATGTTGCTCCCATCATATGAAACTCTTTAGCACAATACAGATCTTTAGACAGAACTTACAAACATAATTTTTAAACCAATCAAAATGAAAGAAACAAATGTGGGTGTATTGAAACACAAGATTGACATTGTAAAATACTTTTCATAACACTAATTGTGTGTCTTATCTGCAAATAATATATATTTACATTCTGATTAAAACACAGATCCTTTTTCGTTTCTTTTGTACCTGGTTCAAAATTTCATTTTACTTGTCTTTACTACATTAGGATCTGAAAGACTTGTTATTTGAATCGTGTTCTGCTTGAAATGTGGAGTCAGCCAATTAAATTTTCTGTTGAATCGAGGGTTTGATCTTTTTTGCACGGAATTGTTGGTAGGCATTATAAGAGCAACAATGATTCTGTTTGGATAATCGAATAACAGGTCATAAGGTCAACTTTTGCATGCTTGACATCTGAACTGGCTGAACGTGACCTTCTGCTATAACTTGTTAGATCTACATGTAGTGTAGGCCATCAAAATTATAAAAACCGAAACGAAATATAGATCTGAATTTTAATTAGTATGTATGTATTTATTAATATTATTTTATTTTGTCCGTAGCTGGTGAGAATATGTTATTATGGAATGAGTATTCCCGCGATTTACCGAAAGGTATACAAGTGGGTAAAGGTGACCAGAATAAGGTTATATTTCTACCACAAGATTTTGATCAGATAGAACATTATGGTGTTTCCTGTACGCTACATAAAATAGAGGTTTGTTTCAAATTATTTCATTTCTATATACCCTGGGTTTATTTCAATATTTGTTTTTCATTGGGTTTTTTTAGTATCTTGACAACTAGACGTTCGATTTAAGGGTGCCATCAAGAAAATTAGATGTTTTTGTTGCTCAGTCCTCCATCCTGTACTACTAACAAGGGAAAAACCATGCCTTTCTCACTGGGATACCATGGCTCCGTTCGTAACAGGCAAAGAGTATGGTCGCCTGTCCAACCTCGTGGGTTTTCTCCAGTTACTCCTGTTTCCTCCCACTGCTAAATACTCCCACACGCAAGCGAATTATTGAAATAGAATTAAACCATATGTTAGTCCCGAAATGACTTAGTTTGTGTTGAGTGGACGTTAAACCCCATTTCTCTCTCTCTCTCCATGGCTTCATCCAACAACAGAGAAAGCCTTAGATCGGAAGTAATGGTTGATACATTCTATTCAAAATATACATTATATCATATTAGCTTGCATTTCCAGGAATTGATCTTGCTGGCAATTACACAAAATACAATTGTCGTGATGTGTGAACTACTTGGTGAACATAACATAGGCAGCATCCAATCTGAATAAATTATGAAATATTTAGTATTTTATTTAAATGAAACTATATTTTATTGGGTTTGTTTTCAGGTGTGGGGATGTGGAGGTGCTACAGCTAGGGAAGCTCAGATACAACAAAAGCAGTGGGAAAATAAAGATACGCAAAGACATCAGAGTAGAAAGGTTAGTAATAAACACTCTAATAGTAAGTGCAGGAGGACCTCATCACATGCAAAACAAAAGTCTACAAGATAAATCTGCTCACAAGATAGAAAATAGACATTGCAAAAAAATAAACAAATATCAATTCAAGCGAATGGATTCGGGGGCCAGCTGTAAGCGTCCACTGCGATGTACAGTAAGTTGTGTTATTATTGGGATCTGTATCTGTTTGGGGGGGGGGGGGGTCAAATGCGCGTTGTGTCATAATGTCTGTCATTGAGTAAACTGGCCTGGTTTTTATTCACATGGAGTAGGGTCGTCTGGATTTTCAGGGGGTTGTGCGGTTTCCTCCCACTGCCACCCCCACCCCCCCCCCCCTACGAAAGGAGTCAGTTTGTGTCGAGTGGATGTTAAACCCCATTTCTCTCTTCTACTCTCAATGTTGATTTAAATTGAGCAATAATTGGTATTTGCAATATGAAGACTGTAGGTGATATTGTTAGAGACTCGCCTCCTTTCAAATGATGTTGCCGCAGTTGTACGTGACAATTAGTAGGGTTGGTCACCTCTCCAATCTAGTTGGTTTTCTCTCTGAGTCCTCCGGTTTCCTCCCACTGCTAATGAAATAAAATTGAGCCATATGTTAGTCACGATATAACCTAGTTTGTGTTGAGTGGATGTTAAACCCCATTTCTCTCTCTTTATATGGTGTTGATACCAGGGCTTCCACTTCAAAATTTTCCCAACCGGTCATTTTTCTCACGGAGAAAGTGGTGCTACTTTGAGCACATAATAAGAAGCCAAAAACTACATGCTATCGGAATGTCGATCGACTTTAATTGGGTCAAGGACAGTCACACAAAAAGTCAATCTCACATCGACATTTATATACCCACCCACCTATCCCCCTAATAAATAAAAGAACACATGTAATCAATTATTATCATTTAGTTATTTATACATTCATAAAGTATAACAATAACAAGATGCATTCATTTATCGAAAGTACAGTATTTTCTTAACTTGATACAACATTATATACTCATAAACTTTCATGTTTGAAACTCATTCAAGATTTTAACAACAATTTTATTTCAGTTGAATTTAGACCTGGATGGAAATTGGCAAGAAAATCCTGACAAAAAGTTATTAGAATGGGGAGGAATTGGTACCAGCCATGCACAGAGATGAAGTGGGAGGAGAAAGTAACAGCTGTGTATTTATATGCATTTGTGATATAATTTTCAATTCTTGTTAATTGGATGTGCCTAATCCAGTAAGAACAGGGTAATTTATGAAAGAAAAATCTATTTTTTATGATGTCAAATTGTCTACAAGAAGAAATTGGTGATGATAGTTGAAGCATATTAAAGAATTTTTGCTTAATATATATATATATATATAAATATATAAAAATATACATGTAAACATTTTACTAGTCCCTGTAAGTCAAAATAGTCCCAGAATTTTGGTTGTTAACAGACAAAAATGATTGTCCAGGTTTATCATGTAAATGTATTTAGTTTTAGACAGGTATCCCCCTCCTCAGACCTATGGTTTTCGACAGGTATCATATTCCCAGGCCTATGGTTTTTTACAGGTATCCCCCTCCCCAGGCCTATGGTTTTTATCATATTTGTTGGTCTTTAGTGACTTTGACTTGCTGGTTAGGGGCTATATCAAGAAGACTTAATCTATATTGTTTTAGAAAGCATCCTTTTCATTGGCTAAAAAGTAAAATTTGTGCTATTATTTTAGTTCTAAGCCAATGAAATCATAAAGTCTGTCATTGAGTCAAGTGGCATGGTTTCGAATCTCCGCTTGTACGTGATGAGGAGTAGGGTCGCCTGTTCATTCTTATTGGTTTTCTCTGGGTCCTCCATTTTTCTCACACTGCTCAAGACCCCTACGCACAAACGATTTATTGAAATAAAATTGAACCATATGTTAGTCCCAAAATGACCAAGTTAGTGTCGAATGGACGTTAAACTCCATCCTCTCTCTCTCCCACTTGTCTCTCTCCTAAAGGAATACCATTAAATGTGATATTTATAAGGAAGCCCCCCCCCCCTCCCGTTGGCTTAAAAAATGTAAAAAATGCATTAAAACTAGCTTAAGTATTAGTGGCTGAAGGCATATTATTTTTATTCACATGTTTTCTTCGTTGAATGGTAATATAATTACATCTCTCTTGTCTTAAATGTGTTGGGGTTTTTTTTGTAATTAAGATTTATTATAGTCCCACTTGTCAAAACAATATATATTTAATGTAGCAATATGAAAAAACCTATGTCAAGCTGTTCTACTGAATTAAAGCATACTAATTCAAATACAAGATTTGAAAACTCTAAATTGGTTTCCAGTAAAATAACATTTGTTTAGATGGTCCATGGTTTAGATAAACGATTGCCATTATTGAAGAATATTGCTAACACCACAGCCTAATCTGTTTCAGTTTCTAAAGCAACATGAATATTCAACAATTACTACGCTTTAACATATTGTTTCCATGGTAACATAAACTATGACATGTATACATGTATATTGTAATTGTTATGCATTTCTTCTATGAACTACAAAAAGGTTATTTAAAATAATAAAACATTTTAATAAATTTTGGTCGTTTGAATTGCCGATGTATGTACAGCTATTAATCATGAATATTAATAGTTTTATTACAGGTAATTTGTCGTTTAGGACATAGAAGTAATTAAAACCAACGGTTGCCATGCAAGATACATTCACATTTTGCAAGAGATGGACAATCAGGGACCATAAACCAGGAGGTAATGGTCTGAAATGCTTGTATATCGACAGTAACTGAGATCTTTGGAATAAAAACATATTTCGGCCAAAAATTCTGACCTCTTTGTGATCCCCAACCTTGGAATTACTTACTTTTTACACTATTTGCTTTCAAGGAGCGGCCATTTTGTTGGACAAATTCAGTCCGATTTTCACGAATGTCACTGAAATTTTCAACTTTTTCAACTTATTATCTATTTTTAACTATTCTAACGAGAACTGTTAGTGTGAAGTAATTTGACCTTTTCACCATAATCATAATATTCTCTTTTTCTTATCTATGTTTTAACTGTCACGGGGGGGGGGGGGGGGGGATAGCTTAGTCAACTTAGTGGTCTAGAGTGCCCCGCTTTGACCTCTAGCTGGCCCGTCACCTCTGGCTTGCGGCTGTGGTTTCGAGACCTGGTGTCAGCTTATGTGTCATGGAGATAGATATCTTTAAGGAGAACATGAAATCAATATATCATTAATATATGATATCGATGAGGGAATGAAGTTAATGAGAGTTTGAACTGAATGGATAGTTTTTAATGAGGGCACGATCATGAAACATACAACAGTACTTCGTTGACCATGGAGGTTGGATGGCCGATTGGTTAGCATGTGTCATTGAGTCAACTGGCGCAACGGGGTGGGGGGTACCCCCATAAATTTTGTTTAAAGTCTCAGTCTTCTGTTAACATCACACCAATACAATGTTTATCATGTTTACAGACAGACATTAGCACCGGTCTTCCCCGAGAGGCGAAGAAGCGTGGCTTACTTACCCCCACCTAAGAAAATTTTGGAATATTTGACGGCTGCAAACTCTTTTTCCTGCTATTTCAGTCCATGAACAAAGCAATTTCAAAGTGGCCTGATATAGCCTAATTAAGGTGGCTTGCTGACTCGAATTCCAATCACTCGTTTACACCCACGAAGACGGGACCGTTGGGAGAAAATTTTGAAAATTGACCTGCCACATACACGTTTTCCTGCTATTCCAGCCTGTAGTCTGTGAATACAACAACTTCAATTTGTTCCAATATAGCCTAACTGGCTGCCCAGAACCAATCAATCGTCGCGGGCTATGGGAGACTCACCCTCTCGGAGAAAATTTTGAAAATTTAACCACCGCAAATGCGTTTTCTGCTATTCTAGCCTG
Organism: Patella depressa; assembly: GCA_948474765.1. Taxonomy (NCBI): domain Eukaryota; kingdom Metazoa; phylum Mollusca; class Gastropoda; family Patellidae; genus Patella; species Patella depressa. The sequence continues at coordinate 5,569,625 of OX419720.1, forward strand.
TGTGAGCAAGTCCAAAAGTATCCAATGGTTCTGTAACCGAAATCCCACTCTGAATTCCAACCATCCAATCACACTGTTGCAGTTGCATTCACAAAGTAGAGTGGCCCCAGACAAAATGTTTTAACCAAAAGTCAATGCAGTACAAATTAGTGGTATTCAATTAAAAGAAAAGCGAAATAAGTGTTTTATTAGGACTCGATGACAGTTAGGGAAGAAAAACTAGAAATGCCCGAAGCAGGTTTACGGGCTGTGGCCATTTTTCTTCGACCCCTCAAGAAAATTTTGGAATATTTGATGGCCACAAACGCGTTTTACTGCTATTCCAGTCCTAAAATTAGTGTTTTATTAGATTTCGGGCACTTTACTTTGCCAAATTTTGGGGGGGTCCAAGTATATTCAGACCCCCCCCCCCCCAGGAAAACAATTGGGGGGATCCGACCCCCCGGACTCCCCCATGTGTAACGCCCATGTTTGTAATTACAAGTTAGGTATAAAAAAATAGCTATCTTGTAATTATAAGATACTCAGAATATTTTTTTTTTCTCATTTGATTGACCCTTATGGGCTTCCGTAGATAATTACTTACGAATTATCGCTGTCACAGATGACTGTTTTCAACACGTGCATTGATATCAGGTGGCGACAATCATTGGCTCAAAGGCTCGTGCATTGTTTACGTAAGACGTAACTGCTCCGGGCAAAATGATGCCTTTTGCTCATTTTAATACCCATATACACTAAATAGGAAATACCTTTTAACTACAAATACTTCAAACGTCTTTACTTATTTTTCTAATACATACAAAAAATGTTTTAGAATTTAATTTGTCGACAGAAAAAAGTTAATATGGGGGACTAATTAAGTCGCGTCGATGTCATCCTTATCAGTGATTGTAGTGGCCTAGCAAATATCCACTGCTGATCAATGTGGTAAAACGATAGTTAAAATCAGAATCTTCATGATGTTACAACCGTCAATGCGTTACTTTAATAGTTACGTGTAGGTTACAAAGGTGCGAAAATTAAATGGTAGCTACTTTTTTTGAGGAAGGGTGGTCAGTCGGTCAGATTGTAATAATTACTGTCGACATGTACTTTCAAGCTCCATACATAGTTCGTCACGAGACCATACTGATAACACCAGGCCGAATATAGATATTGAAATACTGCTGGTTTTTTTTAAAGGAATATTTTTAACAAATGATTGTCTTTATGTCAACGTTTTTTTTTTTTTGTTTTTTGGGGTTTTTTATTATTTTTTTTACAAAATTAACATTTTATTTACCAATTCTAAATTTTAAACAAGAAATTCAGTATGTGTTTTGTAGGTTAAATTTATATCATTAGATATTAAAATTGAAAAATAATTTATTATTTTGAAACGGCGAAGAAATGTGTTCCACGTTTTGTTTTGTTTTGTTTACCTCGGTGCTTCATTACCAGCGACGTCATTGGAGTCTGTGATTCCATGTGTCCCGCAAAACACATTTCAACACACCCTGACATTTGTACTGTATGTCATAGGTATCGAAGTAATACAAGAGAATATTAGATCTTGGCAATTTGGAAAGCTGTCTAATCAATTACCCGTGTCAAAGGCGTAGCTTTTGGAATTCAATAAAGGTTAAGGACATTTGGCTTTGTTTTAAAAAAAAATGTATACCTTCGGCCCACTTTAAACAATATTTTATTCATTTAAATTTACAAAATTTATATAATAAATATAGGATACGATAACAAACTTTATCAGCTTATATAAAATCACTTCCGGTCCACTTGATGTAAAAATTTAGTTCACGTGTCCCCTGGTCGAGAGGAGTTTAACCCCGCCATATAGCAGAATCCACATATAAGTTGGACCATGCATTAAAATGTATATATTTATTTATCTGGAACTGTTTAGTCTATCATCTGTTTCCAAATATCACCTGAGACACAGGGAACTCCCCGTGTGGTACTAAGACTAGTACTTATTTCCCCTTATTTCCGATGGACGAATGTAGTGCGAGTTATAAATAGACAACTTCTCCCTTATTTTTCTTCTCCTCTCTTTCTGCATTTTTGGGTTGACTTTTTGCTCTAGAAATGAAGAAAATGCATCTTTCTACAGAGCAATCATTGTGTCGGAAGTGTGATTTTCACCCCAGTCAACTTCAAATCCCCGTAGCAAAAAATCTAAACGGTCAACCCCCTACAAATTTATGATGAGGAGATTGCTGCATGTGGTCCCCATTGTGCCTATAAAGATTGGAACCAACGGAATGTTGAGCAAAAAGGTACAGCCTGTGATGTTACAGCCGTTTAGCATTCAAGTCAATGGGCAGATAATTACTAGTCTGAGTCCCTTTTACCAAATTTTCGAGAAAGGTGAAAATGTATTTTCATACAATTGCGCAAAGCCGGGGATGATGGCAGCTTTGCGTGTAAGAAAAGCTTATCACAGTGTCAAAAATATTATATTAGTTGGCCATGGGCCCCAAGATCTTCGGCCTGTCATGTCTGTAGGTACATCTTGAGGCCATAGCCGCAGGCCTACCAAGCCTCTAGGTAGATCGGACACTGTAGACACAGTAACTTTAAATGGATGATGGATACAAGACACGATATGATCTATTTTTAGTATGGGGTAATGCGAGATTTAATATGCATTATGTACGAGCCAAATCTTCACATTCTAGGTCTTTGTTTTGGCTTCAACTTTAATACAATACATATTATCAATTTGACATATATATTTAAATGACAAGCCGGGGGGGGGGGGGGGTAGTGGTCTAGAGTGCCGCGCTTCGACCTCTAGCTGGCCGGTCACCTCTGGCTTGCGGCTGTGGTTTCGATCCCTAGTGTGAGCGTATGTGGGTTTCCTCCGGACACTCCGGTTTCCTCCCACTGCTAAAGACCCCTTCGCGCAAGCAAATTATTGAAATAGAATCAAACCATATGTTAGTCCCGAAATGACCTAGTTTGTGTCGAGTGGACGTTAAACTCCATTTCTCTCTCTCTTAATGATATGTCTCTAGACCATCCGAAAGTTGTGATGCTGAACGTAGTGAAATACGATTGCCCCTTGATAATTTAATTTAATAATGAATAATCGCGAGAGTCCATAATTCTTCAAACATACATAATTTTGCTCAGAAAAAAAATATATAATTTGACTGACATTTTCAACACCATCGTTATGTATTATCTATTTAACTATACAAAAACGCGACTTTATTTGTCAGCTTTGTATTCGTATCTTACATGATGCACCTTTAAAACTAGAGAATAGGAACGATCTGATTTTAACGGACGTTCTACTTTTTATACACAGAAAGAACCAGGGCATTATTTTTTTTTTTAAATATCCTATCTTGGTTTTATCACGAGGCCAGCGTAACGAAGTAAGGTGTTTATCTTGATAAGAAAACAATTTTTTGATAGAACGAAGACAACATGAAGCTTTTTATTTTAAGTGTCGTTTCGCTTTTTACAGTGGGTAAGTAGACAATAATATATAAATAATGTAATATTTTGTACTAAAATATAGGGTAATCACCATATCGTTGTAGATAACCATCTTTATTAGCCCAGGAGTGCATGATCTGTTATTGAATCAACTGGCGTGGTTTCGATTCCCCGGTTGTACGTGACAAGGATCGTATGTCCAACCTCGTAGCATTTCTCCGGTCCCTCCCCCATCTCCTTCCACTGCTAAAAACCCCTACGCTCTCTCACTCACTCTCTCTCTCTCTCTCTCTCTCTCGCTCCCCCCCTCTCTCTCCCTCTCTCTCACTCTCTCACTCACTCTCTATCTCTCTCTCTCTCTCTCTCGTTTAACATAACATTCCACTTTTAAAATGTCATAACCGTATGTTCAAACATTGTCTTTTTACCATGACGTAACCCTATGTTCAAACATTGACGTAGATCAAAAGATTAGCCATTTAATATGACGAAGCTGTATCCAAACATTGAACGTTTAACACGACGTTACCGTATGTCCAGCATTCTCCGTTTAACACGACGTTACCGTATGTCCAGCATTCTCCGTTTAACACGACGTTACCGTATGTCCAGCATTCTCCGTTTAACATGACGTTACCGTATGTCCAGCATTCTCCGTGTAACATGACGTTACTGTATGTCCAGTATTCTCCGTTTAACATGACGTTACTGTATGTCCAACATTCTCCGTTTAACACGACCTTACCTTATGTCCAGCATTATCCGTTTAACATGACGTTACCGTATGTCCAGCATTCTCCGTTTAACATGACCGTATGTGCAGCATTCTCCGTTTAACACGACGTTACCGTATGTCCAGCATTATCCGTTTAACATGACGTTACCGCATGTCCAGCATTTTCCGTTTAACATGGCGTTATCGTATTCCAAACATTAACTAGTTGTTTGTTATGTAATTCCATGTTTTCTTTGTTGTCTGTTTACTTGTGAATCAAATGATTTTTATTAAACAGGTTGTTGGTGTGCTCCAACTACAGAGGATTCATGTCTTCTTGCTTGTCCTTTTATATGGATGCCAGTCTGTGGTGATAATGGTGTAACCTACAGTAACACCTGTACCATGGAATCTCTGACCTGCATGTACGTATTTTAGTTTCTTTATTCAAATCCCTGACAAGAACAGCTGCCTTGTCATTCGGATGGGATGAAAAACCGAGGTCCCGTGTATACTTTGGCATGCACGTAAAAGATTCCTTGGCAGTTGGAATTCGATATAAGAGTAGTAGTTGGGTACGAGACCTAAAATCCGTGACCAATTTGCGGGGAAGTTGTTTTGAAGGTGGTTTCTATATGACAAAAACCTGTTGAAGCGATTAAGCTTGGGTGCTTCTCTCTAAAATGCTGGCGGAAGCCGCTAGAGAGCCAAATTCAAAATGGTGGTCAGATGTGGCGGGAAAATATAAAATTGTGTAATATAGGCTTTTGATGTGTCTATTCGTATGTTTTAAGGGTCTCTGAATCGAAATATTGTAATTAAAAATCAATACAGCCACTAGTTTTGCCAATATGGCCGAAACATCCAAGATGGCCACCATTTTTGGCTGGGAAAATGGTCTCGGGGTCAATGTCTTCAATTTTGATGAATTTGTGTCGATAGATGGCAACCAGCAATAATACTCACCGATATTTATCATCTGATATACTCTGTAGTCAACTGATTTTTAATTTAATTTATAATCAACGCTTAATAATGGACCCATGTAATATATAATCAGGCATGGTAATCAACATCACCAACTTATCCAGTCAAAGTTTTACATATCAGAATCACAGTCATCCGATTCAAACGATAGATTCAGTTTTGATTGTTCAGATTCAGAAGTTGAAGTTTCATCGGAATCTTCATCACTTTCACTATCACTGCAATGAACAAATAAGTCACTTAAACGTCCTGGTAATGTTGGGTTCACATATCTAATTGAGCCGCACTGTCCATACGGAGCAGTTTCCAACCAATACCAACGGAAGAGTATTCTCTCTTTTAGCATCTGACTGTTACAAATACCAACAATTAAATAATGAATTCCAAATATTCAATGTTTTTTTTTAATCAAGCGTCAATTGCCATTTAACCTCTTTACCACATAGTACACAAAGCAATAATTTTGTGAGAATTATTAAATCTTTTCCATATTATGTCACTAAAATGTTTTTGGATAACATTTTAGTTGTATTTCAGATGTCAAAAATGAATGCATGTAAAAACTTTGAATTATAACTGTGGTCGATATTTACCCCATGATACCTGCTATGTGATTCTCACAATGTGCACCCGCAAGGGTTAAACTCGTCAGGCGTCCCTAATTGCCCCACTCTACAACTGTTATATATTTTCTGTGGTGGGGTAAACGTTATTTCCAGCTTCCTATATACATGTATATCTATAGATTTCTCCCCACCTCAGTGTCGCATTTAGATGAGGAGAGGTCTTAGGCTATCTCACGTGTGAGACCCCTTCCAACCCCTCGACTACGGGAAGATGGAAGTGAGTTTTTGACAATAAAATTGAGCAAAGCCGATGATTATGACATATGTTAATAATTCATGTGCACGAAAATTTAAAGGAGTGTCAAAATATTAAATCAAACCTTGTATCTTATAGTCAATATGTTATACAGTACTCTTTATATACAGTTTCTATTATAATACTTTACCTGTTTCTATTACCTGTTTAGCAGAAGTAACCCATGGCAACAATATGTTGAAACGAATACATAAGAGAATAGGACGATTCAGTGTTTAATGACACAATGATAAATTCAATTTCATTAGCGACCCTTTCACAATATTTGAATGAACTATTCCACACAGGGTGTTAATCGGTTTTCAGTTCCTATACCAATTCAATAAAACATTTAATACATGTCTTGACTTTATTCATTATTTGCATTTAATACATGTCTTGACATTAATTATTATTTACGATTTATGACGTTATGACGTTATTTTAAATAATACAGTCCAAGAGATTAAAACATTTCGATTCTTTAAATTCAACATTAATTACACGTAGACCTAAATGTGTTTTTCAAATGAGTCTATAAACATATTAATAGGCTGGAAGGAGAACTTCGCATTTACGTGAGCAGGGGATAAAAATTCGAGACAAAGTTATTCTTACGTTTTATGAAAGGTATTGGGCAAAAAAGGTTACAGGCGTTCTAGTTTTCGTACCCATTCGACTTACAAAATCCACTTTTGTGGAAAATTTTCTAACTTTTCGTCATGTTGAGAATATATCTGTGCATTACAAATGTTTTTCCACCTCCAGATATGTTTCATGGTGCGGCAACCCCACCGTGCTGGGCGATTTACCCACTACTTGCTAATACTAACAAAATACAAACAAATGCTAATAAAATACTAACAAATACTAACCCATTATTATTAGAAACTAACTGGATAAGTTGGTGATGTTCATTATCATGCGTGATTAAATACTACATGGGTCCATTATTAAGCGTTGATTAAATTAAAATCAAAATCAGTTGACTACAGAGTATATCAGATGATAAATATCGGTGGGTATTATTGTTGGTTGCCATCTATCGACACAAATTCATCAAAATTGAAGACATTGACCCCGAGACTATTTTCCAGCCAAAAATGGTGGCCATCTTGGATTCTTCGGCCATATTGGGAAAACTAGGAGCTGAATTGATTTTTGATTACCACATTTCGATTCAGAGACCCTTAAAACATACGAATAGGCGCATCAGAAGCCTATATAACACAATTTTATATTTTCCCGCCACATCTGACCACCATTTTGAATTTGGCCCTTAAGCTGCTTCAGCCAGCATTTTAGAGAGAGGCACCCAAGCTTAATCGCTTCAGCAGGTTTTTCTCATATAGAAACCACCTTCAAAATAACTTCCCCGCAAATTGGTCACTGATTTTAGGTCTCGTACCCAACTATAGGTCGTAGCGAAACTGCCCGGGCAAATTTCCATAATAGCATACTGTATGGCGTATGCCCGTCTTCATTAACCCAGTTTAGGAGCAGAACAGTAGGACGTTAAACCCCATTTCATTCAAATCATTAAACAAAATAATAAACAAAATGTCCACAAAAATAAAAAATCCACCTCCAATACGAATATGAAAACAATGGATCGAAGAATCCGATACTGAAGTGTCCTTCACAAGATAAATATTGAAATAAACAAAATTGACGCTAACACTGTTTTCATCGCCAGATATTATTGACGATGAAAACAGCGTCAGTGTCTTTTGTTTATCTACTTCATTAAAAGCGAACTTTTTTGTTTGTTTTCCAAGGCCTGTATATAGAAGGACCATTTAAAGGGTTGACATATTGTAGAGGGTATAGTAGGAGTGTTTAGTCAGTCTTAATTTTCGGCTCAAGTTTGGCTAATGAAGACGGGCAATCGCCGTGCAGTGTACTATGGTGAGGTACCTAATATTATATCGAATTCCAACTGCCAACGTATCTTTTTCATTTTACGTGCTCGCGATATGTATTGTCCCACATCACTGACAAGGGGAAACATGGATGATCTTTCACGACCAACATCGGGATCGAACCCGGGACCTCACAGTTCACGTGCTAACGCCCTCCTCACTGATGATTATGCGTTGTGGCTTTTCATCGTGTGTTCCGGTGGTTTCCTCCCACTGCCGAAGACTCCTACGCAAGCGAATTATTGTAGCAATATAGTCGTGGTGGCATTGTTTTTAAAGATTATAGACAAGGAATGAGGAGATAAGATATAGTTTTATGTTTCTAACATATTCACATATATGCAGGTGTGTACTGAAATCAACTAACATTTGATTGACATATTGTTATATAAAAAAGGGTTATAGAAACAAAACATAGCTGGTTCTATATGTCAACAACATGATAACAGATATCTCATGCGCAATTTCTAGAGTAAATTTCCATAACCACATAAGGGTGTGTTTTGACGTCATTGGGCTCAATTAACCAATCTCTCTGATTATTTACATCATGTTTGACCAATTAGATAATTGAATGTCCAAAACCAGTTGATACAAAATTAGGATACTCGTGAGAATTCAGCTGACTTCGATTAGATTCCAGAGGGTTACCATCTAAGCGTCCTAGGCACCGCGAGGTGTCTAGGTTGAGAAGAGTTTAGTTAGTATTGACTATAATTGTAATATGTACTATGCTTGTATGTATACCTATGCTACATAAAAAGGTAAAAACGAACTGTTACATTGTTATAACTGAAGAAGACAAATGTCTTAAGAAACCAGTAAGAAGTAAACACAACGTGAAGGAGAAGCAAAGACAGCTAGAGACAAATTCTAGACGATCACAAGGCTACGAAAATATGTAGTAAGAAAAGATGCATGGGTCATACGTAGGATGTGGCGACCGGTTACCCATAGACGCTCTCCACGTCAGACAGAAGACTCATGGTGCTACATTATTCAAATGACCTAGTTTGTGTCGAGTGGACGTTAAACCCCACCTCTCTCCCCTCTCTCTGTCTCTCTCTGTCTGTCTGTCTGTTTCCCTCTCTCTTGTACATGGTATTATCGACTGGCTGATCATGTATTGTCTTGTTTATTGTAGGCAGAATATCCAGGTGGAAATAGCACACGACGGAGCTTGTGATACCATTCCACAATAATTCTAAAAGGAAAGTCACCACTCAAGACTAGTTGTGTAATATAATACTGACATCGTGAAAATCATTGTTTATTGTTTTCTTTAAATATCTCGCTGAGCAGAGAGAGAGAGAGAGAGAGAGAGAGAGAGAGAGAGAAATGGGGTTTAACGTCCACTCAACACAAACTAGGTCTTTTCGGGACTAACATATGTTATTTTAAAATTTATTTCAATAATTCGCTTGCGCGTAGGGGTCTTTAGCTGTGGGAGGAGGAAACCGGAGTGCCCGGAGGAAACCCACGAGGTTGAGAAGGCGCCCATCTCCATGCCACATACGCTCACACCAGGGCTCGAAACCACTGCCGCAAGCCAGAGGTGACCGGCCAGCTAGAGGTCGAAGCGCGGCACTCTAGACCAATAGGACATCCCAAACCCCCTCTGAGCATAGAGATGAGCATAGAGATAAGCACGAATAAGGGTGGTTCCTGAAAGTGTCGAGCGACCTGTTGGGGGGGGGGGACATTAGGCTACTGTCAACATAAGCATGTACTAGTTTGTGCCGTCTACATGTTTATATACATTCATATTAAATTACTATATGGCTTGCGACCCATTTGTGTCAATTTCTAGGCAACAAATATTAGCGATTTAGCTCCTTTAAATTAAACATGCATTATGCAAGAACTAAATCTGCCAATTGCAGGACCCGATTCCTAGAAATTTTTTAAGCACGTTCATGTGCTTAGATTTCAAGAAGACTTTGTATAAAAGTAAACTTATCGTATTTTGTGTTCCTAGAAAATTCTTAAGAACGTCCTTGTGCTTAGATTTTAAGTAGACTTCAGTGTTAGCACAAGTACGTTATTATGTGTTCCTAGAAAAAAACTTTAGCGCTACTTTGTACTTATCTAAGCACGAGTCTCAAGCAAGGCATAGGGCTTGCTTACCAACCTTAAGCCGGTTTCTGCTTCAAACAAGATGGCAGACATTCAGTTATTCCACGACATTTCCTACTTCTTTTGATGCGTAGGAGAGACAATTTTTAAGGCAGCTAAAATCCTTTAGAAACATATTCTCGAGAAGTATGCTATAGAAAATTTCGCTTCTGCCCTGAAACCATTTTATTTATTTACCAATTATTAATAAACAACACAATCACACAGGCTACTTTAAGATCAGGCGCTCCCGCAATTTTTCAGAGTGCTTGCGTTTTTTTTTTTTAGTTTTTTTTTTTTTAGCTTGTGTCACATTTCATATGTGTATAAGGGACACGTCAAATGCATCTTAATCAACCATTTGCTGGGAAGCAGACGACAAATATATGATGTAATTCGCATACCGTAACTGTTCTTATGACGTTTGAGAGCACCATAGTCTCATTTTACCAGTCACAATGTGCTTAAACTCGTACTTGACTTGTGCTTACGTAAGAAAAGTCTTGAGAATTTTCTAGAGACGGTATTTTATTAAGATTCTTACGTAAGAAAAAAAAGTGAAACATAACTTTGTGCTTACTTTAAGAATTATCTAGGAACCGGGCCCTGGTCATTTTTAGGCCTGAAATGTTTTGTAAAGTATTAATTAGACATTAATTAACTGATCCAGGCTTAATCAACTCTCGATGGCATCAGATTTCTCCGATATTAAATAGACTGAAACGGTTCAGCGATACTTTGATTTAATCAAATGTCAGTGGTTAAAATTATTGCACACGTCTGTCAAACCTTGAATTCGCTTGCAATAGAGTAATTTTAATGAAATTTTCAAATAATTCATTTTACATTATCTACTTTTTATACGCCCACATTTTCATGTGGACGTATATTGTCGTCGCCCCTGTTCGTCCGTCCGTCCGTCTGTCCGTCCGTCCGTCCGTCCGTCTACAATTGTTTGTGAACAGTCTACAGGTCACAATTTTTATTCGATTTCAATGAAACTTAAAATATAGGTTTATCACCCTAAGATCTCGGTTCCTTTCGATATTGGCATGTATCGGACGGTAACTTCATGGGTTATGGCCCCTGATTGTACGAAACATCACGTTTTTTAGCTTGTGAACAGTGTAGAGGTCACAATTTTGAACCGATTTGGATGAAACTTGAAATGCATGTTTATAAAACAAAGATCTTGGTTCCTTTCGATATTTGCGCCAATTGGATCGTAACTTCCTGAATTATGGCCCCTGATTGTCCGAAAAATCGCCCTTTTTAGCTTGTGGTCCCTCTGGAGGTCAAAATTGTTATCCGATTTAAAAAACCGTTTGATTATATCACCGTTCGATGGTTATGAAGGTTGAGTTCGAATTTCGTGAAAATCGGACCAAAATTGACGGACAAAATGGCCGCCATTTGTACGCGAATAGTGTGAAAATATGTTTTATCAAGGTTGTGAACAGTGTAGAGGTCACAATTTTAAACTGATTTGGATGAAACTTGAAATGCATGTTTATAACCCAAAGATCTTGGTTCCTTTCGATATTTGCGCCAATCGGATCGTAGCTTCCTGAATTATGGCCCCTGATTGTCCGAAAAATCGCCTTTTTTAGCTTGTGGTCTCTCTGGAGGTCAAAATTGTTTTTCGATTTAAAAAAACGTTTGATTATATCACCGTTACATGGTTAAGAAGGTGGATTTCAAATTTCGTGAAAATCGGACCAAAATTGACGGACAAAATGGCCGCCGTTTGTACGCGAATAGTGTGAAAATATGTTATATCAAGGTTGTAGACCTTATACAGGTCACAATTTTGAACCAATTTTGATGAAACTTGACATGTATGTTTATAACCCAAAGATCTTGGTTCCTTTCGATATTTGCGCCCATCGGATCGTAACTTCCTGAATTATGGCCCCTGATTGTCCAAAAAAATCGCCCTTTTTAGCTTGTGGTCCCTCTGGAGGTCATAATTGTTATGCGATTTAAAAAAACGTTTGATTATATCATCATTTCATGATTATAAAGGTTGAGCATAAATTTTGTGAAAATCGGACCAAAATTGACGGACAAAATGGCCGCCGTTTGTACGCGAATAGTGTGAAAATATGTTATATCAAGGTTGTGGACCTTACACAGGTCACAATTTTGAACCAATTTTGATGAAACTTGACATGTATGTTTATAACCCAAAGATCTTGGTTCCTTTCGATATTTGCGCCCATCGGATCGTAAATTCCTGAATTATGGCCCCTGATTGTCCAAAAAAATCGCCCTTATTAGCTTGTGGTCCCTCTGGAGGTCACAATTGTTATGCGATTTAAAAAAAACGTTTGATTATATCACCATTTCATGGTTATGAAGGTTGAGCATAAATTTTGTGAAAATCGGACCAAAATTGACGGACAAAATGGCCGCCGTTTGTATGCGAATAGTGTGAAAATATCTTATATAAAGGTTGTGGACCTTATAGAGGTCACAATTTTGAACCGATTTTGATGAAACTTGACATGTATGTTTATAACCCAAAGATCTTGGTTCCTTTCGATATTTGCGCCCATTGGATCATAACTTCCTGAATTATGTCCCCGGATTGTCCGAAAAATCGCTTTTGTTCGTTTTTGGTCCCTCTGGAGGTCAAAATTATTATCCGATTTAAAAAAAACATTTAACTATATCATCGTTACATGGTAATGAAGAGAGAGTTTGAATTACGTGAAAATCGGACTAGAATTGACGGACAAAATGGCCGCCATTTGTACACGAATAGTGTGAAAATATGTTATATCAAGTTTGTGGACCCTATAGAGGTCACAATTTTGAATCGATTTTGATGAAACTTGACATGTATGTTTATAACCCAAAGATCTTGGTTCCTTTCGATATTTGCGCCCATCGGGTCATTACTCCTGAATTATGTCCCCTGATTGTACGAAAAATCACCCTTTTTAGCTTGTTGTGCCTCTGGAGGTCACAATTATTATCTGATTTAAAAAAAAAAACCGTTTGATTATAAAAACCAAACAAATTCTAATGATTTTCTGATAATTCCTTAATATGCAACAACTCTTGTTGACTGCCCGGACGATTTGGCTGCTGTGTGGGCGTATGTTTCGTTGCCTGGCAACCTATTTTTAACTATTATAGCAAGAATGGCTAGTTCTTTATCTAAATCTTACATAACGTATCCCTAAAGGCGGTAAATCACTAACATTTGGGACCTAGTAATAATAATGTAATCTGATAGTATATTTAACTGATTTACATTCATTTGTTTCCGTTTTGACTAATTTCAAATCAGTTATGTCCAGCCAAATACGACATGAGTCTCAACCGAATAGAAATTTCTAGTGGCTGGTTATTCCAGTCTATTGTGGTTATTCCAGTCTATTGTGCATGCCCTTGAGGTTATGGCGTTGCCGTTTAAAATGAGTTGTGTAATATGTGCAGCCTCGTTCTTTCTGGTCACTTGTTACAAATGATGCTGAGACGCACTATGGTACATGATTCGTGTATCAAAGGTAAAATGTTTATTTTATTTCAAATATTGGATATCAGAAGCCTACCTTTGGATTAGGGGTGGGTGGGGTGGATGGCCGAATGGTTAGCATGTGCGCGCTGTATCATAAAGTCTGTCATTGAGTCAACGGACGTGATTTCGAATCCTCGGTCGACGTGCCAAGGAGTAGGGTCGCCTGCACAAGCGGAGCTAGTTGTAAAGAGATGGCGTCGGTTTCGTATGTAGATACCCCTTATAACTTAAAGGCCCGTTTCACAAAATTTTATCAAAGAAAAAATCCAATTTTTTGTAATTTGATTGGATAATATTAGATTGATTTTAGTGCTTAGCCAATCAAAATCGAAGTATTCGCATAAATGTGGATTTTATCTTTAGTTAAGATTTCAAGAAATATGGCCCTGGTTATTAATTAGTGGGTTTTAATTAGTGTTATTATAATCTTTGTGCAGTTTCTGTTCAAGACCTCCCGCAATTCGTATGTCAACGAACAAATTTATTACTTGAGTCTATAAATTTCCGAATAATCTTTGATATTTTCACTAAATTTCCAATTTTATTTTACGCCTTTTGTGAATTATACACTCTTCTTTCATTTTTGTTCGTTTTTATTACTTACTTGTGTTAAAGATATATACTAGGAGATTGGATAAAGAGCTGGCAGTTCGCAGTTGATAATTAAAAACTAGATAATGTAAAGTTAATTTACAGAAAATTCCAGTCAAATTGATCCACTATAAGCCGAGATTTAATCGACAGAATTTTTCGCCTACACGCGATCGTCATTGCTAAAGTCAGACGGATAAAAAAAACATTGTCTCGATTATTCAGCTTTTGTTTTAATTATCAGTGAGCGCTAACCAGCATATCGGGTTCTGATCCAGGCAATTTCGCAAGTTAGCGTTGACATCGAGAGTTCATTATGGTCTGGATAAGATAATCAATGAGTTAGATACAAATTCAGGCTCAATCTAATTAAAATATAGATCTATATTTCGTTTCGTTATTTTATACTTTCGATGGCCTACACTTATGTAGATCTAATAAGTTATAGTGGGAGCTCACGTTCTATGACGTCAGGTATCAAACACGGGACATTTGACCCGATAACGTCAGTCATTCGATTAACCAATTAGCGACCGCAATGCTTTTTAAAATCTACTTTTGTTTTGTTTTGATTTCTATCCGCTGGTAATATCTACCCACAGTTCCACGCATGAAAAGGTCAGTAGGTCCGTATAACATTGTCGACTTTTTAGACGCTGAAATATTGTATCATAGCGTTTTTATGAATCTATGTGTATTCTAGAACACAAAGGTGTATATTTGATGTGAATTTACCCATAATAAAGACAGGAATTTAATCATTATTTTTGATAGGTTTTTCTCGGAATTTTCATACATTTCCCGTCTGTCTGTCTGTATGCCGGTTGAACTACGTGATAAATTTAAGTAGAAATGGGACCTTCCAAATCTGTAAATGATGTGATTCTATGGTAAAGGGGTATAAATGACTTGCCAAAAGTCTCTACTGAGGTTCCGTGTACACGTAAGCGTGCCAATATAATATCCTTTGGCAATTGGAATTCGATGTGAGAGCAAGTCGTAACGCTGTTGTTTGGACAAATGGGGCCTCCTAGTACACAGTATGGCGTATGTCCGTCTTTTTTAAACCTAGTAGGAGTAGATAAATAGGACGTTAAACCCAATTTCATTTCATATTACATGGAATGTTTCGAGGCATAAAGTTAAATTTACAAATCAATGCAGAGCGAAAACCTCACTGCAGAGTAAAAATTCATGCTTATACATGTACAAATAACTCGATACCATAAAAATACAAACAGGAGATTTGAACACCCAAAGTGAATCTACGACCCGGATGTCTCTACAATGAATGAATTACCTTTGAATATTGTATAATTGGGCAGAGTTGTATAGGGTTAGATATTATTATTATTATTTATATCAGATAAATAGCATATATAAATAATTGTATAGTGTCTGTCTGTTTAAATATTAGAAATATTTCAGCCCGTATTGACGTCTTGTATATATATATATATATATATATATATATATATATATATATATATATATATTTCAGTGGGCGTACTGTGTAACAGAATATACCAGATCTGTAGTCAGAAAATGTCTCTTAAAGTTCTCCTCTTTGTCTCATTAATGGGTACGTTTTTGTTTCTTTGTTTTTAAAAAATCTATTTATTAATCAGATTTACATTATGTTTAATTCTTACATTCTACCTGTCTGATTTCAAAATAGGTGTTTCCTGTTTATATATTGGAATTGTGTAGCACCGTGGGCCTTGCTGTCAGTCGCCACATCCTACGTATGACCCATGCATCTTTTCGTGCTACATATCTCAGTACCCTTGTGATCGTCTAGAATTTGTTTCTGGATGATTTTGCTTCTCCTTCACGTTGTGTATTACTTCTTACTGTTTTCTTAAGATGTTTGTCTTACCAGGAATACCAATGCAAGAGTTCGTTTTTATAAGCCCACATTTTTATGTGGACGTATATTGTCGTCGCCCCTGTCCGTCCGGACGTCCGTCCGTCCATAATTTGTTTGTGGGCTCTCTACAGGTCACAGTTCTTATCTGATTTTGACGAAACTTGAAATATAGGTTTATCCCCAAAAGATCTCGGCTGCTTTCGATATTGGCATGTATCGGATCAAAACTTCGTGGATTATGGCCCCTGATTGTACGAAAAATCACGTTTTTAGCTTGTGGACCCTATAGATGTCACAATTTTGAACCGATTTTGATGAAACTTGACATGCATGTTTATAACCTAAAGATCTTGGTTCCTTTCGATATTTGCGCCTATCGGAACGTAATTTCCTGAATTATGGCCCCTGATTGTCCGAAAAATCACCCTTTTTTAGCTTGTTAGCTTGTGGTCCCTCTGCAGGTCACAATTATTATCCGATTTTAAAAAACCGTTTGATTATATCACCGTTACACCCTAAGGAAGGTTGAGTTCGAATTTCGGGAAAATCGGACCAAAATTGCCATACAAAATGGCCGCCGTTTGTACGCAAATACTGTTTAAAAAAAAGGTATATCAAGGTTGTGGACTCTGTAGAGGTCACAATTTTAATTCGATTTTGATGAAACTTGAAATTCATGGTTATATCCCAAAGATCTTGGTTCCTTTCGATATTTGCGCATATCGGATCGTAACTTCCTGAATTATGGCCCCTGATTATACGCTAAATCGCCTTTTTTTTTAGCTTGGACCCCTCTGGAGGTCACAATTATTATCCGATTGAAAAAAACGGTTGATTATATTACCGTTACACCGTAAGGAAGGTTGAGTTCGAATTTCGGGAAAATCGGACCAAAATTACCATACAAAATGGCCGCCGTTTGTACGCGAATTCTGTTAAAAATTGTATATCATGGTTGTGGACCCTGTAGAGGTCACAATTTTAATTCGATTTTGATGAAACTTGAAATGCATTGTGATAACCCAAAGATCTTGGTTCCTTTCGTTATTTGCGCATATCGGATCGTAACTTCCTTAATTATGGCCCCTGATTGTCCGAAAAATCGCCTATGGTCCCTCTGGAGGTCACAATTATTATCCGATTAAAAAAAACAAAACTCTGATTGTATTACTGTTGCACCGTAATGAAAGTTGAGTTCGAATTTCGTGAAAATCGTACCAAAATTGCCGGACGAAATGGTCGCGTTTGTACGCGAATAGTGCAAAAATATGGTATATCATGGTTGTGGACTCTCTACAGGTCACAATTCTTATCCGATTTTGACGAAAAGTAACATTTCTAGGTTGTGTACCGTCACACCATAATCATTGTCGGCTTCGAATTTCATGAATATCAGACTGGAACTGACCAACAAAATGGCTGCTCCCAATATGAAATACAGTACTTAATGATGTAGGAAAAATCACTTTCGGTATTTCTTGTTCTCTATCCATCTCTCAAAAATGTGGGCGTATCCTGCCTGGCAGTGCCAGCCTATCTTTATATTTTATATCAAACTGGAGACATACATGTAGATGCAAGTATAGTATAGATTACACTAGCCAGAAAAAGCTGGCTGGGCGAATCTGCTGATAGGCATTGCTACATCTTTTCCCTTCTGGAACCAAGCGGCTGTCTGGTGATCGCTTACAAATATGATAACTTCGTAGTTTGGGTTTTAGACCTTCAATTATTCCATTGGTCAAATATGATGTAAATAATTAGAGAAATTGGTTAATTGAGTCAAATGACGTCGTCGACGTCCATTCTTATATGGTAATGTAAATTTACTGGAGAAACGTCCCATGAGATATCTGTTATCAATCTAGAAATGAAAGTTTACCACATTATAAATCTTTTTTTATGCAACAATATGTCAAGCATTCGCTGATTGGATTTAAGTAATTTAAGTTTATATATGTGAATATGTTTGAATCCCACAAACATTAATAAATACAATATGATACCATCTTATTTCTCTATCCCTTTTCTATATATTTGAAAACAATGTCGCAATGACGATATTTCTACAATTGATGTTTCCTGTTTTTATAATGGAATTGTTGTTTATTGTTTATATATTGAAATTGGTGTTGTATGTTTATATATTTGAATTTTTGTTGCCTCTTTATCTTATTGTGACAGGGACTAACCTTAAATTACCATGATCACAACGACACGTGGCATTGCTTGGCTTCACCATCATAATTGTTTGGTGAGGTCCCGAATGAGGTTTAATGTCCCCTCGACACATATGCTTCATTTCGGGACTAACACTTTAATTTTATTTCAATTAGCAGATGTAGGACACCTTAGAGTTTGGACAGGCGATCCTACTCTTTATCATGTACAAGTATTGATTGGAAATCAAATCACTCAATGACAGATGTTATGGTGTAACTCGAAGATGTTATACCATTCGGTCACCACCAACAGCCCAGGCCCTGTGATTTAGGCGGCCCCACGGTGCATGGCGAAAAGAGAAAAAAAAGCAAATTCCATATGAAAGTGTCATGGTTATCGATCTAGCGGCGAAAGGGTGGAGACTTAGCTATCCCTTAACTAATTCCTTTAGGAACGGTCTCTGATGAGACGATGTCCGCTGACAGTTCCTATCGGGCCCAAGACAGCTGCATTATGAAAATACCACTCACCGACATTTTTGTCACCCAGATTCTTCTTTGTTTGTCAAAGGAATCATTTCTTGCCACAGCTGACATACAGTCATTATAATTCAACACTATTTGAGGTAGAATTCTGCGATTGAAAACATACAAAAAATACGTTTGAACTAAACATGCGCAGATCACGTGTTATTTAATTGCTAAATTCTACTTGGACAAAGTGTTTAGTTGTTATAAATTTATGTCAGATATGACAAGAAATTATTTCTTTTGTGAAAAATCAACATTGACGGTGCAAAATAGAAGGTAAGGGTTTTCCAATATAGCCTGAGAACGGTGGTGGGGAAGAGTGGTATTTCACCGTATTTCCATATTGCAGCAATATATAGGGCTCAATAGGAACTATCAGCAGACATCGTCTGATCAGAGACAGTTCCTAAAGAAACTATCCCTTAACCTTCTCCCTGAAGATCTACTTGGCAGGGGCGGATCCAGAAGGGGGGTTATGCTGCATAAAAAAATAATGCCTTGCATCAATGAAATTACATCACAAAGTGATCCTACATCAGTATAAAAATGATTTCTCTGTTTAAAAAGCTCAATTTGTATGTATGCCTATGTAATTTAGAGACGATGATGGTAGATTTCCGTGACAGAAACCTGGCAAACCCCCTCCTGCAAAAATTCCTGGATCCGCCCCTGCTTGGTGATCGGTCTAGTCTTCTAGACTGGTTTGCCATTTGGAAGTGAATAGAATTCGTATGTGATGAGATATGTAATTATTCTTGTCTTATAGGCCGTTAAATTGCGCGTTCTGCATGTGTGCCACTCAAAGGTATAATTATGAAATAATCTTTTCGCCGCGTTAGAGGCCCGTAATTCTAGTCAGAAAAAGGGCCCCGCTCTGGTTAAGCTGGGGTTCGTATGACGGCTCCATTATTTCATGTTTAAGGTGACAACGTGCAACAAATCTGTTTGTTTAAGAATAATTATTATTGTAGGCATGACCCAAGTAGTCAACGGACAGGGCTTTATTCAACTCCTAGAGTGTACAAGTTATATTAATGACACCAACCAATGTATGACTGAATATCCCGTAGTCTCTGATGTTAATAAGCTACTAATTTTGAATCTTATACCTCTTGATGCTCCCATTGTGTGTAGGTAAGCGTGCATAGTATTCATCATCAGAGAGAGAGAGAGAGAGAGAGGGAGAGAGAGAGAGAGAGAGACGCTAAGATTAAAAAATCTGACCCGGAAAGCTGTGATAACTCTCAACCATTTTCAAGTTTGAAATTTATTTTTTGAGACATTCATTTGCCGGCGACGCTGTGCAGTTTCTGGTCGCCGTACGGTCGGAGCAGCGCAGGGAGGACACCATCACGGTCTGACGAGGGCATTACTGTGGCATGCCTAGGATTGCCCTAACTTTGTATCGCGTGATATCAGAATCGTATTTGTAAAATGAACGAAATGGGGTTTAACGTCCTACTGCTAGACTAATGAAGACAGGCATACTTCATACTATGCGTGGGGTCACGGTGGCTAAGTGGGTAAGGCGCTGGCTCGTTACACTGGAAGTCGCGTGATCGATCCCTGCATTGGGATCATCGTGATTTTCAGACGTCGTTTCCCCGTGGTGCAGGACGGAGGGTATGAGAAGAACAGCTGTACGGATGGGACGAAAACCGAGGCCCCGTGTATACATTGGCAGTTAGAATTCGATATAACAGTAGTCCAAAGTGTCGCTACCCGGTCAAAATTACACTCATAGAACACTGTATGGCGTATGCCCGTCTTCATTAGCCCAGGTGGAACAGAAGAGTAGGATGTTAATCTCCATTTTATTTCCTTCCCACATCGAATTATAATAGCCGATGAATCTGTTATGTGCACGGCTCCACAGGACCTCGGTTTTTCGTCCCTTTCGAAAGACTATACACTGGCCCTACCAGCCCTTCTGCCCTGTACCAATGTGCACGCGACCTCGGGTTTTCGTCCTATTCAGAAATATAATCATATCTAATATGGATTATTCACATTTTCAGTCATAAGTCAGAGTATGTATCGCTGATTACTTGTATTCGAGATGCCATAACCAAATGTTTGTCGGCGGAATTCAATCGTTTTTATCCTTCAGCTGAAGCTTATGTTGCAAACTACATGTATTTTTGTCAGAACAGTGAAAGTAAGTTATTTTATCTGGTCTCCATGGTCTCTTATTTATACAGCTATGTAGAACAACCGCATGTCCAGAGAATCCCCTGCCAATCGTTTTTGATATATTCACTTGAATTAATAAAACAACTAATCAGTGTCATTGTCTATAATTCTTGGATGTTCATGGGAATTGTTTATGATACAGTAGAAACTGCAATAAGCAGCCACCCATGGGAATTTTTACGATTGGCCGCTTAACGGGAGTGACCTCTTAATAAAATCTCGTGTTTTTTTGTGCTGACATCAATTAATATTACACTTGGGTGCACTTACATCGGTAAATTTGGCCGTCGCTGAATCTCGGACTTAACTTCCGTAAACTTGTCATTTTGTCCCAAACTTCAATACTACTGTCTATCATTGTGATGCATTCGATAATATTTAACCGTTTTTGTAAAATCTCATTTTTTTCTGTGTGCTGACATCAATTAATATTACGCTTGAATGCATTGGGAGCAATCACCAATACTTCACTTGCAACAATAAATTTGGCCGTCACTGAATCTCGGACATAACTTCTGTAAAGTTGTCATTTTGTACCAACCTTCAATACTACTGTCTATCATTGTAATGCATTCGATAATATTTATCCATTTTTGTGAAGAAAATCGATGAATTGATTTTATTTTATCACATAAGCACATGAACCAAAAAGCATCGCTGATTTTGCTACCGATTCACATGGGGGTGTAACTCTGTATGTAATATTATAGGTGGCGCTAAATACGTCTATTTAACAACAACGCGGTTTTAGTCCGTACTTTCAGTTTATTCTATCAGTATCAAATAATGATCCGTTACGTGTGAAAACAATGATGAGGTTAGTCGTTTAAACACACATTATGGAAGAGCAAAAACTGACTTTTGTCGATCTTCCTTTGAGCCTCAGATGTCATAGAAATTATAAATTAGATCTTTATTTAAACAACAAGCTCAAAATAAACTCTGTAGACCCACGGATGGCTTGGATTGGGCTCGGATTAAAACAAGATTTCGTCGACTGATTTAATCACTATGTCGTCGTGGGTGGGGTTTCTCCGTGACGTTGACGTCATCATACTTCCGGAAATTATTCATAAAAGACAGTGATTGCCGAGGCTATACACAAGTTTCACTAGATACCGTTTACTTGATGATCGAGACTATGTAGGTGGAGTTAACGCCTGTCAATCAACAATCGGCCATAGTGGGAAAAGGGTGTCGATGAAGTTAACTACCATTTCTAGTAAAAAGTTATAGTGGTAAAGTAATTTGACTGAAATTTTCAATATATTCTTGTTTCAACATCTATTTTTGAACTTTTATAGCAAGAATGGCTAACTCCTTGTCAAAATCTCCCATAATGTATCTTTAATAAAACAAAAGATTAATTAACAGATAATCCCGGGTTAATTGTTATTTTCACATTTCTTTTTACCTGATCAGTGGGAGTCCAGTTATTGATTACTACTCACGGGAAGAGCGGGGGTGTTACGAAGAACAACAACGACTAGATGGTATCATTCAACAATGGCCGTTGAATAGAGCTTGTTGTTCGTTGTTCGCGAATACCGAACAACGAGCCAGTTTGGGTTTTAAAACATCAAAGTCTTTGGAAAACGAATTTAACTAATTCTCTTTCTATCCAAAGAAAGAACTGTTTCATATTGGCGAATAACGAACAACGAGCCAGTTTGTTGTTCGGTATTCGCGAATAACGAACAACAAACTGGCTCGTTGTTCGTTATTCACTGGTCATATAGCCTTCTACGAACCAATCAAAAAACAGTTTACGTACCAGTGTTGGCCTCATGGTTTACCTTCACTCGGCAATTCCGCCATATCATATTGGAACTATTTTAAAGGTCTCGGATGAAAAATGGCTGCGCCCATGGTGCCTTTGTTTTGTAGGAATAAAGATACAATTTTGACACTAGTACATAGCTTTCAATGGCTGAAGGTGTCTGTCTTGCAAGTTTATCCGATTGTCTTTAAACAAAAGACAACTTGGCAACGGAAACTCTACACACTCTACAAAAGACCCCATCTCGGGAACTTCTTTGTAAAAGCGGCGAGTTGTCCCGTTAAAGTAAACCGGTAGTCACAAATATATGGGCGTAGGTAGGCTGGACATCACTTACTGTCATATAGCCGAAGCTAGGGGGATGCTCGATTCACAGTCCAGAACGTCCCGAATTGACAGAATTGCAATCGAGTGACGCGGAATTCAGTCCTGTCACAGTTCTGCCAGTCCCGACAGCTGAGTTGGAGTGAGTAGAATCGTGACGTATTCCTAGTAAAAAAATATGTTTCAGCTGTCATGATTGGTTGAAATATTTTTTATACAGTCGGCACATGCGTTGTCCTCCGAAATTCTCCTTTTCACTCGATTGACACCAGTTTTGGAATTTAATTCCGGAACTGTGAATCGAGCATCCCCAATATGTAGGGTACCGGAATCTGCCGAAGTTTGCCGAGTGGGTTTACCTTCACCAAAGTACAACAAAATATCAAAGAAGTGACAATGCACACAAAAAAGGCCTATAATATTTTGACAAGGTTTACAACAACGATTCGGAGATCGTATTTGCAAAAACGGAAAACAAATTCCCACTCCATTCCTACTGATGGAATCTTTTGATTGGTAGATAAGAATAGCGCAATCATCAAGAACAGATGATTTAACTACATATCTCACCCAGGGTTAACTGGAGAAAAATGGAACGGTATCGCCTGGTATCTCAAGAGTACATTCCATTATGTCCCACTAAGTTTTTGCGAGAACTTTGTGCGTTATTAAGCTTCTTCAGGTAAACTTTAATAATCACATCATGGTTACAACAATGAACTATAAAAGATAAAATGATAAGCACGATAAAATAATATGCATATGTATCATTAACGAATTTATTAATTAAGCCTATATATTGAAACATTTTTAAAACTAAAATTTACACAACTGCAATGTTGATATGACAAAACCTAAAATTAAGCAAAGGTTTGGATTTTTCAATAAAATATGCTTTCTTTGCTTCTAATAGGTCGTTGTTTTTGCTGCTTAGCTGACATAACGGAGTCATTAAAATTGTATTTGACACACACCTATATATATATATATCCTACATAGTTATTCCTATTTCAGATTTTCATATAAATTGTTTATTAGAGAATAGCCTAGAACTCTTAGGATGTCTTCGGAAAATTTCTAACTTGACAGACTTGCCTACATTCGACGATGGGTTCTATAAATGGCAAGACCACATATGCAGGTACAAAGTTAGCCATTATTGATTGTAGTTTACTGATGGGAAGATTTGGCCAAGATCTTAAATCATTCGGCCCCCGCCCCTCTTCCTCCCTACAAATGGTTAGTAGTAGTCTGTCACTTATCTATAACTATGTGGATAAATTCCACCTGATGAGAGAGAAATAATTAAATGTCTCATAAAAATGGTAGATTGTCATATAATCTGGTCTTTACTCTAGCCTACAACCGACTTATCTCTTCTAACAATCAAGGACGGTAACTCCTGGTCAATATCAATTTAACATAATCATTTGATAACCGTGGACCCTGTGGTTGAGATAGGTTCCCAATCCAAAGGGGGTAACTATGGGAAATAACATTGTTCCAAACCAATTGGTGTCTATTATTAACTTTGTTATTGTCTTATTATAATTACAGATCCCTAGACCTTTCAAATGATTGTCTTTTAGAGACAAAAACATCCGAATCCTGTCGGAGTACATTTGAAATGATGAAGGAAATGAGTCGAATATTAGTGCCACCAGCTTGTTCTAAATTTACCACCGATAACGCTAGTGTTAGTGCTAACCTAAATAATGATAAGGTTATCTTGTTCATGGTTTGTCTTCTAATAGGTGTAATTAGTCATGGTATATATGTTCCTATCTAATTAGTAAATATATAACCTAACGGAATTTTCCCATGGTATATATTTTGATATCTAACCTATATGGCGGCCATATTGGATTTATGCTAATTACTCGAAAACCTATCTCTTTATTTTGGGCGATTTTCGTTTGGCAGAACGTGGAGAAAAATTATTTTGCAAAATGTTCGAGGTCATTTATTATTTTTACCGGAATACTACTGTATTTTCTCATGGTATATATTTGATATATAATCTATATTGCGTATTACCATGATATATATTTTGTCAAGGTGAATCTAAGTAGTGTATATTATCATGATATATTATTATAATATATTATCATAATACATATTTTGGATATATAATGTATTGCATGTTATATATATATATACATAATTGGTCTATTGTCAAACTATACCAGGAAGACTATGTAGATTAATGCCATGTTATGTATGATATACTTTTAACCTTTTGTTGTATGTTACTTAATATTATTTATAATCGATTGTCATGGAAATCTATTGTTCTAAGAATGTATAATATCTGAAGACGCCTATAGAGGGCAGACAGCTAGCTTATATAATTTAATGTATGTCAGAATGAAGTAAAGTGGAGAATGTTTTACCTGGACGTATTTTTCTATTTATATATAGAGGGCAGACAGCTAGCTTATATAATTGCCTATAGAGGGCAGACAGCTAGCTTATATAATTTAATGTATGTCAGAATGCAGTAAAGTGGAGAATATTTTACCTGGACGTATTTTTCTATTTTTTTAATATATATATATATATATATCTATATCAATCAGTTTGTGTCGGCATACCTTTTATCTCTTTTGTATGCCGACACAAACTGATTTCAACACTGGATTAATAACATTTTAAAGTACTTTTCGTCCGTCTTGGGACTATTTATAAATAATGTCATTGTATAAAGATGGACATTATAGTATGTTTATACATATTTACATAGTAACACTGTGGTTTTAATTAGCTATAGTTACCATTGTCTATGGTTACATATCGTTAACTAATACAAAACATGTACACACGTGTGTTAATCTGTAGTATATGGGTTCAATTTGGGAACAATGAATGGAAGATTATCATGAGATAGATTAAAGAAAATTAATAAATAAATGAGCCTAATTGCCAATTGTTACTTATTGACTATTAAGTCGAGGAATGTATTTTTTAATAAAATGATTTTCCATTAATTTTCCTTTTCGTGGTGTCATCGACTTTCATTTTATAAAAAGGGAAAATTTGAAATTTTAATTGTAGATAAAACCACAGTGTTATAGACACTGGTAACTATAGCTAATTAAAACCACAGTGTTACTATGTAAATATGTATAAATATACTATAATGTCCATCTTTATACAATGACATTATTTATGATTAGTCCCAAGACTGACGAAAAGTACTTTTAAATGTTATTAAACCAGTGTTGAAATCAGTTTGTGTCGGCATACCTTTTATCTTTTTATCATTTACCATGAAACAAAGTAGTGCAACTTTGCGGTTGTCCTAAAAAAATTATATATATATATATATATATAACCTACTTAGTGTTTATTATCATAATATATATAATCTATTACACAAAAATAAGAACTATATTATTTGTCGTTTACTAGCACTTTTGCTTATTTTATTAATCTCTTTAGGTAAATAACATTTAATTAATACAACGGTGTCTATGACGTCATAACGTCATAGTAACACAGTAGTACAAAAATGGGACATAAATAGAATATCAAATCAGACAACAATAACTAGGCCTATACATTGTATGTAATGAAATTACTACAATTTTGCCTTCAAAGCTGGCCAATATTTGTCAATAAAATACGCCTCTTTGGCTTCTAACAAATCATTACTGTTGTTATGTAGCTTGTGCATTTGAAAAACGCTAAAGAAAAGCTTCAACTTTAATACAATACACATTATCAATTTGACATATATTTTAATGAAAAGTCGCGGGGGGGGGGGGGGGCTAGTGGTCTAGAGTGCCGCGCTTCGACCTCTAGCTGGCCGGTCACCTCTGTTGCGGCTGTGGCTTCGATCCCTGATGTGAGCGTATGTGGCATGGAGATAGGGGCGCCTTCCCAACCTCGTGAGTTTCCTCCGGACACTCCGGTTTCCCCCCACTGCTAAAGACCCCTTCGCGTAAGCGAATTATTGAAATAGAATTAAACCATATGTTAGTTCTGAAATGGCCTGGGGGCTCCTTCCCAACCTCGTGGGCTTCCTCCGGGCACTCCGGTTTCCTCCCAAAGCTAAAGACCCCTTCGCGCAAGCGAATTATTGAAATAGAATTAAACCATATGTTAGTCCCGAAATGACCTAGTTTGTTTGTGACGTTAAACTCCATTTCTCTCTCTCTTAATGACAAGTCTCTAGACCATTCGAAAGTTGTGATGTTGAACGGAGTGAAATAAGATCGCCCCTTGATAATTTAATTTAATAATGAATAATCGCGAGAGTCCATAATTCTTTAAACATACATAATTTTGCTCTGAAAAAAAAATATATAATTTGACTGACATTTTCATCACTATCTTCCTTGTGTATTATCTATTTAACTTTAAAAAACCGAGACTTTGTCAGCTTTTTATTAGTATCTTACATAATGCACCTTTATAACAGGAGAATATGGACGATCTGATTTTAACGGCCGTTCTACTTTTTATACACAAAAAGAACCAGGGCATTATTTGGGGTTTTTTTTTTTAAATATCCTATCTTGATTTTATCACGAGGTCAGCGTAACGAAGTAAGGTGTTTATCTTGATAAGAAAACAATTTTTTGATAGAACGAAGACAACATGAAGCTTTTTATTTTAAGTGTCGTTTCGCTTTTTACAGTGGGTAAGTAGAGAATAATATATAAATAATGTAATATTCTGCACTAAAATATAGGATAATCACCATACCGTTGTAGATAACCATCTTTATTAGCCCAGGAGTGCATGATCTGTCATAGAATCAACTGGCGTCGTTTCGATTCCCAGGTTGTACGTGACATGGATCGTATGTCCAGCCTCGTAGCATTTCTCCCCCCCCCCCATTTCCTTCTCCTGCTGAAAATCCCGACGCTCTAGTTGTTTGTTATGTAATTCCATGTTTTCTTGCTTGTCCCTTTATTTGTGAATCCGATGATTTTTGTTTAACAGGTTGTTGGTGTGCTCCAACTACGGAGGAGCCATGTCTTCTTGCTTGTCCTTTTATATGGATGCCAGTCTGTGGTGATAACGGTGTAACCTACAGTAACACCTGTACCATGGAATCTCTGACCTGCATGTACGTATTTTAGTTTCTCTATTCAAATCCCTGACGAGAACAGCTGCCTAGTCATTCGGATGTGATGAAAAACCGAGGTCCCGTGTACACTTTGGCATGCACGTAAAAGATTCCTTGGCAGTTGGAATTCGATATAAGAGTAGGTCGTAGTGCCGCTGCCCGGGCAAAATTACCCTCATAGCACACTGTATGGCATATGCCCGTCTTCATTAACCCAGTTTAGGAGCAGAACAGTGGACGTTAAACCCCATTTCATTCAAATCATTAAACACATTAATAAACAAGATGTGCATCAAAAATAAAATTTAAAAAATCCGCCTCCAATACGAATATGAAAACAATAGATCGAAGAATCCGATACGGAAGTGTCCTTGGCAAGATAAATAAAGAAGTAAATAAACAAAGGCGACAATAACGCTGTTTTCGTCGCCAGATATTATTGACGATGAAAACGGTGTCAGTGTCTTTTGTTTATCTACTTCATTAAAAAATAAAAACTTTTTTGTGTATTTCGACAGGGACCATTTAAAGGGTTGAAATATTGTAGAGGGTATAGTAGGAGTGTTTAGTCAGAAAAGAAATGAAATGGAGTTTAAAGTCTTAATTTTCTGCTCAAGTTCCGCTAATGAAGATAGGCAATCGCCGTGCAGTGTACTATGATGAGGTACCTAATATTATATATCGAATTCTAACTGCTAACGAATCTTTTTATTTTACGTGCTCGCGATATGTAATGTCTTACATCACTGGCAAGGGGAAACAGAGTCGGAAAATATGGAGGATCTTCTCACGCCCAACATTGGGATCGAACTCGGGACCTCACATTTCACGTGCTAACGCCCTACTCACTGAGCCACAGCGGCTTCGTGGTTAGTCAGAGTACGTGTATTTCATAGGGTTTCTGATGATTATGCGTCGTGACTTTTCATCGTGTGTTCCGATGGTTTCCTCCCACTGCTAAAGACCCCTACGCAAGCGAATTATTCAAATAAGATTGAACCATTTCTACCTAGTTTGTGTCTAGTGGATGTTAAAACCCATCTCTCCGTCTCTCTCTCTCTCCCTGTCGCTCTCTGTCTGCGTCTCTCTCTCTCTCTCTCTCTTGTACATGGTATTATCGACTGGCTGATCACGTATTGTCTTGTTTATTGTAGGCAGAATATCCAGGTGGAAATAGCACACGATGGAGCTTGTGATACCATTCCACAGTAATTCTAAAAGAAGATGTAATAGAATAAATAACTCTTTTTATTAAACAGACGTTTTATTACTGCATAATATATATATACATACAATTATGGTGGTTGGATCAGGAGATATCTAACTAAAGATGTTCTCCCTAGGTCACAGAAAACCCAACTCTCCAGGGGTCCGAGGCCAGACCCCCATAGTCCAGGACGGACCGACGTCCCCACTGGGTCTCTCCTCTCTGGTGTTCTCCCGTCTCGTCTCTCGCCTAACTCTAAACGAGGCATTATATACTATCCAACGATGCCTGTCAAATAGCTGAGGCACGCCATAGTTAATAGCATTAAAATGAGAACAATGAAAACGATTAATTAAGATAAACACATCTTAGCTCTAAAACAACAAGTGTTAAGCTTACAACTTATATCAAATAGACACTTCGATGATACAAGTTTGTACGACCAATACATCTTACATAATACTATGCCAGATAAGCTCGCACCTGCAACGGATTAAAGCTTGTCACTTAATATGTCCAAATGAGTTACAATTGAAATTACAATATAAAATATGAATTAAAAATACAATATTACATTTTAGATCCCAAATGATATTGTATTACATTTCCTCCATTACCACAAGTTTAAAATAGTGGAATATATAAAATTATATATGAAACGATTTTAAAACAATAAAAGATTAAAGCATAATACACTAATTGAAGCATTAAAATGTATATAAAAGAAGCACAACATCAAAACTAAAAATATTCACAAAAGTTACTGGTCATAGTACACGTTTGTTCTTCGATCAGTATATTATATTAATAAAAGCACACACTACGTGGGAACACAGTACGCAGAAGAAATCGTCACACAAAAGAATGTCATATAAATGATAAAGGAAACACATAAACATAATCACAATCACACGCGATCCAAATTTGGGAGTTCAAAAGTGAGGAAACTGGAAATATTCGCCACTAGTTATCGATGGATGGGTATCTTATCCACCAATTATGCATACATATATTTTCAACCATATATGCATATATTCTCCATCATGACAGCATATATTCTTCATCATGTCAGCATACATTTTCCATCATGTCAGCATAATTATATTTTCCACCATGTATGCATCATGTCGGCATACATTTTCCACCATTTATGCATATCATCTTCGTCATGTCAGCAGATATTGCCACCATGCATGCATCAACATGTATGCACATATTCTTCGTCGAGGTGAATGGGAATTTCACCATTTTCAAGCTAACTGCTGCTTGTGGCTTTAGCCGTCACCATCTTTATTCGGGCCGTTATTTTTCTTGTCGGTTAGTCTATCCCTTTCCATACATGGTCAATGATTTTTTTTAATGATATATCGTGTCACGAAGTATATTTTAACTGCCTTTCGTGCCCAAGTTTGTCATATGCTAAGTATTTCATGGAGTGAACTCAATTAACTTTTAATCAAATTAGTAAGTGGAACTTTAGATATTTTAAAATAATAGTTACATTAGAATTGAATCTGAACACATTTAACCAAACTTAAATAAAATATTTTGGAAAGAACCTATCAAAATTATTAGTGGTTTTATCTCTATAATTATTTAAACAAAACACAAAACTATAATCACATTCGCTCTTAATTCCGAGCATAAAGCTTTTCCCGTAGCATATCGGGCATTGTCATAAATCCCTGGGTTAAATCAATCCCACCTTACAGGAATTTCACATAAAACTGTTCCCATATATCGGGCATCCCAACCTCATTATTGGGGTTAACACAAATAAAATCTCTCCCGTAAACCCGGGGCAAAATATATATCGACAAAACATAAATTATAAGAGATAAAACCGTAAATACCAATTTTAAGCCAAAATATGTGTTCAAAAAAACAATTATAGTTTTCATATTTTAAAATTACTGTTCCACTACTAGCAATATCTCTAATTGTTAAATATTTCGTAAAATATTCAAGGGATTTCTAGAAAATGGTTGAGCTAATTGTGTTACTACATAAGACAAACCGCTTATTTCGCCTGTTAAATTATTAAACATAACATTAATCATTAACCGTTCGCCATGATTTGGATCAGAAACAGACTTACCTCTTCGTTGATCTTCCAGTGGTTAGGACTTCGTAATCATTGCTTATTAGGCCGTGATGTGAAATTTCTAGCAAGCTTGCTTCTGTTGCTCCATCCCGACGATTTTCAGGCGGAAAACAAACTACATAATCTAATTCTTCTAGTATTACTTTGTATTTCCACACAACTTTTCTTTTATCAATTCTTTGACGTTTGACAGAAAACGTCAAAATAAAAATGGGCTTACTTATCAATGTGCGATGGTATTTGAATTTCGCGGTGATGTGGTTTTAATAGATCACGTGACAAAGCTCACCAATCAGACGCACACGACGAAAGGTCAACGGGTCGTGTAGAGTGAAAGTCACCGGTTTGTTTACGTTTTGATAGTAAACAAGCGGAAGAATAACTAGAACTGTATACTCCGTGTAGATTTTGTTTAAAACACCGATGTAAAACCGTTTACTGTGAGAAACTGGGAAAAGTCTAGGGTATGTGCTAACCAGTGGATCAAATTAGATGGAAATATTGATATGTTGGACAAAGAATTGCAGGAATGTGCAGACAAAACTCTCTCTCTTTCTAACAATACCGACTTCTCACATACATTACCAACGTAAAAAAAACCCAACAACTGTGTATGAATAAAGAACTATGTTTAGAGCAGCTAATATTTTACCAGCGAAATAAGAAAAAGAATAATAGGTCTGGTTAATTTGTTAAGGGGATCATTATCTTAACATTTTCCAATTTTATTGCAAATGCAAGTTGATGAAGATATTCTCTTATTCCTAAATGTATGACAACTCAGACCAAGACAAAAGACCACTATGGAAATGACTGTGTCACCATTGAGGTGAAATACCATGTGCATTACTTTAAAGTTGCCTTACTGTATCTGCAGAAATTTATGCCCTTCTTGTTAAACTCTACTGTAACAAATGACAGGGTTAGGTTGACTATAGAGACCAAGAACCAAACAATATTTTCTCTGTGGATGCAAATCAGGCTGCATTAGCTACAGATAGTTGTATTTGTTACAAGTGAAAGCTTTCTAGTATGGATTTGTGAAAATTGTTTGATTATGAAAGTGACAGTCAAATGATATTGATGAAATTACATGATTTTTTATGAATAGTCCTACACCTGTATGTATTTTTGTAAGTGGTTTGGACATTGGTGTGCATGTAAAAAGACCCCTTGGCAGTTGGAATTCGATATAAGAGTAGGCCATAGTGCTGTGCCCAGGCAAAATTTCCCTCATAATAAACTGTATAGCGCACGCCCGTCTTCCTTAACCCAGTACATGTATATAGGAGCTACAGATAGATGTATTTTTTAGAAGTGAAAGTTTTCTAGTATGGATTTGTGAAAATTGTTCAAATATGAAAGTGACAGCCAAATCAAATTGATGAAATTGTGATTTTTATGAGTAGGCCTCAACCTGTATACATATGTATTTTTGTATTTTAAACATGTTTTACTTAAATGTACTGTACATGTCGATAAATGTTCATATCATATTTAGCTATTTTAAGTTGACATATATGTTTTTATTTTCCTTTTTTATTCCAATTCAATTCAGACGTGGTTTCTCCTTGTCAGTGGTGCAGGCAGAGGGGCTGACAAGGTACAAGGACTGCTGTCTAGTCGTTCAAATGTGACGAAAAACCGAATTCCGGTGTAACATTGGTGTGCACGTAAAAAGGTCCCTAGGCAGTTGGAATTCGATATAAGAGTAGGCCATAGTGCTGTGCCCAGGCAAAATTTTCCTCGTAGTACACTGTATAGCGTACATGTACATGTATAACAGCAGAACAGTAGGACGGCGTTTAACTCCATTTCATTTCTTATTCATATTACTGGAACCATTTTATTTAGTTAACTGTTTGTTTTTCTCTTATATGTACTTTTCTTTACTGGCATATATCTTTTAATTTTGTACAGTGTATACGGACACAAGACCTGATCTGTGTGTAAATACATGTAGTCTCATGCCATCGAGTGTTGTTGTGGAATACTGTATGAGGAAGTATATAAAAGTCTTTATTGTTTTTTTTTTTAAAAAAAAAACAAGTATAATTGCATGTTCAGGGTTGTTAGGTGAATCATTATTAATATTCTGTTGTATCAGTGGGCTCATGTAGATAGTATTATTTTTTTTTGTTTTTTTCTCAACATTATATATAATTATTATACCGAACCAGTATTTCAATCATGCCAAAAACGTTTTCATCTGTATACTATATTTATATTTCTTTTGCATATTGTTTTATTGAAATAAAATGGAAAAAATACTTTTTCCAGGAAATATCACATTCATTGATACAATTTCGCTTTTGACCATATTTTTTCCGCAAATCACGGGCCAGCCGTGTTCACGGTGTCAGCACAACATTTATCTGATGTTATTGTCCCGTAATTCAGGCATATTTGCAGAAAAATTCTCTCATACAAATGTAAACAAGCCAACGTGTTCCGTCTCGTAAAAGGTATTCCCTGGTCTATTTATGGCTATTGACCCCTGACCTAATGACGTTGATTGCTTTTATGGTTTCTGATTGGCTTAGAATATGATTTCTTCACCACATTATGGCTACACTTGACAAATATAGTCCGAGGCGTAATTCGAGTGTTGGTCTGATTGTACAAAACATCCCAATAGAAATGTGTACTACAGTGACGACTTACTTGTTTACTTGTGCAGCAAAGCGTCAGATTTTCGCCTGGAATTTGCTGGGACAAAATGAAACGATTTTCGTGGCTAAATCACAGCCTATATCTACTGATAACCACAGGTTCGTCGGACACGGCACCACTTAAGTGTATGTAATAGAATACATAACTCTTTTTATTAAACAGACGTTTTATTACTGCATAATATATATATACATACAATTATGGTGGTTGGATCAGGAGATATCTAACTAAAGATGTTCTCCCTAGGTCACAGAAAACCCAACTCTCCGGGGGTCCGAGGCCAGACCCCCATAGTCCAGGACGGACCGACGTCCCCACTGGGTCTCTCCTTTTTTTTTTCTTTTTTTTTTTTTTTTTTTTTTTTTTTTTTTTTTTTTTTTTTTTTTTTTTTTTTTTTTAAAATATAGTTTATTTACAAAATTCATATAATTACATTATTCAAAGTTACATTATTCATTTATAATGATATTAACAATGCAATTGACAATATTTATAATTTAATACAGTAGAATTATTTACAATTGTTATATACATAAGTCAATATGAATTATATACATACGATAATATATTACAACATAGTATAGTAGTTACTACAGCTAATTTCCTTAGCGCCTGGTTGAACGAGGGTGAAATACCGTTTCCCTCGGCGATAGCACGTGCAGAAGGAATTGTGGGATGTTATGAAGACCGGCTAGATAAGGGGTGAGTTTTGATCATAGTGAATGGATAGCGGTAAATTTCTTTTAATTAATTTATATTTTCCATTTGAAATACGACAATTTTGGTAAGTGTTTTTGACAGAAAAACCTCGCAGTTACTGAGTTTGTTCTCTGGGGTGTGGGGTATATAATTTGTATATGAAACATTAGTCAACGTGCTAAATACGAAAGCGAAAAAGTAAATAAGATGCCTAATAATATCATGAACCTTATAATACAAGTTATAAGGTCCATGCTAATATGGTTTGAACAACTTATATAGTGATAATAGCACAGTTAATGTTTACATAATTAGGGGAGATGTTGTAGGGTAAAACTTCAAACATGTCGGAGACTTGCCTTAAAGAGGGTAATAAGGCAGTGAGGAGTGAAGCTTAGGATATAGTATTCATTATCAATGTGTTTGTTTTCTTTTTGTATAGAATTGGTGTATTAGTTCTTTTGAGATATTGGTGGATAGAGGGTGTGTCCGGTTAGACCATATGATTGACAGGCATAGGTATATATCGTGGTGTTCTCCCGTCTCGTCTCTCGCCTAACTCTAAACGAGGCATTATATACTATCCAACGATGCCTGTCAAATAGCTGAGGCACGCCATAGTTAATAGCATTAAAATGAGAACAATGAAAACGATTAATTAAGATAAACACATCTTAGCTCTAAAACAACAAGTGTTAAGCTTACAACTTATATCAAATAGACACTTCGATGATACAAGTTTGTACGACCAATACATCTTACATAATACTATGCCAGATAAGCTCGCACCTGCAACGGATTAAAGCTTGTCACTTAATATGTCCAAATGAGTTACAATTGAAATTACAATATAAAATATGAATTAAAAATACAATATTACATTTTAGATCCCAAATGATATTGTATTACAAAGAGTCAATACTCAAGACGAGTTGTGTAATATAATACTGGCATCGTGAAAACCATTGTTTATTGTTTTCTTTAAATATCTCTCTGCGCATACAGATACAGATTTGATGTTGACAAAACAAGGAGAGCAACCAGGATATGCATAATATGGGGGGCATCGTGACCCGGCGTTCATCAAGCAATTATAAGCAATGAATAAAATTTCGTGCTGTTTTTGCACGGTGATAAATAGAGCATGGCGAATGCACTTTGTATAATAAATGTAAGATCCGTTTTCAGTGTATGCAAAGTTGGTCTAATTTAAAGCAGCTAAGTCTCTAACTCAATATCATCGAAAGTCTTCGACGTTGAAAACACAAATTATTTGTCAATTTATATCAACATTGATGGTGTGGTCATACCAGGAAAAGATGGGCTTCTGATATTCAATATCTTAGATGAAATAATTTATTTACCATTGGTACCCGAATCGTGTACCATACAGCGTTTCAGACTCATTTTCAGCTAGGGACCCAAAGAACAAGGCTAGGTATACTCCACATTACATCTCAAACAGTGAGCATGCGCAATAAATACTATGTAGACTGGAATAACCAGACGCTATATATATTGTGATTCAATTGAGACTTTTGATGTACTTCCCCAAACATAACTGATTTGATATGCATCTAAATCAACCATTTGCCGGGAAGCAGACGACAAATTTATGATGTAATTCGCATACCGAAACTGTTTGTATGACGTTTAAGAGCACCATAGTCTCATTTTACCAGTCACAATGTACTTAGACTCGTACTTGACTTGTGCTTACGTTAGAACAGTCTTGATAATTTTCTAGAGACGGTATTTTATTAAGATTCTTACGTAAGAACAAGTAGAGCATAACTTTGTGCTTACTTTAAGAATTTTCTAGGAACCGGGCCCTGATCTTTCTTTAGGCCTGAAATATTTTGTAAAGTATTAATTAGACATTAATTAACTGATCCAGGCGTTAATCAAATCTCGATGGCATCCGATTTATCCGATATTAAATAGATTGAAACGGTTCAGCGATACTTTGACTTAATCAAATATGATGGAACGAGACTTAGCTTCGATCAACCAGGTCGGTGGTTGAAATTATTGCACACGTCTGTCAAACCCTCGGTTCGCTTGCAATAGAGTAATTTGAATAAAATCTTCAAATTATTCATTGTACATTATATACTTTCGAACTATTATAGCTAGTGGCTAGTTCTTTATCTAAATCTTACATAACGTATCTGTAAAGGAGCTAAATCGCTAACATTTGGGACCTAGTAATTGACACAAGTGGGTCGCAACGCATATAATAATGTAATCTGATGGTATATTTAACTGATTTACATTCATTCGTTTCCGTTTTGACTCTAATTTCACATCTCAAATCAGTTATGTCCAGCCAAATACGGCATGAGTCTCAATCGAATAGAAATTTCTAGTGGCTGGTTATTCCAGTCTATTGTGCATGCCCTTGAGGTTATGGCGTTGCCGTTTAAAATGAGTTGTGTAATATGTGCAGCCTCTTTCTTTCTGGTCACGTGTTACAAATGATGCTGAGACGCACTATGGTACATGATTCGTGTATCAAAGGTAAAATGTTTATTTCATTTCAAATATTGGATATCAGAAGCCTACCTTTGGATTAGGGGTGGGGTGGGGTGGATGGCCGAATGGTTAGCATGTGCGCGCTGTATCATAAAGTCTGTCACTGAGTCAACGGACGTGATTTCGAATCCCCGGTCGACGTGCCAAGGAGTAGGGTCGCCTGTCCAACCTCGTGACTGTGCACAAGAGGAGCTAGTTGTAAAGAGATGGCGCCAGTTTCGTATGTAGATACCCCCTTAAAACTTAAAGGCCCGTTTCACAAAATTTTAACAAAGATAAAATCCAAATTTTTGTAATTTGATTGGATAATATTAGATTGATTTTAGTGCTTAGCCAATCAAAATCGAAGTATTTACATAAATGTGGATTTTATCTTTAGTTAAGATTTCAAGAAACAGGGTCCTGGTTATTAATTAGTGGGTGTCATCATTATTATTATAATCTTCGTGCAGTTTCTGTTCAAGACATCCCACAATTCGTATGTCAACGAACAAATTTATTACTTGAGTCTATAAATTTCCGAATAATCTTTGACATTTTCACTAAATGTCCAATTTTATTTTACGCTTTTTGTGAATTATACACTCTTCTTTCATTTTTGTTCGTTTTTATTACTTATTTGTGTTAATGGTATATACTGGGAGACTGGATAAAGAGTTGGCAGTTCGCAGTGGATAATTAAAAACTAGATAATGTAAAGTTAAATTACTAAAAATTCCAGTCAAATTGATTCACTATAAGCCGAGATTTAATCGACAGAAATTTTCGCCTACACGCGATCATCATTGCTAAAGTCAGGCGGATAAAATAAAAACATTTTTTGTTTTAATTATCAATGAGCGCTAACCAGCATATCGGGTTCTGATCCAGGCAATTTCGCAAGTTAGCGTTGACATCGAGAGTTTATTATGGTCTGGTTAAGTTAATTAACATAAATAATAATTTAGATACAAATTAAGGCCTAACGAAAGACCTGTAATAGGCAGATTAACCCTTGCATAATGCATGTTTAATTTATTGGCCTTGTATATGAAAGGCTTTGCTTTTCATATGACCAAGAAGGTAAGGCTATGGTGTCCTGTATTTTCAGCGGTGATGCAGGTGTATTATATTTGTTTACGAACTTGAATAATTTCCTTCCCGTAAATAGATTTTATTTTGAAAGAGGAACAAAAATGATCAAATTATTAGTTGAAAGGCTATGGTGTTGTGTATTTTTAATTCCTAACATGTACTTTAGTGTTAGGGGGGTTGAGTTGACATTCGTTTAAAGATACATTATGGGAGATTAGATACCGAGTCGGTTGTTCTCACTATAATAGTTAAAAACTAACTAATCTAAAGGCAATTTGCTGAAAATTCCAGTCAAATTGATCCTCTGTTAACATAGTACTAAGCGAATGAAAGTTCCGCTTAGCCTCGGTCATCATTACTAAAGTCGGTAAGACAAAACCAGTAGTCTCGATTATTCATTTTTATTGGTAAATCACGAAGGAAATCCACCAAAAACCTCACGCTACCCTCGACATCGAGAGTTGATTATGGTCTGAAGAAGTTAATTAATGTCTAACGAAAACCAAAGCCCTGTATGGGCGCCCTTACGGAATGAGGCACCCCACAAATCATGCCGTTTGAATTTTTAAGATTATCATATTATTGGTGTCCACGATCTCGGTATTATGGGCGCCCCTCCGGAATGAGACCCCCACAAATCATGCCGTTTTGGGCGCCCCGTTGATCAAGTTGTAGGCGCCCAACCAATCTGATTCGACATCAAACGGCGCCTCACAAACAATTAAGGCCGTCTCTCCGGGATAAGGCAATCCACAGATCAAGTCGTTTTGGGCGCCCTAACTAATCTCACTAGCATTATATTATGGGCGCCAATGACTTGATCAACCAGTTCAATTCGGCATTATACGCACCAATCATGTTATTATGGGCGCCTCTCCGAGATAAGGCACCCCACAAATCGGGCCGTTGTCGTGTTAATCGTGTGGGTTATTATGAGACGGCTCATATATAGCGACATGATTAGCGAGGCGCCCATAAAACCAAGTTACATTGGTTGGGCGCCAATCTCGTCGTTGGCGCCCAACTAATGTCACTCGGCTTTATGTGTCGCCCATACAAATATGGAGACTTTGGTCGTTGACCTCGTCTTGCGCGCTTTGGCGCCCATTGTCGGAGCCGATTTTTCCACAACGGCCAAAGCGCGCCTGTGGCGCCCATAGGGGGCGCCGAAATTTTCCAGGGGAGGGGGGCAGCTGCCCCCCCCCCCTTCGCCCCCCCTGCTAGCTACGGGCCTGAATAGATTTGTTCTAGAAAGTTCTAGTTACTCACTGTTAACCACACATAGACGTCTTATGTCAATAATTCATATACTTTATTTAGCTCGACGAAAATTAAAAAATTTATACACAGTTGATTAAACTTGAATGTAGATATAAATAATCTACGTTGCATATACATAATTTATGTACCTTTCGGTTGAATCATATCATAATAATATCTTACTTCATAAAGTCTTACGTATTTTTCGATATTAAGGTTTAGCCTTTGAATTTTCTTGTTGCACATTTGGTAGGGATGTATGATTTTATAGATGGAACAAAAGGCCGAAAAATGTTGGGATATGTGGAACAAACTCGAAACAATTTGTAACAAATCTGATATGTCTTTGATAGAGCCTACTGGTTGAGAACCAGAGGGGGCAAATACCCTAAGGAGTCGGACAAACTCAAAACTAACTGCGTCCCCTTCATTGTCTAGGCCGACCTGTGGAATAACATGTATTTGTATCTGTTAAATTTGTGTCGTTTATATATTAGACAAACACAATCATGTCGCGCATAGACATAAAGAAATTTCGATTTTTGAAATATTGATGATACAATTAATGATCGATGACAGAAAACTGACACACAGGAATGGCTCCAGACCAAAAAATCGCGCAATTTCAGGCTAGAAGGAAAAATGGTTTATCTCCCAAATTATTATATATATTTTGGTTTTTCAATTTAACCGTCTGCACAAAAAATCTGATTTGTAAAAGCGTATTCAAGTTAAATATATTTGATAGCGCTTATGAATTCGGCTATATAACAATAATGTACTCGTGTGGTATAATAATTAATAACGATAGTATGTTCATCTATACTTTTCGTTTTAAACATGTATGATTTATCGCCTATAGACTCTTTTTCGCAGAATTCTATAGCATATCGATCAACATTCCATATCCCCATTGGGACAGGCAACTTCGACACAGTATAGATAGTGAGTAAGCAGTGACTTGGGACCCAACATGGCGTCTTTTTACACTTGACGTCATATTTTCATGACGTCATATGAAATTTCTGGCTTCACAGTTGTCGCAACTTTATCTATAATATACGGCTTTGACGAAAACATAGTTATGACGTCACCCTTTGATGTTTTTATCCAGTATATAGAAGAATGTACGCTTTTCTTAAACAATCGTCTATTATTTATAAAACTATCCATTATTTTCAATAAAATAATGGACAGTTTTATAAATAATAGACGATTGAAAATAATGGACAGTTTTATTAATAACAGACATAATCTGAAAAATGAACATGTATTTTGGGATAATTTATTCTCTGAACAAATTAAATTGCAGAACATGAAATTACTTAGAAACCTCATAGTTACCGAAATGCCACATGACCGAATATTGAATTCACATATTTGTCTACATAAAAAATTCCACTTAAATCCATCTGTTATATGCCACTTGTCCATTTAACAATACATTCAGCACTAGATCATACATTTTTATACGCCCACCTTCTTTGTCGATACTCTGCAGGTTATAACTCGAAATATACGTATATATCCGAAAGATCTCGGTTCCTTTGTGATTACATTGGCTAATTGGTTCAGACGCTGACTCACTAGCCTGGATGTCGGGTGTTCGATCCTTGACATTGGCCGTGAAAGTTCATCCAGACATTTCGGTGTGGTTTCCTCTTGTCAGCGATGACGGGCGGAGGGCCTGTCAAGGTGAGCTGTTTAGTTTTTCGGATGGGATGAAAAACCTAGGTCCCTTGTACGCTTTGGCGTGGCACGTAAAAGATCCCTTGGCAGTTGGAAATCGATATAAATGTATGCCGTAGCGCCGCTGTCCGTGCAAAATTTCCACACTGTATTTCGTATGCCCGTCTTCATTAGTCCAGAACAGTAGGACATTAAACTCAATTTCATTTCATTTCTCGGTTCCTTTCGATACTGGCATGTATGGGACCGTAGCTTCATTGATTATGACCCCTGATTGTACACACTAGAAGTCACAATATCCAGCTCATTTTGATGAAACTGTACATGTGTGTTTATAACCCGACGATCTCGATATTAGTGCATATCGGACCGTAACTTCGTGGGTTATTGCCCCTGATTGAACAAAAAAGGTGTTTTGGGCCGGTGTAACCTATACAGTCCACAATTTTTATCCGATTTTAAAAACCATTTATATATATCGCCGTTACACCATAATGAGTTCGAATTTCGTGAATTGGTCTGTGCCTTTGATCCTGTGTCCTGTCACTTTTACCAGAGTATATGTTCAATTCCAAATCAAAATTTCGACGGCCTGTTCCCTCCATATTAACCACAGTTCTAAAAATATTAACAATATCTAAATCAATTTCGTAAGCACCCTTTCCATCACAACTTTGACTGCTATTATCCCTGATATCAAGACCATCATAATTTTTACGGCTAAATCTTCCATATCCAGTATATTACCAAATGTAATCAGTATCAAAACATGTCTTCTCCATATTTTGGACTGTCTGTGTAAGCTTGCATTGTTTAACTTGAGTGTTTCTCACATGCATTCTTGAGCATATGCATGTTGTTTTAAGAATATGTCTATTATTTTGTGGCTTGTTCTTTTAGAAAACTATCCATTATTTGTATCTCCATGGTGCTATGTTTTAAGTTGATAATAGCCTCAGACTGTTCATTATGTAAATAGAAAGAACAACTGAGGGGCGTAAGTCGTGTCCATTCTTCGGCCATTATCCATCACTTTTATAATATTTCAGGCCTAAAGAAAGACCTACAATAGGCAGATTTTGCTCTTGCATAATGCATGTTTAACGAAACTTTTTATTTGTGTAATAGTAGAAGTAGTAAAAATAATACTGTTTATGTTTTACAAATTCTACAACACAATTTCTTATCTTTTAAAAAAGTGAATGGCTACTTTTATATACTCGTGGATTAAAGAGGCCAATAAATCTTATCATAAGAGATTATAATATAAGGTATATTTAACGTACATGGTATATTTTAAATATAAGGTAAATTTAACGTACATCGCACATTTCAAGTACATGGCATATTTAACGTACATGGTATATTTAACGTACGTGGTATATTTAACGTACGTACATGGTTATTTAACGTACGTGCATGGTATATTTAACGTACATGGAATATTTGAAGTATCTGGTATATTTAACGTATATGGTATATTTAACGTACATGGTATACTTGAAGTACGTGTTATATTTAACGTACACGGTACATTCAAAATATAAGGTATCTTTAACGTACATGATATATTTAAAGTAACTAGCATATGTCAGAATATTTAAAATACACGATACAGTGCATCTCCAAAGTAACATCGAATGATTCAATACTTCAAGGTAAGTTACCACGTTGATATTGCGCGCCTCTTGAATCCAACAAGAGCCATATAATATGTAGACGTGTTGAAGTTATATTAAAAGGGAAGTTGCCAAAAACGTTCATGCTGGTGCAGGACGAACGCATAGTCGTTGGAGTGGAACGAAGGTCCCGTGTACACTTGGCGTGAAAAAATACCCCCTTGGCTGTTGGAATTCGGTGTAAGAGTAAGTCGTGGCGTTGTTGTCCGGGCTTATTTGACCTCATGGCACATTGTATAGCATATGGATGCGTTTATCCCATTTTATATGGAATGCTTCAAGGGTTGAAAGCGTCACTGCACAGTATAAACTCATCAGTATACCATAAAAGAATACAAAACAATACAGGCAGAACTGTACGCTAAGATAACCACACCAAGTACATCTACAACCCGGATCTCCCAACAACTTAACGCACAGGTTTTTAATATG
Source organism: Patella depressa (assembly GCA_948474765.1). Classification (NCBI taxonomy): domain Eukaryota; kingdom Metazoa; phylum Mollusca; class Gastropoda; family Patellidae; genus Patella; species Patella depressa. Next base: position 5,613,081 of record OX419720.1, read on the forward strand.
AAAGAAGAAAGCCAATGAATTACCCGTAATGTATAAAAAGGCGGTGCTTAATAGTATAAAGATATATATATCAACTCTTTAGTAGCAGAACCGTTCAGTGTGAGTAGGGTTGTCAGATGAATATATATATATATATATAACTGTAAAGTATCTGAACAAATAGTATCAATATTCTTGCAGATATTTCAGTGGGCGTACTGTGTTACAGAGAATACCAGATCTGTGGTCAGAAAATGTCTCTTACAGTTCTCCTCTTTGTCTCATTAATGGGTACGTTTTTGTTTCTTTGTTTAAAAAAAAAACTGTTTATAAACATAACTTCATATACATTTTACCTGTCTGATTTCAAAAAAAGTCTTTCCATTTTATATACTGGAATTGTTGTTTACTGTTTATATATATTGGAATTGTTGTTTCCTGTTTATATATATTGGAATTGTTGTTTATTGTTTATATATTCCAATTGTTGTTACCTGTTTATATAATGGAATTGTTGTTTCCTGTTTATCTAATTGTGACACGGACTAACCTTAAATAATTAGCATGATAGTCACGACACGTGGCATTGCTTGGCTTCACCATCATCATTGCTTGGTGAGATGCGGAATGAGGTTTAACGTCCGCTCGACACATATTAGGCCATTTCGTGACTAACAGTTTCATTTTATTTCATTAATTCGCTTGGTCTTTAGCAGTTTGAGGAAACAGAAGAATTTGGAAAGGTGACCCGTATACTCCTTGTAATGTACAAGCGGTGATTGGAAACAACATCACTCAATGACAGACTTTCTGATCAAACTCGAAGATGTTATACCATTCGGTCACCACCAACACCCCGGACCCTTTTTGCTTGGTTATATTACATACCTTGTAACCGTAATGTGTGAGGCCAAAGGCCCAGGCCCAAGGCCCTGTGATTTAGGCGGCCCCACGGTGCATGGCAAAAAGAGAGAAAAAAAATGCAAATTCCATATGAAAGTGTCATGGTTATCGATCTAGCGGCGAAAGGGTGAAGACTGAGCTATCCCTTAACTAGTTCCTTTAGGAATTGTCTCTGATAAGATGATGTCCGCTGACAGTTCCTATCGAGCCCAAGATAGCTGCATTATGAAAATACCACTCATCCCCCACCTCTGGTCTGAGGCTATTTTTGAATCCTTACTGACTAATTTGAACTGAACATGCGCAGATCACGTGTTATTTAATTGCTAAATTCTACTTGGACAAAGTGTTTAATTATTATAAATTTACGTCAGATATGACAAGAAATTATTTCTTTTGTGAAAAATCAACATTGACGTTGAAAAATAGAAGGTAAGGGTTATCCAATATAGCCCGAGAATGGTGGTGGGGAAGAGTGGTACTTCACCGTATTTCCATATTGTAGCTATATATAGGGCTCAATAGGAACTATCAGCAGACATCGTCCGATCAGAGACAGTTCCTAAAGGAACTATCCCTTCACCTTCTCCCTGAAGATCTACTTGGCAGGGGCGGATCCAGAAGGGGGGTTATGCTGCATAAAAAAATAATGCCTTGCATCAATGAAATTACATCACAAATTGATCCTACATCAGTATAAAAATGATTTCTCTGTTTAAAAAGCTCAATTTGTATGTATGCATATGTAATTTAGAGACGATGATGGTAGATTTCCGTGACAGAAACCTGGCAAACCCCCTCCTGCAAAAATTCCTGGATCCGCCCCTGCTTGGTGATCGGTCTAGTCTTCTAGACTGGTTTGCCATTTGGAAGTGAATAGAATTCGTATGTGATGAGATATATGATTATTCTTGTCTTACAGGCCGTTAAATTGCGCGTTCTGCATGTGTGCCACTCAAAGGTATAATTATGAAATAATCTTTTCGCCGCGTTAGAGGCCCGTAATTCTAGTCAGAACAAGGGCCCCGCTCTGGTTAAGCTGGGGTTCGTATGACGGCTTCATTATTTCATGTTTAAGGTGACAACGTGCAACAAATCTGTTTGTTTAAGAATAATTATTATTGTAGGCATGACCCAAGTAGTCAACGGACAGGGCTTTATTCCACTCCTAGAGTGTACAAGTTATATTAATGACACCAACCAATGTATGACTGAATATCCCGTAGTCTCTGATGTTAATCCGCTACTAATTTTGAATCTTATATCTCTTGATGCTTCCATTGTCTGTAGGTAAGCGTGCATAGTATTTATCATCAGAGAGAGAGAGAGAGAGAGAGAGAGGCGCTAAGGTTAAAAAATCTGACCCGGAAAGCTGTGATAACTCTCAACCATTTTCAAGTTTGAAATTTATTTTTTGAGACATTCATTTGCCGGCGACGCTGTGCAGTTTCTGGTCGCCGTACGGTCGCAGCAGCGCAGGGAGGACACCATCACGGTCTGACGAGGGCATTACTGTGGCATGCCTAGGATTGTCCTAACTTTGTATCACGTGATATCAGAATCGTATTTGTAAAATGAACGAAATGGGGTTTAACGTCCTACTGCTAGACTAATGAAGACAGGCATACTTCATACTATGCGTGGGGTCACGGTGGCTAAGTGGGTAAGGCGCTGGCTCGTTACACTGGAAGTCGCGTGATCGATCCCTGCATTGGGATCATCGGGATTTTCAGACGTCGTTTCCCCGTGGTGCAGGACGGAGGGTATGAGAAGAACAGCTGTTCGGATGGGACGAAAACCGAGGTCCCGTGTATACATTGGCAGTTAGAATTCGATATAACAGTAGTCCAAAGTGTCGCTACCCGGTCAAAATTACACTCATAGAACACTGTATGGCGTATGCCCGTCTTCATTAGCCCAGGTGGAACAGAAGAGTAGGATGTTAATCTCCATTTTATTTCCTTCCCACATCGAATTATAATAGCCGATGAATCTGTTATGTGCACGCCTCCACGGGACCTCGGTTTTTCGTCCCTTTCGAACGACTATACACTGGCCCTACCAGCCCTTCTGCCCTGTACCAATGTGCACGCGACCTCGGATTTTCGTCCTATTCAGAAATATAATCATATCTAATATGGAGTATTCACATTTTCAGTAATAAGTCAGAGTATGTATCGCTGATTACTTGTCTTCGAGATGCCATAACCAAATGTTTGTCGGCGGAATTCAATAGTATTTATCCTTCAGCTGAAGCTTATGTTGCAAACTACATGTATTTTTGTCAGAACAGTGAAAGTAAGTTATTTTATCTGGTCTCCATGGTCTTTAATTTATACAGCTATGTAGAACAACCGCATGTCCAGAGAATCCCCTGCCAATCGTTTTTGATATATTCACTTGAATTAATAAAACAACTAATCAGTGTCATTGTCTATAATTCTTGGATGTTCATGGGAATTGTTTATGATACAGTAGAAACTGCATTAAGCAGCCACCCATGGGAATTTTTACGATTGGCCGCTTAACGGGAGTGGCCTCTTAATAAAATCTCGTGTTTTTTGTGCTGACATCAATTAATATTACACTTGGGTGCACTTACATCGGTAAATTTGGCCGTCGCTGAATCTCGGACTTAACTTCCGTAAACTTGTCATTTTGTCCCAAACTTCAATACTACTGTCCATCATTGTGATGCATTCGATAATATTTAACCGTTTTTGTAAAATCTCATTTTTTTCTGTGTGCTGACATCAATTAATATTACGCTTGAATGCATTGGGAGCAATCACCAATACTTCACTTGCAACAATAAATTTGGCCGTCACTGAATCTCGGACATAACTTCTGTAAAGTTGTCATTTTGTACCAACCTTCAATACTACTGTCTATCATTGTAATGCATTCGATAATATGTATCCATTTTTGTGAAGAAAATCGATGAATTGATTTTATTTTATCATATAAGCACATGAACCAAAAAGCATCGCTGATTTTGCTACCGATTCACATGGGGGTGTAACTCTGTATGTAATATTATAGGTGGCGCTAAATACGTCTATTTAACAACAACGCGGTTTTAGTCCGTACTTTCAGTTTATTCTATCAGTATCAAATAATGATCCGTTACGTGTGAAAACAGTGATGAGGTTAGTCGTTTAAACACACATTATGGAAGAGCAAACACTGACTTTTGTCGATCTTCCTTTGAGCCTCAGATGTCATAGAAATTATAAATTAGATCTTTATTTAAACAACAAGCTCAAAATAAACTCTGTAGACCCACGGATGGCTTGGATTGGGCTCGGATTAAAACAAGATTTCGTCGACTGATTTAATCACTATGGCGTCGTGGGTGGGGTTTCTCCGTGATGTTGACGTCATCATACTTCCGGAAATTATTCATAAAAGACAGTGATGACCGAGGCTATACACAAGTTTCACTAGAAACCATTTAAACATTACTTGATCATCGAGACTATGTAGGTGGAGTTAACGCCTGTCAATCAACAATCGGCCATAGTGGGAAAAGGGTGTCGATGAAGTTAACTACCATTTCTAGTAAAAAATTATAGTGGTAACAACTTTGTTCAGGATAAAGTAATTTGACTGAAATTTTCAATATATTCTTGTTTTAACATCTATTTTTGAACTTTTATAGCAATAATGGCTAACTCCTTGTCAAAATCTCCCATAATGTATCTTTAATAAAACAAAAGATTAATTAACAGATAATTCCGGGTTAATTGTTATTTTCACAATTCTTTTTACCTGATCAGTGGGAGTCCAGTTATTGATTACTACTCACGGGAAGAGCGGGGGTGTTACGTTACGAAGAACAACAACGACAAGATGGTATCATTCAACAATGGCCGTTGAATGGAGCGACGTGAAGCTAGCTAGTTGTTCGTTGTTCGGTATTCGCGAATAACGAACAACGAGCTGGATTGTTGTTCGGTATTCGCGAATACCGAACAACGAACAACAAGATAGCTTCACGTCGCTCCAATTGGGTTTTAAAACATCAAAGTCTTTGGAAAAAGAATTTAACTAATTCTCTTTCTATCCAAAGAAAGAGCTGTTTCATATTGGCGAATAACGAACAACGAACCGGTTTGTTGTTTGGTATTCGCGAATAACGAACAACGAGCTGGTTTGTTGTTCGGTATTCACCAGATATGGAATTAGTAATATAATAAAGAAACGGTTGTAGGGAATACGCCGGGAGTGGGTTTTTAAACCCAATTAGGTAATAAAACTTCAAAGTCTTGGAGAAAAGAATTTAACTAGCTCTCTTTCTATCCGAAGAAAGGGCTGTTTCATAAGGTGGGTTTTTATGACCCTTAATGGATTATAACACTTCAAACTCTTGGGAAATAGATTCTAACAACTTCTCTTTCTATCAGAAGAAAGAGCTGTTTCATATTGTCGAATAGCGAATAACGAGCCAGTTTGTTGTTCAATATTCGCAAATAACGAACAACGAACTGGTTTGTTGTTCGTTATTCACCAGGTATGAAATTAGTAATGTAATAAAGAAACATTTGTAGGCAATACGCCGGGAGTGGGTTTCTAAGTGCAATTGGGTTTTAAAACTTTTTTTAACTAACTCTTCGCGAATACCGAACAACAAACCAGCTCGTTATTCGTTATTCGCGAATACCGAACAACAAACTGACTCGTTGTTCGTTATTCACTGGTCATATAGCCTTCTACGAACCAATCAAAGAACAGTTTACGTACCAGTCTTGGCCTCATGGTTAACCTTCACTCGGCAATTCCGCCATATCATATTGGAACTATTTTAAAGGTCTCGGATGAAAAATGTTTTGTAGGAATAAAGATACAATCTTGACACTAGTACATGGCTTTAAATGTCTGAAGCTGTCTTTCTTGCAAGTTTATCCGATTGTCTTTAAACAAAAGACAACTTTGCAACGGAAACTCTACACACTCTACAAAAGACCCCATCTCAGGAACTTCTTTGTAAAAGCGGCGAGTTGTCCCGTTAAAGTAAACCGGTAGTCACAAATATATGGGCGTAGGTAGGCTACACATCACTTACTGTCATATAGCCGAGGCTAGGGCGATGCTGGATTCACAGTCAAGAACGCCCCGAATTGAGCGAATTGCAATCGAGTGACGCGGAATTCAGTCCTGTCACAGTTCTGCCAGTCCCGACAGCTGAGGTGGAGTGAGTAGAATCGTGGCGTATTCCTAGTAAAAAATATGTTTCAGCTGTCATGATTGGTTGAAATATTTTTTATACAGTCGGCACATGCGTTGTCCTCCGAAATTCTCCTTTTCACTCGATTGACACCAGTTTTGGAATATAATTCCGGAACTGTGAATCGAGCATCCCCCATATGTAGGGTAACGGAAACTACCGAAGTTTGCCGAGTGGGTTTACCTTCACCAAAGTACAACAAAATATCAATGAAGTGACAATACACACAAAAGAGGCCTATAATATTTTGACAAGGTTTACAACAACGATTCGGAGATCGTATTTGCAAAAAAGAAAAACAAATTCCCACTCCATTCCTACTGTTGGAATCTTTTAATTGGTCGATAAGAATAGCGCAATCATCAAGAGCAGATAATTTAACTACATATCTCACCCAGGGTTAACTGGAGAATAATGGAACGGTATCGCCTGGCATCTCAGGTGGTACCATTCCATTATGCCCCACTAAGTTTTTGCGAGAACTTTGTGCGTTATTAAGCTTCTTCAGGTAAACTTTAGTAATCACATCATGGTTACAACAATGAACTAACTATAAAAGATAAAATGATAAGCACGATACAATAATATGCATATCATTAACGAATTTATTAATTAAGCCTATGTATTGAAACATTTTTAAAACTCAAATTTACACAACTGCAATGTTGATATGACAAAACCTAAAATTAAGCAAAGGTTTGAATTTTTCAATAAAATATGATTTCTTTGCTTCTAATAGGTCGTTGTTTTTGCTGCTTAACTAACATAACGGAGTCATTAAAATTGCATTTGACACACCTATATATATATCCTACATAATTATTCCTATTTCAGATTTTCATATAAATTGTTCAATAGAAATTAGCCGAGAACTCTTAGGATGTCTTAGGGAAAATTTTAACTTGACAGACTTGCCTACACGCGACGATGGGTTCTATAAATGGCAAGACCACATATGCAGGTAAAAAGTTAGCCATTATTGATTGTAGTTTACTGATGGGAAGAATTGGCCAAGATCTTAAATCATTCGGACCCCTCCCTAAAAATGGTTAGCTGTAGTCTGTCACTTATGTATAACTATGTGGATAAATTCCACCTGATGAGAGAGAAAGTCTTAAAAGACCCATAAAAATGGTAGATTGTCATATAATCTGGTCTTTACTCCAGCCTACAATCGATTTATCTCTTCTAACAATCAAGGACGGTAACTCCTGGTCAGTATCAATATAACATAATCATTTGATAACCGTGGACCCTGTGGTTGAGACAGGTTCCCAATCCAAGGGGGGTAACTATGGGAAATAACATTGTTCCAAACCAATTGGTGTCTATTATTAACTTTGTTATTGTCTTATTATAATTACAGATCTCAGGACGTTTCAAATGATTGTCTTTTACAGACAAAAACATCCGAATCCTGTCGGAGTACATTTGAAATGATGAAGGAAATGAATCGAATATTAGTGCCACCAGTTTGTTCTAAATTTACCACCGATAACGCTAGTGTTAGTGTTAAGCTAAATAATGATAACGTTATCTTGTTCATGGTTTGTCTTCTAATAGGTGTAATTCGTCATGGTATATATGTTCTCATCTAATTAGTAAATATATAACCTAACGGAATTTTCCCATGGCATATATTTTGATATCTAACCTATATGGCGGCCATATTGGATTTATGCTAATTACTCGAAAACCTATCTCTTTATTTTGATATATAATCTATATTGCGTATTACCATGATATATATTTTGTCAAGGTGGATCTAAGTACTGTATATTATCATGATATATTATTATAATATATTATCATAATACATATTTTGGATATATAATGTATTGCATGTTATATATATATATACATAATTGGTCTATTGTCAAACTATACCAGGAAGACTATGTAGATTAATGCCATGTTATGTATTATATACTTTTAACCTTTTGTTGTATGTTACTTAATATTATTTATAATCCATTGTCATGGAAATCTATTGTTCTAAGAATGTATATATATATATATATATATATATATATCGTATTTGCAATATTTTATATACATTATTAATATCTGAAGACGCCTATAGAGGGCAGACAGCTAGCTTATATAATTTAATGTATGTCAGAATGAAGTAAAGTGAAGAATTTTTTACCTGGACGTATTTTTTTTAATATATATATATATATATATATATATATATATATATATATATATATATATATCAATCAGTTTGTGTCGGCACACCTTTTATTTCTTTTGTATGCCGACACAAACTGATTTCAACACTGGTTTAATAACATTTTAACATTTTAAAGTACTTTTCGTCCGTCTTGGGACTATTCATAAATAATGTCATTGTATGAAGATGGACATTATAGTATGTTTATACATATTTACATAGTAACACTGTGGTTTTAATTAGCTATAGTTCCGAAATGGCCTTTTGGCTCCTTCCCAACCTCGTAGGTTTCCTCCGTACACCCCGGTTTCCTCCGTACACCCCGGTTTCCTCCCACTGCTAAAGACCCCTTCGCGCAAGCGAATTATTGAAATAGAATTAAACCATATGTTAGTCCCGAAATGACCTAGTTTGTGTCTAGTGGACGTTAAACCCCATTTCTCTCTCTCTTAATGACCCGTCTCTAGACCATCCGAAAGTTGTGATGTTGAACGGAGTGAAATACGATCGCCACTTGATAATTTATTTTAATAATGGATAATCGAGAGAGTCCATAATTCTTCAAACATACATAATTTTGCTCAGAAAAAAAATATATAATTTGACTGACATTTTCATCGCTATCTTTGTGCATTAATTATTTAACTATAAAAAAACAGAGACTTTGCCAGCTTTTTACTAGTAGCTTACATGGTGCACCTTTAAAACAAGAGAATAGGGACGATCTGATTTTAACGGTCGTTCTACTTTTTATACACAGAAAGAACCAGGGCATTATTTTGTGGGGGTGTTTTATTTAAATATCCTATCTTGATTTTATCACGAGGTCAGCGTAACGAAGTAAGGTGTTTATCTTGGTAAGAAAACAATTTTTTGATAAAACGAAGACAACATGAAGCTTTTTATTTTAAGTGTCGTTTCGCTTTTTACAGTGGGTAAGTAGACAATAATATATAAATAATGGAATATTTTGCACTAAAATATAGGGTAATCACCATACCGTTGTAGATAACCATCTTTATTAGCCCAGGAGTGCATGATCTGTCATAGAATCAACTGGCGTCGTTTCGATTCCCAGGTTGTACGTGACATGGATCGTATGTCCAGCCTCGTAGCATTTCTCTCCCCCCCCCCATTTCCCGACGCGCGCTCTCTCTCTCTCTCTTGTTTAACATAACATTCCACTTTTAAAATGTCATAACCGTATGTCCAAACATTGTATTTTTACCATGACGTAACCCTATGTTCAAACATTGACGTAGATCAAAAGATTAGCCATTTAATATGACGAAGCTGTATCCAAACATTGAACGTTTATCACGACGTTACTGTATGTCGAGCATTCTCCGTTTAACATGACGTTACCGTATGTCCAAACATTAACTAGTTGTTTGTTATGTAATTCCATGTTTTCTTGCTTGTCCCTTTATTTGTGAATCCGATGATTTTTGTTTAACAGGTTGTTGGTGTGCTCCAGCTACAGAGGAGCCATGTCTTCTTGCTTGTCCTTTTATATGGATGCCAGTCTGTGGTGATAACGGTGTAACCTACAGTAACACCTGTACCATGGAATCTCTGACCTGCATGTACGTATTTTAGTTTCTCTATTCAAATCCCTGACGAGAACAGCTGCCTAGTCATTCGGATGTGATGAAAAACCGAGGTCCCGTGTACACATTGGAGTGCACGTAAAAGATTCCTTGGCAGTTGGAATTCGATATAAGAGTAGGTCTTAGCGCCGCTGCCCGGGCAAAATTTCCCTCATAGCACACTCTATGGCGTATGCCCGTCTTCATTAACCCAGTTTAGGAGCAGAACAGTAGGACGTTAAACCTCATTTCATTCAAATCATTAAACACAATAATAAACAAGATGTCCACCAAAAATAAAATTTAAAAAATCCGCCTCCAATACGAATATGAAAACAATGGATCGAAGAATCCGATACGGAAGTGTCCTTCACAAGATAAATAAAGAAGTAAATAAACAAAGGCGACAATAACGCTGTTTTCATCGCCAGATATTATTGACGATAAAAACAGTGTCAGTATCTTTTGTTTATCTACTTCATTAAAAACAAACTGAGGTACCTAGTATTATATACTCTCCCAAAAAAGAAACGCAAAGTTACATTTCGTCGTTAGTATATCCTTGCTCTGCTATCGCCTTGTTGCATCAAGAATAACGACACGTTGCTGAAACAAACTGCTATCCACTGTTGCTGTGGCCATACCCTCAGTACCTGAACCCATTAAAGTTGGATTTCATGGTGTCGGCGTATTTCAAAACAGAAGCTCTAACGGGACGTCTGTCTCGTTAATCGGTTTCACGTAGGCGTTTGCCTACTGTCTGGTACGAGATTCTACGCCGTCCGGGAATTGCTGCTGCAGTAGAGGTCACTGTTGAAAACCATTTACGCCAATGACGTAACCGGAAGTGACGATCCAGGACAGGTGGGACCACTCTTGTTTGGCCTGGGCTAGGGCGTGCACGTGTTGAACTCCGTTGTCGGTACCTATCCCAAAGGCTAGAAATGGAACCAATGGAAACATTCAGCAGCCTGGCTACATCTGTCTTGGATTCACCTGCTTGTAATCAACGAATAGCGTTGTTGCATTGGTCTTCGTTCAGATGTGGCATCACTTGGTTCTTTGAGTGTTTACATGCCTAACTGATTTGGAAACCGAGAACCCCGGCATTTTAAAGACCTTAGATCTAGGTTCCATGCGAAAATCTTGTGAAGTTGTTAAATTCATGTTTCTTGGTGCAATCAAGCGATAACAAATTTCGACAAAAAGGATGACCAGTCACAATGAGTGACTCTACCTTTAAAATCAATAATGGATTTCTTTTATCCTTACATAATGGCATTAAAAACAAGTAAGATTTGTCGAAACAAAGACCTCGGTCAAATAAAAAAATGATGAAAAATGGGTTGTGTCTTTTCTTTTTTTGAAGAGTATATATCGAATTCCAACTGCTAACGAATCTTTTTATTTTACGTGCTCGCTATTATGTAATGTCTTACATCACTGACAAGGGGAAACAGAGTCGGAAAATATGGAGGATCTTTCACGACCAACATTGGGATCGAACTCGGGACCTCACAGTTCACGTGCTAAATGTCCTACTCACTGAGCCACGTCGGCTTCGTGGTTAGTCAGAGTATGTGTATTTCATAGGGTTTCTGGTGATTATGCGTCGTGGCTTTTCATCGTGTGTTCCGGTGGTTTCCGCCCACTGCCAAAGACTCCTACGCAAACGAATTATTCAAATGACCTAGTTTGTATCGAGTGGACGTTAAACCCCACCTCTCCCTCCCCCTCTCTCTCTCTGCGTCTCTCTCTCTCTCTTGTCTTGTTTATTGTAGGCAGAATATCCAGGTGGAAATAGCACACGATGGCGCTTGTGATACCATTCCACAATAATTCTAAAAGAAGAGTCATCACCCACAACAAGTTGTGTAATATAATACTGGCATCGTGAAAATCATTGTTTATTGTTTTCTTTAAATATCTCTCTGAGCATAGAGATACAGATTTGATGTTGACATTGAAAAAAAAAACAAGGAGAGCAACCAGGATATGCATAATATAAGGGTCATCGTGACCCGCTGTTCATCAAGCAATTATAAGCAATGAATAAAATTTCGTGCTGATTTTTCACGGTGATAAATAGAGCATGGCGAATGCACTTTGTACAATAACTGTAAGATCCGTTTTCAATGTACGCAAAGTTGGTCTAATTTAAAGTAGCTAAGTCTCTAACTCAATATCATCGAAAGTCTTCGACGTTGAAAACACAAATTATTTGTCAATTTATATCAACATTGATGGTGAGGTCATACCAGGAAAGGATGGGCTTCTGATATTCAATATTTAAGACGAAATAATTTTTTTTAACATTGGTACACGAATCGTGTACCATACAGCGTTTCAGACTCATTTTCAGCTAGGGACCCAAAGAACAAGGCTAGGTATACTCCACATTACATCTCAAACAGTGAGCATGCGCAATAAATACTGCGTAGACTGGAATAACCAGACGCTATATATATTGTGATTCAATTGAGACTTCTGGTGTACTTCGCCAAGCATAACTGATTTAATATTAGAGTAAAAACGGAAACGATTGAATGTAAATCAGTTTATATACATTCATATTGAATTACTGTATGGCTTGCGACCCATTTGTGTTAATTTCTAGGTCCCAAATATTAGCGATTTAGCTCCTTTAAATTTAAACGTGTATTATGCAAGAACTAAATCTGCCAATTGCAAGACCCGATTCCTAGAAAATTCAAGTAGACTTTGCATAAAAGTAAACTTGTCGTATTTTGTGTTCCTAGAAAAATTCTTAAGAACGTCCTGTGCTTAGATTTTAAGTAGACTTCAGTGTAAGCACAAGTACGTTATTATGTATTCCCAGAAAAAACTTAAGCGCAACTTTGTACTTATCTAAGCACAAGTCTCAAGCAAGGCATAGGGCTTGCTTACCAACCTTAAGCCTGTTTCTGCTTCAAACAAGATGGCAGACAGTTATTCCACGGCATTTCCTACATCTTTTGATACGTAGGAGAGACAATTTAAAGGCAGCGAAAATCCTTTAGAAACATATTCTCGAGAAGGATGCTAAAGAAAATTTCGCTTCTGCCCTGAAACCATTTTATTTATTTACCAATTATCAATAAACAACACAATCACACAGGCTCCTTTCAGATCAGGCACTTCCGCAATTTTCCAGAGTGCTTGCGGTTTTTTTTATTTATTTATTTATTTTTTTTTTAGCTTGTGTCACATTTCATATGTGTATAAGGGACACGTCAAATGCATCTAAATCAACCATTTGCTGGGAAGCAGACGACAAATTTATGATGTAATTTGCATACCGAAACTGTTTTTATGACGTTTGAGAGTACCATAGTCTCATTTTACCAGTAACAATGTGCTCACCCGGCAAACCTCGGAAGATTTCGGACAATCTAAACTCGGCTGTATGATGATTTCCGCCATATTAGAACTACTTTAGAGGTCCCGGATGAAACATGACTGCGCCCATTCCAAGCACAAGTTGGCGACCCATTTGGCTAGCGACCTATTCGACCGATCCAGCTGTAAGATAATGACGAAATTACACTTCTATTCTGTGCTGAAGGACTGGATAAACAATAATATATTCTACTTTCATTTGATAGACATAACGTTGGATTTTATTGGTTGATAAATAGATACTGTTGTCTTTACTCTAAATAGGTTTCCAACGAACAGGTTGCAGCTCGATCGGTCGAATAGGTCGCTAGCCGAATAGGTTCCCAATTTGGGTAATAGCGTCAAGTTTTCCTGTTAAAGTAAACCGGTAGCCGCATCGCAAATGTATGGGCGTAGGTACATATCACTTACTGTCATACATCCGAGACTAGATGTAGTTTACGGAATCTGTCGAGATTAGCCGAGTGACAAAGTGCTTAGACTCGTACTTGACTTGTGCTTACGTAAGAACAGCCTTGAGAATTTTCTAGAGATGGTATTTTTATAAAGATTCTTACGTAAGGAAAAGTGAAGCATAACTTTATGCTTACTTTAAGAATTTTCTAGGAACCGGGCCCTGGTCTTTCTTTAGACCTGGAATGTTTTGTAAAGTATTAATTAGACATTAATTAACTGATCCATGCCTTAATCAACTCTCGGTTGCATCAGATTTCTCCGATATTAAATAGATTGAAACGGTTCAGCGATACTTTGATTTAATCAAATATGGTGCAACGAGACTTAGCTTCGATCAACCAGGTCGGTGGTTGAAATTATTGCACACGTCTGTCAAACCTTCACTTCGCTTGCAATATAGTAATTTTAATGAAATTTTCAAATTGTTCATTTTACATTATCTACTTTTGAACTTTTGATCTTACATAATCTATCTCTAAAGGAGCTAAATCTCTAATATTTGGGACCTAGTAATTGACACAAGTGGGTCGCAACGCATATAATAATGTAATCTGATGGTATATTTAACTGATTTACATTCATTCGTTTCCGTTTTGACTCTAATATATATAAATTCATGCTTATACACGTACAAATAACTCGATACCATAAAAATACAAACAGGAGATTTGTACACCCAAAGTGAATCTACGACCCGGATGTCCCTACACGGTAACGCACTTGAACTGTAAAACAGTTTAAAATTGAAAGATGAGAAGCAATGAGTTACCTTTAAATATTGTATACTTGGGCGGTGTTGTATAGGGTTAGATATTATTAATATTATTTGAGTGTGTGGCTGCTTGTTTTTCGTCGTCTACATATTATCAGTGATAACTGTGTTACAATATGATCTGTGTCTATAATTCTACAGGAATGTGTATGTATAACTCAAGATCATTCCGGTAATAATGCTTTTTACAAAGATCTTTTTGATTATCGTCTTTGATGAAAATTGTATTTCAATGTATAAAAATGATGGTGAGGGTGACATTGTAATGAATGGCGTAAGAAGGCGCAATCAAGCGAATCGCTTAACCTATACATGTAAAGAGCTGAGTGCAATAAGATCTGAACTCAAATCAACCAGATTACCGATCGCTATATTTAATCGTTTACATCATTTGGGTTTAAACAAAACGTACAGAGGGAAACGGGGTCAAGTCTCAAAGAATCTAAGAACTGAAAAATGGCATAATTCCCGAGATTACAACAATAGGGTACATTCGGAATTACTGCTTAACTTATCACCAGAAACTGAATATATTAAATCAGACCATTCTAAATTTGGCTTAGTCAGTGCACGGTCACTTCGAAATAAAGTCTACCGATTCCTGCATCACATTCAGATCGAGTCTATTGACTTTTGTATTATCACAGAGACGTGGTTAAAGGATCACGATCGGGTTACTATAGTACAATTGAGACAACATGGCTATGATTTTAAAAATTTTGGAAGAAATAATAGGGTTGGTGGTGGAATTGGAGTTTTCTTCAAGGACACTGTCAAGGTCAAAATCCTTTCATCCGGAGAAACAACGTCTTTCGAATACGTGCAAGTTGAAGTAACGATCATACGGTAGTGGACATATATAGATACCCATACTCAGAACAGCATCCAATATCTTTTACTACATTCCTTTATGAATTTGAACAATATGCAAGTGTCGTACTGTTGAATTCTAACAGATCCTTATTTTGTGGGGATTTCAACATACATGTTAATAAAGCATCTCATGTTGATACAGTGAAATTCAATGAACTATTAGATTCATTTTCTCTAAACAAAGTTGTGTGCGACCCAACCCATATTTCTGGTAACACACTTGACTTCATATTGATCCGTGAAAATAGTGATTACTCGCTTACTGATTTGGCAACAGACCACTATTTTTCTGATCATGTGTTTCTATCTGCAACCATTTCAACATGTCGACCAACCCTGGTTCGCAAGTAAATACAATATCGGAACATTAAATCGATAAATCAAGTACAGTTTCGATCTGATTTATCAACCATTACTGATCATTTAATATCAATCAACGACATCAATACTCTTGTACCAGAATATAACAATCTGCTTTCTGATTTACTAAATCAGCATGCACCATTAAAGACAAAGACTGTGACAGTTCGTCGATCTGTTCCTTGGTTTGATCATGAAGCCCTGCGTCTTAAAACGTCAACAACGAACGCAGAACGTCGTTGGGTAAAACATAAAACATCAGAGAACTTCGAAACTTTCCGGACTATCCGTAATACATACTCTCACCATTTGTTTCACGCTAAGACTTGCTTTATTCGGAACATAATCGATGACTGTGGAAACAATTCCAAACGCATGTTTGAAACAGTTTCACGTCTTCTCGGCACTACAAAATCGAATCCACTTCCAGAAGGTGTATCAGATTTACAGCTCGCTAATGACTTTGCGGGTTACTTTCAAGATAAAGTAGAAACCATCTGTCGTAACTTAGAAGGACACCCAAAGTATGAGCCACCCGTATTAGATATACCAGTCTTTGATTCATACTCAAATGTTGACATCAGCACAGTGATCAAGCTCATCCGCAATGCAAAGCCAACTACATGTAGCTTAGATCCAATCCCATCCATGTTGGTGAAGGAACATTGTGATATCCTCGCTCCAGCCATCCAAAATGTGATAAATGTTTCATTATCGACTGGTGTATTTCACAGTGATTGGAAACAAGCTATTATTAATCCTTTGTTGAAAAAACAAAATCTTGACCTTAAAAAAAAGAATTATCGTCCAGTGAGCAACCTGTCATTCTTGTCTAAATTAGTCGAGAAAGCATCCATGATTAGCTTTACCCAACACATGAATCAGCTTCAACTACTTCCGCCTTATCAGAGTGCATATCGTGCCAATTACAGCACCGAGACTTTGACGTTGAAGATTTATAATGATCTTCTGCACAACATGGAACAACAGTTTTTATCCCCTTCGTTGCGATTGACTTAAGTGCAGCATTTGACACCGTCAATCACCAACTACTTCTTGATGTCTTGGAAAAGTGCTTCGGCATGCGCGAAACGGCAGTAAAATAGACACACTCTTATCTGAGTGATCGGAACTTTAAAGTCAAGATTGAAGACACGTATTCAGATCCAGTGAATATCAGTTATTCCATACCTCAGGGTAGCATAAATTGTCCTATCTTTTTAACTTGCTATTCCAGCACTTTACAGTATTTTGTGGGTAAAGATCAAACTTTGGTTGGTTACGCTGACGATCACAACATTTACAGTTGTTTTAAAGCTGTTGATCATGCGTCCGAAGGGCAATCCATTTTGGATTTGTCAGCAACAATGGACGACATAAATCAGTGGATGCTGATGAATAGGCTCAAGATGAACGACGACAAGTCAGAGTTCATTGTGTTTGGCAGTTCAAGGGCTCTTTCCAAATGTATTACACCCATGATAAAAATCGGAGATGTATTTGTACCCAGATCAACATCAGTTAGAGTTCTTGGAGTCACCATGGATCAGAATCTAACCCTGAAGTCTCATATTGCAGCCAAGACACGTGCTGCGTCGTTATCTTTATTTAATATCAAAAAATAAGACACTATTTGGACAGACCGACGTGTTTAAAGCTGGCCAACGCCCTCATATTTTCACATTTAGACTATTGTAACGCTCTTTTTGTGAATTTACCAAAAACGACACTTGCCCCTCTTCAACGAGTGCAAAACCTTACGGCCAAAATGATTCTTGGACAATCCAAATTCTCCAGTTCATCTGACGCCCTAAAACAACTTCATTTTCTCCCAATACATGTCCGTGCTGAATATAAAACCTTACTCATGGTATATAAATGTTTGAACAATAATGCTCCAGATTACCTTTGCGATCTTTTAATTAATAACCCGAATCGATATTCCACACGATCGTCGATCACCCAGGATTTACATGTTCCAAAAACAAAATATAAAACCTTTGCTGACAGATCCTTTAGTGTAGCAGGACCAAAACTATGGAATAGACTACCGCGAAATCTAAAAGAGTGTTCTTCTTTGGAAAGTTTTAAGAAGACTTTAAAAACACATCTATATCAAATAACTTTCTGCAAATAACTTTTATTATGTATTTATTAATTTAATTGGTGTGTTGTGTTGTGTGTTGGTGTGTTTGTATATTCGTTGTGTCATGTAAAGTGCCATTGAATACATCAAAGATGTGATAATGAGCGCTATATCAAATTCAATAAACATAAAACATATCAGATAAAAAATTGTATAGTGCCTGTCTGTTTAAATATTATAAATATTTCAGCCTCTATTGACGTCTTGTATATATATATATATTTCAGTGGCGTACTGTTTAACAGAA
This sequence comes from Patella depressa, assembly GCA_948474765.1. Classification (NCBI taxonomy): domain Eukaryota; kingdom Metazoa; phylum Mollusca; class Gastropoda; family Patellidae; genus Patella; species Patella depressa. The sequence goes on from OX419720.1 coordinate 5,631,208, forward strand.
TATACCAGATATGTGGTCAGAAAATGTCTCTTAAAGTTCTCCTCTTTGTCTCATTAATGGGTACGTTTTTATTTCTTTGTTTTTAAAAAAATCTATTTATTAATCAGATTTACACTATGTTTAATTCTTACACTCTACCTGTCTGATTTCAAAATAGGTCTTTCCTGTTTATATATTGGAATTGTGTAGCACCATAGGCCTTTCTGTCAGTCGCCACATCCTACGTATGACCCATGCATCCTCCGTGCTACATATCTTAGTAGGCTTGTGATCGTCTAGAATTTTTTTCTGGATGACTTTGCTTCTCCTTCACGTTGTGTATTACTTCTTACTGTTTTCTTAAGATGCAACAGTTCTTTTTTATATTTTATATATATCAAGCTCGATACATATATGTAGATACATGTATAGTATAGATTACACTAGCCAGAAAAGAAGCTGGCTGGGGGAATCTGCTGTAAGACATTGCTACATCTTTGCCCTTCTGGAATCAAGCGGCTGTCTGGCAATCGCTCACAAATATGGTAACTTCGTAGCTTGGGTTTTGGACCTTCAATTATTTCATTGGTCAAATATGATGTAAATAATTAGAGATATTGGTTAATTGAGTCAAATGACGACGTCGACGTCCATCCTTATATGGTAATGTAAATTTACTGGATAAACGTCCCATGAGATATCTGTTATCAATCTAGAAATGAAAGTTTACCACATTATAACTCTTTTTTATGTAACAATATGTCAAGCATTCGCTGATTGGATTTAAGTAATTTAAGTTTATATATATGAATATGTTTGAATAAAATAAAACCAAGTACGAAAAATCCAAACCATTAGACAGAATTCGAAGTCCTAAAAACGTTATTAGGCAAAATAGTGTAATCAGCAAATGGACTGCTCCCCATGTAGAAAATACACGACAAACAGTGGTAACAGGTGTCCGGAAGAGGAAACTTACCCTGTCTGGCGCCAACACCCGCCATAGCTGCATCCAAACTGTCTCGGTAAAATGTCTGAATGACGATATTTCTACAATTGTTGTTTCCTGTTTTTATAGTGGAATTTTTGTTTATTGTTTATATATTGAAATTTGTGTTACATGTTTATATATTTGAATTTTTGTTGCCTCTTTATGTGACAGGGACTAACCTTAAATTACTATGATCATCACGACACGTGGCATTGCTTGGCTTCACCATCATCATTGCTTGGTGAGGTGCCGAATGAGGTGTAATGTCCGCTCGACACATATGGTTCATTTCGGGACTAACGCTTTAATTTTATTTCAATTAGCAGATGGAGGACACCGAAGAGTTTGGACAGGCGATCCTACTCTTTGTCATGTATAAGTGGTGATTGGAAATCAAATCACTCAGTGACAGACGTTATCATGTAACTCGAAGATGTTATACCATTCGGTCACCACCAACATCCCTGGCCCTTTTTGCTTGGTTATATTACATACTTTGTATCCGTAATGTATGAGGCCCAGGCCCAAGGCTCTGTGATTTAGGCGGCCCCACGGTGCATGGCAAAAAGAGAAAAAAAAGCAAATTCCACATGAAAGTGTCATGGTTATCGATCTAGCGGCGAAAGGGTGGATACTGAGCTATCCCTTAACTAGTTCCTTAAGAACTGTCTCTGATAAGACGATGTCCGCTGACAGTTCCTATCGAGCCCAAGATAGCTGCATTATGAAAATACCACTCATCCCCACCTCTGGTCTGAGGCTATTTTTGAATCCTTACCGACTAATTTTTCACCCAGATTCTTCTTTGTTTGTCAAAGGAATCATTTCTTGCCACAGCTGACAAACATTTTTTTATAAAGATTTAACACTATTTTGAAGTAGAATTCTGCGATTGAAAACATACAAAAATACGTTTGAACTGAACATGCGCAGATCACGTGTTATTTAATTGCTAAATTCTACTTGGACAAAGTGTTTAATTATTCTAAATTTATGTCAGATATGACAAGAAATTATTTCTTTTGTGAAAAATAAACATTGACGGTGCAAAATAGAAGGTAAGGGTTATCCAATATAGCCTGAGAATGGTGGTGGGGAAGAGTGGTATTTCAGCGTATTTCCATATTGCAGCTATATATAGGGCTCAATAGGAACTATCAGCAGACATCCTAAAGGAACTATCCCTTAACCTTTCCCTGAAGATCCATTTGGTGATCGGTCTAGTCTTGTAGACTTGTATGCCATTTGGAAGTGAATAGAATTTGTATGTGATCAGATATGTAATTTTTCTTGTATTACAGACCGTTAAATTGCGCGTTTCGCCGCGTTAGGGGCCCCGTAATTCTAGTCAGACCAAGGGCCTGCTCCGGTTAAGCTGGGCTTCGTATGACGGCTCCATTATTTCATGTTTAAGGTGACAACGTGCAACAAATCTGCTTGTTTAAGAATAATTATTATTGTAGGCATGACCCAAGTAGTCAACGGACAAGGCATTATTCAACTCCAAGAGTGTACAAATTATATTAATGACACCAACCAATGTATGACTGAATATCCCGTAGTCTCTGATGTTAATCCGCTACTAATTTTGAATCCTACATCTCTTGATGCTTCCATGGTGTGTAGGTAAGCGTGCATAGTATTCATCATCAAAACGAGAGAGAGAGAGAGAGAGAGAGTGGGAGAGAGACGCTAAGGTTAAAAAATCTGACCCGGAAAGCTGTGATAACTCAACCATTTTCAAGTTTGAAATTTTTTGAGACATTCATTTGCCGGCGGACGCTGTGCAGTTTCTGGTCGCCGTACGGTCGGAGCAGCACAGTGAGGACACCATCCCGGTCTGACGAGGGCATTACTGTGGCATGCCTAGGATTGTCCTAACTTTGTATCGAGTTATATCAGAATCGTATTTGTAAAATGACCGAAATGGGGTTTAACGTCCTACTGCTAGGCTAATGAAGACAGGCATACTTCATACCATGCGTGGGGTCACGTAGGCTAAGTGGGTAAGGCGCTGGCTCGTTACAATGGAAGTCGCGTGATCGATTCCTGCATTGGGATCATCGGGATTGTCAGACGTCGTTTCCCCATGGTGCAGGACGGAGGGTATGAGAAGAACAGCTGTTCGGATGGGACGAAAACCGAGGTCCCGTGTATACATTGGCAGTTAGAATTCGATATAACAGTAGGCTATAGTGTCGCTGCCCGGTCAAAATTACACCCATAGCACACTGTATGGTGTATGCCCGTCTTCATTAGCCCAGTCGGAACAGAAGAGTAGGATGTTAATCTCCATTTTATTTCCTCCCCACATCGAATTGTAATAGCCGATGAATCTGTTATGTGCACGCCTCCACGGGACCTCGGTTTTTCGTCCCTTTCGAACGACTACACACTGGCCCTACCAGCCCTTCTGTCCTGTACCAATGTGCACGCGACCTCGGGTTTTCGTCCTATTCAGAAATATAATCATATCTAATATGGAGTATTCACATTTTCAGTAATAAGTCAGAGTATGTATCGCTGATTACTTGTATTCGAGATGCCATAACCAAATGTTTGTCGGCGGAATTCAATAGTATTTATCCTTCAGCTGAAGCTTATGTTGCAAACTACATGTATTTTTGTCAGAACAGTGAAAGTAAGTAATTTATACAGCTATGTAGAACAATCGCATGTCCAGAGAATCCCCTGCCAATCGTTTTTGATATATTCACTTGAATTAATAAAACAACTAATCAGTGTCATTGTCTATAATTCTTGGATGTTCATGGGAATTGTTTATGATACAGTAGAAACTGCAATAAGCAGCCACCCATGGGAATTTTTACGATTGGCCGCTTAACGGGAGTGGCCTCTTAATAAAATCTCGTGTTTTTTGTGCTGACATCAATTAATATTACACTTGGGTGCACTTACATCGGTAAATTTGGCCGTCGCTGAATCTCGGACTTAACTTCCGTAAACTTGTCATTTTGTCCCAAACTTCAATACTACTGTCTATCATTGTGATGCATTCGATAATATTTAACCGTTTTTGTAAAATCTCATTTTTTTCTGTGTGCTGACATCAATTAATATTACGCTTGGATGCATTGGGAGCAATCACCAATACTTCACTTGCAGCAATAAATAAATTTGGCCGTCACTGAATCTCGGACATAACTTCTGTAAAGTTGTCATTTTGTACCAACCTTCAATACTACTGTCTATCATTGTAATGCATTCGATAATATTTATCCATTTTTGTGAAGAAAATCGATGAATTGATTTTATTTTATCATATAAGCACATGAACCAAAAAGCATCGCTGATTTTGCTACCGATTCACATGGGGGGTGTAACTCTGTATGTAATATTATAGGTGGCGCTAAATACGTCTATTTAACAACAACGCGGTTTTAGTCCGTACTTTCAGTTTATTCTATCAGTATCAAATAATGATCCGTTACGTGTGAAAACAATGATGAGGTTAGTCGTTTAAACACACATTATGGAAGAGCAAAAACTGACTTTTGTCGATCTTCCTTTGAGCCTCAGATGTCATAGAAATTATAAATTAGATCTTTATTTAAACAGCAAGCTCAAAATAAACTCTGTAGACCCACGGATGGCTTGGATTGGGCTCGGATTAAAACAAGATTTCGTCGACTGATTTAATCACTATGTCGTCGTGGGTGGGGTTTCTCCGTGACGTTGACGTCATCATACTTCCGGAAATTATTCATAAAAGACAGTGATGGCCGAGGCTATACACAAGTTTCACTAGATACCGTTTAAACATTACTTGATGATCGAGACTATGTAGGTGGAGTTAACGCCTGTCAATCAACAATCGGCCATAGTGGGAAAAGGGTGTCGATGAAGTTAACTACCATTTCTAGTAAAAAGTTATAGTGGTAACAACTTTGTTCAGGATAAAGTAATTTCAACATCTATTTTTGAACTTTTATAGCAAAAATGGCTAACTCCTTGTCAAAATCTCCCATAATGTATCTTTAATAAAACAAAAGATTAATTAAGAGATAATCCCGGGTTAATTGTTATTTTCACATTTCTTTTTACCTGATCAGTAGGAGTCCAGTTATTGATTACTACTCACGGGAAGAGCGGGGGTGTTACGAAGAACAACAACGACAAGATGGTATCATTCAACAATGGCCGTTGAATGGAGCGACGTGAAGCTAGCTTGTTGTTCGTTGTTCGGTATTCGCGAATACCGAACAACGAGCCAGTTTGTTGTTCGCTATTCGCGAATAACGAACAGCGAGCTGGATTGTTGTTCGGTATTTGCGAATAACGAACAACGAGCTGGTTTTTTGTTCGTTATTCACCAGATATGGTATTAAAAATATAATAAAGAAATATTTGTAAGGAATACGCCGGGAGTGGGTTTTTAAGCCCAATTGGGTTTTAAAACATCAAAGTCTTTGGAAAAAGAATTTAACTAATTCTCTTTCTACCCAAAGAAAGAGCTGTTTCATATTGGCGAATAACGAACAACGAGCCAGTTTGTTGTTTGGTATTCGCGAATAACGAACAACGAGCTGGTTTGTTGTTCGGTATTCACCAGATGTGGAATTAGTTATATAATAAAGGAATTTTTGGTGGGGAATACGCCACAGGTGGCTTTTTATGAGCCTAAATGGATTATAACACTTGGGAAATAGATTCTAACAACTTCTCTTTCATATTGATGAATAACGAACAACGAGCCAGTTTGTTGTTCGGTATTCGCGAATAACGAACAACGAGCTGGTTTGTTGTTCGTTATTCACCAGATATTGAATTAGTAATATAATAAAGAAACGTTTGTAGGGAATACGCCGGGAGTGGGTTTTTAAACCCGATTAGGTTATAAAACTTCAAAGTCTTGGGAAAAAGAATTTAACTAGCTCTCTTTCTAAGGTGGGTTTTTATGACCCTTAATGGATTTTAACACTTCAAACTCTTGGGAAATAGATTCTAACAACTTCTCTTTCTATCCGAAGAAAGAGCTGTTTCATATTGGCGAATAACGAATAGCGAGCCAGTTTGTTGTTCGGTATTCGCAAACAACGAACTGGTTTGTTGTTCGTTATTCACCAGGTATGAAATTAGTAATGTAATAAAGAAACATTTGTAGGGAATACGCCGGGAGTGGGTTTTTTTTAAGTCCAATTGGGTTTTAAAACTTTTTTTTAACTAACTCTTCGCGAATACCGAACAACAAACCAGCTCGTTATTCGTTATTCGCGAATACCGAACAACAAACTGGCTCGTTGTTCGTTATTCACTGGTCATATAGCCTTCTACGAACCAATCAAAAAACAGTTTACGTACCAGTGTTGGCCTCATGGTTTACCTTCACTCGGCAATTCCGCCATATCATATTGGAACTATTTTAAAGGTCTCGGATGAAAAATGGCTGCGCCCATGGTGCCTTTGTTTTGTAGGAATAAAGATACAATTTTGACACTAGTACATAGCTTTCAATGGCTGAAGCTGTCTGTCTTGCAAGTTTATCCGATTGTCTTTAAACAAAAGACAACTTTGCAACGGAAACTCTACACACTCTACTAAAGACCCCATCTCGGGAACTTCTTTGTAAAAGCGGCGAGTTGTCCCGTTAAAGTAAACCGGTAGTCACAAATATATGGGCGTAGGTAGGCTACACATCACTTACTGTCATATAGCCGAAGCTAGGGGGATGCTCGATTCACAGTCCACAACGTCCCGAATTGACAGAATTGCAATCGAGTGACGTGGAATTCAGTCCTGTCACAGTTCTGCCAGTCCCGACACCTGAGTTGGAGTGAGTAGAATCGTGACGTATTCCTAGTAAAAAAATATGTTTCAGCTGTCATGATTGGTTGAAATATTTTTTATACAGTCGGCACATGCGTTGTCCTCCGAAATTCTCCTTTTCACTCGATTGACACCAGTTTTGGAATTTAATTCCGGAACTGTGAATCGAGCATCCCCAATATGTAGGGTACCGGAATCTGCCGAAGTTTGCCGAGTTGGTTTACCTTCACCAAAGTACAACAAAATATCAAAGAAGTGACAATGCACACAAAAAAGGCCTATAATATTTTGACAAGGTTTACAACAACGATTCGGAGATCGTATTTGCAAAAAAGAAAAACAAATTCACACTCCATTCCTACTGATGGAATCTTTTGATTGGTCGATAAGAATAGCGCAATCATCAAGAGCAGATAATTTAACTACATATCTCACCCAGGGTTAACTTGAGAATAATGGAACGGTATCGCCTGGTATCTCAAGGGTTACCGTTCCATTATGCCCCACTAAGTTTTTGCGAGAACTTTGTGCGTTATTAAGCTTCTTCAGGTAAACTTTAATAATCACATCATGGTTACAACAATGAACTATAAAAGATAAAATGATAAGCACGATAAAATAATATGCATATGTATCATTAACGAATTTATTAATTAAGCCTATATATTGAAACATTTTTAAAACTAAAATTTACACAACTGCAATGTTGATATGACAAAACCTAAAATTAAGCAAAGGTTTGAATTTTTCAATAAAATATGCTTTCTTTGCTTCTAATAGGTCGTTGTTTTTGCTGCTTAGCTGACATAACGGAGTCATTAAAATTGCATTTGACACACACCTATATATATATATCCTATATAATTATTCCTATTTCAGATTTTCATATAAATTGTTTATTAGAAATTAGCCTAGACATCTCAGGATGTCTTAGGACAAATTTTAACTTGACAGACTTGCCTACATTCGACGATGGGTTCTATAAATGGCAAGACCACATATGCAGGTAAAAAGTTAGCCATTATTGATTGTAGTTTACAGATGGGAGAAATTGGCCAAGATCTTAAATCATTCGGACCCCCCCCCCCCCCTTAAAAATGGTTAGCTGTAGTCTGTCACTTATGTATAACTATGTGGATAAATTGCACCCGATGAAAGAGAAATAATTAAATGTCTCATAAAAATGGTAGATTGTCATATAATCTGGTCTTTACTCTAGCTTACAACCGATTTATCTCTTCTAACAATCAAGAACGGTAACTCTTGGAGAATTGGTCAATATCAATATAACATAATCATTTGATAACCGTGGACCCTGTGGTTGAGACAGGTTCCCAATCCAAGGGGGGGGGTAACTATGGGAAATAACATTGTTGCAAACCAATTGGTGTCTATTATTAACTTTGTTATTGTCTTATTACAGAGCTCAAGACGTTTCAAATGATTGTCTTTTAGAGACAAAAACATCAGAATCCTGTCGGAGTACATTTGAAATGATGAAGGAAATTAGTCGAATATTAGTGCCACCAGTTTGTTCTAATTTTACCACCGATAACCCCAATGTTAAGGTTACCACCGAAAGCCCAAATGTTCAGGTTACCACCGATAACCCTAATGTTCAGGTTACCACCGATACCGCTAGTGTTCAGGATACCACCGAAAACCCCAATATTCGGGATACCACCGATAACCCTAATCTTCAGGTTACCACCAATAACGCTAGTGTTCAGGATACCACCGATAACCCCAATATTCAGGATACCACCGATAACCCTAATGTTCAGGTTACCACCGATAACGCTAGTGTTAAGCTAAATAATGATAACCTTATCTTGTTCATGGTTTGTCTTCTAATAGGTGTAATTCGTCATGGTATATATATTCCTATCTAATTAGTAAATATATAACCTAACGGAATTTTCCCATGGTATATATTTTGATATCTAACCTATATGGCGGCCATATTGGATTTATGCTAATTGCTCTTTATTTTGGGCGATTTTTGTTTGGGAGACCGTGGATAAAAAGTATGTTGCAAAATGTTCTATGTCATTTATTTTGTTTACCACTGTATTTTCTCATGGTATAATTTTTGATATATAATCTATATTGGGTATTACTATGATATATTTTGTCAAGGTTTATATTATAATGATATATTATAATACATATTTTTGATATATAATGTATTGGATGTTATATGTATATATATTACTTTATAACCTACTTAGTGTTTATTATCATAATATAAATAATCTATTACACAAAAATAAAAGAACTATATTATTTGTCGTTTACTAGCACTTTTGCTTATTTTATTAATCTCTTTAGGTAAATAACATTTAATTAATACAACGGTTTCTATGACGTCATAACGTCATAGTAACACAGTAGTACAAAAATGGGACATAAATAGAATATCAAATCAGACAACTATGGTGGCTGATTGGTATCATGTCGTAATGTCGTGATGTCGCCTTTCATAACGCGACAACTCGACATCACGACATTTCTACCCGACAACACGACATTTCTACCCGACATCACGACATTTTTACCCGACATTACGACACTAAAAATGTCGTGATGTCGGGTAAAAATGTCGGGTTGTCGGGTTGTCGTGATGTCGGGTTGTCGGGTTGTCGCGTTATGGAACAAAAGTCTGGCAATAAAGAAAATGGTTGATCAAGTGGAAGTAGATTCACACTCACATTGCAGTTTGAGTTGCTTTCGTATCCAATTGTATACGTCCACATTCATAATGTGAACCGTCTTCATTAGCTCAGTCGGATCAGAACAGTAGGACGTTAAACCCCATTTCAGTTCATAATGTGAACATATTATGCCGCCGCCCTTGTCTGTGTGTCTGTCATTGAGTCAAGTGGTGTGGTTTCCAGACCAAGCTTGTCCATGACAAAGAGTATAGGGTCGTCTGTCTAACCTCGTGGGTTTTCTCCGGGTGCATGCCCTACCCCACGGGGTGGTGCCAATCCCGCTTTTTTGTTATTATTTTGTCTGTAATTATTCTACAGGTTGTAATTATTAACAGATTTTGTTCAAATTCGGCATGATCAATCATTTCAATAACAGGATGGTACCTATATTAATATTTAGTCTGTAAACACTCTACAGGCCGCGATTCTTATGGATTTTCTTCAAATTTGGCATGAGCATTATTTTTAAAGAGACAATGGCACCTACTGATGAAAATGCATGCCCGATCCATAGGGGCGTTGTCACGCCCACTTTTCGTGAATATTTTGTCTGAAAACACCTTTCAGGCTGTAATTCTTATGAGATTTTGTTCAGTTTTAGCTTGATCAAGACAGAATGGTAAACACCCTACAGGTTGCAAATTTCATACGTCCACATTTAAATAAATCGTCGTCGCCCCCGTCTGTCTGTCAGTCCGCCCGTCGGGCAGATTGTGGACTCTCTGGGGCTTAAAGTTATCATCGGATGAATTTTAAATTTATATACAATGTTTATGGCCATGAGACGTAGAAGTCCATTGATTTTCACTGCCAGATAATTACTGCCAGAGTTTCATGAACATAAACACTTGGTATAAATTTCAAATCAATCGGATAATAACTTTAGTCACAAGGACTGGCATGAGCATTATTTTCAAAGTTATGGCCCATGATAACGTTTCACTTTTTAAAATCTTGCGGACGCTCTAGAGGCTAACGTTGTCATCCAATTCGCTTGAAATTGATGCACAGTGTGTAGGTTCATGAGAGAAAGACGCCTAATGATTTTCAGCGATGTCCAATAATTACTACCAGAGTTATGTCCCTTGATATATTTCAATGTGGGCGTATAAAATTTGCAGCCTGTAGGGTGTTTACCATCCTGTCTTGATCATGACAAATCTGATGTCGGGTAGAAATGTCGTGATGTCGGGTTGTCGGGTTGTCGTGTTGTCGGGTAGAAATTTCATGATGTCGGGTTGTCGGGTTGTCGCGTTATGAAAGGCGACATCACGACAATACGACATGATACCAATCAGCCACCATAGACAACAATAACTAGGCCTATAATATTATGTCGTGAAACTACTACAATTTTGCCTTCAAAGCTGGCCAATATTTGTCAATAAAATATGCCTCTTTGGCTTCTAACAAATCATTACTGTTGTTATTTAGCTTGTGCATTTGAAAAACGTTAAATTTGCAACCACCACAAATATCTATATGTCCATTAAGTGGGATCATCCTATATTGTGGATTGTGTTCTTCTTTGTCTTATAGTTTTCCCAATGTACCGTCTATTACAGCCAGAACAAACAATCACATTTATGACATAAATGGTTTTACAGTTTATTGGTTGCTTAATATGGAAAAGTTTATTATAGGTGATCTGGACTGAGGAGTCCGTAATGATTATTTTGCATGTTTTACAATTTATTTCTCCACATTCACTTACCACCTGTGTATCTGTACTACAATCAAATTTAGAAGATATACATTTTATATATAATCTATTGTATATTATCATGGTATGTGTTTTACTATGATAATTTGTTATCTAAGTGTTTATCTCCTACTATATAATTATCATATATATATTTGTTTAAAATAAGAATGATATAAAGACTTTAATAATTATTATATATATCTTTAAATTACAAGGAAGAGTGTATATTGTAGGGGATGCTCGATTCACAGTTCGGAATTAAATTCCAAAACGGGTGTCAATCGAGTGAAAACAAGAATTCGGAGGACAACGCATGTGCCGACTGTATAAAAATATTTCAACCAATCATGGCAGCTGAAACATATTTTTTACGGGGAATACGTCACGATTCTAGCCACTCCACCTCAGCTATCGGGACTGGCAGAGCTGTGACAGGACTGAATTCCGCGTCACTCGATTGTAATTCTGTCGATTCGGGACGTTCTGTACTGTGAATCGAGCATCCCCTATGTGTCACGGTAGTTCATGTTTCCTTACCAATCTGTAGGTCATCGTCAATTCCTATTTTCTTACTGATCCGAACTAATTGTCTATAATTTGATTAAGAGAAAAGACTTCATCGAGAACAGACATCTTGTTATTTCTGCTCCTCTACTCGCCGCTAACTTGGCTAGAACTATATAGTATCTTTGTGGTGCCAACTTACCAGACCTGCGCCTCTAGAATAACAGCGGCACGGCATCACAATATTATCAAAAGTATTGTGTAGCTACTCATTTGTCGTGGTAGATCCGTTTATCAGACTTTCACTAGCGCCCCTGTCCTCATAAAATTCAGGTTAAATGAATTTTGAGAAATATTTTCTAAAATTGGTTTTGCATTATTTTTTTTTGGGGGGGGAGAGATTTGTATTTTGAAATTTGTTGTTCGAGATTTTCTTTGGTACCGACAGCGCAGGTCAAAACTTGACCTACCGAGACCAGGCGAAACAAGGGTGACCTCCCCTGCTCTGGGTCATCCTACCCGGAAACGTAATTTGCTGAAACTGTAGCAGTAATTCCTAGACGACCTAGAGTCCCAGACCAGATATTCCGTAAACGCCTAGCTGCAAACATATTACGAGCCAGACTTGTCAAGTAATTTGTATAGAAAGCTAATCTGGTATTATACAATAACCCAGATGTGTAATCATATTGACATCAATTGAATCCTCCAGTCTGGGCGCCAACTCCTGTCGGTAGCCGATTGTCTAACGCTTTCTCCCCTATAGGAGCAAAATCAACCCTCGACTGAAAGCAAACTCTTGGGGTGGGGTGGCATAGTGCTCTACATTTTCGCGATTCGATCTCTAGCCAGTCGGCCACCTCTACTCTGGCTTGTGTCGGTGGATTCGGTTCCTGGCGTGAGCGTATGTGGCTGGGATATAGGGTCGCCATGTTAACCCCGTGGCTTTATTTAGAATACCCCCCCCCCCAAACACACATGAAAGATCTATGCGCGTGCGCTAAAATAATAAAAAAATGAACACATAACTTGTCTGCGATATCACCCTCAGGGTAAGAGGACGTTAGGCTCGAATAGAAAAAGACGGCGGTAGTAGGTCGTTGAACTTCAACAAAACAAGTGGATTCAGGAGTACACATGTATACATATAAAATATTGGGCACAATAAAACTGTTATGGAGTTAAATTAGTGGTTGTCAACAAGAGCCAATACTGTTTACACAGCACTAGGAAGGAGTTTCTTTTAGTCAAAAGTATTTATTTTATTAGATAACTGCATTATGGCAGTCGGTGCAGACCAGTTAAGCCCAACTAACTTCATTTCATTTAATCAAACATACATTATTTAATCAAACATACATTATGCCAGAGCTAAATCTGTCAATTGCAGGCCTTTGTAGGCCTGAAATTTTATATGAATTATTAATCATCTATTAACAACACAAGACCATAATCAACCCTCGATGTCATCGCTAGCCTTCGATATTTACTGGATTAGAGCACGATCTGCTGTTCTTTATTGATGATTAAATCAAAATATGAGTAATCGAGACTATGTTTTTTATCGTACCGACTTTAGTACTGATGATCGAGGCTAAGCTCAAAATTCAATCGCTAAATTCTCTGTTCTGAGTGGATCAATTTGACTGAAACTTTCAGCACATCCCCTTTACATTATCTTGTTCTTAACTATCATAGTGAGACCTGCCAGCTCGTTATCTAATCTCCCATAATATATCTGTAAATAAGGATATAATTTAAAACTTGGAAAAGAAATGCCGAAGATTAAAGACGGACTACAGTGTAAAGCGTATTTCCTTTAGACATTCAAAGCACAAGAAAGATTATAACGTCTGGTAAACATTCTCGTATTCAGAAATCGGATAAGAGATTAGTTTTCTCGTCGTTTACAGTAATTACAGTCGCATACATTGTCATTACCGAAATTAATTCATTAAAACAAGGAAACAGGATGGGAGAAAATGTATCAATTTATGGGATTTATGTTTTGTCGCAAGGTTTGTCATTGCGTCAACTGGCGTGGTTACAATTCGCCGGTTGTACGTGACAAGTAGCTTTCTTCAACGTGCGGAGGGTCTGGAACTGTTGTCAGAATTTCACGAAAAGTCCCTTGCCCATGCGTAACCGGGAGTTTACTGTGGTTCACTATCCAGCATCTTCTGGACAAGTCAAGTAAGAGTTGTTATCTTTCTTATAAACAATATTTTATTCAGGATGTCTGAATGGGATTGGGGAACAGGCTTAACTTATGTGAAACCCCTCTCAAGTAAGAGTTGCAACCTTTCCCGCAATAAATCCCATATTATTGCATTAATATAAACAAACATGAATCGTGACGAGACGAATTGGGATTAAATTAATTTCGTGGGCGTCAATATCTTGTTTTAGGACGAGTTACCTCCCTTAGATGTCGTTCACGATATGTATAAGGCCGGGGCCCGATTCCTAGAAAATTCTTAAGCACGCTCTTGCGCTTACATGTAGATTTAGTAGACTTTACAAATAAGTAAACTTATCTTATTTTGTGTTAACAGAAAATTCTTAAGAACGCTCTTGTGCTTAGATTTTAAGTAGACTTCAGTGTAAGCACAAGCACGTTATCATGTGTTCCAAGAAAAAACTTAAGCACAACTTCGTTCTTAACTTAAGCACAAATTCGTTCGGATAGGACAAAAAAATAAGGTCCCGTGTAATAATTGGCGTGCATGTCAAAGACCCCTTGGCCGTTGTAATTCGATATAGGAGTAGGCCGTAGCGCCGCTGCCCGGGCAAAATTCCCCTCATAGCACACTTTATTGCGTATGCCCGTCTTCATTAGCCCAGTTTAGGAGCAAAACAGTAAGACGTTAAACCCTATTTCATTTCATGTCATTTGTCAAATACATCTAAATCGACTATTCGAAGTTAATGTCATTGAACTATATGTGCAGACGAATTTATGGTGTAATTTGCATACCAAAATTGTTTTTATGACTTTAGAGAGCATCTTAGTCTCAATTTACCAGTCAAAATGTGCTTAGATTCGTACTTGGCTTTTTCTTATGTAAGAACGGTCTTGAGAATTTTCTGGAGACGGTATTTCATAAAGTTTCTTACGTAAGCAAAAGTGAAGCATAACTTTGTGCTTACTTTTAAGAATTTTCTAGGAATCGGGCCCTGATCAAGCCAATGATCTATTATTCTAAAATGTTGACAACGCATCCAGACTAATATTCGTAGACTATTTTTCTGGATGATGGATGATAGAGATTAGCCCGTTTTCCGTATGCGCGTTCTCCCGAGCCTGTTCATCGTCTGTTGTCGTGTCTGAGAGTGAAATCCCCTGCTCAGTATTTTGTTTGAAATTTCCACACACGGCGAATAGGCTGTATTGTTGGTCCTCTGACCTAAACCTTATTTTGACTAGTGGCATGTGACTACACATATACAAGCAAGTTGAATTCTTTTTTTTTTCGGGAGGTTGGGATGGCCTAGTGGTCTAGAGTGCTGCGCTTCGACCTCTAGCTGGCCGGTCACCTCAGGCTTGCGGCTGTGGTTTCGATCCCTGGTGTGAGCGTATGTGGCATGGAGATAGGGGCGCCTTCTCAACCTCGTGGGTTTCTTCCGAGCACTCCGGTTTCCTCCCACTGCTAAAGACCCCTACACGCAAAAGAATTATTGAAATAAAAATTAAACCATATGTTAGTCCCGAAATGACCTAGTTTTTGTCGAGTTGGACGTTAAACCCCATTTCTCTATCCCTCTCTCTGTTTGTCTTCCACAAACCCCCAGACTTTCAGTTGTCCTTTAAACACCAAAATATGTAAGATAAATATAGAAAGTTTACACTGTACATTTCGTCGTTTTTTCCATTGTAAGCGGTTGAGTTTTGGCGAGTCATTTTCAGTATTGTTTTTAAAGCTACAATTTCATATTTTTGAGTTGTTCTTTTAAAATATATTAAAATAAAGCCTTAGAACAGATGGTATCTATAAATAGTCCTACCTTGTTAAAGACTCGTCCTATTAATCCTATAATTCACTATTGCCAGTTGAGAAATTGGCAAAAATATCATTTTGAACTTCAAATTCAAGCGATTGAAAATAGCTATTGTATGGGGGAATAAAAAAACAGGGAAGGATTGTGTTATTATGTCCTGTGTGAACAATTTTTAAGTGTGGGAAATAATGCCTATGATCTTATACTAGCGAGTTGGCAACCTATTGAGCAAAAAACATAGAAATAATTAATTTTCCACTTTCTTAGAAAATATGAAAGTCTCGCTTTAAACAAAACTTAGTGTGTATACTTTCTTATATTAATATAGTATAACTTCGTGAAAAAGCATTGCCCTCGAGCGATTCTGCAAGACCCGGGCCCTGTTTCTCGGAATCTTAACTAAAGATAAAATCCTGATTTTAGCAGATACTCCAATCTTTATTGGCTAAGCCCTAAAATCAATCTAATATTATCCAATCAAATTACTAAAATTTGGATTGTATCTTAGTTAAAATTTCGTGAAACAGGCCCCTGGATCACGGTCCCGATTATCCCCAGGTACTGACCACCGAATCCCACATCACGTGCTAGTTAACAAAAACAAAATACAACGTTTTGCATGAGGAGAGGGAAATTCCGTCTGAGATATGATTTGAATGATCTTGCGCCGTGATTCGATATCTTTGTGTACCTTTATTGATTATATGATCTGTATTAGCACAGCCATTAAAAGAAATATCACTTAAAGACAACACATAGTATTATTGGCAGTTTTTATCAGGTCTAAGAATTGGACGCCGTTATAATAGCATATTGGAACGGTGATGCCGCTATATTAGCTGTGGACCATTGGATATTTATTTGATGATGTGATACAGTCCCAAAAGAGGAAAGTTCAGATATTTTCTCCTAAGCTTTAAGTAAATACTTGTTAAAAAAATCCGTACACCGCATTAGTGCTCAAATTTTGGTATTCATAAAATTTTGGTATTCATATATTTTCATCGATGTTGGTCTAATACGAGATCAAATTGAAGGTAACGAAGTTAATTATCTAACAATAAATTAAATTGCCAGAGGGTAGTGGAGTGAGTCTATGAATCAAGTGGATATTTCCTATTACATCTATATACAGAATTTACCAAAATTAAAAGAATAATTATTGTAATTTTTAAATAACTTTTGAATATATTTACTAAACCTACCAAAATGTAGAAAATTGTTATTCTTTTTAAAATTTATTTTTGAATATAAATACGTTATCTCTTTTTCCCTCAATTTGTAGTTCTTAATACACGTGTATATTCTTCAATATAGGTAGGGAACCCACGCGGTTCGTAATAATATAAAAGGATTCCAGCATTTCTAAAAATATAAACGATTTCTTGAATGTTAGATTTCTCACGCTTCACTACATTATTGCCACTTGGCGAAATCTGAAATTCAAGTATTCGATTTTTCTTCGGTGGGTACCCCAAACTATGCAGCACAATCCAGAAAGGCTAGTAGCTATCTCAAACACTTCTACCATTCCATAAAATCTTGCAGATGTGTTGTGTATGTCTAATTAACTTGCCTACTATTGGAGAATTTGTAATGTGCTGATTGCTTAATTGATTGACCTCAACAAATTTTTGTTGTAGCGATACCCAGCACCTGATCGAAAATGACGACACTACTGGTGTTATCAATAGCTTCAGCAATGATAAGGACAACGGAAACGACATATTTTCTGAAAGTGAGTTTAACATCTGTGAGGCAGTTGAATTACAAGGATAGTTTAAAAGTAGGGGGTATTTTAGAATGCGCCAGTACCTGTTCGCAGAGTTCAAACTGTGAGATTTTGGCGAAAGACAATGACAATTGTTATTTTATAAATTCGTCAACTACGGAAGGCATTGGTGCGACAGAAGTGTCTTCCCTTCATATAGACACTCAACTAATCGGTAAGCCTGTTCATTATATATTTCTCATATTGTTTACCAAGGGAGTAAATCGCATTGACTTAAAGCGCAACTTGATAACTAAATAACTATACACAATAGGGTGTGGGGTCAATAGCGCGATAGATACCGCAATATTAAGTTGATAATAAGTCAACATATTGTGATTTTTCTGACGATTTTATCTCTGAAAAGGCAATTTTTGCCGAGTTAATTGAATAACTCGCTAATTTGCATGTCGTCATTTTGTTTTAGATGCACACGTCGACATAGCGCATGGCAGTATTTTGCGAATATGTCGACATATACTACGGCGAAATTGAATATGTCGCCAAAGCTTCCGAATAGCAATATCTTACCGCAAACGTGTACATTTAAAACGAAATGGGGACATAATACATAGCGTTTTGACTCAATTACCTCGGCAAAATTGACTTTTCAGAGATAAAATCATCAGAATAATCACAATATGTTGACATAATACCAACACAATATTGCGGTATCTATCGCGCTATTGACCCCTATGCGCTTCCATACCCAACTCACTTGCGTGTTGAGAATTGCCCCATTATATCATTTTATTAATGTGTAATAGAATCCAGTCGTTCGTTCGTTCTTTGAGTTTTACCATCACATCCACCAAAGGTGACATCTTTGACAACAATCAGGCCAGATCGTATCCGCCGTTGTATTCCAGATAAATTAGAATTTGTTTTTAAAAACAAGAATCGGATTTAACATTAACATAGTACTATTGTTGCTTTGTAAACCAAATGTACCATTGTTGCTCCTGTTGATGTAAAATGATATGCCATTCTTATTCTCTTCCTGGCACCACATTAATCTAAATCGGATTATAAGCTCACATTATTTTATATTCTATTAATCCGATTATAATCAAATATGTTTTTAATACGTTTTCCATATTTCTTTTGTAAATAGTTTTGTCGTGTTGTTATTTGTGTACATGTCTGATTAATGTATTTATACATACTGAACAGTATAACCACCTTGAATCAAGGAAGCGCATATGGTAAAACGAAATAAGGCATAATGTCAATGGTTAGGGATGGAGTGCCTGACAAGGACAGCTGTCGTCCGGATGGGACGAAAACATTGGCGTGTGCGTAGTTGGAATTTGACATACGAGTAGGCCGTAGAACTGTTGTCCGGGCAAAGTTTCCCTCATAGTCCACTGTATGGCGTATGACCGTCTTCATTAGCCAAGTTCGGATCAAAATAGTAGGACGTTAAACTCCATTTCATGTCATTTCAATTCGTCAATGGTAAATAGAATCATTGTACCTTATAAATGTGCAACCATTTATAGTTATAGATGCACGAGACAGGCATACTAAACTAATGCTGCCTGTCCACAATAAGCTCCTCTTGCGAACAGACACTAAAAACTAACCGACATTTTAAGTCCTCCTAAATCGACTATTTTAGCCGAAAACACTACAAGTATAATTCGAGAATGTTAGAGCCCCAATAACACTCTTGTTGTAACTGAATAATATGTCCCAATCTTCATTCTGGTCAAAAAATTGTATTATTTTACAATATTCCAATTAATTGATGATATAAATTTCATCTTAACACACCTAATTTTAAAAATTTGAAAAATTCAACTTATTGATTTGAAAAGTCTAACGTAAACCTTTTCAAATGTGACTTTGATTTAAAATATTTTCGAACCCTCTGGACAAGTAAAGTAGGTAGTAATGGTTAATTTACACAACTGGTAGGACACTTAAACATCTAGTACTTAGAATGAGGCTTTTATTTATTTTCTGGAGCTGCCAAGCCAGCAAGAGTGTTATTGTCCCTTTAAGGAGTATTTATTCTGCCTTCATTTACTGGAATTAAAAATGTTTATTTAGCCTCTGTATGTTTATGAACCATGTAAGGGCAGTGTGAAGTTGAATCGCCAATAACGAGGCAAGTCACCTCGTTATTCGTTATTCGCCGCTTGAATAACAACATGGTTTATTCACCGACTATACGCCATTTAATGTGTTTTCTACTGCTAGGGGATACTTTGCAATCCATTATTCTGTTGTTTACTAATGATCGTTTAGAATTAAATTCTAAAATATCTTCATTAAAGATACATGAACACCTTATATGTGAATCGCGAATAACGAGATGAATAAACGAATAACAAACAGCTCGTTATTCGCTGTTTGAATAACAATGTGGACTATTTTGGATCTATAGGTCGTTTTGCTGTGTTTTATACTACTGGGGGATACTTGTCATCAACATTCTAGTCATGGCTAGCTGCATATTGGAATCCCGAATATAAAGTTGAATAACGAATAACGAAGTGACTTGCCTCGTTATTCGCCAATAACGAGGCAAGTAAACTCGTTATTCGTTATTCGCCGCTTGAAAAACGATTCAACTTCACACTGCCCCATGTAAGACGGAGTAAAATCAAAATTACAAAACATGGCGGTCCTTCAGGGCAGAGATCTATTCTTGAAGTTTGTAGCAGATTGATCCCTGGATACAGAATGCGAGGCAGGTCCTGATTGCTGGATTTAGACCACTGAAGACCATTTTGGCCGTGCATATCGATAACAATATATATATTATAATTCCCTTTCAATTTATCAAGCGTTCAAAATAGATTGTGTTCGATTTTTTGTTATTTTACAGACAAATGTACCAGTCAAGGTTATAAAACCTTCTTAAAAGACGGACTTTGTTTCAAAGAATACAATACAACTTCTGATTGGTCAACCGCCAATACCACGTGTGAACAAGATGGCGGAAGGTTGATTTTGATGCGCAAATGGGAAATGGATATGAAAATATTGCGACTTAATAGTATGAACTTGACTGGTGAGTGCAATAGACGATTAATCATAGTTGTCGCTATATTTATATTCAATCATCTCTTTCTAATAAAGATTTATGATTTAGATAAAGAGCTGATAGTTCACAGATAAGAATATAAAAAAAGAATACATTCAAAATTTTATTCAAATTACTTTATGCTATGCGAAGTTATGGTTGTCATAAGATGCAGCGTAGATCGTTTAGTATCGTATCGTTTAGTCTCGAATATCCAGTATATTTCTTAATCTCGTGGCTGTTCAAATCCTTTTATATCGTGGACATCTGATATTCTAGAGAGTTAATTATAAGATTATCATGTGAATAAATATTCTTATGAGGTCCATATTTGGATAGCTGTAATTCGATGAGGGGTGAAATTTACCTCACACCACACCGCCATCCAACAGATGGGTATGAAAGCGCCAGGCAATCTTCGTTGCCGGTGCCCTTCTTGAAGTGTCTCGATTAGTGCAGAAAACCTCAGTCCAGTTTTGATTTCAATTCTGAAATCTCTGTTAACTCAATTGTGCTTCTATATTTCAGTCAGAAAATATTTTATTGGAGGCAATGACCTGGACATAGAAGGGAAGTGGGAGTGGAATGATGGATCGCCTTTGCCCTTGACAGACAGATGGGTTGTGGGAGAACCGGACAGTAAGAAGGGCAACGGCGACGAAGATTGCCTGGCGCTTTTATACACATCTGTTGGATTTCTCGATGTAACTTGCCAGAAACCCAAAGCTTTCATCTGTGAGATTGAACTCTTTTGAAGACGCTTTAGTGTTCAGAGGTTTGATGTGTAAGCTCTATGGTTCGTTGTTAGAGGGGACATGTGGGTGTCGAAACCTTGTCGAGCGACAAGGTAATACGGTTACATAGGAGTTATATTGCAATATTTACAACAAATCAATCCGAATAAAACTCAGACCCCATTTCGTTTTGTTTCTTTTTATTACAGGGTGTTGGGATGGCCTAGTGGTCTAGAATGCCGCGCTATGACCTCTAGCTCTCCGTTCACCTCTGGCTTGCGGCTGTGGTTTCAAGCCCTGGTGTGAGCGTATGTGGCATGGAGATAGGGGCGCCATCTCAACCTCGTGGGTTTCCTCCCACTGCTAAAGACCCCTACGCGCAAGCGAATTATTGAAATAAGATTTGAACCATATGTTATTCCCGAAATGACCTAGTTTGTGTTGAGTGGACGTTAAACCCCATTTCTCTCTCTCTCTCTCTCTCTCTCTCTCTCTCTATCTCTCTCTTATTACACAACGATTTAGAAGAGTTAACAGAACAGACATTTTTTATGGGAAACAATCACTGGTTTTATTTCTTAACTGACACATAAAAATTGTGTTTCCCAAATTGTGTTTCAATGTGTTTCCCAAACGCTAAATGTCATATGAAGGTTATCTGGAAGAGTTGTTTTATAACCAGCGTTTTGCATGATGTGGGGATTCAATCTGTTTCTCATCTAGTTTAAAGCATTTTGTTCGACATTTTCGGGCATCGATTATTATTTGTGATTGGGTGATTGGAATGCAGTTCGGCATAGTGTGGGATTGCGGTTGCTAACGAATTGGAAACTTTGGAGCTACTTAATTGACGTAGTTTATCTGTTTAACGAGTGGATGCCCCCCCACCTCTCTCTCATGCTCATTGTGATAGGTTATATTCCTTGTTGGCGACATCATGCATTTCACAACGATTTTCGTGCGTTTCTCATTTAAATGAAATGAAATGGGGTTTAACGTCCTACTGTTCTGCTCCTAAAATAGGCCAATGAAGACAGGCATACGCCATACAGTGTGCTATGAGGGAAATTTTGCCCGTGCCCGGCGCTATGGCCTACTCTTATATCGAATTCCAACTGCCAAGGGATCTTTTACGTACATGCCAATGTGTACACGGGACCCTGTTTTTCGTCCAATCCAAACGACTACACAGATGTCCCTGTGTGGCCCTCAGTTCTGCATCACTGACAAGAGGAAACCACGCCAGAAAATCTGGATGAAATTTCTCGGCCAATGCAGGGGTCGAAGACCCGGCCTCAAGGCCATCGAACCAGCGCCTTGCCCACTTAGTCACGTGATCCCCGTTTCTCATGTAGCAGGTGAAGGGTTGGTGCGCTACCAAAACCCTGGTCAGACACCAAATTTGTTTTCTAACATATAATAAGGGCGTTATGGACAGCGCCATGGTAAGATCAATATCTTAAACGCCATTTTGAATTTCTCGTCATAGTGAAGTCTTAGCATAAAACTAATAGTATTTTTGAAATCTGTGCTAGAATAAAATGTCGTATCCTGCCAGATTTATAATAATGAGATCCCAAACCGCCAGCCTTGTATTTAAACACCAACACGCACGACACTTTAGAGATGTAATGGGGACTAAATAAGGACGTATATATTGACACTCGGGGTAAAATATTGAGAAAATAATCCATCTTGGCTTATTGATACCAAAACTCGTTAGAATGAACCATGATGCAGACCGTAGTTTGTTGTATATCCCCGTCAAAGCAACTTAGTGGCGAAAACGTCCATGTCATAAAATAAGCACGCTCTAGCATAGACTTTGGTCGGTTGCTCAAAGCTCTGTTAACTTTTAACGATCCGTTAACATGGAGTTAATGGAATTTTAACTTTAACTGAGAGAAAGGTAGTTACTGGAAGCCCTGTGAACTTTAACGTATCGTTAACTTGCTGTTATAGTTAACGGAGGTGTTGGGTTCCGTTATCTGTTTAATGGTGGCAGTGGGCTGTAGCATACGTCACACATGTATATTACCAGTGTAATTTTCTATAGAACATTCTAGAGTGTTGGGCGATGAGTGGCTATTCCATTTTCTATAAGATGAAATTCTATAGTATTCTGCAGAGTTTGGGAGGTCTGTAGAAAATAATGGCCATAAATATATTATTTCTACAGATTTATGGCAAAATTTCTAATTAAAAAAATAAAGTATTCTATAGTAAATTATGTTTTTGTCTTTAATCAAGTTTTGTGGGCGGGATGTCCAGTTAGTTGTCCTACTGTCTTCCGTTTCTTGTTAATACTTACTTCGTTGAAGTTGTTATACATGTACATATACATTGAATTTAAAAATTTAAAATTCAGCCAATGAACAAACAGTCTTCTCTTGGATTAACTTTAGTTAACGGATACTGAAATTGACTTCCAGCAACAGCAATTTAACGGGTCGTTAACAAACGCCATGTTAGCAAGATAACGATCCGTTAGAGTTTAACGGATCGTTAAAAATAACTTAGTTTTGAGCCTGGTAATTATAACTAGAATTTTCATCACCCAACCCCGTGAAACACTTTTACCGTTGCCAAATTTGAATATTTAAAACCCATTGAAAATGGATAAATGACGTGTCCCTATAAATCGGGGAAAAGTAGGTACAATTAACAAGTAACGTTTAAATAGGGGTTGCATTATGCTGTAATTTAGCCTTGTGTAAACATTGGGACAGGGCATGTGTGTTAGCACTCTCAGTATCTCCAGGCGCATCGTTCCGCATACGTCACGAATTCAGATTATTTGCCCTTGATGATTTCATTGACCAGATCGTTTTATTCTACGAACCAATCAAAAACAGTTAACGTGTGATAGAAAGTTTGCACGAACTTAAAGATAGATTATGGGAAATTAGATAACGAGTTGGCAGTTCACATTATAAAAGGGAAAAACTATATAATGTAAAGCCAATTTGCTGAAAATTTCAGTAGGCTAGCAATGCGATCGAGAACTGATTAAGGCGTGGATATGTTAATAATTGTCTATTTAATAATTTAGATAACATTTCAGGGCTAAAGAAATACCCGCAATAGGCAAATTTAACTCTTGCATAATATCAACGAAGTGACATTCACACAAAAAGAGACATAAACCATTTTGACAAGGTATACACCAACGAGTCGTCGATCGTACTTGCACCCCCCCCCCCCCCTACCAAAAAAAACCCAAACAAACAAAATGCCCACTCCATTTCTGTCGATAGGAAAAGCACAATTATCAAGAGCAGATAATTTAACTATATATCTCACCCAGGGCTTAGTGGAGTATAACGGAACGTACCGAGAATGATATCGCAAGTATTAGAATTAATTTTATTTCAGATTTTGATAGCAGTTGTGCGATAGAACATTGCCTAGAAACCGTAGGATGTCTTCAGAAAATATGTAACTTGACAGACTTGCCTGAACGCGACAACGGGTTCAATAAATGGAGAGATTGATTATATTTTACAGATTGAACGGATTAACTCGCCCAGTCCCCCCCCCCCCCCCATGGGTACCCTTAATCTATCACTTGTCTGTAACTATATGGATGATATTACACCTGAGGACAGACAGAGAATTGACAGTTGGTCATCTCTTTAGTCCATAACTAACTTATCTCCCTTTAACTTATCTCCTTTTGATTTATGTCAATCCCCAAAATGTGCTCGATTCACAGTCCAGATCGTCCCGAATCAACAGAATTACAATAATAATAAAAATGACTTTATTTTCTGAGGGAACATATTTAGTACATGAGTTCTAATTTTCAACATGTCCCTCCTACTCTAATTTTGGAGTTTATACAGGACCTCTAGTTTACCTTTATTGGCACTGCCCCAAACTGTGGAACAGTAATCTAAATATGATAAAATATAGCCGTTGAAAAAAAAAATTCTAATATGGTGTGGTAAATAAGGTTTTAACTTTGTCAGGAGGTAGATTTTGCAGGAAATGATTTAGGAAATTTTGTTAATTTGGAGATTCCAATCTAAATTTTGGTCAACAGTAAGTTCTAATAACACTGCTTCAGATACATTTTCTAATGATTCTCCATTAATTTTTAGTGATAAGCTGTTTGTGTTTGTTTGGTGTTTTGAAGCTATTAGCATGGCTTTTGTCTTTTTAGCATTAATTACCATACCATTATCATTACACCAATTAAATACATTTAGTAAATCCTATTGAAGGGCAATCTCTATATTGGCTATTTTGTTGCTAGAGAAATGAAGGGTACTGTCATCAGCAAATAGATCAGTATGGAATTTACTGACATGAAGTGGGAGATCGTTTATAAAAATCAAGAAAAGTAACGGACCAATATTTGATCCCTGTGGGACCCCACATTTCACATCAGTAATATTTGAATGGCATGCCCCTAAGACTACTTGTTGCTTTCGAAATTCCAGATAGGATGAGATTAGTTTAAGAGATTCCAAGTCAAATTTGTATAATTTTAATTTTTGGAGGATTAATCTGTGGTCTATAAGATCAAAAGCCTCACTAGATCAAGATAAACAACTCCAGTCATATTACTTGAGTCTATTTCTCTCAGCCAGATATCTGTAATTCGCAATAAGGCTGTTGAACATGAATGATTTTTTCTAAAACCAGATTAGAATTCATAAAATAGTTTGTTCTTTTCAAAAAATTCTGTAATTTGAGAACTAATATGTTTTTCAAATATTTTTGATAGTGTGGGTAAGACAGAAATTATTTGGTAGATCCTTGTCTTCCTTCTTGTGGATTGGAATACGTTTAGCAAATTTTAATTGTTCAGGGAAAATATCTTTTCAGATGCATAAATTTATTATATAAGTTAATGATTCAAAAATATAGTCTGTCGACATCCTTAGAATTGTTGGTCCTATTTAGATATTTGTGTACATCTGCTCAGGATATATAATATAGTAAATTCGCTGTCGGGAGGAATTTTTTCACAATATTTATTGGAAAGGGGGTTATATACAGGCTTAATATCATCGGTAACACTGGTAAAATAATTATTCATAATATTAGCAATATCAGATAGATCACCATATTCTTTATTATCTGATTTCATACTCACCGGATAGGGACAATTCTTTTTATTTCCCATAGCATTGTTAAAAAATTTCCAAATATGTTTTGAGTCTTTGTTCTCTTGAATGGCAGTTTTGATATGTTTTGATTTAGATCTTGTTATTAAATTTTTCGTTTTGTTTCGCCAAACTCTTGTAAAAATCTCTTGTTTTTCGAGCTTTATTAATTTCTGAATTAAACCATTCTGGTTGTTTATGATTTTTTATTCGTTTTCGTTTGTTTGGTGCATGCAGATGAAGAATAGCATGAAATAATTTATACCATATCTTCAATGCCATATTTGGATTATCTATAGTTTCAATATCTGAAAAACTTTGAAGAGAAAGATCATTTAAAAAAGCATATTCATTGAAATGTTTGAAATTTCTATATTCGATTTCAAAATGACAATGCCGCCTGACGTTTTTATCATTTCCTATGATAAAAAGAACTGGATAATGGTCACTAAGACCATAAACTGGAACATTTAATTCTATAACCGTATCGGGGGCGTTCGTATATAGATGATCTATTGTTGTCTCGGTATTCTGGGTAGACCTTGCTGGAGAATCAACAAGTTGGTGTAAATTGTTTATCGTCAAAATTTCAGACCATTGTTTAGGAACGTTCAGGTTAAAATCTATATTAATATTACCCATAATATATAATGGTATATTTGAACTATTAATAATATTTAGCTGGCTTTCAAAAATGTTATACCAGTTTAGATTTGAAGCAGGAGGTCGGTAAACCAAACATAATAAAAATGATTTTTTATATTTGGGTGTAATTTCGATCCATATTGTTTCAATATCCCCAATCTCTAGATCTAGTCGTCTCTTAAATATGATGTTAGACTTTACATACATAATTAATCCTCCACCAATTTTATTGCATCTATCTTTTCGAATTATTTCAAAATTAGAAATATTTATATATGCGTCATTAATCTTTGAGTGTAAAAATGTTTCAGTTAGACCTAAAATATCAATCTTATTAGATTCATCAAGAATAAAATCATTTACTTCATCGAATTTACTGTAAAATCTGTTGATATTTATATGACAGAGTTTGAATCCAAGACGTTTAGTAATAAATGGATTGGAAAAGGAATCTCTCATGTTATAAGTATCAACACATGTTTTATTACCCTCATCACTAATTGCCGATGACAGTGTGGTAGTCTGGAGTGAATTATCAGACAATGAATCAATTATATCATCTCTATTAACACTAGAATGTGAATGATCAACATTGTTTGTTGGATTTTGACAAATATGAGTATTCATTTTATACGATTTATCAATATAAATATGATTGTTATTAAATGAATGATTTGAACAAGTAAAGGTTACGTTAATTTTTTTCTCGACTTCTACACTGCTTTTAGGAGTGATTAAAATATCACGAGGAGGGACATTAAAGTTATTAAATAAATGTAAAAGAAAAGTTCTATATTGAATTTTGTCATACAGATAAAGCTCCTGTGCTGGAAGATGTTTCAGAAGTATTTTTCCGGCATTAACAACATTGCCTATGTTCTATTGATCATACATAGACCCGTAACTAGAATTGTGATAACAATTCTTCGCTTTGTGGGCCCTTACTCCACAAGAGTAGCAATGCACATCTGGTGGAAGCTTAAAGTATTTTGAAACATGTCCAGTTTCTCCACATTTGAAGCAGATGGGAGTTTTTACACGCTTTGATTGTTCCAGGATATCCACATAATTGTTAAATGTTTTGACTAACTCATCTGTTCCTAAATCACTCAGATGTTTTCCATCTTCCCAGTACATGTTCCAATCATACGAAAATATTTGACGATATTTAATAAAGGACATACGCGAGTTCTTACACACCTTTTCACATATCGCATTTATGGGAGCAACGTCCACATCACACCTGGGTAGAACTCGCGACAGGAGTATATTTGTAGATGGAGAAGCACCTTTGATATAGTCAATAACCTTGATAATATCTTGTTCGATTCTGTGTAGATTTCTTGCTTGGCTCATGTCATTACCGCCAACCAATATAATAATGTCATTAAAGTCAGGTAGGTGATAATAAGACAGTTGTTTGTATATAGTGGATATAATTCCACCCGTTATACACTTCACAGTTACTTTTTCTTTCAAACCCCTTGGAGTAATTCTTTGAAGAATGGAGCTACCAATTATTAATGTACCTTTGATTGAGTTTTGAGTATAGACGTATGGGTACCATCGCTGCGCAAAAGGTAGGGATTCGAATGGCATATTTCAGGGTAACTTATATAACCTCCCCCTCAAGTTTAAAACAAATTTAGCCAACTCCATATTCACCCTTAAACGCGCCCTTTCAACTGCCTTATGTATAAGCTCACCCCTCCATATTAGACGTGGTAAAAGAAGAAGCTGGTTAATTTGCCTTATGGTTTCCATCATTGTAAAACGAAGTTGGAGCGAATTACCTTGAGCTATGTCATTTCCACCACAGTGTATCACAAGATATTCAGGTGCATCTTCCAGCGTAAGTACAAATAGGTTGCCAGGCAACGAAACATACGCCCACGCAGCAGCTAAATCGTCCGGGCAGTCAACAAGAGTTGTCGCATATTAAGTTATTATCAGAAAATCATTCTGTCCCATGCTAACGTTTAGTATAGGAAACATTTAATATTATTGATTTAGCTGTTCAATTATCGATTTTAAAGAAATCCCAAGCCAACTTTCATTAATGTGAAACGGGGATATAGTCAAACGTTTTTTTAATTCGGAATAAAATTGTGACCTCCATCGGGTCCACAAGGCAAAAAACATGATTTCTCGTACCGTACAATCAAAGGCCCAAATTCAGGAAATTATGGTCCAATGTGCTCGAATATCGAAAGGAACCGCGATCTGTTGGTTATATACTTATATTTCAAATTTCATCAAAATCGGATTATATTGTGACCTCTACAGGGTCCACAACCGTGACATAACATATTTTCACACTATTCGCGTAAAAGTGGCGGCCATTTTGTTCATCAATTTTGGTCCGATGTTCATGAACTCAACCTTCATTACCATGTAACTGTGACATTATCAAACGTTTTTTTTAAATCGGATAATAATTCTGACCTCCAGAGAGACCGCAAGCTAAAAAGGGCGATTTTTCGGACAATCAGGGGCCATAATTCAGGAATTTACGATCCGATGGGCGCACATATCCAGAGGAACCAAGATTTTTGGATTCTTAACATACATGTCAAGTTTCATCAAAATCGATTAAAATTGTGACCTCTATAGGGTCCACAAGCTAAAAACAAGATTTTTCGTCCAATCAGGGGCCATCCACGAAGTTTCGATCCGATACATGCCAATATCGAAAACAGCCGAGATCTTATGGGGGTTAACCTATATTTCAAGTTTTGTCAAAATCGGATAAGAATTGTGACCTGTAGAGAGTACACAACCTTGATATAACAGATTTTCACACTATTCGCGTACAATCGGCGGCCATTTTGTCTGTCAATTTTGGCCCGATTTTGACAAAATTCGAACTCAACCTGCATTACCATATAACGGTAATATAATCGAACGGTTTATTAAATTGGATAATAATTTTGACCTCCAGGGGGACCACAAGGTTAAAAGGGCAATTTTGCGGACAATCAGGGGCCGTAATATCGAAAAGAATCAAGATCTTTGGGTTATTAACATACATATCAAGTTTCATCAAAATCGGTTCAAAATTGTAACCTCTATAGGGACCACAAGCTAAAAACATGATTTTTCTTACAATCAGGGGCCATAACCCAAAGCCCTAGTTCTTTGATTTGATCATCAGAGAAACCGAGTAGTGACGCTGTGTTGTAGCCGCCCGATCCGAACAGAATGAGATTTATAAGGGATATCATCCATACCTAGTAAATTCAGTGATTTTTTCAAAATGGCATTAAACTGGTACCTAGTTACTGGCATTCCTCCGAAATGACAAAGAATGGACCGGGGAGGGAAGGGCGGATATGCATATACATTTTCACAAGACTTACAGGGCAATTGGGGCCCCAACCTCCGCCAAACAGAGAGTTACACCTTTGCCTGTCTGATCCGTCTTAGAACTTGATATTAGTATCCTTAAACATTCCCCGCGATCACCCAAGGTGTTGCCATCAACCCCAAGAACATGAGGACTTATGCCGAGCTTACAAATGACAAGTTCGCCAATCCGAAAAAACCCGTAAAAGGCTAGTGAAAAAGCAGCCCGGAATAAAGTGCTTTCAAATATTGAACTACATACAATAGGTAAAATGTTTATTAACCGCTATAATAACTGTCTGGAGTGATTTGGCGTCTAGTATCAAAGCGATGCGATGATCTTGCCATCCCAGTCAACATTTTCTTAACTACAAAGTTTTGTGTAATATCATTGTGGCCTAATAGTTTTGGAATGAAAAGCTTACCCCGACAAATAACTACGAACGGTACTAGAGGCACAATTTTGAATCGCTAGGAAGGCTACAAAATCTATAATTTGCTGCACATCTGGTGGCCATATCTGTTGGCGACCATGTTTAATTCGGAAAGTTTCGAAAGCTTTCAAACCGTTACTATAGACCTCTTTAGTGTTACCACTGATAGAGGCGATTAATAACTCATTAGTTTTGGATCGGAGATCAGCTTCATGAACTGTGCAGGATATACGTCTGCGGTCGGAGCCAGTGTTCGGAATCGGTACCATTGCTATCGAGAAAGAGAATCTGATATAGCATTTTTGCATGAGCTAAGATGAAAAGATTCAAAATGAACATTATGAAGCATGGTTAATAAGACTAATGCTAGAAAAATATGCATGATTCGCTTAGACTTAGAGGACTTGGCGTTTAAAATGCAGACTAAAGATTGTCAGGTACATAATTCGGAAATATTTTCCGACTTTTCTCCTCTCCGAGTTTTATGAATTGACTCGACTGAAAACATGAAACTCGGAAAACTCAACTCGCCTTTACGGGGATAACGTGGATGAGATCGAAAACTCGGATATCCAAAAGATGAAATGATTAAAATGAGGTGTGTATATGATTTCAATTTGACACATGGCCCCGAGGCCGAACCTGCCCCGTTCTCCCATACTATATACGTCGAGTCGAGAATTGGCGAAAGGAGTGACAGTAACACATCTATTTAATAAGTTGGACATGATCTATAACCTTTTCAGTTAGATTTTAACCAAAATACTGCAATATGGCAGTTATAACTAAATATCACTCTCTTTCTATCCAGCAAACAAAAAATCGTCTAAATAATGCACGACACTATCCCGCTGGGCCGTATGTTTTACCAACCATTCAAGGAAACTTGCAAATTTTTCAAACAATTTGCAAGCATAAGAACAGCCCATTGGAAGTGATTTATCTACGAAATATAGACCTTATAGTTTGAAACCAAGCAAATTAAAGTCTGATGGATGCACTGGTAAAAGCCTGGATGCAGATTTTATATCCATTTTAGTTAGAGGGGCCCCACTCCCAAGCCTACTTATCATTTCCAGGGCGGTGTCGAAAGAAGCATACTGAACGGAACATTTTGAGACATCCAAGTAGTCATTTACACGTTCTCCGAATGGATATGAAACGTGGTGTGGGTTTTCCCCGGGTACCCTAGTTTCCTGCCCCTGCTAAAGATCCCTACGCACAAGCGAATTATTGAAATAGAATTAAATCATATGTTAGTCCCGAAATGACCTAGTTTCTGTTGTGTGGACGTTAAACCCCTTGATCGGAAGCGCACGCGTTACACGATCCTAAACTGGACATTAAATGTTGATTAAATAATACCATATTTGTTCGTTCGTATTAATTACTATGCTATCTGGGGACGGGGGTAGCACGCGCGCGCTGTATCATAAAGCATGTCATTGACTCAAATGGCGTGGTTTCGAATCCCCAGTTGTACGTGATAAGGAGTAGGGTCGCCTTTCCAACCTCGTGGATTTTCTCCGGGTACTCCGGTTTCCCCCCACTACTAAAGACCGTCTACGCGATAGCGAATTACTGAAATAAAATGAAACCATATGATAGTCCCGAAATGATCTAGTTTGTGTCGAGTGGACGTTAAACCCTATTTCTCCCCCTTTCACTATGCCATCTTTATACTACTACTACTTGGTGTTTAACGTCTGCTTCCACATAAGTGATATCGCAGAGCCATCTTTATGGTAACAACCTTTATTTATACCATTCTGCGCACAGAAAACAATGTACGTTAGGAATATACTAAATAAACATATTCATTAAATGGATGCAGAATAAATACTATATATGTTGTGTTTTGTTACTAAAATTGGACTTAAAAATGTAGGTTATAGACAGCCAGTACAACTTACACAATAGAACATTTTCAGTGATATGTCACGTCATACCTATAGACTCAGAGGGAGTGTCATGGTGCAAAGAAACACTATACCCGTTCATCTAATCAACCTGTGTCTGAACTCTGTTTACATTATGTACCTTTTCATTATGTTAAACATTGATAGACGGAGAAATAATCTTTCAACACAAACAGGCATTCGGGTAGATGAGTTATATGCGGTAATATGTTAGTATACGTCCCCTTATACAGTTTCACGGGAACTTAAATTTAAACATACACTATGCAAGAGCAAAATCTGCCTATTGTAGGTCTTTCTTTAGGCCTGAAATGTCATAAAATCCATGAATTAGACATTACTTATCTTATAAATTATATTTTTAGGCGTAAGGGGTCAGGCGGTGCGTTGTATTTGCATTTTCATATTCAATTCACATGCGCTTTTCACGTGGATGACCTTAATACCGTCTTTATTAGTTTGTAAATGTTTTTTCATGTGAACAAAACCCATGCATTAGTTATGTTGTGAGAGCCTAAGCTATACAGGTACCCACCATCTCTCTAACGTTAAAGGGACTGTCCCGATATGAACAGGGTGTCAAAAATAAAAGTCTGAGTATGTATGAAATATAAGCGCCAAAATATAGAAGAATGGTGTATTTGCCATGTCTCAAAATTCCAGCTCGAAATATTGAAACGTTTGGACGTTAACGTCAAAACTGCTTATCCGGGCACGTAATCTTGTTAAGATCCGTGTTTCCATTGGATGACCTGATAATTGACTCCCGTTCCTTTAAAGGTCTATACAGTGAATGATCCATGTGTTTTACTTGATGAAAGGTAAATTTCATCTACACATTATTTTTATAAAACAAAGTCTGGTTTTATCCAGATGCCGCATAATAAATTTTAGGACTGACGGGTTTAAATTGTTTGAAAACGTATTACGTAAGTTGAGTTACTTGCTCGCCCCTGAGGTAGATAATTTTAAGGGATTTTAACGAAAATTAAGCATTTTTATTTTGGAAATATTATCTGGATTGGCCCTTTCAAGTAGCAAAGTTAACTTAGTCAAACTCATTCAATGTCTTAGACATTGAAAACACGAATTATTTGTCAATTTAAATCAACATTGATGTTGTGATCTTACCGGGAAAAGATCATTGAAAACACGAATCGTGTACCATAATGCATTTCAGCCATATTTGTAACATGTATTCCAGTTTATACAGACTGATTAATATTACATTGTTACATACGTCAGAATGAACCAAATTGAATCTAATTTACCAAATTATCGGTTGAGCGCAATTAATTAAGCAATTATCAAACCTAGACCCCCCCCCCTGCAAAAAATCCTGGATCCACACCTGATACATGCAATATATAAACACCATTTGAGACTAAACATACACTAAACATGTATATATAAATATATATAAACAGTTGTCCGTTCCATTATTTTAAATTATTTGTTTCATTTTACTTTATGGTACTAATGTAATACCAGAGCACCCATCCTCTTGGTTAGCCACAAAACCGTTTATATACAGGTTAGTCATAAAACCGTTTATATACAGGTTATTACAATCTCCGGTTAGTCACAAAACCGTTTATATACAGGTCATTATAATGTCTGGTTGGTTATAAGCGGTCGATAATTACTACACATTGCTGTCATTTTAGTTATAATTTGAAGATCTAAACGCATTGGTTGTTATCTTCCGGTATTACTGATATAAGATCTGCAGTCATATTATTACTGTACTGATACAGCGAGAAAGAGAAATGGGGTTTCACGTCCACTCGATACAAACTAGGTCATTTCGGGATTACCATACGGTTTAATTTTATTTCAGAAAGAAGTGGTACTAAATGTCAACTAAACACAAACTATGTCATTTCGGGTCTAACATATGGTTTAATTTATTTCAATAATTCGCTTGCACATAGGGGTCTTTAGCAATGGGAGGAAACCGGAGGACCCGGAGGACCCGGAGGAAACTCATTGGACAGACGACCCTACTCCTTGTCACGTACAACCGGGGATTCGAAACCATGCCAGTTGACTCAGTAACAGGCTTTATGACACGGCACGCACGTGCTAACCATTCGACCATCCAACCCCCCATTAATGGCACAAGATCTGAAGTAATGATATTACTAGTACAAAATCTATAGTAATTGTTTTAGCGCACTGTCTATCTCGTGAGACAAATTGTGTGCTTCGTGTACATTTACAATTTACACATGGTTAATACATGTAAATAATTATTGACAAATAGAGAATATCCTACGAGTCTGTTCTGATGTCCAAAAAATATCAACACAAGTTGGTTTCGCTATGAATTTTGTATATATTGGCCTCAAGTTTACTAAATGTCATTGTGGTTGATAACGATAACAGAATACTTGTCGAAACGTCGTGCTTTTAGAATAAAATTAGTGATTGTATCCTATAAAAAAAACTGTGTTATATTAATGTGTTTGTCGATCGCTAAATGCCACTTTAAGATTACAAGTCGATAAGGTAAAAAAAGGAAGTAAAAAAACAAAAACAAAGAAAAAAAATGAGGCTCGAACTGCCGATTTTTTTGAAAATTTTTTTTTTTTATCTACAAGTCAGTGTTGATAATTTTTGATATAAAAAAAGAGTGGGAGATTTTATTTATCACCCAATCCTTCCTTACAAGCACAAAACAATAAATAGAGGATAATTGTCGTTTTAGAGTGAATAACATATTTTATTTCATCGAGAAGAAAGAAAACTAATATTTACACGAATGGTAGCATTCGTGAAAATATAAACGTTTTCTTGCTTAAATATGAAATAAAATATGTTATTCACGACGAAACGACAAATTTATTTTATGATTTTACAATCATTTTAGGTAAAACAACATGGACTACTTTGCTAGCCAGTGGAATAACACTTTTATTTCACTCATAAAACGCGGTATTCCACTACTGATCATAAAATAAATATAATTCTTTGCTATAGATTTCACTTTTACTGAACCTCATTACATTACGGCGTAGTGATACATCAAGGACAATTAAATAAAAATAGTTCATTTTTAATATAAAAAAGAAGTTAATTTCAATAAAAAAAAAATACTGTTCTTTGAAGAAAAACCCAAACCAAATGTAGTTCCTTTTTTAATGACCAATCAAATTAGTACAAATTTATCCCACTAGCGATATCTACTGTAGAGTGTACTAATGGGTGGTAAAAAGATTTAACCAGTTTTGAGACATGGCTTAGATAATATCATTAGTTTAAGCTATATACATGTGCGATAAGTCATGTTTTTTTTATAAAAAAATATTTTTATTCTGGTTGTCCGAATGGGATTGGAGAGCAGGGTTAGCCTATGTAAAATCACTCTCCCTAAATAATTTGTATAAATATAATAATATATATTATTAATGCAAAATTGGTGTATATACATAGTTAAATGAAGTGAAATGAAATATGTTAAGATCCTACTCTTTTGCACCGGCAAACACATACATATAATATATTGAATCAAAAGAGAAACCTTAATAAAAATAAATCATTCGATATCTAGAGATCATGTCAATATACAATAAACAAATAGTAGATCTAGACTATAACGGGGGCAGTCGCAAAATGTAAATACATTAATCCTCAGGAATAACACACGGACCGATCTCGACCAATCTGCCCATTCGCACCGACAGAGTAAGAAAGTGTTGCCATATTAAAATAAGCGACATTTAATTTATCGCTTAACCCATTAAAACAATTCCGTGTTACGATGGATCGGATATTATTTTTCATAGCAAACACTTTACAGAATTTAATATGACACCAAGCAGACTATAAACCGCAAGTATCGTTATAGTTTATTAAAGAATTAATTGAATATTCACTTAGTTTTATCCAATCTATACTCACAAACACCAAGGAAATTTAAACGATTTTCCAACCCACTGACCAAATTTTATTTTGACCAAGTAACAGTAAATACGGGTGTTATTATTTGGCCTTATGTCCAGTTTTGCCGCCTGGCTTTGGTCGAATTATTCCCTTTGAATTCTTTTTAAAGTAATCCATTTTATGCCCCCTCCTAACTGAATATAAATTTCTAGGAATACCATGTGATTCGTTTAGAGCAGTCATAGAAATAGCAATGCCCAAGGCTGACTTATCAAAGCGATGGCAGTTATGGTATCCTTTGCTGGAATTACATGCGTCTTGGCACTTGGATCCCTTGGGCTCTACACAGTATCTCTGAAGACAACAGGTCAACCATGCTCTCATTATAGCGTAAGAGTATAAGTTATTTTTCACAACAAGATTAAATCCTGCCCCAGTCTCAAAAAGACCATGAAGTAAACACGGTTCCACATTGAAATATTCAAAGGTTTTGGCATATGTGTTAGTTGTAATGCGGTACGTACGAGCGTAATGGTGAAGGATGCCTAATTCTCTGACTTTGTTGAAACTACTCGTCAGACTTCCATTATTTAATCGTATTGAAGCATCCATATACATTGTAAACTTGTACTCATTCAATACTTCCTGTAAAATAAAAAAATACATATATATTATATCATGATTGCCTTCTGGGGGTTGGGATGGCCTAGTGGTTTAGAGTGCCGCGCTTCGACCTGTAGCTGGCCGGTCACCTCTGGCTTGCGGCTGTGGTTTCGAGCCCTGGTGTGAGCGTATGTGGCATGGAAATAGGGGCGCCTTCTCATCCTCGTGGGTTTCCTCCGGGCACTCCGGTTTCCTCCCACTGCTAAAGACCCCTACGCGCAAGCGAATTATTGAAATAAAATTGAAACCATATGTTAGTCCCGAAATGACCTAGTTTGTGTTGAGTGGACGTTAAACCCCATTTCTCTCTCTCACCCTGATTGTCTTCTTTGATATAATTGATTGAGAACATTGCATAACTAATCGGGAAGCCGCGGTGTGTTAGAAATAAGAGTAAGATACAACGCCACTGGCCCGGTGAAAAAATTATCGACCATAAAAACAAAAGATATACACCGTCCTTTTACAAGACCCCTTGCTGAGAACACTTCCCTCCTCCTCGTTGCTCTGAGCTAGGTACGGCCCTGCAACGCCACCGTCCGGGCAACATATCCCTCGTAACAAACTGAATGGTGTATCATCGTCTTCATTTCCTAGTCGATTTGCAGAAAAGTTGGTCGTTAAATCCCATTTTTTTAAAATTTCGCATAACTAATCAATAATTTATATGGATATACTAGGTTCTTCCGTTTTCAACTAAAGTGATAAACAATTGTTAATTCTACACTCGTCTGTCATGTCAGAGATTAAATAAACATTTCTATATAACGTAGTATAAAGAAACCGTTCAAACATAATGGACAATTGCAATACAGGTAACAATCGCAATACCTGTACATACGACACAGGTGTCTTTATAAAATATATAATACTATCAATGATATTAAATGGGGTTGTACAAGAGCTGAATCTGCCCAAAACATGTATTTTTGTTGCGTACAAACGATATATACATTAGTAATAGGGCATTTATTCACATGGCAAGAACATAATCTCCATTTAATAATTGCATGTAAAAATCGTGTCTTGTATTATTATGGCTTCTTATTTTATCTGTTGACTGTTAATCCATCAGAAGAGATGTTTACAATCATAGGCATTATGTTCACACTTAAAACATTTACACAGGAAATAATAACACAATTACCTCCCCCTTTTTATTACTTCATGCATCAGCTATCTTCAAACGTTTGAATTTGAAGTTAAAAGTGGCATATTTGTCAATTACTCAACTGGAGATATTGGATTAATAGAATTTTCTTCAACAAGGTAGGACTGTTAATAGATATCATCTTTCTAAGGCTTTATTTTAATACATTTTAGAAATATAACATATGATAATATTGCTTTAATAGTCGTCCCAAGGTTCGATGATCATATAGTACCATGTTTGATCATACTTCACCAAGGACTCGGGTATTCGTCGCTTATCTTATTGACAAATAACCTCAAGATGTCAAACACTGGCTACTTTAATAGGGCAAGTTCCCTGATTAGATCTCTCTATATCAACAATATTACCACAAAATAATAGTTTTTATCTCTACATTACGGGTTAGTGTTCCTCGATTTCCAGTGCAAAATCATTTGCCGATCAGGAATGCTTCAAATTTTATTCCAAACATCTTTCACGTGACCTCGAAAAACAGAAAATAAAATTGGTGTAGCTTAAGGATATAGTTTTTGCCAAAATCGAATTTTGCTCTCCGACGGGTAAAATAACTGGAAATAGCGATGACAATTTGCTCTGTATGTTACACTACAGATAAAAGAATATCAGCATAGTTGAGAGCATGAAATAGACATACTCCGGGAGGAGCGCCATTCCAAGTCTTCTGAAACTAACAGTAAACTCTGACTTATAAAGCATACAATCAAAATGATACACGAGCGATGTACATATTTGGTATTGTTTATTTATGAGATTATAGTATCTGTAACTGCACTGCATATGTTTAATGAGATCGTGCCATTTGTCAAAACGAGCAGAGGTCATTCGTGTGTGGCCCGTAAATAACATATTGAACACATTAGATGTTTTAATAATTCCGTGCCTAGCAGAATTTGTATTGAGTTGAAAACGTCAAATATAATATAATATCTAATCTAGCAGTTCTATGTATAGATCACTTTGTCACATATAACGGGCGATGTAACAGGAAATGGAAATACATGTAAGCAGGGGCGGATCCAGGAATTTTTGCAGGAGGGGGTTTGCCAGGTTTCTGTTACGGAAATCTGCCATCATCGTCTCTAAATTACATAGGTATACATACAAATTGAGCTTTTTAAACAGAGAAATCATTTTTATACTGATGTAGGATCACTTTGTGATGCAATTTCATTGATGCAAGGCATTATTTGTTTATGTAGCTGAGCAAGGGGGGAGGGGGTGGACCCCCCAGCATCCCCCCCCCCCTCTGGATCCGCCCCTGCATAAGGCGTGTGTTGTTTTCATTTTGAGGTGGAGTCTGTGTACATAACTAACATTGCATCGTTGGTTTAAATTTATGAAATGACTAGGTCAAATGAATTGATATGGAATGTATATTACCTGGATGATGATGGGTTTCCAGGCACAAGAATGGAGGTATTTTATGTGATCGGGATATTTCGCAAAGTCAAATTTTCTCAATTTACATCTCCCATATTTAATTATCTGTAAATATATTTATTAATAACATAAAAAAATAAAATAAAGTGTAAGCCCAGGAACTGCAAGAGCGAGTGATATGAAAGTGGTGATTTACTGGTATGGCTAGATTATCAAACTGTTGCCATTTCGGACAAATAGTTCAGTTTATATAATTAAATCTGTACATCCTCTGTTAACTTACTGCTTGTCTCTGTGCTTCTGTAAATCCGATATCATACAAAATAACTTTAATGTTAGGATAAACTGGTCTTACAACGGTATCAATTCTATGCATCATAGCTTGCATCTCAGTAAAATGATTACTAGAAGCACCAGTTACAATTACAGGAATCCGTGGAACAGGAATATTGGGGTCTGGCAAATCGGGTATGTAGACGTCACCGGATGTTGTATTCCTGTTTGGATACCCAAGTCTGTGCAGATGGTCTTCAACTTCTGGTGTAGTCTTAATACTCAAAAGACGTTTGATGTTGTTGATTCTGTTTGCGCTTATATACGCCTTGCAATTTGGATCTCGCCCATAAATTCGACCTAAAAATATACGCCAACGATCCAGAATGATAGGTGGTTTTAAAGGACAATATTG
This sequence comes from Patella depressa, assembly GCA_948474765.1. NCBI lineage: Eukaryota > Metazoa > Mollusca > Gastropoda > Patellidae > Patella > Patella depressa. The sequence continues at coordinate 5,671,673 of OX419720.1, forward strand.
GTTTCAGTAGTTATCACATATATGATAGAACTGGTTAAACACATTCCAAATATAATTTCATCACAGAGATCTGTGATAACAGACATAGAGAGTGTTTTAAGGTCCTCGCGCCACAAATTAGGACACATTTCCCATAGAAACAAGAACATATTTCCCAGAAGATCAAATTATTGTGGCCTTACGTGCAAACATTTTATTCAAATGAACTTTCTGAGTTATTTGTTTAAAATTTAGATTTTGTTCCACTTGCACAAATCCATGGATTATGTTCACTAACCTTCTGGCACATATTGTTGGATTAGATTCTGAAAAAAAGATATACAAATTTCATCAACGTATCATTTTGTGTAACATTTTTAACCAGGGCTAAACCAAGCGATGAGCCAACATGAAATATCTTTGTAAAGATAAATGTATAGGATAGTGGTTCTTAACCAGTGTGCCGCAGCACACAGGTGTGCCGCACAAACTTCCCAAGTGTGCCGCGAAATTTTGAACGGTACAGTAAGAAAATGCGAAAAAACCAGTTGATAGCTGTGTTTTTCTTTATTTAGTTTGGGTCAGTCAATGTCCCTATGACTGGTCTGTGTCTATGTTGTCTATGACTTGCTAAGTTTGTATTTTGCACAATTCAAATATTTTTCTAATATATTGAGCCATGTGTGTTGCTATGTTTTTATGGGTCCCAAGGCGTGCCGTTAGCAAAAAGGGTTGAGAACCACTGGTATAGAGTATTCCAGTATTAAAACATATTATAAAGTATCATAACGTTAAAGATCGCGTGGATTTTCTTAGGGTCCTCTGGTTTCCTCCCACTGTTAAAGACCCCTACGTGCAAGTGAATCACTGAAATACAATAAACCGTATGTTAGTCCCGAAATGACCCAGTTTACGTGCAATGACCCAGTTTACGTGAAATTTACAGTGTTACATGCATTTCAAAAACGGCAATTCCACTCAGTGCCAGATTTCAATATATGTAAACTGGTTTACATTCAATTGCGTCGGTTACAGCGGAGTGAGGTTTAAATTGTTTTCGTTCGATTGGTGACTAGAGTCGTAGGAAGCTGTAAATAGGTCGATAGTCCTTTTTTGGACGATGTTTTTGCTTCGGTCTTAGGCAGCTGCCGACCTTGCCTTGCTTATGACAATGCCAAAAATTAAAAGAATGAATGAAATGTGTTTAATGGCACGCCAGCTCTAACCGGGTTACTTCTGATTACACTTATTTTTCCGCGACTGCTTTTTTAGGACTTTGAATTTTGACTAATGGTTTGAATTGTTCGTACTTGGTTAAATTTTATTATTGTGCCATACATAAGGTGAAGTTTCTCGAGACAAACTTGAAACAAATAATCACAATATTATCATATATATACATAAATAAAAATATCACAGTAAATATAAAATAAAAATAAATATAAACTTTGTATATATATATTTAAAACATGAAAGAAAAATTCAGATATATACAATTAAAATTGTATAGCGCTTTACAATAATATAGACCCGGTTGGGCAAACGACTGATGAAATAATTATGTTTTGACTTTCTTAGAAAATATGAAATTATCGCTTTAAGGTCCTACAAGGTACCCATTCCGTTACCCAGTCAAATCTTGTCTGGAGTAACTTCATTCAGATTATTGTTGAACGAACATTTAATAAATATACAGAAACAAGCATGTACTCTGAACGTTTAATTGTTTTACTTAACTTTAATACTCGTGTTCTGCTACCTCCATGATATTTATTAATCCAAAGACAATGCACGTATGTTCAGTATATAAACCCTTTCGTCTGCGGCTACCACAATGCTGAGGATGATGGGGGTCATCATTTGATAGACTCTTATAACAATCGATGCATAAACACAAGGTATTATCAAACTATAAATTAGGAAAATTGCTCGATAACAACGAGTGAAATCTGGTCGAGAAATCGTGTATATATCAAATGACCTTAATCCATCGTACCGTTTGTGAATAAAACAAAACCAAGTACAAACAATCCAAACCATTAGTCAAAATTCAAACGGTCGAGACAAAATAGTGTAATCAGCAAATGGACTGTTCACCGCGTACAAAATGGTGGTAACTGGTGTACGGAAGAGTAAGCTTACAACTTTAAGATTTTAAAAAATCTTGGGTCAAATACAAATCTTACCAAAGTTGGATTATCATATAAAATAACCACGCAGAGTGTGATGGATACCAACACGCTCATTGATAAAACAAACTTCCCTCTTCTAGACATCATTTTGTAAAATAAGAGATGGTTAAGGCAACTGACAATAAATTGTGGGCGGATTAAAATGAGTAAACGTGTGGAGCAAATTCAAAGCTCGATTAGTTCGCGAGTAACTTTCAGGGGCGGATCCAGGATTTTCAGAAAGTGTGTCTGTGTGTGTGTGTGTGTGTGGGGGGGGCTGCTGTATGAATTTAGCAGTGCGAAGCGCGGTCGTTTATTTTTGAGTGGAAGAAATGCCCACAAAGGACTAATTTCATACTAGTACTGTAAATTACGATTTTCAAAGGGCGGGCTGCTGCATCAATTTGGCAGTGCGAAGCGCGGTCGTTTTTTTTTGAGTGGAAGAAATGCCCAAAAGGACTAATTTCATACTAGTACTGTAAATTACGATTCCCAACCTAAACTTTTTTCCCGGGAGAATATATGGAGCTAAAAATTGTTCGCCACCTCAAAAAAGGCCCACTTCTGGATCCGCGCCTGACTTTATATCATACGGTATGTCATTGTCTGTTACCTCACCCTTTTATTGGTTTAAAATACAATTTGTGAATAAGTTTAATAATGTGTGAATGTGCTATTGTGTGGATATTAAACACTGTCAATATCTTTTCATTACGACCTGTGTTTGAAAATCAATCCGGGTTCTATTTTTATTAGAATAAGATCAGTTAATAGTGCAGGCCCTTGTTGAAAATCGTCGACATGGCGATATTGAGATTGATCAGTCTGATCATGACAGAATGAAACCTCATATTCCTCGCTGTGTTCTGATCATGACAGAACGAAACCTTATATTCCTCGCAGGGTCCTGATCATGACAGAATGAAACCCCATATTCCTCGCAGGGTTCTGATCATGACAGAATGAAACCCCATATTCCTCGCAGGGTTCTGATCATGACAGAATGGGACCTCATATTAACTATTACAGACGTTAAAAATCTATTGTTGAAGATTTTGAATAGCAGTAAAATTCAACTTCTTGGTTATTACATCACCTTTAGAAATTACGTTCGTTTCATATTTTAAATTGCTTTATAATTATTTGTACCGTAAGAAGCTGTATATTTTGGTTTAGTACAAATAATGTCTCTGATTCGCGTTCGTAAAGCAAGAACATGATACTAGCAGTAGTTTCATTTTACTTTTACAAGGTTCTTAAAAATATTATTGTCGAGTTGTGTAATGTATGTGTTTCTAAATTCAATTTCTTGTTCCAGCTTTCTGTTATGTTTCGTTAAAAATTTGTCTTGATTATCCCGACCTGTCAATTAGACGTAAAATTGTACGAAAGACTGGTTAAGCGAGACTTATTTCAAAAAAGGGCACGTAAACTACTAATATGGTAGCCTCAAAGCTATATGATAAGTTACAACTTTATAGGATGAATATTTGTAACACTACATATAACAGACCATCAGCATAGTTGGTAGATCTTTTATTGAGAACATGGAATAGACATAGATCAGAAGGAGCTCTATTCAAGTCTGACTTACTGTCAGTTAATTCTGGCTTTATAAAGCATACGGCCATTAAGAATAATGATACATGACAGATTAACTTATTTGGAATTGAGATTATAGTTTCTATAACTGCACTGCATCTTTCCTTTAAAGTCGCGAAGTTCTGCCGAGTGTTAAACACATAGATCATGTATAGGTTATAAATACCATATGAATAAATACGATATTTAATGAGATCGTGCCTTTTGTCAAAACGAGCAGATGTCATTCGTGTGTTGCCCGTAAATAACATATTGAACACATTAGCAGAAGTTGTATATAGTTGAAAACGTCCAATATAATATAATGTCAAATCTAGCAAAGTTATATGCATAAATTACTTTGCCGCATATTTTATACTATTAAAGTGGTAGTCTCTTAGATACATGTATATGATAATTTACAGCTTTATAGGATGAATACTTTATACTATTAAAGTGGTAATCCCTAAACCATAGGACAGTTTACAACCTTATAGGATGAATATTATATACTATTAAAGTGGTAGTCCCTAAGCTATATGATAATTTACAACTTTATAAGGTGAATATTTTGTACTATTAAAGTGGTAGTCTCTTCGCTATATGGTAATTTATAACTTTATAGGATGAATATTATATACTATTATAGTGGTAGAATCTAAGCTATATGACAATTTAAAACTTTCTAAGATAAATATTTCTATTATTAAAGTGGTAGTCTTTAAGATATATGATAATGTACAACTATATAGGATGAATATAGCATACTATTTAAGTGATAGTCCCTAAACAATACGACAGTTTACAACTTTGTAGGATGAATATTACATACTTTTAAAGTGGTAGTCCCTAAGCTAGAAGCCAATTTAAAACTTTATAGGATGAATATTATATTCTATTAAAGAGGTAGTCCCTTTATAGGATGAAAAATATGTACTGTTAAAGTGATAGTTACTGTGTGCTATTATAACTCAAAACTGAGTATAATACTATTAAAAGGATATTCCTTATACATTATCATTAAAAGCTATAGTATGAATACTGTTCATATTAAAATGGTAGACACCATGAGATATAAATATATTGGATACATATCTAAAGTGATAGTCCCAAAACTATATTTTACATCCCACTTCTACTCGTATCAAGCAATAAGAAGCGGACGTTTAGTCCTACCCAGATCGCAATGATAACTAGATGTTTCATACTGCACTCTGCTAAGGTACATGAGACAACTAATCAAAATCATAGTAACAAAATAAACCGGTAGGAACTAAATGGCAGTGCAAAAATATATACAATGACATTAAATTAACATAACAACATATTACGAAAAACAGTTATTACACATATCAATTGGCATCTATTCCATAATCTGGTTTGATTTATTATGCAAAACATATAAATGAGAATATTGAATAACTATTTTAACTAATTGTGATTCTCTTGCTAGACACTTCACAAGCCTTGAAAATAAGCAGGATATAAAAAAAACGTCCAGGGCCCGGTTGCTCAAAACTAAGTTATATTAACGATCCGTTATATTAACGGATCGTTATCTTTGTAACGTGTCGTTTGTTACAAAATTGGGGGGATATATAATTGCATACCCTCACGAAATCAATTAGCAATCTTATCACAGGGCTAGTAGACAGATCACAGGTGGTCAAAAGATGGCAGTAAACATGATAAGTCTAACAGACAGACAAAGGTCGTTAGGAAGTCATTAATCATCACAGCTGTCCCGAGTTACGCAAGATCTTGAATAGTAAAGCAATCTGCACGGGAAGCTTAATCTGTTATTATATAATGACCAGCTGCCAATCCCGGTCATAATATAATCTGAAATATAATACCTGGAATTAGTTGGTTGGCCAATAACTATATGTCCGTCCAGGTTATTGACCCACCCCGACCGGATACTGACCAATCAGGTTACGATGCATGGGTGTGGTATCAAGAAAACAAGGCTGGACATGGATTCGGCCCAGGAATTAAAAGATTAGACAAACCGTTTTGGGATCAGTCAGGTCGAGGAGGCCATGCTAGGCGGGCGCCTAGTTAAGGTACCTCAGGAGTACTATAGTCAGGTCTAGGAGTCGTAGACGAGACGAGAGCTTCTGGAGTTAGCACACTCGTGCTAAGCCAGGCTAATTAAGTCATGACTCCCTCCATATAGATAGTTCTACGGTCGTTTACATTACGATGTTTGTACCTAATGTTGTAAGAAGCAGAATAAAATTATTATTAGAAGTCACACCAGTGTTATCATAAAGAACCTGATTTAAAAGAACCAATACTGTCACATATTAACTGATGCCGTAGACCAGAGCAACGCTTGAAGTCTTATACCACTAGACGACCACAGGCTACAGATTTTAGTATTCACAGGTAAGTCTTTTCTAATCCTACCATGGCGAAGGTGCATAAATGACATTAGTGCTATGTATTATAATTTAACTGGAAATCTGCAGTTTATCATCACGCGTCGTTAAATATCATGGTGTAGTTACTAAATTTAACATTAGCAAGTAGTGGAACAGGAAAATGACGAAAACAAAATTGTATATATATTATTTGTTTTAAAATGCGTCATGTTGTTTTTAAAAGATTATGAATTATAATTGTTTGTTTTTGAACACATATTTTGGCATTTAAAATTAGTATTAACAGGTTTATATTGCGCAGTAAAATGTTTTGTGATTGTTTAACTAGAATTGAGTTAACAATATCGTAATTAGGAATTTTACATTCACAAGGTATTAACGCGTTTATCTCTAAGTTTTTTTTGTTTTGTCTATACGTATATTTTAGCCCAAATATTTAATGGGAAACGCCCGATATTTACGGGTGAGATTTTTATTTGTAATACCCCAAATATTAAATGGGAAAGACCCGATATTTACGGTAGAGAGTTTTATTTGTAATACCCCAAAGTTTTAATGGGAAATGCCCCGATATGTAACGGGAGAAGTTTATGTTAAGTGGTTTAACCCCAGGAGGGTTGTGCTCGGATTTAGAGCGAACGTATTGTCTTGTTTTGTGTTGTGTTTAAAAATTATAGAGATAAACCGTTAGTTCTTTCAAAAATATCTTATTTAAGATTGGTTAAATGTGTTCAGATCATTCATTATTCTGGAGATAAAACAATATGACTCCCTAATTTCAATTGTAAATATCGTTAGATCGTTATCTAAAGTCAAGTCTGTTCCACTTGCTAATTTGATCAACTATTAATTAAGTTCACTCCATGATATGATACGCAGATGATAAAACTTCGGCACGGGGAGCAGTTATTATATTTTTCATAGCACGACATGTCAGTAAACACCGTTCGGCCAAACGGTATGAAAAAAGAAAGGACTACCGGACAAAACAAATGGTGGCAAATAATGCCAATAGTGGATCTACACAAAGCAGGGAAAATTCTAACCCCTCGCCATTATCGGAACCTGGAACAGAAGAAGTAGAAGTAAAAGAGGAAGGGCATCAATTGTACCCTTCCCTACAGTTAGCTACGACAGCGAAGTAGCGGTCAAAGAAGACGAATACTCTTTGTACTTCCCTGCAATTTTGCGCCTTATTCGCGCATCTATCTGCGTGTGTGAACATCAGACCAGAGTGCCCCATAATATGTGAATAATTAGAATAGTGTGTGTTCGTGGTTCCAGAGTGCAAAGTAGTTTGTTTCGTGATTCCAGACTCCACCATATATGTGAATAATTAGAGTAGTTTGTGTTGTGTGATTCCAGGATCTCGTTTGATTTTTTGTTTTTTTGCATCGACCCACGTGTGTGACGGGTGTTGTATATATAACTTTTACGTTCGTGTGTTTATCGTTTTCCTTTTGTTTATAGACATTTTTGGATATTATGACATTTTACAAATGCATATATAACTGTTAAATTCGTGTGTTCATTTACATTTTCCCTTTGTTTATAGACAATTTTGGATATTATGACATTTTACAAATGCATATATAACTTTTAAATTTGTGTGTTTCATTTACATTTCCTTTGTTTTTTTAAACATTTTTGTATACATTTTACAAATGTTTATCTTCTTTTCTTTTTCTATTTTTTAGTTCCATTTTATTCATATTGTAATTAATATTGTAAACAGTTTTAAAAAGTTATGCAAAATAACTTTTCTTTGGCAATGTGAGGAATGTTACAAAATTGGGGGGATATATAATTGCATACCCTCACGAAATCAATTAGCAATCTTATCACAGGGCTAGTAGACAGATCACAGGTGGTCAAAAGATGGCAGTAAACATGATAAGTCTAACAGACAGACAAAGGTCGTTAGGAAGTCATTAATCATCACAGCTGTCCCGAGTTACGCAAGATCTTGAATAGTAAAGCAATCTGCACGGGAAGCTTAATCTGTTATTATATAATGACCAGCTGCCAATCCCGGTCATAATATAATCTGAAATATAATACCTGGAATTAGTTGGTTGGCCAATAACTATATGTCCGTCCAGGTTATTGACCCACCCCGACCGGATACTGACCAATCAGGTTACGATGCATGGGTGTGGTATCAAGAAAACAAGGCTGGACATGGATTCGGCCCAGGAATTAAAAGATTAGACAAACCGTTTTGGGATCAGTCAGGTCGAGGAGGCCATGCTAGGCGGGCGCCTAGTTAAGGTACCTCAGGAGTACTATAGTCAGGTCTAGGAGTCGTAGACGAGACGAGAGCTTCTGGAGTTAGCACACTCGTGCTAAGCCAGGCTAATTAAGTCATGACTCCCTCCATATAGATAGTTCTACGGTCGTTTACATTACGATGTTTGTACCTAATGTTGTAAGAAGCAGAATAAAATTATTATTAGAAGTCACACCAGTGTTATCATAAAGAACCTGATTTAAAAGAACCAATACTGTCACACGTTTGTTAACGGTCCGTTAAATTTCTGTTGCTGGAAAGTCAATTTCATTATCCGTTAGCTAACGGATTCATTAAAGTTAATCCAAGAGAAGACTGTTTGTTCATTGGTTGAATTTAAAATTTTTAATTTCAATGTACATGTATATCAACTTCATAGAAGTTACTATTAACAAGAAACTGAAGACAGCGAGACAACTGTATGTGCAGTCTGTTCACAAAACTAGATTAAAGACAAAAAGATGACTGTAGAATTTACAACAGAAAACACTATAGAATACTTTATTTTTTTTCTTTAGAAATTTTTGCGTAAATGTGTAAGAAAAATTATGGGATTTGCACTACAGAATTATGGGGCCATTATTTCCTATAGTCCACCAAAATTCTGTAGAATAGTATATAATTTCATCGTATAGAAAATGGAATAGGTCCGCATCGCTCAACCCTCTAGAATGTTCTATAGAAAACTACATTGGTAATCTATGACTTTTTGCTACAGCCAACTAATGCCATCATTAAACAGATAACGGAGCCCCAAACCTCCATTAAATATAACGCCAAGTTAACGACGCATTAAAGTTAACGGGACTTCCAGCAACAGTCTTTCTCTCTGTTGGCTATTTTAAGCTCGGGGTGTCACAACAAGACGCACGTGTAAATACTACCATGAAATGTAACGTGAGGCACAGAAAGGGATAAATAAAAGAGCTGAAATTATTTGTCACTTTTCGGTTGAAACGACTCGATAATAAATACTATTTTGCACATTTTGCTTCACAATACTCGATAAAAATGTGATGTAAGTAACTTATTAGTACCTTTCCGAGGTTTATCGGTGAATATCAGGACAGTTTTGGTCGTGGGCCGCCTCGGCCGAGCCCCCGACCAAAACTGTCCTGATATTCACCGATGCCCCCGACCAAAACTGTCCTGATATTCACCGATACACCTCGGAAAGTGTGCTAATAACTATTACACAAGTAACAACTTTATAGGGTGAATTTTACATGCAGTTATAGTGATAACCACTGTGTGTTATTATAATATAGAAAGGTTATTACTACATATTAAATTCATAGTCCCCTTGGGATAAACTAAATTATAAGATTATAGGATGAATATTACATGCATATTTATAAATCACAATCGAGGATTAATGGTATATAAATTAAGGCGATAATTTTATATTTTCAAAGAAAGTCAAAACATGATTATTTCTATGTCTTTTGCTCAGTGGTTGTGAACTCACTATCATACGATAATAAAATAAAACCAAGTACGAACAATCCAAACCATTAGTCAAAATTCGAAGTCCAATAAAAACGGTCGAGGCAAAATAGTGTAATCAGCAAATGGACTGTTCACCGTGTACAAAATACATGACAAACAGTGGTAACAGGTGTCCGGAAGAGTAAGCTTACCCTGCCGGGCGCCACACGAGCCATCGCTGCATCCAAACTATTACACGAAATCTCAATGAAATAGCATGATTGGTCAATGGACTATCGGTATACAAAATGTACGTGATGAACAGTGTTAACGATGTAATAGATAGACATAATTGAGAAGATAATACTTTACGAGTCAATAAAATATATCTTGAATAATAGCCGAGAGAGACATGTTATATTTACTAATCAAGTCAATATGACGTCCATAAAACTTTTTAAAGGTTTTAATGAGTTTAGTGCGCAAGTATCCCTGAAGTTGAAGCCTAGATGACGAATGCCTCGATATATTTAAAAAATCAGAATAAAAGGAACAAGCTCTCGTGTAACGTATTAGCTGAGACACAAACACTCCATAAGCTGGTGATATTGGAATGTTACTACTAATAAATGGATAGTTAACGGTCGGAAAGTCAAAGTCATCACGTTTATGGTACAATTTAACACTAAGTTTATGGCAATTGTCAAAATCGAGACGCAGATCCAAGTAGAAAGCGTGATTGTCATTGTCAGTAGTGTTTTTTAATTTCGAGCTCATCAGGATAAATGAATTCTATGTAATCACTAAATTTTGGATTGTTCAGTGATAGAACATTATTCCCTACACTAATAAATCATTGACACAGAACATAATAACACTATTACCTCCCTTTCCCTTTCCCTTCCCCCCCCCCCCCCATGGTAGAGCTATCCTCAAAAGTCTTGAACTTTAAGAAGGTAGGACTGTTCCATAGATACCACTTATTTTTTAAGGCTTTGTTTTGGGTACATTTTAAAAATATGAAATTATAGCTTTAATGGGATAGTCTATGTATTACAAGTTACAATAGTAAATGATAAATTTACACCTGAGGTTTTCCTTAAAAAAAACAAAAACACACCCATCTTTTTTTTCTTAAATTATGCATGAAAGATAATATTATAGATAAGCACATGACCAGAAAAACCCCAATATCATCAAACCTTAGGCAACCTCATGCAGTTCAGAAGAAAGACTTGCATGATATCATCACATAATTTATACTTTGTAATTTACATGTATCTAAAAACAGTTTTATTGAAATTTTTTGTTAGCATTGTTTTATTGTATATAGAAGTTTAAGTACTCTAATTAATAAGCATACAACTTGTTACATGTTTTATGTATTTAAGTATACTTGTATCCTGGAAGTTTTTCATATCTTTAATATAAAATGGCTAATCTGACAATAACTTCATTGAATGCTAGGGGTATGCGACAAACAATTAAACGTACTAAACCATTTCTTTGGTTGAAAGAGCAAAAATCGGATATATTTTTCTTACAGGAGACGCATAATATTAAAACCTATGAAAATAGATGGCAGCAGGAATTGGGTGGATCTATAATTTTTTCTCACTGTAGAAGTAATTCAGCTGGAACGGCTATTCTCTTTGTTACACAATATCATTTTTGGTCTAAAATGAAATATTATATTTTAATTCATATTTTATATTGTAATTTCAATTGTAACTCACGGTTAATGACATATTAAGTGACAGGTTAATTGCAAGTATTAATCTGTTGCAGGTGTGAGTTTATCTGATATAGTATTATGTAAGATGTATGGGTTATACAAACTTGTATCATCGAAGTGTATGGGGTGTTCCCATACACATTTAACTTAAGAAATATTTTGAGCTCTTTTCACCTATTTGTTCCAAACCAATTAACACTTAAAGAGCCATTTAATAACTGTGTTTTCAAATGTTCAATTCTTGTATCAAGTTGTCGATATTTCTTAACTCGAGGCCTTTTGGTACCACCAAATAATATCTGTGAAATGGTGATTTCGACATAGGATTGTTCTTGTTTTATTAAGTTAATGAATTTGTAAATATTAGGATGGCATGCTGTCATTTTATTCAACTTATAATGCCAACCTTCTACGTGGTTGGTAGTACGGGGCCCTGTTGTATCAAAATGGTTCCACACATTACGGCCATTGTTATCAACCCACTGCTCCGTCATATAATCAGTGAACCGCCCTATTTGTGGAATGTTTAAATCTACAGCTTCCAAAGCAAAGAACCAAAAATCCTCGATATCACACATTCTTATCAGAGGGATTAAGAGCTCATTAACGGTGAACACTCGTGAACAGTTCTTGAGTGACTACTTTTAAACAGACTATAGTTTTGATATAAGATTTAAGCTTAACGCTTGTTGTTTTAGAGCTAAGATGTGTGAATATTGTGGTAGAAACCGAGTAGTAGGTTCTTACAACGTAGAGTCTGGACGTAAAGTGACGAGTTGATGAGAAGAAGAGGTGTAGTGAGTCACGTGACAGGTGGTTTCCTCCACATTCCCCTCCTTCTTGTAGAACCAAGCTAACCCCCACGAAAAGGAACATTAAAAACAAATCTAACCCAAGTAGTTAAATCCATATGGAATATGTGTATAAAACAAATGTAGGAGTGTGGGAACAACAAAACAAAAAACCAAAAAAACCAAAAAAAAAACCAATACAGTTCTGGCGTGAAGAGAGCTGCTAAAAAGCGCGAACCCTCTAGCACGCGAAAAGCATCAGTGGGATCAATAAGACCGGTCATTTCCAAGGTGCCATAATAATAACCATCCACAGAATTAGAATGGGCACCAGGTACGTTTAACCAGGTTAAAAGGCGGAAGGTAGTGAGAAAAACAAATGTATAATTGAGTTTTATCACTCATGTTAAAAGGTGAATTAATTTTTATATACAATTAAGAATGTGTGTCATTTTTTTTTTATTTACAGAGGAACAGATAAAACCACCACCATTGTGAAGAATAGATAGGGCTGTTATACATAGTCCTTCAGATGAGCAGGCCTAGTTATAGTACGACCAGAACGACTGGTGGATCTCTCTCGAAACAGCACAGAAAGATCACCTTCATTAGGCAAGTTTAGACGAGTATCTTCAGATACTAATTCACCGGTGTCAGCTGATGTTTCCAAAGAGCATACTGAACCAACATCCGGCGAATCAAATATATCTGAAGTGGAGGCAACATGGTTGCCCATGGAAACCTCTTCACTTAGACCTTCATCTAAACCTATTTCAATGTCGGAGAGAAGATGGTGCCTCATTCTTTTCAGCCATAAAGGAAGATCCCTGTCTCTACATAATTTTAAACGATCATGGTGGACCACCTGTTCTTTATTTTTATTTCGTATCCAGTATACGGGTGATTGTGAACGTACAACTAAAAATGGACCCTGCCAAGGTGACTGCAGTTTCCGGCTTTGCCCGATTTTAGTCGAAAGATCAGCTTTATATACAATATCTCCCGGCTCAAAAATGTTAAAGTAAAGATTCCGATTATATAGATGCTTTTGGCGACCCTGATTGGTACGAAGATATGTACGCGCATGTTTATGAACCTCAGCCAAAGCCGAAGCTAAATATGTTACCCATTCATCAGGACCTTGCTTGGACGAAGAGGTATTGAAGGTTCCATACAGAATATCTACAGGCTGAAATACCTCTCGTCCCAACATCAGCATATTTGCAGAGAAGCCTGTCATGCGGTTAACAGTAGAATGCATGGACATTGCTAATATTGGAAGATTTCGGTCCCAATCTTTGTTCTTTTTATTAATATAGCATCTTATCATCTGCAGAATCGTACGATTAAATCGCTCTACCTGGCCGTTAGATGAAGGATGATAGGGAGTTGTACGTGTTTTGGTGATTTGAAGAAGATCACAAAAAGCTCGGAAGAGAGAACCATCAAAATCCCTTCCTTGATCAGTATGGACGACTTCAATTGGACACCCAAAAGTTGCAATAAAATGAATAAAGAACTTTTGAGCCACCAAAATAGCTGATTGCTCAGGAATCGCTGCCATCTCAATCCACTTGGTGAATTGGTCCACCATCACCAGTACATACCTGTTCCCCTGTTCACTCTCCTGGAAAGGCCCTAAAATGTCCAAATGTACACGTTCCATAGGAAAACCTGCATGGTACGTCCCAAGGGGTGCCCTGGCTTGCTTACTCGCTTTCTTATTAATATTGCAGGTGGAGCAGCCGGAGACATATTGGTGGCAGTCAGTGGACATACCTGGCCAGTAGAAGGACTGTTTCAACTTATGTAGGGTCTTATCTCTTCCAAAATGACCCCCAGAATTTCGGTTCTCAAAGAATGTGGCACAACCAGACAACGTCTAGCAGCGGGTATACCCTCCCAACGATAGTACAGAACCTCGTCGATTACCTCCAGTTGAGCTTGAAACTTCCAAAGCGTTCGCACACCTGGTGAACTAAGTTTGAGTTACGCTTCGGAAGGTGGACCATTGCTCAACCAGCTAAGCATTATATTTATCTCATTATCTGAGTGTTGAGTAGAAATGATATCTTCTTTATTATACATGTTGCACCAGTTTGTTTGCGTTTCTACTGTACTATCTAAAAGTTCATCTAAATTTTGATCGACCTGTGTTACATTATTGGTATCTGATGCACTCTTTTCTTTACATTCCAGGACCATATTTACAGCTAATGGTACAACATCATCAACATCCTGGTTGAATCGTTCCCACTGAAAGTGAACTCACTGACAATAGTTACAACCGCCACAAGGAAGATCCTCAATTTGAACACCAGCCAGATAGCAGTCACATTGATCAATGGAATTTGGGATCCTGGACAAACCATCAGCGTTCAGATGTTTTCGACCAGGTCGATGCACAATTTGCATGTTATATTGGGACAGTTCCTCCAGCCATCTAGCGAGCTGACCTTCAATATGCTTGAAACGTGTCAACCACACCAGGCTGTGATGGTCTGTACGCAGGAGAAATGATTTACCTAATAAGTAGTGCTTGAAGTGACGACAGAATTTCACGACGGCCAGAAGCTCTTTCCGGGTAGTGCAATATTTCTTGTGAGCAGGCAAAAGAACATGACTTGCAAAGCAAATAACCACCTCCTTCCCATCCTGCACCTGAGAAAGCTCTGCCCTTATTGTCTCATGGGAGGCATCTGTGTCCAATATAAACATTCCATCAGGTGTAGGAAATCGAAGACAAGGGGCACTAGTGACAGCCAGTTTCAACTTTTCGAAAGCAACTTGATGTTTGTCCAACCATTCGTATGGACCCTTGCAATTGTAAAGAGCATACAGATCAAGAGCAAGAGCTGCGAAATTCTGGACATGATCCCTGTGATAATTCAAGAAGCCCAGAAAAGATATCAACTGTTCCCGTGAGGTGGGAATTGGCCATTTTGAAACCGCCTCATGTTTAGCTGGAGTTACAGAAACCCCATTTGCATTGACAAGCTTCCCTAAGAATTCTACTTCTGTTTTAAAGAGAAAGCATTTTTTTGGTTTAAGCTTAAAATTTTGAAATCGAAATCTTTGGAACACTTCTTCAAGATTTTCAAGAATTTGTGAAATACTTTTACCAAGAACATGATGAGCATGATGTTCAGGTAGTTCAGGAATAGACCGATTGAAGAGGTCCTGTAAATGAGCTGGAACCCTCTTACAGTGCTGTTCAATCGAAAAATCCTCAACTTTTGAAGACTTTATAAATATTATGTTTCTTGGAGCTGAAGATTCACCAAACACATCTGCAGCGTCTTCCGCATTCGCCATAGGGGTTACAGGACTTGGATTCCGAGATTGATGCCGTCCACGGACATGCTCCTCGGAGTCCGAATCCGAATACAGTCTGGACCTCATAGCAAAGGAACCTATCGAATCGGGAAAGCTAGGAAGACTACTAGTCTGATGGGCAGGTGGACTATTACACTGAGGATTGGCTATGGGCATCATCGAATGTTGCTCCAAGGTGTCTGCTGGTGGAACCAAATGGCGTTCCTGACTTTGAGGATCATCTTTCCTGTCCCTGGAACCAGACCTGTAGATTCCATCTGGTGGAATGATATTTTTTATCTTGTCAATAGTGTTTGGGGTAGATGAACTAGGAAGAGCCATTGGGTCTACTGATTTTGGAGGTGAACGGATATAAGCAGGATCAAATGATGCCAGAGCTTCCGTTTTAGGGATGGTTAGAGAATCAACGCGTGCGTTGAATTCGCTTCTTAATTCCAAAATCTGATGTCCTATATTTTCTGCCAATTCAGAAAACCTTCGGTCAGTATATCTAGTAAAATCATTAAACATCCCCTTCATTTCGGACATAAAATTAGCCATGTCTGACTTGGTACAGAAACCACTATCAGCTCCCGTAACATCCTTTGATGGGAATTCAATGAAGTTAGACACAATGAAGTCTTCCCATTTTTCTTTGGATAAGCCTGGTGTCTCTAGCAACAACTGTAAAGTCAGCTGCCCATGCTTCTCCCTCAATGCTATTATTTTTTCAGCTTTTTGACGCCCAACATTTGGTAAATTTAACAATTGTTCTAAATTAGCAGTTTGCATATTTAAAGCCATTTTTATTCAGTCTTTAAATGTAAATGCCCCTTTAAATTTAATAAAGTGTAACTACCCCTTTAAATTTTATAAATTGATAATAAAATTGTATTAGAATAGAGTTTTAAATTAATTGTATTGTTATATTGTGCTTGTTGATATAGTTTGAACTGTATATAATTGAATAAACAATTGACCAACGTGAACCAACACCAAAATTAATTGATATCAGCTGAAGGTCACTGAGTGCTCAATTATAGTAAGCGTGGGGATGATAGTAAAACAATTGACCAATGAGATCACAGATTTTATGCACTTACTGTGATGAATGTCAGCGTAACCTGAGTAATGTGCGTGACAAAAATCTAAGTCGATTAGTCAATTATTATTAAGATTATATATATTATTATATTGTCTACGCCTTTATAATAAACTAATGTTACTTGTTAACAACCAATTTGAACATTCATAAAACCGGTAAATAAAATATTCACCGATTACTCGAACGCTATTGGCGGTAACTATGGTAAACAAAGGGGGGAAAAATGGCGTAGTAATACAATAACAAGTATTTATATATTTACGATGAAAAATACAGGTCTTATACTAATAATTACTCACTAGATAGGTTTCAATGTATACTGCTACTCCCAAAGATAGATATAAAGATAAAATAACCAACCTTATCTGTCTATCTTGAGGAACTATTTTTTACCTCGCACTGAATTATGAATGTACTGAATGAACTTCACGATCGTCGAAAACCAAAAGTTATATCATCGATCGGGAAATAATATTCTGTATTCTTATAAATAAATTGACTTTACTAGTGACTCAACGACTTATAACAAATCGAAAAATCGAGCGACGCCAGTTGTGGTAGAAACCGAGTAGTAGGTTCTTACAACGTAGAGTCTGGACGTAAAGTGACGAGTTGATGAGAAGAAGAGGTGTAGTGAGTCACGTGACAGGTGGTTTCCTCCACAATATATTTAATCAGTTTTCATTGTTCTGATCTCTAATACTATTAACTATGGGATTTGACAGCCATTGCTGGATAGTATATATAAAGCCTATTTTAGAGTTAGATAGGAAGGATAACAGGGACCAGAGACGAGAGTTAGGTCTTGGGGAGAACTAGAGAGAAGTCGGTCGGCTCCCAGACCATGGTGCTCTGCCCTTAGGCCCCGGAGCAGTTAGGTCTTCTGTGACCTAGGGAGAACATCTTTAGTTAGATATCTCCTGATCCAACCACCATATGTAAATATGTTATGCAGTAATAAAACATCTGTTTAATAAAATAAGTATGTGTTATGTTACATAAAATAGTATGTGTTATGTTACATCTTTCGAGACACGTGTGATGAGAATATATTATCAAAAATATTAGATTAAAACGGATATTATACTGCTGTTGTTATTAAGATATTTTACCAGTCTCTGTGAATTGATGCAAAATCTCGAAGAAGAATATGTTTCTAGCACATTTATCGTGGGGGGAGATTTTAATAACGTAATGGATGTAAATATGGATCGTACAGGGGGTAATTATAAAGTTAAGAAAAACGTCAGACAGGCAATATATAATATTATCTAAAAATTTAACCTCATAGATATTTTCCGAATTAAACATAATAATGTAAAAAAATATACATGGAAGCAAGGAAAACCCCTAATTCAAAGCAGGATTGACTTCTGGCTTATAAATATCTGGCTGAAACTGTACAGGATTATGTTAAAGACTGTAAAATACTAATTAATACAATAAGCGACCATTCGGAAATTTACATAAGTCTGAATCTTGTTGAATATAAACGAGGACCGGGATTATGGATCTTTAATATTAGTCTGGTTTTTGATAAGAATTTTTATAAATATATTGAACAATCTATAGAAGCTTGGTGTCATGAGTTCCATAATCGACTGGGCAGGGGGGGGGGTGTCATTGGGATTATTTAGAATTTAAAATTAAACATAGTACTATTAAGTATTGCAAAAAAAGAAACACGTTAAAGTTAGATTTAAAAATTACTTATTAGATAAGTTAGAAGGGTTAGAGGATGAAATAGAAACTATTGAAAAATAATATCAATTTCTATTAAATAGACTAGATCAGATTTACGAAGACGAAGCCAAGAGGGCTATATTGAGATCTAAAATTCAATGGTACGAACAAGGTGAAAAGAGCTCAAAATTTTTCTTAAATTTAGAAAGTCCAGAAAACAAAATATAACTTTGAATAGAATAACCCGGTCTAATGGCGAGGAAGTAAACCAATGTAATGATATATTAAGTGAAATTCATAATTACTATAAAACATTAATTATACCCTTCGTGTGACAATAGCATTAGATTTAATCTTAATATACTATTCAAAAAAAGTAGGGGATATTTGATTTTTAAGTGTTATTAAAGTCACCTAATGAAACTGACGAAGAAACAAATGACAAAATGAAATGAAGTTCACATTCATCGATTTATTCCAAATAATCGTTAGACTAAGTAAGACACAGACTGACCATTATAAGGGTAAAATGATACCCGGGGTCAAACAGCAAAGTTACCACAGCATCACAACAAAGGCAGTAACGGGTAAATCCTCCTCTGTTTGCCACACAAGCATTGATCCGACGTGGCATACTCCTAATGAGACGTCTAAGGTCATTTTGGTCCAGATTGTCCCATTCCTGTTGCAACGCAGCAGCAAGTTCTTGGACATTGGCAGGACGTTGTTGACGTTGACGTAACCTCTGTCCAAGCATGTCCCAGACATGCTCGATGGGGGAGAGGTCGGGACTCAGTGCTGGTCAAGGTAATGTGGTGATGTTCTGTTGTTGGAGGTAACCTGTAACGATCCTGGCCATGTGACATCTTGCGTTGTCATCCTGGAAGATGAAACGGCGGCCATGACGTCGTGCGAACGGCACAACATGGACTGCAAAGATGTTGTCCCGGTAGTACTGGCCTGTAACACGCCCTGCAACAACATGCAAAGCCGTTCTTCCAGCAACAGTGATGCCTCCCCACACCATAACAGAACCACCCCCAAATCGATCATGTCTGATGACGTTAACGTCTTGGAAGCGCTCGTTTCGACGACGCCACACCCTCCTACGTCTGTCCAAAAAATCAACAGTGAACCTTGACTCATCTGAAAACATCACGTTGCTCCAGCGTCGATTATCCCAGTGTTGACAATCCCTACACCAACGACGTCTTGCCTGAATGTGATGATCTCTCAAACAAGGGATCACGCGAGGGCGCGAAGGTGACCCCTATGCAGTCGATTCCGAATCGTCTGGCCACTCACTCTCAAACCAGTGTCTGTTTGAAGACGAGCGCTGATCTGATTTGCTGTGATGACACGATTTCTCAAGGCCAAGGTACGGATAAATCGATCCTGGGCTTGAGTTGTCGACCTGGGCGTGGTCTGTCCTGTACATATTGTGTATTACGGTATCTGGACCATAGCCTGCTTATGACAGACTGAGAAACATTCATCGTCCGCGTCACAACCGCCTGTGTTGTGCCGATCTGTAGCATGCCAAGTGCACGTAACCTTTCATTTTGGGTAAGCCGACGCATATCAAAATTTGTTTTCTGGTCACTAAAACAATTAAACTGATGTTTCCACCCTGGAATTCAATGCCACAATGACTGTAACATTCAAAGTCAGAGTCGTGCAAATCTTGGGTTGGACCCCCATGATGATCCCAAGCATCACCTGCATTCCATGTGGTAGCTATTGGTGCGTTTGGGCGTCACATGTAACTAGAAATGTTTCTTCTGTTAGGCTCTATAGTGACTTTTTTCGTAGTCATTTGCATATTTTAGTATTATGCCCCCAAAATCAAATATCCCCTACTTTTTTTGAATAGTATATAATCGATGCCTGGCTGTATCTTTATATTTTTGAACCAATTTCATTCATCAGAGTTATTCCCAAACTACTGTACCTTATAGTGAACTGATAACAAAAATATACACTAAGGAGCTCCACGGAGCGAAAACGTTTTGTGAAGATAATATACGGTGAACGCCTAAATTGCCAGTTATGCGCTTATATATATACACACTGATTTCTAACTGTGTACTCCAATACTCATCAATAATAACATACATTCTCTACTCATCTCTAACCAACTCTATTGGATACAATTTTTGTAAAGGTCGATTCATAAATATTATTTTGCCCTGTTTGTTCTGAACTCTTACAACAGCGGATCGCACGTTATTATCACGACCTGGTAAAATTATATCAACTCTTCCCATTTCCCAATTTAAGCGGGATATTTTATCATCAAATACTAACACAATATCACCCTCACGTATGCTAGGACCTGTTTTAACTCTGGAACGATGATGCTCGCGTAATTGATAAACATAGTCATTCCGCCATCTTGACCAATAATGATTTATAATGGTCTGCAAGTATTTCTTGCGCTTGCAGAATTCAGAAGATCTATCACCAACTACTTTAGGATTCGGAGTAAACAGCGGTTCAGACAATATCCTTCTTCCCAATACTAAATGCGAGGGTGTTAAAGGCTCTATACAATCATCGCTAAGATATGTAAGAAGACGCGAGTTTAAAACGTCTTCAATGTCCACTAATAAAGTCAGTAGCTCCTCATTCGACAAATGAGCATTACCTAAAGATTTTTTCAGGCATCGTTTAGTTGAACGCACCATACGCTCAAAAATTCCGTCCCACCATGGAAATCGTTCAATATTATAACACCATTTAATGTTCCTACTATTTGTAAAGGCTCGAAGTTCAGCACTCTTGACAACCAATCAATTGTCTGTATTCACTAAGGTTGGTACCCACGCCTTCCAATAACGCGTCGAAAACTCCTAATAAAAGAGGAAGAACTAGCATGGAAATACAATTCTTGCACCAGGTGGTGATATTCTCCACATTTCTTCCTTCTCTTTCGTCTTTGGTTCCACAAATACAAAAGAAAGACTTCCTCTGTGTCACTGTCAGACTCCATGATTGCAAATGATAATATTATGCTATCTCTAACAGACAATTCAGCCTTTGAACGGCAAAATGCGGATGCGGATACGTTTATGGATACGGATGTAGTATGAACCTAGCTTTATTCTCGAATGTTGACAACGCATCCAGACTAATTTTCTGGATGATAGAAACTATAGCTCGTTTTCCGTATGCGCGTTCTCCCGAGTCTGTTCACCGGCGAAAAAGTCAATCTTTTGGACCGTTTCTCAAGGAGACCTCAAGTTCTGTTATTTTTCATTGTCGTGTGTAAGTGTGAAATCCCCTGCTCAGTATTGTGTTTGAAATTTCCACACACGGCGAATAGGCTGTATTGTTAGTCTTCTTACCTAAACCTTATTTCGCCCAGTGTCATGTGACTACACATCTCACGTCAAAAGGCAACACCTAGTAACTTACTCTTTTCTTATTTTGAGAAAACAAAGGAAAACATAATGAATGAATATTTTAACCCCAGTTTACCCATTGCTTTGGCTATTGGGTTACCAGGTTTATCTGTGGCATACTAGGCAAATGAAGGAAGTTGCTAGATTGTGTCATGGGTGTAACTTCTTACAAAATCAAAAAACAGAAGTACATTCCCTAGTAACTATACATTTTGTCCTAACTCAATTTTGACAAAAAGTGAGTTACTAAGTGTTGCCTTTTGACGGGAGACATGTACGAGTGAGTTGAATTCTGTTTGTCTTCCACAAGCCCACAGCATTTCAATTGTCCTTTAAACGCCAGTATATAAGATAAATATACCAATGTCCAAAACCAAAATATAACGTCTTGCATGAGGAGAGGAAAATGCCGTCTGAGATATGATTCGTATGAGCTTGCGCCGTGATTCGATACCTTTGTGTACCTTTATCGATTTCACGATCTGTGTTTTATACACTTAGGACAAGCAATAAATCGTTAAAAAGAAATATCACCGAAAACCAATACAAAGTATCATTGGCAGTTTTTATCAGGTCTAGGAATTGGACGCCGTTATAATAGCATATTGGAACGGTGATACCGCTATTATTAGCTGTGGAACATTGGATATTTATTTGATGATGTGATACAGTTTCAAAAGAGGAAAGTTCAGATATTTTCTCCCCAGCTTTGTTTAAGTAAATACTTGTTAAAGAAATCCGTACACCGCATTAGTGCTCAAATTTTGGTGTTCATATACGAGATCGAATTTAAGGTAATGGATTCAATTATCGAACAATAAACCAAACCTTCAGGGGGCAGTGGAGTGGGTCGATGAATCAGAAGGATATTTCCCATTATTTACAAATTTACCCAAATTAAGAAAATAATTATTCTGTTTTTAATTTATTTTTGAATATATTTACCAAACTATAGAATTTATTTTATTCATTTTGAAATTTATTTTTTAATATAAATACGTAAATCTCTTTATCCCTCAAATTGTAGATCTTAATACATATGTATATTCCTTAAACATAAGAAGAGTTCCCACGCGGTTCGTAACAATGTAAAAGTGTTCCAGAATGGTTTTTGAACTCCTGGTCAACTATACGTGAACATCTGGATTTTTTATTACTATAGTTGCTGTCACCAGCATTTTTAAAAATTAAACTAGATCTTGAAATTTGGATTTTTCGGAACTCGTCTAATAGTTAAAAATTTGTTATTCGCGCTTTAGTAGCTGTCCACAACGTTTTTGCCGCTTGGCGAAATCTGAAATTTAAGCATTCGATTTCTCTTCGGTGGCTACCTCAAACTATGCAACAGAATCTAGAAACCTCAAACACTTCTACCATTCCATAAAATTTTGCAGTCGTGTTTTTGTATGTGTCAGTGGGTGTGGTTACTTATTAACTTGCCTACTATTTGAGAATTTGTGAAGTGCACATTGCTTTATTGATTGACCTCAGCATTTCTGTTGTAGCGATACCCAGCCCCTGACCGACAATGGCGGCTCTAATGGTGTTATCAATAGTTTTAGCAACGATAATTACAACAGAAACAACATCTTTTCTGAAAGTGAATCTGAATTCTGTGAGGCAGTTGAATTTCACGGATATTTTAAAAGTAAGGGGTATTTTAGAATGCGCCAGTACCTGTTCGCAGAGTTCAGACTGTGAGGTTTTGGTGAATGACAGTGGCAATTGTTATTTTATAAATTTGTCAACTAAGAAAAGAATTGGTGCGATAGAAGTGTCTTCTCTTCATGTAAATACTCAACTAATAGGTAAGCATGTTCATTATATATTTTTTCATATTGTTTACCAAGTGACTAAATCGCTGGTTCACTAGAACAATAAAAGTTGTCCGGTCTGTTTGGTTATTTGCCTACAAATTGCCACGAGGTGCAACTTGATATAGTAATACTAAATTACTATACAATGTAGTGGATGGTGGGAGGGGTGCCGAATGGTTCGCATGTTGTATCATAAGGTCTGTCATTGAGGTAACTGGCGTGGTTTCGATTCGCTGGATGTACATGAAATAAAACTGAACCACATAATAGTTCCGAAATGATATAATTTGTCAAATGGACGTTAAACCCCATTCCTCTCTCTCGCGATTTATACACCGAGCTAGAATAATGTCAAGTAGGACATAATTTAAGCTAATTAGGCACTCGTCACCCATGGAAAACCAAACTGCTCTTGTGTCAAGCCATTAGTGTGTTGGCGTGCATGGAGCAGTACGTGCACGCACTCACCAGCCGTATTACCGAATCCGTGCTGGCTTGTTATTCGGGAATCGAAAATAATGCATAAAGAGCTAGTACTTACTTTGGGATTCGACATTCGGCACTAAATCAGACCGGACAACCATGTCATCGCCACTTTCGACACTTATTCGGTTCGTTATTCGGGATTCGCACCGGGCTGCGATATCTTGCTCCCGGGTGGAGGGGGTCGAATGGTTAGCGTGCGCGCGCTGTATCATACGGCATGCCATTGAGACAACTGACGTGGTTTCGAATCCCCGGTTGCACGTAACAAGAAGTAGGGTCGCCTGTCCAACCTCGTGGGTTTTCCCCCGGTACTCCGATTGCCCACTGCTAAGACCCCTACGCGCAAGCGAATTAATGAAATAAAATTGAACCATATGTTAGTCCCGTTTGTGTCGAGTGGCCGTTAAACCCCATTTCTCTCCCTCTTGCTCCCAGCTCCGCTATTACCGAATCATGTGATAAGGTGTTCTGGCTCGTGATGTCCGGTGAAAATGTCATCATGTCGGGTTGTCGATTTATAAAGGTCAACATGACGACATTATACCCATTTGTTACCATAGATACATGTATGCTTTATGCCATTGGACATGCCCCACCCCACTTGCGTTTTGAGAATTGCCCCTTTATATCATTTTAATGTTTATTTGACTCAAATCGTTCGTTCGTTCCGGGAGTTGTACGTCCTAGTACACCAAGGATGATATCATGGACAAGAATCAGGTCAGATCTTATCCGCCTTTGTATTCCAGTATATGGATATTTGTTTTTAATGAAAAGAATCGGATTTCACATTAACATAGTACAGTCGTTGCTTTGTAAACCAAATATACCATTATTGCTCCTGTTGTTTTTTTGTTCCTGCTTCCATATTAATCTAAATCGGATTATAAGCTCACATTATTTTATTTTATCTTAATCCGATTATAATCAAATATATTTTAATACGTTTTCCATTGTTTTTTGCAAATAATTTTGTCATGGTTTTTTTTGTGTACATGTCCGATTATCTCTTAATCCGATTATAAACAAATATGTTTTAATAGGTTTTTCATATTTTTTTGTAAATAATTTTGTCATGTTTTTTTGTGTTCATGTCCGATTAACGGATTTATACAAACTGAACTGTAACCACCTTTAACCAAGGAAGCGCATGTGGCGAAACGAAATAAGGCATAATGTCAATAGTATAGGGGTGGGGGGCCTGACCAGGACAGCTGCCTAGTCGTTTATTTAAGGTTTATTTAATCCCTGGTTTTTTTAATATGAACCATGTAAAACGAAGTAAAATCAAATTATAAAACATACTAATTTTTGGATATGGCGGTCCATCAGGGCAGAGACCTTTTCTCGAAGTTTGAAGACCACTGAATACCATTCAATTCTCTTTTAACTTATCAAACTTCAAAATAGATTGTGATGGATTTTTTTTTATTTCACAGATAAATGTACCAGTCAAGTTTATAAAACCTTTTTAAAAGACGGATTCTGTTGGAAAGAATACAATATAACTTCTGATTGGTCAACAGCAAATACCACGTGTGAACAAGATGGCGGAAGGTTGATTTTGATGCGCAAATGGGAAATGGATATGAAAATATTGCGACTTGAAAGTATGAACTTGACTGGTGGGTGTAATATACGATTAATCATAGTTATGATTATGTATGTTCAATATTTATGTTCAATCATCGCTTCCTAATAAAGATGAATTATATAAGGTTTAGACAAAAAGCTGATAGTTCACAAATAGAAAATACAAAATGAATATACATTTATTCCAAATTTTATTCAAATTACCCTATGCTGGGCCAAGTTATTGATGTTAGAAGATGTAGCGTATTGTATCGCATGGAATTAACCATCTGTGTTGTACTTGTGGTTTTGACCCCTCTGACTTTGTATCGTTGATGACAGATTAAACATCCATAGGTGTACAAATGTGTTCCCATTCGAATATTGTTCACAATAAGAAGCAAAATAAATAAGATATGTTTACAGGATCATTTTGTTATACGAAAAACTATGTGATGCGTTTTCTATGGCGCTCAGTATATTTCTGAATCTCGTGGGTGTCCAAATCCATTTAAATCTCGGCCATCCGATGTTCTAGTGAGTTGATTATCAGCTTGTCATGTGAATCAGTATTATTACGAGGTCCATAGTTGGATAGCTGGAATTCGATGGGGGGGGGGCGTGAAATTTACCTTACATCACACCGCCATCCAACAGATGGGTATGAAAGCGCCAGGTAATCTTCGTTGCCGGTGCCTTTCTTGCAATGGTTCGATTGGTGCAGAAAACCTCAGTCCAGTTTTGATTTGTTAAACTCAATTGTGCTTCTATATTTCAGTCAAAAAATATTTTATGGGAGGCAATGACCTGGACATAGAAGGGATGTGGGAGTGGAATGATGGATCGCCTTTGTCCTTGACAGACGGTTGGAATGTGGGCCAACCGGACAGCAAGCAGGGCACCGACAACGAAGATTGCCTGGCGCTTTCATACCCATCTGTCGGATTTTTCGATGCATCTTGCCAGAAACCCAAAGCTTTCATTTGTGAGATAGAACTCTTTTGAAGACGCCCTAATGGTTTGGTGTGTAGGCCCTGTGGTTGTTTATGATAGCGACCTTAGTGTTAAGTGGTTTGGTGTGTAAGCCCTATGGTTTGTTGTGGGAGGGGACGTAGGGATGTCGTAACCTTTTTGTAAGTGACTAGGTAATACGGTTGCGTAGACGTTATATTGCAATATTTACGACAAATCAATGTGAGTAAAACACAGATACTATTTCGTTTTTTTTTTTATAGGTCAAAATTTCGTTTTACTTGTCTTTGTTAAACTAGGATCTGGAAGAGTTAACAGAACACAATTTTTATGGGAAACAATTCCTGGCTTTAATTTGTGACTGCCACATAAAAGTATGTTCTGTAGATGTGTTCCCCAACCATATGAAGATTATCTGGAAGTGTTGTTATATAACCAGCGTTTTGGGTGATGTGGGGGATAAGCCAATGAAACGGTCCGTCATGGCGAGGTGCACGGAACTGTGATTATCCCACGAGAAATGTCAACGCTGATTGGTTAATCAAATGCTTGACGGCATACGGTCAAAAGCGGCTCGTATGACCTCTGACGCTACCTCCCTCTACAACGGATCAGATCTTTATGTAGCAGAGGTCATCGATTCCGTATTTCAATCAGATTTGGAACATAATCTACATTATTTTAGTTGGAATTGATTTTAAACTTTATACTTGACTAATCATGGTATTTATAACTCTTTATGTGACTATATGTGACAATGTATTGCATTATTTGACCGTGTTTTATTATTTGACTGTGTTGTATTATTTGACTGTGTTGTATTATTTGGCTACGTATTGTACTATTTGACTATGTATTTTATTATTTGACTATGTATTGCATTATATGGCTGTGTATTGTATTATTTGACTATGTATTGTATTATATGGCTGGTTATTGTATTACTTGACTATGTTTGTATTATTTGAACTATGCATTGTATTATATGACTATGTATTGTCGTATTTAACTAAGATTATACTTGAAAGTGTTCGTTATGAAACTCTATTTTTTACTTTGCATGGTATTAAACTCTATATTTGTCCATGTTTATATTGATTGTTGTGTAGTTATTTTAAAATATATCAAGGTCTATTCTTATGTAAATCTAGGATGTTGTTATCAATACTTCAGCAAGTAGACCGGGCCCTTAGTTCACGAAGCATTCTCAGACTTAAGTTAAGAATTTACTCAAAATTGTTTGCCTTATTTTAACTAAAATATAGACATTTATAAATGTTTGTTGTCTTTTAAGATGTTTCAAATACACGAATAAAAACCTATGTGCAAAGTTTTCAAAGACATTTCTCATAAACAGTGATTGGAAGTTGAGTAAATTCTTGACTTTGGTCTGAGAATGCTTTGTGAACTCGGCCCCAGTGCGTCGTTGTCTTATGACCGTGGTTCTTTCGTAGTTTCATTCCGCTCTACTCCACTAAGCCCTTGGTTAATCCTTGGGGAGACACGTTTTCAAATTATCCGCTCTGATGATTGTCCTTTTTATCAACCAATGCCATACATCATTCAGTAAATGAACATGATTGTTGTTGTTGGTGTTTAACGTCCGCTTCCACCGAAGGTGATATAGCAGACAAGTCTTATTTTTCATTTTCATTATGTTAGCGCCCGCAAAGGGTTTTTGCTGTGGGAGGAAACCGGAGTGCCCGGAGGAAACCCACGAGGTTGAGAAGGAGCCCCTATCTCCATGCCACATACGCTCACACCAGGGCTCGAAACCACAGCCGCAAGCCAGAGGTGACCGGCCAGACCACTAGGCCATCCCAACCCCCCATGAATATGGTTATCTACCCTTATAAAATCGATGGTCAAACGACTGGTTTGTAAACTGTGTTTTGATTGGTTGGTAACCCTTACCTACAATCAAGACAGATTATTTGAGATCGTGGAAAGCCTATTGATTAACCCAGGGTATAGTCGAGTAGAACAGAATGACAACACCGGGGATACCGTCGATACTGAGGATGCTAGAAACCATGTCTTGGATAAACTGTTTAGACCAAACTTCACGTAACCCTCTTTCTATGGGAGAGGGGGGGGGGGGGCGAATGATTAACGCGTGCTCGTGGTATAAGAAGGTATGTCGTGGAGCCAAGGTCTGTCGAATTCCCGCTTGAAAGTGACAAGGTGTAATGTCACAGATTTTGTGATTTCACACGCACACGTTAAACCACCAGACCATTCAATATAAAACAATAATAAAATAAGAGTCAAGGTCCCAATTATAACCTAATTTTCATTATTTATTGTATGACAATCAGCAGCGACTGGAGTTTCACGCGGCAAATATATTTGTGTAGTATAAATAAATAGCTATAGAACTTCAATCTTATTTCGTTTTGTTTGTTATAGTTCGAAATTTCGTTTTTTTACTACACCAGGATCTGAAAAAGTGGTTATATAACCCGCGTTATGGATGGGGTGAGGGATTATCCAATGAAACCATCTGTTACGGCGACCTCTTGGCGTGCGATGGAGGGGACTCTGGGCAAACCACCAGAAACCTCAACGCTGATTGATTAATCAATGCCTGGCGTCCTTAGGTCGAAAGCCGTTCGTGCAACCTCTGACACGACTTTCCACTACCGGTCAGATCTTCATTAAGCCTAACCCACCG
The DNA here is from genome assembly GCA_948474765.1 of Patella depressa. Taxonomy (NCBI): domain Eukaryota; kingdom Metazoa; phylum Mollusca; class Gastropoda; family Patellidae; genus Patella; species Patella depressa. The sequence continues at coordinate 5,701,063 of OX419720.1, forward strand.
AAAGTGAAAACGTAATAAAGATCTGTATTTTAATCAGATCGATAGAATTTATAATGTTAGGACCTTGGCTTTATACTATAGAATATAATATGTTTGGTGGACAGTGTTAGCTTCCACAATACACCAGCTGTAACAGTTAATGTTACTGTCTTATACCCGTTACCTCCACTTCACACAGAGTGAGAAATGCTGTTGGTTTTGATATCCTGATAAATCTGCCACTTGTTGCCTGATCACATTCAAATGTTCTCACGGTACATCCAAAAACACCGGGTATAAAAATACACAGTTGAGAAGTAGCATTACCGACTTGAGGATCTGAATCATACACCATTACACTCACATCTGACAACCGTTCACCAAGACCTGAAATAAATACAAAACAACTCCAGAATGACCACCACCACCAGCAATACCACTACTGCTACTGCTACTACTACTATTACTACTACTATCACTTACCTACACTCCCACCAGACAACCGTACAACATCTGAAATAAATACAAAAACAAGTACTACTATACTACTACTACTACTACTATTACAAACAGCTATACAGCTAAATACTACTTCTTCTACTATTACTACTACTAATAATAATAATACTTCTACTACTACTACTACTATTACTACTGATGTATTCAACTGTAAGTCGGGGAGATGTGAAGATGACTTACGTTGTTTCGCGTCATATCTGTTAGATATAGTTATACTTGTGATAAGATACATCCATTCTAGATCTACTTGCCACCAGGGATTGTTGTCATGGTAACCAGAATGTTGACAACTGGACGTCGAGGTCAGGTTGCCATCCATGTTTCCGTCAACAGCCTTACTAGAGTTGCTATCATCATCAAATGTTGAGCTTTGTACGGTTGTTTTTCCCAAAGCAATGTTGTCACCCTCTGAAAGATAGTGTGACAGTAATAAATAAAAGATGAATGCACTTCTTTATGACTAGTCGAAAATTCCAGCTACGCCTTGATAAAAATCTTAAAACCTAACCAGTTGAGAGTTTACAAAGTTCAGTTGACAAATGTATTTGGGTGTGTGTTTCTTTATAAACAGCCAGTTCAGTAAAGTCTCTGAATACACACTCAATTTGGTAGGATGTCTCTCAGTAAAGGGACAGTTTTGGAGGATGTCTCTTTATAAACAGTCAGTTTTTAAGATGAATTTTATGAAGGGAGGATGTCTTTTTATAAACTTAGTAATATGTCTCTTTAAAAACAGCTAGTATGATTGGATGTCTCTTTATAAACAGCTGGTGTGATTGGGTGTCTCTTTATAATGTGCTTACATGACGGGTCCATCCACAACGTTAGGACATGGGTGATGATAATAATAGTTCATATTCTCACATAAAATTAGGCGGGTGCAGTGGGGATGAAATTACAATATATCTATCTCACCTGGTAATTTCTTACATTCGTATCTGTTATTAAAGGTGTAACTTGTTTGATTCACTAAAACAAGGTTTAAACATGGTCAATTAACATATAACACATTGTTGATCCTGTTCTGTAACAGTTTATAAATACAAAAATATAATTGACATCATTGATATATTTACTTCATAGAATGAATGTTCGATAATCATAGACAATATGTAATCATAGTACATAAATACAGTATATCATTGATACTGATCGGAGAGTACACTCATAGTACAGAATACAGTATATAAGTAATACTGATCGGAGATCGTAATCATAGTACGGATTACAGTATATCATTGATACTGATCGGGGAGTATACTCATAGACACACCTCCAGTATATAATAAATACTGACCGGAGTATATTATACTGGATACTGATCGGAGAGTATAATCACAGTACAGAAATACAGTATATACGTGATACTGAGGGGTAATCATAGTACAGAATGCAGCAGATATTGATCGGAGAGTGTAATCATAGTACAGAATGCAGCAGATATTGATCGGAGAGTGTAAAATAGTACAGCAATGCTTGATAATGAGGAGGTAATCATAGACATACTTCCAATATGAAATGGATGTTGCGTTCAACCACTTCCTATTTCCGACATCGTATCAAAGATGCAGGAATACGCAATAACACAGTCAACGCTCAAATCCGCTCAATTTATTTCACCCAAGCCTAAATTAGATTAAATAAATAATCTTTCTAATATTTTTGGCACCCCTGAACAAAACTAAAATGTACACGTTATAATTCTCCAAATCGCAGCGGAATTAGGTCGGTTTTAACGTCCTAAAGTTCTGCCCCGACAGATCTAATGAAGACGGGCATATACAGTGTGCTATGAACGAAGGTATGCACAGGCAGTGGCACTATGGCCTACTCTTGTATCGAGTTCTAACTGTCGATGTGTACACGGACCCTCGGGTTTCTGTCCCATCCGAACGAATATGCGGTGTACCTTGCCGGGGTTGCTGTCCTGCATCACTCACAAGGTTGGAGCCAAACTAGAAAATTCCAATGAATGTTCTCGGTCTAATAAAGATGGAACACGAGGTCCCCCAGGTTAGCGCGCCAATGGTAATAGTCTAGAATACTTACTAGGGGTGCCGTATATTTCCACTTCACAAAGCGTTAAGAAATTAGACTTTTCGATAGAGATCTTTACAAATCGTCCTTGGACGCCATCGTTACACCTGATGACGTTTTTACCAATAGTGTAACCAACCACAGAAGCACAACAGTTAGCTTCTGAAGAGTTGTTTATCTTTGGATCAGAATCATAGACTTCATAATTAACGTCATGGAGGCGTTCAGCTGGCAATAAACGGAAATAACATTGAGAAATTGAAAAATAACCCAACAATATTAACGTGGAAACTACGTCATGAACATGAGATATAGCTTGAATAAATATATACTCGAGTTGACGTTTACATTGAAACTACGTCACGAATATGGAATAAGCATCCATCTTGAATATAGGTTAGTATAAACATCGGTACTTAAAATAAAATTCTAACCCCTAGTACTATAAAATAAAACAAAACCCGGTACGAACAATCCAAACCATTAGTCAAAATTCGAAGTCCTAAAAAAACGGCCGAGGCAAAATAGTGTAATCAGCAAATGGAATGTTCATCCTGTACAAAATACACGACAAACAGCGGTAACAGGTGTCTAGTAGAGTAAGCTTACCCTGCCTGGCGCGTGGGACTTTGCTCCGGTTTGCTCATTACACTTTTTCAGAGATTATATAAGGATTATCACCCTTATGTTAAAAATTGTTTGACGATGCAGCGCATGACGTCAGCTGACAGACTTTTGCCATTTTGTAGACAACCACCGTTAAGGTCGATATCTGAATATCTGTTAAGTCTTTTGTTTTCATTTTGAGTGAAATCTGTATCATTAATTACAGACCTGGGAGTGGACAGCGGACTCTAATGCCCCACCCACTCCCTTGGGCCAATTCACTTGAGTTGAAACTTGTTTATTTAGTGCAATGTCTGTGTAGTTTGTCGTGTCCGCAGGTTTGTCTTCGGCGCTTATTATTACAATAAATAACCTTGTTGTTATAAACGGATAAACGGACATAACATATTTACTGCAGATTACTTACATCCATAATAACCATAGATACATCATGATTATTTACAATCTAAATAACTATAGATACATCACGATGAATTACAACCTTAATAACTATAGATACATCATGATGAATTACAACCTTAATAACTATAGATACACTATGATAAATTACAACCTTAATAACTATAGATACATCATGATGAATTACAATCTGTGTAACTATAGATACATCACGGTGATTTACAACAAAAATAGCTATAGATACATCATGATGAATTACAACCTTAATACTTATAGATACATCATGATGAATTGCAACCTAAATAACTATAGATACATCATGATGACTTACAACCTAAATAACTATAGATGCATCATGATGAATTACAACCTTAATACTTATAGATACATCATGATGAATTGAAACCTAAATAACTATAGATACATCATGATGACTTACAACCTAAATAACTATAGATGCATCATGATGAATTACAACCTAAATAACTACATATACATCATGATGACTTACAACCTAAATATCTATAGATACATCACGATGAATTACAACCTTAATAACTATAGATACCCCACGGTGACTTACAACCTAAATAACTAAATACATCATGATTATTTACAATCTAAATAACTATAGATACACCATGATGACTTACAACCTTAATAACTATAGATACATCATGATTATTTACAATCTAAATAACTATAGATACATCATGGTGACTTACAACCTAAATAACTACATATACATCATGATGACTTACAACCTAAATATCTATAGATACATCACGATGAATTACAACCTTAATAACTATAGATACATCACGGTGACTTACAACCTAAATAACTATATACATCATGATTATTTACAATCTAAATAACTATAGATACACCATGATGACTTACAACCTAAATAACTATAGATACATCACGATGACTTACAACCTAAATAACGATAGATACATTATGATGAATTGCAACCTTAATAACTATAGATACATCATGATGACTTACAACCTTAATAACTATAGATATGTCATTATTATTTACAACCTAAATAACTGAAGACACATCATGATTATTTACAACCGAAATAACTATAGATACATCATGATGACTGACAACCTAAATAACTATAGATGCACCATGATTACTTACAACCTAAATAACCATAGATACATAATGATTTCTTACAACCTAAATAAATATAGATACATTATGATTACTTACAACCTAAATAACTATAGATACATCATGATGACTTACGACCTTGTTGCTAAATACACTACGATTAAATACCCGTCATGTGTAAGATAAATCATGATATTTTAGTTTTAAACTTTACTTTAGATACACCATAGTCACTCGCGGCCATGATTACATTATGCGCAAGATAAATCATGATTTCTTATGCTCATAACTACTAAAGATGAATCAAATAGTCTCATCTGATATAAAACTAGTTTAAACGGTAGCTTCCATGTTAACCAAAATAGAATGCCTATACTTACGATAATCAGCCTCGTTGTAGACCACTATGAAATGAATTAGAAATGTTTCCATCAAATCAACGAGAAACCAGGGTTGATAATCGTCTTTCTTTGTTTGAAAACAGGTAGTTGTGTTGTTATCAACAGCTGCTGGGGGTGGATGTAATATACCCACAGAGCTTGCTGGTGGTGATCCTAAACTAACCAAGCTACTTCCTGCTGTAACCAAAGGTAATGAAAAAAAAAACCTGTAGTATAATTACATTTCTATATTAAGCATTTTGGATATTAGTCGGTATCTAAGCTCCGCTTTGCGCTTCAGAGAGAAGACGAGCAATAATCAGATCAAGACAAGAAATAATCAGTGCGAAGCCAAGCCATCCAGTCACTTCTTTGTTTCGCCTTGTTCATTTATTGCCTTCCTGATGTTAAGTCATGACGATTCCAAGCATCGAAGAAGCGTGGTTTCTTGCCTTCGCATCGATGTAAGTCTATAACGGGAGGGCAAAGGCCAGAGGCCGCCACGGTCCTGTATCTGTGCACTCCTATTGTTCAAACGTTATCTTTCGGTTTATCCAGGACCGTGTATGACTTTAAGGACCTCGGCTTACTGTCTTCATCTTGGCAATCAGTTAAAGTGTAGACAATGGGGGGCGAAAGGATATCATAGAAAAACAATTTAAACAATTCAGTTTGAGCCATCTGGATGAAAAATTCAACAAAATCGCCACATAAGAAAGTTTCCATAATAGTACTTACCTGTACTCACCGAGAAAACTTTCATTCCAGGATCGGCATTACTTCCAAGTTCTTCAACATTTCCGTTATAAAGATGACATTCTTTTCTTTGTTGATGAAAGGCTAAAGCCAGACACCGGGGTTCGATTTTACAGGCAAAGAAACAAGCAAATTTTGAATCCTTCGACAGAGATTTTAGTGCTGAGTCAGGTATCACGTTTTCGAAAAATTGCTTAAATCTCAACCAATAATGGGGACAACTAGAATTTAAATTTTTCATCTGGTATCCAATGAAAAAGACTGTCAGAAGAACCCGAAGTTCCGGAAACATTTTGTAAATTTGTGTAAACGAATGTTGGTTATGAGTCTTAAATCAAGTATTTGAATAAAGTATAAAGAGACCCCGTCGTGGTGACTGGATTCTCTAATACCCCCTGTTATTGACTGATGTTAACAGCATTGGCTGAGTTGAACACCAATGAAGAATCTGAGATGGACACCACTGAAGAGTCTTGAGTTGATTTGAAGAGTCTGGGTTAATCACCACTGAAGAGTCTGAGTTAAGCACCACTGAAGAGTCCGGGTTGAAAACTTCATTAAGAGTCTACTGAACGTTCCTTGACTTTGGCAAGGAGTCTTTGCTTGGCAACTTGAGAATTAAACGGATTGGGTTTTAGAAAGGACGCGGTAAATAATACCTGATTTAACAAGGGTGTAGGGGGTTTAGCAGATCCATGAACCATGTAGTCGCTCCAGCAAAATTTGACTCTGTGAAAATATCATTCAAATATATGTAGTATACATATATCCATAATTCAGGGTTACTTAAAGTAAGAGCTGATTCTGTCAGATGCGCAGCTTTTTCGCTTGGCCTGGAATGTCATTCCATTTATGAATCAGACATGGATTCACATCTCAAACCCATAATCAACTCTCTAGAACATCGGGTGTTTGAGATTTTAGACTGATTTCACACGTCTGTCAGTTAATAATTTAGATACAGTTAATAATTTAGAGTTTGTTTGATGTCATTTACAACGGTAGCAATGACAATGGAGACTACACCGTTCTTCAAAAGGTCATACCTGTGCACGCCAACACCCTATTTGCGTGACAAACCAGTCAACTCCCTAACCGCGTGACAAACGGTCGTATCTTTGTTAGTCGTTTACTTACCTTACGGTCAGTCGTAGCGAATGGGTGGTCGAATGTAAGGTAGGCAGGTCTGTTTTATTGCCGAATAACATGCTGACTCGTTTTTGTCACTGACAAATTCCGAATAACATACTGTCTCGGTATTTGTCATTCGCTAATCTCGAATATATAAAAAAATATGTCAAATTCACATTGCTGCGCCTGATATGACACAGGGTCTTGACGGATGGGACAAAAACCGGGAGTCGCGCGTACACCTTTCACAGTTGGAATCGACTATGTGTATATCCCAATAATACCCCCCATAGCACATTCCATGGCGTATGCTCTACTTCATTAGGACGATAAACACAATCAAAGGTGACAAAATAGTAAGACGAAATTGATTGAGATACTTATGACAACTTACCTCACGTGCACAACCCTCTACAGGAATAATTGTAATAACTGGACAAAGCCGATGTTCTTATATTTATGCATTTTGACGAAGCATGCATCTCATCTATTGAAAAGCTTAGCAAACAAAAGAGAATTGTTGAACGGTTTCGCCAGTTTGTTTAAGTCCGCTAGCAAGTGGATATAAAAACAGTTTTGAATTCTTCCCTGTCAAGGAGAATTCAATATAGTTTTTAATTCTTCCCTTTCAAATAGTTCTTGTTGACAAAACTGGAGGATGTGACAACAACAGAGAACAGGGTTTTTTTTTAGTTTCAGAAGAATTTTCTGCAAATAACTTTGACTGACTAGAAACCATTAAATTAGCCAAGATTTTGTTTAAATTTTAAAGTACTTTTATCGATTTTATAAATTCAATTCTAAGTTTTAAAGCATTTAATAAATATGTTTCCGGGCTGAAATAATGTTTACTTGAAATAAAATAAAACCAAGTACGAACAATCCAAACCATTAGTCAAAATTCGAAGTCCTAAAAAACGGTCGAGGCAATAGTGTAATCAGCAAATGGACTGTTCATCGTGTACAAAAAACACGACAAACAGTGGTAACAGGTGTGTAGAAGAGTAAGATTACCCTGCCTGGCGCCACACCCGCCATAGCTGCATCCAAACTTTTAGTCGAAATCTCGGTAAAATAGCGTGATTGGCCAATGGACTATCAGTATGCAAAATGCACGTGATGAACAGTGTTAACGATGTAGTAGACATAATCAGAGAGATAGTAAATAGGATACGCGTCAATTAAATATGTCTAGAATAATAGCTGAGAGAGACATGTTATATTTACGAATCAAGTCAATATGACGGCCATAAAACTTTTTAAAGGATTTCATAAGTTTAGTGCGCAAGTATCCTTGTAGTTGAAGCTTAGTTGACAAATGTCTCGATCTACTTAAAAAATCAGAATAAAAAGAACGAGCTCTCGCGTAACGAATTGGCTGAGACATAAACACTCCATAAGATCGCGATACAGGAATGTTACTACTGATAAATGGAAAGTGACACGACAACGACGATATGCACATAATATGTTTTAGGTAATATATTTTAGTTGACGTTGGTTGCAAGTTCTTGTGGACATTCCGGACAATAATCCGACAGATCTATGGCTGAACTTGAAAATTATATACAAAATTTTTTTATGATTGATTTTCTCGGGTGTCCTCTTTTCGAATCTGCCGGGTGAACACCCTTGAGGGTTTTGTTGAATTTAAAGGGACAATAACATTCTTGCTGGCTTGGTAGCTCCAGAAAATAAATAATACCCTTATTCTAAGTACTAGATGTTTAAATGTCCTACCTGTTGTGTAAATTATCCATTACAACCTATTTTATTTGTCCAGAGGGTTCGAAAATATTTTAAAATTCAAGTCACATTTGAAAAGGTTTACGTTAGACTTTTCAAATCAATTGGTTGAATTTTTCCAATTTTTTAAATTAGGTGTGTTAAGATGAAATTTATATCATCATTTAATTGGAATATTCTAAAATAATACGATTTGTTGACCAGAATGAAGATTGGGACATATTTTTCAGTTACAACAAGAGTGTTATTGGGGCTTTAAGAGGGCGTCCAAGACGGCCACCACATAAAATAAGCCCTATACCTCCAATAGTATTTATTCTAGGATGGTAATTTTGGTGTCTAACCGTTTGTTTCCAGGGCCAAGGAATAATCCGAAATCATTTATTATGTTGTGGGGTGATTAGTTGATAGTACAATCAAACATGCTAGACAGCATGACCCCCTTAACTCCTTAGCGGCGGTTGGGGCGATTATTTCACTGAACCAAACTATATTTAGAGACAACTATATATCTCTGTATTTATTGAATAGAGCCACAGCAGTCAATAAATAACATATCTTTATATTCAAATCGCGTGACATATATTTACACAGTGACTGTTGTTACATAATAATATCCTTGTTATAGACGAGCAGACGGTGAAAGCAATATGGCGGAGAAAAATGATCGTCTGAACTGTAGCATTTGTTTGAGCGACTTCAAGAAGCCTAAAATCTTGGACTGTTTTCATTCATTTTGCGAGAGCTGTCTTAGTGACTATGTCAGTAAATATGAAGAAAATGGCGAGTTTATGTGTCCGTTGTGTAGACGTAATATTCCAATCCCCATTGGCGGGGTGAAGGACTTGGCTTCTAATGTTTACATTGAAGAAAGACAAAGCGTCCATCAACCTGAAAGTAACCCACCATGTAACATTTGTTATAAGAATATCCAGTCACAATTCCGCTGTAAAGATTGTGACAAATTCCTATGTGGTTCGTGTAAAATCAGTCATGATCTGTTCGTTAGCGGTTTGAACCATTACGTCATATCACTTGACGAAGAAGATCCGGATGACGTCAAACCTGTGCGTCATGTTATTTGTCAACATCACCAGAAGAAATATGCAGTTTATTGTTCAGATTGTTCCAAGGTAATTTGTTCAAAATGTTCAAAGAAAGAACACAAACATCATACAATAATAGACAATGATGACTTTGATCAAGTTATTGATGCCGCTAAGGCAAGTCTCGAGAAACTAAAAAAGGACATAGACCACCAGATACAACGGTTATGTGATTGCCGACGTGTGGTTAAAACGTCAACGTCTAAACTCCACGAATCAATAACAACAGCCTGTAATATGGTGGATCAGCAGGTTACGGCTATTTGTGAAACCGTAACATTTTACGGTGAAGAAATCAAATACGATATCAAGAAATCGGAAGTAGATGGCCATAATCTTGACCAGATGCACGAAGACCTCATCCCCTTAATCGACGAATTAAAAACAGGTAATGGCGGATTATCTGAGGACCTGACAACAGGTGATTCTGTGGATTTATTAGATGGGTTCCCTGATCTTAGAAACAGATTAACGGTTATAGAAAATAAACCGTTTTATATTCCAGAGTTTAAGCTACCAAGTATAAAGTTGGTTGAAGGATTCGGCCAGGTGTTACGTAAGACAATAGGACAGGTAGAATATACTCATTCAATTCAACATACCTTTAGTTTAATTGGTGCTGATTCTGGAAACACTTTTTCAAGTCCATATTTTATTGTGAAGGATTCTCCGGTGTGTTTTAAATTACAGTATTACACTTGCAATTTATACATCTACCTTAAAATGATGAAAGGTGCTTTCAAATCTCAGGTTTCGCTCCAGGTACTGAATACAAGAACTGGACGAACACCTCAAACATATCTGGAAACAAAACACGATAAAAGTCAATACCAATGGGAAATACGTCCAGATAGTTTTAATGGAAATGGTAATACTCTCGATACCATAACAGTTAAAGCAACATTTCAAACCACATAGAATCAGAATTAGACAACTGCTTACAATTCTACGGAATACAATTACTGCTTATTCCACAGAATCCTGACCTGCTGTTTATTACAGTTCAATTACTAAATGCCATTGGAACAATTCAGACAATTGCTATTATTTATCAACATTAAATCTATACTTTGTGTTCTACGTTGCCGTTTGTAATTGAAGTTAAATAAATAAAACATGTTTTGTGACAAAGTACTCCATAACTTTCATCAAATTGAACTCTCATTTTAGGATTTATTGACCTAAGATGCTTTTGATAATATATTATTATATTGACTTTGCAACTCTGTTAAGGCACGAACGTCATGTTTCAAAATAAAAATGATTCGTCTCCTTACATGGCTGCGCATTGTTTTAGCTTTCCATTCTTATTAACCACGGGGGGGCGGGGCGTGAATGGCCGAATGGTTAGCGTGCGCGCGCTGTATCATACGGCCTGTCATTGAGTCAACTGGCCTGGTTTCGAATCCCCGGTTGTACGTGGCAAGGAGAGGGGTCGCCTGTCCAGTCTCATGGGTTTTCTCCGGGTACTTCGGTTTCCTCCCACTGCTAAAGACCTCGACAACGCACAAGCGAATTATTGAAATAAAATTAAACCATATGTTAGTCCGAAAATGACCTAGTTTGTGTCGAGTGGACGTTAAACCCCATTTCTCTCTTTCTCTCTCTTATTAACCACTTTCTCCAAATATATCTTGGGACTTCCATCGTATACGTAAAACTCAAATTTCCAGTGTCCAATAATACAATTACAACATGCATATGGGATGATAAAATCATAGAAAAGAATGATTTGGTGACGTAATTGCCCAAGGTCTTAAGTTTTATAGAAATGTCTTCTCTTGTCCCATATATTATAGGTGTTTCATCGGAATCAGGATGGTACGATATTATGGACAGGTTGATTTAATTAACTTATTTACATTTCAAAAGTGTTGAGAATGCTATCGTGTCCCTTGGTTACATAAAAATTAGCTAAAACAGGGGGTCTAGCTAATTGATGTTTGGTGTCTTCCGTACGGAATGAAACCAAAACGTTGGAAAACGAATCCGCTGGCTTTATGTGGAAATGCGAAGTGTTGCTTTCTGGGTATTGTAGCTTGTTCCAACGACGACAACTCAGATAAATAGTTAAAATTGTACTTTAATAACGAGTGTCAAAAACTGGTTAACGATCACAATAACGAGGTAGGCATCGCTAGCCACCAGACTAAAGTTACAGTAGAATATGGAAAATATACAAGCTGACTATAAAAATAATTACATAATAATATTTGACCAGAAAATATATACATAGATACACTATAGCACTTCGTTATTTCCCACATTCCTATGATGTTACCATTTCTCCACATTTCGGGTAACGTAGATTTTGGCAACATTTTGCGTATTTTCAAAACACCCCGCGATATCCTAGTAATACACGTCTCGTTCTCACTTGGTCTCGTATGGCACACATTGGCATAATATCCTATGCAGGGGATAGCTGGATGGTGAGTCACTCATGTGTGCCGGGCATTACACGACAAGATATCGGTGTTTATGTCTCATCCCTAACCGATAACCGAACTTTTCAGACTCCCCTAGGGATCGATGTTAGCTCCATTTCGTTTCCTACTGGACCCACTTGTTTAAATATTCTTACAAACTGTGACGTGTCAATTGTAAAACCCTTAGAATTTTCACCGGGTATAAATTATATTATAATGAAGCCCTATAGAATATGAATAATAATAATAATGTTTTATTTTAGTAAAGTGCAATTCAGGATTAAGCACCACTTTGACCAGAGAAGACGGGCACACGCCCGGGCTGTGGTGCTATGGCCTACTCATATTCGATTTTCAAATGACAAGGGCGCTTTCACCTCATACATATTTCGGTTTGTCGTACCATCCGAAAGACTGGACAGTTGTTCTTGTCAGATTCACCGTCCTGCACCTATGACAAGGAACAACCAAGTCAGAAAATCCCAAATAAACTTTCTCGGCCAGTACCGAGATGGAACCCACATCTTCCCGGCTTAGAAATGTCGGACGTTTAACGACATTTCGTTCATTTATTCATTACTAATTGGTGCATCGACTTCCACACACAATTTCAGGTTCCTGTCACTACCAAAGAACCCCTCGCGCAGGCGAATTATTGAAATAAAAGTGGACCATGTTAGTTCCGAAATGAGCTAGTTTGTGTCGAATGGACGTTAAACCCCATTTCTCTCTCTTTGTTTATCTCTCTCTCTCTCTCTCTCTATCTCTCTCTCTCTCTCCGCACACCTAGTTTTAGTGTATATGGTTCCACGGGCGTCGCTTTAAAACATTTGAAAGGAGTCATGGCTTTGTCCGAATAGATTATCAATCAGAAAATTATTTTTATAACGGTTTAGACATATGGTACCAATAAGGAAACAAATCGTGACTATCGTGTAGTCTTTCTCATCCAGTTTAATACATTAGTATGTAAGTTGGTTGTTATAATATGAATGACATGTTATGGTGTGACAATATTAATATAAGTATCACATGTCTAATATATAGGTCAATGTTAAAGGCCCTCTCGGTCATATACAGCGTTAGTGGGTCAGAGGTGAAATCTGTCACTGAGTTGAAATGAAGTTTAACGTCCGATAATGAAAACCATCAATAGACATGCATTGTGTTATCCAGGAAATTTTGCCCGGCCAGCGGCAATTCAGTCTACTCTTCTTTGAATCGCAAGGTATCTTTAACACACGCACCAGCAAATGCATTGGTGGTTCTCGGGTTGTCGTCCTATCAGAACAATTAGATACCTGGACCCACCAGGACCCTGCGCCACGTACGAAGGGGAAGCCAGGCTGGTATATCCCGGGTAGCTTCTCGTCCAATACCGGGTTCAAACCCGGGATTTTCTTGTTAGCGAGCCAGTGACCGTTTGCCATATGAAATATTTGGCTGTCTTTACTCAATGCCATAAAATAAAACCAAGTACGAACAATCCAAACCATTAGTCAAAATTCGAAGTCCTCCCCAAAAAACGGTCGATGCAAAATAGTGTAATCAGCAAATATATGTGCTACAAAGTTCCGCCCATTATGTAACGTCCCCACGTACGTGATATTGTATTTAATAACATTATTTACAAACATTAAAAGGACAACAAATTTATCTCTTTGATAAAGCGCATTATACGTCATTTTATGACGCCGAAAAAAATGTTGAAAATTATGATTAATTGAAATATTCAACATTAAGATTACCTAAAATATTTAATATTACGATTCACTGATTTAACAATATCTGATTATAAAAATTGTTAAAATTTACTCTAACGAATATTGGTTTTAATATACATAGTCCTAGTCGGATTCCAATGTTACAGTTATAGGTGTGGCAGTCGGAGGGGCTCTGCTTTACATCATAACGTCTGTTATCTGAGTCATTGTTTTGGCCGTAGCCGACCTGACCTCTTGCTATGTTAGAATATAACTTTCACTATTGTCCCTGGATGTATACAACCTCGTGTTATTTTGCCAAGCACCCCCCCCCCCTCTCCCTATCTCTCTCACTCCCACCCCCTCACCAATCCTCTCTCACTATCGTGGACGTTAAATTCCTCCTCCCCTCTCTCAATCTCTCTCTCTTTCTCGTAGATGTTAGATCTCTCACCCCCTCTCTCTCTCTTTTTCTATCTGCCCCTCACCCCATCACCAACTCTCTTTCACTCTCTCCAGTGTGTACCTGTGAGTGTGTACCTTAAAATATATGTCACTAGGAAATGTGGTAAATATTTATATAGATATAGGAACATTACCAAATACATATTGTTAGTACTTATATCACTCCATGGTTACTGTGTGCTTACATCAGCTATATATACTATACTATAAACGCATGGGTAACCCATGTTACTATAAATACACACACAATTAACCAATCACAGGACGATTATAAATACATCATATACATGTTACTATATATAGATAGACTATAACACATAACGTGTAAGATACATATATCAGTATATTGCTATATTATTTGAGATTCGTTCCATGTTTTGATCATTAAAAGGATAAAATGTTTTTTTGTTGCTTAGGGCGATCAGGTTAGTGTGTTTTTAAATATCCAAATTTAAATTAAACAATTAGCCGTTAAATCCCATTAATTCATTCATTCATCCATTGATTGATTGATTCATTCACTCATACAGGAACCGTTTTATTATTAATCCGGAGTATTCGTGTCAGTCTGCATAAAATTGATATAAAATTCATTCTCATAATATTTTCTAATTCATTATAAACTAAACTCATTGGCTCTTGTTTTTTTTTTACTCAAAATGCACTCACTCAAATATAATTGAAATTTGAAATATTGTGGAATATTTGGAGTGTTAATTTTCAATATGTTAGAATAAATTTGCACCAAATTTAAAGTATATCTATCAAATAAATATGTAAATTAATTTACCATGAAGTAAATGGACCGAGAAAGGTTGTTGGTAGGAGATTAACGTTAATCCCTGAAATCAAGTCATAAAAAATCCAACACTTGTTAAAATATTCATGTCATGTCTACTTTTCATTATTTTTTATTTTTTAAAAAAAACTAAAATTAGTGTCTAATTATTAAACTATTAATGCCTAATTATTAGTATAATGTCATAATTATTAAAGGAGCTAAGTCTTTAACTCAATATCTTCCAAAATCTTCAACATAGAAAACACGAATTATTTGTCAATTTAAATCAAAATTGATGATGTGATCTTACCGAAAAAAGATGGGCTTCTGATATCCAATATTTAAGACAAAATAAATATTTTACCATTGGTACACGAATCGTGTACCATAATGCGTTTCAGCCCCAGTTCTAGCAAGAGACTCGAGGAACGAGGCTAAAAACATTGTACCAAATCAAACGGCGCATGTAGACTGGAATAACTAGACGCTAAAAAAATGCCTTCGGTTGACACTTCTGGTTTATTTCGCCGAACATAACTGATTTGAAATTGGTGTAAAAACGGAAACAATTGAATGCAAATCAGTTTATATACATTTATATCACAGTATTATATGCATTGCGATCCACTTGAGTCAATTTCTAGGTCCCAAATGTTAGCGATTTAGCTCCTTTAAGCTAATGTTTGAATTAATGTCTAATTATTAATCTATTATTAATATCTAATTAATACACTAATGTCTAATTATTAATTTATTACTAATGTCTTTAGTAGACTATGAATAGTGATTATTCGAATGATTGCGACCTGTTAATTGTGAATCAAATTTATGTTTTAAAATAGATCTGCAGTTGTGAGTCACCCTGTTAGACGTTGTTCAGAATTGGCGCCATATTCAAAAACCAGGAAATCAACAAATAAACACATGTCTGTGTCGAGATTTTCCAGTCACTATTTTATCCAATGTAAGAGTTAAAGACGTGGGCTAAGATTAGTATATCTGCTCATTTTATTTAGCAACAGACACATAGATTGTATTTCTCCCCAGCCCACCCTGGTAAATAAGCCACCCTACCCCACGAAATTAAATAATCAGCAATAGAATTATATTACTATAAGAAACCAAAAACAGAGCTGAATAAAATTTAAATATCGTTCAGTTTGTATTCTCACACCAGTTTGTGATATTACAACACCTAAAATAACCTGATTTGCATTTTTTTTAAAATTAGAAAGAGTGAAAAAAAATCTAAAAAGAGAAAATCAAGGACTATGACTCTTTTTTTTTTATTTCATTGGATTTGATGTGTTGATTATTTTTTGTTGGATGACAATCATTGAAGCTCCTATGATATAGCCTATACACTAATTTTGTCTCCAACTATCGACAAAAGTAGAACTAATATCCGTAAACAATTTGACGTGTGTTTGATAATATAAAAATAAAAATTTATTAGTATAGTGACTAATTCATGACTGATCGAAACATCGCATCAAAGATATCAATACAACATTTTGACCGGAGAAAACAAACCATCAATTGATTTATATCGACTGTTCTGCGTGTAGTTAAAATTACATTTCGTGTTGACTGCTGTGATTTTTAATTAAACATTTATATCTGTATTTTCGTTTATCGGTTCTGAATTTCTGGTAAAATATAGAAAACGAAATACGAATTGGAAAACATGATGGATTGTAATGTTTCTATTTTATTTTAAATTTCAGGTGAGAAGGAGGAGAAGATTGTGAGGAGGAAGCTGGTAATTGTTGGTGATGGGGAGTGTGGGAAGACCTGTCTCCTCCACAGATATACACGTGACCAGTTTCTACCGGACATGTATATACCAACCGTGTTTGATACCTGTGTTAAAGACGTCATATCTACAGGTAAACAGGTAGGATTGAGTTGCATTATCTATTAGCATGTCTGGACACAATACACCTGTAGCAGACTTTGTCAGGCACAAAAATTATCTAGTTTTAATATATGGCGTCCGGAAAGTGGTCGTAACATGCAAGTCCAAGTCGGATTACAGCTACACCTAGGGATGGGCGATCCGAGGGGAGTCATTGCGTTGGCCGACCCGACTTCATGCTAAACACCCCAGGATTCAATCAAATTAATGATATAAACATATATATGTCACATGTTAGACCCGAAAATAACTTTCTCTATCACTGTTCCTGGAAGTATGCAAGTCATTTGTTATACGGACAATCTCAAGTTATTTCGCCAACAATTCATGTCTGACAATGTCTGTGACCGGTGCTTTATGTCGACATGATGTCAGGGCCGTATGTAGGATTTTAGAGTGGTGGGGCGCCAAAGCTCCACTTTATTGATATGATAAAGTTTGGATGTTAATCTAGTGTACTATTTTATAATTGAAAGGTTGTCAAATTATTTTCTTTTGGGTGGGAGCGCCGTTTCTCGCCGGGACGCCTTATTTAATGCCTCGTCAACACAGTAAGAGCAAGAGCTAAATAAGCCCATCGCATATTTATTTCCCGTGATCAATTCTCTAGATCATCAGATGGCCATGTTATTGAACGGATTAGAATAATCAGGCAATTTAATAATCTGACTTTAAACTGGATAACCGAGACTATTCTGAAATTACTTGAAATACTAATTACTTCCCTCAGAATAAAGTTATTTAACTGAACTTTTCAACATATTCATTTTGTTATCTATTTTAGAACTCTTGCATTATAGCAAGAACGACCAGCCTTTTATCTAAATCCTACATACCGCATCTTTAGGCTGCTATTGTAAAACACACAAAATTTGATTCTTTCGCAAATTATTTGGTTTCTTTGACTTTAAATTACCTCCCTTTGTTCTCATTGACAGGTTGAACTGGTTTTACACGATACGGCAGGTCAGGAAGATTTTGAAGTACTGCGACCACTATCATATCCAGAATCTGACGTCATAGTTTTATGCTTTTCTGTAGATTTTCCGGACAGTTTGGAAAATGTCGTGCAACGCTGGGCGCCGGAAATACGACATTATTGCGGCGACATTCCCATAATTCTTGTAGGAAATAAAATAGACTTACGTAGCGAGAGCCCGTCACAGAAACAGAAATTTGTGACCTATGAAAAGGGACATCACGTGGCACAGAGAATAGGAGCAGCCGTATATTGTGAATGTTCGGCGAAATTTGATGCTGGGGTCACGGAAGTATTTGAAGAAGCGGTTCGAGTAGCCATGATCAAGAGGGGCAGTCGTAAAAGATAAAATCCTTTCAAATATGCTTTATCATTAAGCCAAACCAATGTTCGAGAAAATGAACATTCGAAACCATTCGTACGGAATCGAAATCGACTGCCTGGCGAACCGCTGTCGTGGATGTGAGGTTAGAAATCAAAAGTAATACATGGCATATTCCATTCTTACGATTAGTGAGACTAATTGATGTATTAAGGATTCTGTGAATATTGTTGAGAAAGAACTATAAACTTATAAATAAAACTTATATTTAATGCCAAAGAAAATAGTTATCTCAGCAGTAGTATTTTCTACGATCGTGTGAATGTCAATTTCATCATGTTTTTAAGATTGAGCTTACAAGTTGCCTTATTATTGGTTAGTTTATGACGTTATTCCGTTTCAATTTACCTTATTCAGCAGGAGTTAAGGTTTTAGGATTACAAGTTACCGTGTTCAACAGGATATGGAGTTCTGGTGTAACAGGGTTACTCTTTTCGACAGTTTATTATGTATTAGGGGTAACGAGATCCCATCTGGACCCAGTGTTATTATGTATTAGGGGTAACGAGATCCCATCTGGACCCAGTGTTATTATGTATTAGGGGTAACGAGATCCTATCTGGACCCAGTGTGTTCTAGTTATTATGTATTTTTGTATATTACGTGTTATTTTTTGTATGTGATATGTATTTGTTATACTTTATTTATATCTTGCCATTATACACTAATTATTTTATATATTAAAATATATTTTATTTATTGACTTTTTATTTATAGAGATCATACACCTGTATCGAAATATTGATGTCATTCCATATCTGACGGGGCGGGGGGAACGGTGGCTACGTGGATAAGACGCTGGGTCGCTGTCCTGGAGGTCGGATGTACGATTCCGTCATTGGTCAAGAAATGTCATCCTGATATTCCGGCGTTGTTCCCCTTATTAGTGGTGCAGGGAGGAGGGCCTGGCAAGGACAACCGTCTGGTCGTTCGGATGAGACAGCAATCCCTTGACAGTTGTAATTCAATATAACAGTAGGCCATAGCTCAACCTCCCTCAAAGCACACTGTATGTCGCATTCATTAGCCCATGTCTGAGCAGAACATTAGGGGGATCCTCGATTAACAGTTCGGGAATTAAATTCCAAATCTGGTGTCAATCGAGTGAAAAGGAGAATTTCGGATCACAATGCATGTGCCTAGTATAAAAAATATTTCAACCAATCATGACAGCTGAAACATATTTTTTACTAGGAATACGTCACGATTCTACTCATTCCACCTCAGCTATTGGGACTGGCAGAACTGTGACATGACTGAATTCCGCGTCACTCGATTGTAATTCTGTCGATTCTGGACTGTGAAACGAGCACCCCCAAAACCTCAGTTGATTATTTGTCGTGTATTTTAGGACTTCGAATTTTGCCTCATGGTTTGGATTGTTCGTATTTGGTTTTATTTTATTCATACCATTTCTAATAATAACATTATGATATAACCTCGTCTTCGTTAGTTCGGTCACCTCTGGCTTGCGGCTGTGGTTTCGAGCCCTGGTGTGAGCGTATGTGGCATGGAGATAGGGGCGCCTTCTCAACCTCGTGGGTTTCCTCCGGGCACTCCGGTTTCCTCCCACTGCTAAAGACCCCTACGCACAAGCGAATTATTGAAATAAAATTAAACCATATGTTAGTCCCGAAATGACCTAGTTTGTGTTGAGTGGACGTTAAACCCCATTTCTCTCTCTCTCTCTCGTTAGTTCGGTTGATGCAGGACGTTAAACCCCATTCACTGTATTTAATCAGATGTCACATGTGTGTTATCTTATTTAGTTCTTAAGACACAATCACACGATTAGATAATATTAATAAGAGAACAGTGTACAATTGTCATTCGGGAGACTTGACTTATTTCCTTACCCTCCGCAATATGAATATTGATAACAATAATAGCCATAAATTTGATAACAATAAATAAATTTGATAACAATAATAGCCATATATTTGATACTACCGCCAAGATCGGCACCCGCGGCCGCTTCACCCAGACTCGCGTCTAAGGCTTCAGCGCTGACCGCGGCAACCCTCCTGGTGGTCTGTGTTCTAACAAAGTATATATATATATATCATTATTAGAAGAAAACAAAAACAATTAGGATGGGACGAAAAACCGAGGTCCCGTGTACACATGGACGTGCAGGTAAAAGATCCTTTGGCAGTTGGAATTCGATATAAGAGTAGGAAGTAGCGCCGCTGCCCGGGTAAAATTTTCCTCATAACATACTGTATAGCGTATGCACGTCTTCATAATCCAGTTAAGGAACAGAACAGAAGGTTTCCAATGTACTGGCCATTACAAGCAATAATATACATTTCGATTTGGCACGGTTTGAGTTCCCAAAGGTGTTCATCCCAAAGGAGTTCTGTCGGGTTCACGTCGGGAGAAAAAGCGGGCCAATCCATAACACGGACATGATGATTGTTCGGGAAGTGGCAGCGTGAGGTCGGGCGATATTATGGTGGAAAACCATCTGTCGACGGACGCCATGTTGAACAAACAATGGTGGCAACACTGCACGAAGGAAGGCGTCAACATAGCGAGACCACCACCAGACGAGGCCGGAAGTTGACGTTGATAGGGGCTCAAGCCATGGCGCCATCTACCCCGAAACAATCCCTTTCCATCTGTTGCGCAGATGCTATAGTCGGATGTGGCGATCTTGAACGGTCCGTTGTTACAGGTGGCGCTCCTCGTCGGGTCAGGCCCTCCATTCTGCATCACTGATAAGGGGTAACCACGACGGAAAATCGAGATGAACTTTCTCGGCCCATGCAGGGATCGAAAACGCGACCTCCAGGCTATGTGTTGGTTTGGATAACTTTGTTGGCCATAGCGGCCTTTTTAATTTGGTCATAAAATTGCCCAGAAAAATAAAAAAAAATATTATTTGACAGAACAATTGTAAGTGCTACTACAACAAAAATGACTTGGGAAATCTTATTGCGCATTTTGTAAACAGCTTATCTGTCCTGTCTAATAATCCAAACTTTACGTGATTCGCAATTCTACCCGTTCAACTGGCAACTGCTCGTTCCGGTTTCACCAGTGACGTCATGAATGTTATCTTTAACTTACTGTTGCGTCCTCTTGAAAGTATGCGGGGTTGGATAGCGAAATGGTTGGCACGTGCGCGCTGTATCATAAGGTTTGTCATTGAATCTACGCACAGGCGAATTACTGACATGAGTTTGAACCATGTGTTAGTCCCGAAATGATCTAGTTTGTATCGGTGGGGTGGAGGGTAGCGAGTGCGTGCCCGTTGCATAGGCCTACATAAAAGTCTGTTTTGAGTCTAGTGACATGGTATGACATATTTTGTGTCGAGTGGACGTAAAACTCACTCTTTCTATCTCTCTCTCTCTGATTTTATCTATAAGTGGACAATGACCTTTGATATATTCACACAATACATCTATCAGTTATCTCAGACCACTGATATTCTTCATATATATGTGCCAAATAAGCAAAGACGGACACACACATACCGAGGCAAGGGTTGGATAAATAGCCGAGCCAATCAGTCTCCAGGACGCAGTTAAACTTGTACCAGTCGTAAACGAAACAGAGGTATGGAATAAATGAAAAGGCCAGCTCAATTTATCGTTACAGGTTACGAGATGTGGTAATCCCAACCCTAACCCTAATCCTGGACCTAGCTTCAATGATTACCAAAACTCTAACCCACAACCTCGCCGTAACTTTATTTACATCTCAGCGACCTTGACAAAAATTGAGCTGACCTTAACAAATACATTAAGCCGTCCTGCAATGTCAAGGCACAATTTTTGCAGACTCAAATGGCACCACATGGAGTCAATGAGAAAGGCGATGGGACACTGACCGGGGTCTTCGATATTTGATCCATGTTGTGTAGGAAGTGAATCCTTGCAAGGGATATTGTCTAGTTGTTCGGACGGGATAAACAAACGAGCTACCGTCTACATTTTGGCTTGCACGCAAAAAAGAATCCATAGCAGATGGAATTCGAAATAATAGTAGACGCAATGTATGCTGGTCTTTATCGGCTTTATTAAAGGAGCTAAGTCTCCATGATATTCGAAATTGAAAACACGAGTTAAGATTTAATATTGATCAATTTCAATCAATATTGAAGTTAGTATTTTGCTGTGAAACTATAGGATAGGTAACAAAATCTTTATCGACGAATGTTGATATTTTTTAATATCAAAAAAGACGAGTAGGAGATCTTATTTATCATTCAATCCTTTCTTACATACACAAATAAATAAATATAATTCTTTGGTATAGATTTCACTTTTACTGAATCTGATGACATTACGGCGTAGTGATACATCATTTTGTAACAGCACTTCAATCATCGCAAAGTCTTTTTTAATAGCGAGGTTCCGCAACCCGTACGAACTAGGAACTAGGAACTACGAACACAGCTTCGTTCTTCGTACTTGGTTTTTGACATATTTTCCCGTCAAGATGCAAAGTCCGAAGTACGATGTTTAATTCCACAGATTTCAAGATTTCAAATTAAATCAAACTTTAGTCCTCAAGATGCTTATTGTAATGTGTGTGTGTGTGGCGGCGGGGGGGGGGGGGGGGGGTATTGTTTTTTTGGTTTTTTTTAAATTCGAGATGATTGTCTAAAAACAAAAAAAATAGACCCAAATATTGCCGACCACTTTGACGCTGATCCACCTTATACAGAACTTTAAATGTACATGCTTTCTATAAAATCGCAAAAAATACGAATTTCATGGACAAATCAGATGGAAAATCATGATTTCGTACCTCGTTTTGTAACCCCGAAATTTTCTTCGTAGTAAATGGATGAAGCCACGCCGCTTATATCAATGACAACACATGAAGTGATGACGTCAGTACCAAAAAACCTTCGTAGTTCGTACTGGTGTAGGAATATAGTCGTGGTGACATTGTTTTTAAAGATTATAGACAAGGAATGAGGAGATAAGATATAGTTTTATGTTTCTAACATATTCACATATATGCAGGTGTGTACTGAAATCAACTAATATTTGATTGACATATTGTTATATAAAAAAGGGTTATAGAAACAAAACATAGCTGGTTCTATATGTCAACAACATGATAACAGATATCTCATGCGCAATTTCTAGAGTAAATTTCCATAACCATATAAGGGTGTGTTTTGACGTCATTGGGCTCAATTAACCAATCTCTCTAATTATTTACATCATGTTTGACCAATTAGATAATTGAATGTCCAAAACCAGTTGATACAAAATTAGGATACTCGTGAGAATTCAGCAGACTTCGATTAGATTCCAGAGGGTTACCATCTAAGAGTCCTAGGCACCGCGAGGTGTCTAGGTTGAGAAGAGTTTAGTTAGTATTGACTATAATTGTAATATGTACTATGCTTGTATGTATACCTATGCTACATAAAAGGTAAAAACGAACTGCTGTATTGTTATAACTGAAGAAGACAAACGTCTTAAGAAACCAGTAAGAAGTAAACACAACGTGAAGGAGAAGCAAAGACGATCAGATATAAATTCTAGACGATCACAAGGCTACGAAAATATGTAGTAAGAAAAGATGCATGGGTCATACGTAGGATGTGGCGACCGGTTACCCATAGACGCTCTCCACGTCAGACAAAAAGACCCATGGTATTACACTGGTTGCGGAACCTCTCTATTGACCCACTGTTTTCACCAAAGTCAATTAAATAAAAATAATTCCTTTTTAATAAATGAAAGTTACTTTTAATTAAAAAAAAAGAAAGAAATAAACTGTTCTTTGAAATAAAAAGAAGTATTTCCGTTTTAACTGACAACTCAAATTCATGTAAAGCGATATCTTCTAAGGAGTTATCGTAATAGATTATCAAATTTATCACACATGCGATATCTACTGTAGAATGTGTTACTGGGTGATAAAACAGCAATTGACTAATGACATAATATGTGCTATATCTGAATATTGTTTGTATGTGTATCTTTTCTAGGCCAGAGAAGTATTATCAAGTCGAGAGGGGTATTTGAAGTGTGACCATGGCTACAGAAGATATTACATATGACGTCATTGTAGTAGGGGCCGGTATAGAAGGGTCGGCTACAGCATATCAACTTGCTAAACGAGGCCAATCCACACTTCTACTAGAACAGGTTAGCTAAAAAAAACCAAACCAAACAATGAACTTTATTGATTTAAAGATACATAATGGGAGATTAGATAAAGAGCTGGCAGTTGTAACTATAACTAGATAATATAAAGGGAGTTTGCTGAAAATTTCAGTCAAATTGATCCATCCCAAACCGAGATGTAATAGTGTTAAGAGAGAGAAATGGGGTTTAACGTCCACTCAACACAACAAGGTCATTTCGGGACTAACATATGGTTTAATTTTATTTCAATAATTCGCGTGTGCGTAGGGGTCTTTAGCAGTGGGAGGAAACTGGAGTGCCCGAAGGAAACCCAAGAGGTTGAGAAGGCGCCCCTATCTTCATGCCACATACGCTCACACCAGGGATCGAAACCACAGCCGCAAGCCAGAGGTGACCGGCCAGCTAGAGGTCGAAGCGCGGCACTCTAGACCACTAAGCCATCGCAACCCTCCCCCCCCCCCCCCGACGTTTAAGCTCATAACAATAATAATATTTACATTTATCAATAACAGGCGTTACATTATAACACGACAAAAGAAATGATAACAAACGTGGAATATGTTCACATTTCAATAAAGGTACTACTATATTCAAACCTGGAAATAACGGTTTTGTACGTACCTGACAAAATGTCAGACACCATTTTTAACTTAGCGTATTAATAATATCATTAAAAAAGACAAATAATTCCTGTAAAATTGACAGACACGAGACAGATGCCTTATTTCCAAGCTTGACTATATATTATAACACGTCAATATAGTTATGATAACACATGCACGTGTAATATTTATATGTTTCAATAACAGTATAATTAACCATGCATACAACCAGCGATTAATTGACCAGCGATAGAACACACGTGATATGTATACATGTATTTATTTGCAATAGATGTGGGAGCTATCATGTCTTAAATAAATACACATTATCAATATATTATTCTGTCTTGCATATAAAATATATTTGGTAACCTTTCTTTATAATTCAATACATCAAGCCTTACTTTATCAGAAACATCCACAATCAGATTTACACACAGATGCTATTTCGTTTCGTTTTTATAGTTCGTAGTTTCGTTTTACTTGTCTTTACTACATACGGATATGAAAGAGTTGCTATCATTGGCGTGTTATGAATGGTGTGGGGTATTAGCCAATTAAACGGTCTGTTACGGCGAGCTTTAGGTGTGTTTTTGCACGGAACTAGTAACATCAATGCTGGTTAATTAATAACATGTTTGACGTCATAAGGTAAAAGGCCGTTCGTATGACCTCTGACGTGTAGTGTAGACCATCGAAGTATAAACAAACAAAACGAAATAAATATCTGTACGAGAATGCAGGCTTTTAAGGATTTCTCGAGTTAAAGGGTTGGGGTTACGAGGCGAAACCATGGCAACACAGCAGCGGATTCAGGACTTGCAGAACTAAAAACCTGACAAATCGCCACTACCATTGCCGATCTTACCCTTCCTCGCCATTTCAACCAAACCTTTTTATTTGTGTTATTTTCAGTTTCCCCTACCCCACTGTCGGGGCAGTTCACATGGACAGACTCGTATAACACGGCGAGCCTATCCCCAGGCCATATATTCTGCTATGATGGGGCAGAGTTTTGACGAGTGGGCTATCTTAGAAAAAGAAAGTGGTCAAAAGTTATACCGGTAAGTCTGTACAGTATGGTGAGCGATGATCTGTTCCTTGAGACACATTATCCTGGCTATCTCGCAAGAGAATGTGGCGAGTTAGAGTCTGTTCCTTGAGACACAATACCCTGGCTATCTCGCAAAAGAATGCAGCGAGTTAGTGTCTGTTCCTTGATATCTCGTAAAATAATACAAAGTGATGCGTGAAGATCATTATCTGTGCACAGAGGTAGATTACTTCATAGCATTGACGGGTTTATTTTGACGCCCAAGTCTCAATTTTTACCAAATTTCCAATTCAAATATGTTTGTTTCCTGTTTCCAGTACGTAATATTCCTATCAGAATAACATTAATAGTTTTCGTCTGGCATATAATATCGACCATGTCCAAAATATCAGCGGTATCGTCCATCGATTGTCTCCCTTATGAGAGTTTCTCCATTTTAAGTATCCCGGTGGTCCCATTCCGTTCACCTACACACATTATCTGCCCTTGATTCTATGAACCAATCAAAAAACAGCTTAACAACTATCTTAGCCTCATTGTTTACGTTTACAAGTATAATTCCCACCGCCAACTTCCCTTCTATTAGTTTGAATAGTGTCTCCCCATGGATGAACATAGGGGTTAGTAAAGTGGAAACAAATAAGATCACTGGGAATAGCGATTGAATTTTGGGCATAGGCCCGCTAATCTTTACTGAAGCCGGCATGATAAAATACATAGTCTCTATTGTCCATTTCTTGATTTGATCATAAATTTGCGTAGAGCAGGAGATCGCACCTTAATCCAGTAAATTGCACAGACTAGCGATGACTACGAGAGTTGGATAAATTAATCAATGTCTAATTAATAATTTAGTTAAGATTTCAGTCCTAAAAATTGGCCGAGAATATTCAGATTTAGCTCTTGAAAAATATATGTGTTTGTGTATATTGTAGGTTTTATCCGTACGTTTGTTTCTGTGTAAAATAGCTACATTTAACGCCCGTTTCCGCTGACTAATGCATTTTAGGCGATGGACGTTTTAAGGGTCCGGATCCTATGTTTTTAGGTGAAAGCATGCTAGCCTTAGCCTTACTTTTTATAGATATTGTTTAATTTGTTTCAGAAATTGTGGAACTCTCGTGGTATCTCCACCACCCATGCTGGGACTAGTTGAGAGAGGGCTGAAGGTCAATAAAGCTCCGTACAGATCACTCACAGTGCCAGAGCTGAAATCCGAATTCCCTAATATTACACTACCGGATGATTATGTAGCTTTATACGACTACCAAGGTGGAATACTTCACGCTGATAAATCACTGATAGCCTTCCAGGTGAAACATCTAAATTAATTTCTTGGCGACACGTCAACACCAAATTTACTGAACTCTTTGAACGTCGTATTAAGATTTGTTAACAGGTTTCCCTGTGTTTGTGTGTGGGTCATTTCGGGACTGACAAATGGTTCAGTTATATTTCAATAATTTAAAAGCGCATAGGGATCTTTAGTAGTGGGAGGGAAACCGGAGGACCCGGAAGTTGGCGTACTCCAATGCCACGTGACACAATGACAGACCGCCTGATCCAACGCGAATGCATAACTCAAACATAATGACTTTTCGGGAACTGTTACAGACTCACAAGTGCCAACACGAACCAACCTGTATTCAAGCTCTTTGGAGAATATTATGTTATCTTCTGATTCAGGACCAGTTTAAGAAATATGGCGGAACCTTACGTGATGGTGAACAGGTTAATGACGTTATACCAGGAGAAATAGTTACCCTGAAAACCACAACTGGTAATCTCTTTAAAGGACGAAATATTATTCTAGCTCTAGGTCCATACACCAATTATTTACTGGCTAAAACTGGACTCCAATTACCTCTAAAGGTAGGTCGATACTGTGTTAGTCTGTCTCCAAAAGAAGCTATAGATATAAACACTGACAGAAAAGCATCTTCAGCAGTCAACAGTCAAACGCCGTAGCTCCTAACGTAGTACATACTTGTATTTTTGTATAAACGATATACTGGAGACTTTGGATAACTTTGAAAGGGCCGTTACTTTGTTTTACGTTTTTGGATAATGTGGAAAGGTTTTAGTACGATATTCGTCCCTTTCCTCCACCCTCCACTTACAATATTATTCCAGAACGTAGTTGGTTCCTTTAATAAGTCAATCTGATTAAATTACAGATCCTATTTCGTTTCGTTATTTATAGTTCAATTTCTTTTTCGTTTCGTTATTTATAGTTCAATTTCTTTTTGTCTTTACTACACTAGGATCTGGAAGAATTGTTATATTATTACACTAGGAAATGGAAGAATTGTTATATTACCGGCGTTTTGGTTAAAGTGAGGGATAACCCGATGAAACAATCTATTACGTCGACTTCATGGTGTGTCCTGCGCGGAACCCTAGGTAAACCAATAGAAACGCCAACGCTGATTGATTAATAAATGCCTGACGTCATCGGGTCGAATACAAAATATCGGGTCTTCATGTAGTGTAGGCCATCGAAAGTATACAAAAAAACAAAAAAAAACAAAAAAAAACGAAATATTGATCTGTATTTTATCAGATTACGGATGGTTTAGAGTATGGAGACTAATCCTTTTCTTACATAAATCTAGGTCATATTTGTTGATCAATTCGAATATTGAATGAATCGATGTCTTTTTTTGTGTATGGTTTAGCCTATTAGAGTCCCTGTACTGTACTGGAAAGAAAAGGTTGCTGGGATGTACTCATCTGATAAATTCCCGTGCTATATTGATCGAACTGGTTCTGAGGGTGTATCCATTTACGGTTTACCAGCTCTCGAATATCCGGGGTTAGTCAAGGTAAATACTAATGTCTTAAATCATATCCTTCTTTGGCGCTAAATACAGAATCATATGGCTCCATGTCATTATCCAAGGCACTTTTAGAATCGTAAAAGTTGAAAACGAATCAGAGGTAATCGAACAAACATCTCCTTCAGTGCCAAGGAAAACTATCGCAGACTAAAAGGGTGCCGTGGTGGCTGTGTGAGTAAGGGGATGGGGCAATGGCAGGGGGATTTGAGGGGGTTAATTTGTTACACCTCTGACATTGGATTGTGTCAGCTCCTTACGCCTCCGACGTGCCTGCCAATGACATTGGCGTTGCTTATATGATTACGAAATCAACTTCCGTAGAGAAAGCCAAAGACAACCCAACGTCCATTTGCACATAATGAGCTGTTCTTGACTTCCACATATATTGCCAATGTGCAACCGAGAAAATTCATCGGGATTTTCCAACGTGCTTTCCCCTTGTCAGGTCCTGTGTATACATTGGCATGCACTTGAAAGATCTCTTGTAAGTTTGAATTCAATATAAGAGTAGGCCATAGTGCCATTGCGTGGTCAGAATTCAGCCCATAGAACACTGTATGGCGTATGCCAATCTCCATTAACCTAGCCGGAGCAGAACAGTAGGACGTTAACTCCATTTCATTTCATTTTCTTTTAAAATAATTTATAACTCCACGTTCTGATATTCTATACTGGATGTGCTTTTTATGAGATATTGTTGTTTTTATTAGATGTGTTTGCACGATGGTCCGGTGGTGGATCCCAACAAGCGAGAAGAAGCTGATGTCAGCTGGGTGCGAGACAGAATGATGAAATACGTCGCGCAGACTTTTCCATGGTTAGACCCCGTGCCTGCTATAGAAGAAACCTGTATTTATACGGTAACAATATTTCAAACTTTGTTCTCCTGTCCAGGCTGTTTACAAAGACCACTTGTAGACGACTGAGACCTCACGAATTCCACTGTTGGTCGGGGAGTTTTTGATGATTTGGTGTTCCCTTACCATTAATGAAGGACGGTGGGTCTAGCAATAACCGTCGAGGTCCCATGCATTTGTTGGCGTGTGCGTAAACGAAACATTCATTAGTCGGTTAGATACCGTTTAACTCCATTTAATTTTTAGTCAAGGTCAAAGGTCAGGCTTTATTGGGGTTATTTTTACGTCAATTTAATAAAATCCTTTTGTTTCATTTCTGTTTCTAGAATTCTCCAGACACACATCTGTTCCTTGATCGCCATCCAAAATATGAAAACATCATCATAGCGGCCGGTTTCTCTGGTAAGGTTTTTCTGTTTTGTTATTCATGCGATATCATTGAGGATATCTGACTCGCTGCCTTACCGTGACCAATTGTTTGTATATGATTTCGTACATGAACGCCGCCATATATGTTTACAGTATGTAGTCACCAGTATGGTGGATGGGATCGTAAATATCGTTCAAGTGTAATATTTGTTTAAAATCAACGACGTACATTTTGATAATTGCGTGCACATATATCTAGCTACATATGGGCCAAGATGTTTTCCTGTTTTTGAATACAATATCATCTTCCTACGCAATTACAAATCTTAGAAATTTCGATGGGTGGTAGACATATTATGAACTGATACCGTCCATGACGTCATCGTCGCAATCTTCGAATATTGATGTCCTACAAATGTTATGTCGATGGCGGAGGCTTACACGCCCATTCGCACATCAAGTCAATGCATCCTCGGAAAGGTCAATTATTAAGACGTCTTCTACTCTGTTAATATACATTTTACTTTTAATTATTTTCACAAAAGTTATCTTTAATTGTTTCTTTCAGGCCATGGATTCAAGCTAGCACCTCTTGTAGGAAAAATTTTAAGTGATTTGGTCCAGGGAAAGACACCAGAGTATGATATGGATTGGTTTAAAATTTCCCGATTTGACAAAGGAAGCGAGAACCCTTCATCAAAGTTATAGTGCCTATCTAAAATGATATTAAGCACAGTCTGAAATTTCTTATTTTCTTTAAAATAATTAATGTAAAATGATTCAAGAAAAAGCCATCTAATAAAGTGTAAACAACCAACGTAGCATTTAATTGAAAGAAAATCGGTCAAAGCAAAATATCAAATAATTCACTGGGGCATATATAATAATACTACTCGGGAAAATGAAATGAAAAAGGGTTTAACGCCCTACTGTTCCGCTCTGAACTGGGCTAAGATAAACTCAGGGTATCTTACAGTAGGCTTAACAATTGAATAATAATTAATATGTCACACCACCCCCACCCACCCTCTTCTTGACACAGAAAGATTTGGGATCTAAGAAGAAATTTTTAAAATATATGGTACAACTCGTGTGTTGAAAAATACTATGGATTATACAACACATCTATTGCTAATTACAATTATTGTTAATGGTTTAACGTCCTCTCCCGCCTAGGGTGTTATCGCAGACATGTTGTATCACTTTTTTATATATCTTAGGACACGCACAGGGATCATTTCTGTGGGAGGAGGTACCCAGATCCCCAAGCTACATGTGCTCAGACCAGGGATCGGAACCACCACCGTTAGCCAGGGGTCACCGGCCAGCCAGCTCGTCAGTCTAGACCACTAGGTGCTTGTGTAATTCCTTAGTCCTCAGATGGTGCTTGTGGTCATCCTTAGGTGGCGCGTGTGGTCTTCCTTGGGTTGGGCTTGTGATCTGAGGTAGTGCTTGTGGTCTTCCTTAGGTGGAGCTTGTCTTCTGGTATTTTTGTTTTTATACACCCACATTTTCATGTGGACGTATTATGTCGTCGCCCCTGTCCGTCCACAATTTGTTTGTGGACTCTCTACAGGTCACAATTTTTATCCGATTTTGACGAAACTTGAAATATAGGTTTATCCCCATAAGATCTCGGTTCCTTTCGATATTGGCATGTATCGGATCGGAACTTCATGGATTATGGCCCCTGATTGTACGAAATATCATGCTTTTAGCTTGTGGACCCTACAGAGGTCACAATTTTGAAACGATTGTGATGAAACTTGACATGCATGTTTATAACCCCAAAATCTTGGTTCCTTTCGATATTTGCGCACATCGGGTCTTAACTTCCTGAATTATGGCCCCTGATTGTCCGAAAAATCACACTTTTTAGCTTGTGGTCCCTCTGGAGGTCAAAATTATTATCTGATTTAAAAAACCGTTTGATTATATCACCGTTACATGGTAATGAAGGTTGAGTTCAAATTTCGTGAAAATCGGACCAAAATTGACAAACAAAATGGCCGCCATTCGTACGCGAATAGTGTGAAAATATGTTATATCAAGGTTGTGGACCCTATCGAGGTCACAATTTTAAACCGATTTTGATGAAACTTGACATACATGTTTATAACCCGACGATCTTGGTTCCTTTCGATATTTGCGCTCATTGATTCCTAACTTCCTGAATTATGGCCCCTGATTGTACGAAAAATCACCCTTTTTAGCTTGTGGTCCCACTGGAGGTCAAAATTATTATCCGAATTAAAAAACCGTTTGATTATATCACCGTTACGTGGTAATGAATAGTGAGGTAAAATTTCGTGAAAATCGGACCAAAATTGACAGACAAAATGGCCGCCGTATGTACGCAATTAGTGTGAAAATATGTTATATCAAGGTTATAACCCAAAGATCTTGGTTCCTTTCGATATTTGCACCCATCGGATCGTAACTTCCTGAATTATGGCCCCTGATTGTCCGAAAAATTGCCCTTTTTAGCTTGTGGTCCCTCTGGAGGTCAAAATTATTATCCGATTTAAAAAACCGTTTGATTATATCACCGTTACATGGTAATGAAGGCTTAGTTCGAATTTCGTGAAAACCGAACCAAAATTGACGGACAAAATGGCCGCCGTTTGTACGCGAATAGTGTGAAAATATGTTATATCAAGATTGTGGACCCTATAGAGGTCACAATTTTGAACCGATTTTGATGAAACTTGACATGCATGTTTATAACCCGAAGATCTTGGTTCCTGTCGATATTTGCGCTCATTGATTCCTAACTTCCTGAATTATGGCCCCTGATTGTACGAAAAATCACCCTTTTTAGCTTGTGGTCCCACTGGAGGTCAAAATTATTATCCGAATTAAAAAACCGTTTGATTATATCACCGTTACATGGTAATGAAGAGTGAAGTAAAATTTCGTGAAAATCGGACCAAAATTGACAGACAAAATGGCCGCCGTATGTACGCAATTAGTGTGAAAATATGTTATATCAAGGTTTTGAACCGATTTTGATGAAACTTGACATGCATGTTTATAACCCAAAGATATTGGTTCTTTTTGATATTTGCGCCCATTGGATCGTAACTTCCTGAATTATGGCCCCTGATTGTCCGAAAAATGACCTTTTTTAGCTTGTGGTCCCTCTGGAGGTCAGAATTATTATTCCATTTAAAAAACCGTTTGATTATATCACCGTTACATCGTAATGAAGGTTGAGGTCGAATTTCGTGAAGATCGGACCAAAATTGACTGAAAAAATGGCTGCCGCTTGTACGCGAAGAGTGTAAAAATATGGTATATCAAGGTTGTGAACCCTGTAGAGGTCACAATCTTCATTCAATTTTGATGAAACTTGAAACACATGTTTACAACGTAACAATCTTAGTTCCTTTCGATATTTGTGCATATCGGATTGTAACTTCCTGAATTATGGCCCCTGATTGTACGAAAAATGACCTTTTTTTAGCTTGTGGTCCCTCTGGGAATTATTATCCCATTTAAAATAACGTTTGATTACATCACCGTTACATCGTAATGAAGCTTGAGGTCGAATTTCGTGAAAATCGCACCAAAATTGACAGCTGTTCTTGTCAGGCCATCCATCCTTCATCACGAACAAGGGGAAACCACGCTAGAAAATCTAGATGAACTTTGTCACCCAATGCAGGAATCAAACACCCAACCTCAAGGCTACCGAGCCAGCTTCTTACCCACTTAGCAACATGATCCCCAGTCGAATTTGACGCCTACTGAAATGAACCTTTATAACCCAAAGATCTTAATTCATTTCGATATTTGCACATATCAAATTCTAACTTAATGATGTAGGAAAAATCACTTTCGGTATTGCTTGTTCTCTATCCATCTCTCGAAAATGTGGGCGTATGCTGCCTGGCAGAGCCAGCCTATCTTTAGGGCTAGGGGTTTGTATAGCCACATGTATTTGATTTTATTTACTAAGGGTTGGTGCTATGTTTCGGTATATTTTCTGTGTTTGTGTCTAATTTACTGTGCACTATGGTGTTTGGATTTTTATTTTCACAAATTGTTGTTTTCAATTTTTCATTCTGTTGTTAGACTAAGCGTTGTAAAATCGTCTGGAGTTTCCAAATCGAAACTAACTTTCTTTTGTCATGACAATGAGATCAGAAATGCCCATGATTTGGTTGGTTGAAGTATACTACTCAAACGAAGTTAAGGGTCAAACCTTTTTTTCTACCAGGTAATTGTCTATGCACATATTAGAAACCATAAACTGAAGCTCAAAACAAGGCTCTACAAAACTGTTTGCGTCACCCAAACGTAGTACGGTACGACTTTTTGGAGTTGATTATGTCCTTGCACGTGCACTATGCATTTTCCATGAACACTTTTGGCATAAAAAAACCCATCCATGACCTTGCTGCTCTTAGTTGAAATTTCAACATGGTCAGACGTCAGCTGAGTGAACTCGACAGAGGAAGAGCCATTGCGTGGCTTCAACAGGGTTTTACACAGGGGAATGTGGCACAGAGAATCGGTTGTGAATGGGAGACTATGGCAGCGTTTCGAGGCAACCAATTCAATTCAGAATCGCCCACGGTCTGGTAGGCCAAGATAAACGTCGCAACGTCAAGACCGACATGTCATTCAAAAGGCCTTACCCCACGCGTTGTTACAGCGAGATGTCTTGAGAGATGAACTGCGAAATGCAAGTGGTGTTCAGGTATCGGACCAGACCATAAGAAATCGTCTGCGAGCCCACAACATTCGATCTCGACGACAAGCGCTTCGACCACCTCTTCTTCAACGTCATAGGGCAGCACGTCGTGACTGGTGCACACGTCATAGAGACTGGAGACGGCGACAATGGGGGCGGGTACTCTTCACTGATGAGTTCCGATTTGCATTACAGTTCAATGATGGCCGACTTCACGTCTATAGGCGGCAAGGAGAAAGATTTGCTGACGTTAACGTCAGACAACGCCATCGTTTTG
Source organism: Patella depressa (assembly GCA_948474765.1). NCBI lineage: Eukaryota > Metazoa > Mollusca > Gastropoda > Patellidae > Patella > Patella depressa. Next base: position 5,736,348 of record OX419720.1, read on the forward strand.
GAGGTGGTACGGTAATGATGTGGGCAGACACTTCGACGACTGATTGACAGTATGCCTCGTCGTTGTGTCGACGGCTTACGAGCACGTGGTGGTTTCACTCGTTATTAACAAAGTTATCGAATTTGAGACCTCATTATGCTCAGAATGGCGAATTTTCATCAGATACGCAGAATAGTTGTGTATAAAAAGTGCATATGCTTTGCATAACAGACTCAACATTGAGACATATTGAACTCATTCTGACCAAAAGTGTGCTTAAAAGTTTTGATTTACATGTTCCCTGTGTCTAATAAAATGTCAAACAAAAATAATTGGTTGACCCTTAACTTCTTTTGAGTAGTATGGTTTGAGGCTGGTTTGTCGTTTTTGATGACTATGTCTGACCAGCTACCTTGCAAACGGAAACGAGATCAAATACGCCTCTTAATCAATCCCCCGTCTCCAATCCCAAGCTGTATTAAGTTTATTATGTGGCTTCTTTGGCAATAACAAAACACCTGGCATACAATTCCAAATATTAGACCAACTTTGATACTTCACACCGGTTACACAATTGACATTATTCACACCTTCCATGCATGAAATCGATTACCATCCTCATCTGACTTATGACCCACAGATGGTCGACATTGGCAGTGGCTTGACACGACCAACGGCATCGCGAAAGTCATTAATCATCACAGCTTCTTCTTCTTCTTCCCATTAACGAGTCGGCCTCTGTTAGAGTGTAATTGACTCGGGCACATGCACAAAAGTATAGGAAACTTCTCTGCAAGCACTTAAAAAATCCAAAGGTGGATAGTATGTACAGATATTAACAATTATTAACAATATATACAGGTTAGGATTTGGTCTATCATGGTTTGTGCTGTGTAGGGTCACATGGGATGGTACACAACTTAGCCCCAAATTCTTCTAAGGATTCCACCTCCATTATTTGTGATGGGAGTCCGCTCCAGTATCTTACTGATCTTGGGAAGAAGGAATGCTGGTATTTCTCTTTCTTGGCTCTTGTTTCCCCGGGTTCTGCTACGCCGGTTGTGTACAACTGCTCTGGGTCAATGGAAATCAGTTGGTGATGTATCTTATAGCAGGTGACAAGACTCTGCTTAAACCGTCTGTGTTTGAGAGATTACCATTGGAGGTTGTTTAAAAGTTTTGTTAAACAGCCGTGGAGGTGTCTTAGTAGCAGTTGAAAGCAACGCGAGCCGCTAGTCGCTGTACTTGCTCTATTTCTCGTATGGTAGTTATCTGGTGCGGGTCCTACACTGTGGGACTGGTCTTTCAAGGGCTGACCTTTGTCTAGTACAACAGTCTGTACTGAATTCTTAATCTGGTATTATATTATAACCAACCGCAACCTCAGGACACATGTGGGGTCCGTATTCAAAGGTTTTCTAAAAGTTAAGTAAAAATACTTAATTTTTCCACTTAACCAAGTGTCTTACCTTAAATCGGTATTCAAAGGTTGTATTTTACACATACTTGGCTATGTGAAAACTTAACTGCACACTTAAATTATGGAATACTCACATTCGCCAAAAAGCATGATTTTTTGTTATTTATGGAATACCCTCCACTGCCAAAAATCACGATTTACTGACATTGCCAGCTAGTTATGCCCCCTTAAGAGCATCACTGTATTCTATTAAATTCTTAGTTTACATCACCAGGAAAATGTTTGTGGAAATATTATAGTGTAACCCATGAAAATAGTATGATTAGAATTTAAGATAAATTATGATAGTGTGCATCCTTTGCCGGAACAGCTGTTTTCATAGACTTTTTAAAAAAAAAATAATAAAATCCATTCAAATAGATTACAATAAATAGTGGTAGTATAATGATGGATATTGTAAGATCTAATTTTTTAACAATATAAAGCGAATAGAAAACAACATATTATTAGCAATACACAATGGCCCTTGCCTTCTAAGTTAGACTGGACAAATTATACAGTGTTGTTTGTAAATCTATCATTTGAGAAATTCATAGATATTGTGTAAGTACCTATACTTTAGACTTTGACAGGTCTGGCATTGACAGTACATTGTGTGTACGAAACATTCATGCTTCATTATATTTTACCAAAATAAATACTACCGATTATGTATATATGGGAATGAGTTTTAAAAATTAGATCATGCCTTGCTTCTAGCGGTAGTATAAATAATTTCCGAAATCTATAAAGCCAAGTCTCCACAAATGAATTTAACTATATTTTATGACAGCCATGGAAACAAACATAACATGATAAATGATCGGGGAAAAGATATCCTTAACTACATCGGTGGTAATAACCTTATGGCACTACAACATCAAAGTTGACGACGAAAAAATAAATTGGAGGTCAGCTACGCTCGGCGACATTGTCTTTGTTTTAATCTGAATTCCCTATCTTTTAAAATCGCCGTTACGGGGCTGCTTCTACAGCATTAAAAGAAGTTATTATAATCTCACTTAACTTTAAGGTACCTCCCGTAGGTCACTTAAAGTTAAGTAGATATTTCTCACTTAAACTGGCCTTTGAATACCACTTGAAGACTAACACTTAAAAGTTAAGGCAGCTTAACTTTAAGGGAAAATTTGATACTTAACAATGCCTTTGAATACCACTTGCCCTTAACTTACAGGAAGTTACGTATATTTAAGTGAAAGCTAGTAGTTAAGTGACTATCTTAGACTTAAGATATCCTTTGAATACGGACCCTGGAATATAACACCTGATGGTAGCGGATTGGATAAAAACTATCTATCCCAGACTGAATACTAAACAATCGGGTCACAGTGCGTGGATGTGGTATCTGGAATTCAACGCTGTACATCGATCTTGCCAAGTACTAAATAAAATCAGATTAAACGATTGTAGTCAATTTGTCTGCGATATCACTTCTGCTTAAGAAGACGTTAAAGCACCAGGTAGTAGTCGATTGTAGTCAATCCAGGCCGGAGCAGCTGAGCCGGGAACAAGCCTGCCAACAGACAAAGCACCTGTTAACTAAGTATTATAGAACTTATGTTTAAAGAAGAATAGAAGCATTATACGAAGTTTAATCCAGTCTTGTCGTCAAGAACCTAACATAAAGACCGAATACTGTAATACACCTGTATATTAATAGAACACATAGTATATTACTATGTAGTCTTACCCGGAAACTAGCCCAAATGATTACCCTAACCCTAACCTACAATCTTACCAACAATCACGTGGCCTAACCTTATTTACATCTCAAAGAACTTGACAAATATGAGCTGGCATTAACAAATAGATTTAACATAATGAATACAAATATGTAAAGAAATATGTGCAGGGATTGTATTTATGCACTAGTTATCTAGACCAGGGAAGTATTATCAAGGCGAGAGGGGAGTACTTGGAGTGTGAAAATGTCTAAAGAAGATATTTTATATGATGTTATTGTAGTAGGGGCCGGTATAGAAGGATCATCTACAGCATATCAGCTTGCTAAACGAGGCCAAACGACACTTCTAGTAGAACAGGTCAGCTTTACATTACAATGACCTCATTTAGTTATGTGTCGATCTGCTAAATTTGGGGTCCTGGTTTCGATCCCGTTGATTAGGGTAAAAAAAAGTGTTGATTGAATTACATTTAATTATGGGGTGTGCTTTGTAATTGACATTTGGAAGCTGCGGTGGCTTGTTGATCTGGCTTTAGGTCCTGTGTTCCGTTCTGCTGTTGAACAAGAAATGCCAGGGATATTTTCTTGTCAATTACAATGATGATGGCGAACATCCAAGTCTAGTGTACACCCTGGCGTGTATGTAAGTGAACCCTTAACAGTTTGAATTCCAAAGGTCGCCCAGAGCAAAATGGATGGCGTATGCCCATATTCACTGTTCCGGTTGAGCAGACAAGTAGGACATTAAACACCAGTCCATTTCATTTATATGCATCTAACCCAATTCTCTACATATCAATTTCCACGGGAATGACAATCGTCTTTATTATATCTGTAGATTCTTCTTTTATTAAGACATGTCAATACTACTGTTAACACACATGTAATATGTACATTTATCAATAACATTGGCCAATAACAGTATCATAGCTAGAAAGATCTCATGATAGGATGTCAATAGTTGGGATAAAACACATGTGAGAGTTATCAAGTCTTAAAGGGACGTTGTGGAAGATTAGACAAATAGCTGGCAGTTCTCGTTCTCACTATAATAGTTAAACAACTAGATAATGTTAACGGCATATGCTGAAAATTTCATTTCAGTCACACTGCTTCACTCTGGACAGAGATATTAGCGATTGAATATTAATCCTAGCCTCGATCATCATTACTAAAGTCGGTGCGATAATAAAAACATAGTCGCGATTATCCATTTTATGATTTAATCATTAATAAACGTATAGCAAATCCAATGAAAATACGATGCATAAGATTACAGCGAGAGTTGATTAAGGTCTTTTCATGTTAATAAATGGGGGGTTGGGATGGCCTTGTGGTCTAGAGTGCCGCGCTTCGACCTCTAGCTGGCCGGTCACCTCTGGCTTGCGGTTGTGGTTTCGAGCCCTGGTGTGAGCGTATGTGACATGGAGATAGGGGGGGCCTTCTCAACCTCGTGGGTTTCCCCCGGCCACTCCGGTTTCCTCCAATTGCTAAAGACCCCTACGCGCAAGCGAATTATTGAAATAAAATTAAAAACCATGTTAGTCCCGAAATGACCTAGTTGTGTCGAGTGGACGTTAAACCCCATTTCTCTCTCTGTTAATAAATGTCTAATTGATAGTTTACGTAACATTTAAGGCTTAAAGAAAGACCAGCAATTTACCTCATGCATAACGTATGTTTAAATAAACGCACATGATCAATATATAGCATACGTTTGATAATAATTCTATAATTCAATTTATGTATAACCTTGTAACAAATATCATTGTTTCGATTATTTTGAGATTTATTAGTTTTTCCTGAAGGGTAGAAGATTGCTGATTTCTAGTGATATTGTTTGGAGTAGTGTCGCTAAACCGTTTTAACTCAACACCACATTCAATATGTTTGAATAAAATCCTGAGAAACCAAGTGCTTTTGATTCTTTTATCCCCCTTCCCATTCTATCCCTTGCTAGATCTTTCTATTAGAGCCTATTGTTTTGTTATTTTTTTTTCAGTTTCCCCTACCACACAGTCGGGGCAGTTCACATGGACAGACTCGTATAACACGGCGGGCCTATCCCCAGGCTATATATTCTGCTATGATGAAACAGAGTTTTGAAGGGTGGAATATCTTAGAAGAAGAAAGTGGTGAAAAGTTATTCAAGTGAGTCTTTAAGAAGGCGTTACTTTTAAATATTCTGATGTGGTAACATAAAATAAACCAAGTAAGACAAATGTGATAGAATACATAACTCTTTTTTTCTATTAAAAAGATATTTAAATACTGGCGAACATAAAGCTCTACATATGAAAGTCATTTGGTTAGATATGGTAACGTCTATCTAAAGCTGTTCCCACTAGGCCTCAGGAGACCTCAAGACCTCACTACCCAGGTCTGGGAGCGGATCAATTTCAGCTGTTCCCCCCGAGACCCAATTCTCAACTATACTTTTATATAATGTGGAGGGACATCTGTCACGTGATCTCGGCAGACAATCCTGATTGGTTTTCGTGTTACACTGAAAAAAAACTTGTGTTGGATCTCAACACAAGTACTTGTGTTAACACTAACCTACACAAGTTTGTGTTGTTTTGCATTGCATTAACACAAACTTGTGTAGATTTATACAATCTTGTGTGTTTTCATATAATTAACACAAGTAATGTGTTGTTTTAATCTATTATTAATTACAGGTATGTCGTGAAATATAAAATTGCATAATAACCCCTAGGTATTGTTTATATTCAGAGCAAACTTTTGTGAAGTTTTGTGAAGAAAATTCTAACGTATCATTATTTTTTCGACTGAAAATGTACTGTTTTTTAAACGAAAACTAAAATAAGAGGTCGAATTATGTCAACTTATATTACTTCTTTGTTTCTGTTTTTTTAAATGTTTTAGTTACTTAACAAAAAATTATTAAGACAATATCCACTATTTAGTTCGACATTTGTTGCACAGACAATGGCTTGACAGAAATTAATTCGATGTTTATTGGTGTTAAGATGTCTGTTATAGTTAAAATGTCTGCAAGTTGAGGATTTTTATTGGCCCTATAAACTAGTAGATCAAAGAAGTATATAATCTAAATGTGATTTAAGTACATTGTTGTTTTTACAGTTGATTCAGCCTGCGTGGGAAAAATTAGTTAAAGTCTTATTTAATTTAATTGGTTGTTAAAATCGAAATTAAATATTATTGGTTCACTAAAAAATAACCAATGAAATTTATTCTTTCATGCGTCAATTAACATTCATTACCAAATGTATCTTCTCTAAGTTTAATATACCTCTAGTGGCAAATTCTTTTTGTGGAAGCAGACGTTAAACAGCCCGACGGCTGCTACTATTGGATTATAATATAATACCGACGATCAGTTTGGCTACACTGAATCCAATCAGCCATTTTCTACCGATTTCTACAGCCATGGGACACCGGAAGTAACGCATGTATTTCTAAAATGGCTGACAAAGCAAAGGGAAGAAAAGGTAGGTTAATTCTGTAATCATAATAATGTACTTAATCGTCTACTTTCTCTGAAATTTTACACGATTATCACTAGAATTCCAAATATTCAAAAAAAATCGTTCGACCAGGGTTAGTAGGTAAGAATTTTGTACGTTCCACGAGAGTCAATTCATTTATTTTTCTTCTACGCCGCCATTTTGATTTGGAAAATTTGGCCAAAATAGAAATTAACTCGTGCATAAACTAAATAATATGTTATTGCTCTTTTGTGTTAGTTCTTTGGTTGAAATGAAATCTACATTATGTGAAAAATTTCAGCCACAGTCAATATGATTAGATTTTTTTTTTCAGACAATGATGTAGTACATGTATATATGGCCCTCCAGTTTTAAGCAGATCGTTTAGAATTTGCAAAGAAGGACCGGTAACATTTTTATATTATTGTTTTGGTTTTTTTTAACAATAATGCCCTTTGCCTATAATTATCATTTTATATAAAGATATAGGAAAATTAATTTATGTAAGCCCATGCTTGTTTCCGATCCCACAACTAAATACTGTATCTTCTAACCAGGCGCGGATCCAGTGGGGGCCGTGCCCCCCCCCCCCCCGTCAGCCCCAGTGTGACATAGTTGATTTTTGTTTTCGTTTGCTTTGTTACTGTTGTAGTTCACATATCTGCTCTTTAATAGATGATTTAAACATGATATTCGCATTATCTCCGCTGGGGACTACACAAAACCTGATTATTACCAATTGCTCAAATGTATGGCCCCTCCCTCGACAAAATCCTGGATACGGGCCTGGTTATTGACTGAATAAAAGTTAGAAAAAAGATAATAAAAGTATGACATATTACAAATATGATTTTCTGCATATTATAATAAAGGAAGTACATACTTAAAAATCTTACTACAAAAATATTGGATTCTCTAATACAACATTTATGTACAGAACAAAAATGTGAGGGTATCAGCATATGATTATGGTTTTGGACTTATATTTTACACGTTTTAGCTGATCATGGGTAATTGTGAATATGATCAAATCAAAACTGTCAACTTAATTCAAGTCAACTACTATCTGTCATATTTATTTCAGTGACCAACCGCCAAAGGGACAGTTGAAAATGGCTGTGGAAATTTTGTTCTTAGAGATTGCCAATCAGTTAAAGGCTATGTAAGTACCATACATATTTGTTTTTGAATGAGGAACCGGGTCCATACTCTCCACAATCTAGTTGTTCTTCGGCATGCAATGTCTTGGGCTTTGTCATTTCAAGTACGAACACCAAGAAACTTTTGACAATTGAATTTCTTTGACTTTTGTTAATTGAATTTAATGAAATTTCCTGGCTCATGTAGTACGCTATTACTTGTTCATATACACGTATTAAGCTTTTACTTGTCCATATGTTACACCCTTTCATAAATAAAACAATAGTCCCTAAAAGCGTTAAAATGCATCAAAATTGTTTAGAGCCAAAAGCGCTAAAATATAAATAATATACCAAAATACTGATTGCAAATATCGTATTCCCAACTGCCATGGTGGAACTAATTGATGAAACATGTCAATTTGTCAAGGGGCTTATGACTTCATCTTCAGTTGTTATTATTCATTTTTGAGCAATTATATATTTTTTATCCAGGAGCCGAGACCAGTTTCATTACACACCAAACAAGGGAACTATACAGAAGATATGACAAAAGTCAAGAAATAATGCTTGGTATGTTGATTTTACCTAATTGCATAATAACTAAAATATCACTACTTGCTTTATTAAGTAATGACCACAACAACTTTATTCTACAGTTGGTTGATGTGTCTACTATAATTGTAGTTTACATAAATTAGCAGTGCTTGAAGCAAAAAGCTTAAAATATATAATCACATTTGGTCACTTTGATGCACCGAGAACAGGTTTTGTAGAAAAGTTCTCTTCTGCTTATTTCAGATGATAAAGAATAATATGACATTATTGACAACAAAGAACTACAGTTTAAAGTGAAAGCAAGCTATCTAGCTTGTACAGAAAGAAATTTCAAAAGACATTTGTGGTACCAAGACTTAGTTTAATTTTGAGATATAATAATACGTTGGTAAAGTCGTCCACACGACATAGTTTACTTTCGCGACATGGGTATTCCTTTCTTATTAGTAATAGTATACGTTTTTTGTGCCGAGTTCTGCGTGATCATCCTCACTCGTTGGTGGAGTCGTCCACACAACTTAGTTTAATTTCCGGATATAATAGTACTATGATACAGTCGTCCACAAGCTTGAGCGGCCCCGTTCATGAATATATAACAAAGTAAATCATTTTATTCAATAAAAAAAATCTAATTTCATCAAAATAAACCCCATGCAGTAATATATTCCTACACCGCTACCAAACGACCCATGTTTTAAATTTGTTTTCTGAAACCCGCGTTTTTTATGCTTCGACCGTAGGCGGGTGACGTTATTTATACATATATTTGTCTGTTTTTGTCGGTTTAATGTCTTTACATATTATCGTGCTTACCTTTGAACTATAAATGTACGTGTCGGTATAACACTACTTGCTTCAGATTTTAATATCCCTAAATATATCTTTTTTTTTATATTATTAAAAGTTCGAATATCATATAATATACTATCTATATAATAGCTGTCTTTGGCGGTTTATTTTTTGCAATATTTTGGATGAAAGAACGCTTTAAGCGGTTCTTGTTTCACGTGCTACACTCATGCTCAGGGGCGCCGAAACAATTTTCATGTGCGGATGCAGGACCAATTTTACCACCACCTCTCAGAGTACGGCATCAGATATCGGACCGCGGGCTCTGCTGCACAAATACTGGCCATGTCGACGTAAATAAAATTTAATAGATCTTTATGGGCCTCCGGGGGCTTCATGGGCCCGGGGCGATGTATCGACTGCACACACCCCTCTAGGGGCCCGCCCATGTTTTCCAACGAATGTCGTGATGATCGTTATGGTGGATTAAATTACAAGCTCAGATGGTATATTATGTACAAGAGATTAAATTACATCCTGATTGGTTGTTTCGGTTAGGTCCATGAATATTTAATCAGGTAAACATGTTTAAAGATATGACAAAATGTCTGAAATTTTCGTTATCTGAAAATACTACAATCTGTAGCATACAATCCAAATAAAGAATATACCTACATGGTATATGAAACACTACAATCTATAATATACACTCGAAATAAAGAATATACCTACATGCTAAATGAAACGCAATGGGGTTTATCTCCGCTTAGCTAATGATACTACGGTCTACTCTTATACCAAATTCCAAGCGAGCTTCTACGTGTAAACGGGACCTCGATTTTTCGCCCATCCGAACGAATAGACACTTTCCTTGTCAGGCCTTCCACCTTACACGACCGACATGGGGAAACCGTCGCAAAAACCCGAGACCTTATGGTAAGCGTCAGCGACTTACCCATTGAGCTACCAGTTAATGGTGTAGAGGGTAATTTATTGTATTTTACTATCCAGAATTAGCAATCTACACTTTTTTTCCCAATAGACATACGGGTCAGATGAATGTCGGAGGGGGGTGGAAGGCCAGACAAATCCCCGTTTACAAAGAAGAAAAAATTAGAAAATATTACGGCCGCATCATGGCAACGCGCTTTCCTGCTATTGCAGCCCATGGTTCAAAATGTAGCCTATGAATAGGTAAAGAACACAAGCTTGTGTAGCGTACCCAAGGGCTTATATTAACGCAATACGCAACCCCTTTCCGCTAACATAAAATCTTGATCGGTAGACGAGGGCAAGGTGTCAGTCAAAAGGTAACACTTCCCTGAACAGAACAACACAGATATTTGGTCTAGACACTTTAATATAAATCAAGTCAACATAAAATGTGAAGAGAAACAAAACAGTTATAAGGTGTAAAATAGATCTGCAATAGGTGTTAAATGTAATTACGAATTGTACTTCCGTCGGCCACGACGTACTAATCAATTAGTAAAGGGATCGGGGAAACTTCCGAAAGTATATAGAGTAGGTACACGCCGCCGCTACCCGAAAACTATCGTACCAGTTTATTTAGAATGGTTGAAACTTTCAACCGCTTTCCAAGTACGATTATACAAACAATATTACAAGTCATCGGTGATTCGATCTGAAATCAAATAACAAATTAAATAGTCAACAAGTACTAGCTATTTCTTCTATGCGATTAAATTGTGTACGAGTCTTATTCTTAGTTGTTTTACTAATCCTATTCTTAGTTGTGGACGACATCACCAATAGTTGTGGAAGACATCACCAACAGTTGTGGACGACCCCACCAACCGGTGTGGACGACTTTGCTCGTGGACGACTTGACTGGTACCCCTAACATGTACATATACATTTAGAAACAGCCATATATGAATAAACAAGGTTCCCCTTCTCTAAGAGAAATTCAACATATCATCAGATTTGGATGTCGCTAATACATAAGAAATTAAGATGCGAGGATGCATTTATAGGAGAAGAAATATTAAGATGGTTGGAAATAGCTACTTATATTGTGGAAACTTTTCTCACACAGCTTGATAAACAGGAAAATGTAACTAACATTTGATATGAGTAGACCTTAGGTTCGAGGTACCTGGAAAAATTGCTCTCATACCACACTGTATGGCATATGCCAAGTGGGAGCTGAACAGCAGGACGCTAAACTCCATTTCATTTCATTTTTTCATCTCGTTTCATCTGTGACAAAGCTAACTAAAACATTTAACATACAATGTAATTAAATTAAAGCTTTCATCTTATAACTGTTGAGTCTATTTAAGTCGACTAATATAGTATATTTTATTTTCTCGGTTAACTACATCAGAAAGATCAAGACAGTTTGAAATGGCTATTCATATTGTGGAAATTTTTTCTCACAAAATTTGATAATCAGGAAAAATGTAAGTAACATACATATTTGTATTTTTAATTAAGGAACTAGTTCTATACACTTGCTTTGTAATCTGAGTTTTTCTAATCGGGGCAATGTCTAGGACTCTGCTATTTCAAGTACTTGGCATGCTTGATTTTTAACAATCACATCCATATATTTTCTTCAAGTTGTGATAAGTGTATTTTTACTGTTAATAGCAGTATAAATTTGTTGGACAATATTTTACTTTTCAAATAGATTTTAAAAGGTAATATCTAATTTGTTGCCAATGGAAAAACAATATGAATGGGCCAAAATAATTAGACATTGCCAAGTAAATAGGCGCTGTCCTGATGTAGTAGAGAATTTGGATTTGGAAACTCAATACATGTTGAAACCGAGTGAATTGTTGACCTATTATGAGGTTTCAGTCCCAGATCTCCCGATTTTTTTCTGACTTCTAAGTTCTAACCCATTTGATTTGAATATAATAATCTGCCCGGGTCTGTAACTGGACAAGACATACTAAGTGTTACGCAAAGTTAAAACAAAATAGAGACTCACTCTGGATGTTGCAAAATAAATTGTTTATTTAAACATTGTGAACCATAAAAAGTATTCTTATTGCCTATTTTTTTATTTTTTTAGACTGGAACACCATTGAAAGAGATTTTGATGTATGATAACAACGACAGAACCCAGGCATCAATTTATTTTATAATTCTGGAAAAGAATGCATTTGACCCAATTTTTAAATATTTATTTTTGTTTTTAATGTTAAATATTCTCCCAAACACAATCAGATTTTAATTCTCTTTACAAATTTATGTATCATATAGACAGTAAAGTGACATATAACTCACTTAGAAATATGGTCGGAAATCATAAAGTACATGTAGTTAATAGGCAATATTTAGAAAACAAATGTAGATCAAATATACCCAGAATTACAAAAAGGTGACTTTCCCGTTCTACTTTTCTGTGTTATATAACACAATTTTGTTAGTATAATAATTTGTTTTCTATTTTTCTGTTAACATTCAAATGCATATTTACTTTTTTCTCATCATGTTTGAATAAATAATAATTTAACAAAAAAATATTGTTACCTCATTATTCAAACAATTACAGGTTAAACAGAGTAAAGGGGGTGGGGGTACTGCAAGGGAAAGCTTGCTATAATGGATACAAATTGGGTGAAAATACAACACAAGTTTTTGGTTGGTGGTTATACACAAGTTTGTATTGAACCACACAAGTTTCAAAAATTTCAACACACGTTTCAGAAATTTCAACACAAGTTTCAAAAATTTCAACACAAGTTTCAGAAATTTCAACATAAGTTTCAGAAATTTCAACACAAGTATTGTGTAGCTTTTCACCCAAGTTTCAACACAAGTTTGTGTTGTTTGCTAAATTTTAACGCAAGTCTTGTGTTGTTTCAACATTTAACACAAGTTTGTGTTGTTTCAACACAAGTTTGTGTTGTTAATTAGTAACACCCAACTTGTGTTGAAAACAACACAAGTTTGTGTTGTTTCAACACAAGTTTTTTTTTCAGTGTATATAAACAATTAAGATGATTGGATAACTCGTAGTCACATTGAGATTGATTGACAGCTAGGGAACGCAGTTAAAATGGCGTTGATAATCAGAACAATGACAACTAATTATTAAGATTCACACATCTTAACTCTAGACGATAAGAGTCAATACCTGTTAATCTTAAATCTTATATCATGTAACTCTTTAAAGGCATGCCGAGTATACAAGTTTGTACAAAATATCACATCTTACATAATACTACGTCATATACTTCACACCTGGTACAGATTGAAGTCATCTTCCATAATACTACGTCTGAAACCCCACACCTGGTACAGATTAAAGCTTGCAATTAATCTCAGGCGCGGATACAGAGGGGGGGGGGGGGGCACCCGTCGCACGCCCCCCCCCCCTATTTCTTTTGCTGCGGCGAACAATTTTTTAGCTCCATATATCCTCGCGGAATAGGAGAACAAAAACAGTTTAGGTTGGAAATCGTAATTTACAGTACTAGTGTGAAATTAGTCCTAGTGGGCATTTTGTCCACTCAAAAATCACGGGCCGGGCTTCGCACTCCCATGTGAGTGCAGCACGCACCCTTTTTCCGAAAATCCTGGATCCGCCCCTGAATCTGTCACTTAACATTGCCCAAAGATGGGATAGAATGTGTAAAATATTAAATTAAAATATGGAATCAAAATACAATATTTTTTTAAATCTCGGATGATATTGTACTACACAAAATTCGAAGACCTCAAAAAACGGTATAAGCAAAATAGTGTAATCAGCAAATGGACTGTTCATCGTTTACAAAATACACGACAAACAGTGGTAACCAGTATCCGGAAGAGTAAGCTTACCCTGCCAGGCGCCACTGCTATAGTTGCATCCAAGCCATTAGACGAAATCTCGGTAAAATAACGTTAAGTGGCCAATGGACAATCCGTATGCAAAATGCACGTGATCAACAGTCTTTACGCATGTAGTAAACATAGCTAGGCAAGATAGTATACGCGTGAATAAAATATATCTAGAATAATAGCCGGGAGAGACATGTTGTATTTATTAATCAATGTGACGGCCATAAAGCTTTTAAAAGACTTTTGTAAGTTTAGTGGGTAGTTGAAGCTTAGATGACAAATGCCTCACCTAAGAGTCAAAAGCTCTGGACAACAGTTGAGAATTAGTTACCTGACAACTGGTAACAGATTAAATTTACAAATCCAGTCCAATTATTTCACGCAAAATCTTTTTTACTGTCCATTTTACGAGACTTCCAAAAATTCATCGCCGACAAGCAACCAAAACCCATACTTAAACCAGTAATGATCTATTTGAACTTCGGCAAATTCAAAAAGCTAACAGAATTCCACATGCGAAAAAACGCAACACAATAAATATGGAAACAATCATTGATTTATACCCATTATTGTTTTCCATAACAATCGTGTCCTGTTTTCAATGTGCCCAATGGATAAATATCACTCAAGCATTTGAGGATTCCGCGTAAAACGAAATCTATCTTTTATTATCTTTTTATTTTATCAATTCATTTATTTTGTTATTGTAGTAATCTTAGTTGTCCTAAAGCGTTAATGTTTTGTAATAAGGGTCAAATCTTTGATAATTCATATATTTGTCAACAGTTGACGAGTTTTAATCCAGGAGATTTCGGTAAATTTAAATTCAAAGTGCTTGTTACCTGAGCTCAAATATACTATTTAAATCACAATAGGAATAATATTTTTCTGTTGGCATAAACCATTGACAAAAATACCAGTTGAAACTTTTATAAATTTCACCTGTAAATTTTTTCCAGTTGAGTGAAGCTCGTATCTTTACAGAACCTTCGTGCGGAACTGCCGGGTAACAGCTGTCCCTTGGCCCATTCACTTGATCTGATATGTGGGTCTTGTCCACGGGTTGGCGCGTATGAGAAATAGCCTGATTTAGCGTGTGCTTACTTCGAATTGATATCGTGGACTATTACATTTTTAGGTGCTGTCTATAAAAGAGATGATAGTTGTTTCCTTACGTGCAGTGCGGTCAAATCCATGTTTTAGGGTTCCGAATCCTGGTTTTATTGCGTCAATCATCCATGTAAATATAAACATTTTCATACATTATTTTCAGGTCTTTTAGTTTTATTTTTTATGAGAAGTGTGATATTAAAACATTAATGTTGAACTTGTTTCAGAAATTGTGGATCACTCTATGTGTCTCCACCATCCATTTTAGAACCAGTTGAAACGGGGTTAAAGGTCAACAAAGCTCCATACAGATCACTTACGTTAGCAGAGCTGAAATCCGAATTCCCTCATATTACAGTGCCGGGTGATTTTGTGGGTTTATACGACTACCAAGGCGGAATACTTTATGCCGATAAATCACTGAGAGCCTTCCAGGTAATGCATTTGAATTCAATTCTCAACGATCCGATGGCACAAAAACTCAAATCAAGAATAAGCGGGGCTATGTTTACATTCAAGCGTATTCACGTACGTCACAGCGCTCGTTATGTATTGTGCACAATTCAAAAAAAATAAAACGAAAAAGATAAATGTGAAAATATATACCAAACTTGACTGGTTGAAATTTAATATTTTGACTTCACGTGACGTTTTCTGATAGTTAAAACTTGTGAAACCACATTGTTATCAATCTTTGTTTATATAGCAGTTGGATCTGCTCCGATATCCCATCAGTATAGGAATATCGGAGCAGATAGTCCATAAATTATTAGTGTGCATAATCGTCCATTTAACAAGCATTCCGGATATTTGAAGCAGAGAGGATGACGCAAAGACGCGCTTTGTGTCATGACTTTGAATCTGTACGCCCCCTTCTACCTTGGCTCTGAAATGCATTAAATATTGACTCCTCCACACTGACCAGGGATTGAGAATCAAGACATTAATATTGGGTTTTTGTGCTTTGATTTGTTATTGTCTTATTCAGGAACAATTTAAGAAATATGGTGGAACATTACGTGATGGTGAACGAGTTGATGACGTAATACCAGGAGAAATAGTTACCTTGACAACCACGACCGGAAATCAGTATAGAGGACGAAATATCGTGCTAGCTCTAGGTCCATACACCAATTATTTACTGGCTAAAACGGGACTTCAATTACCTCTCAAGGTAGGTCGGCACTTTGTCCCACCAATAAAATATGAATTGGAACACGGATATAAAAGCTTCTTCCATGGTCAATCACAGTAGTTTGGATTTATTGTACAAATAATTTACTGACTAAATCTGGACTTCAATTACTCCTCAAGGTAGGTCTGCACTCTGTCTCCTCAATAAAATATGAATTGGTACACGGACACAAAAACCCCTTCCATGGTCAATCACCATAGCTTGAATTTATTGTACACATAATTTACAGGAGACTTTGGGACTTCGGTCGTCGTTGTTTTCTTATTTGGTACTGTAATTATTCAAGTGACTTGGTCGCCCCTTTCCACATCTTACCAAATAAGTCTGGGACAAAATGTTCTGTTCCTCTGACTAGTTCGGATGAATCGATGTATTGTTAAAATATGTACCAGACATTTGCGCAAGTAAAGCGAAGCTGATTTGATTGTTGTTAAATACAAACCTTCGCAATTAAGTGACACAAGAATGTTAAATAATTTCGTTTTCTTCGATTTTTCATTTAGTCATTGATTAGACACCTCATAGAAGTATTTCTATGGGGCGTAATCTCGCTTGGAAGATATTTGGGAAGTTGGCATGCGCATTGCCAGTTTTGACCAGTGTGTCCGGTTCCAGTCTGATTTTTTTTTTTAAATCAACAGTCTGTGACTGACGGTTGGACAAGACTTGTAGACTTGTAGGATATGTTTAGTTTTGTTCTTCTGGTCCCTTGTTATCAATGGGACTGACACGCGTTATGTACAAATGGTAAAATGTGCATATCGTCTTAAATATTGGATATCAGAAGCCCATCTATTCCCGGTAAGACCACAACATCAATATTGATTTAAATTGACAAATAATTAGCGTTTTCAAGGTTAGTCCCAAAATGACCTAGTTTGTGTTGAGTGGACTTTAAACCCCATTTCTCTCTCTCTCTCTCTCTCTCTCTCACGTTTTCAATGTGGAAGACTTTGGATGATATTGATATTGAGACTTATCTACTTACACGAATCGATGTATTGTTGTTTGATTTAGGTGGTAAGGATATCTGTACTGTATTGGAAAGAAAAAGTTGCTGGGATGCACGCAGCTGATAAATTCCCGTGTTTTTTTGATCCGATTGGTTCTGAAGGAATACCCATTTACGGTTTACCCAGTGATGAGTATCCGGGGTTAGTCAAGGTAAATACACGTGTAGATGCCGAGCTGGTGAAAACTAGTTCGATGATTTTCACTTCACTTAAATATTCACATGACACCGCTATCTTACTATCTAGTCTCTTTTCAACATATCTGTGGACGACTTTGCTTGTGGACGACTTCACTGGTACCCGTTCAATACGCGATGGATGAAAACACATGCTATGTCTTAGAAAGTGATTCAGAGGCACAAATATTGTCCTTATAAAAAAAACTGACCCAAGTATCTGTCAGATTGGTCATTCGAGAAATTTTCTGAAGTGAGCAGAAGTTAGCCCCGAGTACGTCTTATTATATTATGTTAAAATAATCCCCAAATAGTGTCTGTTTGTTTTAAAACATTTTGAGCATGGATCACTAATAATTGAAATGAAATCCTACTTTGAGACTATATATAAACAAAATAAAGCTTCATGTGGCTCCGCGTGGGCCTTGCCTAACACTATGTTAGCTTCTTTCTTTGCAACTGCCATAACTGTCCCATACCAATGGCTTCCACTGACACTGGGTGAACTGCTCATATCTCTGACCACTGACATTGGGTTAACTGTTCATATCTCTGACATGTCAACCATTGACGTTGGCGTTGCTTTAATAAATAACGTAGATCAGAAATTAGCGTCCGTGGTGGCTATCAATGACCAACTACACAGCCCAGTGTTGACTGTTGTATAGTTCCTCTTGAAACAGGGTGAGCTTCTACTAAATCTTACAGTGTCACAACTTCCAGTGTAAATTTAAGTATTAACCCTGAGACACTAAAATCGAAAACAGTAAGCGTAACATGCTTAAGGGTTAATCTTGTGTTTTGATTGGTCCCGTGCCTACATTGGCATGCACGTGGGGGGTTGGGATGGCGTAGTGGTCTCGAGTACCGCGTTTCGACCTGTAGCTGGCTGGTCACCTCTGACTTGCGGCTGTGGTTTCTATCCCTGGCGTGAGCGTATGTGGCATGGAGATAGGGGCTACTTCTCAACCCAGTGGGATTCCTCCGGGCACTCCGGTTTCCTCCCACTGCTAAAGACCCCTACGGGCAACCGAATTATTATTGAAATAAAATTGAAACCATATGTTGGTCCCAAAATGACCTAGTTTGTGTCGAGTGCACGTTAAACCCCATTTCTCTCTCTTTGGCATGCACGTAGAAGATCTCCTGGTAGTTTGAATTCGATATAAGTGTAGGCCATATAGTGCCGCTGCCCATCTGAATTAGAAGAGTCGGCGCAGAACACTAAGACGTTAAATCTCAGTTCATGTCATTTTATTAAAAACAATTATTTATAACCCTATGATCCGATAGTTTATACTGGGTGTGTTAATTGTTGTATGAGATATGTGATATTCCATACTGGATGTGTTGTATGAGATATCTGATATTACATAAAGGGTGTGTTGTATGAGATATATGATATTCCATACTGGATGTGTGTATGAGATATCTGATGTTCCATACATGGTGTGTTATATGAAATATCTGATATTCCCCTCTGGATGTGTTAATTGTTTTATGAGATATCTGATATTCCCCTCTGGCTGTGTTAATTGTTGTATGAGATATCTAATATTCCATACTGGGTTTGTTGTTTTATTAGATATGTTTGCACCATGGTCCCGTGGTGGATCCCCACAAGAGAGAAGATGTTGATGCCAGCTGGGTACGAGAGAGAATGATGAAGTACATCGGGAAAACATTTCCATGGTTAGACCCTGTGCCTGCTATAGAAGAATCCTGTATTTATACGGTAATAATATTTCAACCTTTGTTCAGGCTGTTCATAAAGACCACTTGTAGACGACCATACGAATCCCGCTGTTGGTTGGGAAGTTCTGTGGGATTTTCTGAAATAATAATAGGCAGAATCGTCGCTGTCCGGACATGCTTAACTTCTTCATTAGCCGATAAGAGCTTTTTTACGTTAATTTAATAAAATTATTTTGTTTCATTTCTATTTCTAGAATTCTCCAGACACACATCTGTTTCTTGATCGTCATCCCAAATATGAAAACATCATCATAGCGGCCGGTTTTTCTGGTAAGGTTTTACTGTTTTGTTATTCGTGTGATATCCTAACTTCTGACTCGTTGCCTTAAACAGTTTTGGAGAGCGCCCCCCCCCCTCCACCAGGCGCCCATCAAGTTAATGTATCCCAGGAAAGCTCAATTATTATGTTAATATGAATTTTAATTGTTTTCACAAAATTTATCGTTTGTTTCTTCAAGGCCATGGATTTAAACTAGCACCACTTGTAGGACAAATTTTAAGTGATTTGGTCCAGGCAAAGACACCACGGTATGATATGGATTGGTTTAAAATTTCCAGATTTGACAAAGGAGGCGAGAACGTTTCATCCAAGTTATAGTGCCCATCTAGAATGTACTTTCCTGCTTTCTTTAAAATAATTAACATAAAAGGATTCAAGAAAACGCGATCTAACAAAGTTTGAAAAGAAATGAAAAGAGGTTTATCGTCCGACTGTTTTGCTCCTAACCTGGGCAAGTATTGTTGTTGTTGATAATGGTGTTTATAGCAGACAAGTTGTATTATTATTTTATATCTTAGCGCACGCACAGGGGTCATTTCTGTGGGAGGAGATGTCCATATCCCCAAGCTACATGCGCTCAGACCAGGGATCGAAACCACCACCGTTAACCAGAGGTAACCGGCAAGCCACCGCGACACTCTAGGCCACTTGGCGATTCCCCTACTATATCAAACGAAAGCTCCAAATCTGGCCTTATATCAATGAGCCTACACCAAACTATTACATAGGACACAGCTCACCAAATCTCTTCCTCCGCCGTCGGTCACGAAAGTTATTTTCAATCTTACTCCCCCCCCCATCTTTTGCAAAGCAGTTGTTGTTGACTTTTTGGTGTAGAATTGAGGCAAAGGGTTTGAAAATACATTTTCTGCCAAATTTTTGTGAATATTCATATTCATGATTTTGAAGCGAAAGGAGAGTTGAGGGTTGGTTTGGTTTAAATGTAAGGCCGTAAACCTTTATTTTCAGTTTGTGTATCTCAAATTGTCCATGGTGCACCACATACGTGCTTATGGGCAAGTCGTTGCCTTATGTTGCTCTATCTAGAGTCGCAAGCGTTCTACCCAACGAAAATTTAAGAAAGAATCAAAGCCGGTCTGAGAGACGAGAATTAACATTAATGGGGAAATTATTGGTGATCTGTGGTCATATGATTATGAAGCGTTCAGTCAAAAAACATGGTTGACCTGCTGTCTTGTGTTGGTGAAGTACTTTACTTTGTAATTGATCAAATTACATCGTGGTGTACAGTGTAAGACCTATAACACTCGGTGATGGAAATGCTGAAACTAAAGTTTTAAGGAAACTACAATCGCAGAAATGTTCACTACCAGAAATATGCCACCCAGCCCTTGCATAGCCCTCTATACACCTGCAAATCTCCCGTCTCCAACCCTAAGCTGGATTAAGCCTATTATGTGGCTTCTTTGGCAAAAATGGTCTGCGATAACATGGCGGAGTGGGAAAGGGAAATTCTGCAACACGGCCATTAAAACAAATTTCTATGGACGTTTTTCAGATGATATGCTCTTAGAAGACCGACTTTGGGTCAGTATGTACGCTGGTATTTAGCAAACGAAAGGGTGTACTACATACACCCTAGCTGAAATTGCCGCCAAAGAAACAAATAATATGCAATCAGCAGTTAAAACCAAAACTTGTGGACACCCAAGATGTTACACATGCGAAATCATAAACATATCCGACAATTTCCGTAACAAAACATCTGGCACACAATTCAAAATATTAAACCAACTTTCATGCAGTAGTTAAAACATAATTAATCTAACTTCATGTAGACAATGTGACAAACAATATTTAGGAGGGACTCAATAGTTAGGAGGGACTCAATAGTTAGGAGAGACTCAATATTTAGGAGAGGCTCAATATGTAGGAGAGACTCCATATGTACTTCGGAAAATAATTAACGGTCACCGGTCAAACATAGTCTCCAAAAATGACAAACCAACCAAATCACTTCCACCAACCAAATCATGACTTTTCTGATCACCTAAATTCATATACACTATGAATTATACCGTCCCTCTACTCTCGAGAGTTGATTATCGATGACTAAGTTATTGAAAGTTAACCTAGTTTTTATAATCATGTTGGTTATTTATTAAACTTAAAACTGGCCGATCACCAGTTCTTGGCAGTTAAAGCTGGTTTAATTAATCATGTAATCAAAAAAACGTGTATGGTGCGCTGCTATAGCACGCATCGATTACGACAGAGAGACAAAAGTGATTTAACGTCCACTCGACACCAACTATGCCATTTTTGGACTAACACATGGTTCAATTTAATTTCGATAATTCTCTTGCGTGTATGAGTCTTTAACAGTTGAGGGAAAGTGGAACACATGGAGAAACCCCACGAGGTTGGACAGGCGATCTTACTCCTTATCACCTATAACTGGGGATTCGAAACCACGCCAGTTGACTCAATAACAGGCTTTATTATATAGTGCGCACGTGCTAACCATTCATCCACCCCACCACACCCCCGAGCATACGCCATACGGTGTTGAAATACAGAATCAAGCCACCTTTGGTTTTAAGCAAGTAGTAATCACTGGTTAACATAGCACTAAAGGTGGTAGTCGTGTTGTAATAAAATAGCCTAAACAAATCACTCGGTGTTCCCTCGTGAAACATTCAAGCACACTATATTTTAGTGTTGTTACCAAGAGTTGTACCAAGCTCGAAAATGACATTGGGTTTACTAAATCGGTTAAATTTTTTGTCGAATTTACCGTTATTCGTGATAGTACCAATTCGATTTGCTACTGCTAGTATGTTATCTTTAGATTACTGTTGCGTCTTCTAGATCTAGAAAGTTTTTAAAAAATGTAGTTGCTGTGAGTTGTATCCATGTATTGTTAGAAAATAAATAAGTGGAGCATGACCTTTAATATAAATACACAATACATCTAGGTGTTATCTGTAACCGCTGATGTTGTGGGTAGTATATTTAACATATAGGCAAAGACAGACACACACACACATATCGGGGAAAGCGGTGGATAAATAGCCGAGTCAGTTTCCAGGACGCAGTTAAACTCGTATCAGTTGTAAGCTACATATAGGTATGAAATAAACTTTTCTTTCAGGGTTAGTGCTAAATGACGAAAATTGAGCCGATCTGCAGTGTCAAGGCACATTATTGCAGACTGACATGTGGCGCCACGGGGACTCAATGAGAAAGGCGATGGGGCACTGAAAGGAGGAAGGGAGGCCTTGTCTAGTCGTTCGGATGTACACTTTGGCTTGCACGTAAAACGAATCCAGATGGAATTCGAAGTAAGAGTAGACAATAGTATCGTTCGCCAGGTAAAATTTTACACACGGTTTGTGCTCTTCTGTATTCGAAATAAGAGTAGATAGTGTCCTCTGCCAGGTAAAATGGCACACACGGTGTATGCTCGTCTGTATTAGCCCTGTTAAAGAAGCTAAGTATCCAACTCAACATTTTTCATAATAATTAAAAACACGTCAGTAGTGACCAATTTCAATCAACATTGAAATAGTGAAACTTGCTGTGAAACTATAGAATCCTAATATCTATTGTTTAAGACACACTTAACATGCTATAATGGGTTCGAGTGCCATTTTGTAACGAAAAAATAAAAACATGTCCTACAACACAATTTGG
The DNA here is from genome assembly GCA_948474765.1 of Patella depressa. Classification (NCBI taxonomy): domain Eukaryota; kingdom Metazoa; phylum Mollusca; class Gastropoda; family Patellidae; genus Patella; species Patella depressa. Next base: position 5,759,439 of record OX419720.1, read on the forward strand.
AAGAAATTAGTGACGAAAGGCCGATTCACATATTTCATCGTACATAATTGATTAGAAATTACACTGTACACGGGACCTCGGTTTTTCGCCCCATCCGAACGACTAGGCAGCTGTCCTTGTCAGACCAATGCAGGGATCGAACACCCGAACCAGCGCCTTATCCACTTTGTCACCGTGACCCCCTCGAGATTTGAACAGTATCCCCTAATTAGGACGCACTGCTTATTCGACTATTTATTAAATTGGCCCTAATTTGCTTCCGTAATGTTTGTCCTTCTACGTTTGTTTTGTTAGTCTAGCTTATAATGATTCAGGGGCTTCCAAGGTATTGAGAAGGTAATCCACACATCTAGCGGAGGGTGATTTAGCTTCATCAGCAATTAATCATGTGTCTTTTAACTTGGTCGCTGCAAAATGGATTAAGCCTAATGTATACAACTATGTCAACAAGTATGCACAGGAATTATAACATCGATTGACTATAATATATACTTTATCACAGTATTCTATTTATGTTTTATGTTATCTAGGCCAGAGAGACATTATCACGGCGAGAGGGGAGTACTTGGAGTGTGAAAATGTCGACAGACGATATTATATATGATGTTATTGTAGTAGGGGCCGGTATAGAAGGGTCGTCTACAGCATATCAGCTTGCTAAACGAGGCCAATCCACACTTCTATTAGAACAGGTCAGTTTAAAGAAATTGACACAAGTGGGTCGCAAAGCATATTATACAGTAATATGAATGTATATAAACTGAGTTACATTCAATGGTTTACGTTTTTACTCTAATTTCAAATCAGTTAAGTTCGGCGAAATAATACGAGGCTACTTTATTACAAAAACATCGGCGAACAAAGCAGTCTCAATCGAATGCAAATTACTAGCGTTTGGTTATTCCAATCTACTTACGCCATTTGCTTTGATGCAATGTTTCTAGCCTCGTTCCTCGAGTCTCTTGCTAGAACTGGGGCTGAAACGCATTATGGTACACGATTCGTGTAACAAATGATAAAATGTTATTTTGTCTTAAATATTGGATATCAGGAGCCCACCCTTTCACGATAAGATCACAACATGAATGTTTATTTAAGTTGACAAACAATTCGTATTTTCAATGTTGAAGATTTTGGACGATATTGAGTTAGAGTCTTAGCTACTTTAAAATAGCTATGACTTTTTTGACTTCAGAAAAAATAAAAGGCAAGGAAGGAATATTTGCAGAAAGGGAGGGGGGTGCCTGTTAAGGGAATTTGACATTCTACAATGCATGCTGCCATCATTGTCTCCCAAGTATGTAGGCATAATACACATTGAGCTTTTTAAAGAGAAAACAAAAAACACGTTTGCTGCCAATTTTTATAATGATATATAATCACGTACATTGTGATTCAATTTCATTAATGCGAGGCATTCGTTTTTTTACGTAGTTGGGGTTTTGACCCCCCACCCCACCCCCCTATCCGCACCTGTAAGTTCTCTACATACATACATCCACTCGAATGACAATCGTCCTTATTATATCTGGAGATTCCTCTCTTAATACTTATGATAACACACATGTAAAATTGTAATATGTATATTTATCAATAATAACATTGATCCGTAAAAGTATAACAGATAGACAGATGTTATGATATGATGTCAATAGTTAAGATGACACGCGTGTAATATATACATTTATCAATACCACATGTGAGTGTTATCAATATGTTTATTTGTTTTGCATATAGCATACGTTTGATAAAAATTTTATAATTCATTATTATTATGCCTTATCTTGTTGCAAATACAACCATATTGATCATTTTTGAGATTGTTTAATTTTTTCGGATTTGTCCTGAAAGGTGTGTGTGTGTGTGTGATGGTGTGTGTGTGTGTGTGTGTGTGGGGGGGGGGGGGTACCGGATGGTTAACGCTTGCGCGTTGGATCATAGGGTCTGTCGTTGATTCAAGTGGTGTAGTTCAGGAGTAGTGTCGCGTGTCCAGATTATTGAATTAGAATTGTACCAAGTGTTACGTTGTGTCGAGTTGACACCCATCTCTCTCTCTCTCTCTCTCTCTCTCTCTCTCGTCCTGAAAGATATATGATTGCTGATTTTTAAGGATTTCTGGCCTTAAAGAGCTTTGGTTGTGTTGGTAAGCCGTGGTAATGCATCAACACCTTCGATATACAATGGAAATGTTGAACAAAGGCCGATCTAAACCTTTCTGAAACTCTCAACCATAGTCTGTTTTTTGTGTTAATTTCAGTTTCCCCTACCTCACAGTCGCGGCAGTTCACATGGACAGAGTCGTATTACACGACGAGCCTATCCCCAGGCGATATATTCCGCCATGATGAAAGATAGTTTCGAAGGGTGGAATATCTTAGAGGAAGAAAGTGGTGAAAAGTTATACAAGTGAGTCTTTAATAAGATCTTACTATCTAATATTCTGATGTGGTGACATAAAACAAACCAAGTAAGAACAATCCAAACCATTGAAAAATGCGAAGTCCTAAAAAACGGTAGAGGCAAAATAGTATAATGAGCAAATGGACTGATCACGAAGTACAAAATATGGCGCCACACTTGCCATAGCTATATCCAAACAATTAGACGAAATCTCGGTAAAATAGCATGAGTGGCCAATGGAGTTTCCGTATGCAAAATGCACATGTTGTATCTTGGTTTGTGGAAATTTTGAAATACAAAAGGTTCTATTTCTTAATCTTAGAAATTCTGAGATACACCCTTTTGACTCTTCACCGACGATTTACTAATGAATATTATGGCCATAAAACGTTTTTAAAGTATCCCAGTAGTTGAAGCTTATGGCATATGTAACATCCGAAGTTCGGACTCCGAACAGTCAAAAGCTCAGAGCAACCATGGGCGGATGTAGGAATTATGAAAAGGGAGTGGGGGCGTCGCAAAATGAGGACACTGACCGCAAAGACGAGGCACACCACTGATAGGTTTTTTTGGGGGTAGGGGTGGAGGGCAAGAAAATTATTCGCCATTTCCGTGCATCTGTAGACACCAAGAGCTATTTTGCTGATATTTTCGTCTAAGTAAACTTTCGGAACGTACATATTTTCGTCTGAGAAATGGCACTTTCAGCAGTCAAAAATGGCACTGTCGAAAATTACGAGATTTACAAAAATTCATCGATTACACGCAATCACACACCATACTTAAACCGGAAATGGTGGGGGGGGGCGTATCATTGGGACAACTAGCGTGGTTTCGGATCCCCTGTTGTACGTGACAAGGAATAGGGTCGTCTGTAAAAACTCGGGGGTTTTCTCCGGGTCCTCTGGTTTCCTCCCATTGCTAAATACCCCTACGCGCAAGCGAAAATATTGAAATAAAATTATCCCACATGTTAGTCCCGAAATGATGTTAAACCCATTTCTCTCTCTCCCCCACCCATCTCACTCTCACTCTATCGGCAAATTCAAAAATTCAATAATCGAACATGATTCAACATTTTTAAAAAAAAAACGCAACACAATTTATTTGGAAACAATGACTGGTTTATATATATATATATATATACCATTCAAAAAAAGTAGGGGATATTTGATTTTGGGGGCATAATACTAAAATATGCAAATGACTACGAAAAAAGTCACTATAGAACCTAACAGAAGAAACATTTCCAGTTACATGTGACGCCCAAACGCACCAATAGCTACCGCATGGAATGCAGGTGATGCTTGGGATCATCATGGGGGTCCAGCCTAAGATTTGCACGACTCTGACTTTGAATGTTACAGTCATTTTGGCATTGAATTCCAGGATGGAAACATCAGTTTAATTGTTTTAGGGACCAGAAAACAAATTTTGATATGCGTCGGCTTACCCAAAATGAAAGGTTACGTGCCCTTGGCATGCTACAGATCGGCACAACACAGGCGGTTGTGGCGCGGACAAACTGAACAGGACAGACCACGCTCAGGTAGACCAAGGGCGACAACTCAAGCCCAGGATCGATTTATCCGTACCTTGACCTTGAGAAATCGTGTCATCACAGCAAATCAGATCAGCGCTCGTCTTCAAATAGACACTGGTGTATGAGTGAGTGGCCAGACGATTCGGAATCGACTGCATAGGGGTCACCTTCGCGCCCGACGTCCTCGCGTGATCCCTTGTTTGAGAGATCATCACATTCAGGCAAGACGTCGTTGGTGAAGTGATCGTCAACACTGGGATAATGGACGCTGGGGCAATGTGATGTTTTCAGATGAGTCAAGGTTCACTGTTGATTTTTTGGACAGACGTAGGAGGGTGTGGCGTCGTCGAAACGAGCGCTTTTAAGACGTTAACGTTATCAGACATGATCGATTTGGGGGTTGTTCTGTTATGGTGTGGGAAGGCATCACTGTTGCTGGAAGAACGGCTTTACATGTTGTTGCAGGGCGTGTTACAGGCCAGTACTACCGGGACAACATCTTGGCAGTCCATGTTGTGCCGTTCGCACGACGTCATGGCCGCCGTTTCATCTTCCAGGATGACAACGCAAGATGTCACAGGGCCAGGATCGTTACAGATTACCTCCAACAACAGAACATCACCACATTACCTTGGCCAGCACTGAGTCCCGACCTCTCCCCCATCGAGCATGTCTGGGACATGCTTGGACAGAGGTTACGTCAACGTCAACAACGTCCTGCCAATGTCCAAGAACTTGCTGCTGCGTTGCAACAGGAATGGGACAATCTGGACCAAAATGACCTTAGACGTCTCATTAGGAGTATGCCACGTCGGATCAATGCTTGTTTGGCAAACAGAGGAGGATTTACCCGTTACTGACTTTGTTGTGATGCTGTGGTCACTTTGCTGTTTGACCCCGGGTATCATTTTACCCTTATAATGGTCAGTCTATGCCTTACTTAGTCTAACGATCATTTGGAATAAATCGATGAATGTGAACTTCATTACATTTTGTCATTTGTTTCTTCGTCAGTTTCATTGGGTGACTTTAATAACACTTAAAAATCAAATATCCCCTCCTTTTTTTGAGTAGTATAGATATACAAAAAGTTCTGGAAACAACTCTCAGGTGATATATAAATAAATAAATAGAGATAGGTGTTTCCTTACGTGCAGTGCCGTCAATCCTTGTTTCAGGGGTAGTTCATCCATGTACATCTAAACATTTTCATACATTGTTTTCAGTTTTTGAGTTTCTACGAGAAGCATGTACGATATTAAACGATTAATATTTTATTTATTTCAGTAATTGTGGAGCCCTTTATGTATCCCCACCATCCATTTTAGAACCAGTTGAAACGGGGTTAAAGGTGAACAAAGCTCCATATAGATCACTCACATTACCACAGCTCAAATCCGAATTCCCTCATGTTACAGTGCCGGGTGATTATGTCGGTATTTACGACTACCAAGGTGGAATACTCTACGCTGATAAATCACTGAAAGCCTTTCAGGTGAAACATTTGAATTTTTTTAAATGGCGGTCGTCTTGGACGCCATCTTGATTTTCTCAAAACGCTCAAGCGTTACTGAGATTCACCCGCCTCATTCTGAAAGAGGACACCATAGGATACTAAAATCAACCAGGTTCAATCGAAATATTGGGTTTGGCGACCGCACTAACTGAGGCGAGGGGTGGTAACTAATGATTTCCACGTGGCCGTTGACCGTACTAGACAAGCACAGCCCATCTAATGGTTATACTTATGATAACGATGTTTTCATCAATGTCATGTAAACTCCAATTATGTACCATACAGCTACTCCGATATCCCACCAGTCCGGTTCCGGGATTTTGTTGAGCGAGGGGGGGGGGGGTTGCTCACACATTGGAACAAAAACAAAGGGTAATATGTTGCAACCTTGGATTGTCTGGGCGGAGACAATGCGTAAATCATGTTTTTAACAGTAACAAAGTAAACGAAAATGAAAATCAACTACATCACTGGGGCTGACGGAGAGGGGGGGGGCGTATTTAACTCCACGTATTAACGGTATTTGAGGCAGGGAGGATGACACAAAAGCGGGCTTTGTGTTATGGCGTTAATTTTGTGCGTCCCCTTCCACCTTGGCTCTGAAATACACCACATATTGTCTCTACCATACTGACCAGAGCTAGAATGATAGAACCCACCCTAACGACATAAATAATATTGTTGTTTCTGCCCCTGATTTGTTATTTTCTGATTCAGGAACAATTTAAAAGATATGGTGGGACCCTACGTGATGGTGAACGGGTTGATGGCGTAATACCAGGAGAAATAGTTACCTTGACAACCACGACCGGAAATCAGTTTAGAGGGCGAAATATCGTGCTAGCTCTAGGTCCATACACCAATTATTTACTGGCTAAAACTGGACTTCAATTACCTCTAAAGGTAGGTCGGCACTTTGTCTCACCAATAAAATATGAATTTGTACAGGACACAAAGGCTCCTTCCACGGTCAATCACCGTAGCTTGAAATTATTGTACAAACAAATTCCAGGGTTTTGGGACTTCGGATACCTGTGAAGGGTTCGTCGTTGTACAGGACACAAAGGCTCCTTCCACGGTCAATCACCGTAGCTTGAAATTATTGTACAAACAAATTCCAGGGTTTTTGGGACTTCGGACACCTGTGAAGGGTTCGTCGTTGTTTTCTTATTTGGTACTGTGAGAATATTTAAGTTACTTGTTCGCCCCTTTCCTCCCCTTTCCACGTCTTACCAAAATTAGTTTGGGACACAATTTTCTCTTCCTCTGACCAGTTCGGGTATAAACACATCACCGTTACTAACACCAATCAATGTAGTTTTGCTGATCAGTTCGGGACTTATCGTTACTTTATTATTTATAAGCGTTTACATCGCACAGTGAAGCTTTACAATAAGCATTACGCTATTTAAAAAATTGACAAAACAAAATATATCTAGGATTATAATCTTTAGAGGCATTAGTTTGGAAAGAGCAATACACTACGGACGAACAATTACTGATTTATTTAGGCGACGCGTGGAAGAGTATTCTCGCAACATTAATTGTTCTTCCATAAATATAGGATTAAAAAATATAAAAAAAGTGAAAAATATACATAAAAGTTGAGTAAAAGAAAGTAATGCATAACATAATAGATATAATTATAATTATCACAGAGATGATTAATTAAAAGTCCTATTAAACAAGTTCTTTACTAACATGAATCGATAATTTTGTTTGTTGATCAGCTCGACTATGTTATTTACTTTCAAGAATCTTCAGTGTATTGTTGTATTATTGAAGTGTAAGAATATCTCCATTGCTTACATGAATCGATGTATTGTTTTTTCTTATTTAGGTGATAAGGATATCTGTACTGTATTGGAAAGAAAAGGTAGCTGGGATGCATGCAGCTGATAAATTCCCGTGTTTTATTGATCCTATTGGTTCCGAAGGAATATCCATTTACGGTTTACCTAGCGATGAATATCCGGGATTAGTCAAGGTAAATACTAATAATTTAATTCAAATAATTTAAAAGTACAAGACGTTCGGTTTACCCAGTGATCAATATCCGGCGTCAGTCAAGTTAAATACATGTAATATTAACACTACGTTGCGCCACATATAGCGCATTCATAAACATTGACGTATCTTCAATGACACATTTAGCTTTCATTTATACTGATACCATGGGTGTTTTAAGGTTTATCATGGCGGAGGCTATACTATTTTGAGGGCCCTCTTTCGCAGAAGGGTCGGAGGGTATGGGGGTGTCTTAATTGATGATTTTCAAGCCAATACAATGACTGCATTCTCATTTAGTAGTGTAGTCGACAGTAACCGTGTATATAAGTCAATTGACTCGGACTCGGAGCTAACAGTAGAGACCCTGTCCAGGGAGCATCAAGGCCACGTATTAAATATGAGGGAGTTGATTTATAACCCTACGATCTGATATTCCATACTTGGTTTGTTTTTTTATTACATAATGTGCTATTAATTCCGTACCGGGCTTGTGTGTTGTATGAGATATATGATATTCCATACTGGGTGTGTGTTGTATGAGATATATGATATTAATTTAATACTGGGTGTGTTGTTTTATGAGACATATGATATTAATTTAATACTGGATTTGTGGTTTTATGAGACATGTGATATTAATTTAATACTGGTTGTGTTGTTTTATTAGATATGTTTGCACCATGGTCCCGTGGTGGATCCTCACAAGAGAGAAGATGTTGATGCCAGCTGGGTACGAGAGAGAATGATGAAGTACATCAGGAAAACGTTTCCATGGTTAGACCCTGTGCCTGCTATAGAAGAAACCTGTGTTTACACGGTAAAAATATTACAGTATCAAAGACAACTTGTAGACTGGGACCAGATGAATTATGTTCCGAGGGATTTTCTGTCGAGGTTTACTCTTGTCATTGGTGAAGGACGGCTGGCAAAAGAGAGAGAGAGAAATGGGGTTTAACGTCCACTCGACACAAACTAGGTCATTTTGAGACTAACATATGGTTTCATTTTATTTCCATCATTGCGCGTAGGGGTCTTTAGCAGTGGGAGGAAACCGGAGTGCCCGGAGGAAACCCACGAGGTTGAGAAGGCGGGCCTGGCAAGGAACAGCGTCTTGATAGATAGGAAGAAAATCCGAGGTCCCATATACTCGTTAGCGTGAACGTTAAAGAACCATTGGCTGTAGGAATTGGACATAAGGGAGTAAGTAGGCAGTAGCACAGCTGCCCGGGCCAAATTTATCGCTACACGGTGTATGTATTATTCTTCATCAACCCAGTTGGAGTCAAAAAGTAGGACGTTAAACCCCATTTCATTTCGTTACAGCCAAGGTTAGACTGTATTGCTGTTTTTTTTTATAGATTAAAACAAAATAATTTGTATATTAATTTTGTATAATAAATTTTGTTTCATTTCTGTTTCTAGAATTCCCCAGATACTCATCTTTTTCTTGATCGTCATCCAAAATATGAAAACATCATCATAGCGGCCGGTTTCTCTGGTAAGGTTTTACTGTTATTGTTATTCTTACGATATCTTAAAGGAGTGGGACAGGCATAATATTATCTGAATAGTGACTATAACATTTCAAGATAAGAGATGTACTGCAAGGCACACCGGTGTTGTGTGAGCCAAATCAAGATGGACATATCAAACTCGTGTCTTGCCCCATTTGAACGGCTACCAACTGCCACCAGTTCTTTGTAAATGTGAGTGCAGGACGACCGCACTACACACAAAACGGGATAGAGAGAGAAATGGGGTGTAACGTCCACTCAACACAAACTAGGTCATTTCGGGACTAACATATGGTTTATTTTTATTTCAATAATTCGCTTGCGCGTAGGGGTCTTTAGCAGTGGGAGGAAACCGGAGTGCCCGAAGGAAACCCATGAGGTTGAGAAGGCGCCCCTATCTCCTTGCCACATACGCTCACACCAGGGCTCGAAACCACAGCCGCAAGCCAGAGGTGACCGGTCAGCTAGAGGTCGAAGCGCGGCACTCTAGACCACTAGGCCATCCCAACCCTGACAAGAGAGCCTTACTAGACATTGGAAGAAAAAAAAATCAAATCAAGTGAATGGATGTCATGTCACGAATCAATGTCATGTCGATCGTATACGAATTGGCGGAGGCTTGGAATTTTTTTAAGAGCATCGCCCCAAGATCAAGAATAGGAAGCAGATTATGAAGTCATGGGGTTAACGTTCAATCGACACAAACAAGGTCATTGCGAGACCAATCTGATTAAAACACAGATCCAATTTCGTTTCGTTTTTTATAGTTCAAAATTTCGTTTTTACTTGTCTTCACTACTCTTGGATCCGGAGGACTTGTTATTTAACTAGAGTTCTGCCTGAAATGAGGGGTCAGCCAATCAAATGGTCTGTGGAATCAACCGTTTGACCTTTTCATGCGTGGAACTGTGGGAAGATACGTCTATACTAACACCAGCGGATAGAAATCAAAACAAAACAAAAGTAGATTTTAAAAAGCATGGCGGTCGCTAATTGGTTAATCGAATGACTGACGTTATCGGGTCAAATGCCCCGTGCTTGATTCCTGACGTCATAGAACGTGAGCTCCCACTATAACTTGTTAGATCTACATGAGTGTAGGTCATCGAAAGAATATAAAACGAAACGAAATATAGATCTATATTTTAATTAGATTGTTGCGAGACTATCATACGGTTCTATTTTATTTCAATAATTCGCTTGCTGTTAGGCGGCTTTAGCAGTGTGGGGAAACGGGAACAGCCAAAGAAAACCTATAGGTGACCCTACTCCTTGTCACATACAGGCAGTGAATCGAAACCACGCCACTTGTTTCAGTGACAGACCATATGATTCAATGCGCACGCGTTAACCATCCGGCCACCCAATCCCCTAGTCATCGAAAGGCCACAAATGTATCTTCGGAAAAGCCTATTATTAAGATTTCTCACTCTGTTAATATAATTGTTCCGGGCAATTGCTAATTATTTTCACGAAATTTATTTTTCGTTTTTTCCAGGTCATGGGTTCAAGCTAGCACCAGTTGTAGGAAAAGTGTTAAGTGATTTGGTCCAGGGAAAGACACCGGCTTTTGAAATGAATTGGTTTAAAATATCGCGATTTGATAAAGGAGATGTGAGCTTCTCTTCCAAGTTATAGATAGACATGCAGAATGATATAACGAAAATTTCTGATTTTTTTTTGTATAATGAACGTGCAAAGATTTAAGAAAGAACAATCAAAAATATCTGTGAAATATAGAAGTATTAATTGATTTGAAAAATTAAAGATAGATTCTTAGAGATTGGATAAGAACTGTCAATTCTCAATGTAATAGTTAAAAACTAGATATTGTAAAGGGAATTTTCTGAAAATGTCAGCCAAATTAATCCACTCTTACCTCTTGCATAATGTATGTTTAATTACTTGAAATAATTATACTCAGGGTGTCTTAACACGGGAACGGGGGGTTGGGATGGCCTAGTGGTCCAGAGTGCCGCGCTTCGACCTCTAGCTGGCCGGTCACCTCTGGCTTGCGGCTGTGGTTTCGAGCCCTATATATATATAGTGTGAGCGTATGTGGCATGGAGATAGGGGCGCCTTCTCAACCTCGTGGGTTTCCTCCGGGCACTCCGGTTTCCTCCCACTGCTAAAGACCCCTACGCGCATGCGTATTATTGAAATAAAATTAAAACCATATGTTAGTCCCGAAATGACCTAGTTCTCTCTTTCTTAACACGGGATTAACTTGAACAATAGTTTAAAGCCCCAATAACACTTTTGTTGTAACTGAATAATATGCCCCAATCTTCATTCTGTTAAACAAATCGTATTATTTTACAATATTCTAATTAATTGATGATATAAATTTCATCTTAACACACCGATTTTAAAAAATTGGAAAAATTCAACCAATTGATTTGAAAAGTCTAAACCTTTTCAAATGTGACTTGGATTTTAAAATATTTTCGAACCCTCTGGACAAGTAAAATAGGTTGTAATGGATAATTTACACAACAGGAAGGACACTTAAACATCTAGTACTTAGAATAAGGGTATTATTTATTTTCTGGAGCTTCCAAACCAGCAAGAGTGTTATTGTCCCTTTAATACCATTGTAATTTGTCAAAAGATTAAAGATATTAAATGATGTCATTTGTTACAAGATGATGGGGTGAATGCGCCAGTGGAATAATTTAAAAAACACTCCGTCAAACATGGTGAGTATGAGAATAGATTTTTGAACACACGTGCAACTCGTGTTGTGAATAAAATAAAAACCAAGTACGAACAATCCAAACCATTAGACAAAATTAGAAGTCCCAAAAAACGTTATAGGCAAAATAGTGTAATCAACAAATGAACTGTTCATCGTGTACAAGATACACAACAAATAGTGGTAACAGGTGTCCGGAAGAGTAAGCTTACCCCGCCTGGCGCAAACACCACGTGCTAAAATACAAACTCGTCAGAATTTCTGTCATTTTCTTCCCTGAGTCGAGGGGTTGGGATGGCCTAGTGGTCTAGAGTGCCGCGCTTCGACCTCTAGCTGGCCGGTCACCTCTGGCTTGCGGCTGTGGTTTCGAACCCTGGTGTGAGCGTATGCATGGCATGGAGATAGGGGCGCCTTCTCAACCTCGTGGGTTTCCTCCGGGCACTCTGGTTTCCTCCCTCTGCTAAAGACCCCCTACGCGCATATGTTAGTCCCGAAATGACCTAGTTTGTGTTGAGTGGACGTTAAACCCCATTTCTCTCTCTCTCTCTCTCTCTCGCTCTCTCTCTCTCTCGCTCTCTCTTCCCCGAGTCAAGTATATCACACGAAGCCCACACACCTAGCGTTAAATGCATGGATGGGTCTTACAACAATGAAACTGTACCAACATTTAAATTAAAAGTTCAGGTGATCAAATTGCTTTCATTAAATGAATGTATCTGGAACTGCCACACATTATTTTAGACCAAGCACCCGATAAAACTAATTGGTGTAATTTGAACCCAAGTTAAAATAATTTCAATCTCGATTGTGTTCATTTAGGGAGAATGGTTTAATCATGGATCTTATGATATTATAATACGAATCTTAAAGTTACATTATAAGATAAAGAGGTGGCAGTTCTCACTATAATAGTTAAAAACTAGATAGTGTAAAGGTAATTTGCTGAAATATTCACATGGTATAGACTCGTGATAACCTGGTACCGAGTTATTGTATAGACTCGTGATAACCTCGTACCAAGTTATTATATAGTCGTGATAATCTCACACCAAGTTATTGCTTAGTAATGATAACCTCATACCGAGCTATTGTATAGATTCTTGATAACCTGGTACCAAGTTATTGCATAGTCGTGAGAAGTTATTGCATAGTCGTGAGAATCCCCTACCAAGTTATTGTATAGACTCGTGATAACCCCATGCCGAGTTATTGTATAGACTCGTGATAACCCCATGCCGAGTTATTGTATAGACTCGTGATAATCTCGTACCAAGTTATTGTATAGACTCGTGATACCCACCTACCGAGTTATTGTATAGAATCGTGATAACTCCATACCAAGTTGTTGTATAATCTCGTGATAATCTCCAACCGAGTTATTATACCGGGTCGTTATCTAAAGCCTAGTTAACATCCATTCGTACGTTCTTTGATACGCACTGGTCGTAGGGTTCAGTAGCTCGCGGAGGAGACGCAAGAAACCGGGAGAACATTTCGTATATGAAGACGAAACGTCTCTTCGGCCAGTCTGCGATACGGTGCCGAACACCCACCGTGCACCTTGTATACCAAGAGAATAACCCATACTGAAATATATTTATTTATATGTTGACAGTTGAAATTCGATATAAAAGTTGGCCACAGAGCCGCTGCCCGGGCAAAATGCCCTCATAGCATACTGTATCCGTCTTCATTAGCCCAGTCGGAACAGAACAGTAGGACTTTAAACCCCAGTTCATTTCACGGAATCTTTGACATTGTGAAATGTGATGTTTTTGGTGGCCGACATGTTGCTGCCCGGGCAAAATTTCCCTCAAAGTACAATGTATGGCATATGCCCGTCTTCATTAGCCCAGTAGGAGGAGAACAGTGGGACGTTAAACCCCATTGCATTTCATGGAGGTTTTAACATTGTGTAAGGCGCTGTTTTTGGTGACCTACATGGTGCACCATAGGAGATAAATAAATAGCTGACTAATATGATATGCAAGCTGAGTCGACAGTCTTTTAGGGGACGACGTGTATTATCAAGACAGGAGATGAATACTGAGAGACGTGAAAATGTCTACAGACGATATTATATATGATGTTATTGTAGTAGGGGCCGGTATAGAAGGGTCGTCTACAGCATATCAACTTGCTAAACGAGGCCAATCCACACTTCTACTAGAACAGGTCAGCTTAACATTACGGTGACCTCATTTAGTTGCACTATTATAAACCATTACAGTACAAATAGGTCTAACAGACAGAGAGAGAGAGAGAGACTAGAGAGAGAGACAGAGAGAGAGAGAGAGTGTGAGAGGGAGAGAGAGAGGGTGGGGTTTAACGTCTACTAGACACAAACTAGGTCATTTCGGGACTAACATGTCTTTTTTAAAAATTTTATTTCACTTTTTCGCTTTAGCGTAGGGGTCTTTAGCAGTGGGAGACCGGGGGAGAAAAACCAACGAGATTGGACAGGCGACCATACTCCTTGTCACGTACAACCGGGGCAGCACGCCCCCCTTTCTGAAAATCCTGGATCCGCCACTGGGAGTCACCGAAAATCGTGATGACCGTGGCTTTATCCGGCCGAGTTTATACGGAAACCTGTTAGGCTCGCGGTATTAGCCTGCCAAGCCTATACGTAAATTCGGCACTGAGCTTGATTTCTAACGATGTCTTGCGTAAACATTTGGAGTTAAACATATTCAGTATGTAGCGGAATTGTTTAACAAAAATCTGACAAATCAAGTACCTTTGAAGCATTTTGGCACCGCTCCGACCTAACCATTGTTCGAATTTCCAGCCGGAATCTCCATGTTTATGAAATTTTCAGTTTCCCCTACCTCATAGTCGAGGCAGTTCACATGGACAGAGTCGTATAACAAGACGAGCCTATCCCCAGGCGATATATTCTGCTATGATGAAAGATAGTTTCGAAGGGTGGAAGATCCTACAAGAAGAAAGCGGTGAAAAAATATACAAGTAAGTCTATAATTTTCGTTGATTGTTATCTGTTCCAAGAGGCGGATTAATCTATAGGCCCTTAAGGTTTTGAACTCAGAGATATCACCTAGGAAGTACAATAAAGACTAATCCCCAACCAAGTTGTTTTGGGTTTTTTTTTTCACAGTAAATGGAAGAGCCAAAAAAGGATCTAATATCTGGACTGTTGCAATTCCTTAATACGACCTATGGACATGGTGTCTGCTCTTTAGCATTGTCGTCTTCATTATCCCGAGCGGTTCAGAAAAGTAGGACATTAATAAACTCAATTTCGTTTCTGAGAGAGAGAGAAAGAAAGAAATGGGTTTTAACGTCCACTCGACAAAAACTAGGCCATTTCGGGACTAACATATGGTTTAATTTTATTTCAATAATTCGCTTGCGTTTAACGCGTCTTTAGAAGTGGGAGGAAACTGGAGTGCCTGGAGAAAACCCACGAGGTTGGACAGGCGGCCCTACTCCTTGCGACGTACAGCTTATTTATTAACAATGCTTTAGAAGAACACGACATTCCTTACTTTCATTTTAATAAAGAACACATCGTGAAGTCCACAATGAAGTCCATATTGAAGTACACGAGGTAGTGTCAAATTGCCAATTTAGATGGAACCTTGATACAGGATAACGTCAAACAATGTGGTCGTGTTGTCACATTTTTAGTTTGGCCACAAATAAAATTGTTGTGAAAAGCAGCACGTACTAAACAGTGGAATAGATCACTCCACCGAGCCAGAACAGTTTGTAATCCATGTAAAGAAACTTTTATTTGTTTCAGTTATTGTGGAACTCTCTATATATCCCCACCTGCCTTTCTTGCACCAATAGAAACGGGGTTAAAGGTCAACAAAGCTCCATACAGATCACTAACTTTTTCAGAGCTGAAATCTGAATTCCCAACCTTTACACTGCCGGATGATTATGCAGGTATTTACGACTACCAAGGGGGAATACTCTACGCTGATAAATCACTGAGAGCCTATCAGGTAAATTTGTGCGAGTGGGAGCATGCGTCTTTAGTGAGATGGAATTTCCGGGAAATGGAGAGAGAGAAAAATGGAAATTAACATCCACTCGACACAAACTAGGTCATTTCGGGACTAACATATATTTTGTAGCAGTGGGAGGAAACCGGAGTACCCGGAGAAAACCCACGAGGTTGGACAGGCGACCCAACTCCTTGCCACGCTAACCATTCGGCCAACCAATCCCCCTATGAAGAACAATAGAAGCAGCTGGTATTTGACCAAACCTGATATGTTTGTATATTTACTGGTCAGAGAGCAAGATCCCTCCTAACGAGGGAATCGCGGTGGCTTAGTAGGCAAGGCGCTGGCTCACTAGCCTGGAGGTCAGGTGTTCGATCCCTACATTGGCCGAGAAAGTTCATCCAGATTTTTCGGCGTGGTTTCCCCTTTTCAGTGATGCAGAAGGAGGGTCTGACAAAGACAGCTGCCTAGTCGTTCGGATGGGACGAAAAACGAGGTCCAGTGTACACATTGGTGTGCACGTAAAAGATCCCTTGGCAGTTGGAATTCGATATAAGAGTAGGCCATAGCGCCGCTGCCCGGGCAAAAATTTCCCTCATAGCACACTGTATGGCGTATGGCCGTCTTCCATTAGCCCAGGTAAGGTGCAGAAGAGTAGGACGTTAAACCACATTTCATTTCATTTCCCTCCTATAACGATATTAACGGGAGTTTGCGTTTCAGAAAATTATTTGTTACCACGCCCTAGATTTGATGGACATTTTGTTATTTTTCTGATTCAGGACCAATTTAAGAAATATGGTGGAACATTACGTGACGGTGAACGGGTTGATGACGTAATACCAGGGGATATAGTTACCTTGACAACCACGACCGGAAATAAGTATAGAGGAAGAAATGTCGTGTTAGCTCTAGGCCCATTCACAAATAATTTACTGGCTAAAACTGGACTTCAATTACCTCTCAAGGTCAGGACAATTTAAGAAAAAACTTTGCCCAGGGGTTATAAAAATAAAATAAAACCAAGTACGAACAATCTAACCATTAGACAAGTCCTAAAAAATGGTATAGGCAAAATAGTGTAATCAGCAAATGGACTATTTACCGTGTATAACATACACTACAAACATGTAGTGATAACAGGTGTCCGAAAGAGTAACCAGGTGCGAGAAAATGTTTGTATTTCAACACACCAAAAGCTATAAGTATTCCGCTGTAGGTCTCAATTTATTCTCAATGGATTCACAATTTTGTCGCACCCAGGGATCCAATGGCAGTTCGCGCCAGTTTCGTTCCCGGAACGTACGATTCTCAGTTTAGTTTCATAAGACGCCAACCCCTCACAGAGTTGTCTCGGATTTTCCGAGGCATTGAAACTAAATTAAAAAGGGATCGAGCTGACTCGAGACACCCACGACATCTATGAATATGTTGAGAGGATATTTTGTCGCGTGAATGTTTAAACATTCCATAAAAGAATATGCCCGAGATAGTTTTTAGACATTTTGGAAACGCCCTTGAGAATGCCGTTCTCTATTTTGTCACCATTAGCCCAGTCGGAGCAGAACAGAGGGACACTAAACCCCATTCCATTTCATTTATGATAACGTGTTCTTGCTTTTGAAGGTTCAGAGAGTCATGGTGCTGTACTGGAGAGAGAAAGTATCTGGGATGCACTCATCTGATAAATTCCCGTGTTTTCTAGATCCAGTAGGATCTCAAGGCATTAGGGTTTACTCTACACCCAGTGATGAATATCAGGGCCTAGTGAAGGTAACGAGGATGACTCTATTTAAAGGATCTAAATCGCCAATACGCCAGCAGTCTCAATCGGATGTAAATCTCTAGCGTCTGGTTATTCCAGTCTACATAGTATTTATTGCGTATGGTCTCCAGATACGAATATGGCGACGCCGTTGGATTTGGTGCAATGTGTCTAGCATCGCTCTTCGAGTCTCTTATTACAACTGATGCTGAAACGCATTATGATACACGATTCGTGTACCAATGGTAAAATGTTTATTTTGTCTTCAATATTGGAAATCAGAAGCCCACCTTTTCTCCAGTAAGATCACAGCATCAATGTCGATTTAAATTGACAAATAATTCGTGTTTTCACAATGTTGAAAATTTTGGATGATATTAAGTTAGAGACTTAGCTACTTTAAATATGTTTTACTCCCTTGGATTACTTACTCACCCTTCCCTTACTCCCCCCCCTCATTTACACCTCATGTGTAGCTGGTCTTTCGCCATCAATGTTAGTGAGATAAGCCTAATAAATTGAAATGGGTCTGCATGATAAAATATTTTGCTCACCTTCTAACAGTTTGTGTTTTAGGTATGTTTATCAATGGGTCCCGTGGTAGATCCCTACATTAGAGAAGGTGTTGACGTCAGCTGGGTGCGAGAAAGAATGATGAAATACGTCACGAATAGATTACCATGGTTACACCCTGTGCCTGCGATAGAAGAGCCTTGTGTTAGAACGGTAACATTTATTTTTTCGTATTGTTAACAAAGACCACTTATTAGTAGTTCGAGACTAGTTTGAATTAGCGGCATGGTCGTAACTTGTTCAGAGCAATGACGGGGCGGAAAGTGTTCTCAGGGGTACTGTAGAATTGACGATGACGGACAATATTGTTTTAGTTTAGTGGTCGACAATGTTTTTTTGCGCGCCCCCGCCCCCTTAGTTCTTAGTTCTGGGCCTGATTAGCAGTCGAATTCAATTTTTTTATTTTCGTTCAAATCTACCTATAACATACAATTGCAGCAAAATTATCCTTGTATCAAGTTTATATATAATTGCTTTGCTTCATTTCTGTTTCTAGAATTCTCCAGATGGGCATCTTTTTCTTGATCGTCATCCAAAATATGAAAATATCGTCATAGCGGCCGGTTTCTCTGGTAAGGTTTAACTGTCTTTGAATACATATGGGAGGGAAGACCTACAATTTTCTATTCACTAATAGTGAATAAAATATGTCTTAAAAAATGGATATTCAAAATAAGTTACGATATTTAAACAGTCATTGTGCAAGAGCTAAATCGACCATCTGCAGTTCTTTCTTTAAGCCTTATTATTAATTAGACATTTACGAACATGATCATAATCAATTATCGATGCCATCTGATGTGTCCGATTTTCCACAAATTTGATGCTAAACCGTAATAATGGATCATAGAGACTTGTATTATTATCGTAGCAACTGTAACAAGTACAGTCGAAGCTATAGTGTTATTACACCGAGGATGTCGGCTTATGATCTGACTGAAGTTTTCAGCATATCCCCTTTACATTATCTTTTTAAAACTATTATAACTTTATCTATTCTCCCATAATGTCGGTTTAAGTATTAAGCTTTTAAAACATCCTTTAAGATACATTTATTCAGAGATAGAGAAATACGGTTTAACGTCCACTCGGCACACATTTAGTCATTTCGGGACTATCGTGTAGTTCAATTTTATAACAATAAGTCGCTTACGCGTAGAGGTCTTTAGCAGTGGGAGGAAACCGGAGACTTAAATTTTAGACTTAGCAATAGTCCTATTTACATTTCATGTCCTTTGACCAAGGGGGTTGGGATGGCCTAGTGGTCTAGAGTGCCGCGCTTCGACCTCTAGCTAACCGATCACCTCTGGCTTGCGGCTGTGGTTTCGATCCCTGGTGTGAGCGTATGTTGCATGGAGATTGGGCGCCTTCTCAACCTCGTGGGTTTCCTCCGGGCACTCCGGTTTCCTTCCTTAGATTGTGTCGAGTGGACGTTAAACCCCATCTCTCTCTCTCTCTCTCCCTTTGGCCAAATCTACAGTTGGAGTTAACATTTAGACCTAACCAACCTGGGTGTCCCCGTGT
The DNA here is from genome assembly GCA_948474765.1 of Patella depressa. Classification (NCBI taxonomy): domain Eukaryota; kingdom Metazoa; phylum Mollusca; class Gastropoda; family Patellidae; genus Patella; species Patella depressa. Next base: position 5,778,956 of record OX419720.1, read on the forward strand.
CGATTGTGATGTTTTAGTCCGGCAACAGGTCGACAAGCCTGGTTCAAATATAGTAATGTTATTTGATGGATTTCTATCTTGCCATCCGCTCTGCCCGGGCAAACTTGCCTTCATAATAGTCATAACACACTGCATGGCGTATGCCCTTCTTTATTAACCCAGTCGAAGCAGAACAGTAGAACGTTAAACCCCATTTCTCTCTCTCGCTCTCTCTTGACAATATTTCGCTAAGTTGTTATCAAGCGTACACAATGGCAAATGGGGAACTAATGCAATAGTGTAACATATTATTCAACAATACCTCATCATACACTGATGATTTTATTTCATTTAAAGTAAGCGATGTTCGTGTCAAATGACAACTTGACTAAAATATTCTGAATTTTTCATTTCTTCCAGGTCATGGGTTCAAGTTAGCGCCTGTCGTAGGGAAGATTTTAAGTGATTTGGTCCAGGGAAAGACACCATCTTTTGATATGAACTATTTTAAGATTTCTCGATTTGATAAAGGAGTTGTGACAAATAAGAGCAAATTATAATTAGGGTGATAATTTCTTTTAAACTCCCTGATATTATTTTTAATTACGTCCGAATAATTCTAACTCCGTGTTTACGGCTTAAATATTCTTTATGGGAGATTGGATAAAGAGCTGGCAGTTTGCACTATGATAGTGAAAAAGTAAATAATGTAAAGGCAATTTGCTGAAAATCTCAGTCAAATCTCAGAAAATTAAGCAAGTGAAATTCACGCCTTGCCTCGATTAAATCATGATTGAAAGTTGAGCAGCAAATCGAATTAGCTCCCCCAAACATTTCGCCAACAATAATGATTTCTTAGGCGTGTTGTTAGCCAACCACATCCTCAGCCCCACCAAAACATTCCGTAGCCCCACCAAATTTTATGAGCTGACTATGGGCCCGATTAATACGCCGAACTACCAAATAAATCAACGAACTTCTCATCCAATAAATTGTCACTGTCATCCTATTATTGATTTATTCGTTCCATTCGCATGTCAACAAAAATAAAATAATAATATATTGTTTGTGTTCTCTAGTAGATCTGTGGCCCAGAAAATAATATATGGTTTGGACTCTCTACTATATCGGGCGGCTAAGAAAATAATATCATATGGTTTTGGTTCTCTAGTATATCGGGTGGCCCAGAAAATAATATAATATGGTTTGGGTTCCCTAGCATACTAAGTACTTGCAAAACTGTCAGCCCCCCACCCGCCATCTGCACCAATGCCCACAAACACCGGAAAACGAAGAAATGCGCTAAGTGGCCTAACTCGAATAAAACAACCTCAGTAGGCTGAACATATTGATGCCTGTGATTCTGATATAATTAATTAGAATATAATTAATTGCAAGTTGTATTCAAATTAGCCCCCCGCCGCCAAATATTTCGCCAAAAATAGTGATTTCTTAAGAGTGTTCTTAGCCGGCCATATCCTCAGCCCCTCCAAAACATTCCGTAGCCCCCGCCCCCCTCAAAAAAAAAAAAATTCCGTAGCCCCACTCCCCCAAATTTTATGAGCTGGCTACGGGCTCGGGGCCTGCGTTCACTGTTGGAGTTTTATACATGACTTCACCAGAATAAATTTGGAAAAGATTATATAAGACATATAGAAATAGATTTCACTCAAAATAAACACACTCATATGGATAGGCTAGATTAATAATAATAGGTCTGATAATAACTTTTTTTTAAAAAGAAGGGTTGAAGATTATGCTACAGTATAACAGCTTTTCTAACATCCTGCGGTTCGTAGAAATTATTTATTATGCTACCATTCCAGGGCGATAATTGATTGTTTCACACATGGTGGCCGGGTATGAATCGACAGTATTTCGATTGATCGACTAAATATCTCATGTTGTCATGTTGATCAACTTAAAATATCTCAATCGATCAATTTTCTATAACGAGGCTAAACCGGAAGTGTACACAAATCGATCGTTTGTCCAGATTCGTGTAGACCATTTCTTAATTTCTGCTATTTTTTCAGTTAAATTCCGTAGCCCCACTCCCCCAAATTTTATGAGCTGTCTACGGGCCCGGGGCTTGCGTTCACTGTTGGAGTTTTATACATGACTTCACCAGAATAAATTTGGAAAAGATTATATAAGACATATAGAAATAGATTTCACTCAAAATAAACACACTCATATGGATAGGCTAGATTAATAATATTAGGTCTGATAATAACTTTTTTTAAAAAGAAGGGTTGAAGATTATGCTACAGTATAACAGCTTTTCTAACATCCTGCGGTTCGTAGAAATTATTTATTATGCTACCATTCCAGGGCGATAATTTATTGTTTCACACATGGTGGCCGGGTATGAATCGACAGTATTTCGATTGATCGACTAAATATCTCATGTTGTCATGTTGATCAACTTAAAATATCTCAATCGATCAATTTTCTATAACGAGGCTAAACCGGAAGTGTACACAAATCGATCGTTTGTCCAGATTCGTGTAGACCACCCAGGTAGCAGGCCTACGTTGGTCCAACATTGGCCCACTGTATGCAGTTACGTAGGCACAATGTAATTGTCCAACGTTGGTCCAATGTTTTTTTGTCCATCGGCCCAATGTTGGCCCATTGTTGGCCAAACTTACATTGGACCAGCATTGGGCCAACATCGATCCAACATTGCATCCAGTATATTTACATTTGTTGGCCCAACATTGGGCCAATGTTGGCCTACTTACAGCCCCCCCCTCCCCTTTCAAAATAGCCTAGACCCCATTATGCATGTACGACAGCACAATAAGGCCTCAAAGCCACCTAAATATACCCAAATCTACCATTCTTTCAACTGATGTCACACAAATGCTACTTTTGAAAATGAAAAATAACAAATTGGCATAAAGAACAATATATCATTAAAAATCAATATGAATTATTTTGATATCCCCCCCCCATCAACCTCCCCAAAGCACATTACTTTTTTTATTGTTCTTTGGGCGGCCTCTTAAAAGAAGCGAACGCCTCACACAGTTAAAGTACAATAACATGAAACTTGGCTGGCTTCTTCAAGAATTGTGCATTCATACTTTACATGTGATTTTCAAAGACAAATTTCCACTTCTTGAATAAATAAGAAAACCGCCAAAGATTATTAATATATCTCTGTTTATTTTAAAATGAAAAATGCGTTATGCAAGAGCTATATCTGGCAATTTGCAGGTCTTTCTTTACGTGAAATGATACATAAATATTAATTAGATATTTAAATGTATTGATATCAAATGATCACAATCAACCCTCGATGCCATCATATGTGTCTGATTTTCAATCAATTTGAATCTTATCTGCTGTTCAACGCCCACTGATGATTATATGCAACTAGATCATCGCTACTGCTGCAGCCTTTAAACGATACACAAATAGAAAAAAAAAATGGACGTAGCTCTGCTCCTGGCTGAGGGTCAGGCATCCACCAAAAACAACAGGAGTGATCCTCAGGGTATAACTGAGTAAACATGTAAACTTTCAGGAGGATCAGTTAATAATTGCAGTCTGTACTTTTGACGACACTCTTTACACTTTTTAACTATTATATTAAGTTCATTTTCTAATCTTCAGAGAAAAGCAGATCTTCAAAATCAGTAGCTACAAATAGATAATGATTTAGATTAATATTAATTACTACCACAAACTTATGTGTAATAATATCAATAATGATTTATTTTATCATCTTAATAATATATGAAATTAAGGCTCCTATAATATTTCATTAGACTCAAACTGGGTTAGTGAGTAAGACGCTGGGCTAGAGGTTTGATCACTGTTTGGAGTTTTGATAGATATGCTTATTATCTAAGCAATTTTACTTGTTAATCAAGGGTCAGTCTTGCTTCTCCATTTTTAAATACAATCTTTAAATGGCGATTGTATTTAATCCATTTAAATCTGCGCCATCCGTTGATCTAGAGAGTTCATTATAGGCTTTTCGTGTAAATAAATGCCTAATTAACAATCTATAAAACATTTGAAGCAAAATAAAAACCTGTAATTAGGCATATTTTGCTCTCACATAATGCATCCTATGGTCATATACTTTTATCATGTAAGATATTAACGCCACTTTTTCTTCATTTATGCAGTTCTGAAAAACACTGACACTTTGGTAAATGATACCCGTTTATTGACCCGTTTCATATTTAAAATCAGTCTAGACATATAACTTTAGTATGAAGTGTGATGATAAGGAGAGACAGCACAGTTGTCCTGGAAGATTGCAATGCTTAGAAACAATACAATATTTTACAGTACTATTCATGCAGTTCGTGATTGTTCATAAATTTCAGGAATCATTTCCTTTAGTGCTACAGACATGAACATTTTACAAATGCTAAAACTTTATTATGAGGTCTATCAATGACGTAAATGAGCATAACAATATTTTAATCTCACTACAAGCAATGTTTCTAATGTTGTTAGCTTATATATGCACAAAAACAAACATAACAATAGCTAGTGTCATTGAAAACTCCATAGAAATGTAAAAACTTAAATATCTACTTACCAATTACAGCCTTTGACAAGATTCAGTCTGAGAAGGGAAAGTTAGACCCCTTCCCTTCCGATTATATTTTGTGGCCAGCTCATTGGAAAAAAAACAGAGGACATGGATCTTTGACCATGTCATCGACGCTGGAACCACCAATGCTTTTCAGATGGGTAACCTATAACAGGAAATAAATGAAAGACGTCTAGTATATTATATTCCAATCACTGTAATATTTACAATCACGGTCAGTTCAATTATGCATGTGTATCTGCTGATAAATATTGATGTACATTTACTAAACAAATTACCCATGACTTGAATTAAATCTAAAACCCACCAGTATCAACCTACAATTATGACTAAAAAGAGGCCTACAGTTGGTTGTGGGGTTAACAGACAGGGACGTAAACAAAAATTTGAATCCACGAGCCCAGGGCTAATAGTCTACTGTCGGGCACTAGCCTGGTATTAATATCCTCTTGTCCGACAAGGTACAAGATTTAATGGAGGTCAGGTGTTCGATGCCTGCATTGACCGAGAAAGTTCATCTCGATTTTCCGGCGTGATTTCCCCTTGTCAGTGATGCAGAAGGAGGGCCTGACAAGGACAGCTGTCTCGTCGTTCGGATGGGACGAAAAACCGAGGTCCCCTGTACACATTGGAGTGCACGTAAAAGATCCCTTGGCAGTTGGAATTTGATATAAGAATAGGTCGTAGCGCCGCTGCCCGGGCAAATTTTCCCTCATAGCACACTGTATGGCGTAGGCCCGTCTTCCATCAGCCAAGGTTAGGTGCAAAAGAGTAGGACGTTTATGCCCATTTCATTTCATTTCAATATGCAGGCATGTTTTGTTGCCTGTCAACCGTTCTTTTTAATAAGGATCGCACTTGATTTTCTAACGCGACTTGGTTACACTGGTGAAACGGTTAAAACAATTACAAACCGATATTCGGCCTACAAAACCAGGAATGTCACCAAAACAATGTTTCAGTCACTAATGACCATATAAATACAAATAGTTCATATGGCACTCGTCATTTGTAATATCTCAGGTAAAATTAAGGTCTTTTAATTCCAGCTGGAAGTTTTGTATACATTACATTATTATTAGCACCCACTACGGGGCAGGGGATATGAACTTATCTAAACAATAATGAAATTGGAAACCCTAGGAATTTAAAGATAATAGATAACGGAACAGTCCATTATACAATACTACAATTATTGAAATGGCCTCTTCCAGTTTCAGACATTGAAATGGCTAAATGATTAAAATGCAACTAAAATAAACCATATATACATGTAGATGCAAGACAAATGCATTTATTATATCATTCATTTAAGAGGTAATAAAACATACTTAAAATACTCAATTTACTTTGCAAGGACTAAGGAGGGTTCCATAATGAAATGACAATAGACTTTTAGCTACGTGGAAATGACACCAGTAGAAAATAATCTACAAACAATTAATTCTTTTATATAATTATTTCTAAATGGACACAAAATATTAATTAATCGTAACATACCTAAATTTTCAATTTTAGACCTTCTAGTATCCTATAAAACTCCATAGTTGAACACAGCTCTAAAAAAGCAGCCATCAGGTTTGGCTGTGATTCCTTTTTGGCGGAAAGCTGTTTAAATTTGGTTGGGTCAACTGTCAACATATTGGGTGTGTTTTTAAATGAAATATGTGTAAGATGATTAATCTTGACCCTTATTAGTTTGTTTATATGCATTAAATATAGATATTTTGCAATTAAGTCATAAATTGTGTATTAAACGTTTAATAAATATTTTAAAAATTTGTTTGGGTTTTTTTTTTTCAAATGGCGTTATTTAAACATATATATTGAACATTTTATCAATATATATTGAAAACTTATGAAAACCTTGCACTAATAACATTTAAAAAAGTTTAATATTTTTTTTTTTTACATAACCTTTAAGAAACAATAAAAAAAAAACCCAAAACAAACTAACCAACCAAAAAACGTTGTTTTTTTAAAAAATATTTTGTGATTGCTGGGATTCACTTAGACCTGTAATTAGCTAAATAATGGCCAAGTTTCACACTTAAGAGAAATTGGGTTTAAAGTCCACTCGACACAAACCAGGTCATTTAGGGACTAACGTATATGGTTTAATTTTATTTCAATAATTCGCTTGCGCGTAGGGGTCTTTAGCAGTGGGAGGAAACCGGAGTGCCCGGAGGAAACCCACGAGGTTGAGTGTATATTATAGATGTGCGTGTTTTACATACATGTAAAAATAGTTCAAATATTTGGTCTTTTTGTTGTTTTATAGCCCTAGAGGATGCAATTTTATATCCTTTCTCACATACACAGTTGAGGGTTAAAATAATTGCACTTACCTTCGGCACGAACCCAAAAAACCAATTTGGCGTCCCAGAAGCATCTTTCGCGGCAACATAATAGTCACGTGATCTTTTTCCGCGGCAAAAAAAACCCGCTAGTGTTACCAGAATACGTACTGAAGAATTAACCGGGATATTTGTCAGCTTCTAGTAGTTTTACAATAAGCCTTAATTAAAATGTATTACAGTTTGTATTGTGTTATTAAATCTCGATCTACGTCGTTAACCATTACAACTGTATCCGAGATCATACGTCGAATTCTATAGATACGCGCATTAATCACCATTTTCTGTGCTTTGTGTTATTATTTCATTTGAAAAACGCCAAATGTAAAAGCCGTGACATTTAGGTGCGGGAGAGGCATCTCGCTTATAGTTCATTACACATTTTGTATAATACTTACGCCTTTTCTTGCTTGCCCAACCCGTGTCTACAGCAACATGAAAGTAGGCCGGTATCGCCTATTTATTACACGAATAACTTTAATTTATTAACCGAAATCATGATTCGCAAAAAAATTATAAAACAAATAAATGATCGATGTCGCACACCGCCGAGTGGGACCCGATAAAGGGTTTCAACCCACAACCAATGCAATACAAATTCACCGTGTTCAATGACAAGAAAGTGAAAATGTTTTATTATACTTAAAAGTCATCGAACTTCTGGTCCTTTATTTTACTGACAAGAAAGCAAATATTTTCTTCCAAATAATATTTTGAAAGTTCTGCTTTCACATGCTCTAGGGATTTAGAATGTGACTTTTTACCTAAATTCTTAATTGCCGCCGGGAGCAGAGAGTGTCAAGCAATTTCATGGCGAAAGTCTGGGTAGTACATGAAGTTTGGGGACTATTTTGATCCCAAGGTCAAGGGTCAGGTCAAAGATCCAGGTCCCATTCGAAAGGAAAGTGAAATGCCCATCCAAGGTCATGACCTTTGATTTGCCACGCAGACCAGGGGCCCCACCAAGACACCGGGGGCACTCGACTCAGTAGATATTTTAGTGACCTTGACCCTTTCAGATGACCTTAACCTACAGGGGTCACGTGGGCCGAGAAGACATTTTGAATGGTCAAGGTTCCATGATACTGACTTTATCTGTTGGGTCCCTAGGCGGCAAAAACCAAAATACTTCTGGGGGGCCTAGCAGGTCAAGGTCACGACTTTTGGTTGTCGATTTTAAAAAATGAAGAACAAATGTGGGGTCAGTCTATCGTGTCACCAAATCCTGGCGCGATCGGAAGATATTTTTTGGGCAAATTTCCCTACAAAGTCAAACAGCTGAGCAGTGAAGCGATGTGGTCTAAGGGCAGATAACTCGCCCATCCCAAATAGGACACGACGGCCTTGAGGTCGCGGCCACTTAAACTAAATTGACCCCTGGGAGTCTCGTGGTGACCTTGGTTTGACAATCAGAGGTCAAGGTCAAGGTAAAATGACCATTATGCACCATTTTGACCCACTTTTAGTCTCCGCAGAAGGGTTCAAGTTACCATGTGACGCACAAGGGTCGATTTAATGACGATAGGCACAGGAACTAGTTCCGGGGAAGATCGGAAAAAAATAGAAAAAATAATGATTGAAATAGGACCAATGGGTGCACTGGAGCCACACTGGACCGAGGTTGGGGGCAATGAACTATGTGGCTCAGTTTGTGGGCCGTTCTAGACCACGGCCACAATTTTCAGACCTACTGCACTTCTGGTTCCGGAATTTGGCCCCAAAAGACAGCAAACAAAGTCCCTGTAGTTGCTTTATCCAATTCAAAGTTCAGGAAATGGAGCAACGCGTTCTACTTCTGATTATAATAGAAGCAGCAAGGACGAGTGTGATGTTTAGCCACTACCGCATTAAAGTCAAGTGATAATTAACGTGAAAATTTACACGAAGTATGAACAATGTTGGCCCAACGTTGGTCCAATGTTGGCCAAATAATGAATGGGAATACGTTGGCCATATGACGTTGGCCCGACGTTGGCCTTGCGACACCATCGCTGGCCAACCACTGCCGACATTGGCCCAACGTAAGACTGCTACCTGGGCATTTCTTTATTTCTGCTATTTTTTCAGTTAAATTCCGTAGCCCCACCCCCCCCCCCCCAAATTTTATGAGCTGTCTACGGACCTGGGGCTTGCGTTCATTGTTGGAGTTTTATACATGACTTCACCAGAATAAATTTTGAAAAGATTATATAAGACATATAGAAATAGATTTCACTCAAAATAAACACACTCATATGGATAGGCTAGATTAATAATATTAGGTCTGATAATAACTTTTTTTAAAAAGAAGGGTTGAAGATTATGCTACAGTATAACAGCTTTTCTAACATCCTGTGGTTCGTAGAAATTATTTATTATGCTACCATTCCAGGGCGATAATTGATTGTTTCACACATGGTGGCCGGGTATGAATCGACAGTATTTCGATTGATCGACTAAATATCTCATGTTGTCATGTTGATCAACTTAAAATATCTCAATCGATCAATTTTCTATAACGAGGCTAAACCGGAAGTGTACACAAATCGATCGTTTGTCCAGATTCGTGTAGACCATTTCTTAATTTCTGCTATTTTTTCAGTTAAAGGGAGGTAACCTTTTCTCCAAAGTCAGTTGGTTCCCTTTACTTCGTCTTTTGTGTACAGAGGAGGAAAGAGTGGTATTCGCGAACTCTGTAAAAACAAACAACTGAACCGAATTTGTGAAAGAATTAATCGTTGGGAAGAGAAAACATCTTTTACCAATGACAAGTTCCGTTATAACCAGTTGCCTCGGCGACTGGAATGACTTGGAAAAAGAATTCACGCAGTTACAAGTGAGGAGCATGTTTTCTTGACAATTTCTTTTGTTGAACTTAGTTTTTATTAAGTTGAAAGTTGAAAGGTCCCAACTCCCAAGTCCAAGGAGGTCCAGAGTTCACTTATATTATATTGTCTAAACATTCAATCGATGTCGTATTTTGAAATAATATGAAAGTCCCAAGTACACTACGTGTCAATAAAGAAAAGTTTTCTTGATCGAATTATGTATTCATCTTTATTTTCCATCCAATTTTTCTTAGTTATTCATTCCAGCTCTACTTCTATTATTAATACATTTATCTATCATCAAACGAAAAATTTCGAACATATAATTAATTTGTAACAGGCCTTGCCTGAGTAGAGTGAAGGTGGTGTGATTGTTGTCAAATATGAAACCTTCATAATAAAGTTTCCCAAATTGAAAAAAGAACAAAAATGTGTGAGAATTTTCATTGACGTCAAAAATATGTGACGTCATTCATTCGACGCGCCATAGAATATTTCTTAGAGACGCGAAATCTCGCCCGTAAGTTGACATGTGCTGACATGCGCATTGCCAGACATGTGCATTGCCAATATATTCCGGTCTGAATTTTTTTTTAATCAACAGTCTGTGGGTGTCATTTTGCTTACGCTCCTGTGTTACCGGAAAAGAGCTTTGCGCGATGCTTTATTTTAGAGCTTCATTCTCTCAAATTTCCCAGGCAATAATAATATTTCCCACAAGACTGCACCCTGTCTATAAATGTCATCGATGGCATACTTCTTTGATTAAGCAGAAAATCCACCACCAGAAACAACATGAAGCATAAGATTATTAGGCCTTCGAAAATAAGTTGGACGGCTTCAATTGATAACTTGATTTTTGCCTGTGTCCAGCATGATTATAGTTGGTTTATATTAGTCGACGGGTTAATTGAATAGACAACGTACCAAGTTAATCAACTATATAAAGTACCATTGAAGAAAAATGTGATAGTTTTTGCTCTAGAGTAATGCTGGTTTGACAGATGATGGCTATTGCTAGATAAAACTCTATAGTACCATACTTCATCTCAAGACATGCAGGGTTGAACGGAAGTGATATCAGTACCTTACATGTATCTAGAGTTTTTACGGTGCAGAAAGTTTATGTATGAAACATAGTTTTAATTTGTTTACATGTATGTGACCTACATGTATATTAGATCAGGCCAACATAAAGTATACTTATCGGCGATCGGATATCCAACTTTCTTGTGTTGATGAGTTTTGCATCTGGCATACATACATGTTGGGTCTGGGTCGAGATCATGTCAACCCCAAGGCCATGATAGAAGCCAATATATATGTCAAATAGAATTATAATTTTGGTAGTAATCTGTTTCATCCTGACTCTTTCACTGGCCTCTGATACATGTATAGCCTACCAGCAGCTTGGTGTTTATATTTGTGACGTAAATCAAATTTACAGTCGGGTTAACTTTTCTGTAGCAATGGCTTGTTGTAAAATGCCTTAAATACAAGGAATCTATTGTACATTTACCCAGTGCTACATTAACCTTTGACAGCTCATAAGCTTTCAGCTTCTATGTAATCAACTACATTGTAATATTCAAAAACAAAGATATATGTTGAAAAAGAACCTTAAAATAGCACCGAAAGGCATTGCATATATTGAATATAATAGCAATCAAATTTGGAAAGTAAATGTTAATTGGACCACAAAGAAAAACAATGTTATCAGAAGAAGTCATACTGTATTATCTGTATGTCAGTGCCGCTCTCACCGATGTTGGATCACTTTGTGATGTAATTTCATTGATGCAAGGCATTATTTTATTTATGTAGCTGAGCAGTGTGGGGTTTGCCCCCCCCCCCCCCCATCCGCACCTGGCTCTAGAAGAGGTAAAGATCTATAGCTGTTAAGGAGTTGGGCGTGCATGTTAGATCTCAAGGTTTGTCACTGATTTAAGTAGCATGGTTTCAACAAGGGAGTCATTCCGTGTCAAATCACCTAAAAAAATGTAAAAATTCAACCGTACACTGTTCTATTTAGCTGAAATTTGGTGTATATGTTAGGCGCAGATTGCCCTCCTTGCGCAGATTACCCCTGCGCATGCGTGAATCTCCGTCTAATTTTCGATGAGCAATCTGCGCGCGCGAAGTGAACTTTGTCCGGGCAATTTAATGAGTTACTGCGATGATAATAATCCGCTTAATCTTAATCGGTAATCACCATGGATCACTGGCTTAGTATTATAAGTCATTTTAATTGAATTTGCGAGAAATGAACCGAGTGTTTTATAACACAAGGCGTTCAGATATTACGCCAAATTACCACTTTACCGACTCGAGGGTCGTCTATGTGGTTATAATTACAATTTATAGAAAAATTTACTTGTTCAACTTGGTCATCGTTTTATTCTTTCTGTTATTCATATTCCAACAAGAGGAATTTTTTAAATAAAAATGACGTGCACCAAACAGCGATAATTTTTCATTGGTAAAATCATGTCAAATGTCCACATATGAGGCTGAAAATCAGTTTTTGTTCTTATAAGAAAAATGATACCTCCAATTTTTTGATATTGTGTAGAAAACATGTTGGGCTAATTTTTGCACGAACTATAATCCCAAGTTCACGAATTCCACACGGTCAAGTTGAAGGTCAAAGTCTAAGTCAATGGTTTTTGACATTTCAAAATTCACCCATGTCAAAAATAAGGGCATATTTGGAATCCTTGTGAATTCCCATTCCAGAAATACGTAATATAGCAATTTTGACTTGTTGGTAGCAGGGGCGGATCCAGAGGGGGGGTTAAAAAAAAATTATGCTTTGCATCAATGAAATTACATCACAAAGTGATCCTACATCAGTATAAAAACGATTTATCTGTTTATAAAGCTCAATTTGTATGTATGCCTATGTAATTTAGAGACGATGATGGCAGATTTCAATAACCGAAACCTGGCAAACCCCCTCCTGCAAAAATTTCTGCATTCGCCCGTGGGTAGCTGAGTAATGGTCAAATGAATAATGGCGGCCACACCCATTTTGGCCAAAATCTCCCAAATTGAGACAGCCAGATCTCGGCAACCGTTGGTCGGATCAAGCTAAAATTTGAAATATCAGTTTTTCCAAATAAGCATATATATACATGTGTACCAAATTTCAGCTAAATCGAAGGTGTACAGTTTAACTCGTTGGGTGATTTGACACAGAATGACCCAAGGAGTAGGGTTTGCTTGTCTACTCTCATGGGTTTTCTTCTGTTTCTCCAGTTGTTAGACACCTTCGAGCATGTGAAGTATTAGAATTAGATTTAAGGTAGTCCCGAAATGATCTAGTTTGTGTCAAGTGGCTTTATTTTTTTTCTCAGGAGGACCACAAGGAATATCAGAAGAAACTGGAACAAATGGTCTCATGTCAAAAGAAATGTGTAGCCAGCATAGCACATCATAGATATCGCATCAAACAAATCAACGAATCTTTAAAAAAGTAAGTGGCCAGTTTATCATTCAATTCACCAATCATACATGTGTATTATACAAGGGGGCAGTGGATGACCAAATGGTTAACATGTGCGCTGTATCATAAGGTTTGTCATTAAGTCAACTGGCCCGGTTTTGATTCCCTGGTTGTATGTGACAAGGAGTAGGGTTGCCAGTCCATCCTTACAGTGCAGTTTCTCCAGGTCATCCGGGTTTCCTCCCACTACATGCAAGCAAATTATGGAAATAAAATTGAACCGTATGTTAAAGTAATCCGGAAATGACCTAGTTTGTGACTAGACATTAAACCCCATTTCCCTCTCTTCATTATGCAAGAGGTAAATCGGTCTATTGCAGGTTTTTATTTAGTCCAGGGCCCTGTTTCACGAAATTTTAACTTAAGATAAAATCCAATTTTAGTAGATACTTCAATTTTGATTGGCTAAGCACTAAAATCAATCTAATATTATCCAATCAAATTACTAAAATTGGGATCTTATCTTAGTTAAAATTTCATGAAACCACTAACAATGACAATAGAAGCTACAGAGATTTAAAAAAGATAACTTTTTCTCTTCCAAGAGTGAAGCGGGGGCTGCGATAGCCTAGTGGTCTAGCTGTCCGGTCACCTCTGGCTTGCGGCTGTGTGAGCGTATGTGGCATGGAGATAGAGGCGCCTTCTCAACCTCGTGAGTTTCCTCCGGGCACTTCGGTTTCCTCCCACTGCTAATGACCCTTACACGCAAGCGAATTATTAAAATGAAATTAAACCATATGTTAGTATCAAAATGACCTAGTTTGTGTCGAGTGGATGTTAAACCCCATGTCTCTCTCCCCCTCTCCAAGAGTAAAGCAATTTGACGGAAATTTTCGGCATACTCCCTTGGCCAGCCCTTTTATTAATCTCACATATTGTATTATTAATGGTTTGTACGTTGAACAAGTTTTTAAAATATTCTACAGTATAACAAAAATATATTTACTCCTCATTTTGTTTTATTAGAGTAGGATCAGAAATTACAGCAGACGAAAAAGAACAGGTGGAGAATTTGAAGAAAAACATAGCAAAAAGGAAACTCGAGTTCCGAGATATGGAAGAAGTTCTACCACATAAAAATGGGTTTGTTGACATTTCTACAGTTACAGTGTATTAATTACTTTAGGCATCCAATAAATGTATTCACTTTAGATCATAAAGTCTGATAATGAATATCATTGAGTAGGGTGTGCATGGGGGGTAGATGGTTGAATGGTTACCATGTGTGCTGTATCATAAGGTCTGTCATTAAGTCAACTGGCATTGTTTCGAATCCATGGTTGTAGGGTCGCCTGTCCAACCTCGTTGGTTTTCTCTGGGTCCTCCTATTTCGTACCACTGCTATAGTAGATTATTGAATTAATATTGAACCGTAAATGTATGTTAGTCCCGAAATGACGTAGTTTCTGTTGAGTGGATGTTAAACCCCAATCCTCTCTCTCCTTTATTGAGTTGAGTAGCAATGTTTCAATCTGACATTGTTGAGTTGTATGTTTCAGGATATACATGTATTTAATTTGTATTTCTTTGTATTTTTCAGGATATATTTAATTCGTATTTGTTTGTGTTTTTCAGGATTTATTTAAGTATTATATTAGGAAGTGTTAATATCTCACTCTTAAACAAAGCTGATAAGTAAGTATAATTTATATGTACCAGCATATAAAGGCCACTTGCAGATTTCGTCAAGGTCGTAAGATGTATTTAGGGTTAGGGCATGTGATTGGGTTAGCACTAGTCTTGTAACCTTGTTTACATCTTGTGACTCAGATGCAATTTCTGCAATTGGCCTTCATATTTAAACCAAACGATACAAGCATGCTGTGGACTGGGAATGGAGCTTGGGATAATGGTCGCCATCTTGGAATTCTGACATCGTATCAAAGCTTATATACATATCACAATTCTATGGAATACATAGATAGAACTCAATGACCATTGAATATGGCTCGGGTTATTCAATGGTTTAACCCTTCCTGAGCTAACCACTTCATACCCATAGAGAGCTATGCACATATTGAGTAAAAGTCAAGTTTTAGACCCTGTTGTGAAAAAACCTTAATAACTTGAATATGAATGCGACCACAACTGTAAAATGGCAGATGTATATCAATTGTATATGACTTGTGGTTTTTGCATGTTTTCGGTTTAGCTTTTATGGTTACCATGGTTACCACTATGTTTCAAAATGGCTGCCATATTATTGTCATAAATGAAATATTTGATATTTTCTTGCCATTAAAAAAATCAAGATGTGCAGGAATAAAGCTACATGGATTATTAGCATGATAAATATATGTTTTGTAAGAATAGTATAGTTTTTTTTGGGGGAAAGGCACTAAATTGTGATAATAATGGGTTTTTTCTCAAAATAATAAAATCAAAACGAGCAGTATTGACATTTCTTTTTTGTAGATAACACAAATATAAAAATCATCAGTGCACGAATTTTATAAACAATAAAATAAAAATAAATTTTTGGAAAATAACAATAACATTTACCAAAATATTCACCTTACGGTTGCCATAGTAACCAATTTGACCCTTTCATGTATACGTTTATGTTGGCAGCGATTTACGTGCGCGGCAGCATAAAAGCAGACGAATAATTTCCCCTTGAGAAGTCTTCCTTTTTTTGGTCTTTATTTGGTGACAAACATCTGAATTTTCATCAAAAGACGGGACCCCAAGTGTAGTATAGTCAGTACCCGAATCCAAAATAGGCGTGACGTCATCGGCATCGGAACTCACGGCCAAATTCAGCCGAAGTCTTTTTGTTGTGGAGGACGCCATTACTCAGCTGTTCTGACTGTTGGTGGTTGTTCCGTCAATATAGGAACCCCCCTCGTAATAAAAACACGTGTTAAACACCATCTAAGGATAAAACCATGCTTTTACAGGGGAGTAAATCAGGTCAAATAAACTTCCCGACTATAGTCGGGAGCCGCTCTGACGGACTACAAAATTCTCCCGACTATAGTCGGGATTAGCGCAGGAAGGGTTAAGAGAGTGTATGCGGCAGGGATATACTCTCTTGAACCATTGTATAACCCGAGCGGTATTCAATGGTCATTGAGTTCTGTATTTATTCTATAACTACATTTAAATCTCAAAATACACTGTACTATTCAGATTATC
This sequence comes from Patella depressa, assembly GCA_948474765.1. Classification (NCBI taxonomy): domain Eukaryota; kingdom Metazoa; phylum Mollusca; class Gastropoda; family Patellidae; genus Patella; species Patella depressa. Next base: position 5,795,324 of record OX419720.1, read on the forward strand.
AAAAAAATCATCATCAATAACGTTAAAATTCCGCCCTATTTTCTTTCCTTTTTACAAAAATTGTCGTTGCTAGTGGTGACGTCATTATGGTTTGATGTAATTATGAAAGTGATGTCATTCTGGGCAAAAGTAGTACGTTTTTAAGCCATTGAATACAACCATAGGTTATTCAATGGCTGTATTTAATGATATCTGCTTGTATTTAATTTGCATGTAGTCGTAGAATAAAATTACTGCTTATAACTGAGCAGTAATTGTATTCAATAGAATTGTGACCTGTATATTCCAGTTCAATTGCTGAATGTCCTTGAAACAGTAACAGTGTATCAAAGCTTAATGCACAGTTGTCCAAGGAACAAGAATGTCAACTGGGTGGGAGTTGCCATAAACTGACTAGTCCTCACAAGATAAGGAGTCGAGGTGGTTCAGTGTGTAACCTTGAGATCCTGTGTTTGATTACTGTGTTGACAAAGAAAGTTCATTGAGATTTTCTGGCATGGCTTCCACTTGTCAGTGGTGTAGAACTACTGGCCTAGCATGGGGCAACACATAGTCGTTTATAATGGACGAAAACATAGATCCTATGTACACATTAGTGTGCACTTGAAGTAGCTTTTGACAGTCCAAATCGAAATAAGAGTAGGTTGTAGTTATCATGGCGAAATTTCCCTCATAGCAAACTGTATGGCATATGCCTGTCTTCATTAACCAGTCGGAGCAGAACAGTAGGACGTTAAACCCTCATTTATTTTAGACGTATACCAATATTTATATAATATGAATGTTATTTTTATGTAGATACCAATATAAACAAGACTATGAGAAGTTTAAGCTGACTGTTAGTTATGTTGTCATGTTTTTATCAGCGTTCATGCATTTCATTCCAGAATACAGGTAGGACACGGTTACTTCTCTTTATATAGCTCTTACTTATGATTTTCAGATCAAAATGTTGTAACGAAAACAAACTTTATTCAAGGGATATTTGAAATTTTTCTACTTAATTAATGTAAAACGATTTTAGCTAGATGGAGCCACATTTGCTAAGTGGGTAAGGTGCTGGCATATTCGTTCCCTGCATTGGTCCAGAAAGTTCATTTTGGTTTTCCTACCTGATTTCCTCTTGTTAGTGGTGCAGGACAGAGGGCCTGACAAAGACAGCTGTCTAGTTGTTCGGATGGGACGGAAAACCAAGGTCCTGTTTCTGTGAACACATTGCTGTGCAGTTGGAATTTGAGTAGGCCCTAGTGCTGCTATCCTGGCAAAATGTCTCTCAAAGCACACTGTAGAGAGAGATAGAGAAATGGTGTTTAATGTCCACTCAACACAAACTAGGTAATTTCGGGACTAACATATGGTTCAATTTTTATTTCAATAATTCGCTTGCGCGTAGGGGTCTTTAGCAGTGGGAGGAAACCGGAGTGCCCAGAGGAAACCCACGAGGTTGAGAAAGCGCCCCTATCTCCATGCCACATACGCTCACACCAGGGCTCGAAACAACAGCCGCAAGCCAGAGATCACCGGTCAGCTAGAGGACAAAGCGCGGCACTCTAGACCACTAGGAAATCCCCCCCCCCCTAAAGCACACTGTAGGTCATATGCCCGTCTTCATTAGATTAGCCCAGTTCGGAACAGAACAGTAGGTTGATAAACCCCTTTTTATTTTATTTCATTAAGTTATATATATTACTGTACATGTATATTTTAGATGGATCGATGCTGTTTTAAATTTTTTATTGGTATGGTATTATTGTACATTAACTATCAGAGAAAGTATACTAGTTGTGAATGGATCAAGGTTAGTTACACCTCTCAGTTTGTTAGACCATGCATCATAACTATACTCTAGACCCAGTAGGATACAGGGGCGGATCCAGGAATTTTTGCAGGAGGGGGTTTGCCAGGTTTCTGTTACGGAAATCTGCCATCATCGTCTCTAAATTACATAGGCATACATACAAATTGAGCTTTTTAAACAGAGAAATCATTTTTATATTGATGTAGGATCACTTTGTGATGTAATTTCATTGATGCAAGGCATTATTTTTTTTTTATGTAGCTGAGCAGGGGGGGGGGGGACCCCCCAAACCCCCCCTCTGGATCCGCGATGGGATAACTTCACTCAGAAGTGATTATAAGTTTTATTTACTTGATCTGAAAGTTCTGCATCCAATTAATGCTATTTCACAATTTCATGTGTGATGATCACTATAACTTTGGTATTTATGTGGATTTGTTTCTCTGTGAATCAACACAGCAAAACAATACCCTTTAACACATAGGTGGCTCGCTAGTCCGGAGGTCGCAGGTTTGCTCCGGGTATTGACCAAGGAAGTACATCTGGATATTTTGATTTGGTTTCCACTTGTCAGTGTTGGGTTCGGAGGGCCTGACAATAACAGCTGTCTAGTTTTTTGGATGAGACAAATAACCAAGGACCCATGCACACATTGGCATGCACTTGAAAGATCCCTTGGCAACTGGAATGCGATATAAGATTAGGACGTAGTGCTTGTGTGCGGGCAAAATTTCCCTCATAGCACCCTGTATGGCATATACTGAGCTTTATAAGCCTATAAGGAGCAGAACAGTAGGCCATCAAAACCCCATTTCTCTCTTTCTCGCTTTCTCTCTATTACACATGTTTACAATTGTTGATTTTATTTATTTACAGAATAAAAGGTTGGTGGGTAACCCATCATTTTATATCAACTGTTTGTGCTGGTATCAGTTTAATTTGGTTAGTATATATAGTTACATGTATATTTTAAAATAGCATTATGCAAGAGCAAAATCTGCTTATTACAGGTCTTTCTTTAGGCCTGAAATGTTATCTTAATAATCAATTAGACATTAATTAACTTATCCAGACCATAATAAACTCTTGTGGTCAAGGCTAGCCTTCGATGTTGGCAGATTAAATTCCTATATGCCGCTTAACGGCCGTTGATAATTAAGTCAATCAAGAGGATAATCAACACTGTGCTATTTATATTAATGATTTGAGTAATGATGACTGAGTCTATGTGAATATTTCACTCACTTTGTTCTCGGCTAATAGTGGATTAATTTGACTGAAATTTTAGCAAATTACCTTTACACTAATTAGTTTTTTTAACTATTATAGTGAGAACTGCCATCTCTTTATCTTATCTCCCATAATGTATCTTTAACTAAATATAAAATCCAAATTTTAGTAGATACTTCAGTTTTGATTGGCTAAGCACTAAAATCAATCTAACATTATTCAATCAAATTACTAAGATTTGGATTTTAAACCTGATATGATGCTTGATACATTAGACAGGTGCCTAATGAGCTCCTTTGACTTGAATACTTTTATAAACTCAGAACAGAAACGAATCGTCAGTGAGGCCCAGTCAGGGCTAGGAGTCAGGTCCGAACAGGACTGAGCGAAGGCCATGTGCCCCTTGACACGAGACGAGATGAGACAAGAGCTTCTGGAGTTAGCACACTTGTGCTAATTCAAGCTAAGACATTCGACTCCCTCCATTTAAGTTAGTTCTACGGTCGTTTACATTACGATGTTTGTACCTAATATGCAAGAAGCAGAATAAAAGTATTATTAGAAGTTATACCAGTATTGTCATCAAGAAGTTGTTTTAAAGAACCAAATACTGTCACACCTGTAGTAAACAATATTAGTAGTAAACAATATTAGATACACATCAGTATATTGTTTATATTTTTTATTATATAGGCCAGATAGTTTGACCTATCAGTTATTTCGTAAACAGTACATCTTCTTTATACTATATTTAAGTAAGTACAGTTCAAACTTTTTAATGGTTGGGTGAGCAGTCTATTGATAATAAAATTAATGAAGTAGAATTCAACATGTAAAGAATATTGAAATAACACAAAAGTATTAAATTAGGTAAACCTGATGTGTTTTTTCTGTGATGAGAAACATTTTATCTACAGTTATTTTCATGAACCAAACCTTGAGTTCACAAAGCATTCTCAGACTTAGTTAGAATTTACTCAAAATTGTTTGCCTTATTTCAACTAAAGTATATCCATTTATGTATCAAATACATCATTAAGAAACTATGTGAAAAATTTTATGTTTCTAGATCAAAGACATTTCTCATAAACTGTATATTATGAATGTTGACTAATTTATTAACTAACGTCACAACATAAACCAATCTGTGGCTCTTTAATTTGACAGATATCCATTTTCAAAAGCAAATCAAAACACCAAACTTAATTAAATCAACACTTTTACACAAATCAAATTGATGGAGTTATTTTAATGTTGTATTTTATATATATAATTGGCAGGTTGTGATTATATAATGTCAGGTTGTGTTTATTTATATAATGTCAGGTTGTGTTTATTTATTTATATAATGTCAGGTTGTGTTTAATTATATAATGTCAGGTTATATTTATTTATATAATGTAAGGTTGTGTTTATATAATGTCAGGTTATGTTTATTTATATAATGTAAGGTTGTGTTTATATAATGTAAGGTTGTGTTTATTTATATTATGTCAGGTTGTGTTTATTTATATTATGTCAGGTTATATTTATTTATATAATGTAAGGTTGTGTTTATATAACATCAGGTTGTGTTTATGTGATGCAGTATTATTATCAGAGTGGATGTTTATACAGGATGCGATCACTAGGTGAAGGTCACGACATGGATATTACCGCAGGTACGTCACAGTTCAATGCTGTGGTTTCGATCCCTGGTGTGAGCGTATGTGGCATGGAGATATGGGCGCTTCTCAACCTTGTGGGTTTCCTCCGGGCACTCCGGTTTCCTCCCACTGCTAAAGACCCTACACGCAAGCGAATTATTGATATAAAATTGAAACCATATGTTAGTCCCAAAATGACCTAGTTTGTGTCGAGTGGACGTTAAACCCCATTTCTCTCTCTCACTTATAAAACTTAGACAGTCACACATCTTTTTAAAATAATTCTCAAAATTGATCCAGTTATATCTCGTGGTAGGTTTAACAGCCCCTTTGTTTTGCTCTGAGCTAATGCAGGTGGAGATACGCCATACTGAGTGCTTTGACGGATATTTTTCCTTGACAGCCACACATGTATCGAATTCCAACTGCCAAGGGTTCTTGTACAGGCATATCATGGGAGCCACAGTAACTCTGTGAATTATGACCAGGATTTCCCGGGTTTGCTCTCGATATTGACTATAAACCTTCTGTTAAGGTTTTATTCGCAACTGTTCATTTAGTGAATTGCAGAATTCTGCAGAATTGTCGACTAATTGGACCATTTTATTGTCTTATACCCCACATTACATATAATTGTATTGTGATAATTATATATAAATCAATTGTATTTTTATTGGTTTACAGAAGGATTCATGTCTTGGATGTGGAAAGGGTTGGCATTTTTACTTCCTCCAATTTTCTTTGGATATGTAAGTTTATTATTTTAAAATTCATTATCTCCCCTTTTTGAATCAGGCATAAATTCTCTCTAATCCTTTGGTGGGACTCAGTCATACCTCACTGTATTGTTTAATGCATATAAAAATATCTGTGGTAAAGTCTACCGAAATGCAGCTGTCTTGGCAAAATTCTCAGACTTGCTTGTATGGACACAAAACAATGACACCATAAGTTAGTCTCATAATAAAATAAATTGTTAATAGGTTGGCAGTCAATCTGTTTCTTTTAGAAAATCAGAAACACGAATAATTGATTTTTCAAATCAAATGAAATAGGGTTTAACGTCCTACTGTTCTGGGGAGTCACGGTGGCTAAGTGGATAAGGTGCTGGTTCGCTAGTCTGGAGGTCAGGTGTTCGATCCCTGCATTGGCCGAGAAAGTTCATCTCGATTTTCCGGCGTGATTTCCTCTTGTCAGTGATGCAGAAGGAGGGCCTGACAAGGACAGCTGCCTAGTCGTTTGGATGGGACGAAAAATCGAGGTCGAGTGTACACATTGGAGTGCACGTAAAAGATACCTTGGCAGTTGGAATTTGATATAAGAGTAGGCCGTAGCGCCGCTGCCTGGGCAAAATTTCCCTCATAGCACACTGTATGGCGTATGCCCGTCTTCCATTAGCCCAGGTTAGGTGCAAAAGAGTAGGACGTTAAACCCCCATTTCATTTCATTCTCCTACTGTTCTGCTCCAACAGGGCTAATGAAGTCGGGCATATTTTATACAGTGTGCTATGAAGAAAATTGGGCCAGGACAGCTCCACTATGATCTACTCGATTCTCGAATTGAACTGTCAAAGATTTTTTTTTTTTTACATGCATACCAATATGTACACTGGACCTCACTTATATCCAGTGTGGGGGTTGGGATGGCCTAGTGGCCGCGCTTTGACCTCTAGCTGGCCGGTCCGGTCACCTCTGGCTTGCGGCCAAAATTTAACCATATGTTAGTCCCGAAATGACCTAGTTTGTGTTGAATGGACGTTAAACCCCATTTCTCTCCCTCTCTCTCTCTCTCTCTCTCTCTCTCTCTCTCTATACTCTCTATATATATATATCCAGTGTTATAATGCCTATATTTTATAGTGTTATATAACTCCTATGTTTTATATTCTAGATATTCCAGTGTTATAACTCCTATGTTTTATATAGTGTTATATAACTCCTATGTTTTATAGTCTAGTTCTTCCAGTGTTATAATGCCTATGTTTTATATTTATATAACTCCTATGTTTTATATTCTAGTTCTTCCAGTGTTATAACGCCTATGTTCTATATCATCTCTCACTGTTACCCGAATGTAAAGAATGGCAGGTATATGGTCATCTCTTATATATAAATTTATTAAACATGTTTGGTTAAAATATTTCTCAAGTGGAATTAATTCTTTATGAATCGTTGATTGCCAATAAAAAAATAATGTTGGACAACTTGCCATGATTTAACGGCTCTCTCTGTCATTGAGTCATAAGTGAATTATTGAAAAAAACTATTGAATTAGACATCAATTAACTTATCCAGACCATAATCAACTCTCGATGTCAATGCAATCCTGTGATATTTACTGGATTAGGATGCGATTAGCTGCTCAACTTTCATTCATGATTCAATCATAAAATGGATAATCAAGACTATGTTTTTTTTTTATCTTACCGACTTTAATAATAATGAATGAGGCTGATCCGAAATTTCAGTCGCTAAATTCTCATTTCAGATTGGATCAATTTGACTTAAATTTTCAGAATATTGTCTTTTACATTTTAACTGTTATAGTGAGAACTGCCAACTCTTCATCTAATCTCCCATAAGGTATCTTTATATATTTTAGTAATAATCAAAACGTGTTAAAACAGTTTTAAAAGTGTATGGTTTTGTTTTTTGTCTGCAGGTGATCGTTCTAGCAGCTATTCACTTTGTTCTGTTCGCGGGAAATTTGGCCACAACATTACGAGTCATCCGTCAAAAAATACAATCTGATCTGTCCTGGTTACGTAATCGCTATAGAAACAGCATGGATAATAATAAAACAGACTAGATTACCATGGCAACCAGTTGATGATAATATAATTTTAACAACATTATTAGGTATCCATAGTTACATCCCCACAAAAATAATGAGAACTTACATTAATTTGAATGATAAATCAAAATGGAATTTGTAAATAAAGTTGTTGATTTAGGTCAAGATCTGTTGGGTTAATTAGTGATAAGGAAAGCCTTGATTTTCAACCTTTTTTTGAGTCATTCTCACGGAACAGTGGTGCTTTCCAAAATGTGGTTTTGAAAAATATGCCATCTTTCCATGTGTAAATTGACCGATGGACCCTCGGAACATTTCCGTTAAATTTCTATCCTGACTGGGGGGTTGAATGACTGAATGACTAGCACCTGGGTGCTGTAATCATATGGTCGTACGTGACAAGAAGAAGGGGGTCACCTATCCTCCTGTTTCTTATCACTGCTAAAGACCCATACGTGGAAGTGAATTATTGAAATAAGATTGAACAATATGTCGGTCCCAAAATGACCTAGTTTGTGTCAAGTGGATGTTAAACTCTCTCATGACTGGCATGCACAGCCACACCTCGTAACTCATGTTTCTAAATTCTCACCTGCAACCCACCATCACCATGGTCCCCAGAAAAATAATCAGACAATCTCCATCAGGGCCGTATGTAGGGTTTTAAACTGGGGGTGCAGAAGAGTGGTGCTGCACTATAGCCTCCACGAAAGTGATGTATTAAAGTTTGGATCAGGGCAAACGAAAATATTGGCGTGTGGGCGCCCTTAAAACTGACCGACTGATCAGAGCCTGAAGAGCACCACTGTGTGATAATAATTAAGTGTATTATTTTATGATTGAAAGATTGTCAAATTATATTGTTTTATATGGGGGAGGGGGCGCCATTTCTAGGGGTGCCTTATTTTTTGGGGGTACAATATACCCCCTGCACCTCCGCTAGATAAGGCCCTGATCTCCATACCTTGATTTCTATTCATGCGTTAGTGCTACGATGCAGCTACATGGTTGTGTATTGAAGTCGACTGGACACTAATTGGGAAATGCCCTGAAAGTGATCAAATTCGCCCCTAGCTTGAAAACCATGGCTCTTTAAAGGGACAATAACATTCTTGCTGGCTTGGTAGTTCCAGAAAATAAATAATACCCTTATTCTAAGTACTAGATGTTTAAATGTCCTACCTGTTGTGTAAATTATCCATTACAACCTATTTTATTTGTCCAGAGGGTTCGAAAATATTTTAAAATCCAAGTCACATTTGAAAAGGTTTACGTTAGACTTTTCAAATCAATTGGTTGAATTTTTCCAATTTTTTAAATTAGGTGTGTTAAGATGAAATTTATATCATCATTTAATTGGGATATTCTAAAATAATACGATTTGTTGACCAGAATGAAGATTGGGACATATTTTTCAGTTACAACAAGAGTGTTATTGGGGCTTTAAGATTGAATTTAAGTTCTGAAATATTAATTGAAAATTGGATCCACATGTACTGATTGAAGACATTTACTAATTTATTTTAACAAAGTTTTGAATAGTATTCTGTCACTTGCTTGACGACATGTCCAAAATAAATTATTAATGGTTCTTCTGTTAGTATCTGTCATAGTTTATTGCTGTATCGAATTAATACATGGCTCTAAAGCCTTAAGATATATCTGTATACTAATTAAAGGGCTTCAGGATTATTTTAAGGGTAAATTTTCTAAAAAGCATTTGTTAATATTTTAGTTAGTTTGTATAAAAACAAAATTAAGTTGAAAAACCACTGCCCTGTCAAAATCGTTTTTGTCAAAATATGTTTTTGTTTTGGGAATATGAAGTTTATGTTTAAGAAATATGAAATTGTGGAAATATGAATTTTTTGTTGAATTGTTATAATTATGGTTCAGACGAAGTTTATTTTGATGAAATATGGAGACTATGATGAAATTATAATTATGATTAAAAGGAAGGGTTTTTTTGGGGAGAATGGAGATTAATGTTGAAAAAAATTATTTATTCGAGGCATTATTAGAAGGGCATTAATTATTATAAGTGTAATATGGAACTGCAATCTGGACCCCAGAGATAACTTTACCCTTCCTTTATCTCATGTAAAACTCGCCGGCCATTAATCAGCGTGAATTCGGTTGTTTAGCTCCGCCCTCTTGGCTTCGGATTAGCAGGATTTGTTAGAATGAAATGCTGCCGATTTCGAATTAGCCGATAAACGAAGGGTTAACGTATCTCTAGGATCGAGATTGATGGAGCTGTTACATGTCGTATTAATTCAAAGTTTTGTCTGCAATATTATTTAGTTATTTGATTTAATCAATGAATTGTACATATTATTATTATTATTTTGTATATTATGTTGTTGTGTTTAAATATATTGTATAGTTGAGTTGAGAATAATGATTAAAATGTTAGAAAAGCAAAGGAATTATTTATATCCCTCTCACATTGTAGAAAAACATAAAACCGACGGGCAAGTTTAAATTGCGCCAGTTAGTTAGATGGTAATTCTGAATAGAGAGGCGAAAAGTGTTTAAGGTGGTGGCTGAAAATGCACGAAATGGGGCAAGATAACGTACATAGCTGATAATGCATGAACAATCTGAGCAAGTGACTACCCGCGGGGAATAAAAAGCTAGTTACGTACGCTCCCACCATGCTCATCACATTAGTACCATTATATTAGTTCCTTATCAACGACTAATAGTCAAGCGACATTGATCCTGTTGTCATGAAATCTGTCTCATTGACATATCAGCATCTCATTTCCAGTCTTGGTTTTAGTGTTGGAGATCACGGTGGGTAAGACGCTGGCTCGCTAGCCTGTAGGTCGGGTGTTCGATTCCTGCATTGGCCGTGAAAGTTCATCCAGATTTCCCGGCATGGTTCGGATGGAACGAATAACCGAGGTACTCATTGGCGTGCACGTAAAGATCCCTTGATAGCTGGAATTGACATAAGAGTATGCCGCGATGCCGCTGGCCGGGCAAAACATACTGTAACATACTGTATGTCGTATGCCCGTCTTCATTAGCGCAGTTCGGCGCAAACCAGTGGGACGTTAAACCCCATTTCGTTTCATTTCATCTCTATAACGATTATTGCATGTTTACATTCAAAATTCAAAACAACTTACATCAATATTCATTCATTTATTCATTCATCCACACTGTCATGGTGTTATTCATCATTCAAAACAGCTTATATCAACATTATTTATCTATCATTTCATGTTTTCATTCGTTTACCCAGGTTCCCGTGTATTCATAGCGTGACCGCCTTCTAATAACGAGATAGCGGAGCGTGGAATCTATTCAGGATATCATGAATAAATAATTGACATGCTAACAAACTGACTGGTTATATTGGTGATGAGTTGGTGGTATATTAAAGATGCCATCCCATGTACAAACTGACTTTATATTAAAGATGCCATCCCATATATTGACTGACTGGTTATATTAAAGATGCCATCCCATGTACAAACTGACTTTATATTAAAGATGCCATCCCAAGTACAAACTGACTGTTTATATTAAAGATGCCTCCCCATGTACAAACTGACTGTTTATATTAAAGATGCCTTCCCATGTACAAACTGACTGTTTATATTAAAGATGCCTTCCCATGTATTGACTGACTGGTTATATTAAAAATACCTTCCCATGTACAAACTGACTAGTTATATTAAAAATACCTTCCCATGTACAAACTGACTAGTTATATTAAAAATGCCTTCCCACGTACAAACTGACTAATTATATTAAAGATCTCTCCCTTGTATTAACTGGTTTTATTGGCGATGAGCTGGCGGTATATTAAAGATGCTTTCCCATGCCTAAACTGACTGGAAAGATTTCTGATTATATTGGTGATGAGCTGTTTCATGGTGGGCAGGATAGTAGAGAGGCTTCTACAACCTAATCCTTTACCCTTCTCAAATAAAGTTATTATTATTATTATACAAACTGTGTGATTTTATGATGTATTGTAAAACATCCATCAAAAGTTTGATTCAAATCCTACCCAAAACATTGTCGTCGCGTTAGTTTATTTTAAGCGATATAAAAAAATTCGGTGCTGGATTTACCGTGTCCGGTTGAAGAATATGGTCTCCAGGTCCAGAGGCATCCACCCAAAATATACAATTATTTTTGCCGCTGCCATTAGGGTTTTCGAAATTAATTAGCCCATCATTGCCGAAACGGGATTCGCTGGTCGTCGTGTTTTGTCTGCTGTCCGAAGTACGTCACATGACTGTGGGTGCGCGAAGCTCCGTGAATACGTACAACCTTAAAATGAATCGTCCCTCTCAAGATGGGAACTAGGGTGGCAACGCAAACCAGACTGGACCTGATTGTTATCACTCACAGGACTTGACTTTAATTAACCCACCTGTACCCAGAAGCAACACTTTTAAATGATTTATTGATGGTCCCTAACAGCAGCACCACTGGATATTGTATCTTGAAATTTTAGTTAACAATCAACTAGCTTTTTTGCTCTATTTTGAGGCTCTTTTTCTACGATTTCCAAACGTTAAGACGAAAATACCAGCCAAATAACTCTTGAATTGGCTAGAGAGGCAAGGAAATGACGGATGACGCGTCCTGTCTCCGCGGTCAGTGCCCTCAATTTGCGGCGCTGCCCCCCTTTTTTCAAAATTCCTAGATGCGCCCCTGTGTATATCCATAAAATTGTACCTTGTGTTACCATAAGCTAAATCCAGCAACGCAAACAAGTAATAATTGTGATGAGCTGTCAGTGTATTAATATTGCCTATTGCCCTCGTATAATAAGTTTATTGTCCACAAAACACATTATCTAGATTAATATGGTTCTGTATAGACATTCTATTTTATACACGTTTTGTATGGACATCTGGACTTCTCTTAAACACGTTCTGCATCGACATCCTCACTTCTATTATAAACACGTGATATTACAGAGGCGGATTCAAGGGGGCAGTGCCCTTTTTTACTACTGGAATTGCCTTTCAGCTAGCTTTTTTGCTCGATTTTGAAGCTCCTTTTTATACGCCCACATTGAAATGTGGTCGTATATTGTCGTCGCCCCCGTCCGTCCGTCCGTCGGTCCGTCGGTCCGTCGGTCCGTCGGTCCGTCCGTCGGTCCGGCGTCCACAATTGCTTGTGGACGCTCTAGAGGCTAAAGTTAATATCCGATTGACTTTAAATTTATACACAGTGTTTAAGGTCATGAGACGAAGAAGCCTATTGATAACTACCAGAGTTATGGCCCTTGATCACTTCAAAAAATCTTGTGGACGCTCTAGAGGTCAAAGTTAATATCCGATTGGCTTTAAATTTATACACAGTGTTTAAGGTCATGAGATGAAGAAGCCTATTGATTTTCATCGATTTCCGATAATTAGTGCCAGAGTTATGGCCCTTGATCACTTCAAAAAATCTTGTGGACGCTATAGAGGCCAAAGTTAATATCCGATTGGCTTTAAATTTATACACAGTGTTTAAGGTCATGAGACGAAGAAGCCTATTGATTTTCAGCGATTTCCGATAATTAGTGCCAGAGTTATGGTCCTTGATCACTTCAAAAAATCTTGTGGACGCTATAGATGCCAAAGTTAATATCCGATTGGCTTCAAATTTATACACAGTGTTTAAGGTCATGAGACGAACAAGCCTATTGATTTTCAGCGATTTCCGATAATTAGTGCCAGAGTTATGGTCCTTGATCACTTCAAAAAATCTCGTGGACGCTATAGACGCCAAAGTTAATATCCGATTGGCTTTAAATTTATACACAGTGTTTAAGGTCATGAGACGAAGAAGCCTATTGATTTTCAGCGATTTCCGATAATTAGTGCCAGAGTTATGGCCCTTGATCACTTCAAAAAATCTTGTGGACGCTATAGAGGCCAAAGTTAATATCCGATTGGCTTTAAATTTATACACAGTGTTTAAGGTCATGAGACGAAGAAGCCTATTGATTTTCAGCGATTTCCGATAATTAGTGCCAGAGTTATGGCCCTTGATCACTTCAAAAAATCTTGTGGACGCTTTAAAGGCCAAACTTATCATCTGATTGACTTCAGATTGATACACAGAGTTTAAGGTGTTGAAACGAACAAGTATATTGATTTTCAATGAATTTTGATAACTGAACAGCTAAATCCATGATTTTAAATGTTTCATGTATATATACTAATTCAATTGTTAGCGTGGGGTATAAAACTTAATAAAAAGCAATCAAATTCTAATGATTTTCTGATAATTACATAATGAGTTGTTACTCTTATACAGTTTTTAGAGTATTACAAATGTTTCATTACCGAAAAAAGTAAAAATATGCGACAACCCTTGTTGACTGCCCGGATGATTTAGCTGCTGTGGGCGTATGTTTCGTTGCCTGGCAACCTATCTTCTACGATTTCCTAACGTTTAGACGAAAATATCAGCCAAATAGCTGTTGGATTGGCTACAGATGCAAGGAAATGACGGATAATTTTCCTGGGGCCCCAACCCCACTCTCAGTGTCGTTCCCCGTCTCCGCGGTCAGTGCCCTCATTTTGCGGCGCCCCCCCTCCTTTTCAAAATTCCTAGATCCGCCCCTGTATTATACTCGTCTCAGTGTGCTTATTGGTGATAAATTCTGACATTCATTAGTTAATGTTCAGATTGAACAGCAGCTTACTTAATTATCTGTACCACCCCAACTCTCCACCCCACAAAAATCATTCTGCGAAATCTCTGGATAGAGAGAGAGAGAGAGAGAGAGAGAGAAGGGGGGGGGCTTTAGCAGTTGGTGGAAACGGGAGGACCAGGAGAAAACCCATGCGGTTAGACAGGTGACCCTACTCCTTTCCTTGTCACGTACAACCGGAGAATCGAAACCGCGCCACATGACTCAATAACTGATTGACCATCCCCGTTTTTAACAGAAATAAACGTCGGTGTGAAATATAAACACCAAAATATTGAGTCGTTTGGCCATGAGCGTCAAAACCGCTTATGGGTGGCCCTTGCGGTGTTAACCTATTTTGCCGTGAATGTCGGAATTTCTTTCAATTCAGCATATCGTTTAACATACGGTGCAGGGCGGATGGGCTAACAAGGACAGTTATCTAGTTGTTCGAATGGGACGAGGAGTTGAAGTTCCGTGTACAGAATGATGTGCACGTATATGAACCCTTGGCGGTAAAAATTCAATATCTAGGTCGTAGCGACGCTGGCTGGGCAAAATGTCCCTCGTAGCACACTGCATGACGTATATTCAGTTTGGGTCGCATATTTTCATGGACCTCAACAAATAAAATGAGGAGCCACGGTGGCTCACTGAGTAGGAAGCTTGAAATAAAATTGAACCATATTTCTTCGTCTCTCTCACTCTCTTTAGCAAGTTTTTTTTCGTTAATAGGTAAAAGGTGATTTTATTTAGTAGGTGTGTTCTGTGTACACAAAGATTAGCTTTCTGGCACCGAATGAGTCTAATTTGAAACATATGCGCACGTGATTATAACGCGATTTCGGGCAATTGTTTATATTATTGGACCGTCTGTGGTTTAGCATGTCGTCGACTATACATCTATTTTTATAAGCAAATTGATATTGAACACAAACACCCGCCATCTTGTCAAACAATCAATCGGTCAGAAGACATTAAACTGACAGGAAAAGTTTGGATCGATATTTATAACTCGACGTACCGAGTGGAGTTGGAATTTTCCCGCCACATACGAGGATAAAAAGCAGACGATTGTTTGGGTGAAACAGTATATTCTTCAAAGGGCGGAATCTCGTGGTGGAATTCCATAAGTACACTGTAGGTTAAGTTTTAGCGCAGACAAAACAAGCTGTTGTTAGGCTAGACGATGGAGAAATTAAACGGAAAATGGGAAATCTTTTCTAGTGATAACTTTGAAAACTACATGACAGCCATCGGTAAGTCTTTACTATGGTATTGTATGTAAGAACACCGTAACGAAGTTATATAGAAAAAGCAGACCTAAGCATTTATATATTGTTTGTAAAACATTGTAATATTTAGGTGCTAAGTTTGAGGAATGCGTTATAGGCTATATGTAGCCTATCGATTCTAAGATCTTAGCCTCGAAAGAAATTTTATTGTGAAAGTGTGCAGCGGTTAGCTATGGTTCCAGGTGTGCACGCAGTGTGTGCAATGAGTTGCACGAGGCGTTTGTGGAATGATATTAAAAGGCAGTTTTTAAGTTTCTGCGCCAACCCGGATAAAAAAAAAGCTGGGCATGTATAGGGCCTTATATAAATGACAAGCGGAAATCAAGCTGGAACATAAATGTTTTAGTGTTGTTTGATATTTCTGGTAACACACCTGTACGTCAGGTGGTGGGGAATTCCCTGCCTTGGTACTCACGTGACTTCGGCCGGGAGCAGTGGGTACTCTCCTTCTCCCCCCCCCCCTCTCTCCTATTTAAATTAGGTCACTTTGATGCTGACACGTGGAGAAATTTATTTCAATAATTCGCGTGAAGGAAGGTGGTTTGCTCTTTAACAGTGGAAAAGAACTGGAGGACCCAAAGAAAAACAAAAAGGTTGGCCAGGCGACCTGCAATATGTCACGTATACACATGATGGGAAAGGAAACTACACCCCTTTACTCGATCAAAGAGCTATGATATAATGCAAACAAGCAACATTATATTTTATTTACTCCCCAAAATTCGCTTACGCGTAGGGGTCTTTAGCAGTGAGAGGAAACTGCACATGGAGGACCCGGAGAAAACCCCCGAGGGTGTATAGGCGACCCCACTCCTTTTCACTTACAGCTGACTCAATGACAGACCTTATGATACAACGCGCACATGCTAACCATTCGGCCATATGACTTGACAGAAATGCAATATAATAAAAGGTGATTGAATGTCCAACTTTTCTGTGCTAATCGGGGTGATGAAGCGGTCTAGCCTTCGACAGCGACATTATTTTGACATGTAATTGCAAACAGCGATTCTTTATTTACAAATTTTGTTAAATAATATTTGACAAGTTATAGCCAGGGAATAATATTTTGTCAGTAGAATCTATTACATAAAATAGAATTGCATTGTCAGGCGCGGATCCAGAGGCGGGGGGGGGGGGGGGGTCCAGGGGGTCCGGACCCCCCCCCCCCCCCCCCCCCCTGCTCAGGCTTTTTTATACCTGTAATTTTGGAATTTACCTTCCGGAAATGCGTCAGAATGCACCAAATTGAATCTAATTCACCAAATTTTTCTGGGGCAGGGGTCCCCCCCCCCCGTTAATTGGTTGAGCGCCTTAGTTAAGCAATCATCAATCCTAGATCCTCCCCCCCCCCCCCTGCATAAAATCCTGTATCCGCGCCTGATTGTATGGGTTGTTAGGATTGTGATGATTTGATCTTTGTAGTAGGATACCAACAGACCGCCAAGAACTCGCTGCAACTAACCATTCTATTGGCTAATTCCTCACATAAACCAGAACGCGTGTTATATAACAACTCTTCTAGATCCTAGTGTAGTAAAGGCAAATAAAACGTGTTTGATCGCTGCATTGGCCGAGAAAGTTCATCAAGATTTTACGCGCGGTTCCACCTTGTCTGTGATAGAGGATGGAGGAACTGGCAAGGACAGCTCTCTAGTTGTTTGGATGGTACGAAAAACCGAGGTGTCGTGTACACATTGGTGTGCATGTGAAAGATCCCTTGGCAGTTGGAATTTGATATAAGAGTAGGCCGTAGTGCCGCTGTCCTGGCAAAATTTCACACATAGCTCACTGTATGGCGTGGGGGGGGGGGGGGGCTAGTGGTTTAGAGTGCCGCGCTTCGACCTCTAGCTGGCCGGTCACCTCTGGCTTGCGGCTGTGGTTTCGAGCCCTGGTGTGAGCGTATGTGGCATGGGAATAGGGGCGCCTTCTCAACCTCGTGGGCACTCCGGTTTCCTCCCACTGCTAAAGACCCCTACGCGCAAGCGAATTATTGAATAAAATGAAACTATATTTTAGTCTCAAAATGACCTAATTTGTGTTGAGTGGACGTTAAACCCCATTTCTCTCTCTCACACTGTATGGCGTATGCCCGTCTTCATTAGCCAAGTTCGGAGCAGAAGAGTAGGACGTTAAACCCCATTTTATTTTATTTTGGACTAGACAGACCCCGCTGTGTGTTTTATTTCCCCCCCCCCCCCAGGCGCTCGTGACGCGCCGTCGACGCGTACTTGTGTGAGTCTGGGTCAATGGCCTGACAGGTGTGCCTTCGGTCGACCAGTCCGGCATTGATCACACTGTATAGTGTATGTCCCTCTTCATTACCCTAGTCATAGCAGAACAGTAGGACGCTAAACTCCGTTTCATTTCTAACATATTTAGCTAGGCTTGTATTAATTTTATCATGTTTATGTTGACAAGTTGAGTCGACTACCTTTAGCCACGGAATTATTAGTTTGCTACGCTTTTATTAATTTTATTCATCCTGTTATTTCGTTTCGATTTTTATATTTCAAAATTTCGTTTTATTTGTCTCCACTAAACTAGGATCTAGAAGTGTTGTTATATAACCGGCGTTCTGTATGGCGTGATGGCTTAGCCAATGAAACCATCTGTTATGGCGACTACTTGGTGTGCGATGCACGAAACTGCGGGTAAACCAACGCTGATTGATTATTCAATGTCTGACGTCATAAGGCCAAAAGCTGCTTGTGCGACCTCTGACGCGACCTTTAAAAACAACGGATCAGATCTCCATGTAGTGTAGGCCATCGCAAATAAAAAAAAATACGAAACGAAATATAGATCTGTATTTTAATCAGAATAAATTTTATTTAAAGTTCCAATTTCACATTTTCTAAGAAAGTCAAAACATAATTATTTCTATGTCTTTTGCTCAAAAGGTTGTCAACTCACTATTATACGGTCCTGGGCAAAATTTTTGGGGCATTATAAAGGGTGACACAGGGTGATTGAGGAAATAGTTACCCAATTACCTCCCTTGTTTTCCCATTCCTCTCCATGGACGGCCATCTTCAAACGTTTGAATTTGAAGTTGAAAATGATATTTTTGCCAATTTCTCAACTGGCAATAGTGAATTATAGGATTAATAGGATTATTCTTTAACAAAGTAGGACTGTTTATAGGTTCAATCTATTTTTGGGCTTTATTTTAATACATTTTAAAAATATAACTTAAAAAAATGCTATTGGAGCTTTAAGTTGACTCGACCAACAGTAGACATATATATATCTCTGCAACTAGTTATATAGGTCATTACAAATGGGACTGGAACGCATTACGGTACACGATTCGTGTACCAATAGTAAAATGCTTATTTTGTGTTACATATTGGATATCAGAAGCCCATCTTTTTCCGGGAAGAACACAGCATCTATGGTGATTCATATAGACAAATAATTCGTGTGTTCAATGTCGAAGACTTGGGATAATATTGAGTTAGAGACTTCGCTACTTTATGTTGACTCGACCAGCAGTGGAGTCCTATATCTCTGTAACTAGTTATATACGGGTCGTTACACATGTTTTATTCATGATAAATATGAATTCTAGTTAAATAGGTCCCATCAGTTATATCCACTATAAACATACTGCAACAGATACTCCAACCCTTTACCTCCTGGGAGAGATAAAAAAACATTACATTATTTTCCTGTAAACCACTGAAGATATTATTACAACCAAATCACTTTCGTATTTACATAGATACCATAATTATAGTGGGATGATGGCTGACCGGGTGATCTGACGTGTCGATCGAGAGAGAGAGAGAGTAGGAGAGAGAGAGAGAGAGAAAGAGAGAGACCATAAGGCCTGTCATTGATGATCATAGACCATAAGGCCTGTCATCGATGATCATAACGACTGTCATTAAGTGACCATAAAGCCCCATTGTGAGTTGAGTGCTTATGGCTTCACTCCTATGTTGTACGTGACAAGGAGTAGAGCGACCTGACGAACCTTTGGATCCTCCGGCTATAGCTACAGACCTCCGCATGCAACCGATTTTAAGATATCTTCATGTTAGTCCCGAAATGAAATATTTTATGATGAGTCTATAGGGATTATCCGGCCGTAATTCCGTATTGGGTATACAGTTAATTGTGGATTGTCACTAGTTGCTAAGACGTAGAATTTCTATTTAATTGATATTGATCATAACTCCCAGTCTATAAGCTTTTAATCTCACCATTCAAAAGTCGTGCTAAATCGTTTATGCTGGTCATATAGTTTGATGATTAAGTTAAGAATTAACTGAGAATTGTTCACCTTATTTTAAAGGAGCTAAATCGCTAACATTTGGACCCTAGAAAGTGGGTCGCAACGCATATAATACTGTATCTATATAAACTGATTTACATTCAATCGTTTCCGTTTTTACTCTAATTTCAAATCAGTTATGTTCGGCGAAATAAACTAGCAATTTTAATGGAATGCAAATTTCTAGCGGCTGGTTATTGATGCAATGTTTCTAGCCTCGTTCCTCGAGTCTCATGTTAAAACTTGGGCTGAAACGCATTATGGTACACGATTCGTGTACCAATGGTAAAATGTTTATTTTGTCTTAAATATTGGATATCAGAAGCTCATCTTTTTCCGGTAAGATCACAGCATCAATGTTGATTTAAATTGACAAATAATGCGTGTGCAAAGTTCAGGGGCGGATCTAGGAATTTTGAAAGGGGGGGGGGGGGGCACGCCGCTGAGAGGGGGTTGGGGGCCCCAAGAAAATTATCCGTCATTTCCTTGCATCTGTAGCCACCCCAAGAGCTATTTGGCTGATATTTTCGTCTAAACGTTCGGAAATCGTTGAAAAAGAGCCTCAAAATCGAGCAAAACAGCCAGTTGAAAGGCACTTTCAGTAGTAAAAAGGACACTGTCGAAAATTGGGGGGTTGGGAGCTGAAGTTTTGTGTTTCTTGATCTAAGATATTCTTCATAAACAAGGATTGAAAGTTGAGTAAATTCTTAACTAAAGCTTGAGAATGCTTTGTGAACTCGGGGCCAGTTGCTGATAGAGTTTAAATAGTGATGATACAATACACTCCACCCTATTACAGTAGATCATCTGTGGAATGTTGATTATAAGAGGAGTGTATTGGCTTATTCTGAATGGAACATCATATTGGACGTAATATACACATAATTGCCGTGTGAGGGTGTGATATATTCCCTTTAAACTATTTTTTTGTTATTTGTAAATATTCGTAGTACTTAATCCCAACCCGGAAAAGTCACACATTTTCTGCGAAATCAAGGCATGACTGTTTCGTATTTTTATGAAAATATCATCCAATGTGTAAGAATGGTGCACCAACATCAAAGGATGCGTCACAGTTGTATTTAAATTCTATTCATTGGAGGTCTATTTCTTAAGGCAATCTACAGATTTCGTCAAATGTCGCTCTGACGTAAATAAGATTAGGTCACGTCATTGTTGACGAGGCTGTTGGTTTTGGGTAATGTTGTGGGTTAGGGTTAGCCCTGTCTACCTCTGGTGACCTTTGACCCAATCCGGAAGTGGCCTTTAGAAATAGATCTAACCAATTTATTATGATTGTTTAAAACCATTAAGTTATATCCGGTTTCTATCGTCACGCTTCCTGTTACAGATTACAAACTCACACGGTTAAACAACTTTAAATTCCAGTCAACGCCATTCATTAATAAACACCACTCGTTCTTCAATTTCAATGTTTACTGTAATACTAGTCACATGATATACCCAATCTGAACGACAGATTCACCCTATCTGCAGAGAAGTGACTCTGACACAGTGAATAGCCATGATATCCATATGACGTTATCCAAACGTCACGGGTCATGAGGTCACATTGACACACAAATGTCAACACATTATCAACATTACAAGACACAATCGTGTGATGAATGTTTGAGTAAAATTTAGCTTATTGTTCTTATAGTATTTACTAACTATATATAAAGTATGTTTAAGAACATTTTTGAATAATTTTACAATATCAACCTTTATATAATTATCTATAGGTCTCATTCTTCGTTTATAGATTGAAAATCGGGCACAACTAAATATCAGGTTACACAAATCATTAGGATGGGACTTATTGTTAGACTGGAGTACCAGTAATAAGCAGGTATTAAAATCGGAATCACATAACTTGTATGGTAATATATCATTGATAAATTCTTTAATAACGTAAATCTAAACATTCAATAAATAAATGTTGTAAGTCTTCAGTCTCTTCCTTACATACAGGACACATATCATTATCAGTTTTACCAATTTTATGCAGTTTGGACATTGTCCATATTATATTGTGTTTCCTCCCACTGCTAAAGACCCTACGCGCAAGCGAATTATTGAAATAAAATGAAACCATATGTTTGTCCCAAAATGACCTAGTTTGTGTGGAGTGGACGTTAAACCCCATTTCTCTCTCTCTTTTTATTATATTGTGGGCTATTTTATAATCAATTTCAACCATTTTAGGATCTTTAAAACGCAGAAAGACATTTCTCCAAACACTTTTCCAATGGACATTGAAATTAAGATTTTCATATAATAATATACACTTGGGCTCTATAAAACAGTTGTCTAGCAGTAAGTTATAACATGCTTTTGTAGTAAGTTGCTTGGGTAGTACAACTTTACCCATAATATTGAATGTATACTCTTGGTTCTTTCCGGTATAACACTCACTATTAATAATGTCTACCCAATCTTGTGGTGTAGATAATAAAATAATATTATACAATTTAGTTATCTTATCTGTATCATAATCGGGATATTCTGAGTGTATAATATCAATAATAGAGTGTACAGGCACAAAACCAGGCTTCACATAATATATAATATCATATATTTTACATATATTAGACCCTGGGCCCCGTTCCTCAAAACGATTGTAACCCTACAATAGTTGTAAGTCACTACAATCCAATTGTAACTTTTATTTACAATCACTACATTGTTCCTCAAAGCAATTGTAAGTTACAATAGTTGTCAGTTACAATCAATTCTGTAAGTTACTATGACCGTCCGTAACCGATTCGTAGTGGAATGCAAAATGGCGTTATTTGTTGCAATACAACAACAAAAGAAGGGAAAGATTAGTCCTGATAGGATATTCAGGGGCAGGACCCGTGTTTTAGATGTTTTCTCTGATGTTGATATATTCTCCCGCTATAGGATGACGAGGTTGTTGTTAGTGTGGCGGAGAATGGCCCAAACCACGCAGTTTGATGAATGCCAACTTCCTCCACGAGAATAGCGATCAGGGCAGGCAACTCTCACATACCGGATGTAGTGTCAAATCAATTTTTCTCACTTTCGCACAGAAGATCACGATTGTAAGTTTACAATCGCACGATTAACAATTGCTAGACTTACAATTCCCTTACAATAGCTTCGAGGAACGCAATTAAACTGTTACTTATGATAGTTGTAAAGTTGATTGTAGCTGTTACAACTATTGTAGGATACAATCGTTTTGAGGAACGACACCCTGCACCCCCCCCCCCATTTAGAGTGCTGGCTATAGTTTACAAATAGATAATGAAAAATGTATATATGGAAAATTTCAGTCAAATAACTTCATTCTTAGCGAAGTTGTGGCAGTTTGTAGAATATTTTCGATTTTCAATGTTTCCGTTTTTACGCTGATAAACAAATTCTCGATTATGTATTTTTTAAATGACATACTATGATATTTAGATGATAATAAATCTATATTATTACAGTAAATATGATATCATAATGTCGGTGATTAACTATATGACTATAATAAACATGACACTGATGACACGTGAAGCGGTTGTATAGTATTCTATTTCTAATCAATTATATATAGCATATGAGTTCCAATGGGACAGAATATGGTTTACTCTTTCAGTAATATCTGATACCATTTACCAGTTTACAGCTAGTGTTTATAAATTATCAGGACAATCTAGATAAATAAGATCAAAGATGTGAGTATGTTCGCTCATCACGTGTCGTAGCCAACGAATTTGGACTCGGGCGAATTGGATCTGGGCCCTGGGGGCATTACACTTCGTCGTGGAACTCCACTCCAGCGTGTGTGTTATCAAATTAACCAGCATGGCTCCGTGAATGTTTTAGGCCGTCGAATTTGGACCCGGGTGAATTCGATCTGGGCCCTGGGTGAAAAACGACGCTTCGTCGTAGAGCTCCACTCCAGCGTGTGCGTGTTACCAAATTGAACCAGCATGGTCCCGTGAATGTTTTAGTCAGTCGAAGTTGGACCCGGGCGAATTCTATCTGGGCCTTGGGTGAAAAGCGTTTCTTCGCCAAGCTCCAACCCACATAACCAGCGTGACCGCCAGTCGTTAATGTTTTAGGCCATCGAGTTAGGGGCCCCTAGCGAACTGAGCTCCGAGTGAAGCCGGATATCTTGCCATAGTGTTTTAAACTTAGGCATTTCAAATAGCATATATGAGTCTTTAACGTGCACCGCAATTTGATTCCCACATAGATGTAGGGTAGCCTGCCCAAGCTCCTCCGGTTTCCTCTTACTGCCAAAGACCCCTACGCTCAAGCGAATTCTCCAAATGACCTGGTTTGTTTTGAGTGGACGTTAAACCCCATTTCTCTCTTTCAAAGCCGGATCCTGCTAAATGTTACAATGCAATTATATAACAAAGTCTTTGTGTGGAAAAAAATGATATAGTCGCTTCTTGACTTTTTATTAAGGAAACTATTCTTCGTTTTCCCTTAAAAAAAAGACTTCCGGATGAGCAAGGAGTGATAATGTCCTGCAGCATTAGTTCCGGTTGCAGATCAACACGTTATAACTTTATTGCGACTTATTAACAAATATATACTCTTTTTTTTCTATTTTGGTTTCCCATTATTGATTGTCTATTTCTTTACCAAGAAAAAATCGGTCGAAATGCGATTCTTCGTGCCTGCAATATATTAGACCGATATATTGAACTGGTCTTATCACTTAGCACTGACCGATTGAGCTAGTCAAACCTTCTCAACCTCGTGGGTTTCCTCCGGGCACTTCAGTTTCCTCCCACTGCTAAAAGACCCCTACGCGCAAGCGAATTATTGAAATCAAATTAAACCATATGTTAGTCCTGAAATGACATAGTTTGTGTTGACTGGACGTTAAACTCCATTTCTCTCTCTCTCTAGACTCGCGAAACGCCCACATCCGGTTGTGACGTGTATGGAACATTGTTGTCAATGGGCAATAGTTACTAGTCTGACTCCTGATTAGTCATTATGACAGTTATTGTGAAGTATCAACCTCCGCCTTCTATATATCACGTGGCTGCGTGTTTTATATCACGTGGCTGTGTGTTTTATATCACACACGCGCCAAAACATTGCTTACTACAGCCAAAGAGCAGACGTCAAATATCACACCGGCTTCGGAAATGGCGGCAGTATGTGGAAAATGGGAGTTATGCAGTAGTGAAAATTTCGAGGAATATATGAAAGCTATAGGTAGGGTCTATATATTTTTTTGTACCGAAATATGAAATTTTCTGAATTAATGAATTTTGCAAAATGTCTGATTAAGGACATATGAGAGAGACAGGAAAATGATATTTCAGTTTATTATAGTTTTCGGTCCTATAAAAACAGAGACATACGGCAACAGCAGCGCGGAAAAAGATTAACAAAACTATTGTAAATAAACGATATTTATCATTCGTTATTTTTTTAGTAAATAACCAATAAAACACACAGGGCGTCGTTAAAACTAGATTAAAATATATATATATATATATAGGTATATATATTTTATATAATTACACCTGTCGACTGTCAGTTTGTCTGGTATAAATTATGTTTTTAGATGAATGCTCATCATTCACATATGTTTATAGCTTTTATGTTATTATCATGTTCACGTCAAATAATAGCCAGTTTATCTGTAAATAACGGTAAAACAGATATTATATAACACTGTATATTTCACACTCAGCAATAATCATTCTAACAGGTGTACTGTACATAGAGCTTCAAATTATGATATCAGGTATAGAAATAAGAGATTGAGGATATTATGCATATTCAATAAATTATTTGTATAGTCTAGATATTAAAGGGCCAATCTCCATTATATTTTGGAGAATAAAACTGCTTAATTTGGTGTTACAAGCCCTTAATATCCCCTACTTTGGGACTGAGAATCTATCTCAGAATACGTCATACGTTTTCATACAGCTTAAACCCACCAGTCTACATCTGGAAATGGAGTTGGACGTGAGCGCCAAAACCGTTTATTTGGACACGTAACCCTTCGCGAAACGTTAGAACCAAATCGGAACATTACTGAAGCAAACGGCCCTGTGTGTAATATCATAATTATTTTTCATATTATTGTTTCATGTGAATACACCTTGGGTTTTTGATGATTTTTATTCTCAAGGCTTTTTCGTTGTCTGATAAGCAATAACTCAATCTAAAGTCACGTGTTCGTTTCGTTTTGACTATTCAACGTGGTGGAAATTCCATTGGGGCAAAATTCCAATCTTTCATAATTTCTGCATTATCTGCTGCCGTTGAAGATTTGAGTTCCAAGTCTTGGGTACATAATGTTTATAGAGGAAAGACCATTTCTCACGTATGCCTTTTCGCGACGTTTCAGGCTGCGTTTTTGGCCGGTTAGATAATAACGGTCCCATTACATTTGCATTAGACCAACTTTTTTCACCGGCGAAAACGCGCGAAGAAACACGACGAAAACAAGTACATGTAAAATGAACCTAATACCCCGTCAGACCGGAGTTGCGTCCCTACTGCGCTTCTACTGCGACAAAAAAATGGTCTCAGAGCGAGTCAAGATCGCCATAAGCGTGGTAACAGCGCGGCGGAAACACTAGATATCGTACTGTGGTCTCCATAGTCGCCAATGATCGCCGAGCCACGACGTTTGTTTTGAACATGCGCATATGATCTGGAAAGCTGCGAGAACGTGATGTGGTCGCAAAAGTCCTTATTGCGCTGCTACGGCGACAAAAAATGTTTCCAGAGCGTGCAAAGATCACCCTGAGCGCTGTGGAAACGCGAGATATCGTTCTGTAGTCTCCATGGTCGCCAATGATCGCTGAGTCACGGCGTTTGTTTTGAGTATGTTCAAAGCAAACGCCAAGGTCCTGTCATATGACATTGAAAACCGAGAGAACGTGGTGGGTCGCGAGGGTCGCGCGATAAGCGTGGTAACATCTCTATGAACGTAGCAAATGCGCAGTACACACGTGGAAAAGACGCTGCGAAAATTGTAACATTTGCAACGGTGCCTTCATGGCGTCTTCACCACAACCCTCACGCGTTGACCACGACCCCACCCAGCGCTCTGAGTCCTTATGGCGTTGTCATAGCGATGTTACGATGATTCCACCACTGTTGCGCGACTGCATCACGACCTCATGGGGCTATCTCTTAAGCATATGGTGATTTTATGAGGTTCCCACAAACGTGTATGGTGTTCTTAATACGACCATGGCGCGGTTACCAAGCTTGCATTATTCGCTTATGGCGACCATGCATTTCATGCAAGACTTGCTTTGAAAACGGACGATTCAAAGGTCATCTTGAAATTTCGAAAAAAAATCAAACCAGCTTGCATAGTCGCCGTGATCACGTGGTGGAAACGCACGTGTAGTCCAGATAAGACGTGTGGTTGAGCGACGCGGGTTCGCGATGACCGCTTATAGATCTCAACCGAAACGCCATAAGCGCGGAGAGATCGTGACGAACCCGCCGCGAGAATGCTATATAAACACAGAGGTCGCAGTAAGAACGCAACTTTTTTAAGGTTGTAATTTTGGGACATTTTTCCGCGTTGTGTTCACGCTTGCCGACGACCTTGTGTATTTCCAGGCCGCCGTTCGGTCGCAGAGCGCAGTAGGGTCACTACTCCGATCTGACGGGGGCTTAATACAAACATTACAGTGCATGAGTGACGATGAACTTGATGTAGGAAACTGACAGCTCATTATTTTATTGATATTAATTATTTATCACGGTTGCTAGTAAATAAACTTGTTTTAATTTGTAATACCGTCGTTTCTATCCGATATGACGACTTTATCGCCACTACGATTTAATGTAGGTTATTTTGTAACACTGTCGTTTCAATATGTCTATTTTATCTAATTTGATGGAAGTTATATTAGTGCATACTCTAATGTGATTACATTTAGACGTTATCGCAAAATGCCAGAAGGTATAAATTTTAATCCATGTAAACGGCAGAAAGATGTAGTTCACCCATGTTTTGAAAATCTGACGGTCCCCCACAACACTATATTTCTTCATTTTCACATTTCTGTGTCTGACAGTACTTTAAGGTGATTTAACATCTCGAAGTTGGTTTAAACTCAGATGTTTTATTAAGTAAGTTTTACAAAAGACTATGTTTTAGTTAAAATAAAGTTAAGTATTTTGAGCAAATTCTTAATTTAAGTCTGAGAATGCTTTGTGAACTTGGGGCCTGTTTAGTCGTTTGGGTGGGACGAAAAGGATCCTTGACACGTGGATTTCGAAAAAAGTATAGACCATAGTGCCTCTGTCCTGACAAAATGTAACTCATAGCACACTGTATGGCGTATACCCGTCTTCATTAGCCTAGTCAGAGCAGAACAGTAGGACGTTAAACCTCATTTCATTTCATTTTATCAACCTTTGTGTAAATATATAATAAGAACTGTAATAAACTGGGGTTTAACGTCCTACTGTCATGTCCCGACTGGGCTTATAAAAACGGGAATACGCAATGCAATTGTGTTATCGGCCTACTCTGATATTGACCTCCATGTTACTAACTCATTGGTCTAGAGTGCCGCGCTTCGTCGACCTCTAGCTGGCCGGTCACCTCTGGCTTGCGGCTGTGGTTTCGAGCCCTGGTGTGAGCGTATGTGGCATGGAGATAGGGGCGCCTTCTCAACCTCGTGGGTTTCCTCCGGGCACTCTGGTTTCCTCCCACTGCTTAAGACCCCTACGCGCAAGCGAATTATTGAAATAAAAATGAAACCATATGTTAGTCCCAAAATGACCTAGTATGTGTTGAGTGGACGTTAAACCCCATTTCTCTCTCTCTCTCTCTCTCTACTAACTCATTGTCTTACTCACCCAGTGCACACGCATACAATTCAATACAGCTTTAATGATTTGTAAAACAGTCAATGTGCTATATGGATATTGATGTAAATGTCAGTGTATAGTTTTTGGCATGTCTATAAAACATTTTGTCTGAGTCAGGCACCTTCTTGCCATTCCTAACATTTCCTAGCATACTCGTGCGTGCTGTATCATTAAGCCTGTCATTGAGCCAGCTGGCGTGGTTTCGAATCGCCAGCTGTACGTGACAAGTAGTAGGGTTGCCTGTCCAGTCTCGTGGGTTTTCTCTGGGTCCTCCGGGTTTCTCCCACTGCTAAAGACCCCTACGCGCGTGACTAATACATACATGTAATTCAATTTTATTTGAAAAATTGGCTTAGGACCCGAAGAAAACCCACTTGGACAGCCGATCCTACCCCTTCCCATGTACAACCGGGGAATCGAAACCATTCCATTAGACTCAATGACAGACCTTATGATACAGCGCGCACGTGCTAACCTTTCGGACATCCATAGGCCCTTTAAATCAGGGGTACCAGATACTGCAATATGTAGCTAGCATTATTGCTATCACTTATATTTATCTTCTAGTTTCCAGATGACAGTTTACGAACCTATGCCGATTTACCTCCTGCAATCGTATAGAATTTCGTGTTATACATTGTTAGCGGTTCATACACATTGGTCTGATTTATTCCATATCAGAATCGCCGACCCCCCCCCCCCCGCCCCCCCCCCGGGATTTAATATTTGCTTTTTAAATGCCGTTCCGTGTGTTTTCAGTGAAGATTGGAATACATTTATTCCGAATTTGTCTCAATTGATGTTGACCGCTTTGCTTCAAATCGCGGGACCATTCGGCAAATCACCATCTGAGGTGGTCGATTGCACCTTCTACTTGGGATCTCGTATATGCATGTGTATCCATTGTCGTGTACGTAAGATACCCCGTGGCAGTTGTAGTTGTTATAGCTCGGTTGGTGCAGAAAAGCAAGACGATTTGGGAGCAGAGGCGGATCCAGAGGGGGGGGGTGCTCGGCTACGTAAAAAAAATTATGCTTTGCATCAATGAAATTACATCACAAAGTGATCCTACATCAGTATAAAAACGATTTCTCTGTTTAAAAGCTCAATTTGTATGTTTGCCTATGTAATTTAGAGACGATGATGGCAGATTTTCGTAACCGAAACCTAGCAAACCCCCTCCTGCAAACCCCTGGATCCGCCCCTGGGGAGCCATGGTGGCTAAGTGGGGAAGACGGAGGCTCGCTGGCCTGGAGGTCGCGCGCTCGATCCTGCATTGGCTAAGAATGTTCATCGGGATTTTCCACCGTTGTCCCCCTTATCAGTGATGCGGGACAGAGCGCCTGACATGGACAACTGTCTAATCATTCGGATTACAGTGATGTGCACGTAAAGGATTCGTAGGCAGCTGGATTAGGTCATAATGCTGCTGCTCGGGCAAAATTTCCCTCGTGACACACTGTATGACGAATGCCCCGTCAGGACCGGCCGTAACTAGCTCAGAGCAACGAGGGGGCAGGAAGTGTTCTCTCGGTTGCTGTAAATTTGACTGAATGTTTATCTATATAGTCGTCAATGTTTTCACATGGAAGGGGCGGGGGCGAAACGATTTGCAGGGGGCAAGACCCCCCCCCCTTTAGTTACGGGCGTAATGTCCGTCTTATAGCCCATTAGGACGTTCATCTCCATTTCGTAAGACGTTGTGGATTGAGAAGTGGTTATCGTTATCTATCGACATTGAAGGAAAAGTGGACTATAAATTACTGGTCTTATTGTTATATCCAACCTTTATCAAATAATCCATTCTTGTTACGCCATGATATTATTATATATAGCTTCAGACAAAGACAAGTGGTGCTTGGAGTTGGTTAAAATAGCAAAATATGGCTTTTATAGAATTAATAGTTGAGATAAAGTCCTCTTGTAATCCCACCGTATAGGTTGGTTTGAATAAACAAATCAAGAGATATTAGTTCTATAGAAGGTATCACTTAAAAGCTCCAATTAGGTAAAAAGGTTTTTTCTGTAGATTGGAATGTCCACATGTTCACCAACTAGTCTGAGGGCTAAAAGTAAAACTATTTGATAAGGTCAGTTCAATTTTGTCCAGATGTAAAGAAGATGTAAAGAAGGTTATAGGGCATGTGCTTGTTGGTGAGATAGTAGGTAAGGGTTAGGGTAAACATTAGGGCTAGAACCAAGGTTAGGGTTGGGGATTAGCGTCAGTCCTGTTATTTATATCTTGTGACCTATGACGAAACATTGAGCTGGCCTTATTATTAAGTACAAACCCTAGCCTGAGATGGTTTATATTTGAAGAACTGGTGGCACAGATGGTGTATGGTTATCAAACTCTAGCCCGAGATGGTTTATATTTGAAGAGCTTGTGACACATGTGGTGTATGGTTAGTCAGCTGGATTTGTTAACCTATTTCTGAAATATTAACTTGAGAAATGAAGAGAAGTTGAATAAATGATTACAATACATCGCCATCTTATTATAGAGTTGTATCAAACTACACATCTGCTACCACACACTATATCTGATGTTTTGCACATCCAGGTTTCTAACTTTGATAATTCAGATTCAGATTATCTACTGTAGATTGTCATTAAACAAAGGTTATCGAGACGGCGGTCCCATGCCAAGGGTTACTGGAAGTTATACCTGGATATCACAGAATTCCGATCCTTATAGAAGACTTCTGTGACATTATTTGTCAAAACTGTTGTGGTGCAAAGACCCCGTTGTGCGCTTACCACGCGCAAAGAGTCTATAACGTGTGACGATAATTACTTTCTCAGTAAGCGCAACGTCTTAGGTTTACGTACCCAATAACACACACACACACGCTGCTAAAGACAACTGCAAGCAATTGAAAAAAAATATTTGTCATTAGTTCGGAAATGATCTAGTTTGTGTTAAGTGGACGTTAACCCCCATTTCTCTCTGTTACAAAGTTTCTTTCTTAGTCATATCCATTTATTCATTATGGTTGTATTGGGAATACAAATTCATCGTGTAATGATACGAGAAATGTGGCGCCACTACGATTTCCATTACAAGTGCTAACAGTTTCGAGTAACAGTCAATTACCACTGATTATGATATTACCCAGTCAATATGTACATACAGTGTCGTATTACTCACGTTTATTGTACGACCAATATAAACAACTATGTTAGCTATGTGGACTAATTTAATTAAATAAAATGGAATGGAGTTTAGGTTCTACTGTTCTGCTCCGATTGGGCTAATATAGACGGACATACGACATGCGTGTGCGACGACGGTAATTTTCCAAAGAGGCATTATATCGAATTCCAACTGCTAAAGGATCTTTCATGTGCACGCCAATGTATACACAGGACGTCATAGGCCAAAAGCCGCTTCTACGACCCTCTGACGCGACCCCACACTACAACCAGTCCGATCTTCATGTAGTGGGGACCATCGAAAGTATAAAAAACGAAATATAGACCTGTATTTTAAACAGACTGGTCCTATCACTATCCATCTTAACACTCCAAGTTATTGCGGATTAGGGAGCCGTGATAGGTCAGTGAATAAACGCTGGTTTCGCTTACTTCGGGTTCTAGAGAGAAAGTTTTCCCTTGTCTAGTCGTTTGTATGGGACGACAAACCGAGGCCCCGTGTACACATCGGCGTGCACGTAAAAGAACCTTTGCCTATAACAAATTGTCACTGAGTTACTGCCCCTGACGTGTTTTTCTAGTTAATATTGTCTGTGATCGTTAAGGGGGGTTGGTTAGCGTGCGCGCGCTGTATCATACAACCTGCCATTGAGTCAACTGGCGTGGATTTGAATCACCGGTATGTGGCAAGGAGTAGGGTCGCCGGTCCAACCTCGTGGGTTTTCTCCGGGTACTTCGGTTACCTCCCACTGCTAAAAACCCCTACACGCAAGCGAATTATTGAAATAGAATTAAACCATGTGTTAGTCCCGAAATGACCTAGTTTGTGTCGACTGGACGTTAAACCCCATCTCTCTCCCTCTCTCTCTCTCTCTCTCTCTCTCTCTGTGATCGTTTGGTGAATAGTTTATTCAGCCCATTTGTCTTGAACAGATTCTTCCCTTTATCCCATTATGTGACAAACGAAATAGTTTAAGGTTACTTGCTTTCTTATCGTGAATGATAAATGTTTTTATAATGTTATTATATAATTATTGGAAAATTCATGGCATGCGTGGTTATAGTAATTACTTAATCTGTGCAATTTATCAAGATAGTGTTTCAGTTCTCATAGTAGCGATATCTTTATTATCAGGGCTTAAATTGCTTCTGATTCCATCAACTAAGTCTACTTGAATAATAGACGCTTGTAACGCGGACAATATTTCAAAATAACATTAATCCACGATTAAGTATAATTTCTAAAATCTGTTACGTCCATGATGGTAAGCGAAATTATCAAATAACTGGTCCGATTTCGATTTATATAGTCATAGCTTGATGTTTTTTGAAAATGGTGGATTTGTTTCTTTGCCGAAATCAGGATAACCACGACGGACATAAGCTATGTAGGGTGCTATGAGGACATGGTGTCTGGACAGCCGCGTTTCTGCTTACTTCACGTCGACTTATCAAGAGCTCCGTTGCATACAACTGAACATTTGAACGGGGCATCGGTTGTTCGTATAATCTGACGAACTATCTACGACGCCCTATCAGGCTCACCGTGTCACCGTGTTATGTACCACAGACAAGGAGAAACCACATTAAAAAATCTAGGATTCCCATTTATCGTTCCAGCGGCTGACACACTGGACCACATTATGTAAATATTTTGTATCTAGTTATTATTTTTAAACAAAACAAAATACAAATTGGACAAACATTCAAGATGGCCTTACATATCCACATGTTCCTATTGATATGTGGGGGCTGGTAGATTGGCGTTGAAGTGTATGTAGTCGTTCAGGTAGTACGTAAAGCCGATGTTCCGTTGCCCCCTCCCCCCCAACAAACTCCTACTATCAGATTCCACACGTCAGTATATAAATAAAATTACCGTATGTAAGCATAAAAGGGGCCTCACGAAAGTGAAACCCCTTTTGTTATTTATCTCGACAAGATATGAAACGAATAAAAAAATAATTCATCACTACAACCGCTGAAACTGAATCTACGTTCAGTTCTCTGGTGGTCAAAATACCAAATCTAATATGATCCGTGGATAGAAATCGATCAACTGTGTTGACAATAAATCTGACAACCTCGTCAAATTACATTAGAATAAGAATAAAGAGTAGGCCCACCATGTAATCAGTGAAAGTTATAGTATATCAATAAGCTGGATCATACATTGATTGAATCTATTACAGTCTGTCTCTAAATACAGTATTACTATCTTATTTCTGATAAAATTGTATTCAACTAGCTTTATTGATGTTAGTCGTGATTTATCAGAAGCCGCTGTGGTTCAACGAGTAGGGCGCTGGCTTTTTAACCAGGAGGGTTCCGTGTTCGATCCTGGTGTAGGACGGGAGGGATAATGTATATTCCTCGGATGGGGAGAAAAACCGGGGTCGGATTTAAAAGAACACTTTCCATATGTGTTTAGATGTAAGAGTAGGCCGTAGTGCCGCTGCGTGGGTGAAATGTCCTCAAACCACACTGTATGACGCACGCCCAGTCCGTGCAGAAAAGTAGGACGCTAAGTATTTTACCAGCTATCTGTAAAGATAAAATCCTACCAAACCGAAAGCACCATTAATTCTTGTTTTTTCATTACATTACAAGCGAAATGTTGCATGAGTGGCGAATTTTAACACACGTTGGTAACTTTACTTTTTCTCATTATTAATTAAACATTATCACAGCATCAAACTCAGGCATGCGTGAATTCATCACGGTGTGTGCTTTTATATCAAAGATAATGAACAGTCGCATGTTGAATTCGAGAGCGCATTATCATTTTAGAATTAACGGTAGTAAAAAGTTAACTCCATGGGGAATACAGTATACTCGTATTAATACTAGCGAACCACTGATGTTTATTTCAAATAAATATACTAAGGATTTTTTTCTTCAATTTTTTAATCTTCTTTTTTTTTGACAAGTATATGGTGTAACTTTTTTTTATATATATTACTATATTTCTAGATTATCGCCGTGTACGTCCGTTGTTAACACTGCACAGACTACATTAAATTATCTGATTTATAAATGTGAAATGTAGAAGCCTATTTAATTTCAGCAATTTCCATTATTTTCATCTAAAGTTAAGTACCACTTTGTAGACCCCTAGAGTGCCTCGCCTCGACCTCTAGCTGGCCGGTCAGCTCTGGTTTGTGGATGTGGTTTCGATCCCTGGTGTGGGCGTATGTGGCATGGAGATAGGGGCGCCTTCTCAACCTCGTGGGTTTCCTCTGGGCACTCCGGTTTCCCCCCACAGCTAAAGACCCCTACGCGCAAGCGAATTATTGAATTAAACATATGTTACTCCCGAAATGACCTAGTTTGTGTCGAGTGGACGTTAAACCCCATTTCTCTCTCTCTTTTGTAGAACCCCTTAGAACAGCTATGATCCCATCTGTATGAAATGGGGTTTAACGTCGTACTGTTCCGCTCCTGCATTTGATAACACCAATAGTCACAATTCTAAAATGGCTGCGATCCTAGTTCATATTGTTTCGTATCATATTTCACAAGTCCGCAATAACCCGTAAATAACTAATAACTTGATCATGTTGTTTTCATTTCTGATAAGTTATACATAAATACGATATCTTTGAATTATACTCAGTATCAGTGCGACTTGACTGAGTGGAATGTTGTATCAAACAGATGTTTTACTGTAAATTATATTCCACAAGGTAACCACAGGGATATCAATATACCTCATACTGTTGTCTTTGAACTCACCTCTTCGATAGATATATAATAGTCTCATCAAAGTCCTCTATTTATTATTCACCACAGTATCTCTAATGATCCATTCGTTGTGCTTTTTTGTATAATGACCTCTTACTTGTGCTGTTAATTCTTTAGTTTCTCGCTGTGTTTTTCAGTTTTCCCTTGTCTAGTCGTTTGTATGGGACGACAAACCGAGGCCCCGTGTACACATCGGGGTGCACGTAAAAGAACCTTTGCCTATAACAAATTGTCACTGAGTTACTGCCCCTGACGTGTTTTTCTAGTTAATATTGTCTGTGATCGTTAAGGGGGGTTGGTTAGCGTGCGCGCGCTGTATCATACAACCTGCCATTGAGTCAACTGGCGTGGATTTGAATCACCGGTATGTGGCAAGGAGTAGGGTCGCCGGTCCAACCTCGTGGGTTTTCTCCGGGTACTTCGGTTACCTCCCACTGCTAAAAACCCCTACACGCAAGCGAATTATTGAAATAAAATTAAACCATGTGTTAGTCCCGAAATGACCTAGTTTGTGTCGACTGGACGTTAAACCCCATCTCTCTCCCCTCTCTCTCTCTCTCTCTCTGTGATCGTTTGGTGAATAGTTTATTCAGCCCATTTGTCTTGAACAGATTCTTCCCTTTATCCCATTATGTGACAAACGAAATAGTTTAAGGTTACTTGCTTTCTTATCGTGAATGATAAATATTTTTATAATGTTATTATATAATTATTGGAAAATTCATGGCATGCGTGGTTATAGTAATTACTTAATCTGTGCAATTTATCAAGATAGTGTTTCAGTTCTCATAGTAGCGATATCTTTATTATCAGGGCTTAAATTGCTTCTGATTCCATCAACTAAGTCTACTTGAATTATAGACGCTTGTAACGCGGACAATATTTCAAAAATAACATTAATCCACGAATAAGTATAATTTCTAAAATCTATTACGTCCATGATGGTAAGCGAAATTATCAAATAGCTGGTCTGATTTCGATTTATATAGTCATAGCTTGATGTTTTTTGAACATGGTGGATTTGTTTCTTTGCAGCAATCAGGATAACCACGACGGACATAAGCTATGTAGGGTGCTATGAGGACATGGTGTCTGGACAGCCGCGTTTCTGCTTACTTCACGTCGACTTATCAAGAGCTCCGTTGCATATAACTGAACATTTGAACGGGGCATCGGTTGTTCGTATAATCTGACAAACTATATACGACGCCCTATCAGGCTCCCCGTGTCATCGTGTTATGTACCACAGACAAGGAGAAACCACATTAAAAAATCTAGGATTCCCATTTATCGTGCCAGCGGCTGACTCACTGGACCACATTATGTAAATATTTTGTATCTAGTTATTATTTTTAAACAAAACAAAATACAAATGGGACAAACATTCAAAATGGCCTTACATATCCACGTTTTCCTATTGATACATGTATATGGGGGCTGGTAGATTGGCGTTGAAGTGTATGTAGTCGTTCAGGTAGTACGTAAAGCCGATGTTCCGTTGCCCCCTCCCCCCAACAAACTCCTACTATCAGATTCCACACGTCAGTATATAAATAAAATTACCGTATGTAAGCATAAAAGGGGCCTCACGAAAGTGAAACCCCTTTTGTTATTTATCTCGACAAGATATGAAACGAATAAAAAAATAATTCATCACTACAACCGCTGAAACTGAATCTACGTTCAGTTCTCTGGGGGTCAAAATACCAAATCTAATATTATCCGTGGATAGAAATCGATCAACTGCGTGGACAATAAATCTGACAACCTCGTCAAATTACATTAGAATAAGAATAAAGAGTAGGCCCACCATGTAATCAGTGAAAGTTATAGTATATCAATAAGCTGGATCATACATTGATTGAAACTATTACAGTCTGTCTCTAAATACAGTATTACTATCATATTTCTGATAAAATTGTATTCAACTAGCTTTATTGATGTTAGTCGTGATTTATCAGAAGCCGCTGTGGTTCAACGAGTAGGGCGCTGGCTTTTTAACCAGGAGGGTTCCGTGTTCGATCCTGGTGTAGGACGGAAGGGATAATGTATATTCCTCGGATGGGGAGAAAAACCGGGGTCGGATTTAAAAGAACACTTTCCATATGTGTTTAGATGTAAGAGTAGGCCGTAGTGCCGCTGCGTGGGTGAAATGTCCTCAAACCACACTGTATGACGCAAGCCCAGTCCGTGCAGAAAAGTAGGACGCTAAGTATTTTACCAGCTATCTGTAAAGATAAAATCCTACCAAACCGAAAGCACCATTAATTCTTGTTTTTTCATTACATTACAAGCGAAATGTTGCATGAGTGGCGAATTTCAACACACGTTGGTAACTTTACTTTTTCTCATTATTAATTAAACATTATCACAGCATCAAACTCAGGCATGCGTGAATTTATCACGGTGTGTGCTTTTACATCAAAGATAATAAACAGTCGCACGTTGAATTCGAGAACGCATTATCATTTTAGAATTAATTGTAGTAAAAAGTAAACTCATGGGGAGTACACTATACTCGTATTAATACTAGCGAACCACCGATGTTTATTTCAAATAAATATACTAAGGATTTTTTCTTCAATTTTTTAATCTTCTTTTTTTTGACAAGTATATTGTGTATCTTTTTTATATATATATGTCTATATTTCTAGATTATCGCCGTGTACGTCCGTTGTTAACACGGCACAGACTACATTCAATCATCTGATTTATAAATGTGAAATGTAGAAGCCTATTTAATTTCAGCAGTTTCCATTATTTTCATCTAAAGTTAAGTATCACTTTGTAGAACCCCGGGGTGGGGATGGCCTAGTGGTCTAGGGTGCCGCGCTTCGACCTCTAGCTGGCCATTCACCTCTGGCTTGCGGTCGTGGTTTCGATCCCTGGTATGAGCGTATGTGGCATCGAGATAGGGGCGCCTTCTCAACCTCGTTGGTTTCCTCCTGGCATTCCGGTTTCCTCCCACTGCTATAGACGCCTACGCGCAAGCGGATTATTGAAATAAAATTAAACCATATGTTAGTCCCGAAATGATCTAGTTTGTGTCGATTGGACGTTAAACCCCATTTCTCTCCTCTCTTTTGTAGAACCCTCTAGAACAGCTATGATCCCATCTGTATGAAATGGGGTTTAACATCGTACTGTTCCGCTCCTGAATTTGATAACACCAATAGTCACAATTCTAAAATGGCTGCGTTCCTAGTTCATATTGTTTCGTATCATATTTCACAAGTCCGCAATAACCCGTAAATAACTAATAACTTGATCATGTTGTTTTCATTTCTGATAAGTTATACATAAATACGATATCTTTGAATTATACTCAGTATCAGTGCGACTTGACTGAGTGGAATGTTGTATCAAACAGATGTTTAACTGTAAATTATATTCCACAAGGTAACCACAGGGATATCAATATACCTCATACTGTTGTCTTTGAACTCACCTCTTCTATAGATATATAATAGTCTCACCAAAGTCCTCTATTTATTATTCACCACAGTATCTCTAATGATCCCTTCGTTGTGCCTTTTTGTATAATGACCTCTGTCTTGTGCTGTTAATTCTTTAGTTTCTCGCTGTGTTTTTCGTATAGCATCAACCGTTTTATAGGTTAAGAATATGCTCAAGAGTCTCGTAAAATATTTATTATTTAAGACAGTATCTCTAATAATCTCTTTGGTGTGGGTTTTTTTTTGTGTATAATGATCCGTTATTTTTATGCTGTTAATTCTTATCAGTGGATGTCTTTAATTTATCCCTCTGTTTTTTTTTCTTTTAACATCAAGCGTTGTAAACAGGTTTAGAATATGCTCTGAAATCTCGTACAATAGCTTTATATATTAATGATTCACTGCAGTGTGTAATGACCCCTTGGAAAATAAATATATATTCAAACCCTATTTATCGATTCTACGCCAAAACAGTCAACAAAAATACCCATGCAAAAGGCGTAAAGGGGGAATGAGAGGGTAAGAATATTAATACCGTCTCACCAATCTGTTTCACAGAGAATTACTTACGAATTATCTCTGTAACAGATGACTGTCCACAACACGTGCGTTGACTGCATTGGCTCAACGGCTCGTGCAATGTTTACTTAACACCTAACTGCTTCGGGCAAAATGATGCATTTTACTCATTTTAATACCCATTTACACAAAATAGGAAATATTTTTTAACTACAAATACTTCAAACGTCTTTATTTATTTTTCTTTTACCTCAAAAAAATGTTTGAGAATTTAATTTGTCGGAGTAAAAAAGTCAATATGCCGTACTGTACTCTTTAAGCCTCGTCGATGTCATGCTTATCAGTGATTGTAGCGGCCAAGTGAATAATCACTGTGGATCAGTCTGCACTCGGCAAACCTCGGTGATTTCGGAGAAACTAAACTCGGCTGTATTGGAACTACTTTAAAGGTCCCGGATGAAACATGGCTACGCCCATTCCGAACACAAGTTGGCGACCTATTTGGCTAGCGACCTATTCGACCGATCCAGCTGACGAAATTACACTTCTATTCTGAGCTAAAGGAATGGATAAAAAATAATATATTCTACTTTCATTTGATAGACATAACGTTGGATATTATTGGTTGATAAATAGATGAGTTAAGGCGACTGTTGTCTTTATTCTAAATAGGTTTCCAAC
Organism: Patella depressa; assembly: GCA_948474765.1. Taxonomy (NCBI): domain Eukaryota; kingdom Metazoa; phylum Mollusca; class Gastropoda; family Patellidae; genus Patella; species Patella depressa. Next base: position 5,835,429 of record OX419720.1, read on the forward strand.
GAACAGGTTGCAGCTCGATCGGTCGAATAGGTCGGTAGGCGAATAGGCTCCCAATTTGTGTAATAGCGTCAAGTTTTCCTGTTAAAGTAAACCGGTAGCCGCATCGCAAATGTATGGGCGTATGTACATATCACTTACTGTCATGCAGCCGAGGCTAGATGTAGTTTACGGGGAATCTGCCGAGATTTGCCGAGTGGATCAGTCTGGTGTCTCACATATGCGTGTGATATAGCTTATGATATCTGGTGTCATCCCTATCTGATTAAAATACACATCTCAATTTCGTTTCTTTTTTTTATATTTTCGATAGCCTCTACTACATATAAGATCTGACAAGTTGAAGTTGGAGGTCACGTTAGGGCATACGTGCAGCTTTTGACCAACAATTCCGTCTATGGCACGCCAAGAATTCGCTGTGCAACAGACTACTATTCTCTGTGTATTTTAATGATGTAAACAACAAGAAAACGTGACGTATTGTTTATTTATTAATGCCGAGCCTCCACTTAGTCACAATCGGGTCTTTAAATATTAGAATAACATTCTGAATGTTGGGATTATTTACATAGCATAGTCTATATAATCCTTGGGGAATAATATGATTCCTGGCTTGGAACCAAACAACCATTTATTCTAATTTATTTCAACTCTTTATCTCTTATCAGTTGAAAGATATTCTAAACAAAATTCTTCATATCCCTGGGCCAAACAATTTAGATTAAATTTTTAAAATTATATATAATAAATATATAAAATATTTGATTTAAAATCTAAATATAATCACTGGCGTAATAAAGAAGTGGGATGTTGAGATCGCACCTTGATGCCAAATATGACCAAATGTTACATGCCGCAGAACGTGGAATACCTTACATTGATCAAACGTTAATCTTACTCAGCCGTTTTGCATCGACCCTGTTAAAGCCCTCTTCACACAAAACGGAGACTCGCTATGAGTTAATTACTACACGCGTTGGTGTTGGTGTGTTAATGGGGTATAAACACTTGGGGCATGTCTTTGACCAAAGCAGGAAGGCGGCATCATGCACTAAACCAGGAAGCCGTGCTAGGTTCCCACTGTCGTGCGATGCTTCACAAAAGGATTGTCACGATTGAGTCTACGATCTGGTACGATTGTTACGACTGACGTCAATATTTGATAGTACCTGTTAAGCGGGGCACAGATCGACCTTACGACGCGACTCAACTACGTCGCCGACTGGTTTTCCGGCGAATGCCGCCGATCGTCGCACAATTTCCGTCGCCGATTCTAGTCGATCTGAGTCTAGCTACGACCGTCGTGCGACAGTTTTTCACGATCGGCGACTGAGTCGCAGGAGTTGAACATGTTCTACTTCTACGACGCGACGGAACCAGTCGCGGACTTGTCATCGATCGGTTGCCGACTGCGCTATAAATTTTAGCCAATCAGAGCGGCGAATGAAAAATTAACATGGCGACCTCATGTGTGGCGCCATTGTGAACGAGTCACATGATCTATTCGTGAGGACGCCACAAGTCGGTGTATCGGTGTCGATGTGAGCGCGCTCGCGTTCGATCGTACGACCAATAGCAACTGGTCGGCGATCATTGCTGAGTGCAGTCTACGATAGTCGCCGACAGTTGAGTCGCGTCGCAAGGTCGATCTGAGCCGGGCTTTAGGATCGCCACAATTACTCCACGATTTCAATCGCAGTACGAATCGTGATAGTGGGAATGTAGCATGTAGTAAGTACCGAAAAACCGCATCAAACGCAAAACTCACACCACACAAACTGCAATGCCGGAAGACAACCACCCGGGCACCTATTGTGAGATATTTTAAATTCTCCGAAAATGATGAAATTGTTTGATCGTTGTACCGAAATAAACTATGTATGAATACAAAATGCAACAAGATTATGTCACTATATTTTCTGGAGATACTCTCGGTCAGTAAATCCAGGAGGATTGTACCACATAAAAGCATAATTAATTAAATTCCAATACGGCAGACACTTTAACTTATTAGACCTGGAGCTCGATGTGCGACATTCTACACCACTAGGTCATCCCAAACCACGTAAGACAGCAACAAACTTATTAGAGATATTACCAAGTGGCATGTTTATAGAGGACAGTTAGTTGTGTTGTTATCGAGCTTTACATCGCCCTAAATGTGGACTGGGGCTGGGACATGCTCTACCGCGATATTATCAAGTGACAGGTTGTATTGTTCTAGAGCTTTATACTGCCCTCGATGTGGAACAAAGACTGGGACATGCTCTACCTTGATATTATCAAGTGACAGGTTGTATTGTTCTAGTGCTTTATACTGCCCTCGATGTAGACTAAGACTGGGACATCCTCTATCTCGATATTAAGTTGAAAATGGGTTTAAGATAATTAACCGACCCTTGTACGGGCGTGGTTATTATCATTAATGTTCTACTACCAGAGATTATCAATATAATCAATATAGTCCATGTGAAAGAAAAATATCATTCTTGTTCAGATACTGAGTTTAGGGTTTGGACTGATGGGCTAATATGTTGGTTTGAGCAACAAAAGGGTTATTCCGTGTCCTGAAATATGGCGGCCAATAGTCCAGTAACTGATTAGTGATGGTCACATGTCCTTAACGTTGTCCATGTGACCTTGAGATGATGAAATAGTAAGCCCAATACATGTTCTACACAATATAATTAATGGAATTAAAATCGCGAAAACTGAATGAGCCGTGTCTCAATTGGAATTTCAGCTACTTTCGCCACAATAGAAATATAAAAATGTATTTTTATTTAAGAAGTTACCCATACATAGAGTTTTATTTTTGAAAAGTCAGCCACGGGGTCTAAGTGAGTAAGACGCTGGTTCGCTAGCTTGGAGGTCCTGTGGTCGATCCATGCATTGGCCGACAAAGGTCATCTGGAATCTACGACGTGGTTTCCACTTGTCAGTGATGCAGGATGGAGGGCCTGACATGGGCAGCTCTGTCTAGTCGTTTGGATGGTACACAATCCAAGGTCCCGTGTATACATTGGGATTAACGTAAGGATACCTTGGCAGTTGGAATCCATTATAAGAGTATGCCATATTACCGCTGCTCGGACAAAATGTCCCTTATAGCACACCGCATGTATTTCCCTCTGTATTAGCTTAGTCCGAGCAGAAAAGTATGGCTTTAAATCCCATTTCATTTCATTTATGTATGAACAGTTGGTCGCATGAATGATAACTTGATATATTATAATCGCTGTCTATAGTCTGTGTAACGGTAGATCCAGACGGTTGTACAGATAACTAACATTGGTCAACAGCCAGATTGAAGACGGTTGTATATAGATAACAAAATAAACATGCTATAGAGAATGTTATACAGGTTGTATCAATATAAATCATCTGTTACTATTACAACCCTACTTATCATGATATTATTACATTAATCTTTCCCTACACATAACATTATTATAGCCCGTACATAGCATTGCAATACGACAACGCTATTATAGCACGTATGTAACATTACAGTCATACATAACGTTATCATAGCACGTACACATAGCATCACAGTCAGATTTAACGTTATCATAGCCAGTACATGTAGCATCACAGTCAGATATAACGTTATTATAGCCCATACAGGCGTACACATAACATTTTATAGCTCATACACATAGCATTACTGTCAGGAGGATAACGTTACAGTCATCATAGCCCGTACAAGTAGCATCACGGTCGTGAGGATAACGTTACAGTCAGATATAACGATTGCAATCTTTACATTGGCTCCCAATTGAGCAAATAATTAAGTTCAAGTTACTACTTTTGGTCTTCAAAGCGTTAAAGAGCCAAGCCCCATCTTATATAAAAAAAGTCTTGTTGAACCCTATACTACCAGTAGAAATCTCCGTTCTCAGAAAAAAAAACATCTTCTAAAATCTCCATCCATTAACTTACGACTTGAAAAACGAGCATTTTCTTATGCTGGTCCTTTTCTATGGAATAGACTACCACCGTCTGTGGGCCATTTTAAATCTCAACTTAAAACATTCTTATTTCAAAACCCTGATCTGTAAATAATCAGTGAATATAAAAACCAACAGCGCCTTAGAAACTGATTTCTTCAGTATTAACGAGCTTTATAAATGACGGTATTAGCATTATTATACATAGCATTACATTCAGACATAACGTGTATATGTAGCATCACGGTCGGGAGGATAACGTTACAGTCAGATATAACGTTATCATAGTCAGTACATGTAGCATCACAGTCATATATAACGTTATCATAGCCAGTACATGTAGCATCACAGTCACATATAACGTTATCATAGCCACTACATGTAGCATCACAGTCAGATATAGCGTTATCATAGCCAGTACATGTAGCACCACAGTCAGATATAACGTTATCATAGACTAAACATCAAGCACGAAAGTCAGATATAACGTTTTCATAGCTCTTTTATCGCCTGTGAGTCGCGATGGCTCGACGAGTAAGACGTTGGTTCGTTAACCCGGATGTACCATGTTCGATCCCGGTCTTGGTCGAGAAAGTTCATCAGGATTTCCCTGGTAGTTTTCATTTGACAGAAGTGCAGTTTGGGGGTGGGCGAGAGAGAGAGAGAGAGAGATACTAACAGTCAATCCCAATACAAAGTTTGAAAAACATCAAAATACACAAACTTCGATACTGTCAAACAGCAACACAATATCGTGATTTAAAAATGAAGTATGTTGGCGCTACACACCTGTATATATGGTGTGTTGTTATTGGGGCAGGTTTACCTTCGACCAGGTAATAATATATCACGTTTACCTGTATCGACTGGGCTAATGACGAGAGACACAGATCTGTAACCACAGCAACGTATAGATATAATGTTACTATGGAAATATGTACAAATTGTTGTATTTTGTCTCATTATTAAACCAGTGTTGAAATCAGTTTGTGTCGGAATACCTTTTATCGTTTCATCGTTTACCGTGAAACAAAGAAGTGCAGCTTATTTAAATTCCTTTCTACCTCTCCAGGCCATATTATAACATGTGTTTATTTCTTTTTGCCAACGTATTGTTTTAATATATGTCCCTGGGAGTATTGTAAATGTTATGCATTCATATTAAAAGTAATAGTGGATTATATATATTTCCTCGAGAGCTAATATTGTATATAATATGTATTAATATTAAAACTAAAAGTGGGTTATAATATTTGAATATAATACGCAGGTTTCGAGTTTAACATGATGCCTTCACTCTGTTATCCAAATGTCAAACGTTACAAGAATCCTTTTGTATTTCTAATGTCAAGAGAAGAAATGAGCTGAATTTACATCATGTGTAAACATTTTGATGATAAATTCTTGAAATTGTTAAACAGTAGAGTGTGACAACGGCCATTAATTAACACACTAGTTGTTAGTCACATGGTTAAAATTACGTTTTGTCCGTTAAAGTTGCATTAGTTGATATCTAACTTAGCATGGTTTTTTTATTTCTTCCATTGCTATATATGAACTATTATTTAGACATGTAATCACGTGATAAGCCGATAATCAATACTCTAGAACATTGGATGGTTAAGATTTAAACGGATTGAAACACGATCACGATTTAATGTATTCATTTTGTATTCTATTTCTGATATTTTATCATTCAGTCGATACATGCGTTGTAACCCCAAATACCCCCTTTTCACTCGATTGTCAGTATTGTTGCAATTGAGAGAATTCAATTCAGGAACGTTAGATCGAATGCTCTCGTAATGTTTCAGCTGACATGGTTGATTGAGATATTTCCTTGTGTAGTCATGGGTCCCCCCTTTCACTCGTATATCACTATTTTTGTCTATGGTTACATGGGATTTCAGAAACAAAGGAAAGTAGCAGGAATGGTAAGCCTTTTATTTAAATCTGATATCATGAATGTTTAAAGCGGTATTATGGGAGATTGAGATAAAGAGAAGACATTTACACAATAATAGTTAAAAACTAAACAATGTAAATGAAATATTCTGAAAATTTCAGTTAAATTGCTCTACTCTGAACCGAGATTGAATTTTAGACATAGCCCTGATCATCACGAAAGTCTGTACGATAAAAAATGTAGTCTCGGTTACTATTTTTTGATTAAATCATCAATGAGCGTTGAGCAGCAAATCTGATTCAAATCCAGTACAACTCCAACACATGTTAATGAATGTCTAATAAATAGTTTATATAACATTTCACACCCAAAGAAAGAAATGAACTAGGCAGATGTAGCTCTTACATAATGTATGTTGGATTAGTGTCATGTAAGATACATTTATTTTGCAATAATTTCTAAAAGTCATTTACACATTCTTCTCGTTTTCTAAAAGCCATTTACACATGCTTCTCGTTTTTTTTTTCATCGGGACTTTTCGTCGAGGTTCCCTCTTGTCTGTGACACAGGTATGTCAAGGAACAACGTCTAGTCGTTTGGATATGACGACAAAATGATTTTCCATGTACACATTGACATTCGCGTAAAGGAACCAATGGCAGTTGGAATTCGATATAAGAGTAGGTCTAGGCCAAATTTCCATCGTAGTATGTTGTAAGGAGAGAGGAAACCGATGGACCCAGAGAAAACCCAGCGGACCCTAGCCTACTCCTTGGCACGTAAAACCGAGGAATCGAAACCACACCAGTTGACTCGATGACATATTTTATGATACAGCGCGCACACGCTAACCATCTAGTCATCCATCCCCCCTTTAACGGAGTGGTTACTTGTATATCGGAATTTATACAACAATATGCTTGCATTCGTAATTCTTGCAACATATAACAGATCATGACTCATGCTGACACTATATAATTATTTCCTTGGGTTTTATTCCCAATTGTTTTCAAATATGAGTGAAGTCTGTGTCACCACAGGCCCGGGACTGTACAGCGCAGTGGACGCTTACGGCTAGCCCCCGGATCCATTCACTTTTCTTGAATTGTTTATGGTTGTGTTCTCTTAGTATGATGTCTTGTCTGTATATTTGTTTTTTGTGTAGAATTGTGTGTGGTGCAGTCCCCCAGCACTTACTATTATATTGTAAGGAATATGCCCGTCTTTATTATCCCGGTCTATGTTAATTATTTGGAAACAATTGCCAGTCACAAATAAATGAGGTGTATATTGCACCCATCAGTGCGAGGGCTGGCCGGTGATTTTTGAGTGGAAAAAATGTCCACCACAAGGACTAATTTCATACTATTACTGTAAATTATGATTTCCAACCCAAACTATCATTGTTCTCCTTTCCATCGAGAATGCATCCGCGCCTGGATTATCAAAGAATGACATGATTTATTTTTCAAAGGCGTGGAACATCACAGATCAAAGAAGTGTTTTATTCATTTTGATTTAACATAATAAACAGAGCGTATTTTATATTTTTTCTATAAAATTTTGCACTGTCGTCCCCTTTTGTACCATGCACGTGTTTGTGTGTGTGCTGGAAGGTGGGGTGGGGGTTCGAATGGTTTAACCTAGGGGGGGGGTCGAATGTTTTAACATGTACACATTAAATCAAAATGTATGTCTTTGCGTCAAGTTTCCATCCAAAATGTTTGCGTAACAATGAGAAGGGCCGCCTGTCAAGCCTCGTGGGTGTTCTCTGGGACCTCTGGTCTCCTCCAATAAAATTGAACCATGTTTTAGTCCCGAAATGACCTAGTTTGTGTCGAATGGACGATAAACCCAATCTCTTTTTAAATATTTCCTGGTATTTCATCTCTCCATAATACCCTGTATCACCCAATAAGGCGGGTACACAATCCCTACAGTAATTGAAGTATCTGCCATACCCATATGTTGTAGGAAGATAACGCCCTGCTTGTTCCGTTAAATTAAATTAAAGAATATTTGAATGTTTGTCTGCGGATGTTACAAAAATAGGAAACATATGTTGAACATGGTGTGTTTAAAAGATAGGAAGTTGAAGAACGCGATACACCATCGGCTGATATAATATGTAAGATCCTCTTAAAAGAGAGAAACGAGGTTTAACGCCCATGTGACACAAATTATTCATTTCATGAAACATTTGCTTCAATTTTATTACACGAAGCTATGCTATTAGTTTTTGTTCCATTCGTATTATTGAAAAATGCAAGTGTGCTAATTATTGTTTGGCCAATTATCTTAATTAAATGTTTCAAACGTTTAGTTTTTGTTCCATTCGTATTTTTGAAAATGCAAGCGCGCTAATTATTTTTTGGCCAATTATCTTAATTAAATGTTTCAAACGTACATGTACATAAATGTGAGTTGTTTTAAAATGCACTAAGTCTTACTAATAAAGAAATATCAATATAATGATCAAGATGTGAAAAGTTTGCGATTTATTAATATGTTTTTAACTGTTATTGTTTTTTTGTACTAATTGTTTTCCCACATTTAACTTTTCTGAAATCCGAAAAACTCACCAATTTGCGCGGTGAGGCATGTTGTTGCAAAATACACTAAGTAACACAAATAAGAAAGATCAAAATATGGCGCACGGTTTTATCAGTTTTTTGTTTCATTTAGATTTTTTGAAAAGTTCACCAAGAACTGTTCTTGTTTTTTTGCTAATTCTCCACATGTACGTACATGAAATCTGATAAACGTACCTGAACGTATACCAAGCATTATTTGAAAGGGTTTTTTTTTGTTTCATTTAGATTTTCTTGTTTTCAACATTTACCTATAAGAAGTCTAAAACATGTATCGGAATTCGCGGTCTTCAGGTTTGAACACGTCGATTCCCTGTGGTTTGAAATCTACAAATTTGCTGAGTGTGTATTCGTGTTCTATGTTCTTCTATAGATTTATACCTAATGGGTAAATTAATTATTGTATTGATTCATTCAGTGATAAAATAGCTCAACCTTTTTACTACTTTAACTATACAAACTGGCATTTATCGTCATTAAAGTGGATATCAGTAATTATAACCAGGAGCTAATATTACTCAATTTAGAAATAAATTGTAATGATTATATCCATTTGCGTTCCAATGACTATAAACGGTATCATTGCTCTAAACGAACGTAAACTTCGAGACGGGGGTGCTATCGACAGTGGTAGACCCAGTCCCTCCTCCCATTAATAACAGTCGTATGTTTCCAAATTACATTCACTATGTTGCAGTATAGTGAGGTTGTAGCTGATTAAGTAAATTCAAGTCCTAATAGGCTCTGCAAATCACTATTGTCAACTCGATTTGTCTAAATTTCCAAGGAGAACTATCGTTACGGCCTGGCCCTCGAGCACCGCCCGAGGCATACTAGACTTAGGCTGTCTGTCTGCAGTTAGCTCTGACATTTGAAATCGTAAAATAACGATTGTATTCGAAAACACTAGGTATTTAAGTATTTATTTTGCTTCCATTTAATCAAATTGAAAATATGAAACGGAGTAGAACGGCATTACAAAACAGTATTCTAAATGTTAAATATTGCGGCCAATTAGGGTAGAGATCTATTCTCGAAGTACGAATTAGATGGGTCTCTGCGTGCCGAATGCGTCCGAATGGACACCCGCCCCCGCCCCGCCCTGCCAGCCCCGCCCTGCCATATTAAGTATCCGCGTGTGAACCAGGAATTCCCAACCTTGTCTGTGTGAAGAATACATGTACATCCGAAGGTACCCTCACATCCTAACCAAGTGACTGAATATGATCAGGGTATGAACCAGGAATCCCCCATATTGTCTGATAACCCCTTTAAACGATACACTTTCCGATCTGACCAGTTTGATTAATCCGTCGATAAAATCAACCATGTGTATAAACCACGTGAGTAATGGCGTGTAAAAGCCACACTGGTTTCACCTGTATATGATATCGATTGTACATCAAATCAAATTACTTTATCGATTTGTATTAACAAAAATAAAAACACTGGCTATCTGGTTAATTAATTAATCATTGCCTTTAATCAGAGGACACAAAAAATCATTTCGTGCAAAGGTTAGGGAGTAGGATCTTTTTACCAAATAAAATAGGGATAAAGTCGTGGGGCCGGTTGCTCAAAACTAAGTTATTTTAACGATCCGTTAAACTTACGGATCGTTATCTTTCAGGTGTCGTTTGTTAACGGTCCGTTAAATTTCTGTTGCTGGAAAGTCAATTTCATTATCCGTTAAAGTTAACGTGGCTTCCAGCATCAACCTTTCTCTACGTTAAAGTTAACGATCCGTTTACTCCATGTTAACGGATCGTTAAAAGTTAACAGAGCTTTGAGCAACCGGCCCCTGTTCTGCTGTGACTGGGCTAATGAAGACGGGCTTCTCCATCTAGTGTCGTAAAAGGGCGGCAGATTTTAATGTGCCAGACAGCGCCGCTACAGCCTACTCTTAAATCGAATTCCAACTGTCAAGGGTTCTGTTACGTACACACCAATGAGTGCCGTTAGCAGGTTGTCATTCAGTTTACCCAACTGCACTTGATTGCTAATACAATGGTGTATCCAGCCTACCCACATGTAACGGATGTTTATCCACCCGGTTGCAAATAGGTACCGGTAGGATAGCTTGTCCATTCTACCCACCTGTAAATGGGTACCAATAGGATAATGTATCCAGTCGCCTCGGCTGTAAGTTGGTACCGGTGTGTGTTTTATGGAATTACGTTCTGTGGGCAGTATATGTCGGTGTTCTTTCTCAGATTTAAATAACTTACGAATACGTTTTGAGCATAACATTTATAGATAAAGCGCTTTAGTATTCTACAGAACTTATACACCTGGCTGAACACACATACACGTTTCGCATTACACAAACGCTGAGGACAAGCTGCGGAAAGGTCGCTCATCGAGCTTACATGGACACGGTCGCATTACATGTGCCCGACGTTTTCACCAGTGGAAAGCCGACCTAGGGGTAATGTCGTTGCCGTAAAAGCCACATAACATTGGTGGAGGTGCTTAATAACAGCAATTTACCCGTCACCGTTGAGATAAATTGTGATTATCTAACGTTTCATGGATGTTAAATCATTTTATTTTATATCGTTTTAGGTGTATCACCTGAGAATATTGACAAAGCTAAGAAATCTCTGGAATCTAATTCTAAATTAGTTCATGAAATAAATGGATCGGGCAATTCCTGGTCTATTAAAACAACCACTAATGCTGGAGAGAAAGAAATCAAGTTTAATTTAGGCGAAGAGTTTTCTACTGCAACCTTAGATGGGCGACCAGTAAAGGTAGGACGCTGCTTGCTAATATTACTTAAAGATCACCGGAAAGGCTCCACAAGTTGTTATGGCAACATATCCTTCTCCATAAGTATAATACCTTAAAGAATGTCAATGTTACCTGCTAGAGGTATATTTTCCGTCGCTTCTTTCCGCCATTAAACATGCCATGACGTCAATTAAGTCCACCAGTTCGTAGAAATGAAGACTAGAATATGAAGAGAAGGACAAAAATGACGTCACGGATTGTTTATTGACGGAATCGTACGACTACTCACGGAGAACGGTGGATATCTCCGCTTTTATATTCTCAGATTGATTATTCAACATTTTATTCAGAATACCAACCCTAGATAATCTCCCTGTTTTGATTAAATCGGAATTATATCAGGCCTGTGATTAAAATTTCCTGGACAACAAAATGGCGCTGGTTTTTTGCACAGTGAGCAGTATAGATCTATGAAATTTCAATTCCACATATCTTTGTAAATATTATACGGAATTGAATCATTTTGGAGTCTATTCATTCCTATTAGAGCTTCAAGTGAATCATACTGCTTACACTGGCACATCAGTGGTTAAAGCTTATTTTAAAATTTTCCCAAACTAGTAAATGAATCATTCCCCGAGTCTAACCTAACCATTTAATTTGATGTTGTCCCTCGTTATGATTACGATCCACTGCACAATTAAATATCCCCACAAAATAAACGGGTTGTCCTAAATGCCATTTAAACAATGTAATAAATCATTTTACGTATTCTGAGACCTACATATGGTTATTCTTATTATTTTCCAAAGGGAAGAATTTGGTCCGGCACTTTTGTAATCCCTAGTCATCTCAAGTTCAAGCTACCCCCAGCAATTCTCGTTTATATAGCAGGGGAATAATTTCACCCGGAATCGTTTTCTACATCAATCCGACAAGAGTTCTCCATCTCGGTCTCCCCGTGGTCAGCCTTGGTAAAGTTCGCCCAATTTTGATCGCCTTTGAATCAACACCACGATAGTTAAGAACTGCCTATTCATAAAGGGAACTAACTCTAGAAGAGCGTCAGGTCTCAGACTAGAAATTATTTGCCCGTTGACTTTAATGTAAAATGGTTGGAGAGAGAGAGACGTAGAGAAAGATGGGGTTAAACGACACAAATTACATCATTCCAGTACTAACATATGGTTTTATTTTAATTTCAATAATTCGCTTGCGCGTAAGGGCCTTTTTAGCAGTTGGAGGAAACAAGAGGGTCCGAGGAAATCCCAGGAGGCTGGACAGACGACCCTACTCCTTGTCACGTACAACCGGGGATTCGAAACCACGCCAGTTGACTCAGTGGTAGGCTTTATGATTAAATGGTTGTAACCTGGACCCTATTCCAGTTCAAATGCTAAATGTTTTTTTATTAGACCAATTTAAATGTTACACAATGGTAATGTATGTCTACTATTCTCTACAGGTAACGTTTTCTGTTGACGGTGATCAATTAGTAGAAATACAGAAAGGAGATGGATTTGAAACCAAAAATGTGAGAAGCGTATCAGGCAATGAATTGACGGCGGTAAGTTATGTCGTGATCGTTAAGGACGGGGTGGGCTGCGTATTAATTTCTCTCATATCGATATGAGAGATGCTAATTGTTGGGGAAGTTCGGGAATTTCCGGAGTCCAGAGTGGCCGCCTTATATAAGTGAGTTTTTTTTGTGAATACTAACCATAACCCAACCCTTTTACGAGGGGTAAAAGGTAAATTGGATCCAAGCGGCCATGGTGGATTCCGGAAATTCCCGAATCTCCAAAATCTCCATACCGATATATGTCAATGCAATGCGGATGATACCCCGCTATTCATCAGATACCACTACATCATAACTTGAACATGAAATGAAATGGGCTTTAAATTTCTGTTATTGTGCACTGAAAGGGCTAATGAAGACAGGTATTCTATAAGGTTCACAAGTCGGACATTGTCGTATTTGGAGCAGTGATGTGGCCGATGAAATTGTATGCTAACCAGAGAATTCCTGCATTCTGCACAAATCCGTGGAGACGCAGAATCACAAATATCATATGAAGATTCTACGTAATAAATAACAACTGTGGTATAAATCCAAGTGACTGTATCTGGTGCCCAACCGCAAGTGAAATGATACAAATCCACAAGAAGGGAGACAACCCAAACACATTTGTCAGTGTTTGGATACGAACCACAATTAAATTCACCCTCTCGGTACCCACATCATGAAGTCCTTTTAAATATTGAAAATTTATTTTCATGGGGAGAGCCCCGCCCCGACTTTCAACCCTGTAATTCTCCAAGCGAAGCAATCTTAAATAAATACAATTTTTTATATTCCAGATAATGACGGGAAATGGTGTCCAATGCACAAGAAAATACAAAAAAATCTAAAGTAGTTAAAAAATTCCACATCCGCCATATTTAATTCTAGTCGTATTATTGTATTTTGTTTTGTTACAATATTCCCATATAGCTCAATTAAATATTGTTCTAAATATTCATATAACTCAATCTAAATAGTTCAAATTCATGGAATTTACAACAAGAAAAGGTCGATAACTCTTGGCCAAATTCGTGTTGATTCTATGTTTCACGGTTTATTGATGACTAGCGATGGGTACTCTCCCCTTATTGGTATCAGTCATTATCACATATGTGATTAGAACTTGTTAAACACGTTCCAAATATAATTCTAACACAGAAATCAGATAAATTAGGTTTTTTTGGTAAAATAGTACTTGTGGGATCTGTACAGAGGCTTAGATCTATAACAGAGTCTAGTATCTTAATTGGAGACACCAGCATTACTTTTTCGCATTTTGTACGTGATCTAGGAGTGATAATTGATTCATCATTGACACTTGAGAACCATATAGATCACTTGTGTCGAGTCTGCTATTTTCGCCTAGGGAGTATAGCCAATATCCGCCATCTTTTGACAACAGAAGTTTCTAAACAAGTAATGCAACACATGGTGCTCTCTCGACTGGACGATTGTAACTCTGTCCTTTATGGCCTACCTAGGTACCAGATTAACAGACTTCAGAAAATACAAAACACCGCTGCCCGGATAATTACAAAAAACTCCAAAGTCTGCTCACATCCAACCTGTTCTAAAGTCACTACACTGGCTCCCGATTGAAGAATTCCGCATAAACTTCAAAATTCTTTGCATGGTCTATAAATGCATGAATAATGCTGCCCCAGACTACCTCGCTGATCTCATAAAACAGCAAGATTCTGAACGCCGTACACGACCATCAAGCAAAGATCTCCTAAAATTGCCAACATCAAACCTAGTTACCTATGGTGATCGAATGTTTTGCATTGCTGCTCCAACTTTGTGGGGTGACAAACACTTGAACACTTCCATCAAAACTGCAAAAACATTTCTTGACTTTAGAAAAAAGTTAAAAACCCACCTTTTTCGACAAGCGTATCCAGAGTTACATTAGAAGCGCTTAGGGCACGCCTTGGCATGGAATAGGCGCTATATAAATGACTTTATCATTATTATTATGGTAAAGGACAAATTAGTTTATTTGGTAAATTATTATTATTATTATTATTATTTTGGTGTATTTCTATAGCGCACCTTTCACCAAGTGCTCAGATGCGCTTTACAATTCAATAATATATTATAAAATGCAGATAGACAATATGATAAAAACTAATTGAAATTATAAAAACAATAAAACAAAACAAAAAATTGGCACACATTAAAAGTATCACAATAATAATAGCGTAAAAGGAATAAAAATTTAGCTGTAGAGTCTGTAGTAAAGTTCAATAAAATGCTTTAGTAAATAAAAAAGTTTTTAGATTAGATTTAAAAGTCTGGAGTGATTCGCAGCTTCTTACTGTTAAAGGTAATTTATTCCACAGTTTAGGAGCTTTAACAGCGAACGACCTTTCTCCCGCTGATGACTTAGCGTTGGATTCACATAGTAACCAGTTATCACTGCTAGAGCGGAGTTGACGGTTGGGTTGATATTGATTCAACAACTGAGATAGGTACACAGGAGCCAAACCATTTAGACATTTAAACGTTAATAGTAGGATTTTATAGTCAATTCTGTAAGCAATAGGTAGCCAGTGGAGGTTAAATAAAATTGGTGTGATATGATTAAATTTTGAAGATCCAGTTATAAGGCGGGCAGCAGAGTTTTGGAGTTTTTGAAGTTTATCGAGTGATTTTTTGGGAACACCAGAAAGCAGTGAGTTGAAATTGTCCAGTCTTGAAATAACTAAGGCTTGAATTAGTGACTTAGTAGCATCTATTGATATGTATTTCTTGATTTTACCAATGTTTCTCAGGTGAAAGTAACCTGTTTTACAAATGTTATTTATTTGGCACTCCATATTCATATTTGAGTCAAAAATAGCTCCAATGTTCCTAGCAGACTTAGATTGAGATATAGTAGACTTTCCTACACGAACTGATAAATCGCCATCAAGTTTAGAAAGTTTGAATTTTGAGCCTATTACTAAATATTCCGTTTTGTCATCATTCAATTTAAGGAAATTTTGTGACATCCAAACTTTGATGCTGTCAATACACTGTTCAATGATGATTTTAGATATATTGAAATTGTCAGGATTTGAAGGGTTAAACGAAATATATAACTGTGTGTCATCAGCATAGAGGTGGTATTCAAGTCCATGTTTTCTAACCAAACTACCAAGAGACGATGTATATAAACTGAACAATATCGGCCCAAGCACAGATCCTTGAGGCACTCCAAATTTCAGCTCACATTCAGCAGATGATTCTTGACCAACAACAACTCGTTGTGTCCTATTGGTTATATAAGACTGGATTAATTTCAGAGCGTTATCAGTGATTCCAAAGTCTGTTTCCAGACGATTAATAAGAATTTGATGATCTACGGTATCAAAAGCAGCAGATAAGTCTAATAGGATCAGAAGAATGCAGTTTTGATTATCTAATGCTGTAAGGATATCATTGTGGACTCTCACTAATGCTGTTTCGGTGCTGTGAAACTTCCTATATGCACTTTGGAATGGCTCTAATAGATTATTTTCTCTAACATGAGATGTCAGCTGTTTAGAAATGACACGTTCCAGAAGTTTGGATATGAAACTCAAGTTTGAAACAGGTCGATAGTTTTTCTCGATTTCTGGATCCAGTGATTTCTTTTTGATGAGTGGAAATATTATAGCGGACTTAAAGGTGTCTGGAAAAATATTTTCACGGATTGAAGAATTTATAATATTTGTGATGACACAAATTAATGATGGAAGACAGTCTTTCAAAAACTGAGTAGTTCCCGATGGATTTGGAGCTTGGAATTTCGCCATGTTCGCTCAGCTTTATTTCTAGATCGCTTCGCTTGTAGAGTTTCGTCGTTGAACCATTCTGACTTTGGACGAATTCTAATATGTTTAAGTACGACTGGATAAAGCTTATCGAATGTGGATTGCAATATATCGTTAAAATGTGTTGCTTTGATGTCGACATTTTCCAGATTTACTATGTTGTGGAACTGGGTATTATCTAGTTCAGACAAAAATTGTTTTGAGTTCAAATTTTTTAGATTTCGTGTTTGGCGCGTCTGGACCGAAAAATCAGTAGGTTGGATCTTTAAGTTTATAAAAATTGGGAAGTGATCAGATAAGATTGACTCCTGTACAGTTAGATTACCAACGAAACTTTCGCAGAGTCTAGATATTACAAGATCTAGGGTATGACCACGGACATGGGTTTTACTTTGAACATGTTGGCGCAGAAGGAATGTGTCAAGAAGACATTTAAGTTTTAAAGATGGTGGATCGTTGCTGTTATCGTAATGGAAGTTGAAATCACCCACAACAAGTAGGTCACAATTACTGAAGGTAACATCCTCCAGGAATGACTTAAATTCATTGAAGAATAAATCGACAGATTTTCCAGGTGGACGGTATATGATTATTATCCGTATGGTTTTCTGTTTTATAGTTACAAAAGAGTCCAAACATTCAAAGCTCTTGAATTTAGTTGGTTTTGGTTTGGTAGATTTGATAGTTGATTTAAATATCAGTGCAACCCCACCACCCCGTGTTTTCCTAGGTACACTATGTATGGAATATCCGGAGGGTATTAGTTCAGCTAGTGTAGATTGATCATTAGTTTCAGTGAGCCAAGTTTCGGAGAGTGCAAATAGATCAAGTTTATTAGTTTGTATAAATTCATTTAAATCCAATGATTTATTCCGCACTGATCTACAGTTCAGAAGGCAGAAACTTGTAGAAGTTGTGATTTGACATGATTTGTTAGAACTTTTCTGTAATTCAATTTGAATGAGGTTTTTGGAATTGGGCTCATTGCATGAGTATTTTAGATGGGTGTCAGGTCTTGAAGTGATTAAGGTAGGTATGTGATGTTTAGGTTTTCTCCTGGTTGGTTTATGTTTTAATATAACTTGGGCTGTCCCTTTAATTTCATGATAAAATTTACTGCTTTCACATTTGGTCACATTCTTTCTCAGTTGTAACAGTTCATGTCTGCTATAGATTAAGCTAGAGTTTTGTTCATTAGGTGTAATCCTAATAGTCATAATACTAATCACAAACACACACCATGTGATATAATATAGTGAACTCATTGATCCTTGACACAATATAATCCAAATTTACTTATCCATGGTTGACTGGTCACTATTTAAATCCAATAAAAATGTTTAAGCATAGATTTCACAAAAACCAAACACAGGTTTTTCCAAAAAAAAAAAAAAAAAAAAAAAAAAAAATTTAACCAGTCTTAGTTCATATCCTTATGAAGAGTTGAGCCAAATTCCAGCACTTAGAAAGATAGATAACTTAATATAATGCCTAATACTTGTAGAGCAAATAGGAGCTGACTTCTCGCTCTACTACTCACTTTCTACTCACTGATAACAGGTTAGTTAGAATATTTTTTAAAAATATTGTCCAGGGTTAAAATATTGATTAGGTTATTTGGTAAAATAGTATCCATGGTAACAAATGAATTATGTTATTTGTAAAATATTGTCCATGGTAAAAAGATTAATTTGGTAAATTTTCCATGATTAAAAACGATGAATTACGTTAAAGGTGAAATTATCTGTTGTAAGAACGAGTAAGGGTATAGTGAGGTTGATAATATAAGAATATGAATGTGTATATTATTTTATTGCTGCTTGTTTGTTTGTTTTTATGTTGATTCTAGTTACGTAGATGAACATCCATAGGTATCACAAGGCCAATTTATGTATTAATTAAATATGTATATTAGTTATGTCTCTGTCTAGTCAATGTTCAAGCTTTTTATATATTTATTTAAAATCGTTTGTATTATTTTTAATAACGATTTTATGATTTAATAAATTACATGGTAATCTCAAGACAATCGTATTTAAATACACCCCATTACAGTTTGTCAGGATGGACAAACACTGTGATCCAGATGGTAACGTCAGTGTCAGACAGAAGTAGGGTAGGGGCAATATACGACTATATTTAAATATGCGGTCGTATAATAACAATCGCCCAAATAATATCAACAATTCTATTTCATTTTGATATTTTTGGATGGGGGAGGGGGCAATTTAGTTAACGCGTGTGCTTTGCATCATAAGGTCATTGAGCCAAGTGGCGTGGTTTCGATTCCCCGTTTGTACGTGACAAGGAGTAACGTGTCCAACCTCGTAGGTTTTCTCCGGTATCTCCGCAAGCGAGTTATAATGAGAACATTGAACATTGGACGTTAAACCGGATGTCTCTCTCTTTGTTATCTTAAACAACGGATCTGGACATACACACTGTGGAGACACGGGGTTTGGGATGGCCTAGTGGTCTAGAGTGCCGCGCCTCGACCTCTAGCTGGCCGGTCACCTCTGGCTTGCGGCTGTGGTTTGGAGCCCTGGTGTGAGCGTATGTGGCATGGAGATAGGGGCGCCTTCTCAACCTCGTGGGTTTCCTCCTGGCACTCCGGTTTCCTCCCACTGCTAAAGACCCCTACGCGCAAGCGAATTATTGAAATAAAATTAAACCATATGTTAGTCCCGAAATGACCTAGTTTGTGTTGAGTGGACGTTAAACCCCGTTTCTCTCTCTCTCTCTCTCTCTCTGTCTCTCTCTCTCTGTGGAGACACGTGATTTTTCGTTCCGGAATAGGCATCCCTAAATCCAAAAAATAGTGACAATGTAATGGCTGATCACGGGGTTTATCTTTAAATGCAACCAAAGGCGTTTTATAGAAAAATGCTAAAACCGATAAAAAAAGAAAATGTAACCTAGTTAGGAGGGCCCTAAAGGCAGACAAAGGGGCCCCACGTCTGACAAAAGGGCCCCTCTGTCCAAGGGAACGGACCCCCGATTTCCCGTCAATCGTTTTTTATACACTTTTACTGTCGAATCCACTACTGAATGAGAATGCAGTCATTGCATTGGCACAAAAGTCATCAATCAAGAATCTCCCCTCGCAACAGAGGGCCCTCAAAATAGTACAGCCTCCGCCATGATAAACCTTAAAACGCCCCTGAATACAATCAATATAAAACATGTAATGTCTAATCACGGGGTTTATTTTTAAATGCAATCAATATAAAATATGTAATGTCTAATGGCAGGGATTATTTTTAAATCGAGTATTTGAATTGAATTTGACTGTCTTTCATACGTTCGGCTAATACTCGATCAATATTTTCACTTTCCGCCACGGTTAACCAGTTCTTCCAATCACCAACTTTACCTGAAACAGTTAACGGTGCATTATGTGGGAGCTCCATATACCCAGGCTTCAAATGTTATGTAAACTATCATTTATATCTTTATTCAGATGCCAAGCCTATAATGAACTCTCTAGACCATCTCTAGATTAATGGATTAGATCACCTGCAAGACTTAATATATTTACGACAAAATGTATAACTAAGACGTAATGTTACCGTTACGATGGTAATGAACATTCTACACTAGAATTTGTCAAACCTGATTTCGCTTAGATTAAAATAATTTGGGAGGAATACCCAAGTTCCCTGGCTTCCGAATCCACTTCAAATCGTGGTTTGAGAGAATCTGTCATGTTAGTTGTCATGTGTGTCTGTTGCCCTTGCAATAGTGTTAGCTTGATAATAATAATAATAAATCAGGAAGGCTTTATTTTAATAATAGAACAATTTAATCCCCGTCCGTAGTTGGGGGTTCAATATTAGCAAATATCATTTGAAAGAGAGAGAGAGAGAGAATTTGGGTTTAACGTCCACTCAATACAAACTAGGTCATTTCGGGACTAACATATGGCTTAATTTTATTTCAATGATTCGCTTGCGTGTAGGGGTCTTTAGCAGTGGGAGGTAACCGGAGTGCCCGGAGGAAACCCACAAGGTTGACAAGGCGCCCCTATCTCCATGCCACATATGCTCACACCAGGGATCGAAACCACAGCCACAAGCCAAGAGGTGACCGGCCAGCTAGAGGTCGAAGCGCGGCACTATAGACCACTAAGCCATTCCAACCCCCCAAATATCATTTGAAATTTCTAGAACGAAGGATTAAAATATTCTACTCCTACCTTTTCTAAACATTGACAGTCCTTCCTTGAACAAAGGTTTTACAAAATCGTCCTTCACTTCGTCATTGGCTTTTTAAAGTTTATCAAAAGAGCAGGCATCTACTACGGCACTACCTAATTCATCAGTGACATCTCTTCCTAGAAATTTAGCCAGCTCTTTTACATGATGTAGAGGATTCTGAAGAAAATGCAAGAGTTTCAGGGAAACGTATCTGAAGAAAAGGCAATATTGGCTAATGTTTGTGTTGGTTTCGGGAACACTATTATAACACCTGTTATTTTCCAACGCGCATATTGTTCAACCAGTTATACGATACAGGGGCGTTTTAAGGTTTTATCATGGCGGAGGCTATACTATAGCCCTCTTTTGTAGGGGGGGGGGTGTCTTGATTGATGATTTTTATGCCAATGCAATGACTGCATTCTCATTCAGTATTGGATTCGACAGTAACAGTACACATGTATAGAAAACGATTGACCGGACTCGGGGCCCTTTCCCTTGGTCAGAGGGGCCCTTTTGTTAGCATTCTTCTCCCGTTATATTTTTCCAATTTCTTTGATTTTTTTTTCGCGAGGAGACTGGCGCCTTTAGCGCCTCCGCTATAAAACGCCTTTGGTACGATATTATTCAACAGCTGATATTATTCATTAACTGATGTTGTTCACCAACGTATGTTATTTAACAGTTAATGTTAGGTATGTCATTTAACAGATAATGTTAGGATATTATTCAACTGGTATATAATATCATCGGACAGAAATTGTGGATAACGAGAGCCCGTCCTAACAGTTAAATATCCAATGGGCATTGCTAATATTATCGGAAAACTCGACCAGGCTGATATAGACAGCTCGTCCTTATAGGTAAATTATTGATATTACCTTTCAGCTGATATATTCTTCCATATAAATGAGGTTTAGCGTCATACTTTTCTAAACCGACTTGGCATCGTACTACAGCCAATTCGAATTCCAACTAAAGTGTGCATTTACCTGCACGCCAGTGTGTACACGAGACCTCGATTTTGCGACCGTTCGACGGACTTGAGAGCTGCGCCAAGGAGAAAGGACGCCTTAATATATAAAGGACAATATCACATACCTGCTGCATGTCCTCATAGGAGAGTTCCAGGAACTTTTCCCATTCTAGAGTAAATTTATGCCATAGTCCATAACGTACTGAAACTAATTTCATGTAAATTCAAATATATATAAATACAAATATAACATATTCAAAATCAACATCAGCGTGTGGTCGTTTGAATTGTTCGGCGATAAACCGAAGTCCAGTATAAACCCTGGCGTTCAAGTAAAATAACCCTTAACAATTGGAATTTAATTTTTGTTCGGGCAAAAATTCCCTAAAAAAATACGGCTTAGTAAATGGTTAGGCTGCGAACAATTTTAGTCGGGACATTCATCAGGTTTAGTATTAGTCGAGGGTGATAGGGGTTAATTTAAGTCCGGACCCTCACCGGGTTTAGTTCATGATGGGTTAGTTTAAGTCTTCAATCAGATTTAGCAACGCAGTTGCGATAGGAGTTAATTCAAGTCCGATTTTTATTCAGGGTTTGTACGCGATGGGGTTGGAGGTAATTTAAGCCCAGGCTTTAATAATGTTGGTGGGTTCTCTATAATATAATTTTGTGGCTCATATTATACAAATGGTATGTCCGCGTTTAGATCATTATACGTCCCCTTTTATGTAACGGTTCGTTTATCACCGCTTCTTCATTAGATCAGTCGTGGCAGAACAGTGGGACGTTAAACCCATCTCCGTATCATCACAACTAGAATAACACACACCCATTAGTAATCCATAATCACGTGGATCTATCGTAAAATAAACAAGTAACCCACAATCGTTTGGATCTACCGCTAAATCACACGTAATCCACAATCGTTAGGGTATAACGTAAACCCATAAGTAACCCACGTGGATATACCATAAAGTCATAACAAAGACAAAATCACTTATTGGATCTACTGTAAAATTACAAGCAACCCAGAATAATTTTGTGGATCTACGCGATCTCTTCCGATAAATTCTACACAGTCAGTGTTTATCTCCTGTTTAGTGATTCGAATTTTATATTGTCAGATATTTTAAGTACTATATTTGTTCATCATCATTATTGTTCACGTTCTCGTCACGTGTACCATATATCATGTTTATCTACTAATTTATTGTAATGAAATTCACACAGGTTTAATGGCCTTTTAGAAAAAAACTAAAGAAAGTAAACAGCAGACTAACCTGCTTTTGGATAAGCGCATATAATAACATCATCATCTCTTATGGTCATTTCTCTGAGCTTCTTCAAATGTGCTGGGGTTGACCTGCCAATAAATGATTCTGGAAATATTGGTAACGGTATCCCATCAGGTTCATAGGCTGTCAATCCATTTCCGGACTTATCCTTAATTACAATTGGTTTTCCCTCATCAGCATTGTGTTCACCCATCTTAATCAAGTTGATGTGTCAAACTGATCTCTGTCTACAATTATCAATATTTTACCTAGATATTGGAAAATGATTTAAAATACAAGCTAGCATTCTACCTTGCTGTACCAACCTGGCGAATGTAGACTGGAGAACGGCGATACGACATACTACGGAAGAACATTGTGGTCAATCAAACGATAAAAATTATTTTGATTTTCTCGTATATGAAATAATTTTACTTAAAAGTCCTTCATTGCGAGATAATCAGAGTATTGTAAAGGTCGCCCCTGTCTTACAGCTGAACTCCGATTAAAAATAAAAAGATAACGCCCCAAAAAGATGCCATACTTGGAACAAACATGGCGACCGATGGCGGGTGTAACAAAATAAAAAGGCCACGCTCACATCCAGTATAATTTTGTCATGCTCAGTGTGTACATTGTACCTCTGTTTGCTATATTTCAACTACCAAACGCTCGACTGGTTGAGGCTTTTTTCACTATCAGCTTACTGATAATATTATTGCTACACAATTATCATGTCTTCATTCGTCCAGTTAAGGCGCAGAACAGTATGACGTTAAACCCCTTTTCATTTTACACAATTATTATGTATAACCAGGCACATATTAGTTTACCTATTAAAGGGGAAGACCGACGATATTCAACACGGTTTCCATAAATCTTAAATATATATTTATAAATAATCCCCTCTATACTAGCAAAAAAGTTTTTGTAAGTGAGAAATTAATTGAACCAACTATTCATCTTCCAGTTTTGATTAAAGAACAAATAATTGCTCACTCCACCTTTAAAAGAAAAGATCCAACCACGGTGCACTTTTGCTATAAAAACATAAGAGAAAAAACTGTCTTACCCAAAACCATAACTATGCAAACGCCATTCAATTCTTCTTATTTTGTGAAACACCAAATAATTTTCTGCGTCATAAAAGCCAGTATTCAAAACGAATCCAAAACAGCAATAAAACTGTTCTTCTCTCCATCGAATTCGTTTATTTTCACTTCGAAATAGTCACGAACGGTCATCATCATGTTGTTATTTACAATGATCAATTCAGGGGACTTGGATTTAGATATTTCGTTTGTGGACATTATATCCGTTGAATTTACGTCAACAACATGGAATTTTATACCCTTAGAAGTGAAAACAAACCTATACCCGTCATCAGTCGCCATGTTTGTTCTACTGTTTGGGCGTTATTTGTTTTTAACATAATTATTTCCATAGTTTTTTAATCGAAGTTCAGCTTTAAGACAGCTGACGACCCTACAATATTCTTATTATCTCAGCTATAATGAGAGGATGTAATTAAAGAAAAATATCAACGACAGTATGAAATTAAAAACAGATATTAAAGCGAGCATAAAATAAGTGAAACCATTCGAAAACTGCAATCTTGTGAATTTTTAATTTATAAAAGGAATATCTGTCTACAATCGGTTCAATCAGATAACAAAGATAGGAATTGACATTTTCTCAAAATGTTGCACTCTTTTTTTAATTGATTGACTTAAATATATCATTTGATTCGTATAGTCCAATAGCCTGCAGAGATTTAATTAGCATCTTGAGTACAAAGGGGCTGTTCTATTTGGTTTCAGTAGAAATTGGTTATACTGGGTCTATCTTTATTAAACTTCATTGAGCCGGTCTCTATTTGAAATCGCCTACAGGTAATCGCCTATCCTGAGGTTTACAATTGCACTTGGTACTAGACAACAGCGACGTGTGAAAGACCGCGAAACTTAATATATAATGTTTAATCACCGGGTTTATTTTTAAATTCAATCAATTTAAAATATATAATGTCTAATCATCGGGGTTTATTTCTAAATTCAAAATTCAATCAATATAAAATGTGTAATGTCTCATCATCGGAGTTTATTTATAAATGCAATGAATATAAAGAAAAGTAATGTCTAATCCTGGGTTTATTTTTAAATCCAATCAATACCAAATATGTAATATCTAATCATCGGGGTTTATTTCTAAGTCCAATCAATATAAAATATGTAATGTCTAGTCATAGGGGTTAGTTTGCAATTACAATCAATATAATATAGGGGTTAGTTTGCAATTACAATTAATATAATGTCTAATCTCAGCCATTATTTTTAAATAAAATCAATATAAAATATGTAATGTCTAATCACCGGGTTTATTTGTAAATCCCGTGAATATAAAAAAAATGTATTTACTAATCACCGGGTTTATTTTCAAATCCAATCAATATACAAAATGTAAATGTCTAATCGCAGTTCTTATTTTTAAATCGTGTATTTTAATTGAACTTGGCTGTCTTTCATTCGGTCAGCTGTTACTCGATCAATATATTCACTTTCAGCCACGGTTAACCAGTTTTTCCAATCACCAACTTTACCTGAAACAGTTAACGATGCATTATGTTAATTAGAAACCATTAACTTATGGTAGATAGTGGAGCCAGAAAAACTTCTAAAACTTATAACAGAGATTATCCGTGTGAGGTATTCACTGTGGCAGGTTTAACTCGGCAACAGTTTTATATTTATTTATTAAAAGAATTTCATTTGGCCCTGTTTTCCCTTTTTCAAGTCGTAAAAAGACTTTCGGTCGCCATGTGGTCAAGAAACATATGTGATTTAATACGTGGATCAAAAAGTGAG
Source organism: Patella depressa (assembly GCA_948474765.1). Lineage (NCBI taxonomy): Eukaryota > Metazoa > Mollusca > Gastropoda > Patellidae > Patella > Patella depressa. Next base: position 5,861,280 of record OX419720.1, read on the forward strand.
GTGGTAAGTTAGTTGTCATGGGTGTCACCTCGTGCTAAAAGTCGGCCGTTGGCTTTTCACTAATGTCAGGTTGATAATAATTCAGGAATAAAATAAATCAGAAGGCAATATTATGAAATATCCCGTATTCATATTCTAGAACTTAAAGGACAATATTTATGTCGTTTTCTCTCATCTGGTGACAGTTAATTCTTTCAATAAATTATCAGATATCCCCTCACAGTCTCATACCAACTTTTGGTCTTAAAGGATTTGTCAATGAGCAGAGATTCGCTGGTGTGTCAGTTCAGCCAGTTATATCATGTAGAAGGATAACTCGTGTTTTCCTTTTGCTTTCGGCATCTTCGTCTATTGAAACCTTTATTACTCATCTATTGTAGCAATGATCCCTGTATTAAAATTATATTTGGAATGTGTTTAACCTGTTCTATCACATATGTGTTAATGGCTTACACCAATATTGTTCTTTAAGGAGACAATAATCTGCTTCTACCTTTTCTAAAAATTGAAAGTCCCTCCTTGAACAAAGGTTTTAGAAAGTCATCTTTCACTTCATCGTTGGCTTTCTTAAGTTTATCAAAAGAGCAGGCATCTACTAAAGCCTCACCCAATTCATCAGTGACATCTCTTCCTAGAAATTTAGCCAGCTCTTTCACATGATGTAGAGAATTCTGAAGAAAATGCAATATTAGCTAATGTTTGTGTTGGTTTCGGGGAGACTATTTAAAGAGTTCGAAAGTGATGTTAATCAACAGTAGTATTCAACAGTTGATATTATTCAACATCTCATACGATATTATTGAATAGATATTATTCAACAGTTGATATTATTCAGCATTTCATACAATATTATTCAAACAGGCTGTTATAAAGCCGTTGATATCATTCAACAATATACAACTGATATTGGTAATAATTATTATGGGACAAACTCGACCAGGTTGATATATATACATAAATTGGCGGCATAATCAATCAACTGATATAATGTACGTGAAATGGGTTTTTGGATCCCATCCCAGTTTTCTACACAGACAAAGAGGGTTTGCACATGACCCGGTAATCTAAAGAGTCACATTTCACATTTCAATCTCCATCTGGCCAGTCACCTCTGGCTTAACTTTTGATTTCTGAGCGTATATGGCTTAGATGTAGGGTCGGACCCCTTCTCAACCTCATGGGCTAACCCCGAGTGCTCCGGCGTCCTTCCATAGGAAAGATCCCTACGCAGGAAAGATCCCTATGGTACAATAACGCTTGTTTGTGAGATGACCCTCGGTGAAAGCGGACGTTAAACCTTAAGAACAACAACATACCTGCTGCATGTCTTCATAAGACAGCTCAAAAAATGGATTTTCAGTTGTTTTAAGGAATCTTTCCCATTCCAGAGTATATTCATACCATAGTCCATAAAGTACTGAAAACAATTTTTAAATTCAATATTATATGTAATGGTATCAATGAAAATATTAATCATTTTATGTCTCATCACGAAAACAACAACTTTTTTGTTTATAAACATAGCAAATTCAGAAAGAGAGCCAGCGTGTATGGAAGACCAAACAGCTCTTTATTCAGTGTTCTTAGTTCTTAGTTCTAAATCCTTAGTCCTTAATTCTTACTTCTTCATTTGTTGTCGTATTGCGACATTTGTACACCAAAATTAAGATTTGTATCTAAAAATTAACTTTTGTTTCACAAATCAGACATTTGTCATATCAGATTTGTAAAATGTATTTTAATATAAGATATTTATTTTTTTTAGAAAATCAAAAAATTAGTCTATACTGTATTTACATTTCATCAGAAAAATGAAACAAAAAACAAATATCGAACAACAAATTTCAAAATACAAATCTCCAAATACAAATCTTGTGAAACATTTCTCTAAAAACATTTCTCCAAAAACATTTCTCCAAATACATTTCTCCAAAAACATATCTCGAAATTCATCTAAACGGAACATTAGAAACCAACCTGACATACAATAAGTCACCATACAATAAAGAAGAATCAAGCAAGCATACAACAAGTAAAATCGTACAATGACTGCGACTTTAATGAAATCATGTGCTTGTTATGTTTCTATACATAAATATATTGGTTGATATGATATAGCATTAAATACAATAAATTGAAAGTATTTGGATCAATGAAAGAGGACTTATCTCTTCTAAATTATGTATATGTCAGAAAATATGTATATTGTTAAAATGTATTTGGACCTTCTTAATGGTGTGCAACCCGATATCTTGTATTTTGTGTTATGGCCGGTATTTTGACGTTAAATACTCTCCCCACCCCTCATTTGTTAGTGCCAGTCAATTGTTTTTCTTTTTGCAAGTTATGTAAATATAAATTTACATTTTGTAGCAAGCATAAAAAAATACTTTCCTGTAGTATATGAACATATATTGAGAATTTCTTATTGAGATCGTTTGTTAAGATTTAAATCCCTGCCACCTCCCCTCACTTAATAAATGAAATGAAAGGAAACGGAGTTTAACGTCCTACTATTCTGCTCCGAACTGGGCCGATTGAGACGGGTATATATACAGTGGGCTATCAGGGAAATTTTGCCCGGACAGCGACACTACGGCCTACTCTTATATCGAATTCCAATTGCCAAGGGAAATTTTACGTGTATGAACTTATTCCCAGACACATTCACGAAAACATGATTTAGAAGAAGTAAAACATTCTTTCGTTTGAGCAAAGAAGGGGGGGGGGGGCTGGATGGTCTAATGAATAGCACGTACAAGCTGTACAATAAGGTCTGTCATTGAGTCAACTGGCGTGGCTTCGATGTACGTGCCGAGGAGTAGGGACGCCTGTCCAATCTCGTGGGTTTTTTCCGGGGCCTCCGGTTTCCCCCCACTGCTAAAGACCCTACGCGCAAGCCAATTATGGAAATAAAATTGAACCATGTGTTAGTTCCGAAATGACCTAGTTGTGTCGAGTGGTTGTTAAACTCCATTTCTCCCTCTCTTTGAACAAAGAGATATGTCGCCATCAGACAAAGCCTAATTTCTGAAAATAGACTACTTTCAATTTATTTTCGTTATCGAAGGCCCGGTTCGATTAGCCGTTCTACGCACGTTGTTTCACTAGAGAAATTAAATGAAATGGGTTTTAACATCCTACTGTTCTGCTCCTAAACTGGGGTAATGAAGGCGGATATGCGACATACAGTGTGCTATGAGGAAAATTTTGCCCGGGCAGCGGCGCTACGGCCTACTCTTATATCGAATTCCAACTGCCAAGGGATCGTTTTATTAGAGTCGCGGTCACCGAGCGATTGAGCTTATTGGGGGATCGTATCACAAGCGTCGCAGTCACCGAGCGATTGTTCTTATTGTACATGTGCTTATACTCGATTCCCATTATTGTATAGTGACTTATTGTATGCCAGGTTGTTCCGGTTCGATGAATTTCGAGAAATGTTTTTCGAGAAATGTATTTGGAGAAATGTTTTTAAAGAAATGTATTTAGAGAAATGTTTTTGGAGAAATATTTTGCAAGATTTGTAATTGGAGATTTGTATTTTGAAATTTGTTGTTTGATATTTACCTTTTGTTGTATTTTTCTGATGAAATGTAAATATAGACTATTTTTTGATTTTCTGAAAAAAAATAAATATCTTATATTAAAATAAATTTTACAAATCTGATATGACAAATGTTTGATTTGTGAAACAAATATTGATTTTAAGATACAAATGTTAACTTTAGTGTACAAATGTCGAAATACGACAACAAATGAAGAAGTAACTAAGAATTTAGAACTAAGAACTAAGAACACCGAATAAAGAGCTGTTTGGTCTTCCATAAGCGTGTAGTCAGTTGAATTGTTCACAAGTGGAGAGGTCGCGCAAATCATAATCGTACCGATGAAATCATTTTGTGAAAAGTAGGTAACAAAAAGTAGGTCATTGCTTAAGTAAGTGAATGCTTAAAACAGGTTTGATACACGTTAGGGGTGATAATGTAACAACGAACTTCAATCAGGTTTAGCTCACGATATAAAAGTAAAATCTGCCTATTGTTGGTCTTTCTTTGGGCCTATTAATTAGACATTAATTAACTTATTCAGACCATAATCAACTCTCGGTGTCGAGGCTAGCGTGAGATTTTTGTTGGATTGCAGTTCGATTCGCTGAAATTTTACTGATTTATTAGTAAAATTGGATAACCGAGACTACTTGTTTTCTCTTGCCGACTTTAGTAATGATAACCGAGGCTAAGCGGAGCTTCCATTCGCTTAGTTAATAGTGGATCAATTTGACTGAAATTTTCAGCAAATTGCCTTTATATTGGTTAGTTTTTAACTATTATAGTGAGAACAACCAACTTGTTATCTAATCGCCCATAATGTATCTTTAAGTTCATGCTTGGTACACGTTAAGGATGATAATGTAAGAACGAGCTTCAATCAGGTTTAGTACACGATATGGATGGATTTATTTCATTCTGGACATTTTGTATTCGGTTAGGATCTGCTTGATCCTTTGGGGTCATACATACAACCAAATAAAATTAATTTGTCTAGTCTAGTATCGTTTATTCAGGAAGAGGTCAATAAAATCACTTAAATTGCCAAGGTAACCAATTTCTTTTTCTGCCCCGGTGTAATGCCAAAACAAAGAAATTAATATGTCTTTAGGATTACGATTTACAAAAATTATTTTGGTTTTCTTTTCAAACATCTGTTTAGGTAAATGTTGCGGCCATAAATGGGAATTAAGGACTCGTGGTGATGGCTCAGAATCAATACTCTCGATTTTGGCGGCTTCAATCATCTGTTTCTCTTTTATGTCTTTGTGATATTCAGTCTTTTGTGCTCTCAACATCTGAACTACTTCCCAGATCCAATGGGTACCTGAAGGTAATAATACAATAACGTTGGTACGTACTCTATTAGACCTTGGCAGGCCCACATTTTATAAAGAACAACCATGTGGGTCTAGCCTAAACTGACAAGTGACCCATGATCATGTGGATCTGCCGTGAAAGCATTAGTAATCCGCAAACATGTGGATCTATCGTTACACTGTAATATTAGTTATTGTTCTTCCATACGTATATATTTGTTATAGTTTATCACTGAGTCAGAATGTTGATTATTAATGATATTACGGTTAGTCCGCATGATTAAGAATCACTACTGATTTACGGTAGATCCACATGATTAAGGACCAGGACCACCATTAGAGACGCGGCTTCTTTTATTCTTAGACAACTTATGGACGGCATGGTTTCATCACTATTCACGCTCCCCGTCTAACGTATTTATATACAATCCACTTTGGCGGTCTGCACATTGATTGAAAATTTCATAGCCTCTACGTTTAACGAAAGAAAGTTAACGGGCTTACCTGCTTTTGGATAAGCACATATAATAACATCATCATCTCTTATGGTCATTTCTCTGACCTTCTTCAAATGTGTTGGAGTTGAGTTGCCTATAAATGATTCTGGAAATATTGGTAACGGTATCCCATCCAGTTCATAGGCTGTCAATTCATTTCCGGACTTATCCTTAATTACAATGGGTTTCCCCTCCTCAGCATTTTGATCAGTCATCTTAATTTTAGGTTTACCTGAATATTGAAACTGGAAATGAAAAAGGGTTGAGCATCAGTATGTTACTTTGATACTGAGATACGAAATGGAATAAAGTTGATCTCTGCCTTCAATTGCTAATATTTGAAGTAACGTCAATATTATACGAGGCTATTGGGATAGGAAATTGAATGAAATAGGGTTTAGTATCAATATTTGACATGGATATATTTTTTCGTGGGGTTTAGCATTAATATTTTACGTGGTTATTGTGATAGGAAATGGAGTGAAGTGGGGACTAGCATCCTACCTTTCTGTATCAACGTGGCGAATGTCATCCTCGGTTACCTATTGTACTCATTCCGTTCTACTCCACTATATCCTGGGTTAATCCATAGGGTTGCCACGATTTCAAACTATCTGCCTTGGTGGATTGTGATATTTTTATCGTCCAATCCCATAAAGTGTTTCTTGGAAAGGTAATAGGCGAAGGGAGGTAACTCTCAACCAAGAATTCTCCACACATGGTGACCTCAGTCTGTGCTTGCACAATTTGCAAATATGTCATTGGGAAAAATACCTACCGCGTAGTAGAAAAAATCAGTGTCATTTACGAATTTCATGACAGAACTTTCCCTGCCATCTTTTTGTGTGCATGGCAATTCTTTTATATTAAATCTTTTACAAACTTTCTCATAATTGATCAAACAAGCCGCCACATTGTTTGTAAACAATGTAGTTCTGTGACGTAAAAGATGACGCTAAAGAGTCTATATAGGACTGGTTTGTAAACTGTTTTTTGATTGGTTCGTACACTCGAACTACATTCAGATAGTTTGAAATCGTGGAAACCCGATGGATTAACCCAGGGTATAGTGGAGTAGAACGGAATGAATACAATAGGCAACCGAGTATGGGCGAATGTAAACGGGAATAGGCCATGCAATGTGCTACTCGGCAACTTTTTTACTGTTGGCGACCATGCAACCTACTATGGAAGACCATTGGGGTCAATCAAATGATACAATAAATATTATTCTTATTGTCACGCTATTGCGAGATGATTATGTCGTAATTGGAGTAAATTTTAGCATGTGTTATAAGCCTTTCCAAATTTGGTGGACAAGGCCATGCAATTGATAAAGTATGAGAATAATGAGTGGTATTTATTACGGCATGAAAATAATATTAATGAAAGAATGTATTTATTATTTTTTTAAATTTATTTTAAAGGGGCTGTTCTCACTATTATATTTCAAATATAGATAATTCGAAATTCATATATTAAATATTTCAATTCATTCATTTTGAACAAAGTTATCAATGGTTGTAGTTTTGATAAGATGTGTGCATTGACCACGTCACACTGGTCATTCCAGGTTTAGCCTCGCTTCTCCATTTTTAGATTAAATTATGAAATGGCCAAACCGTTGTCCGAGGTTTGCCGAGTGAAATTATGGCCTACACAAGTTTCCATACAGTTCGCGAGCACCCGTATAAGACATCAAAGCTCACAAATTAGGTTGGCGTTATAAAACGGTAATAAGTCTCCTTTTAGAGTAAATAAACATGCATTTCGATGATGAAACTAACCTCCGATGCCTACAACCTCACTATCTTTGTAAATATTGGTAAAGTGCATATAAATTAACTCCAGGTCAAACGTTGAATTCACATCCCTCGATGTGCGATATCAGGGTTATATGGTTAAAATGTAGGTCTTTTATCTATCGGTTGACTGTGGCTGCTGTAGTGTTATGGTGGCTGGTAGTGGCCAAGTAAAAACTGTCGGTTTGAATAGGTAATGGTTATATAAGCAATTTCGACTGAAACCGAATAGAGAAAGAAGCAATGTAGTCAATACCCATTTAAACGGAATAGAGACGGCCCAATATAATCAGTAATGTATCTATTGAAACCGAATAGGACACCATAACACTGCCTGATTCACCTATAAGCTTCATCTAAGGTCATCAAGCCGGGGTGTATAAGCTTTTTCTAAGATGCATAGCAGTGTTAAACACCCGTCAACAATTGTTTGTAAAACACGTTTATCTTCCTGGATTCGTCAAGTTGGAGGATTGAGGTGGGGCTAAGAGGAATAGCATAGACATAAGACATGGGCTTAATTCCTCGTTCACTGCTTTTTGGTCTTCAATAATTCTGTTGATACAGAAACGTAGGATTTTACACCCCATTTGATTTCATTTCTTGTTTTTCGTAGTTGGCAGAGATAGAGTCTTGTCGTTTGGATGGGACAAAAAAAAGTCCAATGTAAATTTTTGGATACACCTCAAAGATCCCTTAACAGTTTGAAATCGAAATAAGAGTAGGTCACAACGCTGATATCGGGGCAAAATGTCCATCACTATGGGGGGTGGGTGGTCGAATGTTTAGCGTGTGCGCGTTGTATCATACGGCCTGCCATGGCGTCAACTGGTACGTAGGGATCTTTAGCAGTGGGAGAAAACCGGAGGACCCGGGGAAAACCCACGAGGTTGGACAGGCGATCCTACTCCTTGCCACGTATAACCGGGGATTCGAAACCACGCCACTTGACTCAATGGCAGGCTTCATGACAAAGCACACATGGTGGCTGGTAGTGGCCAAGTAAAAACTGTCGGTTTGAATAGGTAATGGTTATATAAGCAATTTCGACTGAAACCGAATAGAGAAAGAAGCAATGTAGTCAATACCCATTTAAACGGAATAGAGACGGCCCAATATAATCAGTAATGTATCTATTGAAACCGAATAGGACACCATAACACTGCCTGATTCACCTATAAGCTTTTTCGTAGTTGGCAGAGATAGAGTCTTGTCGTTTGGATGGGACAAAAAAAAGTCCAATGTAAATTTTTGGATACACCTCAAAGATCCCTTAACAGTTTGAAATCGAAATAAGAGTAGGTCACAACGCTGATATCGGGGCAAAATGTCCATCACTATGGGGGGTGGGTGGTCGAATGTTTAGCGTGTGCGCGTTGTATCATACGGCCTGCCATGGCGTCAACTGGTACGTAGGGATCTTTAGCAGTGGGAGAAAACCGGAGGACCCGGGGAAAACCCACGAGGTTGGACAGGCGATCCTACTCCTTGCCACGTATAACCGGGGATTCGAAACCACGCCACTTGACTCAATGGCAGGCTTCATGACAAAGCACACATGGTGGCTGGTAGTGGCCAAGTAAAAACTGTCGGTTTGAATAGGTAATGGTTATATAAGCAATTTCGACTGAAACCGAATAGAGAAAGAAGCAATGTAGTCAATACCCATTTAAACGGAATAGAGACGGCCCAATATAATCAGTAATGTATCTATTGAAACCGAATAGGACACCATAACACTGCCTGATTCACCTATAAGCTTTTTCGTAGTTGGCAGAGATAGAGTCTTGTCGTTTGGATGGGACAAAAAAAAGTCCAATGTAAATTTTTGGATACACCTCAAAGATCCCTTAACAGTTTGAAATCGAAATAAGAGTAGGTCACAACGCTGATATCGGGGCAAAATGTCCATCACTATGGGGGTGGGTGGTCGAATGTTTAGCGTGTGCGCGTTGTATCATACGGCCTGCCATGGCGTCAACTGGTACGTAGGGATCTTTAGCAGTGGGAGAAAACCGGAGGACCCGGGGAAAACCCACGAGGTTGGACAGGCGATCCTACTCCTTGCCACGTATAACCGGGGATTCGAAACCACGCCACTTGACTCAATGGCAGGCTTCATGACAAAGCACACATGGTGGCTGGTAGTGGCCAATAGACAAAGCACACACGCCCACCCCCTCCCCGAAAATTACTGTATATTGTCTGTCGTGTACACCGGTTTGTCTTCTGTCTGTTTGTTTACATGTTGCGCCATCATCATGCACTTGTTATTAATCGTGGTACTGAATCGTCTAGGAAGTAAGGGAAAATACTAATTTTTACTAAGTCTGGTGTTTATTGTGGTCACTGATATATACTGCGAGTCATGAAATAAGAGGCAATACTTTTTTTTTTTTTATTAAATCTGACGTTTATTATGGTTACTTATATATATAGTGCGTGAAAGTCATGTAATAAAATTCAATGTATGATAAAACAATCAATAATATAGACTAAACAAAGATAAACAAAATGCGCTTTATATAATAAAGTCAATGTGTTTCATGTACTTATTTATGTAATAAAAATAAAATAAAATCAAGTACGAACAATCTAAACCACAAGACAGAATTCGAAGTCCTAAAAGACGTTACAGGCAAAATAGTGTAATCAGCAAATGGACTGCTGCCCGTGTACAAATACACGACAAACAGTGGTAACAGGTGCCCGGAAGAGTAAGCTAATGTGTTTCATGTAATATAACTAATTAATATAGTTAATGGTCTTCGTGTAATATATCTAATTTTCTATATGTAATATAGCTCAGATTCTTTAAGTAATATAGCTAATGTTCTATATGTACTATAGCTCATGTGCTTTATGTAATATAGCTAATGTTTTTTGTGTAATCATAGAACTGTACTAGAAAGGAAGTCTGACTGGTGGTTTATGTTATTCATCGCATGCGCGAAGTCTCAGAACCTAAGTTACTTCCGGTTAAACAAAACCCTGAAGAAATGCGTATGGAGTCCTGTGAGCTTCGGAATAAAATAAGAAAAAAACATCGTCTGCACAACTTCCAATTACCAAGATATATCCGAAATTAATGTTTAACCATGTGTAAGTTATTTTGTATCAATACGGTTAGTTGTCAGTACATGTTTCGTTCGTATAAAAATTAAAATGATACTACGGTACCCAGCCGACACAGGCCTACAACAATAACACTAACACATAAAAAGTATGATAAGTTATTGAATAATCATTTTCAGTGAGAATGCGCCAAGGACGCATTCTATTGTATTATAAAACCTCAATTTGTTTCTATTCGATATAATAATATTTCGTCAAACGTAATAAAAACTATGCAGCTAGTCTAGAATCTACAATTTTCTAATTATATAGGCCTGTATACATGAAGGCCTATAGTCATGTTTTATCTTTACTTTAGGCCTACGTTTTTTTTTTGGTGTATCAATATTCATTACTTCAAGGTGTCTTCATAGCCCCCCCCCCCCCTCAAAAAAAGTAAGTTAATAGCTAAAATTTCCCTTTTAGTTTTAGATTGTAAGAAAAACTGTTTTGATAATTAGATATACCGTATACGTCTTTACGTGTATAAATAAATAAAAAATCTGTCTTTATCAATTAAAGATGTAGGAAAAATCAAATAATATCCTAAGGAAATTTTCTATAAAATTTAGACTTTAATGAATGGTCTCAGCATTTTGTCAAATTCAAATGTGCTATCAGTATTTTAAAACAATATGTTTGCACACTGAAATTTCAAGGTAAACTTTTAAAAAAAAATCATTTGAATGGATGTTCTGTTTCTAAGCCCTCATTTAATATTGAAAACATTATATGTGTAGGTGAAAAATACCGATCGCTATCAAGTACAGCACATAGGCCATTCACTGTATTATAGACCTTAGGGAATCGATTTTCAGGTCACCCAACGAAAAAAAATGACCCGAAATTTTAAAAGCGTTAAGTGTCCGGATAAGCAACTTAGCCATTCTTAGTCAAAACAACTCAATTTTTTTTAGCTCAAATTTTGAGACAAGGTATATACACCATTGCTCTATATTTTTACGTTGAAATTTCATAGGTACCCAGACCTTTATTTTTCCGACTATGTTCAAATTAGGATAATTCTTTTAAATATTGGTCGTATTGACATTATAAAATTTGCATGAATGTAAATCTAAATGTCAGATAGTGTCATGTTTTTTTCCATTCTTACACCATATTTATTTAATGATACATAATTATTGGATCTGAAAACTGTCTGTTAGGATTATGTTGAAAATATTATTATTAATACCCCTTTAAACTCCTCAATTTCTTTATGAAAATGTTAATACCAGTTACCCTGTACTTTCTTTCTTTTGTAGGCCTCTGAATATAAGATAAGCTCTTCACTGCTACAACCTTCCATAAATAATAAAGTGTGAAAAATACTTTGTCAGTAATTTCGGAAGAGGGCCTGGCAAGGACATTGTCTATTCGATTCGTTGGAGTACATGTAAAAGAATCCTTGACAATTTCCGAAATAAGAGTAGGTAATTAATTAGTCTGCTGTCTGGACAAAATTTACTTCATAGCACACTGTATGACAAACACTTGTCATTATTTGCCAAACCATGCAGAAAAATAGGAGATAAACCTCCATCTGTTAAAATATGCAGCCTCTATCGTGTTCAGAAAAAACTGATCCTCTATTGCTATTCAGAGGTTTTCAGGTTATTTTTTTTAATGTCTGTAATTGTTAAAATAAATAAAGGGGTTCTTTTTTTTATGTATCTTATTGTTGTTGAAATATTTGTTAGTAATATTCTTCTAACAAGAAAAGACCCCTGTACATACGTACTTCAAAATTGGGGGGTTGGGATAGTATCGAGTGCTGTGCATCAACCTCTTCTGGCCGGTCACCTCTGGCTTGCTGTTGTGATTTCGATCCCTGGTGTGAGCGTATGTGGCTTCGAGATAGGGGCGCCTTCTCAAATTCATGGGTTACTCCCACACGAAAGACACCTGCGTGTGCGCTTTGATAATAACAATGCAAAATAAGACTTGTCTACTATATCACCTTCGGTGGAAGTTGTCGTTTAACTCTTAAGAACAACAGTTCAAAATTGAAGAAGCATGGACAGGAAGATGCTGTCCGGGCAAAATTCTCCTTCCTTGGATTTTGCAAATAGTCATAGAATAAAGACTACCATATGTTATCGTAACGAAATACTGAAGGATTGCATGTGTTGACAAGATAATGTTAAAAGTGTTAAAACCCAATTCCATATAGTTCAAAATTGAAGAAGCATGGACAGACAGATGCTGTCCAGGCAAAACTCTCCTTCCGTTTTTTCATTGAAAATTGTTTTGAAGAATCAGTTTGTTTACAAAATTATGATGCCAATGTGTACCAATGAGCTTGTGTTTTTTGTCCCATCTAAACAACTAGACACTGTTCTTTGCCACGTTGTCCCTCCTACACTACCGACTGGGAGAAACCATGCTGCAAAATGCTGAAGAACTTTATTGAATAACACCAGCATACATAATCCTTATATATTCAGATTGGTATTTTTTTTCTTTGGAAAAAATTATAATGAATCAATTTGAATTAAAAAGATTAAGTATGAAGACAATGATTCTAATATCAAGATTTTTATTTTTGCTACGAAAATATTTTAAGTGCATCTTTTCTTTTGTGTGAAAATAGATTTGAAGAATGAGTTTGGTTACAAAAATATACATGATATTTACATCCTTAAATAATGGACCCAAAACAAAAAAGTAGTTTTATTTTTACAAGAAATTCTGTAGATCGATAAAATATAAAAAAATATTTATAAACGAAAATATTTTAAGTGCATCTTTTTTTTTCTCTGTGAAAATAAATTTAAAGAATCAGCTTGGTTACAAAAATACACATGATATTTACATAACATCCTTAAATAATGGACCCAAAACAAAACAATTCAAGAAAATCTGTAGATCGATAAAATATAAAAAATGAAGTAAAAAAATACGGTATTCATGTTATTATTAACTTCATAAATATAGGAAAGTTGTCTCAAAATTTCCAGTCGCTATTTCAAAATTATTACAAAATAATAACAAAAACATCAAATATCAGTTCACGCATGCATAGGCTTTGCAATCTACTGCTATATGGCCCATATATGGGATCTATATTTAAGTACTTTTTAAAAATATAAATACCGAAGTAAAAAATACGGTCTTCGTGTTATTATTAGCTTCGTAAATATAGGAACGTTGTCTCAAAATTTCCAGTCGCTATCTCAATTACAATTATTACAAATTAATAACATTAATATCAGCTCACACGACTCCGCTTCATTATAAACAATAGCAAAGCCTTCGACCGGAAGTAACTTGGGTTCTGTGGACTTCGCGCATGCGATGAACAACATAATTCATCGTCCAATGACAGATACTGCAGGGTCAGTTATCCATTATTATACGATCTATGGTGTAATAAACTTCATGTTCTTTATGTAATATAGCTAATGTTCTTTGTGTAATAAAGTTCATGTTCTTTATGTAATATAGCTAACGTTATTTGTGTAATAAAGTTGATGAGCTTTATGTAATATAGCTAATGTTCTTTGTGTAATAAAGTTGATGTGCTTTGTGTAATATAGCTAATGTTCTTTGTGTAATAAAGTTGACGTGCTTTATGTAATATAGCTAACGTTATGTGTGTAATAAAGTTGATATGCTTTGTGTAATATAGCTAACGTTCTTTGTATAATGAATATAACTGCAACGATGACCATACTTGGCAATTTCCTTTCTTTGACTCTGTGATTGCTGTTGTTAGTATTTTCCATCGGTTCGTTCTGTTATCTCCCCTGTTACAACAGCGTCTCCAAACAAAGTCGGCTATCAGATGCGACAAAAAAAAACACCCCAAAACACCCATAGTTGGAATTCAATATAAAAGTTGGCCGTAGCGCTGCTGACCGGGCAAAATGTCCCTCATAGCACACTATATGGCATATGTCTGTCTTCCATTAGCCAGGTTAGGTTGGACGTTAAAGCCTGGTTCATTTCATTTCATTGACTAGTGATAAACCTGTACAATGTAATGAAATCTATTCCTAATACAAACACAATACAAACAGACAGCACTGCCACCTAAATAAACAACTGATGGCCTATCATCAACTAGGCTAATATATCGTTGTTTTTTATTAATCAGAACTGTTTTGTCGATTCGAAGAATTTTTTTTATTTTTTGTATGTTTTCCTCTACCTCAAATCTATCCGAATAATTCAATACGCGTTGAAAACAAGCACAGTGACATAGGCCGTTGGATATTCCATTTATGATCGAAGAATTTAAATCACCTGCTGTATTTTCGGTCACCGTATTCAATGGTTGTATATTTGGTGAAAACGTAAGCAGTCTCTGTGATGACATGAATGGTGTATGCGTAGTTCGTGACTGGTTTAACGACGTAGACATGTTTGTTGTTGTTTCGAGTTCAGGAGTTCGTGGGTCAATTAACGTCGTATCTATTGTTGATTCTGGTTCGGTAGTTCGGGAATCATTTAACGCCGATATCGCACCTGTTGTTGTTTCAGGTTCGGAAGTTCGGGATTCAGTTAACATCACATCTGTTGTTGTTTCAGGTTCGGGAGTTCCGGATTCAGTTTGCGAATCAGTTAACGTCGACGTCGCATCTGTTGTTGATCCTGGTTCGGGAGTTCGGTAATCATTTAACGTCGACGCCGCACCTGTGGTTGTTTCTGGTTCGGGAGTTCGGAAATTATTTAATGTTGTTGTTTCGGGTTCGGGAGTTTGGGATTCAGTTTGGAAATCATTTAACGTCGACGTCGCATCTGTGGTTGTTTCTGATTCGGGAGTTCGTGACTGGTTTAACGTCGTAGACATGTTTGTTGTTTCTGGTTTGTGAATTCGGAAATCAGATAAAGTCGTATCTGTCGTTGATTCTGGTTCCGGAGTTTGTGACTCACTTAACGACATCTCATCTGCTGTTGTTTCTGGTTCGGGAGTTCGTGATTCAGTTAACGTCGGGGACATGTCTGTTGCTGTTTCGGGGTCGGGAGTTGTAGATATAACTTCGTCTAAAAAGATATAAATTATCCCTTAAGCAGTATTTAGTAATCGATAGACACATTAACGAAACATATTTTTTACATATTTTTATGGGACACAATCATTACATAAGCATGGCGTTTCGACAAGTGCTGTTTTACCGTTATCAAGCATATGACATGAAAATGGTTCGTTGATTCACTGGGATTAACGTCCGTCTCCGCTGATGTGACATCACAGAGACACGTAAGAGTATCCACTGTTAAACACTTTATAAATATTAAGTTAAAGCTGAGCCATTTATGTAATATAACTAATTTCTTTATGGACTAAAGCTGGCGTCCTTTATGTAATGATGCGCATTATATAATAAAGTCAATGTGTTTCATGTAATGTTCTTCATGTAATATAGTTAATATTCTTCATGTAATATAGTTAATGTGTTACATGTAATATAGCTATTTATTTATGTAATAAAGCTAATTTCGTTGTGCAATAGTGCTATTTGGGTTATATAGCTAATGTGTTTCATGTAATATAGTTAATGTGTTTCATGTACTATAACTAATGTGTTTTATGTAATATAGCTAATGTGTTATACAGCTGATGTGTTTTGAGTTATAAGGATAGCCGTAATGATAATGATATTAAGTGTGTGTACTTACAATTTTCTTTATTTGACTCTGTGATTAGAGAGAGAGAGAGAGAGAGAGAGAGAGAGAGAGAGAGAGAGAGAGAGAGAGAGCGAGAGAGAGAGAGAGAGAGAGAGAGAGAGAGAGAGAGAGAGAGAGAGAGAGAGAGAGAGAAATGGGGTTTAATGTCAACTCGACACAAACTAGGTCATTTCGGGACTAACATATGGTTTAATTCGCTTGCGTGTAGGAGTCTTTAGCAGTGGGAGGAAACCGGAGTACCCGGGGAAAACCCACGAGTAGACCATGATACCGCTGTCTGGGCAAAATGTCCCTCATGGCACACTATATGGCATATGTCTGTCTTCCATTAGCCAGATTAGGTACAGATCAGTTGGACGATAAACTGTTTCATTTCATTTTATTGACTAGTGATAAAACTATACAATGTAATGAAATCTATTCCTAATATAAACACAATAGGTATTATAAACAAACAGACAGCACTGCCACCTAAATAAACAACCGATGGTCTATCATCAACTAGGCTAATATATCGTTGTTTTTTATTAATCAGAACTGTTTTGTCGATTCGAAGAATTTTTTTTATTTTTTGTATGTTTTCCTCTACCTCAAATCTATCTGAATAATTCAATACGCGTTGAAAACATGCACAATAACATAGCTCGTTGGATATTCCATTTAGGATCGAAGAATTTAAATCACCTGCTGTATTATCGGTCACCGTATTCAACGGTTGTTCATTTGGTGAAAACGTAAGCAGTCTTTGTGATGACGTGAATGGTGTATGCGTAGTTCGTGACCGGTTTAACAACGTAGACATGTTTGTTGTTTCTAGTTCGTGAATTCGGAAATCAGATAAAGTCGTATCTGTCGTTGATTCTGGTTCCGGAGTTTGTGACTCACTTAACGACATCGCATTTGCTGTTGTTTCTGGTTCGGAAGTTCGTGACTGACTTAACGACATCGCATCGGCTGTTGTTTCTGGTTCCGGAGTTTGTGACTCACTTAACGACATCGCATTTGTTGTTGTTTCTGGTTCGGGAGTTGTAGATATAACTTCGTCTAAAACAGATACAGATTAACCATTAAGCACCATTTAATAGTTGAGAAACATATTAACAGAACACATTATCAGGCGCGGATCCAGAAGGGGGGGGGGGGGTCCAGGGTGTCCGCCCCCCCCCCCCCCCCCCCCCCCACCGCTCGGGCTTGAAAATTTTTATGTGATTTTATTGGCGATTTTTAGACCTGTAAATATTGAATCTAATTTACCATATTTTTCTGGGGGAGGGCCCCCAAACCCTCTGTTAATTGGTTGAGCGCCTTTGGTGCTGGTGGCGGTGGGCAAATTAGTTAAGCAATTATCAAACCTAGACCCCCCCCTGCAAAAAATCCTGAATCGGCGCCTGATTATATAATCATTGATTTTATTATATAAGCACGATGTTTCGACATCCGAGGAGCATAACGTCTGCTTCTGCTGATGGTGATAGCACAGAGAAAAGCACACATTGATCAGTAGTGTAAATTCGCTAGGCTGCTGATAAACACTTTACAACACAAACAAGAAAAAACCCAGGAATAATCCAAGCACAACACAATTGATAAGGAAACAATGATCATTGGGTTGGTGGGGGTGGGGGGTTACCTAGACTGACCTTGACGTCAATTTCCATCGCAAATATGGAATAGACGTCTCTAATTTGGTCTATTAACCATATGTCATAAACTGGGAATTCGATGGATATTTTGACAATGGTAAGGATTTTACCAAAATATCACTGGTTCTTTTTTACATATGTCGCCCGCTTTTATTTAACTCTAGAAAGAGTGACCCAACAGTTCTTCTAAGACTCAAGTCTTACATTAACTTCTTACTTTTCTGCAGCAACGGCTATGTGGGCAATTTTGTCCTGGCACCGGCGTTTTGATCCGCTGTTTGTCGACTTCACAAACAGTCAAAAGTTCCTTTACGCGCACGATACCGTGTATTCTTCTATCCGAACAAGGCCTAGCTGACCGATCACCTCTGGTTCGCAGTTGTGGTTGCGATTCCTGGTGTGTGCGTATGTGACTCGACTGGGCTAATGAAGACGGATGGTGGACGATGGGACGTGAGCTTGTCTTAATAAGATGGAGGGTGGAACTTGAGCGTTAGATCCTAAGGTTTACGTGCAAACAAATTATTGAAAGAAAATTGAACCACATGCTAGTCTCAAAATGGCCTAGTTTTAGTTGAGTGAACCCCAATTCACTCTATAATCATGTATATTCTCATTTCATTCCATGATAACGATATTCAGGGGGGCGGATTGGGCCATCGGGCGATCCGCGTTCAGTAAAAGGGGCTGCTCCGACACGGGAGCCAGGGCCGGTTTCCGACCCCAATCCGCCCCTGACGATATTGCTACTGTACAATATCGTGACTGTATGTAGAACGGGGTAATCGCTGATGAAAAAAAAATAATGGGTTGTTCTACTTACCACAGGATAAAATAATAAAATACCATTGCTCGTCATTATTCAAACTATAACATGTCAAAGAGAGATAACTCTTGTCATCACAGAGATAATCCATTTGTACTGTAAGTTTTAACGAAGGTAGGTGTATGGATGCTGGTCCCTTCTTTCCTATTATAAACTGCCAACAGTCATCGTAGACATAGACACTGGTTTGGGTATAAACTTGGTCTCTATTCAACTGTATCACGTTTAAATTGGAGTAGTAAGCTATAAAGAGATATAAGATGCACGATGCACTATGTACGAAATGAAATGAAATGGAGTTTAACGTCCAACTGGTCTGCTACCACTGGGCTAATGAAGACGGGTATACGCCATACAGTGTGCTGTGAAGGAAGTTTTCCTCAGGTAGCGATACTGTGGCCTACACTTACATCGAATTTCAACTGCCAAGGGATCTTTTACATTCCATCCGAATGACTAGAGTGGTGTCCTTACCAGGCCCTCCGTACTGTACCACTGACAAAGGGAGACCACGTCGGAAATCCCGTTGATCTTTCTCGGCCAGCGCAAGGATCGAACACCGAACCCCAGGATAGCAAGCCCAATGTACGATAAAATGTGTCTGTTGCAACTTTCTCCGTTATGCCTTTTAACTTTTCTCCAGATCATCCAAAGTTTGGATAAACGAGACTTTGATAATTGCGACTCTCTTGTCACGATTTTGGAGTGAAATATTGCCAGGGCAGCGGCAAACTGGCGTCTAACAGCACCCCTAGCGAGCCCAGGGATAATGGTAGTATTAGATAATGTTAAGCAAATTAATGGAAACCCCAACCATGTAAAGGAGCCAAATCTTTTTATGATAAGATCACAACATCAATGTTGATTTAAATTGACAAATAATGTTTTTATTCGATGTCGAACACTTTGGATTATATTGAGTTAGAGACTTAGCGACTTTAAGATATGGTGTTTGCTAGAAATATACATATTTTTGTTTTCCTTTTGCAACACAATATGCGAATTGGAGCGAGTTTGGATACATGTGAACCTGGCCGCGTATCTCAAAACGTAAGATGTGGTAGTATACAATACCGTTTAGCATATATACTTGGCGCAAATACTGGAAATCCGTACCAAAATTTGTTAATCATAACCAAAATTTGTTAATCATTAATTAGAGAGTGAGGAAGAGAGAGAAACACTTGGGTTTAATGTCTACTCGACACAAACTATATCATGTCGGGACTAACACATGGTTCAATTTTAAATCAATTATTCGCTTGCGCGTGGGGGTCTTTCGCACTGGGAGGAAACCCCGGAACCCCCCAGATAGGACAGGCGACTCTACTCCTTGTCACGTACAACTGGGGAATCGAAACCACGCCAATTGACTAAAAAAATAACTCAGGACTTACGGCATTGAGGGATAGAACAATGTTCATAATCTGTGGTAGCTGATGTACTTGTAAAACACCATGGTTGTGTTTGAGATCGTCCTGGATTGCGACAATAACTGTTGTAATTCCTTGTGAAGCCCTTGTAGAATGGTTCCATTCCGTTCATCTCCGCAGACCATTGGATACATGGTCTACCACTGATGGTTGTTGACCTATAACCTAGATAATCACTTCCGTCGGATTCTCTTTTACACATCCGTTCTAAAAGCAAAACAATGAGATATGCTAATTGTTGTATAGGTCGGTTGGGAAGGGGGGGGGGTATTTCCGGAGTCTAAAAAAGTCAAAATGGCCGCTTTATGTAAATGAGAATTTTAAGGAATGGGGTTTAACGTCCCACTGTTCTGTCCGGGCAGCGGCACTATGGCTTACTACCAAAGAATCGTTTACGTGAACGTCAAAGTATACATGGGTCCTCGGTTTTTGCGTTTCATCCGAACGACTAGACAGCTATCCTTTCCAGACCCTCCACCCTGCATCACTGATAAGGGGTAACCACGCCGGAAAATCTCCATGCTAGGTTTGAACACGCGACCTTCCGACTAGCGAGCCAGCGTCTTACCACTTACCCACCGTGGTTCCTAAATGAAATTGAATCGGGGCAGTGACAGGTAGTGGGATTTCAGAAACTCAATTCCCCCATGGCTTAATCAAAGATTACTTACTACATGGTAGTATCGGACAATATTCCCAGTCAGCAGTCGAAACATCTATATAACACCAGGGAGCCGGTCTCATGCCATTTGGGTTTCTACAATGGTTACCTACATCAATCATATTGAAATCAGGAAACTCCTCGATGTCATGTAATGTGCCCATGTCCTGCCATGGTATGCATGTTTTACCACTGGTTGTTATAGCAACATGTCCCTTATAATCACGTCCATTCGACTTCTCTAAGCATTCAAATACTGTAATATAGACATTCAATATTGTAATATAGACATTCAAATACTGAAATATAGACATTCAAATATTGTAATATAGACATTCAAATACTGCAATGTAGACATTCAAATACTGCAAAATAGACATTCAAATGCTGTAATATAGACATTCAAATATTGTAATATAGACATTCAAATGCTGTAGGAGAGAGAGAGAGAGAGAGAGAGAGAGAGAGAGAGAGAGATGGGGTTTAACGTCCACTCGACACAAACTAGGTCATTTCGGGACTAACATGTTTTTTTAAATTTTATTTCAATAATTCGCTTGCACGTAGTGGTCTTTAGCAGTGGGAGGAACCCGAAGTGCCCGGAGGAAACCCACGAGGTTGAGAAGGCGCCCCTATCTCCATGCCACATACGCTCACACCAGGGCTCGAAAACACAGCCGCAAGCCAGAGGTGACCGGCCAGCTAGAGGTCGAAGCGCGGCACTCTAGACCACTAGGTCATCCCAACCCCCCGTAATATGTAGAAACCTGCATAATATAATACACATAATATAATATACATAATATAATATATTACACATACATACATTCAACTCGTATATCACACACACGAACATTCATTAGATAGAGTACTACATGTATTTAAAAAAAACAAACATTTCCATGATAGTGAAAATGACAAAGTTGATGTCATATACTGTTTTTCTAACATCATTTTGGAGGCGACACAAAATATACACAGGCGAATTATAACAAAGAGAATACTATACAGTCATCTTGATATATAAAAATCAGAATTCGCCCTGGGGACCATTTTCTAGGTATTGGTGAGTACTCTGTGCTGTGGGATTTAAATCATCGATACAACATATTTAATAGAAATATACAAATAGAATATTATACACTTAACGAAAATATACAAAGAGAATAATAAAGAGGCATCTTGATAATAAAAATAAATAAATGTTACTTTGAGAAATCTTGTATTTAATTTAGATCAAAGACATACAGATTTAATAATCTTAATAGAATGTTCCGAAAGAAAATTGTACTAAGTTAAACTTGCATTATGCAGGTCTTTTTCGAGACGTTAAATATTGTGTAAACTATTAATGAGTCATTCTTTAAAGCGGTAATTTCATATTTTTAAGTTATATTTTAAAAATATATTAAAATAAAGCCTTAAAATAGATTGTATCTATACAGTCCTAGGGCCTATTTCACAAAATTTTAACTAAGATAAGATCTGAATTTTAGTTATTTGATTGGACAATAATAGATTGATTTTAGTTCTTAGCCAATCAAAATTGAAGTATCCGCTAAAATTTGGGTTTTATCTTTAGTTAAAATTTCGTGAAACAGGGCCCAGCCTTGTAGAAGAATTATCCTGTTAATCCTATAATTCACTATTGCCAGTTGAGAAATTAGCAAAAATGTAATTTTAAACTTCAAATTCAAACGTTTGAAGATAGCTAATGCATGGGGGCAATAGAAAAAAGGGGGAGGGGGCAATTGTGTTATTATTTCCGGTGTGAAATAATGCTTATGATCGTATAATAGTGAGCTGACAACATATTGAGCAAAAGAGAACGAAATAATTATGTTTTAACTTTCTTAGAAAATATGAAATTCTCGCTTTAACACGACAAGACCATCATAAACTCTCGATGCCATTTGATGGGTCCGATTTTGAATAGATTTGAATCCGATCTGCTGTGCAACGACAGTTGATGATTAACCGTAACAATGGATAATCGAAATTTTGTTTATTATCATAACAACTGTAACATTGACAACCGGGACTACAGTGTTATTAAGATGGGAATTTCGCGGCTCAGGAGGAAGTACTTTGACTAAAATTTTCAGCATTTTCCCTTTACATTATCTAGCTTTCAATTATTATAGCGAGAACTGTCATCTCTTTATCTTATCTCCCAATATATACATGTATAGCAAGAGAAAAGTCATCTAGAGGAATAAAACATAAAAATAAGTTAGTAAATCCGCCCTGAGTACCATTTTGTCTACATAGAGATTAAATCAAATGAAATGAAATGGG
Organism: Patella depressa; assembly: GCA_948474765.1. Classification (NCBI taxonomy): domain Eukaryota; kingdom Metazoa; phylum Mollusca; class Gastropoda; family Patellidae; genus Patella; species Patella depressa. The sequence goes on from OX419720.1 coordinate 5,884,058, forward strand.
GTTTAACGTCCTACTGTTTTGCATCTAACCTGTGCTAATGGAAGACGGGCATACGCCATACAGTATTCTATGGGGGAAATTTTGCCCGAGCAGCGGCGCTACGGCCTACTCTTATATCGAATTCCAACTGCCAAGGATCTTTTACGTGCACTCCAATGTGTACACGGGACCTCGGTTTTTCGTCCCATCCGAACGACTAGGTAGCTGTCCTTATCAGGCCCTCCTTCTGTATCACTGACAAGGGGAAATAACGCCGGAAAATCGAGATGAACTTTCTCGGCCAATGCAGGGATCGAACACCCGACCTCCAGGCTACCGAACCAGCGCCTTATCCACTTAGCCACCATGCCAGCCCCCTCCCCTCGAGATTAGATCAAAGTAATATCAGATTTAATTGTCTTGAAGAAAATATACCCACTTGAAATAAAATAAAGACAATACTATAAAATATACAGTTATATCAATAAATAATACGTCAGATTTTGTAAAATTCGCTCTATACAACATTTTTTTCTAAAAACTGAGAAATGTGTGAGATTTATATCAAAGGCATAACAGATTTAATTACGTGTTTAAAGAAACTCTACAAGGAGAATAATGTAGTATATACAGTCATCCAAATACATATATCAGGATAAGTAACATTCTCACTGGGCAGTATATTTGTTGGTATTTCGATGAACTAAATTGTTTATGTGTAACGTTAAAGAGACAGTCCGGGGTTTAAACGTTAATCTGAATATTTCTAAAATTCAACACGGCTAATGATCGTAGATTACCCTTAAAGCGCATTTCATTCACATCTTTACACATTCCCTTAATCACACACAGTTTAGTTGATCTAAATCAGTGGTTCTCAACCTTTTTTAATAACGGCGCAGGGGCGAATCCAGGATTTTCAGAAAGGGGCGGCGTGCTGCATTTAGTTGGGAGTGCGAAACCCGACCCATGATATTTGAGTGGAAAAAATGTCCACAAGGACTAATTTCAAACTAGTACTGTAAATTACGATTTCCAACCTAAACTGTTTTTGTTCTCCTTTCCCGCGAGAATATATGGAGCTCAAAATTGTTCGCCACCGCAAAAAAAGGGGTGCGTGCGCCGGGTGCGCCCCCCTCTGTATCCGCGCCTGCGGCACACCTTGAAACACATGAAAAAATAGCGGCACACCTGGCTAAATGTATATTGCAAAAAAATAATAATAATAAAGGGGGAGGGGAGGGGTCATAGACAGCACACAACCATATACACAGACTGACTTAAACTAAAACTAAATATAGAAAAACACAACTACAAATCTAGAAGACACCAGTAAATACTCAATGGGGATCATGTGGTTTTTCACTATGCCTTAGTGTGCCGTTCAAAATTGGGAAATTCGCGCCGCACACTGGTTTAGAATCGCTGATCTAAATTGTTCCCTTAACACGTTCTACAATAATAATTAAAGGCCACCGAAAAAGCTTCAATTTTTTTTTTGAAATAATGCAAGGAATTATGTCAACATATCTTTTGCATAAGTATAACACGAGCTCGAATGTCATTGTTACCTTCCACAGGTAAATTTCAACATTAGCAATTTCTCCACGAGTGGCTGTAACTTTCCGCTAATAAATATGCCGTTCATAAATATTTGCATTATTCAAAAATAATATGAAACCTTTACGGAGATCTTTAAGTTAGTGTACTGTCAAAACGGTACATACCTTCAGCACGACTAAATATTCGTCTACCCCATACCGTTATATCACATATCTCAACATTTTCATTATTCACAATAAAAATACCGAGTTGTTCATCAATAGGTTGCTGTTGACAATAGAAGGTTCGGACGGTGCTTTTATTGTGATCATCGCCATCAGAGAAGCATTCCTTACTAACACTGTTCTTGAATACCAGTACCCGTATTCCAGGCCACTCGTCTGGTCCTATTATTAATAGAAGTAAGTCAATGAAAAAATATATCCATATATTCCAGGCCAGGACTGGGGGTCCTATTATTAAGAGAAATTAGTCAATGAAAGAAATATATCCATGGATAATGCTGGGTTCCCACTATCGAAGTTTTAATTAAGGGGTAATCGTGGTGATCCTATCGGTATTGCGATCGGCCGTAGCAATCGTGTTGATCGTATCGAAACGTACCCACGAACGTATCTGCGCCTACCAGATCGGGAACTTTTTGGTTTAAACAGTATTTTATTCAAAAGAACATTGGTTTTATAACAATTGATCATTTCAAAGATTATAAGTGAATAGGGTTAAGAAACAAGCAAAACTGCTTATCTTATATAAAACTGTTTCGAGAACTTATCGGGGACTGTTTCCGTCTCAAGGGACAGAACTCGAAGATTGGTTGAAAATTGTGGACAAAACTTATATTATGTGTATGAAGATGGGGGAGGGGAGAATATGCTGAGATAGTGAACAAAAGGCAAATGTTTTTGAATACCTTATAAAAAAAAGAGGACAACAAATGTATACTGATTTGAAGTTTACTATTTCTACCGGGAAAGACTGGTTTCAGTTGTAGCTTGAGGATATTCGCGAACTGTGGATAGTCTACTCTTGATACTTGTGCACTTTAGTAGTTAGTTTCACAAATTATTAACAACTGAGTTTTAAATATAAAAGTTTTTCTCGGTGTTTTGAGTGGATCTGTGTAAATATTTTTCGCTCCGTTCTCTCCCATGTGCTCAAGGTAAAAAGAAAGGGAAGTCACTCTCCCTCGCGGGCAAGTAACTCTTGCTAGTTGTACTTGCTTTAATTAAACTGTGGTTCCGAAAAATATCACTCAAGCCTCAACAGGGACAATGCATCGTATGGCAGTATGAATCTAGCATTATCCAGGGTATCAGTCGACCTACATATACTACTCAAAAGAAGTTACCAATTATTTTTGTTTGACATTTTATTAGACACAGGGAACATGTAAATCAAAATTCAAAACTTTTAAGCACATTTTTGGTCAGAATGAGTTCAATATGTCTCAATGTTGAGTCTGTTATGCAAACCATATGCACTTTTTATTCTGGGGATCTGATGAAAATTCGCCATTTTGAGCATATAATGGGATTAAACAAAACTGTCCCAAATTCGATACCTTTGTTAAAGGGACAATAACATTCTTGCTGGCTTGGTAGCTCCAGAAAATAAATAATACCCTTATTTCAAGTATTCGATGTTTAAGTGTCCTATCTGTTGTGTAAATTATCCATTACAACCTATTTTACTTGTCCAGAGGGTTCGAAAATATTTTAAATTCCAAGTCACATTTGAAAAGGTTTACGTTAGACTTTTCAAATCAATTGGTTGAATTTTTCCAATTTTTTTAAAATAGGTGTGTTAAGATAAAATCTATATCATCATTTAATTGGAATATTCTAAAATAATACGATTTGTTGACCAGAATGAAGATTGGGACATATTATTCAGTTACAACAAGAGTGTTATTGGGGCTTTAATAACGAGTGAAACCACCACGTGTTCGTATGCAGTCGACACAACGACGAGGCTTGCTGCCGATCCGACGTCGAAAAAACATCTGGGGAATGGCCTGCCACTCTACCTGAAGGAATTTCGCCAATTCGTGAAGATTATCAGGTTGCCTATGATTGTCTCTCATACCTCTGCCCATCTCATCCCATACATGCTCAATTGGTGCCAAGTCAGGAGAGTATGCAGGCCAATCCATTCGTTCAATACCATTTTGGGTGAGACAATCATTAATAACTCGTGCTCTAGCTAGCATTGTCACCTTGAAGAACAGAACATGCTCCAATTTGACGAAGACTTGGGATGACAAAAGGCTATACAATTTCGTCTATGTACCCGTCAAATTTCCTTGGACGACGAAAAGAGGGGTCCTGTGATGTACCGAAATTCCAGCCCACACCATCACTGTACCACCTCCAAAGCGATGGCATTCTCTGACGTTAACATCAGCAAATCTTTCTCCTTGCCGCCTATAGGCGCGAATTCTGCCATCATTGAACTGTAATGCAAATCGGGACTGATCAGTGAAGAGTACCCGTCCCCACTGTCGTCGTCGCCAGTCTGTATGACGTGTGCACCATTCACGACGTGCTGCCCTATGACGTTGAAGAAGCGGTGGTCGAACCGCTTGTCGTCGAGATCGAATGTTGTGGGCTCGCAGACGATTTCTTATGGTCTGGTCCGATACCTGAATACCACTTGCATTTCGCAGTTCATCTTTAAGACATCTCGCTGTAACAACGCGCTGACGTAAGGTCATTTGAATGACATGTCGGTCTTGACGTTGCGACGTTGATCTTGGCCTACCAGACCATTGGCGATTCTGAATTGCCTGGAGACGCTGTCATAGTCTCCCAATCAAACTCTGGCTACAACCGATTCTCTGTGCCACATTCGTCTGTGTAAAACCCTGATGAAGCCACGAAATGGCTTTTCATCTGTCAAGTTCACTCAGCTGACGTTTGACCATGTTGAAATTCCAACTGAGAGTAGCACGGCCATGGAAGGGTTTTTTTATGCCAAAACTGTTCATGGAAAATACATAGTGCACGTGCAAGGACATAATCAACTCCATCCTACTGTGTTTGGACGATGCAAACAGTTTTCTGGAGCCTTGTTTTGAGCTTCAGCTTATGGTTTCTAAGGAGATGTCAAAATCGTTTTGTTTGAAAATGACACTTGCCTTGTACACAGGTTTCGTCGTCAGGATATCGTGACGATTTCCGCCAATAATTTTGTATATATATCTGATATGTGCATAGAAAATTACATGGTAGAAATAAAGGTTCGACCCTTAACTTCTTTTGAGTATTATATATGATACAGCCACAAAAGAAATGTTCTCCAGATGTCGCATTATTTAACGTTTTAAAACGATTAATTCCGAGTCGATCTTAACATCCCATCGATATAAATTGAAAAGTCAAAGGTCGAACATGTAGTTGATTCTGCTCTCTAACGTACAAGCAATAGATTTGGATTGCAGCACATGTGAGTTGCGAGTAAATTTGCGAGATAAAAAACAACTTGATATTTCGTCTAGATTTTCATTGTGATGTAGTGTTTCTGCATGTTGCAATTACTATCCTAAAATGAATTTGGATAGCCAAATGAACTAAAGCGTGCGCCGACATCTGTAGATAACAAGAAAAGTAGAATGGGCGGTACCCTCTCTCTCTCTCTCTCTCTCTCTCTCTCTCGCTCTCTCAATAGCTTTTCCATAACAGTCCAATGTGTCAGTCAAAGAGTCAGTACTTCCAACGTAATGTAGCTAGAAGCATTTCATGGGGCCAAACAGCGGTTACATACTTTAGAACCAATTAGATGTGTCCAACATTTGCCACTAGATGTAACTAAATGTATCTCAAATGGACCAATGGCCGTTCCATACCTTCGAGTAACCTGTCAGGTGTGTCTAATACTTACCCTGTATTGTAACTGAGTGTATTTCTAGCGGTTCCATGACTGTAACAGTTGTATTTTGTCGGGTACATGTTCCCAAATTTCGGTCGGTGGTACCAGGATAAATCATAGAAGTTGAGGTATTTGCTACGTATCCATCTAATTTAAAATAATAAAAATATGTACTAAAATAAGTGATCAAAATACAGAAATAGAATTACATACGTTAATTGGGACACAACTTGACAAAAGTAAAGAAAAGAACAGATTAATATGATTCGTCCAAAGCCTACGTGTAAGATATATACTAACTCCCAAGATAATTAAAATAGCAAACACTGTGCTTGAGGCTTTCTCGTTAGTTCCTACTTCCTCCACTTATGGGAGAGGGAGGGATGGCCTAGTGGTCTAGGGTGCCGCGTTTCGACCTCTAGCTGGCCGGTCACCTCTGGCTTGCGGCTGTGGTTTCGATCCCTGGTGTGAGCGTATGTGACATGGAGATAGCGGCGCCTCCTCAACCTTGTTAATTTCCTCCAGGTACTCCGGTTTCCTCCCACTGCTAAAATCCCCTACGCGCAAGCAAATTATTGAAATAAAATTGAACCATATGTTATTCCCGAAATGACCTAGTTTGAGTCGAGTGGACGTTAAACCCCATTTCTCTCCGGTCATACGCCATAGAGTGTGCAATGAGGGAAATTTAACCCGGACCGTGGTGCCTAGGTCTACTCTTATATCGAATTCCAGCAGCCAATGATCTTTTACGTGCACGCCAATGTGTACATGGGTGTTTCGTCTCATCCGGACGACCAGATTTTCCTTGTCAGGCTCTACATCCAACATCACTGACAAGGGGGCTTGCTCATGGGTCCCTCCCCTCATACACTTCCTAGTTGAAGTGATGATTTGCGTATATATATATATATATATATATATTGAATATATATATATATATATAAATTCAATTCATCTATCACAAGGACCGGTTTTTATGTATCTAAATATGCCTGGATATTCGATGCAAATGTTGTGACCATATAATACCAAAAAACCAATATAAATTTCGTAACATTACGTTTAACGTCAACGACAATATGAATTGTGACACAAAGAATCTCATATATGTCTTGACGTGTCTGGGCTGTGATTTTTTCTACATAGGTGAGACAAGTACTCATCTACGGGATAGAGTACGCAACCATCGACGGGATTGCAATATTGAAAATGGACCCTTATTTGTAAATAGACATATCTTTAAATGTGCGCAACATCTACAAATAAAATTTCAAATTTTCCCTTTTTATAAAATGAAAGTCGATGACACCACGAAAAGGAAATTAAAGGAAAATCATTTTATTAAAAAATACACTCCTCGACTTAATAGTCAATAAGTAACAATTGGCAATTAGCCTCATTTATTTATTAATTTTCTTTAATCTATCTCATGATAATCTTCCATTCATTGTTCTCGAATGGAACCCATATACTACAGATTAACACACGTGTGTACATGTTTTATATTAGTTAACGATATGTAACCATGGACAATGGTAACTACAGCTAATTAAAACCACAGTGTTACTATGTAAATATGTATAAATATACTATAATGTCCATCTTTATACAATGACATTATTTATAAATACAGTAGTCCCAAGACGGACGAAAAGTACTTTAAAATGTTAAAATGTTATTAAACCAGTGTTGAAATCAGTTTGTGTCGGCATACCTTTTACCTTTTTATCATTTACCGTGAAACAAAGTAGTGCAACTTTGCGGTTGTCCTAATAATTTCGGATATATTGAATCAAATGCTACCTTGTTACAATGACCTACATTAGAATCCTAAGCCCCAAAACATGCTATGGCGTAGTGTAGAACGATACGAAATAGGGATAGGCGAGACGAACACACTATTTAAAGTGTATTATATAGTATACGGTATGTAAAAGAAGCCAACACAAAGTTAGCAATATGTAGAGGAGTCTAACTATAGAAGCATTTACCCACCATAACATACTGTGCGTACATTCGACCACCAGTTATTCTCTTTGCATTTGCCTGCAGTAAATCCAGCTACCATCACGAAACCTGGAGCACAGGAAACTTTTGACTTATCCGAATATTTGGTAGCCGTAACATCTACTATAGTGCCGTATATTAAATGGTGACGCTCACAATTAACTGGAAATAATTAGTAAATCATCACAAGAAATGATAGCATCATGCACATGGCTGTGTATTATTTATGGAAAGGGGTGTTTAATCTTTTTAGAATATTATTGAATCGACAATTATTAAATTGTGATCTCGTCTTTGATTTCTAACGTTGTGCCATCCGGGCGGCCTGTTTGCGTTCGTTGATGGAACTTTATTCTTTGGATCAAGATAAATTATTGGTCACAAATCCCCCACCTTCATGATCACAGTCGCGCTCTATGGATTGAAAATACCAACGCCCCTCAATGTCCTTACGTCAAATACTAATTCTATGCTAATTAGCCAAGATTGTTACCTAAATTGGCCAGCTATACACAATCAGTTAGTGTCGCTACATTCCATTGTATAGTTTTATAAACTGTACAATTAAGGGTGGTGTGTTTTAAAGATGGATCATTTTAATATTAAAAATGATCTGTTTTCGTAACACACTATTTATCGACAACAATTTCTGAATTATTTGCATGAAATGTTTCGTTGATTTATGTTAATTAATGGTGTGTTTTGGTAAAAGTTAAGTCATTTTAACATACATTATAATACTTCCATTTCATTGCGGAAGCACAACCCTTTGACGTCACAATATTGAGAGTAAGTGTCCAGTTTACTACTACTTCCGTAACACAGTAACAACTATTTGTGGATAGCAATTACTGATTTATTAACATATACAAAGTCTCGATGATGATACTATCGCCGAAACGTTGCGTGTTAATAAACCAGTAATTGCTATCAATAAATATTGTTAGTGTGTTTCTGTACAATTACATGCCACTTAAAGAAATAAAAATAAAACCAATTACGAACAATCCAAACCATTAGTCCAAATTCGAAGTCCTACAAAACGGTCGAGGAAAAATAGTGTAATCAGCAAATGGACTGTTCATCGTCTACAAAATACACGACAAACAGTGGTAACAGCAACAGGTGTCTAGAAGAGCAATATATATTTGCGTAGCATAACATGATATCCTATCTAATATAACATATTTACGAACACCTGTTACCACTGTTTGTCTTGTGTTTTCTACACGATGAGCAGTCCATTTGCTGATTACACTATTTTGCCTAATAACGTTTTTGGGACTTCGAGTTGTGTCTAATGGTTTGGATTGTTCATACTTTGTTTTATTTTATTTACGAATTTGTTGGCAATTTTATTGTCAGATATGGAATTCGGCATTTTGGAGGGTATTTGGGTTTTTTGAAAATATTCTTGGTTATGGGTCCCTGTGTTGTGAACGGTATCGTTTACACGTTGGGGTGTAAGTAAAAGTACACTTGATAGTTGATACCCTAAAACGGAGTAGAGCGTAACGTCATTGTCAGGGCAAATGTCCTTTATGTCACATTGCATGCCGTATGCCTGACTGAATTAGACCAGAGAGAGAGGAACAGGAGGAAGTTAAACTTCCATTACACCCTTTTGACGTCACAAAACTGCCAGTAAATGCCAGTTTACTACTGTCGACACCACTGACTTAGAACAGCGTTTGTCTTCTACACTTACCTTCTCTAATGCGACCGTAAAGTTCGACTTCACACAGCTTGAGAGGTGAAGGTGAAGAGTAGGTGACAGTTATTATAAGGTATTTGCCGTAGGTGTTGGAAGTACAATTAAGATTCATCCATTCCGTATTCAAATTACTACTTCTTGATGCACAATATTGACCCTTCTTCAGCTCCTGTTCCTTTTTGGTTAAACCATCCACCCTTATACTCTTTAAGCCATCTGAAATGATATTTAAAAGTTACTTGGGAGATAAAACGCTTCCTGTTTCGTATGTAGAGGAAGTCTATTATCCATTTTACTAGGCTTGAATCATTAGAACACGAAACGCGATAGCGCCGAGTTGTTCTAATAGATAATTCAAGCGAGATATTTAGTAATATTTTGACATTGTATCAGTGCGATAGCACGAGGGCAATATTTGTATTTTTCGCAATGTCTTGCACGAGAACATTGATCAATGTTATTTCAAATAATGGTAAGCCAACATCTGTATTTTAAAGAAAGCAAATGCAACTCGAAAGTCTATATACATATACGTTAAATTTAAAATTAGTGAAAAAACAAGAGTGTTAACAGGGGTAATGAATTAAAGAATGGATATTGGACAACCAATGCCAATTGATGAGAGATCATATACTACCAAAACCTGGCATATCTTTCAAACAGATTTGTTTCTGAAATGGACAGAAACCCTAACAAGGACAGCTTTCTAGTCATTCGTGTGGTCAACACAGTGATCGAACACCGCGGCTTGACATAAGACTTTAAATGCTTACCCGTATCCGCCATTAGGATGTTAACTCTATGTATATCGACGAAATAGTCTCTGCCAAGCTCAACTATCCAAAATGGCGACACTGAATAAGTTGTTGATGTGCATGAATTTGGATCTTTATCACTTGGTCTAACCTCAGAAACATTATCTGATGTGCTGGCTTCGTGGCCGATTAAGTTTATTGGCTCGTTTTCTAAAAACAAAAGAAAGGTAAATCATCCAAATTTAAAAATATTAAACAAAACAATACTATCACAATATCAACTACTGTTTATTTTAAACATACATTATGCAAGAGCTAAACCTGCCTTTTGCATTGCAACTAAGATTGTTGTGGGGAACGTAAACAGTCTTACTTTAGGCATGAAATTTTATCTAAATTACTAATTAGATATTAATTAACTTATCCAAACCATAATCAATCATTGCTAGCCTGTGATATTTACTGGATTTGAATACGTTTTGTTAAGGATGATTTAACAATAAAGTGGATAATCGAGACATTGTTTTCTTATCGCACTGACTTTAGTAATGACGATCGAGGCTAGGTTCAGAGTGAAGCATTTTGACTGACATTTTCAGTATATTCTCTTTACGACATTTTTTTGTTAACTAGTCGTTAAGAGAGAAAGCTGAGGGGTTTGGACTTGATGTGTACATAACATTAAAATGATCATCCAGAATACGGATTTAAATTAGTAGTCGTCTTTTTATGTTAGTAATTAATTCAAGATTTCTTTTTTTTTGTCAAAATTTTCACTCATTTGTAAGTCATATTTTTCAATCTAAAAAACTATTTCAACATTGAATTTCAGTGGTCTGTGATTAAGTCTTGTAGATACATATTTTCACATTTATAATTATTGAGGATGTAGTTTTAGAAATTTATTAAGGCGAAATGCGTGGTGACGTACCAATCCATATATACCAGGCATACACGTGTTTAGTGGGACTTAAATACCGATACCACCTCTCGCCTTCGAAGCGAAATAAAAACTTGTCAAACAAATAATGAATGTTTAGCTCTCTTATCCATAGATAGGCCTAGCATCTGGGATCCAACCCCGAGTTCACAAATCATTCTCAGACTGATGTTAAGAATTTACTCAAAACTGTTTGCCTTATTTTAACTGCAATATAGCTCTTTATGAAACTTTGTTTTAATGTATCAAATACATCAATAAGAAGCTTTGTGCAAAGTTTTGTGTTTTTGGATCAAATATATTTCTTATAAACACTGATTGAACTTTAAGTCCGAGAACGCTTTGTGAACTGGGGACCTAGTTTTAGAATTTATTGAGATGAGTTGTGTTGGATTGGAAGGAACGAATCGTGATATACCCACCGCTGCACCTGTACTGTAATTTTGACCAACTTCCAACCCCGTTCTGACAGGTTCCAGTATAATCTTCTATAGAGTCTTCTTGGGTGTAGTTTGACCAACAAGTATAGTTTACTTCCGATTTCCAGCTTGTTGTATTATAATCTTTCGTCGCCCCCCTGACATCTCTAGGTTCACCACATTCCACTTTAAAGTAAAAGTAGAGTATAAAGAAACACCTGTTATGAAATGAAATGAAATGAAATGGGGTTTAGCGTTTATCATTTTTCTGCACCGATGATGGGCGGACTGGGCACGTGTAGGTGGACTGGTTGGGCCCCTGAAATAAAATAAAACCAAGTACGAACAATCCAAACCATTAGTCAAAATTCGAAGTCCTAAAAAACGGTTGAGGCAAAATAGTGTTATCAGCAAATGGACTGTTCACTGTGTACAAAATACACGACAAACAGTCATAGCTGCATCCAAACTATTAGACGAAATCTCAATAAAATAGCATGTTTGGCCAATGGACTATAGTATGTAAAATGAACATGATGAACAGTGTTAACGATGTAGTCGACAGATATAATTAGGGAGATAATATACGAATCAACTAAATATATCTTGAATAACAGCCGCGAGAGACATGTTATATTTACCAATCAAGTCAATATGACGGCCATAAAACTTTTAAAAAGTTTTAATGAGTCTAGTGCGCAAGTATCCTGAAGATGGACCGACTGGGCTTGTGAAGATGGACCGACTGGGCTTGTGAAGATGGACCGACTGGGCTCCTGAAGATGGACCGACTGGGCTCCTGAAGATGGACCGACTGGGCTCCTGAAGATGGACCGACTGGGCTCCTGAAGATGGACCGACTGGGCTCCTGAAGATGGACCGACTGGGCTTGTGAAGATAGACCGACCCGGGTCATGAAAATGGATTGACTGGACTCATGCAAGGATCAAACACTGGTGAGCCAGCGTCTTACCATATTAGCCACCGTGGCCCCCTTATCAAAAAGAGTCTTAAAAATAAAATTGCTACGCATAAAATATGTTAGTTTGACCGTGAGAACATGAAAGGGGTTATTTAATGTAACTCTCATGAATTACTCGCATAAAATATATTAGATTGACTTTTGTGTACAAATAGTGGATTAAAACGTCATAAAATGAGAGAGACCGGGAAAGAAATGTGGTTTAACGTTCACTCGACAAAAACTAGGTCTTTTTGGGACCAACATATGGTTTCAATTATATATCAATAATTCGCTCGCGCAGTAGGTGGAAACAGGAGTGCCCGGAGGAAATCCACGAGGCTGAAGGCGCCCCGGCCAGCTAGAGGTCGAAGCGCGGCACTGTAGACCACTCGGTCATCCCAACCACCCACGTCATAAAATACTCACATGCACAGACCGGGGGTAAACCATCGTAACTTCCATTATATCGACAGTAACGGGTTAAATTTCCACTGCGGTGGATATATCCACTGTAACATATATATGTTACATTGCTTCTCGTTACGTTGCTTGTCAGATATCTGTAGGCGTTGGTAACCGGTGGAGGTTCATTACAATCACACCCTACTCCACTAACATACAACCCTTTAATGATGATAATAATAATAATAATAACAAATGTACTACTACTACTACTACCTACTACTGCTACTACTACTACTACTACTAATAATAATAATAATAACACATTTTAATTCATTTCGAGAACAAAATCTGCCAGAATGTGTGAGAACTGTATTAATTATGAAAAAAAAGATGTTAATATTTACCAATAATGACGAAACACACAAAACAAATCTGCTGTAATGCATGCATTGTGATCATCGCATGAACTGAAATATATATCTTAAAAATATGTAAGGCTTCCATTTACAAAGGTGATAATACAAAAATTATATACCAAAAATAGCATGATCTAAGTCCCATTTTTGTTGTTTCGCATAAAACGCAAAAGAGACTTTTTAAATTGGTAGAAAAAGTTTGATCCGAATAGAACAACGTGTGGGTTTACTTAAAACTTCAAAATGATGTTAAACACGAACCATTATTACCAGTGCAACTGACTTGAACGTTTCAGCCAAATTAAGGTTAAATATAGGGTATTTATATATATAGAGAAAAAGGGTTTAACGTCCACTCGACACAAACTAGGTCATTTCGGGTCTAACATATGGTTTTTAATTTTATTTCATTATTTCGCTTGCGCGTACGTGTCTTTAGCAGTGGGAGGATACCGGAGATCTCGGAGGTAACTCACGAGGTTAAGAAGGTGCCCCTATCTCCATGCCACATACGCTCAACCAGCGAGAAAAACCACAGCCGCAAGCCAGAGGTGACCGACCAGCTAGAGGTACGGAAAGATTATATAAGAGGTATGCCGACACAAACTGATTTCAATACTGGTTTAATAATTAACATTTGAACATTTTAAAGTACTTTTGATGTGTTGGAATTGGTAAAGCTTGCTAGAAATTGTGCTCTTTTTGCATTATATTGTAGTAATTAATATATTTGGCAAATTATTAGATTTACATGTCTGTACTTAAATCCAGTTGGCAAATGCGTGGCATATTGTTACATAAAAAAGAGTCATAATGTGGTAAACATTCATTTCTAGGTTGATAACATATATCTTGTGGGTAATTTCTCCAGTATATTTCCATTAACCATTTGTCCTTATATAACTATATCTGACCTATATGTGTATACCTCTAAATAATTATATATTGTATAGAACGAAATTATACAGCTTACCGTGGAATATACAGCATTTCATATATTATGTTAAACTCTAATAACCATATCTAAACTATGTATGTTGAATTCGGTTATAATCATTAAAATTGTATAACTTACCTAGTCTTTAAAGACTACTATATACTATCTGAATTTAACCTAAAATACCACAGAGTATATTTTATTGTAGTATATCTGATCTTTCGATTAGTTACTAGAATATTACAACTTAACTCAAATTATCTTAATAGCTTACAGTCTTTATCTTAATAGCTTACAGTCTTAATAGACTACTAAAAACTATTTTGAACTTAATCTAAAATACCACAGAGTATATAGAGGATATTTGTCGTTTTAGAGTGAATAACATATTTTATGTCATCGAGAAGCAAGAAAACTTATATTTTCACGAATGCGTAGCATGACTGAAAATATAAACGTTTTCTTGCTTAGAGATGACATAAAATATGTTATTCATGACAAACCGACAAATGTTCTATTTATTTTATGATTTTACAATCAGTTTAGGTAAAACAACATGGACTACTTTGCGAGCCAGTGGAATAACACTTTTATTTCACTGATAAAACGCGGTATTCCACTATTGATCATAAAATAAATTATATTATATTATATCTGAACTTTGTGTTAGATACTAGAATATTACAACTTACCTTAAATTATCATATTGAGTACTTATTCCGTTTCAAATATGTTTTTGCAAGTGGAAATATATAGATTATGGATTATTTGAACATATTGAACTTACTTGTACATAACATTAAATGGTCAAAATTTTAATACACCCTATTCTTGGTTGTCAATTCATATGTAAAAGATGAACAATCCACAAACACTGATTTACCCCCAATTGTCAACAATGGAGCAACGGCGTTTTCTGACCTTAAAAAGGCAAACACTCCTAACAAATTCTTTATCCAACTATCACAGCTCGACACAGCCAATGCACATCTTTCTTAAGCAAGATCCATCTTCACTGTGCACACTGTGCAATATTAAGCTAATACCCCATGAGGATAAAGACATGCTTCTATCTAGTGATGTTTCAAGCTATTGGACCAGATAAAATCAATGGAAAACTTTTGAAGTCGATTGTTTTTGAAATTTCCGTACCACTTTTAATTCATTTAACTGTTGCCCTTCCGAGTATAGTCGCTAAATG
Source organism: Patella depressa (assembly GCA_948474765.1). Classification (NCBI taxonomy): domain Eukaryota; kingdom Metazoa; phylum Mollusca; class Gastropoda; family Patellidae; genus Patella; species Patella depressa. The sequence continues at coordinate 5,899,228 of OX419720.1, forward strand.
TTTTGAAAAATGTGTATATAAGCATGTTTTAACTACTTTCGGGAACACTCCGTTATAACTAATCTGCAAAGCGGTTTTCTGCACGGTGAATCAACGACTTATCAACTAATTGACCTGACAAATTTCAAGCCATTGATGAAGGCCAGTACATCAGGGCAGTGTTCTGTGATATCAGCAAGGCTTTTGACAGGGTCTGACACGAAGGACTCTAGCTGCTTGGGGCGGTGGCGATAAGAGGATGTCTATTCGACTGGTTCAGAAGTTATTTAACCAATAAAAGCCAACAGTGATTGTCAGTGGCATCCCGTCCTCTCCCTTGACCGTCCCTGCTGGTATTCCACAGGGCTCTGTTCTCGGACCGCTCCTGTTCCTTATATATATATAAATGATATTGTTGAAAACCGTAATTCTAATGTCAGATTATTTGCAGATGATACTAGTTTGTACTTGAGAATCCATGACCCAACTGCATGCATGGCTGTCCTAAATGAAGGTCTAGACAAGATTAATACTTGGGCAAAGACTTGACTGGTCTCCTTCAACCGCCAAACTGAAACACGGACAGTGTCTACTAAAAAGGACCCTATATTGCAAATACTTTCATTAGACAGCACTGCAATAAAGGAGGTATTCGAGCACAAACATTTGGGATTGACATTTCAAAATGACTGTAAATTTGATAGACTTATCGACAATATCTTGACGAAAACTTCTAGACTTGTACACGTTTCTCCGCTCTCTGAAGTACAGATTAAATAGAAATTCTTTGAAAACATTGTACATATCCTATATTCTTCCGCATTTCGAGTATTGTGGTGTCATATTGAATGGGTGCACAGACGAACTTACTAATAAACTAGAATCTTTGCAACTTGGTGCACTCCAGACTATATGTGGTGCTGTTAAGGGGGTGTCACAAACTTATACTCTTTCACAAAATTATGAATCATCTCACACCACCATATCTTCACGAATTACCATTATTACCGGAAAAGCCTTATAACCTTCGTAAAAAAATCTAATTTATCCGAGTACTTTTGCACAACATATTTATTTTCGAAATCATGCATACCATCTACAATTAAGGAATGGAGCAGACTTTCTGAATTTATAAAATCCTCTCTCTCTCTATCGGTATCTTTAAAACAAAATTTAAACAAGTTGACAAAGAGTCTCCATCATATTTTTGTTCAAGAAAAAGGAAAATCAGATTTTACATTGTCGACTTCGCCTTTCCTGTAGTGACTTAAATGGTCATAAGTTCTTATGGCACGTTTCAGACAGCCCTGTATGCGCTTGCAATAATGATTTCGAAGATGCTGATCATTACCTTTTAACCTGTCCTCTACATTCCGATATGCACGTAAACTTTCTATTTTTATCTTACCCCAAAACCTAATTTCAATACAGACATTATTAAATGGAACTAACGATATTATTACTTCAAATATGATCTTTCAAGTCCACAGAGTTCTAGACATCTCTGGAAGGTTCAATTAAAATTGTTATCCAATAGTTTAAAATATGTATTTGGCAAACCTGAAATTGATATATATGTACATAGCCATTTTTTGTTTATTTTATATGTTATACTATTCAGATAGATTTTATCATGATTTGGTTATATAATCTTTTTGTATATATTTTCTGTTATATAGGAGAGAGGTAATATAGGCCTAGCCTGTTCCTCAATCCTTTTCTGAGAATAAATTATTGTTTATTAAAAAAGGTGGGTTTCAACGTTTTTTGGCTTAATTCACCAAACTCTCTATTATTTACATGATATTTGACCAATTAGATAATTGTAGGTGGTCCAAAACACAAAGCTACAAAACTACCATAGGGTTTGAGAATGACTTTATTACTGTAATCTATACTATGCATGTATTTGTGTATCCGGCTATTATATATAAAATGTAAAACGAATTGTTGTAACACATATATATATACTAACCCATATACTAATTGTACGATGTACATTGTTGCATTGTTATTCTTGGTAAGACAAACGTCTTAACAACTGAGATATATATAAGAAGAAGTATATACACAACGTGAAGAAAAATACAAAAACTATCGCAAGGCAATTAAGATATATAGTAAGAAAGGGTGCATGTGTCATACGTAGGATGTAGCGACCGGTTTGTGTAGTTCCGCTCCCACGTCCGACAAAAGACCCTTGGTGCTACAAAACCTCGTTTGGATGTGAGAATGTAACCATATCTCTAGATGTCATTTGATGGAATTCCTCGATATAAAAACATAGCATCTGACACCGTTTTCGCGCTGTCTAAAACCTTAAGATGATTTACTATATGTTCTATTTTAGGTAAAACAACATTTTAGGTAAAACAACATGGACTACTTTGCTAGCCAGTGAAATAACATCTTTATTTCACTGATAAAACACGGTATTTCACTACTGATCATAAAATAAAGAGAGATATTCATACCTTAAAACACAACACAAGGTATATATGTATATAACTACTTCTCTATAACACATACATATCACGTTTTCAAGATAATGATAAATATCCTTGTTCTTTGTTGTTTATAACAATCAACCATAATGACAATAACAAGACGGGCTAATGGAGACGGGCATATGCCATACAGTGTACTATGAGGCCTTAAGGGATCTTTTACGTGCATTCTAATGTGTAATCGGGACCTCGGTGTTTCGTCCCAACCGAACGACCAGACAGCTGTCCTTGCCAGGTTCTCCGTCCTGCATCATTGAAAAGGAGAACCCACGCCGGAAACTTTGGATGAACTTTCTCGGCGAATGCATGGATCTAAAATCTGACCTCCAAGCTAGCGAGCCAGCGTTTTTTACCCACTTAACCACCGTGGTCCCCATTAATAATAAGACAAATAATAATAGATAATTGGTACTTGAGTAGTAACAATAAAAGATATAACTTAATAATTCCGATGGACGTTTCAACTTACCACGATTCTTTCTTTTTGTCACTATCAGCTTAAATGTATAACCTGGTATTAACAGCTATATCAAGACATTAACAATGAATATGTTATACTTACCACGACGCTCTTTGTCTCTCAGAACTTGGCTGTTGTGTTCTATGGATTTATAGGTTCTTGCGGTGCGATGATAATCTATAAATATCGCACAGATTTAAAGAGTCGAACAAATCGAAATAAACTAAGATTCGAGTCGTATGAAAACAATTACTTTATTTCTCATCAGATGAACGATGTTTCTATGCCGATTCCCTTGTCGTTCTTCAAGTACAACACGCTCACTCGGAGCAATCGGCATTTATAGAATTTAAATAATTAATCTCAGTCGTGATTTCTAGTTGATCATTCAAACGTTGAAATACTGACATCATTAATAATTCAATTGATCAGTGGCCTGTTTATTGTTCGTGGGGAGTTCAATATGGTTCGTTTAGTTTCAAGTCTTTGATCTTCACTAGAGGGTTTGCTAAAAAACAAAATTTGTAAAAGTTGACTCTCCAAAAGAAATGAAGTGGAAAGGGGGTTTAAAGTTTGACTGTTCTGCATCATCAGGGCTAATGAAGACGGCATACGTCACATGGACCTTTGTTTTTGCCCCATCCGAACGATCAAGCGTTGTCCCTTGCCAGTCTGCATTATGCTGCATAGATGTCTTGATAACACACTTTTCCTAAATCACAGGTGTATGCGTGTATGAAAAGTTTGATATTTTAGCGAAAACGCAAATAATGAGAGAGAGAGAGAGAAATAGGGTTTAACGTCCACTCGACACAACTAGGTCATTTCGGGACTAACATATGGTTTAATTTTATTTCAATAATTCGCTTGCGCGTAGGGGTCTTTAACAGTGGGGGGAAACCTGAGTGCCCGGAGGAAACCCACGAGGTGGAGAAGGCGCCCCTATCTCCATGCCACATACGCTTACACCAGGGCTCAAACCACAGCCGCAAGCCAGAGGTGACAGGCCAGCTATAGGTCGAAGCGTGGCACTCTAGACCACTAGGCCATCCCAACCGAATTCATTGACGCACCGATTGAGAGTGCAACAATTTCAACCAAATGTTGCGCGAGGTTCAAGGGTTTACTGGAGAGAGAGATATAGTGAGAGAGGAAGAGAGGTGGGGCGAGACAGAGAGGGTGTGAGAGAGAGTGAGAGGGGGGGACGGCGACAATGCTTCGAACGTTCAAATATCGAACAAATATACAAGCATTACGCGAGATCCTAGTGTAATAAAGTCAAGTAAACAACATTTTGAACTAAAAAAACGAAACGAAATGGGATCTATGTTTTGTTCCGATTGTACTATGCCGACTTGAATTCCAACCATCCAATCGGACTGTTGCAGCTAAATTTACAAATGATTATCGATGTCCGAAAAATGTCGTACAAAAGTAGAGTTGCTCTAGACAAAATTGTTTAATCCACAGTCAATTCAGTACAATTCGTGGAATGAAGTCAAAAGAAAAGTTAAATTAATGTTTTATTGGGTATCAGGCATTATACTTTGCCAACTAGACGAAAACATAATTCAGATAGCCCTATCTCGTACTCCTGTGTACAATCGTATACGACGCGAAATAAAATGAAATAGGGCTTAACGTCCTACAAGTTCTCCTTCGACTGTTCAAATTAAGTCGAGCATACCGCATACAATGTGCTATGAAGGTCATTTTGCATGGGCAGTGGCACTACGCCCTACTCTTATATCGAATTTCAACTACCAAGGGATCTTTCCGTGCATGCCAATGTGTACACGGAACCTTGGTGTTTTGTCCAATTAGAATGGGAAACTGTTCTTGTCAGGCCCTCCGTCCTGCAACACTGACAATTGGGAAACCACGCCGCCAAATCTCAATGAATTCGATCGAAAATTGAAGGGATCTAGCACGCGACCTCTTAGCTAACAAACCAGCGTCTTACCACTTATCAAACGAGACTCCTGTTTGCTACGCAAATGAGGTCACCATCCTGTTTTATCAATGCAGTATACATAAACTCCTTATGGATTCTTATAGTAGATAATAGTTATTTCGACATGCATTTATTGCTCCATATAAAACGAGATATTTAAAGTAGGGCATTTATTGCTCTATACAACGAGATAAAGAAAGTAGAGCATTTCATCTGACGCTATTAGTCTAATTATAACATAACCACCGATTTGAGAAATGATCGCTTACTCAACGTCGAACTCAGGTCGTAGCAAATAACGTAACAAATCTGACGTAATCGTAAAGACTAAGAGACCCTTATTCAGAATTACGTCACTAAATATTAATTAGTTTAATAGTTAATTTAACATTCAAAATATGCGTGATATTCATGCCTTTTATCTAAGTACTAAGTTATTCTGCACATATGGTATATAAAGGTTGTTGACCCTGTAGAGGTCACACTTGTAATTCGATTTTAATGACACTTGAAATACATGTTCAGAACTTACAGATCTTGGTTCCTGTCAATATTTGCGCATATCGGTTCGTAACTACCTGAATCATTGCCCCTGGATATACCAAAAATCGTCTATTAGCAAGGGATACCCCTGGAGGTCACAATTATGTCATCGCTACACCATAATGAAGGTCTAGTCCAAATTTTGTGAAAATCGGACCATAATTTCCGGACAAAATGACTGTCGCTTGTACCCAATCTGATTGTATATAATGCATCTTTAGATCCAAGAGAAAAAAAAGAAATAAGTAGTTAGGCGCGTGACCTAACAAAGTTTTATTAATGCATTAGGGTGTGCAATATCCAGTGTAACAGTTTTGAGCGTTTGTCACGTAGCTAATACACTTATTATCTTATACCCCTGTACAACCTTGACGTTCAGTTCTCTCGTGGGGCTTGTTAGATAACTGTGTAAAACTGGTACAATGGCCTTGGTAAAGATTCCAGATGCAGCCGGAGAAACAATCAATTTTATTGAGTTTAAAGGACGACTTTATCCGAATTTTAGCATCAGTTCGGTGGAGGCTATACCCAATTTTAAAGTAAGAGCGGATGACATCTTTTTGATAGCATATCCAAAATCAGGTAAATAAATTGTATGCTATTTTCTTTTCCCAAAACACAAAGCGCATGTTTTTTCTTGTGTGTCTGGATTGGAGAGGGAGAGAGATGGGGGGGGGGGGAGAGAGAGAGATAGAAAGAGATATTTAACGTCCACTCGACACAAACTAGGTCATTTCGGGACTAACACATGCTTTTAATTTTATTTCAATATAAACGTCGTGTTGTCGGGTTAAAATGTCACGAAGACGGGTTGTCGTGGTGTTGTGATTTGAATTAAAAATCGCAATCTTTAGTGTTTATTTCAAAATAATCCTAAAATTTGAAAAAGTATTCGCATATCCAGTAAGTCTTTTAGCGGATTATATCACATCCCATTTGTTTTTGGGTTTTTTTTGTGGTGGGGGGTGGTGGCATAGGATCTGCCACTGAATCAAATGGCGCCTGACCAACGATGTGGTTTTCTCCGAGTCTCCCGGTTTCCTCCCACTGTTAAAAGCCTCTACGCGCAAGCGAATTAGGGAAATAGAATTGAAGCATATATAGTCCAAAATGTCCTAGTTTATGTCGAGTGGACGTTAAAACTCGTTATCTCTTACTCAACCCATTTGGTGTCGTTGGTTCGGTTTTTTTTATCTGCGACACAGACTTAGACTTTGTAGATGATATGGTTTGTTGCATTGGAGATGGCTGGATGTCTAAGATTTCGATTATTAGTATTGTTCGGTTTATATAGCGCTTCATTACACATGAATGTTTCTAAGCGCATTCACAACACAAAAGTTCAAAAACATCTTTGAAATAAATATGTTTTTCAGTTAGTCTTAAATCTCTGGATTGAATAGATCATTCCACAATTTAGCTGCTTTGGCGAGAAAGCATATTCACCTGGGCCCCGTTTCACGAAATTTTAACTTAAGATAAAATCCAATTTTAGTAGATACTTCAATTTTGATTGGCTAAGCACTAAAATCAATCTAATATTATCCAATCAAATTACTGAAATTGGGATCTTATCTTATTAGTTAAAATTTCGTGAAATAGGCCCCAGAACGTTTATTATATTTAGGAATTCTCAATGTACAACGATTTGAAGAACGAAGGTTGGATCGTCTGGCAGTAAAGAAATCAAAGAGTTCGTTTAGATAACTGGGTGCTGTGTCAGAATAAATTGATTTAAACACATTCACAAGAGCTTTAAATTGAACCCTCGTTCGAACTGGAAGCCAATTAAGTTGCTGTAACTTAGCTGATATATGATTAAATTTTCGTGTTCTAGTTATGAGACGTGCAGCATTGTTTTGCGCTATCTATAGTCTGTTGAAAGCTGTTTCTGGTGCTCCTAATAGCAGAGATGCGATGTTACTAATGCTCTAACAACACTCTGACAAGTATCAGTATTAAGATTAGAGAGTATTCTCGAAATAGCTCTCATTTGAAGGTGCATTTTCCGTATGATACTGTTGATTTGGGGAACTGGGGACATAAATTCATCGGCCACATATCCACGATTTTTAGGCTGCTTCTTGGGAGATATAGATCAATCACCGATCTTAATGGAATCTGCTTTAAATAATTTACTGGATTGTGATTTTGATGATAACAAGAAATTCAGAATTTTCGTCGTTAAAGTTCCAATAGCATTTTTTTAAGTTATATTTTTAAAATTTATTAAAATAAAGCCCCAAAATAGATTGAACCTATAAACAGTCCTACCTTGTTAAAGAATAATCCTATTAATCCTATAATTCACTATTGCCAGTTGAGAAATTGGCAAAAATATCATTTTCAACTTCAAATTCAAACGTTTGAAGATGGCCGTCCATGGAGAAGAATGGGAAAACAAGGGAGGTAATTGAGTAACTATTTCCTCAATCAACCAGTGTCACCCTTTCTAACCCCCCCAAAAAATTTGTCCATGATCGTATAATAGTGAGTTGACAACCTTTTGAGCAAAAAACATAGAAATAATTATATTTTGACTTTCTTAGAAAAAGTGAAATTGGAACTTTAAGTTTTAGCCTATTTCTGGTCATTCATCCTCGAATGTCATTATGACAAGTCTCTAGTCTACTGATAGAATCCTTGGAAGCGAGATAGTTGTTGTGTTGAAAGTAGTCACATATTTAGGTGTCATCGGCAAAGCCGTGGTTTTGTACCTCATGTCTTCTTATGAGTTGACCAATTGGGAGAATGTACAGAAGAAAAAGTAGGGGTCCCAATACATAACCCTGTGGAACACCTATCCTAACAGTCCTATTTATTTGCACCTACTGTGTTCTATCTTGAAAGTATGACTTTATCCATGAAAGAGCGGCACCACAGATCCCAACCGAACAGTCCAGCCTTTGGAATAAAATACTATGATCTATAGTATCGAAAACAGCACTGAGATCCAAAAGTACTAGGCGAACTACTAGATTCTTATCCAGTTCCAGGTCACTATAGTTTTTTATTTTAAGTAGAGCCGTCTCTGTGCAGTAACCTCTATTGTAAGCAGATTGGAGCGATTCGTGTAAGAAATGAATAATGAAATGGGGTTTAACGTCCCACTAATTCGGTTATGGTTATTTTTTGTTTTATTTGGAATTTTGCCATACTGTGTTATAAGTTTAGTCATTCGGATAGACAGAAACCCCGAGGTCGCGTATATGCGTAAAAGATGTTATACAATATCATTCGGAATTTAATTTTTGATATTGTATTTTTGATTCCAAACATTAATTTCATATTTTACATGTGTACCCCATTTTGGACATTTAAGTGGCAGATTATTTCTAAGATATAATCTGTACCAGCCGTGGGTAGTCCGATCTTTAACGTAAATCCATCGGTTTTACGGGTGGAAATCGTGGAATTAGCTTTATTTTGTAGGTTTTGATCTTTGCTACATCATCCTATTCGGTTTGCAACATAATTACCATCCGTCGACTTTTCGGGTAGAAATCATAGGACGTTAAACCTCGTTTTATTTCTAATAGAAATAATACACCATGGAGTCAAAATGAATAATTTACGTTAGAATATTGCTCCATGTTCTCATAGGAAAAGGGGTGGTTGTAGATTGCCGTATGATTAGCCTGTCATTGAGTCAACTGTCGAATCCCCGGCTGTACGTGACAAGGAGTAGGATCGCCTGCTCGACCTCATGGGTTTTCCCCAGGTCCTCCGGCTTCCTCCCACTGCCAAAGACGTGTAAGCGAGTGATTGAATAGAATTGAACCATTCTGTTAGTACCGAAATGACCTAGTTTGTGTTGAGTGGACTTTAAACCCCATTTGTCCCACTCTCCCCCCATCTTTATCTCTCTTACAGGAAGTCACTGGCTTTGGGAAGTGTGTAGAATGCTGGTAGCTGGAACTGTTGACGTGAAGATTCGTCCAAAACAATCCATGATGCTGGAAATAGGATCACATGAAGAAATCGACCAGGAACCATCACCGCGAGTCCTCAATGCGCACCTCAGATTAGATGAAATGCCAAAAGATTTTACAAAATTCAACAACAAGATAATCTACATCAGAAGAAATTTGAAAGATATTGCTGTGTCATTTTATAATCATACGTTAAAATTCTATGATTATTATCAATATAAAGGAGAATGGAAGAACTACCTTAAAATGGTTCTAGACGGTAGAGGTAAGTGGGGTTTTATAGATAAAGACCAAGATGGCAAACCTTAGTGGTTTCTAGGCTTTTACATATCAAAGACTTGAAGATATTTGGAGAAAGTCGTTACCAAGAATGGAAATTTGAGTGTTACATATACGACGGAAGATTCCGTAACAATGTAGATGTAGGGTACCGAAATCTTCCGAGGTTTGCCGAGTGGACGGAAGATTCGAAGATACAAGATGGCTGTCATAATCTATTTGGTGAAAGTTAAGAGTAAGGATGGAATGAGAAAGCCATTCGTAGCATCTATTGAAAACGAAAAGACTTTGTCCAGAACGTTCACAACAACTTTCTAAGCTGCTTGACTAAAACTAGCCATGTCAACTGAGAAATATGAGAAAATATTATGTTTAATAAATAGGAATGTCAACGATACTTTGGTCATATGGGGGCGATCTTAATTAGTTCATATATCCTTTGTCATTTGACGATTAAATAAATGAATGAATTAAAATGAATTTATGCCACGTCAGCCCGACCAGGCTATATACTGTATGCGCCCGTCTTCATTAGAGCAGAACACTTGGGCGTTAATTAACTCAGCCGCGTCACCCCCGACCAGGCTATATTGCATGATTTTTTTCTAAACCGACAAATTAATTAATATCCCATATATGCAGATGAAACATAGAATTAAATAAATATATATTATAGGCATTCGTCTACATTTGGTGAATAATATTCATAACGTGTACAGTACTATACAAGAGTTTTGTTCTCGGCCTACAGTGTCATTAGTTCAGCCTTTTTGTATGGGCACTTCAATTGGATTATCGGTGGGCATGACTTCTGTACCACCCGCAAGACTAACATCCATTTTCATTTGATGCACAGTAGATGTTGCACCTGGTAATTGGCAACCATCGTGGTGCTCTAGTCCAGCTTCTTTATGAAATATTGACTCCGATATGCTCCTATCATCCATTAATTCTGATGTGCATTTTTAAAAACAGTTTGGGAGTTCAGCGTCATTATAATCCATCAACTCTGAGCTACTCCCTATACAGCATCCAGCGTCGTTATAACCCAATAACGCTGGGGTGTTCCTGTAAACAGTTTGTTAGTCCAGCGTCGTTAAAACCCAGTAACTCTAGATGTGCCTTTAAACAATTTGTGAGTCCAGCATCGTTATAACTCATAACATCGGGGGTGTTCCTTTAAACAATTTGAGAGTAATGTGAAATCGAAAAGAGCTTTATCTCACTGTAATGCAATACTTCAGGCATTTTAAGAATAACGTTGTGTTATTAAATCATCTATGGTCAACGAAGGGAAATTGTGCCGGACAGTTCCGTTGGCTTTAAGCCTCGAAATTTGGAACGATCCCAATGTTCGTCACGGTTCTCCTCGGTCCACACGGGAATTTGAACCACGGGCACTCGAGAGTCACGAGCCCTGAACCATGAATTACACCCGGTTTGTTATAAAAGATCATCGGTTCCCGTAGAAATTTGGTGATATAGCTTGTGATCATTTTGTTTTTGTGAATTGGAACCATGAACTACTCACGGTTCATCATAAAAGATTGGTTCAAGTAGACATTTGATGATCAAATTCGTATTCATTTATTTTTTGATGTAGTTGATTATAATTCATGGTTTGATTTTGTTCTACACTGGGAAGAGGTCATCGCCACACATCAAGATTTACGTATATTAGAATTAACTTACGAAGATATGATTGAGGTGAGTTCCAGGTTTTACATTACACTGATTTGGCATTTTATGATTTGGAATTCATTTTATGATTTGGAACAAGCTATGTTCATATAAAAACGTCACCAACCCGACCCCGACCATTCCCAAAATGCAGGAGCCGACAATACGATACACACGCCATGAAAAGGTAAAGATTTCTTGTTATCTACCAAGAGTAGATACCTGCTTTGTTATGTTAATAGAAACGTAAAATGTTACTCATTCAGTGTAAACTACAGTACTCGGGGGTGGGGTGGGGGCGGGGGTCTGCATATATAATTTAAGACAATGGCGAGGAAATGGGATGTTTTTTTGTGGCAATTGGAAAAACCTGAAATGAAATTTTAAATTGCAGTGTCCTAATAGAGAATTTAAGAAAATTGCTGAATTTTTAGAAGTTCCCTTTGATGATAAACTTTTAGCTGATGTAGTCCACAAGTGCAGTTTTAAAAGTATGAAGGGAAGAAAGGGCCACTTTTATTTATCACCGGAAGGAGATTCGGTCGTTTATAGAAAAGGTAATTCCAATTAATAAATATTTGAGAGTATGTCCCAGTGGCTCGAGAAGACTCAACTGATACTATTTATTGCACAGCTTGCTTGTTTCTGATGCATTTCGAAGGTTAGTTGGCGCATGCGCTTTAGATAATAAGGTATGCCACCGAGTAGTGTTTTGACTTCAAGCTTATATTTGACAAGGACTAAGGTTGCCTGTCTGATCATGCACAGGTATGTTGAAATGTCGACAGGGTCAAAAAAGGAACAAGAATTAATGATTAATAATAATAATGGTATTTGTATCGCGCAACTATTCAGTCCACTAGGGAATGCACTAGGCGCTAGAAATGTTCTCATATTGCAGTGTTAATGATAGTGACTAAATTACCAAGTTTTAAGTTCGGATTTAAAAACTGACACAGATTCACATTGTCGGATATTTTCTGGAAGTTTATTCCAAACAATTGATGCGCTGTATCGAAAAGTTCTAGATCCAAATGATTTCAAATTAAAGGCAGATACATCCAATAATAGTTTCCCTTCTGATCTTGATGATCGTTTAGGTTAAAACAGTGATACTAGATTTTGAAGGTAACCTGGCGCGGATTTGTTTATTGATTGATAGGTTAACGATAAGACTTTTAAGTTGGTCCTTTCTCGAACACGGAACCAATGTAATTTGTTCAAGACTGGTGTGATGTGTGATCTTGATTTAGTTTTTGTGACAATGTAAGCAGCACGGTTTTGTAACCTTTGAAGTTTTGAAATCTGTTCAGCATCAATTCCCACTGTAGTCGCCATCGTATTCACGTCTGTACTCAAAATATGATCTATTAGCCCATCTATGCCTTTGCAATGAACAACCAGCCTATCGACTTTGCTGGTTTCGACACGTAGCGACGAGCCCCGTCTCAAGTAGGCGGAGGACAAACATGATTTCAAATCTTTTCCGCGATCTCGCTACTGCGTTATCGCTCGAAATTCCATCGTGATGCACCCTTTCCATGTTCTGAAGAACGTTAGCGATTTCTCATTTTCCTTGAGTAACATTAAGCCAAGAGTATTTTGAAAACGTTGTACCTCATCCACAGGAATCTGAACATGTGCGAAAAGGGCTTCTGAAATGGTGCTAGTGCCTGGCTTGGGTACCTTGAGGTCATGACCCCTTGTTCCGATCTTTATGGTGGAATCGGTACAAGTTTCGACTCTTTCCCGGATAAGGTCAGGCGCAATCAAATCCGTGGCTCGAGGTTCTCCCTGGCATCCAAAGCGGTGCATGGCTTTGGATGTGGTACTCCCTGCCCAACCAGTTGAAAACTGCGTTCAGAGACTGTGATGTGTCTAGGCGTCGCAAGACGTCCTTCCGGTGACTTTTGCGTCGCCCGAGTGTGTGTGACCTTACGCAGCCCTGTAGTAATTGAGTTGCCTCTCGCAATGTCGTATATGGCACATGAACAGGAAAATGCTGGTGAAGGATCGCGTTGTTGGCGGTGGAAGAAATTACTTCAGAAAAATCGAATGGCTCCGGAAGTGCAATAATATCCTCCTCCTCCTTTTCAATTTTCAGAAGTAATGTTCTGCATCGCGCGCTTAATGCGGCGGGAAGATGTGGATCTTCAGGGTCAAAATTAACTATACAATAGGCTCTGGCGTGAGCTAAGAGCTTTTCTCCACTTATTTTAGTTAGAGTGGGTCCTTTCTTGAAACAAGACATGCCCTTAGTCGGTTCTGCTCGTGCGACAGTGCGCCTACCGCCATTTCAATAATCCTCTCGGGGCTAGAATATATTAATGATCGAACTGTGTGCCGTCGCTCACTACTAAGATTTGATAATCACTGACCAAACTGCACCTCGAGTTCGATTGCAGATTCTTTTTCCCAAAAGAGCCGTGAGAAAATCGGTTATGTATCAGGTCTGAGAAACGACAGAACGGCTCCTATACGCGCAAGAAATGGTACAGTGGACTGCAGAATAATTTGGGAATTCTCAATGACAGATAAACTGCATTCAAATGATAATTGGTTTCTATCATGTCATTTCCATGCACTTAATTGCACATACAGTACGTATTTCTTGCAAAAGGGGTCTGTAGGAAATTTTCATTCAATTGTTTTTGGTATATGCCCATGAGTAAGTAGTCTTGCAACATGTTATAACTAATTCTTGTTCTTTTATTTGACCCTGTCGTCATTCCAACACCGGTTCCTCCCATCGTTGAAACCTCTACGGGGGTTATTGAAATAGAATTTTGCCGTAGGGTAGGTCTCAAATAGTCCGGTTTATTTCCATCTCTTTGCTGCATTTTGAAAGTCTATCCAGTGGGTCCAAACTCGGGTTTATTTTACTTGTAAAAAGGGTGTCCAGCATTTTGAAAGTCTATCCAGTGGGTCCAAACTCGGGTTTATTTTACTTGTAAAAAGGGTGTCCAGCAAGCAGTGTGCGTAAGCTATTTATTTTGTATTCTAGCAAACACACATGCAATACATGGGTTCTTCTATATAGAGGATCTTTTGTCATTAACAAATGCTTTAATGAAAACTGTCTATCATAAATAAGGGCGATAAACAACAAAACAAGGCTAATCATACTCGTTGTTTGGTGAGTTAGGCTCTAAGCAGGGGGTCACAGGTTCGATCCCGGTTTTGATCGGGAAAGTTCATCGGCAATTGACCAAACAGTGTTCCCTGTCAGGGAACCAAACTGTAAACGTTACCAGATTGTATGCTTACCTACGGACATGACGAACAATGATTTGATGTTTTGCAGGTGAAGTTGGCGACTGGAAGAATTGGTTTACTGTGGCACAGAATGAATGGTTTGATCAGATATATGACGAAAAGATGGCAGCATCAAAATTAATGTTTAAATATTCTAAATAGGATATAACCCCTTTCTTTTCTTTCAACGGGAGTAAGGTCATTATTCCACGGAATACAATTACTGTTTATTACGGACTGTTAACCCAATATAAAACATGATATGATTCTTAAAATTAGTATACATAAAGGAAAGTATAGCACTTCTTCCTGTTTAGAGAGATATGTAATGGTTGTATGGTCGGTCGCGAATCATGTATTTTCAGAATTGAAAAACTTCAAAATTGTCTAGAGGCCATCCAGAGACCTAACCCCCTATCTTTTGGTACCCTGGCCCTCGCGCCGTTCCGGCGCCAATGCATACATTTGAGGAATCGAAACCACGCCAGTTGACTCAGCGAAAGACGTTATGACACATGCGCACGCCTAACCATTCAGCCATCCACACCACCCTCAAAACAGGGATAAGACCTTCGTGTATATTTGGAGATAATCATTCGTAACGTGTATAATGATAGGTAGGAGTATTATTTCCATATAGAAGCGTTTTATTACCAATTCAATCCGAATACAAAACAAAAGCAACGAAGAAGACAAAACAACAATTCTACAAATAACGTGTAAATAATGGTTATTTAAAATAATTGAATCAAAACAAAATCAAAAATCTACATAATATGTAAATGCATGTGGGTACAAAAATAATTATTTAAAAAAAAAATCACATTATTACACGATGCGAAAACAAGATTACTTAAATAAACACAAAACTCACCACATTATACATGATATTTAACGATTAAAGCAATACACGGCAATAATCGTAGCCATTTTACGATTAACGCAATACATGATACTAATCGTAGCTATTTTACGATTAAAGCAATACACGGCAACAGTCGTAGATATTTTACGATCAGAAAGAGAGAGAAATTTTATTCCGATAATTCACTTAAGCGTAGAGTTCGTTAGCAGTTGGAGGAAACCGGGGTACCCGGAGAAAAACCACGAGGTTGGACAGGCGATCATTTTACGAGTAAAGCAATACACAAGACAACACAATAATTCGCCTCCATGATAATAATCGTAGCTATTTTACGATTAAATCAATACACGGCAACAGTCGTAGCTATTTTACGATAAGAGAGAGAGAAATTTTATTCCGATAATTCACTTAAGCGTAGGGTTCGTTAGCAGTTGGAGGCAACCGGGGTACCCGGAGAAAACCCACGAGGTTGGACATGCGAGTAATTTTCCTCCATATGGAAATGTATGTGGGTACAAAATAACAGTAAACAATGATTATTAAAAAAACAATCACAATATACATGATAACAATAGTAACTATACTACGATTAAACTACCTTCATTAGCCCAGTCATTTCATTTACGATTAAAGGGAGATAATCAAAACAAAAAAATGGACACGACCAGTGGCGGATTACCCTATAGGCAGTGTAGGCAGCTTCCTTCACTGCCTATAGGGTAAAAATAGGGCCCATAAAATTTCGGACGACCTTTTTAAATTTCATTTTTTACATTATTTACTTCACTGGATTGCGCTTACTCAGCTGTATCAGCTGTCCATTATGAAGAAAGAAGTACTTTACTACAAGTGACAAAAATTACAGCTTGAAGATAGTAGGAAAAGAAAAGTGTGGACGTATATCCTCGAAAATTTCGTTTCTCTTACAGCGTTCTTAGTCTTACTACGACAAACCCAGTGGCGGATTAAGCTCCACCAAGGCCCGAGGCGGCAGTTTCTGGAGGGCCTATTTAAAAAGGCGTGGGCCTAATTAATTCCGGGTCAGGGCCTATGTTGATTCCCGTTGGGCCTAAACCCCAACCCCTAACATTCATTGTCTATGCGTTTTTAATCGTATCAGACAAGTCTAAAAAAATTTTTTTTACAAAATCTTTGGGCCCGAGGCTGCAGCCTCATCAGCCTCACTGATAATCACTGATGGTCAAACCAGTCCCACAAAAGGCCCAGCTAGTCGAGCTGCCTAGAGTCACCAGAGCCATGATCCGCCCCTGGACAAGACAACAACATAATTCTTAGTTAATGCATTATGTGTGAGCGAACAAAAGAGCATGTAAAAATGTGATTGTTTTAAAAAGAAACATGGGGTAAGTTGTGCCATTTGACCAAAATCTTTTGGGACCTCATCCTTTTTTTTCTGGCATAGTAATTTGGTAGTATAATGCTTGTTTATGATGAACAACCCATGAAACTATGTAGTGAAACCAATTTCGACAGCAAATTGTGAATACTTTTAACAACAGAATAGATTTTGTGGGAGATTAGATAACGAGTTGGCAGTCTCACCATAATAGTTAAAAACTACATAATGTAAAGGCAATTTGTTGAAAATTTCAGTCCAATTAATCCGCTAAGAACCGAAAACTAAGCGGATGAAAGTTCCCCTTGGCCTCGATCAACATTACTCAAGTCGTTAAGACAAAACTAATAGTCTCGATTATCCATTTAATCGTTAATCACGAAGGAAAGCTTTGCTGCAAATGTGACACTCTGGAGACAGGTACTCCGTGTCCGGGCGGCCAAATCGTCTATCTCAGACTGTCATATGTCTAGGTAGGACTTGACGTTGTGATAAATAAGACTTCAAACTCTTTCCTGTACTCTGGATATATCTTTACCAAAGGTGCGTAGACCACTGACCACTGGTCGTTAGCGTAATAGGGTATCATTTTAACTAACTGTGACACAACCGTAGCCCTCTTCCAGAAATAATTGGTAGCAGGAACCGTGAGAATGTCTAAGAAAAATGCAGGAATGCTACAAGCGTAGCTTGTACTGTGTCGCACAAATCAGACCATAATCCAACAAATATCGCAGACTAGACTTGACATCTATAGCTGATTATGATCTGGATAAGTTAATTAATGTCTAATTAAATGTTTTTATAACATTTCGGGCCTAAAGAAATAGCTACAACAGGCAGATTCTGAACTTGCATAATGCACACTGTAAATATTTGTTTATGATGTAAATACAACAACCAGAAAATAAAATATTAGAACAAAGAATTTGCAAATAGATTTTCTAAATATTCTTGTGTATCTTTATTTGGAACCTCCGATTCTTTGATTTAATTTACCAATAATCGTGTCGTGTTATTTGGTTACGTGGCTTCTTTTTTAGTAAGGGGGTTGGGATGGCCTAGAGTGTCGCGCTTCGATCCCTAGCTAGCCGATCACCTCTGGCTTGCGGCTGTGGTTTCGAGCCCTGGTGTGAGCGTATGTGGTATGGAGATAGGGGCGCCTTCTCAACCCCGTGGGTTTCCTCTGGGCACTCCGGTTTCCTCTCACTGCTAAAGACCCCTACGCGCAAGCGAATTGTTGAAATAAAAATGGATGAAACCATATGTTAGTCCCAAAATGACCTAATTTGTGTCGTGTGGTCGTTAGACCCCATTTCTCTCTCTCTCTTTTCTAGTAACTTGTCATCTATTCCACTAGTTGTTTGGGTAACTAGATGCTGGTTTACCAGAGCAAATTGACTCACAAATTAGAGTAACTCCAAACAAAATGTTTTAATCCTGTCAATTCAGTACCAATTCGTGGTATTAAGATAAAATAAAACTTAAATTAGCATTTTATTAGATTTCGGTACTTTATTTTGTCTACTACAGTAGATGGAATATTAATTTTTGTTTTCACTTTATCCGTCTGCCTGAAAAGTCAGATTGCCCTCGCTCGTACTCCTGTATACATTCGTATACTACGCGACTAAGTCGTCATTCTGTTTTATCAATGCAGTGAATATTAACTTCCTTTGAATTATTTAACACTCGAGTAGGAATCGTGCAGAAGATCAAAGTTCTCTTGACATGCTCAGTTAAACGAAATATGTAAGGCATTTCACTTTATTATTTAAGTTGTATTCCCTTGACGCTATTGGTCCAATAATAACATTACCGTCGATTTGAGAATCTATACTGAATAGACGCACTGTATAAAACTTGCCAAAAGTATCTATTGTATATTTGTGACCACATCTCCAACTTTATTCGAGCAATAAGGCTCCTTCCCAAATACAGAATTAAACCCATAAATTGTTCTCAAAAACGCAACCTGAATTCTGAGATGGTAATATGATCTCCGTGATTTTCATGTAACTCATGCTGCACGTGCTGTTCACCAGCTCTATAAAATGCACCCCATATACGTGGATGAATTATTCACACTACAACGTCAGCAGCATGCCACGATTCACGACAGCTGAGAGGAACCAGGCGCTTGAAAGACTCGACGCTGGCCACAATGCCCGAGCCGTTGCCAATCACTTCTGCAGGTCAATGTTCCAACCGTCTCCAGGTTTCAGTAACGCTTTTCCGGCCACCAACACCACGGATGTTGGAGAACTGTTAGCGCCAGATGAGAGTTGGTATTGTGTATCAACTGCACATGGTGTCGACGTGGCTAGGATTATTCTGACCTATGGAACGAGACTCATCGGGCGGTCCAAGCATAATGGTTTTGGGTAGAATCAGTTTGAATCATAGACTGAGTGGGTCCTGTGTCGTATTCCAAAATCATGGTCAAGGGAGAGGAGGCGGCATCATAGCAGTGAGCTATATCGACCAGGCTCCCAGACTCCAAGTCATACCACATTTCGCACACCATCGAAACAATGTTTTCCAACATGACAACACCCGTGCCCACACCGCCCGAGTTACTCCGAACATTTTGACTTTCTAAAGCAGAACGGTGTCAACGTTATGCACTGGGCAATCCTTAGACCGGACTTAAACCCGATGAAAAAGCTTTGGGTGAAATTTAGAGTTAATAACGTCGTACCGAGGCCACACACAGCCGATGGATTGTGCCAGGATTGTCTGAGAGTGTGGTTCCAGGTGTCAATGGCGTTCATCAATTGTCTGGTCCATTTCATGTATAGACGCTGCGCTGCTGGTATTGACACTCGCGGGGGACAAACCAGATACTGATATAAACCGTGTACAGACTACAAGTCTTGGAAATGTGATGAATTAATCATTAATGTGGCAACATATACTGTCCATAATTTCTTTGCTCCATTGTGTAAGTCGTTTAATAGAATGATTTAATTGGGGACATCTCACTGTGCCACCCGCTATTGTTCTGATGGGGGGATTAATCAAGCGAGGGGATTATCGAATACAATGGTGTTAAAAGTATAGTCCGCTTTTTAAAACTACTAGTTAAAACTGATTAACAACTTTATTTACAATAAATTACATTAAAGTAACAACAAATACATGTATCAAACATAAATCATAACCCTACTAAATGTGATATTAAGTCAGTGTATTCAATTGCACCTTTTTACTCCATTTAACAGTTCGATTTTCAGATCATGAATAGATTCTTTTACGCTTTTATATTTTCGCCTTTTGAGCGGCAATCGTCCACCGTTATTCAATTGAACTATGTTATTTTCAGTACAAGTCTGCTCTTTCAACGCAATGTTAATAAATTTGAATATATTTGGGTGGCTTGTTCCGGTCTTCTTCATTTTACTGTGCCACATTAACTAAATTTTGACCTCCCTGAGAATTAAAATAATTAAATCTTAACTAGGTGAACAGTACTAATAAGGATACAGTCTATAATCCTTTGTTTACTTAAATTTTCACACCACTACCCTATAACACCAGTTGATTAGGTGGCACAGTGAGATTAAACCATTTAATTAAAGTGCCGCTCTGATTTTAAAATCGTACTGACGTTTTTTTTTTCTTATTTGTTTAACAAAAGACTAATTTCCTTCGTACATATAATTTTATATATTGTGTAAATTTGCATCTGACATCATATCAGGTAAATTCCCCATATGTATTTATTTTTACGAGAGAGAGAGAGAGAGGGAGAGAGAGAGACCATCTGCATTGAGTTGACTCCATTGATATGTAGGAGAGATAAATCAGCTCTTCGTCTAAATCTTACATAGCGTCTCTTTAAATTGTCGAATACTTTAAGATACGTAAAGAATGTTTAGTGAAGCGTATCACGTGACCTGACATAGATTTTATTAATGTCTTGGGCTGTATAATATATATCAAGTATCATTTTACTGACCGTTGGCCACGAAGCGTATACACTTGTTGTATTGTACCTCTGTATAACCTTGATCTTCCAGTTATTTCCATCGTTCGTAGGGCTTGTTTGATATCTGTGTAAAATTCGAACGATGGCCTTGGTAAAGATTCCAGATGCAGCCGGAGAAACAATAAGTTTTATTGAGTTTAAAGGACGACTTTATCCGAATTTTAGCATCAGTTCGGTGAAGGCTATACCGAATTTTAAAGTAAGAGAGGATGACATCTTTTTGATAGCATATCCAAAATCAGGTAGATAAATTGTATAGTATTTTCATTCCCCTGGACTGAACACAAAGTGCGTGTTCTTGCGTGTCTGGGGAAAAGCTAATGGATTTGAGGCACGAATTGTGTTTAACCATTTGGGTGATCCGAGTCTAATGATGATATGATGGATCTTTTACGTGCACGCCAATTTGTACACCGGACCTTGGTTTTTAGTCCCCTTGTCTTGCACCACTGACAAGGGGAAACCACGCCGAAAATCCCGGGATCAAACCTCCAGGTTAGCGAGCCAGCGTCCTACCCACTTACCCAACGTGGCTCCTGTATATTACGCGAATGAAATTTCCATTCTGTTACATAGAGGTATACGGTATTCGATATACGGGCACGGCGGTTTACACGGCATATACTATACGTAGGTATACTGGTTTGGTCAGTTATTTTCCCTACCGCTATTGGTACCGTCATTAAGTCTCATTCAAATCTGAACATAAGAAAGGAAACTCTGGCCTGGTTTCTACTTGTGGAGGTGACATAAAGGTCAGACTTTTAGTCGGGTCATTCCAATGGGGCGAGGGGGGGGGGCAGTTAACTGTACATGACTGTTCGAACACAATTATTCGCGTATGCGTCTAAACGTATACTGAATACGTATACAGTATACCCCTATGCAATAACAGCCTTGTGAATTATTATACAATCGAGTTGGGTCAATGTGCAGACGATTATAGTTATGTTGACATGCATTTGTTGCTCAATATAACGAGATATTTAAAGTAGGGCATTTCATCGGATTACTAAAATTGTATTCCCTTGGCGCCATTTGTCCAATAATAACATAACCGCCGATTTGAGAATCTATGTTAATTAAGTTATACACATGGATACGAAAGGATCGCTTACTCAACGTCGAACCCCGGTCGTGGCAAATAACTTGATGTGACATAATTAGTGTACCGTCAACTATCGTAAATAGCTGAGCGAAAACTAAAGGCATATTTTTTTATTATAAAGGTTAATAGGCTTAAATCTGAAATACGTCATTAAATACTGATTAGTTGATTGGTAAACTTAATATTAAAAATATGCATGATATTAATTGTAAATTTAAAACTGGCATCATCTGATAATTATTTTAATGCGCAAATTTCCCATCCTTTTTCAATGGAAGAGATGGTTTTGGTGGCGTCTTGGTAAACATAACGGAAACAAATGGCATGCAAACAAGTCGCGATGTTTCGTTGACCCAAGGGTTATTCTAACATGTAAATATGAAATGAAATGAAATGAAATGGGGTTTAACGTCCTACTCTTCTGCACCTAATGGAAGATGGGCATACGCCATACAGTGTGCTATGAGGGAAATTTTGCCTAGGCAGCGGCGCTACCGCCTACTCTTATATCGAATTCCAATTTCCAAGGGATCTTTTACGTACACGCCAATGTGTATACGGGGCCTCGGTTTTTCGTCCCATCCAAACAACTAGACAACTGACCTTGTCTGCATCACTGACAAGGAGAAACCACGCCGGAAAAACATATACTACCTCATAAAATTTGTTAACGAATTTGAACCCAAAATTAGGCCGAGGTAATATTATTGCTACTGCAGCTCTTTATATAATGCAATCTGGCTAAAATACAGATCTATATTTCGTTTCGTTTGTTTGAACTTTCGAATGCCTACACAACATGAAGATCTAACCGGTTTTTGTGATAGGTCACTTCAGAGGTAAAACGAGCGGCTTTGGGCTATATGACGTCAGACATTTGATTAACGAATCAGCATTGATGCTACTAGTGGATTACCTACAGTTCCGTGCAAAACACTCCTAAAGCTCAACGTAACAGACCGCTTAATTGGCTAATACCAGTCACCATTCAAAACACGTCGATGATAGTAAACACAAGTTTTTTTTCAAGTTTTTTATTCACATAGCTGTAAGTCATTGACTTGTAGCTTTTAAACACAGTACAGCAACGGTAACACATAAAATAGAAAAATTCATGAGATATTATAGAAGTAACAGCTCACAGGGTGAGTGATGATTTCCGAAATTTGAAGGTTTCGAAGACATATCTACTACGTAATTTAACTTGAAGATTTCCATTATTTGTAGACATTAATTTATTAAATTTATAAACAGTAGGGTGAAGTGAATAAAATTTAGGGATATATTTTGTTCTTAGGTGATTTAAAGATTTACAACACAGACTCATGGCATAATTCACATATTCTATTTTGTGCTAATATTTTAAAATATCGACCTTTCTCAATAAATAAGTCATGTGAAGTACACCTAAGTCTGCAAAGTGATATGCGATACTTTAAATTATACAATAATTTAAATAGCTTTCAAAACAAAAATCATTTTTAAATAGGTTATAATACTTTAGTTTAGATAGGTTCCTACGGCTTCCATTCCAGGATTTTATATATTGATCACGTATGCGAACCATTATAGGACCAGATTTGCGTAAACCACACAAATGGTTAGTCCAGATGTAAGATAAACCTAGATTGTCGAGTAACGATTTAACTTGATGAGCCCAATTATTCACATTTTTACGTTTAGTTGAAAATCCGGAACAAAGGCACAAATCAGAAAACACTTTATAAACAAGCGAGTCGTGATCTGTAATGACATGGCACCAGTATTTAATAATTTCTTGAAGACGACGGACTTTTAAAGGGGGGCTACCGAGCTCACCATAAACAACTGGGGTTGGTGTAGATTTACGAAGCCCAAACTGCGGATGAATACGAGAGAATAGATTCTACATAACAATCAAATAAAAACAACTGCTGTCTGACGTTAACATTAACTTGATCAAAAACATTATAGAGGCTATACAGGGCTTTTGAAACATAAAAACTAAACGAAATCGGATTTGTGTTTTAATCTGGTTGTGTATAATACATCTTTAAGTCGTCGTACATTTAGGTCAAAAAAAGGAAATATGCAGTGAGCTGCATGACATGACCTAACAAAGTTTTATTAATGCATTAGGGTGTGCAATATCAAGTGTAACAGTTTTGAACGTTGGCCACGTGATTTATACACTTGTTGTATTGTACCCCTGTATACACGCGACGTTCAGTTCTCTCGTGAGTTTGATAACTGTGTAAATGTTGTACGATGGCCTTGGTAAAGCTCTCAGATGAAGCCGGAGAAATGATCAATTTTATCGAGTTTAAAGGACGACTTTATCCGAATTTTAGCATCAGTTCGGTGAAGGCTATACCGAATTTTAAAGTAAGAGAGGATGACATCTTTTTGATAGCATATCCAAAATCAGGTAAATAAGTTGTATGGTATTTTCTTTTCTAAAAACACAAACCCCAAGTTTTAACAATTCGGATGTGGTGTGGGGGCGAATGGTTAGTCCCATATCTGCCACGCTTTCGCTAGACTTTTAACGGATTATACCCCACCCCATTTTGAGGTGGTAGATGGCCCGATGGTTATCACGTGCGCGTTGTATCAATAGGTCTGCCATTGAGTCAACTGTCGTGATTTCGATTCCCCGTTTGTACGTGACAAGGATTAGAGTCGCCTGTCCAACCTCATGAGTTTTCTCACTGTTAAAGACCTCGTGCGCTCAAGCGAATTATTAAAATAAAATTGAACCATGTATTAGTCCCAAAATGATCTACATGTAGTGTATGTTGAGTGGAGGTTAAACACCATTTCTCTCTCTCTCTCCCTTACTCTCCTTCTCTCTCTCTCGCCTCTCTCTCTCGCCTCTCTCTCTCTCCCTTACTCTCCCTCTCTCTCTCTCCCTCTCTCTCTCACCCTTACTCTCTCTCTCTCTCTCCCTTACTCCCCCTCTCTCTCTCTCCCCTCTCTCGCCTCTCTCTCTCTCTCACACACCCCCCTCTCTTTTTCCATCCCATTTTGTGTCCGTTAGTTCGGGTTTTTTTTATCTGCGAGACAGACTCAGTAGATGACATGATTTGCATTGGAGATGACTGGGTGTCTAAGGTTTCGATTACAATTTTCAAATTCAGGTGTTTATGCTCGTCTTCTTCAGCTTAGTATAACGTTAAACCCCATTCTATTTCTAATCGAAATGATACACCAGATCAGCGAAATTGAATAATTTAGTTGAATTCAAATATGAACAAGTTAATATATTGTTCTTTTTTCTAATAGGAAGTCACTGGCTTTGGGAAGTGTGTAGAATGCTGGTAGCTGGAACTGTTGACGTAAAGGTTCGACCAAAACAATCCATGATGCTGGAATTAGCATCGCATGAAGAAATCGACCAGGAACCATCTCCGCGAGTTCTAAATTCACATCTCAGATATGATGAGTTGCCAAAAGATTTTAAAAAATTCAACAACAAGATAATCTACATCAGAAGAAATTTGAAGGATATTGCCGTGTCATTTTATAATCATTCGTTAAAATTCCATGAATATTATCAGTATAAAGGAGAATGGAAGAACTACCTTAAAATGGTTCTAGACGGTAAAGGTATGTGTGGTTAAAGATACAGTATGGGGGATTAGTTAATTAATGTCTAATTAATAAGTAAGGTAACATTTCAGGCCAAAAGACAGACCTACAATAGGCATTAGATAATAATTGATCCTTATAAGACGGATAGAATTAGATTTAACATAAAATAAACACTTATATGGATATACTTCTTCTGAATTTTATTAACATGCTACGTTTCAATATACATACAGGTGTCATTATCAAGCAAATAATGATTAGTTAACAAAACTGTGGTGCAATATATAGATAAAACAATAACAACAAATTTATTAACAGGAACAAGAATTAAATGCATAATATAGACAACAAGTATGAACCATTTTAGCAAACAATTGTTGTTATTGTGATATTTGCTAATAATATGGCCTTCATAATATACATCTGGTGAATAATATTCATAACGTGTGCAGTATTAGCTAAGAGTACTATTCTCGGTCTAGAATACCATTAGTCGGGCCCTTTTGTGGGTACAGTTCATAGTTCAAATTCCGGTGTGAGAACCGAGGATGGTTCCAAATTTTAAGGCTTAACACCATCGGGGCTACAAAGAGTGGATGCCCTGAACCATGGGCTACCCCTGGTTCATAATAAAAGTTCGGTTCCTATAAATATTTGATGATCTAATTTGTATTCATTTATTTATGATATAGTTGATTATAATTCGTGGTTTGATTTTGTTCTACATTGGGAAGATGTCATCGCCACACATCAGGAATTACGTATATTAGAATTAACTTACGAAGATATGATTGAGGTGGGTTCCAAGTTTAGATTACACTGATTTGTCCATTTTATGATTTGGAATTCAATGACATTCCGCTTATTTTTATTGAAGAGACCGGGCCGATTCAGGTGCAAAATAAAATCATCCATTTCGTACACTCTAAACATAGCTTAACATATGACGCGTCATGTATGTTCTAATATTGAACACATAGGTCTAAAAAGAACACACCGTATTCTATGTGAGATCTCAGTGGTTCTCAACGAGATCACTAGTGTTCTAGCGATGTGTTCTGATCATGATGGATATGCTATATAATATCAAATATGATTCTTTGAGATGACATCTATCTAGGTTGAAACTTCTGGCTACTTTAAAAGAAGATAATGAGAAACAGTCGATGGTCTTTTCGATAATTGTAAAACACTGAAACCAAATTTTGCATTACAGTGTCCTCATAGAGAATTTAAGAAAATTGCTGAATTTTTAGAAGTTCCCTTTGATGATAAACTTCTAGCTGATGTAGTCCACAAGTGTAGTTTTAAAAGTATGAAGGAAAGAAAGGGGCACTTTTACGTGTCACCGGAAGGAGATTCGGCCGTTTATAGAAAAGGTAATTCAAATTAATAAATTATGTGAGAGTCTGTCCCAGTGGTTCGGGAAAACTTAATTGATACTTATTATTTCATACCCAGCTTGTTTCTGCTGCATTTTGAAAAGATTGGGTGTCCAAGTGGTCTGATGCATCTGCTTTAGAGCATAGTGTATATCACAGAATAGTGTTTCGATTCCCAGTTTATAGTTGACACAAGAGAAATGTCGCCTGTCTGATCACGTGTGTTTACTCCGGATCTCCCGTTCCCTGATACCCCTACGTGTGTTATTGAAATAAAACTGAGTCGTATGCTAGTTCTCAAATAAGTCTGGATTGAGTAGAGCGGTCGTTAAACACCATCTATGTCTGTCTCTCTTTGCTGCACTTGGACACGTCTGTCCAGCAGGTGCAAACAAGCAGTTTGTGTTACCAATTTATTATTTGTTGTATCCCTTACAAACGTCTGTTAAGGGGAGTGTCCAGCAGGTCCAGACAAGCAGTTAGTGTCAGCTATTTATTCAAACACACATAAAAGACATGGGCCTATTTTATATATGCTATGGGTGCATGTAGTTTCGTAACCTGTCCGTTTCGTACTGCACTTCGTACATCAAATAGATTCTTACATTTTCCTATTTTGTTGAAATCAATTGAAAAAAAAAAATGAATTATGCCGAACCAGAATTAGAATATGCGCGAAATTGCTACCTCAAATTGATTAGTTCCTTTCCTAAATTAGAATACACACATAGTGCTTCATATTGATTTGTACGTTTTCCTATATGTTGTTGAAATAAGTTGAAAGAAATTAAGATAATTCTATATGTTGTTGAAAGAAATAAACGATTAGCTGCCTTTTGGTGTTTTTTTTTAAATTTGGTGATAATTAGGGCTAGGTTTAAGAATTTGGTTAGGAATCAAATCTCCACATAAGCACTGACCTAGGATGATGAAAATTTGGTTCGTGATATTTCATAATTTAATTAAAAATACATGCAATACATTAGTTTCATTTACACAATTCGTTTCGCTGATTTTTTGGTGTTGGTGGCGCTGGTGGTCTTCCTTTAATATTGCTTGTGGTATTCTGGTATTCTCATTTCTGAAGAAGAAAGGAATAAATTGAAGGCTCTCGGGTGAGAGCCACATTAGTGTGTTTCCTACTATGAATTGGGTTTTCCAAAAGTGAGATTTTTCATTATCCCGGGCTTAGAGCCAGCGATTCTTATAACTATTTGATAACTAAAGGCAAGACTAGTGTTTGATATATTATTTGCATTGGATTAGAGTGAGATCTGGTCTTATTTAGCCTAATTTACTTTTTTTTTTAGAATATGCAATAATTATAATTTAATGTGTGAAGATTTTCCGGTGATTTTCTGGGAGATCAGTAAGGGTTTTCTGATGATTTTGGACATACTTGCTGCTGTTGCGGTAAATGGAACTAAAAAATAGGGCCATCGCGCTAGCGGAATGAATATTTAATCCAGAATTTTTCTCTTGTTAACCTAAACGTTTTAATTTATCCTGAAGTTTCAAAGTCGCTCTTGGGTTTTTTCTATTGGCGTGACGACAATTGATTGGTGATTGTTAAAGCAGATTCAAAAACGACTGAAAATATTTGATCTGGTGTTGATTATGGAACCATGGTGCTGAGTGAGTTGTCATTTGTGATGATTGACGACAAAAGAACAGATCGAAAAGGTGCCAAACGTGTGAAGATGGGCGTATGCGTTTTTTGATCTATTATATCATGGAGCGTAATTCTGTTATTGAAACCCAACTGTATGAAAATGGCTTGCGATTGTAACCGATATAAATTAAGTGAAATGCTGAAGCAATTTTAGTTTAAATATATCCTTTGTGTGTGAATTACTACTATTGAAAATATTAATTTTTGGATTTGAATCGTGACGCGTTTTTTTTCTTTTTAATATTTTAACTGCTGTATTTTAAATATTTCATAATCATGTAATAATCAATGCTTCCAATTCGCTTTTTTGATATTAAATCATCGTAGCTAATTCTCTTTCGGTAGTTATTTTTATAAAAAAAAACATTCTTTTTAATATTTTCACAGACTGTGATATATGATTTAATTGTTTCATAGTCATGTAATAATCAATGCATAAAATTTGTTTTTTTATTATTAAATCATCGCTAATTCCCTGGTCATTTTCGGAATGCTAGTTGAATGGCGTGGTTTCGATTCCCCAGTTTTACGTGACAAGAAGTAGGGTAGCTGGTCCAACATCGTAGGTTTTCGCCGGGTCCTTCGATTTCCTCTCATAGGTTCCCCCCATGTTTGAAACACCTGTGCCCGCGGGTTATTGAAATAAAATTGAGCCGTATGGTAGTTCTCAAATAGCCTGGTTTGAGTAAAGCGCAAGCGAATTGTTGAAATAAAATTGAACCATATGTTAGTAAAGAAATGACCTAGTTTGAGTCGAGTGAACGTTAAGCTCCATTTCTCTTCCCTTTATTACCGACCATAGGCGTATAAGGCCGAACTTGTTGGGGGGGGGGGGCGGAGGCAGCATATTTTCCCGACAAATATATTTCTTCGCGGAGTGGCGGGCGACAAAGCCGTCCGGCCGCGAACGCCCGAGGCGCTAAGCGTCCGAAGGGGGGCTTGGGGGTCCTCCCTCAGAAAATTTTGAAAACCAGACGGCCGTAGACGCGATTTCCAGGCATTTCGAATACTTTTTAGTAATTTGGAGTGGGTAGTAAATTATGTCAGTTGCAGCATAATAACTGGTAAAAAGTCATCAATTGAACTTGAAATTAATTAATTAATCAAATTTAATAACAATTAGTAAAATTGGATTCAAGTATTACATAATGTAATAAAAAGCTTATTTAATGATATTTAACATCTACATTATATATAGTGGTTTGGAACTTTTTCCTTGAGAGATGTATAAGTAAAATAAGCGTTGTTGAGCACATTATCTTTGTATAACTCTTGCCATTGGCACTTTACATTCACCTATGAATATTTATTTCTATCACTGGGCTCGTCCGGTGCATGGAGTTTGATGCCAGTATACAGGAACACAGTACTCAAGAACTGTACGTGCTAGTTCTATTCAGATGGCGTACGTGTTCATCATTGACTGGACTGCTTTCTTTCCGCTTCCATATTATTAAAAATATTCAAAACCCGACAGACGGCGCGACACTCCCCGACAAGGCCAAACCCCTACCCCCACCCCATTTTCAAAAACTCCTCGCCTAATGACCGATCTCACAATTCTGAGCTCTGAGCTTTCAAGGCCGCCCCGCCACCACCCTCTCCCCTGTCACGCTGTACTCAAAAATGGAGTATCTCTATTATTTCGACTTTTTGGGTTGTATTTTGGTAGAACCAAACTGTAAAAGTTACAAGATTGTAAGTTACCAGATTGTATGCTTACCTAGGGGATATAATATACAATAATTTGATGTTTTGCAGGTGAAGTTGGCGACTGGAAGAATTGGTTTACTGTGACACAGAATGAATGGTTTGATCAGATATATGACGAAAAGATGGCGGCATCAAAATTAACGTTTAAATATTCTAAATAGGACATATCCCCTTTCAACGGGAGTAAGGTCAAACATGGAATACAAATATTGTTTATTAAGGAGCTTGTGATACGTGTATTCCTGAATGTAGACTGTTAACCCAATATAAAACATGATTCATAAAATTAGTATACATAAAGGAGTTTAACGACCAGTCGACACACGCTAGGTCATTTCGAGACTAACATATGGTTCAATCTAATTTCAACAATTCACTTTCGCGTAGGGGTCTTTAGTAGTGGGAGAAACTGGAGGACCCGGAGAAAACCTACGAGGTTGGACAGGCGACCATATTCCTTGTCACGTACAACCGAGGAATCGAAATCACGCCAGACAACCTAAATTGTGGAGTAAACCTCTAGAAACATCAATCCTGGCTTCAAGTTAACAAAGCATTCTCAGACGTAAGTTGAGAATTTACTCAACCTTCAATCAATGTTTCTGAGAAATATCTTTTATTAAGAAACACAAATCTTTGCACATAGTTTCTTATTGGTATATGTGATATATTAAAAAAACGAAAGTTTTATCAGGGACTATATTTTAGTTAAAATAAGGCAAACAATTTTGAGTAAATTCTCAACTTAAGTCTGAGAATGCTTTGTGAACTCGGGGCCAGATTGATTAATCGATGTCTGTCGTCGTAGGGTCGAAATGCGCTTGTCTGACCCCTGACGCGCCCTCCCAGTACAACTGGTCAGATTTTCATGTGGTGTAGGCTATCGAACGTATAAAAAAATGAAACGTAATATAAATCTGCTTTTTAATAAGATTGGATATAGCTCTAGATTTATTGGATATAGCTGTATATTTATTAGCTATAACTGTAGAGAATGAATAAGTGATTTATTGTATCAGTATCTGACTGACAAAAGGTGCATAGGATGGATTTGGTTAATTTAATTAACAATATTGCGTTTGAAAACTACATTAGATTATGAATATATTGGAAATTTTGAAGTTTGCGGTCTATAATTAAATTATGTGCAACAGTTTTGATTTAAACATCCCTTGGGTTGACTTTGATTGTGTTCATCGTAATTTGATGTGACTCGTCGATAACCATGCGACTCGCCAATGGCAGCAGAATGTAGGACTTGTCGCAATGTGGCATTTGGGCCAGCCTGGGATCGCACAAATAATGCCAACTGAGGTGGGAGCCGGACTACAATATTCTTGTAGAAATCGGGTTTTCACTTCATCAAAGGAAGACTTAACAGGTATGGACAAAGTGTTGAACCAACCTAACGCCGGCCCTTCCAAATGGAAATGGAGTGCAGCGACTGCTTTCGAGCTGTTGATAGAAATGTTGACCAGTAAAAAATAAGAAAATAGCTCACTCAGGAATTTATTACCACCATCTCCCATGTATCCTTTGAATTTTGGGATAGATTTCCCTGATTACATTCATTGATGGGTACCATGTGTCAGGCCATGATGGGGAGCCCATATCGGACCCCGACGTTTTTGCACCCAACATCCATATGGGCTCAACCATATGGGTACTAAATGGGGTTTGTATGGGGCCTATATGGGTAACTCATTTAAAATAATACGGGTGTTATATGGGACCTGTGTGGGACCTATATGGCCATGTTAAGAACAAGCCAACAGTGAGGCTGATGTCCCCCGCCGAAATCCCAAAATAAATAGATGACACATATTAATTAATCGCACATTTATTTTTTTCAAATGTATCCAGCAATCAAACTGTACACGAAGTGTCATCCAAAAGTGTTTTATAAAGAAAAATGCTAAAACCGACGAGAAAAAAATGAAAATGTACCCTAGTTAGGGTGACCCTAAAGGCAGACAAAAGTACCCCCCCCCCCCCCCACGCTTGACAAAAGTGCCCCTCTGGCCAAGGGAAAGGGCCCTCGTGTCCGAGTCAATCGTTTCTATACACTGTTACTGTCGAATCCATTACTGAATGAGAATGCAGTCATTGTATTGGCATAAAAATCATCAATCAAGATGAACCTAAGTTATCTTGTCCCAAAGTATCAACCAATCAAATTGCTTATCTCTGCCTACCCTAAGAAGAAAATGCTCATCTTCGAACTCCATCAAGGCATTGACCTAATAAGCATACACACACACACCAATTTTGAACATTTTAACTCAATTCGAAGGAGAGTTATTGTGTTCCAAAGTCTCGGCGAATCAAATTGCTTATCGCTCTGCTTACCCTGAACAGAAAATGTTCATTATCGAACTTGGTCAAGGTATTACTGTAATGAAACTATACACCACGATTCATCACTCTCACTTAATTAGAACTAAAGTTATCGTGTTCCAAAGCATCCACCAATCAAATTGCTTATCTCTGCTTACCCTAAGCGGAAAGTGCTCATCTTCGAACTCCATCAAGGCATTGACCTAATAAACACATACACCAAGTTTGAACATTCTAGCTCAATTAGGAAGAGAGTTATTGTGTCCCAAAAAGTGTGACGGACGGACAGACAGACAGACAGAAGGACAGACAAACAGACAGACAGACGGACAAACTCATGTGGGGTACAAATAAATGATATATGGGCCTAATATGGGAACCATATGGGTACTAAATGGGGTTTGTGTTGGTTCTATATGGGTAAATCATCTAAAATAATATGTGTGTAATATGAGACCTATATGGTCTTGATAAGACATGTAATATGGGTACTATATGGGACTCATGTGGAAGTACAAATCAATGTAATATGGACATCATATGGGATCTGTGTGGATACGCCAGGATATTAATTTGGGCACTAAATGGATTTCCTGTGGGATTCTAAGAAATACTGTACTTAGCTTATTTGTGGTGACAACAGTAAACTATTCAAAGTAGACATTATAGCCGAACTAAAACCCCGTTTACATTACAAATTTAAAGCGTGCCAGGTACCGTTCCTGGTACGGCACCGTTAATTTTTTTGTAGTGTAAACGGGTAAAACACAAGCGTGCCGTACTGAGTACCGTGCCAATCTGGCCCACTGAAGTGAGGTGGTCTCGGAATCGTGCTAAGAACGGCCCGGTTTAAATTTTGGCAGTGTAAACGCTAACCGGGCTGAATCTTGACCTTTTTTCCCGCGAACTTTGACAGCTCTGTCATCAGTTCTGTCAAAATGGCTACACGTACCAAAATCAACCGCCATAATTGTTTCCATCCGGGTAACTTCCTTAGGGACCGAAATTAACATTTGGCGTACTTGGCACGGTTCCAAGACCGGTTATGTAAACGGGTCAATTTCTTGAAATTTGTCGCGGCCTGGTACCGTGCCCAGTACGGCACGCTTATCGCGGCCAAGTGTAAACGGGGCTTAAGATTATTTTAATCGTTTGGTCAGGAACACGTGAAATAGTTGACAGTGCTTATGTTGTCATTTTAATTCTTTAATCTGTTGTTCCAATTTGGAGTGTATTTGAATTACCCTCGTTTCAAATAGATAAAGCTCTAAAAAGACCAGATTTAGCATTTATTATATCTTTGTTTTAAAGTTATTTCATCTTTACCAAATTCAGTTATATAATGTCATTTGTATTTCGTTGTATAGCTTATAAAACTTCCAAACGTTTAGTCCAGCAAGAGCAGGAAACATATTTTGCTATGACACACAATAATACAACATATGTTATAAGATGAAAATGGAAATAGTCACCTTTCTGGAAATGACAGCTTTCTTGTTTTAGAGTTTACCAATATTCTGTCAAATCAAAATAACTAAGAAAAAAAGAAACATCTATTCAAATCCATTCTTATATGGTTACAAAACTTTTGTATAAGTACTTTGATGCACTTGTATATTTCCACAGAAAATGATCAACTCATTTGTATCAGTTATTTTCCAAAAGACATTTTTTCGAAATATAGAAACTTGAAATTAAAACCTTTCATTTCATTTGTTCTACCCAAAAGCCATTAAGCATATTGTAGTAGGAAAGGATAGGAAAAATTTACCTTTGATTAAGTTTTGTGAACTGATTGCAGAGATGTGTACCACTTTCAGCAAGTTCTTCTTGTTAGTACTAATTATATACATACTTCTACATTGTAGAATCTAAATTTCAGCCAGTGACCAAACAGACTTCAAGAGACTAAATTGGTTGTTAATGATGACTCGCTGACAGGTTTTCATGGGTGACTTGGTGACCTCCACAGTAAAGTTCGATATTATATAATTTTGTGTACAGAATCGGCAATAGTCATTAAAATCGTACTGGCAAGATACTACCAGCCATGCTGTATTCATAATACATTTGAGTAATAACCGGTCCTATTTGGCTTTTTTTAAAAAAAAGAATAAGTATTAACGACTTTTTTTGCTTTAAAGCTCTACAAAGACCGACATTTGATTCGAAAGGCGGGGTGGAGTATTTCTTAAAGTGAAAACATGTATCACAATTTCATTCATATATAAACTCTATTTTTTTATTCACGGTAAACATAATTATTAGTATAGTCTGTCATTTGGTATACCAGCCATTTTAATGTAATCTGTATAATCTCTGCAAAGTCCACATTAGTGTATCACTAAATTTTTAGTGTTTTGACTGTTATTTTATTTAAAATATGCGACAGTAGACTAAATCGCCTACCTATGGAGTAACTATTTATATTACATGTAAATCTTCAGGGCAATTCCACACCAAAGTATACAATTAGGTGAAAAATTTAATTAGTTGAAAAGTTGGTCTTGTGTCAATGTTTACCATATTCCTGAAGCAATGGCCCGAGAAATCCCTCTCTGACCATTGCTGGAATAGCGTCTGTTTCTTGAACTTATGCGGGAGTGTGTCTATTCTTTCCGTTCAATGAAAGCTATCACTTAAGTACAGCAACGTGACAGTCCTTCGTTTAATCTGGGTCTTCCCTATAACTTTGGGAAGTGATTTAAGGTATTCAAAACTGTGAAAGTATGTTCGTTTCCAAACAGTATTGTTTACATTTCATTCGACTTGATAGCCTCGTTTGTCACGCAATTAGTTTTACTGCAGTATTCTGCTATGCACGGGTTAATTAGGCATAATAAAATCGTGAGTCATGACGTAACGTTATGTAAACATATTTGGTCCAATATTGGCAGCTAGTGATTGGTTGGTAGACGAACTACTGACAAATCAAAACAACAATATCCACTCATAATAGCAGTGTGTAGTTGGATTACCTATAATCAAACACAACACTGCGCGGAGTATGATGTTTACATTCTTAATGTCGAATTTATAAATTTTTTGTATTTTCTTACTTTGTGATTGTTTGATTATTCTGAATCACAATGAATGATTTGGCATTCATTATCTGTCAATGTATATAAACATGATATTTATACATTAAAATATAAAAATAATATAGTTTTGCAAAAGTAACTAACAATGAAAAATATTGCTATATTATTATGAGAACCTGCGCCTGTTACCAAATATTTACATTTTTTCTCTCTCATTCATATCTATGTATGGAAATGTTTAAAACTTCATTATCTAAAGCAAGAATAACCCATTCTTATAATAATGTCCATAAAAAGAAAAGATTTGAAAAAATCCCCAGTAAAACTTTGGTTTTCATAGATGTACGTCCAGTCCATTACTTTTCGCAGCATTTCATGTAATCAAATATTTACAGTTTATTTCTCATTCATATTTTTTATGGAACTGTTCAAAAACTCATATTCAAAGCTAACATCACCCATTCTCGTTATTATGACCGTAAAAAGAAAACATTTGACAAAATTCTCTGATTCACTTAAGGGATTTCAAAGATGTATGTTCCTGCGCTACCAAAATTTTAGGGTCACAATATTTTATTCAAGGAGTAATGTTTTTTGGAAAATAACTGCTCCATTAATTCAAATGAGTTAATAATTATTATTATGTAGCAGTCCGATTATTTGAAAGTTTACATATCTCATGTAATGGGTTTGCAATTTGCACTCGTACGTCCGTTACCACAATAATTTCTAATTTACTGGATTACAAGAATCCAAATGTGACCATACAGTAGACATTTAGTATTAGTGTCCTTTTTTACAGGGAGAAAAACTTTTTAATTCCACCGGACAATACAGAGTTTTGCAACTATATTTTTTTTTTTTTAAACAATATTTTATTCAGAAATTGAAAGGGATTGAGGAACAGGCATAGCCTATATGACCTCTCTCCTAAATACAAAAAATAATATGGATATGTAAAAGAAGTAATCGAGTGAACAACAAAACAATAAAATGAATACTTAATCAACATTTCATATATACATATTTACACATTGGCTACGCAGTTGTTCGTGTTCGCATTTTGGTCGAAATAGATCTTAAAACCTTCTACTCATGTCAAAAAACATGTGGACCCTTTCAAAAATTGTTAACGAAATATCACTGCTGCTTACACCGTATAACAGATTATGTGTATTGATAAAATTCGATGCTAAAAGATTTATAGATATTTTTCGTGCATCAGAATGTAAGGAGCAATGTAAAAGAAAATGATCTGTATCTTCGAAGGAATGACCGCAATCACACTCGGGGCTGTCCGAAATATGCCTTAAAAATTTATGCCCATTTAGGTCACTGCATGAGAGACGAAGACGACTATGTAATATTTGATTTTTACGTTTGCCAAAGTTGAAATATATGTTCATGCAGGCAAATCATGGTGCCCATTTCTGTACGTCTATTACCTATACTTGGAGGAGCCAATATTTATTTCCGGTGTTCATGAACAAATAAATTAAAATCATGTCAATTGATATTTTAATCATAATTTATGTTTTTAATACTAAATAAAACCAAAACGGTTAATTATTCATGGCTAGATAATATTGGAAGTAATAAAAAATATGACGAGTTCAAAATATACGTGGAATTGCCCTTTAGCAGATTTAACTGTAGAAACTTCATCAAAGCGAAATTTGAAAGATATTTAGACAACCTCTTTCTTATTTGGAAAACTACATGTAATCTTGGTCATATAGCAGATTTGCACAAACGTTTAAATGATATTAAAGTCATGTTGAAACAGATACAGGTGTGAGTAACCCCATATGGATACCATATTGGAATTAGATATATTATATTATATGTGGTAAATGCCATATAGATATATTAGCCCCTGATACACGTGTGGGTAATCCCATATGGATACCATATTGAACCCACATACATAATACACATGAATGTGGTCATACCATATCCATACCACACAGACTCCAGGTGCACATGTTGGTAATCACATCTGTGCATATCGGTTCAAGGTGCACACAACTAAAAGTGTGGATTCAATAATGAGCTAACATACGCAAAAAAGTAATCCCATATGGATACCATGTTGGTCCAAGATATACAAAAGTTAATATGTAATCCCATACAGATACCATATTATCCCCAGTTACAAACATGGATAATCCGATGTGGACACCATATTGGGCCCATGTTTACAACAACGGAGTTTTTAATGCGGGAAATCACATATAGATCCCATATATCAGATACACACTCTATAAGGTCAGATTATCATTGTAAGAGAAGTAAGCATTATATAATTTGGCTTGTGTCTGTGATATTAATTTATATGAAAATAAGGTGTATTTGCCTACATCTGTATGTAGGAAGATAGTATGGGTCCAGTATGGGAACCTTGTGGTATAACCTGGGCCCACAGCCCCTTTTTCCCCATATGGTCCCCATGTTGCAATTAATGTTTATGGGGTTGTTGATGGTGGAGGTAGTACAAGAAGGTGCTGGCGGACTGGCTCCTGTCAAATTCATCATATTCAATGGCGGCGGTCCAACAGGACCACGTGCGGGCAACAGGTGGTCGACTGGTGACATCGTCATTGTGATAAACGAAACATTAGGCCCCTGTAGCTGTTGTAGCGGGAACGACGAACTCGGAGAAGAAAACAAACTGTCGCCTTCCCACTGAAACGGCATCTCCACCATATTGGGGATATATCCCGATATCAACATAAACTTCAAATTTTGGTTTCATCCACTTCTTTCCTTTTTGTTTTCCCATGGCGCCTTCTGTTGGCTTTTATGTTACAAATCAACAGTCATAGTTTCGTATTTTGCTAAAAGGAGTTATCTCCCTTCAACTGGATTTGGGCTGCTGTCACTGACCTCATTATTAATGTATACAACAGAATGTTTCAAAATATAAATAATTCCTGCTTTTCTATAAAACTTATAAAGTTTGTTTGTCGTGAAATAACTGTTCATAAATTACATATTTAGAAAAACCTACTTGTCTCCACGGTACGGCACTGGATGAAGATCTCTACACACAAACAAACCAAAAAAAAAAAAAAAATAAATAAATAAAATGAAATGGGCCTTGATGTCCTACTGTTCTGTCCCTAAATTGGGCTAATGAAGACACGCATGTTATGAGGGAAATTTGGCCCGGGCAGCTGCGCTATGTTCCTACTCTTATATCGAATTCTAACTACAGCCGTCCTTATCAGGCCCTCCTTCCTGCATCACTGACACAGGGGGGTTGGGAGGAATAAATAGGTCAACAATAATTTAATTACTTTATCACTATTTTGATAATATAGACTTACAATTAAAATTTAGTTTGTGATGCTGTACTTATATTCATTCAAAAATTAAAAACACATTTTTAAACAGGATTCTAACTGACCCTGTATAATTAATAATTAATATTGAGATCGATACAGAAATGGGGTTTAATGTCCACTTAACACAATTATTAACTAGGTCATTTCAGGACTAATTTAACTTATTGTTTTTGATTTTATTTCAATAATTTGCTTTCGCGTAGGGGTCTTTAGCAGTGGGAGGACAAAAAGAACCCACAAGGTTGGACAGGCGACCCTACTCCTTGTCATGTACAACCAGGGATACTAAACCAATGACAGGCTTTATGATACAGCTGCACATACTAACCGTTCAGTCATCCTGTATTAATAGTACTGGTAGCCTAATAATATGCTAATCATTGCAGGCCCGGCACAGTACCCTTAGCAAAAAGTCCTATAGTATACCAGTGTAGCTTTCTAAAGAAATCTATTGAAAGTTTTGTGGAGGAGGGGGCGTGTCCCATTTTCTGTAGGATAAAATTCTATAGTATTCCACAGAATTTTGGGGGCCTGTAGAAAATAACAGCCCCAAATATTCTACAGTTTATACAGTGCAAATCCTATAGTTTTTCCTACAGATTTATGGGATAATTTCTATAGGAAAATATTGTAGTATTCTATAGGTTTTTATTTCACTTTCTGTAGTATTTCTACAGTTGTGTGGGAATGAATACTGTTATGTAGTTTGGAAATTCGGTCTCTACAGATTTCTGTAGCAATGGGTACTATAGAAATCTACAGATTTTTTATTAATTGTTTTTTGGGGAATAAATGTAGTTGACCCATGATTTCTCCCAAATTGATAAGCTTATTTTTTCACTCATGGATGAATCTGAATTCTGCTGCCGATTCACTAGTCAGAACTTTACAAGGTTTTTTTTTCTTAGTAGAACTGAAATATAGGGAAAATAACAGTTAAATAAAGTTAGGTAAATAACAAAATCACATCAATCTTATCTAATTTAATATCATTGTTGAAAAAGTAATAAAGTATACTTATCTTTCTAGCACTATTCTCTTCAGTTTCTTGTTAATACCATACTCCGCACAGCGTTTCGTTTGATTAGAAGTAATCCCACTACTATTATGAGTGGATGTTGTTGTTTTAAATTTTGATTGGTCAGTAGTCCGACTACCAACCAATCACTAGCTGTCCTACAAAAGCGAGTGCCAATATTGGACCAAATATGTTTACATAACGTTACGTCATGGCTCACGATTTTATTATGCCTAATTAACCCGTGCATAGCAGAATACTGCAGTAAAACTAATTGCGTGACAAACGAATCTATCATGTCGAATGAAATGTAAAAAATACTGTTTGGAAACGAACATACTTTCACCGTTTTTAATACCTTAAATCAACTGTCCAACGTTTTAGGGAAGATCCGGATTAAACGAAGGACTGTCATGTTGCTGTATTCAAGTGATAGCTTTCATTGAACGGAAAGAATAGACACAGTATAGAATCTGGTATAGTCATTAAAATCTAACCAGCAGGTCGCCAAACAGTCCAAATAAACTTTGTCTTTACTTTGTTGATCTATCTTAAATATTATCTGTTATTTTTGCCGTGAAGATCTACCTTTACTGCCATTTTTGGAAGGGTGGGGTGGAAAATTTCTTAAGAGTGCCAACATGTATCACTATTTCATTCATACTCTACATTAAAATAATATTACTTTAAGACTTTATTTTTTATCATTTTAAGCTTATTTTAGTTTGTCATTTGGTATCACAGTAAATTAAGGAAAACTACATCTAGGAATTTTTTGTTATTTTTTAAAATGGTTTAAGTAGCCTACCGTATAAATTATCCCGCTGATTATTTGAGTAGACATCCAAACAATGTATGTCCTGAGAAGGAGTCGATTTCTGATGAATACATCAATTACGTATCAGCGAATGCGGTTCCTAAAGCGACGACTCTTAAAGACACAATTTTACAGAAAATCCTACAAGCGCTGCAAACTGGTAATTGGACTGACCCTTACGTTAAGGACTACGTCAAAATTAAAGACGAACTGACTTAAGGAAATGTTGTAATACTCCGTCAAAATCGTCTTGTATTACCAACGTCTCTACATCATAAAGCGGTCGAATTAGCACATTCGGGACACCAGGGAATGGTGAAAACGAAATGTCTTTTAAGAGAAAAAATTTGGTTTCCAGGGATAGTCAGAATGGTGGAAAACAAAGTCAGATCTTGCATTCCTTGCCAAGCAGCAACCAACACTCCAGAGAAAAGAGAACCACTTGTAATATCTCAAATGCCCTCAGGTCCTTGGGAAAATTCGGATTTTGCTGGTCCATTTCCAAATGGAGATTATTTAATGGTAGTTATAGACGAATATAGTCGTTTTCCTGAAGTAGAAGTCATATCAACAACTTCAGCTCAAACAGTAAGTCCACGTTTCAACACAATATTCGCCAGACAAGGAATTCCCAGGAAACTCAAGACAGATAACGGTCCACCCTTTAATGGATATGAACTAGACGTATCGCCAATCATTTTGGATTCCGTCATCAGAAAGTAACTCCGCTGTGGCCAGAAGCAAATGGAGAGTCCGAACGGTTTAGGTCCACTCTTAACAAATCAGTTAGAACATCAGTAGCAGCTGGTTTGAAATGGAAGAACGAATTGGTTGAATTTTACATCAATATAGAGCAACGCCTCACCCAAGTACCAAACTCTCACCGTTTGAAGCTTTGTATGGCAGAAAAATGAACATTCTTTTACTTTCAAGTAATACTGAGAAACCGTATAATGATAATGATAATGATAATGATTTATTTTTAATATAGCGATTTACATAAAAGCATCTCAAACCGCTTTACATCAATATAGTAATTAACTAGTGTATAATTCAATGATAAACAGTACATAAAATCATTCTAAAAATAACTTTACAAGTCATTAAAAGAATATCAACAATAATACTATAAAATCATTCTAAAAATAACATTACAAGTCATTAAAAGAATATCAACAATAATACTATAAAACTCTCGAGTATGTTATATAATTTCTAGTTGCATATTTACAATGTATGGCATATTTCATAATCTTACGGCCTCAACAATAAAATTGTCTAAAAACGTGTGTTTTCAGTGCGGTTTTGAAGGAGGCGAACAAATCTATATCGCGGAGAGAGGCTGGCAGGCTATTCCACAGCTGTGGTGCATAGATGCAAAAAGCGCGGTCACCGTATGCTCGTGACGGTTTTGGTCTCATATTGTGATTCACCAGTTTTACACTATCGCAACTTTTAGTGCAGATTTTAGGAACATGAATTCCAATCAGTTCAGTCAGGTATAATGGTGCCGACTCACCATGATGGATCAGTTTGAATATAATGCATAGATTTTTGAATTCTACGCGCGCTTTCACTGGTAGCCAGTGGAGTTCACGTAGAATTGGTGTCATGTCCATATGACGTTCTAATTTTCGTCTGATTACCAGTCTAGCGGCAGAATTTTGTATGTGTTGCAGTTTTTTGATTTGGTAATCATACAGGCCGTAAAACAAACTGTTACAATAATCTATCCGAGAGCTAACGAAGGCGTGGACTAATTTTTTGGTTGATTCTTGATCTAAAATATGTCTCAATTTACTGATCCGCCACAGTGAGTACGACGCCGTTCTACATACATTAGCGATATGAGCCTCCATGGTTCCACTCGAGTCCATCATCACTCCCAAATCACGAACAGGCTGCGCAGAAGCGGCGATCTTAACATCGCCAATCCTGACCTCTGTTGAGGTAGGCAGGGCTTCAGATTTCTTGAAGCGAGAAGAAAACCACACAATTTCGGTTTTCGAATCATTGAGTGCGAGAAGATTTTCTCTCATCCACTCTCTGATCTCAACAACGCAGGCTTCGATTCGACAGACCACGGAATAGTCAGTCTTAGCGTCGCACGCGATGTAGAGCTGAGTATCGTCAGCGAAAATTACCGTGTCTAAGCCGTGGCGAATGATGATGTCCTCAAGTGGAACCATGTACAGAGCAAAAAGGACTGGTCCGAGGACCGAGCCCTGGGGTACACCATAACGCAGTGGATGCTCCTTCGACACATTCGATACGATCGACACTTTCTGAATTCTGCCACGCAAGTATGACCCCAGCCAATCAAGCACTGGACCCCCCAACCCGAACCTCAAGCGCAGACGTCTCAGAAGTATCTCATGATCGATGGTGTCGAAAGCAATACAAGAATGAGGTCCCGCTGCCCATTGAGAGCGACCATGACGTCATTTTGCACTCTGAGGAGTGCAGTTTCCGTACTGTGGCCCTCGCGGTAGGCAGATTGGAACTTGCCATACAACGAATTTGACTTAAGATACAGGTGAAGTCGACTGAGAGCAGCTTTCTCCAAGAACTTGTCTAAAAATGAACAATTGGACACTGGGCGGTAATTTTTCATGACCTCCTTATCAAGTCCAGCTTTTTTGAGGAGGGGACGAATGACTGCTTGTTTACAGATATCTGGAAATACACCAGTAGAAAACGAAGAATTTACGATACTAAGAAGATGTGGAGCTAGTACATCAATACACGATTTGACAAGATTTGTTGGCATGGGATCAAGCGAACATGATTTATCCGGCATGGCACAGACTATCTTACGAACATCATCAATGTTTAGCAGACCAAAGGATTCCAGTCTGGCGTCACATTCATAAACACTACCAGCTAATCCTGATTGAGTCACGTTCACGCTCAATGCACTGTCCTCATACTGAGACATTACCTCACACGGGGTCATTAGGTCCGATCGAATGGCCTCAATCTTCTGGGAGAAAAAGTCTGCAAATATGTCCGGTAGAGTTGAATGATCTTGGTCAGGCAAGACCGATGCTAGAGCTCTCTTGTTTCCAGATAAATTGTCCACAATTGCAAACAGTTCCTTAGTGCTCGCTTCCTCAATTTTCGTTCGATGGAAGCAAGATTTGACGTCATTTAGTTGTCGCGAGTAAGCGGATCGTGTGTCGATTAATATCTGACGGTGAATCTCAAGTTGTGAACGAAGCCACTGGCGTTCCGTGCGTCTCAATTCCTGACGTCCCTCAATGAGTTCGTTATTAAACCATTCAGATCGTGGCTTATCAACCAAAACCTTCGTCTTACATGGTGCATGCTTGTCTAGAGCAGATCTTAGAGATGTATTGTACAGGGTCGCGAGATCATTGACATCATCAGATGACCTATTGACTGCCATCATGAGGAATTGGTGCAACAAGTTAAACAGAGTAAGGATGACACCAAACAATATGCTGATAAAAAAAAACGTCAAACAAAACCGTCTCCTG
This sequence comes from Patella depressa, assembly GCA_948474765.1. Taxonomy (NCBI): domain Eukaryota; kingdom Metazoa; phylum Mollusca; class Gastropoda; family Patellidae; genus Patella; species Patella depressa. The sequence continues at coordinate 5,943,538 of OX419720.1, forward strand.
ACAAAATTTGTGACACAGTATTAGTCAAACAGAGAAAAATCACAAAATTATCTACACCGTTTAACTCTAAGCCATACAGAGTTATAAAGAAGAAATGAAGTATGATCACTGCTCAATCTGGTGGTCGCAAGGTCATTAAAAATTCTTCACCCTTTAAAAGAGTTAATGTGAACCCAGAGGTCACATTTCAAGAAGAAGAGGAAGAAGAAGATGATAACAATTTTCAAAATAATCAAAATATGGAGGATGGATATCATCATAATAACCATCAACAAAATAATCAAAATCTACACGAAATAAATCTACCTATACTAAAGGATGCTAGAAAGTCAACACGTAGAACGAAGTTACCTACAAAATATAAAGACTTTATAGTGTGAAATTAATAGTGTAATGACAATACTTTAATTTCTAAAGAACAGTTCAGTTTATTTTATTGAGTGAATTACAGACAGTGGATCAAATACGTCCTTTCAGAATTTATTAATTCGAGTTTAAAGTTTTAACCTTTTTACATTTTGATAATTAATTTTAGGAAACAAGGTTAGGAGGATTGTCGTGTCGCGATCTCTGGTTTGATCCATGGTTTGATTATAGATAATAATATTGTAATAGAGTTATCCCCCTTTAATTGTAGCACGCAACTTTTCAGATTATAAACGTCAGGCTGCCTACACACCGTCTTGTTATTTCTCCCCTAAAAGACTCGTACCCACACGATACACAAACATTACAGTCGTGTAATCCTATAGTTTTATATAACAATCCGTAGAAAAGCAATGGAAAAACATTTTATTTTACAGATTTTGTGGAGAATTTATACGGTAGGCTACTTTTTAAAAGTAACCTACTATAGTTTCCTACATAATAATGTAGTGACAATGTTCTGTACTACAGATTTCAAAAGTTTTCCTTAATTTACTGTGATACCAAATGACAAACTAAAATAAGCTTAAAATGATAAAAAATAAAGTCTTAAAGTAATATTATTTTAATGTAGAGTATGAATGAAATAGTGATACATGTTGACACTTTTCCACCCCACCCTCCCAAAAATGGCAGTAAAGGTAGATCTTCACAGCAAAAATAACAGATAATATTTAGGATAGATCAACAAAGTAAAGACAAAATTTATTTGAACAGTCTGACTGTTTGGTGACCTGCTGGTTAGATTTTAATGACTATACTAGATTATGTACTCAAAATTATATCATTTGTTGAAGCCAGCAGGTCAACCGTGTATACATGTCGACAAACTATAATTAACAGCCAATTTACACTTTTGAAATCTGTTTGGTCATAGGCTGAATTTTAAAATGCAGTGTATAAGCACTTACATTAATATGTTAGTATTAACCATATTCCTGAAGCACTGGCTCGAGAAATCCCTCTCTGGCCATTGCTGGAATAGCGTCTGTTCCTTGAACTTATGCGGGAGTGTGTCTATTCTTTCCGTTCCATGAAAGCTATCACTTGAGTACAGCAACATGACAGTCCTTCGTTTAATCTGGGTCTTCCCTAAAACATTGAACAGTGAATTAAGGTATTAAAAACGGTGAAAGTATGTTCGTTTCCAAACAGTATTTTTTACATTTCATTCGACTTGATAGCCTCGTTTGTCACGCAATTAGTTTTACTGCAGTACTCTGCTATGCACGGGTTAATGGTATGGTATTAACAAGAAACTGAAGAGAATAGTGCTGTTGTTTTCAACGATTCGATTAAAGACAGAAAGATAAGTATACTTTATTATTTTTTCATCAATAATATTAAATTAGATTTATGTGATTTTGTTATTTACTTAACTTTATTTAACTATTATTTTCCCTATATTTCAGTTCTACCAAGAAAAAAAAAACTTGTAAAGTTCTGACTAGTGAATCAGCAGCAGAATTCAGATTCATCCATGAGTGAAAAAATAAGCTTATCAGTTTGAGAGAAATCATGTGCCAACTACATTTATTCCCCAAAAAAGAATTAATAAAAAATCTGTAGATTTCTATAGTACCCATTTTGTTGGTCATTTCCAGTCTGATATTCATGAAATTCGAAGCCGACAATGTTTATGGTGTGACGGTACACAACCTAGAAATGTGACTTTTCGTCAAAATCGGATAAGAATTGTGACCTGTAGAGAGTCCACAACCATGATATACCATATTTTTACACCATTCGCGTACAAACGGCGACCATTTCGTCCGGCAATTTGGGGTACGATTTTCACGAAATTCGAACTCAACCTTCCTTATGGTGCAACAGTAATATAATCAGAGGGTTTTTTTTAAATCGGATAATAATTGTTCGAGAGATAGATAGAGAACAAGCAATACCGAAAGTGATTTTTTATAAATCAAAGGCCATAATTCATTAAGTTACAATTTGATATGCGCAAATATCGAAAAGAATAAAGATCTTTATGTTATAAACATGCATTTCAGGTTACATCAAAATCGAATTAAAATTGTGACCTCTACAGGGTCCACAACTTTGATATACCATATTTTTACACTATTCGCTTACAAACGGCGGTCATTTTGTCTGTCAATTATGGTCCGATTTTTCCGAAATTCGAACTCAACCTACCTTAGGGTGTAACGGTGATACAATAAAACGTGTTTTTTTTAAATCGGATAATAATTGTGACCTCCAGAGGGACTGCAATCTAAAAAAGGTGATTTTGCGGACAATCAGGGGCCATAATTCAGGAAATTACGTTCCGTTAGCCGCAAATATCGAAAGGAACCACGATCTTTGGGTTATAAACATGCATGTCAGGTTTCATCAAAAACAGTTCGATTCTATAGGGTCCACGTGATTTTTCGTACAATCAAGGGCCATAATCCAAGTTTTGATCCGATACATGGCCACAGATCACTAATTATTTCCCCATTGACTTTAATGTTAATTCTCGTCTTAGACCAGTTGTAATTTTTTCCCAAATACTCGTTGGGTAGAACGCTTTCTGCCACAGATGGAGCAACATGTGGCAAGCCCTGGCCCAAAAGCATATATGAGGTTCACCATGAAAAACTTGAGATACACAGGCTGGAAGTAGAGACAACTAAACAATCAATTTTCGGCCCTCCCTTTCAACGTAATCAACCTCACAACCCTTGTATCCTCCCGCCTCAAAATCATGAATATTCACCAAAACCTGACAGAAAATGTATTTTTAAACCCTTTTCTTCGATTCTACACCAAAAAGTCAACAACAATCGCCATGCAAAAGGCCTTTTTTATATGCTGCCCATATGTTCTGGCAACACACCGGTGAAAGAAAATCAAAATCAAAGAATAACTCCAAAAATGATGGCCCTTTAAGTATACATGCTGCTTTATGTACAGCGGTGCATCTCAGGTCCCTGGGCCTTTTGTGCTAAACTTTAAAAATCTTTCTTATTAACGGCAGTATTTGAGTTTTGTGAAAAAATAAGACAAGTTACAAACAAATTATACAGAAAAAAAACTCATTATCTGGATTTTTTGTTCATTTTCAAAAATATATTTTATTACTGCCATGTCATTAAAAATGTACAAAATTTACATGTAGCATCTTTCAAAAAACCAATAATTTTCCACTTTTTTAGATAGTCAGACTGGCAAGTAATATATTTTTGGAAACCCTGGACAATATGCAAACAGAAAAATCACAAATCAGATGCATTGGTGTTAATTATAGAGGTCTGTACTAAAACATGTAACCCCACCCCCTAAATATGTCAATGACTGAATCAATCCTATCTTTGGTTGCAGAGCTAACATTACTAAAGGAATCTGTCTAACAGCTATGTTTTACCATTCCTGGCTAATATATGTACATAAAAACTAAAATAGGTGCAATAAATATGAATTATGGTTAAAAATAGGCCTTGATGAAAGAAAAAAAAATGCCATTTTTGGTCTATGACCACCCCTCCCTAACAAAATGGTCACAGAATATACAATTTTCACGAATTTGGAAATAGTTCACTTTTTTCAACATCTCAAAACTCAGTGGCATCACACAGATCTGTATTGCAATTTTTGTGCTGAATCAAGATGCCTGACCATTACATCAATTGCCTGGAAAAATGAAGTCAAAAAGGCAGTTATGACAGAGTTGACAACATAAAAGATTCTATTTTCAATCAGACAAAACGAGCGAAAAATCTGTGTATGCTAGTGTTTGTCTCAAGAAACTTCTCACATGTAGAGTAGGTTTCATTGGGTGTGATAGCTTATCCAGGATCCATGGCATTGGCCAAAAATTGTTGTTCCAAAAGTTTATTAAAGGAGATCCCCTAACAATAACAAAGTCGCGTGGGGTTGCTTTTCATTAAATGTGCAATATAGACCGTTTTTTTTATACTATTACGCCATGTCTTTCTGTGGTCGTCATCTTTTTGTTGAGAGTGGTAATACTGCGCTACAAGCACCTTCCTGTCGTCCCCAAAGGAACTGTGTTCATGAACCATCATGATAGTATAGCTACAAGATGACAACCACTTAAAGACAAGGCATGACAATACTTTTTACGACTTTCCGGTTGCAAAATTTGGTAACCTTTTTGGGATATTAAATAGTTCACCTTAATAAACGCAAAAAAAAATGCATTAAAACCTTTTATTTATTGGGGGGTAAAATCATAAATTGACTGGGGTATCTTTAATTCGTTTTGAAAATGCACGTTTGGTTACTTACTGGATCAATAATTGGCTGGATACAATAAAATAACTGTAATAGTGGATATAAATGAAATGAAATGGGGTTTAACGTCCTACTTTTTCGCACCTGCCCTGGGCTAATGGAAGTCGGGGGACATAAATGAAGTTTCAATTATAATTGATAATTGTATTGTTTTAGCGTGGGTTCCCTTTGAGACAGATCGGAGCTCCTGGCAAGTCACATTGTCTTGTCGTTCCGAAGATCACTAGCGTCGTTTTCCTCACGGAGCCCAATCAGCACAAGAGTCATCCACTTATCAATTAACGATAATTAATATTTAGACAGAGCGACGTAAGATGACCACATTTAATTCATAAAGCAATATATCATTTTAAAATATCTTCAGTAATAATTATTTGACATAGAACTGGGTAGATTAAAGTACCGAAGTCTCTAACTCAATATCACCCGAAGTTTTCGACATTGAAAACACGAATTACTTGTCAATTTCAATCAACATTGATGCTGTGATCTCACCGGGAAACGATGGGATTCTGCTATTCAATATTTAAGACAAAATAAACATTTTACTATTCGTGTACCATGATGCGTTTCAGCGCCATTTGTAACCAGTGACTCGACGAACGAGGTTAGGCGTTTTCCACAAGCAGTGACGCCTTTTTCTTCTCTGTAGAGCATGCGCAATAAATACTTTCGGTGTAGACAGGAATAAACAGACGCTAGAGATTGTCATTCTAATGAGACGTCTGGCATAACTGATTTGAAGTTATAGTGAAAACGTCAACGATTGAATGCAAAATAGTTTTTATGAATTATATTACATGTTTTTGCGTGTGACCCATTTGTGTCAATTTCTGGGTCCCAAATATTAGCGATGTAGCCCCGTTAACGAATGAAAATCACCATACAATAACGACATTAAAGTAAAAATAATGACAAATTATCTATAATCAATATTTGAATAAATTAACCTATGTACTTTATCGAGATGTAATTCAAATATATGTACCTACAGAATCAATGCCTAGGGTGTATGTTGAATAATATTAAATTATTTTAATAAGTGTTCAGAAAATGTAAATAGATAAGACAGTTCGATCTGATTAGAACCCTCGAGTTTCGGAGTAAAGATTAACTTATCCATTTTAAAGTAATCTGTTTGTTGAGATACGTAATTACATATATGCAAGAATATGTACAATATGATCTATCTACTATTGTGTCTTGTTTATTTCGTATCTTAGTGTAAGTTTGTGATCTATTATTAGTATTTATGTATTATTTAATACATTTATAATGCCCGAAAATCTTCCTTAATCATACTTCCATTGAACTGATTTTTATATGAGTCAAATGTATTAAATTTTCATTGTTGTACGCGTTAAAAATAGTTAATACCATGTAAAGATCGTCTTTGTCAGTGTTAGCCGCTTATTCAAGATTTCAATTATTCATTGTGGATACGGTGTCTCGAATATGCATATCTATAACACACCTTTCCTTGTGGTTTAATGTTTTCAGTACTTTGGGTTCTATTGACAAACACACATTCTTTCTCGGTGAGGAATATGACCTTAAAATAATGCATTGTCACCTATTTTGAAACCCTAGTACGTTAAAGCGGAGCGCGTGCTACTTAATATGGTTGCAGAAATATGTTATACATAACAAATCCTAATCAACAATCATTACATTTCATGTAACTGGTTATAGACCCTTCAAATATCTCTAAATTGAATATTGTGAAAACATATTTTGCAATATGACGGGTGTTAATTTTAGGGATTATTTCACAGAACGAAAAAAAATATGTTTCACCTCCTAAAGACCACACACCTGCCTAGCAAGATAAGATAAAATCAATGATTGTCGCACACAGGAATAAGCTGAAAGAGGGACTGACAAGTGTCTGAAATTAAGCTTAACATGTCTATTTGGAGGGAACAAACGCCCCCTCATCGTTAATTACACAGCTACCAACTTAAAATTATTGGGTTCAAAATTATGCAATTCAATAAATTGATTGTTAAAGTAAACAATGAATCGCAGCATTAATAAATACATCGATACGTTTTATTGTGTAATCATCAATAGATATATTATGATCAACATAAATCTACACGTCAGATATAGAAATATTCCTTTCATAATATTTTATATTAAACACAGGTCACTGGCAACGTTTCAAGTAAAAAAAAACTGTGGTAAACTGTCATGGCCACGAGGACCCGTGGTGGTTATACCTACAACCTGTCATGGCCGCAGAGAATCGTGTGATTAAAGCTACAACACGTCATGGGCGCGGAGAATCGTGGTTGTTAAAGCTACAACCTGTCCTGGCCACGGAGAACGATGGCGGTCGTGTGGTTATACTACAACCGATCATGGCATCAGAGAACCGTGGTGGTAGTGTGGTTATACTACAACCTGTCTGCAGCCTCGAACACCGGGGTGGTTAAAGGAACCAAATTGCTATTCTTTAGCACCTAGAAATGGACACAAACACATATGTGACTGGCCACGTCAAAATGAGTCGGAATGCGCGCGATCCAATAATGAGATAAAGACAAAATAAGTGATAACATTGATTTTGATCGAAATTGAGATTTTCACAAATATGAGTCTATAAATATACTATGTATCGGCCCAAAAGATCAAAATAGCAATAAAACATTTTAAAACACCTTTATTTGGACGTTTTGTAAGCCTATGGTATTCTTCAATCTGTCTTTTTCTGAATATTCTCAGCGAAATTAGATATTTTTCTCTGCTCACAGCGGGACGACCGGTCAATCCTTTTGCAAAATACTTGGCATCGTTGTAAAGCGGATAATCTCTAGATTATACATATGACCACAGTATTGCCGTTGAGTTCATTTTGAAGGAATACCAAAGGGTTTTAATGTAAACAAACTCCGCTTGTTGCTATGCTGTCAACACGGCTCGTTTGCTGATTGGCCCAGACCACGGGTGCAAAGCATTAGCTGTAAATTGAAATGGCGGCGACTTCTTCGTCGAAGTTTCATGGCGTTTAATCAGAAAATCCCATTGTGTGCATACAATGAATTAGGCGGGTATAGATAAAAATACACCTAGAAAAAACTGCAACAGAAATCATTTCTTTGAGAACTGTTCAGATGTGGTCTCTAGTACTTCCATAACAAAAGCGGCCATTATCTGTCTTGGAGGAATTTGCATAATTAACATAAATCCAAGATGGCCGCCAGTGGACCAGAAAATCGCTGAAATCTCCGAATCGGTTGACTTTAGTGCAAATAAATGTATTAACGACCTATAGGAAATCGATACTCGGGAGTTAAATAATGCCGACATTTTTAACCTACGATCTTTTTATAACGTCGTAACGTCACTTTGATGGAATTACGTCGTTCTCATTGTGACGTCATTATCCAATTGTATTGTAACTGCGCTTGGAAAACTGTTACCTTGATGTTGGCAAATACGTAACACCAAAGTCGCAATTTTGGCGATAAAGTTTTGGGGTTCTGGCGATACTTTTTGAGAACTGGCGGAAAAAAATCTTAAAATTCTAATCATTATTGAGTATCAATCACGTGGCTAAACACAATAATAATAAATGAATCAACTGGCTGATAATCCGGATCGAGTCAATGAGTAATACTAATCAGTTGTCTTGGATTAATGATTAGTTGATTGACTTACTTAACTTATCAACACTGGCAGATCAAATATTCAAGTTGGCAGAAAAAAATATGAACATTTCTTTATATAAAAATTATCATCCATTTTTGCGGGAAAAAATTGAGCCCTGCGTAACACAATATGAACATAACATGATTCAACTGAAAGGTGATATATATATATATGCACTATAGATGATTAATATCTACATTCAAGTTAAACCAACTGTGTCTATATATTTTTTAAGTCTTACGTCGAGCTGAATAAACTAAATGATTTATTGTCATTAAAACTCCAATGGCTGGTTAACAGTGTGTAATTCAAGACTACAAATGGATCTTTGTAGAAATACGCATATTAATTTATTTAAGGTGTCATACCGATGCACATACCTCTCAGGTAGATTCAAAGACATAATATAAACGAAGATAACATTACATTATTTAATTACAATTCTCAGTAGGGGAAGGGTTATAATTTATTGTGTAACATTGTGATTATAATCAAAACAATAAATCTCGTCCTATACTATAAACAAGCCATAGCAAGAAATACCTCCTATTGTCAATGTTTTAATAATGTACCTAGAATTTTCTACACCACCTCTATTACATCCAGATATTTAAAACGTGTTAACAATATATTCATTTAAGAGAAACTATGTAATTTCGAGATTAACATATTCATTTGATGATCGATCACCTATTTACAAAACTATGGTTTATCCCAACTACAGTATAAACATGGTTTAGAAACCCTATCTGAACTACAGGTACATCATGGTTAAGAGACTGAAGGGTACATCATGGTTTAGAGACTAGGGGGAGAGAGAGCAATGGAGTTTAACGTCCACTCAGGGGCGTAAATGTGGGGGGGTGTGGGGAGGGGGGTCCAGCAAAAAAAATAGTCGGTCGCAAAATCAGTGCAGTCGGTCGCAAAGTAGAGGTAGTCGTTATCAAAATAAGTATACGTCACGCTACTCACGCAAAACTTTAGTATAAAAATAGTCGGTTGCAAAATCAGTGCAGTCGGTTGCAAAGTAAAGGTAGTCGGTATCAAAATAAGTACTCACTGTATACGTCACGCTATTCACGCAAAAAAAATAGTCGGTCGCAAAATTAGTGCAGTCGGTCACAAAGTAGAGGTAGTTGGTATCAAAATAAGTACTCACTGTATAATACGTCACGCTAATCATGCAAAACTTTAGTATAAAAATAGTCGGTTGCAAAATCAGTGCAGTCGGTCGCAAAATAGGAGCAGTCTTAGTATAAAATAACCTTGTCAACTTATCATTTCTGAAAAGATGTTGTGTTTCACTCTCATTCTGTTGTGAGTATAATGTTAGTCTTACAACAAAATGTAACCCAGGGAGAAAAATAGTCGGTCTCAAAATAAGTGCAGTCACTGCAGTCGGTCTCAAACACAATGCCAGAAAAGATCCCAAATACTGTATATTTGCGTGAATCCGTGAGCCTAAATTGCATACGTCACTCTTATTCTGTTGTAAGTATGTTAAATTGGTCTAACAACAAAATTTCACGAAGGGAGAAAAATAGTCGGTCACAAAATAAGTGCAGTCACTGCAGTCGGTCTCAAAAACAATGCCAGAATAGATCCCAAATGCTATGTATTTGCGGGAATACGTGTGCCTAAATTGCATACGTCACTCAAAACTATAGTATAAAATAACCATGTCTGCTTGTCACTCTTATTCTGTTGTGAGTAGTTGTTCTATAAAATGTTTTCTACCACGGCAAAAAATAGTCGATCTCAAACCAAAAGTACTCACCGCAGTCGGTCTCCGACTAAATGAATTAATGAAATAAACATACAATCATAAAACAAGCGAAATTGACAGATAAGCCTCAAGATTCTGTCCCATTTCTTATCAACCCCAGTCCTAAATATTTAAAAGCCCTGTTACATATCTGAAATTTTTTTTCGTGCCTTCGGCGCGATTAAATTATAACATCATTCTTCTACTCGGTTGCATATCTGAAATTTTTTCGCGCCTGCGGCGCTCGATTCCATTTTAAAATCATTATTCTACTCGTCAGTTGTCTTATACTGTCTCAGCACTATCATATTCACGATTATAGTGAACTGCCCAGTTTGTAGTACCACTGGTGTGTGGGGCGGGTGTATGTGCATCAGTCGGTCGCATTTTGGCTAAACACCCCCCCAAACGAAATCGATATGTACGCCCCTGATCATGTTATGTATGTGGCAGGTGGTTTTAACGGGCTGCCACGCCATCACTTGAGTCTGGAAAGGGCTGGTATAATAGACTTTCTGGGCCGGGTGCGCTGGGTGTGGGCCAGAATTCGGAATCCTGCAATGGGGATTCCGAATTTCATCCGAAAATTTCATTGGATTCACCCGACACTGTCGTCCGCAAATTGACTAATTATTAAGTCACTTGCACCTTGTTTGTGGGGATACGCCAGAATCCAAAATTCAAAAAGCAACTTTTATGAATTTCACTTTCGTCACTCTGTACCAATGTGTCTCGTGGCCTTCCATCACCGGAGGAATCAACTAGCGCTCCCGGCAACAAAAATGGGACATTTTTTAATGAAAATATTCCTACTTATTCAATATTCCTAACTGGTTAATCAAATGGTCAAAATTTTCTCAACTAGTCCCATTTTTTAACAAGTTAAATTCTCTTGACTATGGACGATACAATGATAATACGTTAATTTATAATATGACGATATGATACTTTCACAGGTTGATGGTTGTAAATTACTAAGTTAATCGATCTATGAAATATATTTTTTGACAGAGATTATAATCAGATATGTCACCAAATCGGATATTTAGGGTTCATTTTTCAAAAATTTTCAAGGGAGAAGCCCCCAAAACTGCCCCCCCCCCTCCCTGGCTACGCGGTCAGTAAAAGGGGCCGCTCCGACACGGAAGCCCGGACCGGTTCCTGACCCCAATCCGCCCCTGGGGACAGGCTCTGATAAACGTACTACTGTTCTGCTTCTAAACTGGGCTAATGGAGACGGGCATACGCTATACAGTGTGCCATATCGAATTCCAACTGCCAAGGGATCTTTCACGTTCAGGCCACGTGGTCCCCCACCCTCTAAATCAAACGTGTTTTATAATTCAGCTAATGCCACATTTGGCATTTTTGTCCAAACGTAGCTCAAACGTGTTAATAAATTTGCCACAAATTTGCCACGTTGTAGCATGGTAAAAAAAAATGCCACGTTTGTCTTGAGTGCCGAAACGTTGCTGTTTAGATGGCCATGTTTTTGAAATGAGGTATGTTGTCCAGAACCAGGCTGTGTAAAAAATGTCACGTTTTCAAAACGTGGTTTTCTTCAAGATAATTATTACCGGTACTTGCTATCAACAAATAGAGCCACAACAATTATGTTCCGACCTTCACGTGCAGATCTACAAATTAGATTATTAATCGGGATATCACGTGGTTAATTATGACGGTTTAATTCACACGAATTCACCGGAATTCTATTGTGTATAATAAACATGGCTTTTGGTGGTTCTTCTCGCATGTTAGATTAAATAAACACTAATTTCTTCTCTGCGATATCAGACGTCAAGTAAATCTATTTCACACTCAACCATGACAATATGTTCACCTATTTTGACTGTATATACGTAATTGGACACAACGTTCGGTAAATAAGAGTGATTTTAATTGCTAAATAAAAGATGAATATTTAGAATATGGACCATGTTGTCTATATAAGATGTTTTTTTAAAAATCTAACTTTGAATACGAAAAATAATTACCGAGGTAATTGTTGCAGGACGGAGGGCCTGACAAGGACAGTTGTCTAGTCGTTCAGATGGAACGAAAAATACATTGGCATGCGCATAATAAAATATCCCTTGGCAGTTGAAATTCGATATAAGAGTAGGCCATAGTACCGCTGCCCAGGTAAAATTTCCCTCATAACACACTATCTTCTCGTAGGATGTGAAAATTATTTCGGTTTTAAAAAAATGTCTGAATGGGCGTGGAAATAGTCAAGTTAATCTCATCTTTTAGATAAAGAAACGGTGATAATTGGTAAATGCCATGTTAAAATACCAACTATGAGAATGTACAGAGTGTCTGGAGCGGAAACAATACTAAAATATATTATTGAAGAAGTGTAAGAAGTGGTTATTCGGTTCAGCGTGCAAATTGGTGACGCATGCCAAAGTTCCATAGCAAAGGAGTAGATAATAAAGATATCTGCCTATATGTAATAGTTTATTAGAACAATAACCTGGTAAACGATAACAACAAGAAGTCGTAGATCCTTGTTTGAATGGTGACTAGACGTGACCATATATAGGCATGGTGAATGTAAGCGTTTAAGTTTATAGAAGAAGGATGTCCGGGTACAATTCGTCGAAATCGCATGGCGCATGTGACCATATATAGACATGACATTATAGTTATGCATCTTAATATGACCGAAGTATTCCATGAAATGTTTACTCCCCAGAAACATAATCCTTCTACATAACTTCATATTTCTTTTCTTTCCTATCTATGCCCACCTGCAAAAAATAACAAAATCGTTCCGCATAGGTAAACTTTCAATATGTGCATATCATGGTGTCATATTTAATGATATTTTTATCTATTCATCTACAAATTCCCCGTTTAGAATTCTTTGTTGGTGCTTTATTCACACTTAAATTGCATGTTAGACATCTGTTTAAAAGGACATGGCCACATAGTGTTGCTGTGTTTAACTATGCAGTTTACCATTCAGAAAGAGTGTTGTGTGCATCAGGTCCATCATTGTATGGTCGCAGTTTTGAATGGAGTCGCGGTAACTGTCTAAAGGTTTGTTTAAACTAAGCGCGACCGCAACCGTGACCGCGGCGATCACAGGTTTGAATGGAGCCGTTTATACTGACAGGAACGCGAACGTCGTCCGATATTCTTTCGCGCTGAGATTGCCTCTAGGGCGAATGTTTGGGAATAGTTTGAGCGAACGATTTTCATTAGTCGAAAGGCTTACAAGGTCAAATCGTATATGCGCCCGTTTCACCTGCGAATGTCCGTATCGCTGCTCACAACCGGAACGATGATGATTCGCGGACCAAGTTGAATTGGACAGTTGTCACTCAGTATAAATGGCCCGTTACTCATACGTGGACATGTACGTCAAAATCAACTTGGGAGTTGGAATTCGACAAAGAGTAGGCGGCAACACACTACACGGCGCATGCCCACTTTATTATGCCAGTAACAGAAAAGCAGTTGGCAGGGGCGTAAATGTGGGGGGGGGGGGGTACATCCCCAAGCAAAAAAAATAGTCGGTCGCAAAATCAGTGCAGTCGGTCGCAAAGTAGAGGTAGTCGTTATCAAAATAAGTATACGTCACGCTACTCACGCAAAACTTTAGTATAAAAATAGTCGGTCGCAAAATCAGTGCAGTCGGTTGCAAAGTAAAGGTAGTCGGTATCAAAATAAGTACTCACTGTATACATCACGCTACTCACGCAAAAAAAATAGTCGGTCGCAAAATTAGTGCAGTCGGTCACAAAGTAGAGGTAGTTGGTATCAAAATAAGTACTCACTGTATAATACGTCACGCTAATCATGCAAAACTTTTGTATAAAAATAGTCGGTTGCAAAATCAGTGCAGTCGGTCGCAAAATAGGAGCAGTCTTAGTATAAAATAACCTTGTCAACTTATCATTTTTGAAAAGATGTTGTGTTTCACTCTCATTCTGTTGTGAGTATAATGTTAGTCTTACAACAAAATGTAACCCAGGGAGAAAAATAGTCGGTCTCAAAATAAGTGCAGTCACTGCAGTCGGTCTCAAACACAATGCCAGAAAAGATCCCAAATACTGTATATTTGCGTAAATCCGTGAGCCTAAATTGCATACGTCACTCTTATTCTGTTGTAAGTATGTTAAATTGGTCTAACAACAAAATTTCACGAAGGGAGAAAAATAGTCGGTCACAAAATAAGTGCAGTCACTGCAGTCGGTCTCAAAAACAATGCCAGAATAGATCCCAAATGCGATGTATTTGCGGGAATACGTGTGCCTAAATTGCATACGTCACTCAAAACTATAGTATAACATAACCATGTCTGCTTGTCACTCTTATTCTGTTGTGAGTAGTTGTTCTATAAAATGTTTTCTACCACGGCAAAAAATAGTCGGTCTCAAACCAAAAGTACTCACCGCAGTCGGTCTCCGACTAAATGAATTAATGAAATAAACATACAATCATAAAACAAGCGAAATTGACAGATAAGCCTCAAGATTCTGCCCCATTTCTTATCAACCCCAGTCCTAAATATTTAAAAGCCCTGTTACATATCTGAAATAACCTGGTAAACGATAACAACAAGAAGGCGTAGATCCTTGTTTGAATGGTGACTAGACGTGACCATATATAGGCATGGTGACTGTAAGCGTTTAAGTTTATAGAAGAAGGATGTCCGGGTACAATTCGTCGAAATCGCATGGCGCATGTGACCATATATAGACATGACATTATCATTATGCATCTTAATATGACCGAAGTATTCCATGAAATGTTTGCTCCCCAGAAACATAATCCTTCTACATAACTTCATATTTCTTTTCTTTCCTATCTATGCCCACCTGCAAAAAATAACAAAATCGTTCCGCATAGGTAAACTTTCAATATGTGCATATCATGGTGTCATATTTAATGATATTTTTATCTATTCATCTACAAATTCCCCGTTTAGACATTCCTTGTTGGTGTTTTATTCACACTTAAATTGCATGTTAGACATCTGTTTAAAAGGACATGGCCACATAGTGTTGCTGTGCTTAACTATGCAGTTTACCATTCAGAAAGAGTGTTGTGTGCATCAGGTCCATCATTGTATGGTCGCAGTTTTGAATGGAGTCGTTTATACCGACAGGAACGCGGTAACTGTCTAAAGGTTTGTTTAAACTAAGCGCGACCGCAACCGTGACCGCGGCGATCACAGGTTTGAATGGAGCCGTTTATACTGACAGGAACGCGAACGTCGTCCGATATTCTTTCGCGCTGAGATTGCCTCTAGGGCGAATGTTTGGGAATAGTTTGAGCGAACGATTTTCATTAGTCGAAAGGCTTACAAGGTCAAATCGTATATGCGCCCGTTTCACCTGCGAATGTCCGTATCGCTACTCACAACCGGAACGATGATGATTCGCGGACCAAGTTGAATTGGACAGTTGTCACTCAGTATAAATGGCCCGTTACTCATACGTGGACATGTACGTCAAAATCAACTTGGGAGTTGGAATTCGACAAAGAGTAGGCGGCAACACACTACACGGCGCATGCCCCACTTTATTATGCCAGTAACAGAAAAGCAGGTCCACTCGACACAAACGAGGTCATTTCGGGACTAACACATGGTTTAACCTTATTTCAATAATTCGCTTGCGCGTAGGGTTGTTTAGCAGTGGGAGGAAACCGGAGGACCCGGAGAAAACCCACGAGGCTGCACAGGCGACCCTACACCTTGTCACGTACAACCAGGGATTCGAAAACACGCCAGTTGACTCAATGACATGCTTTATGATACAACACGCACGTGCTAACCATTCAGCCATCCAACCCCCCATTTAGAGACCATCTACAGGGTACATCATGGTTTAGACACTCTATCCGAACTACAGGGTACATGATTGTTTAGAGAGACTCTATCTGAGCTGCAGGATACATCATGGTTTAGAGACTCTATACGAACTACAGGGTACATCATAGTTTAGAGACTCAATACGAACTGCAGAATACATCATGGTTTAGATACGCAATATATACGAACTACAGGGTACATCATAGCTTAGACTCTCTATCCGAACTACAGGGTACATCATGGTTTAGGGAAACTCGACCCGGTCCGTCCCTGGTAACATCAAGACCGATAGTTACCGCGGGTTCATTTAAAACAAAATGGTTGATATTGTCGGATAAAATTTTACTACGACGATTATCATTTCGGTCGCCATTTTAAAAAACAAAATGGCGGGTATTATCGGAATGACTCTTATACATTAAAGTTACATTATGGGAGATAAGATAAAGAGATGGCGGTTCTCACTATAATAGTTAAAAATTAGATAGTGTAAAGGTAATTTGCTGAAAATTTCAGTCAAATTGGTCCACTATTAGCCGAGAAAAAAGCGTTTGAAATATTCACATAGCCTCGGTCATCATCACTCAAATCCTTATTATAAACAGCATAGTCTCGATTATCCACTTGATTGGTTTAATTATCAACGTCCATTAAGCGGCATATAGGAATTCAATCCGCCAACATCGAAGGCTAGCCTTGACTTTAAGAGTCTATTATGGTCTGGATATGTTAATTAATGTCTAATTGATTATTTAGATAACATCTCGGGCCTAAAGAAAGAACTGTAATAAGCAGATTTTGCTCTTGCATAATGCTATTTTTATAAACACATAAACTTGTGAGAACTCGAACATTTGTCATTTTCGCGCCCATTTTGGAAATGTTTACTACAATTTCCGTCTTCGGCATCCCTTAAAACCTCTAGAATAAGTATTCAACGACAAAACAGCAAATAAATGGCTTGGTTGCTAGGGGATTTTGTTTTGAAACATACCAAATCTTTGACTTGACTTTCCTCAAAACTTACTTTGGTGAGTTGGGTGGCTTTAAGCGGACACAGCTCAGTCAATTTTTGCGCGATTCAATCAAACTACACATCAAATTGAAGGTATTGAGATGGAGAATGTGAAAATAACAATAACTCAATTTTCAAAATTTCCTCAATATGACTTATTATGCCATGACGAGTCACATATTATGAATGTAGATAAACTGATTTACATTCAATCTGTCTTTTTTTACCATAATTTTGAATAAGCTATTTACGTCGAAATACGCGAGTACAAATCGATATGAGTCTTTGGTGTCTGTTTTTTCCAGTCTACACCGGTAGTGTTATCCTGTGGGATATGTTTAGCCTCGTTCATCCATCCAGTCGCTTCATGCAATGCCGTTCGAAAAATTTCTAGAAGGTGTCAATTTTAAAATGCTCATTTTGTCTTTTCACGGTAAGATAATAGCATCAATGACCAATAAGTCTTGTTAGCAATGTCGAGTTAGTTAGTGACCGACCTCCTTTAACCTTGGAATTCAGATAAAACCCAAAACCGAGAGAGAAAGAGAGGAATGGGGTTTAACGTCCACTCGACACAACTAGGTCATATCGGGACTAACATATGGTTTTTAATTTTATTTCAATATTTCGCTTGCGCGTAGGGGTCTTTAGCAGTGGGAGGAAACGGTAGTGCCCGGAGGAAACCCACGTGGTTGAGAAAGCGCCCCTATCTCCATGCCACATACGCTCACACCAGGGCTCGAAACCACGGCCGCAAGCCAGAGGTGACCGGCCAGCTAGAGGTCGAAGCGCGGCACTCTAGACCACTAGGCCACTCTCCCCCCTCCCAAAACCGAGACTATCTTAAAGATAATATCCGTAGCATGTATCAGGACCGCGATTAATATGTTTGGAATTTTCAACTGAACAACAACGACGATAATATAATGCCGCAATAGAATGTTGCTTGAATTGTTCTATAAATGTCAATCGAAATTCGTTCTTAATCTGGAAAATGTCCATAATTGCAGCGACGTTGTAATTTGATGTAATTATTGCCCTTAAAGATACATTATGTAAGTATCGTGGAACCGAGAGTTGATTAAGACCTGGATCAGTTAATTGATGTCTAATTAATACTTTAGAAAACATTTTAGGCCTATGGAGAGGGCTGCAATAGGCAGATTTACCTCTTGCATAATGCACGTTTAAGTAATTCCCAGATAACATCCAAACCAAGCACTAATAAGATTAATTATGCACTAATATTTTATGACATTTTTACATAAATGGAGCAAAGCATCAAGATTACATAATTTAAAAGAAAGTTGCAAATACATGTATTAAATAATATGTACATAAGCAAGGGAGGGGAGCCATACTGGTTCAATGAGTATAAGACGTTGGCCGAGAATTTTCAGCTAGATTTTAGGTCATAGGTCCATCATGTCAGTAGTGTAGGACATGGCAAGGTATAATTGGGCACAAGCCCGGAATCGACCCCCCCCCCTCCCCATTGTGTTCACTTCAAGGACCCTAGACAATTGAATTATTTGACTCAATGACAAGACCTTCTGATCCAATGTGGGTGTGTTTACCATTTGCGCCCTCTCTCGGGTTCCCTTGACAGTTGGAATATTTGATATAAGAGTAGGTTAGTTGTAGGACAGGATCACCCTAATAACACAGAAAAGTAGAACGGGCAAGAAATGCAGGTCAAGGCTTTTAGTAATTCTGGGTATATTTGATCTACATTTGGTTTCTAAATATTGCCTATTAAATACTTTATGATTTCCGACCATATTTCTAAGTGAGTTATATGTCATTTTACTGTCTATATGATACATAAATTTGTAAATAGAATTAAAATCTGATTGTGTTTGGGAGAATATTTAACATTAAAAACATAAATAAATATTTAAAAATTTGGTCAAATGCATTCTTTTCCAGAATTATAAAATAAATTGATACCTGGGTTCTGTCGTTGTTATCACACATCAAAATCTCTTTCAATGGTGTTCCAGTCTAAAAAATAAAAAAAAATAAGCAATAAGAATACTTTTTTTATGGTTCACAATGTTTAAATAAACAATTTATTTTGCAACATCCAGAGTGAGTCTCTATTTTGCTTTAACTTTGCGTAACACTTAGTATGTCTTGTCCAGTTACAGACCCGGGCAGATTATTATATTCAAATCAAACGGGTTACAACTTAGAAGTCAGAAAAAAATCGGGAGATCTGGGACTGAAACCTCATAATAGGTCAACAATTCACCCGGTTTCAACATGTATTGAGTTTCCAAATCCTCTACTACATCAGGACAGCGCCTATTTACTTGGCAATGTCTAATTATTTTGGCCCATTCATATTTTTTTCCATTGGCAATAAATTAGATATTACCTTTTAAAATCTACTTGAAAAGTAAAATATTGTCCAACAAATTTATACTGCTATTTACAGTAAAAATACACTTATCACAACTTGAAGAAAATCTATGGATGTGATTGTTAAAAATCAAGCATGCCAAGTACTTGAAAGGGCTGAGTCCTAGGCATTGCCCCGATTAGAAAAACTCAGATTACCAAGCAAGTGTATAGAACTAGTTCCTTAATTAAAAATACAAATATGTATATTACTTACATTTTGCCTCATTATCAAATTTTGTGAGAAAAAATTTCCACAATATGAATAGCCATTTCAAACTGTCTTCTTTCTGATGTAGTTAACTGGGAAAAAAATATACTATATTAGTCGAC
Organism: Patella depressa; assembly: GCA_948474765.1. Taxonomy (NCBI): domain Eukaryota; kingdom Metazoa; phylum Mollusca; class Gastropoda; family Patellidae; genus Patella; species Patella depressa. Next base: position 5,963,224 of record OX419720.1, read on the forward strand.
ATAAATAGACTCAACAGTTATAAGATGAAAGCTTTAATTTAATTACATTGTATGATAAATGTTTTAGTTAGCTTTGTCACAGATGAAACGAGATGAAAAAATGAAATGAAATGGAGTTTAGCGTCCTGCTGTTCAGCTCCCACTTGGCATATGCCATACAGTGTGGTATGAGAGCAATTTTTCCAGGTACCTCGACCCTAAGGTCTACTCATATCAAATGTTAGTTACATTTTCCTGTTTATCAAGCTGTGTGAGAAAAGTTTCCACAATATAAGTAGCTATTTCCAATCATCTTAATATTTCTTCTCCTATAAATGCATCCTTGCATCTTAATTTCTTATGCATTAGCGACATCCAAATCTGATATGTTGAATTTCTCTCAGAGAAGGGGAACCTTGTTTATTCATATATGGCTGTTTCTAAATGTATATGTACATGTTAGGGGTACCAGTCAAGTCGTCCACAAGCAAAGTCGTCCACAGTGAAGTCGTCCACACCCGTTGGTGGAGTCATCCACAACTGTTGGTGATGTCTTCCACAGCTATTGGTGATGTCGTCCACAACTAAGAATAGGATTAGTAAAACAACTAAGAATAAGACTCGTACACAATTTAATCGCATAGAAGAACTAGCTAGTACTTGTTGACTATTTATTTTGTTATTTGATTTCAGATCGAATCACCGATGACTTGTAATAAAGTTAATCGTATTGTTTTTGTAATCGTACTTGGTAAGCGGTTGAAAGTTTCAACCACTCTAAATAAACTGGTGCGATAGTTTTCGGGTAGCGGCAGCGTGTACCTACTCTATATACTTTCGGAAGTTTCCCCAATCCCTTTACTAATTGATTAGTACGTCGTGACCGACGGAAGTACAATTCGTAATTACATTCAACACCTATTGCAGATCTATTTTACACCTTATAACTGTTTTGTTTCTCTTCACATTTTATGTTGACTTAATTTATATTAAAATGTCTAGACCAAATATCTGTGTTGTTCTGTTCAGGGAAGTGTTATCTTTTGACTGACACCTTGCCCTCGTCTACCGATCAGGATTTTATGTTAGCGGAAAGGGGTTGCGTATTGCATTAATATTAGCCCTTGGGTACGCTATACAAGCTTGCGTTCTTTACCTATTCATAGGCTACATTTTGAACCATGGGCTGCAATAGCAGGAAAGCGCGTTGCCATGATGCGGCCGTAATATTTTCTAATTTTTTCTTCTTTGTAAGCGGGGATTTGTCTGGCCTTCCAGCCCCCCCCCCCCTCCGACATTCATCTGACCCGTATGTCTATGGGAAAAAACAAAGAGTAGATTGCTAATTCTGGATAGTAAAATACAATAAATTACCCTAAACACCATTGACAGGTAGCTCAAATGGCCAAGTCGCTGACGCTTACAATAAGGTCTCGGGTTTTTTCCCGGTGTTGACCGAAAAAGTTCCTTCAGATTTTGCCACGGTTTCCCCATGTCGGTCGTGTAAGGTGGAGGGCCTGACAAGGAAAGTGTCTATTCGTTCGGATGGGCGAAAAATCGAGGTCCCGTGAACAGGTAGAAGCTCGCTTGGAATTTGGTATAAGAGTAGACCGTAGTATCATTAGCTAGTCGGAGATAAACCTCATTGCGTTTCATTTAGCATGTAGGTATATTCTTTATTTCGAGTGTATATTATAGATTGTAGTGTTTCATATACCATGTAATATTCTTTATTTGGATTGTATGCTACAGATTGTAGTATTTTCAGATAACGAAAATATCAGACATTTTGTCATATCTTTAAACATGTTTACCTGATTAAATATTCATGGACCTGACCGAAACAACCAATCAGGATGTAATTTAATCTCTTGTACATAATATACCATCTCAGCTTGTAATTTAATCAACCATAACGATCAGCGCAACCCTAACACGACATTCGTTGGAAAACATGGGCGGGCCCCTAGAGGGGGGTGTGCAGTCGATACATCGCCCCGGGCCCATAAAGATCTATTAAATTTTATTTACGTCGACATGGCCAGTATTTGTGCAGCAGAGCCCGCGGTCCGATACCTGATGCCGTACTCTGAAAGGTGGTGGTAAAATTGGTCCTGCATCCGCACATGAAAATTGTTTCGGCGCCCCTGAGCATGAGTGTAGCACGTGAAACAAGAACCGCTTGAAGCGTTCTTTCATCCAAAATATTGCAAAAAATAAACCGACAAAGACAGCTATTATATAGATAGTATATTATATGATATTCGAACTTTTAATAACATAAAAAAATGATATGTTTACGGATATTAAAATCTGAAGAAAGTAGTGTTATACCAACATGTACATTTATAGTTCAAAGGTAAGCACGATAATATGTAAAGACATTAAACCGACAATTATCCCTGGAAATTATCGGGGAATTTCATTGATAGATATCGCCTGTAAAATACTATGCACCATTTTGAACGAAAGGCTTGTTAAGTGGTCTGATGAGAAAAATGTGCTTGTTGAAGAACAGGCAGGTTTTCATCGTGGAATCTTCATTGACCCTAGTATCGGAGACGTATTCTTACTTCTTTTTGCTGATGACCTTTCCCTCCTAGCTGATACGCCGGCAGATCTGCAAAAGAGGCTGGATATTCTTGATATATATTGTTAAAAAGTTAACATGAAAGTCAATCTAGATAAATCCAAAATAGTAGTCTTCAAGAATGGGGGTATTCTGTCTAGGAGGGAGAAGTGGTATTATCAAGGAAAATCTATTGAGGTCGTAAACCAATATAAATACTTATTCTCAAATCGACTCAAATGGAATCTGTGTTGTACAACATTAGCACAACAAGCTTCTAAAGCATTAAATGTCATCGAACTATGCATTTCCAAACTAGATCACAAAAATGTTAAAATCGCATTCAAACTATTTGATTTAAAGGTTTCTCCTATATTGTATTATGGGGCTGAAGTGTGGGGAACTGAATTAAGATCAGATATCGAACAAGTCCAAAATAGATTTTGTAAGTGGTTATTATGTACTGGTGTAAAAAAAATGCTTCAGCAAGAGCCGAATGTGGTAGATATGAATTATACACTAATTATATATGTAAACCCATTAAGTATTGGTTTAAATTGTTGGGCATGGATTACTCGAGATTACCGAAATTGTGTTACAAAATGCTGTATGATCTGGATGTACATAATAGAATAAATTGGTGCACTAATGTACGTAAACTATGTCGTGTGGACGACTTTACCATTATATCCCAAAATTAAACAAGTCTTGACACCACAAATGTCTTTTGAAATTTCTTTCTGTACAAGTATGGCTTGCTTTCACTTTTAACTGTAGTTCTTTGTTGTCAATAATGTCATATTATTCTTTATCATCTGAAATAAGCAGAAGAGAACTTTTCTAAAACATTTGTTCTCGGTGCATCAAAGTGATCAAATGTGATTATTTATTTTAAGCTTTTTGCTTCAAGCACTGCTAATTTATGTAAACTACAATTATAGTAGACACATCAACCAACTGTAGAATAAAGTTGTTGTGGTCATTACTTAATAAAGCAAGTAGTGATATTTTAGTTATTATGCATTTAGGTAAAATCAACATACCAAGCATTATTTCTTGACTTTTGTCATATCTTCTGTATAGTTCCCTTGTTTGGTTTGTAATGAAACTGTTCTCGGCTCCTGGATAAAAATGTATAATTGCTCAAAAATGGATAATAACAACTGAAGATGAAGTCAGAAGCCCCTTGACAAATTGACATGTTTCATCAATTAGTTCCACCATGGCAGTTGGGAATACAATATTTGCAAACAGTATTTTAGTATATTATTTATATTTTAGCGCTTTTGGCTCTAACAAATTTTGATGCATTTTAACGCTTTTAGGGACTATTGTTTTTTTTATGAAAGGGTGTAACATATGAACAAGTAAAAGCTTAATACGTATATATGAACAAGTAATAGCGTACTACATGAGCCAGGAAATTTCATTAAATTCAATTAACATAAGTCAAAGAAATTCAATTGTCAAAAGTAACTTGGTGTTCGTACTTGAAATGACAAAGCCCAACCAAGACATTGCATGCCGAAGAACAACTAGATTGTGGAGAGTATGGACCCGGTTCCTCATTCAAAAACAAATATGTATGGTACTTACATAGCCTTTAACTGATTGGCAATCTCTGAGAACAAAATTTCCACAGCCATTTTCAACTGACCCTTTGGCGGTTGGTCACTGAAATAAATATGCCAGATAGAAGTTGACTTGAATTACGTTCACAGTTTTGATTTGATCATATTCACAATCAGTTAAAACGTGTAAAATATAAGTCCATAATCATATGGCGATACCCTCACATTTTTGTTCTGTACATGAATGTTGTTTTAGAGAATCCGATATTTTTGTAGTCAGATTTTTAAGTATGTACTTCCTTTATTATAATATGCAGAAAATCATATTTGTAATATGTCATACTTTTATTATCTTTTTTCTAACTTTTATTCAGTCAATAACCAGGCCCGTATCTAGGATTTTGTCGAGCGAGGGGCCATACATTGGAGCAAATGGTAATAATCAGGTTTGGTGTAGTCCCCAGCGGAGATAATGCGAAAATCATGATTAAATCATCTATTAAAGAGCAGATATGTGAACTACAACAGTAACAAAACAAAGCAAACGAAACGGGGGGGGGGGGGCACGCCCCCCCTGGATCCGCGCCTGGTTAGAAGATACAGTATTTAGTTGTGGGATCGGAAACAAGCATGGGCTTACATAAATTCATTTTCCTGTATCTTTATTTAAAATGATAATTATAGGCAAAGGGCATTATTGTTAAAAAAACCTAATAATATAAAAATATTACCGGTCCTTCTTTGCAAATTCTAAACGATCTGCTTAAAACTGGACGGCCATATGTACATGTACTACATCATTGTCTGAAAAAAAAATCTAATCATATTAACTGTGGCTGAAATTTTTCACATAATGTAGATTTCATTTCAACCAAAGAACTAACACAAAAGAGCAATAACATATTATTTAGTTTATGCACGAGTTAATTTCTATTTTGGCCAAATTTTCCAAATCAAAATGGCGGCGTAGAAGAAAAATAAATGAATTGACTCTCGTGGAACGTACAAATTCTTACCAACTAACTCTAGTCGAACGATTTTTTTTGAATATTTGGAATTCTAGTGATAATCGTGTAAAATTTCAGAAAAAGTAGATGATTAAGTACATTATTATGATTACAGAATTAACCTTCCTTTTCTTCCCCTTGCTGTGTCCGCCATTTTAGAAATACATGCGTTACTTCCGGTGTCCCATGGCTGTAGAAATCGGCAAACATCGGTAGAAAATGGCCGATTGGATTCAGTGTAGCTAAACTGATCGTCGGTATTATATTATAACCCAATAGTAGCAGCCGTCGGGCTGTTTAACGTCTGCTTCCACAAAAAGAATTTGCCACTAGAGGTATATTAAACTTAGACTACTACTACTACATAGTGTTTAACGTCTGCTTCCACATAAGTGAGAAGATACATTTGGTAATGAATGTTAATTGTGTGTGAGTTAGTTTTATTTAACGTCCGCTTCCACCGAGGTGATATCGCAGACAATTACGTGTTATATGTGCATGGTGATAATATTTACAACGTGATTAGTGTGGATTAATTAGGTCTTTTAATAGATATATGTGTGCAACGAAAATACAGAGACGAGACATGATTTAACAGGTGTAACAAGTGCAAGCTGGGACAGTTACAGATATATGGTAGAACAAACATGGACATGGACGAACATTTACACAGACATGAAGGTGGACGAACATATATATATATATCTATTATGTTATTTTGGTTGGTCAGGTCGTTCTGTCCGGTCGAATGGCAGGGCGGTGCAACTCTTCCTTGGGGCTTGTTGGTGAGTTTTAGGGCCTGGTCCATTCTTCCTTCCATTTGGATATGTTGTCCGGCGTGGTGGTATTATTTTGTATTTTGTTTCTATGGTTCATTCCTTTGTTGTTGGTTCTCAGAAGGAAGAATCCAGCTCCTGAAAAGAGAGAAGGAAAAAGATAGTATCTGGTCTTACAGTGATATGTGTGATGATTTCGTCTAGTAAGGCTTCTGGGAGGTGGGGGAGGGGGGCTAAAATAATAATAATAGTAAAGAAGATAATAAGAATAAAACAATAATAAAAATAAGAGTAATTAGATAAGAATAATAATAGTATCAATTTAGTGTAGAGTAAGATGAATTTAGAGGGTAATAATATTGAATGATGTTAGGGGTATTTAGGTTTTTAATACAGTAGTAGTAAAAAGAGTTTTAAAAGATACTTAATGAGTCATGGAAGAGACTGAGGCAGTTGTCGATCTTCCATTGAGAGATGATAAATCGATAATCAGTTGCAGTATTCGTTGATTACTAGAGGTAGTGCTAGGGGTAGTGAGTTCCGTTTAAGTACTACTACTACTACTACTTAGTGTTTAACGTCTGCTTCCACATAAGTGATATCGCAGACAAGACTTAGGAGAGCGAAGCTGATTTCTGTTTTTTAGAATATGATTTTGCAATCTTTCTATTTGGCTTTAAGCCATGGATTGGGTTTAGTGGGAAGTTCTTCCCTTTATTTATTAAAAAACATATCATTTGGTAGATGATCTCGTTTGCTTCTGGGTTGGTTGGTGTCATCGTTTGGGGTTAGTGTTTAGGTGCCAGACCCGTCTTATCGTGGCCTCCCCTTACTCCACTATCCCACTCTATGGGTTTGGTATCAGTTTTATTTACGAAATAGTGTTTAGGTGCCGAGTACGTCTGACCGAAACTCCCCCTTACTCCACTATCCTGCTTAGTTTGGTAGATGTCATCTGTGGGATTTGTGTTTAGGTGCCAGGCCCGTCTTATCGTGACCTCCCCTTACTCCACTATCCTATTCTGTTTAGTGTCTGTTTTTTGGCGGAATAGTGTTTAGATGCCGAGTCCGTCTGATCGTGACCCTCCCTTACTCCACTATCCTGCCAGTTTGGTATAAATCCCCTATGTAGTTTAGTGTTTAGATGCCAGGCCCGTCTAATCATGACCCCCTCTTACTTCACTATTCTACTTAGTCCAACTGTGTCCATTAGGGCGTGGATTTGTTCAAAGATTTGCAGTTGCAGATCTGGTCTAGGGAAGAGTAGGTTCTTAGTGTTGAACGGTATGTTGTTGTTCTCCATTATCCTCACTAGTTCCCTTCTCTCCTCCTTGTATACCTCGCAGTCTACCAGGACATGGTTGGTGGTACATTCTTCCCCGCACTCACAGACGATGACTTGGTGTTTGTGGTCTCGCAGCCGCTCTCTCACCCTTAGTTTCGATATAAATCTGCATATATCTCTTCTAGTGTGATTGATTGCTGTCTTCGTGTAGATCTTGTCATCCAGCCGGAATCTGTATGTGTCAAGTTCAATGAGTTGTAATTCCCAGATTGAATTGACCTGTCTTTTAACCATACTGTAGATTTCCGTGGTGCTGTAGTCTATGGTGCGGATTGGTGCTGTATCCTTGAGACCTTCGTTTGCGAGTCGATCTGCCTCCTCGTTTCCTCTAATGTTGACATGTGATGGAATCCACACGAGCTCTACTTTGCTCCCCTTCTCTAAGACCCTCTGGTACAGCTGCCTGATTTCCAAAATGACTTCTGGTCTTGAGTCCGAGTTGTCAGTTTGGATTGAAATCAGACTGCTCAGGGAGTCGCTTGGAATGACGAACTTACTAGTCTTTTGGTGGGAAATCCATGATATAGCGTCACGAATAGCCACAAGCTCTGCAGTGTACACCGAACAGTTATTGGGCAGTTTCCTGCTTATTCCCTGTTTGGCAGGTATATTCCAAACGAGCTGGTGCCCCTTTCAGGGTTGCGTGAGCCATCCGTGTACACATGGTCCCAGTCATCAGACGGCCAGTTGTCTTCCAGGTGTTCTAGCGAGAAAGCTCGTGCAGCAGTGGGGTTATTTTTCTTGTCGGTTTTCTGTAACAGATCTAGATTGACCGGCGGTATAGGGAGCGTCCACGGGGCGATCGCTAGGGGGTCGTGTTCATTTATCACGAGCTCCCCAGTTCCGTTTAAGTTTGCGGATTATGTTTATATAGTCAATCTTTATTAATAGACAATCAGTTACAATATTTGTTAATTACAAGTGGTAAAAAATGCATTATGGCATATATGTTAATCAATATACAATCAATATTTATTTAATCGACAGGAGGTAATAAAAATATGATCTATAAACTAATTTTATTCAAATTTCATAAGATACAATAAAGCATATATGGTGGATTATTAAGATCTACAATCAATGTTTTGTTTAGTCGAATAAAAATTAAGATGATATAATCCATTGAGTTTTCAGGGTATGTAGCGTTTCCCTCGGTGGGGACAGTTTTGCGCCAATACCCTGCTGCCAAGTATTTTTAGAGGTGTAGAATGAATGAGCTTCCTTCGAGAGGACGTTTTTACTCATCATCCTACTGTGTGATTTGTGTGAATGTGCTTGATTAATTAGTTTTAATGTAATATTGTTTATGTCGTAGAACGATTTGCGCTTCCCTCGAGGGGACATTTTTGCGATTTCGTTCTACTGTGTTGATATTGGTTAGTTCTGTCATGGACCTTATAACACATGGACTGGTTACGAGAAGCAATACCGCTAAATGTCTGACACGCGAGACTGCATGGGAAGACAACTCTGTTTGGGAGATGTCTTCGCTAATTAGCAATAATCACCCATTTTCATCGATCCGTTGTGTGTCCTGAATTTACCAAAAAATGCTAAAATAAACTTTTGTTTGACAAGGTAAGTCATTAACTATAATTCCGTTGCATATGTAAACATTTTATTTGTAAACAACTTTGTAATTACCATAAGTATACGTGGACTGCATCTCCGAAACAAAGACGCCGCCATTGGCCCATTGTTTGTTATTTTATTAACAATCGAAAACACGCGTCGGGATTTTTGCTTGCAATCAAAATGTATTTATTATTTCCTATTTTTCTGAGATAATTCGAATACACAGAAATCTAAAGCATTGATTGGAAAAAAATCATCGATTTTTAAAAAAATGAAATATAATTAATTACTTCCTAAAGACAACGAAAGTAAATCTTTTGACAAACATTAACAAATGTAACATAATTTATGGGAAAAATACGTGATTTTATTTTTGCTTTTTCTCAGTGAAGCATTTATTTTTGGAATAAATGATCCCTTTCTCCATCAACTTGGATATCTTATCTACTGTTATGAGCAAACTTCCTATTTTTAAAAGAAATATTAACATTTTTAAAAAATTATTTTGTTTTGTGATATTTTCAAGTACCGATGCATGTACTGTACAACAATCATCCGAGGGCTGGCATAAGCCGTAAAACTCATAAAGAAGCAGTACGCATGCCCGGTAACTACAGACGCCGCTAAGGGACATAACCCGTCAACAACTTCCTTTTGGTCATGATTGACACGTCTCAAATTACAGCGTGGCACACATCGCTGGTTGGGTTATTAAGCCGTTGCCAGTCCATGTATTATAAGGTCCATGGTTCTGTTTGTTATATGTATTTTTTCATTCCTATTTTTTCAACAAAGTCCCAGATAAGCTGAGATGTCCAGTATCTGTCATTAGGTGATGGAGAAAGTAGGGATTTAAGACAGAGAGTTTTTCCTCTCTCTGTTAGTTTTTTAATCATTGGTTGACGTTCATTGTACAGTTGATTACAGTTGATTAGCAGGTGTGGCGTGGTTGCAATTTGTCCACACGGGCATTTTATTGGTGTATAAGTGAAATCTTTAATTACATTTACTGTTTTAAGCCTAGTGATTAGTTTGCATATTTTGATGGAAGGATGATTGATGTAAACCTTGTCGACAAGATTGCTATCTATTTGATAGCGATGGGTGTTTTCTTGTTGTAGACGATTTTTCCATGCTTCATTGATTTTTGCTTTAGCTATGCTTGTAAATTCCTGTCTGCTGTATTCTAAATAATCTAATTCGTTGAGTGACGTCCCCTCCTTGGCTAGTGTGTCAGCTTTTTCGTTGCCGAGAATATTGATGTGGGAGGGGATCCAAGCGAGGACTACCTCCCTTCCATTGTTTTTAATTTTCTGATTAATATCCCTGATTTGACTGATTATGTCCTGCCTGCTTTTTGAAGAATCTGATTCTATAGATTTAACGCTGCTCAGGGAATCGGTCAGGATTACGGCTTTTTGGTGCGTTTGCGTGGCTAGCCATTCTAGTGCAGTTTTAATGGCCATCAGTTCAGCGGTGTACACAGAACAGTGTTCCGGTATCCTTTTCCTGATGTTTAGCTTTGCTTTGGGTATGTGTATGCCGTACCCTGTAGACCCCTGTGTGGTATTTTTGGATCCATCTGTGTAGATTTTGAGATGATCTGCCCATTCGGTGTTTATCAGTTGAAGTGCTAGAGCTCTAGCTTCTATGGGATTTACATGTTTGTTTGTACTGCTATTTAGTTGCGTGTTGGTGATTGGATTGCTTAGTTTCCATGGTGGGGTGTCAGGATAAGTTTTTTTCTGTATAATTGTACCTTTCAAGCTATGTTTGTTTAAAATATCGTTTGTCATTTGTCCGAATGTCATAGGACGGGTGTTTTTCCTGAAGCCTATGCGTTTGAATTGATTGAGGCACTTGTATGTTGGACATCTCTCTTCTAGCATTTGCAGTTTTCCCCAGTACTTGAGCGACAGTTCCTCCCGCCTGAGATCAAGCGGGAGTTCTCCCATCTCTTGTAATAGGGCAGCTGTTTTGGTTCCTATGGCGGCTCTTGTTATTAGTCTTAGTGCTTTGTTTTGTATTATGTTTAGTTGTGTGTCACTTGCGTTGGCATAGGCCACACACCCGTAGTCGATTACCGAGCGGATTAGTGATCTGTAGATTAGCATAAGTGTAATTCTGTCTGCGCCCCATTGCGTCCCTCTGATATATTTCATCATGTTGAGTGTTTTAGATGTTCGATTTACTAGGCCGTCGTTATGAGATTTCCAAGATAGTTTAGAGTCAAATGTCATGCCAAGAAATTTAGCCTCTGTTTTGAATTCAATTCTTGAGCCATTGAGAGTTAAGTCGATTCTCCTGTTATTGTCTGTTGGATGAAACAGTATTGCTACTGTTTTCCCTTCTGAAATTTTGAATCCCCATTCATTTGCCCATTTTGAAATTTGTTTTAGGGTATATTGACGAGATTTTTTGATTATGACTAGGTTGTCTGAAGCTTTCCAGAATGAACTGTCATCAGCAAAGAGTGCGGATTCTGTGCCGTTCCCTACGTAGCTAATAAGATCGTTTATCATTATATTGAAGAGTATTGGGCTGATAACGGATCCCTGCGGCGTTCCGTTTTCCATTTTAAATTTGTCACTTAAGCAATTTCCTACGCGTACCCTGATATGCCTATCGTTGAGGAAGTCCTCTATCCACTTGTACATTCGGCCTTTGATTTTTGCTTTGTGGAGTTTGTGTAAAAGACCATCCACCCATACCAAGTCGAAGGCCTTTGTTAAGTCGACGAAAATTGCACAGAGGTATCTCTTGTGTGTAAATGCTCTGGAGATGTCATGTTGTAATCTAATGATATGGTCTGCTGTTGATCTTTCGGAACGATAGCCGCTTTGTTGCTTTGTGAAGATGTTGTTACTTTCGCAGTGAAATTTTAGCCTATTTGTGATTATTGTTTCTAGTGTTTTGCATAAAGTGGATGTGAGACTTACTGGACGATATGACGTTGTTTCATTTTTTTTATTTTTATTGTGTTTATGTAAAGGGACGACTGAGGCAGTTTTCCATTCTTGTGGTGTTTTTCCTTTAGACCATGAGAGATTAATGACATCTAAGACTAATGATAGTGCTTTCTCGGGTAGATTTTTTAACATTGTGTATTTCACACAGTCTAGCCCTTCTGCACTGTCGGATTTAGCCCGCAATGCTTTTTTCAGCTCATCTATATTGATGGGTTTATTTATATCTGATTCATTATCTGATTCCTCGTGTATTATTGGCGGTTGATTTTTTAAGAATGTATTTTTATTAATCTTGAATGTTTCATTGTGTTGGTTGTTGCTAGAGCCGTCGGCATAAGTCGTGGAACGTACAAATTCTTACCAACTAACCCTAGTCGAACGATTTTTTTTTTTTGAATATTTGGAATTCTAGTGATAATCGTGTAAAATTTCAGAAAAAGTAGATGATTAAGTACATTATTATGATTACAGAATTAACCTTCCTTTTCTTCCCCTTTCCTTGTCCGCCATTTTATAAATACATGCGTTACTTCCGGTGTCCCATGGCTGTAGAAATCGGCAAACATCGGTAGAAAATGGCCGATTGGATTCAGTGTAGCTAAACTGATCGTCGGTATTATATTATAACCCAATAGTAGCAGCCGTCGGGCTGTTTAACGTCTGCTTCCACAAAAAGAATTTGCCACTAGAGGTATATTAAACTTAGAGAAGATACATTTGGTAATGAATGTTAATTGACGCATGAAAGAATAAATTTCATTGGTTACTTTTTAGTGAACCATTAATTTTTAATTTCGATTTTAACAACCAATTAAATTAAATGAGACTTTAACTAATTTTTCCCACGCAGGCTGAATCAACTGTAAAAACAACAATGTACTTAAATCACATTTAGATTATATATTCCTTTGATCTACCAGTTTATAGGGCCAATAAAAATCCTCAACTTGCAGACATTTTAACTATAACAGACATCTTAACACCAATTAACATCCAATTAATTTCTGTCAAGCCATTGTCTGTGCAACAAATGTCGAACTAAATAGTGGATATTGTCTTAATAATCTTTTGTTAAGTAACTAAAACATTTAAAAAAACAGAGACAAAGAAATAATATAAGTTGACATAATTCGACCTCTTATTGTAGTTTTCGTTTAAAAACAGTACCTTTTCAGTCGAAAATATAATGAAACGTTAGAATTTTCATCACAAAACTTCACAAAAGTTTGCTCTGCATATAAGCAATACCTAGGGGTTATTATGCAATTTTATATTTCACGACATATCTGTAATTAATAATAGATTAAAACAACACATTACTTGTGTTAATTATATGAAAACACACAAGATTGTATAAATCTACACAAGTTTGTGTTAATGCAATGCAAAACAGCACAAACTTGTGTAGGTTAGTTTTAACACAAGTACTTGTGTTGAGATCCAACACAAGTTTTTTTTTCGGTGCACCATACTGAAATCACGTGTTTAGGAGCTGGTCTCTTTGTTCATAATTCGATACTCTATTGAAATTTATAAAGATTAGTCATGTGTTCGGTGTACTTTCATTTATTTATGTTTAAATTATTATTAAAAATATTTTGTATAGATATTTTGAGTGTTACGAATGTTAAGCACAATTAATATCGATTGAAATGGTCGTTCGTCATAAATGTGACGGGATCCGCTCCCAGTATAACCCTATCGTTTGCGTTGAATCATATCAATTATGAAACACAAAGTAGGTCTTTGGATAATTTTTTTTAACCTTGTTTAGTGGAGGGGTGGGGGATTGAGAGTTAACAGGGTAATTGGAGAATCTTCAAACACACTCATTAAAATAAACATTATGGGAGATAAGATACAGAGCTGGCAGTTCAGACTATAAAACTCACAAACTAGATAATGAAAATTTCTGTCAAATTGATCGACCCTGAACCGAGAATTTGGTGATTGAATTTTGGGCCTAGCTAGATCATCATTACTAAAGTCGGTACGATCAAAAACATGGTCTCGCTTATCCAATTTTTATACGCCCACATTTTCATGTGGACGTATTATGTCGTCGCCCCTGTCCGTCCGGACGTCCGTCCACAATTTGTTTGTGGACACTCTACAGGTCACAATTCTTATCCGATTTTGACGAAACTTGAAATATAGGTTTATCCCCAAAAGATCTCCGCTGCTTTGGCATGTATCGGATCAAAACTTCATGGATTATGGCCCCTGATTGTACGAAAAATCACGTTTTTAGCTTGTGGACCCTATAGAGGTCACAATTTTGAACCGATTTTGATGAAACTTGACATGCATGTTTGTAACCCAAAGATCTTGGTTCCTTTCGATATTTGCGGCTATCGGAATGTAATTTCCTGAATTATGGCCCCTGATTGTCCGAAAAATCACCCTTTTTAGCTTGTGGTTCCTCTGGAGGTCGCAATTATTATTCGATTTAAGAAACCGTTTGATTATATCACCGTTACACCCTAAGGAAGGTTGAGTTCGAATTTCGGGAAAATCGGACGAAAATTGCCATACAAAATGGCCGCCGTTTGTACGCGAATACTGTTAAAAAATGGTATATCAAGATTTTGGACCCTGTGGAGGTCACAATTTTGATTCGATTTTGATGAAACTTGAAATTCATGGTTATAACCCAAAGATCTTGCTTCCTTTCGATATTTGCGCATATCGGATCATAACTTCCTGAATTATGGCCCCTGATTATACGCAAAATCGCCTTTTTTTTTAGCTTGGAGGTCACAATTATTATTCGATTTAAAAAACCGTTTGATTATATCACCGTTACACCCTAAAGAAGGTTGAGTTCGAATTTCGGGAAAATCGGACGAAAATTGCCATACAAAATGGCCGCCGTTTGTACGCGAATACTGTTAAAAAATGGTATATCAAGGTTGTGGACCCTGTGGAGGTCACAATTTTGATTCGATTTTGATGAAACTTGAAATTCATGGTTATAACCCAAAGATCTTGCTTCCTTTCGATATTTGCGCATATCAGATCGTAACTTCCTGAATTATGGCCCCTGATTATACGCAAAATCGCCTTTTTTTAGCTTGGAGGTCACAATTATTATCCGATTAAAAAAAACGTTTGATTATATTACCGTTACACCGTAAGGAAGGTTGAGTTCGAATTTCGGGAAAATCAGACCAAAATTGCCATACAAAATGGCCGCCGTTTGTACGCGTATACTGTTAAAAATGGTATATCAAGTTTGTGGACCCTGTAACGGTCACAATTTTAATTCGATTTTGATGAAACTTGAAATTCATGGTTATAACCCAAAGATCTTGGTTCTTTTCGATATTTGCGCATATCGGATTGTAACTTCCTGAATTATGGCCCCTGGTTATACGCAAAATCCCCCTTTCTTTAGCTTGTGGTCCCTCTGGATTTCACAATTATTATCCAATTTAAAAAAACGTTTGATTATATCACCGTTAAACTGTAAGGAAGGTTGAGTTTGAATTTTGGGAAAATCGGACCAAAATTGACAGACAAAATGGCCGCCGTTTGTACGCGAAAAATGATATATCATGGTTGTGGACCCTGAATAGGTCACAATTTTAATTCGATTTTGATGAGGAAGGTTGAGTTCTAATTTCGTGAAAATCATACCAAAATTGCCGGACGAAATGGTCGCCATTTGTACGCGAATAGTGTAAAAATATGGTACATCATGGTTGTGAACTCTCTACAGGTCACAATTCTTATCCGATTTTGATGAAAAGTCACATTTCTAGGTTGTGTACCGTCACACCATAATCATTGTCGGTTTCGAATTTCATTAATATCAGACTGGAACTGACCAACTAAATGGCTGCTCCCAATACAGTATGAAATACAGGACTTAAAGATGTAGGAAAAATCACTTTCGGTATTGCTTGTTCTCTGTCCATCTCTCGAAAATGTGGGCGTATCCTGCCTGGCAGTGCCAGCCTATCTTTTAATTAATCATCGCCAGCAACAGCTCCTATCTACATCCCACAGGTGCTCGCTCCTACAAACTAAGGGCCCAACCACCTATAGACTATAAACTCACTATCTCACTAGGTTTGATTTGTAATGAATTTACTGGTCTGTGGGTTGGCTTTCTATATACTGAGATAACTATTTTAGAGTCATCTTTTATTACTAGTATGCCTAGGAAAGGTAGGCTTTTGCTGGTGAACTTGATCCTTGTGTGTTGGCTGCTCAGATTGTATAGTAGGGTACCAGCATCTTCTTTTATCATAACAAATATGTCACCGAACTTGCGGGACCAGTTTAAGTGGAGTGGCTTCTTCAAGTGACGTCATGAAAATTTCGGCTATCGGAAGGGTGGGGGAGTAAGGGACCATGGAGCTGTTGATAATAGTTGTCACCTCATGTGAAGTATGTAGATTCCAAGGGCATTGCTTGGTTAAACAGATGATGGTATCAACGCGCGGGGGGTTGGGATGGCCTAGTGGTCTAGAGTGCCTCGCTTCGACCTCTGGCTGGCCGGTCACCTCTGGCTTGCGGCTGTGGTTTCGATCCCTGGTGTCAGCGTATGTGGCATGGAGATAGGGGCGCCTTCTCAACCTCATGGGTTTCCTCCGGGCACTCCGGTTTCCTCCCGCTGCTAAAGACCCCTACGCGTATGCGAATTATTGAAATAAAATTGAAACCATGTTAGTCCCAAAATGACCTAGTTTGTGTCGAGTAGACCGTAAATCCCATTTCTCTCCCTCTCGGTATCAACGCGCAAAGATGTTTCCACTGGCATAGAGAGTTGGCGGGGCGTAATCTCTTGGCACATTTTTTAATAGATCAGCAATATCGTACGTGAGGATTTTCCCTGGATTATAGAGTATATCAGGAGTCTGGCTTTAATTGGATCTTTCTGGGTCTTTCCTGATGATCTAGCATATCGTGATTTCAAAAGCTAAGCATAATCTGTAACATATTTATTGGTAGAGTCTTTTCTAGGACGTCGGTAGACTGATGTATCACTGGGTAGGTCTTCCAGAATGGTGTGGTATTCGTCTGTATTCATCACTATACCGCTGCCGTGCCCTTATCCGCTGATACAATAGTTATCTTCGGATCACTGCGAAGGTCTTTTAAAGCCCTTTTCTGTTGCAGGGTTATGCTGCTTGCTTGTGGTTTGGCTTTTAGGAGTAGGTGGTCTGTTATTTGATGTCTGAGGTATTCAACCTTCCCACCTGGTGCTAGTTGACGTAGCCCATATTTGATATTGGCTATAAATGTATCAGCGTGAGGTTTTTGGTTGGATGGTATAAAACTAGGTTGTATATGATATTTATGTAAACAATGAAGGCGCTGTAACCCGGATTTATTCTAATTGTAACTCTTAACTTTTTTTGTATATCTGGGAGTGATGATATTGATTATAAAACGTGATTTTATATCATCAAGGCTAATCTATCTAACCTATTTTCTATTGATCAAAATTGTATAGTTACCAAAAGGATTTCAAAAGACAGAATTCGAGAAAAAATATATAAAGACTAATCAAATAGATCCTTAAGTATTTCAAAAACACACAACTGGACACGAAATTAGTTAGAACCATAATATGTGCAAAATGCGCTGCAAATTATGTCGAAATACTTGGGTTTAATTATGTTGTCGGCTGTCGGCATCGCCATTGTAAAGTGGTGACATCATACATTTGACCGCCTACCCCTCCACATTTAGCTACGGGTCTGGTTAAAATTATCATACAGGTTTTGTAAAATAGTCAAAAGTCTACCATCATAACCAAGCGGCTGTCAGACAGGACAAGTCAACATTTTGCAAGGATGGATAGAGAGCAAGCTTAAAACAAACTCGATTTTTATGCGCCCACATTTTCATGTGGACGTATATTGTCGTCCGTCCGCAATTGTTTGTGAACAGTCTACAGCTCACAATGTATCGGACTGTAACTTCATGGGTTATGGCCCCTGATTGTACGAAAAATCACGTTTTTATACGCCCACATTTTCATGTGGACGTATATTGTCGTCGCCCCTGCCCGTCCACAATTGTTTGTGAACAGTCTACAGGTCACAATTCTTATCCGATTTCAATGAAACTTAAAATATAGGTTTATCACCCTAAGATCTCGGTTCCTTTCGATATTGGCATATCGGACTGTAACTTCATGGGTTATGGCTCCTGATTGTACGTTTTTTAGCTTGTGAACAGTGTAGAGGTCACAATTTTGAACCGATTTGGATTAAACTTGAAATGCATGTTTATAACCCATAGATCTTGGTTCCTTTCGATATTTGCGCCAATCGGATCGTAACTTCCTGAATTATGGCCCTGATTGTCGGAAAAATAGCCCTTTTTAGCTTGTGGTCCCTCTGGAGGTCAAAATTGTTATCCGATTTAAAAAGAACCGTTTGATTATATCACTGTTCCATGGTTATGAAGGTTGAGATCGAATTTCGTGAAAATCGGACCAAAATTGACTGACAAAATGGCCGCCGTTTGTACGCGAATAGCGTGAAAATATGTTATATCAAGGTTGTGGACCTTATAGAGGTCACAATTTTTAACCAATTTTGATGAAACTTGACATGCATGTTTATAACCCATAGATCTTGGTTCCTTTCGATATTTGCGCCAATCGGATCTTAACTTCCTGAATTATGGCCCCTGATTTTCCGAAAAATCGCCCCTTTTAGCATGTGGTCTCTTTGGAGGTCAAAATTGTTATCCGATTTAAAAAAAAACAACGTTTGATTATATCACCGTTCCATGGTTATGAAGGTTGAGTTCGAATTTCGTGAAAATCGGACCAAAACTGACGGACAAAATGGCCGTCGTTTGTACGCGAATAGTGTGAAAATATGTTATATCAAGGTTGTGGACCTTATAGAGGTCACAATTTTGAACCGATTTTGATGAAACTTGACATGTATGTTTATAACCAAAAGATCTTGGTACCTTTCGATATTTGCCCCCATCGGATCGTAACTTCCTGAATTATGGCCCTTCGTTGTCCGAAAAATCGCCCTTTTTAGTTGTGGTCCCTCTGGAGGTCAAAATTGTTATCCGATTTAAAAAACCGTTTGATTATATCACCGTTCCGTGGTTATGAAGGTTGAGTTCGAATTTCGTGAAAATCGGACCAAAATTGACGGACAAAATGGCCGCCGTTTGTACGCGAATAGTGTGAAAATATGTTGTATCAAGGTTTGTGGATCTTATAGAGGTCACAATTTTGAACCGATTTTGATGAAACTTGACATGTATGTTTATAACCCAAAGATCTTGGTTCCTTTCGATATTTGCGCCCATCGGATCATAAATTCCTAAATTATGTCCCCTGATTGTCCGAAAAATCGCTTTTGTTAGCTTGTGGTCCCTCTGGAGGTCAAAATTATTATCCGATTTAAAAAAACGTTTGACTATATCACCGTTACATGGTAATGTAGAGAGAATTTGAATTTCGTGAAAATCGGACAAGAGTTGACGGATAAAATGGCCGCTGTCTGTACGCGAATTGTGTGAAAATATGTTATATCAAGGTTGTGGACCCTATAGAGGTCAAAATTTTGAACTGATTTTGCCCATATCGGATCGTTACATGGTAATGAAGAGAGAATTTGAATTTCGTGAAAGATCTTGGTTCTATTGCATATTTGCGCATATCTGATCGTAACTTCCTGAATTATGGCCCCTGATTGTTTGGAAAAATCACCCTTTTTAGCTTGTGGTCCCTCTGGAGGTCGCAATTATTATCTGATTTAAAAAAAAACCGTTTGATTATATCAGTTACATCGAGGGATGGGTGAGTTCAAATTTTGTGAAAATCGGAGCAAAATTGACGGACAAAATGGCCGCCGCTTGTACCAAAAAATTTAAAAATATGGTATATCAAGGTTGTGGAACCTGTGGAGGTCACCATTTTAAAATCAACTTTGATGAAACTTGAAATACATGTTTATAACATACAGATCTTTGTTCCTTTCGATAATTTGCGCATATCGGATCATAACGTCCTGGATTATGGCCCATGATTGTACGAAAAATCGCCTTTATTAGATTGTGGTCCCTCTGGAAGTCAAAATTATTACCCGATTAAAAAAACGTTTGATTATATCACCGTTACAAAACTGACAGACAAAATGGCCACCGCTTGTACGCAAATACTATACAAATATGGTATATCAAGGTTGTGGACCCTGTAGAGGTCACAATTTTAATCTGATGTTGATAAAACTTGAAATGCATGTTTATAACCCAAAGATATTGTCTCTTTTTGATATTTGCTCATATCGGATAGTAACGTCCTGAATTATAGCCCCTGATTGTACGCAAAATCGACTTCTTTAGCTTGTGGTCCATCTAGAGGTCTCAATTATTATCCGATTTTAAAAATAATATTAAATGTTTCGTATACTAAACGTTAGAATGGGTCAGAACTTTATAAAAACCAAACAAATTCTAATGATTTTCTGATGATTACCTAAAATGCAACAAGTCTTGTTGACTGCCCGGACGATTTAGCTGCTGTGTGGGCGTATGTTTCGTTGCCTGGCAATCTATTTTTTGTACGATCAGGGTCGATAATCCAGAAAGTTATTGTCTTAAATATCAAACGGGGTTTTGGGAATATAAAGGTATGTTTTAAGTTTAATCGAAATTTGTATTACATACTTATGCACAATTTGCAGACAAAGAGCACCACTCTTGTCGGACAGTTTCATTTCGATTTTCCTGAAATTTGAATTCAACCTTCAATATCGGACACTGTGTAGCAATAGAGTCGTGGTGACAAGGAATGAGGAGATAAGATATAGTTTGATGTTTCTAAACATATTCACATATATGCAGGTGTGTACTGATATCAACTAACATTTGATTGACATATTGGTATATGAAAAGGGTTATAGGAACCATAACATACTGGTGATATCTTTCAACAAAATCCATGTGGGTCGGAATATTCCTATTGCATCATTTGGCTTAATTTAACCAATCATTACGTCGATTGCACAGGTTCATGGTCATGAACATGCACGACGGTGCGTGATACCCTTGCGACTATAAAGGAAGCTATATTTTGTCTTTAAATCAGACTTCGATTAGATTCCAGAGGGTTACCATCTAAGAGTCCTAGACACCGCGAGGTGTCTAGGTTGAGAAGAGTTTAGTTAGCATTGACTGTAATTGTAATATGCTTGTATGTATACCTATGCTACATAAAAGGTAAAAACGAACTGTTGCATTGTTATAACTGAAGAAGACAAACGTCTTAAGAAACCAGTAAGAAGAAACACACAACGTGAAAGAGAAGAAAAGACGATCTGAGGTAAATCCTAGACGATCACAAGGCTAACGGTAATATGTAGCAAAAACAAGATGCATGGGTCATACGTAGGATGTGGCGACCGGACCGACAACACACGCTCTCCACGTCAGACAAAAAGGCCCATGGTGCTACAACTGTTGCAAGGTATAAACTTAAAATAAATTCCCCGGGAAAACCTCTCTGTTATTTGTGGTATACGTGAGATTTGCATGTGTACATTACATAGACTGATTGCTAAACTGAACAAAGAACGGTAGTCTTAATAAATACAACGAGAGATTTTAATGTGTGATCATCAATAGATATATCCTTGAATGACCTTTAGAAGTATAATATTCATAAAAAAAAAATCAAATCAAATTGGGTTAAACGTTCTACTCCGACTGGGCTAATGAAGACGGGCATGTGCCATACAGTGTGCTAGACCGGCCTCGCAATTGTATCCGTAGTTTTTTCTCTCTCGGATAGGCCACCAGTCTACGCCGCTTGTAATTCATTTTCAAAAGCTCGCAGTTTGCAGTAATATATATCTGTCAGAAATGAGAATTTCAAATTTGAGGTTTTTAAATTAGGAAACAAGTAATTATGGCTTGTTTTCAGTTAGTTAAAACCCTCAAACCTTTGCATCTATTAGGCGACTTTTAGAAATTGTTTAGCTATTCGGAATTTAATACATCTTTTAAAACTTCAGCCTGGACTGGAATGAAGCCTATGCAGTCTACCATTACCAACTCGCCACCAATGGAGTTATCCTTTTATTGGACAGTTGACGCTTTTCAGGGAATTATGTTAGGAACGAATCCTGGTGGGGGGGGGGGGTCTTTGAGTTCACATATTCCTTAATAACGTGTGAATACTGAGCTCTAAACTCAGCAAGTATGATTTTTTCCATCGGTAATCGATATCACGGATTAAAAAAAAATACACTTAGGCGTCCAATATGGCCCCACTCCATATAACTGCTCATAACGCTGTTCCTGGTGTCTATGCCAAGGTTTTAGTTGTAAGGCAACACATTACAACCAACCACTTGATGAAAAAAGCACGTTGCAATTGTGAAATCCAAGATGTTCTCCACCACATTATATAAACTGTCACAATAGGCATCATAAAACTTTTATTTTTGTTTGCATCCTTCATTTGACTCTTGAATCATGTTGGGAACCTCTGCGGGAGTATTATACAACATGGGTGGTAACTTGGAAGCATGGTAAGAAAGTGTGAAATTCAAAATAGGGTCAAAGATGGCAACCATTCCATATAGCAGACCATAACTACTCTCTTGGATGGGGATACCCAGGGTTTAGGGGTTAAACCATCCATTTAAATCCAAACGCCATATGGAAGGCGTCAGAAATCATCGAAAAATCCAATATGGTCACTCGATAAACACCAAACTATATAAACTATTAAATTGGGTTCGTCTGTCCGTCCGTCCGGTGGTCATACATTTTGGGACACAATGATAGGGTGACCCGTGCAATCTAAAGAAAGTTGGACTCTTCAGTGACTGGGTCTCGAGACCATGAATAGCCAGCCATGGAGTATAAAAAGCCATGACACGTGCAATTCTCTACAAATCTATCAACTATTACAGCCGTAAAAAATCTATTGTTGACTAGCAGTAAAATGTAGCTTCTTGGTTATTACAGCAGATTTAGAAATTATGTTCGGCATTTTTTAAAATTGCTTTATCATTAACTGTACTGTTAGGAACGGCATATTTTGATTTAGTACAAATGATATCTCTGAAAAGCTTTCGTTAGCAAGAAGATGATACTAACAGTAGTTTCATTTTACTTTTACAAGGTTCTTAAACAATTGTTGAGTTGCCTAACATGCGTATTTCTCAATTCAATCTCTTGTTCCAGGCTTCTGTTGTCATACAGACGTAGAATGGTCGGTAGACTGGTTAAGCGAGACTAATATCTAAACAAGGGCACGTAACCTATCTTTACTCAAAAGTCTGGATGTTATCGACGACACATTGAACCAGTTATCAGTCTATTATTTATAGATGGTTAAATGGTCATAGCTTATTAAGTACAACATAATCGTTTATTTAAGGCTTGATATATATATATATATATATATATATATATATATAAATATTGGGTCGTAATTGTCGAGATATTTGGAGATCAGGCGCGAATCCAGAGGGGGGGGTGTCCAGGGGGTCCGGACACCCCCCCCCCCCTCTGGATTCGCGCCTGATCTCCACCCCACCCCGTTAATCGGTTGAACGCGATTAGTTAAGCAATTATCAAACCTAGAACCCCCCCCCCCCCCCTTTGGGGATATTTACTTATGGTGGGTCACCCTAACAATAACCGAGCTAGAGTGTTCAAACGTGATGTAGGTGTTTATTTGGTCAACACCTTGGTAGATTTCGAAAATGAGCATTCCTGCTCAGGTAAAGCAGAGATATGCAATTTGATTGGTTCCTGCTTTGGGACACAATAACTTTAGTTCAAATTAAGAGGGAGTCTTGGCACTTGGTGTATGGTTTTATTATATATACCTAGATTAAGTTCTATAATCAGCATCTTTTGCTCAGTGTAAGCAGAGCGAAAAGCAATTTGATTGGCTGAGACTTTGGAACACAATAACTCTCCTAATGGTTAAACTAGGTGTAGGCATTCATTAGGTGACTGCCTTGGTTGATTTCGGTGATAAACATTGACTAATGTGACCTCACATTGGGTTTTAAATATGCATTTCAGGTTTGATCACAATCGATTCAAAATTGTGACCTCTAAAGGGTCCACAAGTTAAATCGTAATTTTCGTATAACCAGGGGCCATAATCCATGAAGTTTCGATACAACGGGACGCAGACCACCATTAATTTCCCCATTGACTTCAATGTTAATTCTGGACTCTTTGCCCACCTCCAACTTTTCCCGAAATTTTCGTTGGGCGAAATGCTTTCCATTACAGACTGATAACAAATCCAACCTGTGTCCACATAAGTAATACTGTTGATGGAATATGGCTGAAAGCCACATTTTTCTATCCCTGGCTTGTATAGATACATACACACACAGGTGCTTGTAAGAAATATGAATCATTTATTAAAATATGGATTGATAAATGTAAAATAAGTGCTGTATTTAGCCACAGCCACTCCAACAAAAGGATCACAAAGCACTATTTTTTTTTAAAAAAATGGGAATATTTCAGTATTTAAAACACTTTAACAATCAGAGGTATCCTTGGAATTACATAGTGTCAATATTTTGTGGAAGGAAGTTGTTTTAATCTTCACATCAATTTCCTGACAAAATGAGGTGGAAAAAGGGAGTTATGACATAATTCATTGCATAAAAGGAGTATGAAAAGGATATTAATTAATATTTCATTGCTCTGTAAGTGACACATTTTAAACGATTACCACAAATAATAGATTTACATCAAAAATAGGTTGCCATGCAAAGAAACATACGCCCACACAGCAGCTAAATCGTCCGGGCAGTCAACAAGAGTAATCACCAGAAAAACATAATTCAAACTCACCCATAACTACGGTGTAACTCATATAATCAAACGTTTTTTTAAATCAGATAATAATTGTGACCTCCAGAGGGACCACAAGCTAAAAAGGGTGATTTTTTGTACAATCAGGGGCCATAATTCAGGAAGTTACGATCAGATATGCGCAAAAATGTAATGGAACCGAGATCTTTCACGAAATTCAAATTCTCTCTTCATTACCATGTAACGGTGATATAATCAAACGTTTTTATAAATCAGATAATAATTTTGACCTCCAGAGGGACCACAAGCTAACAAAAGCGATTTTTCGGACAATCTGGGGAGAAAATTCAGGAAGTTACGATGGGTGCAAATATCAAAAGAAACCATGATCTTTGGGTTTTTAACATACATGTCAAGTTTCATCAAAATCGGTTCAAAATTGTGACCTCTATAGGGTCCACAACTTTGATATAACATATTTTCACACTATTCGCGTACAAACGGCGGCCATTTTGTCCGTCAATTTTGGTCCGATTTTCACGAAATTTGAACTCAACCTCTACAACCATGTAACGGTGATATAATCAAACGTTTTGTTTTTTTTAAATCGGATAACAATTTTGACCTCCAGAGGGACCACAAGCTAAAAAGGTCATTTTTCGGACAATCAGGGACGATAATTCAGGAAGTTACGATCCAATGGGCGCAAATATCGAAAGGAGCCAAGATCTTTGGGTTATAAACATGTATGTCAAGTTTCATCAAAATCGGTTCAAAATTGTGACCTCTATAGGGTCCACAACCTTGACATAACATATTTTCACACTAATCGCGTAGAAACGGCGGCCATTTTGTCTGTCAATTTTGGTCCGATTTTCACGAAATTTTACCTCAATCTTCATTACCATGTAATGTGATATATTCAAACGGTTTTTTAAATCGGATAATAATTTTGACCTTCAGTGGGACCACAAGTTAAAAAGGGTGATTTTTCGTACAAACAAGGGCCATAATTCAGGAAGTTACGAATCAATGAGCGCAAATATCGAAAGGAACCAAGATCTTCGGGTTATAAACATGCATGTCAAGTTTCATCAAAATCGGGTCAAAATTGTGACCTCTATTGAGTCCACAACCGTGATATAACATATTTTCACACTATTCGCGTACAAACGGCGGCCATTTCGTCCGTCAATTTTGGTTCAATTTTCACGAAATTCGAACTCAGCCTTCATTACCATGTAACTGTAACGGTGATATAATCAAACTGTTTTTTAAATCGGATAATAATTTTGATCACCAGAGGGACCACAAGCTAAAAAGGGCAATTTTTCGGACAATCAGGGGCCATAATTTAGGAAGTTACGATCCGATGGGTGCAAATATCGACAGGAACCAAGATCGTTGGGTTATAAACATACATGTCAAGTTTCATCAAAATCGGTTCAAAATTGTGACCTCTATAGGGTCCACAACCTTGATATAACATATTTTCACACTATTCGTGTACAAACGGCGGCCATTTTGTTTGTCAATTTTGGTCCGATTTTCACGAAATTTGAACTCAACCTTCATTACCATGTAACAGTGATATAATCAAACGGTTTTTTAAATCGGATAATAATTTTGACCTCCAGAGTGACCACAAGCTAAAAAGGGCGATTTTTCGGACAATCAGGGGCCATAATTCAGGAAGTTACGATCCGATGGGCGCAAATATCGAAAGGAACCAAGATTTTGGGGTTATAAACATGCATGTCAAGTGTCATTAAAAGCGGTTCAAAATTGTGTCCTCTATAGGGTCCACAAGCTAAAAACATGATATTTTGTACAATCAGGAGCCATAATCCATGAAGTTCCGATCCGATACATGCCAATATCGAAAGGAACCGAAATCTTATGGGGATAAACCTATATTTCAAGTTTCGTCAAAATCGGATAGAATTGTGACCTGTAGAGAGTCCACAAACAGATTTTGGACGGACGTCCGGACGGAAAGGGGCGACGACATAATACGTCCACATGAAAATGTGGGCGTATTAAAAGGCGATTTTGCGTATAATCAGGGGCCATAATTCTGGAAGTTAAGATCCGATATGCGCAAATATCGAAAGGAACCAAGACCTTTGGGTTATAACCATGCATTTCAAGTTTCATCAAAATCGAATCAAAATTGTGACCTCTACAGGGTCCACAACCATGATATACCATTTTTCAACAGTATTCGCGTACAAAAGGCGGCCATTTTGTATGGCAATTTTGGTCCGATTTCCCCGAAATTTGAACTCAACCTTCCTTAGAGTGTAACGGTAATATGATCAAATTATAACCCAGACCTTTGGGTTATAAACATGCATTTCAAGTTTCACCAAAGTCAAGTTAAAATTGTGATCTCTACTATTCGCGTACAAGCGGCGGTCATTTTGTCATGCAATTTTGGTCTGATTTTCACGAAATTTGAACCCAACCTTCATTACGGAGTTACGCTGATATAAACAAACTTTTTTTGTTATTTTTTAAATCTGATAATAATTGTGACCTCCAGAGGGACCACAAGCTAAAAAAAATGGCGATTTTGCGTATAATCAGGGGCCATAATTCAGGAAATTAATTACGATCCGATATGCGCAAATATCGAAAGGAACCAAGACCTTTGGGATATAAACATGAATTTTAAGTTTCATCAAAATCGAATTAAAATTGTGACCTCTACAGGGTCCACAACCTTGATATACCATTTTTTAACAGTATTCGCGTACAAGCGGCGGCCATTTTGTATGTCAATTTTGGTCCGATTTTCCCGAACTCAACCTTCCTTAGGGTGTAACGGTGACATATTAAAACGTTTTTTTAAATCGGATAATAATTGTGACCTCCAGAGGGACCACAAGCTAAAAAGGTGATTTTTCGGTCAATCAGGGGTCATAATTCAGGAAATTACGTTCCGATTGGCGCAAATATCAAAAGGAACAAAGATCTTTGGGTTATAAACATGTGGGCGTATAAAAACGTGATTTTTCGTACAATCAGGGGCCATAACCCATGAAGTTACACTCCGATACATGCCAATATCGAAAGAAACCGAGATCGTAGGGTGATAAATCTATATTTTAAGTTTCATTGCAATCGGATAAAAATTGTGACCTGTAGACTGTTCACAAACAATTGTGGGCGGACGGACAAACAGGGGCGACGACAATATACGTCCACATGAAAATGTGGGCGTATAAAAATGTCAAACATTAAGCTGCAAAAGACACATCTACAACATATCCATTTTGGGGTGTGGACTCATTTGGGGAAAATGTCATACAATAACATGTTTGGCCATAAACAAAAAGTCTTAAAAATTCATGGAATCTTTTATGTAACTATTTGTTTGTGCAAAATAAAATGCTCGGTTACAATTCTAGCACAAAATCCAATTACTGTTAATTCGGAGTCAATATATTTTCAATTGAATATCCAAATATCATGTTCAAGAAAATGGGTGGGGTGGGGTGGGGTGGGGTGGGGAGGTTGAGTCAGTCTAAATGAAATGAAGACAGAGAAATATCCCTGCAGACACATAGATTTTACTTTTTCGAAAAGGGGAATGCAACAATTGCAGGTTTTAAAATATTAAAATTGTTAAGTCTGAGGAACACCCAAGCAAAATGCAGTTCACTCATGTTTTGAAAATTCTAACATGCCTCAGCAGTACATAATTAGACAAAATTTCTTAATTTTTAAATTTCTATCAAACACATAGATACTTTTTCAATATCTGACAAACACATGGCTCCTTTCCAAATTATTTAACAATGGAAATAAAGACATGAAAGACATTTTGTTTCATTTTAAAACAGATGAATAATTAAAATTTTGACAGCAATATTGGGGGTAATCTGAAGAATTTCAGACAAATTATCATGATTTTTTGGCAAAATTGAGTGAAATTATTGTTCTTTCTTCCCATCTAACCTTTACGATACAGAAAAAGTCAAAATTACACATTAAAATATTTTTCATTAATTTTGAAAAGCAAATAAACACTAAAAATCACAAAATTTGGACTAAAATCAAAAATTCCCCACACAAAATTGTCAAATATTTTTGAAATTTTACAATTTCACTTTTATAATTATCAAAATGTCATATATCACATTTTCTGACAATTTGGAGATCAAAGCATCAAATATAGGCCTCTCATCCACTGTCAGTTTGTTTACATACAGGAGGCAGACCACCATTAATTTCCCCATTGACTTCAATGTTAATTCTGGACTCTTTGCCCACCTCCAACTTTTCCCCAAATTTTCGTTGGGCGAAATGCTTTCCACTACAGACCGAGGAACAAATGGCCATGTCTTTGCACTAACATTTTTATGAGATTGACCACCAAAATGTTGAGATACACGAACTTGAAGAAGCATACTCAAAACATGTATCTAGTTGCCGTACATATCACCGTAGCCAACCTCATAACGCCCTTATCCTTTCGCCTCAAGATCATGAATATTTACCAAAACCTGGCAGAAAATATTAATGCAAACCTTCTTAGTCCATTCTAGACCAAAAAATCAACAAAAATGGGTATGCAAAAGGGGAGAAAAGAAACAGAGAGAGAACTGCTATGAATAGACGAACTACAATTGGGTACCGAGATGGTGAAATTTAATGGTGGTCTGCCTCCAACACACGCCAATATCGAAAGCTGTCGAGATCTTTTGGAGATAAACCTATTTCAAGTTTCGTGAACATCGGATAAGAATTGTGACCTGAAGAGACGACAATATAAAAAAAAACGTTCGAATATTCCAACGTCATAACGTATTTTTAGTTGAGTTCGAATTTCGTGAAAATCGGACTAAGAGTGTTTGACAAAATGGCCGTTCCTCGTACGTGTTATCATCTGGTGTTTCAAGGTTGTGGACACACCCCGACCCAAGGTCACAATTTTGATTCTATTTTGATGAAACTTGTAATATCTGTTGATAACCAACCGATCTTGGTTCCTTGCGATATTTGCGCATATCGGATCGTAACTTCCTGAATTTTGGTCCTTCATTATACAAAATTTAGATGTCACAATTTTTATCCCATATATCACACTACACGTTAAGATCTTGGTTTCTTTTGATAATCACGCATATCTGAACCTAACTTCCTGGATTATAGCCCCTGATTGTTCGAAAAGTCCATACCTCTTGAAAAGTACCATTATAATTTAATATTTTGAATGACGAAATTGGTACTGAACAAAACAGATAACGAGAAGCCAACTTTCAGGTCAATTTTGAACCAATCTGCTTATTAAATTATGTCTCCTAAAATACATTTTGCCCTCCACAACTGCATCCCCACCCTTCAAATTCAAAAGAGTTGTCCAGGGGCAGTAATATACACTTATTTGGAGATGGACAGTTCTAGAAATATATGTTTTATTAATTTATAACATGATCATCATTTATGTCGACATAATCACATTTCCCACGAATATGTAGACATGCCCCCCCCCCCCCGTCCAAATGCCTGATTACTACACAATTTCAGACGCTACGCAAAAAAAATGGTCCAGAAGCACTTGGTCTCATGAATTCAAGTTAACAGGGGCAAATGTAAACAGAATTCTGAATGGTTTAGATCAGTTTAGTAGCATATGCCAACGACATAGTCATCTATTACGCATATTCTTATTCTCGAAGACGAAAAGTTATAGCTTTATTTACAGGTGGGTTTTCAGTTTTTCCTTTATGCATACAGACTAGACATTGATAGTTGTTTTGTTTATCTTTGCCAATAACCAGAACACATCCACCACTACAACCTTTGGTGGTTTCAGCATTATGGTTTAAATGGATAACTTTATGTATCTTCACAAATTTATCATCACCATTGGCGTCTTTCATGGTGTACAATTGTTTGTTGTGGTAATCGATCTGCAGATACATCTTATTATTTTTATCATCAATCTGGAATGGGTCGTGTTTACCTTTCTTGTTTCGATAATATACCTTTTGATCCTCTCTGGTGTCTTTTCGGCGAAAGATTCGACTGCCCCGCTGATCTTTCTGGAAGTGTTGCATTATGTGAGTGAAATATCTTTTCTTGCCATCTTCGTCCTCATCGTAGTACACACTAGTACCGTCACGATCTTGCTCTAAGAAATATATACTCTTCTCAGGTTCATAAACACACATCTTGGAGCCTTCTGAATCTAACTTGAAAAATCCTGTATTTCCATTCATATACATCTTATTATTTTCCTCATCAATTTGGACTGGGTCGTGTTTACCTTTCTTGTTTTGATAATATACATTTTGATCCTCTCTGGTGTCTTTTCGGCGAAAGATTCGACTGCCCGGCCGATATTTCTGGATGTTTTGCATTTTGTGAGTGAAATATCTTTTCTTGCCATCTTCGTCCTCATCGAAGTACACTCTAGTACCGTCACGATCTTGCTCTAATAAATATCTACTCTTCTCAGGTTCATAAACACACATCTTGCAGCCTTCTGAATCCAACTTGAAAAATCCTGTATTTCCATTCATGTCTGTCTGGATAAAAATATCTCTATCCTTATCATCTCTTTTGATCAACATCCAATCTCGGCCAACCAGGAAATACACTGAACCAGGGTCACCTTCGATCTTTCCTTGAAAATATACTTTATCTTGAATAATGTAAACATTAAATCCTAACTCGCGACTGGAATATGCATTTTCTTCTACATCGCCAACCCTACTTCTGTCCAATAATGGAAATGTTTTTGGGTTATCTTCTATATCTTTCCACGACTTGAGTAGCACTGAGTTTTCATTTACTTCTACTTTGAAAAACTTATCACCTCCGGACAAGATTTTAGTTGTAGGCACGCTTTTGGAACAACAATAAACTTGCCCTTCTCTGGCGTAGAAATATGTTCTGTTATCGTCTCTGTTGACAGGAGAATTTTTAGTATCGTAACCACTACATGAGAAGTATGATGTTCCATCTTGGATTGTCGGAACTTTAACAGGGTCTCCCTTACTGTTGACAAAGATATAGTTTGTGCCATCCTTAGAACTGTTACTGATCCCTATACTATCATCAAAACGGCACATGTCATCATCTCCCTCGATTTTGAAACATACTTTGTCTGCTGGTGTGTACTGGGGAAAACCATTCTCGTCACTTTCCTCGCGCATGACATTTCCGGTACTGATGTGTTTTACATCTCCTTCCGGGTGAGATAAAACAACAACTAACGGGTTTTGTACTTTCTCCCAAAGCTTCTGACATGCAAACATACTTTTCGCACCATCGGGTATACTGTCCGATTTTAGGAAGATAATAGCACAACCGGATTCACTACAATAGCAGACATCTTGCATAGAACAGGTTTCTTGCGTATCACCATCCATAAATTTACAGGTTACTTCGGTCTTTTCATCTAATCTTGTTTGCATGAACTTCAGGGCATGGACAACAAAACGACCTTCACCTCTATGATATTCCACTAATCCTTTAAATACGTTTCCATCGACAGTTATATCTACGACTTGTTGATTAATATCAGTAATATCAAGGTCTCGGAACTGTTTAGGGCCCATTTTTAGCGTCAGCAGAGCCATATCGTGCTTTTGACACCCTCCCCAATAGCTATCGATCCTGTAGTCATTGCCTCCAATTTTAATTTTAATATTAACCAAATCCTGGTGGGTTTTCCGGACTACATGATAATTTGTTTGAAAACATAACCTCCGTCCGAATTTAAAAACAATACCACTTCCATACGACGCCATGTCCCTGTAGATTATCTTAACAACTCGTTTGGCATTGCAGTTGATAAATCTTTCTACATTGTCATCTCGATACATTTCAGGTAACATATTCTTTTTATAGTCTGTGAAGGGCTTACTAAAGTTTGACATAGTTGGAATTCTGTTAAATGTTCAAAATTATGGGCTTTACAGTCTAGATCACCACTTGATGTCAGGTTCTTGGAGATAATGTATAAATGTAGCTCTAGATGCTGAAATCAGAAAGGAAAACTGTATTAGTTCAAGCCTCGCCATTATATATATAATATTAATTTAAGACCCACCATTATATATATCCAAAATTATTAGTACAACCGCAAATTTGCACTAATTTGTTTCACGGTAAATGATAAGAAGATAAAAGGTATGCCGACACAAACTGATTTCAACACTGGTTTAGTAACATTTTGAAATACTTTTCGTTCGTTTTGGGACTATTCATAAATAATTTCATTGTGTAAAGATGGACATTATAGTATATTTATATATATTTACATAGTAATACTGTGGTTCTAATTGGCTATAGTTACCGTTGTCGATGGTTACATAGTAGTGGAATATAATTCTGGGATAGTTCAACACTTGTCATTATATATAAACATCCACCATTATATTATATATAATATTAGTTTAATAGCCACCCCTGTATATAATATTGGGTTCACACCCACGAGTGATATTAGTTCGACCCCCACCATTATATATAATATCGGTTCGATAGTCATAAACGGTTGATCCAGCAAGGCGCTAAAAACCAAAATTGCTACAGAAATTGGTTCTAAAAGTATTCTTTCAGTACCAATAGCAGCATGCACGCGTGGCATATCGTATCAGGGGTTGTGGGGGACCAGAATCGCGAATGTGTCATTTCCAAACTAATTTGAAAGGCGATAGCACAGGTAGACACAATAATAACAACCATAAATTGTTCCATCCTGCATTAATTTCAGCTATCATAATATACTGAGCGCCATGGAAAACGCATCACTTAGTTTTTCGTATAACAAAATGATCCTGTAAACATATCTTTTTTATTTTGATTCTTATTGTGAACAGTATTCAGATGGGAACACATCAATAACAACACATTTGTACACTTATGGATGTTTAATCTGTAATCAACCGTACATAGACAGAGGGGTCAAAACCAAAAGTACGACAAAGATGTCAGTAGCGCGTGTGTCCTCCACTGGCTTTTACGCACGCTGTGCAGCGACGTATCATGGAATTAACCATCGGGAATACATATTAACATGGTACATTAAGACAAACATTTCGCCCTTCTGCCACGGCTGAACTCGGATGAGCCAATACATCGGTCTCTCCGTTTCTTGTCTCGCCTCCGGTCGTATGTCTAACTATCAGCAAACTCCTAGTTATACAGCCTCCGACAATATATAAGATCATGCATGCAAGTGTCTCTTTATCACGCCAACAGAGGTATATAGAGTGGCAAGCTGTAGGTCAATATCATCTATTATCAAAACCAGCTTAGTTCAATAAGTTCAAAGAATCTAATTAATAGTTCGCATTTTATAAAATAGAAAATTCAGCACTTTGTCACACAGGGCTACTCTTTTTCGAATTCCCACTTTCATGTGTGCTATTACGTGCACGTCAACCTATATACGGAATCCCATCCGAACAAGTAGACATTAGCACGTACTTTTTCGACCAACACCGGTACTTCACCGATAATGGATAATGGCTGCTACAGGTCACAATTTGTATCCGATTTCAACGAAACATGAAATATAGACTTATCACCCTAAGATCTCGGTTCCTTTCGATAGTGGCATGTATTGGACTGTGACACGGTTTTAGTTTGTGAACACTGTAGAGGTCACAATTTTGAACCGATTTGGATGAAACTTGAAATGCATGGTTATAACCCAAAGATCTTGGTTCCTTTTAATATTTGCACCATACGGATCGTAACTTCCTGATATATGGCCCCTGATTGTCCGAAAAATCACCCTTTTAGCTTGTGGTCCCTCTGGAGGTCAAAATTATTATCCGATTTAAAAAACAAAAAACGTTTGATTATATCACCGTTACATGGTAATGAAGTTGAGTTCGTATTTGTGAAAATCGGACCAAAATTGACAGACAAAATGGCCGCCGTTTGTACGCGAATAGTGTAAAAATATGTTATATCAAGCTTGTAGACCCTATAGAGGTCACAATTTTAATGAAACTTGAAATACATAATTATAACCTGACGATCTTGGTTCTTTGCCATATTTGCGCATATCGGATTGGAACTTCCTGAATTATGGCCCCTGATTGTCCGACAAATAGTCTTTTATGGCTTGTGGTCCCCCTGGGGGTCACAATTATTATCCGATTTATACTATTCAAATAAAGTAGGGGATATTTGATTTTTAAGTGTTATTAAAGTCACCCAATGAAACTGACGAAGAAACAAATGACAAAATGAAATGAAGTTCACATTCATCGATTTATTCCAAATGATCGTTAGGCACAGACTGACCATTATAAGGGTAAAATGATACCCGGGGTCAAACAGCAAAGTTACCACAGCATCACAAAAAGGTCAGTAACGGGTAAATCCTCCACTGTTTGCCAAACAAGCATTGATCCGACGTGGCATACTCCTAATGAGACGTCTAAGGTCATTTTGGTCCAGATTGTCCCATTCCTGTTGCAACGCAGCAGCAAGTTCTTGGACATTGGCAGGACGTTGTTGACGTTGACGTAACCTCTGTCCAAGCATGTCCCAGACATGCTCGATGTGGGAGAGGTCGGGACTCCGTGCTGGCCAAGGTAATGTGGCGTTGTTCTGTTGTTAGAGGTAACCTGTAACGATCCTGGCCCTGTGACATCTTGCGTTGTCATCCTGGAAGATGAAACGGCGGCCATGACGTCGTGCGAACGGCACAACATGGACTGCCAAGATGTTGTAGTACTGGCCTGTAACACGCCCTGCAACAACATGTAAAGCCGTTCTTCCAGCAACAGTGATGCCTCCCCACACCATAACAGAACCACCCCCAAATTGATCATGTCTGATGACGTTAACGTCTTGGAAGCGCTCGTTTCGACGACGCCACACCCTCCTACGTCTGTCCAAAAAATCAACAGTGAACCTTGACTCATCTGAAAACATCACATTGCCCCAGCGTCGATTATCCCAGTGTTGACGATCCCTACACCAACGACGTCTTGCCTGAATGTGATGATCTCAAATAAGGGATCACGCGAGGACGTCGGGCGCAAAGGTGACCCCTATGCAGTCGATTCCGAATCGTCTGGCCACTCACTCTCACACCAGTGTCTGTTTGAAGACGAGCGCTGATCTGATTTGCTGTGATGACACGATTTCTCAAGGCCAAGGTACGGATAAATCGATCCTGGGCTCGAGTTGTCACCCTTGGTCGACCTGAGCTTGGTCTGTCCTGTACAGATTGTGTATCGCGGTATCTGGACCATAGCCTGCTTATGACAGACTGCGAAACATTCATCGTCCGCGCCACAACCGCCTGTGTTGTGCCGATCTGTAGCATGCCAAGGGCACGTAACCTTTCATTTTGGGTAAGCCGACGCATATCAAAATTTGTTTTCTGGTCACTAAAACAATTAAACTGATGTTTCCACCCTGCTACAATGACTGTAACATTCAAAGTCAGAGTCGTGCAAATCTTGGGTTGGACCCCCATGATGATCCCAAGCCTCACCTGCATTCCATGCGGTAGCAATTGGTGCGTTTGGGCGTCACATGTAACTGGAAATGTTTCTTCTGTTAGGTTCTATAGTGACTTTTTTCGTAGTCATTTGCATATTTTAGTATTATGCCCCCAAAATCAAATACCCCCTACTTTTTTTTAATTGTATATATATCATCAACCTACAATATGCAACTCTCAAAATATTCAATTCTTTACATATGTTCAAACAGCTTAGCGCTATTCTATTTTTTACAGATTATCACGCAAGCGAATTATTGAAATAAAATTAAAAACCATATGTTAGTCCCGAAATGACCTAGTTGTGTCGAGTGGACATTAAACCCCATCTCGCTCTCTCTCTCATTAAGCGAAATATTGAAATGAAATTGAACCACATATGTTAGTCCCACTGATAAAAGAATTAATGACATCCGAAATCTCCAATTCCACAACACAAAAATAGTTCACCCCCCCCCCCATCTACTTCGACGATATATTATAAAATAACTTTAGTTGGATTATGTAACATTTCTTTTTCATAAGATTTTTATATAATCTATGTTCCTGTGTCTAAGAAACTTCGGGAGGGGGGCTAGCTCAGGTGAGCTATAGGTAATCCACCACTGCCTATTATATTTAAAAGGGCAAATAAAACAGTTGTAAATCAAACTGTATTTATGTGCCAGACGTGCTTGAAACAAATTTATTTCATAATTTTAATTATTGAAATTGCATATACATGGATGTATATGCTTATGTAGTTCACGCAGCTAACACTTTACGACATATCGTACACCAGACTGTAAATGCTTATGAAGTTTAAATAGCTAACTACAACAGTTATCCGGGTATAATTATTTTAAACATCTGATTTGAGAGGATGATATGTTAATGAATCACTGTAACCAGGACGTTTAGAAATATATTTAGTTGTGCGAAATTGTAAAGATGAAGAATACTAGAGGCCTATCACATACTGTACGCAGAAATACATCTACTTCATACCGGACCCTAAGCTCGAGGTGAATATATCATATTATACACACACACAGTGAGTTGTTCTAACGTACAGTATCATATATTATGGTATAATATATAAAAATACAACCGATTTGCTTCTAGTTTCAATATTGTTTCATCAGGAAGCCATCGATAACAATGACGTTGCAAGGTTACCCCTGTGACGTCACAATGGAGGTACATTACATTGCGTGAATGAATGAATAAATGGATGAATAGTGATGAATGAATAAACAAATATAATATGTAAATACACACTATTCAGTTAGCTACTTATCAAAGGGAGATCAATTAAGCTAATTTATTTGTTTAGCAGAGGTCTAAAATTTATTCCTCTTTAACTGTTCTCTGCTTTGCGCAATCATTTAGGAGCTGGTAGAACAGAAAAAATTGAAATTTTGTATTAAAGTTGTGTGCACGTATGGGCAGACGCTCGCTCAGAGA
The DNA here is from genome assembly GCA_948474765.1 of Patella depressa. Lineage (NCBI taxonomy): Eukaryota > Metazoa > Mollusca > Gastropoda > Patellidae > Patella > Patella depressa. The sequence continues at coordinate 6,000,741 of OX419720.1, forward strand.
TATCATGCGATATTCTGGATTCTTTATGTGTGATTTGTGTACAGCAACTCGCGATCTCAAACATTCAGTTTGGCCGATATCCTGCTCCGTACAACTAGGGCAAGTTATGACATAGATCACATTTCGTGATGCATTTACGCTAAATGTCCCGTGACCTTTAAAGGTGACTGATGGTCCTTCCATAAGATGTTCGCAAGTACCACAGTTTCCACTATTGCTTTGACGTTTTCTACTGATGTAAGAACTCTTTTCATCCGTCCATCATTTTCTAGCACTGGTAGATTATGTCTAATTTTATTCATAATGTCCGGATTTTTGGGGTTGAAGGTCGAAACGAATGCAATGGGTTTTCGCTGTGACGTGATGTTCTCTGTCGCAGTCAGCAGATCGCGTCTATCCAGCCCTAAAGCTTTAGATGTTCCATCGTTTAATAGATATAGTGGATATTGTCTGTTTCGAAGGAATATTCGTAACTCCTCGAATCGAACTTTCTGTTGATTGTTGTCAGATATAATTGTCCGGATTCGTCTGGCTAAATTATATGGTAAACTCCGTTTGTTGTGACTTGGATGGCATGACGTGAACATCAATACTGTTTGGTGTCAGTAGGTGTGTAAAAGATATCAGTTTCAATCTTTTTTGATAACCAACGTGTCCAGAAATGCTAATCTAGTGTTCGACATTTCCATTGTAAATTGTATATTGACATCCATACCATTTAATATTTTAAAGAAAATATCCAAGTCCTTTTTTGAACGGGTCCATATTATGAAACAGAGGTCCAAATACCGACGCCAAGCTTTTATGAAATAGCTAGCAAATACGTCTACGAATTTCAGTTGAACCTTTTCATATAGTCGTTCTTCTAAATAGGCTAGTACCAGAGTTGCGTATGTTGGCGCCATTTTTGCCCCCCATGGCTGTTCCTTTCATCTGTTTGTAGTGGTCACCATCAAAGTGGAATGTATTGTTTTGAAGTATAAATTCCACACTTGAGATGACCAGTGAGTTAGAGATTCGGCCTGGTATTTCGGTCGGGTATTTCTCCAACCAGTACTTTACACTTTTTAGACCGAGATCATGCATGGGATGTACTATATAGAGACGTTACATCAAATGACACCATCATGGATTCTTCGTTGGCAGTTGATGGAGGAAATATATTGTGTCACGTACGTAGCTTTTCACGTGACTTAAATATGGTTTCAATAAGATGTCAATAAAGTTGCTGAGGCGGTGTGTTGAACAGGATGGCCCCGCAATTATTGGTCCTATTTTCAAATCTGGTGGATGTAGCATACTGATAAATTCACTGGTAGCTGGGGAGCAAATCTCATTGATAGCCTTGCTCTTATGAACTTTTGGCAGGCCGTAAACATTGCTCTCTCTACACATGAATTGTGTCAGATCATCGTGTTCCTTTTCCGTCAGCTAATCAGCGAATTTGTTGACGAGTTGTTTCATCTTCTTGAATGTATTAGCGTTCATTTCCACATAAATTTTCATGTAGCTATCTGTATCACTTAATATATCCAAGATCATGGTTTTATAGTTCATAACTACAGTTGCACCTCCTTTGTCGCCTGTTTTATATTGATGCCTTTATCTTTTGCCAAGCTGTCCAGTGATTTCCTCTCATTGTACGTGTTGTTGCTAGATCTGTTTTGTGCCCGATACTGATCAATTGGAATTGATCAGTATTTTCCGTAAAGATCTGTAGTGGTTGGTTGTTAGTCTTTGCACACCAATTGCTTTTATTTCGTACGAGACATTCATCTACCCCTGATAGTCGACCGTGGAAATGCTCTGCGTGTTTTAATTGCCGGCAGAATTCACTGGCATCAACTTTTAATTCAAGGGTATTTGTATATTCGGGGGTTGGTGTAAATTGTAATCCTTTTTCCAAAATTCGTAAGTCCGTGTCTGAAAGCTGGCGTGATAATAAATTAATTACCTTTATATCCGTGTATGTTGTGGTGTTTGGTGAGCTTTCTTTTTCGTTTCTTTTGATTTTTGGTTAGGTCTAAGAAAGATTTCTCTTCCTTTTTTCGAATTTGCGACCAATCTCTGGCACCTTTTTGGTTTAGGGTGACTCTTCAGTCCTTTTTGAACGCCTTTTCTCTCGCGTTTTGTTGAATTCTTTTCTGCTTTTGATCAGTCTTCGATTTCTGGATAGTGTCCGTTTTCTTAGAAACTTCTTTTATCCAGGGACTTCTTCCTTGTAGACCTTGAATGAATTCGGTTCTGTATTTTTTTAGCCATTGTGGAGATTTCTCCCATCCATCTTTTGATGTTTTCTGAAAGGATGATGCATATCTCACATTTGGTTTACATTGGTTATTTAAAGCTGCCACATCGTACTGTTCTGTCTGGATAAGTTGATTAATTATTTTTTTAAATTAATAATTTAGATAACATTCCAGGCCTAAAGAAAGACCTGCGTATTTGCATGACAGCCACTTGTTTTACTGAGAAAAAAAAACAACATTGAAGGGTCATTGACATTTAGTAATCATTTATCAATTCTTTTTTTTTAATCATCCTGTAAGCTTGTTAAAGGGGAATCCCCAAATCCTACAAGCATTGACAAAGGTGTGTTTAAATATACAGATCAAGTGCCAAATTGTAAACATGCAGCTGAACAGCTCTTCTGAAGGCTCCAATTCAAAATATTTAGATGTTTGTAAGTGCTCGCTAGATTTTCTTAACAGGGTTGCGTAATACTATACCTTATGGAAGCCTATTGGAGCCATTTCAGACTCTCGTCTTCTCGCCGCGAGAAGTCGAGGAAGAGAAGTCGAGGGCGCGGGAGCGAGAACACGAGGAAACAGAGCGAGAATACGAGGATCTCGCCCCGAGAACACGAGATTACTTTCACCTCGACTTCTCGCCAAGTATTGTATTCTTTAATCGATTTTAAGGTGCACATAAAATGTCCTTGCAAATTTTTCTATGTGAGCAGTCCATGGTTATTTTATCCACTTTACGGCAAATTCAGATCAATCCGACTAAAATGAATTCAGGTATCTCCACTCAAAGTCGTATCCCGTAAAAACGACTTTTCCAATTATCGAAAACACTCTTAAACCTGTCAGACGCCAGTGACGTCACAGTGACCGAATGCATATCCGGAATGTTTATTCCTAAATTACCTATATACACCCGGCGTATTTATTCCTTAATCCCCCAATTAAATAAAACAATTGACTACGGAATAATTTGCTTTGTAATTCATTTTAATTCAAGATCCAATTTAAAATTTGTTTCATAATGTTCTGTTTCCCACGGCAGCGATTTTAATACTCTACCATCATGTGCAGTCCAAACGATTCGAGATACATTTTCGTCAGAAGAGTATTGTGGTTCTAATTTAGAATTTGTTTCATTATGTACGGTCGTTCTGTTTTCTCACAACGGGGATGTTAATACAATCTACCATCGTGTGCAGTCCAAACACTTCGGGATGCATTTGCGTCTGTTATGTTATTCCTGATTCTTAGTGGAGAAAACTTCGTTTATCGTCAGTGTGCCCGAAGACGCTTTCAGACGCGTGCTACTCGCATCGCAGCGCCACCGTTATACCGTAATGAAGGTTAAGTTCGAATTTCGGACAAAATGGCCGTCCCCTGTACGAGAGAGAAATGGGGCTTAACGTCCACTCGACACAAACTAGGTCATTTTGGGACTAACATATGGTTTAATTTTATTTCAATAATTCGCTTGTGCGTAGTCGTTGTCTTTAGCAATTGCGCGTGGGGGTCTTTAGCAGTGGGAGGAAACCGGAGTGCCCGGAGGAAACCAACGATGTTGAGAAGGCGCCCATATCTCCATACCACATACGCTCACACCAGGGATCGAAACCACAGCCGCAAGCCAGAGGTGACCGGCCAGCTAGAGGTCGAAGCGCGGCAATCTAGACCACTAAGTCATCCCAAGCCCCCTCCCTTGTACGAAAATGGTGTAACAATATTGTATACCAAGCTTGTGGACCCTGTAGAGGTCACACTTTTAATTCGATTTTGATGAAACTTGAAATACATCTTTATAACCTAAAGATCTTGGTTCCTTTTCGATATTTGCGCATACGGATCATAACTTCCTGAATTATGTCCCCCGAGTGTATGTAAAATCGCCTTTATTTGCTTGTAGTCCCTATTGGAGGTCAAAATGTTCTTAACTTAAAAAAATCTTGTGGTTGCTCTAGAGGCCAAAGTTAATATCTAATTGATTTTAAATTTATACACAGTGTTTATGGTCATGGGGCAAAGAAGTCTATTGATTTTCAGCGTTTTCCGATAATTACTGCCAGAGTTATGGCCCTTGATGACTTTGAAAAATCTTGTGGACAGAATTAAAGATCTTGAGACCAACAAATATATTGATTTTCAATGAATTTTGATAATTGAACAGCTACATCCATAATATTAAATGTTTCGTATACTAATTGTTAGCATTGGGCAGAACTTTATAAAAACCAAACAAATTCTAATGATTTTCTGATAATTACTTAATATGCGACAACTTGTTGACTACCCGGACGATTTAGCTGCTGTGTGAGCGTATGTTTCTTTGCTTGGCAACCTATTTTTCCACTATTTATATGATATAAGAGGTGATTACTTGACCAATTATATGATGGAATGTGTGATTATTTCACTAATTATATGATGAATGGGTGATTTATTTCACGAATTATGTAATAGAATGGGTGATTATTTGACTAATTATATCACTAATTATATGATGGAATGGGTGATTATTTCACTAAGTATGTGATAGAATTGGTAATTTTTTTACTAAATATGTGATAGAATAGGTGATTATTTCACTAAATATATTATGTCTGATGTATAATTATTTTGTTGTTATTAGACTAACTATATGATTGAATGAGTGATTATTGGAATATTTTTGTGATGGATAATACTTTAACGCCTATAACCAGTATTATAATATCTTGAGTGTGACAGGCGTGTATATCCTGTCATAGAGACATATAGAAATTTGTTAGCTTGTCAGTTAGTTTCAAATGAAGACAAACAATCGGAGGTAAATCGTCACCGCCAAACTGTTTAGCATGATGGTATACTGGCGATAAATGTTTGTGTCAACGCGTGCCCTGTTATATGACATAAATGTAACTCAAACACAGCAATTTACTAATTGTACGTCAAAAGTGGGTATTATTTACTTACTTGATGTACAGCTCATTCTCGTTCAGGTCGAGACTAGAAATACGCCTATTCTATTTTGACGGAAATACGGTGTGCCCCAGCGTAGTGTTTGTAAAACAAACGAAAATCAAACAATGGTTTTGTTACATGCTTACCAGTCCTGTGTATCAGGTATGATCCAGTAATATATTCAGTATTGTCGCTGATATTAAAAGTCGTTTGCGAGTACTTAGTGTTTCGATTTAAATACTTCCGAATATACGAAGGCCCAAACAAAACATACATATTTTAATATCTGTTTGAACGAGATAGATAATTCTTTAAGACGAGATACTAACTCGTTCAAAGGAGATACTAACCCGTTCAAACGATATACTATAATAACTCGTTCAAACGAGGTAATTAATTCGTGCACACAAGATGCTAATGTGTTAAAATTAACAGAAGCGTAGAAGGGACATCATTTAAGAAATGTTGTGGAAATCACAACGAAAACAATCATGTCAGTCAAAATGAGAGACAAATTAATCAGTTTGAATTTAAGCTTCGGGGTGCCCAATAGCCATTCTCAAAACGTTATCTTAGAGGCGCAGACCCATGTTAAGAGGAATGCATATGAAAAGAATTTCGGACAGTGCCTTGGGCGAACTCATAAGCTATCAATGAATCAAGCAAACAACATGGATATAAAAAGGTTTGAAGTCGGGTGAAGCGTAAAACAAGACCCTTTGGTTTGTTGGTTCTCATACGGAAATCTCTAAGGGTGCTAAGACGCAGCAATTTCATCTAGAGGTTTTTGTACGCCCACATTTTTATGTGGACTTATATTGTCGTCGCCCCTGTCCGTCCGTCCGTCCACAATTTGTTTGTGGACTCTCTACAGGTCACAATTCTTATCCGAATTTGACGAAACTTGAAATATAGGTTTATCCCCAAAAGATCTCGGCTGCTTTCGATATTGGCATGTATCGGATGAAAACTTCATGGATTATGGACCCTGATTGTACGAAAAATCACGTTTTTAGCTTGTGGACACTATAGAGGTCTCAATTTTGAACTGATTTTGATGAAACTTGACATGCATGTTTATAACCCAAAGATCTTGGTTCCTTTCGATATTTGCGCCTATCGGAATGTAATTTCCTGAATTATGGCCTCTGATTGTCCGCAAAATCACCCTTTTTAGCTTGTGGTCCCTCTGGAGGTCACAATTATTATCCGATTTAAAAAACCGTTTGATTGTATCACCGTTACACCCTAAGGAAGGTTGAGTTCGAATTTCGGGAAAATCGGTCGAAAATTGCCATACAAAATGGCCGCCGTTTGTACGCGAATACTGTTAAAAAATGGTATATCAAGGTTGTGGTCCCTGTAGAAGTCACATTTTTTATTCGATTTAGATGAAACTTGAAATTCATGGTTATAACCCAAAGATCTTGGTTTCTGTCGATATTTGCGCATATCGGAACATAACTTCCTGAATTATGGCCCCTGATTATACGCAAAAACGCCTTATTTTAGCTTGTGGTCCCTCTGGTGGTCACACTTATTATCCGGTTTAATAAAACGGTTGATTATATTACCGTTACACCGTAAGGAAGGTTGAGTTCGAATTTCGGGAAAATCGGACCAAAATTGACAGACAAAATGGCCGCCGTTTGTGCGCGAATACTGTTAAAAAATTGTATATCATGGTTGTGGACCCTGTAGAGGTTACAATTTTAATTCGATTTTGATGAAACTTGAAATGCATGGTTATAACCCAAAGATCTTGGTTCCTTTCGTTATTTGCGCATATCGGATCGCAACTTCCTGAATTATGGCCCCTGATTGTCCGAAAAATCGCCTATGGTCCCTCTGGAGGTCACAATTATTATCCGATTTGAAAAAACGTTCAACTCTATCACCGTTACGCCCTACGGAAGGTTGAGTTCGAATTTCGGGAAAATTGGACCATAATTGCCAAAAAAATGGCCGCCGTTTGTACGCGAACAGTGTAAAAATATGGTATGTCAAAGTTGTGGACCCTGTAGAGGTGACAATTTTAATTCGATTTTGATGAAACCTGAAATGCTTGTTTATAACCTAAAGATCTTTATTCTTTTCGATATTTGCGCATATCAAATTGTAACTTAATGAATTATGGCCTTTGATTGTAGGAAAAATCACTTTCGGTATTGCTTGTTCTCTGTCTATCTCTCGAACAATTATTATCTGATTTAAAAAAAAAACTCTGATTATATTACTGTTGCACCGTAAGGATGGTTGAGTTCGAATTTCGTGAAAATCGTACCAAAATTGCCGCACGAAATGGTCACCGTTTGTACGCGAATAGTGTAAAAATATGGTATATCATGGTTGTGGACTCTCTACAGGTCACAATTCTTATCCGATTTTGACGAAAAGTAACATTTCTAGGTTGTGTACCGTCACACCATAATCATTGTCGGCTTCGAATTTCATGAATATCAGACTGGAACTGACCAACAAAATGGCTGCTCCCAATACAGTATGAAATACAGGACTTAATGATGTAGGAAAAATCACTTTCGGTATTGCTTGTTTTCTATCCATCTCTCAAAAATGTGGGCGTATCCTGCCTGGTAGTGCCAGCCTATCTTTGGTACATGGATTTATTGCTACAGTGTACCAAAATGGCTCAATTGGTATGCCATTTTTATACGCCCACATTTTCATGTAGACGTATTACGCCGTCGCCCCTGTCCTTCCGTCCACAGGTCAAAATTCTCTTCCGATTTTGACGAAACTTGAAATATAGGTTTATCCCCATAAGATCTCGGCTGATTGCGATATTGGCATGTATGGGATCGAAACTTCATGTATTATGGCACCTGGTTGTACGAAAAATAACGTTTTTAGCTTGTGGACCCCTATAGAGGTCACAATTTTTAATCGATTTTGATGAAACTTCACATGCATATGTATAACCCAAAGAACTTGGTTCCTTGTGCCCATCGGGTCGTAACTTCCCGAATTATGACCCTGATTGTCCGACAAAAATGCCTTTTTTAGCTTGTGGTCCCTCTGGAGGTCACAATTATTATCCGATTTAAAAAATAACAAAAAACGTTTGTTTATATCACCGTAACTCCGTAATGAAGGTTGGGTTCAAATTTCGTGAAAATCAGACCAAAATTGCATGACAAAATGACCGCCGCTTGTACGCGAATAGTAGAGATCACAATTTTAACTTGACTTTGGTGAAACTTGAAATGCATGTTTATAACCCAAAGGTCTGGGTTCCTTCCGATATTTGCACATAGTGAATCCTAACTTCCCGAGTTATGGCCCCTGATTGTACGAAATTGTTTAGCTTGTGTTCCTCTCTGGAGGTCACAATTATTATCGGATTTAAAAAAAACCCAAAAACGTTTACTTATAGCACCGTTACATCGTAATGAAGGTAGATGTTCGAATTTCGTGAAAATCGGACCAAAACTGCTAAACAATATGACCGCCGTTTGTACGCGAATACTTTAAAAAATAATATGGTATATCAAGGTTGTAGATTAGGTAGAGGCCACAACTTTTAACCTGACTTTGATGAAGCTTTATATGCATGTTTATAACCCAAAAATCCTGGTTCCTTTCGATATTTGCGCATATCGAATCGTAACGTCCTGAATTATGTCCCCTGATTGTACAAAAAATCGCCTTTTTAGCTTGTCGGTCCCTCTGGTGGTCACAATTATTATCCGATTTAAAAAAAACCGTCTGATTATATCACCGTTACACTGTAATAAAGGTTGAGTTCGATTTTCCTGAAATTCATACCAAAACTGGAGAACAAAATGGCCGCAGCTTGTAAGCGTATAGTGTAAAAAATATGGTAAATCGAGGTTTTGAACCCTGTAGAAGTCACAATTTTAATCACATTTTGATGAAACCTGAAATGCATGTTTATAACGCAAAGATCTTGGATCGTTTCGATATTTGTGCATATTACATTGTAACTATATGGCCCTTGATTGTAGGAAAAATCACTTTATTTTTAGCTTGTATTTTATCTGTATCTCACCCACTGCGTGTGAAACTTTTGGGAATGCAGCCTGAAAAGGCAGTGATCTATAGTATTTACAATGAAATGAAATGGGGTTTAACGTCCTACTCTTTTGCACCTGACCTGGGCTAATGGAAGACGGGCATATGCCATACAGTGTGCTATGAGGGAAATTTTGCCCGGGCAGCGGCGCTACGGCCTACTATTATATCGAATTCCAGCTGCCAAGGGATCTTTTACGTGCACACCAATGTGTACACGGGACCTCGGTATTTCGTCCCATCCGAACGACTAGGCAGCTGTCCTTGTCAGGCCCTCCTTCTGTATCAGTGACAAGGAGAAATCACGCCGGAAAATCAAGATGAACTTTCTCGGCCAATGAAGGGATCGAACACCCGACCTCCAGGCTAGCGAACCAGCGCCTTATCCACTTAGCCACCGTGCCCCCCCCCCCCCCCCCATAGTATTAAGATCAAGAAAAAAATGGCTAGCAATCGAACCGTTTAGCAGTAAATAATCTCCATTTTTATTCACAAATAACGATTTTCAACAATACTGACGAGAAGAGTGCATTATTTAGACACTGAAAGTGTAAAAGAACATTTGAAAATAAATATGTGAGCAGCTCCGGCAGAACCAGGCTCTTGGTCATTTTTATGAAAATTGAGTTGATAGCATAATTGCATAGTCTACATCCTGGGCTTTCCAAAAATGTAACTCTTTTTAAATTCGGACCAGAAATTTATGATATTTTGAAGTTTGCGAGTGTTTCGAAATGGGAAAAACGCCAAAATGAGAAAACGGACTTCAAAGTGTTGGGACATTTTCAGAAAAAATTTCACTTAATAGTCCTTAGCAACCTTCAATTTAGATATCTAAACCCATGATTTTCTAGTAGTATAAACCAAAGACACCACCCAAGGCATGGTTCCAACTCGGTTGGGACATTATTTATGATTATTACTTTTTTTCTTAATGGACAAAATCAAATCCCAGATTGTTTGTTGCATTTTCGAAAAATAGCCAAACAGGGAAAAACAATCTATTCCAAACATGCTTCATTTATTTTGGATTTGAAGTCAATATAATAGCAGCAAGAAGTTGTCCTTAAATGCTTAGTACAACACATTTCTAATTAAACAAAATTAATGTGCCCATCAGATCTAATCATGTTGGTTGCCATGGTAACGGCGCACAAAATGTTTTTGCTTGTAAGTTATTTCATGTAAACTGAATGTAACAAATCACCAATAGCCCATTCCCAAAATCATGTGTTTTTGTGGTGCACACTGTATTAGGGGGCAGTGCTCGCTTATGGACATCTTGACGCAGATGTTTGACACCATAACCTCATAACAAATCACCAATAGCCCATTCCCAAAATCAAGTGACCTTTGGCTGCGGGGCTGTATTTAGGGCAAAGCTCTGTGACCGACGTCATGATGTGATGTCATGACGCGATATCATGACGTCAATCACAGATCCACTCTTAAAAGACCCACATATTTGACGTCATAACCTTAAAAAAAACACGTCATAATCATTATGGTCAATAGTGTTAAAATATATGTATATGCATCCAAAAGTCAACTCATTTTTTATCAACTAGCGACTGTCATGACCATACTTTGCAGGAGATGAACAGAGAACAAGCTAAAAAAGTGAATGTTCAAACAATTCTGACCTCTAGATGGTGCACAACCTTGGTATTACGTACTTTTAAACTATCTGCGTACAAAAAGCGACCATTTTGTCCGGTGTTTTGGGGTTGATATTCATGAAATTCAAACACACAAGCTAAAAACACAATTTTCTTACAATCAGGGGTCCTAATCCATGAAGTTATGGTCCGATGCCAATATAGAAAGAAACTGCGATCTTGGGGAGATAAACCTATGTTTCTGGATGGACAGGGGCGACGACTGTTTTTATGTGGACATGTAAATATTACTATGGCAAATACTCTAACTTATATATTTCATGCAAAATTCATGTTGTGAACTAAAAACCAATTATAGTATTATAGTGGATATTTTTTTAAAACATGTATTATGCAAGAGCTAAATCTACCTATTGCAGGTCGTTCTTTAGGCCTTAAGTGTTATATAAACTATTAATAAGACATTTATTTACATCACCAGACCAAAATAAACTAATGATGCCATCGTTGAAGCTGATTTTCAGTATGTAAGAATTGTTTGACAATTTAACGAATTAAGTTAAAAACAGAGAATTGAGGCTTAACCTCGACCAACTAGTACGGTGATTGCAATCAGTGCACACATCTTGCCAAATCATCAAAGGCTAATATGTTTGCTCGCTCAGATATTCATTTTGCATTGTTTGTTTTTGAAGTATGATTGAATTTTTACATAATGCATCTTTAATTATTTAGACTAATGCATTTTTAATAATTTACGAGTCGTAAAGGATGCATGTTCCGGAAGCAGCGACCGTGAGTTTACGACCTTGATATGATAATATATAGCCTACGGAAAAAGGAAGCGGCCTGTCGTGTCTTTTTTGTGACTGCCCCCCCCCCACAATTCTCGCTACGAGCGTGTCGAAGACCACATATTTGGTAACACTTTCAAGCCATCATGTAAGGAAAAAGAGTGTTACATTCTTTGTTGCAGTTTCATATGTTCACGCAATTTAATATTGGCGCTTGAATTTCATACATACACTCTTGTTTCTGAGGCTGTTCAAATCCAGGATGTTCCCTTTAAACTGTAATATTGCAAGTTTATAGAAAATTGACAAAAAGGGTAAATTTGGATATTAATCCGAGATAATGTTTTATTATAGTGAAGACAATTACACCACCGAACCCCCACACCCATTGTGAACTCAACTAGGTCGCTTGTGGGAAATGTCCCAATACTTAAACATTCTATAATACCAATAACTTCATACTGCAATTTGCTTTTTGGGCTTAACTAGGTCGCTCTTGGGAAATGTGACGGATAACAACTACTGAAATTTGCTGTACCAATACTCAAAATTTCTACAATACTAAAAAGTTCATACTCCTATTAGTTTTGTTCTCCCTGACACCTTTTGAATCCCAGGTTAGGAAACTCAGTTCTCAAACACAATGTCATGATTTTGTAATCTACTTACTGTCAATGACAAAAAAAACCTCTTTAATCAAAGGTTATATGAAATCAGTGATTCAAATTTTAAAACTTAATTTTAACCGTTGACGAAGAGAAATTCTAGTCTAAGATTAGCTAATCTGACTTTTGAGAATACCACTATTACCGATTAAACCTAAAAACGAATTAGTTTATATATTGTTTGAAAATATAGTCCCATTTTTTTTTAAAAAAGATTTTGTTTACTCCACACAACCAATATTAATTCTAATGTTCTGGGTTAACCAATATGGTGTCACTGGCTTCAATCGTCATAATCAAAGCCCTGTATAGGGAAAGGTAAGACAACTCATTTACAGGCGCCATTTTGGGTCCCAACTATGACGCCATAAAAACTATGACGTCATGGCGTCATCTAGCTTTACTTAACAAAACGTGTTATTTTTTCTTGGTATATCGTTTTACGGAATACAATTTATCATAAAAAAATTACAAAAGAATAGTTCGGATAGAGTCTCTAAACCACGGTGTACCCCCCTAAGTTAGATGTATCCTGTAGTTCAGACAGTCTCCAATCCATAATCTAGGCCTACTACCCTGTAGTCTCTAAAACATGATGTACCCTGGAGTTCAGATAGAGTCTCTTATGTTTACACTGTAGTTTATAAATAGGAGGTCGATCGTCAAATGAATATACTTTTTACGATATGTTAATCCTGAAATGACATAGTTTCTCTGAATGAATATATTGTTAACTCGCTTAAAATATATGGATACAATAGATTTGTTGTAGAAAGTTCTAGGTACACACTGTTACTACACATAAATGTTTTTTGTCAATAATTCATAAACTTTATTCAGCTCGACGAAAATTTAAAAATATATACACAGTTGGTTAAACTTGAATGTAGATATAAATAATCCACGTTGCATATACAGAACACGCATCGCGGAGGTTTGATCAAACACGATATTACCGTGTTTTCTATCGTGGAATTTCATGATTTACCGAGTGAATATCGAGGAAATATAGAGGGACACGATAGCAGTGCCTCGGTGTTAGAAACACCGTGTGACTCGGTGTTTTAATTAAAACATGCCTCTCGTGGTTTATTTCAGGTGAAATACAGTAGCACATTAATTATTATAGATCAGTTACTACGTTGGCATTTTCCCATTAATCACGAATATTTGATGGTTTGTTCGAAATCGGAAAAGGAATAAACACAATTTTCGGTAAACCCCGGATACTATTCATTCTTTTTCTAAACAGAATATGCTTAAGAAACCAATACGTTATTACTTCATAATATGTTCCATATTTTTAATACTTTCGTCATTCGACCATTACAAATCCATTCATATTACGGGAAAAAATAAATGCGCACAAATCAATTCTGGTCTTACCGGGGTGCAGTTTAAATTGTTTTATCCATTCAAATAGTAATTCACATACTGACAAATAAGCCACGTGGTGCATACAGTATTGGTAAATCACACCTCAACTAATATATCTTTTCTGGTTTAAATCACAAATGAATTAAAAGCCTTCGTCACCTGAGACGAAGCACATTTTGCTGAATGGACGTGGACACGTATCAGTCCGATAAAGGCGATAATATAATGCTGACTTTGTCATTTCCACACCAGAGAGTAAATTGGCACGTGACATCAAAAGAAACCAACTGACAGAAAATTGCACGCCCATTTTACAACAAATTATTATCCTGTTGTAGTCATCTTGACAGTACGACTTGTATTGTAAATTGTCAGTAGTAAAAACTACCCAAAAAGGTTTGAATCTTTATTTTAAAAAAACAATCACAATTGTTAAATTGATTCTGAGATATATGCAAATGGTTGGCATTCAAGAGGGGTCACAATGGATTGTTCTTTGCATCTCAATTAGTTTGGGCGTTTTGGTTAAAATTAAACGTAAGGGAAATTTTGAAAAGAGATATCATGTAAAATAACCCGTATTTATTACTGAAATATTTTCTCAATTAGCAGAATGTCAAATTAAAGAAAACCACGCAACACTTACAATATGACTAACTACGGGGTTTGTATTTGGCTGAACACCCCCACCCCTTCCCTACATGTAAAACCAATATGTAACGAGGAATTGTGATTACTGTTTTACGGTAAAAGTCATGTTTTTACAGATTATTCAATTAGTTTCCTTTTGATGTTTGATGGCTCTTTTATATTCACGTTATTTGGAAACTTGATTGACAGTATGAAAAGTTCACCAAGGTGTTATCCGACGGAGACACGTTTTAATGAACATGTATTCCACAACACAAGGTACAATTTTATGGATACATTTTATGGCGACGTGGGCTTAAAAGCAGGAGAGGCAGACTTTTTAATTCATTTGTGATTTAAAACCGAAGATATTACTTGAGATGTGATTTACCGATTTATTTGTCAGAATGGGACTCCGTTAAAATATAACCTCATAAAAGTACATTCTTTTTATGCAGCGTGGCTATTCGCGTCAGGATTATTGAAAAAACTATTCAACATTTCAAATATCGTGGCAGTTTGATAACATCGTGGCAGTATATCTTTTTGACATCAATTATTTATGACAGATAAACATCGTTAATTTTACATATTAAATTACACCGAGGCCTATCGTGTCACGCGACTATCGTGGCACACGATAGCGACTGCTACACCGAGTTATTTATCGTGGCAATATCGTGTCGTTATCGTGGAAATTTTTAACAAAAAACGACACGATAATCGTGTTTGATCAAACCTCCGCGATGCGTGTACATGTATGTACCTGTCGGTTGAATCATATCATAAAAATATCTTATTTCATAAAGTCTTACGTATTTGTCGACATTAAGGTATACTTCTGTTGTTCCTTTTAGCCTTTGAATTTTCTTGTTTCACATTTAGTAGGGATATATACACAGTTGGTTAAACTTGAATGTAGATATAAATAATCCACGTTGCATATACATGTATGTACCTGTCGGTTGAATCATATCATAAAAATATCTTATTTCATAAAGTCTTACGTATTTGTCGACATTAAGGTATACTTCTGTTGTTCCTTTTAGCATTTGAATTTTCTTGTTTCACATTTAGTAGGGATATGCTTTTATAGATGGAACAAAAAGCCGATGAATGTTGGGATGTGTGGAACAAACTCGAGACAATTTGTAACAAATCTGACATGTCTTTGATAGGGCCTACTGGTTGAGCATCAGAACAACATCATTCTTTTCATTGGAAATGGTGGGGGGGGGGGCAAACACCCAAAGGAGTCCGACAAACTCAAAACTAACTGCGTCCCATTCATTGTCTAGGCCGACCTGTGGAATAACATGTGATTGTATCTGTTAAATTTGTTTATATATTAGACCAGTGGTTCTCAACCAGTGTGCCGCAAAATCTTCCTAAGTGTGCCGCGAAATTTTGTACGGCACACTAAAAAATGCGAAAAACCACTCGATCCTTATTGTGTTTTTATTTATTTAGTTTGAGTCATTCGATGTGTCTATGACTAATCTGTGTGTACGGTTGTGTGTCGTCTATGACTTGCCAAGTTTTTATATTGCAAAATTCAAACATTTTTCCTATATATTTAGCCAGGTGTGCCATTATTTTTTCATGTGTTCTAAGGTGTGCCGTTGGCAAAAAAAGGTTGAGAGCCACTGTATTAGACAAACACATGTCGCGCATAGACATAGAGCAGAGTGCCGCTAGGCACCTTTTATTTAAATTACACTGATTATAAGTTGAACTAATTTCAAATGTTTTATTGTCCATCAGTCAATTTAAAGAAATTTTGATTTTTGAAAAATTGATGATACAATTAATGATCGATGACCGAAAGCTGACACACAATCAGGAATGGCTCCAGACCAAAAAATCGCGCAATTTCAGGCGCTTATTTTGCCGACTAGAAGGAAAAATGGTTTATCTCCCAAATTATTATATATATTTTGGTTTTTCACTTTAACCGTCTGCACAAAAAAATCTGATTTGTAAAAGCGTATGCAAGTTAAATATATTTGATAGCGCTTTTATCTGGGAAATATTTTACTTCTTTTTTTTTATAAAGTCGGCTATATAACATTAATGTACTCTTTGTGTTGTATAATAATTAATAATGATAGTATATTCATCTATACTTTTCGTTTTAAACATGTATGTTTTATCGCCTATAGACTCTTTTTCGCGGAATTATATAGCATATCTATCAACATTTCATATCCCTGTCGGGTCAGGCAACTTCGACACAACAATATAATTGGGCATAAAATAGATAGTGAGTAAGCAATGACTTGGGACCCAAAATGGCGTCTTTTTACACTTGACGTCATATTTTCATGACGTCATACGAAATTTCTGGCTTCACAGTTGTCGCAACTTTTGGTCATAGTCAAAGCCACTGATCCATAGAAATATATTTCTATGCACTGATCTATATAATAACTGGATAGCTCATGACGCAATTAACAAATGACGTTGCTTGAAGCCACCGTCCGGCATCTTGCTCCTCCCAGAAGCACTCGTTGTCCTTTGTCTCCACTATAAGCACGCGCTTTGTTTACTAGTAAATTCGACGAAAACATTAATAACAGAACATTATATTTTGTTGACGACATTGTTGGTGCTTTATATAAAATAAATTCACAACATTGATTTTATTTTTAAAAGTGCACATTCTCATTATAAAATGTTTTGAAGCGAACCACACATTTGCCGTAAATCAGATTATAACTTTAACATACCGTTGAATTTATCAATTTCTATAGGCCTACACAATTGAAAATAATAAATGATAGAGTAAGGTTTGGAAAAAATAAAATCATCTGACTAAAAAAAAATATTTAAGATGCCAACCCTTGTTTTTTTTTAAATTATTTTTTTCATTATGGATTTTAAAAATGTTTGGAAATCAGCCAGTTGTATTCATCCAGAATTTTCTACTATATTTTAAATATTTATGAATACCAATATTGTATCATGTCCTTTGGTAAAAAAATAGGTTGCCAGGCAACGAAACATACGCCCACACAGCAGCCAAATCGTCCGGGCAGTCAACAAGAGTTGTCGCATATTAAGGAATTATCAGAAAATCATTAGAATTTGTTTGGTTTTTATAATCAAACGTTTTTTTTAAATCAGATAATAATTATGACCTCCAGAGGGACCACAAGCTAAAAAGGGTGATTTTTCGTACAATCAGGGGACATAATTCAGGAAGTAATGACCCGATGGGCACAAATATCGAAAGGAACCAAGATCTTTGGGTTATAAACATACATGTCAAGTTTAATCAAAATCGGTTCAAAATTGTGACCTCTATAGGGTCCACAACCTTGATATAACATGTTTTCACACTATTCGTGTACAAACGACGGCCATTTTGACCGTCAATTCTAGTCCGATTTTCACGTAATTCAAACTCTCTCTTCATTACCATGTAACGGTGATATAGTCAAACGTTTTTTTTAAACCGGATAATAATTTTGACCTCCAGAGGAACCAAAAGCTAACAAAAGCGATTTTTTGGACAATCCGGGGACATAATTCAGGAAGTTATGATCCAATGGGTGCAAATATCGAAAGGAACCAAGATCTTTGGGTTATAAACATACATGTCAAGTTTCATCAAAATCGGTTCAAAATTATGACCTCTATAAGGTCCACAACCTTTATATAACATATTTTCACACTATTCGCATACAAACGGCGGCCATTTTGTCCGTCAATTTTGGTCCGATTTTCCCAAATTCAAACTCAACCTTCATAACCATGGAATCGTGATATAATCAAGCGGTTTTTTAAATCGGATAACAATTTTGACCTCCAGAGGGACCACAAGCTAAAAAGGGTGATTTTTTGGACAATCAGGGGCCATACTTGAGGAAGTTACGATCCGATGGGCGCAAATATCGAAAGGAACCAAGATCTTTGGGTTATATACATACATGTCAAGTTTCATCAAAATTGGTTCAAAATTGTGACCTCTATAAGGTCCACAACCTTGATATAACATATTTTCACACTATTCGCGTACAAACGCCGGCCATTTTGTCCGTCAATTTTGGTCCGATTTTCATGAAATTCGAACTCAACCTTCGTAACCATGGAACGGTGATATAATCAAACGGTTTTTTAAATCCGATAACAATTTTGACCTTCAGAGGGACCACAAGCTAAAATGGGCAATTTTTTGGACAATCAGGGGCCATAATTCAGGAAGTTACAATCCGATGGGCGCAAATATCGAAAGGAACCAAGATCTTTGGGTTATAAACGTACATGTCAAGTTTCATCAAAATTGGTTCAAAACTGTGACCTCTATAAGGTCCACAACCTTGATATAACATATTTTCACACTATTCGCTTACAAACGGCGGCCATTTTGTCCGTCAATTTTGGTCCGATTTTCACGAAATTCGAACTCAACCTTCATAACCATGGAACGGTGATATAATCAAACGTTTTTTTTAAATCCGATAACAATTTTGAACTCCAGAGGGACCACAAGCTAAAAAGGGCAATTTTTCAGACAATCAGGGGCCATAATTCAGGAAGTTACGATCCGATGGACGCAAATATCGAAAGGAACCAAGATCTTTGGGTTATAAACATACATGTCAAGTTTCATCAAAATCGGTTCAAAATTGTGACCTCTATAAGGTCCACAACCTTGATATAACATATTTTCACACTATTTGCGTACAAACGGCGGCCATTTTGTCCGTCAATTTTGGTCCGATTTTCACAAAATTCGAACTCAACCTTCATAACCATGCAACGGTGATATAATCAAACGATTTTTTAAATCGGATAACAATTGTGACCTCCAGAGGGACCACAAGTTAAAAAGGGCGATTTTTCGGACAATCAGGGGCCATAATTCAGGAAGTTACGATCCGATGGGCGCAAATATCGAAAGGAACCAAGATCTTTGGGTTATAAACATACATGTCAAGTTTCATCCAAATCGGTTCAAAATTGTGACCTCTACGCTGTTCACAAGCTAAAAAACGTGATTTTTCGTACAATCAGGGGCCATAACCCATGAAGTTACAGTCCGATACATGCCAATATCGAAAGGAACCGAGATCTTATGGTGATAAACCTATATTTTAATTGAAATCGGATAAAAATTGTGACCTGTAGACTGTTCACAAAAAAATGTGGACGGACGGACGGACGGACGGACGGACGGACGGACGGACAGGGGCGACGACAATATACGTCCACATAAAAATGTGGGCGTATAAAAAAGGGGGGGGGGCATAATATGTATTGACATGTAGGGTCCATGATAAAATAATAAAAGTATGAGCAGTATTTACACTACCGTTGTCTTTGCAATGGCGCATTACAATATTCAAATTTAAATACTGTTCAGCTATTTTTTTGTGTGTGTGCACATCTTTATCCTTAGAATATATGTAATTTTGATATTTTATAGCTAGTGGTCTAGAGAGCCGCGCTTCGACCACTAGCTGGCCGGTCACCTCTGGCTTGCGGCTGTGGTTTCGAGCCCTGGTGTGATCGTATGTGGCATGGAGATAGGGGCGCTTTCTCAACCTTGTGGGTTTCCTCCGGGCACTCCGGTTTCCTACGCGCAAGCTAATTATTGAAATGTAAATGAAACCATATGTTAGTCCCAAAATGACCTAGTTTGTGTCGAGTGGACGTTAAACCCCATTTCTCTCTCCTTAAAAACACTACTTATATTTTAGGCCTATATCCCGTTTTCTCCTTTACAATTCTTTGTTTTCAGTGTTAATTCCAAAGAGAATAGCACAAATTCGTCTTTTTTTTAAATATAGGATTACATTACATAACTTTATTTTACAAGCCTGTATCCCATATTCTTCTACACAATTTAAAATTCTGTATTTCAATGTTAATTAAATACAAAACAGACCAAATTTATTCTTTAGAAATAGATAAAATCCTTATAGGGCATTTAGTAACTGTAATATGATAAATAACACAAATTAATATGGATAACAGTCAGTGAGTAATGACCGTATAATGACAAGAAATCAAATTTACAAGTTAACAAAAACAATAACTGATATGGATCATCAAAGATGTAGATTAATTAAGTTATGAATCCATCTAAGGACTTAGAAATACATGTATATAAGCCTTACACCATTTTTTCTTTTACTTTTCTGTAATTTCACAGTTAATTTTGGAGGGGAAAAAACTCATGTATTGTCCAGTTATTTTTTTTTCTTTCGTCTTATTGTCAGTATAATCTGTAATTTTAGAGTCTTTATTTTTTTTTCAAAAAAACCCTGGGCTATTCACATATAGGCATATATTTTTGTCTGATTTCTAGTAATTTTAGAAACGTTCAAAGATATAATAAATTATTTTTCTTTATTTGGTCTATATATGAATAAACACCAGTCAATAGCATAGGCCTATCTTTTTTTCTTTAAAAATAAATTACTTATATTATAGGCATATGTCATCTTTTTAAAAATTACTTATATTATAAATTATAGGCCTATATCATTTTAAAAAAAAAATACTTAAGAGTTTTGACCTATATCCTATTTTTTAAAACAAATAAATACTTATATTATAGGCCTATATCACATTCACATTCTCGCCTTTACTATTTATAATGTTGTTTTTCAATGGTAATTTCAGAGAGAATAAAAGTACAAATTTATTTGCAATAAACAATAGTATTACATTATATCACTATTTTGTTGGGGCCTACATGTATATCAAAATTTTAAATTCGGTATTTTCACTGTTTATTAAAAACAAAATATTCAAAATTTATATTTTCATCAATATACAGGCCCACATTATATACCATTTTCGTCTTTACTTTTCTGTAATTTCGCAGATAATTTTAGAGGGGGCAAAACTAAGATTTGACGTTAGTTAGTTATTTCACTGGCATTTTGGACAGAATAATTTGTAATTTTAAAGTCTTTATTTGAAAAATTATAGGCTATTCACATAATAAAAGAATTATAGGCCCATGTGTTTATGATATGTGTTTATCTTCTTTTATTACTTCTTTTTTCGCTGATGTTTAAAGAAACAAAAAGGGAAAAAAATAAAAATGAACGAAATATAATCAATATAAATACATATAACAAGAAAGAATTTTTTTTTCTATTTTGTATTCTCTAATATTTTTTTAAAAGTTTAAGGATAGCCTACATGAGGTAATTGTATGATAAAAAAAACTTCCATAGCTTTAGCAGGCCTACATCCTATATTCTTCTTAAAAGAATCTTACTTATTTCATAGTCCTACCTATATCACATTTTCTTTTCTACACTTTACAATTTTGTATTTTCACTGTTTATTCACTCATCACTGTCCAAATTTATTCTTTAAAAATACAAATAGGCCTATATTATTATAGACTATTCAGTAAAAAAAGAAAGAAAAAAGAAAAGAAAACTTGAAGAACTAGACTATATTAAAATACATAAATATGATTATGACTCTTGTAGTTAGCCTTATGATAGGCCTATAAATAGCTGCATGTGTTTGGCCTTTAATGCTTAATCTATAAATCCAATCTGTATTTATTTGCTTTTCTTTTTAACCGTGAATACACCACATCCATTCCTTTATAATGTGAAAGGTTTCATTAAAAAAATAGGCCGGATTTACGTCTATTTACCATGCAACCATGATTATGATGAATGTAAAGAAAGACCAAGGTATGCCCACGTTAAACAGTAATTTCACGTTATACATTATTTTATTTTCATAAACTGTCGGCACATTTCATTCAGGACAACTTGTTAATAATTTTGAAAAGTTAGGATTATTTTAAAAACTTATAACGGTATTAATATTATCGAAGTTTACTTGAGGTAAATAACATTACGTCAACGGTAGAACAAATGTTTTGCGAGGTTAAACATGGCGGAATTGGTACTTCCGGTGACTTCACACTTCTCATCCAATGAGCTATCCAGTTATTATATAGATCAGTGGTCAAAGCCCTGTATAGGGAAAGTTACGACAACTCATTTACAGCATAGAACTAAATACACTGGAACGCCAGGTCACGTCTACTTCCGGTAAAATTTGTGGCTGCGCAACGTTCTACCGATAAGTGCATAGTCAACTTCCGGTATCGTGTCATCACGTAATTTTGTTAGCCTGATACTGATAATGTTGAAAGCTAGAGAGTGAATTGGATTAAATATTTATAAATTTGTGCCGCACTTGGAACAAATGGTGTGATCTTTGCTCATCGTCATTTGATATTTATATAAAAAGATTGTCATAAATAATGAAACAGGAAGAGTTGTAAAATGAAGAAGCGACGATTGCACTGCCAATGGCAGTAGCTTGGCTTACGTAAACTGTGGTCTGTCTCATAAACAAACAGGTATGTTTAAAATTCATTAGGCCTTTAATTCATACAACCAAGTCATCGTTATTTGAGAAAACTTAAATGATGCGATTGACAAAAAAATAATGTAATGACTGTTTTTAAACCGAGCCGGAATTACAAAATCCTTTTGTTTACTGCAGACTTATTCTTTACTAGGTAGGCCTACTTCGCAAAAATGTCACGAATGAGAATGAACTTACATTTTTCAAATTTCAAACAAACTATACTTCTAATTTTACAATGTTGAGGAATTAATAAAACTACAAAATAATGAATGCTGTGTATTTTGTTTATAAAATTAATTTATTTGATCCAATTCAATTCAACGAGAAATGTGCAATTAAGCAGAATATCACTTGGTGGAAATTGCTTTTGAATATTATTTTTTTGTGAGCAAATTAACATGGTAATCATGAAGGAGTGGATTTGTATAAATTAAGGTGTTGTTTGAGTAAAATTAAAAGAGCTATCAAGAAGTGAATAATACTGGTTGAAGAATTTTTTTCTTGTGCAAATTCACATTACCTGAATTCGGTGGTACTTTCTTGGTATTGAGTTTGATTTGAATATAAACCCACCTGTCAAGTCATTTTCTGTGAAATCTGACATCAACTGCCATTTGTATGCATAAATTATATTATTACAACTAAAACTGCATGTCTCTTAATTCAACTGTAAAATTTATTTGTAGACACAGAAATCCTTGACGAAACACTATTTTATGTTCAAATATACTACTCCTAATCATTAATATTTATTTTTGTTTTTTCAGACCAATAATACAAAAGCCATTGTCTTTAACTTTATGAAGAACTTTCATTTGATGTACACAAGGAATTTTTTAACATGGAAGGACAATAAAATATAATATTATAAAATTAATGCTTAAATAACCACCTAAATCCTAACTTTATAACAGTTATTGGCATTGAATGAAAACCAGACTGTTATGTGAGTGTCTGAAAGACATTGAAACATATTTCTTGTGAAGAATTTGAATATATTGTGCATTAAACACTTTAGTTTCACATTTCTTTCTTTTTTTTTGGAAATAATTTAAATAAATATAATGAATGGAATCATTGGATTATTGTGAATTATTTCTATAACTGAATATTTTGAGAATGTACCAGGGATAGGGACTATAGTCTACTCATGAAATTACGAATCTCCTCAATATATGAATAAACACCAGTCAATTGCATAGGCCTATCTTTTTTTCTTTAAAAATAAATTACTTATATTATAGGCCTATGTCATTTTTTTAAAAAATTACTTATATTATAAATTATAGGCCTATATCATTTTAAAAAAAAAAAATTAAGAGTTTTGACCTATATCCTATTTTTTAAAACAAATAAATACTTATATTATAGGCCTATATCACATTCACATTCTCGCCTTTACTATTTAAAATGTTGTTTTTCAATGGTAATTTCAGAGAGAATAAAAGTACAAATTTATTTGCAATAAACAATAGTATTACATTATATCACTATTTTGTTGGGGCCTACATGTATATCAAAATTTTAAATTCGGTATTTTCACTGTTTATTAAAAACAAAATATTCAAAATTTATATTTTCATCAATATACAGGCCCACATTATATACCATTTTCGTCTTTACTTTTCTGTAATTTCGCAGATAATTTTAGAGGGGGCAAAACTAAGATTTGACGTTAGTTAGTTATTTCACTGGCATTTTGGACAGAATAATTTGTAATTTTAAAGTCTTTATTTTAAAAATTATAGGCTATTCACATAATAAAAGAATTATAGGCCCATGTGTTTATGATATGTGTTTATCTTCTTTTATTACTTCTTTTTTTCGCTGATGTTTAAAGAAACAAAAAGGGAAAAAAATAAAAATGAACGAAATATAATCAATATACATACATATAACAAGAAAGAATTTTTTTTTTCTATTTTGTATTCTCTAATATTTTTTTAAAAGTTTAAACTTCCATAGCTTTAGCAGGCCTACATCCTATTTTCTTCTTAAAAGAATCTTACTTATTTCATAGTCCTACCTATATCACATTTTCTTTTCTACACTTTACAATTTTGTATTTTCACTGTTTATTCACTCATCACTGTCCAAATTTATTCTTTAAAAATACAAATAGGCCTATATTATTATAGACTATTCAGTAAAAAAAGAAAGAAAAAAGAAAAGAAAACTTGAAGAACTAGACTATATTAAAATACATAAATATGATTATGACTCTTGTAGTTAGCCTTATGATAGGCCTATAAATAGCTGCATGTGTTTGGCCTTTAATGCTTAATCTATAAATCCAATCTGTATTTATTTGCTTTTCTTTTTAACCGTGAATTCACCACATCCATTCCTTTATAATGTGAAAGGTTTCATTAAAATAATAGGCCGGATTTACGTCTATTTACCATGCAACCATGATTATGATGAATGTAAAGAAAGACCAAGGTATGCCCACGTTAAACAGTAATTTCACGTTATACATTATTTTATTTTCATAAACTGTCGGCACATTTCATTCAGGACAACTTGTTAATAATTTTGAAAAGTTAGGATTATTTTAAATACTTATAACGGTATTAATATTATCGAAGTTTACTTGAGGTAAATAACATTACGTCAACGGTAGAACAAATGTTTTGCGAGGTTAAACATGGAGGAATTGGTACTTCCGGTGACTTCACACTTCTCATCCAATGAGCTATCCAGTTATTATATAGATCAGTGGTCAAAGCCCTGTATAGGGAAAGTTACGACAACTCATTTACAGCATAGAACTAAATACACTGGAACGCCAGGTCACGTCTACTTCCGGTAAAATTTGTGGCTGCGCAACGTTCTACCGATAAGTGCATAGTCAACTTCCGGTATCGTGTCATCACGTAATTTTGTTAGCCTGATACTGATAATGTTGAAAGCTAGAGAGTGAATTGGATTAAATATTTATAAATTTGTGCCGCACTTGGAACAAATGGTGTGATCTTTGCTCATCGTCATTTGATATTTATATAAAAAGATTGTCATAAATAATGAAACAGGAAGAGTTGTAAAATGAAGAAGCGACGATTGCACTGCCAATGGCAGTAGCTTGGCTTACGTAAACTGTGGTCTGTCTCATAAACAAACAGGTATGTTTAAAATTCATTAGGCCTTTAATTCATACAACCAAGTCATCGTTATTTGAGAAAACTTAAATGATGCGATTGACAAAAAAATAATGTAATGACTGTTTTTAAACCGAGCCGGTATTACCAAATCCTTTTGTTTACTGTAGGCTTATTCTTTACTAGGTAGGCCTACTTCGCAAAAATGTCACGAATGAGAATGAACTTACATTTTTCAAATTTCAAACAAACTATACTTCTAATTTTACAATGTTGAGGAATTAATAAAACTACAAAATAATGAATGCTGTGTATTTTGTTTATAAAATTAATTTATTTGATCCAATTCAATTCAACGAGAAATGTGCAATTAAGCAGAATATCACTTGGTGGAAATTGCTTTTGAATATTATTTTTTTGTGAGCAAATTAACATGGTAATCATGAAGGAGTGGATTTGTATAAATTAAGGTGTTGTTTGAGTAAAATTAAAAGAGCTATCAAGAAGTGAATAATACTGGTTGAAGAAATTTTTTCTTGTGCAAATTAACATTACCTGAATTCGGTGGTACTTTCTTGGTATTGAGTTTGATTTGAATATAAACCCACCTGTCAAGTCATTTTCTGTGAAATCTGACATCAACTGCCATTTGTATGCATAAATTATATTATTACAACTAAAACTGCATGTCTCTTAATTCAACTGTAAAATTTATTTGTAGACACAGAAATCCTTGACGAAACACTATTTTATGTTCAAACATACTACTCCTAATCAATAATACAAAAGCCATTGTCTTTAACTTTATGAAGAACTTTCATTTGATGTACATATTATAATATTATAAAATTAATGCTTAAATAACCACCTAAATCCTAACTTTATAACAGTTATTGGCATTGAATGATAACCAGACTGTTATGTGAGTGTCTGAAAGACATTGAAACATATTTCTTGTGAAGAATTTGAATATATTGTGCATTAAACACTTTGAGTTTCACATTTCTTTCTTTTTTTTGGAAATAATTTAAATAAATATAATGAATGGAATCATTGGATTATTGTGAATTATTTCTATAACTGAATATTTTGAGAATGTACCAGGGATAGGGACTATAGTCTACTCATGAAATTACGAATCTCCTCACTCAATTAATGTACCTGATTTCTATTCAATTCATAAAAGATTGCAGGTCTTGTATGTACTGATACACCTGTATTTGTGAACTGCAAAATTTACTCGCTCCCTCCTCTATGATTGCATCAAACCATTTATTACACACACAGATCACAATTTACAATAGAGTGAATGAAAATATGTCTTTTTTGGTTTTCCGCATGCATCTGGTAACGTTTCTCTTTGATCAAATGTATGAAACATTTCTTGTCATAAATTTATACAAATTAAAGGTTCAATGTGAATGCAAATATGGTATATTTTCTTTCGAGATCCCAAAAAATTGAGCTTCACACAGCTTAATTTCACTACAAGCATAGATCATATAATATTTGTAATGTCTTTGGATTTAGGGGGTCCCAATTATTTGCAAATACACATCTAAACGTTTAAATCCACAACCTTCCATATTTCGAATTTTTTATTTCCATTTAAAAAAGAAAAAAATCATTTTCTTCTGATTCACAGGACAAATGGTCTTGGTAGTCTATGAAAAATATACTTGGTGCCAATCCAAACTTGGTCTTGATATTTATTGCACTCTTTATTTTAAAATGTGTTTCTTCACACATGCAAAGCTACCTGAAATGTAAAAATTTGAAATGAAATTCCTAGCCAGTATAGGGTATTCCATTGTTACAATTTCATGCTTTTTGGCAAATGTGGCTATTCCATATTCTATGTGTGCAGTTAAGTTTTTCACATAGCCAAGTATATGTAAAAAGGAGCCTTTGAATATTGATTGAAGGTAAGACACTTGGTTAAGTGGACAATTAAGTATTTTTTTTTACTTAACTTAGAGAAAATCTTTGAAAATTGGAGTATTGAGCAAACGCCTTTCTCCATGTAAATAAAAATATGTAGGCCTATACCAGGTAGTATTTTAATTTTACACATCTTCATAACATGCTCAGAGAATTCTGCCTGTATATTGTGACTTTATTTTGACAGGTGATAACTGTGTTTAGAAATAGGTAGGCCTATATAATGAGGCCTGTATTATTTTAACGTTGCAAATATTCACAAAATTCAGTGAGTTATTCTGCCTGTTTAATCTGATAAAGTTTTAAGAAATAGGTAGGCCAATATCATGAGGCCTAGGACATTTTTTAATTTTGCAAATCTTGAGGCCTAGGACATTATTTTAACTTTACAAATCTTAACAAAAATGCTGTGGTGAGATATTCTGCATGCATTTTTGACAGCTGGTCATCTTTTTAGCAATATAATATTATGTTGATCATAAAGCCTTGTATTATTCTATTTGTAAAAATCTTCACAAAATGCTGTGTCCTATTCAGTCTGTATATATTGGGATTCTTTTACTTTTTTAACACCTCTTTTCTTTTTTTTTCTTTTTTATTGCAATATTATGTAGGCCTGTATCATGAGGCCTAGTATTAGTGAGATCGATCTGTCAGCAGAAAACAAAATCATAAAATGAAAGAAAGTATTGAACAATGCGTGAGCCAGCTAAATCAATGAGTAAAATTAATTCGTCCATATATGATATATTCTTTATAATTATTAATATGGTCTGACAAATTACCTACTTATCGAATCAGAACTTCTTCCACGTGTGCTACGGTTGTATTTGGCCCATCTTCTCTGCCTTAAAAACTTAAATATTTCCCCACCATCAATCTGCTAAAATAAAACACATATGTAATGCATGACATGGTAAAGTTTTTAACTGGTCAAAAAGGGAGATCGTGACACGCGTGAGCGTAGTCGATATTTTTTTAGGATTTTTTTAAAATCATTTTAGAAAATTCAGTGTACTAACTTTAAACTATAGATAGCATATTTTCCAACTTGACATTATCGGTACTTGTACCACAAATTCTTATATTATTTGAATTTCACAAAATATGTAGGCCTACCAGTAATGGCCATGGGGTTTATTTTTTGTAAACAAATCTAACTTGGGGCGCTACCTAGGCAATATCATACTAAACTTAAAAAAAGGGCTAAAATTCTGGCCAAGG
Source organism: Patella depressa (assembly GCA_948474765.1). NCBI lineage: Eukaryota > Metazoa > Mollusca > Gastropoda > Patellidae > Patella > Patella depressa. Next base: position 6,029,689 of record OX419720.1, read on the forward strand.
TTTACTACTCTAGATTGAGATTAATGATATGAAATATTTTATTAGAATAAATGTTTAAGTAATTGATTTACATACCTTGATAAACAAACTACAATTTCTGTTACTTTCTTTTAAAAACGAAATTTATTGGTGCTACGGAATGCTTCATTGGCATTGATTTTATAGCGGTAGCCGGCGTACACTCAATCAATTAATGCATTGCGAAGGTTCGTAGTTTCCGTCCACAGTTCAAGAAAAGCTTTCGCGGGTGTAAATACACAATAACTAACAAGTAACTGGGTCAAACATAATAATTATATTTTCAAAAATTTTATTCTATACTAGACGCCTAAAAGGACATCAATAAATACCTCGGAATCCATGTTATTTGGCCTACCGGAAGTAAACATGGCACTTTTAGCTTCGCGCATGTGAGGACGAGCATAATTCGCTCAAACGGGCACGCTGGCGTTCCAGTGTATTTAGTTCTATGTTTACAGGCGCCATTGTGGGTCCCAACTATGACGCCATAAAAACTATGACGTCATGGCGTCAAATAGCTTTACCATGGATCGTATACGGTATACAGTCTATTGTTTTACTTAACAAAAAGTTTTATCTTTTTCTTGGGGTAACGTTTACGGGCTACAATTTATCCTAAACAAATTGCAAAAGAAACCAATGCTGTTTGGTTCAATGATAAAAATGTCAGACAAATTCATACTCAAAATCGGCCGAATTCGGCCAAGGAAAAAATGACGTAATTAACATAATTCAATACGGCGTTCTTCAGGAATTATCGGAGAGCGATATCCCGTAATCAGTGTCTTTCAGTGGTGGGATAATAAATAATTTCTTTTAAAATTCCTCAAACACAGCTACCAGGACAGGTCGGGGGCATCTAAACTGTAGTTCGGGTAGAGTCTGACTCTGAACCATGACACTCAGACTCTAAACCATGGTGTATCCTGTATTCAGATAGAGTCCCTCTAAATAATCATTCTCTAAGCCATGATGTAGTTCAGACATGACATACTCGGTAGTCTCCAAAACATGATGTACCCTGTAGTTGGGATAAACCATAGTTTTGTAAATATGAATTGTAGCCTACGATATGTTAACCCAGAAGTGATGTAGTTTCTCTTACATGAATATATTGTTAACGCGCTTTAAATATCTGAATGCAGTAGACTTGGTGTAGAAAATTCTAACTAGGTACACACTTTTAACCACCCATAGATGTTTTAATGACAATAATAGTAGGTACAACAGGATCGCACTACACGCAAATTCAAAATCTTAAAGATAAACCTGAGGACAAGACAGAAAATAGACATTGCAAAAAATAAACAAATCATATCGAGGGAAAAATCATAATTTATTCAGCTCGACATCAGACGTAAAATGCTGTCTTGTATAGTTGAATCATATCATAAAAATATCTTATTTCATATAGTCTTACGTACATGTATTTGTCAACATCAAGGTGAACTTGCTCTATTTAGTCTATTCAGAATTGTTGATGAATCTGATTTTTAAATTTATAGCGCTTTATCTGGTGTATCTTCTATTTTATTTTCTTATGAATTAGGTTATATGTAAAAATATATGTTTTATCTCGAATAGAATCTTTTTCGCGGAAATCTGTGACATATCTATCCACACCCTGTATGTCTGGGCAGCCAATTGCGACACAACAATAAAATAGGGCATATTATAAATAGATAGTGCGTAGGTACTTGGGACCCAAGATGGCGTCTTTTTACACATAACGTCATATTTTCATGACGTCACCTGAATTTTCTGGCTTCACAGTTGTCGCAACCATAGAACTGTACTAGAAAGGAAGTCCGACTGGTGGTTTATGTTATACATCGCATGCGCGAAATCTGAGAACCTAAGTTACTTCCGGTTAAACAAACCCCTGAAGAAATGCGTATGGAGTCCTGTGAGCTTCGGAATAAAATAAGAAAAAAACATCGTCTGCACAACTTCCAATTACCAAGATATATCCGAAATTAATGTTTAACCATGTGTAAGTTATTTTGTATCAATACGGTTAGTTGTCAGTACATGTTTCGTTCGTATAAAAATTAAAAGGATACTACGGTACCCAGCCGACACAGGCCTACAACAATAACACATAAAAAAGTACAAGTTATTGAATAATAATTTTCAGTGAGAATGCGTCCAGGACGCATTCTATTGTATCATAAAACCTCAATTTGTTTCTATTCGATATAATAATATTTCGTCAAACGTAATAAAAACTATGCAGCTAGTCTAGAATCTACAATTTTCTAATTATATAGGCCTATATATACATGTAGGCCTATAGTCATGATTTATCTTTACTTTAGGCCTAGGTTTTTTTTTGGGTGTATCAATATTCATTACTTCAAGGTGTCTTCATAGCCCCCCCCCCTCAAAAAAAGTAGGTTAATAGCTAAAATTTCCCTTTTAGTTTTAGATTGTAAGAAAAACTGTTTTTATAATTAGATATACCGTATACGTCTTTACGTGTATAAATAAATAAAAAATCTGTCTTTATCAATTAAATATGTAGGAAAAATCAAATAATATCCTAAGGAAATTTTCTATAAAATTTAGACCTTAATGTATGGTCTCAGCATTTTGTCAATTTCAAATGTGCTATCAGTATTTTAAAACAATATGTTTGCACACTGAAATTTCAAGGTAAACTTTTTTAAAAAATCATTTGAATGGATGTTCTGTTTCTAAGCCCTCATTTAATATTGAAAACATTATATGTTTAGGTGAAAAATACCGATCACTATCAAGTACAGCACATAGGCCATTCACTGTATTATAGACCCTAGGGAATCGATTTTCAGGTCACCCAACGAAAAAAAATGACCCGAAATTTTAAAAGCGTTACATGTCCGGATAAGCTACTTAGCCATTCTTAGTCAAAACAACTCAATTTTTTTAGCTCAAATTTTGAGACAAGGTATATACACCATTGCTCTATATTTTTACGTTAAAATTTCATACCTACCCAGACTTTTATTTTTCCGACTATGTTCAAATTAGGATAATTCTTTTAAATATTGGTCGTATTAACATTATAAAATTTGCATGAATGTAAGTCTAAATGTCAGATAGTGGCGTGTTTTTTTCCATTCTTACACCATATTTATTTAATGATACATAATTATTGGATCTGAAAACTGTCTGTTAGGATTATGTTGAAAATATTTTTATTAATACCCCTTTAAACTCCTCAATTTCTTTATGAAAATGTTAATACCCGTTACCCTGTACTTTCTTTCTTTTGTAAGCCTCTGAATATAAGATAAGCTCTTCACTGCTACAACCCTCCATAAATAACAAAGTGTGAAAAATACTTTGTCAGTAATTTCGAAGAGGGCCTGGCAAGGACATTGTCTATTCGATTCGTTGGAGTACATGTAAAAGAATCCTTGACAAACCTGCATGCAGAAAAATAGGAGATATTACAGACATTAAAATATGCAGCCTCTATCGTGTTCAGAAAAAACTGATCCTCTATTACTATTCGGATGTTTTCAGGTTATTTTTTTAATGTCTGTAATTGTTAAAATAAATAAAGGCGTTCTTTTTTTATGTATCTTATTGTTGTTGAAATATTTGTTAGTAATATTCTTCTAACAAGAAAAGACCCCTGTACATATGTACTTCAAAATTGGGGGGTTGGGATAGTACAGAGTGCTGTGCATCAACCTCTAGCTGGCCGGTCACCTCTGGCTTGCTGTTGTGGTTTCGATCCCTGGTGTGAGGATCCCTAGTGTGAGCGTATGTGGCTTGGAGATAGGGGCGCCTTCTCAAATTCATGGGTTTACTCCCACACGAAAGACACCTGCGCGTGCGCTTTGATAATAAAAATGTAAAATAAGACTTGTCTGCTATATCACCTTCAGTGGAAGTTGTCGTTTAACTCTTAAGAACAACAGTTCAAAATTGAAGAAGCATGGACAGGAAGATGCTGTCCGGACAAAATTCTCCTTCCTTGGATTTTGCAAATAGTCATAGAATAAAGACTACCATATGTTATCGTAACGAAATACTGAAGGATTGCATGTGTTGACAAGATAATGTTAAAACCCAATTCCATATAGTTCAAAATTGAAGAAGCATGGACAGACAGATGCTGTCCGGGCAAAACTCTCCTTTCTTTATTTCATTGAAAATAGTTTTGAAGAATCAGTTTGTTTACAAAATTATGATGCCAATGTGTACCAATGAGCTTGTGTTTTTTGTCCCATCTACACAACTAGACACTGTTCTTTGCCATGCTGTCCCTCCTACACTACTGACTGGGAGAAACCATGCTGCAAAATGCTGGAGAACTTTATTGAATAACACCAGCATACATAATCCTTACGGTATATATTCAGATTGGTATATTTTTTCTTTGGAAAAAATTATAATGAATCAATTTGAATTAAAAAGATCAAGTATGAAGACAATGATTCTAATATCAAGATTTTTATTTTTGCTACGAAAATATTTTAAGTGCATCTTTTCTTTTCTGTGAAAATAGATTTGAAGAATGAGTTTGGTTACAAAAATACATATGATATTTACATCCTTAAATAATGGACCCAAAACAAAAAAGTAGTTTTATTTTTACAAGAAATTCTGTAGATCGATAAAATATAAAAAATTATTTATAAACGAAAATATTTTAAGTGCATCTTTTTTTTTCTCTGTGAAAATAAATTTAAAGAATCAGTTTGGTTACAAAAATACACATGATATTTACATCCTTAAATAATGGACCCAAAACAAAACAGTAATTTTATTTTTACAAAAAATTCAAGAAAATCTGTAGATTGATAAAATATAAAAAATGAAGTAAAAAAATACAGTCTTCATGTTATTATTAACTTCATAAATATAGGAAAGTTGTCTCAAAATTTCCAGCCGCTTTTTCAAAATTATTACAAAATAATAACAATAACATCAAATATCAGGCCTTGCAATCTACTGCTATATGGCCCATAGTATGGGATCTATATTTAAGTACTTTTTAAAAATATAAATACTGAAGTAAAAAATACGGTCTTCGTGTTATTATTAGCTTCATAAATATAGGAACCATGTCTTAAAATTTCTAGTCGCTATCTCAATTACAATTATTACAAAATAATAACATTAATATCAGCTCACGCGACTCAGCTTCATTATAAACAATAGCAAAGCCTTCGACCGGAAGTAACTTAGGTTCTGTTGACTTCGCGCATGCGATGAACAACATAATTCATCGTCCAATGACAGATACTGCAGGGTCAGTTATTCGCAACTTTATCTATATACGGCTTTGGTCATAATGATAAAATGACGTCATGCCGTCTCCAGTTCATTAAAGCTTCTTGCCAACGAGAAGGCCTATGGTCTACCTTGTTAAACTGACTGATTCGTTGCTGACAAACAATTTGCCCTTGATTTCTCCAAATATGGAAAGTTAAGTTCACGACCTTTCCATTGACGTATGGAGATTAACATCAAGGACTGCGTGCGTTTTCAAAACATTGGATTGCTTTCGCTGATTTTTTCACAGAAAGACGCCATTTCATGGGCCTTTTTAATCAGGTAGGCTCATAAAAATCCCCCAAAACACCGTTTCCAGTTCTCTGATCGTCAAAATCCTTCTTTGGTATTTCTTGATGTTCCAACCTCAATCTCAAAATCGAGAATTTGACCCAAATCCATTGTTAACAATGCTTTTGTGCCCGTAGCACAAGATGACGTCGCGCGAGAACCGCCTGGTTTCGGTAAAGCGGCTCACATATATGCGTGTCCCAGGTCCATTAAGAACAAGCCATAAGAAAAATAAACAAATAAATATAAACGCGTTATACAATTTTCATCAAATAACTAACGTTTAAAAACGGTTCCATTATTAAAACTACAAATAGTTATTACTAATAAGTATTTCAAAATTACAAATATCACTGTAGTGTACTCTCCCCAAAAATGAAAATTTGACAGTCGCAAATGGGTTTTCCTGGCGGGAAACCTCACAGTAGGAACATAGCGTTAAGACGATTGTACAGTTAACATCTATTTTTACTTAACACGCACAGGTCTCCACGAATAAAATGTATTGTCAGACCTATTGTGTCCCTTAACGCCGTCACATAATTTGAGTAACTGCCTTGTTGAAAAAGTAGGCCAGTTATAATACATAATATAAAGAAGACTGTGTGTGAAATTGTATGCGTATCAACGATAAATATATGATAGGTTTTATTCATTATTTATACACTGGATTATGGCGTGAGGTTTGTGAAGTGTGTTTCACGTTTAACTTAACTGAAACAAACGCATTTTCCTACTATTCCAGCCCGTGACTTACCTGAATTCTAAATCCCAAACAACCAATCAGTCTTCGCGGGGTATGGGGGACATGCGCACCAGAGAGAATTTAAACGCCGCAAATGCGTTTGTCTGCTCTTCTTGCCCGTGAATTAAACAATAAGTATCTGCCAAGAAAACTGAGTTCGCAATTACACTGTTAAAATGTGTATGGTTTGGAAAGCCTCGTTTACTGTAAATGCCGAAAAAGCTGTTGTTAGTAAATACAATTCATCTCACTGGATTAATTTTCAACATTTTATTAATTCGGCAATAATTATAACATCATGAACTAGTAGAAATGAAATGAAATGAGGTTTAATGTCCCACTGTTCTGTGGCCTGGTAGAAGGATGATAAATTTTGGAACAGCAAATCGTGAAAACTTATAAATGTTTTTTTATATTATAGTCATTTTCATCTGTCTATACATGACAATAGAATCAAGTATACCAAACCGTATTTTATTTGTGGAGAAAGACGGGAAAATGAACAATTTCAACCTGGCGAATAATTATAATAATAACTAGACCTGCAGACCTGCAGTGCTGAACCGGCTTTCAGGAATCAGGCAGGAAGTGCGTCATACAATAGCCGATCCATCGAGCTACCAAACGATACTGTAGTTGTTATGATTCAGTGACACCCTCTATCAGATTTTTAAGTAATATTTGCTTGCGAATACACCGGTCAAAATTGTATAATCTGGCAAAATTACTTCACTCCCGGTGCCAAAAGAAATCATTATCGGTAACAAATAAGTTGAGAATTCGCAATTGAGAATTGTTTTATACACACCAGGCAATAAATAATAAACTTGGAACCCATAAACTGAAATTAAAAAAGGTAAAAAACTTATCGGGAGACAAAATATATCTCAAATTAACCGGCAATACCGAGATGAGAGAAATGGGGTTTAACGTCGAATAGACACAAACTATGTCATTTTAGGACTAGCATGGTTTAATTTTATATCAATAATTCCTGTGTAAAATATCATCAAAAAGTATTCATAAATAAAAAAAGGTTTTCGTAAAGGAATTAATTTTTTTCAAAATATCGGACATTTTTTCGACTTCTTCCGGTTTTACGATCGTTGTTGTGGTAGCTTTACGAAGTTCTTTGGATACTTATCTTTACGTACCAGAAGTGTCAGAAACATCCATTGAGTAGTTTGGGAAAAAAAGATAAATTAAAGAGCGTTTCCAAAAATTTAACGATTTTTCAATTTTTTTCTAAGTTTGAGGCCATTTTTGGACCACTTATATTATTTCAACGCTTTTCATTTTGGATTCACTATATAGACAACCGATAGGACTTTGAGTAAGAAAAGTTTAAGAAAAATCTGTGACGTCGTTTTCGAGAAAAGGGCGTCTCAGAATGTTAAAAAAATCGGAAAATACTAGATTTTTGGCATACAATAATTTATTTCCTTACCATCGAAATCGTATTATTTAGATACCATATGATGGTCCATTAATAGGGCTATCCAGCGACACTTTAGTTCTTTTGGTCCGCTATTACCTAAGGGAGAAATCAAGTTTTTCGCAAGTGCGACAATGTTTTTAACCTTTTTTTTTTTCATTTTTTGAATACTTCCGGTATGGTTATTATTGTCAGAATAGTTTTAATAGCCGGTTTGGTCACTAAAATGGTCACAGGGCTCTGTCATGATATATTACATTATCTGATCAGATAAAATGCCCCTGAGAAATCATATGTTCAAAAAATCCAAAAACGCAAAAAATTTAAAATATCTAAAATTAAATTTCAATACCTACATGCATATTATATATCGTTAGAATCGTAATTAGGTCACCTTTATGAATATACAACCTTTTTATGAAAATCTCTTAAAATAAAAAAATAGTAGAGCATTTTGCCAAATTTCACGATTTTTCGACTTTTTTTGATTTTCAGTCCGTTATTTCACCTATTCCAGATATTTCAAAGTCGTAATGGGATGTTTCGTACACAAGACTACCGCAAGGTCTCTCGATAGAGAAAGTTTCATAAAAATCTGTGGCGCAGTTTTCGAGATACAGGCATCCAAAAATGCTCCAAATCAGAAAATACTTGATTTTCAGCGTGCCATATTTTGCTGCCTGCTCATCGTATCCGTACGATAACACAGTCCTAGTGCAATCCAATGGTACCCTAATTTGTCTAATCCATTGATATTGGACGGAGAAATCGCGTTTTTCCCCAAAATACCCATTTTTTGCATTTTTTTCAAAATATCGGACATTATTTCGACCACTTCCGGTGTACAGATTATTGTTGAAATTGCTTTATTCCTTGCAATGGTCATTTGGCCTCATGCCTCAGAAGTTTCAGAAACGTCAATTCTGCCATAAAACGAAACCCGAGCTCACAAAATGGGTAGAAAATTCGAAAAAAATCGAAAAATAAAGGGCGATAACTCGGAATGAAACTTATATTTCTGAAATTGGTAGGGTGCCCCACGTGCCTACTGAAAAGTTGTACTAGACACGTTGAATATGCACGCTTTACTTGGTTCACTACTACTAATTTTCTGACAGTCTCGCACACTAGTTGAGTCTATAAATAGCAACAGCCCGTGGACATTCTAAACACACTGGTAACTATTACAGTCGTAAAAAATCTATTGTTGACGATTCTGAGTAGCAGTAATATTTATCGTTTTGGTTATTACGGCATCTTTAGAAATTACGTTCGTTTTATTTTTTAAATTGCTTTATCCTTCGCATAACCGTTAGAAGCGACATATTTTGGTTTAGTACAAATAATATCTATGAATAACTTGGGTTGTACAGAATCATGATACCAGCAGCAGTTTCGTTTTACTTTTACAAGGTTAGAAAAAACAATTGTTGAGTCAACACTGTGTGTTATTTATAAATTCGATTTCTTGTTCTAGCTTTCAGTCACGTTTCGTAAAAAGTAGTCTGGATTATCCCGGCCCGTCAATCAGACGGAGAATGGTCGGTAGGCTGGTGAAGTGAGACTAGTTTCAAAACAAGGGCACGTAACCTATTTTTTACTCGAAAGTGTCTGGATGTTATGGACGACGCTCCGAACCATTTTTCAGTGTATTATTTATGATGTTTAAATGGTCATAGCTTATTAAGTTTAACATGACCGTTTATTTAGTGACTAAAAATTTGTGAAATAGTTTTAAGACATGTTATATATATAAATATTGTGGTGTAATTGTTTAGCTATTTGGAGATATTTATATATGGTGGGGCACCCTAAAATTGGATGGTTTTCAGGTATCCAAAATTGTAGGTCAAATTTGAAAATATTGAAAAATAACAAAAATTGTCTCTCAAACAACATTTTTCATTTTTCGATCGCAAGAAGTCAGCGATGAAGTTTCGAAATATCGAAATTTTCAACTGCTATCGTCCGAGAAAAGACTCAGGGTTTCCGAAAATGTCATTTGTATGAAAATAGGTACAGAATTGACGAATCTACGTCCGTTTTTTAATTTTTTAACACAGCACAAAATTCGACCACTTCCGGTCTGCGCAGAAGTTTCAAAAATAGTTTATCAAGTAGCCAACACATGGTTTCCCAATAGAGAATTAGGTCCCAGATCGGTTTCTGTTACAGGCACTGAGAAATAGGCTCCGGCGAAAAAAAAAAAAAATAATAACTAGATCTGCTACTGTCCCATGCAGATATGAAAGCTTTCATATTCATCGTCACGTGTCATTGATTATATCAAGTATCCTAAATAAAAGGATAAGAAGAAAAAATTATTAAAATTGGTCAAAAACTCGCGAAGTTACAAGTCTAAATATAGTATGAAACATTGCACACAGGCATAACAATAATCTGAAAACTAAAGGGAAATAACTGAAACTTGTATTACTGTAATGAGACGGATGAGAAAATGAAATGAAAATGGCGGGAAAAAAAACGGGCATTCGAAAACACGCTAGTTAACTCAATGACAGGCGCGCGTGCTAACCATTCAGGCACCCAACCCCCCTTTGAAATCAGACACGTGCAATATGTCATATAGGAAGAATAAGAAGTCGCTCACAACAAAATGGTAAATTAATGAGTTTAGGTCAAAAGGTTGAGCTACTGTTTTAGAGTACTTAATAGTTTTAAAGAGACACGTTAAGGGTTGTTCATAGTTAAATGAAAGTTTAATTTTAAATAAGACCAATAAAATTAGGATTTAATAATGCCAGACTAATATTTCCAATATGTTTGGTTATAAGTAGGAAATCGTGACGACTTCTTAAGCATGTTTTAAACAAAGGATCATGTTTGTTTAAACAAGAATGGCACTCTGCAATAAAAAAACTGGCCAAAGCAAGATTTCTATGCAGAAATTAAATAATTGCTAGAACCAGAAAAATATTTATCCACTATAATAAATAAGCAACATAGAGAACATGAAATGAAATTGAATGGGGTTTAACGTCCGACTGTTCTGCTCCTAAAATGGGCTAATGAAGACGGGCATATGCCATAAAGTGTGCAATGAGGGAAATTTTACCCGGGCGGCCTACGAGGTTGGACAGGCGACCATACTCCTTGTCACGTACAACCAAGAAATCGAAACAACGCCAGTTGACTCAATGACAGACGTTATGATACAGAGCGCACGTGCTAACCATTCAGCCACGCAACCTCCCTAAAATCGGCAAATTGCTGACCTACAGCGAGAAACATTTCAACGGGGCCAAATTTTCTATTGTAACAGTTTAATTTGCACGGTACCTTTAGTTATCAACCGAATATTACAAAACTTTTAAAAATAAGCTCCCCCTGACCAGCTTAAGCGTTCGCAATAAACGTTTGCCCCTTAAAATCGGCAAATTGCTGACTTTAAAGTGAGAAACATTACAACCGGGCGAAATTTTCTGTTTTATCACTTTGACAGTACCTTTGATTATCAACCGATTATTACAAAACTTTAAAAATAAAAGAGAAAGAGAGAAATGCGGCCTAATGTCCATTCGACACAAACTAGGTCATTTCGGGACTAACATACTTCATGTCACGTCCAACCTGGAGATCGAAACGACGCCCGTTGACTCAATGACAGACGTTACGATACAGTGCGCACATGCTAACCATTCAGCCATTCAGCCTCCCTGAATTCAGAAAATTGCTGACTTATAGGAAGAAACATTTCAACCGGGCGACATTTTCTGTTTTAACAGTTTAATGTTCACGGTACTTTAATTACCAACCGATTATTACAAAACTGTTGAAAATAAGCTCCAACTGACCAGCTTAATCGTATGCAATAAATTTTTTCGCCTGATGGGACGAAAAACCAAGGTCCCATGTACACATTGGAGTGCACGTAAAATATCCCTAAGCAGTTCGAATTCGATACTGTTGAATAAGCTCTATACGATGACTAAATGTGTAGATTGTAGCCACCCACACTGCATGTTTCGCTTAACAATGAAAGGGTGCCGTTTTCAATATTCGATCCTTTTGTTCTTCTACTCCTGATATGTTGGACTGTTGATCGATGGTTTCATATAAAAGACTACCTACCAATAAGACTCTTTGTAGAAGAAGTTCCCAAAAAATATTCTGTTGACTTTACGAGAAAGACCTCTAAACATGCTCCAAATTGTAAAAATACTTTTTGCATTTTCAATCTCTTTTTTTCGGCTATCCCTGATATTTAGAAAAAATAATACAATGATTTCACACAACAGGCTAGCTATTAGACTCTATATTGACAAAAGTTTCACCGCCCTCCCTTCATTATAACCGAAGTTATCGTGCCCTAAAGAATCAACAAATTAGCATGCTTATCTCTGCTTAAAGTTTTGTAATAATCGGTTGGTAATCAAAGGTACTGTTAAAGTGATAAAACAGAAAATTTGGCCCGGTTGTAATGTTTCTCACTTTAAAGTCAGCAATTTGTAGATTTTAAGGGGCAAACATTTATTGCGAACGATTAAGCTGGTCAGTGGGAGCTTATTTTAAAAAGTTTTGTAATATTCGGTTGATAACTAAAGGTACCGTGCAAATTAAACTGTTAAAATAGAAAATTTGGCCCGGTTGAAATGTTTCTCGCTGTAGGTCAGCAATATTTAGACTTGTAACTTCGCGAGTTTTTGACCAATTTTAATAATTTTTTCTTCTTATCCTTTTATTTAGGATACTTGATACAATCAATGACACGTGACGATGAATATGAAAGCTTTCATATCTGCATGGGACAGTAGCAGATCTAGTTATTATTATTTTTTTTTTGTGTGTGTTTTCTGCAAATCGGATTTCTCAGAATCTATCCATAGGATCTTTCTGAAATTTTGACCTACCCCCCCAAAAATGGGGTGCGAACCTTGATTAAATGTATTTTCAAAAAGTTTTACGACTCCGAAATCACCGAATTTTACGAACGAATGCATTTGACCTACAATGCTGTAACTTTGTGACAGAACGGAGGGCCTGACAAGCACATCTGTCTAGTCCTTCGGATGGGACGAAAAACAAAGGTCCCAAGTACACATTGGAGTGCACGTAAAATATCCCTAAGCAGTTGGAATTCGATACTGTTGAATAAACTCTATACGATGACTAAATGTGTAGATTGTAGTCACCCACACTGCATGTTTCGCTTAACAATGAAAGGGTGCCGTTTTCAATGTTCGATCCTTTTGTTCTTCTACTCCTGATATGTTGGACTGTTGATCGATGGTTTCATATAAAAGACTACCAATAAGACTCTTTGTAGAAGAAGTTCCCAAAAAATAGTATGTTGACTTTACGAGAAAGACCTCTAAACATGCTCCAAATTTTCAATCTCTTTATTTCGGCTATCCCTGATATTTAAAAAAAATGATACAATGATTTCACACAACAGGCTAGCTATTAGACTCTCTATTGACAAAAGTTTCACCGCCCTCGCTTCATTATAACCGAAGTTATCGTGCCCTAAAGAATCAACAAATCAGCATGCTTATCTCTGCTTACCCTAAGCAGAAAATACTCATCTTTGAACTCAATCATAACATTGAACTAGTGAACGTCTACAACAAGTTTGAATATTCTAGCTTAATTAGAATGAGAGTTATTGTGCTCCAAAGTCTCGGCCCTTCAAATTGCTTCTATTTTTCATTTTCAATTCAAAATGGTGACTCCCGGTTGACCTAAATCAGAATTCTATTCGCGACATTTTTTAGGCCTTCCTTCAAGGATTCAGAAAATATAACTCCCGAGTCTGTAAGTAAAATAGCAAAAAAGCCTTATTGATTTTTCACGTTTAAAGATGGTGGCACTTCCGGTTCGATCGACAAACTCCATATTTTGTGTACGAATCAGTAATTCCTTGTCTAGTATCGAAAAAAAAAACTAGGTCATTCTGACCTATATTTCGACGATTTTTTTGAAAACTTTGATCCTTAATTTCACCAAGGGGAGATAAGTTAGAAAATTTCTAAAGTCATTTTTCAAGTCGCATCATTCAGGTCTACTTACATATTAAATTTCATGAAAATCGTACAACTACTAAAGAAGTTGTCGAGTTGGTGTAAACTTCCGGTTCGAAATCACAGCAACGAATTTTCGAAATTCGAAAATCCGAAATTGCAGATTTGAAGTAAATGTCTTAGGATACTCAAAGAAAAAAGAATTAGTAAAATAGATCAAATAGTCACAAAGTTACAGCATTGTAGGTCAAATGCATTCGTTCGTAAAATTCGGTGATTTCGGATTCGTAAAACGTTTTGAAAATACATTTAATCAAGGTTTGCACCCCATTTTTGGGGGGGTAGGTCAAAATTTCAGAAAGATCCTATGGATAGATTCTGAGAAATCCGATTTGCTGAAAACACACACAAAAAAAAAATAATAATAACTAGATCTGCTACTGTCCCATGCAGATATGAAAGCTTTCATATTCATCGTCACGTGTCATTGATTGTATCAAGTAACCTAAATAAAAGGATACGAAGAAAAAATTATTAAAATTGGTCAAAAACTCGCGAAGTTACAAGTCTAAATATAGTATGAAACATTGCACCCAGGCATAACAATAATCTGAAAACTAAAGGGAAATAACTGAAACTTGTATTACTGTAATGAGACGGATGAGAAAATGAAATGAAAATGGCGGGAAAAAAAAAATTAAAAATGGCAGGTTGGACAGGCGACCTTACTCCTTGTCACGTACAACCGGGCATTCGAAAACACGCTAGTTTACTCAATGACAGGCGCGCGTGCTTACCATTCAGCCACTCAACCCCCCTTTGAAATCAGACACGTGCAATATGTCATATAGGAAGAATAAGAAGTCGCTCACAACAAAATGGTAAATGGTAATGAGTTTAGGTCAAAAGGTTGAGCTACTGTTTTAGAGTACTTAATAGTTTTAAAGAGACACGTTAAGGGTTGTTCATAGTTAAATGAAAGTTTAATTTTAAATAAGACCAATAAAATTAGGATTTAATAATGCCAGACTAATATTTCCAATATGTTTGGTTATAAGTAGGAAATCGTGACGACTTCTTAAGCATGTTTTAAACAAAGGATCATGTTTGTTTAAACAAGAATGGCACTCTGCAATAAAAAAAACTGGCCAAAGCAAGATTTCTATGCAGAAATTAAATAATTGCTAGAACCAGAAAAATATTTATCCACTATAATAAATAAGCAACATAGAGAAAATGAAATGAAATTGAATGGGGTTTAACGTCCGACTGTTCTGCTCCTAAAATGGGCTAATGAAGACGGGCATATGCCATAATGTGTGCAATGAGGGAAATTTTACCCGGGCAGCGGCGGTTACGGCCTACGAGGTTGGACAGGCAACCATACTCCTTGTCACGTACAACCAAAAAATCGAAACAACGGCAGTTGACTCAATGACAGACGTTATGATACAGAGCGCACGTGCTAACCATTCAGCCACGCAACCTCCCTAAAATCGGCAAATTGCTGACCTACAGCGAGAAACATTTCAACCGGGCCAAATTTTCTATTGTAACAGTTTAATTTGCACGGTACCTTTAGTTATCAACCGAATATTACAAAACTTTTAAAAATAAGCTCCCCCCTGACCAGCTTAAGCGTTCGCAATAAACGTTTGCCACTTAAAATCGGGAAATTGCTGACTTTAAAGTGAGAAACATTACAACCGGGCGAAATTTTCTGTTTTATGACTTTTACAGTACCTTTGATTACCAACCGATTATTTTCTGTTTTATCACTTTTACAGTACCTTTGATTACCAACCGATTATTACAAAACTTTAAAAATAAAAGAGAAAGAGAGAAATGCGGCCTAATGTCCATTCGACACAAACTAGGTCATTTCGGGACTAACATATGTTTTTTAATTTTATTTAAAAACTCCCCCTGCGCTTACAGGTCTTTAGCCGTTGGGAGGAAACCGAAGAACACGGAGAAAACCCACAAGGTTGGACATCATACTTCATGTCACGTGCAACCTGGAGATCGAAACGACGCCCGTTGACTCAATGACAGACGTTACGATACAGTGCGCACATGCTAACCATTCAGCCATTCAGCCTCCCTGAATTCAGAAAATTGCTGACTTATAGCAAGAAACATTTCAACCGGGCGAAATTTTCTGTTTTAACAGTTTAATGTGCACGGTACTTTAATTACCAACCGATTATTACAAAACTTTTGAAAATAAGCTCCAACTGACCAGCTTAATCGTATGCAATAAACGTTTTCGCCTGAATTGAAAGTTCTGCACGGAGAAAGTTCATCTCGATTTCCCGGCGTGGTTCCCCTTGTCAGTGAGGCAGAACGGAGGGCCTGACAAGCACAGCTGTCTAGTCATTCGGATGGGACGAAAAACCAAGGTCCCGTGTACACATTGGAGTGCACGTAAAATATCCCTAAGCAGTTGGAATTCGATACTGTTGAATAAGCTCTATACGATGACTAAATGTGTAGATTGTAGTCACCCACACTGCATGTTTCGCTTAACAATGAAAGGGTGCCGTTTTCAATGTTCGATCCTTTTGTTCTTCTACTCCTGATATGTTGGACTGTTGATCGATGGTTTCATATAAAAGACTACCAATAAGACTCTTTGTACAAGAAGTTCCCAAAAAATATTATGTTGACTTTACGAGAAAGACCTCTAAACATGCTCCAAATTGTAAAAATACGACTTTTTGGGTTTTCAATCTCTTTTTTTCGGCTATCCCTGATATTTAGAAAAAATAATACAATGATTTCACACAACAGGCTAGCTATTAGACTCTCTATTGACAAAAGTTTCACCGCCCTCCCTTCATTATAACCGAAGTTATCGTGCCCTAAAGAATCAACAAATTAGCTTGTTTATCTCTGCTTACCCTAAGCAGAAAATGCTCATCTTTGAACTCAATCATAACATTGACCTAGTGAACGTCTACACCAAGTTTGAACATTCTAGCTTAATTAGAAGGAGAGTAATTGTGTTCCAAAGTCCCGACCCTTCAAATTGCTTCTATTTTTCATTTTCAATTCAAAATGGTGACCATCACGTGACCGAAATCAAAATTCTATTCGCGACATTTTTTAGGCCTTCCTACAAGGATTCAGAAAATATAACTCCCGAGTCTGTAAGTAAAATAGCAAAAAAGCCTTATTGATTTTTCACTTTTAAATATGGCGGCACTTCCGGTTCGATCGACAAACTCCATATTTTGTGTACAAATCAGTAATTACTTATCTAGTATCAAAAAAAAAAATCAGGTCATTCTGACCTATATTTCGATGATTTTTTTGAAAATTTTGATCCTTAATTTCGTCAAGGGGAGATAATTTAGAAAATTTCTAATTATATTTTTGAAGTCACATCGGTAGGATCTACTTAGATACTAAATTTCATGAAAATCGTACAACTATTAAAGAAGTTGTCAAATTGGTCTAATCTTCCGGTTCGAAATCACAGCGACGAATTTTCGAAATTCGAAAATGTGAAACTGCAGATGAAAATGGTTTTTTTAAAGGTATTCAAAGAAAAAAGAATTAGTAAAATCGGTCAAAAAATAACAAAGTTACGACTATGCATTGTCATTTTTTTCGTTCGTAAAATTCGGTGATTTCGGATTCGTAAAACGTTTCGAAAATATATTTAATCAAGGTTCGCACCCCATTTTTGGGGGGGTAGGTCAAAATTTCAGAAAGATCCTATGGATAGATTCTGAGAAATCCGATTTGCAGAAAACACACAAAAAAAAAATAATAATAATAATAACTTTAACAGAAACAATAAGCTTTCATATGTAATATGAAAGCTTAACTAGATCTGCTACTGTCCCATGCAGATATGAAAGCTTTCATATTCATCGTCACGTGTCATTGATTGTATCAAGTATCCTAAATAAAAGGATAAGAAGAAAAAATTATTAAAATTGGTCAAAAACTCGCGAAGTTACAAGTCTAAATATAGTATGAAACATTGCACCCAGGCATAACAATAATCTGAAAACTAAAGGGAAATAACTGAAACTTGTATTACTGTAATGAGACGGATGAGAAAATGAAATGAAAATGGCGGGAAAAAAATTAAAAATGGCAGGTTGGACAGGCGACCTTACTCCTTGTCACGTACAACCGGGCATTCGAAAACACGCTAGTTAACTCAATGACAGGCGCGCGTGCTAACCATTCAGCCACCCAACCCCCCTTTGAAATCAGACACGTGCAATATGTCATATAGGAAGAATAAGAAGTCGCTCACAACAAAATGGTAAATTAATGAGTTTAGGTCAAACGGTTGAGCTACTGTTTTAGAGTACTTAATAGTTTTAAAGAGACACATTAAGGGTTGTTCATAGTTAAATGAAAGTTTAATTTTAAATAAGACCAATAAAATTAGGATTTAATAATGCCAGACTAATATTTCCAATATGTTTGGTTATAAGTAGGAAATCGTGACGACTTCTTAAGCATGTTTTAAACAAAGGATCATGTTTGTTTAAACAAGAATGGCAATCTGCAATAAAAAAAAACTGGCCAAAGCAAGATTTCTATGCAGAAATTAAATAATTGCTAGAACCAGAAAAATATTTATCCACTATAATAAATAAGCAACATAGAGAAAATGAAATGAAATTGAATGGGGTTTAACGTCCGACTGTTCTGCTCCTAAAATGGGCTAATGAAGACGGGCATATGCCATAAAGTGTGCAATGAGGGAAATTTTACCCGGGCAGCGGCGGTTACGGCCTACGAGGTTGGACAGGCGACCATACTCCTTGTCACGTACAACCAAGAAATCGAAACAACGCCAGTTGACTCAATGACAGACGTTATGATACAGAGCGCACGTGCTAACCATTCAGCCACGCAACCTCCCTAAAATCGGCAAATTGTTGACCTACAGCGAGAAACATTTCAACCGGGCCAAATTTTCTATTGTAACAGTTTAATTTGCACGGTAACTTTAGTTATCAACCGAATATTACAAAACTTTTAAAAATAAGCTCCCCCTGACCAGCTTAAGCGTTCGCAATAAACGTTTGCCCCTTAAAATCGGCAAATTACTGACTTTAAAGTGAGAAACATTACAACCGGGCGAAATTTTCTGTTTTATCACTTTTACAGTACCTTTGATTACCAACCGATTATTACAAAACTTTAAAAATAAAAGAGAAAGAGAGAAATGCGGCCTAATGTCCATTCGACACAAACTAGGTCATTTCGGGACTAACATATGTTTTTTAATTTTATTTAAAAACTCCCCTTGCGCTTACAGGTCTTTAGCCGTTGGGAGGAAACCGAAGGACACGGAGAAAACCCACGAGGTTGGACATCATACTTCATGTCACGTGCAACCTGGAGATCGAAACGACGCCCGTTGACTCAATGACAGACGTTACGATACAGTGCGCACATGCTAACCATTCAGCCATTCAGCCTCCCTGAATTCAGAAAATTGCTGACTTATAGCAAGAAACATTTCAACCGGGCGAAATTTTCTGTTTTAACAGTTTAATGTGCACGGTACTTTAATTACCAACCGATTATTACAAAACTTTTGAAAATAAGCCCCAACTGACCAGCTTAATCGTATGCAATAAACGTTTTCGCCTGAATTGAAAGTTCTGCACTGAGAAAGTTCATCTCGATTTCCCGGCGTGGTTCCCCTTGTCAGTGAGGCAGAACGGAGGGCCTGACAAGCACAGCTCTCTAGTCATTCGGATGGGACGAAAAACCAAGGTCCCATGTACACATTGGAGTGCACGTAAAATATCCCTAAGCAGTTGGAATTCGATACTGTTGAATAAGCTCTATACGATGACTAAATGTGTAGATTGTAGTCACCCACACTGCATGTTTCGCTTAACAATGAAAGGGTGCCGTTTTCATTGTTCGATCCTTTTGTTCTTCTACTCCTGATATGTTGGACTGTTGATCGATGGTTTCATATAAAAGACTACCAAAAATATTATGTTGACTTTACGAGAAAGACCTCTAAACATGCTCCAAATTGTAAAAATACGACGTTTTAGATTTTCAATCTCTTTTTTTCGGCTATTCCTGATATTTAGAAAAAATAATACAATGATTTCACACAACAGGCTAGCTATTAGACTCTCTATTGACAAAAGTTTTACCGCCCTCCCTTCATTATAACCGAAGTTATCGTGCCCTAAAGAATCAACAAATTAGCATGCTTATCTCTGCTTACCCTAAGCAGAAAATGTTCCTCTTTAAACTCAATCATAACATTGACCTAGTGAACGTCTACACCAAGTTTGAACATTCTAGCTTAATTAGAAGGAGAGTAATTGTGTTCCAAAGTCCCGACCCTTCAAATTGCTTCTATTTTTCATTTTCAATTCAAAATGGTGACCATCACGTGACCGAAATCAAAATTCTATTCGCGACATTTTTTAGGCCTTCCTACAAGGATTTAGAAAATATAACTCCCGAGTCTGTAAGTAAAATAGCAAAAAAGCCTTATTGATTTTTCACTTTTAAATATGGCGGCACTTCCGGTTCGACCGACAAACTCCATATTGTGTGTACAAATCAGTAATTACTTATCTAGTATCTAAAAAAAAAATCAGGTCATTCTGACCTATATTTCGATGATTTTTTTGAAAATTTTGATCCTTAATTTCGTCAAGGGGAGATAATTTAGAAAATTTCTAATTATATTTTTGAAGTCACATTGGTAAGATCTACTTAGATACTAAATTTCATGAAAATCGTACAACTATTAAAGAAGTTGTCAAATTGGTGTAAACTTCCGGTTCGAAATCACAGCGACGAATTTTCGAAATTCGAAAATGTGAAACTGCAGATGAAAATGATTTTTTTAAAGGTATTCAAAGAAAAAAGAATTAGTAAAATCGGTCAAAAAATAACAAAGTTACGACTATGCATTGTCATTTTTTTTGTTCGTAAAATTCGGTGATTTCGGATTCGTAAAACGTTTCGAAAATATATTTAATCAAGGTTTGCACCCCATTTTTGGGGGGGGTGGGGGGTAGGTCAAAATTTCAGAAAGATCCTATGGATAGATTCTGAGAAATCCGATTTGCAGAAAACACACACAAAAAAAAAATAATAATAATAACTTTAACAGAAACAATAAGCTTTCATATGTAATATGAAAGCTTAATAATAATAATTTTAGTAATCACAATAGGCTTTCAGACGTACACTATGTACACTTATATAGCGCACGCACTCAATGTACACAGACATGTTTACTTTGCATACAAAGGAATTAATTTAAAGATACATTATGGAAGATTAGATAACGAGTTGGCAGTTCTCGCTATAATAGTTAAAATCTACATAAGGTAAAGGCATTTTGCTGAATATTTCAGTCAAATTGATCAACTATGAACCGAGAACTAAGCGGATAAAGGTTCCGCTTAGACTCGTTCATCATTACCCAAGTCGGCAAGACAAAAGTAATAGTCTCGATTATCCATTTAATTGTTAATCACGAAAGAAAGATTTGCAGCAAATCGGACTATAATCCAACAAATATCGCTGGCTAGCCTTGACATCGAGAGTTGATTATGGTCTGGATAAGTTAATAAATGTCTAATAGTGTTTATAACATTCCAGTCCTAAAGAGAGACCTACAATAAGCAGAGTTTGCTCTTGCATAATGTATGTTTAATTAATTCTGATAACAAGATGGGGTTTAAGTACTGATTTAAAATAAGAAAGAGTTTGGGATGACTTAATGGTTTTAGAAAGATTGTTGCACAGTTTAGGCGCATTCACTGAAAACGATCTGTATCCAACAGATTTTAATTTCCACCTTGACAACTGATGGAGGTATGTTCAGCCGGGGGTTACGCGAGGTGTTTACATAGGGCCAGAGAAGTATTTTTAAGCTAAGCCATTCACCCACTGATGCGTCAAAGACAGACTTTTGGTGATGATTCTTACATTTATTGGCAGCCAGTGGGATGATTTTAGAACGGGGCTAATATCCTATTCCTGAAGCAATGGCCCGAGAAATCCCTTGCCATTGCTAGATTGGCTTCTGATACAGGAACTTGTGAGGGAGTGTGTCTATTCTTCTCGTTCAATCAAATCTATCACTTGAGTACAGCAACTTGACAGCCCTTCGATTGGTCTTTCGTAAAACTTTAGACAGTGATGTAAGGTATTAAAAACGTTGAAAGTCTGTTCGTCCCATACAGTATTGTTTACATTATGTCAATGTTTATAGCCTCAGTTTGGCACGCAATTAGTTTTATTGCAATATTCTGCTATGCACTGGTATATTGGGCATAATACAATCGTGAGTCATGACGTGACGTTATGTAAACATATTTGGTCAAATTAGACGCGTTGTTTTAAAGGTAGAGCCTTTGTAACGCAGTTAGCGATTGGTAGTTAATGGGACTATTGACCAATCATAATATAGAACAAGAATTTTCATTCTTTCCAGCAGTGTGTAGTGGGATTAGCTTTGATCAAATGGAACACTGCGAGGAGTATGGGGTCATATGAGAGTATTTGGATGATCTGGTAACAAATCGAGCTGCTGTATGTTTTAATATTGGCACTATAGGTTTTTACTAACAAGATGTTACAGTAGTCAATTCTTGAGAATACCAAAGACCCTACAAGTGTAGCAGCTGCTTTCTGGCTAATCGAGTGTCTTCTATAGCGAATGTTCATGGACTGAAGACATCATTTTCGACAAATTCCACTAATGTGACTACCCATGCTTAAATTGGACTCTAAGAGGATACCCAAGTTCTTCACAGTGTTTGATGGTACAAGTATTGCATCCCGTACAACCAAATCATTTGATCTTGGATTTTTCAGATGTGTATTTGGACCAAACAAAATACATTCTGCTTTACTTAATTCAATTACATTTAATTTCAACATATTCCTTGTCATCTTACCTTTAATGTCAAGAGTACACAATTTTGATGTCGGAACAAGTAGGGGATAGAACAGTTTTTTGAAAGGGGTAATTAGCAATAAGCTGTGTTATCACCTGCATAAAAATGCCGTCTTAGAAACCATGATTATCGATTAGTTATCCTAAATTCTTAGTATACATTACAGAAAGGAGAAGTCCAAAGACTGATCCCCGTGGACGCCCGAATGATCTGCACCGGTCCTACACACGGTTACTGGAAGGCGGTTGCATTGGGTATTATCAGGCCTAATATTTCAGGCAATACATGATTTTATTGTACAAATGATGCCAGTAATAAAGTTATTTTCATCAAATTTGATATGAAAGAAGTCCGTGTCAGTCATTTTGTCAAAACCAAATATTACTTTGTTGTTAAAAACTTCACTTTTTAACAGAATTGTCCTCAGCCCCACAGTGGGTGAGATATAGAAACCTGAAATATATATATTTTGGCATATAACAAAATAAATTCCTCATAGCTTCAAGTGGTATCCGAACAATTTAATATTCATATATTTCGAAGTAGTAGACAAGATCATTTATAATAAATAATAAGTAGACATTTTATAGGAAATATTTGAATTTAAAATGGCGTAACTAAAAGGTTTGTAACCTCATATTTCATATGGGGTATACCCAATGACCAAATCTGCAAAGTTCGGTCAAAATCGCACCACACCGCGTGTGCCGTTATCTTATTTTTATATGGTTCTCTCTAGACTGGTGGCCAGTCTTCTCCACACACCAAAAATTGGCCAGTCCTCTCAAAAAAAAAAGGAAAAAAAAAGTAATCTCTAGAGACTGGGCAAATAGAGCTTCATTCTCATCTAGTAGGTCAATCTGCATTATGTAGGTCGTGTGACGTCGTGCACGTGATCACGACATATCTAACATCACGTGATTTTTCATGTATTGAAATAAAAATGGAGCAGGCTCAAACGTCAGCGACTTTCCCGAACCACACGGCGCGTACAAAAAAACGTCTTTCTTTTGTAAATAAGCAGTCATTGTTGACCTCTGATACTCCTTTGGATCCTTATAACCAATGTGACAGTATTTCGTTCTTTAATCAGGTTCTTGGATGACAACACTGGTATATACATCTAATAATAGTTTTATTCTTCTTCTTACATATTAGGTACAAACATCGTAATGTAAACGACCGTAGAACTATCTATATGGAGGGAGTCATGACTTAATTAGCCTGGCTTAGCACGAGTGTGCTAACTCCAGAAGCTCTCGTCTCGTCTCCGACTCCTAGACCTGACTATAGTACTCCTGAGGTACCTTAACTAGGCGCCCGCCTAGCATGGCCTCCTGGACCTGCCTGAAGATTCGTTTCTGTTCTGAGTTTATAAACGTATTCGAGACAAAGGAGCTCATTAGACACCTGTCTAATGTATCAAGCATCATATGAAAGTTTAACATTCAATATAGTTTATCAGACAAAGAAAGTTAGATAAGACATGCCAACAACAAGTTATAGTTACGCAATGACATAAGGAATACTACCAAGATCTCCAGCCGAGTGCTGATAGCAACAGGTTTATGTTACAATCACTTACACGTATTTTGATATGGCAGGACGCTTCTATGACACATGTCATTGTGTAATATACCTTTCCCTCTTTTTAGAAAAAAATATGAAATATTTTTTTAAAGCCTTTACAAATTTGAATATAACTGGGATCGATAATATCTACCCTAATCTTAAAAGATAAAAATAACAATAAGAATGAAAAGACATATAAATACAAACAACACTTGTAAAATGTCGTATACAAAAATGTCTATAAACAAAAAGAAAAGGTAAATGAAACACACACGAATTTAAAAGTTATATATACTTGTAAAATGTCATAATATCCAAAAATGTCTTTAAACAAAATGAAAAGGTCAATGAAAAACACACGAACTTAAAAGTTATATACACACAATCGGTCACACACGCGAGTCAATAAAAAAAATCAAACGAGATCCTGGAATCACTAACACAGACTACTCTCATTATTCATATAAATGGTGGAATCGCGAACACAAACTACTCTAATTATCTTCTTAGACCGATTATTTGGTGGAATCGCGAACACAAACTACTGTAATTATCTTCTTAGACCGCTACTGCACTGTGGTAGCCAACTGTAGGGGTGGGGTACATATGATGCCCCTTCCTCGTTCCAGTAATGTTGAGGGGTCAGAATTGTCCTTGCTCCGTTTAGTTCAACTATTGTTGTTGACCGGTAGTCTTTTCATTTTCCATACCGTCTGGCAAAACGGCGTGTTATGACATGTGCTATTAAGAGTATTAACTGCCACCCGTGCCGAAGTTTTATCATCTGCTTATCATATATATCATGGAGTGAACTTAATTAATAGTTAATCAAATTAGCAAGTGGGACAGACTTGACTTTAGATAACGATCTAACGATATTTACAGTATTATTTACATGGATACAATTGAAATTAGGGAGTCATATTGTTTTATCTCAAGAATAATGAATGATCTGAACACATTTAACCAATCTTAAATAAGATATTTTTGAAAGAACTAACGGTTTATCTCTATAATTTTTAAACACAACACAAAACAAGACAATACGTTCGCTCTTAAATCCGAGCACAACCCTCCTGGGGTTAAACCACTTCACATAAAGTTTCTCCCGTTACATATCGGGGCATTTCCCATTAAATATTTGGGGTATTACAATTAAAAATCTCTTCCGTAAATATCGGGCATTTCCCATTAAATATTTGGGCTAAAATATACGTATAGACAAAACAAAAAAAAACTTAGAGATAAACGCGTTAATACCTTTTGAATGTTAAAGTCCTAATTACGATATTGTTAACTCTAGTTAAACAATCACAAAACATTTTACTCCGCAATATAAACCTCTCAATACTAATTTTAAATGCCAAAATATGTGTTCAAAAACAAACAATGATAATTTATAATCTTTTTAAAAACAGCATGACCCATTTTAAAACAAATAATATATATACAATTTTGTTTCAGTAATTTTCCTACATATAGTTAAAGACTGTTCCACTACTAGCTTGAAAGACGATAAAATATATTAAATTTAGTAACTACACCATGATATTTAATGACGCGTGATCATATACTGCAGATTTCCCAGTTAAATTATAATACATAGCACTAATGTCATTTATGCACCTTCGCCATGGTAGGATTAGAAAAGACTTACCTGTGAATACTAAAATCTGTAGCCTGTGGTCGTCTGGTGGTATAAGACTTCAAGCGTTGCTCTGGTCTACGGCATCAATTAATATGTGACAGTATTTCGTTCTTTAATCAGGTTCTTGGATGACAACACTGGTATATACATCTAATAATAGTTTTATTCTTCTTCTTACATATTAGGTACAAACATCGTAATGTAAACGACCGTAGAACTATCTATATGGAGGGAGTCATGACTTAATTAGCCTGGCTTAGCACGAGTGTGCTAACTCCAGAAGCTCTCGTCTCGTCTCCGACTCCTAGACCTGACTATAGTACTCCTGAGGTACCTTAACTAGGCGCCCGCCTAGCATGGCCTCCTGGACCTGCCTGAAGATTCGTTTCTGTTCTGAGTTTATAAACGTATTCGAGACAAAGGAGCTCATTAGACACCTGTCTAATGTATCAAGCATCATATGAAGGTTTAACATTCAATATAGTTTATCAGACAAAGAAAGTTAGATAAGACATGCCAACAACAAGTTATAGTTACGCAATGACATAAGGAATACTACCAAGATCTCCAGCCGAGTGCTGATAGCAACAGGTTTATGTTACAATCACTTACACGTATTTTGATATGGCAGGACGCTTCTATGACATATGTCATTGTGTAATACCAAGAGCCGGTAAAACATTTGTAATCGCCTCGTCAATATCCGCTAATTCGGACATGATTCCACAATTACAACGGCGTGTGTGTGAAGCCGCGATAATCGAGACTTTATTTACAAATTCGTGTCACGTGACTCGGGGCTTGCTTGACAACTGTCAATCATTCCAAATAAGGAACAACGTAAAACAGGACAGGAACGCCCATTTTATTGTGAAGCTCGCAAATTGTCCAGTCTCTGGTGCTGGTTACAGGTTTACTCAATTTTTTTTTATACAAATGGAAACGACAGTGTTGGTTTACTAAAAGTTAATACTTTTATATAAATCGAAATGTAAAACAAATAGAAGAGACTGGACCAGTCTAGGTTCTCTCGTATGTTAACTATTGTTATGATATACTTTATTTTTATAATCTCTCTCTCTCTCCTCTCTCTCTCTCCTTCTTTCTCTCTCTCATGAATAATCATTTTGATCGAGAATCCTAGAAGGGGGTTTGAATTGACATTTTCTACTAGATGACATCGCGCCTGGTACGTTCGTGCATTTTTATGCGCGAACTCTTAGTTTTCCTATTACTGTCACGCGCACGGGCACTATTTCTTTTTCTTTTGCATGTACCAAAATCTGGGTACTTTTGAGGTATTAGCCTGAGAAGCATAACATTTGCCACTGTACCTGTGTATCGCTAATTATAAATCGAGTGTGTGAAGACAGTTTATATAGATCACGCAAAATTTTTTCAGTACAGAGTTTATTCCCGTTCTATTTGCCGCTAAGCAAACCAATGGGACTATTTTCTCAACAGCGTATGAAATTATCAATAAGCTATAATATCCTTACACCGAGAGAAATTATCTAGTCTCGGTGAAAAACCATGATCATCTGGTAAAAAATTACTTTTCTATTTTTTGGAACGAAAAACAGTGTTTTTAAAAACAAACGAACCTGCCGCACATGAGGAAGTCATTATACTAATAATAACAGACGAGAACTCTTTTTGGGCACAGGCTTTCTTACTGAGTAGTAAATCGTCCACAAACAATCATGCAGGAATTATATAGGAAGACTAGCGACGACTGTAGACAGTAAGTAGGTTATACACTATACTTTTGAGTCGAGATTACTCGCTTTGAGTCGAGATTACCAGCTTTCAGGTCACCGATAACCAATTATGTCAGAAATACCATACTGACATTCGTTTTTTTCAAGTTGTACGCGAACTAACAATCGGCGCCCTAACTGAAAATCGGCGCCCTAAAAAGAAAAAGAAATCAGCTGACAAAGGCCATATAGAGAAATTCAAAACAATTAAACATCTCATACAAAAGAAACAAAGACATGCCTACTGGAACTACATTGAAGATATTATCCTACCAAAAGAAACTGAAACATCAACTATAAGTGACAAAAACAACTCCAAAAAAAGATTTTGGGCCTTCATCAAACATAAAAAAGCTGACAACAGCAACATAACTGCTTTAAAAGAACATGGCAAACTTGAAACAGATCCAGTAAACAAAGCAAACATCTTGAACCGTCAATTTCATTCTGTCTTTACTGAAAGGAAAACCACCACAAGGGATGAGTTCACCAAACAAACCAAGATGCAGACAAATCGAAGAGACTTCACCACAGTCAACGACATAGACATAACTGTGAATGGTGTGAAAAAACTACTTGATGGCCTTAATCCTTATAAAGCCTCAGGACCAGACAATATTAAACCTCGTCTTTTGAAGGAGTTATCTGACGTCATCAGCCCAATACTGACTATTGTATTCAGGCTATCGTACAACACAGGCAAAGTTCCAGATGCATGGAAAACAGCATTAGTCACTCCAGCCTTCAAGAAAGGACAGAAGTACAAAGCAGAGAATTATAGACCAATATCTCTAACATGTGTCTGCTGCAAAATTTTCGAACACATTGTCACCAGTCATATAATGAAGCATGCAGAGAGAGTCAATATCCTTTTGCATTACAACATGGTTTCCGGAAAGGTCGCTCGTGTGAGACCCAATTAATAGAACTCACCGAAGATATAACCAAAAATATGGAAAACGGAAAACAAACAGACGTACTGATCATGGACTTTTCTAAAGCCTTTGATAAGGTCAGCCACAGTCTGCTCCTGCACAAACTAGATCACTATGGCATTAGAGGGAAAACCAACAGATGGATAGAATCATTTCTATCAGGAAGATCTCAATCAGTTGTAGTCGAAGGCCAGAAATCGAAGAGTGTTGAGGTAGAATCTGGGGTGCCTCAGGGCTCCGTATTAGGACCAAGCTTGTTCCTATTCTACATCAATGACATCCCCACTGGCATCGACTCAACAGTGCGCCTCTTTGCAGATGACACACTAGTCTACCTAACTATCTCATCAGCCAAAGATTGTTCAGTCTTGCAGGCTGACTTGACTAAACTACAAGAATGGGAGACACGTTGGAAGATGACTTTTCATCCAGACAAATGTAATGTCCTAACAATTACCAGAAAAAAGAAACCAATCGACCATGCATACTTACTCCACAACCAGGTCCTTCAACATGTGACTTCCGCTAAATATCTTGGAGTCACACTTAACTCTGAAATGGATTTCGGGCAGCACATCAACACAATAACCAATAAGGCAAGCTCGACAATAGGTTTTCTCAGAAGGAATCTAAATATTGGATCCATAAAAGTAAAAACCGAAGCATACCAAACCTATGTACGACCCACTGTTGAATATGCTAGCACCGTCTGGGATCCCCATGACAAAAATGATATAAGAAGACTTGAAATGGTACAAAGACGGTCTGCTCGCTTTGTAACAAATCGATACAGGAACAGGTCAAGTGTTGGAGAAATGCTTAAAACCTTGAACTGGAAGAGCCTTGAGGAAAGACGTAGAGAAGCGAGATTGGTCATGATGTATAAGATTGACAGGCAGCTGGTAGCCATTGACAATCAGAGACTAGTCCCTCCCCGTCGTCTCTCTAGAAACATGCACCCCAAGTCCTTTCAAACTATCTCGGCCTGCTCTGATTACAGGAAGTGGTCATTCTTTCCCAGAACAGTGCGAGATTGGAACAGCCTACCGCCAGATATAGCTACTGCTGGTTCTCTTGAGTCATTCAAAACTCAACTGGCCAAACCCTCTGTCTAAACTATTTATAACATCCTCGCGCACCCCCCCCCCCCATTGACAGTACCTTCAAAGTGTTGAAGTTGGTCAATTAAATGGAAGAAGAAGAAGAAGAACTGTCTTCGTCAGCTACTTTCAGTTTCACAATGGCGTACGACATTCGGTTTTTCAAGTTGTACGCGAACTAACAATCGACGCCCTAGCTGTTTCGTCAGCTATTTTCAGTTGCTGGCGTACGGCCAGTGCCGGTGGGAAAAGACAACATTAAAATCAGAAATAGTTTATTTATTATTGTCGGACTTACGGTATCAATCCTGTCTAACAAATCATAAAGCTGTGGTGTTACGGTAGCGGCATAGTATTTCACCGTAACACCACTCTAACCATTCATAATACATCTAACTATCACTCCCTACACATTTCCCCTCGACCTACTTTCCCAAACGTCAACAACACATCTCATACATCCAGTTCACTGATTAACGCTTGTACCACGTCTACTGGGTTTTGATGAATAGGCGGAAGAATAAACAGAGTAACGCGGGTAGGGTTATGATTGCTATTTTACTCATCTAAGGCAGTACGCTCATATCTTAGGAGACTGCAGGTTAGTTGTGTTTTTTTTAATTGAAGATAGACGTTAAAGGGACAATAACATTCTTGCTGGCTTGGTAGCTCCAGAAAATAAATAATACCCTTATTCTAAGTACTAGATGTTTAAATGTCCTACCTGTTGTGTAAATTGTCCATTACAACCTATTTTATTTGTCCAGAGAGTTCGAAAATATTTTAAAATCCAAGTCACAATTGAAAAGGTTTACGTTAGACTTTTCAAATCAATTGGTTGAATTTTTCCAATTTTTTAAATTAGGTATGTTAAGATGAAATTTATATCATCATTTAATTGGAATATTGTAAAATAATACGATTTGTTGACCAGAATGAAGATTGGGACATATTTTTCAGTTACAACAAGAGTGTTATTGGGGCTTTAAGGTTAGAAGTTCTGATTTATCTGTAAAAAGATGAGACTTAGATATCTATAAGCTGACTAATAGCCACTCCATAAACTAGTTTGCTGGTTAATCTGAAAATGATACTATATGCAAGGATATTGAGTCGATGAGTATTATATGACCTAGGTGGCCATAACTGAGTGTATTGTGAGCGGTACCTTTGTAAATATCTATGAATATTATTACATATATAGGGCAATTTAACTATTGTAAGTGGTGGTTATTGGGCCTCATTGTCAATATTATAGCATGTCTTCCTACGAGACCCGAATTGGGGGATAACCGTTATTTATAACAATATTTCGTCGCCTAGTTTGTTCTTGTTTCGTGTTATATAATCAGACTTAAAGATACATTATGGGAGAATTTGACAAGGAGTTAGCCATTCTTGCTATAAAAGTTCAAAAATAGATGTTGAAACAAGAATATATTGAAAATTTCAGTCAAATAACTTTATCCTGAACAAAGTTGTTACCACTATAATTTTTTACTAGAAATCATCGACACCCTTTTCCCACCATGGCCTATTGTTGATTGACAGGCGTTAACTCCACCTACATAGTCTCGATCATCAAGTAATGTTTAAACGGTATCTAGTGAAGCTTGTGTATAGCCTCGGTCATCACTGTCTTTTATGAATAATTTCCGGAAGTATGATGACGTCAACGTCACGGAGAAACCCCACCCACGACGCCATAGTGATTAAATCAGTCGACGAAATCCGGTTTTAATCCGAGCCCAATCCAAGCCATCCGTGGGTCTACAGTGTTCATTTCGGGCTTGTTTTTTAAATAAAGATCTAATTTATAATTTATATGACATCTGAGGCTCAAAGGAAGACCGACAAAAGTCAGTTTTTGCTCTCCCATAATGTATGTTTAATGTAAACTTTTTGGAAACAAAAATAATAGGCGTATCCTTTTAATTGACTAACCTCACATAGCCTTCAATTATTCGTCACTGTTATATTATTATAACGTTTTGGAGGAAATTTCCACTGATCTATATATATAACTGGATAGCTCATGACGCAATGTACAAATGGCGTAGCTGGCAGCCACTGTCCGGCATCTTGCTACACCCAGAAGCACTCGTAATCCTTTGTTTACAAGCTAATTAGAGGATAATATTAACAACAGAACATTATATTTTGTTTACAACATTGTTGGTGCTTTATATAAATTAAATTCACAAGGATACAACATTGATTTTTTTTTAAAGTGCACATTCTCATTATAATAAATTAATATATCGGCTGACACCATAAAAGCGCACCATACATTTGCCGTAAATCAGATTATAACATAGCGTTAAATTTATCAATTATTTCTATATACAATTGAAAATAATAAATTATAAATGAGTAAGACATGGGCTTTTATCAGACATTGTTTGGAAAAAATAAAATCATCTGACGAAAAAGAAAAAGTAAGATACCACTCCTTGTTTTTTAAAATTATATTTTTTATTTTGGATTTTAAAAATGTTTGGAAATTAGCCAGTTTCGGGCCGGGTGTATTTTCTTCATAGTTTACTGTAATTATGGATGGAAACTGTATATTGTTTATTGTTTAATAAAAGCATTTCACTGCACGGGCCTATATCCTATTTTCCTCTTTAAATAAAACTACTATTATTATAGGCCTATATCATAGTCCTTAAAAACACTACTTACATCATAGGCCCAGATCCCTTTTTCTCCTTTACTATTTACAATTCTGTGTTTCCAGTGTTAATTTCAAAGAAAATAGCACATATTGTTTTGTTGGGTTTTCTTAAAAAAAAATTATAGTATTACATTACGTAACTATATTTTACAAGCATGTATCCCATATTCTTCTATACAATTTAAAATTCTGTATTTCAATGTTAATTAAATACAAAACAGTCCAAATTTATTCTTTCCAAATACATAGGCCTTACACCATTTTCTTCTTTTACTTTTCTGTAATTTTACAGTTAATTTTAGAGGGAAGCAAACTCATGTATTGTCCAGTTTTTTGTATTTTGTTGGGTTTTTTTAAAAAAGGTTATTCACATATAGGCCTATTTGTGTCAGATTTCTAGTAATTTTAGAAAAGTTGAAAGATATAATATAGGCTTTTAATAAGTTATTTTTCTTTATTTGGCCTTTATATTAATAAACACCAGTCATGGCATAGGCCTATATCTGTTTTTCTTTAAAAATAAATTACTTCATTATAGGCCTATGTTATGTTTTTTAAATTACATATATTATAGGTCTATATCATTTTATTATTAACTACTAAGAGTTTTGACCTATATCCTATTTTTTAAAACAACTAACTACTTATATCACAGGCCTATATCACATTCTCTTCTTGACTATTTATAATAATGTTTTTTCTGTGGGGCTATATCCCAATAAATTATTCAGTATTTTCACTGTTTATTAGCTAAAAAATGGTCAAAATGTATTTTTCATCAATATACAGGCCTACATTATATACCATTTTCGTCTTTCCTTTTCTGCAATTTCACAGTTAATTTTAGAGAGAGGGGTGGGGTTGGGGTCGATTTGACGTTAGTTAGTTATTTCTTTGGTTTTTTGCAAAGAATAATCTGTAATTTTAAAGTCTTTATTTAAAAAACATTTAGAATTATAGGTCTATACTCTATGTGTATATGATATGTGGCTAGCTTTTTTTATTACTTCTTCTTTCACTGATGTTTCAACAAAAAAAAAACGGGAAAAAAATAAAAATGAGCGAATTTTAATCAAAATACATGCATGTAACAAGAAAGAATTTTTTTTTCTGTTCTGTATTCCATCGCTTAGGCAGGCCTTCATCCTGTTTTCTTCTTAAAAGACCTTACATATTTCATAGTCCTGCCTATATCACATGTTTTTCTCTACAATTCTGTATTTTAACTGTTTATTCACTGTCCAAATTTAATTTTTAACAAGGCTTGTATTATTATAGACTATTCTGTAATGTCACAGTTAATAGTGGGCGGTTAAGGAAGATTTTTTTGGTAGAATCGTGCACGTTCGGTTAAAAGCATGAAACTTGGCACATAGATGGCATGGACCCTACTGATTATTTTGGGATGTGGATCCACCTCAGCAGCGCCTCCTGGTAGTCGATAAGGCGATTTTTTTCAAAATGGCCGCCTATTTATTGACATACATTAATATCTTTAGAATGTAGAATCCTGATCTAGGTGTCTAAATGTATTGCTCTAAGGTCAACAAAGCCAGCGGACACAAAAGGATATAATCAATTACATCAAACACCACATTCAAAATGAATTAAAAGCATATTTTGTTTAAACTTAAAAATAAATAAATATTGGAAATAGCTTTCCAAGCACATTTCACTCTTTGGTATGGTTTAGAATAATGTAATTTGATGTGTTTTCAGTGTTATTGAACTTAAAATTAATCTAAATATATAGAGTTTCAAAAATCCAAAATGGCGGAAATTCGAAATGGCGGCCAGAAAATTACCTAAAATGGCTGATTTTTCGGATAATCATCATTTTTAAGTTTGATATGGCTAGTGATATGCGATTTAAAGAGTTTTCTGTGTCACTGAACTTAAATACATCCCCAAATGAAGAGTTTCCAAAATCCAAGATGGTTGTAAATCCAATATGACGACTAGAACTTCCCTTAAATGAACGATTTTTCAGATAATCGTCTTATTAGGGTTTTGTATGGCTTGTAATAATATCCTTTATTAGGTTTTCAAAGTCAATGAACTTGGAAATAACCTCAGAAATGAATTTTGAAAATGAATATTACATCATAAAGTCCCGTCTTTAACTGGATATTAGGCCAAACACAAGTTCAAGGTCACTTCTTAGTTGGCAATTACATGGACTTTAACACATTAAAGGTCAATTTACCTGACTTTATCACAGGTGTCACAGTAAGGTCGAGGAAAATTCATATTTATTTTCCATTTTTGAAGTTTGATATGACTTGACCTCTGAGGTAAAATGCATGGCGATGTTCTGGTTCACCGTGTCGATTTAGTTGGGATAGCCGGAGTTGTACCAATATTTGTCAACTTCCGTTACCCGGGGTGGAGGTGGGGATTTCATACCCCGGGGGATGTTTATGGTATAAGGTCGGACTTTAATACCGTGGATCGGCTAAAAATAAATTTCAGAAGTAGCCTGGATAGATGCGCCGTAAACTAGTTTGGGCCCTAATTGGGGCTAGCATCTTTTTTTTTCAAACTGGTTGCTCTTTGGGTGGCGCATATTTTATAAAGGGCGTTTGTAATAGGTATCTACGTGGCTATATAAGTGGGTTAGGCGTTGGCTCGCTACCCTGGGGGTCTGGTGTTTTATCCCTGCATTGGTGTAGATTTTCCGGTGTGCTTTCCCCTTGTCAATGATGCAGAATGGGAGAACCTGGCAACCAGGATGGGACCGTATGGCGTATATTAGACCTTTTAACACTTTCATCAAAAACCACACAGTTTTTCGCTGTTAACGTAGTTTCTAGTGCCAAATTATGGTTAAATATAAGATGTTGAAACCTGCAGTGCCTATCAATTTTAAACTGTCTCCTATATAGCTGTATATATAGGATAAGTAAGTTGAAATAATCTGATTGTGTAACACTACAACAGCTTCCCCCCCCCCCAGTATGAAATCGTATAATTTGAAAGCACATGAATTTTGAATTCCACAGAAAATTTGTATTATTGAACATAAATGCATTCTGTAAAAAGATGAGATAAATTCAATATAAATGAAACATGAAAATACTTAAAACAGTAATCATGATGCAATATTAGACTTTTTGACACTTTCATTAAAAAACACACAGTTTTTTCTGTTAACATAGCTTCAAGTGCCAACTTGTGGTCAAATCTAAGATGTTGAAACATGAAGTGCCTATGAATATCAAAATATCACCTATATAGGTGTATTTCCACCGGATAAGTTAGTGGAAAAAATCTGATTATGTAACACTGCAACAGTTTTTTTTTTCATCCCAACCCCCAGTATTGATACACTGCTGACCAATCATAGGTCACCCTGGATACACTGCTGACCAATCATAGGTCACCCTGTTCTGTCAAATGATTTACAATAGTGATGGTGCCTACAACTTTCCTGGCAAAGAGATATGAACAACCGTCAACACACAGGCCATTTATTGGCATTTATGTTATCTTCCAATATGAGAGGTCATGATAAACACAAGGGTGTCCTTTTCAAGCTCATAAATGAAATCATCACCAAAAAGCAAAGTTTACTGAGGTTCTCGGCTGGAACCCAAACTGATCACGATTTGCCTTCCACTTTCACCACCGGTGTCATAGAGATCAGGGATGGAATTGATAGGCATCATCATTCTACAAAAGCCAGTCCAGGAAGTCATCGGGTTTCAAGATGTAGACCTGAAATGTTAAATTTGGATGAGAATGAGCATTCTGGGGCGAATACTATCCAGGGAAATGGATCATTGACATCCAGAAAATGGTCAAAATGTGCAATTCTGTCATTCAGTTACATGCCAAGGGGACAGGAAAACCCTGTGCAATACCAAATTTCCAGCCCATTAGTGAGCAGAAGTGGGGATCAGGTTGGGTGTACTTCGTAAAGTGTATACCCATTTATCTCACCTGTTTTGCTTCTTCTTTTTTTTTTAAAGCTTGTGTTGAGGTCAATCAATCCACTCTATGAATGAAACATTAGCCTTGGCACCAGAAATGATAGAAAGCTGGGGATAAATATGCAAAAAAAAACCCGTGGGATGATAAGAAAGGAAAAAAAATGGTCTCAATTGGGAATAGAAATAAACCTCTTTGTTTCTTGCGCACATCCCGTCACTGGACCTACAACTAGAAACCAGTTCACAGACAGTAGTCAGTAAAAAAAATAAACTATGAGTGTCACATAAGTCTCAAAGGTAGACACCATCTTTAAAAGTTTGATCTAAATGTCAAGCCCAACTGCAGATTTGGTCAAATGTCACCCAGGTGTAAATTTTAGAGTGTACCTGTTAACATGTCATTGTGTGTAGGCCAAACATTTTAGGTCTAAATATTAAGGCCAACTGCAGACTTGGTTCACGGTCACATGTAAATTGGGGTGTGGGCGCATGATATTTGGACAAAATTATGGGTTAGGGCTAGGGCTAGGGCCAAGAGTGGGTTTTGGCTTGGGCCTAGGGCACATGCCTGTTGACGAGATTGTAGGTTAGGGTAAGGGCTTGGACTTGTGTTAGGGTTAGCGTCAGCTCTGTTTACATCTCGGGACCTTCAGGCCAAATTCGCAGTTGAATAGGCCTTAATATTGAGACTTAAAACCAGGTTTTGACACCATAGCGAACGAAATTTTAACATCTACACCTCAAATTCACCCTCGGGCAACAGATAACCCCAAGCATGACTATTTTGATATGAAATAGACACAAAACCTACTGCTGAGGAATAAAAAAAAACAGTGTTCTTACCATTTCTGACACTTTCTAATCAAAACTTCAGAAAATAAGTGGATGAGAAAATATCCATCCTCCATGCTTGTTGTCATATCAGGTCTCAGACTAGTAATTATTTGCCCATTGACTTCAATGTTAAATGCCTGTAACATCACATTCCGTTGGTTCCAATTTTTTTAGGCACAATAGGGACCACATTTGGCAATCTCCTCATCATACATTTGTAGGGGGTTGACCGTTTAGATTTTTTGCTACGGGGATTTGAAGTTGATTGGGGTAAAAATCTCACTTCCGACACAATGATTGCTCCTGGGATAGACATTTTACACCCCCTATCCCTCCGCTGTAATATCCTCAGTATTACCCAAAACTGCTATGAAATTGAAAATTTGATGCCTTTTCTCCGATTCTAGACCAAAAAGTCAACCCAAAAATGCAGGAAGAGGGGAGAAAAAAAACAAGGGAAAAATTGTCTATTTATAACTCGCACTACATTCGTCCATCAAGAAATAAGGGGAAATAATTACTAGTCTTAGTCCAGTGGTGTTTATGTTTTTTCCAGTAAAATCGTGCTTTGCGCCAAACTTGAAAGACAGAGTAATCAAAATGGTGGAATATATCAAGAATCGCACAACTGCGCATGTCGAACGAAAGTGGATATTAAACCAATCAGAAACGATGTACGGCAAAACAGCGAAAGTAGATACTTTGCTGAATTCGGTAAAATATCCACTGCGATTTAATATGTCGATAAGTACGCAGTCTATTTCGTTACTGAATGCTACAAACTGTACTATAACAGTGCTTTTTTATTGTCAAAAGAATAAAATTAATTTCTGTGTTCTTTGTATTATTTCGGTCATCTACGTCATCAGCGGTTGATATGAGCCGAATATATCGACCTGGGATGACGTCATCAGCGGTTGATATCATAGAAATATAAATAGACTAGAATAGGTCCGCCATGTTTGTGCATTGATTATTGACGTCGCGTGCGGTGAACTCAATGGATCCAGCTTCGTTTCACGTTACGCTTGAAAGAAAGAAAGGTCGAAAAACAACCCATTGCCATACATATTCACGGGTTTTGCAGTACCAGGTTGTAAAATTTAATATCTCCATTTTCTAATTTAATGGAATGACTCGCGAGGCAGTCTTTAATATACATATAGCCACGGTGAGGCAGTACATAACATAGCATAGGCTAGGCCTACATAGATTATAGATGCCAAATGCCATGTCAAAATGAACCTATTTTCATCTACAAATTAAAGACACTGGGTGGATTGATGGATGGGCTATGAATTGTGGTATTTTTTTTGTTTGAAATTATGGAATCTCGATAATCGACAAGCAATAATAATAAGGCCGCTAAGTCTCGCGACGATTTCTTTGGTAATCTACTCTAGGGGTGACATGCAGTATGCACCCAGCAATTGAGCAATGGCGAAAAATACGATGCCTTGAAAGGCATTGAATGTGAATCAATGACGAGTTCGAGGTACCAAGCTGTACCAATTACTTTTGTTTTACAAAAGAAAAATAACAGATATTTTAGTTTGTTTATCAAGGTATGTAAATAAATTATTTAAACATATCCTAATAAAATATTTCACATTTTCTCGAAATAGTAGGCTCTAACTAAGCTTTGGTTTCACAGTAGTTTTTTTTTTTTGCGGTAGGTAGCAGTCTAACCTAAGTTAGATTTGTTTACAAACAAACCCCATTACCTTTACATTATTCCTCCGCCTGTACATTTAGTGCTTCGAGAAATTTAAATTTTAATGTCTTGATTGTTATATAAAGCTAAAACAATTATTCCCACGGGTTATAATTCTAAGTACCGGTAAAATGCAAACTTGGAAAATAAATTATAGTAGAAGTAAAAATTGTAAAAAAACTCACGTATCGCGATCTCCCTTGAATTTTTCGACAAGTTACTAGTTACTACATGTATTGTATGTGTTTTATTTCAGCAGATTGATGAATTATAATATGATGGTGAGGAGTTTCAAGTTTTTAGCGCAGAGAGGATGGGCTAAAAATGGCCGTGTAACGTGGAAGGTGTTCTGATTCAAGTAGTACTACGACTACTAGTGTAGGTAATTTGTTAAATATAAATAACAAATATGGGCGAATATTAAAATATTTAATTTTACTTAGGCCTATATTCAGTATAATTTAGTCCCTGTTTGCATTTTATGGTTTTACTTGAAAGACCTATTTTCCGAAGATTTATAAAAATAAAATAATACTAGGCCCCATGAAGATTTTACATTTTGTGAAGATTTGTAAAGTTTAAATATTTGGCCGAATAATATAGGCCTACCATAAATAGTTTTAAAAAATGACCACCTCTCTCAAAAGTCTTGATAAGCAGGCTAAATATCCCCCTGCATTTTGTGAGGATTTGTAAAGTTAAAATAATATAGGCCCACTAGGCCTCATGCAATAGGCCTACCTATTTCTGAAAACCGTGAGCAGCTGTCAAAAACAAAAAAGCCACAATATGCAGACAGAATACTCACAGTATTTTATGAAGATTTGAAAACTAAATTTAAAAAAATACTTAGCCTTGTGATATAAAGGAAAAGGTGAGCATTTCACGATGTGCAGGCAGGATATCTCACAGCAGTTTGTGAAATTAAGACACTAGTCATCATGATATAGGCCAACCTATTTTTAAAAAAAAACCAGTGATAAACTATCAAAAAATATTAAATAAGGACACACGATATGTGGAGTATTTAAATTGTTTGGCAGCACATTTGTCTGATATTTATTACATTTTCCAGGGGTGAATGAAAAGGGAAAAACCATTGTGACAGGTTATACCATAATGTTAATTAAATAGAACTTGGTTTTCTGTTATAGGTAGATACAGTTCTATTTGTGTCAGAATTCTAACACAAGTTAGCCATACTTAGCAAAACCCACTTGACCACTTACCTTAGCAGTAATTACATTATGACACTGTTTTATACCTCTAACTAACATGATTTCTTTCCCTGTATTTATTTTACAGTGCTATCATGTAATTATCTAACATGATTGGGGAACCACTGTGGCTAAGTGAGTAAGATGCTGGCTTGCTAGCCGATAGGCCACAGGTTAGATCTTGTTGGCCAAGAAAGTTTGCCATTTTCTGTTGTGGTTAACCCTTGTCAGTGGTGCAGGACGGAGGGCCTGACAAGGATAGCTGTCTATTCGTTTGGATGGGACGGAAAACCGAGGTCCAGTGTAAGTATTGGCGTTTATGTAAAAGATTGATTTGGCAATTAGAATTTTATATTAGAGTAGGCTGTAGCAAAATTTACCTCATAGCACAATGTTTGGCGTAAGCTGGTATTCTTCACTAACAGGGATCACACGGTGGTTAAGACGCTGGGTCGCTAGCTTGGAGGTTGGGTGTTCGATCCCTGGATTGGCCGAGAATTTTGATTCAGATTTTCCGGCATGTTTCCCCATGTCAGTGATGCAGGATGGGGGGCCTGACAAGGACAGCTGTTTAATCGCCCGGATGGGACGATAAACCGAGGTCCTGTATACACATTGGCGTGTACGTAAAAGATCCCTTGACAGATGGAATTTGATATAAGAGTAGGCCGTAGCACGATTGTCCAGGCAAAATGTCCCTCATAGCACACCTTATTAGCCAAATTCGGATGTAAAACTATTTCATTTCGCTTACTAACAAGGAAATTTTGAGTTTGAATCCGGTGTTCATCGAGAAAATTTCCTGGCTTCATCTTTTGTCAGTGGTGCAGGACGGCGCATCCAGAAAGGAACAATGTCTAGTCATTCTGATGGGATGAAATATCAAGGGTCTGTTGGCATGCAGGTAAATGAACCAATGACATTTGGCATTCGAAATAAGGGTAGGCTGTGGAGCTGCTGTTCAGTTAAATATTCTTAATTTTATTTCATTTCAATTTTTCTACATTTCAGATAGCATTGTAAATATTATGGAAGCTGCAAGCATACCGATGTTTGACAAGAAGCATATTTTCAAATAGAGAGTGAATTAGATATTAAGACAAAGTTTGGATTGGCACCAAGGTCATCTCTCATAGACTACCCAGAACATTTGTTGGTCTGCGAATCAGAACGAAATAATTAATTTTGTTTTTTAATGGAAATAATAAATCTGAAATATGAATAGTTGTGGTTTATAAAGCTTATATGTGTATTTACATTGCAATATAATAGAGGCCCACAAAATCTAAAGACTGTACTATGCTGATTTATCCCTATACATTATAGGCAAGGAGTAGGGTCAGCTGTCCAACCTCGTATGTTTCGCCAGGTACTCCGGTTTACCCCCGCTGCTAAAGACCCCTACAAGAGAGCAATTAATTGAAATAAAATTAAACCATATGTTAGTCCCAAAATGAACTAGTTTGTGTCAAGTGGACATTAAACCCCATTTCTCTCTCTCCCCTATACATTATAGTTAAAACTGTGAAGTTTTTGTGACCTTGAAAATTTGTTCAAGAAATATAACATAGTTGCATTCACACATTGCAAGAAATGTTTCACACATTTGGTAATTTACATGATCAAAGAGAAACTTTACCAGATACATGGCAAAAGTAAAGTATGACATTTTCATTCGCTGTGTACATGTTAAGTTTTCATTGCCAATTGTTGGATAAATTTAACTTATCAATGCATTTATGTAGCCCAGTATGGTAGTAATATCATACATTTGTTAGTGTATGTTTAAAATCAAAAGGCACATAAAGCTACATACATGTACACATAAATTCAATAGAGTTTCATTGTAAAATGTTCGATTTACATGTACGCACATGCAAGTCTTGCATACATTTAAAGGCAAAAGGAAATGCTATTTCAACAAGCCAACAGTGAGGCTGATGTCCCCCGCCGAAATCCCAAAATAAATAGACTACACACAATTAATCGCACATTTTTTTTTTCAAACGTATCGAGTTATCGTGTCCCAAAGCATCAACCAATCAAATTGCTTATCTCTGTTTACCCAAAGCGGAAAATGCTCATCTTCGAACTCCATCAAGGCATTGACCTAATAAACACATACACCAAGTTTGAACATTCTAGCTCAATTAGGAAGAGAGTTATTGTGTCCCAAAAAGTGTGACGGACAGACAGACAGACAGACAGACAGACGGACGAACCCATTTTAATAGTCCCCCAACTTTCTTCGAAAGGCGGGGGACAATTAAAGGAAAATTCTGATCGACAAATTAAAGAAATACCCCACCTATAACTTGTCGGGGAATTTCAGCTCAATATATTTTGCCATTTGAAAGGGGCTACACTGAAAAAAAACTTGTGTTGTTTTCAACACAAGTTGGGTGTTACTATTTAACAACACAAACTTGTGTTGAAACAACACAAACTTGTGTTAAATGTTGAAACAACACAAGACTTGTGTTAAAATTTAGCAAACAACACAAACTTGTGTTGAAACTTGTGTGAAAAGCTACACAATACTTGTGGTGAAATTTCTGAAACTTGTGTTGAAATTTCTGAAACTTGTGTTGAAATTTCTGAAACTTGTGTTGAAATTTTTGAAACTTGTGTGGTTCAATACAAACTTATGTATAACCACCAACCAAAATCTTGTGTTGTATTTTCACTCAATTTGTATCCATTATAGCAAGCTTTCCCTTGCAGTACCCCACCCCCTTTACTCTGTTTAACCTGTAATGTTTGAATAATGAGGTAAAAATAATATTTTTTTTGTTAAATTATTATTTATTCAAACATGATGAGAAAAAAGTAAATATACATTTGAATGTTAACAGGAAAACAGAAAAAATAATTATTATACTAACAAAATTGTGTTATATAATGCCCCCCCCCCCCTTTCCCCATGCCAAAATATAAAAAAGTTATTTTGTTTACACTTAAACAAGAACTGAGAAAATATAAAGATATATACACAGTATTTCTACCCCATACCCCCAAAATATATAATTCAAAAATGTCTAAATTTAATAACATCCAAACCAAGCACTAATAAGATTAATTATGCACTAATATTTTATGACATTTTTACATAAATGGAGCAAAGCATCAAGATTACATAATTTAAAAGAAAGTTGCAAATAAATGTATTAAATAATATGTACATAAGCAAGGGAGGGGAGGCATAATAGTTCAATGAGTATAAGACGTTGGCCGAGAATTTTCAGCTAGATTTTAGGTCATAGGTCCATCATGTCAGTAGTGTAGGACATGGCAAGGTATAATTGGGCACAAGCCCGGAATCGACCCCCCCCTCCCCATTGTGTTCACTTTAAGGACCCTAGACAATTGAATTATTTGACTCAATGACAAGACCTTCTGATCCAATGTGGGTGTGTTTACCATTTGCGCCCTCTCTCGGGTTCCCTTGACAGTTGGAGTATTTGATATAAGAGTAGGTTAGTTGTAGGACAGGATCACCCTAATAACACAGAAAAGTAGAACGGGAAAGTCACCTTAATGCAGGTCAAGGCTGTTTGTAATTCTAGGTATATTTGATCTACATTTGGTTTCTAAATATTGCCTATTAAATACTTTATGATTTCCGACCATATTTCTAAGTGAGTTATATGTCACTTTATTGTCTATATGATACATAAATTTGTAAATAGAATTAAAATCTGATTGTGTTTGGGAGAATATTTAACATTAAAAACAAAAATAACTAGACTTGCTTGCAAGGCTGAAGGCTTTCACCTTACCCAAGGCAGCACAAAATGCCCACCACCCACCCCTTAAACACACACACACACACACACACACTTAAACAACCCAGATATTGACACTTTCTCTGCATGCGCATTACGATAGAAGGAAAGTGAAAAATATAGTTGAACAATTTACAAATTATGAACTTGGATCGGTAGAATCCTACAGACGCCAGAAATCTAAATACGCAATCAAAAACTCAAAAATTGTAAAAAAAATTTTTTTTACAATTTCAGTACATTTTCAAATTTTTAGGAAAAAAGGAGAACGGCGTGGTATTGCAATTCGACCTTTATCGCATCCGCAATATCACCGGCTCTACAAAAATATAGCTTTTTAGAAAATCGGTTGGGAATTGACATTATTAGGACCTATTTTCGTTTATGCACGTTAAAGATTTACTTCACTTCAGGTCTGTTCAG
Organism: Patella depressa; assembly: GCA_948474765.1. NCBI lineage: Eukaryota > Metazoa > Mollusca > Gastropoda > Patellidae > Patella > Patella depressa. The sequence goes on from OX419720.1 coordinate 6,073,960, forward strand.
AACTTTCGCAATACTTCTAAGTACTTACTGCTTAAAACATAGGAAAAATCATTATTCAGAACTCTATCTGCTTTAGTTTCAGAGATCTACAAGAGAATGAAAAAAAAACAGTTTTTCGAATGGGACAAAAAAAAAGATCGTGTCAGATCATAACCAAAACCAAGAATCATACCTTTCAACATCAATTTTTCAACATTTGTCCAGAGGGGTGCCTTCCTTATAAATAGTTTCGGTAAATAGCGTCATTTTCTCTGGTATCATATGATGGCGTCATGTAGACAAAAAACCTGGGATAATAATTTCAGGAGTAACTGTTATTGACTAAAATGAATTATTTTCACTCTAGAAGCAGCATTACCAGACATTGGTTACCAGTAAAACACCTTTAGTTCAAATATTGCCTCTTTCAAAAAAAGCTCTCTATATAATGCTTTATACGTAGGCAAAACGTTGCGATTATTACCAACTCGGCCTTTGTCAATTTCACACCAATGTGTACACGGGACTTTGGAATCACGTCCATATCAACTACTAAAAAATATGCAACTGGTTCAAAAATTGATTTAATATTCGATGAAATATCAACAATTATCTGATTTCGTACACGTTAAAGATTTGACGTCACTACATGTAACATATAAAAATTTAATATTTATTACAGATAGAGTCCATGCTCAAACTGGTTATCTCAACTGAGAACGACATGGTTATCTCAATTCGACCTTTATCCCATCCGCAATATCCCCGGCTGTACAAAAATATAATTTTTTCGAAAATCGGTTGGGAATTGACATAATTAGAACTGATTTTCATTCGTGCACGTTAAAGATTTACATCACTTCCGGTCTGGTTCACAACTTTCGCAATAGTTGTAAGTACTAAATGTTTAAAACATGGGAAAAATCAATATTCAAAACTCTCCTTGTTTTAGTTTCAGAGATCTACACGAGAATAAAAAAAACCCCAAGTTTTCCGATTGGGACAAAAGAGTATCGTAAGTGTCAAACAATAACCAAAACCCAGAATCATACATTCAACATTAATTTTTCAGCATTTATATAGTGGAGTGCCTTCCTTATAAATAGCTTCAACAGAGAGGTTTATTTTCACTGGTATCAAATGATGACGTCATGGAGACAAAAATCCTGCGATATTAATTTCAGGGGTAACTATTATTTACGAAAACGAATTATTTTCACTCTAGAAGCACCAGTAACAGATATTGGTTACTATTAAAACACCCTTAGTTCAAATATTGCCACTTTTAAAAAAAGCTCTCTATATATGCTTTATACGTATGCAAAACGTTCCAATTATGACCAATTCGGACTTTTGTCGATGTCACACCAATGTGTACACGGGACTTCGGAATCGCGTTTTCATGTCAGCTACTCAAATATGTAACTGGTTCAAAAAATGATTTTATATTCAATGAAATATCGCCAATTTTCGGATTTCGTGCACGTTAAAGATTTGACGTCACCAACATATAAAATTTGATATTTATTAGAAACAGAGTCCATGCTTTAACTGCATTAAACTTTCTACGACCGGTACAATATTCGTACTTCTGCACGATACTACTGCAAGATACAACTGCAACCTCTTAAAAATTGGATTTGCTTATAAACAGCGCGAGCCGTCGATTTGTGTCGAGATGATTACGGCTATGAGGTAATTTTGGCCAAGGAGAAACAATATTAATTCAAAGACTAATTATCACAAACATAAATCAAATATTTCTGCTACAGAGTCACTATACCCTTATTTTGAATAGAAGTAAAGACTCAAAGTTGAAATACGTTTTGCCCAAATATCGTCACTTTGAGAGAAAGGGGGACTTTTGAATATGCTCTAAACGTTGCTAATACGTACAGATTGTATCAACTCTTACTGCATGTTTCGCTTAACAATGAAAGGTGACGTTTTCAATTTTCGATCCCTTTGTTCTCATACTCCTGATATTTCTAACTGTTGCGCAATGGTTTCATACCTAAGACTACCGATAAAACTCTCTGTAGAAGAAGTTCAAAAAAAGAAATTACGTTGACTTTTCGAGAAAAAGACGTCTAAAAATGCTCCAAATGGTAAAAATATGACGTTTTGGATTTTCAATCTCGTTTTTCGACTACTCATGACATTTAGAGAAATTGTACAATGGTTTCACACAATACACCACCTATAAGATTCTCGAATGAGAAAGTTTAAAAAAAATCGTAGGCGGCGTTTCCGAGAAATTCGCGTCTTAAGTTGATCGAAATAGCAAAATACCTTACTTTTCAAACTCAGATAACTTTTTTATTTTTTGATAGAAACTTGTCGCTATAGTACCATCTTGTAGATAATTCACGTGGCTATCAAACGATATAATACTTTAACTAGTCTGTAATCAACCAAATGATACATCGCATTTTGCGCATCGGTACCCATTTTTCAGAATTTTGTCAAACTTTGGATACTTTTCTTGACCACTTCCGGTGATTAGAGGATTTTTATTTATAGTTCATGGACTGGTTTGGACCTTCGACTTCATATTCCATAAGTTTCAGAAAAATCGTAGGCGCCGTTTTAAAAAAATAAGAACTCTACGATTTGACCAAAATGCGAAAAAAAGTGAAAAATCAAAGTTAACATTTCAGAATAAAACTAATATTGTTGGAATCGGATTGATGTCAGCTATCAAAAAATATAACTCATAATTCAAAATTCCAAAAAATAAAAATTTGGGAAATTTTTGAAAATTTTCCAATTTTCACCAAAAAAATGAAAGCGACAAAGTTTCTAAATTTGACGTTTGTGAACTGCTATCTTCTTAGAAATGTCTCAAGCTATCCAAAAATGTTAATAACAGAGAAATCGGTTGACAATTACCAAAATTACGGCCGATTTTCAATTTTCGTGCACGTTAAAGATTTAACGCATTTCCGCTATGCGCACGAATTTCGTTTTACATTTAAGCACTAACTACTACCCAGTTTCCCAAGAGAAAATCAAACTTCAGACCTCTATCTCTTATAGTTGCTGAGAAATAGGCAAAATGGAAGAAAAAAAAGAATAATAACTAGATCTGCTACTGTCCCATGCAGATATGAAAGCTTTCATATTCATCGTCACGTGTCATTGATTGTAGCAAGTATCCTAAATAAAAGGATAAGAAGAAAAAATTATCAAAATTGGTCAAAAACTCTCGAAGTTACAAGTCTAAATATAGTATGAAACATTGCACCCAGGCATAACAATAATCTGAAAACTAAAGGGAAATAACTGAAACTTGTATTACTGTAATGAGACGGATGAGAAAATGAAATGAAAATGGCGGGAAAAACAAATTAAAAATGGCAGGTTGGACAGGCGACCTTACTCCTTGTCACGTACAACCGGGCATTTGAAAACACGCTAGTTAACTCAATGACAGGCGCGCGTGCTAACCATTCAGCTACCCAACCCCCCTTTGAAATCAGACACGTGCAATATGTCATATAGGAAGAATAAGAAGTCGCTCACAAGAAAATGGTAAATTAATGAGTTTAGGTCAAAAGGTTGAGCTACTGTTTTAGAGTATTTAATAGTTTTAAAGAGACACGTTAAGGGTTGTTCATAGTTAAATGAAAGTTTAATTTTAAATAAGACCAATAAAATTAGGATTTAATAATGCCAGACTAATATTTCCAATATGTTTGGTTATAAGTAGGAAATCGTGACGACTTCTTAAGCATGTTTTAAACAAAGGATCGTAGACTGAATTATACAAGAATGGCACTCTGCAATAAAAAAAACTGGACAAAGCAAGATTTCTATGCAGAAATTAAATAATTGCTAGAACCAGAAAAATATTTATCCACTATAATAAATAAGCAACATAGAGAAAATGAAATGAAATTGAATGGGGTTTAACGTCCTACTGTTCTGCTCCTAAAATGGGCTAATGAAGACGGGCATATGCCATAAAGTGTGCAATGAGGGAAATTTTACCCGGGCAGCGGCGTTACGGCCTACGAATTTGGACAGGCGAACATACTCCTTGTCACGTACAACCAAGAAATCGAAACAACGCCAGTTGACTCAAAGACAGACGTTATTCAGCCACGCAACCTCCCTAAAATCGGCAAATTGCTGACCTGCAGCGAGAAACAGTTCAACCGGGCCAAATTTTCTATTTTAACAGTTTAATTTGCACGGTACCTATAGTTATCAACCGAATATTACAAAACTTTTAAAAATAAACTCCCCTTGACCAGCTTAATCGTTCGCAATAAACGTTTGCCCCTTAAAATCGGCAAATTGCTGACTTTAAAGTGAGAAACATTACAACCGGGCGAAATTTTCTGTTTTATCACTTTTACAGTACCTTTGATTACCAACCGTTTATTACAAAACTTTAAAAATAAAAGAGAAAGAGAGAAATGCGGCCTAATGCCCATTAGACACAAACTAGGTCATTTCGTGACTAACCTAACATATGTTTTTAAATTTTATTTAAAAACTCCCCTTGCGCTTACTGGTCTTTAGCCGTTGGGAGGAAACCGAAGGACACGGAGAAAACCCACGAGGTTGGACATCATACTCCATGTCACGTGCAACCTGGAGATCGAAATGACGCCCGTTGACTCAATGACAGAAGTTACGATACAGCGCGCACATGCTAACCATTCAGCCATTCAGCCTCCCTGAATTCGGAAAATTGCTGACTTATAGCAAGAAACATTTCAACCGGGCGAAATTTTCTGTTTTAACAGTTTAATGTGCACGGTACTTTAATTACCAACCGATTATTACTAAACTTTTGAAAATATGCTCCAACTGACCAGCTTAACCGTATGCAATAAACGTTTGGCCTGAATTGAAAGTTCTGCACGGAAAAAGTTCATCTTGATTTCCCGGCGTGGTTCCCCGTTGTCAGTGAGGCAGAACGGAGGGACTGACAAGCACAGCTGTCTAGTCGTTCGGATGGGACGAAAAAAAATATCCCTAAGCAGTTGGAATTCGATACTGTTGAATAAGCTGTATACGATGACTAAATGTGTAGATTGTAGTCACCCACACTGCATGTTTCGCTTAACAATGAAAGGATGCCGTTTTCAATGTTCGATCCTTTTGTTCTTCTACTCCTGATATGTTGGATTGTTGATCGATGGTTTTATATAAAAGACTACCAATAAGACTCTTTGTAGAAGAAGTTCCCCAAATATATTAAGTTGACTTTACGAGAAAGACCTCTAAACATGCTCCAAATTGTAAAAATACGACTTTTTGGATTTTCAATCTCTTTTTTTCGCCTATCCCTGATATTTAAAATAAATGATACAATGATTTTACACAACAGGCTAGCTATTGGACTCTCTATTGACAAAAGTTTCACAGCCCTCCCTTCATTATAACCGAAGTTATCGTGCCCTAAAGAATCAACATATCAGCATGCCTATCTCTGCTTACCCTAAGCAGAAAATGCTCATCTTTGAACTCAATCATGACATTGACCTAGTGAACGTCTACACCAAGTTTGAACATTCTAGCTCAATTAGAAGGAGAGTTATTGTGTTTCAAAGTCTCGGCCCTTCAAATTGCTACTACTTTTCATTTGCAATTCAAAATGGTGACCATCACGTGACCGAAATCAAAATTCTGCTCCCTACGATTTTTGGGACATCCTTCAAGGATTCAGAAAATATAACTCCCGTGTCTGTAAGTAAAATAACAAAAAAGCCGTAGGGATTTTTCATGTTTCAAGATGGTGGCACTTCCGGTTCGATCGACAAACTCCATATTTCGTGTAGGAATCAGTAATTACTTGTCGAGTATCGAAATTTTTTTTTAGGTCATTCTGATCTATATTTCGACGATTTTTTTGAAAACTTTGATCCTTAATTTCACCAAGGGGAGATACTTTAGAAAATTTCTAATTATATTTTTGAAGTCACATCGGTAAGATCTACTTGTATACTAAATTTCATGAAAATCGTACAACTATTAAAGAAGTTGTCAAATTGGTCTAAACTTCCGGTTCGAAATCACAGCGACGAATTTTCGAAATTCGAAAATGTGAAACTGCAGATGAAAACGATTTTTTTCAAGGTATTCAAAGAAAAAAGAATTAGTAAAATCGGTCAAAAAATAACAAAGTTACGACTATGCATTGTCAGTTTTTTCGTTCGTAAAATTCGGTGATTTCAGATTCGTAAAACGTTTTGAAAATATATTTAAACAACGTTCGCACCCCATTTTTGGGGGGGGGGGGGTAGGTCAAAGTTTCAGAAAGATCCCATGGTTAGATTCTGAGAAATCCGATTTGCAGAAAATACACACAAAAAAAAAATAATAACTAGATCTGCTACTGTCCCATGCAGATATGAAAGCTTTCATATTCATCGTCACGTGTCATCGATTATATCAAGTATCTCAAATGAAAGGATAAGAATAACAAACTATCAAAATTGGTCAAAAACTCGCGAAGTTACAAGTCTAAATATAGTATGAAACATTGCATAATCTGAAAACTAAAGGGAAATAACTGATACTTGTGTTGCTGTAATCGGGATGACTTCCCACTTCAAAACTTTCAGAAAATTGAAATGAAAATGGTAAGAAAACATCGAAAAATTACATGAGATAACTTTGAACAAAACTAAAAAAAATTGAATCAGGTTGATCCCAATTGTTTGAATATTTACGTTAAATATGTAAATTTGGAAAATTATAAAGACATAATTATCAAAATCGGTCAAAACTCACAAAGTTACAAATTTAAATGTAGTGAGAAACATTGCACCCGGGCAAAAAAATAATCTTTAAACTAAAGGGAAATAACCTAAACTAGTATAGCTGTAATCGGGCTTCCAAAATTAGAGATATGTTATATAATTATGGTTTCCAATATGTTTGGTTATAAGTAGGAAATCGTGACAACTTCTTAAGCATGTTTTAAACAAAGGGTCATAGACTGCAATATACAAGAATGGCACTTTGCAATAAAAAAAAAAACTGGTCAAAGCAAGATTTCTATGCAGAAATGAAATAATTAATAGAACCAGAAAAACATTTATCCACTATAATAAATAAGCAACATAGAGAAAATGAAATCAAATTGAATGGGGTTTAACGTCCTACTCCTAAAATGGGCTAATGAAGACGGGCATACGCCATAAAGTGTGCAATGAGGGAAATTTTACCCGGGCAGCGGCGTTACGGCCTACGAGGTTGGACAGGCGACCATACTCCTTGTCACGTACAAACAAGAAATCGAAACAACGCCAGTTGACTCAATGACAGACGTTATGATACACAGCGCACGTGCTAACCATTCAGTCACGCAACCTCCCTAAAATCGGCAAATTGCTGACCTACAGCACGGGCGAAATCTTCTATTTTATTAGTTTAATTTGCACGGTACCTTTAGTTATCAACCGAATATTACAAAACTTTTAAAAATAAGCTCCCCCTGACCAGCTAAATCGTTCGCAATAAACGTTTTCCCCTTAAAATCGGCAAATTGCTGACTTTAAAGTGAGAAACATTATAACCGGGCGAAATTTTCTGCTTTATCACTTTTACAGTATCTTTGATTACCAACCGATTATTACAAAACTTTAAAAATAAAAAAAAGAAAGAGAGAAATGCGGCTAAACGTCCATTCGACACAAACTATGTCATTTCGGGACTAACATATGTTTTTTAATTTTATTTAAAAACTCCCCTTGCGCGTACTGGTCTTTAGCTGTTGGGAGGAAACCGAAGGACACGGAGAAAACCCACGAGGTTGGACACCATACTCCATGTCACGTGCAACTTGGAAATCGAAACGACGCCGGTTGACTCAATGACAGATGTTACGATACAGCGCGCGTATGCTAACCATTCAGCCTCCCTAAAATCTGGAAATTGCTGACTTATAGCAAGAAACATTTTAACCGGGCGAAATTTTCTGTTTTAACAGTTTAATTCGCACGGTATTTTAATTACCAACCGATTATTACAAAACTTTTGAAAATAAACCCCAACTGACCAGCTTAATCGTATGCAATAAACGTTTGGCCTGAATTGAAAGTTCTGCAACGAGAAAGTTCATCTCGATTTTCCGGCGTGGTTCCCCCTTGTCAGTGAGCAGAACGGAGGGCCTGACAAGGATGGTACGAAAAACCAAGGTCGCGTGTACACATTGGAGTGCACGTAAAATATCCCTAAGTAGTTGGAATTCGATACTGTTGAATAAGCTCTATACGATGACTAAATGTGCAGATTGTAGTCACCCACACTGCATGTTTCGCTTAACAATGAAAGGGTGCCGTTTTCAATGTTCGATCCTTTTATTCTTCTACTCCAGATATTTTGGACTGTTGATCGAAGTTTTCATATAAAAGACTACCGATAAGACTCTTTGTAGAAGAAGTTCTCAAAAAGTATTATGTTGACTTTACGAGAAAAGAACCTTTAAAGATGCTCCAAATCGTAAACATACGACTTTTTGGATATTCGATCTCTTTTTTTCTGCTATCCCTGATATTTAAAAAAAAAGATACAACGATTTCACACAACAGGCCAGCTATTACACTCTCGATTAACAAGAGTTTCGCCGCCCTCCCTTCATTATAACCGAAGTTATCTTGCCCTAAAGAATCAACAAATCAGCATGCTTATCTCTGCTTACCCTAGGCAGAAACTGCTCATCTTTGAACTCAATCATGACATTGACATAGTGGACGTCTACACCAAGATTGAACATTCTAGCTCAATTAGAAGGAGAGTTATTGTGTTTCAAAGTTTCGGCCCTTCAAATTGCTACTACTTTTCATATGCACTTCAAAATGGCAACCATCAGTTGACCTAAATCAAAATTCTGCTATGAACAATTTTTAGGCCATCTTTCAAGGATTCAGAAAATATAACTCCCGTGTCTGTAAGTAAAATAGCAAAAAAGCCTTAGGGATTTTTCACGTTTCAAGATGGTGGCACTTCCGGTTCGATCAACAAACTTCATATTTTGTGTACAAATCAGTTATTACTTATCTAGTATCCAAAAAAAAAATCAGGTCATTCTGACCTATATTTCGATGATTTTTTTGAAAATTTTGATCCTTAATTTCGTCAAGGGGAGATAATTTAGAAAATTTCTAATTATATTTTTGAAGTCACATCGGCAAGGTCTACATATGTACTAAATTTCATGAAAATCGTACAACTATTAAAGAAGTTGACAAATTGGTCTAAACTTCCGGTTCGAGATCACAGCGACGAATTTTCGAAATTCGAAAATGTGAAACTACAGATGAAAATGATTTTTTTCAAGGTATTCAAAGAAAAAAGAATTAGTAAAATCGGTCAAAAAATAACAAAGTTACGACTATGCATTGTCCATTTTGTCGTTCGTAAATTTCGGTGATTTCGGATTCGTAAAACATTTTGAAAATATATTTAATCAAGGTTCGCACCCCATTTTTGGGGGGGGGGTAGGTCAAAATTTCAGAAAGATCCTACGGATAGATTCTGAGAAATCCGATTTGCAGAAAACACACAAAAAAAACATAATAATAACTAGACCTGCAAGCAGCACTGAACCGGCTTTCAGGAATCATACAGGAAGTTCATTATTCCATAGCCGATCCATTGAGCTACCAAACTATACTTTAATTATTTTGCTTCAGTGACACCTTCTATCATATGTAAAAGTAATATTTGCTGGCGAAAAGACCGGTCAAAATTGTAAATTATGGCAAAATTACGTCACTTCCGGTGCCGAAAGAAATTTTTATAGGTGAAAAATAAGTCGAAAATTCGCAACATACAAAATACAAACTTTGTTTTATACATATCGGGCAATAAATAATCAACCTATAACCCATAAACTGAAATTAAGAAGGTATAAAACGTAAAAGTGACCCTGGGAAAATTGGCTATTATTCGACAAGGGAACATGCTAGAAGCCTTTTCTTGATATCAATATGATGGTATTGATTCAATCTTACTGCCCATTAGAGTCAGACGTTATAAAGTTAAACGAATAATAAATATAAATCCCTTCAAAAAAATGTTTGTTTTAAAGGCTAAAAATACGTTTTTTGCAAAAATTACATTACTTTCGGAGATATTGAAAATGTTAATTTAGTTCATAGAAGTCATAAATGGCATAAGGCATCAAATGGTAAAAAAATGATAAAAATCGAATAATAATTGACACTTTTATAGACCAAAAACCTTGAAAAGTGACTTATAAAAGATCGCCTATTCTCTGTAACCGTACAAGTTAGAAACCATTTTGTGGTATCCGTATGGTCGTATGGCTTAATTCTATTCGTTGATGGGAATCAAATATCATAATTTTAAAAATATTATAAGGCAGACTCATTTGAATAAAATATTTTTTTTTAAGTTAAAAATACAGTTTTTGCCCAAATGACGTCATTTCCGGTCACAGTGAAAATGTAAAATTGGCTTGACCTAGTCAAAATTGGCATTAAGCATCAAATGGAAAAAAAAATATTGCAAATCGAATAATAATTCACTCTTTTATAGGCAAAATAACGTGAAAAGTGATGCATGCAAATTTGCATATTTCTCGGCAACTGCTCATATTACAAACTAATTTGCGCATACATTCTCTTCGTCTGGATTATGGCTACGAGTTTATGAAAATTACAAATAAATATTTCAAAATATGAAGACGCTGAATGAATTGTAAATAACTGAATTTTACACTTTATTTTACATTTTATTCGAAATTGCCCGAAAATGAAATTGAAATTAAAAAATCTGAGCTAAGGATTTTGTGCACCTTTGCAGGGTGCATCCTTTTAGTTATATCAGTTTTGAAAAAAAATAATATTTGCTTTCAAAAAGTGGTACTGAACGGTCAAAATTGTAGTTTTTGTTAATATTACGTCACTTCCGTTGCCGACAGAAAAATTTCACCGTAACAAAAAAAATTACAATTGGGACCACGGAGCGTATGAACTTTGTTTTATACAAATCGAATAATAAATAATTTTTCTGGGTACGAAAAACTAAATTAGCCGATGGCGGCTAACGCAAATTACCGAGACAATTTTTTTTCTCATTTCTGCTCAAGTAGGATGATATTTTTAACCCTGTGTAAAATATCATCAAAACATATTCATAAATAAAAAAGGTTTTCGTAAAAAAAATAATTTTTTTCAAAATATCGGACATTTTTTCGACTACTTCCGGTTTTACGATCGTTGTCGTGATAGCTTTACGAAGTTCTTTGGATAAATAACTTTCTGCACCAGAGGTGTCAGAAACATCCATTGAGTAGTTTTGGAAAAAAAGATAAATTAAAGAGCGTTTCCAAAAATTTAACGATTTTTCAATTTTTTTCAAAGTTTGAGGCCATTTTTGGACCATTTATATTATTTCAATGCATTTCAATGGATTCATTTGGATAAAAATTGTGACCTGTAGACTGTTCACAAACAATTGTGGACGGACGGACGGACGGACGGACCGGACGGACGGACGAACAGGGGCGACGACAATATACGTCCACATGAAAATGTGGGCGTATAAAAAGGGCGATAATCCAGGTGAAATAACTTTTGAGACCATGTAATTGTACAAACCATAGACAACCGATAGGACTTTGAGTAAGAAAAGTTTGAGAAAAATCTGCGGCGTCGTTTTCGAGAAAAGGGCGTCCCAGAATGTTAAAAAATCGGAAAATACTAGATTTTTGGCATACAATAATTTATTTCCTTACCATCGAAATCGTATTATTTAGATACCATATGATGGTCCATTAATAGGGCTATCCAGCGACACTTTAGTTCTTTTGGTCCGCTATTACCTAAGGGAGAAATCAAGTTTCTCGCAAGTGCGACAATGGTTTTACCCTTTTTTTTCATTTTTTTAATACTTCCGGTATGGTTATTATTGTCGGAATAGTTTTAATAGCCGGTTTGGGCACTAAAATAGCCACGGGACTCTGTAATGATATATTACATTATCTGATCAGATAAAATGCCTCTGAAAAATCCTATGTTCAAAAGTGCCAAAAATGCAAAAAAATTAAAATATCGAAAATTAAATTTCAATAACTACATTCATATTATACATCGTTAGAATCGTAATTAGGTCAGCTATCTGAATATACAACCTTTTTTTGAAAATCTCTTAAAATAAAAAAATAGTAGAGCATTTTCCAAAATTTCACGATTTTTCGACTTTTTTTGATTTTCAGTCCCTTTTTTATCATATTCCAGACATTTCAAAGTCTTATTGGATGGCATAATTCACAAGACTATCGAATGGACTCTCGATAGAGAAAGTTAAAAAAAAAGTTGCGGTTAAGTTTTCGAGATACAGGCGTCCAAAAACGCTCCAAATCAGAAAATACTTGATTTTCAGCGTGCCATATTTTGCTTCCTGCTCGTCGTATCCGTACAAATTGGGTATCATACGATAGCACAACACTAGTGCAATCCAATGGTACCCTAATTTGTTTAATCCATTTATATCGGACGGAGAAGTCGCGTTTTTCCCCAAAATACCCATTTTTTGCATTTTTTTCAAAATATCGGACATTATTTCGACCACTTCCGGTGTACAGATTATTGTTGAAATTGCTTTATTCCTTGCAATGGTCATTTGGCTCAGAAATTTCAGAAACGTCAATTCGGCCATAAAACGAAACCCGAGCTCACAAAATGGGTAGAAAATTCGAAAAAAATCGAAAAATAAAGGGCGATAACTCTGAATGAAACTTATATTACTGGAATCGGATGGACTTCAGGTATCCAAAAATGTAGGTCAAATTTCAAAATTTTGAAAAATAACAAAAATTGTCTCTCAAACAACATTTTTCATTTTTCGATCGCAAGAAGTCAGCAATGAAGTTTCGAAATATCGAAATTTTCAACTGCTATCGTCCGAGAAAAGACTCAGGGTTTCCGAAAATGTCATTTGTATGAAAATAGGTACAGAATTGACGAATCTACGGCCGTTTTTTGATTTTTTGACACCGCACGAAATTCGACCACTTCCGGTATGCGCAGAAGTTTCAAATATAGTTTATCAAGTAGCCAACACATGGTTTCCCGATAGAGAATTAGGTCCCAGATCGGTATCTGTTACAGGCACTGAGAAATAGGCTCCGGCGAAAAAAAAAATAATAATAATAAATAATAATTTTAGTAATCACAATAGGCTTTCAGACGAAAGTCTGAAAGCCTAATAATCTTAACAGAAACAATAAGCTTTCATATGTAATATGAAAGCTTAATAATCTTAACAGAAACAATAAGCTTTCATATGTAATATGAAAGCTTAATAATAATCTTAGTAATAACAATAGTCTTTCACCATTGAAAAATGGTGAAAGCCTAAATATTTAAAAATCTGGTCAAATGCATTCTTTTCCAGAATTATAAAATAAATTGATGCCTGGGTTCTGTCGTTGTTATCATACATCAAAATCTCTTTCAATGGTGTTCCAGTCTAAAAAATAAAAAAAAAAATAAGCAATAAGAATACTTTTTTATGGTTCACAATGTTTAAATAAACAATTTATTTTGCAACATCCAGAGTGAGTCTCTATTTTGTGTTAACTTTGCGTAACACTTAGTATGTCTTGTCCAGTTACAGACCCGGGCAGATTATTATATTCAAATCAAATGGGTTACAACTTAGAAGTCAGAAAAAAATCGGGAGATCTGGGACTGAAACCTCATAATAGGTCAACAATTCACCCGGTTTCAACATGTATTGAGTTTCCAAATCCAAATTCTCTACTACATCAGGACAGCGCCTATTTACTTGGCAATGTCTAATTATTTTGGCCCATTCATATTTTTTTTCCATTGGCAACAAATTAGATATTATCTTTTAAAATCTATTTGAAAAGTAAAATATTGTCCAACAAATTTATACAGCTGTTTACAGTAAAAATACACTTATCACAACTTGAAGAAAATCTATGGATGTGATTGTTAAAAATCAAGCATGCCAAGTACTTGAAAGGGCTGAGTAATAGGCATTGCCCCGATTAGAAAAACTCAGATTACCAAGCAAGTGTATAGAACTAGTTCCTTAATTAAAAATACAAATATGTATGTTACTTACATTTTGCCTGATTATCAAATTTTGTGAGAAAAAATTTCCACAATATGAATAGCCATTTCAAACTGTCTTGATCTTTCTGATGTAGTTAACTGAGAAAAAAAATATACTATATTAGTTGACTTAAATAGACTCAACAGTTATAAGATGAAAGCTTTAATTTAATTACATTGATTGATAAATGTTTTAGTTAGCTTTGTCACAGATGAAACGAGATGAAAAAATGAAATGAAATGGAGTTTAGCGTCCTGCTGTTCAGCTCCCACTTGGCATATGCCATACAGTGTGGTATGAGAGCAATTTTTCCAGGTACCTCGACCCTAAGGTCTACTCATATCAAATATTAGTTACATTTTCCTGTTTATCAAGCTGTGTGAGAAAAGTTTCCACAATATAAGTAGCTATTTCCAACCATCTTAATATTTCTTCTCCTATAAATGCATCCTTGATGATATGTTGAATTTCTCTCAGAGAAGGGGAACCTTGTTTATTCATATATGGCTGTTTCTAAATGTACATGTTAAGAATGCCAGTCAAGTCGTCCACAAGCAAAGTCGTCCACACGAAAAACCTGGTTAAGTCGTCCACACCCGTTGGTGGAGTCGTCCACACCCGTTGGTGGAGTCGTCCACACTCGATGGTTGAGTCGTCCACAAGACTTAGTTTAATTTGAAGATATAGCAATACGTTGGTAAAGTCGTCCACACGACATAGTCTACTTTCGGGATACCGGTAGATATTAAAATAATACATTGATGGATTCACTGACCAGTTGTTAGGTAAATTTAAATCGTCATTGGATATAATTCCCTGATGGAACATCGAATACACGGAGAGAGAAACAGTGGATGTTTTCCCCGACAGAATCTCCATTGGAGAATTCCAATGATACGTGACATATCGGTTGGCATTATGCCAATAAAGCAGTTCTAAATCGATTTTTTAAACACTATTGACAGGCAATCTGAACGACAGACTCACCCTACCTATTACCATTTAATTTTCGTACGTTAGTTACGTACGTATAGACAGGGTGTTAATTTTAACAAATATTGAAGGCTACATCATCGTAGTCGTACAAAACTTTATTTTATAGCCATTTCAGTTACTTATGGTTGTCACGTGACCATTGTCTATCATCGACGGATGAATAAAAACGTTTGCAAGTTACATGACCGTTACGTGAAGGACTACAAATTGTGTTATAAAGAAATACCACGGCATTTTCTGATACCGACAATAAACACTAATCAAACCAAACTGATCCCGCAGTGAATATTCGCTTGGCCGCTACAATCACTGATAAGCATGACATTGACGAGGCTTAATGAGTACGGCATATTAACTTTTTTACTCCGACAAATTAAATTCTCAAACATTTTTTTGAGTTAAAAGAAAAATAAATAAAGACGTTTGAAGTATTTGTAGTTAAAAAATATTTCCTATTTAGTGTAAATGGGTATTAAAATGAGTAAAATGCATCATTTTGCCCGAAGCAGTTAGGTGTTAAGTAAACATTGCACGAGCCGTTGAGCCAATGACTACGAGGCGTGCAAGTAACGCACGTGTTTTAGACAGCCATCCGTTACAGGGATATTTCGTTAGTAATTCTCTGTGAAACAGGTTGTAATCAAACAATCAAAATTGCTGAAATCATAACGCCAATTAACAAACAATACAAGAATACTTCATTACAAAAAACATCGGTGAACAACAAAACAATGATCATACGATCATACCAGGGGCGTGGTGAGAATGAGTTCATGAGTAGCCATACTCATGCGCCAAAAAGTTTTTGCGCCAAAATCACAATCAAATTACTCAAAAAATGAAAAACATTTGTAAGTGGAAAAATTGTTTCATCTGACCCAATTAAAAAAATTTTGAAAGAGTCAAGTTGGAAAATTTAATCATATTTTATTACCGTATTTCTTGTCTCGGATTGCTGGAGATTGCGTTTCTGGGCTTCTAATTTTCGAAATTTTCCCGGGGGAGGGCCCCCAGGACCCCCCGCCGCGGGCTCGCGCCTTCGGCGCTCGCGGTTAGTAAAAGGGTTTTTGTGCCAAAATCTTTTTTGTTACTCATAATTTATTCTCAATAATTGCCCTCACCACGCCCCTGGTTCATACAAACAATACGATTAACATTAACTTTATTATAAAAACATCGGTGATTCGATTTGAAATCAATAACAAAATAGTCAACGAGTACTAGCTATTTCTTCCATATGATTAAATTGTGTACGAGTCTTATAAATACATTTATTTATTTTAACAATACATTTATTTTTTCATAACACAATTTGTAGTTTTTGTCTGTCACATAACTTTCAAATGTTTTTATTCATTCGTCCATGATAGACACGTACGACACAGTGATCCTGTGACAACCATAATTTAAATCATTATTGAATATAATTCCCTGATGGAACATCGTATACACCCCATGCAATATGCAAATAAGATAGTTTTATTCGTGCATGCATGCTGTATACCCCCCCCCCCCCATGCAATATGCAAATAAGATAGTATTATTCGTGCATGCATGCTGTCATCCAATAGTAACTGTAAATTTTCCCGCGATTAGACGCCTCTGACCAATCAAAAAATTGTTCTTTGATCACTTACACCCTTCAATCGAGAAATCAAGCTTCTCGTGCGATTTTCGATAATTTAACTATAAGTGTGTGTTTTAATGGTTTCCAAATAAAAAAGAATTTACACACATGTGAAATAGAAATAAATATGACACTACCGTTAAAGAAATGTGTACAATTCGGATTCAAAAGTATCGGTATAAAATTGAATATCTAACACGAAATCAAATAACAAAATAATAGTACTATAGCTATTTCTTCCATTACGATTAAATTGTGTACGAGTCTTATTCTTAGTTGTGGACGACATCACCAATAGTTGTGGATACGATTAAATTGTGTACGAGTCTTATTCTTAGTTGTGTACGAGTCTTATTCTTAGTTGTGGACGACATCACCAATAGTTGTGGACGACTCCACCAACGGGTGTGGACGACTTCACCAACGGTTGTGTACGACTTAACTGTGGTCGACTTTGCTTGTGGACGACTTGACTGGTACCCCATGTTAAGGGTACCAGTCAAGTCGTCCACAGGCAAAGTCGTCCACAGTGATGTTTTCCACAACTATTGGTGATGTCGTCCACAACTAAGAATAGGATTAGTAAAACAACTATGAATAAGACTCGTACACAATTTAATCGCATAGAAGAAATAGCTAGTACTTGTTGACTATTTATTTTGTTATTTGATTTCAGATCGAATCACCGATGACTTGTAATAAAGTTAATCGTATTGTTTTTATAATCGTACTTGGTAAGCGGTTGAAAGTTTCAACCACTCTAAATAAACTGGTACGATAGTTTTCGGGTAGCGCCAGCGTGTACCTACTCTATATACTTTCGGAAGTTTCCCCAATCCCTTTACTAATTGATTAGTACGTCGTGGCCGACGGAAGTACAATTCGTAATTACATTCAACACCTATAGCAGATCTATTTTACACCTTATAACTGTTTTGTTTCGCTTCACATTTTATGTTGACTTAATTTATATTAAAATGTCTAGACCAAATGTCTGTGCTGTTCCGTTCAGGGAAGTGTTACCTTTTGGCTGACACCTTGCCCTCGTCTACCGATCAGGATTTTATGTTAGCGGAAAGGGGTTGCGTATTGCGTTAATATTAGTCCTTGGGTACGCTATACAAGCTTGCGTTCTTTACCTATTCATAGGCTACATTTTGAACCATGGGTTGCAATAGCAGGAAAGCGCGTTGCCATGATGCGGCCGTAATATTTTCTAATTTTTTCTTCTTTGTAAACGGGGATTTGTCTGGCCTTCCAGCCCCCTCCCCCCCCTCCGACATTCATCTGACCCGTATGTTTATGGGAAAAAACAAAGAGTAGATTGCTAATTCTGGATAGTAAAATACAATAAATTACCCTTAACACCATTGACATGTAGCTCAATGGCTAAGTCGCTGACGCTTACCATAAGGTCTCGGGGTTTTTCCCGGTGTTGACCGAAAAAGTTCCTCCAGATTTTGCCACGGTTTCCCCATGTCGGTCGTGTAAGGTGGAGGGCCTGACAAGGAAAGCGTCTATTCGTTCGGATGGGCGAAAAATCGAGGTCCCGTGTACAGGTAGAAGCTCGCTTGGAATTTGGTATAAGAGTAGACCGTAGTATCATTAGCTAGTCGGAGATAAACCTCATTGCGTTTCATTTAGCATGTAGGTATATTCTTTATTTCGAGTGTATATTATAGATTGTAGTGTTTCATATACCATGTAATATTCTTTATTTGGATTGTATGCTACAGATTGTAGTATTTTCAGATAACGAAAATATCAGACATTTTGTCATATCTTTAAACATGTTTACCTGATTAAATATTCATGGACCTAACCGTAACAACCAACCAGGATGTAATTTAATCTCTTGTACATAATATACCATCTCAGCTTGTAATTTAATCAACCATAACGATCAGCGCAACCCTAACACGACATTCGTTGGAAAACATGGGCGGGCCCCCAGAGGGGTGTGTGCAGTCGATACATCGCCCGGGCCCATGAAGCCCCCGGAGGCCCATAAAGATCTATTAAATTTTATTTACGTCGACATGGCCAGTATTTGTGCAGCAGAGCCCGCGGTCCGATACCTGATGCTGTACTCTGAGAGGTGGTGGTAAAATTGGTCCTGCATCCGCACATGAAAATTGTTTCGGCGCCCCTGAGCATGAGTGTAGCACGTGAAACAAGAACCGCTTGAAGCGTTCTTTCATCCAAAATATTGCAAAAAATAAACCGACAAAGACAGCTATTATATAGATAGTATATTATATGATATTCGAACTTTTAATAATATAAAAAAAATGATATATTTACGGATATTAAAATCTGAAGCAAGTAGTGTTATACCGACACGTACATTTATAGTTCAAAGGTAAGCACGATAATATGTAAAGACATTAAACCGACAATTATCCCTGGAAATTATCGGGGAATTTCATTGATAGATATCGCCTGTAAAATACTATGCACCATTTTGAACGAAAGGCTTGTTAAGTAGTCTGATGAGAAAAATGTGCTTGTTGAAGAACAGGCAGGTTTTCGTCGTGGATACTATACAGTTGACAATATATTTGTTTTAAATGCAATAATCCAAAAATATCTTTCAAAATCAAAAGGGGGAGTCGTATATTGTGGATATATCGACTTTTCTACAGCCTATGATTGTGTTCCAAGAAGTAAATTATTCTATATTCTCCTTAAAAATGGTCTAAATGGCCGAATATATAATATATTGCATGATATGTATGATTGTGTAAAATCATCAGTAAAAGCTAATGGTGTTCTCTCTGAGTCTTTTGAATGCTTTTCTGGAGTTAAACAGGGTTGTATTCTCAGCCCTTGGTTATTTGGGCTGTTCATCAACGAGCTAGCCTTGTTAACCAGCGCTCAAAGTGGTTCTGGAATCTTCATTGACCCTAGTATCGGTGACGTATTCTTACTTCTTTTTGCTGATGACCTTTCCCTCCTAGCTGATACGCCGGCAGATCTGCAAAAGAGGCTGGATATTCTTGATATATATTGTTCAAAATGGAACATGAAAGTCAATCTAGAGAAATCCAAAATAGTAGTCTTCAAGAATGGGGGTATTCTGTCTAGGAGGGAGAAGTGGTATTATCAAGGAAAATCTATATTGAGGTCGTAAACCAATATAAATACTTAGGAGTTGTATTCTCAAATCGACTCAAATGGAATCTGTGTTGTACAACATAAGCACAACAAGCTTCTAAAGCATTAAATGTCATCAAACTATGCATTTCCAAACTAGATCACAAAAATGTTAAAATCGCATTCAAACTATTTGATTCAAAGGTTTCTCCTATATTGTATTATGGGGCTGAAGTGTGGGGAACTGAATTAAGATCAGATATCGAACAAGTCCAAAATAGATTTTGTAAGTGGTTATTATGTACTGGTGTAAAAACAACAAATGCTTTAGCAAGAGCCGAATATGGTAGATATGAATTATACACTAATTATATATGTAAACCCATTAAGTATTGGTTTAAATTGTTGGGCATGGATAACTCGAGATTACCGAAATTGTGTTACAAAATGCTGTATGATCTGGATGTACATAATAGAATAAATTGGTGCATAAATGTACGTATGATTTTGTTAAAATATGGATTTGGTCATGTTTGGTTTAATCAAGGTGTTGCTAATATTGCACAGTTTATGTTGTGCTTTAAACAACGCGTTAGAGATGTAAGTCTTCAAGAGTGGCACGATTTTATTACCAATTCCCCAAAATGTATGTTTTACAGTCTACTTAAATCTAGTATATATTGTGAATCCTATTTAAACAGAAATCTCCCTCATAAGCTGAGATTTGCATTAGCAAACTTTAAATGTTCAACTGTTCTTCTCGAGGTAGAACAAGGTCGAAGGGACAAAACCCCCCGGATAGAACGTATATGCAAATTGTGTAACACTAATCAAGTGGGCGATGAAATCCATTTCATGATATACTGTCCAATCTTGCGAGATCTTAGACATAATTTTTTACCATCATGGTTTATTAGATTACCAACAGTAAGCAATCTAGTTTCACTATTTAATTCGACTGATCCCATTGTATTAAGGAATTTAGCCTTGTTTATATCACAAGGTATAGAAATAAGACAAATAATGCTCAGCTATTAACCCGAACTTAATTGTGAATATTTTAACTAAAACAACAAGATTTAAATTGTAAATTTAGTCTTGTAAATATATATTTCAAATCTCGTAAGTTTCAATTTTTTTGAGTATGTCTTACTTTAGTTAAACATATTATGTATCGTCAATTTAGAACATAGCTTGTATTAAATTTAATATTACTTATAACATTATCTTTCAGACTTATTGTATGTGTACTGTAGGCTGTTGCCTTATAGTTATAAATAAATTGTTTGTTTGTTTGTTTGTTTGTTTGTTTGTAAACCGACAAAAAAGACAAATATATGCATAAATAACGTCAGCCCGCCTACGGTACGACGTATATAAAAAAGCGGGTTTCATAAAACAAATTTAAAACGTGGGTCGTTTGGTAGCGGTGTAGGAATATATTTCTGCATAGGGTTTATTTTGATGAAATTAGATTTGTTTTATTGAATAAAATGATTTACTTTGTTATTTATTCATGAACGGGGCCGCTCAAGCGTGTGGACGACTGTATCATCGTACTATTATATCCGGAAATTAAACTAAGTTGTGTGGACGACTCCGCCAACGAGTGAGGATGATCACGCAAAACTCGGCACAAAAAACGTATACTATTACTAATAAGAAAGGAATACCTATGTCGCGAAAGTAAACTATGTCGTGTGGACGACTTTACCATTATATCCCAAAATTAAACTAAGTCTTAGCACCACAAATGTCTTTTGAAATTTCTTTCTGTACAAGCTAGATGGCTTGCTTTCACTGTTAACTGTAGTTCTTTGTTGTCAATAATGTCATATTATTCTTTATCATCTGAAATAAGCAGAAGAGAACTTTTCTAAAACACATGTTCTCGGTGCATCAAAGTGATCAAATTAAATGTGATTATTTATTTTAAGCTTTTTGCTTCAAGCACTGCTAATTTATGTAAACTACAATTATAGTAGACACATCAACCAACTGTAGAATAAAGTTGTTGTGGTCATTACTTAATAAAGCAAGTAGTGATATTTTAGTTATTATGCATTTAGGTAAAATCAACATACCAAGCATTATTTCTTGACTTTTGTCATATCTTCTGTATAATTTCCTTGTTTGGTTTGTAATGAAACTGTTCTCGGCTCCTGGATAAAAATATATAATTGCTCAAAAATGGATAATAACAACTGAAGATGAAGTCAGAAGCCCCTAGACAAATTGACATGTTTCATCAATTAGTTCCACCATGGCAGTTGGGAATACAATATTTGCAAACAGTATTTTAGTATATTATTTATATTTTAGCGCTTTTGGCTCTAACAAATTTTGATGCATTTTAACGCTTTTAGGGACTATTGTTTTTTTATGAAAGGGTGTAACATATGAACAAGTAAAAGCTTAATACGTGTATATGAACAAGTAATAGCGTACTACATGAGCCAGGAAATTTCATTAAATTCAATTAACAAAAGTCAAAGAAATTCAATTGTCAAAAGTAACTTGGTGTTCGTACTTGAAATGACAAAGCCCAACCAAGACATTGCATGCCGAAGAACAACTAGATTGTGGAGAGTATGGACCCGGTTCCTCATTCAAAAACAAATATGTATGGTACTTACATAGCCTATAACTGATTGCCAATCTCTCAGAAAAAAATTTCCACAGCCATTTTCAACTGACCCTTTGGCGGTTGGTCACAGAAATAAATATGCCAGATAGTAGTTGACTTGAATTAAGTTGACAGTTTTGATTTGATCATATTCACAATTACCCATGATCAGTTAAAACGTGTAAAATATAAGTCCAAAACCATAATCATATGGCGATACCCTCACATTTTTGTTCTGTACATGAATGTTGTTTTAGAGAATCAGATATTTTTGTAGTAAGATTTTTAAGTATGTACTTCCTTTATTATAATATGCAGAAAATCATATTTGTAATATGTCATACTTTTATTATCTTTTTTCTAACTTTTATTCAGTCAATAACCAGGCCCGTATCTAGGATTTTGTCGAGCGAGGGGCCATACATTGGAGCAAATGGTAATAATCAGGTTTGGTGTAGTCCCCAGCGGAGATAATGCGAAAATCATGTTTAAATCATCTATTAAAGAGCAGATATGTGAACTACAACAGTAACAAAGCAAACGAAACGGGTGGGGGGGGGGCACGGCCCCCTGGATCCGCGCCTGGTTAGAAGATACAGTATTGACATGTAGTTGTGGGATCGGAAAAAAGCATGGGCTTACATAAATTCATTTTCCTGTATCTTTATATAAAATGATAATTATAGGCAAAAGTCATTATTGTTAAAAAAAACCTAATAATATAAAAATGTTACCGGTCCTTCTTTGCAAATTCTAAACGATCTGCTTAAAACTGGACGGCCATATGTAAATGTACTACATCATTGTCTGAAAAAAAAATCTAATCATATTAACTGTGGCTGAAATTTTTCACATAATGTAGATTTCATTTCAACCAAAGAACTAACACAAAAGAGCAATAACATATTATTTAGTTTATGCACGAGTTAATTTCTATTTTGGCCAAATTTTCCAAATCAAAATGGCGGCGTAGAAGAAAAATAAATGAATTGACTCTCGTGGAACGTACAAATTCTTACCAACTAACCCTAGTCGAACGATTTTTTTTTTTTGAATATTTGGAATTCTAGTGATAATCGTGTAAAATTTCAGAAAAAGTAGATGATTAAGTACATTATTATGATTACAGAATTAACCTTCCTTTTCTTCCCCTTGCTTTGTCCGCCATTTTATAAATACATGCGTTACTTCCGGTGTCCCATGGCTGTAGAAATCGGCAAACATCGGTAGAAATGGCCGATTGGATTCAGTGTAGCTAAACTGATCGTCGGTATTATATTATAACCCAATAGTAGCAGCCGTCGGGCTGTTTAACGTCTGCTTCCACAAAAAGAATTTGCCACTAGAGGTATATTAAACTTAGAGAAGATACATTTGGTAATGAATGTTAATTGACGCATGAAAGAATAAATTTCATTGGTTACTTTTTAGTGAACCAATAATATTTAATTTCGATTTTAACAACCAATTAAATTAAATGAGACTTTAACTAATTTTTCCCACGCAGGCTGAATCAACTGTAAAAACAACAATGTACTTAAATCACATTTAGATTATATATTCCTTTGATCTACCAGTTTATAGGGCCAATAAAAATCCTCAACTTGCAGACATTTTAACTATAACAGACATCTTAACACGAATTAATTTCTGTCAAGCCATTGTCTGTGCAACAAATGTCGAACTAAATAGTGGATATTGTCTTAATAATCTTTTGTTAAGTAACTAAAACATTTAAAAAAATAGAGACAAAGAAATAATATAAGTTGACATAATTCGACCTCTTATTGTAGTTTTCGTTTAAAAAACAGTACCTTTTCCGTCGAAAATATAATGAAACGTTAGATTTTTCTTCACAAAACTTCACAAAAGTTTGCTCTGCATATAAGCAATACCTAGGGGTTATTATGCAATTTTATATTTCACGACATACCTGTAATTAATAATAGATTAAAACAACACATTACTTGTGTTAATTATATGAAAACACACAAGATTGTATAAATCTACACAAGTTTTTCGTTAATGCAATGCAAAACAGCACAAACTTGTGTAGTTTAGTTTTAACACAAGTACTTGTGTGTAAACATTTTATCTTAAATGTTATAGGGTTCTTTAACAAGGATAACTTCAACTGAATTATGTGTGTTTAATTTGAAACCATTTTACATGAAACTTGTCCTTCCTCTCACTACTACTACTACTACTTAGTGTTTAACGTCTGCTTCCACATAAGTGATATCGCAGACAAGACTTAGGAGAGCCGAAGCTGATTCCTGTTTTTTAGAATATGATTTTGCAATCTTTCTGTTTGGCTTTAAGCCATGGATTGGGTTTAGTGGGAAGTTCTTCCCTTTATTTATTAAAAAACATATCATTTGGTAGATGATCTCGTTTGCTTCTGGGTTGGTTGGTGTCATCGTTTGGGGTTAGTGTTTAGGTGCCAGACCCGTCTTATCGTGGCCTCCCCTTACTCCACTATCCCACTCTATGGGTTTGGTATCAGTTTTATTTACGAAATAGTGTTTAGTGTTAGTACGTCTGACCGAAACTCCCCCTTACTCCACTATCCTGCTTAGTTTGGTAGATGTCATCTGTGGTTTTTGTGTTTAGGTGCCAGGCCCGTCTTATCGTGACCTCCCCTTACTCCACTATCCTATTCTGTTTAGTGTCTGTTTTTTGGCGGAATAGTGTTTAGATGCCGAGTCCGTCTGATCGTGACCCTCCCTTACTCCACTATCCTGCCAGTTTGGTATAAATCCCCTATGTAGTTTAGTGTTTAGATGCCGGGCCCGTCTAATCATGACCCCCTCTTACTTCACTATTCTACTTAGTCCAACTGTGTCCATTAGGGCGTGGATTTGTTCAAAGATTTGCAGTTTCAGATCTGGTCTAGGGAAGAGTAGGTTCTTAGTGTTGAACGGTATGTTGTTGTTCTCCATTATTCTCACTAGTTCCCTTCTCTCCTCCTTGTATACCTCGCAGTCTACCAGGACATGGTTGGTGGTACATTCTTCCCCGCACTCACAGACGATGACTTGGTGTTTGTGGTCTCGCAGCCGCTCTCTCACCCTTAGTTTCGATATAAATCTGCATATATCTCTTCTAGGGTGATTGATTGCTGTCTTCGTGTAGATCTTGTCATCAAGCCGGAATCTGTATGTGTCAAGTTCAACGAGTTGTAATTCCCAGATTGAATTGACCTGTCTTTTAACCATACTGTAGATTTCCGTGGTGCTGTAGTCTATGGTGCGGAGTGGTGCTGTATCCTTGAGACCTTCGTTTGCGAGTCGATCTGCCTCCTCGTTTCCTCTAATGTTGACATGTGATGGAATCCACACGAGCTCTACTTTGCTCCCCTTCTTTAAGACCCTCTGGTACAGCTGCCTGATTTCCAAAATGACTTCTGGTCTTGAGTCCGAGTTGTCAGTTTGGATTGAAATCAGACTGCTCAGGGAGTTGCTTGGAATGACGAACTTACTAGTCTTTTGGTGGGAAATCCATGATATAGCGTCACGAATGGCCACAAGCTCTGCAGTGTACACCGAACAGTTATTGGGCAGTTTCCTGCTTATTCCCTGTTCCCCGTTTGGCAGGTATATTCCAAACGAGCTGGTGCCCCTTTCAGGGTTGCGTGAGCCATCCGTGTACACATGGTCCCAGTCATCAGACGGCCAGTTGTCTTCCAGGTGTTCTAGCGAGAAAGCTCGTGCAGCAGTGGGGTTGTTTTTCTTGTCGGTTTTCTGTAACAGATCTAGATTGACCGGCGGTATAGGGAGCGTCCACGGGGCGATCGTTGGGGGGTCGTGTTCATTTATCACGAGCTCCCCCAGTCGCAGTTCCTTGATTGTTTCCCTGATACCTTTTCTTTCTTGGATCTCTCACATATCTTGTCTTTTGTAGACTGACAAAAGTTGGAGATCTTGCGCCCAGTTGCGAGATCTTAGCCCAGTACCTTGTCGCTAGTTCTTTTCTTCTTAGGGATAGGGGCAACTCCCCGGCTTCCTGCAGTAGTGCCTCTCTCCTAGCCCCTTGTCCTACGCCAGTCGCAATACACATAGCTTTGTATTGGATGGTGTCAAGCTTCCTTAAGAGTAATGGCGCGCACTTCATGAAGGCCAGAGAGCCGTAGTCTAATACAGATCGTATTAGAGCACGATACACCATCATTAGTGTAACTCTGTTGGCCCCCTATGTGCTGCCCGTTATTTTCCTCATTAAGTTTAGGATTTTGGTGCATCTATCTACAGTCTCGTCGATGTGCGGTTTCCAGGCCAGCCTTCGGTCAAAGATTACGCCAAGGAACTTGGTTTGGTCTTTGAACTCGATGGTTTTCCCGTTCATACACAGAGTCATTCTGCTTATCCCACTATCCCTGCTTACAAGCATGCCGACCGTTTTCTTCTCCGAAACTTTAAATCCCCAGTCGTTTGCCCATGCCATGAATTTATCTAAGGCCTTTTGCATATTCTTTTGTAGTTCACAAAAATGCCTCCCTGTCCTCCATATGGTACTATCATCAGCAAATTTAGCTAACTCAGTTTTGGCGTCGAGGTAGGAGGATTTCTGTATGTCGTTGATCATGATATTGAAGAGAGTGGGACTGATAACCGACCCCTGAGGCGTGCCATTTTCTAATGTTTGCTCGGCACTCAGGAATCTGCCAACATTCACCTGTATCCTTCTATCGCTCAGAAAGCTTTTGATCCATTGAAACATTATGCCCGTTATACCAATACGCCCTAACTTGAAGAGCAGCCCGTCTAGCCAGACTAAATCGAAAGCCTTAGTTAAATCTACGAACACGGCACATAACAGGTTCCCAGAGAGGAGTGCCTGCGACATGACTTGCTGTAGTCTCACCAAGTGGTCCATTGTCGAACGCCCTTTCCTGAACCCGCTTTGATTTTCGTCTATCAGTTGGTTGCTCTCCAGATAGAACTGTAGTCGGATGTTAACCATTGTTTCCAAGGTTTTGCACAGTGTGGATGTCAAGCTTACTGGTCGATAGGACTCTGCCTTTGTTCTCTCTTTACCTGGTTTTGGAAGAGGGATGACGTTGGCTTTCCGCCATTCTTTAGGTACCTCTATCGACAGCCAGGATGTGTTGAAGAAGTTTAGTAGTATCCTTTTGGCATTTCTAGGCAGATGTTTGAGCATTGAGTACTTTACTTTGTCCTCACCAGCCGCACTATCCTTCTTGAGGCTCTCACATTGAAGAGCACACCATATAGTTTTATAAAACAAGTTGTCTCCCTTTATATGCAATTGCACTGTGATACTATAATAAATCCTTAATATGTTACATCTCCCTTCTTTTGTAAGATTAAACACTTGAATAACTAAACAGTTCTAATTCAGAGTCTTTCTGAAAACAAAATAATATCACGTATAATTTCACAATTAAATTATGTTTCAAAATTTGATCACATGCAAATTAAACAAAGTTCTAATGTTCATAATCATTCATCCAGGTTGGTTTTCTTGAAATTCGACCACACCTGGTTTCATTATGATTGTTGATCTGTTGGTGTTCATCGACGTTATCAGGCAGTTGATGGTTATCCAGCAGATTTGGTTGTGCAGGATTGTCGTGGTGGTTACCCAGGTCTTGATACAGCATGTTATCGGGAATGTAATCATAATTGATATCAGGTTGGGGTTTAGCTTGACATTCTCTGATATGCTGTCGATTTCTTCTTACGAAGTTTCCGTTTCTGGTACGTATGATATATGACCTTGGATTGCTGTGTTGTCTGACTATCGTACCATTTATTCATTTCTTCGTGTCATATCTATATATATTAACGTTTTGACCAGGACGAAGAGGTTTTAAATTAACAGTTGTTCTATCATAATATTTCTTCTGGTTACTATTCTTCTTCTCCCTTTCTTTCTTAAAATTGTTTTGAGATTTTGGTTTCAGTTGGTGCCTTGAAATAGGAATTCTAGTTCTAAGTCTACGTCCGAATAGTAATTGTGATGGCGATTTATCATGGAGAAACGGAACGTCTCTGTAGTTCAAAATTGCTAAATAGGGATCAGTCCTTTCAGCTTTAGCTTTGGATAACAACTTCTTGACAATGCCACAATATTTCTCAGCTAATCCATTAGCTCTAGGGTAATGAGGACTAGATGTCACATGTAGGATACCCTATTCAGTAGCAAATTGTTTAAATTTTTCATTTATATAATTAGTCGCATTGTCAGATATTATCGTCTCTGGTATTCCATATCTTGCAAATATTGATTTCATTTTAGTGATGGTTTCTTCAGCTGATAAACTTGATAATTTCGAGATTTCAAAATAATTTGAATGATAGTCCACAACTAATAAATATTCAGATCTGTCAAAGTGAAATACATCTGTACCAACTTTCATCCACGAAACACTAGGGCGATCGTGCGATATTAATGGTTGTTTTGCTTGCTGTGGTTTATGATTTTGACAAATTTCACATTTGTTGACTATCTTCTCGACATCTTTAGTAATTCCGATCCAAAACATTGAATTTCTGGCCCTCAACATACATTTTTGAATACCCAAATGTCCTTCATGCAGCCTGTTTAATATTTCACTCTTCTGGTATCAAAATTCTGTCAACTTTATAAATGATGTCATCTTCAACTGTGAGTTCTTCTCTAAAGTTCCAAAAAGGTTTAATCAATTTTGAACAATATCTGATTTCATCTGGCCATCCATGTAAAATTGTTTGTCCAAGTTGTTGCTGTTGTTGATCATCTAAACAGTCTAGTCTAAATTTGTTGCGTTCTTCACCTTGAAATGGTAATGTCGATTGGTGTACCATATGAACATGACAATCTAATTTTCGTGAGAAATTTTCATCTTCTCTAGTCAAGGGTTGTGGTACTCGGGATAAGGCATCCGCTATTTTTAATTCTTTACCAGGAACCCATTCATAGTTGAAATCATATCGTTGTAATCTCAGCATTAATCTTGATATTCTTGCTGGTGCACAAATGAGTGGTTTATTAAATATAAACTTCAATGGACGGTGATCATTTACCACTGTAAAATGCCTTCCATAAATGAATTGGTGGAAACGTTCCGTTGCATATACAACACCAAGCAGTTCTTTTTCAATTTGAGAGTAATTTCTCTCCGCACTTGTTAGTGTTCTTGAAGCGAATGCACATGGTTGTCCACCTTGTAGTAGTGCCGCTCCCAGACCGTACATGGACGCATCACAAGTTATAGTTACGTCTTCTGTGGGATTGAAGAATCGTAGAATTGGGGCTTGAGTTAACATCGTCTTCAATTCATTGAATTTTTTTCTCGTGGTTTTCATTCCATACATATTCAATACTTTCTTTACAAAGATCTCGTAGTATCGCTGTCTCTGTTGATAAATTAGGAATAAAATTACTCAGGAAATTCAGCATACCAAGGAATCGTAATAATTCTTGTTTAGATTCTGGTGACTTCATGTTCATTATTGCAGAAATTCTATCATCATCGATTCTCTGTCCATCTTTAGAAATGATAACTCCTAGATATTTAATTTCTTCTTTTGTCATCTCGCATTTATTCTTGTTGAGTTTCAAATTATATTTTCTACATCTTTCTAGAACTTTTCTCATAATTTCATCATGTTCTTGTTGATTTGACGAATAGACCAATATATCATCTACATACGCTTCTGCTCCATCTATATCAGATATCATTTGACTAATTGTTTTCTGGAATAGTTGACTCGAAGCATTAAGACCAAATGGTAATCTAACAAATCGATAATTACCAAATACAGTTGAGAATGTTGTTAGCTTTGACGATCGTTCATTCAGCTTCAATTGCCAAAATGATGATACGGCGTCAAGTCGTGAAAATATAGTTGACTTTGATAACTTGGCTGTCAGTTCTTCAATTGTCGGCATCTTATAATGATCAGACACAATGTATTTATTCAGCTCCCTGGGGTCTAGACATATTCTCAATTCTCCATTTGGTTTCTCGACCATGACCATACTGTTTATCCATTCTGTTGGTTCATCAACTTTAACTATGATTCCTTCATCTTACATTCTCTGTAATTCACTTTTTACTTTATCATGTAAAGCAAACGCTAACTTTCTAGGCGGATTTTGAATTGGATGAACATCTTCTTTTAGAGTTAGGTCAATTTCCGGAACATTCAGCCCTTCTATCTTTTTAGAGAATACATCTTTAAATTCATCAAATAAGTCATTAGTTTCTCTATCAATACCACAAATCTTCTTAATTAGCTGTAGTTTCATACATGTGTGTAGACCTAATATTGGTATACTATCTTCATCTACCACTATAAAATTAATACATTCTGTCTTGTCGTTCAACTTACAAGGTAGTAGAACTTCTCCTGCTACTTTCAGTGAAATATTATTATATGTAGTCAGCCTCTTCTTACACGGTTTTAATGGTTTATGTGTTACTTTTCTATAAATATCATAAGGTAATACGTCTACAGAAGCTCCAGTGTCTATTTTCAAATTGACTCTTTTCTGTTTAACGCCAATTAAAAATTCAATATGCCAATCATCTTCTGATGTCTGTGTATCTGTTGAACCTATCATACCTATGAAAAACTCTTCATTTTCATCTTCATAATTATCATCAGGATAATAATCTTCATCGTCATCAATTTGATTTACTCTAAATCTGCTACACATTTTCTGAAAATGGCCATATTTATTACACTGATTACATCTTCTCCTTGTAGCAGGGCAATGAGTTTCTACGGCATGTTTATATCCACAATTCATGCATCTTCTAAGATCTGTTTTTGATCTACAGGTATAAAACTTCTTACTTTTTGCGTTATCATAGCTTGATGAAGATCTGTGAAAGTCTTGTCTTTCTACAGGCCCTCTTCTGTTCTTAGAAGTATCAAAGGCTTTCTTCTTTTTCTTTATATAATCAACAGATTCTTCTTTCTTCTCTGTTATTGTTAATTTTTTCATTTGTTTCATAATATTTTCTTGTGTTTTGCATATTCTCTCTCATAATTTAGTTCAGGATCAGACAATAATGTTTTTTTAGTTTCTGGACAATCAATGCCCTCGACTATCTGGTCGCAAATTTCTTCATGAATTCTATCACCATAAGAACATCTGTTAGCCTGGTCTCTTATTCTGATCAAAAATTTATCAAATTCTTCTCCATCTTGTTTCATTTTTCTAAAAACATGTCTCTCAAATGATGTATGTCTATTTCCAGTAAACTTTTCTCGAAATATCTGTAGAAGTTGATTCAAAGAAGTCTGATTTTCTCCTTCTTCAATAATTCTAAAAGTATCAGAAATTTTTCTTCCATCTTAACCCACTAAATGAAGTAGTCCAGCCCTTTTAATAGCTTCACTCTTGGTGTCTGCACCAGTTGCAGTCAAATACAACCGAAATGATTTCTCAAAAATCAACCATGCTCCTTTCTTGTCAGAGGTTTCCAAGTCGAGTGGCTTTTGTGCTGGTAAATTCTGCATTCTTATTGCGAAGAAAATTCCTGACTTACTTGCAGCTTCTGACACCATGTAAACATTTTATCTTAAATGTTATAGGGTTCTTTAACAAGGATAACTTCAACTAAATTATGTGTGTATAATTTGAAACCATTTTACATGAAACTTGTCCTTCCTCTCACATTGAAGAGCGCACCATATAGTTTTATAAAATAAGTTGTCTCCCTTTATATGTAATTGCACTGTGATACTATAATAAATCCTTAATTAGGGTGCCCCGAGCTAAAAAAATCTCGAAAACTATTTACTGTTATGGCACTATATCTATACAAACAACAACCCCAGATAACCCTTTATTATAAACTGTCAAGAAACTGTACCTGCGTGCTTTATTTCACAAGATATATCCATTCGACTGTACGGTAATATCTCTACTTTTGTGTACTAGCGGCGGACATTTGTATTTTGGGATTTCAATGTTGACAGAGTTATGTTTTCTTGGAAATGGAAAATTATGGATTTCTTTTCCGATAAGAATTTACCACCACAACCATTTGGGACTCTTCGTTTATATCGTAATTTGCTATCTAACAAAATCTGCTCCATGTATCGATTGGATTTCAGATCTCCAAGCAAGCGCAATACGGCTCAGTGTTTGGATCGGCCATTCCTGAGTAATTTATATGCATGCAGTCCAATTTACATTTGTTTAAATTTTTGTTGATACAATGGACCGATCTATTTATAGTTTCTATACCCAAAGATGTGAACGTGCCTTTGTAAATTTATATTTGATGTCCCATTTAACCCTTGTGCGTACACATCGCGCGAAAAATGTTGTCGGCAACAAGGGGTAACCTAAGACCCCAAACATAAATAGGTTTTGGATGAATAATTGTATTCAAATACTATCAAACCTCAGCTTCATATCAAGACTGAACAATAATCAATCAGGCTAAAACAAAATATTTCAGGTATTGTCACTGACGATAGGAATTATAAGATTTTTTTTAAACCATACAAATCTAAATTAATATCCTAATTGTCATGTACCATGTAGAATCGTCTATTGGTGGGGTCGGTAGGGTACCTTGATTTGCTTTCAGATCTAGATTACTAGAATAACCAAAACAATATCATCAGTAAGAAAGATTCCTAATACAAAGCTAACACCGATTACAGAACAGATTAGACACTTGTAAAAAGCAAGGGGGGGGGGCGGGTTCCAAAAGACCCCCGGTGTCCGATGTCGTGGGGTCCCGAAATACCCCTTGTATAATGTTTGGAAGTATGTTTATTTAAGGAAAGTTTTATGGAATAATTAACAGTATTAAATAAATAATGACAGACTATTTTAATCAATCTGAATGAAAAATATGCAATAGCTGTTCAAGTTATGTACAGATTTGAGATGTACATTGGCATTTTGAAGTTGGATTTGAATAAGTGAATACAAACTAGAAGATACATAATTAAGAACAAATTCAAATTCGAGATCCCGTGCCTTATTGTATGATAGCATTTACACAAGATGAAATGAAATGGGGCTTAACGTCCTACTGTTCTGCTCCGAACTGGGCTAATGAAGGCAGTGTATTTCCTATAACTTTATAGGGACTGAAAGCGATCGATTACATTAACAAAAACACATATCTTCGCGGCCAGTATGTTAGATCTTCTTTCGTAATGGTATGTCAATCTATTTTCTGTTTTAAAATCACCAAGAAAATTTGTTATATGCTTGGCCATATAATTTACAATTGCGGCATTGTATTTCTAATTTCGAAATTACGTATTTACTAATGGGCCCGGCTATATCATCAAGATCTGCCAAAATTTCATTTAAAGTTGCAAGAGTAATTTGCGCAGATTCATCTGACATATTTCGAAGACCAATAATCATTGGCATATGAGTTGAGTCAGCGGTTATTGCATATGTGCCGAATTAGGAGTCATATTTAGTTGTTTCGTCCGTATATAATGTGGTGTTTTTCGCTGACTTTGGGGTTTCCGAAACATGTTTTAAAGATATTCTTTGGACTGTAGTTTCTGTTGGAGTGTAATTAGATTTGAGTTCGCGAGAGGCAAAAAATGCGGTTATAACCGCGTCGATATTCCCATCGGGAACGTTGAGGATTTTTAGTTGCATGGCAAAATTATGGTATTCTGAAGCGTATCTTTGATTTTCGACATCATACAAAATTACTTCTTCCACACGAGGTTGGGACGTACAACCAGTTTTTTTATTTGTCAAGACTTTATTATTATTAGCCTTCGTGTGAATCAATTCGTTTGAGGTCTTCCTTAGTCGATTTGTTAAACTGAAAATTGTTTTTTTTATACCTATTGATCCTACTTACTAAATACCTATTTTTCCTATTTAATTCGGCCAAAGTCGAATCGACAGATGTCTGTGTCTCTCTATTACTTAAATGTGTCTTGCTGGTATCTTTCGATGGTGTATTGTCCACTATCCCGGGGAAAAGGGGGCTGTCGAGATAATCGTTATATAATTTTAAAGATTTGTTAGAAGTTTGTATATGTTTACCCAGCTTTCTAGCCTTTGTCTTCAGTCTGATCAGTCTCTTTCGAATACCGTTGTCTTCAAACGTCACACTGACGTCATGTAAAGCAGTAATTATAGACTGGCGCTCTGTATTGGTCGGAAATTTATTAATGGTACCTAGTACTAGCCTGTAGTTCTTGCAAAGGCAAATTTTGTTATTGTGCCGAGATCATAGTAATTCATCGTTGGACGTCATGCCTGCTAATTGAATCGATTGACAACAATTTTAAAAAGACCGTCGGTCAATTCTTTAACAAAATAAGAAGATTTGTTTCCCCTTAACCCTAAAAGCAAGTAGTCTCGAACAGTTAGCGATCCAATTATATTGAAAGACAAACGCGTGATGAAAATATTTTTAACCTGTCTTTATTTACAATTTTATGTTGTGATAATACCACGTGCGGTGAATATTTGGTCCGTGCACGTGCTCCCATTGTGCCCGAGCCTGTTTCGTCATCATTGAGAAATTCGTCTTGGTAGAGTAAACACCTCTCGAGGTAAGACAAACTTTCTTAGAGAGCTCGGGGCACCCTACCTTAATATGTAACAGGGTGCAAGTCAAATTCAATTCAAAAGAGAAAATTTTGCAATTTACTGAATACATGTACACGAGAGCTATGTGTGAACTAGAAATTGACTTTTACACAAATATCAGGTTCATTTCATTGAGTGAGGAAAATTTATAATTTCATGAGTAGATAAATAGTCTCTATACCAAGTACATTCTCCCAATATTCAGTCAGAAAGAAATATTTCACAATAATCCAATGATTTCATTTAATATATTTATTGAATTTTTTTTCAAAACAAAGAAATATGTAATTATTTTGCAGCTGAGATTTAAATGTATTCAAATTCTTTACAAGAAATATGCATTTCAAAGTCATTCAGGCACTCACATAAAAAGCCTGCTTGTCGTTCAATGAAAACTTTTAAAATTAAGATTTATGAATGAATTAATTTTATTGAGCAGTGACGATGGTTATTTAAGCATTATTCACACTGTCCTTCCATCATGTTAGAAATTTATCGGTTTAAAAATCCTTGTGGTCATCAAATGAAAATTCTTCATAGAAGTAGAAGTAAATACAGTGGCTGCTATATTGGTGGGCTGAAAAAAAAATACATTTTAATTATTATTAGCATGTTTGAACATTTAAAATTTAAGGAAGTCACTCACTGAAATTACAAACAAAGGAAGCTTCGTCGTCAGCCCAGGAAAGCCTAGGTCCTATCCTATCGTGAATTTGAACTAGGCCTAGTAGATCTATGGGTGCCAGTGGAAGTAGGCCTACGGTCCATGGTAGTGTATTTTACTAGTATTACTACGGTACTACTAAAGACTAGGCCAAGTGAGTAGTTAGTGTACCGAACACAAACTGGCGACCTATTCGGCTAGCGAGCTATTCGACCGATCCAGCTGGCAACCTGTTCGTTGGCAACCTATTCAGAATTAAGACAACAGTCGCCCAAACTCATATATTTTTACCAACCAATAAAATCCAACGTTACGTCTATCAAATGAAAGTAGAATAATATATTATTTTTTTATCCATTCCTTTAGCTCAGAATAGAGGTGTAATTTCGCATTATCGTACAAAATTCTAGACATTCAACTAAATATATTCCGAAAGATAATTAAATAGGCTTTCCAGATATTATTAGTAAAAGTTGTCACAGTCATATTAAAGGGATGCACTCTATTCCTAAACATGACCAATTTTTAAAAAAGATTTTCAAGGGAAAAACTTTTAATATCCCGTGTCAAAATTCGGACCATCGTACAAAATTCTGATGATCCAACTAAATATATTCTAACAGGTAATTGAATAAGCTTTCTAAATGTCATTAGTAAAAGTTGGCACAATCATATTAAAGGGGTGCGCTCTCATCCTAAACGTCGCCAATTTTTTAATAATTTAAAGTGAAAGAACGGCAATAATCCGAGTCAACATTCGGACCACCGTACAAAATTCTGAGCATCCAGCTATATAAATTCGGAAAGGTAACAGAATAAGCTTTCCAAATATTATTAGTAAAAGTTGGCACAATCATATTAAAGGGGCGCACTCTACACCTGAACATAGCCAATCTTTCAACATTTAAAGTGAAAGAACGGTAATATTCCGAGTCAAAATTGGAACCATCGTACAAAATTCTGAGCAACCAGCTATATATATTCTGAAAGGTAATTGGATAAGCTTTCCAAATATTATTAGTAAAAGTTGGCACAATCATATTAAAGGGGCGCGCTCTCAACCTGAAAATAGCCAATTTTTCAATATTTTAAACTGAAAGAATGGTAATATTCCGAGTCAAAATTCGGACCATCGTACAAAATTCTGAGAATCCAGCTATATATATTCTGAAAGGTAATTGAATAAGCTTTCCAAATATTATTAGTAAAAGTTGGCACAATCATATTAAAGGGGCGCGCTCTCAGCCTGAACGTAGCCAATTTTTCAATATTCTATATGTAAAGATAGACAGGTATTTTTTTCGAAGTCCAAATTCGAACCATCGTACAAAATTCTGAGCATCGAGCTAGATATATTCTGAAAGGTAATTTGATAAGCTTTCCAAATATCATTAGTAAAAGTTGGCACAATCATATTAAAGGGGCGCGCTCTCAACCTGAAAATAGCCAATTTTTCAATATTTTAAACTGAAAGAATGGTAATATTCCGAGTCGAAATTCGGACCATCGTACAAAATTCTGAGCATCGAGCTAGATATATTCTGAAAGGTAATTGGATAAGCTTTCCAAATATTATTAGTAGAAGTTGACACAGTCATATTAAAGGGGCGCGCTCTCAACCTGAAAGTAGACAATTTTTCAATATTTTAAACTGAAAGAATGGTAATATTCCGAGTCAAAATTCGGACCATCGTACAAAATTCTGAGCATCCAGCTCTATATATTCTGAAAGGTAATTGAATAAGCTTTCCAAATATTATTAGTAAAAGTTGGCACAATCATATTAAAGGGGCGCGCTCTCAACCTGAAAATAGCCAATTTTTCAATATTTTAAATTGAAAGAATGGTAATATTCCGAGTCAAAATTCGGACCATCGTACAAAATTTTGAGAAACCAGCTATATATATTCTGAAAGGTAATTGAATAAGCTTTCCAAATATTATTAGTAAAAGTTGGCACAATCATATTAAAGGGGCGC
The DNA here is from genome assembly GCA_948474765.1 of Patella depressa. NCBI lineage: Eukaryota > Metazoa > Mollusca > Gastropoda > Patellidae > Patella > Patella depressa. The sequence goes on from OX419720.1 coordinate 6,111,555, forward strand.
GCTCTCAACCTGAAAATAGCCAATTTTTCAATATTTTAAATTGAAAGAATGGTAATATTCCGAGTCAAAATTCGGACCATCGTACAAAATTCTGAGAAACCAGCTATATATATTCTGAAAGGTAATTGAATAAGCCTTCCAAATATTATTAGTAAAAGTTGGCACAATCATATTAAAGGGGTGCGCTCTCAGCCTGAACATAGCCAATTTTTCAATATTCTATATGTAAAGATAGACCGGTATTTTTTTCGAAGTCCAAATTCGAACCATCGTACAAAATTCTGAGCATCCAGCTATATATATTCTGAAAGGTGATTGGATAAGCTTTCCAAATATTATTAGTAAAAGTTGGCACAATCATATTAAAGGGGCGCGCTCTCAACCTGAAAATAGCTAATTTTTCAATATTTTAAACTGAAAGAATGGTAATATTCCGAGTCAAAATTCGGACCATCGTACAAAATTCTGAGCATCGAGCTAGATATATTCTGAAAGGTAATTGGATAAGCTTTCTAAATATTATTAGTAAAAGTTGGCACAATCATATTAAAGGGGCGCGCTCTCAACCTGAAAATAGCCAATTTTTCAATATTTTAAACTGAAAGAATGGTAATATTCCGAGTCAAAATTCGGACCATCGTACAAAATTCTGAGCATCGAGCTAGATATATGCTGAAAGGTAATTGAATAAGCTTTCCAAATATTATTAGTAAAAGTTGGCAAAGTCATATTAAAGGGGCGCGATCTCAACCTGAAAGTAGACATTTTTTCAATATTTTAAACTGAAAGAATGGTAATATTCCGAGTCAAAATTCGGACCATCGTACAAAATTCTGAGCATCCAGCTATATATATTCTGAAAGGTAATTGGATAAGCTTTCCAAATATTATTAGTAAAAGTTGGCATAATCATATTAAAGGGGCGCGGTCTCAACCTGAAAAAAGACAATTTTTCAATATTTTAAACTGAAAGAATAATAATATTCCGAGTCAAAATTCGGACCATCGTACAAAATTCTGAGAAACCAGCTATATATATTCTGAAAGGTATTTGAATAAGCTTTCCAAATATTATTAGTAAAAGTTGGCACAATCATATTAAAGGGGTGCGCTCTCAACCTGAACATAGCCGATTTCTCAATATTCTATATGTAAAGATATACCTTTTTTTTTTCGAAGTCCAAATTCGAATTATCGTACAAAATTCTGAGCATCCAGTTATATATATTCTGAAAGGTAATTGGATAAGCTTTCCAAATATTATTAGTAAAAGTTGGCACAATCATATTAAAGGGGCGCGCTCTCAGCCTGAACGTAGCCAATTTTTCAATATTCTATATGTAAAGATAGACAGGTATTTTTTTCGAAGTCCAAATTCGAACCATCGTACAAAATTCTGAGCATCCAGCTATATATATTCTCAAAAAGGTGATTGGATAAGCCTTCCAAATATTATCAGTAAAAGTTGGCACAATCATATTAAAGGGGCGCGCTCTCAACCGGAAAATAGCTAATTTTTCAATATTTTAAACTGAAAGAATGGTAATATTCCGAGTCAAAATTCGGACCATCGTACAAAATTCTGAGCATCCAGCTATATATATTCCGAAAGGTGATTGGATAAGCTTTCCAAATATTATTAGTAAAAGTTGGCACAATCATATTAAAGGGGCGCGCTCTCAACCTGAAAATAGCCAATTTTTCAATATTTTAAACTGAAAGAATGGTAATATTCCGAGTCGAAATTCGGACCATCGTGCAAAATTCTGAGCATCGAGCTAGATATATTCTGAAAGGTAATTGGATAAGCTTTCCAAATATTATTAGTAAAAGTTGGCACAATCATATTAAAGGGGCGCGCTCTCAACCTGAAAGTAGCCAATTTTTCAATATTTTAAACTGAAAGAATGGTAATATTCCGAGTCAAAATTCGGACCATCGTACAAAATTCTGAGCATCGAGCTAGAAATATTCTGAAAGGTAATTGGATAAGCTTTCCAAATATTATTAGTAGAAGTTGGCACAATTATATTAAAGGGGCGCGCTCTCAACCTGAAAGTAGACAATTTTTCAATATTTTAAACTGAAAGAATGGTAATATTCCGAGTCAAAATTCGGACCATCGTACACAATTCTGAGCATCCAGCTCTATATATTCTGAAAGGTAATTGAATAAGCTTTCCAAATATTATTAGTAAAAGTTGGCACAATCATATTAAAGGGGCGTGCTCTCAACCTGAAAATAGCTAATTTTTCAATATTTTAAACTGAAAGAATGGTAATATTCCGAGTCAAAATTCGGACCATCGTACAAAATTCTGAGCATCCAGCTATATATATTCTGAAAGGTGATTGGATAAGCGTTCCAAATATTGTTAGTAAAAGTTGGCACAATCATATTAAAGGGGCGCGCTCTCAACCTGAAAATAGCTATTTTTTCAATATTTTAAACTGAAAGAATGGTAATATTCCGAGTCAAAATTCGGACCATCGTACAAAATTCTGAGCATCCAGCTATATATATTCTGAAAGGTGATTGGATAAGCTTTCCAAATATTATTAGTAAAAGTTGGCACAATCATATTAAAGGGGCGCGCTCTCAACCTGAAAATAGCCAATTTTTCAATATTTTAAACTGAAAGAATGGTAATATTCCGAGTCGAAATTCGGACCATCGTACAAAATTCTGAGCATCGAGCTAGATATATTCTGAAAGGTAATTGGATAAGCTTTCCAAATATTATTAGTAAAAGTTGGCACAATCATATTAAAGGGGCGCGCTCTCAACCTGAAAATAGCCAATTTTTCAATATTTTAAACTGAAAGAATAGTAATATTCCGAGTCAAAATTCGGACCATCGTACAAAATTCTGAGCACCGAGCTAGATATATGCTGAAAGGTAATTGGATAAGCTTTCCAAATATTATTAGTAAAAGTTGGCACAATCATATTAAAGGGGCGCGCTCTCAACCTGAAAATAGACAATTTTTCAATATTCTATATGTAAAGATAGACCGGTATTTTTTTCGAAGTCCAAATTCCAACCATCGTACAAAATTCTGAGCATCCAGCTATATATATTCTGAGAGGTGATTGGATACGCTTTACAAATATTATTAGTAAAAGTTGGCACAGTCATATTAAAGGGGTGCGCTCTCAACCTGAAAATAGCCAATTTTTCAATATTTTAAACTGAAAGAATGGTAATATTCCGAGTCAAAATTCGGACCATCGTACAAAATTCTGAGCAACCAGCTATATATATTCTGAAAGGTAATTGAATATGCTTTCCAAATATTATTAGTAAAAGTTGGCACAATCATATTAAAGAGGCGCGCTCTCAACCTGAAAATAGCCAATTTTTCAATATTTTAAACTGAAAGAATGGTAATATTCCGAGTCGAAATTCGGACCATCGTACAAAATTCTAAGCATCGAGCTAGATATATGCTGAAAGGTAATTGGATAAGCTTTCCAAATATTATTAGTAAAAGTTTGCACAATCATATTAAAGGGGCGCGCTCTCAACCTGAAAATAGACAATTTTTCAATATTCTATATGTAAAGATAGACCGGTATTTTTTTCGAAGTCCAAATTCCAACCATCGTACAAAATTCTGAGCATCCAGCTATATATATTCTGAGAGGTGATTGGATACGCTTTACAAATATTATTAGTAAAAGTTGGCACAGTCATATTAAAGGGGTGCGCTCTCAACCTGAAAATAGCCAATTTTTCAATATTTTAAACTGAAAGAATGGTAATATTCCGAGTCAAAATTCGGACCATCGTACAAAATTCTGAGCAACCAGCTATATATATTCTGAAAGGTAATTGAATAAGCTTTCCAAATATTATTAGTAAAAGTTGGCACAATCATATTAAAGAGGCGCGCTCTCAACCTGAAAATAGCCAATTTTTCAATATTTTAAACTGAAAGAATGGTAATATTCCGAGTCGAAATTCGGACCATCGTACAAAATTCTAAGCATCGAGCTAGATATATGCTGAAAGGTAATTGGATAAGCTTTCCAAATATTATTAGTAAAAGTTGGCACAATCATATTAAAGGGGCGCGCTCTCAACCTGAAAATAGACAATTTTTCAATATTCTATATGTAAAGATAGACCGGTATTTTTTTCGAAGTCCAAATTCCAACCATCGTACAAAATTCTGAGCATCCAGCTATATATATTCTGAGAGGTGATTGGATACGCTTTCCAAATATTATTAGTAAAAGTTGGCACAGTCATATTAAAGGGGCGCGCTCTCAACCTGAAAATAGCCAATTTTTCAATATTTTAAACTGAAAGAATGGTAATATTCCGAGTCAAAATTCGGACCATCGTACAAAATTCTGAGCAACCAGCTATATATATTCTGAAAGGTAATTGAATAAGCTTTCCAAATATTATTAGTAAAAGTTGGCACAATCATATTAAAGGGGTGCGCTCTCAACCTGAAAATAGCCAATTTTTCAATATTTTAAATTGAGCTAGATATATTCTGAAAGGTAATTGGATAAGCTTTCCAATGATACATATATTTGAAATGAATTCAGGTTGTCATTCAAATAAATACACCTACAGCGCCTTCGTCTAGTCAGTGGGGAGATCAAAATAGTTATTTCCTGTATTTATAGTATAATATGCATTTAAAATAAATTAGTTTTGTCGGTGGAATCGGGGTTTTGCGAAGTGAATTCCGGTGATTATATGTGAATTCCGGTGATTAGTCGGGCCCGTTAAAGTATAGTTTATCAAAGTTGTTGACCTCTATAGGTCACAATTTATAACCGACAAATTGGCCAATCCCCTTTACGCAAATAGTGTAATACCACTCGTGGAACGTCATAATTTTTATTCCATTTTAGTGAAACTTAAATATGTTTATAACCCACCTGTAAGAGCCAGATGACTATTTGACTGTGTACAAGGGTTTGAGTCTAAATGCAAACACCCACGAAAAACAACTTGACGTGTTATTGAGAATTGTCACAAATAAATACATTACACGTCTTAACCATTAATTACTAAAAAGCACATTTATTAGTTCTTGGACATAAATATCACTGTACGTAATTGATGAGAATAACAATAACATTACTAATTGTTGAGCTGTTTGATTTCTGAAAAATATAAATAAACCTAATGTTTACCACTTAAAGGACAACAATATTGGTGCCAGTCATTATCACATATGTGGTAGAATTGATTAAACACTTTCCAAAATATAATATTAACACAGAGATATCGCTACCATAGAGGAGTAATAAAGGATTCATGAATCGGAAGTGACGAACGCCAAAGGAAAACACGAGTTATTCCTCTATATAACTAACTGAAGTGACTAGTGATAACAGATACATGGGCGAATATCTGCTCACTAATAATTCCCTCGAAGACTCAAAGTTGCTGTGTGACACTGTGAGAGAATATCTTACAATTCATAAAAATAATTGACTGCCACTAGATAAGAGAGCACGAAAGAAAAACAGAAAAAAGTCCGTACATTACCATGTTTTATAAGGTAAGGGAGACCGGGGCACATTGAAACACCATGGATATATCCTTTATAAATAATACTATACAACCCAACACTATACAGAAGTGAGATAACTTCTTTGACCCAGTTCTCCATCAATAAGCCACATGCTGTCAATTATTTTCTTAGGCAGTAAATTTTTCAAAAAAGCGCTTAAAAGAGAAAATTTTTCCATACATGTTAACTTCTTAGCCTAGGAAATTCTTGTACTTAAAATAAGTTCATATATGTCTAATCTATACAATCCAGATAAACCGGGGTTTGATCCATATAAGAGGGCATATTGATATATATTTTTTAATTTTGATCATGAAACTGTGATCGGGCAGATTGAACCACCGTCAGCGGGGTACTTTGAACCATGGGTCAATGTTCCCCAGTGAATTATAGACTATATATCATTTGATAATTTGTTTAGACTCAGAAATTCTTGATCCATTTTGAATTTTTTAAAAATATCTTTGAAAATAAAAACAAAAGATTTAGAATATAAGTTTATCCAGCTCTGTAGGCCTATCGTATAAAAGGAATTAAACTTGTTCGAAATTTGGCTGTGCCATGCATGGGCGCAATGGGTCTCCCGAACTAGAGTCGCTCGTCAGCAAATCAGGCTGTCTGAATATTTGACCAACTTTTGTTTGAATCACTACAAAAGTTGAATTGATCCCACCAAACTGCCAACCTATGTGCATTTTACGGCGATTTGTAGTAGCCTAGGGAATCCAGACTCCTGCTTGTTTAGATCGTTGCACCGATGTCAAATCTGTGGATATTTGTTTTTAACTATATACCGCTGATTGTTTGCAGATTCATTAGATCACTACGAAATAAGTGAGAAGGTTTAAGATCTAAATCCAGATCTATGTTAACACGGAATTTTTATCGGTGTTCAATTTCCCAATTATTTGGTTAAACCTACCCCAACTATTTTGTAAGAGGGATACGCTGAACCATTACGGTCAAGTGGATTAAAATATGTTTTGGGTTTTTTTTGGGGGGTGTGGGGGTTGGGGGTGTGGGGGGAGGGTGAAAATAAATAAGATATAGATTAATTTAATTGAATCTGATACACGATAGCAACTATGATATTTCTTTAAACAATACAATAAAATAAAGAGATCTTCTAATAAAAACATTTGATATGAAATGAGCACAAACATGTATGTGTCCAAATTGGTTCAATGTGCCCCGGTCTCCCCTATAGAATGAATAAAAACAAGGGGCTGTACGGAGTATTTCTATTTTTCCCGTTTTCTCTTATCTTATGACACTTAATTACTTTATTGAATCGTCAGATATCCTCTTGCGGTCCCATATAACAACTTTTTATCTTCGAAGAAATTATTAGTGAGCAGAAATTCGGCCGTTTATCTGTCATCACTCGTCACTTCAGTCATTCACATAGAGAGATAACTCGTGTTTTCCTTTAGCGTTCGTCACTTCCGATTTATGTATCCTTTATTACTCCTCTATGGTAGCGATGGTCTCTGTGTTAATATCATATTTCGAAAGTGTTTAATCAGTTCTATCACATATGTGATAATGACTGGCACCAATATTGTCCTTTAATGACTTATAATAATATGCCAATGATCGTGACAAACATGACATGCAGAATGTACATACACCATGCGGTTTTGATTAGAGATATTCTTAAATAATTACTACTACATGTATTATATTCAGGTTTACAAAAAATAGATCTTAGTACACACAGTTTACATGAAAGAAGACAAAAGAACACAAATATATGCTTACAGACACGTTTGGCCCTTATACTAACAAAAACATTTTCAATATCAATCAGCCATTACACTTAAGAAAGATAACTCCAAATGCTGTACATATATAAATGTTGCATGCCAGGAAAATTAAACCAAATTACAGGTACACAACTCCTCTATGCCTATCATTATTTATTACTAATCTTATGTCATTTAGAATCAACACCACCTATTTTGTTTTTTTTTATCGATATTGACGCATGTCCGACCAGAACATCCTGGATTATGACTTCTGATTGTACGAAAACTCTCTTTTTTGTCATCTTCTTCTCTTACAGAAAATGGGCTTACCTAGCTTTGCAACCGCATTCCTGACAAAATTCATGACTTGTGACCAAAAGTGATGATGAATGTTCCTCAGAATCTAACCTTCGGAAGATCTTAAATTAAGTGGACCTTTCTCAATTCTACTGATCTTTCCATGAAGAAATACGTATTCTTAAGGTAGCTTAACTTTAAGAGGAAGTTTAATGATCAGCAGTACCTTTGAAGAGAACTTACCTTTAACGTATATTTAAGTGAAATCTAGGAGTTTTAAAAGTAACTACATAAAACTGCGACTTAAGGTTTCCGTTTGAGTACGGAACCAACTATCTACCCCACCCCCTAATATAATATTAATTACATTTTATTCAATGTGTCTTGTTTCTATTTTTCTTAGATAAAAGTCCAGGTAAAGTATGATAACTATCTAGGTCCAGTATAGAAATAGTTAAAATATATTATTAAGATGGCAACGAATCAAGGTAAGAGGAATGCTATAAATGTAATACTCTATCTACTTTACTCTCAGATTTATAATGATGCTACGCGATATTTTTCTCTTCCGAGCCCAACAGGCTTATTTATAAGGCAGTGTGAGGTTAGCTCGATTTTCGTTTTTCGAAATTTGTGAATATCGAAAAACGAGTGGCGAATAACTAAAAACAACTAGCCCGTTTTTCGATATTAGCGAATGTCGAAAAATGAGCTACATGTTTTTCGCCATTCAAACTTAAATCTCAATAAAGCAGACTTGATGGATGTGTATCTACAGAATGACCCCAAAACACATTTGATTAAATCAGTGTTCTAAAATGAACTAAAGATATCATAATTGAGGATGCCGAAGCAGTTGATTCACATAAAAACTGTTCTTTCTCGTTGTTTTTTGATATTGGCAAATCTCGAAAAACTAACTACTCGTTTTTCGATATTCAAACTTGAATATCAAAAAAGCCGATTACTAGATGGATGCATATCTGAAGAATGTCTCAAAACACATTTTATAAAATAATTTTTCTAAAATAAACTAAAGATGTCATAAAACAGGATCAGTTCTGTAAAACGAACTAAAGATATTATAAAAAAAAGAATACCTGAGCAGTGGATTCGCATAAAAACAAGCTGCTCGTTTTTCGATATTCGAACTTGAATCTATAAAAAAAAAACAGATTTTATGGATGTTTATCTACAGAATGTCTCCAAAACACAAACTTGAATATCAAAAAAGCCGATTAGATGGATGCATATCTGAAAAATGTCTCCAAAACACATTTTATAAAATACTTTTTCTAAAATAAACTAAAGATGTCATAAAACAGGATCAGTTCTGTAAAACGAACTAAAGATATTATAAAAAAAGAATATCTGAGCAGTGGATTCGCATAAAAACAAGCTACTCGTTTTTCGATATTCGAACTTGAATCTATAAAAAAACCAGATTTTATGGATGTTTATCTACAGAATGTCTCAAAAACACATTCGGTTAAATTAGTGATCTAAAACGAACTAAAGATATCATAAATGAGGATGCCCGAGCAGTGGTTTCACATAAAAATTGCTCTTTCTCCTGATTTTTTTGATATTGGCGAATCTCGCAAAACGAGCTACTCGTTTTTCGATATTCAAACTTGAATCTCAAAAAAACAGATTTGATAGATGTTTATCAACAGAATGCCTCCAAAACAAATTTGATTAAATTAGTGATCTAAAACGAACAATAGATCTCATAAATGAGGATGCCTGAGCAGTGGATTCGCGTAAAAACTGTTCTTTCTTCTTATTTTTTGACATTGTCGAATCTCGAAAAACAAGCTACTGCCCGAGCAGTGGATTCAGAACAAAATTGCTCTTTCTCCTTATTTTTTTTGATATTGGTGAATCTCGCAAAACGAGCTACTCGTTTTTCGATATTCAAACTTGAATCTCAAAAAAACAGATTTGATAGATGTTTATCAACAGAATGCCTCCAAAACAAATTTGATTAAATTAGTGATCTAAAACGAACAATAGATCTCATAAATGAGGATGCCTGAGCAGTGGATTCGCGTAAAAACTGTTCTTTCTTCTAATTTTTTGATATTGGCGAATCTCGAAAAACAAGCTACTGCCCGAGCAGTGGATTCACAACAAAATTGCTCTTTCTCCTTATTTTTTTTGATATTGGCGAATCTCGAATAACGAGGTAAGGCATCCCCATTTATGATATCTTTTGTCCATTGTAGATCACCAATTAATCAAATGTGTTTTTGGAAACATTCTGTAGATATACATCCATCAAATCTGCTTTTTTTAGATTCAAGTTTGAATGTCGAAAAACAAGTAGCTCGTTTTTCGAGATTCGCCAATATCAAAAATCAAAGAAAAAGAGTTGTTTTTATGTGAATTCACTGCACAGGCATCCTCATTTATGACATCTTTAGCGCTTTTTAGAAACAGTATTTAATAAAATGTGTTTTGGAGACATTCTGCAGATATATATCCAGTATATCTGCTTTTTTGATATTCAAGTATGAATATCGAAAAACGAGTAGCTCGCTAGTTGTTTTTCGTTATTCGCCAATATCGAAAAACAAGTAGCTCGTTTTTCGATATTCACCAATATCGAAAAACGAAAATCGAGCTAACTTCACACTGCCTATTTATAATGTCATAACTCAGTTTCCTTCAATGTAATAATATTGGGGTTTCTTGTAAATACACAGACGATCGTGACGTGCCGCATCTTCCTGGATTATGACCCCATGAATATGCAGAAAATTAAGTTTCTAGCTTTTGGACACTGTAGAGATCCCAATTTTTAACCGATTTTGATGAAACATGAAATGTGTGGTTATAACCCAACGTTCTCAGTTCCGACCGATATTCGCGCATATCGTATCGTAACTTCCTGGATTATGACCCTTTATTGTTCGAAAAATCACGTTTTTAGCCTGTGGACTGAAATTCGGACCTAAGCTGCTAGACAATATGGCCGGTCGGTTCCTGTCGATAATCACACATAGATGTCATAATTTTGATATGATGTTTATGAAACTTACAATATATGTTTATGTGACACAAATCTGGGTTCCTTTTGTACATATCTCGGATTGTATATCACCGACAAAATGGTCACTCCCTGTTCGCAAAAAGTGTTAAAGTATATTATATCAAGGTTGTGGACCCCAGTAGTGGTAGCCTGGGTACAGCGCCTTTGGTGCACATGCACAGTCGCCCCTAGCAATGGATTGCGCATATCAATTCCTTAGCAACGGCCACTTCCGTGATGATGTCACTTCCGGTGATGACGTCACTTCCTTAGCAACGGTGACTCTCCGGTGACGACGTCATAGCGATGTGACGTCATAGGTGTCTAGGATTCCCTAGTAACGTCATATGTGTGTGTGTGGTAATTAATATATGATAGGATTTATAATAGGATTTATAATAGAATTTATAATAGAATCAATGATGTGTGATAATTAATCTTTATAAAAGGATCTATAATAGGATTCAGGGGGGATGGGGAAATAAACTGGGAACAGTGTAGACATACGGTACTTCTATTATTCTAAGGACATAAATTCTTTAAACGTTCTTAAAAAGGTCTTAAGTTATTGACACATAGAATCAGGGGCGGATCCAGGAATTTTTGCAGGAGGGGGTTTGCCAGGTTTCTGTTACGGAAATCTGCCATCATCGTCTCTAAATTACATAGGCATACATACAAATTGAGTTTTAAACAGAGAAATCATTTTTATACTGATGTAGGATCACTTTGTGATGTAATTTCATTGATGCAAGGCATTATATTTTTTTTATGTAGCTGAAAGTAACAGTAAACTCTGACTTATAAAGCATACAATCAATTAAGAAAAGTGATACACATGCGATGTACATATTTGTCATTGTTTATTTATGAGATTATAGTATCTGTAACTGCACTGCATATTCCTTTGAATAAATAATATGTTTAATGAGATCGTGCCTTTTATCAAAACGATCAGAGGCCATTCGTGTTTAGTCCGTAAAGACATATTGAATACATTAGTTGTTTTAATAAGTCCGTGCCTTAGAAGAAGTTGTGTATGGTTGAACACGTCAATATCATTAATGATCACAGAGGTCAGAAAGTTCTATCTGTATATTTCAATTTGATGTAGAGATGACTTTGTCACAATTCTTTCTGAATGATTTGGTGGCCCTGAAAAGGGTGGCCCCGAAGAAGACATTCGGTTTGAACGTCTCCTCGTACAACCAGCTGCACATTTCCTGGTCCATATCGGCCAGGAATGGGTCTGACGCCAACCATTCCTTGTCGCCGAACATCCATTCCTCGTCGCTGTGTAGTTCCCTCATCATCATCATCGGCTTCGTTACCGATTTCAGTAGTCGTCTCTACTTCTATTATCTCAGCTACTCCTAACTGTTCTACCATCACCTCTTCCAACGACCAGTCTTCGAGCATGTTGAAAGACCCCATGATGAAATGACAAGAATGTGCGATCGGTTGGCTTTTTATGTAAAATTATAGGATCGAAATTTCCGAGCCCCCCATTAACGCGGACTTTATATTTCTTCAAAATAGGATTAGAATTTGGGTTGGGAAATCGGATTGAGAATTGGAGTTGAAATTTCCGAGGCCCCCTCAGCGAGGGGACTTCATAGAGAGCAACGAGCCCCCAGCCCCTCTCTCTTAAACAGATTTAAAATAGATTTAAAATACATTCAAAATGTATACTACACTATTACAAATTAGACACGAATGGTCGCAAAACAGTATTGAGAACTGGAGTTGGGATTTTCGAGCCCCCCTCAGCGCGGACTTCATAGAGAGCAACGAGCCCCCCTTCTCAAAAACAAACTTAAAGTAAGGACGTTTAACTATAGATGTTTTGTTCAATTGCATTTCATTGTCAAAGTAGAATATGAAAAAATTCTTTCTAAAGGATTTGGTGGCCCTGAAAAGGGCCTTTTGGGTGGCCCTGAAAAGGGCCGTTGGTTGGTTAATAGGCTAACCAAGACGGACATGGCGAATGAACTTGGCGTCGTGTTCGTTCTTGTACCGGGTATCTGATGGCGTGTTGGGTTGGTGCCAGGTCTTTACTGTCCACGTACCGGTAAACGGCTCGTATACGGGTGACGGCGGTGTCGGTTGAGTGGATGGGGTGTAAGACCCGAATGGATCGACCTTTAATATCCGTGACCAAGGGCTCACTTGGTACCACAGGCCATTCATCGTCGTCTTCGTCTTCACTCACGACTATGACTTCATTTACCTCTAGAGTGGTCTCTGCTGAGCACGGTGTAGTTTCTATGGCACTCTGTGGTGTATACTCTGGTATGCCTATTACTTCTTCTAAAACTTCAAACCATTCTTCTCCGTCTAACATGATGTAAGAACCCATGATGGAATAACGAGAATGTGCGATCGGTCGGCTTTTTATGCAAAATTATAGGATCGAAATTTCAGAGCCCCCCCCCCCCCATTAACGCGGACTTCATAGAGAGCACTTTTCTTAAAAAGAGGACTGAGAATTGGAGTTGGGAAATCGGATTGAGAATTGGAGTTGAATTTTCCGAGCCCCCCTCAGCGCGGACTTCATAGAGAGCACGCGAAGGGATATTTCGTACGTTGGACGACGTGGGAAAGTGGTTCTTCCATTTTTCAGCACACGGTACAGTTCCGGGAGGGAAAAAATCTCGCAAGTCTACCCAAATCATAGCCGTTGCACATAATTTCAAGGGATACGATGGTTTGCTAATGTTGCAGGCGATACACGACCATGCGATAGCCGCTCCTCAAGTTGTTATGAGTGGTGGGAAAGTTATGACAGTGACCTTGTCGATTCGTTGAACTTTTTACCGATGCCCTTACGAGATTTACCCAAGACGTTTGGCGTCACGGAACTGAAGAAAGGTTATTTTCCATAATTTCAACAAGCCAGACCATTACGCGTACGTGGGTTCATATCCAACTGTCGAAGAAAACGATCCGGATGGAATGAGCTTTTTACGCCTGGTACCAACAACACAAACACAAACCGGTTGATTTTCAACAAGAGCTGATGACGTATTGTAAGAGCGACGTCGACGTCCTCAGACGAGGCTGTGCTGCATTCAGAGACATGTTTTGGATGGACACGGGCCTCGATCCTTTTGTGGAAAGTCTCACGCTGACTTCGGCCTGTAATAAAGTATTTCGCACGCATTATTTGGAACCTGACACTATGACCATCATTCCTCGAGCTTTGATGCAGGAACCCGAAGCCGGAAAAGATTGGAAACAATTTAGACCGCGACAGCAATCTAACATAGCCTTGAGATGGTTGGAATGGGAACAGTACTGTTAGGCTCTAAAAGCTTTGCGAGAGGGAATACGCGTTCCACAGATTCGACATGCCCGTAATTGGCGAGTATCATTTAGATGGTTACGACGATAACACGGGCTACGAATTCATGAGGTGTGCCTATCACGGATGCCCTCGCTGCTAAATAGGGCCCATACAAGACGTGCAACAATGCCTGTCAATTGATGGCCAATGCCGAACGTCCCGACGAAGAGATCCGATACGTGGACGTGGTATCCCTTTATCCCTGGGTGTGTAAATACGGCAAATTTCCAGTCAAAGAACATCATCACACGACCCAGTCAAGCATGGGAACAGTACGAAGGTCTGATTAAGTGTTCTGTGCTTCCCCCTCGCAAACTCCGTACTCAAGTTTCGTTACAACGGGGCTGTGTCGGGGCTGTGTGGAACAACACATACAGAAAAGTGAGATCACTCACTACGTCGACTGTACACACCAACATAAGGAACGAGCCTGGGTAGGAACGTTTGTGTCGCTGGAATAAAAAAAGGCCGTGGCGATGGGTTATCAAGTCCTCGTCGTGTACGAAGTGTGGCATTGGAGCGATTGGAGTCAGTACGACAATCAATCCAAGTCTGGAGGATTATTTGCTGGATACATTGACCATTTTTTGAAAAAGAAGATGGAAGCTAGTTTCATCCAAGACGGAATCACGGTGGCTAAGTGGGAAAGGCGCTGGCTCGCTAGCCTGGAGGTCGGGTGTTCGATCCCTGCATTGGCCGAGAAAGTTCATCTCGATTTTCCTGCGTGGTTTCCCCTTGTCAGTTTAGTCGTCAGTCGTACAGCGTCAGTGATCGCTATTTACCTATTATAGACCACCACCAACATACATTCTGGAAGGCCTATTATAAAAAGAGTCAAGGCTATCAAGTAAGGTTCGAGGAAGATCTGATTAATTTTGCTTATTACAAAAATAGTCAAGGTTGCCAAGCCGTCATCTGGTATGAGGAAGATCGGATTATTTTTGATGTACTGGATCGTTTGGGCAAGACATATGGTGTAACAATGGCACAGGAAGCAATGAATCACTGGTTCGCCTCCCATCTACTACCGGACTATCACGTGACAATGAACTATTGTTTATGCTGTGTCGGTCATGCGGAACGGGCTCAACGATCTGGATGTTGTCTATTCTGACCAATATGACGAATGAGCGAATGCCACGTCATCCATTACGTGATTTGGGGGGAATATAACATCGCCAACAACAACACTAACACTTCATTCTGGAGACATCGATTCAACTACTCTGACGTAGTATGGAAACTGCTGATGATGGACAACAGTACGATCTTCAGCGAACTCCTCAATGAACCACTCAACGAACTACTCTACGAGAAACAGAAACCAAACAACAACAGTCCAACAGCTGTTTTGGGTGTGGATACAATGGCCAATGGTACAGAGACTGCCCACAAAGAGCCACTCAACCAACTACTCAACGAGAAACAGAAACCATACATCAAGTCCGACAACTGTTTTGGGGTGTGGATACAATGGCCATCTCAAAGAGACATTCAAGGAGAAATATTTCACGGAAGAGAAACATCTAAAGGAGAAACATCTCAAAAAGAAACGACAGAAGATCAAGCTGAAAGCGAACCTCAAAGAAAGGTCAACACCCAGAGAGAAGCTCAAAGAGAAGCTCAAAGAGAAACATTTCACTGAAAAGAAGCCCAAAGGAGAAACTCAAGGAGAAGCCAAAGAAGTCAAAAAACGCTACGACACCTGTTATCGATGCAAACAAGTCGAACACTGTTTAACGTCGAACCATGTAACTGGTACTGGGGCGAAGAAGCCAGCGCACTCTATCACCGGTTCAGACAGGCCGAAAAAGAGAAAGAAGGTGCTACATCGGCCTACGTCCGAGCCTTGCACTACGACAGCAACTAGACTTGAGCAAGATTTGAAACAAGATTTGAAACAAGATTTGAAACATTGCCCGATTGAACTCGATGTGCCACCGGTTCGTATTACCTTGACGGCCGAAGAGGCTCAACGATTAGCCCACACACTCATCACTCCAGGTGGCTATCGTGGCATGACAGAACATCCTCCACCGCCACCACTGCCTTGGATGGACAACGAATGGACACCTCTGGTGTTGACACTACTAGATGCCCAAGACTGGGTGAACGACGACGTTTTACAATAAATGATCGGTTCCGTGTATTGGGTACCCCGTGTGTTGACGCGATCTCCATGGCTGTATGCGCATATGGTGCGCATGGAATACCCTTTGCCGTTGTGAACACTGTTGTGAACATTTTGGATAACATAAATTTGTGAACACTGTTGTGAACATTTTGAATAACACTTTGAATAACATTTTGAATAACATAAATTTGTGAACACGTTTGTGAACATTTTGGATAACATCTGAACGTTTTTTGTGAACACTGTTGTGAACATTTCAGATAACATTTCGAATAACATTAATTTGTGAACACCGTTGTGATTGTAAATAAATTGTAAATATATTATAATTATATTGTTAATAAATGTTTTATTCTTATACACATCTTCTCTGTTTTATTTTTGTTTAAATTTTGCCAGGGGATAGTATAAAAGCGGGCCTGCTCAAAAGAGGAAATGTTATTTCACCATGGACGTGTCATTCAAACACCCCTTTACCGTTTTAGTGAGTGGGCCAACGGGTGTAAAACGGTCTTTGTGCAGAAATTTCTCCAAGCTTCGCTGTTTGATACTCCCCGGATCGCATCGTATGGGCTTACGGCGAATGGCAAGACAGTTACAAACAGTTTCCTTATACCTATACTTGTGGGTTGGGCAATTTGGACGAGGTGATGGAACAAGTCCAAGGACCCCAATGTTTAGTCGTAGATGATTTGATGGGAGAAGACACCGACACCTTAGAACGCTGGTTCACCAAGAAAAGTCATTATAGGAATGTGAGCGTGATTTACATTGTGCAAAATCTGTTTGATAAAACAACAAAGGACCATCAGTTTAAATGCTCACTATGTGGTCCTCTTCAAAAATCCCCGCGATGCCTCACAGATGGGTGTCTTGGCCCGGCAAATGTATCCGGGACAAGGTCAATTTATGCAAGAAGCATTTGCCGATGCCACCAGCACCCCTCGCAGCTATTTACTGATCGATCTGAAATACGATACCCCTGATGAACTGCGTCTTCGTACATGTATCTTACCAGAGGAAGAACCGTCTCATGTCTACGTGAAAAAGGTATAAAAAGGCCCCTGGGATGGCCACCTTCATTTAATATCAGCATGGCTCGTGTGAAGAACACCGTTTGTCGGCATCCACCTCCAGGACTACCCCGTGCTAGATTTCCACCGCCCGCCTGGAAAGGACAAAATTCATTTGGCGCCACACCAACAGAGGGCGCAGGACCCAATGTGGATTCTAATGTGGGTTCCAATGTGGGTACCAATGTGGGTTCCAATAGGGTTACCAATAAAGCTACAGATTTACGTTTATCCACCATGGTCGTACGTGTGCCACGCCATCATCGGATTCCAGTCACAGAAGATGACGCCCACCGTCCCACGTCGCGCCGTACCGCACCACGCCGCCCTATACGTCTGGATGATGACGGTGTCGTCAGACGCCGTCCAGTGCCTCGCCAACCACCACGTCAGGAACTGAAATGAATGCGTTTATTGAAATGACTGTCCCCCGAAATGGTTTATGGACAGTTGGCCAAGCATACAGAGATGACCCAAATTGGATTGCAGAAATGGTTCAAGCTGGCTGCCGAACATTTGCTGAAAGGAAATCTACGACCCTTGCACAAATAACACGAACGTTGGGTAGAGCGAAATCGAGAGAGATTGCAACAACTGACCCGAGATCGTTTATCTGTCAACGATAAATTGAACATTATCATGAAACCCGGTGGACAGGGATTTTACGGAGGTATCCTAATTCGAATCCTGATTCGTTGGAAAGAACGTTTGCAAAAGGCCACAGAAAAACAGAGACCCGTGAGACGACGAACCGTTCAACGCAGTGGATTTTTTGGTGACATTGCCGGTGTCAAGGCCAGACAAAAACGACGAAGACGGCGATAGAAAGGCTATAAATACCAAAATCCAATGCATCCCTCCATAACACCATGAAATCCCGTGATCTCAACATTATCCGGTCGCTACGGGCCCTGCCCAAACCCTGGCAGAAACAGGTTCTAAGACATCCTCCTGATACTTTTATTCAGACTCTTTCCGAATGTTGCCGCCAAGTCTCCAGTCTGTTACCCCCATCTTGAACTCTGTTGGCAAATAGTAAAAACCCGATGAGAAAGAAACGACGAATCGTTCAACGCAGTGGTTTTTGGGGTGAAATTGGCAAATTCCTGCTTCCAGTTCTGAAAACCGTCGGTCAGGCGGTGGGTCGTGCGGTAGGTCTGCCTATCTAGATTAGTTTCTAGACCGGTATCCAGACCCCTATAAAAGCTCTAAATAGCTCTAAAAAAGTTTCCAGTATAAAAACCAAGACGTCACCATGCAGTCATTGCCATGAATGTGTTATTGAACGTGTCTCCAGCTTGTTGAAAACCTCTGATTCGACAAGCGCCCCGAGGCGTGGTGAACTGTTTATCCGAGTGTATTGGTAATTTGCTGCAAGGCACCATACCGCTGACGCCCAACGAAAAACAACGTTTACAACGTCTAAAACGTGTGTTGCGTTCTTTAGGGACCCCCAACACCTCTTGGCATCGCCGAAGTCGCTTATTGGATTCTTCAGCCCTTTGGAAAAACGTCTTCCCCTGTATTCAACGGCAGCTGGAACGACGACGATGCAATTTGCAAAGAAAATGAAATTGGTTCCGATGGACGAACCCAGTGTCACGGTCATGAAGCCGTACGAACCCGTGTGGGAACGGCACCCCTTTCGCCGTATCATGGAAGAAGTGTCAACCGAGATGGATACCGTCTTGAAATCCCGTATGTCTGATGCCGATAAAATGCAAAAGTATGGGCAGATGTTTTAAAGATTTCAAACGATGCAAAAGAAACTCGAGACCTCCCAGCCATCGCAACTGCCACCACCACCACCACCCCAAATACCACTTGGCGTCCTTTAACGATGGATACAAATCGCTACTGTGTATCATTGACGTGTTCTCAAAATACGCCTGGGTGATACCACTCAAGAATAAAACGGGTCCCGCGTTATCGAAGGCTTTACAGAGTGTTTTGTTACAAAAACGTATTCCCCTGTGGCTGCAAACAGACAAAGGAATCGAATTTCTTAATCGACATGTTCAAGCTTTCCTGAAGAATAAAAAGATTCACTTTTTCGTCACGCACAATGTCGAAACCAATGCCAGTGTGGTGGAACGATTTCAGCGCACGCTCAAACAACGCATGCGTTAATTTACGTATCGGAACACACAACGTTACATCGATGTAAAATTTCATTTCATTTTCATTTTGAAAAAAATATTCACCCTTCTCAATACTAAATGTATTCTTTCACCCTTTTCAGTGTTCTCGAGAACAGTTAATGGTGACAGGATATGGATAGATGTTGGTACGGCACCGGAATCAGATTCAGCGACTGAAAAACCATATCGATTTGACGTAAATAAATATGAATACCATGTTTTTAAAAATGCCGATAATTTGTACCTCGCGGTAAAAGACAAAACTGTTCATAAGCACAATTATATTGAATTTACGCTGAATATAAATGATAGAGAAAGGTCTCCTGTTGTATCCAAAAATAACTGTGTTATAAATTATACATCAAGCGATTGGTGTATTTACAATATTCCTCATTTGTCCACCGACCGTGTAAAAGAAGGACCATCAGTTGTTGATCTTGTTGTTAATGACATGATTTGGTATGAGGCTGGGGTTATAGCACAAGACCGCGAATCAAATTATATTATTGAAACGTCAGTAGATCTGTCTAAGACTGATGAAAAAGACATTAAAGTGGTATTTAATGGAGTGGAAGGTGACTATGACTGTAAAAAGTCGCCTGGAATCAATGTATATATATTGAAAACAGTTAAACCCGAAGGAGATTTCATCAGTTTAGAAGATTGGCTTGGAAATCAGAACATAAATGTGAGTAACTATTCCATGAATATCTGCGTCGCGGAATAAACAAATCCCCACCCACCACAATGAAACAAAAAAGATAATAATAAAAAAAATAAAAACAATTTGTGCTTATTTCAACGATCTTAAATTGAACATTCGAAAGACAATGGTATTTAGATAGGTACGACTAAAATATTTTCAAATGATTTCAGAGATCATGGATTAGCAAAAGCAAAAAAAATATGTTTGGTTTACACATTAGTCAGAATGGTCGGATTGATTGTTATTTTGGTCCGATGGGCCTTTAATCCGAGTTGTCATGGAATCAGAATGATAATATGTATACATGTATTAATATAGCATTTCCTCTTTTATGCCACAGAGATCACCGACACAAGATCCTGGTCAAGATAAAAGGTAAGAATAGTTAATATTTGTATGAACAGAAAGAATTGTAATATTATTACCCTTTTGTTTAAAATACAGAATATTAATATTCCCCTTATATTTGTAATAAAGAATATTAATATTACCTTTTTATTTATAATAAAGAATATTAATATTACCTTTTTATTTATAATAAACAAACTAATATAAACCATTTCAGGTGCGGATCCAGGAATTTTTGTAGGAGGGGATTTGCCAGGTTTCTGTTACGGAAATCTGCCATCATCGTCTCTAAATTACATAGGCATACATACAAATTGAGCTTTTTAAACAGAGAAATCATTTTTTTATACGGATGTAGGATCACTTTGTGATGTAATTTCATAGATGCGAGGCATTATTTTTTTATGTACCTGAACAGGGGGGGGGGGGGGGGGTTGGACCCCCTACCCCCCTCTGGATCCGCGCCTGCATTTATTTATGATACAGAATGTTTATATTACCCTTTTATTACTGTTTTTTTTTTAATAAAGAATATTAATATTATCATTTTATTAAAAGAATATCAGTATTACGGTTTATTTATAATAAAGAATATTCAAATTACCCTTTTATTTAAAATCATGACAGTTTATTTTGTATGTTTATTTTGTAGTGATAGTTACCAAGTACAATTTGGTGGTAAGTCAACAGTTTTAGAATATAGAACATATATACAAGCTTAGGATTCAAATAATTTTAAAACAATATTTGATAACATGTTAAATTGCGGGGGGTTGGGATGGCCTAGTGGTTTAGAGTGCCGCGCTTCGACCTCTAGCTGGCCGGTCACCTCTGGCTTGCGGCTGTGGTTTCGAGCCCTGGTGTGAGCGTATGTGGCATGGAGATAGGGGCGCCTTCTCAACCTCGTGGGTTTCCTCCGGGCACTCCGGTTTCCTCCCACTGCTAAAGACCCCTACGCGCAAGCGAATTATTGAAATAAAATTGAAACCATATGTTAGTCCCGAAATGACCTAGTTTGTGTTGAGTGGACGTTAAACCCCATTTCTCTCTCTCCCTGTTAAATTGCACATAGGGAACAGATGTTTATTTACAGAAGAAGATATGGACATAGCAAGAATACGTGATAACTAATTATGTAATGTATGTCGTTACATTAAGTATACACACAAACAGTTAAAAGATTTGAACGGTGAGTGAGATATCAAATCGGACATTGGTCAATTACTACATTAACTAAAATTATATTATAAAATATATGTATATGCAAAGATACGCTATAACACATGTACTAATGTAAGAAGTGGTATATCTATAGTGGTGTGCTATTTTCAAAAAATTAATTGCCTAACTAATTCTATCACATATGTACATACAATATGTAGACGCCGGGGCATTCTTTTCAAAGTAAATAAAGCTACAGCAGGTCAGATCGTTTGATTGTATTCTTATGCACACTCAAGAGGTATTAATTCCTTTATGGCTGTGCCAATTTCAGAACACAACATTGCAGTTGATGACATAAGGGTCCTAATTAGGAGATAGAAAGTCCTAATTAGGAGATTAAAAGTCCTAATTAGGAGATAAAAAGTCCTAATTAGGAGATAAAAAGTCCTAATTAGGAGATAGAAAGTCCTAATTAGGAGATAAAAAGTCCTAATTAGGAGATAACAAGTCCTAATTAGGAGATAAAAAGTCACAATTACGCTAAAAAAATTAGGAGATAAAAAGTCTTAATTAGGAGATAAAAAGTCCTAATTAGGAGAAAAAAAGTCCTAATTAGGAGAAAAATAAGTCCTAATTAGGAGAAAAAAAAGTCACAATTACGCTAAAAAAAAAAAATCGTGGCACCAGGAGGCTTCCGTACATAATAACACAGGTAAGTGAAAAATTAATACTTGAATAGGCCTAATAAATAAATATTGCCGATGTCTATATTATGACAATCACAACGGATGAAAAAATTCCCTGCCTCTCCACCCTTCCATTATCCTGTTCCTGGCAGATAATTAAATTAAATTAAACCTGTAATCATCAATTCGCATCAAAACAGGTTCAGTTTAGTGTCATTAATTATGTTTTTTCAAAATTGCGATTAGATTAAAGGAGCTAATTCGCTAACATTTGATTTGGGACTTAGAAATTGACATAAGTGGTTCGCAACGCATATAATAATGTAGCATGAATGTGTATAAACTGATTTAAATTCAGCGGTTTCCGTTTTTACTCTTATTTCAAATCAGTTATTGTCGGCGAAATAAGTCAGTAGTCTCAATCGAATGCAAATTTCTAGCGTCTGGTTATTCCAGTCTACATACGCCGTTTGATTTGGTACAATGTTTCTAGCCTCGTTCCTCGAGTCTCTTGCTAGAACTTGGTTCGAAACGCATTATGGTATACGATTCGTGTACCAATGGTAAAATGTTTATTGTGTCTTAAATATTGGATATCAGAAGTCCATCTTTTCCCGGTAAGATCACAGCATCAATTGTTTATTTAAATTGACAAATAATTCGTGTTTTCAATGTTGAAGATTTTGGATGATATTGAGTTAGAGACTTAACTTTAAACCTTTCACAAACATCAATAAATGTTTACTAATTCAGGGAAGAAATTGGTCAGGATGCTCATATTTTTAGATTCAACAAAAAGTTATATTGTCCTTTTATCAACACAAACATAAAATAAATAATTTAAAAAGAAAAACAACTAATGGCGCGTTAACTGAGTTATCTTTCCTTGGGAACAATTATTCATATTTTTATTTCAAGAAAGATCGGTCTTTTCCGTATTTATGTTAATAAGTCACGTGGTATACTATATTTGCATATTTAAGAAGATGCTATGCTCAAGTTGATAAAAAGAACGCATGAATGACAAATGAGATGTGGCAGAGCGCAAATGTGATTTGTAATGAGAGAAATGTAAAATGTAGAAATGTCAAAGAAGAGCATTTTGCATTAAAACATTTGTCATTTGACACATTACATTTGTCGTTTTACATTTAACTTTGGCCTTCGAGTTATAGTTATTTTGACCGGTATTGTGACTTTGTACATTTTACATATAATCAACGGAAAAGACATTTTAGCAGAGCATTTAATATTGGCAGCGATACCCTTCCATACACGTGAGGGTCATTCTAGTCTATTTACATATTCCTATGATTACGTCATTTAACCATGGTCATTCTAGCCATGACTGGCAAGGTGAGAATTCTTTTCACGGATGTTTGTTATGACATTCCCTTTGAGCTCTTTAATATATTGTCACCATTTGCTGACGGTCATTATAACAAATTTTGGAGAAAACGTCCAAATTAAAACAATAGAATACCCACGCGAACAACCGATGTAGATAGTGATTAGCATAATAAAACCTTTGAAATATGATCATTTGTTTTGGCCTACGTGAATATTAGTCGTATCTTTAAAAAGGTACAACAGTAAATGTGAATGGTTCATAAAATGCTGCTACAATTGGCAGAACAGGATTAATATTCTGTAGGTACCTAGTGTACGGAGGCTGGCTGAAAAGTTTCAAATGGATAGATCAATTGGGTTGAAACAAACTTTTGCCACCAACAAATAAAATACAACCATTGAATGAATCTTTGCATAGACCTAATTAGACCTAAGAATTGCAACTGTTGTTATGCTCTTCGTATCAGACCATCTTGTGAACCTACCCAATGAAATCACCAGAAATTGACAAAACTGACTACAGAGCAGCCATCAAGTATCTGCAACTGAAAGGACTGATACATGTGGACATAGTCTTCAGTTTAGGGGACGATGTCCTTTCACCCATCGGGTCATTCACAGATAGGCTTATAACATTTCAGAAATGATGCAGGATTTACGAATGAACTAACGTTTCACATACGGGAGTAGCAAACATTACAACGTATATCTATATAGTATGCGGTCAGCATTATAATGTGTAGTAGTCCGGTGGCTGAAGGGGGGAATCGCCACCCGTGCTGTAAATTTATAAGACCAAATTTTTATAGACAAGTTTTATAAGTAGATCCCAAATGTGGGAGGTGATCAGGTGTTTGAGGGGCGGTTTTTGAGATCTTGAAAGAAAGAAAGAAATGTGGTTTTATGGCACGTCAGCTCCAACCGGGCCATACTGCGCCAGACATATGGTGAATATTACGAGACAGGCTAAATGATATCACGGAAAAACATTATATGCATAAATAAAAACAATATCACAGTTTGTAAAAATAAAAATAAAATACAACTATTATGCATATAAGTATTAAATACAAAAAAGAAATGACACACATATATATATATATATATAATTAAAATTTATAATAAAATCCTGTCTCTTTTAAAAAGTCCAACGCTTTACCATATAAACCCGGTTGGGCAAACATGTGATGTAATGACTGACAACGGTAAAAATGCGATCTAACATCGTTGAGATGCTTGCACTCAATCAAAATGTGCTTAACTGTCAAAGGAACATGACAGTGTTCACATTCTGGTTGAGGCTCTCGCTTTAAAATGAAAATATGAGTTAAAAAAGTATGACCAATGCGAGAGCGACACAAGACAACTTCATCTCTCCTGTTAGTTCTATAGGAGTTGGGCCAATCTCCTAAGAGAGGCTTGATGTTATGAAGTTTGTTTGTGCCTGCAAGATCCCAAGACCGTTGCCAGCGGCCATAAATAAAAAGATTGATTGACGATTTAAAATCTGAAAATGGTAATAAAAATTGTGATATGGGAAGATCTAAAGCAGACTTGGCAGCTAAGTCTGCTTGATCATTCCCTTTAATATCAACATGACTGGGGAGCCAGCAAAGGACAATGTCCTTCCTGATGAACTCGTGTGATAGTAGCAGACGATAAATGTCTGCTACTAATGGGTGTAGGAGGCTTTTGTTGTTTATTGCCTGTAAGGAAGACAAAGAATCAGTAAATATAACATATTTCAAAGATGGAGAGGAATGAATGAACTCTAGTGCCTGAAAGATGGCCTGGAGTTCAGCAGTAAATATTGATGCAGCAGGAGGAAGGCGAACAGAAATGGTCTCAGATGGCGTTATAGTAGCCGAAGCTACCCGATCGCCATCTTTGGAACCATCTGTATAAATTGGAGCATAATCACCATATTTAGACCTCAACTCTCCGAAGAGAGTTTGAAACACTGTGGAACTAGTATCTTTCTTCCTATTTTTGGTAAGATCTAGATCGATCTTAGGAGGAGATATAGACCATGGTGGTGTCTCAAAGAAAGGGGTATTCGCAATACTGTCATGACTTATACCAGCCTCTGACAAAAGGGGTTGAATGCGAATACCGAATGATGGAATAGTGTTAGTCTTCATCAGATACAAATGCTCATGAAGAGGTCTAAATATGGTGTTAAATGAAATGTGATGAGGCAGAGATGCAATTTTTGTGGCATACTGCAGTGCAAGTTTATCACGTCTGTCGTGCAATGAGGGCTCGTGCGCCTCGACGTACAAACTCTGCACTGGAGATGTCCGGAATGCTCCTAAACTGATTCTAAGTCCTTGGTTGTGTATGGTGTCGAGCTCTTTGAGATAAGACTCGCGGGCAGACCCATACACAATACACCCATAATCGAGTTTAGATCGTATTAATGCTCGATACAATCTGAGCAGGACCTTACGGTCTGCTCCCCAGTCAGTGTTTGATAAGACTCTCAATATGTTGAGGGCTTTCAGACATTTTTTCTTGAGGGTTTTGATATGAGGGATAAATGATAATTTCTTATCAAATATCAAACCCAAGAATTTAGTTTCATCTACAACTGGAATGGGACTACCATCCAGTGTAAGTTCCGGATCAGGATGTAAACCTCTTCTTTGACAAAAGTGCATACAGACAGTCTTGGATTTCGAAAAACGAAATCCATTGTCAGTTGCCCATCGTTGAATAGAATTCAAGCAAAGCTGCAACTGACGTTCGATTGTCTGCATACTTGTCGATCCGTAACACATCTGAAAGTCATCAACATAAAGAGAGCCGTCGACCCCGCGTTTAAGGCACGTCGGTATGGTATTTATTTTGATAGCAAAAAGTGTGGGAGATAATATACTTCCCTGAGGAACCCCCATTTCCTGAGGAAAGGGGTCAGAGAAAATTGATCCTAAACGTACCTTAAACGACCTATCTTCTAAGAAATTTTTAATGAAGATAGGTAAGCGACCCCGCAGACCGAGGTTATGCAGGTCGCGCATGATACCATATTTCCATGTGGTATCATAAGCTTTCTCCAGATCAAAGAATATAGCAACTAAATGTTGTTTCTGGATGAAAGCATCCCTGACAAACGTTTCAAATCGAACGAGATGATCAAGAGTGCTCCTTTGGGACCGAAATCCACACTGGAGGTCTGTAATAAGATTGTTGGACTCAAGGTACCAAACAAGCCTTCGATTGATCAATCTCTCCATGGTTTTGCAAATACAGCTAGTCAAAGCGATCGGACGATAATTGGTAGGATTCGTAGGATCTTTACCCGGTTTAGGGATGGGAATTATTGTGGCTTCATGCCACGAAGAGGGGAAATTCCCATCAACCCAAATCCGGTTGTAAAGATCTAATAATATTAAGAGTGTAGAAAAAGGTAAATGTTTTAAAATCTGGTAGTGAATTTCATCTGGACCAGTTGCAGTATCTCGAGCTCGCTTGAGGGAATCACGGAGTTCAGCAATAGAAAATTTATCATTATAACATTCTTCATTACGGGACTTGAAGTTAAGTCGCCTTTTTTCCTGCTGATGTTTAATGCCCCGAAAGGCATCAGAGGAAAAATTGGATGATGAATTGAATGAAATGGTACTGGCCAGTGAATTGGCAATATCAGGAAATGTTGTTAAGGTGGTATTATCAACATTTAGATTGTTAACTGATAATGCACTACTTTTACCTTTAATCCTACGAATCCTATCCCATACCGATTTGGAAGTGGTACGGGAATTGATCCTTGAGACATAACCTTGCCATGAAGACTTCTTTGCTTGGCGTATGGTTCTACGAGCCTTCGCTCGGACCATTTGGTAAGCTGCAAGATTCTCCATGGAAGGATGATTCTCAAGGCGTCTTAAAATACGATCACGCTCTTTAAGAACGGATTTGCAATCATTATTAAACCACGGTTTATTGAAACGTTTGGGCTCAGTCGTGGTCTTTGGAATCGCCTGCTCAGCTACATCTTGAAGAATTGAAGTGAATAAGGCCATGGGTTCTTCTGCATCCTCTAACTCTTTTGCGTCAAAAGAGAAGAGACACAAAGATTCAAAAAGAGCCCAATCAGCCTTATGCAACTTCCACCTCTGAGGTCTATCGACCGGAGAGGGTCCATTATTATCTATCAAGATCGGAAAGTGGTCACTGCCACACAGATCTTCGTTTACTCTCCATGTAAAATCCTGAAACAGGACCGGAGAGCAAATGGTCAGATCGAGGGAAGAAAAAGAAGCTGTGGCAGGATGTAGATAAGTAGGCGAGTCATCATTTAATAAACACAAATTATTAATGTTAATGAAGTCCGCTAGTTGTTTACCTCTGTTGTTATCATCTGGACTACCCCAGAGTGAATGATGACCATTGAAATCTCCCGTAATTATAAACGGGAGGGGAAGTTGTGCAATAAGGTCATCAAGATCTCTAGGGTTCAGATGTAAACTAGGTGGTAAATATATAGAGCACAGTGTGATAGGAATATGTAGAGTCACCCTCACTGCAACTGCCTGTAAAGGCGAGTTTAGGGCGACTTTACTCTGCGGAATGTTTCCATTAAGGAAAATAGAAACACCACCATGTGCTCTACCATCATTATCAGCAAAATGATGATAGGGAACAAAATGTCTGAGTGATAAGACATCTGAAATCTTTAAAAAAGTTTCTTGTAAACAAATAGCTAAGGGATTAAATTTTTGAATTAAGATTTGAACTTCATTAAAATTTGGTTTAAGACCACGACAATTCCATTGAATAATGGAATTAGCCATTTTCAGGGAGGTTTAACAGGACTTCTATGATGTTGTTTGGGGTCATGTATTTCAACAACAACATCCATGAGATTGTCCTGTATCCCGAACCTGTTATAGGTTCCGACAGGATCCTCGTCGCCCTTCCTACTACGGAAGGTATTTAATTTTCGGGGAACGTCTTTATCAGGACGTTCCTTGATTTTGATGTTTTTGGGTGGAATTCCACCATTTGGTTGAGGAGTAGGGGGTACAATCTCCTCCATCCCAGACTCCCCCGACTTATTAACAGTCGAAGTGCTGGGAGTAACAATTGCGGGTTTTGGAGGAATAGGTGGCTTTTGGTTCGACGAGGTATCTTCTGTCTCAGCTGGAAATTCAGCAGGCGTTTGACAAGCAATAGAAGAGGTTTTCGGCTTGACAGCACTTGCAAATGACATTGCAAATGTTGGGGTTGCAGCCTCAACCAGCTTCCTTGCTTCTGGATATGGTATATTTTTTTCTGTTTTCACCTGCTGAACTTGTTTTTCTTTCTTCCATATTGGGCACTCTCTAGAATAGGCAAAATGAGGCCCTTTGCAGTTAATGCAGCGGTGATCGAGCTGACAAGAGGTACTTTCGTGACCCTCCTGTCCACATCGAGCACACACAGCTTTCCCCTTACATACGTTTTTACTGTGTCCAAAGCGTTGACAATGAAAACAACGCAATGGATTTGGAATATAAGGGGTAACTGGTATGGCAAGAAAACCAGCCTTGATCATCCTAGGAAGATCTGGTTTATCAAAGGTCAGGATATAGGTGTTGGTTTGAATAATATTACCATTACGTCTGATGGAAATTCGTTTGACGTAAGTAACACCTTGTGAGGCGAGATTTTCAAGCATCTCTTCCTCACAGCTGCCTTCTAAATCCTGAGACCGAATAACACCTCTAGAAGAATTAAGAGAGTTATGCGGTGCAACTTTGATCGGAATGTTAACTAAAGTTTTTGATTTTAATAATGAAGTAGCGTGTGATTCTTTAGCACATTCCACTAACAGAGTACCATTTCTCATTTTTTTGACGCTTTTGGGCTCACCAGCTAAGCCAGCAAGACCTTTAGCAATCAAAAAAGGAGAGGTTTTAGCCAAGTTGATGTCGTTCGTACTCTGTATAACCAGAAATCTAGGCCAGGTTCGGGAAGTTTTGTTAGGTATATTATTTGGTTCCAATTCCTCGGTCGACGTACGCTTTAAAGGACGAGTCTTCTTCGATTGGGAAGCCATGAGTGTAATTTTAAAGATTCATCCCTGCCTGCTCTCCAACCACCAACGGGTTGCAATATCCATGCAGGCTACTGCGCGGCTATCCAGCGCATACGCCCTAAGAGGACAGACAGGGATATACCTAGACAAAGTAAAGACGAAATATTTTTACTTTACCTAGTTGACCCAAGCCGCTGCTTTAGAGTAGGCACTTAGGACGCAAAGGTAGAACTGCAATAAATACATTACAGATTTATGGGAAAGATGCGCCTACTCGTCAGCTAAACACGACCAAAGCCGATTGATCAGAGTGGGCCACTCTAACCGCCCGTCTAGGTGAATCATGGGCCGAAGCAATGTGTTGCAGAAAAAGGGCTCGCAAGCCAAATCCCCACTCAACTACCAGGATTCCACTCTCCACCGACACGGGTCGCAACGCACGGCAAACACGTTGCCCCATTACAGGGATCCCTTTAGTCGCCTTTTACGACACGCAGGACATACGAAGGGTATATTCTTATCACCCCCTTGAGATCTTGAGATCCAATGTCTACAACTGAGGGAAAATGTGGTTATAATGACATAAATGATAATGATGTTATATATTTAGAAATATATAAATTTCTGGGACTGTCCATCATCTGTGTTTATGATGCCACTTGACAACTGTTTTCATTTGTGGCGATGTGGGTGGGGGCTTGAAGGTGTACGCGTGTGAAAAAGTGTGGCAAGGGGAGGGATAAAATTGGCGGAAAATGAGTTCACATTGATTTAAATGACGAACTTCTTAGAGCTTGATGAACCATATCTAAATATGTCTATAAGATTACGATTATGTGTGGTGGGTGGGTGTCGGGTTAGATGGGCAATGTGTAGTTTTGGTCACATAAATCATTTGGTTCAAAATTAACTTTAAAGATGGCTTCCCGTTAGCTTTATCGTTTAGTACCAATTTCGTCATTCCAAATATTAAATTATAATACATTCAAGAGATCAGGTATGTAAATGAAAACACAGTAAATCAGAGACATGTTGAGATATAAGTTTACTATTAGTCTTCGTCAGAAGATTCCAAATCAAAGTTATTTTCTCGTTGGATTTTTCTTTCACTACCACTTTCATGATTCAAAATGTTGAAAGAGTAAAAAATGTCATTGACTTCGCTGTGCCCAAGGGATCCTAACAAGGTAACACAAACCGCTTCACGGTACTATCAGTTTGCAGGAATGACAACTCTGCTATAGAGATCAACCGGCTTACACACGGAAGCTGTTGTTGTTGAACCCCCACTTCCACCGAAGGTGATATCGCAGAAAAATTGTCTTATTTTGTTCCCGCGGTTAGACGCCTCTGACCAATGAAAAAAACAGTTGTTTGATCACGTACAAAATTAAATCGAGGATTCCAGCTTCTCGTGGGATTTTCTATAATAAACAAGTGTGTGTGTGTGTTTTAATGGTTTTCAAAAAAAGAAGAGAAAAACCTTAATCAGACAGGCCTTGAAATGTCGCTTTAGTAACTAACCCGTTATTTTGATCCAATTGAATATCATAATTAATTTCTTCGTCATCGACCGGACTAAAAATTCGCACAAATTGCCAAATTAGTTGTAAGTCTCAGATTCGAATTGACGTAAAAGCATGCGTCCCAAATCATGCTTTAAATGGAATATCAAATACTACGTACTTGTATTAGTATGGTTTCTTGTCGTGCTGTAGTATATATAATTAGAGCAGTACATGTATAATAAAAAAATGTTCACCTTCCGCAATAGTGTGACCGCAACTACAGGATGGATTGTTAGAAATTTGCATAGTACTTTGTTGGCATCTTAGTGTAGTGTGAATGATTTGCAATCTCCTCTCTCCTAGATAGTAATGGTTGGGATCGCCTGGTCGTTTTTGCGTAAATGATATTTGAAATGTTTCAAGGTTGAACTTTGCTTAATATCGTCACTTAGATTATTCCAGGATGAAACGGTAGAAGGGAGAAAGGACTGTTGTATATTGTCGATGCGAATATATTTTGGTAGTGAGATTGGTTGCGTGTAACCATGGACGTCACACTTGGGGGGGGGGGGGGGGTCTGAATAATTTCACTTATCTTTTAATTGATTAAAACATTTTGTCGGGGCCACTCTACTTTGTGCGACATTTTTCGGGCATCGATTATTACTTGTGAATGCAACTGCAACAGTGTGATTGGATGGTTGGAATTCAGAGTGGGATTTCGGTTACAAAACCACTGGATACTTTTTGAGTTGCTCACACTGGCTAGAATAGCAGAAAACGCATTTGCAATGGTTAAATTTTCAAAATTTTCTCCAAGAATCCCTTCGCCCCTCCTCCGTTGCGCCCCCCCCCCCCCCCAATATATATTTCACGGCTACGCCCCTGCGTGTAGCGTGATGATTTAATGTAGAGACTTGGGGTGGTACTAGCAGTGAAAGATAGCCGGGGGTTTGCTTATTGATCATTTTGTAAAAAAAAAATAGTTTATGCCTGAAACGTCTTT
Organism: Patella depressa; assembly: GCA_948474765.1. NCBI lineage: Eukaryota > Metazoa > Mollusca > Gastropoda > Patellidae > Patella > Patella depressa. Next base: position 6,143,662 of record OX419720.1, read on the forward strand.
CTCTTACCGAAATAAAACCTGATTCTTTGTATATAATTTTATGTGACGTTCTTCTAACATGTCCAGTTACCGTTCGTAGGGCATCAAGTTGGAGTTTTTCAAGCTCAAAAGTCTCCTGGCCTGTACAATTGTCCCATAGGACGTCTGCATAGTCAAACAGGGGAAGGATGAACGACTTGTATATTATTTCGAGTGATTTTCTAGAAAGTCGGTACTTAAAACTTCGGAAATGGTCAACAGTCTTATTGATTTTCGATTGGATGTAGATTAAGTGATATGTCCGGGTGCATGATTTTTCAAGATAGACTCATAATTGTTTGTAAGAAGAAACTTCAGACAGGGCAGTGTTGTTGAATGTCAGTTGAAAGGACGAAGGTTTTTTTTTCTGGAGTTCGGCATTTTCCCGGCGAGTTTACTTGATTTAACCGGAAGTCGACAAAAGTTCGGCCGCGGCGTACGCCGAATGCGGTGCTTTGTCAACATGTCAACAAGATAAAATTCACGTTAGATATGAATGGCATTAAACTAGGGATGGGACAATAAACATTTATTTTGAAACTCAAGAAAACTCCAGATGTTTTCCAACGCGAAAAGGGCTATAAAAAATGAATATGAAAAAAATTTTGAATTTTTTTTTATTTTTATGGTGGTGCAGTCCCAATTTTCAAAATGGCCGCCAAAATTGATGGAAAAAATGAAAATTCCTGTATATTGTGTCCGGATCATGGTATACAGAGCTTTCATGGTGTCTAACATGGGATTCTGGGTGTCGCTGAAATCAGATATAGCTACTAAAAATAATTTCAAAAATCCAAGATGGCGGAAATCCAAGATGGCGACCAAAATTTCACGATTATTCACTATTTTCAGAGATATAGATAAGATATGGCTTGTATGGTGCCGAACGTGTATTTCCTGGGATCGCTGAAATCAAATAATGGCCCGAAAATTAATTTCAATAATTCAAGATGGCTGAAATTCAAGATGGCCGATGACGGAAATCCAAGATGGTGGTCAAAACGTCATAATTTTCTATTTTTTGCCAAATTATGTCTCCATTAGCCCATTTGGAGCAGAACAGAAGGGCGTTAAACCACACAACATTTCATTTCCTTTTTTACCAATTGCGTAAAGCCTTGTTAATGCATTAATTTTCGATAAAATCCAAAATGGCATCCGAAATGAACAAAATATATGTTTTTTTTTACTTTTAACAATTATTTTGTTACTACAAATCTGGACACAGATTATTTAGGTAAAAACCGATAACACCCAAGGCTCCGACGATGAGAAATGATTGCTTACCAAGAAATGGCCTCACAGTGTTAAAGTCGGGGCAGACTCATACACCTTCAAACTACAATGCTTTGCTATATTACCTGCTTCAAGTGTCAATGAAATAAAGGGCAATATCGACTTCTGAATGACAAACCAGTGGCCGACTGCTCCAAGATGTTGTTGGATCTCGTCGGTGATGACCCAGCAACGTCCTGAAATGTTGCGTTTAAATTATCTTGCCGACAGTATCGTAGGGTCGTTTATGGTGTACATAGGAGCTGGTAATAGATACACGGCATAAAGTTCGTAATACGTCCACTAAAATGATATGACCACTGAATCGTCACATTACTGTGGGATCTTAAACATGGGGTTATATTTGATTCTAATATCTATCCTAGGAACACCCACCCCCCATGACTCCTCAAAACAACCAATTATATTCCGCCCTTCGATCCCACAATAATCTGATTTAGACACAGTTATACAATTTTCTTGAATCTAATTTCCTGTGTCACTGAATGAGTGCATGGGCACAGCGTTTCAGGACCTTGGCCGGCTCAACGTCGAAATTAATCAACATCTTTGAGCAGTTGGCCGCTCGGTCGTTCATCTAGAATTCGATATTGCTTTTTATTTCATTGACACTTGAACCAGCTAATACAGCAAGGCATTGTAGTTTAAAGGTGTATGCGTCTGTCACGGTTTTACCAGCAGGTGAGTCGTTTTCTAGATAAACTGTTCTAAACGATGTTTTCTCACCGGTGGCTTGGGTGATTGTGATACAAGTTCTTTTAGTCTTGACGTTAATAATCTGAGTAGGGTACCTTTGTAGTAACAAAATATGTATTAGAAATCAATTAACCATATATTTTGTTCACAGGTAACATTGATTGGCCGCCATTTTTATTTGATCCAAAATTAATGCCATAATAAGACTTTACGCATTTGGCAAAAACGGAAATAAAATAACATGTGGTTTAACATCTTACTGTCCAGCTCTGCATGGGCTAAAGAGGGCTAATGAAGACAGAAGGGACAAAAAATGAAAAATTAGGACATTTTCGCGGCCATCTTGGGTTTCTGCCATCGACCATCTTTAATTTCCGCCATCTTGAATTATTGAAATTAATTTTCAGGCAATTATTTAATTACAGCGACCCCGACAACCCCAGTGGAAAATAATGAAATTTTGTCCGCAATCTTGGTTTTTAAATTACGTTTAGTGCCCTTATCTGGTTTAACGTTCTACTGTTCTGCTCCGAATGGGCTAATGAAGACAGGATTTTGCAAAAAATGGAAAATTATGAAATTTTGGCTGCCATCTTGAATTTCCGCCATCTAGGTTTTTTGAAATTACTTTTAGTGCCTTTGTCTGGTTTAACGTCCTACTATTCTGCTCCGAATGGCATAATGAAGACAGGATTTTGCAAGAAATGGAAAATTATGAAATTAATAGCCGCCATCTTGGATATCAGTCATCAGCCATCTTGAATTTCCGCTATTACGAATTATTAAAAATTAGATATTATCCCAAATCAAAACCATAACAAGGCTTTAAGCATTTGGCAAAAAATGAAAAGTTTTGACATTTTGGTCACCATCTTGGATTTCCACCGTCTAGGGTTTCCGCCATCTTGGATTTTCGCCATCTTGAATTTTTGTTTCTGGCCATTATCTGATTCCACTGACCCTGAAAAACCTTTTGTGGCATAATACAAGCCATATCCCATCTATATTTCCCAAAATAGTGGGAAATCGTGAAATTTTGGCCGCCATCTTGGATTTCCGCCATTTTGGATTTTTGAAATTATTTTTAATGCCTATATTTGATTTAGGCGACCCCCAGAATCCCATGTTAGACACCATGAAAGCTATGTATACCATGATCTGGACACAATATATAGGAATTTTCATTTTTTCCATCAATTTTGGTGGCCATTTTGAAAATTGGGACTGCACCACCATAAAAATTAAATTTTCGAGAAAAATTCTTTCAGATTCTTTTTTTCCAGCCAATTTGGCATTAGGAAATACCTGGCGTTTACAAACTTATATTATTGTCCCATCCCTAATTAAACACGAATAGTAAAGCGTTAAAATTAAACCAAATGCTTTGAAGCTGAATTGAGGCTTCGTTAAACCGTATGTCATTTTTTTTTTCGAGAATACTACAAATAATAATTTTCTGTTTATTTTGTGGTCACTTACTGGTAGTCATTTTCCTGAATACTGTTTTTATACGCCCACATTGAAATGTGTTCGTATATTGTCGTCGCCTCCGTACATCCATCTGTCCGGCGTCCACGATGGCCAAAGTTAATATCCGACTGACATTAAATTTATACACAGTGTTTAAGGTCATGAGACGAAGCATATGAATTTCAGCTATTTCCGTTAATTACTGCCAGCGTTACGGCCCTTGATCACTTCAGAAATTCTTCTTGACGCTCTAGAGGCCAACGTTAATACAAAGTGTTTAAGGTCAAGAGCCGAAGAAGTCTATTGATTGCGGACGCTCTAGAGGCTAAAGTTAATATTCGATTGGCTTTAAATTTATACACAGTGTTTAGGGTCACGAGACGAAGAAGCCTATCGTTTTTGAGCGATTTCCGATAATAACTACCAGAGTTATGGCCCTTGATCACTTGTAAAAATCTTGTGGACGGTCAGAGGCCAAATTTATCATCCGATTGACTTCAGATTGAGGGCTTGAGACAAACAAGTATATTGAAGGTCAATGAAATTTGATAACTGAACAACTAATTCCATGATATTAAATGTTTCGTATACTAAACGTTAGCATGGGGCAGAACTTTATAAAAAGCAAACAAACAAATTCTAATGATTTTCTGATAATTACTTAATGAATTGTTAGTCTTAATCAGATTTTAGTGTATTATAAATGTTTCATTACCGAAAAAAAGTAAAAATATGCGACAACTCTTGTTGAATGCCCGGACGATTTAGCTTTTGTGGGCGTATGTTTCGTTGCCTGGCAACCAATCTTTATTAGAACATGTCATGTAACCAGTTTAATATAATGATATTATCCGACGCCAAATTTTTTATCAGCCGGGTCACTTGATTTGCTCTGATACGGTAACCTGCCCGGCGTACCCCTTGTTCAAACCGGCTCGCTTACCGGCGGATAAATCAAGCAGCCCCAAGGTCGTTAATGTATGCGACGAATAGTAAAGGACCGAAGAGTTCGACGATACTCCATCGATTACTACTGTTGTCTATTTAATAAATAACTTTCTAGAAGCTTGTGTATATCCCCACGAATGCCAATAGCATAAAGTTTGGAAAGAAGCCCTCGATGCCAGACTTTATCAAAGCCTTTACTTATGTCGAAATATACTGATCGGACTTCTTTGCCCTCGTCAAGAGCTTTACATATTTGGTCGTATAGATCTAAAGGTTAATAAATTGTGGAATCGTTCCTAATGAAACCAGATTGGAGTGGTGTTAGTATCTTAAAATCAAGAAAGAAGTTGTATATATATATATATTTTTAGAGGCATCTTTCGAAAATTTTACCAATGAAACTTAGTAAAGATATTGGACGGTAGTTATTGTAAAATGGATGATGGTGGACCATTATTTAATATAGGCGTGATATGCGATTCTTTCCATTGATCTAATACCAAGTTTTCTAAAAGAAAGTTAAACAGATTTGTGAGTGGATTTGCCAAACTGGAGTAACATGATTTAAGGACTTTGTCATTTATACGGTCTGGTCCTGAAGCTTTGTCTATTGATAGTGACGTGATAATATCATGGATTTCGGATTTTTTGAATATTGGGTTGTTTGAATATAAGGTGGTTTGTCATTTGGGTTTTCTACCTTAGACTGCGCAATAAAATAAACATTCAGGGCATTAGCCTTTTCGACTGCGTCGTTCAAGACTTTGCCTTGTTCATCTACAAGAGCAGGGATAAGACTTTTATTCCTCTTAGAACTTAGGATATTTGATTCTACTAGTTTCCACCATTTCGTTTCAGTAAAATGGTTTTCATAGAATTTTGATAGAATTCATTGTTTACTCTTCTAACTTCACCAGTCACATAATTTCGGTGTTGTGTAAAATTAGCCCATCATTGACCTATATAGTTCCTCCAGATTTTCCGGCGTGAATCCCAATTGCAAGTGATGCAGGACGGAGGGCCTGACAAAGACAGCTGTCTAGTCATTCGAATGGGACGAAGAACCGAGATCCCAAGTACCAATTGGAATGACGGTAAAGATCCCTTGGCAGTTAAAATTTGATGTGAAATTAGGTCGCTGTCTGGGCATAATATTTCCCATAGAACACTGTACAGAACAGTAGAACGTTAAACCCCATTTCATTCCATTTATCCATATAGATGGTGTCCTGTCCGTTGGGTTGGCGTATAGTGTTGTATATTATATCATACAGTGGTAGTATTGTATCATTATTGAACTGTATATAATTTTATCATACAGGTAAAAATAAAACCAATCTGATGACAGAACTAGACAAAACAAAACATCATCTCGTAGACTTACCTGAAGATCACGACCTTATTAAGCAGGAATTAGAGAACCTGACGAAACAGACGTCAAAGGGAGTACGTGAACGTGAAACATCCAAAAAACAAATTGAAGGGAAAGAAGCTCTGACAAAGAAGACACTTGATGGGGAAGGTAGATCGATATTTATTTCAAATATTTCCATCATACACGTTAACCTTATTACGCCATACACTCATCGTCACACCCTAAAGTTATTAAAGTCCATATAAATAGGTCACGCGATGGCCATTCTAGTCTATTTATATATATTTCTATGATTACGTCATATACCTATGATCATTCTTACTCATACTGCACCCATCTACGTCATACTTCGAGAATTAGTCACTGCCCTAGATGTCATCCATTCAAAACGCTCACGTAATCATGCTTGCAAAATGTCGACTTCTACCCCTCCGGTAAAAGCGATATATAATATATGTGCTAGCTCGAAATAAAAAACACCACTGACAGTGACAATTACCCTTCCTACTTGGATCTGCGTCTCGATTTTGACAATTGGCATAAACTGGGTGTTAAATTGTATGATAAACGTGATGACTTAGACTTTCCGATCGTCAACTTTCCATTTATTAGTAGTAACATTCCAATATCAGCAGCTTATGGGGTGTTTGTGTCTCAGCTACCTCGTTACGCGAGAGCTTGTTCCTTTTATTCTTATTGTTTAATTAGATCGAGGCATTTGTCGTCTAAACTTCAACTACAAGGATACGTGCGCACTAAACTTATAAAAACCTTTAAAAAGTTGTATGGCCGTCACATTGACTTGATGACATCGCGCCTGGTACGTTCGTGCATTTTTTATGCGCGAACTCTTAGTTTTTCTATTACTGGCACGCGCACGGGCACTATTTTTTTTTGTTTTACATGTACCAAAATCTGGGATATCGCGCGTAGGTACTTTTGAGTTATTATTCTGTGAAGCATAACACTTGCCACTGTACCTGTGTATCGCTAATTATAAACCGAATGTCTGAAGACCGTTCATATTTATTACGCAAAAAAGTTTCAGTACAGAGTTGATGCGCGCTCCATTTGTTGCAAAGCAAACCAACGGTATTATTTTCTCAACAGTGTATGAATTTATTCATAGCGATAATATCCTTACACCGAGAGAAATTATCTAGTCTCGGTGAATAGAGCCATGGTTGTCTGGTAGAAAATTACTTTTGTATTTTTTAGAACGGAGAACAGCGATTTTAGAAGCAAACTAACCTGCCGCACATGATACTCATAATAAAAGGCGAGAACTCTTTTTAGTGAGATTGGTTGCGTGTAGCGTGAGGAAGTAATGTAGAGATTTGGGGTGGTACGAAAGATAGTCGGGGGTTTCCTTATTGATCATTTTGTAAAAAAAAATAATTTATGCCTGAAACGTCTTTCTCTTACCGAAATAAAACCTGATTCTTTGTATATAATTTTATGTGACGTTCTTCTAACATGTCCAGTTACCGTTCGTAGGGCATCAAGTTGGAGTTTTTCAAGCTCAAAAGTCTCCTGTTCAGTACAATTGTCCCATAAGACGTCTGCATATTCAAACAGGGGCAGGATGAACGACTTGTATATTATTTCGAGTGATTTTCTAGAAAGTCTGTACTTAAACTTAGGAAATGGTCAACAGTCTTATTGATTTTCGATAAGATGTAGATTAAGTGATATGTCCGGGTGCATGATTTTTCAAGATAGACACATAATTGTTTGTAAGAAGAAACTTCAGACAGGGCATTGTTGTTGAATGTCAATTGAAAGGACGACGGGTTTTTTTCTGGAGAAAGTAATATTAGTGATTTTTGTGGCGTTAAATGCTACTTTCCAGGTAGAATCCTACTTACTAATGGTTGAAAGGTCAGTATTTAGAATTCGTTAATATGCGGGGTTTTCTATGACAAGGTAGAGGGACGTGTCGGCGGAAAGTCGCATATTTGATTCTATATCCGTAACAAGGTCGTTAATGTATACGACGAATAGTAAAGGACCGAGTACTGATCCCTGTGGTACTCCTGTATGAACAATCGAAGAGTTCTACGATACGCCATCGATTACTACACGCTGTTGTCTATTTACTAAATAACAATCTAGAAGCTTGTGTATATCCCCACGAATGCCAATATCATGAAGTTTGAAAAGAAGACCTCGATGCCAGACTTTATCAAAGACTTTACTTATGTCCAAATATACTGATCGGACTTCTTTGCCCTCGTCAAGAGCTTAGAATTCGTTAAAATGTGAGGCGGTGGTCTTCTATGACAAGGTAGAGGGACGTGTCGTCGGCGGAAAGTCGCATATTTGATTCTATATCCGTAACAAGGTCGTTAATGTATACGACGAATAGTAAAGGACCGAGTTCTGGTCCCTGTGGTACTCCTGTATGTACAATCGAAGAGTTCGACGATACTCCATCGATTACTACACGCTGTTGTCTATTTACTAAATAACTCTCTAGAAGCTTGTGTATATCCCCACGAATGCCAATAGCATGAAGTTTGGAAAGAAGACCTCGATGCCAGACTTTATCAAAGGCTTTACTTATGTCGAAAAAACGAGGTCCGGTGTACACATTGGAGTGCACGTAAAAGATCCCTTGGCAGTTGGAATTCGATATAAGAGTAGGCCGTAGCGCCGCTGCCCGTGCAAAATTTCCCTCATACCACTGTATGGCGTATGCCCGTCTTCCATTAGCCCGGGTTAGGTGCAAAAGAGTAGGACGTTAAACCCCATTTCATTTCGTTTCGCCTACTGCTTTGTACACCCGATAAAAATTCCAATTATTACAGGTACTATTCATGTAAGGTGTTAACTGTGATGCAAGTGATAAATGAGTACGCTCACAAGCACCTAAACAATAATGAACAGAGGCTCGAGTAAATTCGTGAGGAACTTGTAGCATTTTACACAACTGACGAGTTATATTAGCTGTGAATTCCGATCCCTGATCCGTTAACAATGTATCACAGATACCAAATGTACAGAATAGAGTAAACAGTCCTTCGGAAACCGTAAAATCATCTTTGCTAGGAATTGGTACAGCATAAACAAACTTGGAGTACATATCAATAGCTGTAAATACATAGTTATTTCCTCTTTCAGTACATGGCAATGGTCCAAATACATCTAACTGCAAAACCGAAAAGGGCGTCGATGGGGACGGATAAGCTATAATGTTATTCTTCACATGGACTTTGGTGATTTTTCTTGCTTGACATTCATGATATGATTTTACATAGTCACTAACTATGGTTGTACAGGAACTGTGTTGACATTTGAATTAGAATCTTTCAGTTTTAATGTCTTTTTATAAATTCTATGGTTATAGATATGGTTAAAGATCGTGTATGTTTATTATTTTGTCTCATTCCGGCTTCCATACTTATTGCGGAGAGTGACGGCCCTTGGTTAGAGTTCGCCATGTTTCCGTGCACAAAGTCGCGTGGTTTTGGGCTTTCCATAAGCTTGGCTGGCCACAGTGTAAGAATCTTTTATTTCTGACTTATAATATGTTTTATGTTTCATTACTTATCTACTTAGCGTTTACCATGTAGGCTACTTTATGTTGTTAGGTAAAAATTCATTGTTTTTGCAATTGTAAACATCCCGATGTTTGCGTGTCGTATTTCCCACTGATAGTCTGGGGAATTAGGTTCAATTAGTTTGTCACGATGGTCACGCCGTATACATCTATATTGTTTGTATACTTTAACTTTATAAGTCATTGTCTCTTTGTTATTTATGGTATTTGTCATTTAGGAATGTTTTACCGTTACTTTTCGCTCGCTTGTCAAAAATGTATGGAAACCCGCTCTGGCCATAATTACACTAATTTGTACATCATAGAAATTGAAACTTAATTTGACTTTTTTATTTCTTTTGTAGCTTTTCACCATGCATATTTATTTCTGAATAAATGGTTTATACTGTCTGCGTGGTACATTACTTTATGTGCTTTCCGGCAGAACAGTGAAAAGACTCTACTCAGCAGCGACATGGATAAAGGTTTAAAAATGGAATGTCTCGACCAAGAGACAACAGTTGGAACACACCAAACGGATCTCCCCAGCAATTCTGGAATGGGAACCAAGGAAGGGCGGTTACACAAGCTAACCGAAAAGGCTCAAGAAAATTACGAGAACACTTTGAAGAAGTACACTTCTAAATTATCTTGCTTAAAGGCTAACGTCGAGTATGAAATATCGATATTCAATTCGGAGGAACACAAGCTTGACTCTCTATCTTTGTGTAAAAGACGGGTAGAAACTGCACTGAAAAAATACATGGAAATGGCGGATGAATTTTCAAAGTACTTGAGTAGAAAAAACACAGATAACAGTATTGAGGTACTTGCTGTTCATAGATCAGAATACAGGGCTCTAGAAGAAACGGCTGACATTGTTTTAAGGGAAATGAGAAGAATACGAGATGATGCCACGGATACAGGGTCGTATAAGACGAAGTCAAACATTTCAAGATCAAGTTTCAAATCGACCACTTCATCAGTGATCTTACGAATGAAAGCTAAAGCTGAAGCAGCCAAGGCTACATTAGAATTTGCGGCAAAAGAAGCAGAGCTTAAGAAAGCAGATGCTGAAACTCACCTCAAAAGGATGAACTTTCAAGCAGATTTAGAATTCTTCTTAAACAAAAGGAAGCAGCCGCTGCCTGCGCAGAATACCAAGCTGTTACAGAGGAAGCTGGGTGGCATTATGATTTGGAGTCTTTGAAGGATATTCCCAAAGAGAATACAATGGAACGTACAAAACAGTTTGTAGAGAAACAGGAATCCCTTCGGGAAACTACTCTCACTGCGCCTCAGGATACTACTCAAACCGTGCCGAAGGTTCAGTATGTCAACGGCTCTAGTACACTTAATCAAATGGACCAGGTTGTTAATACACAAAACACATCTTTTCATAGAACGCCACGTGAATTCGGAGAAAATTATCATTTTCAGGAAAGTACAGCTCAATCAGCCGATGTTAATGAAGTGCGTTCGTCACCAGACAATTCGAACAATAGGACAATGAGTGAGCTTTCACGCTTTCTCTTGAAAAAGGACTTATTAATGTCAAGGTTTAGTCGCTTCAATGATCGACCAGAATCATACGCCATGTGGAAATCGAGTTTTCTCGCCATTACTAACGAATTATTGGTTTCTGCGGTTGAGGAAGGTGAACTTCTAATCAAATGGCTAGGTCCCGAGTCTTCTAGGTTTGCTCAGAGTATACGCGCTTCCAACTTAAACAACCCAAGTCATGGATTACAGAAAATATGGCAGCGACTTGAAGAACGTTATGGCAGCCCGGAATTGGTAGAAACTTCTCTCAAGACGAAGTTGAATGGATTTCCAAAGATTACATTTAAAGATAGGAAAAGGTTCTTTGATCTTCAAGACATTTTATCGGAAATACTGTCAACCAAAGAAAATCCTGTGTATGAGAAACTATTTAGCTATTTTGACTCGTCTGTTGGTATAAATCCGATAATTAGTAAACTACCACCCTTCATACAAACTAAGTGGAGGGATCGGGCAGCGACTTATAAAAAACGACATGATGTTGCATACCCGCCTTTTTCTTTCTTTGTAGACTTTATATCAGAACAAGCTAGCACATTAAATGACCCTGGATTCATCTTCGAAATGGATTATAGTACTAACTCAGTCCCACGGGATCGCGGAACCCCAGTTTCAAGGCCTCGGATTAATGTAAGCAAGACAGAAACTTCAAATTCACAAGAATCCACGAAAATACCAATGAAGTGCGCAATTCATAATACAAATCATTCATTGAGTGACTGCAAATTCTTTAGATCCCAATCCATAGAAGAACGTCGTAGATTTTTATTAGAAAAGGGTATTTGCTTCAAATGCCTGGAGTCAAAGGATCATCTAAGTCGAGAATGTCAAAGTACCCGTCACAATTCAGGCATGCACGTTGGTGATATGCCCAAGTCCAAATTCGCGTCAAAGCACGGCGGGGAGGAAACCGACGACACGGCTGTGAAGTCATGTTGTACTGAGATTTGTAAAGGAGGGTTTTCCGGTAAATCATGTGCCAAGATACTGCCTGCGTATGTTTCTCATCGTGATTCTCCTTCCAAGCGGTTGAAGATTTATATAATGTTGGATGAACAAAGCAACAGATCCTTGGGCAGGAAGGAACTTTTCGATACATTTGGTGTCACAGAGAGGCCCGAAACGTACACTCTGACGAGTTGTTCCGGTCGCACTAAGTTGGTTGGTAGAAGGATTACGGGTCTTGTGCTTGAATCTCTCGATGGAACAGCAAAGATGCATATTCCCACAGTTATAGAATGCGATGAAATACCCAACAATCGTGAGGAGATACCGACTCCTGAAATAGCCAGCTATTACGAACATCTACGTACTATCTCGCATGAACTCGAACCCTTAGATGAAAGTGTCAACATTCTTTTATTGGTAGGACGAGACCTTCTTGAAGCTCACCACGTTTGCGATCAACGAATTGGTCCACTTCATTTGCCGTATGCACAACGACTGAAGTTAGGATGGGTAATAATAGGAGATGTTTGTCTCGAACACAGACATGTTCCAGACGTAGTGGGATCTTACAAAACATACATACATTCAGGGGGACGACCTTCACTCTTGAAACCATGCACCAACACCTTAAGTGTACAGGAGTTACTCGCTAGTCAGAACGAAGTTGACAACTTCGACTTCGATGATGTTAAACTAGGAGATGGTGTCTTCCACCGAACAGAATATGATAATAAACCTGGTAAATCAGTCGAAGATAAGATCTTCTTAGTCAAAATGGATCAAGAATTTCACAAAGACGAACGCGGAAAATGGAGTGCTCCACTACCATTTAGGCCTAATCGGAAACGCTTACCGAACAATTATACTATGGTGTTGCGACGAGCAAACACGCTGGATAGGAGTCTTCGCTCCAACAAGGAAAAACGTGAACATTTTTTGGGATTCATGCAGGATCTTATAGACAATCATCACGCTGAAATAGCACCTGAGTTAGAAGCGGGAGATGAATCATAGTACTTACCAGTGTTTGGTGTCTATCACCCCAAAAAACCAGGGAAGATCCGATGTGTTTTTGACTCCTCGGCTAAGTTTAATGAGGTTTCTCTAAATCAAGTTCTAATGCAAGGACCCGACCAAAACAACTCTCTCCTTGGTGTTCTTATTCGCTTTAGGAAAAATCGTGTCGCAGCTTCTGCCGACATTCAGCAAATGTTTTACTCGTTCTCGGTGGACAGGAAACGCAGGGACTTTCTACGCTTCTTGTGGCATAAAGACAATGATATGGACAAGGAACTCGTAGCTTATAGGATGACTGTGCATGTATTCGGAAATAGCCCGTCTCCTGCGGTGGCTATATACGGCCTGAGGAAATGTGCAGAATTAGCCGATCCGGATGTAAAGGATTTTGTTGAAAGGAACTTTTATGTTGATGACGGACTCATCTCAGTAGACAGCACTGAAGATATGATAAGTCTGCTGACGCATACCCAGAAAACCTTAATGAAGGAAGGAAATATCAGACTACATAAGTTCGCATCAAACAGCGATAAGGTAATGTCTGCTCTTCCACAAGAAGACATTGCCCAGGATTTGAAGAGTTTGGATTTTGACTATGATGACGTTCCGCTGCAGAGGAGTCTAGGATTATATTGGGACTTAGGTACTGATAGCTTCACCTATCGCATCTCGGATGACACTAAACCATTCACACGCCGTGGTGTACTGTCAACTTTAAATAGCGTGTTTGATCCGCTTGGATTTGTAGCACCGGTTATAATACTCGGGAAGTTCATCTTTCGGAAACTTATATCACAGTCCTTCAATTGGGACGAACCTCTTCCTGAACCAAGTAGGCAAGAATGGGAAACCTGGAGGAACTCGCTTATTGCTCTTTCACATTTCGAAATTCGACGCATGTATGTTCCAACTTCTATCAGCAAAACGACATCATTGGAATTACACACATTTTCGGACGCTTCAGAAAAGGCTATTGCGGCGGTGTCTTACCTACGTATTGTCACACCTGATGGAAACTCTGAAACTGGATTCATCTTGGGTAAAGCAAAACTTTCTCCTCAACATGGACACACGATACCGAGGTTAGAACTCTGTGCAGCTGTCTTGGCAGTAGAGATCGCCAACACAGTTGTTGAAAACTTTCACACGCCGTTCGATGTTATAAAGTTTTACATCGATAGTAAGGTGGTGCTTGGCTATATTCATTACCAAACCCGTCGTTTCTATATCTATGTAGAAAACAGAATTGATCGAATACGCAATTCTTCCAAACCAGAACAGTGGAATTTTGTACCAACATCCCTAAACCCTGCAGACCAGGCAACCAGATCCGTGCTCGCACAGGACATTGATTCAAGCCGTTGGTTTAAAGGACCTATAGAATTTCTAGCCAATGATCTACGAATTGCGGATGAATCTACTGAAGACTTCACGGCATTTGTTGATCCAGAAACTGATAAAGAGATACGACCTTCCGTCACAGTGACTAAGACAACGATTGGAGGTAAAGATTTATAAGGATTGGAGCGATTCCAGAGATTCTCAACATGAGAGTCAGTAATCCGCGGTGTGGCTGTTTTACACAGATTCGTTCAATTTAGAACTCAGAAAATTGCATTGAAGACTGTTGATATAGTCCAATCAATGAGCAAGGCGGAAGCATTTCTAATTAAGACAGTACAGCATGAGGTCTACGAGTCAGAGATTGACTGCCTTAAGAATAATAAAAACCTCCCAAAGAATAGTGGTATCGCCCCGCTGGACCCTTTCCTGGATGAAGACAGTATGGTACGTGTTGGAGGCAGGCTTAACAAGTCGAATCTACCATACCAAGAAAAGAACCCACTCCTTCTGCCTGGGAAATGCCATCTCTCGAAACTTTTAGTGTTACATCTACATGGACAAGTTAAGCACCAAGGCCGACATTTTACGGAAGGCGCTATTCGCACCGCGGGCTATTGGATCGTGGGAATGAAACGTCTTGTTTCTTCAGTCATACACCATTGTGTACAGCGTCGACGACTAAGAGGCTGTTTTACAATTCAAAAGATGGCAGACCTTCCTACGGACAGGATTGAGACTACTCCTCCCTTTACAAATGTTGGAGTCGACACAATTGGTCCTTGGTTTGTTGTACATCGTAGAACTCGTGGTGGTTGTGCTAACTCAAAGAGGTGGGCTATCCTCTTTACGTGTCTTACTACACGGGCGGTTCATATAGAGGTCGTCGAAGAGATGTCATCAAGTGCCTTTATCAATGCCTTGCGTCGTCTTATCGCAATCAGAGGTAACGTCAGTATATTTAGGTCGGACCGTGGAACGAACTTCGTCGGTGCAACGGATGCTCTGCAGATTGATTCTGTCAACGTAGAGGACGGAAAGGTCAGAGACTACATGAACAAATCGAAAACTGTTTGGATTTTCAACCCTCCCCATGCTTCCCACATGGGAGGGGCTTGGGAACGTTTAATCGGGGTGACAAGAAGAATCTTGGACTCAATGTTTATGGAATCAAAGACCAGACTGCTTACGCACGATGTGTTGGTTACTTTCCTGGCAGAAGTAGCGAGTTTTGTAATCATCGACCTATTGTTCCGGTTTCCACGGACCCAGATAATCCATTTATGTTGTCACCAGCAGTTCTTCTTACTCAAAAGACAAGTTCTGTACCCAGTATTGATCATAAGGTAGAGGTGGACAAAACAGATCTCCTTCGGAATGAATGGAAACGCGTCATAGTTCTATCAGACATGTTTTGGTCACGGTGGCGCAGGAAGTACTTGAGCATTCTTCAGTCCCGGAGAAAGTGGCACACGAATGTACCAAATATCAAAACGGGCGATGTTGTTTTACTTAGAGACAAAGCTGTTACGCGTAATGAATGGCCGCTTGGATTAGAGCTTCGTACCTTCGAAAGTGATGACGGAAAAGTACGAAAAACTGAAGTGCGAATTATAAAGGAAAACAGACCAACAGTATATGTTAGACCAATCTCAGAACTTGTTCTTCTTGTGTCGGGATCGACTCGAGAAATGACAATATTATAGTGATATCAACCTCTTGATATCAGGCGGGGAGTGTACAGGAACTGTGTTGACATTTGAATTAGAATCTTTCAGTTTTAATTTCTTTTTATAAATTCTATGGTTATAGATATGGTTAAAGATCGTGTGTGTTTATTATTTTGTCTCACTCCGGCTTCCATACTTATTGCGGAGAGTGACGGCCCTTGGTTAGAGTTCGCCATGTTTCCGTGCACAAAGTCGCGTGGTTTTGGGCTTTCCATAAGCTTGGCTGGCCACAGTGTAAGAATCTTATATTTCTGACTTATAATATGTTTTATGTTTCATTACTTATCTACTTAGCGTTTACCATGTAGGCTACTTTATGTTGTTAGGTAAAAATTCATTGTTTTTGCAATTGTAAACATCCCGATGTTTCCGTGTCGTATTTCTCACTGATAGTCTGAGGAATTAGGTTCAATTAGTTTGTCACGATGGTCACGCCGTATACATCTATATTGTTTGTATACTTTAACTTTATAAGTCATTGTCTCTTTGTTATTTATGGTATTTGTCATTTAGGAGTGATTTACCGTTACTTTTCGCTCGCTTGTCAAAAATGTATGGAAACCCGCTCTGGCCATAATTACATTAATTTGTACATCATAGAAATTGAAACTTAATTTGACTTTTTTATTTCTTTTGTAGCTTTTCACCATGCATATTTATTTCTGAATAAATGGTTTATACTGTCTGCGTGGTACATTACTTTATGTGCTTTCCGGCAGAACAATGGTAGCTAATCGAGGAAAGTAATAATGTTCTTTTATTCTATCAATAGTGTCATGTATTCCACCATGAGCTCCCATTGGTGAATCATGAAACAATATTAAGACACGATTTGTTAAAATCTCCGGAAGAACTAACTGATATTGTGACATTGATTTAGTTCTCTTGGCTTTAGCTATACGAGAATGATATAAAATTCCATCAAATAATGCGAAATCAGATTGCTGTAACAACATTTCTCTCGATTGGCGTTGAGATTTTGGTAGACTCCCATTTTCTAAATATTGAATCAAAGGGATGAGTGTAGACTCATGTCGTTGAGATTCCTTGATACAATCTAAAGACAGACATATCAACATGAACTGGAGGCTGTACTACAATATTCCATGTAACTGCGGTCTCGCTATTCGTAGTTATATCAGGATCAATAGAACTAGTGATATCGGAAGTAATAAAGGAATCGGTGTGAACGGTTTGATAGTGATTAGAGTTCATAGCTAATTTCTGCAATTCATCACGATGTGGAAACGATGAGGATTACATGTCTGATCGCTTTCGTCGTTTCACAAGTTTAAGATTTCTTAAGGTGGACGGCAAAATACTCTTCGGAATCAGCATCGTATTCATAGGGAAATATACAATTAACTGCAGGGAAAACATTTTCAACTTTTCCATCATTAGAGACAAATCTGGCCTGGGTGGGTTTCTTAGGTACATAGTCAGAGAATGGGTCGTCCTCATTTGGACTGGACGATAATTCTTCAGGAAATTTATCCATTCTGGAAAGTGCATCTGGAACACACATCTGGGTCCCTGGTTTATGTACAACATCATAATCAAACGACTGTAAAATGGTTAACCAACGTTCATATATAGCTCCTCTGGATTGTTTCTGGTGCAAGGACTTTAAAGCTTGATGGTCTGTTTCGATAACAAATGTCTGGATCTTAAATAGGCACTACAATCTAATACACTAGTCACTATACCAAGTAACTCTAATTTGGTGGGCCCGTATGACCGTTGCCATTTGGTCAATCCTTTAGATCCAAAACGTACAACACGTTCACATCCATCTTCGTGTTTCTGTAAAAGCATATATCCTATACCTTTACTACTGGTATCGACAGAAAGTTTGAATTCTAAGTCAAATCTGGAAGTCAAAGCGGAATCACATTCTTGAGTCCAAATATAAGGAACATCCTTTTTAAGTAGACAATATAGTGGTGATGTGATAGCACTATAATTTTTTTATAAACTTACGAAACCAGTTAAATAAGCCTGAGCTCGCTGTAAAGACTTCCTATTCTTAGGAACACTATAGTGCATAAGGATATCCAGCCGATCGCTAGGTGGTTTGATTCCATCTTTTGATATTTCATGTCCAAGAAATACACAACTACTTGCAAATTTACATTTGGAAGGGCCAAATTTTAAACCTGCCTGTCTCAATCTATCTAATACCTCCTTAATATCCTTTATAAGTTGATCAAAAGAACTAGAAATAATACAAATACCATCCAAATAACACAATACTGACTTAAAAGTAAGACCAGTTAGGACTTTGTACATCAAAAGTTGAAATGAATTAGCCGCTGTTCTTAGATCCATAGGAAGTCTAAGAAAGTACCGTAACAAGTATTAAAGGCTGTGTACTTAGTAGACTCTTCAGAAATAGGCGACTGGAAAAATCCAGAAGACAAATCAAGTGACGTTATATAATTTGGCGTATTCCTGGAAAAAGATTCTGTAAGATCTTGTAAATCAGGAATTGTATATCTAAAGTCTTTAGTCTGACTTCAAATAACGAAAATCACAAAAAAATCTATATGAGGATAAGCTTGCCGCTTTTGCAACATAGTTTGGGTCAATTTTGGGTTTGTTACGTTTAGCAACTAGCACAATAGGACTAGTAATCGGTACTTCCTCAGTTTCAGACACAGGAACAATAATACCTTGCTCTAATAATTTATTTAGTTGATGCCTCAATACCTCTTTTTTATCTGGAGGTAACCTATAGGGGCGTTGATGTTTAGACACAAAATCTTATTTTAACTGAATTTTATGCTGAACAAGATTAGTAAGACCAAGTCCAGGATTTTTATCTGTCACAAAGATGTCTCTAAAGTCTGACAAACATGACAAAAGTTGTTCACTTTCTTGCCGAGACAAATCAGGATTAATGTTAAAATTCAACTTATCTAACTTATTGTTATCACGTACTGTATCAGATAATTGGGTATGAGGTGTACCGATTGACTTGCAATCTGTCTGTTGTTGGATATTAGAACACGAGAGAATATCATACGAATTATCGACAAGTTTAAAGTTTGCAAGAATTGTACCCTTACTGATATGAACGATCTTGTTGCCAGGGTTAAGAATTTTGATAGGTACAGCATTATCAACGTTACAAGAGACAACAGATCTGGCAACAAATACACCTTTAGCTATCAATTCGCTATGACCCATGCAGACACCTTGCATTCCAATCTGTATACCTTTACATAATTTACCCTGTATAACACACTCAGAACTAGGCTGAATAAAACAAGTAACATTACTCCTAACTTTAACCTTTGACTTAACACCAGTGCCTAATATTAAAGGGTGTGCAGCATGTTCAAAAATATAAACATATATAGTGTCAATTGTTGAACCCTTAACAGATATATTGACAGTAGCAGTACCATAAATTGAAATAGACTGATCATTGGCTAACAAAACAGTTTCAATACTAGGTGAAAAATTAAGGGTAACCCACTGAGGTAAACTCAAATAGAAATCTTTTGACATAACATTAATGGAGCTTCCAGATTCCAAAAGCGCAGAAATTTTATGTAAACCAATGACAACTTGTAAGAACATAAAGTTTTTATCAAACATAATAGCATCTTCACACGCTGCTGCGCTCTGTTTATCATCTGTACCGCCTGATGGTGGCGCATTAGGCTCGGGCGTCTTTAGTTTAATTGAGGACACTTATTTGCAGAATGACTTTCACCACATAGCTGACACTTGAGCAATGATTTTTTTCGACTAGGAAGAGTTAAACAGTTCTTGGCTATATGGCCATAATAGTAGCATAACTAACATTTAACCGTTGGGTCAGGCATATCGACGCCATTCCAATTACATCTAGACTGGTAGTGATCACGAGCTGAACACTTATAGCATCGGGATTGTTGGCGGTTGGATCTACCGACAGATCAGAGTTGTTTCCTCCACCATAGTTAGGTGTGTGTGATGCAGTTTTCCTAGAATCCATCTGTGCTGCTGCAACCATGACACTGGGTGTGGTTAGAGCTCTGTATTCGTGCGCCTCACCAATTTTAGCAGAGTGAAGTCCACCTCGGAACGTACAATCTTGACCAGCCTGTGTTCGTACAAAAAAAGCAAGCTGGGGAGGAAGGGCCTTGATAAATTTTAATGTCATTTCCCTCTCAGGTTTGTTCAACCGTTTGCCTTTCTGTAAGATTACAGAATGATACTCTTCAAGCATCTGGCCTGGATAGAGAAGCAAATTATCGTAAATAGCCTCTTCTGCTAGAACTGATGGCTGGTTGTTGCAGTATTCCTGTTCAAAATGCTGTCCGTAGTTGTTTGGAGTAGTTAGGAAATTGGTGTACATGTAAAAGTTCCCAACACCGTGTGTACTAGTATGTAGGCTAAAAGAATCCATGGCGATTGTATTTTTAATTTGAAAAAAAGGTATTAAATATCAAATAAGTCACATTATATTTAGACCCTAATGAAATTCAAGTATCAAAACATTCAATTCTCGTCGGCCAATTTTATTTTTGTCTTTGCCTATGGCTATCGGAGCAATGAGCGTACCCTATGTACATGACCTATATTTAGGCTACAGGCCGCCGCCATGTTTATGCCATGGACATCAAACCGCCACCTCTCGGTAATCATGGTAATATATTTTAGTTTTTCAAAGTAAAAAAATATAAATGCGCCAGAAAATAATTTATGTATTTGAAAAGACCGGCCGTCAAATAATACGAGTTCAGCAGCACTGACTTTCGCTGTTTTCCATAACAATGTGACCAATGCGTGTGACGTCATGTGAATTAACCACCAATTTGATTAATTATTATGTATAAATAATCACTACAGGATTAATTTTTCAGACACGGAAAGGGGGATATTGCAATAATAAGCTGCATATCTTATCTAGTATATGCGATGGACTCCGTGAAGTCTAGTGAAGAGCGAACCTCGCTAATGTCACTAATACTAATGACCTATTTTTAGACAGACGTCATATTGCTACATTCACTTCTAGTTGATTCAGTGTAGGCCAACCGTTCAAGTTCAAGCGAAGCGAGGGGCTACCATAATTTTCGGGCTCATAGATTATAAAGTAAAATAAATAAAGATATATATATATATTTTAACTGGCCTATAATATCGATCGATACCATTTTGGTCAGTTGATTCAGCGTACGGTACCGTTCGTCCAACCTAGTGGGTTTTCTCGGGGTGCTCCGATTCCACGGCACGGCTAAAGACCCCTAGGCGCAAGCGAATTATTGAAATAAAGTTACACCATATGTTTGTCCTGAAATCACCTAGTTTTTGTCGAGTGTACGTTAAACCCTATTTCTCCGCGGCTCACTCTCTCTCTCTGATCTCTCTCGCTCTCCCTCTCTCTCTCTGTCTCTGTCTCTTAGCGTACCGTTCGACGAAAGAGGGCGCCACCAGATTTTTCGGGCTCGAAATGATCATCGATATGATCGTTTTCTAACAGTCTTTCAGAAGTGGAGATGAAATGTTCATCTATATTCACTATCTCCAAGAAGTGTGAGTGACACGCAGTTGTATATAATTTTATGTGACGTTCCTCCAACATGTCCAGTTACCGTTCGTAGGGCATCAAGTTGGAGTTTTTCAAGCTCAAAAGTCTCCTGTTCTGTACAATTGTCCCATAAGACGTCTGCATATTCAAACAGGGGCAGGATGAACGACTTGTTTATCATTTCGAGTGATTTTCTAGAAAGTTTGTACTCAAAACTTTGGAAATGGTCAACAGTCTTATTGATTTTCGATATGATGTAGATTAAGTGATATGTCCGGGTGCATGATTTTTCAAGATAGACTCATAATTGTTTGTAAGAAGAAACTTCAGACAGGGCAGTGTTGTTGAATGTCAGTTGAAAGGACGAAGGGTTTTGTTTTCTGGAGAAAGTAATATTAGTGGTTTTTGTGGGGTTAAATGCTACTTTCCAGGTAGAATCCCATTTACTAATGGTTGAAAGGTCAGTATTTAGAATTCGTTGAGATGAGACGGGGTCTTCTATGGCAAGGTAGAGGGACGTATCGTCGGTGGAAAGTCGCATATTTGATTCTACCCTAGTAAAGGACCGAGTACTGACCCCTGTGGTACTCCTGTATGTACAATCGAAGAGTTCGACGATACTCCATCGATTACTACACGCTGTTGGCTATTTAATAAATAACTTTCTAGAAGCTTGTGTATACCCCCACGAATGCCAATAGCATAGATCTATGGTCGTATAGATTTAAAGGTTGATAAACTGTGAAATCGTTCCTAATGAAACCAGATTGGAGTGGTGTTAGTATCTTAAAATCAAGAAAGAAGTGTATATATTCAGAGGCATCTTTCGAAAATTTTACCAATGAAACTTAGTAAGGATATTGGACGGTAGTTCTTAATGGGTGACGTGATAATATCATGGATTTCTGATTTTTTGAATATTGGGGTGTCTAGCTCAAAGTCATTTTCCGGAATGCAAGGTGGTTTGTCATTTGGGTTTTCTACCTTAGACAGCGCAATAAAATAAATATTCGGGGCATTAGCCTTTTGGACTGAGTCGTTCAAGACTTTGCCTTGCTCATCTACAAGAGCAGGGATAAAACCTTTATTCCTCTTAGAACTTAGGATATTTGATTTTACTAGTTTCCACCATTTCGTTTTAGTAAAATGGTTTTCACTGAAAACTTTCTGATAGAATTCATTGTTTACTCTTCTAACTTCACCAGTCACATAATTTCGCTGTTGTGTAAAATTAGCCCATCATTTACCTAAACTGAATACCAAAAGAAACTCTGCATCAGATTGACATGACTGTAATTAAAAAACTAAAAATAGCAAAGCTTTGATGTAGAGTATATTTAATGCATCAACATGTTCACAGTGGATTGGAAAACTTCAAATGAACGCTGTGCGGTAAATGGAATTATACCATACAAACAAAGGTGGTGGGGGTCGAAAATCCCATTGTTCAGAGTTTCAATGCAGTTCATTAACATCAGGAGAGTGTTCAAAATCACTAAAAATGTCATTTTAAAGTTTAATATCGAATGTGACCACCCTGTGCAGCAATACAGGCCATGATTCGACGTCGTACTGAAGACGTCAAACGTCGGATGGGATCAGGTGGTAGGTGGTTCCATTCTTCTTGCAGAGCTTGAATCAATTCTTGTCTGTTGGCGGGAACGTGTTGGCGGGCTCGAACTTGCCTGTCCAAGCGGTCCCAGAGGTGTTCAATGGGTGATAAGTCTGGAGAACACGCTGGCCACGGCAAGACATTGACGTTGTTGGTGGCCAAAAAGTCCTGTACGATACGAGCTGTGTGGGGCCTGGCGTTGTCGTGTTGGAACAGAACACCCACGGGCTGTTGTTGGAGGTAGGGCAGCACCACTGGACGAAGGATTTCATCTCTGTAACGTTGCGCGTTGAGATTTTCATTAATGACGATGAGTGGCGTCTTCTGGTTCCCACAAATGCCTCCCCACACCATAACGCTACCACCACCGCAGGGAACGACTTCTCTAACGCAGCAAGCAGCAGTCCTTTCACCTCTGCGACGATAAACACGCTGTCTGCCGTCAACTCGAAACAAACAGAACCGACTTTCGTCGGAAAACACAACGCGTTGCCACTGCCGACGTTGCCACCTTCGCACTGTATTTGCCCATCGTAGTCGTCTGCGTCGATTTTCAGGAGTCAATAACTGTCCTTTGAACTGTCGGAAGGCCCGGATACCTCCTGTTCGTAGTCTTCTGGACACTGTCTGTGGGCTCACCCGCCGACCCAAAGCATTCCGTGCTGATGACGTCACCGTCAGGAAGCGGTTTCGCAGGTGCAGCGTTCGAAGATAACGGTCTTCCCGTGGCGTGGTGATCCGTGGTCGTCCGGTTCTGGACCTGTCCGATGTCCGTCCAGTCTGTCTGAACCGCTGTACCAAATTTCCAACTGTAACGCGGGAACAGCCAAAGGTTCTTGCAACGTGAACGTGCGTGGCCCCCATATTAAGCATTCCCAGTGCTCGCTGACGCTGTCCTTCTGTAAGGCGTGGCATTTTTCAGTGTTCTTTTTGCAGTGTGGTTGTTAGACATTGCTACTGTGCAGTTTTTATACTCCTGTGGCACGTGCATTTCTCCCAGTAACGACGTCACGTGATTTTCACATTTTCGCGTTTTCAAAGAAACACGGGAATATTGCCGGTAGAAATTGTAGGTCAAAGAAGCTTGCGTTTGGGCGATGTGTTCATCCTATTTGTTTTTTAACCTGTCCAACTAATTTGTAACAACTTTGTTTTTAAATGTGCAAAGTTTCTTTTGGTATTCAGTTTATATAGTTCATCCAGGTTTTCCGGCGTGAATCCCAATTGCAAGTGATGCAGGACGGAGGGCCTGACAACGACAGCTGTCTAGTCATTCGAATGGGACGAAGAACCGAGATCCCATGTACCAATTGGAATGACGGTAAAGATCCCTTGGCAGTTAAAATTTGATATGAAATTAGGCCGCTGTCCGTGCATAATATTCCCCATAGAACACTGTACAGAACAGTAGAACGTTAATCTCCATTTCATTCCATTTATCCATATAGATGGTGTCCTGTCCGTAGGGTATAGTGTTGTATATTATATCATACATTGATAGTATTGTATCATTATTGAATTGTATATAATTTTATCATACAGGTAAAAATAAAACCAATCTGATGACAGAACTAGACAAAACAAAACATCTCGAATACTACGACCTTATTAAGCAGGAATTAGAGAACCCGACGAAACAGACGTTAAAGGGAGAACGTGAACGTGAAACATCCATAAAAGTGGAGATGAAATTGTCATCTATATTCTTCAAGAAGTGTGAGTGACACGCAGTTGTATATAATTTTATGTGACGTTCCTCTAACATGTCCAGTTACTGTTCGTAGGGCATCAAGTTGGAGTTTTTCAAGCTCAAAAGTCTCCTGTTCTGTACAATTGTCCCATAAGACGTCTGCATAGTCAAACAGGGGCAGGATGAACGGCTTGTATATTATTTCGAGGGATTTTATAGAAAGTTTGTTCTCAAAACTTTGGAAATGGTCAACAGTCTTATTGATTTTCGATATGATGCAGATTAAGTGATATGTCCGGGTGCATGATTTTTCAAGATAGACTCATAATTGTTTGTAAGAAGAAACTTCAGACAGGGCAGTGTTGTTGAATGTCAGTTGAAAGGACGAAGGGTTTTGTTTTCTGGAGAAAGTAATATTAGTGGTTTTTGTGGGGTTAAATGCTACTTTCCAGGTAGAATCCCATTTACTAATGGTTGAATTCGTTGAAATGAGACGGGGTCTTCTATGACAAGGTAGAGTGACGTATCGTCGGTGGAAAGTCGCAGATTTGATTCTACCCTAGTAAAGGACCGAGTACTGACCCCTGTGGTACTCCTGTATGTACAATCGAAGAGTTCGACGATACTCCATCGATTACTACACGCTGTTGTCTTTTTAATAAATAACTTTCTAGAAACTTGTGTATATCCCCACGAATGCCAATAGCATAGATCTATGGTCGTATAGATTTAAAGGTTGATAAACTGTGGAATCGTTCCTAATGAAACCAGATTGGAGTGGTGTTAGTATCTTAAAATCAAGAAAGAAGTTGAATATATATATATATATATATATATATATATATATTTAGAGGCATCTTTCGAAAATTTTACCAATGAAACTTAGTAAGGATATTGGACGGTAGTTCTTAATGGATGATGGTGGACCATTTTTTAATATAGGCGTGATATGCGATTCTTTCCATTGATCTAATACCGAGTTTTCTAAAAGAAAGTTAAACAGATTTGTGAGTGGATTTGCCAAACTGGAGCAACATGATTTAAGGACTTTGTCATTTATACGGTCTGGTCCTGAAGCTTTGTCTATTGATAGTGACGTGATAATATCATGGATTTCTGATTTTTGGAATATTGGGGTGTCTAGCTCAAAGTCATTTTCCGGAATGCAAGGTGGTTTGTCATTTGGGTTTTCTACCTTAGACTGCGCAATAAAATAAATATTCGGGGCATTAGCCTTTTCGACTGCGTCGTTCAAGACTTTGCCTTGCTCATCTACAAGAGCAGGGATAAAACCTTTATTCCTCTTAGAACTTAGGATATTTGATTTTACTAGTTTCCACCATTTCGTTTCAGTAAAATGGTTTTTAGGTAAAAATAAAACCAATCTGATGACAGAACCAGACAAAACAAAACATCATCTCGTAGACTTACCTGAAGACTACGACTTTATTAAGCAGGAATTAGAGAACCCGACGAAACAGGCGTTAAAGGGAGAACGTGAACGTGAAACATCCAAAAAACGAATTGAAGGGAAAGAAGCTCTGACAAAGAAGACACTTGATGGGGAAGGTAGATTGATATTTATTTCAAATATTTCCACCATACACGTTAAGCTTATTACGTCATACACTCGTCGAACCTCGCTAATGTCACTAATACTAATGACCTATTTTTAGACAGACGTCATATTGCTACATTCACTTCAACCGTTCAAGTTCAAGCGAAGCGAGGGGCTACCATAATTTTCGGGCTCATAGATTATAAAGTAAAATAAATAAAGGAATATATATATTTTTTTACTGGCCTATAATATCGATCGATACCATTTTGGTCAGTTGATTCAGCGTACGGTACCGTTCGTCCAACCTAGTGGGGTGCTCCGATTCCACGGCACTGCTAAAGACCCCTAGGCGCGAGCGAATTATTGAAATAAAGTTACACCATATGTTTGTCCTCAAATCACCTAGTTTGTGTCGAGTGTACGTTAAACCCTATTTCTCCGCAGCTCACTCTTTCTCTCTGATCTCTCTCGCTCTCTCTCTCTCTCTCTCTCTCTCTGTCTCTTAGCGTACCGTTCGTTGAAAGAGGGCGCCACCAGATTTTTCGGGCTCGAAATGATCATCGATATGATCGTTTTCTAACAGTCTTTCAGAAGTGGAGATGAAATGGTCATCTTTATTCACTATCTCCAAGAAGTGTGAGTGACACGCAGTTGTATATAATTTTATGTGACGTTCCTCTAACATGTCCAGTTACCGTTCGTAGGGCATCAAGTTGGAGTTTTTCAAGCTCAAAAGTCTCCTGTTCTGTACAATTGTCCCATAAGACGTCTGCATATTCAAACAGGGGCAGGATGAACGACTTGTATATTATTTCGAGTGATTTTCTAGAAAGTTTGTACTCAAAACTTTAGAAATGGTCAACAGTCTTATTGATTTTCGATATGATGTAGATTAAGTGATATGTCCGGGTGCATGGTTTTTCAAGATAGACTCATAATTGTTTGTAAGAAGAAACTTCAGACAGGGCAGTGTTGTTGAATGTCAGTTGAAAGGACGAAGGGTTTTGTTTTCTGGAGAAAGTAATATTAGTGGTTTTTGTGGGGTTAAATGCTACTTTCCAGGTAGAATTCCATTTACTAATGGTTGAAAGGTCAGTATTTAGAATTCGTTGAGATGAGACGGGGTCTTCTATGACAAGGTAGAGGGACGTATCGTCGGTGGAAAGTCGCATATTTGATTCTACCCTAGTAAAGGACTGGGTACTGACCCCTGTGGCACTCCTGTATGTACAATCGAAGAGTTCGACGATACTCCATCGATTACTACACGCTGTTGGCTATTTAATAAATAACTTTCTAGAAGCTTGTGTATATCCCCACGAATGCCAATAGCATAGATCTATGGTCGTATAGATTTAAAGGTTGATAAACTGTGGAATCGTTCCTAATGAAACCAGATTGGAGTGGTGTTTGTATCTTAAAATCAAGAAAGAAGTTGTATATATATATATGTATAAAATTATATTTTATATATATATATATAAAATAAAATATAGGTAAATACAACTCCCAGTTAATGTATATATAAACTAAATTAAAGAAAGACACCAAAATACTAATTTGACGGTTAGCGCTTTCTGTTCGTACTGAACATCATCAGACCATTTTTATTTATGAAGAATTACGTAGAACAATAGACGCAACGTCATGACTTTACTATAAATACATCAAATACACCATAAAATATTATTTACACATTTTTACATTTAGTAAATTATCACTAAAAAGAGAATTACTTCATCTCTTATTATAATATCCGTTTATTTAATTCGGGTTTGTACTTTTTGATGAAATAATTTTCTTTACATTCAAGTAAATCATTATTTAAAAAATTCAATTTGTACAAGGGAAATACATTGAATTTTCCACCTCCACATGTTTCGATGTGTGCACTTAAAGGTATCGTTCGATTACTGGGTATCTTAATTTGAGATCTATGAAGGTTCATTCGAAGGTTTAGTTGACCTTCTGTTTTACCAATGTATTTCCCTTTACAACCATAGCATATGATGAGATAAATTACATTTTGGATTTGCATGTCATGCTTTGTTTTACATGAAAATCATTGGATTCATTTATTTTAATGGAGCTTCCTTCGACTATCATATTACAAGTTAAACATCTTTCATCCCCACATTTGGAAACAACAGGTTGTTTAGTTTCTAAATCAAATTTTGAGGTAGTGAGAATTCGTCACAAGTTTGGGGGTTGTTTTAGACTGTTGACCACATTTGTTTTGTTGATAATATATTTAAGTTTTTCACTTTTAAATAACTGTGGTAAATGTGATCTAATTATGTCCGTACCCCGTTCTTGAGAAGGATTATGTGTTGTAACTAAAGTCAAAATTTCATTTTGTTTACCTAAAATTTAGGTTTTCTTAAAATTTCCTGATCCATTTTTAATGCTTGTTTAATACCATTTTCTATTAAACCAAAAGGACAAAGCTTTGATTTCGAAGGAATTGTTTTAATTCTTGTAACCTTATGAGTTTTTTCTTTTCACATGATACGATTGTACAAATTCTCCTAGCAAGATTAAACGGGATGTTTCTTTTTGTATGTGAAGGGTGACATGAATTGAAATCTAAATACTGGTGCGTGTCAGTAGTTTTATAATATAGATCCGTTGTAATGTCCCCATTTTCAGATAATGTTATCGTTACATCTAAAAAGTTAATTGATTTAAAGTTTTTTTTCTATTATAAAATTTAAACTTTCATTTAGTAAGTTAAGCATGAGATATAATTCATTTAATAAAACATTATCCTTAACAAATATGATAAAGCAATCATCTAAGAAACGTTTCCATGAATGTTCAATCTGTAATTTTAATTCCAAACCGAAACGTTCTCCAATATTAGTGTACCAAATTTCTTCAAGGTAGCCTAGTGTTAAAGTCGCGTATGTTGGGCCTATTTTTGTTCCCATAGCCACACCTTTAATTTGTTCGTAATAGTGTTTATCAATATATATATATATTTAAAGGCATCTTTCGAAAATTTTACCAATGAAACTTAGTAAGGATATTGGACGGTAGTTCTCAATGGATGATGGTGGACCATTTTTTAATATAGGCGTTATATGCGAATTCTTTCCATTGATCTAATACCGAGTTTTCTAAAAGACAGTTAAACAGATTTGTGAGTGGATTTGCCAAACTGGAGCAACATGATTTAAGGACTTTGTCATTTATACGGTCTGGTCCTGAAGCTTTGTCTATTGATAGTGACGTGATAATATCATGGATTTCTGATTTTTGGAATATTGAGGTGTCTAGCTCAAAGTCATTTTCCGGAATGCAAGGTGGTTTGTCATTTGGGTTTTCTACCTTAGACTGCGCAATAAAATAAATATTCGGGGCATTAGCCTTTTTTCGACTGCGTCGTTCAAGACTTTGCCTTGCTCATCTACAAGAGCAGGGATAAAACCTTTATTCCTCTTAGAACTTAGGATATTTGATTTTACTAGTTTCCACCATTTCGTTTCAGTAAAATGGTTTTCACTGAAAACTCTCTGATAGAATTCATTGTTTACTCTTCTAACTTCACCAGTCACATAATTTCGCTGTTGTGTAAAATTAGCCCATCATTTACCTATATAGTTCATCCAGGTTTTCCGGCGTGAATCCCAATTGCAAGTGATGCAGGACAGAGGGCCTGACAAAGACAGCTGTCTAGTCATTCGAATGGGACGAAGAACCGAGATCCCATGTACCAATTGGAATGACGGTAAAGATCCCTTGGCAGTTAACATTTGATATGAAATTAGGCTGCTGTCCGTGCATAATATTCCCCATAGAACACTGTACAGAACAGTAGAACGTTAAACCCATTTCATTCCATTTATCTATATAGATGGTGTCCTGTCCGTAGGGTATAGTGTTGTATATTATATCATACATTGATAGTATTGTATCATTATTGAATTGTATATAATTTTATCATACAGGTAAAAATAAAACCAATCTGATGACAGAACTAGACAAAACAAAACATCATCTCCTAGACTTACCTGACCTTATTAAGCAGGAATTAGAGAACCCGACGAAACAGACGTTAAAGGGAGAACGTGAACGTGAAACATCCAAAAAAGTGGAGATGAAATTGTCATCTATATCCACTCTCTTCAAGAAGTGTGAGTGACACGTAGTTGTATATAATTTTATGTGACGTTCCTCTAACATGTCCAGTTACTGTTCGTAGGGCATCAAGTTGGAGTTTTTCAAGCTCAAAAGTCTCCTGTTCTGTACAATTGTCCCATAAGACGTCTGCATAGTCAAACAGGGGCAGGATGAACGGCTTGTATATTATTTCGAGGGATTTTATAGAAAGTTTGTACTCAAAACTTTGGAAATGTTCAACAGTCTTATTGATTTTCGATATGATGTAGATTAAGTGATATGTCCGGGTGCATGATTTTTCAAGATAGACTAATAATTGTTTGTAAGAAGAGACTTCAGACAGGGCAGTGTTGTTGAATGTCAGTTGAAAGGACGAAGGGTTTTGTTTTCTGGAGAAAGTAATATTAGTGGTTTTTGTGGGGTTAAATGCTACTTTCCAGGTAGAATCCCATTTACTAATGGTTGAATTCGTTGAGATGAGACGGGGTCTTCTATGAAAAGGTAGAGGGACGTATCGTCAGTGGAAAGTCGCAGATTTGATTCTACCCTAGTAAAGGACCGAGTACTGACCCCTGTGGTACTCCTGTATGTACAATCGAAGAGTTCGACGATACTCCATCGATTACTACACGCTGTTGTCTATTTAATAAATAACTTTCTAGAAGCTTGTGTATATCCCCACGAATGCCAATAGCATAGATCTATGGTCGTATAGATTTAAAGGTTGATAAACTGTGGAATCGTTCCTAATGAAACCAGATTGGAGTGGTGTTAGTATCTTAAAATCAAGAAAGAGGTTGTATATATATATATATATATATATATTTAGAGGCATCTTTCGAAAATTTTACCAATGAAACTTAGTAAGGATATTGGACGGTAGTTCTTAATGGATGATGGTGGACCATTTTTTAATATAGGCGTGATATGCGATTCTTTCTATTGATCTAATACCGAGTTTTCTAAAAGAAAGTTAAACAGATTTGTGAGTGGATTTGCCAAACTGGAGCAACATGATTTAAGGACTTTGTCATTTATACGGTCTGGTCCTGAAGCCTTGCTATTGATAGTGACGTGATAATATCATGGATTTCTGATTTTTTGAATATTGGGGTGTCTAGCTCAAAGTCATTTTCTCGAATGCAAGGTGGTTTGTCATTTGGGTTTTCTACCATAGACTGCGCAATAAAATAAATATTCGGGGCATTAGCCTTTTCGACTGCGTCGTTCAAGACTTTGCCTTGCTCATCTACAAGAGCAGGGATAGAACCTTTATTCCTCTTAGAACTTAGGATATTTGATTTTACTAGTTTCCACCATTTCGTTTCAGTAAAACGGTTTTCAGGTAAAAATAAAACCAATCTGATGACAGAACTAGACAAAACAAAACATCATCTCGTAGACTTACCTGAAGACTACGACCTTATTAAGCAGGAATTAGAGAACCCGACGAAACAGACGTTAAAGGGAGAACGTGAACGTGAAACATCCAAAAAACGAATTAAAGGGAAAGAAGCTCTGACAAAGAAGACACTTGATGGGGAAGGTAGATTGATATTTATTTCAAATATTTCCATCATACACGTTAACCTTATTACGTCATACACTCATCGTCACACCCTAAAGTTATTAAAGTCCATATAAATAGGTCACGCGATGGCCATTCTAGTCTATTTATATATATTTCTATGATTACGTCATATACCTATGATCATTCTTACTCATACTGCACCCAGCGATCTGTCATCCATTCAAAACGCTCACGTAATCATGCTTGCAAAATGTCGACTTCTACCCCTCCGGTAAAAGCGATATATAATATATGTGCTAGTGGGTAATATTGCAATACCGTCTTTACATTTTCAATCTGTTTATCTTTCAAAACAAGGTTAGATACTCCTAAATTTGTCTTCGCAAACAAAACCACATCTGTGAAAATATCTTTCATGGGCGCTGCCATATTGAATAATTAGTGGACTATTTTGTGATTCCGCTTGACATAAGTTTGACATATTTCAAACACACAACGGCTAAGTAAACATATTTAATTTCATTCAATATGATAATAGACTTCTGAAAAGTTTTAAAAGCATACTCAGTGTTTTCAAATAAATTCGTAGGTAATTAATTAGGTTAGGGCCTGTTCTCAGACTAAGCTACCTGTTGACAGGCAGCCCGAGTTTGGGATGCATTCTAGATATGCCTAGCAAGGCGATAACTCTTTATGTGGATGTTTTTACAATCTGATTAAAGCACAGATCCTATTTATTTTTTTTTATAGTTCATAATTTCGTTTTAGTGTGAAAATATGTTATATCAAGGTTATGGACCCTATAGAGGTCACAATTTTGAACCGATTTCGATGAAACTTGACATGCATGTTTATAACCCAAAGATCTTGGTTCCTTTTGATATTTGCGCTAAAAGATAGGCAGGATTCGCCCACATTTTTGAGAGATTGATAGAGAACAAGCAATACCGAAAGTGATTTTCCCTACATCATTAAGTCCTGTATTTCATACTGTATTGGGAGCAGCCATTTTGTTGGTCAGTTCCAGTCTGATATTCATGAAATTCGAAGCCGACAATGATTATGGTGTGACGGTACACAACCTAGAAATGTGACTTTTCGTCAAAATCGGATAAGAATTGTGACTTGTAGAGAGTCCACAACCATGATATACCATATTTTTACACTATTCGCGTACAAACGGCGACCATTTCGTCCCGCAATTTTGGTACGATTTTCACGAAATTCGAACTCAACCTTCCTTACGGTGTAACATAATCAGAGTTTTCTTTTTTTAAATCAGATAATAATTGTTCGAGAGATAGAAAAGAGAACAAGCAATACCGAAAGTGATTTTTCCTACAATTAAAGGCCATAATTCATTAAGTTACAATTTGATATGCGCAAATATCGAAAAGAATAAAGTTCTTTGGGTTATTAACAAGCATTTCAGGTTTCATCAAAATCGAATTAAAATTGTGACCTCTACAGGGTCCACAACTTTTGATATACCATATTTTTACACTGTTCGAGTACAAACGACGGCCATTTTTTTCTGGCAATTATGGTCCGATTTTCTCGAAATTCGAACTCAACCTTCCGTAGGGTGTAACGGTGATAGAGTCAAACTTTTTTTGAAATCGGATAATAATTGTGACCTCCAGAGGGACCATAGACGATTTTTCGGACAATCAGGGGCCATAATTCAGGAAGTTACGATCCGATATCGCAAATAACGATAGGAACCAAGATCTTTGGGTTATAGCCATGCATTTCAAGTTTCATCAAAATCGAATAAAAAAATGTGACCTCTACAGGGTCCACAACCATGATATACAATTTTTTAACAGTATTTGCGTACAAACGGCAGCCATTTTGTATGGCAATTTTGGTCCGATTTTCCCGAAATTCGAACTCAACCTTCCTTACGGTGTAACGGTGATATAATCAAACGTTGTGTTAAATCGGATAATAATTGTGACTTCCAGAGGGACCACAAGCTAAAAGATAGGCTGACACTGCCAGGCAAGATACGCCCACATTTTTGAGAGATGGATAGAGAACAAGCAATACCGAAAGTGTCACTAACTGAAAGATGTAAGTCAAGTTTGGCCTTAGACTTAACACACTTTATCAAAAGTCTCAATAAAGCAACAGCTTTAATAAGTCTATCATGATCTGAGTAATAGTCAAGTAAGCTTTCTAACGGATGATTCTGTTGAGCAATTAAACAAACTGACTTCTTGACATCTGGCCAGTCACTTTCATGTCCCTCAAACCACTTCTTACTTTCTAGTAGGTTCTGAATATTCGCTCACCTACTAGCTACATCTGCAGGATTGTCTGAGCCACTGACATGATGCCATTGGTGAACATCTGTAGCCTCATGAATAAAAGAAACTCTATTCGCCACGAAAGTTTTGAATCTAGCACTGTAGAACTGTCTGTCCAAAAGCAAACTCTGTCAACAGGTATTTGTAGTTCGGATATAATTTTCTTATTTAACTTGGCAGCTATGTACGCAGCAGTAAGATCCAACCTAGGTATTGTGACCCTTTTAAGTGGACAAACCCTAAATTTTCCTAAGATTAACGTACAACTAGTCACATCTGCTTCGTCTGTTAATCGAATGTATGACGCAGTTCCAAAACCAATCTCTGACGCATCGGAGAAGTGATGAATTTCCGTACGTTTGACTTTAGGTTGATGTTTAACACACCTTTTAACTCCCAGTGCTTCCAATTTAGGAAGCTCTCTCAACCACTTAGTCCACTGTCCTCAATGTTATTGTCCCAGGAATATCCAGATGAACATAATTGTTGAATTATACGCTTAGCAGGTAGTAATGCAGGTGCCACTAACCCTAATGGATCGAATATCGAGCTAACAATGGATAGCAGCCCTCGACGTGTTGTGCGTTGGTCAGGTACATTAATCTTATATGTAATCGTATCTGACGAAACATTCCATTGTACTCCAAGAGCTCGCTCTATTGTGTCATCACCGTCAAGAAATGGGTTATCAATCGCACGTTCATGCTCTGGTATTGAGGATAGAACATTTAAATTGTTTGATACCCACTTATGTAAGTGAAATCCACCAAAGCTATAGAGTTTAGTTAACTGTTCTACCAACTGAACTGCTTCTTTCTCATCGTCTGTCGAATGCAGACAGTCATCTACGTAAAAGTCTTGTAAAACAATCGAACTGACTTCTTGACTAAAGTTTCGACGGCTGTCCAGTGCTACACGACGTAAGGCGTAGTTTGCAACACTTGGGGACGAAACCGCACCAAGCAATTGAGACGTCATTCTGTATTGTTCTGGCTTAACGTTGATCTTTCCTTCGGGCCACCATAGAAAACTTAATAGGTTCCGGTCTTGCTCAGGGACTCGAACCTGATGGAACATAGCTTCTATATCTGCTATGAAGGCTATCTTACCTAGACGGAAACGTAGTAGGACACTGACTAATGTGTTAGTTAAATCGGGCCCCTCTAGCAAAACATTATATAAAGATATGCCTTGAAATTGACTTGAACAATCGAAAACAACACGGTATATCTTCTTTTTTTATGTTGAACTGCATGATGAGGAAATAACCATAAATTGGAGTTATCTCCCTTGCATACATCAGCTTTTTCAGCATAACCATTTGATAGAAGAGAATTAACAATACCAGTGTAGTCCTTATGAAATCCATGATCTCTAACAAATTTCTTTCGTAGATTAGAGAGTCTGTTATTTACTAAACTAAAGTTATTAGGCAAGACGATGTCTTTGTTTTTAATTGGTAGACCAATTTCATAATGATTTTCTTTCAAAATTTTCTACACTATTAAAATTGTTTATCTAGAATCGAGTATTCTCTCTTATCGTTTACAGAATTTCCCGGAAAGTCTAAATTGAAACTCTTTTGTACGAGAATTTCCAGTGATTTTAAATGTTCAACATCTCGCAAGATTTTTGCTTCAGTTCTATTAACTGTGAAAACACACTGTGGTTTTGAATTATCAATAGGTCGAACTAAGTTCCAAATTATCCACTCAAGGGGTGTATGAGAGGCATGCGGACTTATGGCAAGGTTTGGGGGCATTTGTGTGGAGCTTTTCACCACAACAATTCCACAAGATATTGGACTTAAAAAAATTGCCTTAAGAAACGCCTGTATTCGATAGGGTCACCAAATTTTTTTTATTTCCACCGATGGCATTTTATGTTGACGAATAACAGCTTCGTTGATGTTAGGCGAAGTAAAATCAGCCATACTTGCAAGTGAACTTAACGCAAACGGATTTAAAGGAGATACAGGTACATTATTGTCTTCGAGAAAAGGATTTAGATGTCTAAAAACCTCCGGAGTTCCTTTTACAGTAGGCGAATGTCTATCAACATACTGATTAGTCTGTAGCTCTGATGTAAAAAAGTTGACTGCTCCACATTTAAAGAAACATAAGACCTATTCTCTACTTTATCTTTGTACGAAGCTATTTTCACATCACAAAGTGCTAATTCGGAATCGATTTTAAACTGTTCTTGTTCAAATGAGATACTAACTCGTTCAAACGGATTAATTGATTTTTTTGGCACTAATGGACCTTCGTAGTTTATATAGGATGGAGTTAGAAAAGTTTACATGAACGTTGAACAGGGTCGATAGGAAGCTGTCGACAAACTACTGATGTATGTTTTAAACTGTAGTGATGCCTATGGTATATTCATCCAGTGTTTACGAGAACTAGGTTACAGAGCCGTCGTAAACGTATTAGAAAACAACATATTTTAAACAAGAGGTATCCAGACCACTCGGACGAAAGACCACTCGGACCAAAACAGAGACCACTCGGACCAACCAATGCACGCTTTTCACACGGTATTGTTCTTTGATTTTGAGAGGCGACACACAATTAGCTCTGCTCTTTGATGTTGACAGGCGAGACAGTTAGCTCTGCTCTTTGATGTTGACATCAATAAGCTCGTGCTCTAATGGATTAGCTGATATAGATGGTTGGAATTTGGCAATTTGGCAATTCCAACTATTACAGCTTATTCCAATAATATTTTTACTTGTCACTTGGTCATTTCAAATTGTCACCATTAATTAAAAAAAAATATAAAAATATAAATAAACTCAGCGTTTTCTTGCTCACACTATATTATATGTATATTAGCATTGGCAAATGCAGTCAAGACGTTCAAACTTATGACGTCAAGACTTGCTGCATATTATTTCTATTCAGAACTGTTTCTTTCCCAGTGTGCAGACCATTGAGAATTTTTGTAGCGCATATATGATCATAACACACCATTATGATACAACGTTCCGGAAATATTCCCAATTTTTCTTGGGTTGTTTCCATTATTCTTGATTTGTTGTCATTTTGAGTTGAGTCTAAATAAGTCTGGTAACTACTTTCTTTTATTTTAAAGAAACTACTTATTTTAAATAAAAAGTAAATTCATTTTTGTTAAAAAAGAAACTGTTTTTATTTAATTGACCTTGAAGGAAACACTGGGTCAATATATAGGACTTTGCAATAGATAAACTGTGTAATCTGAAATTATAAAGATAGGCTGGCACTGCCAGGCAGGATACGCCCACATTTTCGATAGATGGATAGAGAACAAGCAATACCGAAAGTGATTTTTCCTACATCATTAAGTTAGAATTTGATATGTGCAAATATCGAAATGAATTAAGAAGGCTGCCTAGTGGTTTGCACTGTGTCTTGTCTGCTGAAAACTAGTTATTTTTTTAAACTTGTGATTATTTTATTGGACTATCCCTTGGCATATTACTTCTTAAATAGTGTATCTTTTATTTTACAAAATTGGATTTTAGAACTTCTGTGTAGTTTTTGTGTTATTAACATTTTTAGTTTTTAAATTTGGTGAAGTGGGTACTGGTGAGCTGAACATTGATCATGATACCAAACATCAACTTATACCAAACATCAACTTTTAGCCTTGAATTTGTAGCCGGAGCTTTATCTCAGGGGATTTCGGGTTGATGAGAACAGAAAACCGCTCTGGTTTTAACAGTTTATTAACAATACACAAAACCAAAAAACCAAAAACCAAAAACACTGAAAATATAAATACAAACAGATTACAAACATGCAAACAAAGCGGACGGAACATAATCAAGATAGAAATAAATATACAAAAGAAATATAAAACATGATTTGAACTAAATACATTTACATTTATAGATAAATATGAACATTTAAAATAATAGAAGGGAAAAGCAGAAAAACTAAACATACCCTGGGAAAGGTGTCTTAATTATATTATTACCAGTATGTCAGAATTATATTACAGAAGCTAAAATAAAACAAACACCACAATAAGTACAAACCAATGGGAAAATGGCGGGAAAACTAAAGATATGAAATTATATATAAATAAGGAAAACTCCTATTACAAGAATTCTTTATTTAAACAACTTAGAACCAAACTTTACTAAATATATTTACTAATAAATTAAACTTATAAAATTACTAAAAACAAGAAATATAAAATACCTGAAGCTCAAAATAATATACAAGAGGGTCTTGTCATTAGTCATGTCAAGAGGAAAAGTGCAGTTTGAAACAAGGTGCAAGCCAGGTAAACTCATTAAAACAACTCACTAAACACAATACAACACACACACACACACTGGACACTACATATTAGCTAGATTCCAAGACACCAAGCTGACATAAGATACAACACCATATATACTATTCAAAAAAAGTAGAGGATATTTGATTTTGGGGGCATAATACTAAAATATGCAAATGACTACGAAAAAATTCACTATAGAACCTAACAGAAGAAACATTTCCAGTTACATGTGACGCCCAAACGCACCAATAGCAGGTGATGCTTGGGATCATCATGGGGGTACAACCCAAGATTTGCAAGACTCTGACTTTGAATGTTACAGTCATTGTGGCATTGAATTCCAGGGTGGAAACATCAGTTAAGTTGTTTTAGTGACCAGAAAACAAATTTTGATATGCTTTGGATTACCCAAAATGAAAGGTTACGTTCCCTTGGCATGCTACAGGCGGCTGTGGCGCGGACGATGAATGTTTCTCAGTCTGTCATAAGCAGGCTATGGTCCAGATACCGTGATACACAATCTGTACAGGACAGACCACGCTCAGGTCGACCAAGGTCGACAACTCAAGCCCAGGATCGATTTATCCGTACCTTGGCCTTGAGAAATCGTGTCATCACAGCAAATCAGATCAGCGCTCGTCTTCAAACAGACACTGGTGTGAGAGTGAGTGGCCAGACGATTCGGAATCGACTGCATAGGGGTCACCTTCGCGCCCGACGTCCTCGCGTGATCCCTGGCAAGACGTCGTTGGTGTAGGGATCGTCAACACTGGGATAATCGACGCTGGAGCAATGTGATGTTTTCAGATGAGTCAAGGTTCACTGTTGATTTTTTGGACAGACGTAGGAGGGTGTGGCGTCATCGAAACGAGCGCTTCCAAGACGTTAAAGTCATCAGACATGATCGATTTGGGGGGTGGTTCTGTTATGGTGTGGGGAGGCATCACTGTTGCTGGAAGAACGGCTTTACATGTTGTTGCAGGGCGTGATACAGGCCAGTACTACCGGGACAACATCTTAGCAGTCCATGTTGTGCCGTTCGCACGACGTCATGGCCGCCGTTTCATCTTCCAGGATGACAACGCAAGATGTCACAGGGCCAGGATCGTTACAGGTTACCTCCAACAACAGAACATCACCACATTACCTTGGCCAGCACTGAGTCCCGACCTCTCCCCCATCGAGCATGTCTGGGACATGCTTGGACAGAGGTTACGTCAACGTCAACTACGTCCTGTCAATGTCCAAGAACTTGCTGCTGCGTTGCAACAGGAATGGGACAATCTGGACCAAAATGACCGTAGACGTCTCATTAGGAGTATGCCACGTCGGATCAATGCTTGTTTGGCAAACAGAGGAGGATTTACCTGTTACTGACTTTGTTGTGATGCTGTGGTAACTTTGCTGTTTGACCCCGGGTATCATTTTACCCTTATAATGGTCAGTCTGTGTCTTACTTAGTCTAACGATCATTTGGAATAAATCGATGAATGTGAACTTCATTTCATTTTGTCATTTGTTTCTTCGTCAGTTTCATTAGGTAACTTTAATAACACTTAAAAATCAAATATCCCCTACTTTTTTTGAATAGTATATTACATAAACTTTATTTACATATAAACAACAAAACATTTACAAATTCCACCCTACTACACTATCCCCCCACCCCGAAAAGTGGCGTCCCGACACTTACTAACAACATCCCCATTAAAATAAAATACACATACTATCAATACCAGTCGAGATCCAAAAATCAAAATCCAAGGATGATCCAAATCAAACTATATTCACAATCCAAAGTCAAAGTCCATAAACGGTCCAAATCCAACTATATTCATAATCTAACTCAAAATCCATGGACGGTCCAATCTAATAAATATAAACAACTTTATTTAATCCAAGTTCCAAAAATAGATATTCTAACCGGATATAAGCGACCGAAAAGCTAAAATGAAAGCATGGTAGTATAATCACAGAGTAAAAATAACCAGAGTGGAGACTTCTTCATTTGCATACGGAGGAGGTCGCGCATTGCATCTTGGGTCTCGTCTGTAATGTCACTAAACATGGCGGCTAAAGAAGACGTTTCGCAGTAGAACAAAAGAAAATGTAAACATCCGAGTGGTGGATATGGTACCCAGAGTAGGTCCTACGCAGGGTGTTTTAATTTTAGGTACTATTAAGGGATTAAAATTCTTTAGATTTCCCGAAGAAAAACATCTCAGTCTATGTCGCGTCTCCTGCTATGAGTACGATACGAGTCATCGTCGAGTGCTAGGCCTAGCAAAGAGAGAGAGAGAGAAATGGGGTTTAACGTCCACTCAACACAAACTAGGTCATTTCGGGACTAACTTATGGTTTCATTTTATTTCAATAATTTGCTTGCGCGTAGGGGTCTTTAGCAGTGGGAGGAAACCGGAGTGCCCGGAGGAAACCCACGAGGTTGAGAAGGCGCCCCTACCTCCATGTCACATTCGCTCACACCAGGGCTCGAAACCACAGCCGCAAGCCAGAGGTGACCGGCCAGCTAGAGATCGAAGCGCGACACTCTAGACCACTAGGCCATCCCAACCCCCCGGCCTAGCACAGAGTTTTACTATGTGGGCCTAGTGCTATAAATATATAATAAATACTGAACCATAATAACATAATAGGTTATAATAACAGCAATATATATATTATCAAAAATGTTATTTTGTAAGAGTACATATTTGATGAAAGATGTTTTCATATTTGATTCATATATTTGATTCATATTTGATTGGTTAATTGGCATTATATTGCATTTTTCCGGGGGCCTATTCCAAGTTAAAGTAGGCAACTTGAACCAGTCTCTAGGCCTACTGTCAGTAGCCTACCGAGTACTGCCTGAGAAGTAGATCTATGCTCCTAGTCTCATGATCAACTAGGAAATATCGGGATTAACATGGTTAATTTTTATTTCAATAATTCACTTACAGTAATACAGGTATGTATGGGTCTTTTTTTGGCAGTGAGGGGAAACTAGAGGACCCGGAGAAAACCCACGATATTCGACAGAAGACACTACACCTTGTCACGTACAAGCGGGGAATCGAAACCGCGCCACCTGACTCAATGACATATCATAGGTCTAATAAAAGTATTAATAATATCAATATTCTGTTATTTTAATTATAGGCCTTTTTTAATACTTTCGCGTACGCAGGACAAGAAGTAGTGCGCTCCGATGTAACCAAACCCACTCCTTGCATTCTTTACCATCGCTCAATTGCTATCTAGTATTTTCGTAATTTTAGAATTACATGTCTAGTTGTGTTTTTTTTAAAGGATCAAATTTTAAATAGTAAGCTTTACCCATTAAGTCTGCACAAGCTGCACATGTTCTTTTTACATTCCATAATATAAAAGGCCTATGCTACCATTTAAAGAAATTGAAAAAGAATCGTGTGTGAGGGAACTAACTATATTTTCTGAAGAATTGGATTCTGGCATAATTTTTTCTAAGATTCTGTATCGAAATATGCGATTCTATATAGGCCTACAATTACTTGTGGTAAACAAAGTGTTAAGTTTATGGTATCTGTAATATACCTTTCCAAATTTCCTAACAAAAATACTGTTTTGCGCAATTATCAGTTGCGATAAACTTTAAATAAAACAATAAGCCCAATACTGTTACGCTATTCAAAATCACATTTTCCCTTTTAATAGTTTTAATGTAGGCCTTAATCCGACCACCTATAAATTCCATAATAGAACACTGTATAAATTAAATTTTCTATTTCTAAATAATTCCATTATAGTACACAGTATAAATTAAATTTTCTATTTCTAAATAACCAGTTGACAAAAATATCACAAAAATAAAAGTAACTCTGAACACAGATTAGAACTAATGTCATGGATATCTAGAGCACACTTCAGATTGATAATAATTTAATATATTCTTATGCAGTGGTGTGAAATGGACAATTTCGTGGTATTAGGGGGGTCTATATAAAGGCGGTCAAAACATTACATGGCACCCAGAGCAATATGCAAAATATTCAATTTCAAGTTGTTTTTGGTTTTGTAAAAAGAAAAACTAATCAACTAAAATATGTTTATTG
Source organism: Patella depressa (assembly GCA_948474765.1). NCBI lineage: Eukaryota > Metazoa > Mollusca > Gastropoda > Patellidae > Patella > Patella depressa. The sequence continues at coordinate 6,186,323 of OX419720.1, forward strand.
AAAAATGTAATACTATTGAAAATAAAATATTTAATTATTTTTTTTTCATTTTTTTAAAAATTAAAGCCAACATTAATTAAAAGAACAAAAATCATAAAAGAAGACAAGGATTCAACATTGGAGCCATAGGCATTTTATCTTGGAAAACAACCAACGGCTCAAATCTGTTTATTGGAAAATGTTCTGGGCTATTTAAAAAATTCAATTTTAATATTCTTAAATTATTATTTAATATTTTAATGAAAGCATACTTAATTAAGTAATACGCTCTAGAAGACAGGGGTATTTTTCTTTGGGAGAAAAAATAAATCATGTTAAGTAAAATAGGCCTTATCCAAAAATTAAAAAGGGCGTGGTTCTTTGACATTTTCAAATGGGCCATTTTAAGGTTTATGGGAATGTATATTTCAAATCTAGGAATCGAAACAACAAGTATTTGGTGGATTAGTTTTAAAGTTAATAAAAAAAAAATAAAATCAACAATAGTTTACGGCCTTATAAACCAATATGTAAACCGCCACAATTGCCGTCTTTCATTTCATTACTTCATTTCATATTCATATGCATGTTTTAAAAATATTAATCATGTTTTATAAATTCCCGAAACACACACACACCTAACATGATTGTATGTGATAATTCTCAGTCATTTTTTTTACCGAAAATACTATAAAACTACGAAATTAAAGAGATTTAGTTCATCGATATAGGTATCGTAACGTTGAGCGTACTGTCAGTGTGTGTGTATTACAGACGAATCCCATCATGCATTGCGCGTCGGGTTGTTTCTATAGGGAGTAATGCGAGTCGCCACTCTGGTTATTTTTACTCTGTGGTATAATCTCAAACTTTACAAGTATATTAAAGTAAAAACATTAACCAATACAAACAGACATTATATAAAAATATTACATTATAAAAATCGGGTATCAGATGTCATCCATTTGGGTGGTTTACGTTGACGCTTTGGTGGGGAATTAGAATGGCACGATTCGGGTTCAAGTATAATGAAACTGAAAATGGACTATACTATTATCAGGAGAACTATGAGGCGAATTTACTGATAAATCCATTATAGAATCACCGGGCTCATCATCAGAAAATAGCATTAAATTATCATCATCTTCTTCATCATTACAAGTACTATTATTTTCATCATCGTCGAACTGAATCAAATCGTCATTATCAGAGAACTTTGTAGAATCTACACTAACCGGAACAAGGGGAATTATACTATCCATGTCGCAAAGAACATCCTGAATTATTGATTTCTCTGAAACAGAAGACGAAACGTTGAAATGCGGAGAACTCGTAAGTTTTAAACGTGGCTTCGGAACAGGAACTGGCGGAACAAATGAGCGTGGTTTTGGAATGGGAGGCACAGAGGTATGTGAAGGGGTTGAAATATGTGGACTTGGTGTAGAAATTGGTTGAGCGACTGAAGAAATTGGAAGTAATAGATTTCGGTGAAGAGTGCGTCTTTCTGAACTCTGAACGGTAAAAACTGGAACACTGATATTCGGTTGTGCAATGATGACATAATAGTCGTTCTCCCATTTATCTGCCAACTTATTTTTACCTCTAATTTGAACATTTCTAACTAAAACAATATCTCCAACATTTAAAACTGCACTGCGTACCTTTGAATCATAATTTAATTTTTGCTGAGCTTGTGCTTTATTAATATTATCGATTGCAAGTGATTTAACTGTATTTAATTTATGTTGTAGATTTTTAGCAAATTGAGAATAAGAATTTTGTGAAGGCTGAGATGAAATTGCATTGCCGAGAATTATATCTGCTGGTACCCTACGAGTTCTACCAAACATCAAGAAAAATGGTGAAAATGAAGTTGAATCATGTTTAGTAGAATTATAAATAGAAACTAAATATTGTACATAATCTTTCCAATTCTTCTTCTGTTCTTCTGATAATGTACCAAGCATATTTAAAAACGTGCGATTAAAGCGCTCACATAGACCATTTCCCATGGGGTGATATGGAGTGGTGCGTGACTTCTGAATAACTGACAATAATCAATGGCTAAAAACTGCTTTCCAGGAAGACGACTTTGTAAATTACAAGAACCAGCAACAGAAACTGAAGAATTTGCAGAAATAGTTTTAGAACTCGAACCACTTTTCAACAATTTGACACAATTGCTATCTCCTCTTTTCCTCAAGCAAGAAAATGTTGAAATCCAAACATCAGAATCAGTCACAATATCTTGAAATCTAGATAAAATGTTTGTACCAATTAATAAAGGAACACGTGAATTAAAAGAACAATTAGGAACAACTAAAATCAATGCTTGAAGTTCTTCAGAAGAATCAGGAATACAAACTGGGACCAAAATATATCCATAATACGAAATAGAAATACCACCTGCTCCACGAACATTCAATAAATCATCTAATGGAAAAATTTGAAAATCGGATAAATATTTACTATGAAAATCTTCTGAAAGTGTTGACACCATGGACCCTGTATCCAACAAAGAAGAACATTTAATACCATTTATTAAAACATCAGTAATATTCGATGAACCAACTAAATCAGTTATAGAATCTGAGGCACTGGATTGATCTGGACTTACTGTTCGCCTCTTCGAGAAAGTCCGGTTACGTTTAAAGGACAACATAAATCTCCACGTCTGTGACCATACTGATTACAAGCATAACATCTTGGTGAATTGTTGAAACTATTTAAAGTAGATAAATGTTGTGGTGGACGAATGGATGGAAGAAATGGTGGTTGTGAAGGCAGAATAGGTGGAGGCATGGAAAAATGATTAATTGGAGGCCTCGGAAAGAACTTTGGCCGTGAACGAATTCTTTCCTGTTCAATATCACCTAACTTGGTTGTAACTTTATTGATCTGATCAGATAACGTGGATATCTGTTGAAGAACTTTATTTTGGAAGCCTGATGGGGAATTCGAAACAAAATCATTTGAAACATTCGCGATTGGATTTGAAGAAGGAACTGAACAAAAAACATTATCTTTAAAATATGGTGGACAAACTTTAAGCTCCTCTTCAGCTTTACGCACAGCCGTCATCAAAGTAGAAAAAGAAACTTACGAATCTAAAATATGTCTAGTGTTTAATTTAACAGAGTTATCGCTAAGACCATGCCAAAATTTTCCATTCAGAATTTTATTATAAGAAGATTCAGTCAAAATACGAGCATTAATCAACTTTAACACAATATGTTTAATTCTACACGCCCAAGCAGAAATAGACTCTGAAGGATGCTGACAAGAAGAATGTAACTGATTAAACAAAACGTCTGAAGAAACAATTTCACCAAACAATGGGTCTAAATAATTCATCAATATTTCGTGGATTAATTCCAACTAAGAACTCAGCAGCGGTACCGCTAGCTGATCTGCGAATAGCATTAATAATAACCTGTGTTGAATATGATGCTTCTTCTCGTAACCCTAAAATTTCTAATCTCCACTGATTATACGATACGTCGCCCTTGTTACAATCTCCTGAAAACGCAGATAATCTAGGTGTTGGGGGCTGAAAAGTTGACAATTGTGAAGGAGCTGCCTGAAATGGACTGGAATATGTTTGATTAGATTGCGAAGTTGATAAATGTTGGCGGGACATATGGTGCTGATGAGAACTTGAAGGTATTTCTGACAGAACCTGTGTCTGTGAAGAAGTTAATCTATTCGAAACTGAATGTGTAATTGTAGATGGAGTAAATTGTGGCTGAGAAATTAGCCTAGGACAAAATGAATATGAAGCGGGTGTATACATTGGGTCACTTGAAATACATGTTACCGGAGAAGAATGATTATATTCAAGTATATCATGAATTTTTTCTTGTCTTTGTTCCAATGAAAGAGATGACATAATAATCTTAATTTCCTCCATAACTTCCCTTGTTTGATCACGTAACTGCTGTGATTGAGCCATAATGAAATAATAAAAAATTACAATCCAAATTAACTTCATTAACTCAACTTAATATCAAAGACCAATCTTTACAACAAATTACTACAAATGGACCCCAAATTATAAAATGAAAATCAATCACTATCTATCAACAAAAAAAAATATAAACTTCCAAAATAAACAACTCAAATGTCAAAGACTCAAAGGATGTAAAGCAAAAAAAATTCCGGAAGTTCTACAAAAACAAAGTCCCAAAAATAAATGGATCAAATAATTGATCAACAACTGAAATTACAGACAAACATGCAAGTTATGTTAATGCACATTGGAGAGGCAGTGTGTAAAAATAAAATAGTGGGTCAAGGTCACTGTGTCAACTGCCTTGTCAATTATTCTAACTAGCGCTTGATTTGATACATTTAATTTATACATAGGGAAAACCGTGTATTTACCCCCGCCACAGAGATCTAGATGTTCGCTTAAAGGAATAGTTCTATTTTCTGCGTTTTTAATTTGAGAACGATGGAGGTATCAAATCAAGCGCTATTAGAAATAAAAGAAAGCGCGTTCATACGGAAATACAATCCCGAACTTAATAGAGACTTTTGGCAAGGGTAAATTGCTAGTGCGTAGCGCGTATCCGCATGAACTTTGTGTGTGACGTCATCAATGTGTGTGTGTTGCTCATACGTGATACGGCACACGGATACGGCAGCCCGTATCAAACAGCTTTCATACGGAGATGGTCCGTATAACATTGTCGTCCTTTTAGACGCTGAAATGTTGTATCATAGCGCTTTTATGACTCTATGTGTATCTTAGAATACGGAGGTGTATATTTAATGTGAATTTAATCATAATAAAGACTGGAATTTAATTTTTATTTTTGATGACTTTTTTTCTCGGAATTTTCATACTTTTTCTGTCTGTCTGCACGCTGGTTGATCTACGCGCTAGCTTTAGGGTAATATGGGACTTGTAAATCTGTAAATAATGTGATTCTAGGATGAAGGGGTGTCAATGAAAAATTAGTGAAACCAAAAATTGCTGTAGAGTCAAAGTCAAAGATTTTTTTTTTTTTTAATATGATACGACATTAATTTTTTTAATAGCTCAGCGACTGTCGAAATTGTAGGCAAGGAACTTGAATAGTACTAATGGCGATTTTGGTAGATAACTGCTGTACAGAACTAAGCTCAGCTCAGTGACGCATACACGTACGCAACGTAAGAATCTGCCAAAACTCTAAAACTACTCTGACGCAACGTGTCACGTATACGATACGGTTACGTGATACGGATAGGGAAAATGCCACTTGCCAAAAGTCTCTATTGTTAAAGTTTAACTCATGTATTTTATAAACATATTTCATTACATAAATATGTATATTTCATTGTATATTAAACTGAATTTCAACGTAAATTGTTATTAACAGTAGTAACTCAACATATTGTAAACGTCGGATGTGACGTCTTTCTATTGTTAACATTTTTGTTTATAATATAGTTACGCTATCATATTAAAAAGTCTGAAGAGGTTCCGACGGAACTGAAAGCGCTAACTTTAAATATGTAGTCTGTTTTCTTTTCAAACATCTTATTTATTTATATATATATATATATATATATATATATATATATATACCGGTATAGGGAAAATGTGGTGTCTATCTAAAATAATAATATGTACTTGAACTTGTAATAAAAATACTATGTGTACTAAAGAACAATTTTATTTATTTATACATCTTTATAAACATGTAACTATAATCTATAGCTGAAAATAATTATACTATTACTTAATTACAATCTAGGCGTCCCCAGATATACATACACATTCACACACTCAAAATTATGATAATACAATATACATCAAGAGAAATAATAACTAAGCAAGTACTTGGCCAAGTATAGAAAATGAAAATAACTTACAATTAAAGAATCCAAATTAAATATTTACAGTCCGCTCGAAACACAAGTGTTCTGCCGGAAAGCACATAATGTAATGTACCACGCAGACAGTATAAACCATTTATTCAGGAATAAATATGCATGGTGTAAAGCTACAAAAGAAATAAAAAAGTCAAATTAAGTTTCAATTTCTATGATGTACAAATTAATGTAATTATGGCCAGAGCGGGTTTCCATACATTTGTTGCAGACGTGAGCTGATCTCCCTTAGGTCAGAATGGATCAGCCCGTCTGTGACGTTTATTAATTTAGCACGTGCATGTTTTTTTGGGTATAAAGGCCGTGGTTGGTCCATATTTGGCCCGCTTAGATTTCGTAGACACCTTTGAACTTCCTGGAGGTTGAAAATTGATAAGCTATTTAAACTCGAGACTACTTAGAATCAGTGATCGGATATATTCTTGGGCTACTAAACTCAGATATTCAGCTAATTTATTATTTGGATTGCTTAGTGTAGAGTGAGTAGAAATCTTTTACTTATATTTATTTTATGGCTGTATTAGTTGCATGTTGCATGCTGCTTGTAGAATAGCTGTGTAATGCTTAGCATCGTTATTAGTATATAATATAGTTACCTGTCTGTCGCCCTGTCATAACCCCTCAACCCATCCCGCCTATTCTCACTCAGGCCATCGCAGATTAGGTGGGTAAACCCTGAGGGCATAAATCGGAGATAATTAACCGAATCTTACCCAATATTACTTTAAATGGCGGTGCGGCTTTTTGAACTTTAGCTGGTAGGGTTATTTGGGAGTTTATAAAATTCCAGGTTTCCTTATTTAGTGGAGATAGTTCACATATAAAAGTACCCTTGTAGGAATTAAAATCAGTAAATATTAAAAGTTATTATTCTAGTCAGTTTATAGAATTGTGATTTGAATTGCAATGGGAGTAAAATAGTGTATTTATTGGTAATTGAATTGTTGTTGGTGTATAAGCGAAATCGCGGGAAAATACTACCCGTCGCCTTGGTAACGCATGCTTATTGAATGCAGGTAGTCGGACTAGACATTCTTCATAGCCATTGGGGTTAGTAGTTGTTTATATATTGGACAATTTAATTACACAGAAGTTAGTCAGTTATTAGGATAGTATTTTAGTGAATATTTCTATAGGACAGTGAAATTAAAGTTGATTTATTTTTACTGTTTCAATATTAATGCTTTGAAGTGAGATCACGTGGGTAGATTAATTATTACTTAGGAATTTTTTCTTGAATAAAGTTTATTGATTGACTTTTTGAAGATAATTTGAGATCTTATATCACTATTACACTAAAAGCACTTTATAGTGAAGCTTTTGGAAGGTTGTATCGATAAGTTGGGAATAATTTAAAGTTCCAATTTCACTTTTTCTAAGAAAGTCAAAATATAATTATTTCTATGTTTTTTGCTCAAAAGGTTGTGAACTCACTATTATACGATCATGGACAAAATTTTTGGGGGGTTAGAAAGGGTGACACTGGTTGATTGAGGAAATAGTTACTCAATTACCTCCCTTGTTTTCCTATTCTTCTCCATGGACGGCCATCTTCAAACGTTTGAATTTGAAGTTGAACATGATATTCAAAAGGTTGTGAACTCACTATTATACGATCATGGACAAAATTTTTGGGGGGTTAGAAAGGGTGACACTGGTTGATTGAGGAAATAGTTACTCAATTACCTCCCTTGTTTTCCTATTCTTCTCCATGGACGGCCATCTTCAAACGTTTGAATTTGAAGTTGAACATGATATTTTTGCCAATTTCTCAACTGGCAATAGTGAATTATAGGATTAATAGGATTATTCTTTAACAAGGTAGGACTGTTTATAGGTTCAATCTATTTTGGGGCTTTATTTTAATAAACTTTAAAAATATAACTTAAAAAAATGCTATTGGAACTTTAAGTGACTTTACCTAATTTTCCAATATGGCTTATGGGGGTAATAAGTGGTCTATAAAGATGAAACAAGATTATCGAGATGCATTCTTATCTGAAACTCAACGTTTTATGGAGGATCAGCGATCATTAAACCCACCTCCTTTGTACCCCAGTCAGGATGTTAGAATTAATGACCCTATCCCAAATACCAATAACAAAAAAGATAAGGGGGATTTTATGAAACAGGATGGGGGTCTTAGTCAAGATGCTAGGATTAAGGATCCTGTCCCACCCCTCAATGAACAGGAAAGAGAGGGGAGATATGTGAGAGATGATGGGGGTACTCGAGCCAGGTAGAATTATTTTAACCCTTCTACCATACCTCGTTCTTTATCTTTTAATGGAAAATCAGATGGAAGTTGGAATACTTTCAGTGATAAATTTGTTTGGTTTGCTTTGTCTCAACCTTGGGGCGCCAATAGTTTTCAATGTATGAATTACTTATGTTATTGTTTATCTGATAAGGCAGCCGACTATTTTACAAATATAACTCGGAGATATCCGGAAATGAATTTTCAAGTGACATTAGAAATGATGGAAAAACGTTTCGGAGGTCAGGATATACCCGAGGCAGCCCATGTGGAATTTCAAATGGCAACTCAGGGGCTTAATGAATCGATAAGTGACAGAGTGCAACAGTTAGCGTTGAGAGCTTATTCTGGTTTTGCGACGGAGAGTTTTATAGCTAGACAATCTGTTTTGAAATTAGTTTCAGGCTGTAATGACCCAGAGGCGGGTAGATTTGTCGCTAATTTGAGATTAATTGACATGGAGGAAGCGGTTGAAAGGTTGCAGTGGTACACTCGTGTCAACACGGTTATTCCGTTAAAATCTAACACTAATTCTACCAGGGGTAGTGGTTATCCCGGGGGAAATAGGCAAGTAGGATTTCCTAATTCTGCAGAGACAGAGTCTTTCCCTCAGACACTTAGACATGATGACTATGAGTCGGTTGGGGTTCGGTCTCGACCGTCTAGATCTTCTATTCCTAGAAGACTATATCAAGATCCACGACCCCCTTGTGTTAATAGAACTTATTACCCTGAGTTAAGATCGACAAGTCCTTCTCAAGTAGGATTTATGGATTTGCCCCCGACAGATATGCAAACATCAATGGAATATAGTCCTGTATATCCCTATGTACGTAGAACTAGCCCTTCGCCTATGCGTAAGCAAGTTAAACCTCCCAGTTTAAGTGTTGGGCAAATTCCAGAAAAACCGAAAGAGGAATCGGAGATAGGCCAAGTTAAAATGGAAGTAAGCCAACTTAAAGATATGATAGCGACTTTAATTTTAACTTTGAATAGGAGAAAGTCCTCCCCTTCGCCTAATAGGACAAATATCACATGTTTTGGATGTGGAGAGTTAGGCCATTATAAGAATGAAAGCCCCCAGCAACCCACTAAGTTACCGGCAACTACCTCCACAAAGAAACAGTTAAGGATTAAGGAAGAAAATGATACTTTAAACGTTCAATGGACGAGGCAGTAGGCCTGCCCTCGTTCCCGGTTGAACAAGGCCCAAACTTGAAACAATCACTCTTACCTGAACCTGTAGAAGAATGTCAGGTTAACATTGCTCTTAGTTCCAAGGTTGGGGGGAGTGTTAGTGTTTCTGAGCCTGATGAGGAAATTTCTGTTGCTAGGTTACCCTCTGCTATTGCATATAGAGTCCCCCTAACAATAGAAAATTTAGTTACTGAGTCATTAATTGACACTGGTTCGGATTGTACTATAATATCGCCTAAGGTTTATGATCAGCTTGAAATTAAGCCACCCAAAATTAGGGATATTACAATACATGCTGCAGCTGAGAATATGACATTTCCTGGATTTCTAATTGGCCCCGTTACTCTCCGAATAGGGTCTTTTACGTTCACGGATAATGTGTATGTAGCCCCAATAGCTGACACAGCTTTACTAGGTTTAAATTTTCTTAGAAAGTGGAAAGTTATTATTGATTTTTTACATGAGTGTTTAATAGTAGGTGATGAGAGTATTCCCCTAGTAACAGGATTAAGCCCTTCGTGTAATACTGATAGTACCCCATATACTGCCCAAGTTATGGTCCCTACTAAAACTATTATTACAGCTAGGTCAGTCACTCGTCTACCTCGTAAAATGGATAGGACATTAAAAGAATATATGATAGAGCCTATAGAAAGTGAACAGTTACTTATTGGTCGCACTCTTCATTCACATACTGATTATCCCACGGTATGTTTGATTAATGCGTCTGATAAGGATATTGTTTTGAAGTCTAATGACATAATTGGACAAGCCTATGAGGTCGGAACGGAATCAATACTTCCTATTCCCTTAGGAGATTCTTCCCCGGGTTCCCCCAACCCTAACCCTGTAGGTCCCTCCAATGTCCACAATGGGGTACTGAATGAAGATGGTAGTCCAAGGGTACCTGAACATTTAGTTGCCTTATATGAACGATCAATTAAGCATTTGTCAAGCGACCAAGCAAAGCAAATAGCGGAATTATTGATTGATTTTAGTGATGTTTTTGCTCAAACTGAATATGATTTAGGAAATTTTATTGCCATAGAACATGCTATTCACACGGGCGATGCCCGGCCCATTAAGGAACGCATGCGTAGGACACCTTTGTGTTTTGCCTCGGAAGAGGAAGCTCATTTAAAGAAAATGTTAAAAGCGGGTGTTATCGAACCTTCCACTTCTGACTGGGCGTCGGCCCCTGTATTGATACGCAAACCTGACGGGAATTTAAGATGGTGTATTGATTATCGAGCCCTTAATGCAGTTACGACTAAGGATGTATATCCTTTACCTATTATCGATGAATGTTTAGATACCCTCGCAGGGAATACTTGGTTTTCTAAATTAGATGCTAACTCTGCATATTGGCAGATTAAAGTTAAGCCGGAAGATCAAAAGAAAACAGCATTTCTAACTAAATTTGGCCTCATCGAGTTCAAGCGTATGCCTTTTGGCCTTAGCAACAGCCCAAGTTCTTACTCTAAAGCTGCCAATTTGGTCCTGCAGGGCCTAAATTGGAATATATCGTTAGCATTTATCGATGATGTGTTGATTATGGGTCAAAAATTTGAAGATCACATATTCAATCTTAGAACGGTTTTGGCACGTTTCCGTCAGTATGGATTAAAAATGAAACCTAAAAAGTGTGAATATTTTAGGCAGGAAGTAGAATTCCTAGGCCGTATTGTGAGCAAAAACGGTATAAAAATGAGTGATAAACACTTAGCCCCGGTGAGAGATTGGCCGATTCCCAAAAATACTAAGGAGGTAGAAAAATTCCTGGGATTTGCCAATTATCACCGTGTCTTTTTAAAAGGGTACGCAGAGATGGCGCTGGCCTTGTACTCTATTACAGGTAAAAAACCTTTTTATTGGGGGGAGGAGCAGCAAGAAGCTTTTGAAAATATAAAGACTGCTTTAATAACTACACCAGTTTTAGCTCTACCTAATCAAACTGATCCGTTTGTCTTGGATACTGACGCGAGTAATTTAGCAGTGGGCGCCGAAGATGGACAAGAGAGAGTAATAGCCTACTCTAGTTTTTCTTTAACCCCGGAACAGCAGCGGTACTGTACCACACGGAAAGAATTACTTGCGGTTGTTCGATTTACCCGCCAATTTAGGCATTATCTCTTGGGTCGCCCTTTTACGGTCAGGACTGACCATAGTAGTCTTACTTGGTTACTGAAGTTTAAACGTCCTAATGGTCAGTTAGCTAGGTGGATGGAAGAGCTTGCCCAATATGATATGACTGTAAAATATAGACCAGGTTCCAAACATGTAAATGCAGACGCCCTGTCTAGGATACCTGTGTCCGGCCCTTGTCCTGAATTTGCTTTGAATATACGTCCGAGTGATATGCCCTGTGGAGGTTGTAAATATTGTGTAAGAGCCCATGAGAATTGGTATGAATATCAAACCAATGTCGAAGAAGCGGTCCCTTTAATCCCACCCAAGATTAATGGGAAACCCCCTATTGAAATTAACCTCAATAGTTTTAAAGGGGAATGGCAAGACAAAATTAATGAAAATCTTGGTACAACTGATTCTGATGGATTGTTAACAACTTGCGCTTTAATAGTTTCTCCTAAAGATAACCAGGGAAATCCCCAAGTGTTAACCTTGACCCAGGACGATTCCGGAATCGATTTATTAGGCAAATTAGAAGAGGAAATCAAACAAGGCCAAAAGAATAATTCTGATTTAGCGATTTTGTTAAATTGGATGATACATAAAATAGAACCAGGGGAGGGTGAATTATTTATAGCTAGTCCTGCCTCTAAAAGTTATTGGATTAATCAGAAATTATATTATCTAGATGACATCAAATCTTGTATAGGAAAGATGTGGAAGGTCATTCTCAACTAGTAGTGCCCAAGCCTTTAGTTTCGGAACTTTTGCGATTAAATCATGATGTACCGCTGGCGGGTCATCAGGGTAGAGATCGAACTAGACAGAGGATTAGAACAAAATATTATTGGTATGGAATGACCCAAGAAATCAAGTTATACGTGGCATCATGCATGAAATGTAATCAAAGTAAAAAGGCAACTAGGATAGCTAGACATGATTTAGTCAATTATCACGCAGGAGCCCCTATGGAAAGAGTTCATTTGGATTTCTTAGGTCCTTTGCCCAAATCCAATCAGGGAAATGAATATATTTTGATGATGGTGGATCAATTCACCAAATGGGTCGAATGTGTCCCTTTGCCATCTCAGACTGCTGAAATAACAGCACAGGCTGCTGTCAATGAATTCTTTTCGAGGTTTGGAGTTCCGTTCCATATCTTCACCGATCAGGGACGGAATTTTCAAAGTGATTTATTTATCTCCTTATGTGACTTATTGAAAATACATCGAGCCCGCACCACCCCCTATCGCCCTTCGTCGAATGGGCAGGTTGAGCGATACAATAGGACGCTAATGGACGCCTTACGCTATTATATGGGGGATACACAAGCAGATTGGGATATTTATTTACCTCAATTAGTCGGTGCTCTTCGTTCCTCTGTCAACCGAAGTACTGGGTATACGCCCAATAGATTAATGTTGGGGAGAGAGATCAATATGCCCACTGACCTCATGTTTGGGTCTCCAGCGGAAGAACAAGAACCCCTGCCTGATCTATACTTAAAAAATCTGAAGGAAAATATAGTAAAGTCACATGAAATAGCCCGTAAAACTTTGCAAACTAGACAAAAGCGCATGAAAAAGGATTACGATGTGAAAATATGGAAAAAATCCTATGATATAGGGGATTGTGTATATATCTTGGATACTGCCTGTCTTAAGGGAAAGAACAAAAAATTAAGTCCTTATTGGAAAGGCCCAGGGGTGATTGATAAGGTCTTGACCCCTTATCTCTTAAGGGTGAAAACGCGTAATGCCCAGTCCATTATGCATCATGATCGAATAAAACCATGTAGAGATAGGGAGATTCCCCCCTGGGTAGAGCATTATAGAAATAAAATCCTGAGTGGGGATCATTTTACCCCAGTGCGTCCTACTCGCAAAATTTATTGTGTTTGTCGGAAACCATGGGGACGAGGTTTTGGAATTCAGTGTGATCATTGTTTAGAGTGGTTCCACGGAAGGTGTGTCAATTTGACCCCCGAGGAGGCGGAGTGTATAGATATATATACTTGCCCTTATTGCGATTCCTCACCACAAGCAAGATAGTTCGGGAGAAAAAAGAATGATTTTCTCCCGGAGTATTTTTTTTTTTTATTTTTCAGAATTTAAGGATTATAAAATATTTTAAAATAGAAGGTAAGCCTTGGTTATCATGAGGAAAGGTTTTACTAATAGAGGTCCCTGTTCTTCTGAACAGGAACAAAAAACCGGTGAACCATGTTGGGATGACGAGCTCTATCAGTCCGATATCATGCTAAGTCCTCCTACTCCTCAGGTGTTAGGAGAGAGTACTACTTCTATGAGTTCTGATTCGGAATGGTCGGTGTTATCATCCCCTATTAGATTAGATGAGTGGTCAAATCCTATTAGGCCTAACCCCACCCCTTCTCCTGTTCCTTTAAGACCCAAGTCCCAGGATAATAGAGTATATGATGGTCCTAACCTGGGAGGGGATGAACTGACCCTATATATTTCACCTACCCAGAATAAGATTCGGCAACCTCCTATACCTTTGGCTAGTTGGCAAATAAGACCCACTTCTAGAGGGAGTAGTCGGATGCCTGTACCGTTAATGTCGTTAAGGGTGGCACCACCTACCTATTATGCTAGGCCCTCTTTTTTGTCGCCGTTAATCACGGGGCCTATAAAACCAATAACCATCACAAATTCTGGGGAGACTCAGTCGGGTCTGTTGCCGAGGGGTGACTGTGGGGTAAATGTTGCTGATAGGTTTAGGGTTCCGGAAACGGTTTTGGCTAGTAGAAGACCCCCAGCTGTCGCTCAAGGTTGTGGGGGTGTGATTCCTGACGGGATTGTGGGGGGAGGAAGGTATGGCCAACAGTCATCTGGATATGGATCCATAAGCAACAGGGATAGGTTGCCAGTGAGTTCAGGGGGGTATCAAAGGAAAATAGGCTACAGGGAATTTGCCGGTACCTCCAAAGAGGAAATTAACATATGATGAATATGTCCAGGTAGAACCTGGTTGTAGACCAGTCCCGGAGAGAGGGATTCACCCTTGTTAAGGTCATGAGATACCTCAGAGTCAGGCATGGGAGAGGGTAAACAGATCGAGATTAGTGAAGGCCTCCTTATGTCCAGTTCCGGGGTGTGGTTACAAGACCAATTCCTTAAAAATACATGTATTTGACAAACATCTACCCCCTCATTTAGGATTCCCAGAGGGGGGATGTCAGTTCCCAGTGTGGAAATTGTCAGTAAGAGGGTATTGGCAGTAAGAGCTCTGGCAAGAGCGATCCCCGAGGTAGGAGAATCTTTGTGGGAAGTCATGGATAAGCTTAACCGGGACAAATTAATACCTGCAGACAGTAAGGTGGATCCCGCAACCTATGGGGCGTTCCGGGAATTGGCAAGGCAATCAGGGTGGGTCCCCATAAGGGATTTTTCTCTTCACCCCTTGACACATCCAGCCCTTTTGACGCATTGGAGGGTTTTGGCTACATTACTAGGATATCTTTCCCCAGGGGATCAGAAAGTTTTCCGAGAGAGATTTGTGTAGAGGGGAGTTGAGGGAAGTGGGGATAGGATAAGGGAAGCATCCCGGGGAAATTGGTGAATGGAGTTGTAGTAGATTCCAATAGGGGAAAATTAAGAGAAAAGTCGGAATAGAAAGAGGGAAGGAAAAAAAATGGATAAAGTAGAATAGTTAGATAATTGGTTGTGATCTCTTTTTTTTCTGATGGAGAGAAATCAATCACCTATTCCTCCGCATCCGCTCACCCTAGGGGAGGGGGGTAATACAACACCACAGGAGTCTTGCCCCAGGTCCCTCCTTGACCAGTTTGAATGGTTTGGGGGTCTGGGGAGGAGACCTAGGGTTTGCAGGGGGCAGACCCTGGCCTCTCCCGAAATTGAGCAGGTCCGTGGGGTGGGGAGACTTCGTGCCTTCCCCCGGGCTAGGGGGAGAGGCCGAGGTCGGGCAACTCAAACTGGATCCCCTCTACCCGCTGCTCCAACCCCAGGAGCGATAGAGGGGATGCCAGGGAGGCTAGAGGCCATGCCCCGGCGGGCTCCAACTGTACCTGAATCCGCTCCAGGGCAGGTGAGGGTCCGCCGAGGTTTTGGCCTCCCTCCTATCCACCCTAGCCCTCCTGACTATGTAGGACGGGCTGGGGAGGGTAGGGGGGCGGTTGTCCCCGAGGGATCCACTACTGATCCGAGGGGACAACCAGTTCCGCTGATGTCACTGGTGCTTCCTCGGCGTGAGTCCTCTAGTCAGAAGAGGACTCGTAAACGCGAGGAACGCGGGCACGGGAGTTGGTGGGGGCCGTCCCGGGAGATGACCGGCCCGTTCATCTCTCGCCGCAACAGTGGCGAAAGTTGTTGGGCCGGATTAGCTCTCGGGAGAGACAGTTAAATGTCTGTTGTCCCCACTGCTGCCGCCCTACCCCTCAGTGTTGAGCCTTAGGGGATTTTTTTTTTGTATGTTTAGTTCTTTTTCCTCTGGTCCTTGGTTTTTTTTTGTTAATTTCGGTTTATTTAGTTTGGGTGGGTGGTTTTATGGTGTTTTTTATTATTTTTAGGGAAGGCCGTTCTCACTGTCATTTTCTATCTTCCTCTATAATCTTTCCTAACTCTTTGTTTCATTTTCCCTAGTGCTTTCCTGTTTCTTATCTTTGAGCTTAGCTATCTTCTAATTTCTAGTCTAGATTCGAACTTTTGATATTCTTCTGTCCCCTCTTTTATGTATGGATCAACCTATCCTAGGGATGGGGGGAAGGGAGTTATTTTTGGAATTGGGTATATTTTTACTTTCCCTAGGGGGGTCTCCTTTTATAAAATTGGGGGGTGTGTTGCAGACGTGAGCTGATCTCCCTTAGGTCAGAATGGATCAGCCCGTCTGTGACGTTTATTAATTTAGCACGTGCATGTTTTTTTGGGTATAAAGGCCGTGGTTGGTCCATATTTGGCCCGCTTAGATTTCGTAGACACCTTTGAACTTCCTGGAGGTTGAAAATTGATAAGCTATTTAAACTCGAGACTAATCAGTTATCGGATATATTCTTGGGCTACTAAACTCAGATATTCAGCTAATTTATTATTTGGATTGCTTAGTGTAGAGTGAGTAGAAAGCTTTTACTTATATTTATTTTATGGCTGTATTAGTTGCATGTTGCATGCTGCTTGTAGAATAGCTGTGTAATGCTTAGCAACGTTATTAGTATATAATATAGTTACCTGTCTGTCGCCCTGTCATAACCCCTCAACCCATCCCGCCTATTCTCACTCAGGCCATCACAGATTAGGTGGGTAAACCCTGAGGGCATAAATCGGAGATAATTAACCGAATCTTACCCAATATTACTTTACATTTTTGACACGCGAGCGAAAAGTAACGGTAAATCATTCCTAAATGACAAATACCATAAATAACAAAGAGACAATGACTTATAAAGTTAAAGTATTCAAACAATATAAATGTATAGGGCGTGACCATCGTGACAAGGTAATTGAACCTAATTCCTCAGACTATCAGTGAGAAATACGACACGGAAACATCGGGATGTTTACAATTGCAAAAGCAATGAATTTTTACCTGACAACATAAAGTAGCCTACATGGTAAACGCTAAGTAGATAAGTAATGAAACATAAAACATATTATAAGTCAGAAATAAAAGATTCTTACACTGTGGCCAGCCAAGCTTATGGAAAGCCCAAAACCACGCGACTTTGTGCACGGAAACATGGCGAACTCTAACCAAGGGCCGTCACTCTCCGCAATAAGTATGGAAGCCGGAGTGAGACAAAATAATAAATATACACGATCTATAACCATATCTATAACCATAGAATTTATAAAAAGACATTAAAACTGAAAGATTCTAATTCAAATGTCAACACAGTTCCTGTACAACAAGTAACACAACTGGAACCACAAAACGAATCACAACACACGGAGAGAAAACACTGAAACTACTTGCAAATGTCCTCAATACACGTTGGGCGCCAATTTGTAGCCGGAGCTCTATCTCAGGGGATTTCGGGTTGATGAGAACAGAAAACAGCTCTGGTTTTAACAGTTTATTAACAATACACAAAACCAAAAACACTGAAAATATAAATACAAACAGATTACAAACATGCAAACAAAGCGGACGGAACATAATCAAGATATAAATAAATATACAAAAGAAAGATAAAACATGATTTGAACTAAATACATTTACATTTATAGATAAATATGAACATTTAAAATAATAGAAGGGAAAAGCAGAAAAACTAAACATACCCTGGGAAAGGTGTCTTAATTATATTATTACCAGTATGTCAGAATTATATTACAGAAGCTAAAATAAAACAAACACCACAATAAGTACAAACTAATGGGAAAAGGGCGAAAATGGCGGGAAAACTAAAGATATGAAATTATATATAAATTAGGGAAACTCATATTACAAGAATTCTTTATTTAAACAACTTAGAACCAAACTTTACTAAATATATTTACTAATACATTAAACTTATAAAATTACTAAAAACAAGAAATATAAAATACCTGAAGCTCAAGATAATATACAAGAGGGTCTTGTCATTAGTCATGTCAAGAGGAAAAGTGCAGTTTGAAACAAGGTGCAAGCCAGGTAAACTCATTAAAACAACTCACTAAACACAATACAACACACACACACACTGGACACTACATCGTAGCTAGATTCCAAGACATCAAGCTGACATAAGATACAACACCATATATTACATAAACTTTATTTACATATAAACAACAAAACATTTACAAATTCCACCCTACTACAAATTGTACTATAAACTGTGAAAACAATAGAGTGTCTACTGAGTTGTGCTTTTTTCCTGGGTTAATCTCTGACTATAAACCTGTGTATTTTAACATCTTTAAACCTAAAATAAAAGTTTCAAACAAGCCAAGAAAGACTAAAACAGGTAGAGGAGTAAATGTGACAAAATTTAATTCAAGTAACTAAGTTATCCTCCAATCCCTGTCCTATGGATTCCAATTTCAATTTCTGTCTTTTAAACTGTCAGTCCATTAGAAACAAAGCCAATGAAATTCAAGAATTTATTTTTGATAATGACCTCGATATTTTTGTCTCTATCGAAACCTGGCTAAAAGATGATTGCAACATTACTCTAAACCAACTTCTTCCAACTAACTACTCTGCATTGACGACCACCGTACTAGTAAGAGGGGAGGGGGCATAGCAGTCTTTTTCAAGTCCACCATTAAAGCATATAAGATTAAAATAGGTCATTTTGTTAGCTGCGAAATACAACACACCACCATTAAACACCATAATAAATTATTTCATCTCATCTCATTGTATCGGCCTCCTAATTCTGCCTCTGTTGAGACTTTTTTAACGACTTATGGACATACTTCACGAAATTACATCATTTGCTGGAAAACTTTTGATATGTGATGATATAAATCTACACCTGGATGTTGATTCCAAAACTACTACACAGTTTAACGATATTCTCGAATCTTTCGACCTAGTTCAACATGTCACTAAACCTACTCACAATAAAGGTCACATACTTGATGTCGTTATTACACGCAAATCTGAATCTGTGGTGTTTAACTTATCAGTAGACAACCATCTCATTTCTGATCACTTTTCAATCATGGCTGTCCTTACATTTCCAAAACCTAAATCACTGCAGAAGACTGTATCATATCGTAAACTGAGAGATATCAACTTATCCTACTTGAAATCTGATATCTTAAATGACGGTGCCCTTAATAAGGTTGGCAATTTCTGTGATATTTCGGATCAACTTCAAATCTATAATACAGAGCTTCAAAACATTATTGATAGCCATGCACCAATTGTCAGAAAAACACTCAACATCAGACCAAATCGTAAATGGTACAATGACTCTGTTCGCGAAAGCAAACAGGCACATCGGAAGGCGGAAAAGGTCTGGGGCAAGAGTAAGCTTGAAATTGATAGACAAATACAAACATCCTCATCAATCAGACCAAACAGACTTTTGTTTTAAACCGTATACAAGAAAATAACAAAAACCCTAAAGACCTTAATAAAATTTTGAACAATATGATTAAAACTAGTGACGGTACCGTTCTACCAGAGCATCGTGACCCTAGGCTACTCGCTGAATCTTTCAGTCAGTTCTTCAACAATAAAATTGTTACCATACGTAGGGCACTTGACAATTGTTCTTTATCGGTATCTGATAACGATATTGACGTAAACTTCACTGGTTCACCACTATCAACCTTTCCAATAGATGCTGTAGATGAAATCAAATCAGTCATTTCTACATCCTCTTCCTCTTCTTGTGAGCTAGATCCCCATCTACTGGAAACTTTCCTGATGTGTTGAAAGAAGCATTGGTCTTTCCACTTCTCAAGAGAGAAGAAGTTGTTTTGTGTCGCTCTCGTATTGGTCATTCCTTTTTAACACACTTTCATTTTAAAGCAAGAGCCTCAATCGGAATCTGAACACTGTCATGTGAAACACATTTTGATTGAGTGCAATCATCTCAAGAAAACGAGATCGGAATATTACCGTTACCAGTCCCTACGTCATCTGTTTGCTCAACTGGGTTTATATTGTAACATACTAGACTTTTTAAAGATGGATTCCCATGAAAGTATTTATCGGGTGGTTATTGCCAATACAAGTATGGCAATTTTTGGTATATATGGAAAGTAGAGATATTCAATCTTACTAGAAAAATACTGGATTCCCTGGAAAGCACCCATGGAGCGTATACAGGACAAAAATGTAAGGGTTCCGCTAATCAACAGAGACCGACGATTAGGATAATCCCCAAGCGTGACGTCGAAGGCTGCACGAGTACATTGAGCGCTTTGTGTACATGTTGATAAACTTTATGAAGAGTTAGACGTATAACACTTTCTGAGATAAAAAAAAAGTCACGGAAAAAGACCCGGGCAGTGGATAATCCGAGTATTTAATGAGGATTCGATATTTGTAATAAATAGTCAGCGATTACAGACAACATCGTCTTGTGTATACAATGACTTCGCACCCGTCTCCGGTCTTTAGCAGTGGGAGGAAATCGGAGTGCCCGGAGGAAACCCACGAGGTTGAGAAGGCGCTCCTATCTCCATGCCACATACGCTCACACCCGGGATCGAAACCACCGCCGCATGCCAGAGGTGACCAGTCAGTGTGGCACTCTAAACAACTAGCCCCCCCCCCCCCACTTTAATAGAAAAACTACCCCGCGCGTGCAGAACTAAAAATAAAACGTCAAAGGGCTGGTCCATTCTGGCACAAGGGAGACCAGCTCACATTTTCAACAGTACTATTAAAGACACAATCACAATACCGAAAACACCAAATATACCATAAATACCCAATATAATATTAAAGGGACAATAAAACAAAAAATACTCAAAATACAATAAATACAAATATACACTACCACACATGTAAGAAAGGATTGGGTGATAAATAAAATCTACTACTCGTATTTTGTTTATATCAACCAATATCAACAATCGTCAGAGCCTAGTTTTACTTTATCGACATGTGTTGATTTTTTAGAAATCAAAAAAGACTAGTAATTAGGAGATTCTCTATAATGTCAGATTTTGATATTAAACAACATCTATAATCGACATTTATTTTAATACAAGATTAAAACATGAAACATTATTGAGAATATGAAGAATGCAATAAAACTGTGTTATAAATTATTTCAGTAAAACAGAAAGGCCGGATGCCTGAAGACGACTATCGGAAGATTCAAGCTAATTACTGCTACCTGTTGGATCATATCAAAGAACCAGTAAAACTTGCTAATAGATTATTTGAAAAACACGTAATCGGCCCAGATATAAAGGACAAAATACAGAAAACTTTCGATGACCCTGAAAAAAGTTCCTATGCAGCTGCTGACAAGTTACTGGTGTATGTCTTAGACAGCTGTGGTGATGCCTATGGTAGATTCATCAAATGTTTACAAGAACTAAGTTACAGAGACGTAGTAAATGTATTAGAAAACACCCCGAATCGTAAGTTTATTTAAGACACTATATATATATATATATATATATATATATATATATATATATATATATATATATATATATATATATATATATATATATATATATATATATATTTACAATTTTATAATGATACACACACATATATATATATATATATATATATATATATATATATATATATATATATATATATATATATATATATATATATATATATGTGTGTATCATTATCAAATTGTAAATATATATAATTAATTCGTTCAAATGAGATACTAACTCGTTCAAACGGATTAATTGATTTTTTTTTTATATAGGATGGAGTTAAAAAAGTTTACATGAACGCTAAACAGGGTCGATCGGAAGCTGTCGACAAACTACTGATGTATGTCTTAAACTGTAGTGATGCCTATGGTATATTCATCCAGTGTTTACGAGAACTAGGTTACAGAGCCGTCGTAAACACTATATTATATGTATATAGGCATTGGCAAAGGCAGTCAAGACTGGTTGCATTTTTAATTGCTTCATTTGTTGTTCGCTATTTTGGTGCAATCTATTTGTTGAGTTCAAACTTATGACGTCAAGACTTGCTGTATATTATTTCTATTCAGAACTGTTTCTTTCTCAATGTGCAGACCATTGAGAATTTTTGTAGCGCATATATGATCATAACACACCATTATGATACAACGTTCCGGAAATATTCCCCCTTTTTCTTGGGTTGTTTCCTTTATTCTTGATGTATTTTCATTTTGAGTCGAGTCTAAATAAGCCTGGGAACTTTTTTTTGTGCATGTAAAAACAATTGGGTGATAAATAAAATCTCCAACACGTCGTTTTTGATATCAAAAAATATCAACATTTGTCGATAAAGTAAATGTGTTTTATAGCATCTGAGGATAAATAGCGTCTATAATTGTTAAAGGAAGAAACAAAATGTCCTTGTGTAATCAGACACACACGCGCGTGTGACCATAGTCCTTAATATATTTGGAACTGTTTGGTTAGGTGCGATTTCGGCTATGATGATGAAATTCCGAAAATGTTGGAGGCATAATAAATAAACCTGATATTCCATCAACCAGCTATTTATGAAATAAATCCTCCATGAGGCGGGGGCGGGGGGCGATGTTTAGTGACATTTGACACACGTTTAGTTATGATATGTAATTTTGTAATTTATAATATAGACCAGTCATCAGAGAACGAACTTGGTTCGACATGTAGTTAAAGCGGAGACCACATGATGCTTTTTAGCGTATACAGATCACGCCCACAATCGATAATACATTAATCGATATGTCATCGATTTGTAGTAATCATAAGCACACTGATCTGTTCTCATTTCCGATCAATCGAACATTTGTGTGTCCACACTTCACTATGACAATGTCAAAGGGGGTGTGTCCGGTATTATAATCATATTTTGATGTGTATTTTTGTAATTTATAATATTGTCCAGTCTTCAGACAACGAAATTGGTTCGGTATGTGGTCAATGGGGAGACAACATGTACGTCCACGATTAGTAATACTTGAATCAATATGTCCTCAATCTATAGTAATCCTACACACGTGTATGTTTCCCCAGAATTTTACTTTTTATATTGTTACACAGAAAGCCGATAACAGACCAATCCAATGTTGGGTAATGCCAATGTTGTCCTGGGTAATTGACTCTGATGTCTCAGTTTATATTGTTATAGTAGTTGTGTGTCAACCATTTTATTATCGTATAGTCTCATGTGGCCAACGGAGAGTTACTTCGAGTTAATTTTCAAGTAAATCTGTAATGTCCGCGGTTGCAAGTCTTTTCTCCGTGTCGTCGGTACTTTCCATGAGTGCATACTCACACGTGTCACCGTTGTAACGTGTGTGTCCTACATTATTCTATAAAAAAATAACATACCTAAAATAAACAGATACTTCAATTTGCACAACTCCACAATGACTCTGATTCTGCTCCCAGGGCAATATTTAACCGGCCCTCGGTATTGGGGGGTTGATACAGCTGTCCTCGGTTTACACCTTTCACATGTATAAGTGTACTGTCTACCTGAAACGACTCACATGTTCTATCCCTTTGACCACATGTCGAACTAATCTCGGTCACTGAAGACTGGTTTTCGCAAGCAGTGTTTGGCGACATCTGAGGTTGGTCGACTTATGCACTAAAGTTCTTTGTTGTACGCAAAAGTCGAATTAAACTAGGACATTCGACGTTATGTCGGATCCCTCACCCAATGGGAGTTGGGCCCGCAACTTAAGAATCAGGGTTCAGAGTATCGAACACCACTGATCCAGCATAGTAGAAATTTCATTAGCGATTTTCGAAACAACCTGAGTATCGAACACCACTGTCCACAGATCTAGCGATTTTCGAAACTACTCGGATCTAGCTCTCCAACTATGTATGTTTTGACGTTCTAACTTATGGTGTCAATAGGCAGACGACCGCCTTTGTGAAACGTCATTTAGCAGCCGACCGCTTGTTTCCTTTTTATTTCTATTCAGCACTGTTTCTTGCTCCATGTGCAGACCATTGATAATTTTTGTAGCACATAACTGATCGTGACACACCAATATTTCCCTTTTAATACGCCCACATGGAAATGTGGTCGTATATTGTCGTCGCACCGTCCGTCCGTCCGTCTTCCACATTTCTTGTGAATGCTCTAGAGGCTAAAGTTACCTGTATCCGATTGACTTTAAATTTATACAGTGTTTAACGCCATGAGACGATGAAACTAGCAGAGTTATGATCCTTGATCACTTTGAAAAATGTTTATGAATTGCGAATAATTTTATCATACAGGTAATAGTATGTTAACATTAATCAATTGTGAATAATTTTATCATACAGGTAAACATAAAACCAATCTGATGATAGAACAAGACAAGACAAGACATCAACTAGAAGAATTACATAAAGATCACGACCTTACTAAGCAGGAATTAGAGAACCTGAAGAAACAGACGGAAACACTGAAAACAAGACAAGAAAGAGATTCCAAACAGATGTTGAAGAAAATCAAAAATAGAGAACATAAACTAGAAACATACAAAAAACAAACTGAAGAGAAAGAAGTTCTAATAAAGAAGAGAATGGATGAGTTGGAGACATGTATTAAAACTCTTACCCTAATTGACGAAGGTAGGTTGATATCAATTTCAAAAGTATTACGTCATACTAACATACACTCATCGTCATTCGATACCCATAGTCACCATAGACAGGCGCGGATCCAGAGGGGAGCGCACCCGGCGCACGCCCCCTCTATTCTTTGAGGTGGCGAACAATTTTTAGCTTCATATATTCTCGCGAGAAAGGAGAACAAAAATAGTTTAGGTTGGAAGTCCTAATTTACAGTATTAGTAGTATGAAATTAGTACTTGTTGACATTTTTTGCCACTCAAAATCACTGTTCCGGGCTTCGCACTCCGAAGTGGGGGCGGGACGTCCCCTCTTTCTGAAAATCCTGGATAGGCCTCTGATAGAAATATATAATTGTAGTACAATTATCGTTACACGTATTACGCCATTTTCAACAGTACTATTAAATGCACAATACCGAAAGCTGATGTATGTCTTAAACTGTGGTGATGCCTATGGTATATTCATCCAATGTTTACGAGAACTAGGTTACAGAGGCATCGTAAATGTATTAGAAAACAACATATTTTAAACAAGTACATCACACTATATTATATGTATATAAGCATTGGCAAATGCAGTCAAGACTGGTTGCATTTTTAGTTGCTTCATATATTTGTTGTTCGCTATTTTGGTGCAATCTATAGTAATCCTACACACGTGTATGTTTCCCCAGAATTTTACTTTTTATATTGTTACACAGAAAGCCGATAACAGACCAATCCAATGTTGGGTAGACGGATGGATGGCTGGGGCGACGACTATATACGACCACATTTCCATGTGGGCGTATTAAAAGGGAAATATTGGTGTGTCACGATCATTTATTTGCTACAAAAATGGTCTCATGTGGCCAACGGAGAGTTAATTCGAGTTAATTTTCAAGTAAACCCGTGATGTCCGCGGTTATAAGTCTTGTCTCTGTGTCCTCGGTACTTTCCATGAGTGCATACTCACACGTGTCACCGTTGTAACGTGTGTGTCCTACATTATTCTATAAAAAAATAACATGCCTAAAATAAACAGATACTTCAATTTGCACAACTCCACAATGACTCTGATTCTGCTCCCAGAACAATATTTAACCGGCCCTCGGTATTGGGGGGTTACTGCTCACTATTAATTACTTCGAAGACCAAAAGTTGTTGTATGAGACTGTGAGGGGATATCTGACAATCCAAAATAGTAATTGAATGTCATTAGATAAGAGAACACGAAAAAATAGAAACAGTCCGTACATTCACCTGTTTTCATTAATTCTATGCTGTACTTAAAATAAAATAAGCTAATGCGCGTACCTTTTATTACATAGTTTGAGTTAACAGAAATAAAAGATGATCTGGATTCAACATTGTATTCTAGCATACTAGATATACTATAAAGCAGTATCTGGTCAGCCACCAAAGCTCGTCTGATTTACATGACTACTACTACCTGGTGTTTTAACGCCCGTTTCCACAGAAATGATATCGCAGACAAGACATAGGCGAGCAGAGGCTTCTTCCTGTTTTTAGAATATGATTTTGCAATCTTTTCATTTGCGGCCTTGAGCCATGGAGTGGGTTTAGTGAGACGTTCTTCCCTTTATTTAATAAAAAAAAAATATTGTTTGGTAGTTGATCTGTATGCAGACATATATGCGTCTCGTCTCTGGATTGGTAAAAGTCATCTGTTGGGGATTAGTGTTTAGGTGCCAGGCCCGTCTTATCGTGGCCTCCCCTTACTCCACTTATTCCACTTTGAAGGTTTGGTGTCTTTGTAGTGGATTAGTGTTTAGATGCCGAGCCCGTCTTACCGTGACCCTCCCTTACTCCACTATCTGGCTACTATTCTACTTAATCCAACGGTGTTCATTAAATCGTGAATTAGTTCGAAGATTTGCAGCTTCAGGTCGGGTCTTGGAAATCATTTACATGAAAAACCAAAGCCAATTTATACTAAATTCACTTTGATAACACGGGTAAATAATAATATGGAACAAAAGGGCTTATGTAAGCTAACGCTAGTAAACGTCATTAGTTATCAGCGGATTATCTAACTTGATCATTATACATATGGCAGCATCTGGTTCTTTATTAAATGAAACAATAGTGTGGTCAATTAGAGAACAGTGGAGAGTTTATTACACATGCGGTCATAGGATAATTATAATCTTTTACCTATCACCGTCTCTCACACTATGTAACATTTGTCTTCGTTTGATGGCCGTAACGATCTTCCGTACATAATGAATTAAACATTGGGTAGCTTTCACGAGTACAAACAACGGATTTGATTTAAGTATTTGTTCAATCTGATTAAAACACAGATCCTCTTTCGTTTCGATTTTTATAGTTCAAAATTTCGTTCTACTTGTCCTTACTACACTCGGACCTGGAAAAGCGTGAGAGAGAGAGAGAGAGAGAGAGAGAGAGAGAGAGGGTATTTAACGTCGACTTGACACAAACTTGATCATTTCGGGACTAACATATGTTTTAATTTTATTTCAATAATTCGCTGTCGCCTAGGGGTCTTTAGCAGTGGGAGGAAAGCAAGGGACCCGGAGAAAACCCACGAGGTTGGACAGGCGACCCTACTCCTTGTCACGTAGAACCTGGAATTCGAATGATTCAGTTGGAATAGATGATTCAAACGAGTTACTAAATTATGACGTCAACTACAATATAACTTTATGATTTTTTCTCTCTCTCTCTGTCTCTCTCTCTCTTCAACTGAATAATAAATTATGCATGAAGAAGACTGCATAAAATACAAGACGTCAATCGGCTGTCGCTGTGTACACGTGTAAGACATTATTGTAGGATTGTTCATTTTATATGAAATTAAATAAATGAAGATGGTGGAGGAAAATCATAATATAAACATTATATATCCAGAAAAGCACCAACGGCTTGGTATAAATCATTTCTGACTAAGATAATATGATGTGAGTGCATGATGATTGGTATAGTCTATTTTTATATCTGGTTGGCTAGTCGAATGGCCGCATATGTGCGCTCTAGATCACAAGGTATGTCATTTAGTCAATTGACGTAGTTTCAATTCCCATTTTGTACGTGACAAGGACTATTGTCGTCTGTCTGGCCTAATGGTTTGTCTGGGTCTTTCGGTTTCTTCCCACTCGCAAGCATATTATTGTTAGTCCCGAACTGACTTGGTTTTGTTCTGACTTCAATCGCCTTTAATAAATGACTATTTGTCTTTCAATTCAGGTTACCTACAAAACCACGTGGTCATTTTAACGCAAAACAGTGGCGATCTAAGAAACACACTTGCGGACGGAATTGAAAGTATCGCACGCAAATTATGTGAGCGTTTTGTTGTTAATGATTATGAATTGGGGAAGATATTAGAAGCAGTCAGTCGACAACCAAAGGATGGTGTATCTGAATTAATAGCCATAATAAAAGAAAGCCAGTGGCATTTTGATGAATTCATTCAATGTTTGAATGACATGGGATATACAGGATTGGTTCAAAAGCTCCAAGGTATGTATATGTATTATTAGTCCCAGTGGTTTTATCCTCATGCGCAGTACTCGAGGGTTCTTCTGGTATTTTTCATATGTATATTTATATGTGAGTTGAGCAGTAGACGGGTAAGAGGATTCCTAGGTATTTTTACAGTATATTCTTACACTGATTATTTATTCAGTCTTGATTTCACCATTCTCTTACGGAAGTTTGATACTGGCGGTGATGCATCATAACGGTTTCTGGCACATTTTCCTGTAACCTTCTTTAGGGGAGCCATGGTGGCTCAACGGGTAAGACGTTGGTTTGCTAACCTGGATGCGTGTATCGATCCCTTCATTGGCAAATAGCATCGGGATTATTCAGTGTGGTTCCCCTCGCAAGGGACAACGTATAGTAGTTCAGATGGTACGAACAACCGAGGTCCCAAGTGCAATAAATTACATTGTGAAGCTATACATGAATTGAAATGGTAATTGATATTTTCGTGTTTGCAAGAAACAATTCTTGTAACAATAACAATAAATGTCTGGTCAGTAATGCTTTCATTTTGAGCAGTTAATAGAGATCTATATTGAAGATTTAGATTTAGGTAAAGAGCTGGTCCCTCTATCTATAATAGTTCAAACATAGACATGTATAATGAAAAATGATCATGTTGGAGAGAGAGAGAGAGAAATGGGGTTTAACGACCTCTCGACACAAACTAGGTCATTTTGGGACTAACATATGTTTTAATTTTATTTCAATAATTGGCTTGCGCGTATGGATCTTTAGCTATGGGAGGACACCTGAGTACACGGAGGTTGGACAGGCGACCCTACTCCTTGCCACTTACAACCGGGGATCTGAAACCGCGCAAGTTGACTCAATGACCGGCCGTATTATACAGCGCGCGCACGCTAACCATTCGACCACCCAACCCCCTTGATCATGTTGGATAATCCAATGAAATTACTTTATTCTGGGTGAAGGTATATGACTGTATCAAGATAAAGTGTAGATCCCTCCTTAACTTTTTTAGTTTAAACATAGAAATATATACTGACAAAAGTACATTTATTATATTACCGATTCCATACACTGTGAATACCGAACAACAAACCAGCTCGTTGTTCGTTATTCGCCAATACCGAACAACAAACTGGCTCGTTGTTCGTTATTCGCCAATGTGTAACAGCTCTTTCTTCGGATAGAAAGAAAAGTTGTTAAAATGTATTTCCCAGAAGTTTTAAGTTTTATTGTCTATTTAAGCTCATTAAAACCCGCCTGTGGCGTGTTCCCTACAAAAGTACCTTTATTATATTACTTATTCCATATACGGTGAATACCGAACAACAAACCAGCTCGTTGTTCGGTATTCGCGAATACCGAACAACAAACTGGCTCGTTGTTCGGTATTCGCCAATATGTAACAGCTCTTTCTTCGGATAGAAAGAGAAGTTGTTAAAATCTATTTCCCAGAAGCCTGAAGTTTTATTGTCTATTCAAGCTCATTAAAACCCGCCTGTGGCGTGTTCCCTACAAAAGTACCTTTATTATATTACTTATTCCATATACGGTGAATACCGAACAACAAACCAGCTCGTTGTTCGGTATTCGCCAATACCGAACAACAAACCAGCTCGTTGTTCGTTATTCGCCAATACCGAACAACAAACTGGCTCGTTGTTCGTTATTCGCCAATATGTAACAGCTCTTTCTTCGGATAGAAAGAGAAGTTGTTAGAATCTATTTCCCAGAAGTTTGAAGTTTTATTGTCCATTTAAGCTCATAAAACCCCGTCTGTGGCGTTTTCCCTACAAAAGTACTTTTATTATATTACTAATTCCATATACGATGAATACCGAACAACAAACCAGCTCGTTGTTCGTTATTCGCCAATACCGAACAACAAACTGGCTCGTTGTTCGTTATTCGCCAATGTGTAACAGCTCTTTCTTCGGATAGAAAGAGAAGTTGTTAGAATCTATTTCCCAGAAATTTGAAGTTTTATCGTCTATTTAAGCCCACGAAAACCCGCCTATGGCGTGTTCCTTACAAAAGTACCATTATTATATTAATAATTCCATATACGGTGAATACCGAACAACAAACCAGCTCGTTGTTCGGTATTCGTGAATACCGAACAACAAACCAGCTTGTTGTTCGTTATTCGCGAATACCGAACAACAAACTGGCTCGTTGTTCGTTATTCGCCAATATGTAACAGATCTTTCTTCGGATAGAAAGAGAAGTTGTTAAAATGTATTTCCCAGAAGTTTTAAGTTTTATTGTCTATTTAAGCTCATTAAAACCCGCCTATGGCGTGTTCCCTACAAAAGTACCTTTATTATATTACTTATTCCATATACGGTGAATACCGAACAACAAACCAGCTCGTTGTTCGTTATTCGCCAATATGTAACAGATCTTTCTTCGGATAGAAAGAAAAGTTGTTAAAATGTATTTCCCAGAAGTTTTAAGTTTTATTGTCTATTTAAGCTCATTAAAACCCGCCTGTGGCGTGTTCCCTACAAAAGTACCTTTATTATATTACTTATTGGCCAATACCGAACAACAAACTGGCTCGTTGTTCGTTATTCGCCAATGTGTAACAGCTCTTTCTTCGGATAGAAAGAGAAGTTGTTAGAATCTATTTCCCAGAAGTTTGAAGTTTTATCGTCTATTTAAGTTCATGAAAACCCGCCTGTGGCGTGTTCCTTACAAAAGTACCTTTATTATATTAATAATTCCATATACGGTGAATACCGAACAACAAACCAGCTCGTTGTTCGTTATTCGCCAATATGTAACAGATCTTTCTTCGGATAGAAAGAGAAGTTGTTAAAATGTATTTCCCAGAAGTTTTAAGTTTTATTGTCTATTTAAATTCATTATAATTCGCCTGTGGCGTGTTCCCTACAAAAGTACCTTTATTATATTACTTATTCCATATACGGTGAATACCGAACAACAAACCAGCTCGTTGTTCGGTATTCGCGAATACCGAACAACAAACCAGCTCGTTGTTCGTTATTCGCGAATACCGAACAACAAACCAGCTCGTTGTTCGTTATTCGCGAATACCGAACAACAAACTGGCTCGTTGTTCGTTATTCGCCAATATGTAACAGATCTTTCTTCGGATAGAAAGAAAAGTTGTTAAAATGTATTTCCCAGAAGTTTTAAGTTTTATTGTCTATTTAAGCTCATTAAAACCCGCCTGTGGCGTGTTCCCTACAAAAGTACCTTTATTATATTACTTATTCCATATACGGTGAATACCGAACAACAAACCAGCTCGTTGTTCGGTATTCGCGAATACCGAACAACAAACTGGCTCGTTGTTCGGTATTCGCCAATATGTAACAGCTCTTTCTTCGGATAGAAAGAGAAGTTGTTAAAATCTATTTCCCAGAAGCCTGAAGTTTTATTGTCTATTCAAGCTCATTAAAACCCGCCTGTGGCGTGTTCCCTACAAAAGTACCTTTATTATATTACTTATTCCATATACGGTGAATACCGAACAACAAACCAGCTCGTTGTTCGGTATTCGCCAATACCGAACAACAAACCAGCTCGTTGTTCGTTATTCGCCAATACCGAACAACAAACTGGCTCGTTGTTCGTTATTCGCCAATATGTAACAGCTCTTTCTTCGGATAGAAAGAGAAGTTGTTAGAATCTATTTCCCAGAAGTTTGAAGTTTTATTGTCCATTTAAGCTCATAAAACCCCGTCTGTGGCGTTTTCCCTACAAAAGTACTTTTATTATATTACTAATTCCATATACGATGAATACCGAACAACAAACCAGCTCGTTGTTCGTTATTCGCCAATACCGAACAACAAACTGGCTCGTTGTTCGTTATTCGCCAATGTGTAACAGCTCTTTCTTCGGATAGAAAGAGAAGTTGTTAGAATCTATTTCCCAGAAATTTGAAGTTTTATCGTCTATTTAAGCCCACGAAAACCCGCCTATGGCGTGTTCCTTACAAAAGTACCATTATTATATTAATAATTCCATATACGGTGAATACCGAACAACAAACCAGCTCGTTGTTCGGTATTCGTGAATACCGAACAACAAACCAGCTCGTTGTTCGTTATTCGCGAATACCGAACAACAAACTGGCTCGTTGTTCGTTATTCGCCAATATGTAACAGATCTTTCTTCGGATAGAAAGAGAAGTTGTTAAAATGTATTTCCCAGAAGTTTTAAGTTTTATTGTCTATTTAAGCTCATTAAAACCCGCCTATGGCGTGTTCCCTACAAAAGTACCTTTATTATATTACTTATTCCATATACGGTGAATACCGAACAACAAACCAGCTCGTTGTTCGTTATTCGCCAATATGTAACAGATCTTTCTTCGGATAGAAAGAAAAGTTGTTAAAATGTATTTCCCAGAAGTTTTAAGTTTTATTGTCTATTTAAGCTCATTAAAACCCGCCTGTGGCGTGTTCCCTACAAAAGTACCTTTATTATATTACTTATTCCATATACGGTGAATACCGAACAACAAACCAGCTCGTTGTTCGGTATTCGCGAATACCGAACAACAAACTGGCTCGTTGTTCGGTATTCGCCAATATGTAACAGCTCTTTCTTCGGATAGAAAGAGAAGTTGTTAAAATCTATTTCCCAGAAGCCTGAAGTTTTATTGTCTATTTAAGCTCATTAAAACCCGCCTGTGGCGGGTTCCCTACAAAAGTACCTTTATTATATTACTTATTCCATATACGGTGAATACCGAACAACAAACCAGCTCGTTGTTCGGTATTCGCCAATACCGAACAACAAACCAGCTCTTTGTTCGTTATTCGCCAATACCGAACAACAAACTGGCTCGTTGTTCGTTATTCGCCAATATGTAACAGCTCTTTCTTCGGATAGAAAGAGAAGTTGTTAGAATCTATTTCCCAGAAGTTTGAAGTTTTGTTGTCCATTTAAGCTCATAAAACCCCGTCTGTGGCGTTTTCCCTACAAAAGTACTTTTATTATATTACTAATTCCATATACGATGAATACCGAACAACAAACCAGCTCGTTGTTCGTTATTCGCCAATACCGAACAACAAACTGGCTCGTTGTTCGTTATTCGCCAATGTGTAACAGCTCTTTCTTCGGATAGAAAGAGAAGTTGTTAGAATCTATTTCCCAGAAATTTGAAGTTTTATCGTCTATTTAAGCCCACGAAAACCCGCCTATGGCGTGTTCCTTACAAAAGTACCATTATTATATTAATAATTCCATATACGGTGAATACCGAACAACAAACCAGCTCGTTGTTCGGTATTCGTGAATACCGAACAACAAACCAGCTCGTTGTTCGGTATTCGTGAATACCGAACAACAAACCAGCTCGTTGGTCGCCACATAAGCGTATACCCATGCATCATTTCTTACTACATATTTTGGAACTGCCCTCAATCGTCTAGTATTGTCCCTGGTCTCATTAGTATTTATTTAATTGGTTATCTTTAAATGCCACTCTGGCATTCCTCATTAATGACAGCTTCACGTTGTGATTGATTGATTATACTGCATCTTAAATAGTATGATTAACAAACAAGATGACCGGAACAAAAGTACAGTTTCTACAGTTTTATATCAAGCTGGGGATATAGT
The DNA here is from genome assembly GCA_948474765.1 of Patella depressa. Lineage (NCBI taxonomy): Eukaryota > Metazoa > Mollusca > Gastropoda > Patellidae > Patella > Patella depressa. Next base: position 6,220,015 of record OX419720.1, read on the forward strand.
TGTAAGCATACATCAAAATAAAGTCATTCTCTACTCTCTCAACCCAGAGAGAGTACATGGTGTCTGATCTTCTAAAGAACCTGCATGATATCTGAAATTATTCTAGCCATGCGTAGGCTAATAAGTAATTTTCCACTCGCGTGTATTTCTATGGAAGCCTATTGCGGCCATTTCAGAATCTCGTGTTCTCGCCCTCGACTTCTCGCAGCGACGAGACGAGAACACGAGAAGTCGAGGGCGAGAGTGCAAGGGAGCGAGAACGCGAGGAAACAGGGTGAGAATACGAGGATCTCGCCCCGAGAACACGAGATTACTTTCACCTCGACTTCTCGTCTTCTCGTCCCTCGACTTCTCGACTTCTCGTCTTCTCGTGTTCTCGCCTTTAAAAAAACCTCGTGTTCTCGCACCCTCGCCCTCGACTTCTCGTGTTCTCGCCCTCGACCTCTCGCTCTCTCGTGTTCTCGCCTTTGAAAAACCTCGACTTCTCGCTCCCTCGCTCCCTCGCCTTTGAGTCAATCTTGTCCTCTCGTGTTCTCGCTCCCTCGCTTCGTCACAGTCTCGTCTTCTCGTCTTCTCGCTTCGGAAGTGCAGTTTATACGCAAGTCCATACTGACTACCGTATCGGCATTTGTATTTAGAAATAGATTTTAATAAACGGAAATGTTCTAGAATATTTAATAGTCCTAAACAATTTTAATCTCTTCTTGTACAGATAGTATTGTATTCTGTAATCAATTTTAAGTTTTCAGTCGAATCTTTCTTTGCTCTCTAACTTAATCAGCCTTCATCGGGTGTTTTCACTTGACGCGTGGTTTTGTCAGTGCTGTGGGATGGGGAGCCTGACAAAGAACAATGTATAGTCGTTCGAATGGTATTTAAAAGAAAAAAACAGGTCCCCTTCCCGGAATCGACACGAAGCTGGTTCTACGGTGGCTCAGTGGGTAGGACGTTTGCTCTCTAACTTCTTCAAAGTTAGATTTTCTGGCTATGTCCACCGTTGTCAATGGTGTAGGACGGAGAGCCTGGCAAGAGACAACGCATAATCGTTCGGATGAAATAAGAATAACCGAGGTAACGTGTCCGAAATCTAAATGAAATGAAATAAAATGGGGTTTAACGTCCTACTGTCTGTTCCTAAGTTGGGCTAATGAAGCGGTGCGGCGCTACGGTCTATTCTTGTATCGAATTTAAACTGCCGAGGGATCTTTTATGTGCAAGCCAATGTCAGGCCATACGTCCTGCATCACTGACAAGCAGTGGTGTCAGGCCTGAGAAGGGACAATGTATATTTGTTCGGATGGAATACAATAAACCGAGATCCCGTTGCCGGAATATAACTAGAGCTACGATGGCTCAGTCAGTGGGATCGACGTTTGCTCTTACACTTTATTAAAGTTTTCCGGGATTTTTCGGTCGGTGGCTACAGTGGCTCAGTGTGTAGGACGTTTGCTCTCTAGTGCATCGGGCTATTTCTGAAAGTCCTTTCTTGTCATTTGTGTAGGATGGGTGGGGGGTGGCTTGCAATGGATAACGCGTAGTCGTTCGGATGGGACAAAAAAAACGGGGGTCCGTGTAGCCTACACATTAGCGTGGACGTTGGGAAGGTGGGGTCTGTCATTTGTCAAGTTTAGCCATAATGGGGTGAAAAAAAATCAAATTCTAAGCCAATCAGAAACCATAAAAGCAATCAACGTAATAGGTCACGAGTCAATAGCCATAAATAGACCATGGAATGCCTTTTATGGGAGGGAACACGTTGGTTTGTTTACATTTGTCAGAGATAACTTTTCTGCAGATATGCCGGGATTACTGTATAATACCACATATTAAATGTTGCGTTGATACGATGAAAACGACTAATCCCTTATCTGTGGAATAAATAGCACCAATGATTGAAAAAATCTGTTATTTACTGGAAACAAGTATTTTTTCAAAACTATTTCAGTGAAACAATATCCAAGAGTAATATATACTAAATACACATGAAAACGATTTTGGCATGATTGAAATACTGGTTTGGTACTATAATTATATATAATGTTAAGAAAAAACAAAAATAATAATACCGTGTGACCTTAACCATACAATTAACAATAGGTCACCTTCATCAATTATACCATTTTTAAAAAAAAAAAGAAAACAATAGACTAATTATAAGAGAATAGAGAGAGAGAAATTGGGATTGAAACTCCACTCGACATATCTTAGATGATTTCGGGACTAACACATGGTTCAATTTTATTCCAATAATTTGTTTGTACGTAGTCGTCTTTAGCAGTGGGAGGACATCTTAGGACCCGCAGAAAACCGACGAGGTTGGGAGAGAAATGGAATTTAACGTCCACTCAACACAAACTAGATCAATTTGGGACTTACATATGGTTTGATTTATTTCAATAATTTGCTTGCAGTCAGCGGAAAACGCAGGACCCAAAATAAACCCATGACAGACGACCCTACTTCGCGTCACGTACCACTGGGGATTCGAATCCACGTCAGTTGAATTAAGTTAATCGATTTATGAAATATATTATTTGACAGAGATAATAATCAGATATGCCACCAAATCGCATATTTGGGATTCATATTTCAAAAATTTCCAGGGGGAGAGCCCCGACGGGTGGAGGCGGGGTCAGTGAAAGGGGCCGCTCCGACACGAGAGCCCGGGCCGGTTCCCGACCCTAATCCCGCCCTACTCCTTGTCACATATAAACGGGGATTGAAACCGTGCCCCCACCCACACACACACACACACACACCATCACCACCACCCCGCCAATGTGTATACGAGACCTCCGTTTTCCATGTCATCCCAACGACCGGCTGTCCCTAGGCCTTCCATCCTACTCTGATAAGACGGTACCTTGCCAGAAAAGTCTAGACTACCCACTGAGCCACCGCAGCTCAAACTTCATTTCGAATCCGGACACAGGAACTCGCTCTTTTTTTACCCCATCCTCCCTTCTCCACTGGCATGGGTAAACCCCGCCAGAAAATTTTTGGATTAAATTTAAATAAAATAGGGTTTAACGTCCCACTGTTCTGCTCCGACTGTGCTATGAAAGAAATTGTGCCAGGGAAGCGGCACATAGGTCTCCTCATATTTCGAATTCAGACTGCCATGGGATCTTTTACGTGCATGCAATTTATAATCCGGTTTTTCGTCCCATTCGAACAAAAAAACTGTCTTTGCCAAACTCTTTGCAGAGATCGAACACGTGACCTTCAGTTTAGTGAGCCAGCATCTTACCCACTTAGCCGCCGTAGCTCCAAACATTAACGTCCTACTCATTGAGCCACCCTAGCTCCCACTTCATTTCGATTCCGAACACAGGACATCGTTTTTCTATGCCATCCGAACATACGTGGTCCCCTGTCAGGTCTTCCTCCAACACCACTGAAGTAAGAGAGCAAACGTCCCAATCACTGACCTACCGTAGTTCAGCTCTGAACGTCGGTCTCATTACACTCACCCTGAGCGTTCAGAAACTGTTCCATTCAATCAATGTCGAAAGAAAATTGGCGCCCCAGTCAATTTTACTGGGCAACTTTTCACTGCTAAACGATGGGATGGCAATCCGTGTGGACGCATGTACAAAGTAAACAAACATGGAAGTGAGAAAATAAGACCTTGCTTACTTCGCTAGAGTCAGTATGAGCCACACAACACGCTGTTAAAAATACGTCCCCTCCTATCAAATTACAATTTCGCAGCCATGACACTCTAACTGTAGGTCAACGTCCACATTCAGGAATGTCGCTCATACAAGAAGAAACGAAATGTACAGGCTTTACATTGTACAGACTTTCACCCGGATTGACACCCCGTCATTTAGCAGTGAAAAGTTGACTGTTCTCCAATTTTTTTCGACATTGATTAAATGGGACAGCCCCTGGACTATGACCTACCGTAGCTCCTATTTCAATTAGATTCCGGACACGGGGCCTCGGTTATTTTTTATTCCATCCGCACGATTATACTTCGTCTCTTGCTAAGCTGTCCGCCCTACACTACTGACAAGAGGGAACATCGCCAGAAAAATCACGACGAACTTTGAAGAAGTTAGAGAGCAAACGTCCTACCCACTGAGCCACCGTAGAATCAACTTCATGTCGATTCCGTGCAAGGGACCTGGGTTTTTTTTCGTTTTTTTTCTTTAAATACCATTCGAACGACTATACATATACTATATTTATTATAATGCACTACTATGTACTATGGGCCAGAGGCCTTAAATACTGAATAAAGATTTGATTGATTGATTGACACTGTTCTGACAAAACCACGCATCAAGTGAAAACACCCGATGAAGGCTGATTAAGTTAGAGAGCAAAGAAAGATTCGACTGATGAATTAAAATCGATTACAGAATACAATACTATCTGTACAAGAAGAGATTAGAATTGTTTAGGACTATTAAATATTCTAGAACATTTCCGTTTATTATAATCTATGTCTAAATACAAATGCCGATACGGTAGTCAGTATGAACTTGCGTATAAACTGCACTTCCGAAGCGAGAAGACGAGAGGACGAGAAGACGAGACTGTGACGAAGCGAGGGAGCGAGAACACGAGAGGACGAAATTGACTCAAAGGCGAGGGAGCGAGAAGTCGAGGTTTCTCAAAGGCGAGAACACGAGAAGTCGAGGGCGAGAAGTCGAGGGCAAAAACACGAGAAGACGAGAAGTCGAGGGCGAGAGTGCGAGAACAAGAGGTTTTTCAAAGGCGAGAACACGAGAAGACGAGAAGTCCAGGGACGAAAAGACGAGAAGTCGAGGTGAAAGTAATCTCGTGTTCTCGGGGCGAGATCCTCGTATTCTCGCCCTGTTTCCTCGCGTTCTCGCTCCCTCGCACTCGACTTCTCGTGTTCTCGCCCTCGACTTCTCGCGGCGAGAACACGAGATTCTGAAATGGCCGCAACAGGCTTCCATATATTTCAAACAATAATAATTTATCCTTGAAAAATGTAACTGGCCAACATGTTTACTAAACTGTACCTCCCCCGTTAACGTATCAAAATAACCAGCATACTTTCTATATTATTTCAGCCATCATATTTCTCCATTCCTTAGTTTTCGTCACAATATTTCATAAACAGTTTAATTTGTGTTTTAAATAAACCTATATCATAGCTAATATACCGAGAATAATTATTAAAGGCCATAGAATTATTATGCATATGTGTTATTTAGGACAAATCCAATTATCCATATTACTACACTTTGGGTGGGTTGGATGGCCGAAAGGTTAGCACGTGCGCGCTGATACATAAGGTCTGTCATTGATTCAACTGACGTGGTTTCGATTCCCCGGTTGAACGTGACAATTTCGACATTTGTACACAAAAATTAACATTTGTACCTTAAAATCAATATCAGATTTGTAAAATGTATTTTAATATAAGATATTTATTGATTTTAGAAAATCAAAAAAATAGTCTATATTTACATTTCATCAGAAAAATACAACAAAAAGTAAAAATCAAACAACAAATTTCAAAATACAAATCTCCAAATACAAATCTTGCAAAACATTTCTAAATACATTTCTTTAAAAACATTTTTCCAAAAACATTTCTCGAAATTCATCGAACCGATACATTTTACAAATCTGATATGACAAATGTCTGATTTGTGAAACAAATGTTAATTTTAAGATACAAATGTTAATTTTAGTGTACACATGTCGTAATACGACAACAAATGAAGAAGTAAGAATTAAGAACTAAGAATTTAGAACTAAGAACACTGAATAAAGAGCTGTTTGGTCTACCTTATCCTCGTGGGTGTTCTCCGAGTCCTCTGGTTTCCTCCCACTGCTAAAGACCCGTACAAACTATCAATTATACAATTTATTAACATGCCAAGACCAAAATCAACTCTCGATGACGTCGGATACCCGGGATTTTAACTAGATTAGAACGGTTCGGCCATTTAATAGTTTAAATTAAAAATAGAAGTTCCATGGTTACAATCAATGCACACCACATCTTGTCAAAACTACGAACAATGGTAATTTGAATGAAATTTTTAATATTCTTTTTGTATTATTTATTTTGGAACCTCGGCTCTTTATCTAAGTATAAATGTTGTAACTTTTTCAATTTACATTATTTAAGATGTTAAAACACATTTCTTAATATAATTAGGCCATAAACCCGTTCTTAAACTATGATGCACTATTTACCAGAAAAGTTTTACAGGTTTAGTAACATATTAGAGGATTTTAATATGGTGGAAAAATGTGTATTTATATTTAATTTAGTGGTGTAAAATCACAATGCGAATTATGAGATATTAACTCGTAACTCCGAGATAATTAACTCGTAATTACCAGATAATCAGAATAATTATGAGCTATTAGCTCTTGACTACGAGATAATTAACTCGTAATTACCAGATAATCAGAATAATTATGAGATATTAACTCTTGACTACGAGATAATCAGAATGATTGTGAGATATTAACTCTTGACTACGAGGTAATTAACTTGTAATTACAAGATAATCAGAACAATTGTATCCTTATAAGACATATAGAAATAGATTTCACTAAAAATAAACACACTTATATGGATATACCACTTCTGAGTTTTATTAACATGCTACGTTTCAATACACATACATGTATCGTTATTAAGCAAATAATGACTTATTAACAAACATATGGTGCAATATATAGATGTACAACATTGGAAGCCATTTAGCAGATAAAACAATAACAACAAATAGATTATCAAGATGAAAGATGTAATATATAAACAACACCAGTGCTCGGGCATCCTAATTTAGTTCGTTTCAGAAATATTATTTAATCAAATGTGTTTTGGGGAACATTCTGTAGATACACACGATTAAAATCGGCTTTTTGAGATTCAAGTTTGAATATTGAAAAACGAACAGCTTGTTTTTCGACATTCGCCAATATCGTAAAACGAGCTAGCTGTTTTTCCTTAATCTCTAAACAAAAAACGGAAATCGAGATAACTTCACACTGCCAAAAAGACTAAACACTTAAAAGTTAAGGCAGCTTAAACTACGGGAACATTTGATGCTTAACATTGCCCTTCAAACAATAATGCCAAAATATATAATAATTATCATAAGTCTCGTTGTAGTAAACGTTTTGTCTAATTGGCAAATATATCATATTCCAAGTTTTGTCACCAACTATTCCGTGGGGTGTACGTACAAAAAAGGATATTGTGTTATTATTTCCTGTGTTATTGATGATTCCTGTGATAGTGATATGCAATTGGCACAAAATAATTTATTTTTGACTTTCTTTGAAAATATGCGAAAATTCCTTTAAAAAACTGAAAGTGGTAATGATTTAAACCATTAGCAATACCTCTCCCTCTCTCTCTCTCTCTTTCAGGTCAGTTCAGTATAGGTAAAATGGACCATTATTCATTGTGGACTGAAGAGCACAGATACTTGGTGGAACAATAAACCAACAAACAGGAACGCATTATAGGAGCACTGTTTCAACACTTTATTATAGATGATGACGACAAAGAAGAAATTAGGAAAGAAAGAAAACAAAACTGTAATGCAGATGGTGCTAGAAAACTTGTGGAAATACTTGGTTATCGGGGCAAAGATGCAATGCCAAGAATAATTAAAGCACTTGCTACTATAAAACATGACGTATCAGAACATCTACAACGCAGGATAAATGAACAGACAAAACTGTAATGCATATTGGAACGACGGATACTACATTGCAGTGAATTAAGTTTCCGTGTTGGGTACATATCTTCATCAAAAACATTTTTGCAATGAGAACTGCTGGCAGATGATATGATATATTCTCTGTCCGTGGTTCAGTTTATCTCCACCAGTTGATACAGTGAGATGTGTTATCGATACTCTGTTTGTTTCATTTGGTTCAAATTGCCGTAAATATCAGTCATTATAAGGTGGACTCCAGTGATAATTAATGTCGCCTGAGGTGATACATAACACGAATTTTAAGGACAATATTGGTGTCAGTCATTATCACATATTATGTGATAGAACTGATTAAACACTTTCCATATATAATTTTAACACGGAGATCATTGCTACGATAGAGGAGAAATAAAGGATTCATGACTCTGAAGTGATGAACGCCAAAGGAAAACAAGTGTTATTCCTCTATATAGCTGACTGAAGTGACTAGTGATACAGATACATAGACGAAATTCTGCTCACTAATAATTCCTTCGAAGACCAAACGTTGTTGTGTGACACTGTGGGAGGATATCTGACAATTCATAAAAAGAATTGACTGTCACTAGATAAGAGAACACGAAAGAAAAACAGAAAAACGTCCGTGCATTACCATGTTTTATAAGGGGAGAGCGGGGCACATTGGACATATGGGTACATTGAATCACCATGGATATATCCTTTATAGATAATACTAGATTCATTAGATCACTACGAAATAAGTGACTAGGTTTAAGATCTAAATCCAGATCTATGTTAACATGGAATTTTTACCACTGTTCAATGTGCTCCGAATATTTTGTTAAGGGGCATACACTGAACCACTGGTAAAGTGGATTAAAATGTGTTTAAAAAAATATGTTAAAGATTAATTTAATAGAATCTGATACACGATAGAAACTATGAAATGTCTTCAACCAATACAATAAAGTAAAGAGATCTTCTAATAAAAACATTTGATATAAAATGAGGACAAACATGTATGTGAACAAAATGGTTCAATGTGCCCAGTCTCCCCTATAAATCGTCCCACCCATTCACCATCTAAAGTGTAAACCTAACTATTATGTTATTGTTATCTTCTCGCATATGTTTTATTGGCTTATCTCCCTTTAATTATACAATAGTTATTAATGCAATCATGTATTTTATTTATATAATAACAATGACATGGAATAGTTTTGTTGTCTAGTTCATTGTTTTAGTTTTATTTTCGAATGGAATTGGGGGACTGTATTTGACTAAATAATAGGTGTGAGTCAGTATATTACCACTTTGATTCTCTATTTGGGAATGCTGCTCAACTTATGGTTAAAATCATTGAACATCCTGTAATACCAAACATAGCTAACACTGTTTAAATTAGAGGGGGTCTGGTGGTCGAGTTTGTGTTCGCCGACGACATCGCCAGTTTGTATAATTCATTAGCCAAGCACTGATGTTGACAAAGTCAGATTTACCTTGGTTGGAGAGCCCAATCCAATACTGACTGCCCTGGACGCAGAGGTTATGGTGCAGCTAAACTGATCATAATATGTCGATAAATAAATGTTTTAATACATTATTGTTGAAACGACGGCCAATTTAATATGTTGAATTTGATGATTGTACCTTTGTAAAATTAAATTCCATATGAGTAATATATGGTCTTTGTTTTTCAATTGATGATTAAATACAATGGCGTATCATGTATTTCAAAATGCTATTTGGCCAAACTTTAAAGCCCCAATACCACTCTTGTTGTAAATGAATAATATGTCCCAATCTTTATACTGGTCAACAAATTGTATTATTTTACAATATTCCAATTAATTGATGATACAAATTTCATCTTAACACGCCTAATTTAAAAAATTGGAAAAATTCAACTAATTGATTTGAAAAGTCTAACGTAAACCTTTTCAAATGTAAGTTAGATTTTAAAATATTTTCGAACACTCTGGACAAGTAAAATAGGTCGTAATGGATAACTTATACAACAGGTAGGACACTTAAACATCTAGTACTTAGAATAAGGCTATTATTTATTTTCTGGAGCTGCCAAGCCAGCAAGAGTGTTATTGTCCCTTTAAAAATAACATTCTTTTTCAATTTTGGAATAATATCTCTGATGAATGTCAACCACATCTTCAACTCCTTGCATGAAAACAGCACCTGAACCATAATCACTAACAATTACAGCTAACTTAGGATTTGGAACTGATAGAACTGCCACAGTCTATAATATAGCTTAAACGTTTTCAAATATTCTCTCACAACTATCAGACCATTGAAACTTTATATTTTTATATAATTCGGACGAATCTTTTAAAATATTGAGTCCTACCAAGAAAATAAATCAATGGTATTTTAGAATGTAGTCTTGACAATTCCACCATAGCACAAACACTATCATTAATTAAAGTGTGGCCATCTACAAATGCATTAGTGCATAGTCAAATAGCTGGTCTCTATATAAACTGATGGTGAGCTTCACCACACTTATCTTTTTAATATTAGTAATTAATTGTTCTTCCCAAATAAATCTAGATAATAACATCATCAGTCCCAGAGGTTTATCTGTGATACGACGCTGATATATGTTACGGTAGGGTTCTATACCCTTAACCGAAAACGTCCACGGCGAGTCACAAACGCGAAATTTAATAATTTACATATTGTTTATAAATAGCATTTCCAATATTGTTAATACAGTCATCAATCCGTGAAATCGGAAAAGTACCCATTGTTTAAATTTATGTTTACATTGCGATCATCTGTAGATATTAGATAGCTCCGTCAGCGTACGGAATTTAAATGCACAGTGAGGTCAAACTGTTTTTACTTGGTTTTATAAGTATGTCTGATTTAAAATGCTAGGGTACTGCTTCACCGGTCATATGAACACATCTGATTTTTCTCGTAGGAATGTCCCAAATACACAGTGTTCTTTATATGGTTTCAAAATGTGATTCTGTCCGGTTCCATTATTTTTTATCCAAATTGCGAAGAATGTGATAGCCCAAATGTTAAATATATATGTTTCATTACTATTCAATTTCAGTCTAAATAGCAGTTGATCAATGTCAGAAATGGTATCGCATCCATCTTTCAGGTCGTTGAACTATATGAGTTTTTACTTAATGTAACGATGTATATGTACAGAGAAATATGTATCACAACGCCCCCATTTGAATATAGTGTTAGTGTTTAATAATGTATATTATTGATTACGTCCTGGGTCATAGGAATACTAGACCAGCAACGAAAGACACAAATAAAATTTAAATAACTAGATTTAATGTGATTGGTCAAAGATTGGAGAATGGAAATGCATAAAACCAAGTCCAAGCAACTGTATGAACTGTGCAGGTCAATATGAAATGACACAGTTCTGCTCATTTACATTTCAAGTCGTCAATTAAGTCTTCAGTTTGGTAAAGTTCTTATCGGTCTGGATCACCTGTTCAACTCCCCTCATTCAGTTGGACTTTCTTGGACTCTTGATCAATACATATACAAGGCCTGTCATTCAAAATTTGATTAACAATAATCTTATCACCAGCTTATTCAGTACCACGAATACGATGGACAAGGCAAAGACTATCTAATATCCCAAATCACAAATAGCAGACACATGAGAAGAAATATCAGAAAAAAATTAAGTGTGAAATTTACGCACCATAAAAAAAACATTGGTTAAAGATATACACATCACATAAAGATAAGAGTTAAGCATATACACGTCACAGATTAGAGTTAAATATCTGCACATCACATAACGATATAAGAGTTAAATATATACACATCACATAACGATTAGAGTTAAATATCTGCACATCACATAACGATATAAGAGTTAAATATATACACATCACATAACGATACCAATTAGTGTTATTATATCATAAAGCAATACGAGTTAAAGATATACACATTTCACGGTTTGAAACAGTTCATTTCTGAAATGTTTTATAACACTTATTATTTAAAATGAAAGTAGAGATAGCCTACTTGCAGTTTCTCAATTATATGAAACCGGATATTGATATTGACTGTTTATAGATATGACGAATACACGGACGTATTTAAATAGAAACGACATCATCAACAACAGGTTGTGCACGCAGTTCAACATCATACCTGGGATACAGGTAAGCATGTAACTCATCTTTTGTTTTATTTGTTTATTTCCCAAACATCAAACTGGAGAACAATCTACGATTATTTAATATAATGGTACGCCAGCATCAAAGGGTGACGTCACATCTGTATTTTAATACAACATATTAACTCCCCTAATCTTCAATAAAAATGGCGACACCTGCGAAAATAACAATTAGCGACCACGTTCAGGCAATATCAAATGTCATTCACCGTATGCATCATTTAAATGTCGGCTAACACAATCGTTTCTCATTCCTGCAATATTGTTTGATCCCAAGATAAAAAAAACCCCATGGTGTAAATCTGACAAACCAGGGAATTACTTAACCCATCATATAAAATATTTCAACCCCGTCTCTCCGATACATTTACCTCTTCATTTTGTGGACAGAGATAATTTGCATTAACGATCAAGAATCGGCCAGGAATATAAACTTCAACAGCATGCATACGATATATTATCTTTAAATGTCAATGGTAAGTATCTTCAAAGTGCACTCAGACATTATTTTCAAAATTCTAATGACTAACTACAAACGTTACTATATATTTTAAACATAAAAATATTTATAATGAAATCTTTCTGGGTCAATTCATTGTTATCCTGTTGCACAGTGAATAACCTTACTCGTTTGGCGAATCAAGGAAATAGAAACCATACTTCACAGTTTCGTATAAATAAAACTAATATCTTATTGTACTACCACTAGGCGGACGGGTAGCTTAAATATAAATGGAATACAGTTTCTGCTTATTCATGAGTGACGTTTCGATTAGCCTTCTCTAGTCATTATGAAGCAATAAACAACAATATTTGGTAAATGCTGAACAACAGGAGACGCCCTTCTAATTACCTTGAAGGAAACCTAACTTAATGAAAGTAAAGTAATTATTGAGGGATCAAGATTGACCAGGGTGATGCTAATGACAACATCATCTTGTTTGTGATATCACTCAAGGCGGAAGCGGACATAAAACTCTATAAACGAAGGAACGGGCGGACGCACCTTAATCAACTCTCGATGGCATCAGATTTCTCCAATATTAAATAGATTAGAACGGTTCAGCGATACTTTGATTTAATCAAACACAGAGGAACGGGACTTAGCTTCGATCAACCAGTACGTCTGACAAACCTTCAAAGGCTAATATCTTCGCTTGCAATAGAGCAATTTGAATGAAATTTTCAAATTATTCACTTTACACGAGAACACGAGAAGACGAGAACACGAAAAGTCGAGGGCGAGAGTGCAAGGGAGCGAGAACGCGAGGAAACAGGGTGAGAATACGAGGATCTCGCCCCGAGAACACGAGATTACTTTCACCTCGACTTCTCGTCTTCTCGTCCCTCGACTTCTCGTCTTCTCGTGTTCTCGCCTTTAAAAAACCTCGTGTTCTCGCACTCTCGCCCTCGACTTCTCGTCTTCTCGTGTTCTCGCCCTCGACCTCTCGCTCTCTCGTGTTCTCGCCTTTGAAAAACCTCGACTTCTCGCTCCCTCGCTCCCTCGCCTTTGAGTCAATCTTGTCCTCTCGTGTTCTCGCTCCCTCGCTTCGTCACAGTCTCGTCTTCTCGTCTTCTCGCTTCGGAAGTGCAGTTTATACGCAAGTCCATACTGACTACCGTATCGGCATTTGTATTTAGAAATAGATTTTAATAAACGGAAATGTTCTAGAATATTTAATAGTCCTAAACAATTTTAATCTCTTCTTGTACAGATAGTATTGTATTCTGTAATCAATTTTAAGTTTTCAGTCGAATCTTTCTTTGCTCTCTAACTTAATCAGCCTTCATCGGGTGTTTTCACTTGACGCGTGGTTTTGTCAGTGCTGTGGGATGGGGAGCCTGACAAAGAACAATGTATAGTCGTTCGAATGGTATTTAAAAGAAAAAACAGGTCCCCTTCCCGGAATCGACATGAAGCTGGTTCTACGGTGGCTCAGTGGGTAGGATGTTTGCTCTCTAACTTCTTCAAAGTTAGATTTTCTGGCTATGTCCACCGTTGTCAATGGTGTAGGACGGAGAGCCTGGCAAGAGACAACGCATAATCGTTCGGATGAAATAAGAATAACCGAGGTAACGTGTCCGAAATCTAAATGAAATGAAATAAAATGGGGTTTAACGTCCTACTGTCTGTTCCTAAGTTGGGCTAATGAAGCGGTGCGGCGCTACGGTCTATTCTTGTATCGAATTTAAACTGCCGAGGGATCTTTTATGTGCAAGCCAATGTCAGGCCATACGTCCTGCATCACTGACAAGCAGTGGTGTCAGGCCTGAGAAGGGACAATGTATATTTGTTCGGATGGAATACAATAAACCGAGATCCCGTTGCCGGAATATAACTGGAGCTACGATGGCTCAGTCAGTGGGATCGACGTTTGCTCTTACACTTTATTAAAGTTTTCCGGGATTTTTCGGTCGGTGGCTACAGTGGCTCAGTGTGTAGGACGTTTGCTCTCTAGTGCATCGGGCTATTTCTGAAAGTCCTTTCTTGTCATTTGTGTAGGATGGGTGGGGGGTGGCTTGCAATGGATAACGTGTAGTCGTTCGGATGGGACAAAAAAACGGGGGTCCGTGTAGCCTACACATTAGCGTGGACGTTGGGAAGGTGGGGTCTGTCATATGTCAAGTTTAGCCATAATGGGGTGAAAAAAAAATCAAATTCTAAGCCAATCAGAAACCATAAAAGCAATCAACGTAATAGGTCACGAGTCAATAGCCATAAATAGACCATGGAATGCCTTTTATGGGAGGGAACACGTTGGTTTGTTTACATTTGTCAGAGAGAACTTTTCTGCAGATATGCCGGGATTACTGTATAATACCACATATTAAATGTTGCGTTGATACGATGAAAACGACTAATCCCTTATCTGTGGAATAAATAGCACCAATGATTGAAAAAATCTGTTATTTACTGGAAACAAGTATTTTTTCAAAACTATTTCAGTGAAACAATATCCAAGAGAAATATATACTAAATACACATGAAAACGATTATGGCATGATTGAAATACTGGTTTGGTACTATAATTATATATAATGTTAAGAAAAAACAAAAATAATAATACCGTGTGACCTTAACCATACAATTAACAATAAGTCACCTTCATCAATTATACCATTTTTAAAAAATAAAGAAAACAATAGACTAATTATAAGAGAATAGAGAGAGAGAAATTGGGATTGAAACTCCACTCGACATATCTTAGATGATTTCGGGACTAACACATGGTTCAATTTTATTCCAATAATTTGTTTGTACGTAGTCGTCTTTAGCAGTGGGAGGACATCTTAGGACCCGCAGAAAACCGACGAGGTTGGGAGAGAAATGGGATTTAACGTCCACTCAACACAAACTAGATCAATTTGGGACTTACATATGGTTTGATTTATTTCAATAATTTGCTTGCAGTCAGCGGAAAACGGAGGACCCAAAATAAACACATGACAGACGACCCTACTTCGCGTCACGTACCACTGGGGATTCGAATCCACGTCAGTTGAATTAAGTTAATCGATTTATGAAATATATTATTTGACAGAGATAATAATCAGATATGCCACCAAATCGCATATTTGGGATTCATATTTCAAAAATTTCCAGGGGGAGAGCCCCGACGGGTGGAGGCGGGGTCAGTGAAAGGGGCCGCTCGACACAAGAGCCCGGGCCGGTTCCCGACCCTAATCCCGCCCTACTCCTTGTCACATATAAACGGGGATTGAAACCGAGCCCCCCCCCCCCGCATACACACACACTATCACCACCACCCCGCCAATGTGTATACGAGACCTCCGTTTTCCATGTCATCCCAACGACCGGCTGTCCCTAGGCCTTCCATCCTACTCTGATAAGACGGTACCTTGCCAGAAAAGTCTAGACTACCCACTGAGCCACCGCAGCTCAAACTTCATTTCGAATCCGGACACAGGAACTCGCTCTTTTTTACCCCATCCTTCCTTCTCCACTGGCATGGGTAAACCCCGCCAGAAAATTTTCGATGAACTTGGATTAAATTTAAATAAAATAGGGTTTAACGTCCCACTGTTCTGCTCCGACTGTGCTATGAAAGAAATTGTGCCAGGGAAGCGGCACATAGGTCTCCTCATATTTCGAATTCAGACTGCCATGGGATCTTTTACGTGCATGCAATTTATAATCCGGTTTTTCGTCCCATTCGAACAAAAAAACTGTCTTTGCCAAACTCTCCGTCCTGCACCAATGATATAACCACGTCGGAAAACCCCATCAACTTTCTAGTCCAATGCAGAGATCGAACACGTGACCTTCAGTTTAGTGAGCCAGCATCTTACCCACTTAGCCGCCGTAGCTCCAAACATTAACGTCCTACTCATTGAGCCACCCTAGCTCCCACTTCATTTCGATTCCGAACACAGGACATCGTTTTTCTATGCCATCCGAACATACGTGGTCCCCTGTCAGGTCTTCCTCCAACACCACTGAAGTAAGAGAGCAAACGTCCCAATCACTGACCTACCGTAGTTCAGCTCTGAACGTCGGTCTCATTACACTCACCCTGAGCGTTCAGAAACTGTTCCATTCAATCAATGTCGAAAGAAAATTGGCGCCCCAGTCAATTTTACTGGGCAACTTTTCACTGCTAAACGATGGGATGGCAATCCGTGTGGACGCATGTACAAAGTAAACAAACATGTAAGTGAGAAAATAAGACCTTGCTTACTTCGCTAGAGTCAGTATGAGCCACACAACACGCTGTTAAAAATACGTCCCCTCCTATCAAATTACAATTTCGCAGCCATGACACTCTAACTGTAGGTCAACGTCCACATTCAGGAATGTCGCTCATACAAGAAGAAACGAAATGTACAGGCTTTACATTGTACAGACTTTCACCCGGATTGACACCCCGTCGTTTAGCAGTGAAAAGTTGTCCAGTAAAATTGACTGTTCTCCAATTTTTTTCGACATTGATTAAATGGGACAGCCCCTGGACTATGACCTACCGTAGCTCCTATTTCAATTAGATTCCGGACACGGGGCCTCGGTTATTTTTTATTCCATCCGCACGATTATACTTTGTCTCTTGCTAAGCTGTCCGCCCTACACTACTGACAAGAGGGAACATCGCCAGAAAAATCACGACGAACTTTGAAGAAGTTAGAGAGCAAACGTCCTACCCACTGAGCCACCGTAGAATCAACTTCATGTCGATTCCGTGCAAGGGACCTGGTTTTTTTTCGTTTTTTTTCTTTAAATCTTTAAATACCATTCGAACGACTATACATATACTACATGTATATTTATTATAATGCACTACTATGTACTATGGGCCAGAGGCCGTAAATACTGAATAAAGATTTGATTGATTGATTGACACTGTTCTGACAAAACCACGCATCAAGTGAAAACACCCGATGAAGGCTGATTAAGTTAGAGAGCAAAGAAAGATTCGACTGATGAATTAAAATCGATTACAGAATACAATACTATCTGTACAAGAAGAGATTAAAATTGTTTAGGACTATTAAATATTCTAGAACATTTCCGTTTATCATAATCTATTTCTAAATACAAATGCCGATACGGTAGTCAGTATGAACTTGCGTATCAACTGCACTTCCGAAGCGAGAAGACGAGAGGACGAGAAGACGAGACTGTGACGAAGCGAGGGGGCGAGAAGACGAGAGGACGAGATTGACTCAAAGGCGAGGGAGCGAGAAGACGAGGTTTCTCAAAGGCGAGAACACGAGAAAGTGAGAAGTCGAGGGCGAGACGTCGAGGGCAAAAACACGAGAAGACGAGAAGTCGAGGGCGAGAGTGCGAGAACACGAGGTTTTTCAAAGGCGAGAACACGAGAAGACGAGAAGTCGAGGGACGAAAAGACGAGAAGTCGGGGTGAAAGTAATCTCGTGTTCTCGGGGCGAGATCCTCGTATTCTCGCCCTGTTTCCTCGCGTTCTCGCTCCCTCGCACACTCGCCCTCGACTTCTCGTGTTCTCGCCCTCGACTTCTCGCGGCGAAAACACGAGATTCTGAAATGGCCGCAACAGGCTTCCATATATTTCAAACAATAATAATTTATCCTTGAAAAATGTAACTGGCCAACATGTTTAATAAACTGTACCTCCTCCGTTAATGTATCAAAATAACCAGCATACTTTCTATATTATTTCAGCCATCATATTTCTCCATTCCTTAGTTTTCGTCACAATATTTCATAAACAGTTTAATTTGCGTTTTAAATAAACCCATATCATAGCTAATATACCGAGAATAATTAATAAAGGCCATAAAATTATTATGCGTATGTGTTATTTAGGACAAATCCAATTATCCATATTACTACACCTTTGGTGGATTGGATGGCCGAATGGTTAGCACGTGCGCGCTGATACATAAGGTCTGTCATTGAGTCAACTGACGTGGTTTCGATTCCCGGTTGAACGTGACAATTTCGACATTTGTACACTAGAATTAACATTGGTATCTTAAACTCAATATTTGTTTCACAAATCAGACATTTGTCATATCAGATTTGTAAAATGTATTTTAATATAAGATATTTATTTTTTTTTTAGAAAATCAAAAAAATAGTCTATATTTACATTTCATCAGAAAAATACAACAAAAAGTAAAAATCAAACAACAAATTTCAAAATACAAATCTCATATACAAATCTTGCAAAATATTTCTGCAAAAACATTTCCCCAAATACATTTCTTTAAACACATTTCTCCAAATACATTTCTCTAAAAACATTTCTCGAAATTCATCGAACCGATACATTTTACAAATCTGATATGACAAATGTCTGATTTGTGAAACAAATGTTAATTTTAAGATACAAATGTTAATTTTAAGATACAAATGTTAATTTTAGTGTACAAATGTCGAAATACGACAACAAATGAAGAATTAAGAACTAAGAATTTAGAACTAAGAACACTGAATAAAGAGCTGTTTGGTCTTCCATATCCTCGTGGGTGTTCTCCGAGTCCCCCGGTTTCCTCCCACTGCTAAAGACCCGTACAAACTATCAATTATACAATTTATTAACATGCCAAGACCATAATCTCGATGACGTCGGATACCCGGGATTTTAACAAGATTAGAACGGTTCGGCCATTTAATAGTTTAAATTAAAAATAGAGAAACGGGACTAAGCCCCGAATAAAACCAGTTCCATGGTTACAATCAATGCACACCACATCTTGTCAAAACTACGAACAATGGTAACTTGACTCAGAAAAACGTTATTTGAATGAAATTTTTAATATTCTTTTTGTGTTATTTATTTTGGAACCTCGGCTCTTTATTTAAGTATAAATGTTGTAACTTTTTAAATTTACATTATTTAAGATGTTAAGACACAATTCTTAATATAATTAGGCCATAAACCCGTTTTTAAACTATGATGTCATTATTTACCAGAAACGTTTTACAGGTTTAGTAACATATTAGAGGATTTAATATGGTGGAAAAATGTGTATTTATATCTAATTTAGTGGTGTAAAATCACAATGCGAATTATGAGATATTAACTCGTAACTCCGAGATAATTAACTCGTAATTACCAGATAATCAGAATAATTATGAGCTATTAGCTCTTGACTACGAGATAATTAACTCGTAATTACCAGATAATCAGAATAATTATGAGACATTAACGCTTGACTACGAGATAATCAGAATGATTGTGAGATATTAACTCTTGACTACGAGGTAATTAACTTGTAATTACAAGATAATCAGAAAAATTTTATCCTTATAAGACATATAGAAATAGATTTCACTAAAATAAACACACTTATATGGATATACCACTTCTGAGTTTTATTAACATGCTACGTTTCAATACACATACATGTATCGTTATCAAGCAAATAATGACTTAGTAACAAACATATGGAGCAATATATAGATGTACAACTTTGGAAGCCATTTAGCAGATAAAACAATAACAACAAATAGATTAACAAGATGAAAGATGTAATATATAGACAACACCAGTGCTCGGGCATCCTAATTTAGTTCGTTTCAGAAATATTATTTAATCAAATGTGTTTTGGGGAACATTCTGTAGATACACACGATTAAAATCGGCCTTTTGAGATTCAAGTTTGAATATTGAAAAACGAATAGCTTGTTTTTCGACATTCGCCAATATCGTAAAACGAGCTAGCTGTTTTTCCTTAATCTCTAAACAAAAAACGGAAATCGAGATAACTTCACACTGCCAAAAAGACTAAACACTTAAAAGTTAAGGCAGCTTAAACTACGGGAAAATTTGATGCTTAACATTGCCCTTCAAACAATAATGCCAAAATATATAATAATTATCATAAGCCTCGTTGTAGTAAACGTTTTGTCCAATTGGCAAATATATCATATTCCAAGTTTTGTCACCAACTATGCCGTGGGGTGTACGTACAAAAAAAGGATATTGTGTTATTATTTCCTGTGTTATTGATGATTCAATAGGCACAAAATAACTTATTTTTGACTTTCGTTGAAAATATGCGAAAATTCCTTTAAAAAACTGAAAGCGGTAATGATTTAAACCATTAGCAATACCTCTCCCCCTCTCTCTCTCTCTTTCAGGTCAGTTCAGTATAGGTAAAATGGACCATTATTCATTGTGGACTGAAGAGCACAGATACTTGGTTGAACAATTCACCAACGAACAGGAACGCATTATAGGAGCACTGTTTCAACACTTTATTATAGATGATAACGACAAAGAGGAAATTAGGAAAGAAAGAAAACAAAACTGTAATGCAGATGGTGCTAGAAAACTTGTGGAAATACTTGGTTATCGGAGCAAAAATGCAATGCCAAGAATAATTGAGGCACTTGCTACTATAAAACATGACGTATCAGAACATCTACAACGCAGGATAAATGAACAGACAAAACTGTAAAGAATATTGGAACCGGCCTGGACTCCCGTGTCGTAGCAGCCCCTGTAACTGACCGCGGTGCGTGGACGTGGGCTCTCCCCCTGGAAATTTGGCCATTTGATTAACCAGTTTGGAAAATTGAATAACCAGTTAGGAAAATTGAATAAGTAGGAATATTTTTGGATTCTGGCGTATCCCCGCAAACAGGGTGCACGTGACTAAATAATTAGTAAATTTCCGGGCGACAGTGTCGGGTGAATTTGGTGAAATTATTGGATAAAATTCCGATTCCCCATTGCAGGATTCCGAATTCTGGCCCACACAAAGCACACCCGGCCCAGAAAGTCTAATATACCTGCCCATTCCAGATTCCAGTGATGGCGTGGCGGCCCGTTGTTTTATAGTGTTTTGTAATAATTACTGGGCACTGCTTTCTGAAATTTAGTGACTTTGTCTCCAATATATTTTTAAACATGGCGAATAGATCGGTATCCATCTGCTTCCCACATGAAGAGTTATGTTACATGCCAAACAGGCCCAACGCTTGAAGGGTACAAGGGGTCCAATCGGACCCCAAACTTACAACTCGCAGTAGGAATTTTGCTAATGTGTTTGCTGCCCGATATCATATTGCGTATGCCAGACTATTCTCTCTTTAAACATCTGCATGTTACAAATACCAAAAATTAAATGATGAATTCCAAAAATTCTATGGTTTTTGTTATCAAGCGTGAATCGCCATTTAACCTCGTTATAACACAGTACATAAAGTAGCAATTTTGTGAGTATTATTAAATCTGTTCAAAATGTCACAAAAATGTTTTTGTATAATAATTTAGTTGTTTTTCAGTTGACAAATATAAATGCAAATAAAAACTTAACCGCTGCTTTTAAATTCAAATACATCTGTACGTAAAAACTTTGAATTACAACTGGGGTCCATACGGACCCCTTGTTACCTGCTATGTGATTCTCACCACGTGCACCCACAAGGGTTAAAGCCACCGGCCACATACAACATGAACACCATCGCTTCATGGCTGGTCCAATACGCCCCTCGCATATATAAAAAAAAGAAAGGTTTTTTTTAGACGAATGGGACAAAATCATTTTTTTCATTTTTTGTCCGACCGGATTTGATTTAAGTATTTGACCAATCTGATTAAAATACAGATCCTATTTCGTTTCGATTTTTATAGTTCAAAATTTCGTTTTACTTGTCTTTCGCATAGGGGTCTTTAGCAGTGGGGGGAAAGCGGGGGACCCGGAGAAACCCCATTAGGTTGGACAGGCGACCCTACTCCTTGTCACGTAGAACCTGGAATTCGAATGATTCAGTTGGAATAGATGATTCAAACGAGTTACTAAATTATGACGTCAACTACAATATGACTTCACGATTCTCTCTCTCCTCAACTGAATTATAAATTATGCATGAAGAAGACTGCATAGAATACAATAATTAATTCAAATAACATTAGACGTCAATCGGCTGTCGCTGTGTACACGTGTAAGACATTATTGTAGGATTGTTCATTTTATATGAAATTAAATAAATGAAGATGGTGGAGAAAAATCATAATATAAACATTATAATATATCCAGAAAAGCACCAATGGCTTGATATAAATCATTTCTGACTAAGATATTTAATGATGAGAGTGCATGATGATTGATATAGTCTATTTTTATATCTGGTTGGCTAGTCGAATGGCCGCATATGTGCGCTCTTGATCACAAGGTCTGTTATTTAGTGAATTGACGTAGTTTCAATTCCTAGCTTGTACGTGACAAGCACTATTGTCGTCTGACCGGCCTCATGGTTTGTCTGGGTCTTTCGGTTTCTTCCCACTCGCAAGCATATTATTGTTAGTCCCGAACTGACTTGTTTTTGTTCTGACATCTATCGCCTTTAATAAATGACTATTTGTCTTTCAATTCAGGTAACCTACAAAACCACGTGGTCATTTTAACGAAAAACAGTGACTTGCTACGAGACACACTTGCGGACGGAATTGAAAGTGTCGCACGCAAATTAAATGGGCGTTTTGTTCTTAAGGATCATCAATTAAGGAGGATATTAGAAGTAGTCGTTCGACAACCAGAGGACGGTGTATCTGAATTAATAGCCATAATAAAAGGCAGCCAGTGGCATTTTGATGAATTCATCCAATTTTTGAGTGAAGAGGGATATACAGAATTGGTTCAAAAGCTCAAAGGTATGTACATTTATTACTGAGTCCCAGTGGTTTTTTCTGGTATTTTTCATATGTAGATGTAAATTGAGCAGTAAATGAGGAATTATTTATCTGTATATTCTTACAATGATTATTTTTTCAGGGTGTCAGTCTCATTATTCTCTCGCGGGAGTTTGATACTGGCGTTAATGCATTATAACGGTTTCTGCTGAAAAATTCCAGGCAACCTTTGATGTAACCTCCTTTAGGGGGAGCCATGGTGGCTCAGTGGGTAAGACGTTGGTTCGCTAATCTGGATGCGGTGTCTCGATCCCTGCAATGGCAAATAACATTCATCTGGATTATTCAATCTGGTCCCCCCTTGTCAGTTTTACAGGACAACCTAAGCACGTATATATAGTGCTTAGGCAATTAGATTCGGTTGGGTGTGTAAACTGGGCAACTTAAGTCAGGGTTCTATTTTACTCTTTTGGTTTTGGTTTCGTTTGGAATTCATATGATATCGGCAATACTTCTCTCTTTATCAGAGAATTTAAGCTTAGACTGACTGATATTGATCTACACGAATGGTCAGATGTATTATCAAATTCAAATAGTCTGCAATATTACAAAAACTTTAAAACGAATATTTGTCAAGAGCAATATTTATCCCTATATTTGGAGAAAAGTGTAAAACGAATTTTTACGCTTGTAAGATTAAATCAATTACCCACAAATGCAAATTTGTTCAAACAAAAACGGAGCTCATCCCCCATATGTCGTTTGTGTAACCTTCTAGATGAGGATAGTGTACATATTTTATATGTTTGTGAGCATTTAACAGATTTGAGAGCTCAATATATTCCCAGAAACTATTTGCGCACCCGAAATAATCTACACAACTTCTCAAATTTATGTCACTGTTTTAATGCCAAGGTCATTATATCTATTGTAAAGTATATCAATAAAGCCATGCATAAAATAGCTGAGAAGGTTTAAGTAATCACAGCACTATGAATGTATTTTCACTTAGTTCTGAATTGTACATGTAAATCTTGAAAAATTGTCTACAAATTTGTTCATCTACCACCATCTTTTACCATCATCCAAATGATTATTGTAAATTTGTATCTTTGGGACTGTGACCTTCAATACTGAATTATCTATACTATATTTTTTATATTGAAGGTTTAGATTTAGATAAAGAGCTGGTCCCTCTATCTATAATAGTTCAAACATATACATGTATAATGAAAAACAATCAAGGTGGATAATCCATTGAAATAATTACTTTATTCTGGCTATATAATCGCGACTGTTCAAATTATGTCTAAATGAGACCTGCAATTGGTGGATTTAGATGATGCATCTTTTTATTGAACATAAATGGTATAGGTTGGAGAGGGCGAGTCGTTTAAGGCGTGGTGTAAGATTATAAGGCATGTCATTGAGGCAAAAGACGCGGTATTAACGTAGCGAAATGAACATTGTGATAACGCACCTTATCAAGTATTATTCTCGATTAAAATTGACCAACATTGTTTCAGGTACCGGAAGTGCTGCTGTAGGAACCACTGAAGATGGTAGGTTTGAACATCTTATTTAATTTTAACAAATTCTAAATGTAGACATAGAGTTCAGTAGATTTGAAATTTGAACACCATGGATATATATAATCTGGTGGTATTTTAAATGTAGATCTAGGTATATAGGAACCACGAATAAAAACAATCTCTGGTGGTATTTTAAATGTAGAACCACGAATATAAACACACTCTTGTGTTATTTTAAATGTATTTCTGGTGCATATTTGAACCTCGAATATATAAAGATTCTCCTACGAGACCAGTAGGGATTTTTGTTTAATCCTCAATCCTTTCTTGGATGCACAAATAAATAAATATAAAATTCTTTGGTATAGATTTCACTTTTACTGAACCTGATTACATACGGCGTACATCATTGTTTTGACAGCAACTCAACCATTGCAAAGTTCTTTATATTGACCCAGTATTTCCATCAAGGTCAATTAAATAAACATAGTTCATGTTTGATGAAGAGGAAGTTATTTTTAACAAAAAAACGAACTATTCTTTGAAAATAAAAAAGGAGTAGCTTTTAAACTGAACAATCAAGTTCATGCAAAGTGATATCTCCTTAACTTGTAGATTATAAAATGTATCATACAAGCGATATCTACCGTAAAATGTAATATTGGGGGATAAAGTGGTATGTTCAATGTAAATCTGGTATATATCTGACCAAAGATGTAAACAAACTCTATTGGTATTTGAAATATAGACCTTGTATATTTTTGAACCATGAATACGTGGTGGTATTTGAAATATAGACCTGGTATATTTTTGAACCATGAATATATGGTGGTATGTTATAAATATAGACTTGGTGTTGATGGAACCACGGATACAAACTGTAGTGATATCTAGGAGGTAAATACAAGTTGAGCTGCTTAAAATAAACAAACCTTTACTTGATCTATAATTTTAGTCCCAAGAACTATAACGGACAATACGGTACCTTCACCACTCACGTCATCGCCCACACAACCCAAGCCACCAGGTAATTACAAGTTGTGATATTTGAAGTGACCGTAAACGAGTACCCTCAGTTATTTTATTAATATAAATAAAGCTGATAATTCTTTGTAAAAAAATATTTATTGCTTGATTGGTCATCCCCGTGTGGCACATATCATATTGTTTTTGTATTTTTGAACATCCTAAAAGGTTGGCATATGTTTCAATATAAGTTTACTATGGTGATGTTCTTTACGTGTCTTATTTTAAGTTTTATTTTGTTCAAAATATAAACAATTAAAGATACATAATGTATGATTTATATAAAGTTCGAAAGTAGATAATGTAAAATGAATAATGTGAAAATTTCATCCAAATTACTATATATTGCAAACGGAGATATTAGCCTTTGAAGTTTTGACAGACCTGGGCAATAATTTCAACCACCGTACCGGTTGATCGAAGTTAAGTCTCGGACCTCCATATTTGATTAAATCAAAGTATCGCTGAACCGTTCTAATCTATTTAATATCGGAGGAATCTGGTGTCATCGAGGGTTGATTAAGGCCTGGACCAGTTAATTAATTCTAATTAATACTTTAGAAAACATTTCAGGACTGAAGAGAGGCCTACAATAGGCAGATGCAGCTCTTGTATAATGTATGTCTAAATGGGTGTATAATTTCAGTACAATACGGAAGATTGCCAGACACTAATCGTATGGATCCGTTTGAGACAAACTCGCGGCTCGATTTTTCAGAACCTGATTGTGAGTTTAGTTTTAAACATTTCTCCTTAAATATTCATTAATAAACTCCGTTTTCCAAAGTCAGTTAATAGCCATTCAAATTTATTCACTTAAACATACGATTCAAATGTCCGTGTATGTCTAGAGTCTCCTTAACACACAAAATAAACAGTCAATTTATTAGATATTAGAAAGTCAATTTAAATCACACTTATAAAACCGCTGAGGCAAGAAGAGAGGGCGGGTCATCTTCTCCCTTTGTTATAATAAAAACATGTTAAAACAGAAGGTCCAGCTGACCAAGACCTCTGAACATATATGTCATTTGTCAGTCTCGAAATTGTCTAGTTGATGTTGAGTCTACGTTAGTCATCATCGTAGCCTGATTTTGGAGTGCAGAGGGGCCAAAAAGCGAGATAAATTGCAGGAGTAATCGGGGTGGGGTGGATAGTCTACTTTGAAAGTTTAGAGGTATATTATAATAAGTAAAACTTCCTTATGTTTGATTACAGACCCTTAACAAAACTGGATCTACTTTCAAAAATTGTATAACTTTTACTTGGTAGCCGAGTATTATAACATCCCCTTTTCCCACCCCTAAATTCACACTTACATCCTCCACACAATAGACATAAATAATATGTATATTTGTTGAAAGAATTCGGATCTTTTCCTTCTGTCTGTTGTATGATTATTAGCCAGATTTAAAGATGATGACCCGGGGTATTAAAATAATCATAAACATTATAAAATATGGGTTAAGAATATTCACAATAACTCTTGATAAACTCATGTAATTATATGTAATTATAAAATTTTATGATTTATTTATTTAAAATTGAGACACGAGATAAATACGTGATATTGAATAACATGCAAACAAAAATAGATTTCACCTAGAAATATTTTATGAAAGATTATATATAACCATACTAATTAGCTACAATACTATTTTTGTACTTTATTTAACTATCTGTTTTAAGCAAGATCAATTTCACAATCGTACAGTTTACATCAGTGGTTCTCAACCTTTTTTGCCAACGGCACATCTTGGAACACGTGAAAAATAGCGGCACACCTGGCTAAATATATAGGAAAAATATTTGAATTTTGCAAAAGAAAAAAATGGCAATCACAGACGGCATACAACCGTAGACACAGACTAGTCATAGACACGTCGAACCACTCAGACTAGATAACGATCATGTGTATTTTTCCGCATTTTCTTTGTGTCCCGTTCAAAATTTCGCGGCACACTTAGAATGATTTTGCGGCACACCTGAATCGGGGTGCTCCCACTTTGCCGGCAGGCTTTCATGTCAAATTTTGCCGCCAATCTAGAGCTAATCCTAGAACAATGGTGTTATAAACTATAGTGCATATCTTTTATAGAATAAAACTGTATTGATTTTAACAAATTTAACTTTTATTAAATAACATAATGATGTACACATGTAATAATGGATTGATTTTTAACACATTTACAGTATAGCTGGGCATGCTTTTGTTGAACATTTGCAATGAACGGCCTTTTGTCTGCTTGGCTTTATTCGGTATTTGTAACCATTGTGTATTAAATTTCGGCTACCTCGATTATTGGAGATAAAGCGAATATTGACCTGGACGTTTGCCATTTAAAATAAATATAATTTTCGACACAGATCGACCATTTATTTATATTAATATAGTGAATTGAATTCATGTCTGAAGGCATAACGCCGGCATGAACTGTTCGAAATGTCATCAATTAGTTGGTTAATAACTTTTATTAAGAGAGATTAAGAGCTCATTAACGCTGAACACTAGTGAAGAGTTCTTGAGTGACTACTTTAAAACAGGGTATAGTTTTAAGATCAATTAAAGGATTAACAGTCTGCCGGCATAGTGGGAACAGAACATTGAACCCATGCCAGCACATTATGTAGTATAAAATATTGATGTTATTTTATTATGTATTGATTGTTTCAAATCGTATAACAATGCTAAAAGGCCCGAGGTGCCATTTTAAACATATTCAATCACTTGCAAACTGTTATACTGTGAAAGATGAATCTACAATACAAATAACAGCCAAATAATGGTTCAGATCCTTTCAGTATTTTCAAAGATATGTGAATTTGACATTTCATTGATATATGGTGCTCGCTATGCAATAAGCCCGCCGCCAATTTATTGTCAATAATTTAATGATAGATCATGTTTTAAATTCGATATTGAATCAATAATTTAATGATAGATCATGTTTTAAATTCGATATTGCATCCATGCCAGCTCATTATCTAGTTTTGGTATATTAATTTTGTTTTCTTAATTAAATGTTAAACAATCATTCACTGTAAATATGAGTGTGGGTTAAGCCTTAATAAATTTCATGTTTTAGCAATAAATGTTGCTAAAATATTTTCTTTGTGCCTATTAAAGTGATTTGAGTAAAATATTATTTATCTATGATTTATAATGATTTTAATCGTATCAATTATTTTTCTGTTTTATAGAGATCGCAGGAATAAAAGGTAAGTCATCTAACTATAATATACAGTGGAATATAATAATAGTGTTGACATTGCCGTACTTGTATAGAGAATAACTTGTTC
Source organism: Patella depressa (assembly GCA_948474765.1). Lineage (NCBI taxonomy): Eukaryota > Metazoa > Mollusca > Gastropoda > Patellidae > Patella > Patella depressa. Next base: position 6,248,813 of record OX419720.1, read on the forward strand.
TAATTTATTAAATAATCATACTGGACAGAGACAATAAAACCTAATCACTATTGATCATTTATTTATATTTTATTTTCTGTGTTTTAATCATGTTTATATTTGATGTTCATCAATATTATATATTTGTTTATTTTATAGTGAGGAGGAATACCAGAGGTAAGTTATTATATTATTATACAGGATTGAATATACTAATACAACATACTGCACTCAATGTAATTATTATCACGTATGATCAAAGATAATATAAAATAATGTATCTATTTGTAATATTGTGGAGAAATTGTTGATTATATTGATATATTACCATTCTAGTATTGTGGATTTATTTCTATGTTTTGAATAATAATAAATATTAATTGTTTTTATTACAGGTTGTTGAGGTAAGCTGCAGTTGAATTTCTATATTGGTCTTTCTGTAGCTGGATTACATAATGAAGTATATAGTGACTTGGTGAAACTGGGGGATTTACTTGAGGTCACGTGTATACCGGGCCCGTAGCCAGCTCATAAAATTTGGTGGGGCTACAGAATTTTTTGGAGGGGCTGGGGATGCGGCCGGCTAAAGAACAATCCTAAGAAATCATTATTGTTGGCGAAATATTGGGGGGAGGCTAATTCGATTTGGGGGGGGGGGAGGCTAAGCCCGATGTACACGTTTGTGTGTAAGTAAACGAACGGTGATAAGTGGATTATCTGTCCAAAGCCCCCACCCCATCTCATAATGCATAGTAAATGTACCATACCATCCTTCATTAGACTGTTTGTTGACATCCGACCTGGCGTGATTAACCTCGTAGGTTTTCTCGTATTTCCCGGTTACCACGCACTAATCAAAACCTCTGAGTGGTATGTAAATAGCGATATATATGCAACATGTCAGTCTCATAGCCTAGTTGAAATTCGATGGACGTTAAGCACCATATCAATCTGATATATGACTTATGCAGAATTTCCCACAACCTAGAACTAGTGTGCATTACCCAAGAGGGTGAGGGACTGAGTATTGAGTTTAATTGCAGGAGTGATCTAGGGATGGGGGGAGGGGGTAGTCAACGTTGAAAGCCTGTGGATATAATAAGTAAAAAATCCTAATGTGTAATTACAAACCGTTAACAAAACTGACGATACTTTCTGAAATTGTATCACTTTTAGTTGATGACGGAACTTGATAAACCCCCTCCGACCACCCCTAAATTGTCGCTTGTTTTTTTCGACATAATGCCATAATATGTATACAGATAGCCTATTAGGCAATCTTATAAAAATTGAACTTCCTGATTTAATCTTGGTTTAGAAGTTTGCCATCACGGTGCTGTATAAAAACCCACATCCATTACTAAATCCAATACAAACGGCGCTGTTCTGTATATAAAAACTGAAATGAAACATGCTACTGTTCTCCTCCGACTGGAATGTTGAAGACATGCATAAAGCGTACAGTGTGCTGTGAGGGATATTTTGCCCGGTCAACGCCACTAAGGCCCACTCTTATCAAATTCCAACCGCCAAGGGATCTTTTACGTGCATGCCAATGTATACACAGGACCACGGATATTTTTCTCATCCGAACGACTACACAGCTGTCCTTGTCAGACCCTCTGTGCCAGACATCTCACAAGGGGGAAAACCACGCCTGAAAATCCCTCGTACAGGGATCCAACGCGCAACCCCAGACTAGCCAACCAGCGCCTTACCCACTTGGCCACCGTAGATCCCCTATTCCGTAGGTTGTTATTTATATTAAGTTGACACTGTGTTTTATGTCATCAATAGCATGAACAATCTAGGAAAAGAGAAAGTTATGCTATGAAATTTCAGGTTTATATTATTCAACGGTTTTCAAATTCTGGAGAAATGAAATGGAATGGGGTTTAACGTCCTACTCTTTTGCACCTAACCTGGGCTGATGGAAGACGGGCATATGAGGGAAATGTTGCCCCAGCAGCGGCGCTACGGCCTACTCTTACATCGAATTCCAACTGCCAAGGGATCTTTTACGTGCACTCCAATATGTACACAGGACCTCGGTTTTTCGTCCCATCCGAACGACGAGGCAGCTGTCCTTGTCAGGCCCTCCTTCTACATCACTGACAAGGGGAAATCACACCGGAAAATCGAGATGAACTTTCTCGGCCAATGCAGGGATCGAACACCCGACCTCCAGACTAGCGAACCAGCACCTTATCCACTTAGCCACCGTGACTCCCACATTCTAGTGAATTGTCTTTATGTAATAGACGACTTTCGAGTAGCAAAGCTTTTAGTTCTGCAATAATAATATATGTTTTGTTGTTTACAAATATACAATTTAATTCATTCAATAGCTTTTGACAACAAAAGTCCCCCCCCCCCATAGTAATTTATAAAATAACTGTTAAGATGTATTTTCAATAATAGATAAACTATTTAAATACAATTTTTGAAAGTTTTCTCAATAATATTAGAATTAATGTTAGCGGTATAAAATGTTGATGTTATTGTTTTTATGTATTGATTGTTTCTAATCGTATAACAATTCTAAATGTCCCGAGGCGCCATTTTAAACATATTCAATCACTTGCAAACTGCTGTACTGTGAAAGATGAATCTACAATACAAAATAACAGCTAAATAATGGTTCAGATCCTTTCAGTATTTACAAACATATGTGAATTGACATTTCATTGATATATGGTGCCTGGTATGCAATAAGCCCGCCGCCATTTTATTGTCAATGATTTAATGATAGATCATGTTTTAAATCCGATATTGAATCCATGCCAGAACATTATCTAGTGTTGGTATATTAATTTTGTTGGTTCGTTTTTAAATGAAACAATAGTGTGATCAATTAGAGAACAGTCGAGAGTTTATTACACATGCTGTCATAGGATGATTATAATCTTTTACCTATCACCTGTCTCTCACACTATGTAACACTTTTTCTATTTTTTACACATTTTTAGAGGCATTAAAAAGTAATACACAAATCCTAATTTATATTAACGTGAACTAAATTCCCGCCAATGGGCAACCGAAAATAGATTTCGTTTTTCGAAATCCAAGACTGTCTGCCAGCATTTCTGTCAGAACAGAGGTTTACATCCTGATCGAGAACTTTTCTTGGATGGCATTTGCCTTCCAGTTGTGAATGAAAGCAAATTTCTGCGGCTGATATTTGATAAGAAATCATCATTTATCCCCCACATTTATAACCTGAAAAAGACATGGCTGGAAGCCATCAACATGTTGAAAGTCTTATCAGATATTGGCTGGGGACCAGACCGCAAGGCCTTGCTCCGATTATAATGCCGCTGTCCAGGCATAATATTTCTCATAGCATAGAACACTAGGGCGTTAAACACATTCATTTATCTCTACAGTTTGTGTTCTGTCCGTGTGTTTGTCTTGTGTTTTATATTATATAATACAGGTAATAGTATTTTATCATTATTGAATTGTAAATATTTTTATCATACAGGGCAAAATAAAACCAATCTCATGACAGAACAAGACAAAACAAACCATCTCGTAGACTTAAACGACCGTCTTAAGCAGCAATTAGAGAAACTGAAATAAAAAATGGAAGCACTGTAGATATCAAACGAAAGACAAGGAAATACGAGGACATCTACTACAAACATAAATGACGAAGGTAGGTTGATATTTATTTCAAAAGTATTACTTCATACTAACATACACTCATCGTCATTAGATACCCTTTGTCACCAATAGAAATATATAAATATAGTCCAATTATCGTTACACTTATTACGTCATACCTATCGTCACAAGTTATTACGCCATATACCTATCATCAATGAAGTCAGAACACCTATGATAAACTTTATAGTTATTATAGTTAGATGAAAAATATTAAATATGACATATATATTACAGATACCATTCAGCCACAAACAGGGGCGTGGTGAGGGCAATTATTGAGAAGAAATTATGAGTAACAAAAAAGATTTTGGCACAAAAACCCTTTTACTGACCGCGGAGCTGTGGCCGGCTGCGCCGAAGACGCGAGCCCGCGGCGGGGGGTCCGGGGGGCCCTCCCCCTGGAAAACTTCGAAAATTAGAAGCCCAGAAACGCAATCTCCAGCAATCCGAGACAAGAAATACGGTAATAAAATATGATTAAATTTTCCAACTTGACTCTTTCAAAATTTTTTTAATTGGGTCAGATGAAACAATTTTTCCACTTACAAATGTTTTTCATTTCACCTATGATAAACTTTATAGTTATTATAGTTAGATGAAAAATATTAAATATGACATATATATTACAGATACCATTCAGCCACAAACAGGGGCGTGGTGAGGGCAATTATTGAGAAGAAATTATGAGTAACAAAAAAGATTTTGGCACAAAAACCCTTTTACTGACCGCGGAGCTGTGGCCGAGCGCCGAAGACGCGAGCCCGCGGCGGGGGGTCCGGGGGGCCCTCCCCCGGGAAAACTTCGAAAATTAGAAGCCCAGAAACGCAATCTCCAGCAATCCGAGACAAGAAATACGGTAATAAAATATGATTAAATTTTCCAACTTGACTCTTTCAAAATTTTTTTAATTGGGTCAGATGAAACAATTTTTCCACTTTCAAATGTTTTTCATTTCACCTATGATAAACTTTATAGTTATTATAGTTAGATGAAAAATATTAAATATGACATATATATTACAGATACCATTCAGCCACAAACAGGGGCGTGGTGAGGGCAATTATTGAGAAGAAATTATGAGTAACAAAAAAGATTTTGGCACAAAAACCCTTTTACTGACCGCGGAGCTGTGGCCGGCGAAGCCGGCCACCGCGAGCGCCGAAGACGCGAGCCCGCGGCGGGGGGTCCGGGGGGCCCTCCCCCGGGAAAATTTCGAAAATTAGAAGCCCAGAAACGCAATCTCCAGCAATCCGAGACAAGAAATACGGTAATAAAATATGATTAAATTTTCCAACTTGACTCTTTCAAAATTTTTTTAATTGGGTCAGATGAAACAATTTTTCCACTTACAAATGTTTTTCATTTTTTGAGTAATTTGATTGTGATTTTGGCGCAAAAACTTTTTGGCGCATGAGTATGGCTACTCATGAACTCATTCTCACCACGCCCCTGGCCACAAAGTACTATTCAGATTTGACCCCAGTATTGATGAAAATGTATTGGTATTAACTGGAGATTTTAATAGCAGAACTTCGACTAATCCAGACTTCATTTTGATATTGATAAATTAAACCTCGATATTGAGTCGAATTTATTCTTTCTGTCTCATTACTTACACGATAATGATAAAAACTTACAAAGTAGACATAATATGGATGAAGCGGTCAACTGTAGAGACAACTTCTATACTTATGTGTTATGACTGGTTTTCGAATTGTAAACGGTAGATTTTGGGAGGATGAAGAGTGAAATTTTACTTTCACTAGTTTAAAAGACTAAGTTTAATAGATTATCTCCTATTACGCGGTGACAATTTCAAACTCTTGAGTTATTTCTGCCCTGGAATATTCACTGCGTTCTCTGACCATTCAACATTTGCTTTAACATTAATGTAGCAATACATAGAAGTCATGAGAAAAATGAAGCGATGGGTCAAAATTGTGTAAATTTTAGGTGGGACGATATGATGAATGACAAAATCCAGAATGTCATTGAACCGTATTTCATATGTGTCATGTCACTGAGCAAACTCAAAACGGCATTGGCCGGGCTGTTGATAACTTTTCAAAATCCCTTAATAAGATAATTTCACCGTATTACAAGAAAAATACTTATACCCGTAAGGTAAACTCAAATCGCATTAAGAGCGCAGATAAATCATGGTTCAATGATCTTTGTAAAGATAAATACAATTCACATCAATTAACAGGAAAAAATCAGTTACGAGTCGAATAAATCTCTCACAATGTCGACTTGATTAAAAAAAAGAAATTATAGTAAAGACTATTTACAAACCTCACCAAGAAAATATGATGGATCTTTTGAGTAAAAATAATCCTAAGAGATTTCATAAACTGTTTAACAAGAAAAAGACCCAAATCTTAAGTAATATTGAATTAAAAGAATTTTTTGCGCATTTTTAACGAGGTGTTTATACTTTATTCAACGAAACTAATCCCAAGTCTGCTAATATTATTTAATAATATTCTAAAGTCTGGAATATACCCAACGTCATGGTGTATAGGAAATATTGTTCCCGTATTTAAACGCGGAAATGTCAACAACACAGGGGAAGCTTTTCACAACAATATTAAATAACAGAGTTGTAGCTTTTGACAAGATAAATAACCTGATACCACACTCACAATTTGGCTTTAGAAAAGGATTGGGTACGATACGACTGGTGCTATATTTATCTTTCAATCCTTAATAAAGAGAACGCTAAAAAACAAGAGACGGTTGTATTGCTGCTTTATCGATTATAGTAAAGCTTTTGATTTGATCAATCGATCATATTTATGGCATAAATTAATTCATTCAGGTATTGATGGCAAGCTCCTGAAAGTGGTTCGTTCTCTATAGTAAAGTGAAATGTTCTGTAAAATTAAATGGTAGTTTATCCGAATTATTGTCGGTTCTGGGTTATTTCAAGGTGAAATATTATCACCTCTATTATTTTCATTATATATTAGTGATGTTGAATCTTATCTTAAATCTAGTAATTGTCAACCACTTTCCTTATCCTACCTCAATCTATTTTTAATAATGTATGCCGATGATAAAGTTTTATTTTCTGAAACGCCAAAGGGATTTCAGGAGTTGTTAGATTCACTTGCTGTATATACTAATAAATGGGATTTAACGGTAAATACTAGTAAAATTAAAGTAATTATTTTTAGAAATTGTGGCATAATAACGGGTAAAGAAAAATGGGATTTTGACGGTAATGAATTAGAGGTTGTGAATGAATTTAATTATCTAGGTATCTTGAAGATGAATTTCACCACGTCTTAAATCTGAACTCCGGTTACAAAAATGCCAAAATAATGTAATTAAAAAAAGTTGACGCCCTCAAGCCGCCATATCTGTTTCCAATATGTGAAATAAGTATGGCAGACATGGAGGCTTATGACCTGGAAAGGTTAGCCGATCTCACTTCCAGTTTGTTTCTTGTCAGCCAGCTATACACATCCGGCTTTATTTTCTACACACGGTTCACTTATTACTCTATTTTCGCCAACAGTATACCAAAGTAATTTATACATTGTAATCTTGTTCATGTTTTTATCTGTATATATTATCCTTTTTTTTTCATTTTAATTATTGAATTGTTATTATATTATTCTTCAAGTTATTATATTTTTCTTCAGTGAATTTTGAATATTTATGGTATACATATATATATTATAATATATAGCTGTGTTATTGTTTTATGCTAACAATATATTCTAAACACATTCCGTAAACGAGTTTGCTTAGGTATACAGTATATTAGTAATTATTAATTAGCTTTCAGTCCAAACAAGGAACACGATTGTACATTTAAATTGTCACGTGATGACGCATGGATCCAAATAATGGCCGAGGTACCAGATAACGAGAAATTTTAACAACTGACCGAGTATATGGTTACCCAATGGTTAGACGGTCAATTTACTCAAGTACAATGAAACCACAACCAAACCACGCGAATATTTTTGAAGTGATGGCATTTTTGAAAGAAGATCAAAAGACGATCGAAATTCAGTTGTTGCAGTATTCGAGTGGCCAGCGACAACCACTTAAAAGGAAAAAAGACACAGATATCAACAGAAAGATCGATGATGCAAAACATAGATATGAAGAAGGAGGATTGAATTTGTTCGAATTTTTGGACTATGTTGGACATTCTATGCGTGCCAAAAGTTAATATTATTTGTAATGTTATGTGTTAAAGGTTGGGTTTTTTTTTAAATAAATGCTCCCAAAATTATAGGCTTAATTAGTTTTATCCCCCAGCTTGGGATATATATTGTTCTTGGCCAGTCGACCCCTTAACACCGACCAAAATTTTTCCCCTAAAACTGGTGAGTCGGCGTTATGGGAATAAACCGCTATTTTGGATATGACACTGTTAACTAAATATATAGTCAAGTCCGTTACTCTGTGAGAATTAGCGAGGAAATAAGAAGCCAGCCATCAACGAGATCCATCACCTTTAATACCGAGCAGCCCCAAGCGTTCCAAGTCAACGTCCATCACCGTTCCAACTGTTACACAATTGGGGGATATACCATTGCATACCCTCACGAAATCAATTAGCAATCTTATCACAGGGCTAGCAGACGGATCGCAGGTGGTCAAAAGATGGCAGTTAAACATGATAAGTCTAACAGACAGACAAAGGTCGTTAGGAAGTCATTAATCATCACAGCTCTCCCGAGTTACGCAAGATCTTGAATAGTAAAGCAATCTGCACGGGAAGCTTAATCTGTTATTATATAATGACCAGCTGCCAATCCCGGTCCTAATATAATCTGAAATATAATACCTGGAATTAGTTGATTGGCCAATAACTATTTGTCCGTCCAGGCTATTGACTCACCCCGACCGGATACTGACCAATCAGGTTACGGTGCATGAGTGGCATCAAGACAACAAGGCTGGACATGGATTCAGCCCAGTAATTAAAAGACCAGACAGGAGGCCATGCTAGGCGTGCACCTAGATGAAGGTACCTAATGGACACGAGTGGAGGTCCAGTCAGGGCTAGGAGTTAGGTCCGGCCAGGACTGAGCGAAGGCCAGGGGCGCCTTGGCACGAGACGAGACGAGAGCTTGTGGAGTTAGCACACTCGTGGTAAGCCAAGCTAATTAAGTCATGACTCCTTCCATATAGTTAGTTCTACGGGCGTTTATATTACGATGTTTGTACCTAATATGTAAGCAGCAGAATAAAAGTATTATTAGAAGTTATACCAGTGTTGTCATAAAAGAAGTTGATTTAAAGAACGAAATACTATCACACAACTTTTCAGTATATAAACACGTAAGTCCATTTCTTTTCTTTCCTTTTCTCTCGTAACTTGTATGCTTATAAATTATAGATGTTACGTTTGGCCAAAGTTTAAACTGTACATAATCCCAAATATAGGGTATTATTAGAATTGTTATTAGGACATATATGGACGGCGAACCTTGGGAAAATTCAGAAGACTCGGAAAAATTAAGTTTTGGGGACAAATTAGAAACCTGCAATAAATTAGAAGCATGGAAAAAATTAGACACGTGCTGGGAGTGCAATAAGGTGATAAATAACAGACAAATAAACAAAAAAAAACATAAATGAACAGGGTGCAAGTGAACACAGCTTACAAACAACATTTAAAACGTTTAGTTGCTTTTATATATGACCACACTTTTCCGAACAATGAATTGTTTAGGTGGTTGGATAAATTGCTGTCACCCCACAATAGTGTGTGCACATTAATCGTAGGGAAATGGGTCAGGGATTCAAATAATTTTGCTCTTTCACTATTAAATTGCTTACACTGTAAAAGAAATGGTTTGCGTTTTCATTTGGATATCCACAATTACACTGAGGGCTATTAATCAATTTAATTTTATGCAGATCAGAATTTAGCGAACTACACTGGTGACGCATTCTAGTATGTATAATATTTTCTTTTCTGTTACCGGATTGAAAAAAACTGGGCGCTACATTGTCATTGTTGGTATTATTTAATTTAGATTTAAAGTGTTTAATATCAGGAATTGTTTTTATAGATTCGTGTAAATTGTTCCAGTCTCTTATTGTTTGGGGTATAAATGACTTTTGGTATAATGTGGATTTACAAAAAGGAACGGGAATATCAGCATTGTTACGTAGGTTATAATTGTGCTTTGACGTGTATAGCTCTGTTAATTTATCTGTAAGATAGTGTGGAGAGTTGTTATAAATAATTTTGTGAAAGAGAGACAGTCTTCTTATCCTGCGACGTTCTGACAAATTAACCAGGCAGGTTTCATAATATAAAGATTCTTTACTTGAGTATTTTGGGAGTCCTGTAATAATTCTGGCTGCCTCGAGTTGAATTTTTTCAAGTTTATCGCGATCAGATACATTACAACAATCCCACAATTCACACGCGTATTCCAGTACGGATCTTATGAAAGATTTGTAAATAATTTCTAGTGTTTTTCGCTTAAAGGTATATTTAAATTTTCTTAATATATTTAAACGTTTAGATGCAGCTTTACAGATATTATCGACATGTTCCGACCATTTACAGTTATTTGATAGAGTAATGCCAAGGTGCTTGTGGTTAACTACAACATCTAATGATTCATTACCAAAATATAAAGTTGGGGCGTTCTCGGAGGTTTTGCTGAAATGCAATACTTTTGTTTTAGAAGGATTAAATTTTATCAACCAATCTTTGGACCACAACTTTAGTTTGGATAAGTCAGCGTTTAATGAATTTTCTATTTCATATACATTAGATTTAGCGCAACCAATGGCGGTGTCGTCGGCAAATAATCTGGCTGTATTTTCCAAAGAATCTTGAATATCGTTTATGTATACAAGAAATAAAAACGGACCCAATACAGAGCCCTGTGGAACTCCAGAATTAAGTGATAGGGTCGACGAGTAGGCGTTATTTACAAAAACAGTTTGGTTTCTATCGCTTATATAACTGCTAAGCCAATGGAGAAAGGTACCATCTAAGCCGTAACTAGAAAGTTTTTTTAGTAAGCCATTGTGATTCACTCTATCAAATGCCTTAGAGATGTCACAAAAGATGAAACATGAACTTTCGCCATTTTCTAATGACTGCAATATGCTATCGTATAATTCAATAAGTTGGTGTACAGTCGAAAATTTAGGTCTAAAGCCAGATTGATAGGAATTTAGTAAATTATTAAAATGAAAATAATTGTAGATGTGTTTAAAAACTATTTTTTCAAGTAATTTGCTAATAGCACTTAATAACGATATATGTCGATAATTTGTAACATCGGACTTGTCACCTTTTTTAAATAGGGGCATAACATTAGCTTGTTTCCATATCTTTGGGAATATTCCCTCTTGTAAGGATTTATTAAATAGTAGAGATAAGGGGATAGATATACTCTTTGCTAGATGCTTTGAGAGGAGATTACTTATTCTATCAGGGCCGTTTGCTTTTCTGATATCAAGATCTAAAATTAAGTCAGTTATTTCAGAATTTTGAATCTCGGGCATTTTAAATATAGAGTTTGTTTTAGAACGAAATTCTAATGAGTCGCTTAGTGATTCATTATTGGATACGGATATAAAAAAGGAATTTAGTAATTCGGCTTTTTCGCAGTCAGTGTATGCAACTTTACCATCTGTATTTGATATTAAAGTCGGTATAACAGTTTTAACATTTTGACCTAATAAATTTTTCATTGAGTACCAAAAATCACTAGACGTATTATTCGGTTCGGTGATAGTTGAAACAAGTTTATCATAATATTTAGATTTTAATTGTTTTTTTAAATTGTTAACTTTATTTCTTTGTTTTTTGTACCGATTCAAATCCTTCAGTTTTTTTGTTAGAATAGAAATTCTTCGTAACCTATCACGTTTTCTAATCGCTTTTCGTATTTCAGAATTAAACCATGGTTTGTCAGAAGGTCGAATTGTCACGCGTTTTTTGGGGATGCATTCGTTGATAAACTGATTTAAAGTATCGTAAAATAATTCAGTTGCATCATCTAAATTGAGAAAATTAAATCGATTTATCCAGTCAAAATCATATATAAGATTGTTGAATTTATCATAATTCGCTTGCTTATAAATAGTTACTTCTCTTGTAAAACTTGCCGTAGTATTAACATTAATATCTATAACACAACTAACACCTTTATGATCAGAAATATGTTTATCAAAATCTATAGTTTCACTTAAGCAAACGTTTAGGTCTAGTGGAGTTAAAATGACGTCTAATAAAGTAGATGTTGTGGACGTAACTCTTGTTGGCGTTAAAACAACATTTCTTAACGAGTTTGATAACAATAAATCATGTAACTTACTATTTTTTGTAGTGATAAGATCGATGTTCAAATCACCTAGAATTATAACAGTGTCACTAGTTTGGTACGCTGTATCAATTGATGTATCTAAACGAGACCAAAATTCATAGTTAGCATTCGGTGGTTTGTATGCTGTTGCTATTAAGATGATCCTATGTTTGAATTTGATTTCTACCCATATGATTTCTGTGTCTTTATGTTCTAAATCGTTCCTTCTTTTGCAAAATAAAGTTTCATTAATATAAACCAAAATACCCCCACCGTTTGAATTTCTGTCCTTTCGAAAGGGACTGTGGAAACCAGTTCTTAATAAACACTCGTGACTTATTTTGTCGTCTAAATGTGTTTCAGTAAAACCACACACATAAAAATCGTCTGCTATTTCGAATATTTGGTCAAGTTTATTTCTTATACTTCGTGTGTTAAGATGGAATACCGATAGCGGATCTATATTTTCAATGTTGGGGCCGGGATTCAGTTCTATATCGCCGGATTTTAATAGAAGTGATTTGAGAATGTAAACATTATCAAATAGATAAGTAAACGAAGAATATAAGAAAATGTCTTTTGGGATACATATATAAAGCAATAATACTTTCGATGTATGAGACCCATCAAACCACTTTCTCACACAATCAGTCCTTTTGAAATAGCAAACAGTAGTATATATAACTACTAATCAAACGATTGTGAAAGTGGGTTGGCTGGGTCTCAGTCATATAATCATTAGTTGTTGTAGCAAGCATGTCCGTGTGTTCATTAGACAAAGAAAAAAGAAGAAGAAATACAAAATACAAAATACACAAAAGCAGTGAAATATTTACAGTTAAAACAAAGGTATAATACATAAACATTGAATGATTCGGTCATTATTAAGTTATTATAACATTTATCGAACGACATTTAAAGTAGACAAATTGAACAAAAATGAAGATGGAAGTTTAAAGTGATAATACTTAGAGGGTGGTCAGATTAACAATCCGATATATAATTTTGATACGAGAAGTGAGTTCCCATAGTTGACAATTATTTAGATAACTGGCTGTCTTCAATCTGTCTGTTAAAAGGAATAAGTTTAGACTGGGATGATAACCCAAATAGTAAATATTTGAATGAAACCTTTGAGTAGTTAATTTTACAAGCATTGTATTGTGAGCACAGTTTATACATTCGATGAAATTTATATCGTAATTAGTCGTGTAATAATATAAATGTAATATATATAACTATAAAATATAAACTAAATAGTGGCCTAAGCTTACAATACTCAGTAAAATTTGACTATAGGGAACCATCAAGTAACGTACGTGACATTACTTTACAGGGAGATTTCGATATTGTTTTTAAAAATCTAAGCAAACTTATAATTACATGTAGGATAATTGTGGCAATGACGAATGCATGAAGCAATTTGAGGTATTATCAAGTTGTCATCAACTTAAATATACTTTATGGGTGATTAGGTAATAGTTACAAACTAAATAATGTAAATGGAATTTGCTGAAAATTTCAGTCGAATTGATCCACTCTGAACCTAGGATTTAGCGATTGAATTTTCGACCTAACCTCGATCATCGTTACGAAGGTCTGCACGATAAAGGGCATAGTATCAGTTATGCATTTCATGATTAAATCGTGAATGAAAACTAATTAGCAAATCAGATCCTAATCCAGTAAATAATGCAGGTTAGCGATGACATCGAAAGTTGATTATTGTCTAAGTAACTTTTAATTAATAATTTAGATAACATTTCAGGCCTAAAGTAAGACTTACAATAGCCAGATTTAGTTCTTGCATAAAGTGTGTTTATATATATTTTAAATACATGAAATGTAAGTTTAGTTATTAAGAAAAACAGCAAAAATCAGTATATAATAAGGTATAGTGGTTTGGGAATAATACTGATTGGTTCAAAATTGTAAAGATACAGTCGGGCATCATTATTTCTTTTTATCTGGCTGAGGGGTTGAGGCAAATCCGCCAAAATCTCGTAAGGATTGTTGTTTTAATGTTCCAACTCTATTATCGTCGTCTATACAATCGGAAGATGTGTTAATTGCAGAATGTGATAATGTAGCTTCGTTGTAATTAAACAAAGATTTATGAGCTTGTGAATTTTCTCCGGTTGTAGATGTATGAAAGTTATCCAAGTCCTGCTCACATGTTATGACAATATTTCTGTCGTCTGCTAGAGGTCGTATGTACACTCGACCATCATACGTCCAACAGTTTTTAATCAGCTTTGATTTAAACATATCACGACATCTTTTGTAAAGTGCAGCGCGTTTACGAGTGAGGGCTTCATTGATAAATATCTTGTGATTTTGGGTGAGGTTTCTCTGCTTTAAGTTGCGTTTAGAACCATATATCCTTGCTCTGTCTCTGTAGCTAATAAAGCGTACTATTATGTCACGTCCCTCGTCTTTGCGTTCGGCTCCAACCCTGTGAGTTCGGCCAATTTGACTTAGTGTCAATTTGGTCTCTTTTTCAAGAAGTATGTCATTGTTTATAACATTTATCACTATATTATGAGTGTTTTCTCCAGGTGTTTCGGGGATGCCACTAAATTTTAGGCATGTTCGCCTGGAATACTGTTCTAAGTCATCGACTCGGTTCTCTAAAACATCTATACGATTGCGTAGAGGGTCTGTTAATGTTGGATGAATTATTTTTATTATGTGGTCCATGATCAAATCTCGTTTGACTAATTCTCCAACAAACGACTTTAAGGATGATTCGTTCGAAAGAACATCATCTAAAAACTCGGAAACGCTGTGAGAACTGGCACTTGACTCAAGATTTCCACGTTTACGTTTTATAGATACAGACCGACCTCTATGTTTCGATACAAACTGTTCTTTCCCTTTAGGCATGTTTGGTGTTTAAGTGTAAGGTTGAACGAACTTGGCTGTTACAAAATCTACTCACAACAATCTCACACAGGTGATTATATGTCAGCCGTAAACATCAAATATTTCAAAATCGGCTTTACATAAAGTTAGTCTAATTTCACAGAACACTCCGTCTTCATACTTAACTAAACTATGCAGTTTCTAGAACCATTATTTAAAGTATATCAATCATGATTTGTAATAACTTGCTATGACCAGGTACACGTCTAGCTTCTGTCGGCCATGTTTACATCCTGTTGTTCTGTTACATTAGTTCTAGTTATAAATAGAAATAGTAGAAGCATAGTTCGCTATTTGCCAGTATACTTACTCCCCAAGACGATAAACTATCGCTTTATTTACAGTAGGAGTTTCAGTTTTTCCTTTATGCATACAGACCAAACATTGAAACTGGTTTTCTTTATCTTTGCCAATAACCAGAACACAGCCACCACTAGAACCTTTTTTAGTTTCAGCAGTATGGTTTAAATAGATCACTTTATGTATCTCAACATATTCATTAGTATCTTCCATGGTGTAAAGAGTTTCTTTGTTGTAATCGATCATCCTATATACCTTATAACCGTTGGAATCTATCTCAAATGGGTTGTTTTTGCCTTCCTTGTTTCGATAAAATACTTTTTGGTCACCATGCTGATACTTCTGGAAGTCTTGCATTGTGTAATACCTTTTCTTGCCATCTTTTTCCTCTTCAAAATACACTCTATTACCATCGGCATCTTCCCCCTCAGGTTCATGTTTAGCGTTACTATTGAGAAAGTAATCGGTTGTGCCCTCAATTTGGTTACGATAAATCTCTACTGTATCATCCAAACAGCACGGTTCATTATCGCCGTCGATTTTGAAACATACTTGTTTCGCTGTCTGGTACGGGGGAAAACCATTCCTGTTGTATTCCTTGACAAGACCGGTGCTGATATGTTTGTCTTGTCCACCAGAGTACGATAAAACGACAACTAACGGGTGTTCTACATCCATCCATTTCGTCGGGCTTTCAAACATGCTTTTCGCCCCGTCAGGTATTATTTGCGAATCTAAGAAAATAATAGCACAACCAGTTTCACTACAGTAGCAGACATTTCGCATACGACAAGTTGCTGGTTCCTTCACACCCATAAATTCACAAGTAACCTTGGTATCCTCATTTAATAGTGTTTGTTTGAACATCAAGGCATGGACAACAAAACGACCTTCACCTCTATGATATTCTACAAGACCTTTATATTTTTTCTTTTCTCCAGCGACAGTTATATCAACCACTTGCTGACTAATACCGGTAATATCACGGTTTCGTAACTCTTTGGGATAATCGTGTAACCTCAGTAGAGCCATATCCTGCTTTTGACACCCTCCCAAATAGGCATCGTAACTGCAGAGCACGCCTCCAATAGTAATAGTAATTTCAAATTTAGCATACGATTCCAGGAATGCTTTGAGAACATGATAATTTGTTTGGATACATAGCTTGTTTCTTAATCTAAGAACAATACAACTTCCATATTCCATCGTCTCAGGCGAGGTCTTGTAGGTTATCAGACCAACTCTTTTGGCGTTGCGTTGAATAAACCCTTCTACATCGTCACATTGGTAATCGTCTGGTAACATATTGGGCACATAGTTATGGAAGAGTACATTAAAGGTTGGTATAGTTGCGCTCATGGTGGTAATATATAGATGTAGCTCTGGCCGCTGAAATAAATAAAGAAACATATAATATTAGCCTTATAACACCGGCAATGTAAATAAGTTCAAAAGGAATTTATGCATTTTAAACGTTTCCTTGACTGACTGGTGCAAATACGCCACGTCTTTCTTTAAAGCCACCAAGCACTGTACTGTTATTGGTGTACATGTATTATGTAATACTCAATTAGTCGGGTAAAAATAAGCCATATGGAGTGGATACCTAGAACAAATTGGGACAGAATTTTTCTCGATGGAATCTGGTAGCGGGGCCCCCAAATAAAAATAGACCCAAATAAAAAGACAAGCTTTAAAGTAATTGGCTGGCATACGCAATCTGTCACATCAGTGTGCTATGAGGGAATCACTGGATGAACTTTCTCGCCCAATGCAGGGATCGAACACCCGGCCTCCATACTAGCAAGCCAGCGTCTTATCCACTTAGCCACGTGATTCCCGGGCCGGTATGATTTAAGCTGTTTATGTGAAATTTTTTGAAGAACATATTTTGGGGTAAATTTTTATCAATTTTGAAGAAAACACACACCACATGTTTGGTGATAACATACACAAAATTAAACAAATGTAAACAAAATGCACACATTTACAATTCTATAACAATAGGAAATTCTTTAATAACACTCTCAAAAAAGAAATTTTGTGCATACTTATTTATGATGTCGAAATGAAATTAGCAAACACGTACCTAGCATCAATAAAACCTATATATTTAAATAATCGTTTTATTTATAATAGAAACATTTTAAACATACGTTCAATTCGCATCAAACAGTATTCAAACCAGCTTTGGTGGCAAAATGTGTTTCTATGTCGATATCCGCGCATATCTATGGTGGCTGATTGGTATCATGTCGTAATGTCGTGATGTCGCCTCACATTTCAGTTTGAGTTGCATTAGTATCCATTTGTATACGTCCACATTCATAATGTGAACCGTCTTCATTAGCTCAGTCGGAGCAAAACAGTAGGACGTTAAACCCCATTTCATTTCATAATGCAACTCAAACTGCAATGTGAGAGTGAATCTACTTCCACTTGATCAACCATTTTCTTAATTGCCAGTTTTTGTTTCATAACGCGACAACCCGACAACCCGACATCACGACAACCCGACATCGTAATGTCGGGTAAAAATGTCATGATGTCGGGTTGTCGGGTTGTCGTGTTGTCGGGTAAAAATGTCGTGATGTCGGGTTGTCGTGTTATAAAAGGCGACATCACGACATTACGACATGATACCAATCAGTCACCATACATATCGGATCGTAACCGCTTGAAGTATGTCCCATGATTGCATGAAAAATCGCGTTTTTAGCTGGTTGTCCCTCTAGAGGTCACAATTAAAATCTGATTTAAAAAGAAAATATTCGAGAATATCACCGTTGACCCGTAATGTCGATTGAGTTCGAATTTCGTGAAAATCGGACCAAAACTGCCTGACAAAATGGCCGCTCCTCGTACGCAAATAATGTAAACATCTAGTTTATCAACGCTGTGGACCATCTAGAGATTTGAAATGCATGTTTATAACTCAAAGATCGTGGTTCCTTTTAATATTCTAGAGGTCATATTTTTTTTACAATTTTAAAAAAACTTTTAAATATATCACCATTCCACCTTAATGAGGTTTAATTCGAATTTCAGGAAAATCGAAATGAAAATGCCCGACAAAATGGCTGCTCTTTGTGCGTCAATTGTGTAAAAGTATGTAATACGAAAGTTGTGGACCCTCAGATTTTGATGAAACTGAAAACATATCTTTATATCCCAAAGATCTCATTTTAAACCATAATTTTCTGGATTATGGCCCCTGATTGTACAATAAATCGCGTTTGTTTTTAGCTTGTTCTCTATCCATCTCTTGCAAAATGTTGGCGTATCTTGCCTGGCAGCCGCTGGTTATCTTATTTCGAAAACCGTTCAAATCTATCACCGTTACATCATAATTATGAATTTCCTGAAAACTGACAAAAACTTTCAGTCAAATGGCCACCCTTCTTTACGCAAATATACTATTCAAAAAAAGTAGGGGATATTTGATTTTTAAGTGTTATTAAAGTCGCCTAATGAAACTGACGAAGAAACAATTGACAAAATGAAATGAAGTTCACATTCATCGATTTATTGCAAATGATCGTTAGACTAAGTAAGGCACAGACTGATCAGTATAAGGGTAAAATGATACCCGGGGTCAAACAGCAAAGTTACCACAGCATCACAACAAAGTCAGTAACGGGTAAATCCTCCTCTGTTTGCCAAACAAGCATTGATCCGACGTGGCATACTCCTAATGAGACGTCTAAGGTCATTTTGGTCCAGATTGTCCCATTCCTGTTGCAACGCAGCAGCAAGTTCTTGGACATTGGCAGGACGTTGTTGACGTTGACGTAACCTCTGTCCAAGCATGTCCCAGACATGCTCGATGGGGGAGAGGTCGGGACTCAGCGCTGGCCATGGTAATGGGGTGTTGTTCTGTTGTTGGAGGTAACCTGTAACGATCCTGATCCTGTGACATCTTGCGTTGTCATCCTGGAAGATGAAACGGCAGCCATGACGTCGTGCGAACGGCACAACATGGACTGCCAAGATGTTGTCCCGGTAGTACTGGCCTGTAACACGCCCTGCAACAACATGTAAAGCCGTTCTTCCAGCAACAGTGATGCCTCCCCACACCATAACAGACCCCCCCCCCCCCAAATCGATCATGTCTGATGACGTTAACGTCATGGTAGCGCTCGTTTCGACGACGCCACACCCTCTTACATCTGTCCAAAAAATCAACAGTGAACCTTGACTCATCTGAAAATATCACATTGCTCCAGCGTCGATTATCCCAGTGTTGATGATCCCTACACCAACGACGTCTTGCCTGAATGTGATGATCTCTCAAACAAGGAATCACGCGAGGACGTCGGGCGCGAAGGTGACCCCTATGCAGTCGATTCCGAATCGTCTGGCCACTCACTCTCACACCAGTGTCTGTTTGAAGACGAGCGCTGATCTGACTTGCTGTGATGACACGATTTCTCAAGGCCAAGGTACGGATAAATCGATCCTGGGCTTGAGTTGTCGCCCTTGGTCGACCTGAGCGTGGTCTGTCCTGTACAGATTGTGTATCACGGTATCTGGACCATAGCCTGCTTATGACAGACTGAGAAACATTCATCGTCCGCGCCACAACCGCCTGTGTTGTGCCGATCTGTAGCATGCCAAGGGCACGTAACCTTTCATTTTGGGTAAGCCGACGCATATCAAAATTTGTTTTCTGGTCACTAAAACAATTAAACTGATGTTTCCACCCTGGAATTCAATGCCACAATGACTGTAACATTCAAAGTCAGAGTCGTGCAAATCTTGGGTTGGACCCCCATGATGATCCCAAGCATCACCTGCATTCCATGCGGTAGCTATTGGTGCGTTTGGGCGTCACATGTAACTGGAAATGTTTCTTCTGTTGGGTTCTATAGTGAATTTTTTCGTAGTCATTTGCATATTTTAGTATTATGCCCCCAAAATCAAATATCCCTTACTTTTTTTGAATAGTATATTATAAAAGCATGTAATAAAAAGGTTGTGGGCCATCCACAGGTCACAAGTTTTATCCGATTTCGATGAACTTAAAACGAGTTTCACCAACTCATGTATGAATTCAATTTTGGTGCGCATTGGCCCCCTGTCTTTTTATGCAAAATGTGAAATATGAATGAAATTTGTGGACCTTCCCGAGGCTACAATTTTTGTCCAATTCATGAGAAGAAACTTAAGCTATGTATTAAGGATCAAAAGTACTTGGATGAGTTCGACTTTGGTACGCCGCAGACCTTACATTCTAGAGCTGCTAGATATGTGAAATATATAAGAATTTGTAAGCCATCCAGAGGAGCTACAATTGTTGTCCCATAATATGTTAAGGATCACAAGATCTTGAATGAGAGGATGACTCCTATTGTTTTTTCCTCTTCCCATACATATCTTGGAAAATGTGGGTGTAGTGTATTTTACCTGGCAACCGCGTGTTGTAACTGATCATAACTGATAGCAGTGGATTATTTGATAGATAAAGGGACACGTGGGAAAGGCTGTGAGAAACACTCTATATCGTCGGGTTTTTTTTTAGATTAAGGTTATTATAGATTTATCTGATATTTCTTGATTTATCTTGATAATGATTAAAGATCACCGATAGGGGCATAAATGATCTGACAATTAAGTTTATTTTCGTAAACCAGTGAGGTGTTACATAGAAATAGATGTTAATACAACCGCCTTAGTGCTAGGTTCCCACTATCACGCTTCGCGCCATGAAAACGTGTATGCAGCCGTCAAATTTTCCAAATTATCTTTGTGGGGATGGGGGGAGGGGGGTCCTACACGGCAAGCTCTACTCCTTCACCTCTCGCAGACGACGGCACCAATAGCTATAACCCGAAATTATTTGGGGAGAGGGTACATTTCAGGCTCGCAACTGGGAATCTCTGAACGCAAGGATCAGTATAGAACATAATAGGGTTTTCTATTAAAAGTATACGTTATAAAAGTCTCACCTCTATGTTAAAATCAGACCCCTTTGTATCTAACGGCATAAATACTTGCGTTCAATAATCCTGAGAAAAGAGTAAATGTACTTGCGGCCAAATTATTAGGAGCGGGGCGGTGATTGTGTCACAATAAGTGTGACCGACAGACAGACGGGCGAACCCATTTAATAGTCCTATGCTCTCTTCGAAAGGCAGGGGCCAAATATTGTATTTATATAGGAATAGTAGAAACAATTTAAAATAATACCACTCCCGTCGTAACAAATTGACCTGGGGATCATTAAGGGCTGATTGTCAACGTAGCGAGTCAAAATGGGGTTCAGTGGTTGGTTCCTGAGACGGAATTTATCTAATCAACACATAATTACCCTCATTAAGACACACAATTCATAGATAGTTTTATGGTTCAAAAAGGTTGTTATAAGATAAGATAAGATTTTATTGCATCGAAACGTCCATTTAGGACAGCATACAATATAAACATGAACATTGATAACAATATGACCAATAATTGCAATAACGCAAATCATTTAATATTCGTCACGCTGTACATTACACTTTATCACCCAATAATACATTTGACAGTAGATATCGCTTGTATGATAAATTACATAATCTACTGCGATATCTCCTTAGGAGATATCGCTTTACATGAATTTGATTGGTCAATCAAAAAGGAACTACCCAGCAAACACAAAACGTTTTGGTAACATTTGTAATTGGTTCTAATATGGTTGCGTTCAGAATGTTTGTTTAAGCACGTTCTCCAAACGTTCAGAAAGGACTCAGAGATAGACTGTACTTTTTATAGACTGTACTTTTTATTACGTTATATCGTTGATACTGTGAGACGTTACTATACATTAGTTAATATCGTTCTACTGACGTTTACTTTAGGAACGTTCGAATTAGTTGTTCCAAGAACGTCAACTGAACCACCTGATTCAACGTTATTTGTCAAGCCTGGTCAGACAAACTATAGACGTCAGTAAATTATGTTCTTCTAACGTAACTTTTGTAACGTTTTAAATTATGATTCTTTGAACGTTGGTAACACTTTTGTTTGGGACGTTATATTTATTATATTGAATTTCAGTTTTTAAAACGTTCCGTTTCCCTAATCTAAAAACGTTGAAATTAAACGAAAAAATAAAACCTCCCAATAAAGTTCGTAAAACGTTGCATTTCTATTTTACATTCTTTACCTCTTACATCATTAACAAACGTTGCTTTACAACATTAGATTTATGTTTCAACCCCGTTTTTTGTGACATTATATCGTCGATACTGTGAAACGTTGCTAAACATTAATTAATATTGTTCTACTGACGTTTACTTTAGAAACGTTCAGATCAGTTGTTCCAAGAACGTCAGCTGAACCACCTGAATCAACGTTATTTCACAAGGCTGGGCAGACAACCTCGAAACGTCAGTAAATTATGTTCTTCTAACGTAACTATTGTTGCGTTTTAACTTATGATTCTTTGAACGTTAGTAATACATTAGACTAATGTTTCAACTCTTTTTTTTTATGACGTTATATCGTCGATACCGTGAGACGTTACTAAAGATTAGTTAATATTGTTCTACTGACGTTTACTTTAGAAACGTTCGAATTAGTTGTTCCAAGAACGTCAACTGAACCACCTGATTCAACGTTATTTGTCACGCCTGGTCAGACAAACTGTAGACGTCAGTAAATTATGTTCTTCTAACGTAACTTTTGTAACGTTTTAAATTATGATTCTTTGAACGTTGGTAATATATTTGTTTGTGACGTTATATTTATTATATTGAATTTCAGTTTTTAAAACGTTCTGTTTTCCTAATCTAAAAACGTTGAAATTAAACGAAAAAATAAAACATTCCAATAAGGTTCGTAAAACGTTGCATTTCTATTTTACATTCTTTACATCTTACATCATTAACAAACGTTGCTTTACAACATTAGATTAATGTTTCAACCCCTTTTTTTATGACATTATATCGTCGATACTGTGAAACGTTACTAAACATTAATTAATATTGTTCTACTGACGTTTACTTTAGAAACGTTCAGATCAGTTGTTCCAAAAACGTCAGCTGAACCACCTGAATCAACGTTATTTCCCAAGGCTGGGCAGACAACCTCGAAACGTCAGTATATTATATTCTTCTAACGTAACTATTGTAGCGTTTTAACTTATGATTCTTTGAACGTTGGTAATATATTTGTTTGTGACTTTATATTGATTATTAGATTAGACTAATGTTTCAACTCTGTTTTTTATGACGTTATATCGTTGATACCACGAGACGTTACTAAACATTAGTTAATGTCGTTCTACTGATGTTTACTTTAGAAACGTTCAGATAAGTTGTTCCGAGAACGTCAACTGAATCGCCTGATTCAACGTTATTTGTCACGCCTGGTCAGACAAACTGTAGACGTCAGTAAATTATGTTCTTCTAACGTAACTTTTGTAACGTTTTAAATTATGATTCTTTGAACGTTGGTCATATATTTGTTTGTGACGTTATATTGATTATATTGAATTTCAGTTTTTAAAACGTTCTGTTTAACTAATTTAAAAACGTTGAAATTAAACGAAAAAATAAAACCTTCCAATAAAGTTCGTAAAACGTTGTATTTCTATTTTACATTCTTTACATCTTACATCATTAGCACACGTTGCATTAAAACATTAGATTAATGATTCAACCCCGTTTTTATGACGTTATATCGTCGATACTGTTAAACGTTACTAAATATTAATTAATATTGTTGTACTGACGTTTACGTTAGAAACGTTCAGATCAGTTGTTCCAAGAACGTCAGCTGAACCACCTGAATCAACGTTATTTCCCAAGGCTGGGCAGACAACCTCGAAACGTCATTAAATTATGTTCTTCTAACGTAACTATTGTAGCGTTTTAACTTATGATTCTTTGAAAATTTGTAATACATTAGACTAATGTTTCAACTCTGTTTTTTTTATGACGTTATATCGTTGATACCGTGAGACGTTACTAAACATTAATTAATATCGTTCTACTGACGTTTACTTTAGAAACGTTCAGATTAGTTGTTCCAAGAACTCAACTGAACCACCTGATTCAACGTTACTTGTCAAACCTGGTAAGACAAACTGTAGACGTCAGTAAATTATGTTCTTCTAACGTAACTTTTGTAACGTTTTAAATTATGATTCTTTGAACGTTGGTAATACTTTTGTTTGGGCGGTTATATTTATTATATTGAATTTCAGTTTTTAAAACGTTCTGTTTTCCTAATCTAAAAACGTTGAAATTAAACGAAAAAAAACAACCTTCCAATAAAGTTCGTAAAACGTTGCATTTCTATTTTACATTCTATATATCTTACATCATTAGCAAACGTTGCATTAAAACATTAGATAAATGTTTCAACCCTGTTTTTTATCACGTTATTTCGTCGATACTGTGAAACGTTACTAAACATTAATTAATATTGTTCTACTGACGTTTACTTTAGAAACGTTCAGATCAGTTGTCCCAAGAACGTCAGCTTAACCACCTGAATCAACGTTATTTCCCATGGCTGGGCAGACAACCTCGAAACGTCAGTAAATTATGTTCTTCTAACGTAACTATTGTAGCGTTTTAACTTATGATTCTTTGAACGTTAGTAATACATTAGACTAAAGTTTCAACATTATTTCCCAAGGCTGGGCAGACAACCTCGAAACATCGTTACATTATGTTATTCTAACGTAACTATTGTAGCGTTTTAACTTATGATTCTTTGAACGTTAGTAATACACTAGACTAATGTTTCAACTCTGTTTTTTATGACTTTATATCGTTGATACCGTGAGACGTTACTAAACATTAGTTAGTATTGTTCTATGTTTCAACCCTGTTTTTTATGACGTTATTTCTTTCAACCCTGTTTTTTTTATGACGTTATTTCGTCGATACTGTGAAACGTTCTTAAAAAAACATTAATTAATATTATTCTACTGACGTTTTCTTTAGAAACGTTCAGATTAATTGTTTCAAGAACGTCAGCTGAACCACCTGAATCAAGGATATTTCCCTAGGATGCCCAGACAACCTGGTAACGTCAGTAAATTGTGTTCTTCTAACGTAACTATTGTAGCGTTTTAACTTATGATTCGTTGAAATTTCGTAATAATTTCGACTAATGTTTCAACTCTGTTATTTTATGACATTATATCGTTGATACTGTGAGACGTTACTAAACAT
Source organism: Patella depressa (assembly GCA_948474765.1). NCBI lineage: Eukaryota > Metazoa > Mollusca > Gastropoda > Patellidae > Patella > Patella depressa. The sequence goes on from OX419720.1 coordinate 6,274,161, forward strand.
TAGTTAATATCGTTCTATTGACGTTTACTTTAGAAACGTACAGATTAGTTGTTCCAAGAACGTCAACTGATCGAACCACCTGATTGAACGTTATTTGTCAATCCTGGTCAGACAAACTGCAGACGTCAGTAAATTATATCCATCGAACGTAACTTTTGCAACGCTTTAAATTATGATCCTTTGAACGTTGGTAATATATTTGTTTGTGACGTTATATTAATTATATTGAAATTCAGCTTTTAAAACGTTCTGTTTTCCTCATCTAAAAACGTTAAAATTAAACGATAAATAAACCCTTCCAATAAAGTTCGTAAAACGTTGTATTTCTGTTTTACATTCTTTACATCTTACATCATTAGCAAACGCTGCATTAAAACATTAGATTAATGTTTCAACCCCGTTTTTTATAACGTTATATAATCGATACTGTGAAACGTTACCAAACATTAATTAATATCATTCTACAGACGTTTACTTTAGAAACGTTCAGATTAGTTTTTCCAAGAAAGTCAGCTGAACCACCTGAATCAACGTTATTTCCTAAGCCTGGTCAGATAACCTGGAAACATCAGTAAATTATGTTCTTCTAAAGTAACTATTGTAGCGTTTCAACTTATGATTCTTTGAACGTTCGTAATGCATTAGACTAATGTTTCAACTCTGGTTTATTTATGACATTATATCGTTGATACTGTGAAACGTTACAAAACATTAATTGGTATCGTTCTAGTGACATTTACATTAGGAACGTTCAGATTAGTTGTTCCAATAACGTCAACTGAACCACCTCATTCAACGTTATTCCCCAAGCCTAATCAGACAACCTGTAAACGTCAGTAAATTTTGTTCTTCTAACGTAACTTTCGTGGCGTTTTAGTTTATCATTCTTAGAACGTTAGTAATACATTAGACCAATGTTTCAACTCTGTTTTTATGACGTTATATTGTTGATACTGTGAGACGTTACTAAACATTAGTTAATATGGTTCTACTAACGTTTACTTTAGAAACGTTCAGATTAGTTGTTCCAAGAACGTCAAATGAATCACATTCATTTCAATTAAGTTCGCAAAAACATAATACCGTTTCACTTCTTTTCTTACATTTTACATCATTAGCAAACGTTGCATTAAAAATGTGCGAGGTAAGGCCAAGTTCAATGTCATTTATGAAACGTCATTATATACCATAGGTCAAAACCAAGGGTTCGAACATTTACCTTGAAAAAGAAATTTTATTTTGTAGTCATTTTTTCATTCAATAGATTTGATGGTCATTTCATGTTCTTTTGACCAATGAACTTGAACCAGACCAAAAGTCCCATCTTAAACTGGATATTAGGCCAATCACAAGTTCAAGGTCACTTCTTGGTAGGCAATTACATGGACTTTAACACATTAAAGGTCAATTTACCTGACTTTACCACAGGTGCCACAGTAAGGTCGAGTAAGTTTCATTTTATTTTCCATCTTTGAACAATTTTCAAGTTTGATATGAATTTGACCTCTGAGGTAAAATACAACACTATAAACCTTAGAATGCCTCGTTCGGCATTTCTGTCCAAACGAGGTAAAGAAAATGCCTCGTTGTCTGCAGTTCCGAAACGAGGTTTTTTACATTGCCCTTTTTTGGGGAACGAGGTATTTTGTTCAGAACGAGGCTTGGTAAAATGCCTCGTTTACTAAACGTGTTTTTTTCAAGATAGTTATTACCGGTATATCGGCCAATTTGTAAAAATTAAAATTTATGTTATTTAATACGAAAATAAAACCAGTTCAAACTATATTATTATCAGAGAAATTGACAAGACAAGAATACATGCCATCAGTGGAGGTGTAAAACAATTGCAGACACACAGCTATACCTTGATTAATTGATTGGCCCCAATAAAATGTCACAACACCACAGTTGTTTCTTAACACCTATACTGATTGGGGCAATAAATCAATCAAGGTAGTTATGTGTCTGCAATAGTTTTACACCTCCACCGATGGCGTGTATTCTTGTCTTGTCAATTTCTCTGATAATAATATAGTTTAAACTGGTTTTATTTTCGTATTAAATAACATAAATTTTAATTTTTACAAATTGGCCGATATACCGCTAATAACTATCTTGAAAAAACCACGTTTAGTAAACGAGGCATTTTACCAAGCCTCGTTCTGAACAAAATACCTCGTTCCAAAAGAAGGGCAATTTAAAAAACCTCGTGTTGGAACTGCAGACAACGAGGCATTTTTTTTACCTCGTTTGGACAGAAATGCCGAACGAGGCATTCTGAGGTTTATAGTGCAAGGCAATGTTCTGGTTCACCGTTGACGATTTAGTTCGGATGGTCGGAGTCTTTAAGGTGTGAGTCATCAAATTAAAGATTTTCCCCCAAAGAGCAAATGTTCATGCTAAATTATTTTAGTCCTGAATTTAAGTTTGACTCAAGTTCGTACAGACGCCATATCTTTGGAACCATAATGAGTATCAATCCGAAATTCATTGTGTATCCGAATGGGGCCCGTCGCCAGAGGGCCCTAACAATCCAAAGCCACCCTTCAAATAGTTTTTCTTCTAGGCAGCCGGAAGACAAAGTAATTGTTTAAGAACTCAATTTAGAACCCTAGTCGACCTTACTCCGATAGTAACATTGGTGTGCCAATATTTGTCAACTTCCTTTACCCGGGGTGGAGGGGGATTTTACACCCCGGGAGATGCTTATGGTATAAGGTCGGACTTTGATACCGTGGGTCGTCTTCTCCGACATAACTGTCAAAAGTAGCCTGGATAGATGCGCCGTAAAATCTCAAACGATCATAGAGATAGGTTGCCAGGCAACGAAACATACGCCCACAGCAGCTAAATCGTCAGGGCAGTCAACAAGAGTTGTCGCATATTTTTACTTTTTTGATAATGAAACATTTATAATACACTAAAATCTGATTAAGAGTAACAACTCATTAAGTAATTATCAGAAAATCATTAGAATTTGTATGGCTTTTATAAAGTTCTCCTCCATGCTAACGTTTAGTATACAAAACATTTAATATCAATAAAGTGGGACTTAATGCTAGTGAGCGATCCCGAATTGTAGACAAGTTCTTTGTGGTCGGCTGGTCGCTATAAAGCATATTCTATTTCTGAACAAAAGTGTCGCTGTTTCAGCGAAGAGCAAAAAGAAAAATGTTTTGCAAATTTTCTTAAAGACTCGAAAAGGAAACGCGACGAAGAAGAAATTATTTGTTCAACAAATAAAAAACTTTGTGTTGTAAAGAAACGAAATTACCAGCCAAAAAACCCCATCAAACCAAAAGGTGTAGAAGTGTTCGCACTAATAGAAGGGATTGTGCGGGATTACACTTCAAATAAAAAAATAGCATTCTTTGTTGTATTCTATTTTACAAAAAAAAAACTATCTGTAAAATAGTGGGCTGTAACAAGGAATCATTCATACTCCGCGCAGTGTTGCGTTTGATTAGAGGTAATCCTACTACACACTGCTGTTATGAGTGGATATTGTTGTTTTAAATTTTGATTTGTCAGTAGTCCGTCTACCAACCAATCACTAGCTGCCAATATTGGACCAAATATGTTTACATAACGTTACGTCATGACTCACGATTTTATTATGCCTAATTAACCCGTGCATAGCAGAATACCACAGTAAAACTAATTGCGTGACAAACGATCGAGGCTATCAAGTCGAATGAAATGTAAACAATACTGTTTGGAAACGAACATACTTTCACGGTTTCTAATACCTTAAATCATTGTCCAAAGTTTTAGGGAAGACCCAGATTAAACGAAGGACTGTCGTGTTGCTGTACTTAGTGAGAGCTTTCATTGAAAGCAAAGAATAGACACACTCCCGCATAAGTTCAAGAAACAGACGCTATTCCAGCAATGGTCAGAGAGGGATTGCTCGGGCCATTGCTTCAGGAATATGGGAATCATTAAGCATTTGGTTGACGGTAACAAGTATTTGGTCGGCGGGAGTGCCCGATTAACCGTGTGTGTGTGTGTGTGGGGGGGGGGGGTCGGGGCAATTTAGGCAGCGATTTCATTGACGTTTAGAATTCGTTGACAATTTGAGTATTTCTCTTATGATGTTTTCATTTACTTTATTTTAGTGAAATCCGGGATAAAATGTGGGGGGCCCGGAAAATTTGTCCCACTTTGCCCTCCTTACCTCCGGCACTGATCGGCGGTAATTATATTTAAAAAGCATTTGGTCGGCGGTGGTCGGCGGTGGTCGGCGGTAAAAAGTACCACCGGTTTTGAAACACCATCCGGGACATGCATCTACAGGGGCCTTTGCGTTAAGAGATATAGCTAAATAAATATGGGACGTAAAGCCAAGTTCAAGATCATTTATGGGGGTTATTTACAGGTCAAGGACAAAGGGTGGAAAATTGACCTTTAAAAAAAAGAAGTTTTATTCCAAAGCCAGTTTCACCTATTTGACCATGGCCTAGGACCTTGAGACAGTTCAGATGGGTTGAAAGTTATTTAATGTTCTTTTGAACCACGACCGTGAACTTGGTCAAACATCCAATTTTTAAGGTCACAAATCTTTTTTTTTTTTTTTTTAATTTTTTTTTAAGTAAATATTACTCTATTTTATCTCTACATTATTTTACGTTTTTTATTCTTGTACCCAACTTTGTTCAAGAAAAAAAATGTTCACGGTCATGGAGTTAAAATTATAGCCACAAATGGGCTCTTTGTGGGTATAGAGATTTAATATCACCCAAATATTAAAACAAAATGTTATAGGCCCTGGGCCCTGTTTCACGAAATTTTAACTTAAGATAAAATCCAATTTTAGTAGATACTTCAATTTTGATTCGCTAAGCACTAAAATCAATCTAATATTATCCAATCAAATTACTAAAATTGGGATCTTATCTTAGTTAAAATTTCGTGAAATAGGCCCCAGAAATGTGACTGTTAGTGTTAGGTCAGATTCATGGCAGAAAAACACGAAGTATTCCGACTGTCGATTAGGTATAAGTAAAATTTTAAGTAAATATTACTCAATTTTATCTCTAAATTAGTTTACGTTTTTTTATTCTTGTACCCAACTTTGTTCAAGAAAAAAAATGTTCACGGTCATGGAGTTAAAATTACACCCACAGATGGGCTCTTTGTGGGTATAATGATTAATATCACCGAAATATTAAAACAAAATGTTATAGGCCCAGAAATGTGACTGTTAGTGTTAGGTCATATTCATGGCAGAAAAAGCCGAAGTATACCGACTGTCGATTAGGTTCAAAATTGGCGCTATTTTTGTCACAGTCAGTCATTGAGTTATGCATGTCGAAGACACTGACAACACGAAAGGAAAATTTATTACTATTAGACGGTGAGTACAATTTATTTATTGTTAAACTATAAGTAGACACTTTGTAGGCACTTGACAGCAACTTTGTGTGACTAGTAGTAAAGTCAGTAGACATAGCCGAAAACACATAAATGTGACATAACCAGCCTAGCTAGACCAGATGATTTAGTATTATTATTATTCAGTAGAATATTAATTACTCGTCTAGATCTAATACGAATATTAATAGTTTGAAATCTATATAAACCCATAAACTGCCCTTTTTGTAGGTTGTTCAGAATGTTGAAAAGTCAATTTTGTTTATAAAATTTCACAGAACTCTTAGAACTTCTAATAGAAGTTTTTTTGGTTTTTTTTTAAATTGGTTTTGATCACCAGGTAGGGCCTACCAATTAATACCAATTTCAATTTGTAGGCTAGGCCTATATCATGACGCAGCCCTCGAGTCGGTACCATATCCAAATCAGTTCTCAATAAATTGTTAATTTTACTTGCGATGATTTGCTTGGCAAGATGACAATCAATACTACTATTAGTAGTACATGTATTACTACATATTGTACAGCTAAAAAAAGGTGTTGTCTGTGACCACATTGCAGACTTAACTGGTCGCGACGAAAATAGTAGGCTAAAATCGTAAGTGCAGCTCTGTGACCACATTACGAACGTGACTAGCTTTGGAAATGAAATGAAATGAAATGGAGTTTAATGTCCTACTGTTCTTGACCCTGTTTCACAAAAACTTGAAATATTCTTTAAATCGTCTTAAACTAAAATTTCATCTTGACTTATAATTAAGATAGATGAGTTTCAGAAAACGATTTTAAGCATTTTAGTTAAAATACACTAAATAATTTAAAGGGACAGTCCCGATTTGAACAGAGTCTCAAAAATAAAAGTCGAGTACATGTACATATGAAATTTAAACGCCACAATATAGGAGAATGGTGTATTGACCTTGTCTCAAAATTTCAGCTCAAAATATTGAGTCGTTTGGACGTGAACGCCAGGAAACAAAACCCATTTAAGATTTCGGGTCACTTTTTTCGTTAGTGACCTGATAATCGATTCTCGTTCCTTGAGAGGTCTATATAGTGAATGGCCCATCTGCTGTACTTGATAGCGAACGGCAAATTTCAACTACACATTATTTTTATTTAAAACTAAGCCTGCATGGTTTTACGTAGACACCGCAATAATACAGTTTGGGACACCGGTACGACACAGATGGTTAATTCCATGCTACATCGCTGCACAGCGTGCACAAGAGCCAGTGGAGGACACAAGCGCTACTGACATCTGTCGTACTTTTGGTTTTGACCCCTCTGACTTTGTACCGTTGATTACAGATTAAACGAGGGTTGGGATGGCCTAGTGGTCTAGAGTGCCGCGCTTCGACCTCTAGCTTGCCGGTCACCTCTGGCTTGCTGCTGTGGTTTCGAGCCCTGGTGTGAGTGTATGTGGCATGGAGATGGGGCTTGCGCCTTCTCAACCTCGTGGGTTTCCTCCGGGAACTCCGGTTTCCTCCCACTGCTAAAGACCCCTACGCGCAAGCGAATTATAGAAATAAAATTAAACCATATGTTAGTCCCGAAATGACCTAGTTTGCGTTGAGTGGACATTAAACCCCATTTCTCTCTCTCTCTCTACAGATTAAACATCCATAAGTGTACAATGTGTTGTTATTGATGTGTTCCCATTTCACAATTGTTAATAAGAAGCAAAATAAATAAGATATGTTTACAGAATCATTTTGTTATATGAAAAAATAAGTGATGTTTTTTTTATGGCGCTCAGTATATATAGGCCTATCCAATGTCGTGAAAAGAGAGTGAGAGTAATGGGGTTTAACGTCCACTCGACACAAACTAGGTCATTTCGGGATTAACATATTGTTTAATTTTATTTCAATAATTTGCTTGCATGTAAGGGTCTTTAGCAGTGGGAAGAAACTGAAGGACCCGGAGAAAACCCACGAGGTTGGACAGGTGACTTGTCACGTACAACCGGGGATTCGAAACCATGCCAGTTGACTCAATGACAGGCTTTATGATGCAACATGTACGTGCTAACCATCAGCATCCAAACACCCCCCCCCCCTTCATGGAAAGAAGCTCAGCGCACTCTCATCTATAAAGAAAATATCTTCGTGTACAATGGTTTAATGGCTTTTTTCTTGATTTTAGAAGGCCTAAAGGCCTATAATACTAGACATACCATGTAGTATTTATTCATGCTTTCGGGGGTTATGATTTGCAAAAAGAAAAATCAATAATCACAAATGTGGTTATTGAAAAATGTTATTGCTATTTGAAATTAAATTTTAATATCATAAATTTGTTATTATTTCTCAATGAAGTCTAACGTTAATAAAACAACATTAATAAGGTGAATTTTAGGAGGCACCCAGACAGCCACTCAGCTTTGGCCCAAGTATGGCCCACATCTGACAGCCTCTGGCAAAATGATTGGGCCGGATATGGCATGCCACATGTGGGCCAGATCTGGCAGACATGGGCCAGACGTGGCCCAATCAGAGTCAGATCTGGCCCAGATTCGCTAATGCACACGCTCGCCTTGCATGGCCCAGATCTGGCAGGCTTTGGCAAAGATATGGCATGCCACGTGTGGGCCAGAGATGGCACAATTGGCCCTTGTCACTGCCCCAAATGTGGCCCACAGATGAAATTCATGCCATGCCAGATGTGGGCCAAAGAGGGCAACCCGTTATTCCCTGTCCTATTTCTTCTTCGTAAACTGAGAGACATGGCCATGGTCTAAGTGGTTTAACACTTGCTCATGAAACTAGAAGGTCGGTCCACCAGTCAAGTGGCTTGGTTGCGAAACCCTGCTTTCATGTGACAAGGAGTAGGGTAGCCTGTCCAACTTCGTCAGTTATCTCTGGGACCTATATTGAAATAGGGTTGAACCATATGTTAGTCCCAAAATGATAGTAGAAATTAAGGATATCTTGCATGCAGCACAAACAACATACATTAACAACAAAAGCAAAATCTTAAATAATAAAATTTATTCATCCATATTACACAGCACAGTTCTATGGATAACAGTCACTATATTATATACACACAACGTTTTGACAAGATTTCACTGTTTGTTATAAGGCATACAAATTATCCATGTCAATATCATTCTTCCTTCTGCAGCTATCTCCTCCTCCTCTTCCCCTTGTTTTTGTTCTTCCCCCATTCAGCCATTTTGTTTACAACATTTTAAAATTATTTCCACACCTGCAATAAATGCAAAAGATAGGCTGGCACTGCCAGGCAGGATACGCCCACATTTTTGAGAGATGGATAGAGAACAAGCAATACCGAAAGTGATTTTTCCTACATCATTAAGTCCTGTATTTCATACTGTATTGGGAGCAGCCATTTTGTTGGTCAGTTCCAGTCCGATATTCATGAAATTCGAAGCCGACAATGATTATGGTGTGACGGTACACAACCTAGAAATGTTACTTCTCGTCAAAATCGGATAAGAATTGTAACCTGTATAGAGTCCACAACCATGATATACTATATTTTTACACTATTCGTGTACAAACGGCGACCATTTCGTCCGGCAAATTTGGTACGATTTTCACGAAATTCGAACTCAACCTTCCTTACCGTCCAACAGTAATATAATCAGAGTTTTTTTTTTTTAAAATCTGATAATAATTGTTCGAGAGATAGACAGAGAACAAGCAATACCGAAAGTGATTTTTCCTACAATCAAAGGCCATAATTCATTAAGTTACAATTTGATATGCGCAAATATCAAAAAGAATAAAGATCTTTAGGTTATAAACAAGCATTTCAGGTTTCATCAAAATTGAATTAAAATTGTGACCTCTACAGGGTTCACAACTTTGATATACCATATTTTTACACTGTTCGCGTACAAACAGGGGGCCATTTATTCTGGCAATTATGGTCTGATTTTCTTGAAATTCGAACTCAACCTTCCGCAGGGTGTAACGGTGATAGAGTCAATCGTTTTTTTAAATCGGATAATAATTGTGACCTCCAGAGGGACCATAGGCGATTTTTCGGACAATCAGGGGCCATAATTCAGGAAGTTACGATCTGATATGCACAAATAACGAAAGGAACCAAGATCTTTGGGTTATAACCATGCATTTCAAGTTTCATCAAAATCGAATTAAAATGTGACCTCTACAGGATCCACAACCATGATATACAATTTTTTAACAGTATTCGCGTACAAACGGCGGCCATTTTGTATGGCAATTTTGGTCCGATTTTCCCGAAATTCGAACTCAACCTTCCTTAGGGTGTAACAGTAATATAATCAACCGTTTTTTTTCAATCGGATAATAATTGTGACCTCCAGAGGGGCCACAAGCTAAGAAAAGGCGATTTTGCGTATAATCAGGGGCCATAATTCAGGAAGTTACGATCCGATATGCGCAAATATCGAAGGGACCAAGATCTTTGGGTTATAACATGAATTTCAAGTTTCATCAAAATCGAATTAAAATTGTGACCTCCACAGGGTCCACAACCTTGATATACCATTTTTTAACAGTATTCGCGTACAAACGGCGGTCATTTTGTATGGCAATTTTGGTCCGATTTTCCCGAAATTCGAACTCAACCTGCCTTAGGGTGTAACGGTGATATAATCAAACGGTTTTTTAAATCGGATAATAATTGTGACCTCGAGAGGGACCACAAGCTAAAAGGGGTGATTTTTCGGACAATCAGGGGCCATAATTCAGGAAATTACATTCCGATAGCCGCAAATATCGAAAGGAACCAAGATCTTTGGGTTACAAACATGCATGTCAAGTTTCATCAAAATCGGTTCAAAATTGTGACCTCTATAGGGTCCACAAGCTAAAAACGTGATTTTTCGTACAATCAGGGGCCATAATCCATGAAGTTTTGATCCGATACATGCCAATATCGAAAGCAGCCGAGATCTTTTGGGGACAAACCTATATTTCAAGTTTCGTCAAAATCGGATAAGAATTGTGACCTGTAGAGAGTCCACAAACAAATTGTGGACGGACGACGACAATATACGTCCACATAAAAATGTGGGCGTATAAAAATGTACATAAAAAAAACATGTTTTTCCTTCTTTATATCAAGCATGACCAAGGCAAGTACAAGTACAAAATGCAAGTACCAAAGTATTAAGTCAAATAATTCTTATTTGCCAAGGCAAAAGAATAGTTAAATGAAGTTATTTAAATAAAGAAATCACATAAATCTTATCTAATTTAATATCATTGTAGAGAAAGTAATAAAATGTACTTATCTTTTTATCTTTAACTAAGTTCTGTGAAAATAATGCACAGTTTGTATACCACTGCAATGTCTTCAGTTTCTTGTTAGTACTAAATTCTATTAATTTGTTGTACACTGAATTTTACAATTTTAAATTCAGCCAATGAAACAGATTTTACGGAGCCCCTTAAGTGCACGATTCCACTCTTAGATAATTTTTTCGTACATGATTCCACTCTTATATAATTATTTCGTTATAACGAAATATTAATTCGTTATAACGAAATATTAATTCGTTATAGCGAAATATTAATTCGTTATAGCGAAATAATTAATTCGTTTAAACGAAATAATTAATTCGTTTAAACGAAATAATTAATTCGTTATAACGAAATAATTAATTCGTTATAACGAAATAATAATTCATATTTCGTTTAAACGAATTCATATTTCGTTATAACGAATTAATTATTTCGTTTAAACGAATTAATTATTTCGTTTAAACGAATTATTTCGTTTTAACGAATTAATTATTTCGTTTTAACGAATTAATTATTTCGTTTTAACGAATTAATTATTTCGTTTTAACGAATTAATTATTTCGTTTTAACGAATTAATTATTTCGTTATAACGAATTAATTATTTCGTTATAACGAATTAATATTTCGTTATAATGAATTAATATTTCGTTATAACGAATTAATATTTCGTTAAAACGAATTAATTATTTCGTTTAAACGAATTAATTATTTCGTTTAAACGAATTAATTATTTCGTTTAAACGAATTAATCGTTTCGATTAATCGAATTAATCAATGTCGATTTAACACGTCAATGCTCCAAACACCGAAGTTGAAAAAAAAATTAACAATCGTGATCTCTATCGTTATCGATATACGGGATATACACGTGGTTTATTTTTATCTCAATAATTCGTTTGCGCGTAAGGATATGTAGCAGTGGGCCCGGGGAGAACCCACGAGACTGGACAAGCGATCCCGCTGCTTGTCGCGTAGAGGCGGTTAATTGAAATAACGGCACTTGACCCAATAACAGACCTCATGTTTACACTGTTTTCGTACTGGGGATCATGTGATTGGTATGGACTCTATGAAGCATTGGTGACATAAAGAGATGGCCCGGGTTCCTTCTCCCCCTATTTTGAGGATACACTTTAAATCAGTTTTTTTCTTTTCATAGGTTTTCGTAATGGGGATCATGTGATGGATATTGAGTCTATGAAGTATTGGTGACATAAAGAGATGGCCCGGGTTACTCCTCCCCCTATTGTGAGGATACACTTCAAATCAGTTTTGTTTTCTTCATATATTGGTGTGAAGCATTGGGGTTAATGAGAAAACGGATCCTATCGTTTCCGCTACCTACTTCTCCAGAGACCCAGTTGCCAAACATTATCCCCCTTACGAAAACCCTGTGAACCCTATATTTTCAACATATATTTTAGGGAATTAACCATTGGGTTCACAAGCTTTAGAGGTCGCTGGTACGTTCTCGGTGTTGGCGGAAAAAGTTCAACTGGTTTTTATCAGTGATGCAGGACGGAGGGCTTGACAAGGAGAGCTGTCAAGAAAGTTCATCTGGTTTTTGTCAGTGGTGCAGGACGGAGGGCCTGACAAGGAGAGCTGTCAAGTTCGGACTGGACGAACAAACGAAGTCCAGTGTACACCCAAATGCTCAAAACACCAAATTTGAAAATAAAAGACGTTAAAAAAAACCCCAAAAAACAAAAACTTTATCAATTTGCGGTGGGTTTGAGTCGGTAAGGCCAAAAAAAAAATGTTATGTTTCCGTTAACCCGACCGACCCATTACAAAACCTGCCGACTCAAATTTTTTTTTAGTGTCAAGAGAAATAAAAAAAAAATTCTTCACCAAGCGACCGTTCAGAATACTCTAAACCTACCGGATTCGTGAAAATATATATATTATTTGTTGCTATAAATGAATATTAATGTCATCGTTCTTTGAATCGGCATTTACCGATCGGAATAAGCGGGTACAACGAACGTTTATTAAGATCTGCCATACTTTTGACGCGAGATTGCTAACTGACGTGAAAAACGAGACTACGGGTTTCGTATAGATGCACAAGTTCCGAAAAACTATGAAGCTCACAACTTTTGTTCTAATTATCAACGGCTTGCAGATGGACATAAACAAGTGAACCTATATTTCAAACAGGTGGATAGGATCTGTTCGATTGGTATTTAAAAGAAGACAAATAAATTATTACGGACCAATTTCGTGCAACGGTACGATATAAGTTTTCAGCGCGAGTTATTTCCCTTGAACAAAATGGCCTCCCCACGCTATTGTTTTTATCATCATTGAACGATTAAAAGTTCTTTTGCCACCAAAGATAATATTTAAATCGTAATCGAGTCTCTGATACATTTTAAACAATTATCCAAGAATACCACAAATCTATTCGTACTTTATGTTCACGGCACCGACTCAACCCAACATAAAATTGAAGATTTTCGCACAGAATATTATACGACATACGGACAGTTTTGATTAGGATTAGGCCTACATTTTTGACATCGATCTCGGATTTTAAAATTCCATGATTTTGGATCTAATTGGAATATTTCGATGAAATAAAAAAAAATGGGTAGCTTTTTATGTATGTTTTCAAAAAATATTTTAAAAAAAATTGTTTCTGTCATTTGAAACTTTGACCTGAACCCCCTGTGGAGGAATTCTAATACTAATATTAAAAAAAAAAAAAAAAAAAAAAAAAAAAAAAAAAACCCTACCTACCGACCCTACCCTATTTTCCATCCGTTACAGGAAACAGAACTCTTTTTTTTTGGCCTAATCTTGGAACAGAAACACAAACTAGGTCATTTCGGGACTAACACATGTAATCCGCTTTCGCGCAGGGGTATTTAGCAATGGGATGAAACTGAAGACCCACAAGGATGTACAAGCAGCCATACTTCTTGTCACGTACATGCAGTCAACCGAAACAACGCCGCTTGACCCAATGACAGACCTCATAGTTTCACACGCACCACTAGAACAGCAAGTCACGTAACACTAACAAATCGATAGGGTGTATACCCTTATGAAATGGACTTAAACGTCCTACTGTTCTGCTTTGAGTTTGACGGGGCTATTGAAGATGGGCATACGCCAAATATTGTGCTTTGGGGGATATTTTGCCCAAACAAAATCACCACAGCCTACTCTTATATGAAATTGCAACTGCCAAGGGATCTTTGTTGCGCACGCCAATCTGTACACGGGACCTCGAATTTTTCGTACCATCCAAAAGACTAGACAGTTGCCCTTGTCAGACCCTCCTTCCTGCATCACTCACAACTGGAAACCACGAAGAACACCCCAGATGAACTTTCTCCGCCAACACTTGGGCGAATCGGCGACCTCCTGGCTACCGCGTCGTATCCACTAAGCCACCATGGCTCCTGCATACGCTTATAAACCAAACGGTTGATACCCTAAAACATATGTTAAAACATTTGCTGCTATCAGGTTAACAAGGTTTTCGTAATGGGGATCATGTTGGGGAACACGAGGCCTGACATTGAAAATAGTGGCATTGTTTCAATTGACCGCTTCTACGTGACATGGATCAGGGTCACTTGTCTAACCTCAAGGGTTCTTTCCGGGTCTACCTGCGAAATAGCATTACGCACAAGCGAATTAATGATATAAAAATGAACCATATGTATATTCCGTATAGATAACGATAGAGATCACGATTGTTTTTTTTTAACATTTCTTTTTTCAAATTCGGTGTTTGGAGCATTGGGGTTAGTCGATGTGTTAAATCGACATTGATTAATTCGTTTAAACGAAATAATTAATTCGTTATAACGAAATAATCAATTCGTTATAACGAAATAATTAATTCGTTTAAACGAAATAATTAATTCGTTTAAACGAAATATTAATTCGTTTAAACGAAATATTAATTCGTTTAAACGAAATATTAATTCGTTTAAACGAAATAATTAATTTGTTTAAACGAAATATTAATTCGTTTAAACGAAATAATTAATTCGTTTAAACGAAATATTAATTCGTTATAACGAAATATTAATTCGTTATTACGAAATAATTAATTCGTTAAAACGAAATAACTAATTCGTTATAACGAAATAATAATTCGTTATAACGAAATAATTAATTCGTTAAAACGAAATAATTAATTCGTTTAAACGAAATAATATTTCGTTATAACGATATAATATTTCGTTATAACGATATAATATTTCGTTATAACGAAATAATATTTCGTTTAAACGAATTAATATTTCGTTATAACGAGTTAATTATTTCGTTTAAATGAATTAATTATTTCGTTTAAACGAATTAATTATTTCGTTTAAACGAATTAATTATTTCGTTATAACGAATTAATTATTTCGTTATAACGAATTAATTATTTCGTTATAACGAATTAATATTTCGTTTAAACGAATTAATATTTCGTTATAACGAATTAGTATTTCGTTTAAACGAAATAATTATATAAGTGTGGAATCATGTACGAAAAAATTATATAAGAGTGGAATGGGCTGTTCATGATGCTTTGTTGAAAGATTAACATGGTTGACCTGCTAGCTTCAACAAATTGTATCATCTGAGTACAGAATCTGCTATATAGTAATTAAAATCTAGCTACTTTGTAGCATGATACCCAACACTCATTGATTTCTTTAAAAGATAATTTATTATTTTTGCTTTAAAGATTTACATTTACTGGCTTTTGGGGGAGGGTGGAGTGAGAGGATTTCATTTATATTATATATACAGTACATTCAAAAAATATTATTTTTAATATTTATTTGTAATAAAACTAATATAGAACAAGAGAAAATTCTACGGGAAACTAGATGCCATATTCTGAGCTGAAATTTATTGTGTTGATATTTTGAGGCATTTGGCCAGTTGGATGTGGGCCATCTCTGGCCCAGATATGGCAAACTTCTCGCATAATATTATTTTTTCAAATGTTTTGAATATAAAACAAAAAAATTAAAACTGTTAAACAAACCGACAAGATAATTCTTAGATATCAATTGCAATAATAAGTTTAATTCATCAGTAGTGAGCCAATAGTTACCAAGTGTTAGCCAGATATGGCCCCAATCTGGCAACATCTGGCTGGATATGGGCCACATCTAGCCAGAGGCTGCCAGATGTGGGCCATACTTTGGCCAAAGCTGAGTGGCTGTCTGGGCATTGTCGTGCTCGTAAAAGATCCCTTGGCAGTTGGAATTCGATATAAGAGTAGGCTGTAGCGCTGCTGCCCAGGCAAAATTTCCCTCATAGCACACTGTATTGTGTGACGCCCGTCTTCATTAGCCCAGGTTAGAAGCAGAAAGTAGGACGTTAAGCCCCATTTCATTTCATTTATTTTATCTTGGGGAAAAAATCATTTGGTTGAGTAAGATAAGTACATGTAGGCACTTTGGCATTTTCTAAGTATCATTGAAAGGGTCTATTAGAATGACATTTCAACAAATCAAGGCATCGGAACATTGGCTATTTCCTATTTGTTTGTGACAATACTCAATAGTTTCTCTTGTCCAAAATACCATAAAACTACAAATCCAAGCAATTTAGTTTATTGATACACATTATTTCCATTGAAGCCTGCAAGTAAATCAATTGCTAGTGTCACACATCAAATGTCAAGTTCAAGGCCAACCCACCAACACTTTTCGAATCATTTATACGCATTAAACTGTTTTATTTCACCTCTCTACGACTGTCTGACCGTGTGCATGGGGGTGGGGTGGATGACCAAATGGTTAGCGTGCGCTCGTGATGTGCGGTTTTTCGGTTTAACCGTACGGTATCGGTTTTTACGAATAAACCGAAAAACGAACCTTAAAAAAAAAAATAACCGTGCGTTTCGGTTTTTTCCAAATTCCTAATTTTTATGTAGCCGTATTTCGTTTACTTAATAATTCCAAAATTTTAATGTAGCCACCACTTCCGTTTTTATTTTCGATCAACCAGAGCCCGTATGTATAGAATAATAGAGTGTTTAATCAGTCTGGTTGGCCTAGACTATTTATTTTCTCAATTCGGTTCGGTTTACAATCCAAAATTTTATGCAACCCGAAGCCGGTTGTCAATATCGAACGATGGCTTCCTCTAAAAAGTAAAATGCCTCCATACTCCATGGCTTGCTCATTAATAACTATGAAAGATTAGATGACACAAAATGTAGATTTAATCTTTGTAAAATACATATTTCTGCTGCATAAATTATAAGAATAAGAATATAATTTAACAATTTTGAGTCAGGTTTAAAACAACATTTGAACAACACCCGAAAACGGCAATTGCGTAAGTTTTGTTTTTAAGTTTATAAACGAGAAATGAAAGACCACATGTTTCGATTTGTTGGATTGGTATTATTTTGTTATGCAAATTTATTTTGGTATTTTTTTTTTTTTACAGTAGAATCTAACTTTATTGTTACTGATATTATGTCGTTATATTAATTTATTATTATGCCTATTACAGTAGCTTACTACCAGTCATAATTAAAGTCATATAACAGTAAAAAAAAAAAACCCTTGTTGTTTACTATTTACATCAATATTTTTGATATTTTTTCTGGCTTTCAAGTATTCCTATAAAATAACCATAAATCAGTACATACATTACACAGTGTTTAAACCAATAAATGAATAAAAAAAAACAAAAACCGAAACCAAGGTTTTTTGCCTCAGAAAAACCGAAAACCGAAACCGAAAGAAAATTTAAAAACCGCACATCACTAGCGTGCGCGCACTGTATCATACGGTCTGCTATTGAGTACTGGCGTGGTTTTAAATCCCTGGTTGTACATGGCAAGGAGTTGGGTCGCCTGTCCAACCTCATGGATTTTCTCTGGGTATTCCGGTTTCCTCCCACTGCTAAAGACCTCTACGTGCAAGCGAAATTTTTGAAATAAAGTTAAACCATGTGTTAGTCCAAAAATGACCTAGTTTTTGTTGTTTGGACGTTAAACCCCATTTCTCTCGCTCTCTCTCTGACCGTGTGCAAACATTGCCACAACGTATGAAACTCTCCCCATTGATATTGCAACCGTTAATTCAACCTGTCAACAATTTTCAGTTTCGAAGCGTATTTGCTTTCAAGGTACACATGTAAGGACCCGCAGCGGAAATGTGCGTGGGCGCAAGTGATTTTAACTGAAATCTATTAAAATTGCATAAAATTTAAATTGCATTTTGATTTTAGTTAGTTGAAATCTATTTTAGTGATTTTAGCTTAAGTGTTTGTGAAACAGGGCCCAGCTCCTAAACTGGGCTACTGAAGACGGGCATACGCCATACAGTGTGCTATGACGGACATTATGCCCGGCAGCGGCACTACGGCCTACCCTTAAGTTATATGTATAGAGCGCCTAAGGGCAGCACGTGTTTTATGTTGCTCTGTGTTTTTGCTAATTATTGTTGTGAACAAGGTTTTTGATTTGTGTCATTTTTGGACTGGTGCTGTATCACGGTACAAGAAGCAACTTTGGCGAAAAAATTCAGGAAAAGATTGATTCATACGGTAGTTTTGGTAACTTTTATTATTCATATTCACTATGTTGTGTAATAAAATTCTACATGGACCAGGATTTACTACAGTGACATGATATACTCATCAACACAACCATTGTTCTTGTCCAGTCAATTAAGACCGAGGGGTTGTAGAGCTGGCAAGAATAAACAAAGATTAATTAAGACAGTCATTAGTGAAAGAGTTCCTTTTGTCAAGACCAACCAAGGTGTTAATTTTAACAACTTAATTGATCTGACCCTAAGTGCTCCAACAAAGAAAGTGAAAAATGAGAAAAATTCTGAAAAGTTTAGTTTATGCATATTGAATACAAGATCTGTCCGAAATAAAACCAATGAACTGAATGAATATGTTGTTGATAATGATGTGGATTTATTTATTGCAACTGAGTCTTGGATTCGCAATGAAGACACAGTTATCATCAACAAATTAGTTCCTGCCAATTTTGACTCTCTATTTGAAAATAGAAAGCATTCTAAAGGAGGTGGAATTGCCTGCCTCTTCAAAAAGTCTGTAAAAGTTTCCCGAGTAAGTACAAAAAACCTATTTTCAACTTTTGAAATACTACAATTACACGTATTCCTTGGCAAGAATCATGTAAGAATAGTGTCAGTATATCGCCCTCCTTCAACAAGTGTGGTGGATTTCCTGACAGAATTTGCTGAACTACTCAGTATTTTGAATACTGGACCTGGACATTTAATAATTCTTGGTGATTTCAATCTTCATGTTGATAAAGCCAATGATTCGAACATTAAGAAGTTTTTACTATTGTTAGACGCATTTAGTTTAAAACAGCATGTGGATGTGCCAACCCATAGACATAATCATATTCTTGATCTGGTGATAACGAGAGAACATGATTCCATTATTCAATCATGCGACGTAGTTGATCATCAGATATCTGATCACTACAGTTTATTTTGCAATCTTTCGTTTCCCAAGCCTGAACCAATAAAGAGGACAATAAGTTTCAGAAAAACAAAAAACATTCCTATTGATAAATTTAGAAGCGATATTAATAATTCATTACTTCTGAGTACCATTGCCACCAAGCCGGATACCCACCAACAAGTGGAGGTTTATAACAACATTCTTTCCGAAATACTGGAAAAACATGCTCCACTGAAAACGAAAGAAATCATTACTCGGCCTAATAAACAATGGTACACTGATGAAATACGTGATCATAAGGTCCAACGCAGGAAAGCAGAAAAAACATGGAGAAAAACTAATCTTGAAATTCACAGACAAATTTATAATAAGGCCCGAACTACCACTAACAATTTAATTGCATTGGCTAAACGATCCTTCACTAAGGACTGTCTGTTATCCAACAAACATAATCCACGTGAAGTCTACAAAATTACAAACAGTCTGCTAAAACCAAGAGAAGCAAAGGTTCTGCCATCGGTTCAAAATGATACTAGTCTGTCAGATCAATTTTCTGAATTTTTCCACGACAAAGTCTCCACCATTCGACAAGGACTCAGTGTAAATAAACCAACAAACATATTCACTGAGAAAAAGTTTGAAGGTCGCACGCTTGAGAACTTTTGTCTAGCAACAGAAGATGAGATAAGAGAAACAATTCAGAAATCAGCCTCAAAATCATGTTCCCTTGATCCCCTGCCAACATGGATACTAAAGAAGTCTGAAGTAGAGTTAATTCCAGTGATCACCCAAATCGTGAACACCTCTTTAGTAGGCGCAGAAGTATGTGAAACGCTTAAAACAGCTCATGTGACACCCCTCATTAAAAAATCAACACTTGATCGTAATGTGCTAAAAAATTACCGACCTGTGTCGAATTTATCTTTCATATCGAAAATTATAGAAAAAATTGTCCTTAATCGTTTTAAATATCATTTGTGTGAAAACAATCTCCAAGAAAAATTTCAGTCAGCATACAAAAAACAGCACAGTACAGAATCCGCCTTACTTCGTGTTCACAATGATATTGTATGTAGTTTGGATCGGAAGAAACCGGTGTCGCTAGTTTTATTGGATTTGAGTGCGGCATTCGATACAATAGATCAATCAATCTTACTCGGAAGACTTGAAACTCGATATGGTATATCCGGAGACGCGCTGAAGTGGTTTGAGTCCTATCTGAATGGAAGACAACAGAGAATTGTTATCGACGCATCGCAATCAATGCCTAAAGTTCTTGATTTTGGTGTTCCCCAGGGATCCGTATTGGGGCCGGTATTGTTCACAGCATACACTGCACCAATTGGAGATATCATCCGTGAGATGGGTCTTGATTACCACCTCTATGCGGATGATACCCAGTTATATGTTGAACTCGATCCTTCACCAGATACCACTACATCAGAACTTGAAGCATGCATTGAACGAATTAGAATCTGGATGCACTGCAATTTTTTGAAATTGAACGATGACAAAACAGAAAATATAATAATCGGGAATAAGAAGAACATTGACATCAATCATGTGACTATTGGAAGCACAGCAATAACCCCAACCAACTGTGTCAGGAATCTTGGTGTGTTCTTTGACTCGTCCTTCGATATGAAAACCCATGTATCTATGGTGTGCAAAAAGGCGAACTTTCACTTGTATAACATTGGCAAAATTCGATCCTATATTGACCTTGATACCACTAAAATGTTAATAAATGCTTTTGTTATGTCATCCTTAGATTATTGTAATTCATTATTGTATTCTCTTCCTAAAACTCTTGTATGTCAGCTACAGAAAATCCAGAATAAAGCGGCTCGAATTGTGTCTCTCACCAGATCATCTGACCATATTACACCTGTTCTAAAACAGTTACATTGGCTACCGGTTAATCAACGCATTATGTTCAAAATTAACACAATCACTTTCAATTGTTTAAACGATCCTTTGGCACCATCCTATTTATCCGATTTGATTAAGCAATATGTACCTTCTCGTTCCTTACGTTCATCTCATAAAAACCAGCTTGTATGTCCAGTACAAAAGTCAAAATTTGGTGAGAGAGCTTTTGTGTACGCAGCACCAAAAGAATGGAACAAATTGCCCCTGGAAGTCCAAAATAGTCCAAACTTGGCTGTATTCAAACGACGTTTAAAAACCCTGTTTTTTACCCAAACTTTTGAACAATAATTGAAATGCTTCACTTTTTATCTGTATATTGTAACTTAACTATTCCTTTGTATTATTGTGTTTATTTGTATATACATGTATGTTTTTGTTTTGTTTTTTCTTATTTTATAACATATCTACATTGTAAAGCGCCACAGAGCAGTCAGACTGACTGAATGTTCAGCGCTATAGAAAACGATTATTATTATTATTATTATTATTATTATTGAAGTCCAACTGCCAAGGGATCTATTATGTGCATGTCAATGTCAAACGACTTGACACCTGTCATTATCAGGCCCTCGTCCTACATCACTGACTTGGGGAAACCACGTCTGGAAATCTGGATGAACTTTCTCTGCCAATGCAGGGGTCAAAAACCCGACCTCCAGGCTATTGAGCCAGCATCTTACCCACTTAGCCATGTGATCCCGGGACGAGCTAGCTACAGGCTTGTTGTGTTGGTCTACTGTAATATGGGGTGGTTTGTTTTAGAACCCACATTAATAATGCTAAAGTTAAAGGTTCACCAATAATAAGGGGGTCATGGCGGGTAAGACGCTGGCTTGCTAGCCAGGAGGTTAGTTGTTCGATCCCTACATTGGCCGAGAAAGTTCATCCTGATTCTATTAGTAAGGTACATGCTAAAAAGAGATATCTATTATATAATCACTCCAGTAACAAACTATATTTTGACTCCAAAAACACTGGTCATTATTTACCTTCAAACGAGATTTTGTGAATTGTGTTTGATGTCCACAACAAGTTTTAAAATTTAACAATTCGGATGTAAAAAGTAAATATTTACTTCAATTATGCATTCAATTCCTTCGGACGTCATACATGTAGACTTCAATGATCCAGTCTAGTCATTGGAATTCGATATAATAAGAGTAAGCCATAGTGCTGCTGTCCGAGCAAAATTTCCATCATAACACACGGTATGGCATATGCCCGTCTTCATAAGTCCAGTTGGGATCAGAACAGTATGACGTTAAACTCTGTTTCATTTCATTGTGTCTAATGGCCCCTCCAAATTTGATTTCCAAATTCGCAAGTAATTTGTGAAGTTTTTACCAAATCCACTATTATTTCAACTTGTATCACAATTATTTACATGTAATAAAATATTGGATAATATATAAGCTTACTGTTTTTATATGCACACATTTTGGAAGTTTCTCAACCTGTGGGCGCTCGGCGGGTCACAATTTTTATCTGAAATTTTCAAATGATCTCGATTCCTTTCGAAATTGGCATGTGACGTACAACTTTAAAATATTGTTTATGGCCACTGATTGCACTGAAAATCACGTTTTTACTTGGTGGACGGTCACAATTTTTATGCGCCCACATTTACATGTGGACGTATATTGTTGTCGCTTGTCCGTCTGTCCACAATTGTTTGTGAACACTCTACAGATCACAATTCTTATCCGATTTCAATGAAACTTGATGGTTTTATCACCCTAAGATATCGGTTCCTTTCGACATTGGCACTATCGAACTGTAACTTCGTGGATTATGGCCCCTGATTGTACGAAAAATCACGTTTTAAGCTTGTGAACACTGTCTAGGTCACAATTTTGAACCAATTATAACCCAAAGATCCTGGTTCCTTTTGATATTTGTGCATATCGGCTCGTAACTTCCTGAATTTTAACCCCCGATTGTACGAGAATGGCCTTTTTTAACTTGTGTTTCCTCTAAGAGGTCACAATTATTATTCGATTTAGAAAAGCGTTCGAATATATCACTGTTACACCTTGTTTGTCCGTAATGATAGTTGAGTTCGAATTTCAGGAAAATCGACCAAAACTGCGAAACAAAAACTGTCTACACCAATTGTGTAAAAGTATGTAATACCAAGATTGTGGACTCTCCAGAAGTCGCAATTTTTAACCAATTTTGATAAATCTTGAACTGTTCCTTTTGACATTCGCTCATATCAGACCGTAACTTCCTGTATTATGGTATGGCCCCTGACTGAACAGAAAGTTGCGTTTTCAGCTTGTGGTGCCTGTGGGGGTTATAATTTTTATCCAATTGAGAAAAAACAGATTGAATATATCATGGTTACACACAAATGATGGCAGAGTTCAAATTTTGTGAAAATCGGTCTGAAAGTAGGCCTACCCTACAAAATGGCTGTTCCTTGTACTCAAATAGTGTAATAGTATGTACATGTGGACCCTCTAAAAGTTGTAAATTTTATCAGGTTTTGATGAAACTTATTGAAATTATTTGTTTATATCCAAATGATCTTGGTTCTTTTCGATATTGGTGCATATCGAAACGTCACTTGCTGGTTAATGGTCCCAGATTGTACAAAAAATCACTTTTATTTTTTAGCTTGTTCTCTGTCCATCTCTTGCAAAATGTGTCTTGCATGGCAACCACTTGTTATGCTGAATTATCATTTTAAGGGAGTTGTGTAGGCCTATTCTACGATACGCTCTAAATTTTCAACAACAAACTTATTGAGACTTTTCAGTTTGCGCACTTGTTCCTTGTATAAAAGAAACCACAGGACACATAACAGTCCGACGGTTTGTATTGAGGTAGGCTACAAGCGGAGAGAAATCAGAAGGAATTTGCTGTGAGATGTGATTATCCAGGTTTGCCATCTATCGTGATTGGAACATGGTGAATTTCATATTGATGATCGAAGATTACTATTTTTGAATGTATAAAATGATTTTTAAAGCGGCAGAGAAGTGCACTGAAGGAAATATTTACTTTTACGTCTGAATTGTTGTATTTTAGAACTTGTTGAGGAGGTATTCAACGAATTGACTGAAAATGTTCAAACTTGGTGTAGGTGTAAGCAGAGATAAGCAATTTGATTGGTGGATGCTTTGGGACATGACAAATTTAGTTCTAATTAAAGTGAAAGTGATGAAATTTGGTGCATAATTTTATTACATCAATACCTTGACTAAGTTCAATACTGAATATTTTCTGCTCCGGGTAAGCAGAGCGACAATATAAGGAATTTGATTGGTCGAGACTTTGGAACACAATAACTCTCATTCTGACTTAGCTAGAATGTTCAAACTTGGCGTAGATGTTTATTGGGATAATGCAATGATGGAGTTTGACGATGAGAATATTTTCTGCTTAGGTTATGCAAAGATAAGCAATTTGATTGGTTGATGCTTCAGGACAAGATATGTTTAGTTCTAATGAAATGAGAGTGAGGAAACTTAGTGTATAATTTTATCAAATCAATTACCTTGACTTACCGGTAGTTTGATTATGAACATTTTCTGTTTTGGGTAAGCAAAGCATTAAACAATTTGATTGGTCGAGAATTTGGAACACAATAACTCTCCTTCTTATTGAGGTAGAATGTTCAAACTTGGTGTAGGCTTTCATGAATGCCTTGATGGAGTTCAATTTTAAACATTGTCTGCTTACGTTAAGCAGAAATAAGCAATCTGATTGGTTGATGCTTTGGGGCATGTTAAAGTTGATTAAAATTAAGATGAAACTCTGAATATAGAATTCATCATATCATTACCTTGACTAAGATTGATGATGAAATATGTTTTTAATTTGTTAACCCTTTGATTGTACAAGACGTTCAAATATATCACTGTTAAACCCTGATGACATTGGATTTTGTGAAAATGGTACTAAAACTGCCAGGCAAAATGGCTGCTTCTTGCACATCAATACTGTACAATTATGTAACCCGATAAAACTTCAAATGTATGATTATATCGTGAAACTTGTGGTTCCTTTTTGTTTGGTATTGTCACATGTCGTACCATATCCTGGATTATCGTCCCTGATTGTATGAAAAATCAGTTTTTGTCCCCCACCTTTCGACTATTAGAATGGGTTTGTTTGTCTGTCTTACTTTTTAGGACACAATGACTCTCTTTCTAATTGAGCAAGAATATTCAAATTTGGTATAGGTAGGTCCAAATGCACCCTAACACGAACACATGTTTAACTAATCTTAAATTTGATTTCAGAAGCCTGTAGAAAATTACATGTAAACATAAGTTCAAAATTTCAGTGTTACTGTAGTCCAAAGATTTGTTTTATCTACAGAAGATCTTAACAGACTTGCGAAAATCTTAGCTGTGAAGTATTTAAAACTTTTACTTCACATACATTTATCAGGAATCATAACACATATCGTCGGTGAAGTGTCAAAAGGGTGTATCTGAGAATTTCTAAGATTAAGAAATAGAACCTTTTGCATTTCAAAATTTCCACAAATCAAGATAAAACATTTGGACACATGATACCCAGAAAAGTTCTAATTGGTGTAGAGATACACAGCTTAGACACAAATGTGCATATGATTTGGGAGATTTTAAAAATGCAAAAAAAGTGTATTTGACTAATTTCCTGAGATACACCCTTTTGACACTTCACCGACGATATTCAAATGTTATTGCTGCCATACTTCTGAAGATTTTTTCAGACATGATTTGCAAAACTGCTAATCAAATGAGGTAAATTTAGGCAATTGATTATCAATTTCTGGTTTTGATTAGCAATATTTTGGGAAAATTGTGATTAAATAATGTCTACCTGTTGAATTTACAATATAATGCAAAGCTTTATTGAAGTATAAATATTTCAAAAATTATTATTATTATAAGTAAAGATTTCAAAAGTTGCCCACTGCTGTCTATACTTGCATATCTTACTAATACTTTCTTCAAAGCGTGCCAGTTGAGACACTTGTTGTAAGCATATCGAAATAGTTTTGATAAATTTCGGTGTTGATTGGTAGTTCGGAAATGACATGAAATGAAATGGGGTTTAATGTCACAATAAGCACAACCATATTATGTGCTGTCATTCACTCATTAGTTTACTGGATATGTATTGTATAGACATTTCATGCCAAAGCTAATAACTTGCCTCATTTTGTTTTATTACAGAAAAGTTACCTTACAAGTGATAGTGATGAGTCATAATTATATATTGATTCTTTGATACTGCATGATTATATGCTGATTCTATGATACTGTATGACAACATATAAACTGATTCTGTAATAGTGTAGTATGACAATATTTATACTGATTCTGTAATACTGTATGATAATATACTGGTTTTGTGGTTCTGATTCTGTGATATTACCGGTATATGATTGTATACATATTTTGTGATTCTGATTACTTTGATAATGCATGATTATATACTGATTCTGTGAAACTATGATTATATACAATGTACCGGTACTGATTCTGTGATACTATGAGTATATACATGTACTGATTCTGTGATACTATAATATGAGTATATACATGTACTGATTCTGTGGTTCTGATTACTGTGATACAGTATGACTGATTCTGTGATTCCAATTTCTGTGATACTGTATGATAAGATAGTGATTAGAGAGATACTATGATTATATAGTGATACTTTGTGATTATATACTGATACTCTATAATATACTAATTCTGTGATACTTTGTAATTATATACTGATACTGTATGATATATACTGATTCTGTGATACTTTGTGATTATACATGTATACTGATACTGTATGATAATATATTGATTCTGTAATACTTTATGATTATATACTGATACTGCATGATAATATATTGATTCTGTGATACTTTGTGATTAAATACTGATACTGCATGATAATATTTTGATTCTGTGATACTTTGTGATTATTATATACTGATACTGTATGATAATATGCTGATTTTGTGATTCTGTGATATTTTGTGATTATATACTGATACTTTATGATAATGTACTGATTCTGTGATACTTTTTGATAATGTACTGATTCTGTGATACTTTATGATAATGTACTGATACTGTATGATAATAACTGATTCTTTAATACTTTATGATTATATACTGATACTGCATGATAATATATTGATTCTGTGATATTTTATGATTATATACTGATACTTTATGATAATGTACTGATTCCGTGATACTTTATGATAATATACTGATTCTTTGAGACTAATACTACATGTATATCATTATAATACTGATACTGCATCATTATACATGCATACTGATTATGTGATACTGTAGGCTAATGCTGTGATGCAATGATACTGTAGGATTATTTACCGTTTTTGTGATATTGATGTATGATGTCTGTGATATTGATTTATATTTTTTAATTTATTGTTATCATTACTTATTAAATTTATTTTTTAAAAATATTCTGGTTAATGTTCATATTTTTTGATGATAGAATTAAGCTGACATTTGAAGAAATAATATTACAGGTTATGCTTGAATTACACTTTATGTGTAGCGTTTAGGGGGAAGAATGTAGTGCATGCTATAGACGTTATAGAGAACGTTTCCGGGGGGGGGAATTGAAAACCTGCTATATACGTTATAGAGAACGTTTCAGGGGGAGAATTGAACACCTGCTATAGACGTTATAGGTAACGTTTAGGGTTGGAATTAAAGACGTATCGGTAACGTTGGGGCCGGGGGTTATGGAGAACGTTAACGGAGGGGGTTTCACGCCTGCTATAGACGTTATTGGGAACGTTTACGGAGGGGGGTGTCATGCATGCTGTAGACGTTAGGGGCAACGTTTACCGGAAGGGTTGTAACACCTGCACTAGACGTTATCCGTAACGTTAAAGGAGGGGGAAAACGCACGTGCTATAGACGTTATCAGAAACCGTACAGGGGAGGATTTTAACATTCTCCAGAGGTTATCTGTAACGTTTAGGCTAGGAGAAATTAACACATGATATAGACGTTATCAGGAACGTTTAAGGAGAGGAATTTAACACATCCTATTGACATGCTATAGACGTTACCAGTAACTTCCCTGGCTTACGTCAAATGAACATTCAAAACTAACGTAAAATAACAGAATAACTAATGTTGTCAAACCGTTTACATTAATGTTCAGTTAACTTGTCATGTAACGTTTGTAAATAACGTTTGCCATACGACAACAAAACTTTCCTGGCTTACGTCGGATGAACATTCAAAACTAACGTGAAATAACAGAATAATTGATGTTTTCAAAACGTTATCATTATTGTTCAGTAAACGTATCCTGTAACGTTTGTAAAAACGTTAACGTTACGACAACAAAACTTTCCTGGCTTACGTCATATAAACATTCAGAACTAACGTGAAATAACAGAATAACGAATGTTTTCCTAACGTTAACATTAATGTTTTGAAGTCGTTAACGTTACGACAACAAAACTTTCCTGGCTTACGCCAGATGAACATTCAAAACTAACGTGAAATAACAGAATAACGAATGTTTTCCTAACGTTAACTATAATATTCAGTAAACGTATCCTGTAACGTTTGTAAAAACGTATCCTGTAACGTTTGTAAAAACGTCAACGCAACAACTACAAAACTTTCCTAGGTCACGTGCCACAAACATTCAAAGGGAACGTTAAATAACAAAAAAATAATGTTTTGAAAACGTTCGGAAAACTAAATTATGTTAGCTGGGTACTTTCTTTTATTTTAAAGAAACCACTTATTTTAAATAAAAAGTAACTTTTTTTTAGTTAAAAAGAAACTGTGTTTATTTAATTGACCTTGAAGGAAATACTGGGTCAATATATAGGACTTTGCAACAGCTAAACTACTGTCATATGGCGGGGGAAAGCGGCAAAAACCTAATGTTATGTAGAAATGTCTAATTCAAAACACACATGTAACATAATGCCATACCAAATACCTAAAACGTCTAATGCAAAAAACAAAATACAAGAAACCTCTAATACAAAATACCTCATACGTCTAATGCAAAAGACAAAATACAAGAAACCTCTAATACAAAATACATATAACCTCTTATGCACAATTGATTTTACAATCTGAAACATCTACCATAAGCATTAGATGACATATCTCGTTGTCATTACTTACGTTTCTCCACTGAATTATCTTTATTTAGGTCAAGGTCGAACTATTTTCTAATCGACACAATGATTTCTCCCAAACGAAGGGAGCTAACTCTAGTTTATTGTTCTGGACTACAATGTTAAATGCCTGTAACATCACAGGCTGTAGTTTTTTTCTCAACATTCCGTTGCTTCCAATCTTTTTAGGCACAATGGGGACCACATTTGGCAATCTCCTCATCATAAATTTGTAGGGGGTTGAATTTATCTCATCTTTTTACAGAATGCATTCATGTTCAATAATAAAAATGTCCTGTGGAATTCAAAATTCATGTGCTTTCAAATTATACGATTTCATACTGGGGGTGGGGTTGAAAAAGCTGTTGTAGTGTTACACAATCAGATTATTTCAACTTACTTATCCTATGGAAATACAGCAATATAGGAGACAGTTTAAAATTGATAGGCACTGCAGGTTTCAACATCTTAGATTTAACCATAATTTGGCACTTGAAACTGCGTTAACTGCGAAAAACTGTATGGTTTTTGATGAAAGTGTTAAAAAGTCTAATATTGCATCATGATTTCTGTTTTAAAGTATTTTCATGTTTGATTTACATTGAATTTATCTCATCTTTTTACAGAATGCATTTATGTTCAACAATAAAAATGTTGTGTGGAATTCAAAATTCATGTCCTTTGAAATTTCTCTCTGAAATTCCGCAGTTTTCTGATGTATTATAGTGTTTGCAGAATGCAGCACTGCTCATCTGAAAATGCATGGATGTTCATAATCTTTGGCCAGGGAATTGCATATATGTCAGTTTATTAAATTACAAAAGATTTGTTCAAATAGCAGCAACATGTAGTGCGATTTATAAATAGACAATTTTTCCCTTATTTTTTTTCTCCCCTTTTCCTGCATTTTTGGGGTTGACTTTTTGGTCTAGAATTGGTGAAAAGGCATCAAATTTTCAATTTCATAGCAGTTTTGGGTAATACTGAGGATATTACAGCGGAGGGATAGGGGGTGTAAAATGTCTTTCTGCGGAGCAATCATTGTGTCGGAAGTGAGATTTTCACCCCAATCAACTTAAAATCCCCGTAGCAAAAAATCTAAATGGTCAACCCCCTCCAAATTTATGATGAGGAGATTGCCAAATGTGGTCCCCATTGTGCCTAAAAAGATTGGAAGCAACGGAATGTTGAGAAAAAAACTAAAGCCTGTGATGTTACAGGCATTTAACATTGAAGTCAATGGACAAATAATTACTAGTCTGAGTCCAACAATAAACTAGAGTTAGCTCACTTCGTTTGGGAGAAATTATTGTGTCGATTAGAAAATAGTTCGACCTTGACATTGACCTAAATAAAGATAATTCAGTGGAGAAACGAAGTAATGACAACGAGATATGTCATCTAATGCTTATGGTAGATGTTTCAGATTGTAAAATCAATTGTGCATAAGAGGTTATATGTATTTTGTATTAGAGGTTTCTTGTATTTTGTCTTTTTCAATAGACGTATGAGGTATTTTGTATTAGAGGTTTCTTGTATTTTGTTTTTTGCATTAGACGTTTTAGGTATTTGGTATATGGCATTATGTTACATGTGTGTTTTGAATTAGACATTTCTACATAGCATTATGTTTTTGCCGCTTTCCCCCGCCATACTGTCAAAAAACTGATGTATCACTACGCAATCTGTTCACAGAGAATTACTTACGAATTAACTCTGTAACAGATGAGTGTCTATAGCACGTGCGTTGACTGCAGACGTCGCCAGTCATTGGCTCAACGGCTCGTGCAATGTTTACTTAACACCTAACTGCTTCGGGCAAAATGATGCATTTTACTCATTTTAATACCCATTTACACTAAATAGGAAATATTTTTTAACTCCAAATACTTTAAACGTCTTTATTTATTTTTCTTTTACCTCAAAAAAATGTTTGAGAATTTAATCTGTCGTAGTAAAAATAGGTTGCCAGGCAACGAAACATACGCCCACACAGCAGCCAAATCGTCCGGGCAGTCAACAAGAGTTGTCGCATATTAAGGAATTATCAGAAAATCATTAGAATTTGTTTGGTTTTTATAATCAAACGTTTTTTTTTTAAATCAGATAATAATTGTGACCTCCAGAGGCACCACAAGCTAAAAAGGGTGATTTTTCGTACAATCAGGGGACATAATTCAGGAAGTAATGACCCGATGGGCGCAAATATTGAAAGGAACCAAGATCTTTGGGTTATAAACATGCATGTCAAGTTTCATCAAAATCGATTCAAAATTGTGACCGCTATTATAGGGTCCACAACCTTATATAACATATTTTCACACTATTCGTGAACAAATGGCGGCCATTTTGTCCGTCAATTCTAGTCCGATTTTCACGTAATTCAAACTCCCTCTTCATTACCATGTAACGGTGATATAGTCAAATGTTTTTTTAAATCGGATAATAATTTTGACCTCCAGAGGGACCAAAAGCGAACAAAAGCGATTTTTTGGACAATCCGGGGACATAATTCAGGAAGTTATGATCCAATGGGCGCAAATATCGAAAGGAACCAAGATCTTTGGGTTATAAACATACATGTCAAGTTTCATCAAAATCGGTTCAAAATTGTGACCTCTATAGGATCCACAACCTTTATATAACATATTTTCACACTATTCGCGTACAAACGGCGGCCATTTTGTCCGTCAATTTTGGTCTGATTTTCACAAAATTCATACTCAAACTTCATAACCATGGAATGGTGATGTAATCAAACGTTTTTTAAATCGGATAACAATTTTGACCTCCAGAGGGACCACACGCTAAAAAGGGTGATTTTTTGGACAATCAGGGGCCATAATTCAGGAAGTTACGATCCGGTGGGCGCAAATATCGAAAGGAACCACGATCTTTGGGTTATAAACATACATGTCAAGTTTCATCAAAATTAGTTCAAAATTGTGACCTCTATAAGGTCCACAACCTTGATGTAACATATTTTCACACTATTCGCGTACAAATGGCGGCCATTTTGTACGTCAATTTTGGTCCGATTTTCACGAAATTAGAACTAACCCTTCATAACCATGGAACAGTGATATAATCAAACGGTTTTTTAAATCAGATAACAATTTTGACCTCCAGAGGGACCACAAACTAAAAAGGGCAATTTTTCGGACAATCAGGGGCCATAATTCAGGAAGTTACGATCCGATAGGCGCAAATATCAAAAGGAACCAAGATCTTTGGGTTATAAACATACATGTCAAGTTTCATCAAAATCGGTACAAAATTGCGACCTCTATAAGGTCCACAACCTTGATATAACATATTTTCACACTATTCGCTTACAAACGGCGGCCATTTTGTCAGTCAATTTTGGTCCGATTTTCACGAAATTCGAAGTCAACCTTCATAACCATGTAACGGTGATATAGTCAAATGTTTTTTTTAAATCGGATAATAATTTTGACCTCCAGAGGGACCAAAAGCGAACAAAAGCGATTTTTTGGACAATCCGGGGACATAATTCAGGAAGTTATGATCCAATGGGCGCAAATATCGAAAGGAACCAAGATCTTTGGGTTATAAACATACATGTCAAGTTTCATCAAAATCGGTTCAAAATTGTGACCTCTATAAGGTCCACAACCTTTATATAACATATTTTCACACTATTCGCGTACAAACGGCGGCCATTTTGTCTGTCAATTTTGGTCTGATTTTCACAAAATTCATACTCAAACTTCATAACCATGGAATGGTGATGTAATCAAACGTTTTTTTTAAATCGGATAACAATTTTGACCTCCAGAGGGACCACACGCTAAAAAGGGTGATTTTTTGGACAATCAGGGGCCATAATTCAGGAAGTTACGATCCGGAGGGCGCAAATATCGAAAGGAACCAAGATCTTTGGGTTATAAACATACATGTCAAGTTTCATCAAAATTAGTTCAAAATTGTGACCTCTATAAGGTCCACAACCTTGATGTAACATATTTTCACACTATTCGCGTACAAATGGCGGCCATTTTGTACGTCAATTTTGGTCCGATTTTCACGAAATTAGAACTCACCCTTCATAACCATGGAACAGTGATATAATCAAACGGTTTTTTAAATCAGATAACAATTTTGACCTCCAGAGGGACCACAAACTAAAAAGGGCAATTTTTCGGACAATCAGGGGCCATAATTCAGGAAGTTACGATCCGATAGGCGCAAATATCAAAAGGAACCAAGATCTTTGGGTTATAAACATACATGTCAAGTTTCATCAAAATCGGTACAAAATTGCGACCTCTATAAGGTCCACAACCTTGATATAACATATTTTCACACTATTCGCTTACAAACGGCGGCCATTTTGTCAGTCAATTTTGGTCCGATTTTCACGAAATTCGAAGTCAACCTTCATAACCATGTAACGGTGATATAGTCAAATGTTTTTTTTAAATCGGATAATAATTTTGACCTCCAGAGGGACCAAAAGCGAACAAAAGCGATTTTTTGGACAATCCGGGGACATAATTCAGGAAGTTATGATCCAATGGGCGCAAATATCGAAAGGAACCAAGATCTTTGGGTTATAAACATACATGTCAAGTTTCATCAAAATCGGTTCAAAATTGTGACCTCTATAAGGTCCACAACCTTTATATAACATATTTTCACACTATTCGCGTACAAACGGCGGCCATTTTGTCCGTCAATTTTGGTCTGATTTTCACAAAATTCATACTCAAACTTCATAACCATGGAATGGTGATGTAATCAAACGTTTTTTTAAATCGGATAACAATTTTGACCTCCAGAGGGACCACACGCTAAAAAGGGTGATTTTTTGGACAATCAGGGGCCATAATTCAGGAAGTTACGATCCGGTGGGCGCAAATATCGAAAGGAACCAAGATCTTTGGGTTATAAACATACATGTCAAGTTTCATCAAAATTAGTTCAAAATTGTGACCTCTATAAGGTCCACAACCTTGATGTAACATATTTTTACACTATTCGCGTACAAATGGCGGCCATTTTGTACGTCAATTTTGGTCCGATTTTCACGAAATTAGAACTCACCCTTCATAACCATGGAACAGTGATATAATCAAACGGTTTTTTAAATCAGATAACAATTTTGACCTCCAGAGGGACCACAAACTAAAAAGGGCAATTTTTCGGACAATCAGGGGCCATAATTCAGGAAGTTACGATCCGATAGGCGCAAATATCAAAAGGAACCAAGATCTTTGGGTTATAAACATACATGTCAAGTTTCATCAAAATCGGTACAAAATTGCGACCTCTATAAGGTCCACAACCTTGATATAACATATTTTCACACTATTCGCTTACAAACGGCGGCCATTTTGTCAGTCAATTTTGGTCCGATTTTCACGAAATTCGAAGTCAACCTTCATAACCATGGAACGGTGATATAATCAAACGTTTTTTTAAATCCTATAACAATTTGGAACTCCAGAGGGACCACAAGCTAAAAAGGGCAATTTTTCAGACAATCAGGGGCCATAATTCAGAAAGTTAGGATCCGATGGGCGCAAATATCGAAAGGAACCAAGATCTTTGGGTTATTAACGTATATGTCAAGTTTCATCAAAATCGGTTCAAAATTGTGACCACAACCTTGATATAACATATTTTCACACTATTCGCGTACAAACGGCGGCCATTTTCTCCGTCAATTTTTGTCCGATTTTCACGAAATTCGAACTCGACCTTCATAACCATGCAACGGTGATATAATCAAACGATTTTTAAAATCGGATAACAATTGTGACCTCCAGGGGGACCACAAGTTAAAAAGGGAGATTTTTCGGACAATCAGGGGCCATAATTCAGGAAGTTACGATCCGATGGGCGCAAATATCGAAAGGAACCAAGATCTTTGGGTTATAAACATACATGTCAAGTTTCATCCAAATCGGTTCAAAATTGTGACCTCTAAGCTGTTCACAAGCTAAAAAACGTGATTTTTCGTACAATCAGGGGCCATAACCCATGACGTTACAGTCCAATACATGCCAATATCGAAAGGAACCGAGATCTTATGGTGATAAACCTATATTTTAAGTTTAATCGAAATCGGATAAAAATTGTGACCTGTAGACTGTTCACAAAAAAATGTGGACGGACGGACGGACGGACGGACGGACGGGGGCGACGACAATATACGTCCACATAAAAATGTGGGCGTATAAAAAAGTTAATATGCCGTACTTATTAAGCCTCGTCGATGTCATGCTTATCAGTGATTGTAGCGGCCAAGCGAATATTCACTGCGGGATCAGTTTGATCACTACGCTGTAATGTAATTAGATTCTTAAAAGTGAAATCTATACCAAATAATTATATTTATTTATTTGTGCATGTAAGAAAGGATTGGGTGATAAATAAAATCTCCAACTCGTGTTTTTTTATATCAAAAAATATCAACACTCGTTGATATTTTTTGATATCAAAAAACACTCGTAGGAGATTCTCTATATACACACAGGTTAGAACGATACCTCAGTGCACACTTCACTATTAACATAGGTTAGACAGATACCTCGGTGTCTTACAGTCTTTATGCCATCAACATGAAACAGAAATAAGACATATTTTTACTTACCATGAATAAAAAACCACAACAAAATAGAAAAGAAACGTCTACAAATGGCGGAGCTCTTGGTAATAATGACGTAAATAAAATACTTCCCAAAAATCAAATTGCCCTATTTTCGGTTTCACACTAGACCCGGATGTAAATTTTACACACTGCACGCTCGGTTAAAAATCTTATAGTCAGCTACTGTGTTATTATGGATTCGCAGCGGAGATTTGCTGTCAAAACGACGTGTCGTTGTAGCGCTTGTCTCGTTGATATCATTTTGTACGAATTCTTTACAAAAGTCCGATAGAGTACATGTCTAAAGGATAAAATTCTATAGTATTGTACAGAGTTTGGGGGGGGGGGCGTGTAGGAATTGAAGACCCTGTAGGTTTTCCCACGGGTTTTTTTTTGGGGGGGGGGGGGGATTTCTAAAAGAAAATATTGTAGTGCTTATTGCATTTTCTGTAGGTAATTCTGCAGTTATATATAGAAGAGAATAATGTAGTTTTCAGTAGGAATGTGTACTATAGCATGATTTCTTCGAAATTGATAAACTTATTGTTTCTACCGTGGATTAATTGATGATTCACCAGTCGGAACCTTGCTAAGTTTTCATCTTGGTATAACTGAAATACTGGAAAAATAATAGTAAAGGGAACTATCGATTTCATTGCGAATCTCAAAAATAAAGTCCGGGTACGTTTTGAAATTTAAGCGCCAAAATTTAGAAGAATGGTGTATTTACCTTGTCTTAAAAGTTCAGCTCAAAATATTCTTGTGTTAGTGACCATTACTCTATGTAGACTTATATTCTTGTATTGGTGACCATTACTCTAGGTAGACTTGTATTCTTGTATTGGTGCCCGAAACTTTAAATGATCTGGTCGTAGGCTCTGAGAAGATACACGCCGTGGTCACCATTAAGGGTCGGGGTATGTCGGCGTATCTGGGTGGCCTCGTTCAAGGTTTGTGTTGGCCCATCCGTTTATTTAGGATAACTCGTGTTTCCTGTACGTATGACTCAACACAGCCTTTGGGTTAACCGGTGGGGGTCAAATTGTCATTAGGATGTCCCAGTTGCTTGACCTTTTGATGGAGTTTACTCCAATCCCTGGATGCTGGTGTAATATTCTCCATATTTGGTATGATACCTTGCCGTTAAATGTGATATACGTACGGATTATTTGGGAGGTGGCGGGGGTTTTTGGTCATCTGACTGGGTTTTATTAATTATTTTCTGCACTACTGCTTGTGAGTATCCATTAAGTTCAACGAATACTCCCTGTAGGTACTGGATTTCATCCTGGTGGTTGGATCTACTGCACAGTTTTTTGGCTCTCTTCACAAGGGCTGATATGGTGGCTGTGTTAGTGCTGTAGGCGTGGTTTGATTGAAAATGGATGTACTAGTCTGTGTGTCTAGGTTTGCGGTAAACACTGGATGTGGTGGTTTGTTTCTGTCACCATAGTGAAGTGTTTGTGTGGTTTAACAGGTCGATTGGGTCGCCTTGGTCTTCCAGTATAACAAAAGTATCACCAATCTCTCTGGCCAAAAAGATTGGTTTGATAGGGGAACTGTGTAATGCGGATTCTTCCTAGACTGGCATATAAATTTGAGAAATCAGTGGTGAGAAAGGGGTGGGAGGTGGGGGTTTCCTATGGACAGGGTCACGAGTCTGTGTCTGCAATGGAAGTACATCAACTGACGGCACTCCCTCATTAGCATGATGACGTCATCTGTGGTGAGGCTTGGGTGGATCGGTTCATCTAATTCATCAAGTCGTTTCCTCAAGACATTTAAAGCTTCGGTTCTTGGTGAACAAATCCACGACATCATAAATCACCTTCCCATGTCACTCTGTTTAGGTTGTTGCGTTTCATACAAAATTCTGCAGTCTTTGATAAAGGAGACTGCGTGCTTGCATAGAGAGGGGAGTTGTTTGAATCGGTAACTATACTCATGATTGTAAACTCTAGCACTTAAGAATTTGGTATTTGTGGCGTGTATAATAAAGTATTTAGTATTATGTGTGCTCTGTATAATAATAGTATGTACTTCAATATATATCAGGGCATCCCGACTGATGGTTCGATTTTTGAGAATTATATTTTCCAAGTACGGATATTTGTTTTAGGGCGTGGTCGGGCAGACTTTAGAGCGAGCTTCAGTTACATGGCCGAAACTTACCAGAAACAAAGATCTATCATTGTGAAATATAATTTTCAAAAACTCTAACCAGAAATATGATGGGGCTCTCCCCACGTTAGATCGCTCTAAAGTCTGTCCGATGGGGGCCAAGTTACATGACTGAAACTTAACGTAAAAATTGATCAGTGCATAGACAAAGTGATTTCCAAAAATCTAAACATAAATGTGGGGTCTTTCCTTAAATCATCCCTTTATAACTCCACCCGATTCCCTACATATAAAGCTTATAATAATGTAATATCAATGATACCTTTTTGAACCGCGGCATAATTTAAAATACAAATACAACAGTAGAACAAATGTTGTTAGCTATGTGAAATTCTCAATTGCGAAATGGTATCGGGTGTTGCAAAAAGAGTAAGCTTAAGATTTCCAATTCACTGCACACTGCACTAATTATAGCTAGTTGTCTCGTCGATCAGCTGGGACCAAAAACCTAGGACCGCTTTTATACACATCGATGTGCACGTAAAGGAATCAATTATGTCTGACATTAAAAGGGTTTTCTCCAGGATCCCGTAAACTTACCATCACCACCACACGAAACACACACTCAACTGCTAAAAATCCCACTGCACCGTTAAACACCCACGCGACTGCTAAACCCCCTACCTGAAGTAAACATAGGTCTCGAAAATGGCAGCTATATCTACATGTATATAATTCAATATCAAATAGTGAACATATACAACAAGCTCTTTCAATAAAAATGTCGTCTCTTTAATTTCGAATTATGTCTTATGGTTTGGATTGTTCGTGCTTTGTTTTATTTTATTATTATTACTGGAAGCCAATGTCCGTTACCAGTGGTGTGATATATCAATTGCTACAAGATTTGCGCATAATTCTAGCTTCAGTATTTAGTACAAGTTGTAATTTGAGTATACGGTTGTATAGCACCACAGTCCACAGGTCGTCTGTCAGACGTGGGGCGGGAGATGGCTAAATACGGTCGCCACATGCATATATATTTTCTTACTACATATTCTGGAACAGCCCATGATCGTCTAGTATTGTCTCTGGTCGCATATGTAATTCCTTAACTCATGAGGACGTATCTTTAAAAAACATTCTGACATTTCCCATCAATGACGACTTCAAGCTGTGATTGAATCTTAAATGGTATCGGGAACAACAAATACCAGGGCTCCGTTTCTCGAAAACTTAACTAAAGATAAAAATCTAAATTTTTGTAGATACTTCAATTTTGATTGGCTCAAATAAAATTTCGTGAAACCTGGCTCAGAGTTTGTTGATTACAGTTTTACATTAAACTCCAATAAGATACATAGTTACAAGCATTATGATAACGTCATTCTCTCTAACCCACTCCAATGGCTGTCTGACGTAGCAAGCACATTCTATTAACTTTCTCAGATTCACGCGCTTTTAGACCATATACATCTATCCTTGAACTTTGACCCCCTTTCCTGTTATGCCCACAAGTTAATTTCCGTTTTAAATAGAGTCATACCATAACTAATATTACTGACAATGGTGAATATACAAAACATATGTATTCATCAAATTATAAACCATATCCTCTCGTGCATTTATATTCGTCCAATACCATTTCGCATAAATTATCAAATAGTATTGCTGCTGCTGTTAAGATCAAACCACCGCATGTGCTGCATCTTTTGTGATCAAATTGCGGATTCGACGTATCGACCTCAAATGAAAAAAGCACATCTTGTAAATTTGATTCAGAATCAAGATAAACAAGAAGATCTTTCGGGTTATCAACCAATTTGTTTGTGGAGTTAGCGATTGTTCTTGGTAGCATGACTTCTGTCTTTACTGTGGGAACGACATTTAGTAATTGGACACATTAAAATAAACACAATAGTTCTGTGGATAAGAATTACTGTATTTCTATTAAAGCTACGTTTCAACAACGATTCTCTTATCGTTCGTTATCAAGCACAATACTGATACAGACATAGGTGTGAAATATATATATATATATATATATATATATATATATATATATATATAATATATATATATATATATATACTATGTACAATCTAAACATTCAATGAAACCATTCAATTAAGGTCAGTGACCCTTTATTTATAAGACTTGTATACATAGATGAAAACCACTTAATAAATAGGGGAGTGTTAACCTTGAATGTAACAAATGAATGAATGAATGAAATGTTGTTTGTTGTTTAATGGCATGTCGAAGCACCAACCGGGATATATTGCGCCAAACATATAATGAGTTATACGAGACAAACAAAATAATAGTCACAATAGTAATCTATATATATATAGGCTGTGATTTTTTCTACATAGGTGAGACAAGTACTCATCTACGGGATAGAGTACGCAACCATCGACGGGATTGCAATATTGAAAATGGGCCCTTATTTGTAAATAGACATATCTTGTGCGCAACATCTACAAATAAAATTTCAAATTTTCCCTTTTTATAAAATGAAAGTCGATGACACCACGAAAAGGAAATTAATGGAAAATCTTTTTATTAAAAAATACACTCCTCGACTTAATAGTCAATAAGTAACAATTCGCAATTAGCCTCATTTATTTTATTAATTTTCTTTAATCTATCTCATGATAATCTTCCATTCATTGTTCTCGAATTGAACCCATATACTACAGATTAACACACGTGTGTTCATGTTTTGTATTAGTTAACGATATGTAACCATGGAGAATGGTAACTATAGCTAATTAAAACCACAGTGTTACTATGTAAATATGTATAAATATACTATAATGTCCATCTTTATACAATGACATTATTTATGAATAGTCCCAAGACGGACGAAAAGTACTTTAAAATGTTAAAATGTTATTAAACCAGTGTTGAAATCAGTTTGTGTCGGCATACCTTTTACCTTTTTATCATTTACCGTGAAACAAAGCAGTGCAACTTTGCGGTTGTCCTAATAATTTCGGATATATATATATATATATATATATATATATATATACATAAATAAAAACAAATATCGTAGAGATTATCAATTATAAACAATTGTCACAATACCTAATGTATATATAATTACAATACAAAAAATGAAAATTACAAATATATAATTAAATCTTTGTGTAAATATTTGTCTCTTTTAAAAAGTCTAGTAATCAACAAAATAGCGAGGCCACTAAACTGGCTCTTGTATGATTATAATACCCCAAATCTCTCATAGGCTACATGCAAATTAGTGTGAAAAGTTAAACTAGATTACTTACAATACTAATTAATAAATCCCATATGTAATGATATATATTATAAAAGGAGATTACATCAACAGTTCTTATGTGCTACTGTAGTTTGATTAAGTTATCTACATGGGTTTTTTTTGGGGGGGGGGCTGAATGGTTAGCACGTGCGTGATGTACCATAAAGCCTGTCATTGAGACAACTGGCGTGGTTTCGAATCCCCAGTTGTACGTAACAAGGAGTAGGGTCGCCTGTTCAACCTCGTGGGTTATCTCGGGGTCCTCCGATTTCCTTCCACTGCTACAGACCTCTACGCGCATGCGAATTATTTAAATAGAATAAAACAATACGTCCTTATATGACCAAGTTTGTGTCAAGTGGACGTTAAACTCCATTTCTTTCTCTCTATATATGTTTTCTGACAGGAACAGGTAATCTGGTACATACACTTCTGTCTTGTCATCGTTCAGTTTCAGCATATCATTTGTCATCCAAATTATAACATCACTTGTACAATTGGTTCTTTTATTGGCAGAAACGTGTGTCCAATATTTGTGTGTCATCTGCATAGCCGTGCTACAGACGATTATGCTTCTTTAGAATACTTGCGACGCTTACCAACAAGACTGGTCCAAGGACGCAACCTTGGGACACTCCATTCATTACCTGAACTGAATCAGATATGGTGTTGTGTTTCGGCACAGATTGCGAGCGGCCAATAAGTATGATGGAACCAACTCAAAGCATTTTCGGATATTCCAAATTCACAATATAATTTCTGCATTATAAAGCAGCAGCCATCACCATCATCAACAACCGATCTGATGTCATTTACAACCTTTGACAGGGCAGTTTCGGTGGAATTGTTCTGTCTATAAGCCGACTGGAAGTTATCTAGTGAAGAATAACAATTTAGATGCTCTGTTAACAATAAACTATAACACATACTTATAGAAGAACAATTATTGATTTATTTAGGCGACGGATCGAAGAGTATTCTCTCAACGTTTTCAAGCAAGCACAGTAACAAATTCAGAAACCATGTATGGCAACAACAAGATCAAATAAATGAGTTATTGTTCTTCCGTAAGTAAGTGTTATAGTTTATTGCTCTTTCCAGTTACTAAATGCCTCTAAAGGATTATGCCCTCTTACCCTTTTGTTGGCGCTTTCTCCAAAATCGGGGGTCACGGTGGCTAAGTGGATAAGGCGCTGGTTCGCCAGCCTGGATTGGGTGTTCGATCCCTGCATTGGCCGAGAAAGTTCATCTCGATTTTCCGGCGTGATTTCCCCTTGTCAGTGATGCAGAAGGTGGGCCTGACAAGGACAGCTGCCTAGTCGTTCGGATGGTACTAAAAACCGAGGTCCCGTGTACACATTGGAGTGCACGTAAAAGATGCCTTGGCAGTTGGAATTCGATATAAGAGTAGGCCGTAGCGCCACTGTCCGGGCAAAATTTCCCTTATAGCACACTGTATGGCGTATGCCCGTCTTCCATTAGCCCAGGTTAGGTGCAATAGAGTAGGACGTTAAACCATATTTCATTTTATTTCTCCAAAATCTTCTATAATGACCTAGTTTGTGTCGAGTGGACGTCATTCCCCATCTCTCTCTCTCTATCTCTCTCTCTCTCTCTCTTGCGTGCGCGGGCTGACAACATTCACATACTTCGACACGTTCCGTTAACACTATATCATACCCGAGGAATCTACGGCTGGAGTGATGTTTGGTGGACATATTCTACACTACAGTACCATTTATTTACCTTACGAACTTTCAGCCTTTAAGGAGCCAAATCGCTAATATTTGGGTCCTAGAAATTGACCCCAAATGGGCCGCAGTGCATATAATAATGTTTTTAATTAAATCCGATTTTATATGAACTGCTTTACATTCAAATGTTTCCGTTTTGACTCTTAATTTCTAATCAGTTATGAACAGTGAAATACGCCATGGGTCTCGACCGAATCTCTCCAGTTTGAAACATATGAATATTTAAAGAACTTGATAACCGTAGCTGTAAAACTGGGTTTCCCCTTTCCATAAATAGATATTGCGTCACACACTTCAATTGACGGTATTATTATAAAACAGTGTCCGAAACGAATCGAAATATATCGATATGTCTATATAGGGCTATTCTGTTTA
The DNA here is from genome assembly GCA_948474765.1 of Patella depressa. NCBI lineage: Eukaryota > Metazoa > Mollusca > Gastropoda > Patellidae > Patella > Patella depressa. The sequence goes on from OX419720.1 coordinate 6,317,453, forward strand.
TTATAAACAATTCACCTATTTACTTGAACAATCTTCTAGTTGCTTAATAAACCATTTCTTTCCCTCTTTTACTGGTGATTTCAGATGATAACTTTCTTCCGTGCGTGTTACGTGGTTCAGTTTATACAAGGGAGATAAATCTATTTTAATGACCATGGAATCAGACTAGTGATTCTATTCCGATTAAATCAATCTATGATTTTAACCTACAAAGAGCCCATCTAATTAAAATATTGACATTTTTATTTTTTTCTAGACCTGTTCGAAAGAATCTGTAGACTTTGAACACTTGTCAAAACTTGGCATAAAATGCAAATTCACCCAAAATCAAGGACTAGTCATGAAATCAGGGGAAATAATTACTACTCTAGTTTGGAGGAAGACCAATATTAATTTCCCTATTGACTTCCATGTTAAATCTCGACTCTTTGCCAACTTTTCCCCAAATTTTCGTTGGGCTGAATGCTTTTCACTGCAAGAGGAACAAATGGCCATGTCTTTGCACTAAAATTTGTATGAGGTTGACCACCAAAATTTTGAGATACCCAAACTTGAAGTCTCTGTTTTAGTCTCTTCTCCAAACAATTTTTATCCGATATTTTAAATCGTTTACATATATCACCGACAAAATGGTCACTCCCTGTTCGCAAAAAGTGTTAAAGTATATTATATCAAGATTGTGGACCCCCTCGAGACATAACAATATTGATACGGTTTAAATGAAACCCTAAATATGTTTATATACTGTTACCCGCTCACTATAGACAGAATAGCTTCTAAATAAAAATGCAGTAAAATATCTCCAAAACAGCTTTATTTATACAACAAATAAAAGAAAGAAATATAATTTGGTTGTTGGGATAGCTGAGCAGCACCGGGTAATCAGGTATGGCAGGTTCGGGACGCTTTGTGGGCGTCACTAACAATATTCAAACAATAAAATTAACAAAAGAAAAATTTACTGTACGAGAATTAAGCTCCTTTATAATTCTAGACACAAGTAAAAATATCTATCAAAACACTTACCAAAATATCTTTATATACTGTTTCAATAACAGGGCTGTTGCAATAACAGGGATTGACATAATAATCAGATCAAATCGTTCAATGCGCAGGCAAATTATATTAACTATCTCTAAACAATAAATGACTGGTAAGTTCAGACAAGGAAACAGTTTAAAATCATACAAGAACCCTCGCCTCAACTACGAAAACCTGATACAAAATTGGTAATATACATTTTCTACATTTTGACACTAAAAATCTACAAACATATTAAAGGAGATAATTAATATTTCAGGAAAACTGTATTTAAACAATAATTAATGAAAATGGAGTTATGTCCCTTACATTTACAGAAAATAAGACATGAAATTATTAAAACATGAATAAAATTCGGCATGTCATCGGCACATCAAAAATAATGATAGGCACGCGTTCAGGATACTATTTTGCAGTAATAAAACACAAAAACATGACTCAAATATATTCGATCAAGGCCTGCCGATATTCAGCTCTCACTACTATGATTGTGCATATGTATAAAGACATGATTAAAGGGGCGGTACGGCAAACACATTAAACAAATATTGGCAAATTAGATAATAAAATCTACATTATATAAATATAGAAAAACAAATAACAAGAAAATGTTGATACAGGGGATCGATCTCGAATCATGGGCAGAGTTAGATATAGGGCCAGAAAATAATGGAAACCCAACTCCGGCTACACTACCCACGACTCCGAGAATCGATCGTCCTCGATCGCACACGAAATAATATCGCTGAGTATTCCAACAGATAAAAAATGAAAGTATCACGAACAAAAGAAGTTATTGTGTCCTTCACAATTTTAAAACATATCAAAACCACAACTAAAATTAATCACCAAGTCATAAAGTATCTTCAAACATCTATTTCATGGCTTCTTCCCGCAGTTTCTTCTCTTCTGTAGCTTCTAGAGGAGGAGGCGGTGTCAAATCACTTGGCCAAAACAAACACTAAAAAGTTTTATGTGTCGTCAGTCGTCAAATCTCTTTGGAGGACGAATGACTCTGGTTCTGGTTCTCCTACAAGGGCTTTCGCTAGCAATAGGATCATCAATCTGATTGTCACAAAGAAAACTATCGGGTAAAATTTGCAAATCATCATCTACTCGTGACTCGTTAATTCCGACCACATCATTGTTACTAAAATCGAACTCTGGTGAAATTGGTTTTCTCTCATCGACAGGTTTTAGTTTATTGTGATGAACTATCATCCGCCGACCTTCCTCGCAATGTTCCACAACATACACTAAATCAGATAATTTCCGCTTTACACGATATGGTCCGGTCCAGAATTGCTGTAACTTGTGTGAAATACCCACGCGTTTTCTGGGAATGAAAACCCATACGCATGATCCAATTTCAAAATCATTCTGGAGACTATGTTGGTCATATCGTTTTTTAGCTCGACGGGCACTACCTTCAAGATTTTCTCGACACGACTGATAGGCAGCATCTAAACGCCTGATTAAATCATTCACCCACTCTATGTGAGTAAACAAACTCCCAGGTGGTCTTCCCGCGACAAGATTCACAGGAAGACTAACTTCTCTTCCCAACATTAGCTTATTAGGAGAGAAGCCCGAGGAATCATGCTCACACGATCTATAGGCTAAGCAGACAATATCAAGATAGACATCCCAGTCTCGCTGGAACTCTTCAACATAATGAGATAACATGGCTTGTAGGGTACGATTGTACCGCTCCACCTGTCCATCAGATGCTGGATAGTAGGGTGTCGTCCTAGTTTTTTGTAATTCCTAATAAACGGCAAAGTTCCGAAAACAACTCCGACTCAAATTGAGCTCCCTGGTCGGAGTGGATACTGCCTGGAACCCCAAATCTCAAAATTACAGAAACCAGTGCTGCAGCCACTGTATCTGCTTTCATATTAGAAGAAGCGATGGCTTCTACCCACTTAGTAAAATAATCCTGAATAACAATCACATATTTATTTCCACTGTATGTCTCAGGAAGAGGGCCCATGATGTCAATCGCAACACGTTCCATAGGATATCCGCTTGAAGAAGCTAAAAGCGGAGCTTGGGGTCTCTTGCTGGGTGGTTTCCTTCTAGCACAAGAATCGCAGGTCTTCACCCAATGTCGGACATCTTCTCTAAGCCCAGGCCAATAGTAAAACTGGCTGATCTTAGAGTGTGTTTTTTCAGCCCCCAAATGAGCACCAGTAACTTCATCGTGGCACCTCTTCAAAACTAATTCTCTTAAAGATCTCGGTATAATAATCTTATTGATTTCAGAACCATCAGAAAGTGAAACCCATTTCCGGACCAAAGTATCATCAACAATAGCCAACAGCTTCCACTGGGACCAAAGAGCTTTCGTCTCAGGACTTTTGCCAGAAACTTTATCCCATGAGGGCCTCTGGGTTTGAAGCCATTCTCGAATTTCTGATAAAACTCTGTCTTCCTTCTGAGCCTTAATAACATCACTATTATCAGGAATGAATTGCAGAACATTTACCGTTCTGGAGTCTTCAACCTCTGGTTCAAAACAATGACATTTTTTACAGTGTTTTCTGGACAAGCCGTCAGCGTTGCCATGGTGTTTACCCTGCCTATGGACAATTTCAAAATGAAACTCAGATATTACCTGCAACCAGCGGGCTAATTGTCCTTGCGGATCTTTAAATCTCATTATCCAGCACAACGAAGCATGGTCAGTCCGGAGAATGAACTTACGGCCGTAAAGATAGGGTCTAAAGTGCTGTAGGAATACGACAACAGCTAACAGTTCCTTTCGTGTTGTACAGTAGTTCCTTTGACTCCTCCCCAAGGACTTACTGGCGTAACTTACAACTCGTTCATAACCATCCTCATCAAGCTGAGATAATACACCACCTAAACCAACATCGCTGGCATCGGTATCTAAGATAAACTCTTTATTTGGGCCAGGATGCAGTAAGACTGGAGCAGTTGTGAGACTGAATTTCAAACTCCGAAACGCTTCTTCGCATTGAGAAGTCCAGAGAAATTCAGCACCCTTGTCCGTCAATCTGTGAAGGGGTTCGGCTATTTGGGAAAACTCCTTTACAAACCTACGATAGTAGGGGCACAACCCCAAAAAGCTCCGGACCTCAGTTACACATTGCGGCGTTGGCCAATCTGAGACTGCGGACACCTTGGACGGATCCGTACTTACACCATCTCTAGTAATTTTGTAACCCAAATACAAAACTTCAGATTTGAATAGCTGACACTTTTTAGGTTTTAGCTTTAAACCAGCCATTCTAATCCTCTCTAAAACTTCACCTAATCGGGACACATGCTCTTCAAACGTAGCAGAAAATACTATAATATCGTCCAAGTAAATTAAACATGTCTGCCAATGAAGTCCTGATAGTGTATTCTCCATGAGCCTCTCGAATGTTGCCGGGCTGTTTGACAGGCCCATGGGCATGACTTTGAACTGAAAAATTCCGAATGGAGTAGCGAAAGCAGTCTTCTGACGATCCTTTTCAGCTACTTCTACCTGAAAGAATCCAGACATAAGGTCAAGGCATGAGAACCACAAATTTCCAGACAGACACTCGATAGATTCATCAATGCGCGGTAGCGGATATGCATCCCGGATAGTTACCATATTTAACTTCCAGTAATCCACACAGAAGCGACTTTCTCCACTCTTCTTTTTCACAAGAACAATTGGAGAAGACCAAGGCCCTGTCGCTGGCTCAATCATGTCCCTCCTGGTCATCTCTATTAGATGTTTCCTAACATCCTCTCTGGCGGCAAAAGGTAATCTCCTGGGAGGCAACCTTACCGGTTGGGCATCACCAGTGTTGATAATATGCTCCGCCAAGTGAGTTCTTCCGACATCATCTTCATCTCTGGCAAATGCAGAGATGTTCCGGGTTAAAAGTGTTTCTGCGTCTCTGAATTGACTTACCGTCAAGGAGTTTTTACATGATGATAGCAACCCTTCAACAAGAGAATCAATAATATCGGAATCCTCGTTAGTATTCATCTTCATCTCGGGGGAAATCTCTGAAACCTCCTGTAATAAAGCAACAGTAGTACCCTTGCTTAGACTGATTATTTCTGGGGAAGGATTAAAAAGTCTAACTGGAACAGATCCCTGTGCGTCAGGTCTAACAATGCTGCGTCCAACCATTGGATAATTGCTAGGCGGATTCCTAACTGGTTCAACTAGGCGATCATCAAAGCTCACTATCCCATCGGTCTTACCATTAATTATCTGCTCACAATTAGGTAATAAAGCAACATCTTCACTCAAATTAATTCGACAGACTCCCAAACCTCCCTTAAAATCACATCTAAAAGAATTTCCATTCATATAAATCTCAGCTTTAGACACATTAATTATGATATCCTGGGATTTAGCGTAACACCATCGATATTTAAATCCATAGTTGCCCTACCTTTAACAGATAGTGGTGAGCCGTCAGCTTGGGTTACCCTGCAGTTGACTGGATGTAACTCCGGCTTATTCTCTAAAGACTCGTAATGTTCTGTGGATATCATTGATAAACTAGCAGCAGTGTCAACCAAAAACTCTGTTCCTTTACCTTCACATAAACCAAGCAGATACATCCCAGAAGCTCTTGAATCAGCGATGCTAATATGCCGCGTGTTTCTTTCAACTGGCATAGACTGGGTTTGGGATGATTGTTGACACCTTTTTGGTCCGTCAGACATGTCCGGCCTTGGACCGCGCCTCGATGGACATGATGAAGCGTAATGTCCTAATTCAAGGCAATTGAAACATGTAACATGAGAAAAATCAGGTCTTCTACTTAGCAATCGTTCTCTCTCCTTCTCAAAATTATTCTTCTCTTCCGACCACTTTTTCTCCCCTTCTCGTAATTTATTCTTTAAATCTACAATCTCCTTTTCTAACTTCTTTATCAATGCTTTGGTGGAATCAGTGGATTCTTCATTCTTTGTTAAATTGACAGATGTGACATTAGCAGATCTATGCTTGCCTTCGGAACGCTTAATGGCTTCCAATTCCATCGCATAATGGACAGCAGTGTTTAGATCTCTCGGTCGCGACTGGCAGATTAACATTCTCATGTTTGTGTCTCCGAAATACTGGACAAAGTGATCCTTGGCTAACTCTTCCTTCAATGCATCACTGCCTGTTGGATACGCTTGATTAACCAATCGTCTAATAGCTTAGGCAAAATCAGATAAGGATTCACTAGGCTTCCTCCTTCTTTCTCGCAGTTGGACTTTATTCCATTCTGCAAGTTCGGGAGGCTCAAATTTCTGATGTAAAGCTGCAACAAGACAATTAAAATCCTTTATATCAGCAGGTCTCATAAAACTGAAAATATCACTGGCTTTACCTGTCAAACTTATTGCCAGATACTTAGCCTTCTCAGAATCACTCCAATTATTAATATCAGAAGTCACTTCAAACTGAATAAGATAATCCTGAAGTCTACCTTCTCCATTAAACTTAGGAGGCATAGCTACAGGCTTGTTTCTCCTGCTGTATGGATCAGGCAGCGTGTCATTATGCACAGACACACTAGGTGCACTATGAAGACTATGATCTAAAGGTCTACTAGTTGTTGTAGTAGAGTCAGGAATTCGGTAATATCCACGTGAAATGTTTGTATAAGGAAGATCATTATAACATCTAGCTCCACTCTCCACTGGGTTACTAAATCGCACTTGTGAATCAAATATATTCTCTCGAGCTTGACTACTGGTAAACGGTGAATCCGACTGTCTCCTAGACATTCCGTATGCTGCAGGTAACAATGGTGTAGACGTGATCTGTGACTCCGTAACAACAGGGCCAGCTGACTGTACATACAGCCTCCGGTTTGTACTATCACCTAGCACATTCCTACTGGAGAAAAGTGACCGTGTGTTCTCACCAGAAAATGTGTCAGGAACATAATTACTACTGCGTGAAGGATTTGCAGATAGAGTATATTTCGCTACACCCCTTTTCTCGGCAATCACCTGTTCAAGTCTGCTAATATCTGCATTAAAAGAACGCTGAAGTTCTTCAACCGCTCTGCACAACTCTTCAGTATTCATACTGTTACTCATTCTTTCCGCATAAACTCCGTTCAATAACAAATCTTAAACAAATCTATATTAAGGGTGCTTTTCAGCAATCCCACTCCAGCCACCAATTTAGAAATTACTATCTCTCTCTATCTTAGTGTTACCCGCTCACTATAGACAGAATAGCTTCTAAATAAAAATGCAGTAAAATATCTCCAAAACAGCTTTATTTATACAACAAATAAAAGAAAGAAATATAATTTGGTTGTTGGGATAGCTGAGCAGCACCGGGTAATCAGGTATGGCAGGTTCGGGACGCTTTGTGGGCGTCACTAACAATATTCAAACAATAAAATTAACAAAAGAAAAATTTACTGTACGAGAATTAAGCTCCTTTATAATTCTAGACACAAGTAAAAATATCTATCAAAACTCTTACCAAAATATCTTAATATACTGTTTCAATAACAGGGCTGTTGCAATAACAGGGATTGACATAATAATCAGATCAAATCGTTCAATGCGCAGGCAAATTATATTAACTATCTCTAAACAATAAATGACTGGTAAGTTCAGACAAGGAAACAGTTTAAAATCATACAAGAACCCTCGCCTCAACTACGAAAACCTGATACAAAATTGGTAATATACATTTTCTACATTTTGACACTAAAAATCTACAAACCTATTAAAGGAGATAATTAATATTTCAGGAAAACTGTATTTAAACAATAATTAATGAAAATGGAGTTATGTCCCTTACATTTACAGAAAATAAGACATGAAATTATTAAAACATGAATAAAATTCGGCATGTCATAGGCACGCGTTCAGGATACTATTTTGCAGTAATAAAACACAAAAACATGACTCAAATATATTCGATCAAGGCCTGCCGATATTCAGCTCTCACTACTATGATTGTGCATATGTATAAAGACATGATTAAAGGGGCGGTACGGCAAACACATTAAACAAATATTGGCAAATTAGATAATAAAATCTACATTATATAAATATAGAAAAACAAATAACAAGAAAATGTTGATACAGGGGATCGATCTCGAATCATGGGCAGAGTTAGATATAGGGCCAGAAAATAATGGAAACCCTACTCCGGCTACAATACCACAGATCTCAGTTCCTTTGTTTTCGTGCATATCGGACTGTAACTTTCTGGATTATGGCCCCTAATTGTACGAACAAATCGTAAGGTACCATGTTCAGTCTTTCAGATGGGATAAAAATTGCGCCGCTATCCGGGTATCATTCCTTATATGTCCACATTTCGCTTGTTCACCGGGAGGAAAAGGTTCACTCCCGATGTTGAACATTTTTTGTTACATTTTTCAATTTTTTTAAGTCAAGGTCAACAACATACATTACAGCTGTTTAGTCGTTCGGATTGTACGAAAAAACGAGGCCCCAGTTATCCATTTGCCTACACGTAAAAAATCCCTTGTCAGTTGGAATTCGATATAAGAATAGGCCACAATATGCCCGTGTGTCTTCATTAGCCCAGAAGGAGCAGAACAGTAGGGCAGTAGTCACTGATCTATATAATAACTGGATAGCTCATCGGCTAAGAAGTCTGTTTCTACCGTTGACGTAATGTTATTTACCTAAAGTAAACTTCGATAATATTAATACCGTTATAAGTTTTTAAAATAATCCTACCTTTCAAAATTAATAACAAGTTGTCCTGAATGAAATATGCCGACAGTTTTTGAAAATAAAATAATGTATAACGTGAAATTACTGTTTTACGTGGGCATACCTTGGTCTTTCTTTACATTCATCATAATCATGGTTGCATGGTAAATAGACGTAAATCAGGCCTATTATTTTAATGAAACTTTTCACATTATAAAGGAAGGGGTGTGGTGAATTCACGATTGAAAAGAAAAGCAAATAAATACAGATCGGATTTATAGATTAAGCATTAAAGGCCAAACACATGCAGCTATTTATAGGCCTATCATAAGGCTAACTACAAGAGTCATAATCATATTTTATTTAATAAATTTATTTATGTATTTTAATATAGTCTAGTTCTTCAAGTTTTCTTTTCTTTTTTTTCCTTGGGTTTTTTTTTGTTATATATATTTTATCCTTTTTATATTTATTCATTTGCTATTGACTTTGATTTAAAGAGTGAGAGCAAAAAAGAAATTGGATACATATTTAGGCCTTTATATGAATAGCCTTTTTAAAAAAAAAAAATAATAATCACTACATCCGGGCTGTGATTTTTTCCTCTAGAATTAACTGTGAAATTACAGAATAGTCTATAATAATATAGGCCTATTTGTATTTTTAAAGAATAAATTTGGACAGTGATGAGTGAATAAACAGTGAAAATACATAATTGTAAAGTGTAGAAAAGAAAATGTGATATAGGTAGGACTATGAAATAAGTAAGATTCTTTTAAGAAGAAAATAGGATGTAGGCCTGCCAAAGCTATGGAAGTTTTTTTTTATCATACAATTAACTCATGTAGGCTATCCTTAAACTTTTAAAAAATATTAGAGAATACAAAATAGAAAAAAAAAAAGAATTCTTTCTTGTTATATGTATGTATATTGATTATATTACGTTCATTTTTATTTTTTTCCCTTTTTTTGTTTAAACATCAGCGAAAAAAAAAGAAGTAATAAAAGAAGATAGACACATATCATAAACACATGGGCCTATAATTCTTTTATTATGTGAATAGCCTATAATTTTTAAAATAAAGACTTTAAAATTACAAATTATTCTGTCCAAAATGCCAATGAAATTTAAGATTTTGATATACATGTAGGCCCCAAAAATATAGTGATATAATGTAATCCTATTGTTTATTGCAAATAAATTTGTGCTTTTATATGTGAATGTGATATAGGCCTATGATATAAGTATTTATTTGTTTTAAAGCTCCAATAGCATTTTTTAAAGTTATATTTTTAAAATGTATTAAAATAAAGCCCAAAAAGAGATTGAACCTATAAACAGTCCTACATTGTTAAAGAATAATCCTATTAATCCTATAATTCAGTACTGCCAGTTGAGAAATTGGAAAAAATATCATTTTCAACTTCAAATTCAAACGTTTGAAGATGGCCGTCCATGGAGAGGAATGGGAAAACAAGGGAGGTAATTTAGTAACTATTTCCTCAATCACCCTGTGTCACCCTTTATAATGGCCAAAATATTTTGCCCAGGACCGTATAATAGTGAGTTGACAACCTTTTGAGCAAAAGACATAGAAATAATTATGTTTTGACTTTCTTAGAAAATGTGAAATTGGAACTTTAAAAAATAGGATACAGGTCAAAACTCTTAAGTATTTTATTTTACAAAAATGATATAGGCCTATAATTTATAATATAAGTAATTTTTTTAAAAAATGACATAGGCCTATAATATAAGTAATTTATTTTTAAAGAAAAAAAGATAGGCCTATGCAATTGACTGGTGTTTATTCATATGTAGACCAAATAAAGAAAAATAACTTATTACAGGCCTATATTATACTATTCAAAAAAAGTAGGGGATATTTGATTTTGGGGGCATAATACGAAAATATGCAAATGACTACGAAAAAAGTCACTATAGAACCTAACAGAAGAAACATTTCCAATTACATGTGACGCCCAAACGCACCAATAGCTACCGCATGGAATGCAGGTGATGCTTGTGATCATCATGGGGGTCCAACCCAAGATTTGCACGACTCTGACTTTAAATGTTACAGTCATTGTGGCATTGAATTCCAGGGTGGAAAAATCAGTTTAATTGTTTTAGTGACCAGAAAACAAATTTTGATATGCGTCGGCTTACCCAAAATGAAAGTTTACGTGCCCTTGGCATGCTACAGATCGGCACAACACAGACGGTTGTGGAGCGGACGATGAATGTTTCTCAGTCTGTCATAAGCAGGCTATGGTCCAGATACCGTGATACACAATCTGTACAGGACAGACCACGCTCAGGTCGACCAAGGGCGACAACTCAAGCCCAGGATCGATTTATCCGTACCTTGGCCTTGAGAAATCGTGTCATCACAGCAAATCAGATCAGCGCTCGTCTTCAAACAGACACTGGTGTGAGAGTGAGTGGCCAGACGATTCGGAATCGACTGCATAGGGGTCACCTTCGCGCCCGACGTCCTCGCGTGATCCCTTGTTTGAGAGATCATCACATTCAGGCAAGACGTCGTTGGTGTAGGGATCGTCAACACTGGGATAATGGACGCTGGAGCAATGTGATGTTTTCAGATGAGTCAAGGTTCACTGTTGATTTTTTGGACAGACGTAGGAGGGTGTGACGTCGTTAACGTCATCAGACATGATCGATTTGGGGGTGGTTCTGTTATGGTGTGGGGAGGCATCGCTGTTGCTGGAAGAACGGCTTTACATGTTGTTGCAGGGCGTGTTACAGTGTAATACTTTTAGAAGAATTTTTGCTCGAGAAATAAGATAGGATATTATTTCATTAATTAATATCTTTGGTTCACATATATGTAGGTGTGTACTAAAATCAACTTAGTCAATGATTGACATGGTTACATAAAAAAAGAGTTGTATAGCCATAACAAACTAGTTCTATCTTTCAACAAATTACATGTGCATAGAAGTTTACCTATTGCGTCATTTGGCTTAATTTATCCAATCATATTCTTAATTGCACAGGTTCATGTTCATGAACACGCTTGGGCCTGCATGATATCCATTAGGCTATAAAACAATCTATATTGTAACTTTAAGACAGACTTCGATTAGATTCCAGGGGGTTACCATCTAAGAGTCCTAGACACCGCGAGGTGTCTAGGTTGAGAAGAGCTTAGTTAGTATTGACTATAATTGTAATATGTACTATGCTTTTATGTATACTTATGCTACATAAAAGGTAAAAACGAACTGTTGCATTGTTATAACTGAAGAAGACAAACGTCTTAAGAAACCAGTAAGAAGAAATACACAACGTGAAAGAGAAGCAAAGACGATCAGAGATAAATCCTAGACGATCACAAGGCTAACGGTAATATGTAGCAAAAACCAAGATGCATGGGTCATACGTAGGATGTGGCGACCGGACCGGTTACCACCCGCTCTCCACGTCAGACAAAAAAGGCCCATGGTGCTACAACAGGCCAGTACTACCGGGACAACATCTTGGCTGTCCATGTTGTGCCGTTCGCACGACGTCATGGCCGCCGTTTCATCTTCCAGGATGACAACGCAAGATGTCACAGGATCGTTACAGGTTACCTCCAACAACAGAACATCACCACATTACCTTGGCCAGCACTGAGTCCCAACGTCCCCCCCCCCATCGAGCATGTCTGGGACATGCTTGGACAGAGGTTACGTCAACGTCAACAACGTCCTGCCAATGTCCAAGAACTTGCTGCTGCGTTGCAACAGGAATGGGACAATCTGGACCAAAATGACCTTAGACGTCTTTTTAGGAGTATGCCACGTCGGATCAATGCTTGTTTGGCAAACAGAGGAGGATTTACCCGTTACTGACTTTGTTGTGATGCTGTGGTAACTTTGCTGTTTGACCTCGGGTATCATTTTACCCTTATAATGGTCAGTCTGTGCCTTACTTAGTCTAACGATCATTTGGAATAAATCGATGAATGTGAACTTCATTTCATTTTGTCACTTGTTTCTTCGTCAGTTTCATTAGGTGACTTTAATAACACTTAAAAATCAAATATCCCCTACTTTTTTTGAATAGTATATATCTTTGAACGTTTCTAAAATTACTAGAAATGAAATTAACTGTGAAATTACAGAAAAGTAAAAGCAAAAATGATGTAAGGCCTATATACATGTATTTCTAAGTCCATAGATGGATTCATACATCTTTGGTGTCCACTATGTAAGGTTATGATTGTTCGTTTTATTAGCCCTTTGATGGTCCATGTATCAGTTATTGTTTTTGTTACCTTGTTAATTTGATTTCTTGTCATTATACGGTCATTACTCACTAACTGTTATCCATATTAATTTGTGTTATTTATCATATTTTCAGTTACTAAATTTTAAAGCCTTATAAGGATTTTATCTATTTCTAAATAATAAATTTGGACTGTTTTGTATTTAATTAACATTGAAATACAGAATTTTAAATTGTGTAGAAGAATATGGGATACAGGCTTGTAAAATAAAGTTATGTAATGTAATCCTATATTTAAAAAAAAAAGACGAATTTGTGCTATTCTCTCTGGAATTAACACTGAAAACACAGAATTGTAAAGGAGTAAACGGGATATAGGCCTATAATATAAGTAGTGATTTTAAGGAGAGAGAAATGGGGTTTTACGTCCACTCGACACAAACTAGGTCATTTTTGGACTAACATATGGTTTCATTTTTATTTCAATAATTCGCTTGCGCGTAGGGGTCTTTAGCAGTGGGAGGAAACCGGAGTACCTGGAGGAAACCCACGAGGTTGAGAAAGCGCCCCTATCTCCATGCCACATACGTTCACACCAGGGCTCGAAACGCGCTGCTCGCTAGACCACTAGGCCATCCCCCCACCCGTGTTTTTAAGGACTATGATATAGGCCTATATATATATATATATAGAGGGAGAGAGAAAGAGAGAGAGAGAGGATCTAGAATTACAGACTATGAAGGTAATAATATAAAATAACTGTTCTTTATATCTTGACCCCTGCCCTCCCTAAAATACTGAAGAATAGAGGTTTAGATGTATATATGTAGAAAAAAAGCTATAAAATATCAAAATTACATAATTATATTCTAAGGATAAAGATGTGCACACACAAAAAAATAGCTGAACAGTATTTAAATTTGAATATTGTAGTGCGCCTTTGCAAAGACAACCGTAGTGTAAATACGACTCATACTTTTATTATTTTATCATGGACCCTACATGTCAATAGATATTATGCCCCCTTTTTTTTACCAAAGGACATGATACAATCTTGGTATCCATAAATATTTAAAATATAGTAGAAAATTCTGGATGGAATACAGCTGGCTGATTTCCAAACTTTTTTAAAAACATAATGAAAACAATAATTTAAAAAAAAACAAGGGGTGGCATCTAATTTTTTTTTTTTTTTTAGTCAGATGATTTTATTTTTTCCAAACCTTACTCTATCATTTATTATTTTCAATTGTGTAGGCCTATAGAAATTGATAAATTCAAGGGTATGTTAAAGTTATAATCTGATTTACGGCAAATGTGCGGTTCGCTTCAAAACATTTTATAATGAGAATATGCACTTTTAAAAATAAAATCAGTGTTGTACCCTTGTGAATTTATTTCATATAAAGCACCAACAATGTCGTCAACAAATATAATGTTCTGTTGTTAATGTTTTCGTCGAATTTACTAGTAAACAAAGCGCGTACTTATAGTGGAGACAAAGGACGACGAGTGCTTCTGGGAGGAGCAAGATGTCGGACGGTGGCTTCAAGCAACGTCATTTGTTGATTGCGTCATCATAGATCGTATATATGGCGTCATGAGCTATCCAGTTCAATCCTGTTACGTCAGGGTTCCCGCGGCTTCGTCAAACATTTTTTAAAGGATATTCAAGGATAATTATACGTCAAATTCCAGGATTTTCAAGGACATTTTTAGCCTAAAGTTACAATTTTTCATCTTAAAAACAACCAAAACATTACCAACTATCGTTATAATTGAAGACATAAACTGTTTTTTATTATTACAGATCGACTTTCGGCACACCGGGGAAAACTCCCGCCATTTTTAAAACAGAGTTATTTCCCTTTTCCTTATTATGCATTGTTTAAAGTAATCATAGATCGTATATAGTACAGTTCTATGATGTAATTACTAATACCGATTTTGATTAGTCAGTGTAGTGGCTTCTAGTATGTTAATTGGACAATGGAGTCACGTGAGAGTATTTGGTTGCCTAACGGTAAATGTCATTGGCTTGTCTTGTTATTACGTGACAAAACACAGCTGTTTATTTAGATCAGTTGATTGACAGGTATACGTCAGAGTTATTGTTTAGTATAACCAGCATTACTTATAATCTAACCGTTTTTTTTAGATCAACTTACCAGTATTACCATGGACCTTATAACACATTATAAGGTCCATGGTATTACCAACAAAATTAAGGATCTCAACTGAAATTCAAGGATATTTTCCTATTTCCGCGAAATTCAAGGATATTCAAGACCTTGAAAATGAAATTTTAAATTTAAGGATATTCAAGGATTTTCAAGGACCGCGGGAACCCTGTACGTATTTAGAGGGGGTTTATTGTCCATTTAACCATGCTTGAATCATTAGAACACGAGACGCGATAGCGTCGAGTTGTTCTAATGGATAATTCAAGCATGGTTATATATATGGACAATAAACCCCCGATAAATACGTAACAGGAACGTGTTTATCGATATTGTAGCTCAAATATTTAGGGATTTTCTTAGGAACTATTTAGGAAACATTTTTACACCTATTTCAAAAAGCCGTTATTTGCCCACGTGCTTGCGTTCATTTTTCAAAATATTCTCAACACAGATTTAAGCCGTCCTGGCTTTCCTTCAAATTTAAAATTCTGGATTCTCGAGTGTCTAGTAAATGAATTATGAAAGAAAATGTTATTCGGATATTCGGGAAATTAGTCTTACTGTGGCATTTTAAGAGACGGGTGTTATCGTGATAGAAATAATTCCGGCCTGCTATCCGAGACTAAAAGAGGGGTAACTCTTGGCAACAAAGGTTTCTTCGCTTCGTGAGTTTCATGTAAGTTTTCAGTCTTTATTATTTTATTTGCAGACTTTTATCACAACCCAGCAGCTTGTTCGTGTTCAAACAATTGCATTTCGTACTTACATCCTCAAAAATACCGTATGACAGTGGTGGCTAGCCTAAGATTTCAAGTGATTGCTATGTATATTATTCTGACTAGAAATGGTTCCACTACTGATGCCTTCCGTCATACTTCAGGCACAGTAGTGGCTTTTCCTACAGAGTTCCTTTGCGCAAGTTTTGTAGTCAAATGACTACAAAAAGTTTACTGGCCTATAGCTCCCTTAATTTACACAGACACTAACCCAACACTGTACTGCACATAGCTTAACATATAATAAATCAATTCCCCATTGAAATAAAGGTGAAGCCTTACCGCATAATTATATGATTTGATAAAATCAAATCCCTTCATGAAAATTCTCAAGTTCTGAAATTATAATGGCCGCCCAGTCAAATAGAGCATGCGCAATCCAACTCACGTGATCATACGCCCCTTTCCATATATGGCATATGACCATAATTATATGCTAATGACCTTAGCGTGGGAAAATATGTCAGAAACAATAATAGACCGCGTGTTGGGGAGGTTGGGCATACATTTTTCGCTCAAACCTGAACAAAAACTGATAATAGATTTTATTGTTCAAAAAAAGGATGTAATGGGCGTCTGACATTTCAGCCGAGATTCTCTTATAGTATTTGTGCTGGGTCAGCGTATCGTAGGCATTGCCTTATATAGAAAGTGATGGGCGGAGTTAAGGCGTCGCGGTATTTGGCGAGATTTCAACTGGCCTGTGTCATGGCTGCCTGCACATTACAAGAAACACCGCTAAGAAAATGTAAAACGCATTACCACAAAGAAAAACTGTTCGGTAACTCTTTTAGTTGTTAAGACTTCATTATGTATGATAGGATTACTTATTTTAATACAAACTGTAATGACAATTGTGCGTTTTAACCTATTTGAACTTGCGTCAACAGTCTTAGACTGTACCACTTGTAACGATAACCAGCTATAGTTATCGTTACATTATAGTAACTCTATTCTGACGTGTTGTCAACAAATGCCAATTTTGGCATGTTTAGATATTCAGCTGCTATTTTCGACCCCCTCATTGTATTTTTAAGCGGTTTCTTGTGACTAATGACTTATTATTAGGTAGATCATGTTAGCCAGACTTTGATCAAACCGTGATTTAATAAAAAATCCACCTGATTAAGTAAAAATTGATTGGTGAGTGAAGCTATATCATCCTACCAAAAAAGAAAATAAATTTGTCCATACTGTGACAGCCTAGTTACGAATATATTTAGATACCTGAAAACGGTTTTAATTAATATATGGACTGATTTTCTACTGTTTTATGTATTTCAGAAATGTGTTTTCATAAAAGATGATGTTTGAAAATGGTGTGATAGTCATATGTGCAGAATTTCTTGAAGATATTTGCCAATAAAGATTTGAGTTGAGGAAGATCATGGAGCACAAAAATGAAAAAAAGTACACTGGAATCTTTATACGCAGTAATTCGCCTTGATAATTCAGAGGGGGTTTATTGTCCATTCGACCACACTTTTCGACCAATCAGAATCGAGGAAATTTCTAATTTGTGCTACAATATATTGTAACCACTGATCTATATAATAACTGGATAGCTCATGACGCAATTAACAAATGTTTTGCGAGGTTAAACATGGCGGAATTGGTACTTCCGGTGACTTCACACTTCTCAGCCAATGAGCTATCCAGTTATTATATAGATCAGTGATTGTAACATGCTTAAGGGCGAATCAAGCATTTTGATTGGTCGATTAGACACCGTCGATTGGACAATAACACCCCTCTGTTTTAGCAAGGCGAATAACAGCGTATAAATATTAGGGTACTTTTTTTTTTCATTTTGTGCTCAGCCATCTTCCTCAACTCAAATCTTTATTGACAAATATCTTCAAGAAATGTTCCTCGAATGACCATCACACTAATTTCAAACTTCAGCCTTTATCCAAACACATCTCTGAAATACATAAAACAGAAGAAAATCAGTCATAAATTAATAAAAACCGTTTTCAGACATCGTAAATTATTCGTAACTAAGCAATGTGGACAAATTTGTTTGTGATTTTTGCACTCCGCAGTGTTTACTTTAAAGTGGAAATTTTAAGTCAAAGTTTGCTCAAATTCTAAATAACATGATCCGCCTGATAATGCGTCATTAGTCACAAGAAATTGGTTGAAAATATAGTAACTAGGGGAGATGAAATAGCAGCTGAGATGGCCTAGAATAACGGGAAACTATACCAAAATTGACAATGATTGACAACACGTCAGAACGATATACATAGCAACCACTTGAATCCTAGGCATCAAATAGTTTTATAGGGCATTTTGAGGGATGTGTGTAAGAACTGCTCTACTCCGAACAAGACTGGCAATAAAATTGTGTTGACAGTCTGCAAATAAAATAATGAAGGCTAAAAACTCACCCATGTTATCACAAACTGCGAAAACGAAGCCATCATTAGAGAGGTTTCGCAACTTTACATTTACACTTACATTTACATTTAGAGGATCAAACGTCATCAGTTTTTGTGACGTATGACGTGGAGCGCACGTCATAAAAGTGTAGCCGACGGATAGGAGCCTGCATAACTGTACGTTCACAACACTTAGCTGGACCTTGTTTAACGTCTATGATTCAGCCCATAATTTTTCTCTAAATTGTGGTTTTCACAAACTAAATCCACAGAAAAAACCTTCTCCTATATGTAGACAAAATAAAAAGAGGCCGGGACAAAAAGTGTGCGTGCTATACCAGTCTCATCTTCAACAACCTATCCATGATGAAGGTCTTTCAAGATCCTGGACCAAGTTTGTGTCGCCACCTACTAAGTGCAAATGTAACTGTGAATTTAACTGTACAGTTACACTTTCGGTTATCTAAATGTAAATGTAAGTGAAAATGTTAAGTTGCGAAACCCATAGAAATATAGACTAGAATAGCAATCACGTGACTTTTGACGCCTGGTGACGCGACTGCCAGGCGCCATCTTGGAAGTTGTAGTCAGTGTAAACAATATGGCCGATCACTCGTATCCATACACTAAACCACACACGAAAAACGATCTATACGGACCAAAGTAATTTGCTTTTTGGTGTTTTCTCCACAAAAATCCATCGGCGACAGCACAGGGTGTTAGTTCTCACAAGTAAGTATGAACATTTAATTAAATAGGTTAGGAAAAGCCAAATCAAAATCTCGGCCTAGTACTACACCTGGTATTAGTAGGCTATTCATTTATTGTTATAGTGTCACTAGGCCTAGTGCAATTTTACCGTGCAATCGTAATAACTAAACTTCGATTTCTTAAAAGATATCATTGCATTTTCTCGTGGTGTTTTTTTTTTCTATTTTTGGTCGCTAGGCCCAAACTCTCATCTAGGCCTAGACCTATATATTATCATTATTATGCCGAGGTTCCACATACTGGTAGTGGTGCCGTCATACAATAGCAGTTATACTGAAATTAGGAATAGGCCCATTTCCAATGAATATCGCTCATGAAGTTACACTTTTAAATGAAGAGAATTTGTTTTGAACTTGTGTAGCCTAGAAGCAAACTGATCCCGCAGTGAATATTCGCTTGGCCGCTACAATCACTGATAAGCATGACATCGACGAGGCTTAATGAGTACGGCATATTAACTTTTTAACTCCGACAAATTAAATTCTCAAACATTTTTTTGAGGTAAAAGAAAAATAAATAAAGACGTTTGAAGTATTTGAAGTTAAAAAATATTTCCTATTTAGTGTAAATGGGTATTAAAACGAGTAAAATGCATCATTTTGCCCGAAGCAGTTAGGTGTTAAGTAAACATTGCACGAGCCGTTGAGCCAATGACAAAGGGCGCGTGCAGTCAACGCACCTGTTGTGGACTGTCGTCTGTTACAGAGATATTTCGTAAGTAATTCTCTGTGAAACAGATTGGCCTAGAAGTAGGCCTACTCTACGGCTGTATATTAGGGTCTACTACTAACAACAGAGTCTATTCTCAACTCTACCCTTTTCTATGTTAGGCCTATTAGGCCTTGGCGTAAACTTTTGCAATTTTAACTTTTAAGTGAGTAAACTTCTTTTTTTTATAATAAGAATGAGAAAACAAACATGACAAATTAATCTATACTGATGAACACAACTTCTAGTTTTCTACTTTTATTTAATAAAAGAATTTCTAATATCACCTCCCTTTTATTGTGCACGGTTTTTCTCGCATGTATATTCGAGAATATAGCTATAGGCAACAACGCCCAATAACGTGGTCTTTGACAGCCCGGTCGCAGATTAAAATCTTGAATTTTATACGTTTTACACCTCTTTAACTATGTCCAAGACTTTGGGAAATCAATGTTTGTAAATACAATCATATTTCCTCACAACATTTCACGGCGTGGTATTTCAAGTATTTGTTTACTTATTTCATAATTCGTAGTTTTTACACCCTCACTCCAATTTGAATTAGATCAGACATCTTAAACAGAAGTTTTTGTTTATATTTTGCAGAAAACCTTTGGTCAGTCTATGACACCTGAATAACAGATCGACAAACAGGCATAATTTTTATTCAGAAAAGAGATTGGTTTGCGCAAAGCCACAGTTTTAAACATTTCCCAAAATTGATTCAACAACCAAATCATAAAGTCAGTTGTAGGCTATTCTACGGCAGCCCGGTCCCGGTGGTGACAACAAATTGAAGCACTGACATACTCACAGCACCAGAAACCAACAGGAAAACTCTCCATCGCAGATGATGTAAGAGAAAGGTAGACGTTCACAAATTGACAAGGCTAGTGGGGCCTTCTCGTTTGCTGTGCAGAACATTGACAAATTCTTCACAGAAATAAAAACTCGTTTGGATAAATTAAAAGTCCTGATATTAATAAAATCTTGATAGTCCTTAACGGAATTGAATTTACTGAAAGTTTGAGTAAAATTGAATATCTAACACTTCAAGGCGAGACCGTTCTTAACGAAGACACTACACTGTATGATATTACTGTAGAAATAATACCGGGGTTCCCTAGACAGTTTAATTTAAAAAGAGATAGTTTAGCAGGCAGAGATTTGGATGTTGAGACTAAAGCACTTGTAGTTCCAGAAGTGGTAGGATTACGACACTCTCTCCGAAATCTGAAAGACGACGTTGGGCTTTTGTAGAATTCTCGATAGCCGAAATAAAGATTCAAACTAAAAAGAAGAAGCAAGAAGCAGAGATGAAATTTACCGACAAATGGAGTTGGAATGCAAACAACATGTTATTAGTTGATTGTGAACTATATAGTATATTTGAAGAGTTTCTTGGGATTTCCTCCCAGTTATTTAAAGTCTATTGTTCGGTTCGGGGATCGAACATGGTCAGCGAGCCAAAATCTTACTCACTGAGCCATCATGTTAGTTGTATCATGTCTGTAAATTACATAAAATCAAAACATGTGTTATAGTTGTATGTTGTCCATAGCCTATTTTAACTTGCCTACAGACATAGATGTACTTCGTGATGAAAACTCCGTGCTTCGAAAAATTACATATATGGTTATGAACGGAAAACTGCATTCATCGGGCTGAGTTCAAACTGAGCGGACGCAATTATACGCTTTGCTCACATGGAATAGAGATTCTGTGCCCCCGTAGTTTTTGCACCCCTGTCAAATAGAAAATATGGGGTCTCAATGTAGTTTTCAATACCACAATCATAATGGTCAACCAGTGCCAGACATTGTGGCGCAGATCTGCTTTAAAAATTAGTGGCTTTTTAAGCCCCCCCCCCCCCCAGGAACCTGTTTATCATGTAAAATAAACTGTTATCAAACCCAGGGCACACCCATTGCCAAAATATTGGAAAAACAATTAATGCACATATACCTTTGGTTATGACCCCTCGTTTTTACACAGAACGTGAAAGACAAATATGTACTAAGTTTGTGGATCTTCCCGCCATTTTTGCACGGTTCTGGCGAAGCTTCTGTTCCCATCATTCTACGACTTCTTATGGGCAAAATCATAAATGTACGTCTGAATAATTCGTTGTTTTTTTGTTATCATTAATAGCAAACAATTGTGGAATGTAAGCCTGCCATCAAGTCTTCATGAATAAAATTGCATTGCCGCGCGATATTCTTTTAATGCATTTACCGCAATAAAAGTTGACTTGAATATATGAAATATTCATTAATGAATGTCTCTTGTCACAGAATGTAGGCCTAATCTGATAGGGAGCAGGTCGTTTCATCCCACGACCGTTTCACCCCGGGCTGTTTCATCCTGAAATTACACGGGTCGTTTAATCCCACTTATATCGGGCCGTTTTATCCCACAAATTAAAAAACAAGTATTATGTATTTTTAATACTTTTCTCGACTCGCGCAAACGTCAAAATAGAAGAGCTTCTTTTTTTTGCTGTTCTCCGAATATAAAATCGCTGTCGTCACACTACAAATAAAGCCCATGTAAAACAATCTTCGAATAATTGTCCAATGGGAATTTTGGTTTTGGCCCGCGAAACCAAATGGCAAGTAAATATTTTTGTTCACGCGAACATATTTCTTATTTTTATTGTATATTATGGCAAACTATGAAGCACACTAATAAAAGGTAATACATGTTGGCCAATGAGGTTATCGGTCCAAGCATTGTTCTATAAAGTGTACAACCAATATTCTATAAAGTATGCAATATCCAAATAAGATGCCAACCTCGTGGGTTTTCTCCGGGTCCCCCCACTGCTAAAGACCCCATACGCGCAAGCGAATTATTGAAATAAAATTAACCCATAGGTTAGTCCCGAAATGACCAAGCTTATGTCGAGTGGACGTTAAACCCCCACCTCTCTCTCTCCAATTAGATGATTTGATTCGTGCATGCATGCTGTCAGCCAATAGTAACGGTAAATTTTCCCGCGGTTAGACGCCTCTGACCAATGAAAAAAATAGTTTATGCAATTCCATAATCCGTATTGACGTCGATTCCGCTAAGTAATAGCATGCGTCTCAAACCATGCTTTAAATTTAATGTTAAGGAAAGGGGTATGACACTGCTGTTGAAAAATATGTAGAATTTGGATTTTTAAAATATGGATATATCAAAGTTAAACTGAAGGTATTTTGTCTGTGGCTTTTGTTTATCGAGTCAGTATAGGAGTGAAAGATTTGATACTACTGTAGAGCAACGAATACACAAATCAGTAATTAATTTTAAAAATTGTTAATTAAAGGTGTAAATTAGGCCTAAATTTTGTGAACTCAAGACTAAGAGACATTTATTAACGATATTTTCCAACCGAATACTTTTTTGCAACAAGTATTAAATTCTTCGGTAAATTCCACAACTTCTGCGCCAAATAATGTCATTAATGAAATAAGCGTACGGGCAAGATAATATAAATTAATTGGCACTATTTATACTAGTACTTTTATTAGAAATTGTAACATCAACGTGAAAACAAAATTGCCGCACGTTCATAGTTCAAAATTATAGGTTGCAGTATCATAAAAACGCAAAGAATAGAAAGCGCCTCGCACTATATAGCGCGATTTGCAGTGTTTACTTTTCACGTCATACAACTTCCAATATGGCCGACTTATGACGTCGTTGTAAACGACGTCATTGCTATTCTAGTCTATATTTCTATGGCGAAACCTCTCTATTGTAGCCAAGAGTTACCCCTTTGTAGTCTCGGTTAACAGGCCGTAACTAATTCATTCACGACTGGCACTACCGGTTGAAAAGACCACACTTAGGCAAATTTACTAATCTTTTTAAAAGTCTTTAAACGTTAAAAATATTTTATTTGAAATATTCGAATAACATTTTCTTTCATAATTTATTTACCAGCGACCCAAGACTCAAGCATTTTAAAATTGAATTATCTTCGCTTGGATTCGACCACTAATTCGACACACCTCGGTGAAAACGGCAGCCCGTTATTCAGTTACGTCACAACGTTTTCTTACGTCAAAATTGATTTTTTTGATTTTTACGTCATCTAACCGATTTGCAGTTTGGCGAAGTTTAAAGTTTACACAATAAAATAAGTTCTTTTAAAAATCCTTAAAAATAGCATGTTACAATGTCGATAAACACCTCCTGTTTCGCATTTAGAGGGGTGTTATTGTCCAATAGACATGTCCTGAGATTTTACATTAGAACCCGTGACGCTAACGCGTCTTGGGTCCTAATGATCTCAGGACATGTCTATTGGACAATAACACCCCTCTAAATGCGAAACAGGAGGTGTTTATCTCCTAAATATAGTCTCTTATCATCCAAACAAATATTCTACGAATATTAGTCTGGATGGGTCCTCAAAATTTGACAGAAAGTCGGTCATTGTCTGGATTATCCAGTCTTTTAAGTTACCACGTACTGAATCTATCAAAACATCTCGCTTGTCAACAATGACACTCTCTAAAATTTTGTTTTAAAGGTTTTAATTGAAATGGTAATTTTCTCTCGTCATGAATCAAACGTATGGCTTCTCACAATCTCCTTAACCCTTGTGCGTACACGTCGCACAAAACACGTTGTCGGTAACCTCAGACCCCAGACATAAAAAAGGTTTTTGGGTGAATGATTCCATTCAAATACGATCAAACTACAGCTTCATATCAAGACTGAACAATAATCAATCAGGCTAGATCACAATATTTCAGGTATTATCAGTGACGATAGGAATTATAAGATTTTTTTGAAACCATACAAATCTAAAAATATTGTAATTGTCATGTGCCATGCAGAATAGTCTTTTGATGGGGTTGGTAGTGTACCTTGATTTGCTCTCAGATCTAGATTACTAGAATAACCAAAACAATATCATCAGTAAGAACGATTCCTAATACAAAGCTAGCACTGATTGCAGAACAGATTAGACACCCGTAACTAGCAAAATGTTGAAAGGAAAGGGGAGGGGGGTCCACAAGACCCCTGGTAACCGACAACGTAATACTCGAAGTTTTTTGTCAAATGATGAACGTTGCCACTGCCTCACATCCATTCTATTTACAGCATTATACTCGACATTAAGTAGCTGACAATGTATAAAATTCTCGCTAGACAATTATGAACCAATTTCTCACAAACGTTAAGGATAGGGTAGTGGGGTCCCAAAATACCCCTTGTAATAACTTGTATACGCACAAGGGTTAATCGCGATTCATGCTGTTGTATCGTCTCTATTTTGTTTCTAATAATAGATGTGCCAAGTGAATTGTGGGATATATTTTATCCTCGCTTTATAGAATCTATCAAAATCGGCCCAGCTTCATAATATCTATCACTTACCAAGACTTTACAATTACCCCTAAGTACCACAAGGATAGTCTCTTATCATCCAAACAAATATTCTACAAATATTAGTCTGGATGGGTCCTCAAAATTTGACAGAAAGTCGGTCACTGTTTAGATTATCCAGTCTTTTAAGTTACCACGTGCTGAATCTATCAAAACATCTGGCTTGTCAACAATGACACTCTCTAAAATTTTATTTTAAAGTTTTTAATTGAAATGGTAATTTTCTCTCGTCATGAATCAAACGTATGGCTTCTCACAATCTCCTTAATCACGATTCATGCTGTTGTATCGTCTCTATTTTGTTTCTAATAATAGATGTGCCAAGTGAATTGTGGGATATATTTTACCCGCGCCTTATAGAATCTATCAAAATCGGCCCGGCTTCATAATATCTATCACTTACCGAGACTTTAGCCAAAGGGTTCCATTGCCCATGCGTAACCGGGAGTTTGGTTTTTTATGTGGTAGATTATCCAGTAATTTTCGTCAATAATTGAGAACCGACCCAGACCCTCCGTGCGTTGACGACTAGGGGGGTCTGGGTGACCGAGACTACCACAAGGATAGCCAGTCAGCAAATTCGGTCGATGGTTGGGTTAAAATTTGGGAATAGTTTGTTTGACGTAAATAAAAAACGCACTAACTCAAATTTCCTGAAATCGTTTTTGTCTATTTTGTTTATTTTCTCCGAAGTTCAGATCTGACCGTTGAAATCAAAACTTTATTGAGATTTTTCTTCAATAGAAATCCCCTAAACAACCTGTTTACCACTCTTAGCGAGTAAGGTCATCAAATTCGGGTTAAAGGTCAACGACTGATGTCATCGACTGAAAACATAAACATAAACAATGGCCGTGAAAGAAACAGCCAGTGTTGTAGTCTGTGTCCCATGCTTCATGATACAGTGAGCACCTGCAAACCATTCGGCCATCCACCGACCCCCATTCTGAAGGTGTCAGACGCTCAGTAGGGAAGGGGAAGGGTGGGGAAGGTCTTATAATTCTAAACATCAGTCGTATAGTTCAGTCGTATAACTCAGTCGTATAGTTCAGTCGTATACTTCAGTCGAATAATCCAGTCGAATAAACCAGTCGTATAATCCAGTCGTATACTTCAGTCGAATAATCCAGTCGAATAAACCAGTCGTATAATCCAGTCGAATAAACCAGTCGTATAATCCAGTCGAATAATCCAGTCGTATAAACCAGTCGAATAAACAAGTCGCTCAATATAAGCAACGGTGGCAGTGAACTAAGATAATATTTTATCAATTCATGCTCGTAACCATAGCTGAAGGAGCCGGGGGCACGGGGTAGAGTTCGGGGGCCAGGGGCCTTCCCAAATGGTTTCAAGTTCGATTTTACAGGCAAAAGTAGTTTGGCAAGTAAGGTATTCAGACCATAGCTAAGCTATAGCTGAAAGAGAGAGAGAGAGAGAGACAGAGAGAGAGAGAGAGAGAGGTTTAACGTCCACTCGACACAAAGTATGTCATTTCTGGACTAACATATGGTTTTTAATTTTAGTTCAATAATTCTCTTGCGCGTAATGGTCTTAAGCAGTTGGAGGAAACAGGAGGACCCGGAGAAAATCCACGAAGTTGTTCAGGCGACCCTTCTCCTTGTCACGTACACCCAGGGATTCGAAACCACGCCAGTTGACTCAATGACAGGCTTCATGATACAGCAAGCACATGGAAACCTTTCTGCCATCACCTCCCACCCCCACCCATAAATGAAGGAGTCAGAAACTCGGTAGGGAAGGGGGAGGGGGTGGAGGAGGTTTTCATTAGTCTTAACACCAATCAAATAGTTCAGTCGTATAATTCAGTCGTATAGTTCAGTCGTATAGTTCAGTCGTATAACTCAGTCGTATAGCCCAGTCGTATAATTCAGTCGTATACTTCAGTCGAATAATCCAGTCGAATAAACCAGTCGTATAATCCAGTCGAATAAACCAGTCGTATAATCCAGTCGAATAATCCAGTCGTATAAACCAGTCGAATAAACAAGTCGCTCAATATAAGCAACGGTGGCAGTGAACTAAGATAATATTTTATCAATTCATGCTCGTAACCATAGTTGAAGGAGCCGGGGGCACGGGGTAGAGTCCGGGGGCCAGGGGCCTTCCCAACTAGTTTCAAGTTCGATTTTACGGGCAAAAGTAGTTTGGCAAGTAAGGTATTCAGACCATAGCTAAGCTATAGCTGAAAGAGAGAGAGAGAGAGAGAGAGAGAGAGAGAGAGAGAGAGAGAAATGGGGTTTAACGTCCACTCGACACAAAGTATATCATTTCGGGACTAACATATGGTTTTTAATTTTATTTCAATAATTCGCTTGCGCGTAGGGGTCTTAAGCAGTTGGAAGAAACAGGAGGACCCGGAGAAAATCCACGAAGTTGGTCAGGCGACCCTTCTCCTTGTCACGTACAACCAGGGATTCGAAATCACGGCAGTTGACTCAATGACTGGCTTCATGATACAGCAAGCACATGGAATCCGTTCGACAATCAACTCCCACCCCCACCCATAAATGAAGGAGTCAGATGCTCGGTAGGGAAGGGGGTGGTGGGGTGGGGGATATGCTATCCATTAGTCTTAACATCAGTCAAATAGTTCAGTCGTATAATTCAGTCGTATAATTCAGTCGTATAGTTCAGTCGTATAGTCCAGTCGTATAATTCAGTCGTATACTTCAGTCGAATAATCCAGTCGAATAAACCAGTCGTATAATCCAGTCGAATAAACCAGTCGTATAATCCAGTCGAATAATCCAGTCGTATAAACCAGTCGAATAAACAAGTCGCTCAATATAAGCAACGGTGGCAGTGAAATAATGTAATATTTTATCAATTCATGCTCGTAGCCATATCTGAAGGAGCCGGGGGCACGGGCTAGAGTTCGGGGGCCAGGGGCCTTCCCAGCTAGTTTCAAGTTCGATTTTTACAGGCAAAAGTAGTTTGGCAAGTAAGGTATTCAGACCATGGCTAAGCTATAGCTGAAAGAGAGAGAGAGAGAGAGTGTGTGAGAGAGAGAGAGAGTGAGGGGGGGGGAATGGGGTTTATTGTCCACTCGACTCAAAGTATGTCATTTCGGGACTAACATATGGTTTTTAATTTTATTTCAATAATTCGCTTGCGCGTAGGGGTCTTAAGCAGTTGGAGGAAACAGGAGGACCCAGAGAAAACCCACGAAGTTGGTCAGGCGACCCTTCTCCTTGTCACGCACAACCAGGGATTCGAAAGCACGGCAGTTGACTCAATGACAGGCTTCATGATACAGCAAGCACATGGAAACCGTCCTGTCATCACCTCCCACCCCCACTCATAAATGAAGGAGTCAGAAACTCGGAAGGGAAGGGGGAGGGGGTGGAGGAGGTTTTCATTAGTCTTAACATCAGTCAAATAGTTCAGTCGTATAATTCAGTCGTATAGTTCAGTCGTATAGTTCAGTCGTATAACTCAGTCGTATAGCCCAGTCGTATACTTCAGTCGAATAATCCAGTCGAATAAACCAGTCGTATAATCCAGTCGAATAAACCAGTCGTATAATCCAGTCGAATAATCCAGTCGTATAAACCAGTCGAATAAACAAGTCGCTCAATATAAGCAACGGTGGCAGTGAACTAAGATAATATCTTATCAATTCATGCTCGTAACCATAGCTGAAGGAGCCGGGGGCACGGGGTAGAGTCCGGGGGCCAGGGGCCTTCCCAACTAGTTTCAAGTTCGATTTTACGGGCAAAAGTAGTTTGGCAAGTAAGGTATTCAGACCATAGCTAAGTTATAGCTGAAAGAGAGAGAGAGAAACAGAGAGACAGAGAGAGAGAGAGAAATGGGGTTTAACGTCCACTCGACACAAAGTATATCATTTCGGGACTAACATATGGTGTTTAATTTTATTTCAATAATTCGCTTGCGCGTAGGGGTCTTAAGCAGTTGGAAGAAACAGGAGGACCCGGAGAAAAAGCACGAAGTTGGTCAGGCGGCCCTTCTCCTTGTCACGTACAACCAGGGATTCGAAATCACGGCAGTTGACTCAATGACTGGCTTCATGATACAGCAAGCACATGGAAACCGTTCGACAATCAACTCCCACCCCCAACCATAAATGAAGGAGTCAGATGCTCGGTAGGGAAGGGGGTTGTGGGGTGGGGGGTATGCTATCCATTAGTCTTAACATCAGTCAAATAGTTCAGTCGTATAATTCAGTCGTATAGTTCAGTCGTATAACTCAGTCGTATAGTCCAGTCGTATAATTCAGTCGTATACTACAGTCGAATAGTCCAGTCGAATAAACCAGTCGTATAATCCAGTCGAATAAACCAGTCGTATAATCCAGTCGAATAATCCAGTCGAATAAACAAGTCGCTCAATATAAGCAACGGTGGCAGTGAAATAATGTAATATTTTATCAATTCATGCTCGTAGCCATATCTGAAGGAGCCGAGGGCACGGGGTAGAGTTCGGGGGCCAGGGGCCTTCCCAACTAGTTTCAAGTTCGATTTTTACAGGCAAAAGTAGTTTGGCAAGTAAGGTATTCAGACCATGTCTAAGCTATAGCGGAAAGAGAGAGAGAGAGAGAGAGAGAGAGAGAGAGAGAGAGAGAGAGAGAGAGAGATGGGGTTTAACGTCCACTCGACACAAAGTATATCATTTCGGGACTAACATATGGTTTTTAATTTTATTTCAATAATTCGTTGCGCGTAGGGGTCTTAAGCAGTTGGAGGAAACAGGGGGACCCAGAGAAAACCCACGAAGTTGGTCAGGCGACCCTTCTCCTTGTCACGCACAACGAGGGATTCGAAGGCACGGCAGTTGACTCAATGACAGGCTTCATGATACAGCAAGCACATGGAAACCGTTCTGCCATCACCTCCCACCCCCACCCATAAATGAAGGAGTCAGAAACTCAGTAGGGAAGGGGGAGGTGATGGCAGAACGGTTTCCATGTGCTTGCTGTATCATGAAGCCTGTCATTGAGTCAACTGCCGTGCTTTCGAATCCCTGGTTGTGCGTGACAAGGAGAAGGGTCGCCTGACCAACTTCGTGGGTTTTCTCTGGGTCCTCCTGTTTCCTCCAACTGCTTAAGACCCCTACGCGCAAGCGAATTATTGAAATAAAATTAAAAACCATATGTTAGTCCCGAAATGACATACTTTGAGTCGAGTGGACAATAAACCCCATTCCCCCTCCCCCTCACTCCCTCTCTCTCACACTCTCTCTCTCTCTCTCTCTCTCTCTCTTTCAGCTATAGCTTAGCCATGATCTGAATACCTTACTTGCCAAACTACTTTTGCCTGTAAAAATCGAACTTGAAACTAGTTGGGAAGGCCCCTGGCCCCCGAACTCTACCCCGTGCCCCCGGCTCGTTTAGATATGGCTACGAGCATGAATTGATAAAATATTACATTATTTCACTGCCACCGTTGCTTATATTGAGCGACTTGTTTATTCGACTGGTTTATACGACTGGATTATTCGACTGGATTATACGACTGGTTTATTCGACTGGATTATACGACTGGTTTATTCGACTGGATTATTCAACTGAAGTATACGACTGAATTATACGACTGGACTATACGACTGAGTTATACGACTGAACTATACGACTGAACTATACGACTGAATTATACGACTGAACTATTTGACTGATGTTAAGACTAATGAAAACCTCCTCCACCCCCTCCCCCTTCCCTACCGAGTTTCTGACTCCTTCATTTATGGGTGGGGGTGGGAGGTGATGACAGGACGGTTTCCATGTGCTTGCTGTATCATGAAGCCTGTCATTGAGTCAACTGCCGTGCTTTCGAATCCCTGGTTGTGCGTGACAAGGAGAAGGGTCGCCTGACCAACTTCGTGGGTTTTCTCTGGGTCCTCCTGTTTCCTCCAACTGCTTAAGACCCCTACGCGCAAGCGAATTATTGAAATAAAATTAAAAACCATATGTTAGTCCCGAAATGATATACTTTGAGTCGAGTGGACAATAAACCCCATTCCCCCTCCCCCTCACTCTCTCTCTCTCTCACACCCTCTCTCTCTCTCTTTCAGCTATAGCTTAGACATGATCTGAATACCTTACTTGCCAAACTACTTTTGCCTGTAAAAATCGAACTTGAAACTTGTTGGGAAGGCCCCTGGCCCCCGAACTCTACCCCGTGCCCCTGGCTCCTTCAGATATGGATACGAGCATGAATTGATAAAATATTACATTATTTTACTGCCACCGTTGCTTATATTGAGCGACTTGTTTATTCGACTGGTTTATACGACTGGATTATTCGACTGGATTATACGACTGGTTTATTCGACTGGATTATACGACTGGTTTATTCGACTGGATTATTCGACTGAAGTATACGACTGAATTATACGACTGGACTATACGACTGAGTTATACGACTGAACCATACGACTGAATTATACGACTGAACTATTTGACTGATGTTAAGACTAATGGATAGCATACCCCCCACCCCACCACCCCCTTCCCTACCGAGCATCTGACTCTTTCATTTATGGGTGGGGGTGGGAGTTGATTGTCGAACGGTTTCCATGTGCTTGCTGTATCATGAAGCCAGTCATTGAGTCAACTGCCGTGATTTCGAATCCCTGGTTGTACGTGACAAGGAGAAGGGTCGCCTGACCAACTTCGTGGATTTTCTCCGGGTCCTCCTGTTTCTTCCAACTGCTTAAAACCCCTACGCGCAAGCGAATTATTGAAATAAAATTAAAAACCATATGTTAGTCCCGAAATGATATACTTTGTGTCGAGTGGACGTTAAACCCCATTCCCCCTCTCTCTCTCTCTCTCTCTCTCTCTCTCTCTCTCTCTCTCTCTCTTTCAGCTATAGCTTAGCTATGGTCTGAATACCTTACTTGCCAAACTACTTTTGCCCG
The DNA here is from genome assembly GCA_948474765.1 of Patella depressa. NCBI lineage: Eukaryota > Metazoa > Mollusca > Gastropoda > Patellidae > Patella > Patella depressa. The sequence goes on from OX419720.1 coordinate 6,349,503, forward strand.
TAAAATCGAACTTGAAACTAGTTGGGAAGGCCCCTGGCCCCCGGACTCTACCCCGTGCCCCCGGCTCCTTCAGCTATGGTTACGAGCATGAATTGATAAAATATTATCTTAGTTCACTGCCACCGTTGCTTATATTGAGCGACTTGTTTATTCGACTGGTTTATACGACTGGATTATTCGACTGGATTATACGACTGGTTTATTCGACTGGATTATACGACTGGTTTATTCGACTGGATTATTCGACTGAAGTATACGACTGGGCTATACGACTGAGTTATACGACTGAACTATACGACTGAACTATACTACTGAATTATACGACTGAACTATTTGACTTATGTTAAGACTATTCGACTGAAGTATACGACTGGGCTATACGACTGAGTTATACGACTGAACTATACGACTGAACTATACGACTGAATTATACGACTGAACTATTTGACTGATGTTAAGACTTTAGCCAAAAGGTTCCATTGCTCATGCGTAACCGGGAGTTTGGTTTTTTATGTGGTAGATTATCCAGTAATTTTCGTCAATAATTGAGAACCGACCAATGACGTCTATATTAACTAGACGGCGCGCTCCCACTGAAAGGGTAAGCGTTTTTTACCGTCCACCGGAGCCTGGTCTTATGACGTCATATGTGGATTGTGGGTTAGGATAAGGGTTAGGATAAGGGCTGTGGCCTGCAGATTTCGTCACAGTCTCGAGATGTAGACAGTGCTAGCCCTAACCCTAACCCTGGGCCAAGCCTAACCCTTATCCTAACCCACAATCCACATATGACGTCATAAGACCAGGCTCCGGTGGACGGAAAAAACGTTTACCCACTGAAAGATGCAAGACGCCGTGGCCAATCAGTGTTGACTTCCGGTAGTGGGTGAAAGTAAGCGGGTCGATCGGTTTCTAACGTAAACTCATGGGAATGCTCTGGATAATAAGACCTGGTTAGACTTGGTTTTAATTCTCAATATTAAATTTTAATCTAGAATGATTATGTACAGTGCTTTAATCTTCAGTTTATTTAACAAATCGTACAATTGTAGTTGGATAAAATGGAATCGTAATAAAGTAATCAAAGGTCGATACGGGCAACCTTTCACGTATGAACTAGAAGAATGAAGTACCCGGTAAAATCTTAAAAATGTAAAATTAATAATTACCAATATTAATAATAATAATTTTGTTTATTCCATATGCATATCATACGATCTATAAATAAAATTACACTTGACCATATACAGTACACGCATCGTGGAGGTTTGACCGGACACGATATTACCGTGTTTTCTATCGTGGAATTTCATGATTTACCGAGTGAATATCGAGGAAATATAGAGGGCCACGATAGCAGTGCCTCGGTGTTAAAAACACCGTGTGACTCGGTGTTTTTATTAAAACATGCCTCTCGTGGTTTATTTTAGGTGAAATACAGTAGCACATTAATTATTATAGATCAGTTACTACGTTGGCATTTTCCCATTAATCACGAATATTTGATGGCTTGTTCGAAATCGGAAAAGGAATAAACACAATTTTCGGTAAACCCCGGATACTATTCATTCTTTTTCTAAACAGAATATGCTTAAGAAACCAATACGTTATTACTTCATAATATGTTCCATATTTTTCATACTTTCGTCAATCGACTATTACAAATCCATTCATATTACGGGAAAAAATAAATGCGCACAAATCAATTCTGGTCTTACCGGGGTGTAGTTTAAATTGTTTTATCCATTCAAATAGTAATTCACATACTGACAAATAAGCCACGTGGTGCATACAGTATTGGTAAATCACACCTCAACTAATATATCTTTTCTGGTTTAAATCACAAATGAATTAAAAGCCTTCGTCACCCGAGACGAAGCACATTTTGCTGAATGGACGTGGACACGTATCATTCCGATAAAGGCGATAATATAATGCTGACTTTTTCATTTCCACATCAGAGAGTCTAGGGAATGCATACTGTCAATCAAGGTTTGATAAAGTAAATTGGTACGTGACATCAAAAGAAACCAACTGACAGAAAATTGCACGCCCATTTTACAACAAATTATTATCCTGTTGTAGTCATCTTGACAGTACGACTTGTATTGTAAATTGTCAGTAGTAAAAACTACCCAAAAAGGTTTGAATCTTTATTTTAAAAAAACAATCACAATTGTTAAATTGATTCTGATATATATGCAAATGGTTGACATTCAAGAGGGGTCACAATGGATTGTTCTTTGCATCTCAATTAGTTTGGGCGTTTTGGTTAAAATTAAACGTAAGGGAAATTTTGAAAAGAGATATCTTGTAAAATAACCCGTTTTTATTACTGAAATATTTTCTCAATTAGCAGAATGTCAAATTAAAGAAAACCACGAAACACTTACAATATGACTAACTACGGGGTTTGTATTTGGCTGGACACCCCCACCCCTTCCCTACATGTAAAATAAATATGTAACGAGGAATTGTGATTACTGTTTTACGGTAAAAGTCATGATTTTAGAGATTGTTCAATTATTTAAATCGGTACAGACTCGGAGGTTGACTCCTGCAGATCATGTAATGGGCAAAATAATGTTTAGTCATCATATTTGCAATTGACATAATATTCTGTCAATAAAATCACACCGGTGCTCATTAATAATTTATCAGAGTGGTTATTATTTTATTACATTGTGCACAAATGTCAGTCCTTAAATAGCACCAGTCACCTTTAACAACTTAATAAGCACGTTTTTTGTGTTAGGCAATCCCCTCTATTCGCTTTGATGTGTTGCATTCTTGGCTAATTGACACCTCGATAACTCTAATACTACTATTATTAATCTCACTATCAAAGAGGCTTCAATTCATAAGAAATGGTCGTGAGATCGTGTTGAGGGGTAAAACAATCAAAATGAATATGACGTGATAATTTTTGGAAACTAAAACGGTTTTATTAATAAGGGTATTTATGGTCTATGGCATGAATACGGTCAAATGTTTGGATGTTTCATTCATATATTGAACGGGTGTCAATAAACTCGTCCACAAGCAAACAGGTACGCAGTTGTTAGGGCGTCCACGGGGCGTATTGTTTTTTTTTATAAGCAATATTTTTATTCAGATTTGTATCTGAATAGGTATTGGGGAACGGGAATAGCCTATATTAAACCCCTCCGCCGTTGTTGTTGTTGTTTAATAATTTAATTGTATTACTCACTGGTTGTTTATATTGTTTTATTTACCCAATAATACATTATCTTGGCAAGCCGATCAAACCGAGATTAGTTCACCGATGTTTTTGTAATAAAGAGCAATAGTATTATTTGTTGATTAGCTTTATGATTTTAAACATAATAATAAATTCACCAATGTTTTTGTTATAAAGTAAACTCGTATTGTTTGGTTTGTTGATTGACGTTATCTCATTATTTAAAATATTTGGCACTGGTTAATATCGGGTCAAAAATAATTCCTTAAATTGCGCCGTAGCCCCTTTTAGATAAACTGAATTCGCTTTTTATAAGATGGCGATCATTCGTAGATGAATGACTGACATACGCGACGTGGGTACATGTATATACTTTATTAATATAAACGTTCGTTGAGTTATTTAGGTTACAATTTGTCTTTGATCTTTACACAAAAAGAGAAAATTTACTAACAATGCATGCACAAGTAAAAGGGGCAGTAGTTTAAGGTATGATTTTATTGGCAGAATATGCCCACTGCGAATATGCTGATTATACATAGTTTTCGTCATAAGACGCGCTGTTATGTAACAATCTTCAAGTCTGTACCAATTTAAACATTGAATAAACACTTACATCCACAATTTTTTTGAAAGCGTGTATTCGGGGGGGGGGGGGGGGGCTTTCCATCGTGGTCCGTTCTATTTAACCATGACAACGACAGCTTTTTTGTGTGTGAATCCAGATTGGTCACGTACCAGTTGCAATTGTTTTTTTTTAAAAAAATGAGGGCAACAATGTTAGGTAATGCCCACTTACTGACAATTTGCAATAAAAGTCATATTGTCTACAAGACTATTTTTTGTTAAAAGGACTTCTATTTTAGTCAATTATCGTTTCCTTTTGATGTTTGATGGCTCTTTTATATTCACGTTATTTGGAAACTTGATTGACAGTATGAAAAGTTCACCAAGGTGTTATCCGACGGAGACACGTTTTAATGAACATGTATTCCACAACACAAGGTACAATTTTATGGATACATTTTATGGCGACGTGGGCTTAAAAGCAGGAGAGGCAGACTTTTTAATTCATTTGTGATTTAAAACCGAAGATATTACTTGAGGTGTGATTTACCGATTTATTTGTCAGAATGGGACTCCGTTAAAATATAACCTCATAAAAGTACATTCTTTTTATGCAGCGTGGCTATTCGCGTCAGGATTATTGAAAAAACTATTCAACATTTCAAATATCGTGGCAGTTTGATAACATCGTGGCAATATATCTTTTTGACATCAATTATTTATGACAGATAAACATCGTTAATTTTACATATCAAATTACACCGAGGCCTATCGTGTCACGCGACTATCGTGGCACACGATAACGACTGCTACACCGAGTTATTTATCGTGGCAATATCGTGTCGTTATCGTGGAAATGTTTAACAAAAAACGACACGATAATCGTGTATGATCAAACCTCCGCGATGCGTGTACTGTATGCAGAATGATTATTGAAGCAATTATAAAGAATTTATTGTATTGTGAATTTCAATTTGTGTAATGAAAAGATGGATAATATTAAAATTAGAATTTTAAGCCTAATTAATTAATAAATTTTTGGATATGAATATAAGCGTGATTTTTCACCTAATCAATAAGAATTTAGTGTACGTAAGGAGAAAAAATTTTAACATTATAAATTATTTAGTTTTTGGATATTCCTAGGGATTACAAACAAATTAGTAAGATAATTTTAAAGTAATAAATTATTTATTTTTGGGATAATAATGTAAATCTAAGAGTTATTTTTAAAGTGATTATAAACTCGACACAAACCAGGTAATTTTGGGACAAATGGTTTAATTCTATTTCAATAATTTGCTTTCGCGTAGGGGTCTGTAGCAGTGGGAGGAAACCCACAAGGTCTCTTAAAAATGTAGAACAATAAGTAATCATTATGTTTACAGTTTAATTGTCTGATATACATAGCTTTATTTTTACATGCAACAGGATAAGGAAGCAAGATCTAAACTATAAAATAGATGATGGAATTTTGCTTAATTAGATGAATAGGTTACATTGGGGTATATAAAATATATAATGGTCGCAAAATTTGTAATTATTACAGAGATAATATAATTTATTAGATAATAAAAACCTTGTCTTACTTTCATTTCTATCCAATAATACTATTATTACCACATCCTCACTGATGACAATGTGAAATGATAAATGTAATAATATGGGGTTTAACTTCCTACTGTTCTGCTCAATGGGTTAATGAAGACAGGCATACGCCATGTATTATGAGGAAAATTTTGCCAGGGAAGCACCGCTACAGACTGCTCTTATATCGAATTTCAACTGCCAAGGCATACGCCCTACAGTGTGCTATGAAGGAAATTTTGCCCGAACAGCAGCACTATGTCCTACTCTTATATCAAATTCCAACTGCCAATAGATCTTTTATGTGCATGCCAATGGGTACACAGGACCTCGGTTTTCATCCCTTCCAAATGACCAGATAGCTGTCCTTATCAGGCCCTCCGTCCTACATCACTAACAAACAGCAAATGAGGCAAAATAATCATGAGTTAGGATCGTCCACAAAAGCTTACCTGTACATTCAGAAACTGTAATCACCATGTGTTTACAATTACAAGCAAAAACTCATTGTGAAAGGATAAAAGTTAACCAGGCAAAAATAATCATGTGTGGTAATTTGTCAGTTGAAAAATAAAACTTGTTTTGAAAGTACTAGGAAGGGTCTTGGGTGGCCAAATGGTTAGCATATGTGCATTATATATTAAGGTTTATCATTGAGTCAATTGGCATGGTTTCGATTCCCCGCTTAGTGGAGAGAGAGAAAAAAATGGGGTTTAACTTCCACTCGACACAAACTAGGTCATTTCGGGACTAACATATGGTTTAATTTTATTTCAATAATTCGCTTGCGCATTTGGGACTTTAGCAACGGGGCGGAAACTGGAGTACTCGGAGGAAACCCACGAGGTTGAGAAGGCGCCCCTATCTCCATGCCACATACGCTCACACTAGGCCCCCTTAGTGGCTTAGTGTTTCGGCTGAATGGAAATGAAATGAAATGGGGTTTAACATCCTACTGTTCTGCTCCTAACCTGGGCTAGGATAAGGGTTAGGCTTGGCCCAGGGTTAGGGTTAGGGCTAGCCCTGTCTACATCTCGAGACTGTGACGAAATCTGCAGGCCACAGCCCTTATCCTAACCCTTATCCTAACCCACAATCCACATATGACGTCATAAGACCAGGCTCCGAAGGACGGTAAAAAACGCTTACCTAAGTACCACAAGGATAGCCAGTCAGCAAATTCGGTCGATGGTTGGGTTAAAATTTGGGAATAGTTTGTTTGACGTAAATAAAAAACGCACTAACTCAAATTTCCTGAAATAGTTTTTTGTCTATTTAAATTTTGTTTATTTTCCCCGAAGTTCAAATCTGACAATTGAAATCAAAACTTTATTGAGATTTTTCTTCAATAGCAATCCCCTAAACAACCTGTTGCCCACTCTTAGCGAGTAAGGTCATCAAATTCAGGTTAAAGGTCAACGACTGATGTCATCGACTGAAAACATAAACATAAACAATGGCCGTGCTAGAAACAGCTAGTGTTGTAGCCTGTGTCCCATGCTTCATACAGCGAGCACCTGCAAACCATTCGGCCATCCACCCCACCCCCATTACTGAAGGAGTCAAGCGCTCGGTAGGGAAAGGGAAGGGGTGCGTGGGGAAGGTCTTATCATTCTAAACATCAGTCAAATAGCTCAGTCGTATAACTTAGTCGTATAGTTCATTCGTATAATCCAGTCGTATAAACCAGTCGAATAATCCAGTCGTATAAACCAGTCGAATAAACAAGTCGCTCAATGTAAGCAGCGGTGGCAGTGAACTAAGATTATATTTTATCAATTCATGCTCGTAGCCATAGCTTTAGGAGCCGGGGGCATGGGGTAGAGGCCGGGGGCCAGGGGCCTTCCCAACTAGTTTCAAGTTCGATTTTACGGGCAAAAGTAGTTTGGCAAGTAAGGTATTCAGACCATAGCTAAGCTATAACTGAAAGAGAGAGAGGGGGAGAGGGAGAGGGGGGAACGGGGTTTAACGTCCAATCGACACAAAGCATGTCATTTCGGGACTAACATATGGTTTTTAATTTTATTTCAATAATTCGTTTGCACGTAGGGGTCTTAAGCAGTTGGAGGAAACAGGCGACCCTTCTCCTTGTCACGTACAACCAGGGATGCAGTTGACTCAATGACAGGCTTCATGGTACAGTAAGCACATGGAAACCGTTCGGCCATCACTTCCCACCCCACCCATAAATGAAGGAGTCAGAAGCTCAATAGGGAAGGGGGAGGGGGTGGGGGAGGTTTTCATTAGTCTTAACATCAGTCAAATAGTTTAGTCGTATAGTTCAGTCGTACAGTTCAGTCGTATAGTTTAGTCGTATAACTCAGTCGTATAGTTCAGTCGTATAATTCAGTCGTATACTTCAGTCGAATAATCCAGTCGAATAAACCAGTCGTATAATCCAGTCGTATAAACCAGTCGTATAAACCAGTCGAATAAACAAGTCGCTCAATATAAGTAACGGTGGCAGTGAACTGATATAAGAGTAGGCCGTAGTGCCGCTGCCCGGGCAAAATTTCCCTCATAGCACACTGTGTGGCGTATGAACGTCTTCCATTAGCCCAGGTTAGGTGTATAAGAGTAGGACGTTAAACCCCATTTCATTTCATTTCATTTCATTTCTAAAAGCTACTGACCCTATTGATTACCTCATCGTGAAAACCAAGTCTTGTGCGTTCCAGCTAAAATGTCCTCCCATGAGAATCAAGTGGCAAAATTCAAGGTTCGCCATGGTTGATATGAGTGTGTGTCACAGCTTTTTGATTGGGCAACGCTATTGTTCACGTGTCTGCTGTGGTAAAGGGAGACAACGTACCTAACAGTTCGGGAATGTCTGACTAATCTAGCAATGGCTAGATGATGTAAAGTTCCCGGTCGGTGCTTCAGGAACACTCTGGAGGTCCTTACTACAGTACATCATAATATGACATGAAATGAAATTTGGTTTAACATCCTACTCTTCTGCACCTAACCTGGGCTAATGGAAGACGGGCATACGCTATATAGTGTGCTATGAGGGAAATTGGGCCGGGCAGCGGCGCTACAGCCTACTCTTATATCGAATTCAAACCGATCTTTTACATGCACACCAATGTGTACAAGGGACCTCGGTTTTTCGTCCCATCCAAACGACTAGATGGCTGTCCTTGTCAGGTCCTCCGTCCTGCATCACTGATGAGGGGAAACCACGCCGGAAAATATTGATGAACTTTCTCGTCAAATGAAGGGATGCTTCAGGAACACACTGGAGGGCCTAACTACAGTACATCATAATTGGAGGACTCAAGTTGATAAAACAAAAACATCAACAATACTAGTACTTTTTTTTACAAAATAAAATGAACTAATAAAATGAGCATGAAAACATTGCGAATGATATACATAAAAAAAACTTTCTTTTTTACAAAATGGGCATGAAAATATTGAGCATGAAATCATAGCTCTTTTTATAAAATGGAAGATTTTAACAACACATGTTGTCCATGATAAAACCCATACGAATTTTTAGGACTTCGAATTTTGTCTATTGGTTTGGATTTATTTTTGTATAATTATAACAGTAACATTGATATTGTCGACTAAGCAACAACTAAATGTTATAAATGAAAATATAGGACACTAGGAGATTAAAGTGAGTAAAACAGTAGTCATTAACTAGGTGTTTTGTCAGTAAGGTGTTAAAACTGTGACTATAGAATGATATACACCACTAGTGTCCGAGGTTTGTTAGATAAAAACTTCCTCTGTCAACCCTCCATGTTTCCAGATGAAAGTTGTCCCCATATGATTCAACGTTGCAAGTGCGATTGTGATTCGCATTCGCTATTACTATGCAAAATTGACAATATTTTTCATCAAAACAGCGATTGAGTATTGTTATTTATAATATTTCTGCCACACCTAATTACAATTAAGGATATAATCCTGCCTGGAACGGGAACAAATCATCGTATTTAACATCAAGGCGTAAAGCCCGCCATCTTTTTAGACGGGAAACGGTCATCGTGAAGGCGGTGCTAAATATAAGGCTTCATAACAGCCAATCAAAAATGCAATCTTAAGTGTTGGCGCATGCCTAATAAAAGCACTGTAACTATGAATGGATTTGGAAGGCGGTGTGTTTTCGGGCAAAAGCAACGCTTAATAAATTTAAATGCGAATACTTGGAGTTGGGCGATAGTTGTACCACTACATAGGCCTCAGTAAGTTTAATTAGTCATAATAGTATAAACTTATCTTATTTTAAAGATGTTACATGATTAATAAAGAAACTGAGTTTGCAACGTCAAACTGAAGGCTCCCCATCGTAGCTAAAAAACATCAGTGTATCTCAACGTTTTAGCTACGTTCTCGTAGCTAGAGGTTTGTGTATTCAATTTTCCACCAGTAGTGACACCTGTTTATTAACGACAACTATATAATTTCTAACCACTTTCTATACATACTAAACATTAGCTTAGAGTAATGACCACTTAAAAAGTTATATGATTTACTGACATAAATTGTCATTACTAAAAAGCCTAGTTTCATTAGCCAGCGGTTCCAAGTGATATAATACCTCTGTGACATGTGCACTAAAGACAGGGCACCTTATACACCTCTGCCAGCCCTTTTGCACTATAGACACGGTCCCCTATATACCTATGCCATCCCTGTAGCACTATTCGTTCGTTCGACAAAAGCACCAGCTGTAGTCTGATACCAGCTTGGTATCAGACTACAAATACATTAGGAAAATTCCTACTGTGAGTTATCAGTTAGGGATACCTATTGTACCTGTCATTTTGGATCTGATTTACATGTAACATAACTCTACACATGTAAAAATCTATACGAGAAAAAGGAAGTAAATTTCAGAAAGCAGTGCCCATTAGTTATTACAAAACACTTATAAAACATGTGCACACCGACGAATGTTAAAGTCAATCTTTGAAAAGTACCTGATCTAGTTCAGACAACAAAAAGACTCAGGATGATGGAGTATTACGTTAAAACCAACACTACATCCAACACCATCACTTGATTATCAACTACTTTATAATGTTAAAGATACATTATGGGAGATTTTGACAAGGAGTTAGCCATTCTTGCTATAAAAGTTAAAAAATAGATGTTGAAACAAGAATATATTGAAAATTTCAGTCAAATTACTTTATCCTAAACAAAGTTGTTACCACTATAATTTTTTACTAGAAATGGCGTTAACTCCATCGACACCCTTTTTCCACTATAGCCGATTGTTGATTGACAGACGTTAACTCCACCTACATAGTCTCGATCATCAACTATTGTTTAAACGGTATCTAGTGAAGCTTGTGTATAGCCTCGGTCATCACTGTCTTTTATGAATAATTTCAACGTCACGGAGAAACCCCACCCACTACGCCATAGTGATTAAATCAGTCGACGAAATCATGTTTTAATCCGAGCCCAATCCAAGCCATCCGTGGGTCTACAGAGTTCATTTTGGGCTTGTTGTTTAAATAAAGATCTAATTTATAATTTCTATGACATCTGAGGCTCAAATAAAGACCGACAAAAGTCAGTTTTTGCTCTTCCATAATGTATGTTTAAGAAAACATAATTTTGTCTGATGAGGTATATTACTTTACTAATTATACGAAATAAGTCAATCACAACGTACTTTTGCTCTAAAGATAACAGAAAACTGCTTTTCCCCAAACAATAACCGATAAAGGATTAGTAATGTCCCTTTATTGTAACCTCCAGAAAAATATAAGTTATGTCCCTTGATCTCCATTATAACAATTGGAAGTGAAAACATACTTATATACTTTTTTGATGGAGAGGACTACAGTTTTATTGATGATTTGGAGATATTTTGGAACGATAATACTAGACTTTATGACCCAGAAAAGTATTTGGTGTTTCTACTCTATTGTTGTGCAAAACATTTCACGAAATAATAAAAAAATGGTGTTAGTGCTACAGATTTGTTATTGTTTGGGTAAGGCAGTTTTTCTGTAATTTTTAGTAATTTTAGAGCAAAGGTACACCGTGGTTGGCTTATTTCGTCTAATTGGTAAAATAATATGTAACCTGATTAGACATAATAATTGTGTAGCAATAATATTTTCTGTGAGCCGATAGTGTAAACAAAAACTTGTATCAGTCAGGAGGTTATTGGCTGTTGACCACCTAGCCGGATGTGCACACTTCGCTTGACAAGGTATATAGTGGAAGTAGGCGTGGCCTGCTTGTGTGTTTGTGCTCAAAGAGATCGCCATGTTAGTTCAAGAAATTGAAAACATGTATGGCGGTTGCTTTGGGCGTTACTTTTTTTATTTAATTATTTCGGTAGTTTTATAATCGGAGTTCAGCTTTAACGTTAAGAGTATTGTTTGTCATTAAAGGATAATCTGGTATAAATACTAAGACAATATTAACACCAATTGTTGCCATTAGTTATGTATATATATATAATAATTAGCACAATGTACAATTGTTTTTTTTTAAGTATGCAAGGTTTTCTAGGAGGATACTCTCATCCCCATCAAATAAATCACTATGGTAGACAAATATTCTATACAACAATAAAAGTGACGAAAGTATCCTTGAAACTTTGCATTGATATCAGTTCAGGAATTGTGTATCCATAAAACTGGTACCTTGTGTTAAAGAAGGCAAGTCGCTAACAAAATATCATCCACAGTCTTCCACATTGTAAACAAAACTTTGTAAAGAAGTGACTCGATGAACGAGGCTCAAAATACCCCACAGGAAAATACTACCCGGGTAGATAAGAATATCCAGACGCCAAAAAAATTGCCATTTAATTTTGACTCTTTGCATACTTCGCGGAACATAGCTTATTAGAAATTACAGTAAAAACATAAATCTGTGAATGTATATAAGTTTATATACATTCATATTGCATTATTATATGCGTTACGACCCGTTTATGTCCATGTCTAGGTAATTCAGCCCCTATAATATGCTAGATTACTAATTGTCTAATAAAGAAATTCTACTTGTGAAAAAATTCCATTGGAATATAATACAGTTCTTGCTTACCAGTATCCATATAAATTTGTACCTTTTGTTGCTATGCTCAAATACTAAATGACTAACAAAATAATTCTGCTTATAATTCAGTAATTGTGTATCTATATAAATGAAACCTTTTGTTCAAGCCTGGAAATAAGGCACCTATCACAGACAATGTCAGGCACAGATTCAGGCTTTGTCAGACACAAAATCTCTGGTGCCTTTCATTTTGTCCGGTACTGAATTTCTTTTTTACTGTTTTACTGATATTATTAATACATGTCTAGCACTAAGTTGAGGTTGAAAATGTCAGGTACTATCCCCATTGTGCTTGACATTTTGTCATATACATCTAAAACTGTTATTTCCAGGCTTGCTTTTGTTAACATTTTGAATAACTAAATGTCTATCAAAGGAATAATCATATCACAGTTTCTGAAAGCTTGTGTTAATATGGTCGATTACTAAGTGTCGAACAAAGAAATGATCGTATCACAGTTTCTGAAACCTTGTGTTAATATGCTAAGAAAGAAATGATCATATGGCAGTTTCTGAAACTCGTGGATGACTATCTCGATAAGTCTGTGGATTGTGACGATTGACGACAACCGTTGGTTGACGAACGGAAGCCATGTGACGCTTGATTCGTTGTTTTTGAGAATTCTGAACTTTAAATGAATGAATACTGTCTTGTAGGAATAAATCGTGACTCTGAAAATAAAAATAATCTAATCAAATATATTATTAAAGCTACTGATGACATTTTGTTTTTTTGTTGACAATATTTAATTTTTAAAGATTAAATTGATGCTAAAATGATTAACATTAAATAGAGATTCAATCAAACTAAAAAACACTAGAGGATAGCCAAAATATTTTACCCAACATTTATTTTGTCACACCTGACCCAAATGTCAAGATGGCTAAATCTGCACCATGTCACAATGGTCACATCTGAACCATATTTCACGATGGCCACATTGGAAACATGTGTCTTAAAGCCCACATCTCCTCTACCATGCCGTTGGTGCAGGACGGAACAGTGTCTAGTAGTTGTGAAGGGATAAAAAAAAAAATGAGGTCCTGTACAGCGAACCACTGTGGAGACAAAATTCCATCATAGCCCACTGTATGCCCGTCTTCATTAGCCCAGTCGCAGCAGAACAGTAGGATGTTAAACCCCAGTTCACCGAGAGGTACTCCTACAATAAAATTAGGTTACGGCAGTGTAATAGATGTTAAAGGGAAATAATCCCTCTCATATCAGCAATTTGACTCAACAATAATTAAACTTACTCTTAAACTTTTCCATTCAGATATTTGACGCATTTCTTCTTCTCTTTTTTTATCCTAAAAAATAATTTATCATAAAAACTAGTTACCAGATCATTTTGGGACAAACACACGGTTCAATTTTATTTCAGGGTCCCAGAGAAAACCTAAAAGGTTTGACAGACGACCATACTCCTCCCTGAGTACAAGCAGGCAATGGAGACTTGACTCACTGGGAGACCTTAAGATCCAAAGCGCCCGTGTTATACCATTTTGCCACAAATGCCCCTTTCAACAACATGGATTGTACACTAAATTGTACTGTATTTCAAAATCAGCATTAGAAATACTTACTACACAACTAAATGTCCAACTAGCAGGAATCCATATTACCATAGAGAATATAATAATGGTGCCCACTATATTCCTCTTCATGAACTCAACTAAAATATAACATAAAATATAGCTCAATAAATCTTCTATGCAGGGGGGATCAGGAATTTTTGCAGGTGGGGGTTTGCCAGATTCCTGTCATCATCGTCTCTAAATTACATAGGCATACATACAAATTGAGTTTTTTAAAGAGAGAAATCATTTTTATGATGTAGGATCACTTTGTGATTTCATTTCATTGATGCAAGGCATTAACTATTTATGTAGCTGAACCCCATCCCCCTCTGGATCTGCCCCAGCTATGTTTATAAACACTGAATTTGAAGTATCGGAAGAAAACAGAGTAAGGAAACCCTCAAGGTTGGACAGACAACCGGGGAATTTAAACCATGGAAATTGTCTCAATGAAAATAACGTTAAACAAACCAAAATAAACACAACAGTTTTATGGATAACAATTACTATATTGCTATTAAAGCTACGTTTCAACAACGATTCTCTTGTCATTATCAAGCACAATCAAATTATGAACACATCCACTGGTAACTGATTAACTGGAGGTCAGAGGTCAGATTATACATGCATACTGAATAATAACTAGAAACTTACCGAATGCATTGGGAGTTAATTTTTCTATAAATGAGAACAATCGTTCTACCAGATTTTGTTCGCTCTTTTTACATTGTCCATTCTGTAAATATTGTAAATATCGTGTTGACTCGTGTAAAAACACAACTCATGTGATAACACAACTTTAAGTTGATTCATGTAAAAACACAAATTCAACCATAAATACAATGTTGTATAAACTGTATCTAACTGTATTTAACTATAGAATGTTGTATATATTGTATCTAACTACAGATACAATATTGATGTATATAAAGTGTATTTATATCACCTTACAGAAACCACGGTAACAGGCTCTTCCATCAGGTAAAATCTCCTTACCAACTGGTTGACATTTACCTGATTTACTCAACTTACAACATCTATAACATGCATCTACAAATAAAACAACATTTACACTCTAACCTTGAATGAATATTAAAGCATTAAGTGCTAGATACACACGATTAAATGATAGTTGAGTTACAGCTGTCTAGTCATTCAGATGGGACAAAAAACCAAGACCCTGTGTACACATTGGCGTGCATGTAAACGATCCTTTGGCAGTTGGAATTCGATATTAGATTAGGCCGTAGTGCCGCTGTTCGAGCAAAATTTCCTTTGTAGCACACCGTCTTCATTAGCTCAGTTTAAGAGCAGAACAGTAGGACATTACCCCTATTTCATTTTATTTCTGTTTAATACACATGCCACGTTGCTATGGAATCATTAATGCTATTACTGAACGACATTTCCACTTGGCTTCTATAGTTTTTATCAATTAATGGTAAGAATTATGAGTTGTTTACATCGAGTTGAAACAATTCTTTGTAAAATATGAAATAAATAATAAGCTAACCTGCTTCATTTTGACATCTGCAAGCTAATTTACTGGGGTTTCCTCTCTCACAATATGATACACATCTACCATTTCTACACTTTCCCCTATAAAATAAAACATATTATTAATATGACCTGTCACATGTAAAATAAAACAAGGTTATAATATGACCCACCTGACCCCTGTTAAATAAACGACACTATACAATAATTACTGTATTTTAATCTGGGCTACAATGATTCTCTTGTCGTATTCAAGCCCAATACTGATTCAGTCAGAAAGAACGAAATAGATGTACAATCAATTAATTATTTGGACAGATGACCCTTTAAATATATAATATAATAATGTAATATGAATGTATATAAACTGATTTACGATTACTTTCGATCGTTTCCGTTTTGGCTCTTAAACTTCTAAACAATTCATTATAAACAATGTATACTCACCCTTCTAAACAATTCGTATCTTCATCTGCAGGTTCAGACTTAGGACAATCCATTGTTCCACTGTAAAATAAAAACAGAGACAATATCACACAATCTTAATCGCAACTTTCAAACAATATTGGATTTGTCATCTCAAGTAGATTCTTTGTTATTCAGTTTGTCTGTTCACGATTTTACTAGCAGGGGGTGGGTTTTGAAATCCAAGAAATTTTTGTATTTTTTAACATCTTGGTAAGGTAGTGTTTGAAATCCAATAACTTTTTTATTTTTAAATGTTGATACGGTAGTGTTTGAAATCAAAGGAAATTTTTTTATTTTTTAACATGTTGGTAAGGTAGTGTTTGAAATATTATCCAATAAATTTTAGAATTTTAAACTTTGTATGTAGCATTCTTACTACATTTTGAACATGATGGAATGGACATACTACACATGAAAGTCATATGAGGGGGAGGAGGGGTGTCTATAATACCACAAGATATTCCAAGAATTCTGACCAGAGATATTTTAGCAGAAGCAACAGAAGATGGAGGAGGTAATACCAGGTGTACATGGTCTATAAATAAAACACCTGAACTTACTTGCATGCTGCCTGTTTCTCACAGCTTCCTGTATATGTTTGACGACATATCGTTCCAGGAGGTGCAATCTTACAATTCATACAACACTCTGAAAATAATAAAACATGTCTATGTAGATAATAATATAACAGGTGTGTCGAGGGCATTTTCTTTCACTTTTCACACATACAACATTGTTTGATATAGCATTTCTCACCTGCACATAACATTTCACACCTACATAGCATTTCGCACCTATAAATAACATTTCACACCTATATATAACATTTCCCACCTGAATATAGCATTTCGCGCCTATATATTACATTGACTATACAGGTATTCTCATCTGTATATATAATATTTCTCACCTGCACACAGCATTTCCTTTAAGTTTACAATCTGGGGTACAACATGCACCTTTATCCTCCTTCCCTGTTTTACCCCTGTCACACTCCTCCCCAGCATCTATTACACCATTACCACAATATGGTGTAATCTTCGTCTGAGCTGAAACAATCAATGAATATTCATTTATTATAGTAACACAATCAAACCATATATGGACTGGTATTACTTTTACAGATTCTTGTAGTTATGGTAACACAATCAAACCATATATGGACTGGTATTACTTTTACAGATTCTTGTAGTTATGGTAACACAATCAAACCATATATGGACTGATAGTCCATTTAGTGATTTAAATTTCATAATATTGTAGTTACAAGGGATTCAAAAACACTCCAATTATCTTGTTGGCCTGATATTCCATTTTAGAAACTCACTACTTTTATTAATATTGTAGTTGGCAAGAGAAGTGAAATGTGGGGTTTAACATCCTAATGTTTTGCTCTGACTGAGCTAATGGAGACCGGACATACACCATACTTGTTACTGGTCGTACGTCAAACAGTGTTATAAATCTGATTAAAATAGATCTATACTTCATTCATTTTTTACACTTTCGATGGCCTAAACTACATGAAGATCTGACCAGTTGTAGTTGAAGTTTGCATCAGAGATCATACGAGCGGTTTTGACCCTATGACACCAGATATTTGATTAACCAATTACCATCAATGTTTTTAGTGGGTTACCCACAGTTATTTGCACTTCACATCAAAAACTCGCAGTAACAGACTGTTTCATTGGCTAATCCCCAACATCAACCAGAATGCAGGTTACATAGCAACTAGTGTAGTGAAGACAAGTAAAACATAATATTGAACTAATTATGGTCAGCCACCTACAGCAAAAGATACAAATGCCGACTGGCCAAGATATTTCATTGGTTGATGATATACAATCAGCCACCTATAGGGAAAGATACAAATCGACCAGATATTTGATTGGTTGATTGATAAGCAAGTAAAGTAAACATCACCTGTAAAACAGACACTCGCTTTGGATTTTAAAACATCGAAAACATAACGCTGGCTACACGGAGAAAATTTCTACAAAATAAAAAATACAGTGTAATATACCATACATCTAATAAACAAAAGGCAGAAAAACCAGAACAACGGGTTGGTTGCCATGCCAGATACGCCCACATTGAGCAAGAAATTGGCAGGGAACAAGGTAAAAAATAAAGCTATAATCCAGGAAGTCACAGTCCAATATGCACAAATATTGAATGGAAATGAAATCTTTGGGTTATAAACATATGTTTTAAGTTTCATCAAAATTCGATTAAATTTGTGACCATTAGAGTGTCCGTTCACACGCTAAAATACGTGGTTGTTCATACAATCAGGGGACATAATCCATGAAGCTAGAGTCCAATATAAAGAGGAGGCAAGATCTTTTGGAGTGACAAGATCTTTTGGATTGATGACAATATAAATCCACATGAAAATGTGGGCGTATAAAAACAGGGCTGAGCGGAAACCACATTGAAACATACCCTATTATTATCTTCGTATCCATCCATGATACATGACCCAATTCTGAAAATATAGGTATTTTTTAAGTGTTTTATCAAATACAGCATGATACAACTGTTTTAAACCACACACAATCTGGGGCGACAGGTGAAAAACATCATTAAATAGCTAGACATTCTGATGACCGCTAAAATTAGAAATTCTGAATGTTTGACAACTGATAATCAACCATTTTTACTGTATATGATCGCTACTATTAGTCATTCTATCTGCATGACAGCTATATTTTAGTATCAACCATTCTGACTGTGTTAATATTGTAACCTGACTGGGATAGGACTGTAACCTGACTGTGATAGGATTGTAGCCAGACTGTGATAGGACTGTAACCTGACTGTGATAGGATTGTAGCCTGACTGTGATTGGACTGTAACCCGACGTACGCTGGAAAATAATATTCATCTAAGTCTGGCGTCAGTTTAATTGGAAATTAAAGCAGTTAGGCCAGTGTAACTTTATGGTCATTAACTCACTACAAAACTTGCCCAGAGGAAGTCCTTAGAACCATCCACTACTGTAGCTGGAGTAAGACGGAAGCCATCCAATGCGATGAATGGTTACATGTGAAAGCAAAATGAGCCTGAAGACGAAATCTTTTAAGATATGAACAAGAATAAAACAATAATAAAGTTTAGATTTGACAAAGCAAACTATTTTTTCAAAATATTTTTAGTCTTTTTGCGAAATTTTAGTTCATACATAATGACATGCGACTTTCGATTCATTGTGCTGTCACAATATGAATAGTTTCGACCTTATAAATGTATTTACATAAACTACTTGCAATTATACTGTTTTGTTGAAGGGAGAGAGGTGATATAGGCCTACCCTAAGGCCTCGCCTGTTCCCCAATCCTATTCATATTAACTTATTCAGCTGCGAAAACACTGTACATTTAATATTAATTTGAAATTAAAAAAATAAATTGATCTTACAGGGAGAGTAGATTCCGCCTACTGTACGTCGCCGTGGTGATGCTATATAAGCCAACCCCAGTACACCTCCTTTAAACTTCTGGTATGTAAATAAATGGGCCAAACAAAAGTTCTGATGATAATTCTCTCGACTAAATATCTAAAATATAACGTAATAAAGGTATAAATAATAAATATAACGAGATAAAGGTATAAATATTAAATTTAACGTGATTAAGGTTTAAATATTAAATATAACGTAATAAAGGTATAAATATTAAATAGAACGTGAAAAAGGTATAAATATTAAATATAACATGAAAAAGGTATAAATATCAAATATAACATTAAAGGTATAAATATTAAATATAACGTAATAAAGGTTTAAATAATAAAGGGGTATGATAAAGGTTCAAATAATAAAGGGACATTATAATTATTAAGGTACAAATAGAAAACAAACATATAATTTTAATCACTGAAAAACAATTAAATTCTAAAAGTATAAAGATATAAATGTTTACCTCTAGCAGATCACGGGAGTCCAATTGGGTTGATTTGTGCATGTTGTAATGAGATTCTCCAGGATCAACTCCTGTTGATTGTTCACGTATCTTCATCTAATTCATTGGTTGGTAGAAAATAAAAACTCATTAAAATCAAAACAATTTACACTTTTACAAAACAAAAACTCATTAATACTAAAATAAAACAATTTATAATCTTACAAAACTTGCTTAAAATACTGAAGTCAATCAATTCATGCTCTTAGAAAACAAGATTTCATTAATACCAAAATAAGAAAATAGTTATGTCTAAGATCTGATCCAAACTATCAAAACTCTCGACCAGTGAACAATCTGACCAAAACTCTATTCTATTCTATGTTTACATCCAAATGAGATCATTTCATGACAAAAGATAAGGTATAATTTTATTTCAATGATTCACGCTGGAGAAAAATGGAGGAAAGAAATAAAATAAAACCAACTACGAACATTCCAACAATTAGACAACGGTATAGGTGAATAGTGCAATCAGCAAATAGACTGTTCACCGCGTAAAAAATACATGAACTGGAAATAAAAAACCCATGGGGTTGAACAGGTGACTGACTATACTCCTTGTCAAATACCAACATACATTCAAAACCTTGCCACTTGATTAAAGATACTTTAAAACATATAAACTGTGTGATTTGGTGATATATTTGGACTAAAACATACTCAAACTAATTAATTAAATCTATCAAAAGTTTGCTTCAAATCCTTCTCAAAACATTGTCTTTAATCGTTGACCTCGTGGGTTTCCTCCGGGCACTCCGGTTTCCTCCAACTGCTAAAGACCCCTATGTGCAAGCGAATTATTGAAATAAAATTAAACCATATGTTAGTCCCGAAATGACCTAGTTTGTGTCGAGTGGACGTTAAACCCCATTTCTCTCTCTCTCTTTAATCGTTGTCTCAGAAACTGTTGTACGTTTAAGTTTATCAACAAATACATCACTATCGCTAAGAGATTACACTCGAACAGACATCCCAAATCATCGAGTTGACAATAAGCGAAATCCTTACATTTTTTACCTTGGGTATAGTTCAAGGAATCCAGTAATGTTCAAGTAAGATTGGACATTTCTACTTTCCATACATAACCAAATAGCCATAATTTTATTGGAAATAACGACCCGATAAATACATTTGCTGGAAAGTATCTTTAAATGACAGACCTAATGATCTGAAATTCAGAGGTTAAAACAATTGACCAAGTATATCAAAAGGAAATAAGATTAATTGATAATTTAAACTGAATCACTCACCTCTTTTAGCTGAAATCCAATATTTCTCATGTCCGTCTGTTTATCCCATAGGGTTAAACGAAATATACTATCTACCGCTTGAAACGTATTTATCTAAAAATAAAATAAAAACAATTTAAAATGATGCTGCACCGACTGGGGTAATGAAGACGGCTTTAAGAGACAAATAAGCCATGATACGTCCAGATATCAGACATGGTTGGAGGCAAGGTTTTTGATTCACCTTGTACTGTAGCTGGATATATATACCTGTCTATAACAGACGTGTGTAGTTTGGTGTCCTATCCGACTGACTAGACACAGTCCAGCACTTCATCCTGCTCCATGGCCCACATATAATGTTAAAACTTGCTACAGATAAATAACTAACAGTATATATGGCCCATATAGAGGGTATTACTTATATAATGTGCCCCATATAGTGTAGTGACCCAAACAGTAGGTGCAACCCATAAAATGGGTATGACCTGTATAGTGGATGTGGCACATATAATGGGTAGGACCCATATAGTGTATTGACCCATATAGTAGGTGTAACCCATATAGTGGATATGACCCATATAGTGGATGTTGCCCATATACTGGGTATTGGCACTTTAATTGGTGTTTCCCATATACTATAAGGTGTGTCCCATATACTGGGTATTACCCATATACTGGGTATTACCCATATACTGGTGTGTCCCATATACCCATATACTGGGTATGTCCCATATAATGGGTGTGTCCCATAAACTGGGTATGGCCCATATACTGGGTGTGGTCAATATATTGTAGCGGGTATGGCTCATGGTGTTAAAATATGCTACCAACCAGATAATTAACAGTGGTATGAGGACGACTGCTACCAATACCACTATGAAATAAATGATCTGCAACAACATACAGTTACAGGAGTTGGCACCATATAAAATTCCTTGTCGCTTTTTTCTGTGGTGAACAGCTGAAAACAAAATTACAAAACATGTTATATGCAATTCACAAAATTACATGGACTTCATCCTCAAATGAATGACCTAACAACAAATGACTAGACAAGGTTTTAATTTTTCAACCTCTAGGCACCTCCCATCTTTGCCAGCTTAATCTGCTTATTGCAGGTCTTCAGGCCTTGAATGTTATATAAACTAGGCATTTATTAACTTGGCAAAACCATAATCAACTTGCAATGTGATTGGATTTTAAGTAGATTAGAACGGTTTGGCCATTTAATGATTCAATTTAAAAATAGAGAAGCGAGGCTGAGGCTTGATTGACCAGTATGGTAGTTACACTTAATCAACACATCTAGCCAAAACTACAATCATTGATAACTTTGCTCAAAACATATTCAATTAACATTATCAAGTTTTGAAATATAATAGCTAGAACGGTCAGCTCTTTATTTAAAATGTACATAATGCCCCTTTATGTGGAAACATGGTTCGGTATCCAGAGTGGTGTTCTCCACCCATACCTGATTTTTTACCTGTTCAACCTAGAGGACCCGCAGACAACTCACAATGGGCCCTACTGCTTGTCACGTACAAGCGGGGAATCGAAATCATGCTGCTTGACCCAATGATCCAACGCGCACATGTTGACTATTCCCCCCACTCTGTCTACTACAAGCGTATGACAATTGTAGGACACCAATAGTTTTATTAACATTGGTCTCTCTGTCATCTATTATATCATCTGGATTCACATCAACATGGATACCTTCACATAACTTTCTCCTGAAAATAATACAAGTCATTTCTATTAGTAACCTCACTCTCTGATTTAAATTTCATCTTTTTCTTGTTGTAACGCAGAGGTGAACTATTAGACCACATCACTACATTATGGTTCATTCTAACACACAACCATTGAAAACTTGGTCAATGGACCTGTCAATGTTCGGATAAGAGAGAGAGAGAGATGGTGTCGACACACACTATGTCATTTCGAGACTAACGTTTTACTTCGATAATTGGTATTTTATTATAATTTGAAATGTATACACATGATAAATAGACCGTATCTTGAGTTGAATATTTTATTGAAGATATATAGTGTCATACAACATACTTGATAATTGACCACACTATATTAAATTCAGTGGTATTTTATTCTCACTGGGGGGTTTGGGATGGCCTAGTGGTCTAGAGTGCCGCGCTTCGACCTCTAGCTGGCCGGTCACCTCTGGCTTGCGGCTGTGGTTTCGAGCCCTGGTGTGAGCGTATGTGGCATGGAGATAGGGGCGCCTTCTCAACCTCGTGGGTTTCCTCCGGGCACTCCGGTTTCCTACCTCAAGCGAATTATTGAAATAAAATGAAACCATATGTTAGTCCCGAAATGACCTAGTTTGTGTTGAGTGGACGTTAAACCCCATTTCTCTCTCTCTCTTATTCTCACTGGCATTAGACCATTACAATACACATTCTCACTTCGATGTACAGAATACTTGTGCATGCTTTACTGTGACAACTAGATCTACAGCTGCACACACACAAACCTCTCATTACTATTCATATATTCAAAGATCATGAATATTCATGACAACAAAATCTACAGCTGCACACACACAAACTTCTCATTACTATTCATATATTCAAAGATCATAAATATTCATTTTCAGAATACTTACCGAGGAATGTTTCTCTGATTGTGTTGTTGATGAGAAGGGAATGAAATATTATGTTTAATATCAGAACCTCTATAAGCTATGTATGAATAATCTTCGGATATTGGTAGATGGCGCCATGATGACTAAAATACATAAACAATAGTAGGATTATACAAAATAAGTAAATAGAATTAGTAGATGGAAGAGGTACGTGGGGGGGGGGGGGGTAGGGTAAAGTTGAGAGAGATAGAGATCGATGAGGAAAAGGTATTGGTAGGGTAAATTTGAGAGAGGTAGAGAGCGAAGAGGTACGTGGGGGGGTAGGGTAAATTTGAGAGAGGTAGAGAGAGACGAAGAAATGGTACATATACAATGGGGAAAATGGTATTACTATTAGTACATTAATTATGGTGTAATATACATCTATATGAACATTTTCTAATATCTGATCCAAATATTCCTGATTGTTTGTTTTTCAATTTTGAGTAAAGTCTGTATCACTGCAGACCTAGGACTGTACAGTGCAGTGGACGCTTACAGCTTGCTCCGGGATCCATTCACTTTATTTGATATATACGTCTGTTTGTGGTTTCTGCTTATTGTATCTTGCCCGTAGATTTGTTTTGTGTCATTGTGTGTGGTGAGATCCCCCCTGCACTTACTAATAGAGGGCCCGAAAGCTAAAAACATTATTTTTGTTACAACCAGCAGCCATAATTGAAATTACCGTCCGATACATATCTTTGGGATATAAAACTATATTTCAATTTTTGTCAAAATCAGATAAAATAAAGACCTAGCGAGTTTGCACAAACAAAAATTCAAGGGACACACAGATCCACGGATGGACAGAGCTGACGACATAATACATTAGCGTATAAAATAGTTTTGATACTTCTGGCCCATTTGAGGTAGAGAACAATCAGATTATTGAGTAATCTCCATACAAGGGCGTACAACCCCCAATGGTATCGAATGTTGTTAAGTATAAATATTTACCTCAATATGATATGAATCTTGCTTGGTGTAAATATTTGCTATCCAGATGCCGTCCTCTCTCATAGCATCTACTAATGAATCTCCTTCACCTGAAGTTCAACAATAAATGAAATAAAATAGGGTTTAACATCCAACTGTTATAAATGCTCCGAATGGGCTACTACGACATACAGTGTGCTCCAGTCTTATTCTTACCAGGTATATCGAGTTCATACTGTCAAGGTTCTTTTATGTGCACCCCAATGCGTACACAGGACCTTGGTTTTTCATCCTATCTGAATGACTGGACAGCTGTCTTTGTCAGGCCCTTTGTACTGCACCACTGACAAGGAGAAACCCACACCAGAAAATCCTGTGGAAATTTCTGTTCTATGAAGTTAAACAATTCTTCTCTAGTTCATTATCTCAGTTTATCATTTGTTGTCTGTGTGTCACAAAATCAGTAACACCACAAACTTATTGAATGTAAGTTGAGAATGCTCCTACCCTTCTAATGAAGACGAGCATACACCATACAGTGAGTGTGCCATGAGGGAAATTATTCCTGGACAGCGACACTATTGCATAATCTTATACATGTATAAAAATTCACACTGTAAAGGGTTCTTTTATGTATACGCCAATGTGTACACAGGACCTCAGTTTTTTTTATCCCATCTGAATGACTAAGCTCCAGAAGTAGAATATACTCTAAACTAACTGCTAAATGTCCTCGAAACAACTCGTTTTTACGAACATTGACACGAGTTGAACTGCCATCTTTACGAATCAACACAGCTTTAAAATCTCGCGATAAAATATCAGCATTATTTTCTAGTATGAGTTCGAATGACCTGA
This sequence comes from Patella depressa, assembly GCA_948474765.1. Classification (NCBI taxonomy): domain Eukaryota; kingdom Metazoa; phylum Mollusca; class Gastropoda; family Patellidae; genus Patella; species Patella depressa. The sequence goes on from OX419720.1 coordinate 6,375,093, forward strand.
AATACACATAAATATAAGGTCATGGAGTGAGAAATTTGGTTGTCATGACAATCTGTTTCGGGACTAACATGTGGTTTTGCTTCATTTCACATAGGGGTCTTTAGCAGTTGGAGGAAACCAGAGGGCCCGGAGAAAACCCATGAGATTGAACAGGCGACCCTACTTCTTGTCATGTACATGTACAACTTGGGATTCGAAACCACACCAGTTGACTCAATGACAAATCTAATGATACAGCGAGCATGAGATAACCATTCTGCCATCCACACCCCCGAGGAAGAAACAGAAGGCATATTGAGGAAGAAACAGAAGGCATATTGAGGAAGAAACAGAAGGCATATTGAGGAAGAAAAGGTACCAATATGGAATAATATAAAGTTCTGGTGTGTAAGTGAATTATTGAAATACAGAGAGAGAGAGAGAGAAATGGGGTTTAACGTCCACTCGACACAAACTAGGTCATTTCGGGACTAACATATGGTTTTAATTTTATTTCAATAATTCGCTTGGGCGTAGGGGTCTTTAGCAGAGGGAGGAAACCAGAGTGCCTGGAGGAAACCCACGAGGTTGAGAAGGCACCCCTATCTCCATGTCACAAACGCTCACACTAGGGATCGAAACCACAACCGCAAGCCAGAGGTGACCCGCCAGCTAGAGGTTGAAGCGCGGCACTCTAGACCACTAGGCCATCCCAACCAACCCCCTATTGAATTACAATTACTGTTCATTCCGAAATAATTAAAGCTAATTAAAACAAATATTTCAATATGGTAAATTATGACGGAACACTTGGGATACAGCTGCTGTGGATCCCTCGGCAGATTCTGTTGGCGAAAATGCCAATGTCCAGGCCAAGTTTCTTCTGTAGCATACTGTATGTCATATGCTTGTCTTCATTCTCATTCCTAAAATGTAAATGAAAAGAAATGGGGTTTAATGTCCTACTGTTCTGCCACTGTACTTCGCTAATGAATTCAGGCATGCAACGTACAGTGTGATGGGAAATGTTGCCCGGGCAGCGACACTATGGCCTACTGTTATAACGAATTCCAACTGCCAAGGTTTCTTTTATGCGCACACCTATGTATACACGGGACTTCGGTTTTTGGTGCCATCCGAGTGACTAGACAGCTGTTCTTGTTACACCTTCCGTCCTGCACCACTGACAAGTGGAAACCATGTCGGAAAATCCTGATGAAGTTTCTCGAACATGCAGCCTCCAGGTAAACAAGCAAGCGTTTTACCTACTTAGTCACTCATACAAATATACAGTGATATCATAAATATTTGAAAATTCTTCACTGACCTGCCGAAAGCATTAAATTTTATATCTTTATCTGTCCTTGTTGTAGTGCTGCCATCTAGACTGCGTCTTACACGTTTTATTTCCTGAACCTTGCCGAGAGTTTCATAATAATACAACTTACTGTCGATGTTACCTGACAAAAACAAGTGACACTTAACCAAATATTGATTAGAACAGAAAACAACTGATAAAACGATGACCTGAGTTACAGTATGATAGGCCAGGTGTTCAATGGTAGGGGAGGGTGGTAGGGTATAGGGACTGTGCTATAAGTCTTAAGTGTACAGGAGAGACGGTGGTAAGGAAGGGAGACTATGCTATAAGTCTTAAGTGTACAGGCGAGGGACGGTGGGAGAGTCTTGAGGGCCAAAAATATTTTAAGATTTCCTAACCCATTCCATTTTTCCCCTTTTTATGGCGATTTTTATACCCTTTCTTCAGTCTACCATTAAGCCTCTGTGGCTTGTCGACCACCTTGGTTAATTCTAAAATTGATAGGTTTGCGCATGTTTGAGCTGGATCTTGTCATAAATAAATATATTTCTTAATGTGTTTGGTGTAAATATTATCAAGTGTTGAGCTAATAGCAACTTGGGTTGAACGTTGTTTCTTCACTGTTAACTTTTGGGTGTAGAATAGAAGAAGAAGGTTTGAATATACATTTTCTGCCAGGTTTTGGTGAATATTCATGATTTTGAGGCGGAAGTATAAGAGACTTCAGAGGTTGGTTAGATTTTTCTATGACGTCAGCGCATGAAGTCGAGGACAATAGAATAGTCAACGAACAAAAATAATGTAAATATTGGAAACAAGTGGCTATGATATCGTTTTGTGGGGAGTATTTATGCAATTCAAAATGGCTACATGGAAGAAAAAACATATCTGAGTGAAATGGCAGAGGTTAACTAGATTGCCTGTATGGATTGTTGAAAAAAAAAATAGCCGACGCAAGAGCAGGTAAAATGGAGGCTTCAACAGGCATTACATTCCTGTTCTTTTTTTATTATATATGTCTAGTTCGGTACTGATGATAGAAGGTCAGATTCCTGTGCTTTATAGAGACTTCTGCTTCTACCAGCATCGTGTCCACAGTCATGGTTGATCATTTTGACACAACGTGGGTTGCACATGGCCGGCATGACGATGAAAAGTCAAAACAGATAATTGTGCATTTCAATTACAGTATAGAATTTTTTATGACATTAATTCAATATTAACTGACTGGTTAAGTAAGACGACGAGATCACCAGATCAGTATTTCATTTGAAAAACAAGTGAACAAAATGTGAATTTGCAGAATCAACTTACAACTAGACCTGCATGCAGGAATGACGGGTTTCACTGGTGCCACGTTATCCTTTAACATGCCACTTCCGGTGCCACGTTACCTTTGAACATATGTCACTTCCGGTACCAATGAAAAGATTAAACAGGTTTCCCCATAAGCATTGCACACTTCAAATAAATTGGACGCAGAATCAACCAAATCCAGCAATATCAATTCATTTTATACTTTTGTTACTTGTAAGTGATCCTGACAAAAATACATTACATCCGGTGATAATGAAAATGTTCAATTAGTTTTATGAAATTCGAATTGCCTTTTGATATATAGTGAAAATGTTATGTAAATAGAATAATAATTGCCACTTTTATAGACCAAAAACCTTGAAAAGTGACTTGTAGACAATCGCCTATTTCTCTGCAACCGCACAAGTTAGAAACCATTTTGTGGTATCTGTATGATCGTATGGGTTCAATCTATTTGTTGATTGGAATCAAATATCATAATTTTGAAAACATTACAAATCAGACTCATTTGAATAAAATATCTGTTTTGAAGGCTTAAAATTCAGTTTTTGCCAAAATGGCATCACTTCCGGTGATACCAAAAAAATTTAATTAGTTCTATGAAATCGCAAATGGCATAAGACATCATATGATGAACATTTTATGAAAATCGAATAATAACTGATTCTTTTAGAACCAAAATAAAGTAAAAAGTGACTTGTGGAAAATCGTCCATTTCTCTGCAACCGTACAAGTTAGAAACCATTTTGTGGTATCTATATGATCGTATTGGTTCATTCTATTTGTTGATGTGAACCAAATTACATAATTCTAAAAATATTACAAATAATACTCATTTGAAGAAAAAATGTATTTTTAAGGCTAAAAATCCAGTTATTGCCTAAATGACGTTACTTCCGGTGACAGTGAAAGTGTTAAAATGGTTTGGAATAGTCGACCATGGCAATAGGCAACAGACAGTGAAAAAAAATTGAAAATCGAATAATAATTGATTCTTTTACAGCCAAAATAACGTAACAAGTGACTCATGCAAAATTGCCCATTTCTCGGCAACTGCTCATATTACAAACTAAATTTCACATACATTCTCTTTGTATGGATTATTGCTACAAGTTTATGAAAGTATCGAAGAAATATTTTAATATATGAAGACACTGGATGAGTTGTAAATAGCTTATTTTTACCCCTTTTTTTACCTTTTAATCGAAATGGCCCGAAAACAAAATCGAAATTAAAAAAACTGAGTCCGAGATTTTGTGCACCTTTACAGGGCGCATCTTTTGAGTAAGATCAGATTTGTAGAAAATAGTATTTGCTTTCAAAAAGTGGTACCGAACTGTCAATATTGCAGTTTTTGCTGAATTTACGTCACTTCCGGTGCCTTCAAGAAACTTTACCGGTACCGGTAACAAAAAAAATGACATTTTGAACCACGGAACATATGAACACGGTTTTATACAAATCGAACAATAAATAATTAATGTAGGACTAAAAAACTGAATAAGCCAATAGCGGCCAAGGAAAATTACAGAAACAAAAAATGTTGACATTTTTGCTCAAATCAGATGACTCTTTAACCTTGGTTAAAATGTCATATAAAAATATTAATAAATAAAAAAGTTTTTTGTAAAAATTTAAATTTTCAAAATTTGGCGCCTAATATCTTCCAAGATTCGTCGAAAATCAAAAATCAGAAGTAACATAGCTATGTCCCCTGTTTCTGGCTATGTCAAAATGCATCATATGCTAAAATACAATGATTATTGTTAATATTACGGCAATATTTCAAAAAACGACATTTTCGGTGATTTCGGACGTTTCGCAATGTCGCAGAATGCCGGGAATAGCTTTAATCTCTAAGTCACACCCACTTTCCCAGTAAAACTGAAGACATTGTATTGATCCGACAAGTAGTTGCTGAGATATAAGCAAATTGGAAAAAGAAAAAAAATAATAATAAGAAGAATAATAATAAGAATAATTTTAACAAAAACAATAGTGTTTCACACAAGCTACGCAGTGTGAAACCCTAATAAACAGTTTTTAAAAGTAATACTAAAGCAATGATGCATAATACATCCATTTTAACATCGTCTTTCATGAGATAACAAGCTTCCTCAGTGAATGATAAGATCTATAAATAGTAACAAACAGAAATCCCGGAATTCCTTGAATACAGCGCGAATATATACGGAAGTCAGAAATTACCTACCCGAGTAACCCATGACGAATAGCACATAAAATTAATGACACTACTCGTCCGAGTGAAAGAAGACTTTTGCATTATCAGTATAGGAAATAGTTGAAAATTAACCACCTAATAATAATGAGGGGTTTAATGTCCACTCGAGACCAACTAGGTCATTCCGGGACGAACATAAATAATATGTTACAATTTAATTTCAATATTTGATAACGTCAGCTCAATTTTCTTCAAGGTCGCGGAGATTTAAAAAAGGTTGGCAACTTGTAGGTTAGGGTAAACTATAATTGCAAGATCCAGGGTTCGGGTTAGGGTTCGGATTTGCACTAGCTCTGTATACATCTGGTAACCTACTACCAATGTAGGTTTGTGGTACATGTATATACCGTGGGGGTATATAAATATAGAAAGCATGTAGGATTACATGTACTATGGATGGGGCGGGGGTGTAATAGAGGATTATTTAGGGGGGGGGGGGGGTACAGTAGATATCAAATTTTCCCTGACTTAATCCAGGGTTAAATCAACTGAAATTGATTATTTAATTTTTAAAATTTAATTAAAAAAAAACAAAATCAAAATATCGACGATTCATTCCCCCATTGGATTCCTTCTGAATGAAAATAGGTTCAAAGGCCTGGGTTGAATATATCCTATAGGATGGCATCTGAACTTTATCAACAATAGGAAAATGAGATTGGGTTTAACGTTTTACTGTTCTGCTCTTAAAGGAGCTAATGAAGGATGTAACACGTGACCTCCAGGCTGGTGAGTCAGTGTAAATTTGAATTTGACAGCCAGCCGTGTTTGTAATCAAGGTAATAATCTCATAGTAAACAACTTAATCTAACGCGTCATGACACATATATATAACCTATATGACGCCATGATTGACACGTTTCTATTATAAACTATTCATTCATATGATTAGTGTTTTATTACAATGTCCCCTTTAATGTCAGTATAGATCACACAAGTACAGGTATTTTAGTTTATTTCTAAGAATGGTGTCATTGATAAATTTCCTAGAAAATCTATTAGTATATTATACTAGTAAAGGAATCGCACATAGAATATTTCTAGAATAATGATATATTTGGCCATGATTTAATATAGAGGAATAAATAATAAGTTGTATTATATCATGTATTCAACATTTAATACAAGTATACTGTAAAGTTAACAAACATTATTCATATACCCTCTTATAAATACCCTTACCCTCGCGACTCAAACTAGGTCATTTTGAAACTTTTTTATTAGGAATTCTAGCCAGGAGGTCGCGGGTGTAAGTTGGCCGAGCAAGTTCATCGGGATTTTCCGACATGGTTTACCCTTTTCAGTGTTGCAAGGCGGAGAGCCCGACAAGGACAGCTGTCTAGTAGTTCGGGTTGGACGAAAAACTGAAGTCCCCTCTTATTCGAAATAAGTAAGTGGTAGCGCCCGGGCAAAATAACTCTCATGACACACTGTATGGAGTATGCTCCCTTCCATTAGCCCAGTCGGAGCAGAACAGTAGGACGTTAAACTTTATTTCATTTCATTTATTAGGGATTATTCACAGGTTATTTTGGGACTTGTTTATTCGGAATTGTTCACACGATAAAGAAGATCAACCGCATCAGAAGCTGGTCGGTCTCGGGCACTTTAAAGAGACAAGTGTAGACATTGTCAAAAAATTTCGGCGACTTGTCCTAATCTTGTTAATGATTGTCAACCGCAATTCCCGGTGTCACATTGGTAATACTCTTCAGAATTACGTTGATCGACCACCAATAGCTTGGTGTATTTGAGCTACAATATTGAATACAGTGAAACATTATTTAACATCAGACAATTAAATATAGTAAAACAGTATTTAATATCAACTGTTTAGCATGGATCTACAATAAAGCATGTCCAAACAAAGTAGAGGTGCCCATGACATGCATAGAAATAACTGAACAAAGAATATTACTGTGTTGATATCAACATAATACAGTTCAAATTGTAAAGAATTTAGAATTGTAAGTTTAACTATTATATTGATATTTAATAACAATAAGCTATTTAGCTCTACTCATTCTTTGATATTGCTTGTATAGTCGTTCGGATTGAATACAAATAACCGAGATCCTGTGTGCGCAATCTAAATGAAGTGGGAGCTACAATGGCTTAGTGAGTTGGAAGTTTGCCCTCTTATTTCACCAGAGTTCCTCAGGATTTTTCGGTCGGGTTTCCTGCTTGCCAGTGGTGTAGGGTAAAAATGAAATGAAATGAAATTTAACGTCCTACTCTTTTGCACCTAACCTGGGCTAATGGAAGACGGGCATACGCCATACAGTGTGCTACGAGGGAAATTTTGCCCGGACGTACTCTTTTACCGAATTCCAACTGCCAAGGGATCTTTCACGTGCACTCCAATGTGTACACTGGACCTCGGATTTTCATCCCATCCAAATGACTAGGCAGCTGTCCTTGTCAGGCCCTCCTTCTGCATCACTGACAAGGGGAAATCACGCCAGAAAATCGAGATGAACTTTCTCGGCCAATGCAGGGATCGAACACCCGACCTCCAGGCTAGCGATCCAGCGCCTTATCCACTTAGCCACCGTGACCCCCGGTATAGGGTAGAAGGCCTGGCAAGGCACAACGTATAGGCGTTCGAATGGTATGGACAAGAAAAACGAGGTTCCTTGTCCAGAATCGAAATGAAGTGGACGTTAAATCCCCCCCCCACTCATCACCGTTCCAACTTAAGCTCGGAGGCCCTATAATGGACCAATATTGACACCTCTTCATCGCCGTAACCGACTTGTGTGGGTCACAAGACACATAAGATTTACTCAAAGACAGTGTAATTCGGTTGTCTTTAGTGACGAATCTCGATTCACTTTGAGATTTGCCGATGGCAGGGTCCGAGTGTAGGCCTACCGCAGGCGAGGTGAACGTTACGCTCTAGTATGCGTCAGAGAAGTTGACCGATTTGGTGGCGGCAGCGTCATGGTTTGGGGTTCTTTTTGTGCACATGGACGTTCTCCTCTTGTTGTTGTCCAAGGGGACTTAAATGCTGTCCAGTACAGGGATACACAGTTTTAATCTAACACGTTTGACGTCATGTTATAACCTATATGACGTCATGTTTGACACGATTCTATTACTACCCATTCACGTGATTTAACTTTCATTACAATGTCTGCTTGTTGTCTGTTTTACTCCCACTCCTTGTCTCATCCTGCCACTTTAATGGTAATATAGATATGTGTAACTACCCCTTTAATGTTAATACACGCCAAATATATGTTACTACCCCTTTAATGTTAATATAGACCAAAATATGTGTTACTACCCCTTTAATGCTAATACAGATCGAAATATGTGTTACTACCCCTTTAATGCTAATGTTAATTTATACCAAACAAGTAATGTAGATTATTTCTAAAAATGGCGTCATTGTTAAATTCCTTGGTAATTAATACCTGTTGATAGTTGATATGTAGAAAAACGTCTATTCATGATATATTTATTATATAAAAGAACGATCAACGGATTTCTATGGCCACTATTTGACAGGTATTGTAGATTATTCCAGAGAATCCTTTTCTTGTTAAATTTCCTAGAAAACCTATTGATAAATTCACAGTCAATACGTTCACTGAATTAACAACAAGTTCACCCCCTAGACAAGTCAAATCACTTTAATACAGATTTAGTTTAACAAAGAAAGTTTAACAAAGAAATCCATATACAATAAAAGTTATATGAGTAATAGTTATTTCATATTAAATGTTATTTTGAATAGGATATTGAATCAATTTATTAATATATTAGTCATACATGTTGTACATCATATGATCTGTGATTATGATCCAATGCTCGCCCGCTTTACCTCGTGGTCTATCTCTTGTAGCCGTTTATAAAAGAAATGTGTATAATACATCAGCCAGTTTATTGTTACGTTGTTCAATTTAACAGAATAATCATGTATTCAACATTTTAATAGAAGTTTTATTGTAAAGTTGAATACATCTTAACAAATATCATTCTTATACTGAATAAACAATTCATATTGTCGTCTTTTTACAGGCTTTTTTGCGACTTTTACACGCTGAAATGTTACATCATAGCGTTTTATGAATCTATCTGTATCCTAGAACACGAAGGTATATATTTGATGTGACTTTAACAACGATAAAGACTGGAATTTAATCATTATTTTTGATGTTTTTTTCTCGGAATTTTCATACTTTTCCTGTCTGTCTGGATGCTGGTTGATCTAAATTTATGGAGGTGGGACCCTTCCAATTTGTAAATGATTCTATGGTAAAGGGGTATAAACTTTCTGAAATGATACATTAGTGAGACCAAAAATTGCAGTCGAAGTCGAAATTTTTAAATAAGATTCGACACTATTTTCCTCAAATAGCTCAGCGACTGTCGAGTGACTTACCCCCCCCCCCCCCTGTTTAAATCCAAGCCCAATCCAAGCCATCTGTGGGTATACAGAGTTGATTTTTGGCTTGTTGTTTAAATAAAGATCTAATTTATAATTTCTATGACATCTGAAGCCCAAAGCAAGACCGACAAAAGTCAGTTTTTTCTCTCCAATAATATATTTTTAATAGTCCCATTAACAACCAATCGCTAACTGCGTTACAGAGGCTCTACCTTTAAAATAAAGCGTCAAATTTGACCAAATATGTTTACATGGCTCACGATTTTATTATGCCCAATTAACCAGTGCATAGCAGAATATTGCAGACTTACCCCCCCCCCTGTTTAAATCCAAGCCCAATCCAAGCCATCCGTGGGTATACAGAGTTGATTTTTGGCTTGTTGTTTAAATAAAGATCTAATTTATAATTTCTATGACATCTGAAGCCCAAAGGAAGACCGACAAAAGTAAGTTTTTTCTCTCCAATAATATATTTTTAATAGTCCCATTAACAACCAATCGCTAACTGCGTTACAGAGGCTCTACCTTTAAAATAAAGCGTCAAATTTGACCAAATATGTTTACATGGCTCACGATTTTATTATGCCCAATTAACCAGTGCATAGCAGAATATTGCAGTAAAACTAATTGCGTGAAAAACGAGGCTACCAACATTGACATAATGTATAAACAATACTTTATGGAGACGATTAAACTTTTACCGTTTTTAATACCTTAAATAACTGTCCAAAGTTCCAGAAAAGACCCTAGATTAAACGAAGGGCTGTCATGTTGCTGTACTCTAGTGATAAATTTGATTGAACGGGAAGAATAGACACACTCCTTCAAAAGTTCAAGTATCAGAAACCAATCCAGCAATGGCCAGTGAGGGATTTCTCGAGCCATTGCTTTAGGAATATGCCTAAACCCAGCTGGGTAGGTACGCTGCTAAATCATGTAAATGTACATGTATATAAATATGAGGCTGGGCAGGCGACCCAACTCCATGTCCCGTGCAAGCGGGGAATCGATATCAACTTTTGACTCAATTGCACACCGTACATCTCTCATATTGTAGCCTACATTTAACCACATCCTCGGCGAGATGACTGTGAATATTCAGGATGAGCTTACCACAGGATAAAATAAACTTGTATTTGTCCTAGTATAACCGACTCAGGCGCTGAATTTCATTAATTTCAGAATTGACATTTTAAAAAAACGGTTATAGTGTATCCAGTTATAATTTCCCGCACAATTATACATACATGTACAGTATATTACATACACATACAGTATATTCTATACAGTATATTAGATACATATTACATACACGTACAGCATACATGTACAGTATATTATATACAGTATATTACATACATGTACAGTATATTATGTACAGTATATTCTATACAGTATATTACATACATCTATAGTATATTATATACAGTATATTACATACATCTATAGTATATTATGTACAGTATATTACATACATATATATTACATAGACATACATGTACATTATATTAATAGTCCCGAAATGACTTAGTTCGCGTTGAGTGGACGTTAAACCCCATTTCTCTCCTTCTCTCACATTATATTAAATACATGTACAACGTGAAAGGGTATTTGTTGATACTTTACCACTTTGTTATAGGTGGGAAATTAAAAGACGGTGTTCTCTTCATGGGGTGAAGAAAGAGAGAAGTCAACTCCTGGGGTAGTTTTGGGATATGTGCAATGTGGCTGCACTTAGACTGCAGTTTTGGTGATAGTGATGATATTTTTGTATCGGTTTAAATTTGTGTTGTAATGTTCACATTATAAAATACTGTCTATTTTTGTAAGCTTGTATGTTGTTAATAAATAACCACACTCTCAACATCAAAGCGGTATGAACTTAATACAATACCCCATATACCTATGTGGGTTAGTCCCCCACCTGTTGTTACCATGCAACGACTGAGGGCTCATCTCGATCAAACGTAAAGCATATTAAGACCCTTTCTATCACCAGTGACAACCCGAACCATCGCTGGAAAATCCAGAGGTCCTTTCTCGACCAACACTGTGTAGGATTGAACCCTGGACCTCCTGGTTAGGGGACCAGCAGCTCACACACTGAGCCACTACGGCTAATGAAGACAGACATACGCCTCTCCCCTTCCCCCCTCCCTCCCGCGTTAAACAAGTGCAAAGGCCGGGGAGGTTTGAGGTTCAGTGCCAAGGCACGAAATAATCAGTACGAAACCACGAAACTTGATTCTTCATGCTGTTAACTCATATGAAAGCAAAGCTGTGAGGGATTTCCCGAGGCTAAACAAAGAATGATTTTCTTGGCATATTTTTATGTTTATAATAACAGATCAAGGTGTATAAAAAGGTAATATATTGTAACTGTACGTTTGTAAGTAATTAATTGATTTATAAAAACAGGTAAATATGATTAGTATTCTGTAGATATATCAGTATTGAATAACTGTATTATTATATTCTTCAGTATAAAACCTTTATTAAAGTCGATTCATCTCCTTATTATGTGTTTTATAATAGACGTAACAACTTTGTTATTTGGTAAACAACAAACATGTTTTTATATAACAACAACCAGTTAGACTGTGTCGGTTTGACTTTCACCAATTTTGTGGTTTCCAGCTTCAGTGACCAAAAATATTTGTTATGGAAGCCTATTGCGGCCATTTCAGAATCTCGACTTCTCGCGGCGAGAACACGAGGGAGCGAGAAGTCGAGGGCGAGAGTGTGAGGGAGCGAGAACGCGAGGAAACAGGGCGAGAATACGAGGATCTCGCCCCGAGAACACGAGATTACTTTCACCTCGACTTCTCGTCCCTCGACTTCTCGCTCCCTCGTGTACTCGCCTTTGAAAAACCTCGACTTATCGCTCCCTCGGCTTTGGGTCAATCTCGTCCTCTTGTGTTCTCGCCCCCTCGCTTCGTCACAATCTCGTCTTCTCGCCTCGGAAGTGCAGTTTATACAAATGTCCATTGACTACCTTATCGGCATTTGTATTTGGAAATGGATTATAATAAACGGAAATGTTTGAAGTTCTAGAATATTTAATAGTCCTAAACAATTTTAATCCCTTCTTGTACAGATAGTATTGTATTCTGTAATCGATTTTAAGTCTACAGTCGAATCTTTTTTTCCTAACTTGATGCGTGGTATTGTCAGTGCTGTGGGGTGGAAAGCCTGACAAGGTACAATGTATAGTCGTTTGAATGGTATTAAAAAAAACAGGTTCCTTGCCCGGAATCGAAATGAAGTTGGTTCTAAGTGGCTCAGTGGGTAGGGCGTTTGCTCTTCAAAGTTCATCGTGATGTTCACCCTTGTCAGTGGTGTAGGACGGAGAGCTTAGCAAGAGACAAAGTAGACTATAATCGTTCGGGTGGAATAAAAATAACCGAGGCCCCGTGTCCAGAATCTAATTGAAATAGGAGCTACGGTAGGTCAGTGATTGGGACGTTTGCTCTCTTACCTTAGTGGTGTAGGAGGAAGACCTGACAGGGGACCACGTATAGTCGTTCGGATGGCATAGAAAAACGATGTCCCGTGTTCGGAATTGAAATGAAGTGGGGGCTAGGGTGGCTCAATGAGTAGGACGTTAATGTTTGGAGCCACGGCTACTAAGTGGGTAAGAGGCTGGCTCACTAAACTGAAGGTCACGAGTTCGATGCCTGCATTGGACTAGAAAGTTTATCGATTAAACCCTATTTTATTTAATTTAATTAAAGTTCATTGGAAATTTTCTTGCGGAGTTTACCCATGCCAGTGGAGTAGGAAGAATGGGGTAAAAAAAGGAGCTAGGTCCTGTGTCCGGATTCAAAATGAAGTTTGAGCTGCGGTGGCTCAGTGCGTAGTCTAGACTTTTCTGGCAAGGTGTACCGTCTTATCAGAGTAGGATGGAAGGCCTAGGGACTGCCAGTCGTTTGGATGACATGGAAAACCGAGGTCTCGTATACACATTGACGTGGTGGTGGTGGTGGTGGTGGTGGTGTGTGTAGGGGGGGGGGGGGCTCGGATTCGATCCCTGCTTATATGTGACAAGGAGTAGGGTCATCTGTCCACCTCTGCCTCATTTTGAGCGTCAATGAAATACGATAATAATTGTTCCCTTTGTATTACAAAATAACTGTTTAAATCACATTAATACATAATAAAAGTACTAGACCCAAATAACCACATTAAGTCATTACTGTACACACACTAAAATGTCGCACACTTGACTCAGTAAGCACGCAGAAAAGGGTACCTGCGTCAAAAAGTATTCAAACCAGCTTTAGTGGCAGCATGCTTAATATTTCACAGAATCAAGGGATGAACAAACTACTAGACTGCAAAATTTCAGAAGCCTTATTTGCTGTTTTGTCGACATATATTATCAAAGCGAAAATATGGGAAAATCGGGTTATTTTAGGTTCACTGCGTACATAATAACTGCGTACATAATAACTTCTAAACTAGCTCTGGTGACTCCAAGATGTTTATGTTTAGAATAAGTTATGAACATATCAACGTTCATTACCTTTCTATGATGCAAATATTATCAAATTAGCCTACTCGTAATATACCCGCCTTTACACGGGCCCAAATTTTGCCCGAGGTCCAAGTTCGCCAGGGACCAAATTTGTAACGGCCCATATTCGCCCATGGCTCAAATTCGCACAGGACCAAAATTCGCCTGAGGCATAATGCGCTCGTGGCCCAAATTTGCCTGTGGTCCAGATTCGATGGCCTAAAACATAGACGTGGTCGTGCTTTTCAATTTGATACGAGATATGTGGGGTTGAGCGTGGCGATGAAGCTTAATTCGCTTTGGGTCCAAATTCACCATATTCCTGAAGCAATGGCGCGAGAAATCCCTCTCTTACCATTGCTGGATAGAAGTCATATTCTTGAAATTGGGCGGGGCGTGTCTCTTTTTAACGTCCAATCAAATCCCTCCTCTCTTCTTGCATTCGGCCGACGAAGAAAACATGTTGGCTCTGGATAATCGAGCATAATAAATTTCGCGGGTTATGATGTAAACAAGTCGCGATTGTCACTAGATACATTGCGGTAACATATTTTGAGGTCTGGTTAACCCCGATATTGTTTGTTACAATGTAGGTCATTGGTTGGTAATGGCACTACTGACCAATAATAATTTAGCACAACAATGTTCACTCAAAATAGCAGTGTGAAGTGGATTAGTTCTAATCAAACGAAACACTGCGCAGGAGTATGAAATTCACTGGCTTAAAATATTTATATTGTGATGCTGGTTAATTTAATACCACATAATAATGTGTAGGTAAAATGTGGTGACGAAGCGTGATGGGCGAAAATACATACACACATCCATACACACTAAGATTTTATTTATATATAGGCCGTGGTGTGAAATTTCTAGCTAGCCTGATTCTGTTTTTGCCGTCCTAGCAAGATTCGGGTGAAAAAAAATGTACATCATCTAATTTTTCTGTTATCCATTCTTTGACGTTTAAAAGAAAGCGTAAAATAGATACAGGCTTACTTAATGTGCGATGGTATTTGAATTTCGCGGTGATTTGGTTTTAACAGATCACGTGACATAGCTCGCCAATCAGACACACATACTGGAAGGTTTAACAGGTTAAGTAGAGTCAAAGGTCACCGCTCTGTTTACGTTTTGATAGTAAATATGGCAGAGGGATCCGATAGCTAAAACTGAATACTTGCGAATATTTTGTTAAAAACACTGAGCGAAAACCATTCACTGCGACAAGCTGGGAACAATTTAAGGTACATGTATTGGCTAACCCAACTGTGTATGAAACATTATCACGATTCTTGTTGAAGAAAGTGATGTTTTAGAAACAAGCAGCTAAAAAGAATAATAGGTCTGGTTAATTTGTTAAGGGGATCATTTAATAACAAGTTGATGAAGTTATTCTCATATTCCTAAATGCATGACACTACCAAGGATTACTCGGATGAAGACCACTCAGACCAATAGAGGACTAATATGGTAAAGACTGTGTCACCATTGAGGTGAAACACCATGCACAGTACTTTCAGAAATATACCCAAGATGTTATGAAGAAAAAGAGAACCAAAATAGATGAGTTGGTACAAGTGCACATATTATTTATGAAAACAATATGTATGAGACGATGAGACGAAAAAACCGAGACCCCTTGTATACATTGGTGTGCACGCAAAAAGATCCCTTGCCAGTTGCAATTTGATGTAAGAGTAGGCCGTAGCGCCGCTGCCTGGGCAAAATTTTCTTTGATAGCACACTGTATAGCATATGCCCATCTTCATTAGTCCAGCTTAGGAAAAGAGCAGTAGGACGTTAAACCCCATTTTATTTTTTTATTCTGTTTCAATTCCGACGTGGTTTCCCCTTGTCAGTGCAAGGGGGGGGGGGGAGCTGATAAGGTACAAGGACAGCTGTATAGTCGTTCGGATGTGGCACATTGGTGTGCATGAAAAAAGGTACAATTCGGATGGTCCCATGTACACATTAGCGTGCACGTAAAAGATCCCTTGGCAGTTGGAATTCGATACATGAGTAGGCTGTAGCGGCGCTGCCCGGGCAAAATTTCGCTCATAGCACACTGTATGGCATATGCGCGTCTTCCATCAGCCGAGGTTAGGTACAGAAGAGTAGGACGTTAAACCCCATTTCATTTCATTTCATTTACTGGTAGTGTATGGTATTGTTGTGTATGAGGAAAATTATATATTATTCAAAAAAAGTAGGGGATATTTGATTTTTAAGTGTTATTAAAGTCACCTAATGAAACTGACGAAGAAACAAATGACAAAATGAAATGAAGTTCACATTCATCGATTTATTCCAAATGATCGTTAGACTAAGTAAGGCACAGACTGGCCATTATAAGGGTAAAATGATACCTGGGGTCAAACAGCAAAGTTACCACAGCATCACAACAAAGTCAGTAACGGGTAAATCCTCCTCTGTTTGCCAAACAAGCATTGATCCGACGTGGCATACTCCTAATGAGACGTCTAAGGTCATTTTGGTCCAGATTGTCCCATTCCTGTTGCAACGCAGCAGCAAGTTCTTGGACATTGGCAGGACGTTGTTGACGTTGACGTAACCTCTGTCCAAGCATGTCCCAGACATGCTCGATGGGGGAGAGGTCGGGACTCAGTGCTGGCCAAGGTAATGTGGTGATGTTCTGTTGTTGGAGGTAACCTGTAACGATCCTGGCCCTGTGACATCTTGCGTTGTCATCCTGGAAGATGAAACGGCGGCCATGACGTCGTGCGAATGGCACAACATGGACTGCCAAGATGTTGTCCCGGTAGTACTGGCCTGTAACACGTCCTGCAACAACATGTAAAGCCGTTCTTCCAGCAACAGTGATGCCTCCCCACACCATAACAGAACCACCCCCAAATCGATCATGTCTGATGACGTTAACGTCTTGGAAGCGCTCGTTTCGACGACGCCACACCCTCCTACGTCTGTCCAAAAAATCAACAGTGAACCTTGACTCATCTGAAAACATCACATTGCTCCAGCGTCGATTATCCCAGTGTTGACGATCCCTACACCAACGACGTCTTGCCTGAATGTGATGATCTCTCAAACAAGGGATCACGCGAGGACGTCGTGCGTGAAGGTGACCCCTATGCAGTCGATTCCGAATCGTCTGGCCACTCACTCTCACACCAGTGTCTGTTTGAAGACGAGCGCTGATCTGATTTGCTGTGATGACACGATTTCTCAAGGCCAAGGTACGGATAAATCGATCCTGGGCTTGAGTTGTCGCCTTTGGTCGACCTGAGCGTGGTCTGTCCTGTACAGATTGTGTATCACGGTATCTGGACCATAGCCTGCTTATGACAGACTGAGAAACATTCATCGTCCGCGCCACAACCGCCTGTGTTGTGCCGATCTGTAGCATGCCAAGGGCACGTAACCTTTCATTTTGGGTAAGCCGACGCATATCAAAATTTGTTTTCTGGTCACTAAAACAATTAAACTGATGTTTCCACCCTGGAATTCAATGCCACAATGACTGTAACATTCAAAGTCCGAGTCGTGCAAATCTTGGGTTGGACCCCCATGATGATCCCGAGCATCACCTGCATTCCATGCGGTAGCTATTGGTGCGTTTGGGCATCACATGTAACTGGAAATGTTTCTTCTGTTAGGTTCTATAGTGACTTTTTTCGTAGTCATTTGCATATTTTAGTATTATGCCCCCAAAATCAAATATCCCCTACTTTTTTTGAATAGTATATTATTGCATTTGTTAAGCTTTCATATTTCATATGAAAGCTTATTGTTTCTGTTAAAGTTATTATTAAGATTTCATATGAAAGCTTATTGTTTCTGTTAAAGTTATTTTTGTTATTTGATTGGTTGATACTTTGGGGCACGATAACTTTGGTTATAATTAAGTGAGAGCGACAAAACTCCAAATATAGATTCATTATGTCATTACCTTGACTAAGTTTGATGTTGAGAATTTTCTGCTTAGACTTAGGAGCGATAAGCAAATTGACTGATCACATTGGAACATAACAACTCGTTATAACTGGGTGAGTTTTTGGCCGATTCCAATAATTCTTCTTCCTTTTTATACGCCCACATTGAAATGTGGTCGTATATTGTCGTCGCCCCCGTCCGTCCGTCCGTCCGTCCGTCCGGCGGTCCGGCGTCCACAATTGCTTGTGGACGCTCTACAGGCTAAAGTTAATATCCGATTGACTTTAAATTTATACACAGTGTTTAAGGTCATGAGACGAAAAAGCCTATTGATTTTCAGCGATTTCCGATAATTAGTGCCAGAGTTATGGCCCTTGATCACTTCAAAAAATCTTGTGGACGCTCTAGAGGCCAAAGTTAATATCCGATTTACTTTAAATTTATACACAGTGTTTAAGGTCATTAGATGAAGAAGCCTATTGTTTTTCAGCGATTTTCGATAATAACTACCAGAGTTATGGCCCTTGATCACTTCAAAATATCTTGTGGACGCTCTAGAGGCCAAAGTTAATATCTGATTGACTTTAAATTTATACACAGTGTTTAAGGTCATGAGAAGAAGAAGCCTATTGATTTTCAACGATTTCCGATAATTAGAGCAAGAGTTATGGCCCTTGAACACTTGAAAATATCTTGTGGACGCTCTAGAGGCCAAAGTTAATATCCGATCGACTTTAAATTAACACACAGTGTTTAGGGTCATGAGACGAATAAGCCTATTGATTTTCAGAGATTTAAAATAATTATTGCCAGAGTTATCTCCCTTGATAACTTCAAAAAATCTTGTTACGCTATAGAGGCTAAACTTATCATCCGATTGACTTTAGATTGATACACAGAGTTTAAGGTGTTGAAACGAACAAGTATTTTGATTTTCAATGAATTTTAATAACTGAACAGCTAAATCCATGATATTAAATGTTTCATGTATATACTAATTGTTAGTGTGGGGTAACACTTTATAAAAAGCAATCAAATTCTGATGATTTTCTGATAATTACATAATGAGCCGTTACTCTTATCAGTTTTTAGTGTATTACAAATGTTTCATTAGCAAAAAAAGTAAAAATATGCGACAACCCTTGTTGACTGCCCGGACGGTTTAGCTGCTGTGGGCGTATGTTTCGTTGCCTGGCAACCTATCTTTAAGATTCTTTATACAACTCATGAGATGCTACAGAAACTGACCTTGACTTTTGAACACAATAACTCTTCTTCTAATTGTGTTCAAACTTGGTGTAAGCATTCACTAGGTCAATGTCTTGATGGAGTTCGAATACCCGCATTTTCTGCGTTGGGTAAGCAGAGATGAACAATTTGATTGGTTGATGATTCGGCACACAATAACTTTAGTTCTGATTAAGTGATAGTGATGAAACTTGGCGTATAGTTTCATTAAATCACTAGCTTGACTAAGTTCGACAATGAGCATTTTCTTCTCGGGATAAGCAGTGCGATAAGCAATTTGATTGGTCGAGACATTGAAACACAATACCTCTCCTTCTAATTGAGGCAGAATGTTCAATCTTGGTGTA
This sequence comes from Patella depressa, assembly GCA_948474765.1. Classification (NCBI taxonomy): domain Eukaryota; kingdom Metazoa; phylum Mollusca; class Gastropoda; family Patellidae; genus Patella; species Patella depressa. The sequence continues at coordinate 6,394,374 of OX419720.1, forward strand.
GGCGTTCATTATGTCAATGCTGTGATGGAGTTCAAAGATGAGCATTGTCTGCAAAGGGTAAAGAGGGAAAAGCAATATTCGGTTGGTTGATGTTTAGGGATACGATGACTTTAGTTCTAAGTAAGTGTGAGAATGATGAAACTTGGTGTAAGTTCGATAATGAGCATTTTCTGCTGCGGGTAAGCAGAGCGATAAGCAATTTAATTGGCCCAGACTTTGGAACACCATAACTCTCCTTCTAATTGAGTTATAAAGGTTCAAACTTGGTCTATGTTATTATTAGTATAAGTTCGATAATGAGCATTTTCTGCTCAGGGAAAGCAGAGCGATAAGCAATTTGATTGACCGAGACTTTGGAACACAATATCTCTCGATGTTATTCATCTAGAATATTCAAACTTGGTGTAGGTCTTTATTACTAAATACCGGAAAACAACCTATAGCTATCTCTCAGTATACTCCCCAAGACGATAAACTATCGCTTTATTTACAGGAGGGTTTTTAGTTTTTCCTTTATGCATACAGACCAGACATTGAAACTCGTTTTGTTTATCTTTGCCAATAACCAGAACACAGCCACCACTAGAACCTGGAGCAGTTTCAGCATTATGGTTTAGATAGATCACTTTATGTATCTCAACAAATTCATTAGTATCTTCCATGCTGTAAAGAGTTTTGTTGTTGTAATCGATCAGCCTATATACCTTATTACCTGCGGAATCTATGTCAAATGGGTTGTTTTTGCCTTCCTTGTTTCGATAATATACTTTTTGGTCATCTTTGGTGTCTGTTCGGCGAAATATTCGACTACCATGCTGATCCTTCTGGAAGTCTTGCATTGTGTAATACCTTTTCTTGCCATCTTTGTCCTCTTCAAAATACACTCTACTACCATCACAATCTTCCCCCTCTAGATATCTGCCTCTCTCAGGTTCATAAATATATGTCTTGTTGCCTTTGGCATCTAACTTGAAAAATCCTTTATTCCCATCCATGTCTGTCTGGACAAACATCTCTTCGCCATTCTTATCTTTTGTGATGACCATTCCATCTCGACCAACCAGGAAATAAACTGAACCAGAGTCATCTTCGACCTTTCCTGGAAAATATACTTTATCTTGACTCCTGTATACATTGAAGCCTAAAACGTAGCTAGAGTCTTCATCTATTTCCAGTGAGTCTACTTTACTTTGGTCCAGTAATGGAAACGTTATCTGGTTTTGTTCCCGGTCTTTCCACGACTGAGGTATTACAGTATTTTCATGTTTTTCAACTATGAAGAATTGTTCCCCTCCAGGAGAGCTGGCTGGAAAAATAGGACCATCAGCGAGACAATAAACTTGCCCTTCTCTGACGTAGAAATATTTTCTGTTATCGTCTCTGTTGACGGGAGAATTTTTTGTACCGTAATCGCTACATGAGAAGTATGTTGTGACATCTTCGATTATTGGAAATTTAGCGCGTTCTCCGTTACTATTGACAAAGTAATATTCTGTGCCCTCAATTTGGTCTTTATCAGTTCCCGGATGAACGGAAGACTGCTGACTCACAGCACTACCCCTCCCATTAGGACTGTTACCAATTCCTATTTTATCATCAAAACTGCATGGTTCATTATCGCCGTCAATTTTGAAACATATTCGTTCTGCTGTCTTGTACTGGGGAAAACCATTCTTATCGTATTCCTCGTGCATGACATGACCGGTACTGATATGTTTGTCCTTTCCACCAGTGTACGATAAAACGACAACTAACGGGTTTTCAACATTCATCCATTTCGTCGGGCTTTCAAACATGCTTTTCGCCCCATCAGGTATTATTTGCGAATCTAAGAAAATTATTGCACAGCCAGTTTCACTACAGTAGCAGACATCTCGCATACGACAAGTTGCGGGTTCCTTCACATCCATAAATTCACAAGTAACCTCGGTATCGTCATCTAATCGTCTTTGTATGAAATTCAAGGCATGGACAACAAAACGACCTCTGCCTCTATGATATTCCACAAGACCTTTATATTTATATCTGTCTCCATCGACAGTTATATCTACAACTTGTTGATTAATATCGGTACATGTAATTTTTCGTAACTCTTTGGGACAATTTTTTAACTTCAGTAGAGCCATATCCTGCTTTTGACAGGCTCCCAAATAGGCACCAAATATGCAGACCTCGCCTCCAATAGTAATTTTAACATCCTCAAGCGACCCCGGAATTGCTTTAAGAACATGATAACTTGTTTGGATACATAGTTTGTCTCCTAATCTAAAAGTAATGCCACTTCCATATTTTATCTCATTACACGAGCCCTTGTAGGTTATCAGACCAACTCTTTTGGCATTGCGTTGAATAAACCTTTGTACTTTGTCACATTGGTAATCGTCCGGTAACATATTGTTTATATAGTCATAGATGGGTTTATTAAAGTTTGACATAGTTGGGTTCACGGTGGTAATGTACAGATGTAGCTCTGGACGCTGAAATAAGGAAAGACAATATATAATATTAGCCTAAGGGAATTCAGCCATTTTAATGGTTCCCTTGACTGAATTTTAGAATGTAAAGACGCCTGCCTTACTATAAAGCCACCTGGCATTATTATGGTGTTGTAAGACTATATACACTGTAGAGGTTATTTAAGTTCTCTAAATGATGCCCTGTTAGCTTGTACAAGTGACAACGAAAACGGACTGTAATAAGATAAATGAAATGAAGTTTAACGTCTTACTGTTCTGCACCTAACCTGGGCTAATTGAAGACGGGCATACACCAAACAGTGTGTTATGAGGGAAATTTTGCCCGGGCAGCGGCGCTACGGCCTACTCTAATATCGAATTCCAACTGCCAAGGGAACTTTTACGTGCACACCAATGTGTACACGGCACCTCGGTTTTTCGTCCCATCCGAACGACTAGACAGCTGTCCTTGTCAGGCCCTCCTTCTGCATCACTTACAAGGGGAGCCACTTTGGAAAATCGAGATGAACTTTCTCGGCCAATGCAGGGATCGAACACCTGATCTCCAGGCTAGCGAGCCAGTGCCTTACCCACTTAGCCACCGTGATTCCCCGTAATAAGATAAACATTGTAGATTAAAATCGGGCAATGACATCATAACCTAATAATCCAATATGATATGCCATGCTTTAGAAGAGTGCACACCCTTCATCCATCCATCCTCCTCCTTGGTGCCCATATTAGAACATTGTGTTCAAATCCAGGGTTGCATTCTATGCAGTTGACCAGTCAGATTAGTAGTTGGGTACGAGACCTAAAATCCGTGACCAAGTTGTTTTGAAGGTGGTTTCTATATGAAAAAAACCTGCTGAAGCGATTAAGTTTGGGTGCCTCTCTCTAAAATGCTGGCGGGAGCCGCTAGGGGGCCAAATTCAAAATGATGGTCAGATGTGGCGGGAAAATATAAAATTATGTAATATAGGCTTCTGATGTATCTATTCGTATGTTTTAAGTGTCTCTGAATCGTAATATTGTAATCAAAAATCCATCCAGCCACTGGTTTTGCCAATATGGCCGACAAATCCAAGATGGCCACCATTTTTGGCCTGGAAAATAGTTTCGGGATCGATGTCTTCAATTTTGATGAAATTGTGTAGATAGAGAGCAACCAGCAATAAAACTCACCGATATTTATCATCTGATATACTCTCTAGTCAACTGATTTTGATTTTAATTTAATTAACGCTTAATAATGGACCCATGTAATATTTAATCACGCATGATAATCAACATCACCAACTTATCCAGTCAAGTCAAAATTTTACTTATCAGAATCACAGTCATCCGATTCAAAAGATAGATCAAGTTTTGATTGTTCAGATTCAGAAGTTGCAGTTTCATCGGAATCTTCATCACTTGCACCATCACTGCAATGAAGAAGAAAGTCACTTAAACGTCCTGGTAATCCTGGGTTCACGTATCTAATTGAGCCGCGCTGTCCAGACTTTCAGTAATTAAGCTTTAAATAAGCCTGAAAATAAGCTCCGGTGAGTTTACGTTTGTTAAACTTCTCATCACATGGTAACCCGCGAAAGTTTTTTTTTCGTTTTATGCTTGGCCATTTCTTGGCTCTCTCTTCTGTCAGTGATATGCTTTGAAGGTAGTTTCTGTATTAAAACAAACCTGCTTGGGTGGTATGCGCTAGAGTGCAAAATTCAAAATGGAGGCCAAATTTGGCGCTAAAAATAACAAATATTTAATATAGGTTTCCGAGGTAGCTCTTCCTGCGTTTAGGTGTGTCTGATCAAAAATAACATAATCAAAGATTCATCCCGCCACTAGTTTGGCATATATGTCCAAAAAAAATGCAAGATGGTCACCATTTCTTGCTGGGGCTTTTCAACAATGCCCAAGGAATTCAATTTGGACTCGTTCTCGTTGATTGGAGTGATAGTTAAAAATTGAGCGCCAAAGGGTGGGTGGATCCATCAAATGATCGCCGGCTAAAGAGTACGCTTTCATAGCTGCTGATGCAAGTTTAATCAGGCTAAAAAACAGCTATGAAATCGGTTCATTTAATGGGAACACCTTCACTGTGGCTCTCATTTATTAATTATCACTCAAATCAAACTTGGGCATAGTTGAAAAGAAAGTCCCAGCATGAAATGGCAACCATCTTGTATTTTTCGGCTATATTGGCCAAACTAGTGCCGGCATGACTTTTTGATGATGACATTTTGATTTAGAGACCTTTAAAACACGGGAATAGCCACCTACGAAAACTATATTAAATATTTTGTATTTTTAGCGCCAAATTTGGCCTCCATTTTGAATTTGGCACTCTAGCGCATTCCACCCAATCTTAATCACTTTAGAAGGTTTGTTTTAATACGGAAACTACTGACAGAAGATAGAGCCAAGAAATGGCCAAGCATAAAACGGTTACCATCTGATTAGACTAACAAACTTAAACTCAGGCTTATTTAATGCTTAATTACTGAAAGTCTGAGATCACATACTCTTCCGTTGGTAATGGTTGACAACTGCTCCATAATGGACAGTGCGGCTCAATTAGATACGTGAACCCGGCATTACCAGGACGTTTAAGTGACTTTCTTGTTCATTGCAGTGATAGTGCAAGTGATGAAGATCCCTTCTGAATCCGAACCATCAAAACTGGATCTATCTATTGAATCGGATGACTGTGATTCTAATAAGTAAAACTTTGACTTTGACTGGATAAGTTGGTGATGTTAATTATCAATATCAGCTGACTACAGAGTATATCAGATGATAAATATCGGTGTGTATTATTGCTGGTAGCCATCTATGGACACAAATTAATCAAAATTGAAGACATCGACCCCGAAACCATTTTCCAGGCAAAAATGGTGGCCATCTTGGATTTTTCGGCCATATTGGCAAAACTAGTGGCTGGATGGATGTTTTGATTACAATATTTCGATTCAGAGACCCTTAAAACATACGAATAGACACATCAGAAGCCTATATTACATAATTTTATATTTTCCCGCCACATCTGACCACCATTTTGAATTTGGGTCTCTAGTGGCTTCCGTCAGCATTTTAGAGAGAGGCACCCAAGCGTAATCGCTTCAGCAGGTTTTCTTTCATTAAGAAACCACCTTCAAAACAACTTCCCCAGAAATTGGTCACCGATTTTAGATCTCGTACCCAACTATATAGAAGAAAAACCTGGCCAATTTTTCCCGGGGCTCAGTCTATAAGAAAGAACGGGGTTAAGATTATTTAGACATCATTCCGACATCATGTGGAGTTTGTAGAGAGACATCATAGAGCGGTCCTTGGGGCAGCTTGCAGGCCGAGATTCAGGCATCAAGAGTGGTACGAAATCGGAGATCATTCGGTGTTCCTATGGAAGACATCATTGTCCGTGGTTCGATACCGGTGTTGGGCGAGATAGTACCTGACAAGGACGGTGTCTTAGTGGTTTGGATGGGACGAAATAGATGCCCAGAGTACAGGTTGACGTGCACAAAACGAACCCTTGGTACCCGGAATTCAATATAGTAGTACACCCACCATACGCCGCAGTCCGGAGAAACATCTCCCTCATAGTTGACTGTATGTTGTATGCCCTTCTTCATTATAGCACACCCCGTGCAGGAAAGGACGTTAAACCCCATTTCATGAGTCAATAAAAATAAGCAGATGTATCGCATGTGTTATTTGCTTTACGCAAGAGAATGTTTGATGGTGATAATAATAATAATAATAATAATGATATTTTTATCGCGCAACTATTCAATCCACTAGGGAATGCACTAGGCACTAGAAAATGTTCTCACTTTGGAGTGTTAATAATAGTGACTAAATAACCAAGTTTTCACTTTGGATTTAAAAACCGACAGAGATTCACATTGTCGGATATTTTCTGGAAGTGTATTCCAAACAATTGATGCACTGTATCGAAAAGTTCTAGATCCAAAAGATTTAAATTTATAGGCAGGTACAACTAATAATAGTTTCCCTTCTGATCTTAATGATCGTTTAGGTTGATACAGTGATACTAGATTTTGAAGGTAACCTGGCGCGGATTTATTTATCGATTGATATGTTAACGATAAGACTTTAAAGTTGATCCTTTCTCGAACACGGAGCCAATGTAATTTGTTCAAGACTGGGGTGATGTGTGATCTTGATTTAGTTTTTGTGACAAAATGCCAAAATTTAAATTGTTTTGGATATTTACTTTTTAGCCTGAATATTAGAAATTTAGTTATTCTTACCTGGCTTTTAGACAAACTGTTGTATTAGTAATTGTGACTACAAACTTTAACAACTTGTTACATTATTACTACATATTGTAGATGTCGAAGTTTAATTTCAATGCTATACCAATTGAATTGTATCGATCAGTCAGTCAATACAACGCCACGCCTGTTAGAGGAATCAGTATGTATATATTCACATATTATATTATAGTAATAATTAGTACGCGTTAGTTTTGAGCCACAGTACAGATCAGTGAGTAATATACATTTATTAGCACATACTTTATATAATTTAATATGTCCATTAAAGTATTAAATCTTAGTATCAGAGTCGTATAGTAAATTTTGTCGAATTGCTATTATATATAATCTTTGTTTAAAATAACACTTCTGTGGCCAAATATTTTCATTTTGTTTTCGTCAATATTTTCATTTTGTTTTCCTAATTAAATGTTAAATAACCAATCAGAGTAAATATTAATACTGACGTGTTTCGGTACGACATGTAAAGTGGGTAAGACGCTGTCTCGCAAGTCAGTTTTTTCCGGCGTGGTTCCCCTTGTCAGTGATGCAGGACAGAGCTATGGTCTGACAAGAACTGTTGTCTAGTCGTTGGGATGGCACCGAAACCCGATGTCCCGTGTACATATTGGCGTTCGAGTGAAAGATCCCTTGATGGTTGAAATTCGATACAAGACAAGGCCTTATAGTGCCGCTGTCTGGGCAAAATGTCCGGACAAATTTCCCTCGTGTCACATTGTTTGGCTTACGCCTGTCTTCATTTGCCCAGTACGGAGCAGAAAAGTAAGAAGTAACACCCCATTTCATTTCATTTTAAACACTTCAACAATCAAGTTACACCATGCATTATTATACCTATTAAAGTGGAAAAAGCCTGTCATATTAAGTTTTATTAATTGTTAACAGACATGAAAGTCTTCATCATATATACAAAGGTCAAGGGTCATTGAAATGTTAGGTCACAATCCAGATGGTGAAAAGTCGAACAAATGTCAAAGTGATGCTGAAGGTAAACAAAATCGAAATTCAAAAAGCTGATCCCGTAGACTAGAAGCCATTCCGAGTAGGTTCAATACATTTTTTTTTTTTGGAAAATCGGAATTAAAATGGCGGCTGAATATCCATTTGAAGGTTCTTTGTAAAATCCAATATAGCGGCCAAACGGTTGAAAATGTTATGGTACAGGGTCTCTGAAACTGAAAGATAATATCTGGGACTAACACTACCATGTGTCATTTTTTGCCTATTTTTTAAATGGAGAGAACTAACTATTAATGTACAGGAAAATCGGAAGGCATCTGCCATTTCCCTAAGTTTCTGCAAGCCGTCACAAAATTGTTTAATATGCCATGTTGAAGGCATCGATGTGTGCCTTCTTCCTACCATGTTTCAACTTGATACAACAAATAGTGACGGACATACGCCATCTTGAATGTCGAAAAAAGGACGAAGAAAACTTTCGCAAAACCTTAATGCTAATTAATCGAGCTAACTTTTGCATTTCGAAAAAAAAACCGTCTGTCAGAGCCCATGTGGGATTCGTCCAAAGAGCTCAAAAATGAAGACCCGAAGAATATCCTTTCAGAAATAATCGTAAAACAGATCTTGTTTGTGAAAAATGACCCACACTTACGAACGGAATACGTGTTTCGACCGAAGGTCCGAAATGTATTTGTGAAAATCCGATGCAAAGTAGCGTAGCTAAAAAAAGTGTTTAGAATTTGTCTTAAAACTGCCATAACCAAGAAAGTTCCTGCCTTCATATTCGCGTAGTCCTGGTCGATGTTGTCACTTGTGTCCCGGAAACAGTCATGTCGGGAAATATTAGTGCTGCTTATTTTGCCCCGTTTCACTTCGGCTACGAATGGAACGAATCGTCTCGAATTCATTCTTGCAGTTCGTAAATGATTCTTATGTTGTACTTAGACATTCGTATTGTCCGTAGCAGTTCGCAGCTCGGCCACGAAAGTTTTTGCTCATCGTGGCCGGACTATGAAATTATTTCGCAAACACGTCGAAATTCTTTCTTATTTTTCTTAACGGCTCCCCACACTACGAATACCCCGAAACCACCAACAAACCGTTTCAGAATGTTCCGAACAAATCACGAATCCTCCACGAATTCAAAGGCACAGGCTCGCAAAGCAGTTTATTCAAAAGTGAATTTGGAAGTTCAGCTTGTTCTTAAATAATTCTGCATTTTCTTAACTCATTAGAAACCGAATCGCTACAATTCGTAACGCAATTGGTGCCATTCGTGAGTTAATCGCTACAGTTGGTAACTGAATCGCGACAATTCGTAACTGAAGGACTACTATTCGTAACTGAAGCGCTACAATTCGTAACAGAATCGTTGTACTTCATAAATGATTCTTTTATTGTGTACCTTTATCGTAACTGTATCTTGACATTCGGCATATTTTTCTCCCAATCGCTCACGAATTATCGTAACTCATTCGTAAACTATTCGTAAACTCATTCGTAAACTATTCGTAGCTACTGCCCATTTTACATTTATATAGTCGGGATAGTTCGAGCTGGGAGTCACGAATGACCACGAATGTCAAAGAATCGAATAGAGAGCTGTTACTGATGATAAAAAGGGGTAACTGCGAGTCTACGATACATCTACCTATTCCGAAATATGTAGCTAGGCAACGAATGCGCTCGCCTACGAACGGTTTTGAAAAACAAAAACGTTTTAGGTCGAGCTAGGACCAATACGAATGTGCGAGAATCATTCGCTAACATTGATGCCGTCTATGATTTATCTTCAAATCAGAAAAGTTCGGTACAATTCGTGACATTCTTAGTCCACGTGGAAGCCAGGCATTGGTATGCTATGTGACTGAATTAAAATTAGCTTAACCCTTGAGGGTATACAAGGGTTACTTCGGGACCCCACGACCACATCCTTAACATTTGTGAGGAACTGGTTCATAATTGTCTAGCGAGAATTTTATATTTTGTCAGCTTCTTAACGTCAAGTATAATGCTGCAAATAGAACGGAAGTGTGACAATCGCATCATTCACCATTTGACAAGAAACTAAGAGTAATACATAATCGGAAACAAGTGATCTTGTGGACCCCCGCCTTCCTTTTCCTTAAAACATTTTGCTGGTTAGAAGTGTCTAAAGACATTGTAGTAATATAGATCTGAAAACAAATCTAGGTACTCTACCAGCACCGACACGAGACCAATCTACATTGAAATGACAATTAGGTTATTTGTTTCAAAAACAAAAATCCTTATAATTCATATCTTCACTCAGTTAATAACTCAAATACTTTTTTTTACTTTGATTGATTATTATTCAGTCTTTTATATGAAGCAGTGAATTGATCGTATTTGAATAAAATTATGCATTCAAAAAACAATTTAGCCACGGGGGGTTGGGGCTATGGGCGGCTCAGCCCCCCAAATATTTCACCAACTATAATGATTTCTTAGGAGTGTTCTTAGCCGGCCACATCCTCAGGCCCTCCAAAAACTTCAGTGCCCCCCCCCCCCCAAATTTTATGAGCTGGCTACGGGCCCGGGGATCTTAGATTACCCACTTGTTGCCGACAATGTTTTTAGTGCGGCGTGTCCACACAAGGGTTAATCTGAAAATCGTTAAAATTGTGAAAGGGACAATTCGTTTTGAAAAAGAATTTAATGGAATAAATTCTAGTTTCTGTTGATTCTTTCTATATTAACTTTTAATTCACCTATTTTATGCCATAAATGGTGAATATGTCTCACGTAAGACTTATTCTTTGTTTAATGGCTGAATACCCTTCGTGATGTTTTTACCTTTTAGGTGTGAATACACCGTAATCACTCCTGATAATCTTTAATCCAAACTTCGACTGGACCCAAATGACCTCAATTATTTATATTTTACTTAACGACTGACAGTTTCAGTGAATAATTCAAACTCCATTACCAGTTTGTATCGTTGAATGGTTTAGGTGTTTATCGCCATTAATAACTATTGATATCAATATGGAATATAATGCGTTGTTACTACACGCATAAAAAAACCCGACCTACAAGACAAGAAAAACCCGCGGACAAGACAGAAAATAGACATTGCATAAAATAAACAAATATCAAGTACAGAGGATGCATTTGCATCGATTGAATAAAGCAGTTTAATTCAATGTCCCACTCTTTTGCCACATGTTTAAAATATGGTTACCTACATGAAAGGCATATACATAAACAATTCTTAAATCTGTTGGTGTATTTGAGTTAACCATTTGGGGTTTAGTAAATTATTTGAAAAGATGAAACGGGTGATTATTTGACTTTGAGTGTTACGTGATACACAAAAAACGTTAGCTATAGCAAATCCAATTGTTTCTGATGATTTGAATCGGTGTGCACCCGACTCACTACTATAGCTGTTCCTTTTATCATCTCAGTGTTCTCCAGGACGGTTAATGGTGACAAGATATGGATAGATGTTGGAACACGACCGGATTCAGATTCACAGAGCATAGAACCATGTCGATTTGTCGTAAATCAATATAAAGATACATGCCGTGAATTTAAAAATGGCAACAAGTTTTACCTTGCGGTAAAAGACCAAAAAATTCATGAGCACAATTACATTAAATTTATGCTGGATAATTATGATACAAACTGGACTGTTCTTGTATCCAAAAATAACTGTGTTATAAATTGTACATCAAGCGGTTGGTGTGTTTACAATATTCCTGATTTGTCCACCGATGGTATAAAAGAAGAAGGACCATCAGTTGTTGATCTGGTTGTTGGTAATATGATATGTTATGAAGCTGGGATTATAGTAGAAGACGGCCAGTCACACTATATTATTGAAACATCAGTAGATCTGTCTAAGACTGATGAAAAAGACATTAAAGTGGTATTTAATGGAGTGGAAGATGACTATGACTGTAAAAAGTCCCCTGGAATCAATGTATATAAACTGAAAACAGCTAAATCCGAACGAGAATTCATCAGTTTGGATGACTGGCTAGAACAACAGAACACGAGTGTAAGTATACTACTCCATGAATAACTCCATTAAATCGCATAGTCGGAAAGTAAACAATTCGTATAGGACTCAAAATTTCGATGAATGTAGAAGACAAAATGCTCTGCGAGCAGGGGATAATCCGGAAATATGAAACTGGAAGTTGTAATAACGCATAAGACTGGGTTTTTGCCCTTTTAATTTTCATATACGCGTGGTAGCAGCAGACCACCATATAAGTTAAACAAGTTAGAAATGTGTGCAATATGCCAAAGTCTTATTGGTCCGAGTATTCAAAACGGTCCGATTGTTCGTTCTTTGATCCAAGTTGTAATGGATTTAGAATCATAATATGTATACATGTACTAATAAAATATTTCTCATTTTATGCCACAGAGATCACCGACACAATGTCCAGATCAAGATGAAAAGTAAGAATATTTAATATTTGCATGTTAATAATACCCTTTAGTTTATAATAAAGAGTATGAATATTAGCTTTTATTTAAAATAATGAATATTAAAATCATGACAGTTTATTTTGTGTTTATTTTATAGTGAACATGCCCATGTACTATCTGATGGTAAGTCAACAGTTTTATTAAATTCAAATAAGAAAACAAGAGCAGACAAAGGGACTGAAACGGGTGGGACGAAATTCTGAGGTCCCAAATACAAATTGGTGTGTACGTAGACGAACTCTTAACATTTGAAATTCAAAATACAGAGTACGCCATAGCACCGCTGTCCGGGCAAAATGTCCGTCATACCACACTCCATGGCGTATGCTCGTCTTCATTAACCCAGTCGGAGCAGAACAGCGGGACATTTAAACCCCATTTAATTTCTTTTTCCATTGGGAAGTGTTGATTATAGATGATATATTTGACATGAAAATAAATATTCGTTCTAGGCGCAGCTTCAAAAGGAAAGGGCAGTTTTATGTGAATGCAATGTAGGCATCCACATCAACGTTAATTTTATTATTTGATTTAATGAAATTACATGTACTTTTAACGTTATTTTCTGTATCTTATTGTATTCATTTAACATAATTCATAATGTCTCTGATAAAGCATTGTGAATGAAAGCAGATAGTCTTCCAATGTAAATACATGTACATAACTAATTATCTGAAAAGAAATTAGAACTCATTGTTCCCTTATAGTTCGATCTTTTTGTCTATTCTTTACGCTACGTCATGGACATCCTTCACAAATATATTCTTGTAATTATGTCAAATACTGTCCTTTAATTTCAACCCGAAAATGAAATCGATTTCGTTGTCACTTTTAGAACAGCGTGAAACAAGTAAGAATGATCAGACGGAGGAGGAGAAAGACCATGAAGTGATTAAGAAGAAACTAAAGTACATGGAACAACCAATGACAGCGGAAATCCACTGCATTTCCGTGTAAACCGGACAGCGGGACAGAAAACAAAGAATGAAGTTATTAAATTAATAGTAAGTTCTTATATTATGTACAGGCCCGTCGAGTTAATGTTCAATGCTTTAGGAAAGAATTCAACGAACTAAATAACACGACACAATTAATGTTAAAACGAATCAAAATAAGGGCATGTTCTCAGTTGTGCTGCATGGCAATGTTGACAATCTTCGGCCATGAACATTTTCTGCTGCGATATGCAACTATATTACTTGATGTTTTTAAAAAAAGTACAATGTGCAATAAATGGATATGTGTCATCTATTTTTGAGGGGATAACATCATTTTTGGAGATTTAATTAAACTTAAATTGACCCTCGTTTAGTAGGAAATGGATTTTGTGCTTGAATTTTAACTGTGACTTTGTTTTTGTTTTTTTTTTGTTTTTTGCAGCAAGAAATGATTACCTTCATGACATTCCCCCCATTAAGTCTACACCCCAATATAGATATATTGTGGATGTGTTGCTTGCAACTTAATCGTATATATTTTGGATCTATTATTTGTGGTGGTATCTGGCACTTACAGAGCAATACCATTGTCATTGCACATCTTTTCACACAATCTTTTCATACAACCTTTCATGATGTGAAATGTATCATAATTTACCCTTTTATTACATCCGAAATTTGATTTAAAGATTAAAATAAGTGTCTGTCACAAAAGGATTGCTCTGTGTAAATTCAGGGGTATCTCTGATATTTGTAATTTTTCAAGCACTGAAATATTCCAAATTATGCAAATATCAAGAGATTTTTTTGCCCGATTTATCAGAGTGGTTGAGTATTACCATTTACAAATATTATTGTTTTACATTTATCAATCCACATTTTAATTAATTAATCACACTTATGTATGTCAGTAAAGCATGTTGTATTTTTTAAACATTATTTTTACAAGCTATTTTTATATGGACTCTGTCATAGTTTCATCCCTATAGTAGGCTTTTGGTTAGGTTTTGTCATCGCCAAAATGGCAGATTTACGTCAAACTGTTGGTAGGTCAGTCATGCCATTTTCCTATTGCCGGAATGTTGGGTGATATAAGGGATTTGCTAATTGAATAAATACAGACACTTCGCAGAAAACAAATATAGCAAAACATTTTCATCGCTCCAGCCCGTTCGTTCGAACGTTTCCATAATTTGTTTGTCCACACTCTACGGGTCACAAATTTTATCCGATTTTGGTGAAACTTAAACTATATCTTTATCGGTCCCTTTCGATATTTGGGCATATTCCTGAATTATAATATGGTCCTTGATTGTACGAAAAATCACTTTTTTATACACCAACATGGAAATTTGGTCGTATCGTGACGTCGCCCACATTATATTGTGAACAATCTACAGACTGTATTTATCATCTGATTGTTTTTAAATTTATTTCTCCTGGAGTTCTGACCCTTGTTTCACTTTATTCCATCTTGTGAACACTCTAAGGACAAAATTCAACATCCGATTGGTTTGAAATTAATTCGTATTATTTGAATTAGGGAAACGAAGAATCTTATTGAATTTCAGCAATTTCCGTTTAACTGCGTCTGGAGTTATGAGCCTTGTTTCACTTTGTCGAACCCTGTGAACTCTCCAACAACAAAAGTTATCATCCGATCTGCGTGAAATTCATGAATTAGTGAAACGAAGAGGCCTACAAGCACACATGGAAATGTTGTCGTATATTGCCATCACCCCACGACCGTCGGATCGTCGTTCACAATTTCTTGTGAACACACTACAGACTACATTTAATTTATTAGCTGATTGTTTTGAAATTGTGTACACTAATGAGCCTATTTAATTTCCGTTAATTTCCGTTTCACTTTATTACACCTTGTGAACACTCTAACGACACACATTATCACCCGATCTATGTATTTAATACGCATTCTTTGAATTTCAGCAATTTTCGTTAATTACGTGTAGAGGTTTCGGCCCTTGTTTCATTATGTTGACCCTTGGACACGCCTTATTATCCAATCTGTATGAAATTCATATAGATTATTGAGATTAGTGAACTCCAGCATGTTCCGTTAATTACGTCTAGAGTTATGGCCTTTGTTTGACTTTGTTGAACCCTGTAATCGCTCTAACGACTAAAATTATCATCATCCGATCAGTATGAAATATATTCATTATTTTAAATGATTGAAACAAAGATGATCTGTGCATCATTTGAGTAGTGAAACGAAGAAGTCTGTTGAATTTCAATTGCCTTTAGAGTTATGACCCTTGTTTTATTTGTGGCGCATCGTGAACGCTCGAACGACAAAAGTCCTCATCAGATCTGTATGAAATTTATATTCAAATTAGCAAAATATATCATTCTCACCTCATCAATACAATTTAGTTTGAATTATGATGTGACAATCGAACTTCCCGTTAAATTAGCTTTGGTCAATCTTGTACATAGTATTACATGTTGCATATTACAGAAATGATATTAATAGTATGCCTTGCAGGGGCGTGGTGAGAATGAGTTCATGAGTAGCCATACTCATGCGCCAAAAAGTTTTTGCGCCAAAATCACAATCAAATTACTCAAAAAATGAAAAACATTTGTAAGTGGAAAAATTGTTTCATCTGACCCAATTAAAAAAATTTTGAAAGAGTCAAGTTGGAAAATTTAATCATATTTTATTACCGTATTTCTTGTCTCGGATTGCTGGAGATTGCGTTTCTGGGCTTCTAATTTTCGAAATTTTCCCGGGGGAGGGCCCCCCGGACCCCCCGCCGCGGGCTCGCGGTCAGTAAAAGGGTTTTTGTGCCAAAATCTTTTTTGTTACTCATAATTTCTTCTCAGTAATTGCCCTCACCACGCCCCTGATGCCTTGTTATATGTTACAGAAATGAAATGAAAAAAATAAAATGGGATAAATGTTCTACTTTTCTGGCTAATGAAATATTGAGGTATAAGGTTGACAGAAATCTCAAGATAGTCAATGTTTCAAAATACTCTTTTCAATGTTTCAAAATACATTTTTCAATGTTTCAAAATATATTTTCCAATGTCTTGAATTATGTATTTTACACATTGCATTGTGCACTTTACATTGTCGACACGGTCACAATTTCGTAATTTCCTCAAAACTGAGATTCATATCCGAATGTTGAGAAACGTGTTGGTGTTTGTATATCGTACAAAAATAGTAAAAGTAGTTTTAGGCCGATCTGTTATCTTTACAAAAATGAGTCCGTTATTCTCTATATGCCCATTGCCTGTTGTTTGTTATTCGCCAATATAACAAAGGGCAGTTTGTTTTCTGATAATCGGCAATAAACGACACTTAAAAGGCAAAACGACACTTAAAAGGCAATAACGACACTTAAGGGCAAAAAGACGTTTAATGTGAAACCATGACGCAGGCATCTTCATTTATAATTTTTATACGCCCACATTTTCATGTGGACGTATTATGTCGTCGCCACTGTCCGTCCGGACGTCCACAATTTGTTTGTGGACTCTCTACAGATCACAATTCTTATCCGATTTTGACGATACTTGAAATACAGGTTTAGCCCCAAAAGATCTCGGCTGCTTTCGATATTAGCATGTATCGGATCAAAACTTCATGGATTATGGCCCCTGATTGTACGAAAAATCACGTTTTTAGCTTGTGGACCCTATAGAGGTCACAATTTTGAACCGATTTTGATGAAACTTGACATGCATGTTTGTAACCCAAAGATCTTGGTTCCTTTCGATATTTGCGGCTATCGGAATGTAATTTCCTGAATTATGGCCCCTGATTGTCCGAAAAATCCCCGTTTTTAGCTTGTGGTCCCTCCGGAGGTCACAATTATTATCCGATTTAAAAAAACGTTTGATTATATAACCGTTACACCCTAAGGAAGGTTGATTTCGAATTTCGGGAAAATTGGACGAAAATTGCCATACAAAATGGCCGCCGTTTGTACGCGAATACTGGTAAAAAACGGTATATCAAGGTTGTGGACCCTGTGGAGGTCACAATTTTAATTCGATTTTGATGAAACTTGAAATTCATGGTTATAACCCAAAGATCTTGATTCCTTTCGATATTTGCGCATATCGGATCGTAACTTCCTGAATTATGGTCCCTGATTATACGCAAAATCGCCTTTATTTTAGCTTGTGGTCCCTCTGGAGGTCACAATTATTATCCGATTTAAAAAAAACGTTTGATTATATTACCGTTACACCGTAAGGAAGGTTGAGTTTGAATTTCGGGAAAATCGGACCAAAATTGCCATACAAAATGGCCGCCGTTTGCACACGAATACTGTTAAAAAATGGTATATCAAGGTTGTGGACCCTGTAAAGGTCACAATTTTAATTCGATTTTGATGAAACTTGAAATTCATGGTTATAACCCAAAGATCTTGGTTCTTTTCGATATTTGCGCATATCGGATTGTAACTTCCTGAATTATGGCCCCTGGTTATACGCAAAATCCCCCTTTCTTTAGCTTGTGGTCCCTCTGAAGGTCACAATTATTATCCGATTTAAAAAAAACGTTTGATTATATAACCGTTACACCCTAAGGAAGGTTGATTTCGAATTTCGGGAAAATTGGACGAAAATTGCCATACAAAATGGCCGCCGTTTGTACGCGAATACTGTTAAAAAACGGTATATCAAGGTTGTGGACCCTGTGGAGGTCACAATTTTAATTCGATTTCGATGAAACTTGAAATTCATGGTTATAACCCAAAGATCTTGATTCCTTTCGATATTTGCGCATATCGGATTGTAACTTCCTGAATTATGGTCCCTGATTATACGCAAAATCGCCTTTATTTTAGCTTGTGGTCCCTCTGGAGGTCACAATTATTATCCGATTTAAAAAAACGTTTGATTATATTACCGTTACACCGTAAGGAAGGTTGAGTTTGAATTTCGGGAAAATCGGACCAAAATTGCCATACAAAATGGCCGCAGTTTGTACGCGAATACTGTTAAAAAATGGTATATCAAGGTTGTGGACCCTGTAAAGGTCACAATTTTGATATGATTTTGATGAAACTTGAAATTCATCGTTATAACCCAAAGATCTTGGTTCTTTTCAATATTTGCGCATATCGGATCGTAACTTCCTGAATTATGGCCCCTGGTTATACGCAAAATCCCCCTTTCTTTAGCTTGTGGTCCCTCTGGAGGTAACAATTATTATCCAATTTAAAAAAACGTTTGATTATATCACCGTTACACTGTAAGGAAGGTTGAGTTTGAATTTCGGGAAAATCGGACCAAAATTGACAGACAAAATGGCCGCCGTTTGTACGCGAATACTGTTAAAAAAATGATATATCATGGTTGTGGACCCTGTATAGGTCACAATTTTAATTCGATTTTGATAAGGAAGGTTGAGTTCTAATTTTGTGAAAATCGTACCAAAATTGCCGGACGAAATGGTCGCCGTTTGTACGCGAATAGTGTAAAAATATGGTATATCATGGTTGTGGACTCGCTACAGGTCACAATTCTTATCCGATTTTGATGAAAAGTCACATTTCTAGGTTGTGTACCGTCACACCATAATCATTGTCGGTTTCGAGTTTCATTAATATCAGCCAACTAAATGGCTGCTCCCAATACAGTATGAAATACAGGACTTAAAGATGTAGGAAAAATCACTTTCGGTATTGCTTGTTCTCTGTCCATCTCTCCAAAATGTGGGCGTATCCTGCCTGGCAGTGCCAGCCTATCTTTTATTTCGAGGATTTGTGAGCAAGTGGAGAGGTTCTTTTAATGTCCTTATCTTTGTATCTCATTTGTTTGAAAGTGACCAGGACAGCAGTAATCACACAATCACAGACACATGTATCTGCCTGTAAATATGTTTTTCAAAAACACAAAAACGTATCACACAACTACAACCAGGTGACAGGTGTAATGAGCAGTGACATGCGTGACAGTTGTAATGAACAGTGTTTGGAGTGTTGGGATGGCTTGTGTTAACAATATACCTTCTTAACAGCCTGGCTCATTTGTAGCACCAAGACGTAAATGAGCAAAGTTCAGTCACGGGATCAGACTGGCATAGAGGCAGCAAACCTTCACCCAGAATAGACAATCACATGCCAATATTCATTCACTTCTTATCAATGATGACATGAAAAAAACAAGATTTTTCATCGTCCATCGCTATATTTGCGATGAAGATATTAACTCACAAACATTCACATCGTATTCACGGTTTTATCTGATGAAGTGATGAAAGTGATGAAAGATGAAATCAGTGTCCCACCTGTGTGAATTGTGTTATTTATTTACGTTTGTAAATAAACTGTGGGTGAGAAAGGAAATGTAACAAAGTTGTCTATACCTTTCATAAACTGAACAATCATTTATTTGCAAAGAACTGTATTATGGCGGTATATTAGAGTCAAAATTCTAACATGCTATCGTCTAATTTCTTAGTTCTGTTCGTGTAATTTCTAACCTCCATTCATGTAACTTCTAACGTCCATTCATGTAACTTCTAACTTCCATTCATGTAATTTCTAAATTAAGACAATGTATAACCTAACTTCTTTATTTGTTCAGTGTAAATTTCAATTCTGTTCCAACTTGTTTCTATTATTTAAACGAAAAATGTCTTCTTAATAGATGCTTTACATGTTTAGCATCAACATGGTTGGTTGGTTGTGGGGCTTAACGTCCACTTCCACCTTAGGTGATATCGTAGACAATGCATCAACATCAACGAATTTAGAATTTATACATTTCTGCCTAGCAACCATCATGATGAAGTCGTTTGGTGTCGCCACTGTGTGCTCAATTGGTGATTGCGCACCTGATCGGGACCATTATGTGGGTATAAACAACTCATTCTTCGTCTGGTTGAAGGTTGGAAGGAGTGCTGAAATTAAGATAGAGAGTTTCTAAGTCTGAACATAGAAATATATACTGACGGGCATAGAAATATATAAATAGACTAGAATGGCCGTCACGTGACCCGCGACATGTAAATAGGTCCGCCATGATTGTGCATTGATTATTGACGTCGCGTGCGGTGAACTCAATGAATCCAGCTTCGTTTCACGTTACGCTTGAAAGAAAGAAAGGTCGAAAAACAACCCATTGCCATACATATTCACGGGTTTTGCAGTACCAGTTTGTAAAATTTAATATCTTCATTCTCTAATTTAATGGAATGACTCGCGGGGCAGTCTTTAATATATATATAGCCACGGTGAAACAGTAGGCTACATAACATACTAGCATAGGCTAGGCCTACATAGATTATAGATGCCATGTCAAAATGAACCTATTTTCATCTACAAATTAAAGACACTGGATGGATGGATGGATGGATGGGCTATGAATTGTGGTATTTTTTTTGTTTGAAATTATGGATATGGCGACGATTTCTTTGGTGATCTACTCTTGTCTAGAGGTGACATGCATCCAGCAATTGAGCAATGGCGAAAAATACTATGCCTTGCAGTTGAATGTGAATCAATGACGAGTTCGCGGTACCAATTACTTTTGTTTTACAAAAGAAAAATAACAGATATTTTAGTTTGTTTACCAAGGTATGTAAATCAATTATTTAAACATATCCTAATAAAATATTTCACATTATTCTCGAAATAGTATATAGGCTCTAACTAAGCCTTGATTTCACAGTAGTTTTTTGCGATAGGTACCGGTAGCGGTCTAAATTAGATTTGTTTACAAACAAACCCCATTACCAGTACATTATTCTTCCGCCTGTACATTTAGTGCTTCGAGAAATTTAAATTTTAATGTCTTGATTGTCATATAAAACTAAAACAATTGTTCCCAGGGGTTATAATTCTAATTACCTACCGGTAAAATGTAAACTTGGAAAATAAATTATAGTAAGCCTACTTGTGTTTTAAAATAAAAGAAGAAAAATTCTAAAAAAATAGAGTACGTACGCTCACATATCGCGATCTCCCTTGAATTTTTCGACAAGTTACTACATGTATGTGGTTTATTTCAGCAGATTGATGAATTATAATATTAATATGAATATGATGGTGAGGACTTTCAAGTTTTTAGCGCAGAGAGGATGGGCTAAAAATGGCCGTAACGTGGAAGGTGTTCTGATTCAAGTAGTACTACTACTACTAGTACTAGTGTAGGTAATTTGTCAAATAACGAATAATATGGTCAATCTGAACATCTGAGACACGCTACCTGCGGAGAAGTAAAAAAGCCAGCTACGTCATAAATTTCGTCACGTGAGTTACGTTTGTAATATGGTATGGGCGAATATTAAAATATTTTATTTTACTTAGGCCTATATTCAGTATAATTTAGTACCTGTTTGCATTTTATGGTTTTACTTGACAGACCCATCTCACGGAATTTTCCGAAGATTTATAAAAATAAAATAATACTAGGCCCCAGCATGGCATGAAGATTTTGCATTTTGTAAAGATTTGTAAAGTTTAAATATTTGGCGAATAATATAGGCCTACCATAAATATTTTTAAAAAATGACCAGTTCTCTCGCAAGTCAAAAGTCTCGATAAGCAGACTAAATATCCCCCCTGCATTTTGTGAGGATTTGTCAAATTAAAATAATATAGGCCTACTAGGCCTCATGAAATAGGCCTACCTATTTCTGAAAACCGTGAGCAGCTGTCAAAACAAAAAAGCCACAATATGCAGGCAGAATACTCACAGTATGTTATGAAGATTTGAAAACTAAATTTAAGAAAATACTAGGCCTTGTGATATAAAGGAAAAGGTGAGCATTTCACGACGTGCAGGCAGGATATCTCACAGCAAGAGAGAGAGAGAAATGGGGTTTAACGTCCACTCAACACAAACTAGGTCATTTCGGGACTAACATATGGTTTCATTCTAGGCCTTGTGATATAAAAGGAAAAGGTGAGCATTTCACGACGTGCAGGCAGGATATATCTCACAGCAAGAGAGAGAGAGAAATGGGGTTTAACGTCCACTCAACACAAACTAGGTCATTTCGGGACTAACATATGGTTTCATTTTATTTCAATAGTTCGCTTGCGCGTAGGGGTCTTTAGCAGTGGGAGGAAACCGGAGTACCCCGAGAAAACCCATGAGGTTGAGAACGCGCCCCTATCTTCATGCCACATACGCTCACACCAGGGCTCGAAAGCACAGCCGCAAGCCAGAGGTGACCGGCCAGCTAGAGGTCGAAGCGAGGCACTCCAGACCACTATGCCATCCCAACCCCCCTATCTCACAGCAGTTTTTGAAATTAAGACAATACTACTCATCATGATATAGGCCAACCTATTTCTTAAAAAAAAAAAAGAAAAGAAAAAAAAAAAAAAAACAGTGGTAAACTATCAAAAAAAAATTAAATAAGGACACACGATATGTGGAGTATTTAAATTGTTTGGCAGCACATTTGTCTGATATTTATTACGTTTTCTTCCTGGGGTGAATGAAAAGGGAAAAACCATTGTGACAGGTTATACCATAATGTTAATTAAATAGAACTTGGTTCTCTGTTAAAGGTTGATAGGTTCTATTTGTGTCAGAATTCTAACACAAGTTAGCCATACTTAGCAAAACCCACTTGACCACTTACCTTAGCAGTAATTACATTATGACACTGTTATATACCTCAAACTAACATGATTCCTTTCCCTGTATTTATTTTACAGTGCTATCATGTAATTATCTAACATGATTGGGGAACCACTGTGGCTAAGTGAGTAAGAAGCTGGCTTGCTAGCCGATAGGTCACAGGTTAGATCTTGTTGGCCAAGAAAGTTCGCCATTTTCTGTTGTGGTTTCGCCTTGTCAGTGGTGCAGGACGGAGGGCCTGGGTGACAAGGATAGCTGTCTCTGTCTAGTCGTTTGGATGGGACGGAAAACCGACGTCCAGTGTAAGTATTGGCGTTTACGTAAAAGATTGATTTGGCAGTTAGAATTTTGTATTAGAGTAGGCTGTAGCAAAATTTCCCTCATAGCACAATGTTTGGCGTAAGCTGGTAGTCTTCACTAACAGGGGTCACACGGTGGCTAAGTGGGTAAGACGCTGGGTCGCTAGCCTGGAGGTTGGGTGTTCGATCCTTGCATTGGCCGAGAATGTTGATTCAGATTTTCCGGCATGTTTCCCCTTGTCAGTGATGCATGACGGAGGATCTGACAAGGACAGCTGTCTAGTCGCCCGAATGGGACGATAAACCGAGGTCCTGTATACACATTGGCGTGCACGTAAAAGATCCCTTGACAGATGGAATTCGATATAAGAGTAGGCCGTAGTGCTGCTGCCCGGGCAAAATGTCCCTCATAGCACACTGCATTAGCCAAATTCGGATGTAAAACTATTTCATTTCGCTTACTAACAAGGAAATTTTGAGTTTGAATCCGGTGTTCATCAAGAAAATTTCCTGGCTTCATCTTTTGTCAGTGGTGCAGGACGGCGCATCCGGAATGGAACAATGTCTAGTCATTCTCATGGGATGAAATATCAAGGGTCTGTTGGCATGCACGTAAATGAACCAATGACATTTGGCATTCGAAATAAGGGTAGGCTGTGGAGCTGCTGTTCAGTTAAATATTCTTAATTTTATTTCATTTCAATTTTTCTACATTTCAGATAGCATTGTAAATATTATGCAAGCTGCAAGCATACCGATGTTTGACAAGAAGCATATTTTAAAATAGAGAGTGAATTAGATATTAAGACAAAGTTTGGATTGGCACAAAGGTCATCTCTCATAAGACTACCAAGAAGATTTGTTGGTCTGCGAATCAGAACGAAATAATTAATTTTGTTTTTTAATGGAAATAATAAATCTGAAATATGAATAGTTGTGGATTATAAAGCTTATATGTGTATTTACATTGCAATATAATAGAGGCCCACAAAATCTAAAGACTGTACTATGCTGATTTATCCCTATACATTATAGGCAAGGAGTAGGGTCGCCTGTCCAACTTCGTATGTTTCGCCAGGTACTCCGGTTTCCCCCCACTGCTAAAGACCCCTACAAGAGAGCAATTAATTGAAATAAAATTAAACCATATGTTAGTCCTGAAATGAACTAGTTTGTGTCAAGTGAGCATTAAACCCCATTTCTCTCTCAACCCTATACATTATAGTTGAAACTGTGAGTTTTTGTGACCTTGAAAATTTGCTCAAGAAATATACCATAGTTGCATTCACACATTGCAAGAAATGTTTCACACATTTGGTAATTTACATGATCAAAGAGAAACTTTACAAAATACATGGCAAAAGTAAAGTATGACATTTTCATTCACTATGTACATGTTTAGTTTTCATTGCCAATGGTTGGATGAATTTAACTTATCACTGCATTTATGTAGCCAAGTATGGTAGTAATATACATTTGTTAGTGTATGTTTAAAATTAAAAGGCACATAAAGCTACATACATGTACACATAAATTCAATAGAGTTTCATTGTAAAATGTTCGATTTACATGTACGCACATGCAAGTCTTACATACATTTAAAGGCAAAAAGAAATGTTATTGCAATTAAAGGAAAATTCTGATAGACAAATTAAAGAAATACCCCACATAACTTGTTGGAGAATTTCAGCTCAATATATTTTGCCATTTGAAAGGGGCTATGTAACCTATTTATGAAATTCGAATTTAATATTTCATGGTAAATGTGATCAAAATGTGAAAATACCTTATATGAATAAAACTCTAGTGTCCCAAAAATATTTTGAAAATTGTGATCTGTGTATAAAAGTTAAAATAAATGGTTTTATGCCATCATAAATGGGGGTGCAAGTCAAATTCAATTCAAAAGTGAAATTTTTTGCAATTTACTGAATACATGTACACATGAGAGCTATATGTGTACATGTAATAGAAATTGACTTTTACACAAATATCAGGTTCATTTCATTGAGTGAGGAAAATTTATAATTTCATGAGTAGATAAATAGTCTCTATACCAAGTACATTCTCCCAATATTCAGTCAGAAAGAAATATTTCACAATAATCCAATGATTTCATTTAATATATTTATTGAATTTTTTTCAAAACAAAGAAATATGTAATTAATTTACTGTTGAGATTTAAATGTAGTCAAATTCTTTACAAGAAATATGCATTTCAAAGTCATTCAGGCACTCACATAAAAAGCCTGCTTATCGTTCAATGAAAACTTTTAAAATTAAGATTTATGAATGAATTAATTGCGCAGTGACGATGGTTATTGAAGCATTATTCTATGGAAGACCAAACAGCTCTTTATTCAGTGTTCTTAGTTCTAAATCTTTAGTCCTTAATTCTTACTTCTTCATTTGTTGTCGTATATCGACATTTGTACACTAAAATTAAGATTTGTATCTAAAAATTAACTTTTGTTTCACAAATCAGACATTTGTCATATCAGATTTGTAAAATGTATTTTAATATAAGATATTTAATTTTTTTAGAAAATCAAAAAATCAGTCTATATTTACATTTCATCATAAAAATGAAACAAAAAACAAATATCGAACAACAAATTTCAAAATACAAATCTCCAAATACAAATCTTGTGAAACATTTCTCTAAAAACATTTCTCCAAAAACATTTCTTCAAAAACATTTCTCCAAATACATTTCTCCAAAAACATATCTCGAAATTCATCTAAACGGAACATTAGAAACCAACCTGGCATACAATAAGTCACCATACAATAAAGAAGAATCAAGCAAGCATACAACAAGTAAAATCGTACAATGACTGTGACTTTAATGAAATCATGTGCTTGTTATGTTTCTATATATAAATATATTGGTTGATATGATATAGCATTAAATACAATAAATTAAAAGTAGTTGGATCAATGAAAGAGGACTTATCTCTTCTAAATTATGTATATGTCAGAAAATATGTATATTGTTAAAATGTATTTGGACCTTCTTAATGGTGTGCAACCCGATATCTTGTATTTTGTGTTATGGCCGGTATTTTGACGTTAAATACCCTCCCCACCCCTCATTTGTTAGTGCCAGTCAATTGTTTTTCTTTTTGTAAGTTATGTAAATATAAATTTACATTTTGTTGCAAGCATAAAAACATACTTTCCTGTAGTATATGAACAAATATTGAGAATTTCTTATTGAGATCGTTTTTTAAGATTTAAATCCCTGCCACCTCCCCTCACTTAATAAATGAAATGAAAGGAAACGGAGTTTAACGTCCTACTATTCTGCTCCGAACTGGGCCGATTGAGACGGGTATATATACAGTGGGCTATCAGGGAAAGTTTGCCCGGACAGCGACACTACGGCCTACTCATATATCGAATTCCAATTGCCAAGGGAAATTTTACGTGTACGCATGCGGCCTCGGTTTTTCGTGTACCATCCGAACGACTACACGGCTGTCTTTGTAAGGACCTCGGTCCTGCATCACTGACAAGAGGAAATAACGCCGGAAAATCTGTATGAACTTATTCCCAGACACATTCACGAAAACATGATTTAGAAGAAGTAAAAAATTCTTTGGTTTGAGCAAAGAAGGGGGGGGTGCTGGATGGTCTAATGAATAGCACGTACACGCTGTACAATAAGGTCTGTCATTGAGTCAACTGGCGTGGTTTCGATGTACGTGTCGAGGAGTAGGGACGCCTGTCCAATCTCGTGGGTTTTCTCCGGGGCCTCCGGTTTCCCCCCACTGCTAAAGACCCTACGCGCAAGCTAATTATGGAAATAGAATTGAACCATGTGTTAGTTCCGAAATGACCTAGTTGTGTCGAGTGGTTGTTAAACTCCATTTCTCCCTCTCTATGAACAAAGAGATATGTCGCCATCAGACAAAGCCTAATTTCTGAAAATAGACTACTTTCAGTTTATTTTCGTTATCGAAGGCCCGGTTCGATTAGCCGTTCTACGCACGTGGTTTCACTAGAGAAATCAAATGAAATGGGATTTAACATCGTACTGTTCTGCTCCTAAACGGGGGTAATGAAGGCGGATATGCGACATACAGTGTGCTATGAGGAAAATTTTGCCCGGGCAGCGGCGCTACGGCCTACTCTTATATCGAATTCCAACTGCCAAGGGATCGTTTCACTAAAGTCGCGGTCACCGAGCGATTGAGCTTATTGGGGGATCGTATCACAAGCGTCGCAGTCACCGAGCGATTGTTCTTATTGTACATGTGCTTATACTCGATTCCCATTATTGTATTGTATGCCAGGTTGTTCCGGTTCGATGAATTTCGAGAAATGTTTTTCGAGAAATGTATTTGGAGAAATTTTTTTAAAGAAATGTATTTAGAGAAATGTTTTTGGAGAAATGTTTTGCAAGATTTGTATTTGGAGATTTGTATTTTGAAATTTGTTGTTTGATATTTACCTTTTGTTGTATTTTTCTGATGAAATGTAAATATAGACTATTTTTTGATTTTCTAAAAAAAAATAAATATCTTATATTAAAATAAATTTTACAAATCTGATATGACAAATGTCTGATTTGTGAAACAAATATTGATTTTAAGATACAGATGTTAACTTTAGTGTACAAATGTCGAAATACGACAACAAATGAAGAAGTAAGAATTAAGGACTAAGAATTTAGAACTAAGAACTAAGAACACTGAATAAAGAGCTGTTTGGTCTTCCATATTATTCACATTGTCCTTCCATCATGTTAGAAATTTATCTGTTTAAAAATCCCTGTGGTCATCAAATGAAAATTCTTCATAGAAATAGACGTAAATACAGTGGCTGCTATATTGGTGGGCTGAAAAAAAAATACATATTAATTATTATTGTATCTTTGAACATTTAAAATTTAAGGAAGTCTGGAATAAATTTACAAAGTAGGTTCGTTGACAACAGCCAATCAATTAGTCATCACTCCCTCATTCTCAGTGAAATTACAAACAAAGGAAGCTTCGTCGTCAGTTCAGGAAAGCCTATCCTATCGTGAATTTGAACTAGGCCTAGTAGATCTACAGGTGCCAGTGGACTTTAGTACATACTACAAGTACGGTCCGTGGTAGTATATTTTACTAGTATTACTACGGTACTACTAAAGATTGGGCCTAGTGAGTAGTTAGTGTAGGCCTATCTAATAAATAAATACCGGTACGGTACTTTTATAAAAGTATAACTCTCAGGTTGTTTAAAGCCCCAATAACACTCTTGTTGTAACTAAATAATATGTCCCAATCTTCATTCTGGTCAACAAATTGTATTATTTTACAATATTCCAATTAATTAATGATATAAATTTCATCGTAGCACACCTAATTTAAAAAAATTGGAAAAATTCAACTAATTGATTTGAAAAGTCTAACGTAAACCTTTTCAAATGTGACTTGGATTTTAAAATATTTTCGAACCTTCTCGACAAGTAAAATAGGTTGTAATAGATAATTTACACAACAGGTAGGACGCTTAAACATCTAGTACTTAGAATAAGGCTATTATTTTTTTTCTCGAGCTGCAAAGCCACCAAGAGTGTTATTGTCCCTTTAACGTCCAAAAATAGGCTACGAATAGTAAGCGGTGGGCTAGGTCAACACAAATCAGTGCTAGTCGTGCAGTGTGAGTGTTACATAATAATAGGCCGGCAACTAAAGATAAACACAGTGCACGACAACACTGCTTCAGTGCTTGTCGTCGGTCACGGGACTGCAAAAAGTGCAAGTCCACGCTGTCGCTGAACGCTTGAATGAACATTTTGTCTTTTAAAAACATAATCACTATTGAATTTCTTACCTGTGGAAGGTTATTCCATTTAATTTTGATGTGGGGTTTTGGTTATTTGTACAGTTAATGGCAAAACACTGTGTCCCTTTGGTGGATACTGAAAACGTAAAAGTTTTGTTTTCCTTCGCGTAATCAAACGACACCATTTTGTTGTGCATGATCAATGTACTAGTATGGCTGACCTCTGCGCATGTCGTGAAAGCGGCATTTGATTGGCCGTGGCCATTCTAGTCTATTTATATATTTCTATGTTCCCGTCAGTCTATATTTCTATGGTCTGAAGGTCGCTTAGTATTAAACTCAGTAACTGTGTAGGCCTATCCATAAATATGTACCCTGTGTTAATATAGACCAATAGTATATAAATATTAATTATTGACTCAACTGTAACAAAAAAATCAAAAAAAATCCCCAAATCCTGCACCTGTCGTTAACAAAATGAACAAATACTGTTAAGCTTATATTTGAAATAGAAAATGAAATGGATTCGGGTTTAACGCCCTACTGTTCTGCTCCGAACCGGGCTAATGGAAACGGACATACGCCATACAGTGTGCTTTAAGGAAATACTGCCCGGAGACCGGATCTACTGCCTAGACTTTTATCAAATTCTAACGGACATGGCATCTTTTACGTGCACGCCAAAAATACATTTGTCAATGATCGGACAAGCAATATAAAGTTAATTAAAGGACCATAACTCCTGAACGAAAAATATCATATTCCATCCTATTTTTCCACTTCCCATACCTCCATAATAATCATTATCCTAAGGGTTGAAAAAAGTTGTATCATCTAATCTGGCAACTACTGAGCGGACGAGCAAATTTACGATAAATTAAGGGTCATGACTCCAGAGGGAAAATGCCGAATGGCTTCAAAGTCAATCCCAGTTCTCAGCTACTGAAAACAAGCATAATCCTACAGTTTGAAAAACAATCGCCATAATTTGGAGAATATGGAAAACGGACAACCAAAATTGCGCTAATTATTGAAATAAAGTTGAACCATGTGTTGGTTTCGAAATGACCTAGTTTGTGTCGAGTGGACGTTAAGCCTCGTTACTCTCTGTTTCAAGTCATTTCATATAACGGAGGTTGAGGTCAAAAGTTAAACAAATCCCCTTTAACCTTTTGCACATAATAGACGTTAAAGAATAAAGCCGATTGTTTATTTCACCCGTCAGTCATCCTTCTCTATCGGTAACGTATTAAAATGGTGATGTATTTTGTCGTGATGGCAGCCTTTCACTACAAAAAAAAAAACAAAACAAAACATAATCATGTCCATTTGTCACTTCTATCGTCAATAGAAAAATGCTATGATTAACGATTTGACGGTAAAATACAATAAATAATTGGCTCTTTTTAATCCTTTGGAAAAACATATTTCGTTTTTCTCCTTTTTGTATTTGTGGTCTATAAAACTGTTAAACGGAACGAAATAACAAGTTTGTGTAAGATAGGACTGTTGTAGTCACCGGGGTAACGAACTCTACTTGTAAATAGTTTTAAATCAACTGACATCTTTGAAGACATTGTTCGAATTCGAAAAAGTTTTGGATATTTTGTGAAGAATGTCAAGGTGCACGGCGCTATTTTTATTCCCACTTCTGCTAGTCGCCCTGTTGCAGTTATCTTCTGCTAGACCCAAATCTATGACGTGGCGGTTGCTTGGAAACCTTGGGGCTGATGATGCTCAGGGTGATTACTATGAGTATGAATTCGATGATGACCATGACGATGATCGTGAAAATAGTAGTGACGATGATGTGGATGACGATGATGATGACGACGAATCAAATGAAGCGGGCGCTGTAATTAGTAATGCGTTTGTTGTAAGAGGAGACATTAGTCTTGTTGGGGATGTAATGGATGGTTTTGATGATGTCTACGACGATGATGACAACGAAGACGGCGATGATGGGGATGTCGAACGTGGCACTAAGTTCATACCCTTTAACGAATATGTTGAACGAGGGTATATCTATCATAAGGCCGGGCAGGTCTCCAAGAGTGCTGAAGATGACGTTGGCGACGATGATAATGATGTAGAGTCTGAAGAATATGGTGATATAGAGCACGATTTTTATGAAGAAAGTAAAATGTCACACGATTATTATCGCACAAATAATCTTATAAATTACGGTGAAGACTTTGGCGATGACGACGATGACTACAAACTAAGTAACATGTCCCACGAAGATTCTGGCATCAATAATTTTATAAATGATGAAGAATATGTTGATGATGAAGACGACGTTGACGACGTTGACGATGATGATGATTCAAAAGGTGAACTAACGACCGATGAAGAGGGGATAAATAATTTATTAGATTTTGATGAAGTCGATTTTGAATCCACAAAAAAATAACGTCTTATGTTTTGGGAGATGGTGCTAAAGACGCCGACAATGGTGCTGATACTGATTCTGTTTTAATGCTAAGGATAAAAAAGACTATGTCACTTATAATATGTCTTATGTTCAGCAGATGAGCAATACAGAAGAAAGTTCTATAATGTTAGCCATATGTGGTTTTCGACAAGAGATTTAATTAAATCTAAGTAGGTGAAACAATAACGCTAAACTAGCATGGGAATATTGAATGCAATAGCACGACGAAATCTAGATTTAAGTAAATTTACATCCATGTAAAGTTATGACATATTATGTTCAAACCCCATAGAAATATTAACCAGAACAGCAATGGCGACTTTTACCACGACATCATAAGTCCGCCATCTTGGAAATATATTTCTATGGATGCGATACTTTCTATTCTTTGAGTCTTGATAGTGGAGTCTATTGTCTCGAACCAGTACCGAGTGCATTATTTTGTTTTCACATCTATGTAAAGATTTCTAAGGAATGATAATCTTTTAAAATGTCAATTTATTTTATCTTACACGTATTACGGTTATTTCATCATTTGGTGCTGAATTTATATTTCTATGATTAACACAACCACATTGATTCCTAGTAAATAAGGGTAGGGATGAAATCAGGGAAAATTAATTATTCCTCGATATCACATTTTATATCCTGTAAATTTAATTCTTAAACAAATTTAAGATTATTAAGTGAGAGAGAGAGAGAGAAATGGGGTTTAATGTCCACTCGACACAAACTGGGTCATTTCGGGACTAACATATGGTTTAATTTTTATTTCAATAATTCGCATGTGCGTAAGGGTCTTGAGCAGTGGGAGGAAACCGGAGTGCTCGGAGGAAACCCACGAGGTTGAGAAGGCGCCCCTATCTCCATGCCACATACGCACACACCAGGGATCGAAACCACAGCCGCAAGCCAGAGGTGACCCGCCAGCTAGAGGTCGAAGCGCGGCGCTCTAGACCACTAGGCCATCCCACCCCCTATATTATTAAGGACAAACATAAAGATATTAAAGGTATCTCTGTGCAAAGACTAATTCATATTTTTTGTATGTATGTGCATAAAATAGTACGGGGGGGATGTAAAATGTGTAGAAGGTGACCGTCCTCTCCCGATTTTTTTGTGAGTCAATATGGTATTTTTTAGAGTTTGCTTTGCATTTTTTAACATTTAACCTAAATGTAATGGGGTTTAACGTCCCACTGTTCTGCTCGCCCATTGCTAATTAAGTCCGGTATACGTCATACAGTGTGCTAGGTGGGAATGTGTACCCACTCTTGTATCGAATTACAACTGACAAGGGATATTTTACGTGCTCACCAATTTGTACACAGGACCTCAGGTTTTCGTCTCATCCGAACGACTAGCCAACTGTCCTTGTCACGCCCCCATCACTGTCAAGGGGAACCACGCTGGAAAATCTCGATGAACGTTCTGAGTCAACCCAGGGATTGAAGCCAGCGTTTTTACCCACTTTGCCACCATGACCCCCATCATCTCATCCAAATGACCTTCCCGGACATTGTTTAAGACAACTGAAGACTGCAACATAAGTAATCTTGCACTGTTTGTTAAAACACTGCATTGGCCGAGAAAGTTCATCTCGATTTTCCACCGTGCTTTCCCCTTGTCAGTGATGCAGAATGGAGGTCCTGACAAGGACAGCTGTCTAGTCGTTCGGATGGGATGAAAAACCAAGGTCCCGTGTACACATTGGCGTGCACGTAAAAGATCCCTTGGCAGTTGGAATTCGATATAAGAGGAGGGCGTAGCGCAGCTGTCCGGGCAAAATTTCGCTCATAGCACACTGTATGGCGTATGCCCGTCTTCCATTAGCCCAGGTCAGGTGCATAAATGTAGGACGTTAAACCCCATTTCATTTCATTTTTCTTAAAACAGATTAGGATTCGACATCTATTAAAAAAAGTACAATGGGTTTGACCATTAAGACGAAGGCTTTAGCGTTACCGCTGTGAAACAATGTGTAACAGTTTGAGCTCAGGGAAAATGGCTGCGCTTCACAAGATAAAATAATACAATTACCGTGGTTCTTGGTCAATGGCGAATACATTTCCAATGCATGGTCATAGGATTGCAAAGTCATATTCTATCGTACCGGAGGGGCTTCGGCAGTTTCTACTAATTCTTGCAGACCATAAATCAATGACAAGATTATCCACGGCTTTATAAATAAAATACTGATAAGAGTATCGAACGTTGCATGACAGAAAATAAAAAAGTCATAAATCCATAAATTTGAGTGATTTTGAAAGATTCTCTTGTTTGATAAATTACAATAATACGATTGTTAAACAAACCACAAATTCCTTCATGTCTACAAACACCTTAATATATAATTTATTGATAATTATATTCTGGGGATCTCAGTTCAAATTTAGAATAAATGAATAAAATGAATTTTATTTTAAAATTTTATGATTGTATTTATGAATTAACGTCATTTTGTTTACAATAGTTAAAAATGAATGAATATATTAACTCAATTTTTTTAAAGTTGTTGAACTGGTTATGAAAGAAGTCACTTTAGTTTTGCATAGTATATGATTTTATAACATTATAAAGGTCAGTAGTATATGGTGTTATAACACTATAAAGGTCATTGGGTTCTTTGACTACACCGTAATGCTTGATGCACATGGTCGACGCACTCGGCAATTCTCGACAGATTCAGTAACCTACATCTAATCTAGGCTGTAAAGTGATATGTACCTACGCCCATACATTTGCGATGTGGCTACCGGTTTACTTTTAACAAGAAAACTTGACGCTTTTACAAACCAACAAGACACCATGGACGCAGCCATGTTTCATCCGGGACCTTTAAAGTAGTTCCAAGACACCATGGATGCAGCCATGTTTCATTCGGGACCTTTAAAGTAGTTCCAATATGGCGGAATTCGTCATACAGCCGAGATTAGATGTAGGTTACGGAATCTGTCGAGAATTGCCGAGTGATGGTCGACGGTATAGGGAGAGGGAAAAATGAAATGGGGCTTAATGTTCTACTCTTCTGTGCGATGAAGGAAATTTTTGCCCAGGCAGCAGCGCTACGGTATACTCTTACTTACATCGAATTCCAACTGCCAAGGGATATTTTACACGGGATTGTACACGGGACCTCGGTTTTCCGTCCCATCCGAACGACTAGACAGCTGTCCTTGTCAGGCTATCCGTTCTGCACCACTGACAAGGGGAAGTCAGGCTGGAAAATCGAGATGAACTTTCTCGGCCAATGCAGGGATCGAACACCCCACCTCCAGGCTAGCGAACCAGCGCTTTACCCACTTAGCCACGTGATCCCCCCTGGGAGAGAGACAGAAATTGTGTTTAACATCCACTCGACACAAACTAGATTATTTCATGTCATTAATTCGCTTGCGTGTAGGGGTCTTTAGCAGTTGGGGGAAACTGGGGGACCCGGAGAAAACCCACTAAGTTAGATCGGCGGCTCTACTCCTTGTCACGTACAACCGGAGATTCGAAACCAAGCCAGTTGACTCAATTACAGGCTTTATGATACAGCGCGCATGTGCTAACCATTCGGCCAACCAACCCCCGTCGACTGTTAAGATTTGGGGTTGAACGTGTTAAAGTGCTTTTGTCCAGTCAATCTACGTTAACTTTAGGGCAACTTAGAAGCCATTGGAACAAAAGGATTCTTGGTACGGTTGTGTTCGTGGGATAATTTGTATCAATTAAAAGAAAATGGCCACCAAATGTACCTTTATAGTTTCATGACTCTTCTAACAATGCATTCTTGCCTTATAAATTTATTACAGAGAGAAACATGAACCTTGCAGAGGTCAGAATGTCTGGAAATTATCACAAATGAACGCCATCACGTTCTCGATCTCAAATTGATGCCCCACCAACGACCTTGTCAGACCGAAAACCTAGGTTGGGCACCTTTGGCTTTGCAAGATGCAACAGTAGTACCACGTGTTCCGCGTGCTTCCCAACCACATGTGTACTATCTGACAGATCGCGTTCGAGTCCTGTCAAGGCAGTGAGTGTAACGGCATCCCCCCCCCCCCACACGCCTTCAATATTTTCACATTATCGTTTTCAAGTTGTTTACACAAAAATTCTACGCAGTTCTGCATATTAAGGTCCACTCGACACAATTAGATCATTTCGGGACTAACATGGTTTAATTTTGCATCAATAATTCGCTTGAGTGTAGGGAGTCCTTAGCAGTGGGAGGAAACCGGAGGACCCGGCGACCCTAATCCTTGTCACGTGCAACCGGGGATTTGATAACATGCCAGTTGACTCAATGGCAGGCTTTATGATACAGCACGCACGTGCTAACCATTAGGCCATGCAACCCCCGCTCGAGAAGGCGTGGGTGGGGGGGGGGGCGTGTCCAGATTGAGAACTTGCCGTCGTCTTCAGGTGTTGCAATGTATCCTAGTTTCCGTATGTAATCAGGTACAGTTGCGGATGGGGGGGGGGGGGGTCGTCGTGACGAGCTTCGTGTCATGGTTTTAAGTTTCTAGGGTATCAATCCGGTTTTCAACATTATAATCAAAATCACAATACTTTACCAGTGTCAAACATCAAACATATACCGTGGGTCAGATATAGAACCCGAGGCTGAGATAATAGTACCACGCTTGCCTTACTGTTTTTATACAAACGTGGTACTCGACTTCGGTACAAAAAACGTTTGGTAACAGAATCCTAGACTGAGATAATCGTACCACGCTCGCTTTATTGGTTCTATGCAAACGGAACGTGGTACGCCACATCGGTTCAAAAACGTGGTATAATATAATCCAAGACTGAGGAAATCGCTCCAAGCTCGTCTTACTTGTTGTATTCAAACGGAACGTGGTGCGGGACGTGGTACAATAAAACTTGATATACTAGAATCTGAGACATACATGTACATGTACTATGAACGTACCACGCTCGCCTTACTGGTTCTATACAAACGGAACGTGGTGTGCGACGTACAAAAAAACTAGGTATAATAGAATTCGAGTCCCAGATAATCAATACAAGAACCCGAAACTGAGATAACCGTACCACGCCCGGCTTACTTCTATACAACTGAAACGCGGTATGCTCGCCTTACTTCTCGTATGCAATTGAAACGTGGTACTGGGCTTTGGCACCACGTATTTTTTAATTATAGAGATTTTACATACCAATCTACTATAGAATGTTCCACACAGATCAGTGCTGAGACCCCCCCCCCCAGTCTTTTTTTTTGGAGGTAGGGGGAATCTTTTAACTTTCATGCTAAGCTAACATTTTCTAAAGTTCAGTCTGTCAACGCAATGCTATGTCGTGTGTGTTAAATATCGTTATTTTAATTAACGTCCGCTTGCGATATCGCTGACAATGTGATTTAAACACATATCCTATTTCGTTTCGCTTTTATATTTCAAAATTTCGTTTTACTTGTCTTTACTACACTAGGATTTGGAAGAGTTATTATCCCACTATAACTTTTCAGATCTTTATGTAGTGTAGGCCATCGAAAGTATAAAAAAACAAACGAAATATAGATCTGTACTTTAATCAAAATGTACCGTTGACAATTACATACTGAAATAGATTATTTACAAAGCAATAAACGTAAACAATTATCAGATTGGTGGAAAAAGATTATGTTTTAGATCTGTTTATAACAAGCCTATATTATACCAACGTTAAGGGGGCTCTTGATAACGCGTTATGGGGAGGTAACGGCCTCTTATACTAATACCCTTGTCACACCAGGTTGCTGTCCTTACAGCGCTGCTATGGCGAAGGAAAATGGTATCAGAGCGCGTCAAGATCGCCATAAGCGTGATAAAAGCGGAATGGAAACGCCAAATACTGAGTTATGGTCACCATTGTCGCATATGATCGCCGAGTCACGTCTAAAACAAACGCCAAGGTTCTGCGATCCGAACTGAACGTGTGAAAAACAATCTTTCGAAATAATGGACAGACTATATAAAACAAGAAAAAAGTCTGAAATACGAACTTGCGTACTAAAGGACGGTTGTGGTAACAAGATGACCTGTGTACGGGGCTTTTAAACTGTGTATTTAATGCTAGAAATACGGGTTCGGATTAATTGACTCTAGTAGTAAATGATGATCGATTAAATAGGCCGCAGGGTGATGCCGAAATGGATAGCGCCGGTAAAGGTCGATGATGGCCATTAAAAATGGTTACAGAGTGAAGGTTGTAAGTTAAGTTCAGCTGTTGACCCGATTATCCTTTCTGAAGCGCAACGTTTTAATTATTAACGTATGATACACCAACTTGTACGCTCCCGGATCTATTTACATTTGGCCACATTACACATCTGTTTTTTTTTTGTTAGGTTAGGGGTTAAGGTCGTGGTGGGGGAGGGGCGAGGTGACGATAGTGACATACAACGGTAGCCGTATGGTCACAATTTTGAGATATATCTGCATGCGATCGACCAGGGTTATTCCCACTTTTGTACGAGGGTAAAAGTAAATAAAATACCTGTGATCTAATAATAATAATAATAATAATAACTTTACTTTCAAAGGGTTGAATTTTAGGCCAGGGGGGCTGTATTACATTTTGCCTTCACAACAGAAGTTAACAATAAAATTTGAAAATAGAAGAGAAATATTTAGAAAAGAATATCAAGAAAATCACAAACTGAATATAATAATTACAATCACATAATAAAGTTGTCACACACAAATCATATAATTATCATCTAATTATATGCTTAAGGAACCTGTAAATAAAACAAATTTATTAATCTTATCCATTAATGTGTTGAATGACAATGATTCTATACATATCAAAGTTTGAAACTATCAAAGGGGAAAGGAAACATGGAACGATATTTAGGTTTATACACTCTGTCAATATCTCAATTCCCAAATGTAAAATCAAACCGGGAGCTTACCATCCTCCTCGCAGTGATCCGTTTGATAAGAGGTAATCCCACTACTCCCTGCTGTAATGAGTGGATATTGTTGTTTTAAATTTTGATTGGTCAGTAGTCCGACTACCAACCAATGACTAGTTGCTCTACAAAAGCTTTACATTTAAAACGAGCGCCAATATTGGACCAAATATGTTTACATAACGTTACGTCATGGCTCACCCTTTTACTATGCCCAATTAACCCGTGCATAGCAGAATACTGCAGTAAAACTAATTGCGTGACAAACGAAGCTATCAAGTCGAATGAAATGCAAACAATACTGTTTGGAAACGAACATACTTTCACCGCTTTTAATACCTTAAATCACAGTCCAAAGTTTTAGGGAAGACCCAGATTAAACGTAGGACTGTCATGTTGATTGAACGGGAAGAATAGAAACACTCCCTCAAAAGTTCAAGAATCAGAAGTCAATCCAGCAATGGGCAGAGAGGGATTTCTCGGGCCATTGCTTCAGGAATATGGGAGCTTACATGCAATAATTTCTGATTATTTTACTCTCAAATAGGACACACAACCTAAGGTCGAATGCATTAAGCTCAGGTAGCCTACATATCAGAAATGAAATGATATGAAATGTGGTTTAACGTCCTATTGTGTTCTGCTTGATCAACTGTTCTAATGAAGATGGGCATACACTACACGGTGTGCTATGAGGGAAATTTTGCCCGGACAGTGGCGCTACGGCCAACTCTTATATCAATTCCAACTGCCAAGAGATCTTTTACATGCATGTCAATGTGTGCTATGAGGGAAATTTTGCCCGGACAGTGGCGCTACGGCCAACTCTTATATCAATTCCAACTGCCAAGAGATCTTTTACGTTCGGTTTTTCGTCCCATCCGAACAAATAGACAGCTGTCCTTGTCAGGCCCCCGTCCTGCATCACTGACAAGGGGAAAACACACTGGAAAATCTGGATGAACTTTCTTGACCAATGCAGGGAACGAACATCCGACCCCTAGGCTAGCTAACCAGCGTCTTACCCACGTTATCCCCACCTTAGGTCGAATGCATTAATCATACATTCTAGAGTGCCTGGAGTTTATACACAATGACTTTATAAACAACATTACCTTTGATTAAAATTGTAGATAAAATGTTAATTAAAACAGAACATGTATAATATAGATTGTAACTACGTTTCGTATCCTGTATCTGTGATCACCTTTACACTTGTTAATATGTTAACCTTATAGTTTGAATAAAAATGTAAAAAAAAAAAGAGTGCCGCGCTTCGACCTCTAGCTGGCCGGTCACCTCTGGCTTACGGCTGTGGTTTCAATCCCCGGTGTGAGCGTTGTGGCATACCGAAGGTGATATCGCAGACAAGTCTTATTTTTCATTTTTATTATCTTAGCGCACGCGCCGTTGCTGTGGGAGGAAACCGGAGTGCCCGAGGAAACCCACGAGGTTGAGAAGGAGCCCCTATCTCCATGCCACATACGCTCACACCGGGTATCGAAACCACAGCCGCAAGCCAGAGGTGACCGGCCAGCAAGAGGTCGAAGCGCGGCACTCTAGACCACTA
Organism: Patella depressa; assembly: GCA_948474765.1. Classification (NCBI taxonomy): domain Eukaryota; kingdom Metazoa; phylum Mollusca; class Gastropoda; family Patellidae; genus Patella; species Patella depressa. The sequence goes on from OX419720.1 coordinate 6,434,069, forward strand.
GGCCATCCCAATCCTAGGCCATCCCTTTATATTGCGGAGCGAACGCAATTCATACACCCCGCATGAGCAGTGGACGGTTTGCATCCGATATACATCCACACGGAATCCGCTTTGTTTCCGTAAGGAGTACGTGATGCATCCGCTTCATCCGCTAGGCTTCCGATGAACATCCATTTAACATCCCCGCTACATACTTCCCACTTTCGTTCTTTTCCGTTCTGTTTTCGCAAATTTTCGTCAAATTTGTCCATTTCTGGAGCGAATGAAAACGGATGGAGCCACCCCCACCCTCCGAAAGTTTGCCCGTCCGCTGTGTCATTTTTGCATACGTTTTGTGTCCATCGGCCACTGGGACCGGGCCTTAAGCTGACCAACATATCAGACGATCTGTCTAAACGCATCGTGACATGTTAACAGTATTTAAACTTCAGTACAAGCGACGGTAAATAATATATTACGTTTCCTGATCCGTCTAAAATTATCGGCTAGATAGAGCTATTGTTGTTTTTAACCTGCTTTCAAACATGGACTTCTCCCTGTCTTTTTAGGGGGTAATACATTTCTGTTTTATTATTAGACTAATAAGCCGGTTATGTCTATATATTAAGGCCATCTGTACATTTCGTCAAGGTCACGAGATGTAATTCGATATAAGGTTGTAGCTCCAGGGGAGGAATGCCTGTCGGTCTATTAATAATAATAATAATAATAATGAGTATATTTATAATGCGCTATATCCATAAACCAAGTTCATGCTCAAAGCGCTACACAATTATTACCTCTGACTTGCAATTGTGGTTTCGATCCCTGGTGTGAGCGTATGTGGTGGCTTGGAGATAGGGTTGTCTTCTCAACCTCGTGGGCTTACTCCTTTTACTTCGCGTTCCTCTCAGGGGGGTTGGGATGGCCTAGTGGTCTAGAGTGCCGCGCTTCGATCTCTAGCTGGCCGGTCACCTCTGGCTTGCGGCTGTGGTTTCGATCCCTGGTGTGAGCGTATGTGGCATGGAGATAGGGGCGCCTTCTCAACCTCGTGGGTTTCCTCCGGGCACCCCGGTTTCCTCCCACTGCTAAAGATGCCTACGCGCAAGCGAGTTATTGAAATAAAATTAAAACAAAAACCATATGTTAGTCCCAAATTGACCTAGTTTGTGTCGAGAGGACGTTAAACCCCATTTCCTTCCTTTCCCCCGCTTTCCTCTCACAGGAAAGACCCCTTGCACGTGCGCGAAGATAATACAAATGAAAATATCGATATCACCTTTGGTGAAACTGGACGTTAAACACTAAGAACCGCTGTCCGGGAAAAATTCCACGCATTGCACAGTGTATGTCTGTCTTCAGTTTGCACAGAATAACAAGGCGCTAAACCCCATTTTATTTCATTTGGTTCACAGGGTGCCTTATCAAGATGATCAAAGGGAGGCAATTCAAATTAATACTGCCTATAGTTATGAAATGAAATGGAGAGAGGGAGAAATGGGGTTTAACGTCCAATCGAAACAAACTGTCATTTCGGGACTAACATATGGTTTAAATTTATTTCATTAATTCGCTTGCGCGTATGGGTCTATAGGAAGGGGAGGAAGCCGGAGTACCCGGAGAAAAAACACAATGTTGGACAGGGGAACCACGCCTGTTGACTTATTGGCAGGCCGTAAGATACAGCAGTTGGAATTTGATATAAGAATAGGCCGTAGCTCCACTGCCCGGGCAAAATTTCCCTCAGGCGTATGCCCGTCTTCATCAGTCCAAATTAGGAGAGAAACAGTAGAACGTTAAACCCAATTTCATTACCGTTTGATCCTATTTGTAAACAGATTGTGAAACTGTATACTACTTCCGTTAGTTTCTTGATAATGCTTTCACATTGTGTTCACACGCCTTTCGACTACAGGGCTTAAATTAATCACACATTTATTCTTTTTTTTTTAAAGTATCGAACAATCAAACTTTACACTAAGTTTCATCACTCTCTCTATCGGGTAGAATCAAGATTATCTTGTATAAAGGCATCGACCGATGAAATTAAAAGAGTTATGTTCCAAAGTCTTGACCAGTAAAATTGCTTATCGCTACATAGCCTATGCAGAAAATTCTAACCATCGAACTTAGTCAAAGTAAACCTATAATGAATCCATATTCTGAGTTTCACCGCTCTCACTACATTATAACAGTTATCCTGACCCAAAGCATCAACCAATCAGATTGATTATCTCTGCTTTCTATTACCAGACAACGTTCATCACCTAATAAACGCATACACCAAGTTTGAACATTCTACCTCAATTAGAAGTCGAGTTAATGTGTTCCAAAGTCTCGACCAATCAAATTGCGCATAACTCTGCTTACCCTCAGCAGCAAATGTTCATTAACTTAATCAAGGTATTGGTGTAATGAAACTATACACCACGTGTCATCACTCGACTTAATTAGAACTAAAGTTATCGTGTCCCAAAGGATCAACCAATCAAAATGCTAAACTCTGCTTACCCTGCGCAGAAAATTCTAATCTTCGCGCTCCCGTCAAGGCATTCACATAATAGACACCTTTACCAAGTTTAAACATTGTACAGTTATTAGAAAGAGAGTTATTGTTTTCGAAAAAGTGTGGCGAACAGCCAGACAACATTAGAAACATTTGAATTAACTCACGATGTTAGGATAGTTGTTTTAGCTTGACAATTTGTGGAATACCTTTTCTTCGAACATGTTATGATTATATCTGAAGAAATTAACAACGAAAACCTATAAATAGTATAAAACAATACATTACACATCGTTTAATTTTGATTTTACCTTAAAAACGAGCCGCCATTCTAATCCTGCCTACATTGAAGATATAAAATATATCGAAATCCTATTTTCAATATAATATTACACAACTTTCTAGGGAATTTTTTAATTATGAATTTGGACGCCATTGGAAGTAGTCGTCACTTTTAGGAGGAGTACCCGATTGAGCTCATGGATTCAGCGGGTCGAATTCTTATAAAACCATCTTCAGATCGAGGTCTGAGAAAATCTGTCACACATTTTATCCCACTAAATAACGAGAAATTGCCTCATGGCCGTAATCTTGAATATTTGTATTTCCCCAAGGTTGGCAGCATCCAGACTCTGAATCTACACATACTGAAGATAAATATTCTATTAAAAACATTAAATAACCAGAAATTGACCCATGGCAGCTATCCTGAATATTTGTATTTCCCCAAGGTTTGCATCAACCAGATTCTGAAGATAAATATTCTATTAAAACCATTAAGTGGACTCTTATTTCCAGGTTTGTCGACTATATTATATTGCTAGATGGTATATATCGCCTAATAAATCCTGGACGTATTCTATACATTAGGTTGGGAGGTAATCGATCTGCATTTTCTTCAATTTACAATGCTCTTCTGGAAAATACATTTTTGTCCACAAAATTCAAAGATAACTTTAATAGTCATCTGGGGAGAAAGTCAGGAAAGATGAGATGAATGTTATCCTCAATATATGAACAACTTAATGATCGAGGGTAATAATCGCATGGAATCTTTCAATATGCATTATTAAAGACGCCGTGTCTGGTCTATATACACCACTGGATAAGGTAGTATGCTCATTATTAAACTTTGAAGGGATTCACTGTTCTAAAATACATCAAGACGAATTTAATGCAGCGTCAGTAAGATCAGGAATAATCAGACGACTCAATTGTGCAGGTCAAGTTGTAGTTGTTTTATTAAAGAACATGCCGGACATCCAGCGGGTACGACTCGATAACGAGGCCCAACCAAAGGTGAAGGCCAGGTTACAGTTCAACATTAGTATGGAAACATATAATGGACATAATAAACATGTATGATTAACAAGCATACTGGCGCGACCACTTTTTCTTTCGTGGAAAATAAACGTTTATAACACTGTAACTGTTCATGTATAATAAATGATTACATCAGCATTTCGTAGTAGTATCGTATTCTCTCAGATAAGTTGGTGGACGGCGATTTCTCACTGGACGTCTGTTTGAACCATTCTGATTCTGAGGTACATCTTGATTGTTGACAGGGCAAGGCTTGTGCGAGGGAGGACTGGAACCAGACGTATCAGGATGGATTGACGGGTCGGGGAGAATCAATTCCGGGGGTATTTGCAACGGAGGTGGTGCAGGCAAAGGAAGGTTGAACATTAAGGGTTTAGGCTGTTGTGTATCCACAGGAGCCTGGACTAGAGGTGGTCTACTAGTAGGTGGCTGCATAGGCGTAGCAGTCAAGGAATCGTCGGTATCGCTGTCTGTGTCTAGAAGGCTGGAAGAGGGGGGAGGGGATGATGGAGGGACCTTGTAACATTCTGTAACCTTTACTTGGTATTCCTTGGAACGGAACTGGGATCCGGCAAACTTTCTAAGAGTACACCATTGACCATCAACGGAGAGTACAAAGTAACGATCACGTGCGTTGTACTTGTTGCCATCACAGGTTAAGTAGACGAGGTCACCCGCTTCAACAGGGCAAGCAGGCGGATGAGGCCTACCCGGATTCTTAGATCTTTCACTGTACGGATGATTGGTAATCCGCTGCTCAAACTGGTCAGATATTAATTTGTCGTCTGACGTCTCAATTTGGAGATTGGTATACTGATCGCGTTGGGTCCACATTTCTCGAGATGATAAGCCTCTTGAGCGAATCTTGGTGTTAAGATGGGCAGTTGCGACTGTAAGTTCAAGAGGAGTAATAACACCCATCTCCGGTTTCAGTCGGAGAAGTTCGTCAATGAGTTCCAGAATGGCGCGTTCAGCCACGGGGTTTTTGTTGACATTCTTGGGGCGGCCGATGTCGAGGGATATGTTGTGCTGTTGGAGGGTTTCATCATTCTGAAGTCCAGTGAAGGCAGGAGCGGGATCAACCCGGATGGTAACAAGGGCATTAAGGGGAACCATGGGGAGACATAACTGGAGAAGGGCTGTACATAGAGTGCTCTTGCGTTCATCAGGTACTTCACAAGTTGTAGTGAATGAGGATACTGTTTCACGTAAGACGAGGATAAGTTGTTTATTCCGTTTCATTACGTCTGCTGCAAATGTTATTCCGAGCCGTTGAGGAGGGGTATCTGAGGTAGACTGCTCTTTGCGTGTTTTAGGGATTTTCGTTAGGGACACACACTGGTGACATCCATCGACTGTTTCGTTAATGGCTCTGTCGAGATCTAAAGCATAAAAGTGGCGATTAAAGTGCAGTTTCAGCTGATGCTTCGATGGGTGGTTGAATCTAATGTGGAGAGATACTAGGAATCCATGGAGGACTGGTCGAGGAATTATAGTACAGTTCCGGATGGGTGATAGGGGGTCTTGATGTTTAACGATTAGAAGACCCGATGGGCTAATTGTTGCCACACGTAGGTATCTTTTGACGTCGGGGATGTTAGTTAACCTCTTGGATGGGCGGGTTTCCTGGGTGAGGTGGGCATGGACTCGTCGTAGATCAGGACATTCTTGTTGAAATTGTAACCAGGTTGATGGGGTAGTATATGGCATTCTGGTAGATCCATGTAAGACGTCATCTGTTGATATCGAACAAACTACGCTGGTTTCACATGACTGTAGAAAGTTACACAGTTGACAATTAGGATGGACACAATCTGGGGCATTACGACTGGAAAAGTCTGAAGGCATGTTTACTGACCCTGCAAGATGATTGACAGTAATCTGGTAGCGGCTTACGATCGATAAGAAGGTGGTTACTCTGGAGCTGGCTGAAAATTCTCCTCGACAAAGCTTGGCATAGGCTTGGACACATGGTTTACTGTCAGTCAGAACAGATGTGCGGTGTTTGGACTGGAGAATATAAGGGGCGTAGTGTTTAATTGAAGCAGAAATGGACAAAGCCTCGATTTCACAAGGTATCCAGGTGGTTTGATGATGTTTCAACTTGGCACTGAAAAAACCTGCCAGGAGTAAGGAGCCGTTCCGGGAGACATAAAGGGTAGCTCCGAGTCCAGATAACTTTGCTGAGCCGTCAGTGATAATCCACAGCTTGTCATCATAACGTGGAAGGGTGATGTGGTTACTGGTGTGAAGGCCTTGTTGGGCTGTTCTAAAGGCAGCTGACAAGTCGTCATTCCAAGCTATCTTGTCTTTTGAATCTTTACCAGCGATGTAGTCCTCCAGTGGCGTAAGGTAGCTGGCACAATCCTTGATAACCCTGGCAAGAATCTTGTACGCACCAATGAATGAGCGCATAGCCTTTACGTTTGTGGGAAGTTCACATGTGCTGAGGGTAGAAATTTTGTGGGGAGTTGCACGGATAGTTCCATTAGACCATATCCATCCTAGTATGGTTGTGGACTGGGGGCAAATAACTGTCTTCTTAGGTGAAAGTTTCAGGTTACCTTTGTCTAAGAGCTGTAATACCCGCTTCCATGTAGCAATTAGTTCAGTTGGGGTTGAACCACCACAGTACAGGTCGTCAGCTAGTTTGGCTACAACACCTTCTGCTAGGAGGTCACCCAACACACGTGACATTAGTTCTTCCAAGGCAGTTTCTGATCCGGGCATGCCCATGGCAGAACGGCAATATACTCGTACACCCTTGAAAGGGGTGGCCACACCACAATACTTTAGCGAGGACTGCGATAAGGGAATCTGATAGAACGCCTTGGTAAGGTCTGTTTTGATGATGTAGTTCCACTGGTATGTAGGGTACTTTCGACATCCGGCATCAGGGAGGGTTGCGGTTTGCTGTACTGTCCGACTTCGCCGAAAGCGGTTACTAGTCGGAAATCACCGTCGGGTTTCTTGATCAAAAATGATGGGTTGAGATATTCAACAACGACTCCAAGTTCCTCGGGCTTTTTGATTACACCGAGGGCCTCTAGTTCATCAAACTTTGCTTGAAGTTCAGACATCTTATTACGAGCATATTGGGGCATTCTACCTTTCCTTTGAGGGGGGAGTACCGGGCCCATGTTTACAGTTGCTTCGAGTTTTCCGAAATGACCATTGTAATGAGAAATGGTAGGATCAAACACGTGATCAAACAGGCTGTGAGTTTGGTTAAAGTCGTGTGTGAGGTGAGTATTTAGGATGTTGTCTGGATCAACCATAATCGATGCAGAATAAGGGGTCGTTGATTTTGTGATGGCCTGATGAGTGGTTGTGGGTAGCAGTGGGGATGGGGGAGGGCTAATGGTAGGTGTGCCATGACCAAAGTGTTGATGGCGTTTCAAAGTGATGGGTTGGTCATAAGGATTGATGAGACGGATCTTGCTGTCGACGGGTTCCAGGATTGCTGTGATAGGCCACATTAAGGTGGGGTCTATTGATAGTAGATCAGGGCGTGGCTCAACTGCAACGTGGGTTGACTTTATTTCGGTAGGAATTGAAACTTCTATGTGCTCACCAGGCCAGATAGTCGTACTAGTGTTTGGGGCACGAAGGAGGCCCACGTGAGCGGTGGAGCTTTGTGTTAATTGACCAATGCCATACGTGATTTTATGTGAGGGACCGATGGTGATTTGGTTCTTGGCAGGACGTACAGATACATCATTAAGAGTCATAAAAGGGGTTCCAGCAAGGACATCAATATCCAACTCTTCGACAACTAGGGCGTCTAGCTGAAGGGTTATACCATCTCTGGATAATGATAGGTGAGTTTCGCCAACAACTGTTAGAGGGGTGAGACCATCAGCTTGAAGAGCATTCTGTGTGCTAGGAGACACTTTGGCATTGATAGAAGACACCACAGATGCACGTATCATGTTTGTTTCAGCACCGGTATCAAGTGTGAGGCGAAGGGTGTGGTGCTGATAAAATGTAGAAAAATAAGGTGACTGACGAGGAGTAACTCGCCTTGAGACTTGACGGGCTTTAAGGTCTAATTGTTGTGGGGTGTCTTCTACAGTTTCTAAGTCATCGTCGTCTTCGATACCTAGGACAATTCTGGCTTTTGACAAAAATTGGCGATCTGCGTCAGGTAAGTATTCACACTTGCTTAGATAATGTCGATAATCAGATCTACCTGCTTGTCGGCAAATAGGGCATATTTGGTGAGAACCCTTCTGTCTAGTATTGGAACGATGACTGGGTGTAGGCTTAAAGTTTCCGGGGTTGTGGTTGGAAGAAGAACGCATTATTCTCATTTCGTCTGTTGAGGAAAGTTCGTCCATGAGAGAGGGTAAGGCCTGGGAGATTTCTGGTTTGATTGAAGCCAGTGTGCGATGACGGAGCTCAGTACCGTACCTTTGGCGGACAAGTTTAGGGAGGCCCTCATGAAGCAGACGAAGCCAAAATAAGACGATGAGGTTTTCTAATGTAGGAGATACTTCTTCGTCCGACCGGATTTGTTCGGAATGGTGTGTCAGACCTCCATTTAGCTTGACAAGATTGTCTTCTATAAAGGACGTAAGCCTCTGAAAGAGAGTTTCAGGGCGCTCTTCTGGTTTAAGCTTGATGTCCGCAAACTCTAGAAAGTGTCCTCCAGTTGTTTGAAAGCCATAGTGTAATCTCAAGGCATACCATATGCTCGAAACAGAGGTTGAGGATCGAACTATGGTGTTTCTAGAAATTACTGGAGCATAATTTGCAATTTGTCCGAGCATAAGGTCGAGCATTTGACTTTTTTGTTGAGCAGTTCGACGGATGGCAGCGGGAACGGTCTCATCATCGTTAACAAATCCCCGATTAGGGTTAACAGAGGATTTCTTTAACCAAGTGGCGTCGGTGGCAAGGAAACTAGTGAAATTCTGATCGAGAGTCAAAATGTATAGTATATTAGACTGCCATGCTTCGTATGACGTCAATGACTCATGCTCAGTAAGGGACCATTGTTTCGGTGTCCTGTTGTTCGTCATACTTGATGAGTAACAAAATGACCGTGCTTCTTATGGTTTGAAAGTTGAGTCTACCACGCTCGCTTTTGGCGTGTCTGATTTGGAAAATTTCAAGCCTTACGTGTAACTGTGTTGACTCTGAAACTGTTGGTTGTTTCCGCTGACTGTAGGTTCGATGAAAAATCCCAGCTTTAGCCACCACGTCAGTAAGATCAGGAATAATCAGACGACTCAATTGTGCAGGTCAAGTTGTAGTTGTTTTATTAAAGAACATGCCGGACATCCAGCGGGTACGACTCGATAACGAGGCCCAACCAAAGGTGAAGGCCAGGTTACAGTTCAACATTAGTATGGAAACATATAATGGACATAATAAACATGTATGATTAACAAGCATACTGGCGCAGAAATGAAACCGTACAATGGCAGCGACAAGAAATTCCCGAGCTGAAACTAACGTAATCTAGTTGTTCTATGGCAACCGTAAAATTATTTGAACAGGAATACACAAAGAAGGACGAGATATCCGAAGAGAAGACCGATTTATTCTGTGTTAAGAATGGACCACCCTTCTGTTTTACAGGTACAGGTATCTGCTACTGTTCGTTTTACCACCAAACTTACCTTCCTTGGTGTCATCAGATGTTGGCAAACTCGGTTGTCAAAGATTCGATTATTGATTCATCTGACCACCCCAACCGATGGCTTTAAAGGAGCTAAATCGCTAACATTTGTGACCTGGAAATTGACACACGTGGTTCGCAACGCATACAATACTGTAATATGAATGTATATAAATTGATTTACATTCAATGGTTTCCGTTTTTCATGTAATTTCAAATCAGTTATGTTCGGCGAAATTAGCCAGCAGTCTAAATCGAATGAAAATTTCTATAGCGCCTGGTTATTCACTGTCTACATACGCCGTTTGATTTGGTGCAATGTTTGTAGCCTCGTTCCTCGAGTCTTTTGCTAGAACTGGGACTGAAACGCATTGTGGTACACGATTCGTGTGCCGACGGTAAAATGTTTATTTTGTTTTAAATATTGGATAGCAGAAGCCCATCTTTTTCTGGTAAGATCACAGCATCAATGTTGATTTAAATTGACAAATAATTCGTGTTTTCAATGTTGATGATTTTGGATGATAATGAGTTAGAGACTTAGTTACTTTAAGTCTATTCTACAAAAATGTCCAAAAATCTAGTTCTTCTCATCCGACATCAGATTGTCCTCCTGTTCTTGATCAACCACTGCCGAATTCAGACAATGCCGATGCCACAAGCTCAAACATTAGTATGATAAATTTAGCTAGGAAATGAATTGAAAGTGATTATATGTACATTTGTAAGTGAGAGAAAAAATAAATTATCTGCAACGTTAAAGTACAATAGAACTATGATTATCTGCCAAGATATCAGCAACCATGTGCCATTGGTTTTCTCAGGAAGGGAAAAATTAAATATTCGCTATTATACGATTCATTTCGTTCCTAGACAGGGATGCACTCGAGCCACAAAAAGGTTAGCATCATTAGAAGAAGGCCGTAAGCAGCCGCAAAGGACCAAGAAATCAAATGGAAAATCACCATCATTGATTAGCACCAATAAAACTGACCAGAAAGGTATTAAAAAGTAAGATGGAATCCATAAGTGAAGCATTAAATGAAACGAGTTCGCTTGGCAACATCAGCCTCGTTGTTAATGAAATTAATAACCCAAACGATGAGAAACAGTACTTATGGGAAGATACCATAGACTATGCTCAGAGGCGTCTTCGATAACGATATCCATCCAGACAGATATTCCAATTTGAGTTTTGAAAAAACATGACAGAATTCAGAGAAAAGTTCTTGCTATAGCTTTACATATTTTACAATGAATATTCAAGCAGACAAAGATATTCTTACCAAAAATGAAGTCGACAGAGAAATTTGGAAGCTCTGCATAATTTATGAATGTAAGTAATTCTTCAAATACCGCCACAGCGATAAATATTCACGAATGCAATGTAACTAAATTAAAATCGTCTGGTCTTGTGGCTATTGTACAAAAAGAAATGTTATTTTTCTAGATCATTCAAACCAAAGGTTCCAAGAGGACATTTGACAACCCGTATTAAGAATTCACGCATTGCACAGAGGGAGGTGCGGTTCACTAGTCCGCCGCTAAACGAAATACTATAAATATTGGTATCAATAAATCTAACCCTCACCCAACCCTGATAATAGTTATCGGTGATTTATAGACCCATGGACTTGTGAACCCGCGGACTAGCCAGCATTAAACATGGCACAAGTTCTAAGTTTGTCCCAGATATCTAGTCCGCTCTCTCATTAGCAATAGACTCGATAAAAAGTGAGATTATGATTATTGCAGGCAGTGCTGCGTGTTCAGGGAATAACAACAACGAAGTTTGTATCTCCACTAGATTTAGTTGTATACAGATTTGTTGATAGTATTTTTACAGATAAAGGCAATATACTTGCTGGCCTTATCGACAGGTATTAGAACAAATCTCTCTTGAAGAGCAGCAAGACATTAAACTGCAGATGTGTTTTTATGACTTCGGGTGGTGGGTGTCTTGGGTTAAGTTTTATACATTTGATTCTCTTTGACAAGAGATCAAAAACTGTGCTCCATTCTCCAAAAGATTCTAAAGGTGCACCAAATTTATCAGACCAAGCTACTATGCATTTCCGGATTTGAGATTTTATATTATTTCCACTGACCATAGTGAGTGAACACTATCGCTGATGAGATAATCAAACATTTGGCCAGCAAACATACATATACCCAACCTTTTCACTGATATTTCACAAATTAAACCAGAATATGTAATTCAAATGTGAAAATCACAGTAATACTCAAGAGCTTTTTTGTTGCAGCTATACAAATAGTTCAGCTCTGAACGTAGGTCTCATTACACTTGTCAGTACTACGTTCAGGTCCCGTGCCATTCAATACTTGCCGAAACTGGAATCTGCCCCAGTCAATTTTAACGGGCAACTATTTTTTACTGCGAAACGGCCTCGTGTCAGTCCATGTCAAGGCCTGAACAATGTAAATGAACACCTTAGTGTGAAAATAAGACATTGCTTACCCCCCACCCCTTAGAACCATTATGACCGATACAACACGCTGTTTAAAAAATACGTCTTCGTCTTCTAGACGACTTGGCCGATACCATGGATAGGGTAACAGCGTGTTGTGTCGGTCACAGTTTCGACATGTATTGAATGGCACGGGACCTGAGCGAGTGTAATGAGACCTACGTTCAGAGCTGAACTACTATAAAGACGCAGGCAGTGAACAGTTGCTCCTTTACAATAAAGTCTGCAGGTGATGGCTCATTTGACATATTGTCGGGAATCGAAGGAGTAATATCATTAGTTGGTGTCTCCGCTGATGGCGGGGTAAAGAGTCCTTAAAGGCACCCAAAGTGTATTCAAATTTAACGCGATAGCTAATCTGATGTAGCCCTCGTACAAATGGCGGAGCAACGAGAGAAACTATGGGTGTCTAATGTTTTAATGGCTAATTCTCTCAGACTTTATCAATGTATGCAAGGCGTTAAAAAGGGACGTTTTTGTTTAAAAATGTCATTCCTACCAACAAATCTGTATACAACTAAATCTAGTGGAGATACAAACTCGGTACTCGATGTCTTAACTAGACGTTTATTCGGTGCGTTTCGATGTTTCGTATGGATCTTCGTTGTTGTTATTCCCTGAACATGCAGCACTGCCTGCAGTTATCTCCATATTCACCTGTTCGGAAATTTAGATGCTACAGATGAAATCCCCTTCCGGTATTCCAGCTATACAAGTGTTGTGGCACAATTCCAAACACAGCGAGCATTGAATCATAATCTCACCTTATATCGAGTCTATTGCTAATGAGACAGCGGGCATTCTACAGTAACAATAAACATGCAATGGCATTCTCAACGCAAACCTACTAGATATCTGTGACAAACTTGGAACTTGTGCAATGGGGTATGCTGACTAGTCCTCGGGTTCACAAGTCCACGTGTTTATTAGTCACCGATATCTATTATCAGGGCTGGCTTTGGGTTAGGTTTATCGATACCCATATTTATGGTATTTCGTATAGCGGCGGACTAGTCAACCCCCACTGTGCAATACGTGAATTCTTAATACGGGCCATCAAATTTTCTCTTGGAACCTATGGTTTGAATGATCTAGAGCATTAACTTTTCTTTCTGTACAATTACATGTATGTTGACTAATTTTTTTTTGAGTTGCATTGCATTCGTGAATATTCATCCCTGTGGCGGTATTTGAAGAATTACTTACATTCATAAATTATGCAATGGATATACAGAGCTTCCAAATTTCTGTCGTCAACTTCATTTTTGGTAAGAAAATCTTTGTCTGCTTGAATATTCATTGTAAAATATGTAAAGCTATAGCAAGAACTTTTCTCTGAATTCTGTCATGTTTTTTCAAAACTCAAATTGGAATATCTGTCTGGATGGATATCGTTATCGAAGACGCTTCTGAGCATAGTCTATGGTATCTTTCGATAATACCCGTTTCTCATCGTTTGGGTCATTAATTTCATTAACAACGAGGCTGATGTTGTCAAGCGAACTCATTTCATTTAATGCTTCACTTAGGGATTCCGTCTTCCGCTTAAGGCCCTTCTGGTCAGTTTTATTGGTGCAAATCAATGATGGCGATTTCCCATCTGTTTTCTTTGTGTCTTTTTAATGCCTTCTTTTTTGTGTTATTAGACAAGGTATGGCTCGAGTGCATCCCTGTCCAGGAACGAAATAAATCGTATAATAGCGAATATTTAATTTTTCACTTTTTGAGAAAACCAATGGCACATGGTTGCTGATATCTTTGCAGATAATCATAGTTATATTGTACTTTTATACTGCAGATAATTGATGTTTTCGCCAACCCTCATAATCATTTTCAATTCATTTCCTAGCTTAATTTTTCATACTAATGTTTGAGTTTGTGGCATCGGCATTGTCTGAATTCGGCAGTGGTTGATCAAGAACAGGAGGACAACATGATTTCGGATGTGACGAAATAGCTTTAGGGACATTTATGTGAAATGGACTTAAAGCCATCGGTTGGGGTTGTCAGATGAATCAATAATCGAATCTTTGACAACCGAGTTTGCCAACATCTGATGACACCAAGGAAGGTAAGTTTGGTGGTAAAACGAACAGTAGCAGATACCTGTAAAACAGAAGCGTGGTCCATCCATATTACAGAATAAATCGGGTTTTCTCGTCAGATATCATAATTGTTATTGTTTTCCTGATCTAATAATTGTACGGTTACCATAGAACATCTAAAATACGTTAGTTTCAACTCGGGAATTTCTTGTCACTGCCATTGTAGGATTTCATTTTTGCATTAAATTCATCTTGTTGTGTTTTAGAACAGTGAATGCCTTCAAAGTTTAAAAATGAGCATATTACCTTATCAGGTGATGTGTATAGACCAGACACGGCGTCTTTAAAAATGCATATTGAAAGATTCCATGCGATTATTACCCTCGACGGTTAAGTTTTTCATATATTGAGGATAACATTTACCTCATCTTTCCTGACATTCGCCCCAGTTGACTCTTAAAGTTATACAAGGAATCTCTAACACAATGATTAGTTAATTTGTTCGGTGTTAATTGCGTTTTGGATAAGAAATCTTCAGAATTCCATCCAAATTCGTTTGCGTGTTTTCTGTACAGCATGGGTTGGTTAAAAAAAAACCCACGAGACGGCTTTGCAAGGAGTGGCCAAGAAACAGTACCTTCAGATGACTATTAGCTCCCAACCAAATGTATAGAATACGTCCAGAATTGATTAGGCAATATATACCATCTAGCAATATAGTCGACAAACCTGGAAATCGAGTACACTTAATGTTTTTAATAGAATATTTATCTTCAGTATGTGTAGATTCAGAATCTGGATGATGCTAACCTTGGGACAATAAAAATATTCACGATAGCTGCCATGGGTCAATTTCTGGTTAGTTAGTGGGGTATAATATGTGACCGATCCTCGGTCTGAAAATGGTATTATAAGAATTCGACCCACTGAGCTCATGGGTATTCCTCCTAAAAGTGAAGACTACTTACACAAGCGTTCAAATTCACAATTACAAAGTTCCCTAGAAAGGTGTGTAATATATTTAAATAGGATTTCGATGTTTCATATATCTTTAATGTACATGTATACAGTTTTAGGATAAAGGTGTATAATATAGAGAGGATATTTGTCGTTTTAGAGTGAATAACATATTTTACTTCATCGAGAAGCAAGAAAACATATTATACGCATTCGTGAAAATATAAACGTTTTCTTACTTAGAGATGAAATAAAATATGTTATTCACGACAAAACGACAAATGTTCTATTTATTTTATGATTTTACAATCATTTTAGGTAAAACAACATGGACTACTTTGTCCGCTTGGACAACGCGGGGGGTTAGACCGTTTTACATCTTTATCTGCTTCTGGGGTATGAATACCTTTGAGAATGTAACGATCGATAATTTTGTCACTAAAAAGTGTTTTACTGGGCGTTTGTGAATGTGTGGATTATTACATTTTTCAGGACATGTTACTTTTACTGATATCGATGTGTTTATTGAAATACATGTAAGTCAAGCGATGTAAAATCATTCTACGAGTCTTGACAACAACACTTACACGAGCTCGACTCAACGACTTGAACTAGGCCTAGTGACCGTGCGTGGTGAGTTGTGGCCGTCGCGTAGTTGGGTGTGTTTTGACAACTTTACATTAATTTAGGATTAGGCTAGTGTTTAATTAGACCTACCATCTATCAGTAACTTTGGTGTGAATACCGTGGACATTTGGTTGGCAAATAAAAAGGGTTTTCTTGATGCGATAGCCAGTGCTTTCCGATCCGATGTCAGTTGTCACTAAGCAGGGTAGGCTAGCCTTGTTAGTAACTCCAGAAAACAAAAAAAGTAGTCCCGGCGGCCAGTGAAATAACAAGTTTTATTTCACTGCTAGCCAGTGGAATAACACTTTTATTGCACTGATAAAACGCGGTATTCCACTACTGATCATACAATAAATTGCTTTATAGGTTTTCGTTGCCAATTTCTTGAAGATATAGACATAAAAACATGCTCGAGCAAAAGGGTATTTCAGCCCGATGATATTCTTCCACTTTTCTTTTAAGGGCACATATTTAACACTGTCAAGCGAAAACTATCGTACCATCGTTAGTTAATGCAAATGTTTCTAATGTCTGTCTGTTCGACACACAATAACTCAGTTTCTAATTGCACTAGAATGTTCAAACTTGGTAAAGGTGTTTATTAGGTCTAAACCTCGTTGGAGTTCGAAGATGAGTATTTTCTGTATAGGTAACCAGAGATGAACAATTTGATTGGTTGATCCTTTGGGACACGATAACTTTGGTTCTTATTAAGTCAAGTGATGAAACGTGGTGTATAGTTTCATTACATCAATACCTTGATTAAGTTCGATAATGAGCATTTTCTGCTCAGGGTAAACAGAGCGATAAGCATTGAAACACAATTACTCTCCTTCTAATTGAGGTAAAATGTTCAAACTTGGTGTATGCGTTTATTACTGCCTGTTCCAGTTAATACTACAACTCGAAATTGCTTGTCATTTCTTCAAATTTAATTAAAATGGCTAACACTTTGTGAAATACCTGGAATGGTCATCCCATTGCGTTCTGTCTTGTGAGAACTAAGTTCAGATCAAGCTTTAAAACCTCTCTCCCTTGAAAAATCGAGGTTTGTTGATATTTTACTAGTGGAAATAGCCATCTTTAACCTTGTTATCAGGACGAGTGCTGGGTTTGCTTTAAGTCGTTTCACCCTTATGAATGAGTTGTTGGTTGTTTCGGTCCAGTAGAATATGTAACTCTTTTGAAAGAGTTATTTACTGAATGCCAGAACCCGGTTGTTTATCCCACTAACTTGAATATTTAATTGCCCTACGTCCGAAGGTTGTATTTTTTTGATATAATATAAGCTAGTTTAGAAATAGATAATGAAAAGGGAATATATTGACGCTTCAGTCGAAATACATAATTTTGAGCGAAGCTATAAATGATGGGAGTTTTGATAACTGGTCATGTCTAATTTTGGTAAACAGTTTTTAATCATCATTAAATTGCTATCCGGTTTTGTAGAAATGAAACGGGGTTTAACGTCCTACTCTTCTGCACCTAACCTGGGCTAATGGAAGACGGCCGTACGCCATACAGTGTGCTATGAGGGAAATTTTGCGCGGGCAGCGGCGCTACGGCCTACTCTGTGTCGAATTCCAACTGCCAAAGGATCTTTTATGTGCACGCCACGAAAATTGGCTTCAGTCTTGCTTTAACAGCAGGTAAATTGTAACCCCAAAAGTATTCCGAAAAGGTAAAAAATGCACGTTGCTCTCAAACAGAGCTATAATGTCTCAGAAAACAAAATTTGGAATCATGTACCCGACATATTTATTCAAATTTAAGTAAGGGCTAATTTTTTTTAATTATCTCGGAGAGTTCGCATGGATCTGACATGTGCCGACTTTTTAAAATAGCTTTAATCTTTTAAGTCACTCCATATTATCTAGTGAAAATTTTTGTGCGAATTCAGCAAAGTGGAAACAGAAAAAAAACATATCAATCGGAACAAAAACAATATTGTTTCACACAAGTTTGAAAGTGTGAAACCCTAAAAACTATTGTCGCTAATACAAACGGGCGAATTCTCCTTCACTAGACCTTTATATAACCGAATGCACCAATTTATAAAGTACCTGTCTACCCTAATGCGATATGCAAGTGTCCCATTTAACGCACACGCAGTCGTAATGCTATGTTCTGAGAAAGTGATTATGTCGAAATATGTGAAATTTACAAGATAATACTGGATTTCATCGGATTTCTAGTCATTTATTCTAAGGGTAGAAATAAAAGATATGACAATTCCAGGTATGTCACAAAGTTTTAGCCATTTTTATTAAAAAAAAATGAAGGCATGGCAAGAATTTTTCGAGTTGGAGTATCACCTGGAACAGACAGTAGGGGGTGAACATTGTCTGCTAACAGACATAGAGGAATTGGTGTATTTTGAGCAACATTTTGGAAGGAAATATGCTACAGAGAAGTTATTGTACGCTGTATTAAACCACAGTGATGTCTACGATACATTTATAGAATCCCTAATTCAATGTGGCTACTACTCTGTTGTAGTTCGACTGGAGAATGGTGAGTTAAGTTATAAATAAAGATTCTTCAACTAATTCATTAATTAACTATGTTATATATGATTTTTTTTACATATCATAATTCATCATATTTCTGACTTATTGGATAAGAGGGGAGGGGCAATTGAGTGAAGAAGGGGAGCTGATTGAAAAGTCACATAAAAGATCTCATTAATAAGGTAGCTTAAGTGAGGGAAATGATGCAATCATTACTGTTAAACTCCCAAAGGCCAGAGTGTAGAGAGAGCATTTCAACTGCTCGTAGTCAAGCAAACCAGAATACCGATGATGACGGTAAGATTTATAGGAAGAAAATGTTGTTTACGTCGTTGACGTCTTCTCTTCTTTAAAGTCCAATTGTTTATTACGATTACGCAAATATATGTGTGGATTGACTACAAACCAAATAATATGACATGATTTAACTGTTGTTAATCAATCACTAAGACATATATTTAATATGAACATTTATATAGCGTCAATTCCGCACTTAAAAGTATGCTCGATGCGCTTTTTACACACAATTTTAAATTAAATATAACGTTGAAACAGGTGTTTGTTAAGCCTGGATTTGAAACACTCAATAGAAGGCACACTTTTGATGAACACTGGGAGATCGTTCCATTTTGATGGAGCAAGAAAACTAAAAGCTCTAGCCCCAAATGTTTTCATTTTCCACCTTGGGGTTACCAACTGTATTTGGTCACATGAGCGTAAACTCCGGGAAGGCTTGTAACTTTGAATTAATTCAGTTAAGTAAGATGGCGCTAGGTTATTAACACATTGCGATACCAGTTTGAAATCAATCCTTTCCTGTATTCGCAGCCAGTGTAAAGAGTTTAATAATGGTGATACAGGAGATGTTTGTGGGGCACGAGATACTATCCGAGCGGCAGTATTTTGTATCTTTTGTAACCTCTTGATGGACTCTTTTGACACATTGCAATAGTCTAAACGGGATAAGATTAAGGAGCGGAGAAGTGTACTTCTTGCATCAGGTGTTAGATAATCTCTAATCTGACTGATATTTTTAAGGTGAAAGTAACATTTCCTCCTAAGATCATTGATATGACTATAAAGTGAAAACAAAAAAAATATTTTTTCATCTCGTTGGCAAAATAAAGTGCCCGAAATCTTTTAATTGAATACCGCGAATTTGTACTACATTGACAATGGTTTAAGACATTTTGTCTGAAACCACCCTCCTTTGTTCCACATTTTTCGGGCATTGATTATTTTTTGTGAATTCAACTACAACAATGGCTCGTGAAATCCCTCTCTGGCCAGCAACATGACAGCCCTTCGTTTAATCTGGGGTCTTCCCTAAAAATTTTGGACAGTGATTTGAGGTATTGTATCCGTTTAGATATCCTCGTTTTTCACGCAATTCCTTTTTTGCACCATTCTGCTATATATGCACTGGTTAATTGGGTATAATAAAATCGTGGGCCATGACGTAACGTTATATAAACATGTTTGGTCTAATTTGGATCTAATTTGGATAATGGCATTGTTACGCAGTTAGCTATTGGTTGTTAATCGGACTATTTACCAGTCATAATTTTGAACAGACATTTGCTTCTATTACAACAGTGTTAAGTGGGATTAGCTCTAATCAAACACAGCACTGCGAGGAGTATGGTACGCCCCAAAGGTAGACTATATTGGACCACATTTAAGTTGCTGTATTCACGGGCTGGAATAGCAGGAAAACACGTTTGCGGCAGTCAAAATCTGCTCCCGACGACCCCGTCTCCATGGAATATAAGCGATTGATTAGAATTCGACTCGGCCATCTAAGTGAGACTATATCAGACCACAGTTTCAGGGACTGGAATAGCAAGAAAACGGGTTTGAGGTCGTCAAATTTTCCCACTAGACGTCTACAAGGCTAACCCAAACCCCCGTACGCCTATGGAGAGGACCCTATAAACCCTTACGCGGTGTAGG
This sequence comes from Patella depressa, assembly GCA_948474765.1. Lineage (NCBI taxonomy): Eukaryota > Metazoa > Mollusca > Gastropoda > Patellidae > Patella > Patella depressa. Next base: position 6,454,084 of record OX419720.1, read on the forward strand.
TACATCGGCGCCCCCGGAAGCCTTTGCCCCCCTAACAATTTTGGGCTAGCAACGGGCCTGGTTTCAAGATCTCTTATTTAACTTTTCTATAGTTAGAGTCGAAACATTAATTTTGGTTTCCTGCAATATAGGTCAACACTGACGATAAGGGTCTCTTTACTCACTCACACTGTATATACCATCACCCGAAATAAACGTCAGTTGTTCTTAAAAGTATACTTTCGTCTAATGTTAGACGCTCCAGTACCACGGAGACCCCCTAACAACATCGTATAATCATATATTTAGTATTGCTGTGGGACAAGTGTTTCCCGTTGCGTATTACCGGATGCCCCTAGACTATACAATCTTCCTGGGGTGCATTATTTCCAACGGATTATCAAGGTATCCTCGCGTAAGGACAAATCGGAAATAAAACCCCCGTTCGCAATATTAGATTGTTAATTGATAATATTGAGTAGTATTTGGCTGTATTTGCTAGTATTGGGTTAATATTTGCTTGATTTGGTTGATATAGGGAGGCAAATATCTCCCACGATATTTCCCACGACTGACCCAACCGCTGATAGGACACTTGTTGATTTGATTGATAACCCTTATAGAATTTGAGGGTGTAAGGGACGAATGCTGGGTACCTTACTTGCTCCATTCAACAGACATTCTGGCATAACTGAGCTATTTGTTTTGTAGGAACCCAATACAAACAGAGCACTATTCAGATAATATTACATTTGCACGGAATAAAAACACCCTGCATTATAGCCACCTTGCTGTCACGGTGACTCGCTGAGTAAGACGATGGTGGTAACCTGAAGGCGCCGTTTAGGATACCTGTGTCTACCGAGAAAGTGTAGTGTATAGTCGTTCCGCGTACACACAGACGTGCACGAAAAAGAATCTTTGACAGTTGGAATTCGACACAAGAGTGGGCCGTGGTGCCGCTGCCCTGGTCAAATTTTCCCCATGCCCGTCCTCATTAGCCAAATTGGGCGTTAAGCTTCATTTCATTTCATTTATAGCTAGCTACAGATTAGTGTATCCTACAAAACCCAAATCCAATTCCTGTTTCCAAAAGCAGCAAGGAACGGAAATGTCACATTGTGTTATTTTTACAATTAATTATTGAGTCAAATGTGAAGGTGACGAAGGAGATCTTTAATCTTGCACATAATTCAATTATAGACCTCAAACTTCAAAATTCTCAATATATTCATAAAATAATATATAGTTTTCAAACGCAAATTGTTAATTGAAATAAACCGAATTCATACTGTGCATCTTTTCTCAGTTCGATATTAACACGGTAAATCACTTATTCATTTTCTGTAGCTATATCCAACAACTCGGGAGCTATATCATAACAAATCGGGAACCAAATGCTACAAATTACCTTTAAAAGTAACATTAATATAACATGAAGAATGAAAATCCATTTGAGTATTCAGGAAATAAAAAACTCATAAAATACATACGAATGTGATTATTCAATACGTATGGGATTAGAAAACGCTCAACCCTCACTATCTCGGTATGATGCCCTTTAAGATCGGAAATATGTAAATAAGTAACTGCTTTAGGCTGGTTGTATACCCTTATTTTTCAACTATTATTACTATATGTGAGAATAGAGCCCTTTTAAACCTTAAATGTACCAGGCATTAAATCTGAATACGGATTTAGCTATAATTCTCCTTTTCCTTTCGTTTTTTCCCTTTTTTTTGTAGAGGGGGATGAATTTGTCAAATGATTTCGCGTCTACTACATCGATTGGTAGGATAGAATAAACTAATCACAATGAAGTGAGGTAAACAACCAAAATTGATCAATCATCACATCGACATCTAAATTACTTGTTACGTTCTACTGATTTTATTTTCTTTAAACGTCTACCAGCCGAAGAAGAAAAAACTAATTTATCTCCATTACCATTGGGATCAATATGGCATCTACCTTATAGAAAAAAATAGTCCCGATTTTTGTGCAATAAGGAAAATGGCAATTAGTTTTGTGTGACATTTTTGTTTTCTTTTTGATTAAACATACCGTATTATTTGGTATATCGCTATTCGTCTGTAAACACTATTCATGATGCGCTTTCTTTAATATATTTTTCTTCGTTATACTAATTTTCATGAATCATGTTTTATATTGGGTTATAAACAGTCTAGATTCAGGAATACATGGGTCACAGGCTACGTAAGAAACATCACATGTCCTATTTAGAATATTTAAACTTTAATTTTGATGCCGCCGTCTTTTCGTCATATATTTGATCAAACCATTCATTCTATGCCACAGTAAACCAATTCTTCCAGTCACCAACCTCACCTGCAAAATACAAAATTATTGTTTGTTATATCTGTAGGTAAGCATACAATCTGGTATCTTTTACAGTTTGGATCTACCAAAATACAACCCAAGAAGTCGAAATAATAGAAATACTCTATTCTGGAGTACAGCGTGACAGGCCTAAGTTAACGGGTCGGTGGTTGCCCAGACAGCTGCATCAATATTAAAGGTGACCTCTGATTGCATTTATTATGTCGTATCTATATTTATTCCAAATAAAATTAATTGCATTTTGTATGAGTGTGGCTGTCAGTCAATGGCCCTTTCATTCTAGATGCAACGGCCCCCTTGACATTTCCAGCCAGCGACCCCATGCAAGTTTAATACCATTGTAACGAGATATTCTACATAGCGCACGTGCTAACCTTTAGGCCATCCAACCCCCACCCCGATAATAAAGGAAAACAAAAGTGGGTGGTTACCTTTTTCCTACAAATGACGCCTTCAGCTTTGTTTTGATGTTTATCAGCCTTGTTTATGATAGAAATTGTTAAATTAAAGCATACAGTTAATGTGTGTGTGTGTGTGAAATAGCTTTATTTAACGTCCGCTTCCACCGAAGTGATATCGCAGACAATAACATGTTATTTGTGTATGGTGAGAATATTTACAAAGTGATTATACAGTTAATGACTATAGATCTCATATATAGAACAGACCTGTGTCTTTCATGCATGATTGCAAGGGATACAACAAAATAAAAAAAATTGGTGACACAAACTGCTTGTTTGGACCTGCTGGACAGACGTGTCCAAGTGCAGCAAAGAGAGACAGAACGAAATGGTGTTTAACGCCCACTCTACTCAAACCAGACTATTTGAGAACTTGCAAACGGCTCAGTTGTATTTCAATAACCCCCGCAGGGGTATCCGGGAGCTGGGGATCCGGAGAAAACACACGTGATCAGACAGGCGACATTTCTCTATGTCAAATATAAACTGGGAATCGAAACACTTTTCTGTGGCATACATTATGATCTAAAGCCGACGCATCAGGCCACATAACCTTCAAAATGCAGCAGAAACAAGCCGGGTATGAAATAATTAGTATCAGTTGAGTTTTCTCGAAAGACTGGGACATACTCTCAAATATCTTTTTCATTGGAATTACCTTTTCTATAAACGGCCGAATCTCCTTCCGGTGATAAATAAAAGTGTCCCTTTCTTTCCTTCATACTTTTAAAACTGCACTCGTGGACTACATCAGCTAAAAGTTTATCATCATAGGGAACTTCTAAAAATTCAGCAATTTTCTTAAATTCTCTATTAGGACACTGAAATTTAACGTTTTATTTAAGATTTTTACAATTGCCGCAAAGACCATCTTTTTTTCTCACCATTGTCATTATATATGTACAGAAAACTCCCCAATTATCGTTTACGCCACGAGTACTGTAGTAAACACTGCAGTTTTGATAGTTGACGTTTCTAGTAACATTACAAACCCATTTGTAACTCTTGGTAGAATAACAAGAAGTCCGTACCCGTTTATGGAGTGTGTTTCATACTGCCGGCTCATGATTCTTGGGAGTGCCGGTTCCTGGGTCTTGTTAATGTACGGGACCGGGGTGGACGGATGATGTTTGGATATGACTAGCTTCTAGTCCCATCGATCCTAAAAGGGGAACTGAATTCAAAATCACAAAATGACAAATCAGTGTAATGTAAAACCTGGAACCCACCTCAATCACATCTTCGTAAGTTAATTTTAATATACGTAGATCCGGGTGTGTGGCGATGACCTCTTCCCAGTGTAGAACAAAATCAAACCATGAATTATAATCAACTGCATCAAAAAACAAAACAAAAACAAAATAATATAAGATTGATCACCAAATATTTACCGGAACTGATCTTTTATTGAGAACCGGGGGTGTTCAGGGCGCCTGACTCTCCAATGTCCCTGGTTCAAATTTCGGTGTAGACCGTGGAGAACTGACAAGAACATTTTGGTGGTTTCGAACTGCGAAAGGTAGCGCCGACGGAGCTGGAAAGTGTAGATGTCGCTGTCTGAGGAAAATTGCATCTGACCGCAGATAAAATAACCGCGAAGAACAATGGAGCAATTCCAAATTGCAACGGACTGCAAAATGTAGACCCCGCTGTCCGGAAAAATTTCCCTTCAGTGGCAATGTGCATGTGACCATAGATATAAAATAACTGTTCTGTTCCGACTAGGCTGATGAAGACGGGCATACGTCATACCGTTTGCGGGGGGTTGGATGGCCGAATGGTTAACACGTGCGTGCTGTATCATACAGCCTGTCATTGAGTCAACTGGCGTGGTTTCGAATACCCGGTTGTACGTGACAAGGAGTAGGGTTCCTTGTCCAACCTAGTTTTCTCCGGGTCCTCCCGTTTCCTCCCGCTGCTAAAGACCCCTACGCACAAGCAAATTATTGTGTCCACTCGACACAAACCAGGTCATTTCGTCACTAACATATGGTTTAAGTTTATTTCAATAATTCGCTTTCGCGTAGGGGTCTTAAAGGACAATATTGGTGCCAGTCATTATCACATATATGATAGAACTGATTAAACACTGTCCAAATATAATATTAACACAGAGATCATCGCTACCATAGAGGAGTAATAAAGGATTCATGAATCGGAAGTGACGAACGCCAAAGGAAAACACGAGTTATTCCTCTATATAACTAACTGAAATGACTAGTGATAACAGATACATGGGCGAATATCTGCTCACTAATAATTCCCCCGAAGACCTAAAGTTGCTGTGTGACACTGTGAGAGAATATCTTACAATTCATAAAAAGAATTGACTGCCATTAGATAAGAGAACAAGAAAGAAAAACAGATTAAAAGTCCGTGCATTACCATGTTTTTATAAGGTAGGGGAGACCGGGGCACATTGAACCACCATGGATATATCCTTTAAAAATAATACTATACAACCCAACACTATACAGAAGTGAGATAACTTCTTAGACCCATTTCTCTATCAATTAGCCACATGCTGTCAATTATTTTCTTAGGCATTGAATTTTTCAAAAAAGCGCTTAAAAGAGAAAAATTTTCCATACATCTTAACTTCTTAGCCTAGGAAATTATTGTACTTAAGTTCATATATTATGTCTAATCTATACAATCCAGATAAACCGGGGTTTGATCCATATAAGAGGGCATATTGATTTTTTTTAAATTTTGATCATGAAATAAAGAGATCTTCTAATAAAAACATTTGATATGAAATGAGGAAAAACATGTATGTGAACAAAGTGGTTCAATGTGCCCCGGTCTCCCCTATAGAAGGAATAAAAACAAGGGGCTGTACGGAGTATTTCTATTTTTCCCGTGTTCTCTTATCTTATGACATTTAATTAGTTTATTGTATCGTCAGATAACCTTTTGCGGTCCCATATAACAACTTTTTGTCTTCGAAGGAATCATTAGTGAGCAGAAATTCGGCCGTTTATCTGTCATCACTCGTCACTTCAGTCATTCACATAGAGAGATAACTCGTGTTTTCCTTTGGCATTCGTCACTTCCGATTCATGAATCCTTTATTACTCCTCTATGGTAGCGATGATCTCTGTGTTAATATTATATTTGGAAAGTGTTTAATCAGTTCTATCACATACGTGATAATGACTGGCACCAATATTGTCCTTTAATGCAGTGGTAGGAAACCGCAGAACCTTGTGCACAAATTGAGGTGTACATACAAGAAGTCTTGAATAAAAGCATTGTAGACCGAGAACAATCGGCCTAATCTTATTCACCAAATGTACACGAAGACATATCTATTTTTAGTTCTGTATTATCTGTGATATTTATATATATAAATATACGTGATATTAATTAATTTGTCACATTACGATCACCATTGACGCAATATAGCCTGGTTGGAGCTGATGTACCATGAATTTATTCAATTGATCGCCAAATGACCATAAATAAATGAAATGGAGTTAATTAACGTTCTGCTCCGATTGGGTCAATGAAGACGGCTCCATATACCCAATGTTTTGTATTAACTGATATCTATAAAACCCCACCCTTTACCATCTAGAACCATTTTAAGATAGTTCTTCCATTCGCCTTTATATTGATAATTATCATAGAATTTTAAATAATGATTATAAAATGATACAGCAACATCCTTCAAATTTCTTCTGATGTAGATTATTTTGTTGTTGAATTTTGTCAAATCTTTTGGCATTTCATCAAATCTGAGGTGTGAATTGAGAACTCGCGGTGATGGTTCCTGGTCGATTTCTTCATGTGATGCTTATAATTCCAGCATCATGGATTGTTTTGGTCGAACCTTCACGTCAACAGTTCCAGCTACCAGCATTCTACACGCTTCCCAAAGCCAGTGACTTCCTATAAGAAAATAAAATAGAACAATATTTTAACTTGTTCATAGTTGAGGTCGGGTTTTCGTTCTATTCGAATGACGATACAAATAACACAGTCAAAACAATAATTATCCCTAGTCGAAATAGTCGGAGCAGAACAGTGGGACGTTAAACCCCATTTCATTTCTCGTTTCCTAATCGAAATACACCCTTGTGAGTACGTGGCTACAAACAATTGAAATTGACAATTTTAATCCAAACCTCAGACATCCAGTCAACTCCAATGCAACAAATCATTTCATCTGAGCGAGAGAGAGAGAGAAAGAGAGAGAGAGCATATGGTTCAATTATGTTTCAATAATTCACTTGCGCGTAGGGGTCCTTAGCAGTGGGAGGAAAACACAGGACCCGGAGAAAACCCACGAGGTTGGTGAGGCGACCCTACTCCTTGTCACGTACAACAGGGGAATCGAAACCACGCCAGTTGACTCAATGACAGACTTTATGATACAGCGCACACGTGCTTTTTTTTCTTTTATTTGATCAATAAATACATCGTACAGAATGTACATTTAAAATAATTAAAACATTAAAATATCACAGATAAAGCTAATAAAATTGGTGTAGATTCCTAATATCATTTAAAATACATCAATTACATTTTCATCACTAAGTTTTTGCACACGTGCTAACCATCGGGTCATCCATCCCCTTCAAAATGTGGTGGGATATTATCCGTTAAAAGACTAGCGAACTGTAAGAACATGGGGTTTGTTTCTTTAGAAAAGGAAATACTATACAATGTATTTACCTGATTTTGGATAATCTATCAAAAAGATGTCATCCTCTCTTACTTTAAAATTGGATATAGCCTCCACCGAACTGATGCTAAAATTCGGATAAAGTCGTCCTTTAAACTCAATAAAATTGATTGTTTCTCCTGCATCATCTGGAATCTTTACCAAGGCCATTGTACCAGTTTTACACAGCTATCAAACAAACCCCACGATCGAACGAGAGAACTGAACGTCGAGGTTATACAGGGGTACAATACAATAAGTATATAGGCTTCGTGACAGGCGGTCAGAAAAATGACACTTGATATATATATTATACAGCCTAGGACATTAATACAAACTATGTCAGGTTATGTCGTACGCTTCACTACACATTCTATCCTTATCTAAAAGTATACGACAATTTAAAGATACAGCATATAAAAGTATACGACAATTTAAAGATACAGTATATAAGATTAAGATAAAGTGCTGATGTATCTCAATCTAGATGGTGTATCTTGGACCTCAACGCTCTCTCTCTCTCTCTCTCTCTCTCTCAATGGAATCTACTCAATTCAGATGGATCTACTCAACCCATATGGTATTTCGCTAGATCTTCATTGTGATGTAGTGTTTCCATATGGTATTTCGCTAGATCTTCATTGTGATGTAGTGTTTCCATATGGTATTTCGCTAGATCTTCATTGTGATGTAGTGTTTCTACACGAATTTGGATAGCCAAGTGAACTAAAGCGTGTGCCACACCTGTATATAACAAGAAGTAGAATAGAATGGCCATAAACCCCACCTCTCTTTCTCCCCCCCTCACTATCTCTCTCTCTCTCTCTTTCTCTCTAAATTGTTTATCGTTTTTCGACAATTAACGGTACATTTATTACGTCACGTATGTCACGTTATTTGCTATGACCAGAGTTTGACGTTAAGCTTAACATAAATAGCAACAAAAAAAAACAAAAACAAAAAAAAAACGAAAACAAAACAAAAACAAAAAAAGCAAAATCAGAGAGGCACTTTAATCAAATCATTCTAGAAAACGACTTACTGAATGGATCAACGGTATTTTTTGTGGACAGTATGTGGATACATTTTTGATTAATTTATCACAATTCCAAGACATTACGGGAACGTTTAGAGTCTGTGCACAGAAAAGAATCCACGTAACTAAATAACACGACACGATTACTGGTAAATTAAGTCAAAGAATTAGATGTTCTAAAAAAAAAATACAAAAGAATATTCGCAAAATCTATTTGCAAATTCTTTGTGCTTTAAAAATTAAATACGTTCTATTTTCTGGTTGTTGTATTTTGTTCTCCAAATGCTCATGTTTGCTGCAATACAATCATTCTGTAAACATTTACATAGTAAACAAATATGTTTAGTGTGTAGTTGATTAAGGTAAAAACTTTGTTTAGAGCGACATAATCCGGTTGGAGTTGACGTGCTATTAAACAACATTTCATTCATTCATTGTAAAAACTTTGATGTTAGCTGAGGTAGTGTAAGGCAGTGTGTTAAGTTGTGCCACTGGCCACAAAATCTGTTCTGGTGTCAAAAGTATTCCCAACTGTCGAAATGGGTTTCACTACATGGTTTACGGAGTTGTTTTTCATCAGCAAGCAGTATCCAGTCAAATTACTATGCCAGAACAGAATGATGAGATCTCAAAAGATTTTGGTCAAATGACACAACTTACCCTATGTTTCTTTTTTAAATAATCATTTTTACATGCTCGTTTGTTCGCTCCCACATGTACTTACGGCGTAGTTGTGTCTTCGTGTTTGTGACAAGAACAGCTGTCTAGTCGTTCGGATGATACGATAAACCGAGGTCCCGTGTACACATTGGCGTACACGTAAATGATACCTTGGCAGTGGGAATTCGATATAAGAGTAGGCGGTAGAGGGCTTCTCCGGCCAAATTTCCCCCATAGTAAACTGTATGGCGCATTCCCGCCTTCATGAGCCCAGTTCGGAGGAAAACAGTAGGACGTTAAACCCCTTTTCATTTCATTTCATTTTATCACCCGATGCAACTGAGGTATACCCTATTCAATAAACCTCTATGATTCAGTTCCACCCGGTTGAACAGGGGGTATATTATAATATAATAATATATATGATTGAGGTTGGTCGATTGAGTAGGGTAGAAAAATAATACCATAGCCTTGTGTACATACACATTAGCCAATCAGATTTATCAGTTTTAAGGTCAAATGCGGGTCTACATATTGACGACAGCAGGCCTAGGTTGGTGTATTAGGTTGTGGTCTGCGGGGGAGGGGGGCATACCAACTTCCTTTAATTTGATAAAACAAATTCCTTTTTACAAAATAATTGTTTTAATCAATTAAAATAATGCTGTTTAGATGGTTTTGTTTGCAGCGGGGATTAAATCGATTTAAGTGGGCTGAACTCAATTTCTGTCCATCCCTTTTTGAAAATTATGCGTAAGCAGACCTACGCCACTGGCAACGTTTTGCCAATGATTGAGACAAATTTAAATGCACGCTAACCCATGTATAAATGCTACACAAGAATGGACCAGTCTTTGATATCGCGTCAAATATTAAAATAAGCTTCATTTTCTTCATATTTTTTATCCTTGGCCCCATTTTATCATTATTATAATTTGGCTAGATAGCTTATCATATTGCTGTGTAATTCATTTTGCTACGTATATCTGTAGGGGCTATAGGGGATAGATGAGGGTGAGATACATGGAATGGCACAAGACCTTATCCGATGCAGGGGCCAGGATGTTGGGCGGGGAGGGTGCAAATGAGCAGATTAGATAAGATAGATAAGATTTTATTGCATCGAAACGTCCTTTTAGGACAGCATACAATATAAACATGTGCATTTAATAATATGACAAATAATATTTACATACATGTATAAGACAATGTGGTAATTTTAATCAACCTTATAATGATAATAATAACAGATTTACAAACAGGGCAACATTAGCATGATCGAATATTGGTAATCAAGTACATCCTGGTCTCGGTTGTCAAGCTACACCATCTGTGCCTTCCAAACCCGCTTATGTAAAATACCTTTCCGATTATAAAATAAAAATCTGTATAAAATAAATCAAACCCAATTGGCTCGAATCAGAAGTAAAAAAATTACAAGTGGATTTGACATTGACAGGTTATGAAAAAAATGTAGCATGGCCTTAATGGAGGTCTGCCGTTAGACGTTACTAGCGTTGTCAGAGGTTCCTGAAAAGATGACTTGTTGGCCTGGACTATATATTTTATTTTGGCGGGTAATTTCTTAACTTTTTAAATAGATCTATCATTTTAAAAAATGTATCGTCTGAGGTTTAAGACTCCGAAGAAAATTAAAAGATTGCATGTAACCAGTAGGACGGTTAGGTACCAGCTACTTAGACGACAAAATTCAGTAAATCTAAATGGTCCGACTCAAATCGACGCTCCGGTTCTCCAGGAAGGGGATCTGAGTTTGACTTCTTCTAAAAGTCATGATAAAGGTAGATCTATTACTTATTAGTATAAATCTAGGTTTTACCGAATTTTCATGCATGGCCATTGATTGTATCCTTAGATTACACACATCTCACCGATACAGGCGCTTTTAGAATTCACGGTTACTTTAACTTAGCTATAGTCTACCTACTAATAAAATTACTATCCTATAAATAGGCTTAATAATGTTTGTACACTCGAACATGTCTATAAGATAGGCTTAAGTTAATGGGCCATTCAAAGCATTTCTTTAAAATGGTATTTAATTTCCTAATGTAAAGATAGGTTGGTAGGCAACGTAACATACGTCCACAGCAGCTAAATAGTCCGAGCAGTCAACAAGAGTTGTGGCATATTTTTCCTTTTTTCAGAAATGAAAAATGTACTATACACTAAAATCTGATTAACTTTGGCTTCGAGAGCGTCCACAAGATTTTTAGAAGTGATCAAGGGCCATAACTCTGGCACTAATTATCGGAAATCGCTGAAAATCAATAGGCTTCTTTGTCTCATGACCATAAACACTGTGTATAAATTTAAAGTCAATCGGATATTAACTTTAGCCGCTAGAGCGTTCACAAGATTTTTCAAAGTGATCAAGGGCCATAACTCTTGCAGTAATTATCGGATATCGCTGAACATCCATAGGCTTCTTCGTCTCATGACCTTAAACTGTGTATAAATTTAAAGTCAATCAGATATTAACTTTAGCCTCTAGACGGACGGACGGCAATATGCGACCACATTTCCATTTCGGCGTATAAAAAGGGCCTTGTTTCTGCTGTAATATCATAGACACACATGCCATTGTTTGTCGAATATCCTCAATTATTATTGCAACAATGAATTATGATATGAGCTTCTATTTATCATAGACTTCATTTAAGACCTAGTTCCGATTTTATTTGCTTTAATCGAGCTTGATGGTATCCATTTTTAATTAGGGTTTCACACTGCGTAGCTTGTGTGAAACACTATTGTTTTTGTTAAAATTCTTCTTATTATTAGGGTTTCACACTGCGTAGCTTGTGTGAAACACTATTGTTTTTGTTAAAATTATTCTTATTATTATTCTTCTTCTTATTATTATTTTTTTTTTCCAATTTGCTTATATCTCAGCAACTTCTTGTCGGATCGATACAATGTCTTCAGTTTTACTAAGAAAGTGGGTGTGACTTAGAGATTAAAGCTATTCCCGGCATTCTGCGACAATGCGAAATGTCCGAAATCACCGAAAATGTCGTTTTTTTAAATATTGCCGTAATGTTAACAATAATCATTGGATTTTAGCATATGATGCATTTTGACATAGCCAGAAACAGGGGACATAGCTATGTTTCTTTTGATTTTTGATTTTCGACGAATCTTGGAAGATATTAGGCGCCAAATTTTGAAAATTTAAATTTTTACAAAAAACTTTTTTATTTATTAATTTTTTTATATGACATTTTAACCAAGGTTAAAGAGTCATCTGATTTGAACAAAAATGTCAACATTTTTTGTTTCCGTAATTTTCCTTGGCCGCCATTGGCTAATTCAGTTTTTCAGTCCTACATTATTTATTTATTGTTCGATTTGTATAAAACCATGTTCATATGTTCCGTGGTTCAAAATGCCATTTTTTTTGTTACCGGTAAAGTTTCCTGTAGGCACCGGAAGTGGCGTACATTCAGCAAAAACTACAATATTGACAGTTCGGTACAACTTTTTGAAAGCAAATATTATTTTTTTCAAATTTTATATGACTGAAAAGATGTGCCATGTAAAGGCGCACAAAACATCGGGCTCAGTTTTTTTTAATTTCGATTTCGTTTTCTGGCAATTTGGATTAAAGGGTGAAAAAAGGTGTCAATATAAGCTATTTACAACCCATCCAGCGTCATCATATTAAAAAATATATCTTCGTAACACTCATAAACTCGTAGTAATAACACATACGAAGAGAATGTATGTGAAAATTAATTTGTAATATGCGCAGTTGCCGAGAAATAGGCAATTTTGCATGAGTCACTTTTCACGTAATTTTGGCTGTAAAAGAAAAAATAATTATTCGATTTTCAATTTTCTTTCGCCATTGGATGCCTAATGCCATAGTGGACTTTGTCAAACCATTTTACCTCTTGCGCTGTCACCGGAAATGACGTCATGTACTCAAAACTTAAATTTTAGCCCTCAAAAACAATATTTCATTCAAATGAGTCGTACTTGTTATTTGTTTCAAATTATGATATTTGATTCTATTGATCAAATAGAATGAACCCATACGATCACACAGATACCACAAAATGGTTTCCAACTTGTACGGTTGCAGAGAAATGGGCGATTTTCCTTAAGTCACTTTTCAAGGTTTTTGGTCTATAAAAGTGTCAGTTATTATTCGATTTTAATAAAATTTTCACCATATGATATCTTATATCATTTATGATTTCATAGAACTAATTTAACATTTTCAGTATTTCCGGAAGTAATGTCATTTTGGCAAAAACTGTATTTTTAGCCTCCAAAACAGATATTTTTTTCAAATGAGTCTGATTTGTAATATATTTAAAATTATGATATTTGATTCCAATCAACAAATAGATTGAGCCCATACGATCATATAGATACCAAAAAATTAGTTTTTATCATGTGCAGTTGCTGAGAAATAGACGATTTTCTACAAGTCACTTTTCAAGGTTTTTGGTCTATAAAAGTGGCAATTCTTATTCGATTTACATACAATCTTCGCCATATGATGCCTTATGCCATTTCTGATTTCATAAAACTAATTGAACATTTTCATTATCACCGGAAGTAATGAGATTTTGCCAGGATCACTTACAAGTAACATATATATAAAATGAATTGATATTGCTGGATTTGGTTGATTCTTCGTCCATTTTATTTGATGTTTGCAATGCTTATGTGGAAACCTGTTTAATGGTTTCATTGGTATCGGAAGTGACATATGTTCAAGGGCAACGTGGCACCGAAAGTAACGTGGCACCAGTGAAACCCGTCATTCCTGCATGCAGGTCTAGTTATTCTTATTATTATTTTTTTTTTTTCCAATTTGCTTATATCTCAGGAACTACTTGTCGGATCGATGCAATGTCTTCAGTTTTACTGCGAAAGTGGGTGTGACTTAGAGATTAAAGCTATTTCCGGCGTTCTGCAACAATGCGAAATGTCCGAAACCACCAAAGTTGTCATTTTTGTAAATATTGCCGTAATATTAACAACAATTGTTGGATTTTATCGTTTGATAGTTTTTGAAATAGCCAGAGACATGGCACATAGCTATGGGTCTTTAGATTTTTAAATTTCGCCGAATCTTCGGAAAATTAAGGCGCCAAATTTTGAAAATTTAAATTTTGACAAAAAACTTTTTTATTAATGAATATTTTTTAATGATCTTTTACCAAGGGTTAAAGGGTCGTCGGATTTGGGCAAAAATGTGAACATTTTTTTTCTGGATAATTTTCCTTGGTCGCTATTGGCTAATTCAGTTTATCGGTTCTATATAAATTATTTATCGTCCGATTTGTATAAAACAAAGTTTATATGCTCCATGGTTCAAAATGTCATTTTTTTTTTGTTACCGGCAAAGTTTCCCATCGGCACCGTAAGTGACGTAAATTTAGCAAAAACTACAATTTTAACAGTTCGGTACCACTTTTTGAAAGCAAAAATTATTTTTTTCAAATCTAATATGACTGAAAAGATGTGCCATATAAAGGCGCACAAAACATCGGGCTCAGTTTTTTTAATTTCGATTTCGTTTTCGGGCAATTTTGATTAAAGTGTGAAAAAAGGTGTCAAAATAAGCTATTTATAACCCATCCAGCGTCTTCATATAAAAAAAATATATCTTCGTAACATTCATAATCTCGTAGCAATAACCCATACGAAGAGAATGTATGTGAAAATTAATTTGTAATATGCGCAATTGCATGAGTCACTTTTCACGTTATTTTGGCTGTAAAAGAGTCAATTATTATGTGATTTTCAATTTTCTTTCACCATTGGATGGCTAATGTCATAGTGGATAAGGTCAAACCATTCTACCTCATACGCTGCCACCGGAAATGATGTCATTTGCTAAAAACTTAATTTTTAGCATTAAAAAACAATATTTTATTCAAATGGGTCGTACTTGTTATTTTTTTCAAATTATGATATTTGATTCTATTCATCAAATAGAATGAACTCATACGATCATACAGATATCACAAAACGGTTTCTAACTTGCACGGTTGCAGAGAAATGGGCGATTTTCCATAAGTCACTTTTAGAGGATTTTGGTCTATAAAAGTGTCGGTTATTATTCGATTTTCATAAAATTTTCACCATATGATATCTTATGTCATTTATGATTTCATAGAACTAATTTAACATTTTCAGTATCACCGGAAGTAATTATATTTTGGCAAAAACTGTATTTTTAGCCTTCAAAACAGATATTTTTTTTCAAATGAGTCTGATTTGTAATATATTTAAATTATGATATTTAGTTCACATGCGATCATTCAGATACCACAAAATGGTTTCTCACTTGTATGGTTGCAGAGAAATAGACGATTTCCTACAAGTCACTTTTCAAGGTTTGGGGTCTATAAAAGTGGCAAGTCTTATTCGATTTACATAAAATTTTCACCATGTGATTATTATTTCTGATTTTAAGAAACTAATTTAATATTTTCATTATCGCTGGAAGTACTGTGATATGGTCAGGATCACTTACATGTTACAAATGTATAAAATGAATTGATATTGCTGGATTTTTGTTGATTCTGTTTCCCTTTTATTTGATGTGCGCAATGTTTATGTGGAAGTCTGTTTATCGGTGCCATTGGTTCAAGGGCAACATGGGAGCGAAAGTGACATAAGTTTAAAGTTAACGTGGCACCAGTGAAACCCGTCATTCCTGCATGCAGGTCTAGTTGTTATTATTATCGGTACAGGTAGTATTGTTCACAGTGGATACCAACAGAAGAAGCAAAAGCTATATGAAGCATGGACCAATATCAGGAATGATATAACGCAGGCACGGTTAGAGGAATTTTCGCCACTAACTCTGACCTGCTGCAGGTGTTCCACATCGTGAAGTGTATTTCTTGTGGCCCATTAACGTATTATTGTCAGCAGTGCTGTGAGGAGGTCCACACTCACATGTTGTTTCATCTTCCTGAAATTTGGATGGTGAGTTCAGTTCAGACGGAGTATGATGAATAATTTCGAACATAAATACATCATTTTATCAGCATCACTTTTTTTTCGAAATTGATACAACTGAATTAACTATTTTCCTGGTTTGCTGAGTAGTTAGTATAGGTTTATTATTTTTTTTTCTTTGTATTAAAGTAGTTTTTAGGTTTCATTACCAATCTTTGTAAATTTTAAAATGGTGTACTGTAACGCTATAAAAACTACCAGTATTTTAAGTTATTTATATTGCCTTGAATAACTAAAACATTAATGTTTCACTTTTTAATGCATTAACAAGAAGCAACAATATTTTACAAAGACATTTACTTCCGGGGCTTTATTTTCGTGATTTATATTTACATACCTAGACATAGGCTTCACTTGTTTATGAAAATACCCTTCTTACAGGGTTCTTTATATCTGCCGCTCCAAATGAAGACCAAATTTCACAGAAAAGATGGTCATGCTTGTGGTGACATGTACCTCACCGACATAACTGTGGTTGATATAAAAGGTAGATACTATACATGGGTCATCTATGTTTGAATTATAACATGTTATTTTCCAAACAATTGATCTTGATGTTAATGACTGTGTATCACAGATTGTATCTTCCAGGGGTTATTTAAAACATGTTGATTGTCCGATAGATAGCATTTTAATGTGCCGAAACGTGCGTTAAAAGAAAAATTAAATTTCGTTAATATATAAAATTGCTAGCAGATTACAGGGACGGATCTTGGAATTTTGAAATGGGGGGGGGGGACGCAAAATGGCACGCCGCTCTGGGGAGGGGGGGGGGGGTCATTTCCTTGCATCTGTAGCCATTCCGAGAGATATTTGGCTGATATTTTCGTCTAAGTAAACGTACGGAACGGACATATTTTGGGTCTGAGAAAAGGCACTTTATACGCAAAATCTAATTAAAACAGCGAGCAGAAACTGTTTGAAACCAACCATGTTATCAAATTTGATGTCAAAATCAACCGGATCTCCATAAATCATTCTCCAATTGGGCTAATTTAATATGAAGCAAAGGAGGATTTTGTAAACTATAAATACATGGTAGTTTAAGAATCAAGAAATAAAATTGTTTTATGCTATTACAATAAGTGTTTTTTTTAACATATATTTTGGGCATGTTTTACATAAAAATTAGAATCCACTTTGACGGAAAAAGTGAAAGCCAGTGTGAGCCCTGATCGAGGGAGCTGAGACAACCCGCCGCATTTTCTGTCTACCTTTGTCAAACCGATCTCCCATGTGCAGATAAATGATACCTTCGCGGATGGAATTTGATATAAGATTAGGTCGTATGCCCGTCTTCATTAGCACAATGGGGACTGCAAAAACAGGATTACGTTCAACCAGATTTCATTTGTCTATGCATGTACTGTCCGTGGGTTTGTCTTGTGTTATATTATATCATACAGGTAATAGTATCGTATCATTATTGAATTGTAAATAATTTTATCATACAGGTAAAATCAGATCTGATGACAGAACAAGACAAGAGAGAACATCACCTTGAAGATCACATTCCTGAAATGGCCCCAGAAATCCCAGCTCTAATCAAACGCATACTCCTCGCAGCGTTCTGTGTGATTAGAGATAATCCGATTACTCGCTGCTGTATTGAGTGGATATTGTTGTTTTAAATTTTGATTGGTCAGTAGTCCGACTACCAACCAATGACTACCTGCTCTACAAAAGCTTTACATTTAAAACGAGTGCCAATATTGGACCAAATATGTTTACATAATATTGCCACCGTTTCCCTGTATTAAATCATTCGTGTGTTTCAATTTAAGAAAAGAAGATTTTGTAACAAATTCGTTAACGTTTATTACCAAGTTCCTCTTATAGAATACACATCAATCGTTAATACACTACACATCAATCGTTAATACGATACGTTACGTTTATACATGACGTTAATACAATACGTTAATATAATGCGTTAATCGTTAAACAATTATCGTTAAGGTAAATCGTTCATTATTATAACACTATTACAGATAAACACAAATAGTTACGTTGGATGACTACAATTTCGTTTGATGATCATATTATGCGTTGATGATATTAACTACGTTTGGTGATGTACATGTAATCATGATGACGATGACGTTACGTTTGATGATGGTGTGATGTTATGTGATGTGATGTGATGACGTTGCGTTTGATAATTTAATGGTTTCTCTACAATAAAAATAACACATCGTTACAACCAAATAATAACATGAGTTTAACATTCTAATATTTGAACAACGTTACAAATAAAACTTAATCGAGCACTAGAGGGAGAGTTGTCCCTTTAAGCGTGTTGTCCCGTGTAGACTACTTGCAGGAAAACCACGTGCGTTAAGATATGGGGCGATACAAGTGCCGTTCATAACCATTAATTTATGCAGTTAAAACATAAAACATTTCAAGAACTATACATAAATCTTAGCCAGAAAACATTTATGTAACAAACTATAATTATTAAAAGCTTACTAACATTTTGTGAGGAACTACAGGGCAAAACGAAAATACGTTTCACATTTTTATACACAACAAACAATGGCGACTTCGTTAACTATATGACCTTGACCGAAAATGAATTAATATAAGAAAAGGACACGGATCATAACATTATAAACTATAGACTCGGATCCACCACAAATGAAAACAATGCGAATTCTGCCGTAACATTCCGGCCCCTTAAACAAACAGCTGTTTAACAAAATCTGCATTACGGTAGAATGAGCACCAACTTAGAAATTGGTCTCTGCATAACAGCATTTTGAGTCTTAATCTTAGCACTACGAATAAAACCATTACAATCTTTATTAACATCAATAATACGTCCCATATTCCATTGATTACGAGGAACATTGTCATCTACAATAAGTACTATGTCATTAACACAGACATTTCGTTGAGGTTGGGTCCACTTAACGCGTTGCTGTAACGTTACTAAATACTCTCGTTGCCACCTCTTCCAGAAAGCATCTGCTAGATACTGCACTTGTTTCCAATACTTTCTCGCGTAGAGGTCTTCACGGCTAAAATCACCTGGAGGTAATAACCACGTTGTAGGCTTTAAATTCAATAAAGAATTTGGCGTTAAAGGATTAAAATCATCACAATCATCTGAAATAAACGTTAGAGGCCTACTGTTCACTATGGCTTCCACTTCGCACATTAGTGTATGTAGTGATTCATTATTCAAAGATACCGAATTCAAACCCATAAGTAGACCGTTTAAAACCTTTCTAATTGTCCTTATTTGGCGCTCCCACACACCACCATGATGACTACCGTCCATTTTATATTCCGTTGAAGTAATTCGTTGTTAATCTGACTGTGATTCCATTTCTCGATAGCTATACGCAATTCGCGTTCACCACCGCAAATATTGGTGCCATTGTCGCTTCGTATCTCTTCGCATTGACCTCTTCTTGCAATAAAACGACGGAGGGCTTGTATAAAAGAATTTGTATCTAAAGATGCAGAGATTTCAATGTGTATGGCGCGTATAGTAAGACACGTAAAAACAACCCCATACCGTTTCAATTCTTTACGGCCTTCTTTAATCATGAAAGGTCCGAAATAGTCTATGCCTACTCTTGCAAAAGGAGGCGCAACTGTTATTCTATCCTTTGGGAGATCAGACATCTTTTGGTTTAATACAGGTGCTCGTAATTTACGACACGAAACACATTTAGAAATAATGTGACGAACTATCGAATTACAGTTAATGATCCAATATTTTTCTCTCAACATGGCAATCGTATGACCTCTTCCTGAATGACCTAATCTCTTATGAGTACTCCTAATTATCAGATTTGTTACGTGGGCGTTGCGGGGTAAAATTATTGGGTGTTTCACATCTTCTGATACATCAGCGTTGCGTAAGCGACCGCCTA
The DNA here is from genome assembly GCA_948474765.1 of Patella depressa. NCBI lineage: Eukaryota > Metazoa > Mollusca > Gastropoda > Patellidae > Patella > Patella depressa. Next base: position 6,474,148 of record OX419720.1, read on the forward strand.
CACGGATAAGACCATTCATGAAAACTGGGTCAAGTTTGTAAATCGAACTGTCTTTAGACACACGTTTCACTGGGTTTGTCTTAGTCATTTCACTGAAAGTTTTTCCAAATGCACAACGTTGTATAAATTGAAGAATGGCATGTTCAGCATTACTCAAGTCCGTTACGTTTAATGGAACCATTTTCATATCATGTCGTTTAATCATGTTCATTTCTGTTTTGATCTTCGTTGAACGTTGGATCGGATCTAAAGAATCTTTAACATATTCTTCCAAAACCTTGCGATCATTCCGCCATTTTAAAAGATTTCCTTTAAAACGTAGAATCCATGCTACTGCTCGTTTCAAACTATACCAATCTGAATGATATTCTATAAGCTTTAACGTTGAAGAATCAGCTACTTCCGTTGTAAAGGTTATAACATCTTGTTTCACTTCCGGGTCATCAGATGTAACCTTAGATAAAGTTGGTTCATTTGGCCATGATAATTCCTTTTCCCATAGAAACCCCGGCCCCGTTAACCATCTGGGACTCTTGACAATTTCTAACGCAGTTAATCCTCTAGACGCGTCATCGCCTGGGTTCAATGATGATTCAACATAAAACCATTGCTTAGGTGTCAATAAATCCCTTATAGTAGATATCCGATTTGCCACAAAAACATGAAAGCGTTTTTTCTCGTTGTTGATATAACTAAGTACTGTTGTACTATCCGTCCAAAATTTTATTTCATCGGGTGAAATGTCAAGTTCTTTCAAAAGAGTGCTGCTTAGACGAGCTGCAGCAGTTGCTGCACTGAGTTCCAGACGTGGTATAGTAACCGTTTTAAGGGGGGATAATCGAGATTTACCAAGCACAAATGCGCAATGAATATCGTTCTGTTCGTTTACTAGTCTCTGATAGGCAACACAACCATAACCAATGAGTTTGTTAAGAAAGTTAACATAATCTGACATGTAATTACCGTTTCTCTGAAATTTACGTTTCAACCAACCTAAACGTTCGAAAGCTTGTTCTTTGTTAAAGGGCACCGATACACTTTTGTCTCGAAATGGTAATGGAATGTAATAATGTCCATCTTCGTACTTTATTTCGTTGTCAACCAAAGACAAGAACCTTTTGTCTTCTTCAGAATGTCCTAATTCCGATACATGATTATTTCGTTCAATAAAATCATTCTCGAACATATGATTTATCAGCTTGACGTTATCAATTTCATGAACAGTTTCGTTGAATGCCAACTGATGACAATTATCCGAATTTACCTCACGCACAATTATACGGTTACACGTTATCGCTACAGGTTTAGACGAAGATACTTTAATGGGACCCATAACTGTCCAACCGAGTCTTGTTAATACAGCATACGGACCTTTATTTACACTAGGCCTAACTTCAAGTGGTTCAAGGGCTAGTGGACAATTAATACCTATCAAAAGTCCAACTTCGAGAAAGCGTGGAATTTCCGGAAGGGGCAAAGATTTAAGATAATCCCACTGATATACGTTATCATGCGTTGGGATGTTCGAAGCGCTGACTGGTAATACATCTCTTGTATAAAGTTTCGGTAATGGGATCGAGGACGTTTCGTTAATATCTGACACAATCAGATCCGATATAATCAAACTATCTTCTTCAGATTGGCCGTGCATGGTACCTAGACGAATTGTAGTTTTTTCTCCATTTATACAAAGTCTTTCAGCCGTAATATATGTTATGAAACTCGCACTAGATCCGTTATCTAGAAATGCTAAGGCAGGTATTGATGATTGTTGGCCTTTCTGTTTCAGTTTAACAAGCAGTATTGGAAGCATAAAGTCTGAATCGTCACCAATGTAACCGTTATTTATATTCACTGTGTCTCTGCTCTGGGAAGATGGATTTTGCGTGTTATTAGTGCTTTGCTGAATGTATGACGATGACGAAGGGCGATTATACAGATTAAATGGGGGCTTGTCAGCCTTTAATGGACCATACGTTGGTTTATTCATAGCGTTATTCGTTGAGGGTTGAAAATTTGAATTGGGCGTTTGCTTGTATGCGTTATACGTTGAAGGTCTATTACTTGAATATGGCGTTGGTGTATATTGGTTGTAGACGTTCGGTGAATGCTGCGAGTTGACAAATCTATTTGGGAATTCACTTGAGGATATAGGATTCTGACTTTGAGGTATAAAGTCAAGGTGAAACACTGTTGGGTGACATTTGCCGCACTTACGACAAATTTTCGTAAAATTACAACATTTAGAGTTATGTCCCTTACCCAAACATCCAAAACATAAATTATTACTTCTGGCGTATTCGCGTCGTTTATCAAAAGGCATTTTCATAAATTCATAACAAGTGTCCATATCATGTAAGTTCTTGGAACAATACAAACAGGTTTTACTTTGACTCTGAGATTGATACATGTTGTCTGAAGAAAACACGTCCGCAGAATTTGTTGCATAACTCTGTTTAGGCCTATGACTATAGGGCTGTGATTTATTTACAAAACTATCCGTTGATCTTCCGAATATTGGATCTGTTAAAGCATCTACTTCTTGCTTTACAAAAGTAACGAAGTCCTCAAAATTAATTTGACGGTTATTTGTAGACTTGACCCTTTGAACTCTTTTACGCCAGCCGTCTCGCATATTGAAGGGTAATTTATCCATTAATTCTTTAAGGTTTTTGGGGTGGTTCATTTCTGATAAATATTTTATATCGTTCATAGCATTCATACAGTTTGATAACGCCAATGAGAATTTACTTAAAAGTTCAACGTTTTCCGGCTTCATTGAGGGCCATTTCAGAAGCTTGTCTGTATATGCTGTCGTTATTTTATAGTCATCACCGAAAGTATTATGTAAGAGTTGCTTGGCTTTCTTAAAACCATCCTCTGGGTTCATATGAAGACAGCTTTTAACGAGTGCGTTTGGTTCTCCTTCTGTAAGCTGATCGAGATAATAAAGGCGATCTCTGTGGTCTGCTAATCGTTGTTCGATCCTACTTTCGAACGACTTAATAAAAGAACGATATTCAAGAGGGTTACCTCTAAATTTAGAAATATGCGGTTGAGGTAGGAGACTTCGATTCTGATGTTCCAGGAGAATTTCCTTTAAGTTAGTTTGTTTAGCTTGTAGATCGGTTTGTTGTTCCAACAACTTCTGAAAAACTGTGGGAGGCACAGCTTCGTTAAATTGTAGATTAGAGCGTTCATTTGAATTATAAGCGGCGGTGTTCTGAGAAACTTGGGGCGTTGAAAACATAGCGGCCTGAACGTTAATTCTATCAAAACGAGTTGGTTCAACCAATGGTACAGATGTTTCTTTATTAATTGTAGGAGTAAAAGTGTTTGGCTGGTAGGTGTCATGATTGAGCCTGATTGTGGGATTTTCTGCGTGCATATTAGTCCTTTCTGATGGCCAAAGACAATAATTATAAGCCCTTTCTTGTGTAAATTGATCTGGACAGAAATTTTCAAAAATAGACTGTTTGGCCCTTGAGATTGATAAGTTAGTTTCCAGCTCAAGTTCTTCGCGTTTTCTGTTTAATATTAATTGTTCTTCCTGTAATCTTTGTTTCTGTTTCAATGCCTCTCCACGTGCTAGGAGTTCTACCTGTTTAGCCTTCTCTTTGGCTAGGGCAGATATCACTGAAAACTTGGATGACGCTTTACTGCTTATACTTATATTATCATCGTTATCGTTGTCGTTGGCTTGCTGATTTTCTATTACAGGTGCTACATTTTTGACAGAGTAAAGGTCCTGCAGATCAACGTATTCACGATCTTCCATTTCATCAAAACTTGCAAACCACAGTTCCTTCGCTGTAGCCATTTTCGTTATACGTTGAAAGATGAAACTAATTACTAGTATACACAATATACGAGACATATACGTTCACATAAAAACGTTCACAGTTCCTAAAATAAAACACACAAACGAAGTCTATTCTAAGATAGAAACTATATTGCCACCGTTTCCCTGTATTAAATCATTCGTGTGTTTCAATTTAAGAAAAGAAGATTTTGTTACAAATTCGTTAACGTTTATTACCAAGTTCCTCTTATAGAATACACATCAATCGTTAATACACTACACATCAATCGTTAATACGATACGTTACGTTTATACATGACGTTAATACAATACGTTAATATAATGCGTTAATCGTTAAACAATTATCGTTAAGGTAAATCGTTCATTATTATAACACTATTACAGATAAACACAAATAGTTACGTTGGATGACTACAATTTCGTTTGATGATCATATTATGCGTTGATGATATTAACTACGTTTGGTGATGTACATGTAATCATGATGACGATGACGTTACGTTTGATGATGGTGTGATGTTATGTGATGTGATGTGATGACGTTGCGTTTGATAATTTGATGGTTTCTCTACAATAAAAATAACACATCGTTACAACCAAATAATAACATGAGTTTAACATTCTAATATTTGAACATCGTTACAAATAAAACTTAATCGAGCACTAGAGGGAGAGTTGTCCCTTTAAGCGTGTTGTCCCGTGTAGACTACTTGCAGGAAAACCACGTGCGTTAAGATATGGGGCGATACAAGTGCCGTTCATAACCATTAATTTATGCAGTTAAAACATAAAACATTTCAAGAACTATACATAAATCTTAGCCAGAAAACATTTATGTAACAAACTATAATTATTAAAAGCTTACTAACATCTTGTGAGGAACTACAGGGCAAAAAGAAAATACGTTTCACATTTTTATACACAACAAACAATGGCGACTTCGTTAAATGACCTTGACCGAAAATGAATTAATATAAGAAAAGGACACGGATCATAACATTATAAACTATAGACTCGGATCCACCACAAATGAAAACAATGCGAATTCTGCCGTAACACATAACGTTACGTCATGGCTCACGATTTTGTTATGCCCAATTAACCCGTGCATAGAATACTGCAGTAAAACTAATTGCGTGACAAACGAAGCTATCAAGTCGAATGAAATGTAAACAATATTGTTTGGAAACGAACATACTTTCACCCTTTTTAAATACCTTAAATCACTGTCCAAAGTTTTAGGGAAGACCCAGATTAAACGTAGGACTATCATGTTGATTGAACGGGAGGAATAGACACACCCCCTCAAAAGTTCAAGAATCAGAAGTCAACCCAGCAATGGGCAGAGAGGGATTTCTCGGGCCATTGCTTCAGGAATATGATCAAACGAAACACTGCGCGACCGATACAGTAATGATAGTGCTTGTATTTTGTAAAAAGTATTTTTAGAATAAAAATTAATCAATTATTTAATATTGAAAAATAAAATTCATTGCTTTAAAAACTTGTGCCCTAAAAGGCTGTGTCCTGCAATTTACAAAAATGTTTAGTTAGTAGTTTCTGTTTAAATCGAATTTTGAAACTGCCACGCCCATATTTTTATGTTGAAAATTTGGTACCGATATTTTATTCTATTTCTTTTTTTGTAATAGTAGTAAGTAATTGAGGTAGCTAATGGAACTTCTGTAACAAGTATATGAAATAATTATAAACATGAAGATCGTAATTTTTACTTCATTATTTATATTTTTAAAAAGTATGTCAACACAGATGTTCTTGAAGAAAAACACTCGGAAATTTCAGGGTCAAATTATGGAATTTTATTTTTTTGTCAAAATTATAATTTAGAAGAATATAGCTGCTGGAAATTGTGTCACAGTAGTGGTAGCGACGGTACAGCGCCGTTTTCGCGCATGCGCAGACGCCCCTAGAAAGGGGGTTGCGCATGCGCATGTGTTCCTTAGCAACGGTCACTTCCAGTGATGACGTCATCGATGACGTCACTTCCGGTGATGACGTCATGAATGACGTCCTTAGCAACGGTCTTTTCCGGTGATGACGTCATAGGTGACGTCATGGCGACGTGACGTCATAGGGATTCCCTCTTCTTGTTTCTTGGGGATTTCTTGAGGTTCTCTTGAGGTTTTCTTGTGGGAACCCCCACCCAGGTGCTCATTTACTCTCGGGGATTCCCTCCCTTTGCTCTAGGGATTCCCTTCCTTTGCTCTGAGGATTCCCTCCCTTTCTTTTTTTCTTTTTTGGGCGACATTTTCTAGGGATTCCCTTCCTTTGCTCATTTACTCCCGGGGGTTGCCCTTTCTCGAGGGGTTCCCTCGCCTAGTCTATATCCACATGTCATGCAACGTTGGGGAAATGAACCGTAGTTACTGCTAGGGGAAGTGTGATATGATTTCTTATACAGTTCCTATACAGATTCCTATACAAATTATGATAAGATTTCTTTTACAATCTTGGATTTTCCGGGTGGGAGCTCCCTGCTAGGATGCGATTCCCATAGTTATATTATAGATATATTATAGATATAGCATAGATATATCATAGATATATCATAGATATATTAAGCGGTGAGAAAGTGGTGACGGATGTAGTCTACGTGTAGGCATTTCATCCATTGTTATAAAAGCGTTTGTAAAAGTGTTTGTAAAAGTGTTTGTAAAAGTGTTTGTGAAAGGTTCTTATAAATGTTCTTATAAACGTTCTTATGAAAGGTTCTTATAAATGGTCTTATAAAAGATATAAACAAAATAGAATATGAACGTTCTTTCTGAATAAGTTGGGTGGCCCTGAAAAGGGCCGTTTGGGTGGCCTTGAAAAAGGCCGTTGGTGGACATGCCTCATGATGGGATCGTCGTCTTCATCGTCGTCCTCGTACAGTTTACGTTTACGGGATGGCGTTGGTGGTGGCGTGGCTGACCCGGGCTGGTACCAGCTCTTCAAGGTGTCCATATCTGTGAAGGGCTGGAAAATGGATGCTGGTGGTGGAGTGGTTGGTCTCACTGGTGTAGAGGAGACATTCGGCCTGAACGCCTCCTCATACAGCCAACTGTATATGTCGTCAGCCATTTCGCACAGGAATGGGTCTGAGACCAACCACTCCTCGTCACCAAACATCCATTCTTCTTCTTCGTCGTAGCCATCATCAATATCATCCACATCAGCTTCATATCCGTTGTCTGTCTCGACTACCTCTTCTGTTACCACTACCTCTTCCATCGAACAGTCTTCGAGTATGCTGTGGAATTCCATGATGAAATGACAAAAAAAGTGCGACCGAGCGGCCTTTTATGCAAAATAATCGGATCGAGCCCCTTCAAGCGCGGACTTCTTCGTGAGCACCTTTTTTTTTTAAAAAGAAACAAATAGAAGAACACAAAAATGGAGTTGGGAAATCGGATCGAGAAATGGAGTTGAAATTTCCGAACCCTCCTTCTTAAAATACGTTTAACTTTTCGTTAAACAACAATTAAAATACACTTAATATACATTTAAAATGTATACTACACTATTAAAAATGAATGGGCGAAATAGGAATATAGGATTGGGAAACAGGATCGGCATATCCCACGACGTGAAAGTAAAGACGCTTAGATGCTTTGTTTTAGTAATTTAAAATTTCATTATCAAAATAGAACTATTATTAGAACTATTATTAGAACTATTTAGAATATGTAAACGTTCTTTCTGAATGATTTGGTGGCCCTGAAAAGGGCCGTTTGGGTGGCCCTGAAAAGGGCCGTTGGTTGCTTGACCGCCTAACCAAGACGGACGCGTTGAATAAACTCGGCGTCGTCGTCCCCGGTGCTTGGTGGTGATGGTGTCGGTGGAGTGGCCGGTGTATACCAGAATGGGTCACTTGTCACTAACCACTCATCGTCGTCGTCACTATCACTCACGACTATAATTTCCGGCTCAAGGGTGGTATCTGACACAGCTTCTGGTACAGTTTCTGGTACAGTGTCTGGTACAGTGTCTGGTTACACTGGTACAGTGTCTGGTACAGTGTCTGGTACAGTTTCTGGAGCAGGTATGACGAGCACCTCTTCCAGCACCTCGAACCAGTCATCGCCGTCAAGCATGATGTAAGACCCCATGTTGAATGACAAGAAAGCGCCATCCGCAGCCCTTTTATGCAAAATAATCGGATCGAGCCCCTCCAAGCGCGGACTGCATAGAGAGCACCTTTTTTAATAAAAAAAGAAAGAAATAGGATTAAATATAAGAACACAAAAATGGAGTTGGGAAATCGGATCGGGAAATGGAGTTGGGGTATTCAAGCGCGGACTGCATAGAGAGCACCTTTCTTGACCTAAATTTTGAAAATAAAAGAAATTAATTAATAAATTTTAAAAATATTAAAAATTAATGTACTAGTATACTTAAAATGTCTCATGCTCCAAATCGGATCGCCAAGTGCCGCGACACTGTGATTTAATGATTATTATTTTGGTTTGCAATTAGAATATGAAAAAACTCTTTCTGAAGGATTTGGTGGCCCTGAAAAGGGCCGTTGGATGACCGGTTTGCCTTACAGCCGAGGGTATAGACTGTAAGGCGGTGGGGGTGGCGGTAGGGGAAGTACCCCATCAGCCTGTAGCCGATAGAGGTCCAGCAGCTCCTCTCTATGTGCATCCAACTCCATGGCCTCTAAGCGATGGAGCTCACGGCGGGTCTGCCGCAACAGTTTCTGGAGGTACCCCCTCTCCTCCAAAAACCGCTGCCGCTCGGCCTGCCACGCCGCTTTCTCGGCCTCCCATGCCGACCTCTCTGCACATTGTTCAGAGAGGAGTTGCTGGAACTCCCCCTGCCACTGGCTTGTCAGGCGTTTCTCTCTCTTCAGAGAATTACCCATGATTGAAGTGTTGGGTTTCACACGCCTATTTGTACTTCTATCGCGGACCTGTGAGAGAGCCTTGATTTTTTGGACAAAAAACATTTTGTAATTCTATGAAGAAGACAGGAAAGACAAAAAATCGTGCGGACTTCACTGTAAGCATAACTTTAAGCTAGAAAAGCTAGAAAAGTTATTAAAGACGCAGTGTGGTTAGTTCAAGCCGTGTAAGCAGTATGGACAGGAATCACAAGACATGCGAGACGTGCGAGGGCGCTTTACCCCAACGCATCTTTAAACTTCCGAGTAGTGATGCTTGGTTTTGTTGCTTCTGGTGCGGGATCTTGATGAAAAACACCTCCTGGAAGCGGACCCAGCATGGATTTACCTGTCCCAAAAAACCCAAGGGTACAATTTGTACCTGTTAATTGAGCATAATAAAAAAAGGCCCTTTTCAGGGCCAGCCAAATTCTCCCGAAAGAGTTTTCATATTCTTAAATGACGTCATGTTGCTACGTGACGTCATCAACCCTGTATATAAAGGAGCCAGCGCTTACTGGTTATAGCAGTCTACAATGGCGAATACACCAGGCTACACCCTACGTTTAGGACACCAGCGCCGTTCCAGACGTTTTCACACGGAAAGTTTGTATGTCAACATTGATTTTCATCAGAATTGGGACCAGATTGCACCCGCGGACGTTCCAGAAGTGCTGTACGATACATTTGATAACATATTGAATGATCTGGGGAATTTGGTTGGCTGTCAACCCAACGACTTTGTACGAGTGGTGTATCGCACCCGGGACTCAAGACACCGGCGTGGATACCGTTTCAACCATGGCAAGATGTCAGGCCACATCACATATTGGATCCGTTGGCCCGAATATTACAATCCAACGAAGAATTTAAAATGGATGAACGTCTGAGACTACATGTGTGTCACGTAGCGCCGCCTAATGGATCCGGCAGGGGACAACCTATCATCAAAAAGAAGGACATGAGTTCATTCGAAGATTATTTGAAACGGAAGAGAGCCATTGTGGTGATTAAAAATCGAGACCAGCTCTGTTTTCAACGTGCTTTGGTGGTGGCCAAACACTATGCCAACAAGAATGACACCCCAGAATGGGAAGCAGAAAGAAAAAGACTTGTCAAACAGTGTGGACCCAGCAGCTGGCAGACACGAAAGACCCGTCGTTTGATTGAGGACGTAGGAGGTGCCTACGAAGCCTGTCGTGGTCCCGAGACCTGGGAACAATATCAACGTGTGCTGGGTCCCCAGGGCTACCAGATCAATGTTTATTCCCGACAACTTTTTGGAAAACTCATGTTCAAAGGCACCAAGTTCGTCGTAGGTGGCCAGCCTAAAGTATTACATCTATACCATCACGCTAATCACTATGACGTCATCACGTCCATGCCTGCTTTTTTTGAACGACACTATTTTTGCGAAGCCTGTCAGAAAGGTTACGATCATGCAGATCAACACGAGTGTCATGCCATATGTCAAAGGTGTCAGCAGTCAGGACCCCCGTGTTTGGAAGACGCCACTCGTCGAAAATGTGACACGTGTCATCGACGTTTTCCGAATCAGATGTGTTATGACCGACACCTACAACCCCGGCAACCAGGAACACCAACGATCTGCCAACGATGGACGAAATGTTTACAGTGTGGTAAAGAATGGGATATTCTAAAAAGACACCGGACATTGGCCGAACACGTGTGTGGGGAATACGAGTGCTCTATCTGTAAGAAATGGCATCAGCGCGGAGACCGTTGGTGTTTTATTCAAAAACTCAAATCACCCATCGATCTGACCCAGCCGGACCGGCCACAACAGTTAGCGAAACTCCAAGGAAAAGACTTGACGCGTTTTGTATTTTATGATTTTGAGTGCAGCCAAGATACGGGAGAACATTTAGTCAACTTGTGTGTGCTGCAGTGCTGTTGTCATTTCTGCATGGCGTCATCGGACCCTTGTGATTACTGTGATCCTTTCTGGAATGGTCAACGCGAATGGATATTTCGTACGTTGGACGACGTGGGAAAATGGTTCATCCATTTATCGGCACACGGTACAGTTCCCGGGGGGAAGTCCACACAAATCAAGTCTACACAAATCATAGCTGTTGCACATAATTTCAAGGGATACGACGGTTTACTCATGTTACAGACGATACACGACCATGCGATAGCCGCTCCTCAAGTTATTATGAGTGGTGGGAAAGTGATGACAGTGACCTTGGGGACCGTTAAATTTGTCGATTCGCTGAACTTTTTACCGATGCCCTTACGAGATGTACCCAAGACGTTTGGCCTCACGGAACTGAAGAAAGGTTATTTTCCACACTTTTTCAACAAGCCGGAACATTACGCGTACGTGGGTTCATATCCACCTGCCGAAGAATACGATCCGGATGGTATGAGTGTGTCTGAACGTCAAACTTTTTACGCCTGGTACCAACAACATAAACACGAACCGTTCGATTTTCAACACGAGCTGATGACGTATTGCAAGAGCGATGTGGACGTCCTCAGACGAGGCTGTGCTGCATTCAGAGACTTGTTTATGATGGACACGGGCCTCGATCCTTTTGTCGAAAGTCTCACGCTGGCTTCGGCCTGTAATAAAGTATTTCGTACGCATTATTTGGAACCCGATACGATGGCCATCATTCCTCGAGCGTTGATGCAGGAACCCGAAGCCGGAAAAGATTGGAAACAATTTCGACCGCGACAGCAATCTAACGTAGCTTTGAGATGGTTGGAATGGGAACAGCACTGCCAGACGCTAAAAGCGTTGCGAGAGGGAAGACGCGTTCCACAGATTCGACATGCCCGTAACCAGGGTGAAGTGAGAATTGGCGAGTATCATTTAGACGGTTACGACGATAACACGGGCTATGAATTCATGGGATGTGCCTATCACGGATGTCCTCGCTGCTACCCGGGACCCATACAAGACGTGAAACATCATCACCCCTATGATCCGTCTAGAACCATGCGTGATTTGTATCAACACACCCAAGATCGCCTTTACAAATTACGTCACGTGTATTGCCTATCTGAGATCAAAGTTATGTGGGAATGTGAACTGAGCGAAGAACGTCGTCGTAATCCTGAGATGGAAGAATTCTTTGCCAGTCTAGAAGCCCAGGGATGGCCTTGTCCGGATCCCCTGTCGCCCAGAGCTGGCTTTTTTGGAGGAAGAACCAATGCCTGTCAATTGATGGCCAAAGCCGAACATCCCGACGAAGAGATCCGATACGTGGACGTGGTATCCCTTTACCCTTGGGTGTGTAAATACGGTAAATTCCCTCTGAAAGAACCGAAGATCATCACTCGACCTAGTCAAGCTTGGGAACAGTACGAAGGCCTGATTCAGTGTTCTGTGCTTCCACCCCGCCAACTCTATCACCCCGTACTCCCGTTTCGATACAACGGAAAACTCACCTTTCCGCTGTGTCGGAGCTGCGTGGAACAGTACATGCAGAAAAGTGAGATCACCCACTACGTCGATTGTACGCACCAACAGAAAGAACGTGCCTGGGTAGGAACTTTTGTGTCGTTGGAATTAAAGAAGGCCGTGGCGATGGGTTATCAAGTCCTCGTCGTGTACGAAGTATGGCATTGGAGCGAATGGAGTCAGTACGACAATCAATCCAAATCTGGAGGATTATTTGCTGGATACATTGATCATTACTTGAAAAAGAAGATGGAAGCTAGTGGGTATCCGGACGATTGCTCCACGGACGACGATAAACGGCGTTTCATCCAAGACGTGTATGACAAGGAAGGCATTCAACTCGATCACGAAGCCATGATACCCAACAAAGGCCTGAGAAGTTTTAGCAAGCTACATTGAACACATTGTGGGGCAAATTCGGACAACGCGATAATTTTACCCAAACCGTGTACATGACAGACCCTGCCGATTATTTTCCACTCATGATGGATGTCACCGAAACCATCAAAGATGTTCGAGTCGTGAACGACAACATGGTTATGGTAGAAAAGCTCAAAAAAGAAGAACACGTGAGACCATGTCCCATTACCAACGTCGTGGTGGCTGCTTTTGTGACAGCCCAAGCCCGATTGAAACTGTATTCGGTATTGGAACCGCTGGGAGAACGTGTGTGCTACTTTGATACGGACAGTGTCATTTTCAAATACGATCGCAATCAGTGGAACCCTCCGGAAGGAAACTCGTTAGGCGAATGGAAGAACGAATTACCCGACACATTATCGATACGTCAGTTTGTATCTGGTGGACCTAAAAATTACGCCTATCAACTGAGTAATGGCGAAACGGTTTGTAAAATCAGGGGATTTACGCTCAACTACCGTAACAGTCAACTGTTGAATTTCGACACCGTGAAACAGATGGTCCTTGGTCTCGCCCAAGACAAAATAACAGTTACCAATCCGCACAAGATTGAGCGATCACGTGATAGACGGTTATGGTCACGTGTGGAGGAGAAAATCTATAAGATAGTATACAACAAACGGTTTGTGTTATTGGACCAAGACGGACAGCCGAGCAACACCCTACCTTACGGATACCATCACGAAGAAATTGAGGCAGAGACCACCTTACTTTATGGAGACCCTCACGGAGAAACTGAGACAGAGGTGGTTGGCGCATAGCGTCAGTCATCGTTATTTACCTATTATAGACCACCACCAATATACGTTTTGCATTGGATGTTCCTACAATCACCCGAGTCAGCGGTATCATTCCTGTCTGGGTTTGGGAGTCTGTCCTACCACCGGTCAAACGTCCCATCCCGTTGACATGTATCTAGATCAAGTATTAGAGGACCACAACCACGACGACGTCGAGAAAGTATTGGGTAGTTTCACGGACGAACCACGACAAAAGGTACAAGAATGGGAAGCAGATCCCCAATGGGCAGTCGACGTGGAACACGCTCTGCGACAACACTGGGAAGTGATACCGGGGTTCAAGACGGCTTTGATCAGAAGAAAATATGAATAGAGAAGAAAATATGAATAGAGAAGTGAATATGAATAGAGAAGATACGTTGGTATTAAATGATATGTTGGACACGGTGTACCCTCTTACACACCTTTGGAAGGGGTATTATGAAAAGACTCAAGGCTATCGAATCATCACCTGGTACGAGGAAGATCGGATTATTTTTGATGTATTGGATCTGTTGGTCAAGACGTATGGAGTACAAATGACTGGTTCGCCCCCCGTTTACTACCGGACTATCACATGGCCATGACGTATTGTTTACGCTGCGTTGGGCATGCGCAACCAGCTCAACGCTCTGGATGTTGTTTATTATGACCAATATGACCAATATGACCAATGAACGAATGCCACGTCATCCATCACGTGATTTAGGGGGATATAACACCGACAACAACACCAATACTTCATTCTGGAGACATCAACTCAAGTACTCGGACGTAGTATGGAAACCTCTGGCGATGGACAACAACAACAGTGCGATCTTCAGCGAACTCCTCAACGAACCACTCAACGAACAGAAACTCAACAACAACAGTCCAACAGCTGCTTTGGGTGTGGAAGCAATGAGCATTGGTACAGAGACTGTCCACGCAGAGCTACGCAACAAGCCACTCAACGAGCCACTCAGCGAGCCACTCAACGAGCTACTCAACGAGCTACTCTACGAGAAACAGTCCAACAGTCCAACAACTGTTTCGGGTGTGGAAGCAATGAGCATTGGTACAGAGACTGTCCACACAGAGCCACTCAACGAGCCAATCAACGAACCATTCAACAAGAAACCCAACAACAACAACAACAGTCCAACAACTGTTTTGGGTGTGGAAGCAATGGACATTGGTACACCCCACAAAGAGCCACACAAGGAGAAACGACAGAAGTCAACACACAAGAGGAAACTCAAAGAGAAACATTTCACGGAAAAGAAACTCAAGGAGAAGCTCAACGAGAAGCTCGACGAGAAGCTCAACGAGATACGACAGAAGTCAACACCCAAAGAGAAATATTTAACGGAAAAGAAGCTCAAGGAGAAGCGCAAGGAGAAGCTCAAGGAGAAGCCAAAAAAGTTAGTAAACGCTACGACACCTGTTATCGATGCAAACAAGTCGGACACTGGGCTCCCGCCTGTCCCCAACGCTACCAACCTTACCCGTCGACCCGTTTACAGTCTGGAAAAGAAAAAGAACAAAATAAAGAAAAAGAAGCTCAACATCGATGCCTCAACTGTGACGAATTTGGCCATGGATTGTTTGCCTGTGGACAGCCGCCAAAAAGAATCGACGACTTCAACACCCTTACCAGCAAACTGTTTCACGCCGAACCACGTAACTGGTACTGGGGCGAAGAAGCCAGCGAACTCTATCGCCGGTTCAGACAAGACGAAAAAGAAAAAGAAGACCTTACATCGGCCTATGTCCGAGCCCTGTACTACGACAGCAACTAGACTGGAACAAGATTTGAAACCAGATTTGAAACCAGATTTGAAACAAGATTTGGAACAAGATTTGGAACAAGATTTGGAGCAAGATTTGATTCATTGCCCAATTCAACTTGATGTGCCACCGTTTCGTATTACCTTGACGGCCGAAGAGGCTCAACGATTAGCCCACACACTCATCATTCCGGGTGGCTATCGTGGCATGACAGAACAGCCTCCACCACCACCACTGCCTTGGATGGACAAGGAATGGGCACCCCTGGTGTTGACACTACTAGATGCCCAAGACTGGGTCGACGACGACGTTCTACAACAAATGATCGGTTCCGTGTATTGGGTACCCCGTGTGTTGACGCGATCTCCGTGGCTGTATGCGCATATGGTGCGCATGGAATACCCTTTGCCGTTGTGAACTGATTGGATAACATTTGTGAACTTTTTGGATAACATTTGTGAACTTTTTGGATAACATTTGTGAACTTTTTGGATAACATTTGTGAACTTTTTGGATAACATTTGTGAACTTTTTGGATAACATTTGTGAACTTTTTGGATAACATTTGTGAACTTTTTGGATAACATTAATTTGAGAACGTTAATTTGTGAACACTTTGGATAACATGTGTGAACGAGAACACCGTTGTGATTGTAAATAAATTGTAAATAAATTGTAAATAAATTGTAAATAAATTGTAAATATATTATATTGTTAATAAATGTTATTTTTGTTATTATACACATCTGTTTTATTTTTGTTTAAATTTTGCCAGGGAAAGTATAAAAGGGGGACTGTCCAATAAAGGAAAAGTTATTTCACCATGGACGTGTCATTCAAACACCCCTTTACCATGTTAGTGAGTGGGCCAACGGGTGTGGGGAAAACGGTCTTTGTGCAGAAATTTCTCCAAGCGTCGCTGTTTGATACTCCCCCTGATCGCATTGTCTGGGCTTATGGCGAATGGCAAGACAGTTACAAACAGTTTCCTCATACTTATACTCGTGGTTTGGGCAATTTGGACGAGGTGATGGAACAAGTCCCAGGACCCCAATGTTTAGTCGTGGATGATTTGATGGGAGAAGACACCGACACGTTAGAACGTTGGTTCACCAAGAAAAGTCATCATAGGAATGTGAGCGTGATTTACATTGTGCAAAATCTGTTTGATAAACAACAGAGGACCATCAGTTTAAATGCTCACTATGTGGTCCTCTTCAAAAATCCCCGCGATGCCTCGCAGATGGGTGTCTTGGCCCGACAAATGTATCCCGGACAAGGTCAATTTATGCAAGAAGCCTTTGCCGATGCCACCAGTACCCCTCGCAGCTATTTACTGACCGATCTAAAACCCGATACCCCTGATGAACTACGTCTTCGTACACGTATCTTACCGGAGGAAGAACCGTCTCATGTCTACGTGAAAAAGGTATAAAAAGGCCCCTGGGATGACCACCTTCATTTAATGTCAGCATGGCTCGTGTGAAGAACACCGTTCGTCGACATCCACCTCCAGGACTACCTCGTGCTAGATTTCCACCGCCCGCCTGGAAAGGACAAAATTCATTTGGTGCCACACCAACAGAGGCCGCAGGACCCAACCGACGCCGCAATGTGGGTACCAATGTGGGTTCCAATGTGGGTACCGGCACCAATCTAGCTCCAGATTTACGTTTATCCCCCGTGGTCGTACGAGTGCCACGCCATCATCAGATTCCAGTCACAGACGATGACGCCCGCCGTCCCACGAAGCGCCGTCCTGCACCACGCCGCCCTCTACGTCTGGATGATGACGGTGTCGTCAGACGCCGTCCAGCGCCCCGCCAACCACCACGTCAGGAACTGAAAGGAATGCGGAGCTTTATTAACCGTTTGAAACGACTGTCCCCCGAAATGGCTTATGGACAGTTGGCCAAGAATACAGGGATGGCTCAAATTGGTTTGCTGAAATGGTTCAAGCTGGCTGCCGACCATTTGCTGAAAGGAAATATACGACCCTTGCACAAACAACACGAACGCTGGGTAGAGCGAAATCGAGAGAGATTGCAACAACTGACCCGAGATCGTTTATCTGTCAACGATAAATTGAACATGATCATGAAACCTGGTGGACAGGGATTTTTCGGAGGTATCCTGATTCGAATCTTGATTCGTTGGAAAGAACGTTTGCAAAAGGCCAGAGAAAAACAGAGACCCGTGAGACGGGTGCAACGCGGTGGATTTTTTAGTGACATTGCCGGTGTCAAGTCCAGACAAAAACGACGAAGACGACGCTAAATACCAAAAAGGCTATAAATACCAAAAGCCAATGCTTCTCTGCACAACATCATGAAATCCCGTGATCTCAACATTATCCGGTCGCTACGGGCCCTGCCCAAACCTTGGCAGAAACAAGTTCTGAGACATGCTCCTGATACGTTTATTCAGACTCTTTCCGAATGTTGCCGCCAAGTCTCCAGACCGCTACCCCCATCTTTAACTCTGTTGGCAAATCGTAAAACCCCGATGAGAACGAAACGACGAATCGTTCAACGCGGTGGTTTTTGGGGTGAAATTGTCAAATTCGTGCTTCCAGTTCTGAAAACCGTCGGTCAGGCGGTGGGTCGTGCGGTAGGTCTACCTATCTAGAGTAGTATCCAGAGTAGTATCCAGAGTAGTATCCAGAGTAGTATCCAGAGTAGTATCCAGACCCCTATAAAAGCTCTATAAAAAAGCTCTCCAGTATAAAAACCAAGACGTCACCATGCAGTCATTACCTCTCTTGAATGTGTTATTGAACGTGTCTCCAGCTTGGCGAAAACGACTAATTCAACAAGCGCCCCGAGACGTGGTGAATTGTTTATCCGAGTGTATTGGTAATTTACTGCAAGGCACCATACCTCTGAGCCCCAGCGAAAAACAACGTTTACAACGTCTAAAACGTGTGTTGCGTTCTTTGGGAACCCCCAACACCTCGTGGTATCGACGAAGACGCTTATTGGATTCTTCAGCTCTTTGGAAAAACGTCTTCCCCTGTATTCAACGGCAGCTGGAACGACGACGATGAAATTTGCAAAGAAAATGAAATTGGTTCCGGTGGACGAACCCAGTGTCACGGTCATGAAGCCGTACGAACCCGTGTGGGAACGGGACCCCATTCGCCGTATCATGGAAGAAGTGTCAACCGAGATGGATACCGTCTTGAAATCCCGTATGTCTGATGCCGATAAAATGCAAAAGTATGGGCAATTGTTTGAAAGATTTCAAACGATGCAAAAGAAACTCGAGACCCCCCAGCCATCGCAACTACCACCACCACCATCATCCCAAACACCCCAAACATCACCGCCACCAGCACCAACCCTACCACCCCAACCACCGCAACAACCCGATATCTCGCAATCGATCCTAGAATCGGTTCCTATCAAGTATCGCCCTAAAGCCAAACTGTTGTTAAAACACATCAAAGAAAAAACACCTTTGGAATGGAACGACAATTATGAATTGGTACGTGATGGTCAAGTGATTAAAGGAACGAATGCCTACGATATCGTCAACGATTTAATGCGAAGCCGTAAAACCGTGTCGCCAGCTCCGGGGTGGAGCGATGTTGTGTCCACGTTAAAGAAGACACATGCTTCGCGAGAATGGGTAGGGAATGCAGACCGATGGAAGACACCCACTCGTAGACCACAGGTGAAAGGCCGAAACACGGCCCAACCACCTCCGCAGGTCCCACACGTCCCACAGGCCCCACAGGCCCCGCAGACCTCACGTACACCTCTGGAGGTACGCTGGTCAAGACCTCGAGAACGAAAAAGGAAACGTCTTCAAACTAGCCGAAGAGCAACACCACGTTGGATCCCCTTCAGAGACTTGTAAAGTGCTTGCAAAATTTGTTATTATTAAAATATTAAAATTGTTATTATTAAAATGTTAAGATTGTTAATAAACGTTGTACAATCAATAAAATAAAATTAATAATATAAAATGAATCAACTTTGCAAATAGTATAAATACGGGTAAACTTTGCAAATACGTTTAAAATACGTTTAAAATGGACAAGAAGTTGGCTCGTGTGTACTACGACCCCAAACATCCTGCGGGTTTCGGGGGAGCGACCCGTTTACAGAAAGCTACCGGGGTTCCATTGAAACGTGTCCGGGCCTGGTTAGGTAAGCTTCTGTGGACGATTATTTTGCCTCATTTGCTTTTAGTCAGTGATAAAGGATGGAGAACCTGACAAGGACGGCTGTCTAGTCATTCAGATGGGACAAAAATTTGATGTCCTGTGTACAAGATGGCTTGGAAGTAAAAGATCCCTTAGCAATTGGAATTCGATATAAGAGTAGGCTGTAATGTCGCACATGTTAACCGTTCCACCATCCCGCCCCCCCCCCCCAAATTCAACATCATGTTTCATCTCTCTGTCCAAAAACATAGACCAATCAAATTGCATATCTCTGTTTAGACCAGGCAGAAATTGCTCATAATTGCACAGAGTCAAGGCACATTTGACCAATTATATTCCATCTATGCCCTCTGGGCATTTCGGATTAATATTGCATATTCCCGGTTATCCAGCCAGAATATGCTTGAACACTCGTGTTTAAAGAAAAACCAAAAAACTCATGAACCCTGACCTGTATCACGTGGCCGTAGTTGATGTCAGTCCGTGCAAACTCTGGTAAGTGTCTTTTTCTGTTATGATCTAGACCAGGATAGAGCTTGAATACTCTCTTCCACTTCTTGAGGTGATCCTCAGTTAGTACTATAAGTTTTATAATTCATATCTACTATTTTATTGTAGCTCATATTATCTATTTATATTCCGAGTCGTATCGCTGATTCGACTCTCATGGTTTATTATATTTTTAGCAACAAACAAAATACAAACTGTCGTTTCGTTGGTTCAACGAAATAATAATATGAGTGAATCTCCCGATCAGGATTTTACTGGCTTTACAGCCCAAGATTTAAGTATTGCTGAAAATATTTTGATTAATAACAATCAAGGTGATACAACCAAATTCGTTGATCTTTATTGCGACAAAGCAAAAAATTCGAAACGGGAAGTTAAAACTTCTCAGGCAAACAAACATGGCCGAAAAAGGAAAAGTTCGGAGAAAATTACTGCTCCATGTAAGAAACAATTAAACTTTGCTCGAACGGGTGCAAAACCTACTTGCACGGTCACTTCTGCAGCACTGAACCATGGTTCTGAATTTGCCGATGATTTTGCTCATTCGGCCGCTGTAACGAATACTAATAGTAATAGGGCCACTTTCGAGGATACCACGAGCGGTGGTCACGTAAAATTATCGAACGATCAAATAAACAGAAACGAACTTGTTGATTTAAAGAATCAAATAGCTTTATTGACTTCTATAGTTGATAAACAGTTACACAAGCCTACTAATGCTGATCTAGGCCATCACGTCAATGATTATAGAAATATAGAACAAAATGTTAGTTCTAATGATTATAGAAATATAGAACAAAATGTTAGTTCTAACGATATTTATTCTAACAATAAAAATCATGAATATGAAAATTTTTACAATGAACCGGTAATCGATCTGGTTGATCCTCAAGAAATGTATGATGAGTTTCAAGAGGAAACACCTGATGTTCTTGAGGATGATTTTGACATCCCTAAGATATTTCAAGGGGATGATACTTTTGGTAATCCAGTATCAGATAGTCTTGTTAAATTGGTTTCTGTTGCCACCACTAAGAAGGTGGAGATTGGAAAAATGACATCCAAATATTCAATTCCTGAGAACTGTAAATGTTTGGTTCCACCACTAGTTGATGGAGACATTTGGAACATTTTGCCGAAGACGGCTCAATCTCAGGATTTATCGCTTCAAGATGTTCAAAAATTAATTAGTATTGGTATAGCCCCCCTTCTTACAATCTTGGCGTCCAAAGATCGAACTATCGATCAAAATAGTAAAATTGCAGTGATCGACTCAGTCGTGATTTTGGGAAACTCTTTGAATGAGATTTCGTTGAGACGTAGACATCTTATGAAACCTTTTCTCAGTAAGAGATACCATCCTCTTTGTTCTTCTTCTCGACCTATCTCAGGTACTCTATTTGGTCCAGACATTGCCACCAGGATCAAAGAAATAGACCAATCTGCCAAATTATATACTCCAATGAACTCGAACTATAATAACAAAAGATCTAATAATTATTCATATGGCAGGTCATGGTATAAAAAGCCTTTTTTAGGGGGAGGCCAGAGGAGGTATCAACCTCCAGATCGTAGGGGAGGTTATCAGAATTCACAGTACAGGGGCAGGTATTACAGCACACGAGGCAGAGCCAGAGGCCGTTATACAAAGAACCAATAGTTTGTGTAAGTAAGAATTTGGGCAACAAGAAGTTTATAGCGGGACAATTATCTAAATTTTCTCATAATTGGCAGTATCTCACAACTGATAGTTGGATTATCGATACAATTAGTAATGGATATACAATTGAGTTTAATTCATTACCTGTCCAGTGGTCTTGGCCCAATTCGCCTTGTCTTTCAGTGACGGAGGTTGATATTATTGATCAGGAGGTTGCAAAACTTCTTGACAAAGGTGCAATTGAACCAACCAATCCTTTTCCGGATCAATTTATTTCTAATTTATTTTTAGTACCTAAAAAGAATGGGTCATTAAGGCCCGTAATCAATCTAAAAAAGTTAAACAATTTTGTATCTTATGAACACTTTAAGCAGGAAACTTTGGCTGTTGCTCTGAAGTCTATTACAAAGAATAGTTTTTTAACCTCGATAGACCTTTGTGATGCTTATTTTTCTATTGGAATTAATCCTAGTGATAGGAAATATTTATGCTTTGTTTGGCATGATGTCATTTATCATTTCACATGCTTACCGTTTGGAATTTCGTCAGCGCCTCGGGTGTTCACAAAAGTCCTTAAGCCTATTTTCTCATTTTTAAGGAAGCAGTCAATTATATGCTTTTATTTTATAGATGATTCACTTTTTTCATCTACAACCATTGAAGAGTCAAATTCTAACACATATAAAGCTATTGATTTGTTTCATAATCTTGGTTTTGTAGTTAATCTGGAGAAATCACACTTAAAACCTTCGAAAGAATTGGTTTTTCTTGGTTTTATTATCAACACAGAATATTATAATGTTTTTATGACTCCTGATAAATTAGATAAGATTGTATTATTAGCTAGGAATTTATTAGCTTCTGTTTTTACTATACGAGATTTAGCTTCATTCATAGGCCTTTGCTCATTTAGTAGAACTGCAATCCAGCCTGCTCCATTTTATATCCATTATTTAGATAAAGGTAAAACAAGACTGCTTTCACAATCTGGTCTTAACTATGATGCTATTGCAGTTCTAGATTTTAAGATGATCGATGAGCTTCATTGGTGGATTCATGAAGCCTATTCGTTCAATGGTAATCATATTCAACCCCCTCCAGTGGATGAGATTTTAACCACTGATGCGTCTGAAATGGGATGGGGAGCTCATTTAAGGAATTTCCAAACAAATTCCGTATGGCTCCCATGCAAACAAGCAAATCATATAAATTTTTTAGAGCTATTAGCAGTTTTCAAAGCTTTAAAAAATCTTTGTTCAAAATTTCGTGATATCCATATATGTATTCAATCTGACAATTCTGTTGCTATTGCTTATATCAACAATATGGGAGGTGCAATTGATTCATTACATGAATTGTCTAAATCTATTTGGTTATGGTGTTATAAGAAGAGTATATACTTATCTGCTAAGCACATTCAGGGTAAATTTAATTTAGAGGCTGACTTCTTATCAAGAAATTTTTCAAACTCCACAGAGTGGATGCTCCATGAGAATACATTCAATAAGATTTGTAATTATTTCGGTACACCAGATATAGATTTATTTGCATCCTCATTAAATTATCAGATTGAATCTTATGTTTCTTGGTACCCAGATCCATATTGTTTAGCTTGTGATGCTTTCACTATTTCTTGGAATAATTATTATCCATATATTTTTGCTCCTTTCAGTCTTATACCTCGAATACTCAACAAGCTAGTTTTGGACAAGGTAGCAATGGCTATAATGGTTGTTCCAGCATGGTCAACCCAGGTATGGTATCCTTTGCTGTTAAGTCTTTTAGTGGATTACCCACTTCTTTTGCCCAAACGGAGAGATCTGTTGAGGTTGGTCCACAGCGGTGCGTTGCACCCCTTGAAAGGCAATTCCCTCAGGTTGACCGTTTGTCTTGTATCAGGGCAAACATTCAGAGTCGAGGCATTTCAAAAGAGTCTGCAGAACTCATCCTTAATTCATGGCGACCAAAAACAAACAAGCAATATCAATTGGCTTGGAATAGATGGAATCTTTGGTGTGTGCAAGGGAAAGTCAATCCCTTATTTCCATCTATAGAAAATTTGTTGAATTTTCTTGGGTTTTTGCACAAATCAAAATTTTCATATAGTGTCATAAATGCAACTCGCTCTAGCATTGTCCAGACATTGCTCACTCTTTGGAATTCTCACTTGAGGGACCACCCTTTACTTACTCGCTTCATGAAAGGTGTTTTTGTCCATAAACCACCTAAACCTCGTTATTTGGCAACATGGGATGTATCCATCTTGTTGCATTATCTAAGTTCATTGTATCCGTTGGATACATTATCTTTACGTATGCTTACGATTAAAGCAGTTTCTCTATTGTCTTTGTCAACTGCTCAACGATGTCAAACGCTAGCATCTTTCTCTTTAGATTCTGTGAAAGATTCTGGAACAGCTATGTGTCTGTCGGCATCGGGTGTCTTGAAGACATCACGCCCATCTCAACCGCTATATACTGTCAACATTAATAATTATAAGAAATTATCTATTTTCCCTTGTTATACACTACGCACATATATTTCAGCTACCCAGAGTAAGCGTAAATCACAGAATTTATTTATTTCTTTTTTCCACAAAAAAGCAGTTTGTGCTGCTACTATAGCCGGATGGATTAAACTATAGCCGGATGGATTAAACTATAGCCGGATGGATTAAACTATAGCCGGATAGATTAAACTATAGCCGGATAGATTAAACTATAGCCGGATAGATTAAACTATAGCCGGATGGATTAAACTATAGCCGGATAGATTAAACTATAGCCGGATGGATTAAACTATAGCCGGATGGATTAAACTATAGCCGGATGGATTAAAGAAGCTTTGATTTCATCGGGTATTAATACAGATATATTTAAACCACACTCTGTAAGAGGTGCTTCATCATCTGCCGCTAATTTAGCAGGACTCTCTATTTCAGAAATATTGAAGACAGCAGACTGGAAGTCGGAGAAGACTTTTGCTGCTTATTATAAAAGAGATATTTTGCCTTCTTTTTCAGATATTGTGTTAAATAAAATGTAAACACGTTTTCCATTTGTTGTTGTTGTCAACCTCTTTAAATTATGCAATATTAATCCGAAATGCCCAGAGGGCATAGATGGAATATAATTCTACTCTCAGCCGAGCGCCCGAAGGGCGCGAAGGATGAGAGAAATTATATGAATATATAGCCCGAGGGCTTGAGGATTAATCTTCCCTCCTTAAGTCCCTCCCAGGTTATATGTTCATATAATTTTTTGGTTGACAACATGCTTGACTTTAAAAAGACACTTACCAGAGTTTGCACGGACTGACATCAACTACGGCCACGTGATACAGGTCAGGGTTCATGAGTTTTTTGGTTTTTCTTTAAACATGAGTGTTCAAGCATATTCTGGCTGGATAACCGGGAATATGCAATATTAATCCTCAAGCCCTCGGGCTATATATTCATATAATTTCTCTCATCCAAGGGCGTTCGGCTGAGAGTAGAATTATCCCAAATTGGGTCTTAGAACTCACCAACTTAAATTTTTTTTCAGGTAATCTGGATGTCAGGTGGCTATTTTCAGGTATATATGAATGAATATAGACCTAAAAGTTATTCATATCTTGCAATGTATTCATATCCTGTAAGTTAGGGCCTCCCAAATTGGGCCCTGCATTTTCTACAAACGGAACTGACTGCGTGGATGTATATTTTATTCTCCATCTGAACGGGTAGACCACACTTTCCTTGTTTGAAATGAAATGAAATGGGGTTTAACGTCCTACTCTTATGCACCTAACCTGGGCTAATGGAAGACGGGCATACGCCATACAGTGTGCTATGAGGAAAATTTTGCCCGGGCAGCGGCGCTATGGCCTACTCTTATATCGAATTCCAACTGCCAAGGGATCTTTTACATGCACTCCAATGTGTACACAGGACCTCGGTTTTCCGTTCCATTCGAACGACTAGACAGCTGTCCTTGTCAGGCCCTCAGCTCTGCATCACTGATAAGGGGAAACCACACTGGAAAATCGAGATGAACTTTCTCGGCCAATGCAGGGATCGAACACCTGACCTCCAGGCTGGCGAGCTAGCGCCTTACCGACTTAACCATGTGATCCCATTCCTTGTTAGAACATTAGAACAATATTCATCACAAAAATATTAACGAATAAGAATAATATTCATAAAAATAATTAGCCCCCCCCCCAATATTTCTCTGACAATTATGATTTCTTAGGAGTGTTCAAATTGGTAGGCGACACGTTGGTTCGTTGCATGGTCCATCGTAGCAGCCATTAGCTGCAATGTTTCAGTGGAGATAATTCCTATATCTTCAGTTGCAAAAGTTTTTCTGTTTTTTCAAGTGACATGACACCACATGATTCTGTTCAGGCGGCTATTTTAAAATGAACAGACATTTCGCATATCAGTTGGGTTTCATCAAATCATATAATTATGCAGTAAGGTTTTACCTATATTTCAATGTGAATTGGTTTACTATATGTAAAGCTATGTACAGTACAAGTTTGGGGTCAGTGTAATTGGAAATACAGGGAGTTATAGGCCAGTAACTTTTTGTAGTCAAATGACTACAAAACTTGCGCAAAGGGAAGCCATGGGACGGTCCACTACTGTGGCTTTGAGCAAGACATCAGTAGAGTGGAACCATTTCTTTTTCTTTCTCTTTTTTCTTGTTCTGTAAATTAATTTAATAAGATGACTGCAAATAATGTTTATTTTCCCTCCATCTGAACAAATTCTTATAAACAGAAGCAAAATGAAATACACATATATATATACAATATTCATTTCACAATAATGCTTAATTAAATAATTCACATTTCATTTGCATAGAAGGGATGTTTTAAACATATTTGATAATATTATGATTTGATTGGATGGAGATGGTCATGTGACTAAAAGGCTGGTATATGATTGGTTCATCATGAGGTATTCATTATGTTTAGTAATATTATAAATCCAGATTAGGGACTTTTTTAGGGAAATGCTGCGTCTCGATATGAAGTTTTCCTTTTGATTTGATTGAACCCTGAAAATATAAACAAATCAATAATATTACATTTAATTGAAAGAGAGAGAATTTGGTTTAACATCCACTCGACACAAAATTGGTCCTTTGGGGACTAACACTTGATTCAATTTTATTTCAATAATTCGCTTGTGCGTAGGGGTCTTTAGCAGAGGGAGGAAACCGGAATAAACCCATGAGGTTGGAAAATGTGATACTTTTGTCAACAGTCCCCAAGGCATTGCAAACCAAGAAATTAAAACTATATCACATACTTATGGCTTATGGAAGAGCAATTACTAATTCATTTGGGCATCACTTCAAAAATATTCTCTCAATGTTTCAAGGATTCTCAAATATAATTTAAAATTTAAAAATCCCTGTTCAACAGCATCACAATCAGACTGTAGGTAGTATAGAAGATTTAATGACACAACGTTTCAGGTAGACATACTATTTCGATTGGTTTTTATAGTTCAAAATGAGGGGTCAGCCAATCAAATTGTCTGTCGAATCGAGGGTTTGTCCTTTTCTGTGCGGAATTGTGGGTAGGGATTATCAGCTATAGAAATCAAAACAAAGCAACAATCGAATGACTGAGGTTATAGGGTTAAATGTCGCGTGCTTGACATCTGAACTGGCTGAACGTGACCTCCCGCTATAACTTGTTAGATCTACATGTAGTGTAGGCCATCGAAATTATAAAAACCGAAATGAAATATAGATCTGAATTTCAATTAAATTGCAAGTGGGTCGCAACGCATATAATACTGTAATATGAATGCATATAAACTGATTTACATTCAATGGTTTCCATTTTAACTCTTATTTCAAATCAGTTATGTTCGGAGAGAAAGAGAAATGGAGTTTAACGTCCACTCGCCACAAATTAGGTCATTTTGGGACTATCATATGGTTTCATTTTATTTCAATAATTCGCTTGCACGTAGGGGTCTTTAGCAGTGTGAGGAAACCTGAGTGTCTGGAGGAAACCCACAAGGTTGAGAAGGCGCCCCTATAGCCATGCCACATACGCTCACACCAGGGCTTGCGGCGAAATAAGCCAACAGTCTCAATCAAATGCAAATTTCTAGCATCTGGTTATTCCAGTCTACATACGCCGTTTGATTTAGTGCAATATTTGTAGCCTCGACCCTCGAGTCTCTTGTTACAACTGGGGCTGAAACGCATTATGGTACATGATTCGTGTACCAATGCTAAAATGTTTATTTTGTCTTAAATATTGGATATCAGAAGTCTATCTTTTTCCGGGAAGATCACAACATCACTGTTGATTTGAATTGACTAATAATTCGTGTTTTCAATGTTCAACATTTTCGATGATATTGAGTTAGACACTTAGCTACTTTAATTAATTAAAACATTTTATGATAACCCACCTTCTCGGCATGTAACTTCATCATCTCTTTTTTTAATCGGTGTAGAATATTTAAACATGGTTTGGCAGCATTTGGTTGATTCTGTAGCTGATTTATAGGTAACTCTTCTTTCTGTATAAAAAATAGAGAAAAAGAACTGGGGTTTAACGTCCTACTGTTCTGCTCCGACTGGGCTAATGATGATGTGCATACAGTGTGCTATGATGGAATTTTGCCCGGAAAACTGCATTACAGACTACTCTTAGAGAGTATTCCAACTGCCAGGGGTTCTTTTAAGTGCACGCTAATGTGTACACAGAACCTTGTTTTTTTGTCCCATCCCATCAACTATTTATGCCTCTTGATAGGGGAATGATGCATATAAGGGCGATTTTGACCAGACAGAAGCACTACAGCCTACTCTTATTTTGAATTCCATGAAAGTTTCTTTTACGAGCACAGTTTTTTGTACCATCCAAACAACTAGACGCTTTTAAATTACATGCCCCCCAGTCCTGCATGACCGACAAGGGAAGAACACACCATAAAAGCCTGGTTAGCTAGCAAGCACCTTTCACTTACTGAGCAAGCATGGCTATATGTTGAAAGAAATATAAACTTTCACTTTCCATCTGGGGTCCACCATTAATTCCCAACTTTGGATATTCATGTCTGTAAACATAGCTAATTGAATTAATAAAGACAGTTTACTGTACGCTAGTTTGACCGTTCTGCTCCAACTGGGCTAATGAAGATGGGCATCTGCAATACAATGTGCTATGAGGGCCATATTGCCTGGAAAGCAGCGCCAAAACCTACTCTTATATTGAATTTTAACTGCCAATGCAGGAATCAAACACTGGACGTCTAGGAGTCACTGTGACTCCTCTTTCCCAAACATGCTTTACAATATCTTTAAATGTATATATAATATTTAATTTTCTATATCAAAATAAATTATTGATACCTTTTCACTGAGACCTTTAACAGAACTTTTACCGTATAATCTTAACAATGAACCCCAACATGACACATGTGGATGTAATAACTGAAATATAAATAAAGATGCATTATATGTAGGATTTTGATAAAGAGCTGAAAGTTCTTGCTATAATTGTTACAAGCGGTTGCCATGCAAGACATGCCCATATTTTGCAGGAGATAGACAGAGAACAAGCTAAAAACAGGGGCCATAATCCAGGAAGTTGTGGCTAGATATGCACGAAAACAGATAGGAATTATAAACCTCTCCAATGTGCACAAGTTACAAACGTGATTTTTCGTACAATAAGGCACCATAATCCATGAAGTTAAGGTCTGATACATGCTAATATGGAAAGGAACCGAGATCTTAAAGGGGAAGACCAACGAATTTCAACAGGGCTTCCATAAATCTTAAATGTATATTGTTAAATAATCCCCTCTGTAACAAAAGCAAAAAAGTTTTTGTAAGCGAGAAATTGATTTTTATTAAAACCGGAAGTGACATAGTTGGTTCAACACGCTCACCGGGCTCTATAGTAAGCATACAGATTTGGCATAAGTTTACTGCTGTATTGTGTACACTCATCGTCCTTTGACCAAAGATCTGATAAAATGGGCTGTCTATTAGGATATTATAAACACGAATTTATGTTTTGTTAACGTTTAGTACACAAAGCCGCTACGTAAATTCACTCATACTGAACAGTACACAGTGTCTCAATTCACGTCACATGGCTATTTATTTACATCACGTGGTTTGAGAGACAGCTTGTAAGTCACGTGTATTTCGTCTGCTTCGATGTTTTTGTGCTTGCTGACAGTGTTTTACAACATAAACAGACTAAAATTATGGGCATGTGGGGCATATACTATAGTGCATTTTGCAACATAATGTCGACGTGAACGGCTTTTCTTTTTTTCTTTCATTTTCTCTTGAGAATGGATGGGCTCGACTCTGTACAGCATAACACTGTACACTCATGGGTGAGATATGTTATATTCCAATAGTTGGTGTCTGACGTTGACATACTTTGGAAATTTATATATTTATTTGAATATATATATGTGTCATAAGTCCGTTGAAATAAATCAAACATCTGTCACCGGATACCCAGCACATGCAAAGACATTCAAGCAGACGAAACATCTCTCACTTGCCGGGTGTTAATCAAACCACGTGATGTCAACAACTGGCCATGTGGCGTGAATTGAGACACCATGTACTGTTCAGTATGAGTGAATTTACGTAGCGGCTTTGTGTACTAAACGTTAACAAAACATAAATTTGTGTTTATAATATCCTAATAGACAGCCCATTTTATCAGATTTTTGGTCAAAGGACGATGCGAGTACACAATACAGCAGTAAACATAGACAAAATTTGCATGCTTACTATAGAGCCCGGTGAGCGTGTTGAACCAACTATGTCACTTCCAATTTTAATAAAAATTAATTTCTCGCTTACAAAAACTTTTTTGCCTTTGTTACAGAGGGGATTATTTAACAATATATATTTAAGATTTATGGAAACCTTGTTGAAATTCGTTGGTCTTCCCCTTTAAGTAGATAAACCTGTATTTCAAGTTTTGTAAAAAATTGTGACCTGTAGAGCCGTCAATTTACATCCACATGAAAATGTGAGCCTATAAAAAATATGTATAAAATGAAAATAGTCTGTAAACTTTATGAAATAATATATGTAAAATGAAAGTAGCATGTAAACAAGAAAATAATATGTGTAAAATGAAAGTAACCTGTAGAATAGCTTGTGCTGCTCTTTGTTTACCATCCCGTTTATTTTTAGCTATAACCTGTAACATAGAATAATAATACTTTATATACATTATAGGTGATATCTCCTACTGTTTAACCCTTTAGGAGCCACAGTCGCTCAGGGAGTAAAGAAATGAAATGAAATGGGGTTTAACATCCTACTCTTTTGCACCTAACCTGGGCTAATGGAAGACGGGCATACGCCATACAGTGTGCTATGAGGGAAATTTTACCCGGGCAGCGACGCTACAGCCTACTCTTATGTCGAATTCCAACTGCCAAGGGATCTTTTACGTGCACTCCAATGTGTACACGGGACCTCGGTTTTTCGGCCCATCCGAACGACTAGGCAGCTGTCCTTGTCAGGCCCTCCTTCTGCATCCCATCAAGGGGAAATCACGCCGGAAAGTCGAGATGAACTTTCTCGGCCAATGCAGGGATCGAACACCCGACCTCCAGGCTAGCGAACTTAGCCACCGTGACCCCCAGGGAGTAAGGCATTGTGTTGCTAACCTGCAGGTGCTGTGTTCTATCCTTGTGTTTTAAGACAAAGTTCATAGATGTTCTGGTGTGGTTCCTTAATAGACAATGTATAGTCCTGTGGATGGGACAAAAAACTGAGGTCCTGTACACATTGTTGTGTACATTAAAGAACCCTTGGCAGTCAGAATTTGATATAGGCCACAGTGATGTCCAGGCATACTGTCCCCCATAACACACTGTACTGTGCAAGCCTATCTTTATTACTGCAGTCAGAACAAGAAGAGTAGGATGTTAAACCCCATTTAATTTTATTTCCTTTATTCAATTAACCTTTTAGCACACGTAAATACTGGCTACCCCATGCAGTTCCTTATAGTAAAGACAGTTTCAGTCAGTCCAGATTAACTTCCAGTGTTAACTTACTGTATGTTTTCATATTGCAATTACTGATGACAATGCACGTTTTCTTATCTAACTTACTGACACTGCATGTTTTCTTATTGAACTTATTGACACTGCATGCTTTCTTACTGAACTTACTGACACTGCATGTTTTCTTATTGAACTTACTGACACTGCATGTTTTCTTATTGAACTTACTGACACTGCATGTTTTCTTATTGAACTTACTGACACTACACTGTATGTTTTCCTATTAATCTTACTGACACTACACTATATGTTTTGTTACTAAATTACTGACAAAATTGGTTTTGTTAGTATTAAATATAGAACTTACTGAGGCTGTATGTTTTCCGACTGTTAAAGTAAATTCACTCTTCTGATGTTTTAATAACTTCATATTCATCGTACATTTTGTATCACCCAGACCATAATTTCTATAAATAATAATAAACTGTATTAATATAGAGTCTGAAATTCATGGATACTTGTTTCATCTGTATATGCCAGACATGTTCTACGTGAGTTGACAAACGTCCGACCGGGAATAGCCCCAATGTTGTATCCTATGCAGTATATCTAAAAAATACTGGACAATCTGAGACACAATACTGGGTAATCTAAGGTAAACAAAATGTGGAATAATCTGAGATAAAGAGACCCCTGGATAATCTAAGGTAATCTAAATGCTGGGTAATCTGAGATAAAGAAACCTCTGAATAATCTAAGGTATATAATATGCTGGGTAATCTGAGATTAGCAAAATACTGGATAATCTGTGCTAAGACAAAATATGTGAAAATTTGAGGTTAACAAAATATGCGAAAATATTGACTTACTAACAAAATATTGGAGTGTGTTCTCTGAAGACAAGATATCTCTTTTAAAGCAACATCCGTCTTTTTTTTTATCCCAGTCATTACAGAACAGTAGGACATTTAAATCCCAATTTCATTTTATTTAAAGCAACAATTTTGCCTTAATTGGAACGTAACTGATCCGTCCATTATTTTTTATCACCATCGAAGAGAAATAAAATGTATTCCTGAAACAATAGAATCCATGATCAACTCACCTTTTTAAACATTCGTCGAGAATCTGATATGGACTTGGCTGTCCTGCTTTATTACCTAATTCATAAACTCTGGGATCTTCGATTTTAACTTCATCAAAAAACTACAATAACAAAGATTAAAATAACCATTCTTTTCTTTTATAAGTGTTTAACATCCACTTCCAGTGAGGGTGCTATCACAGACGAGTGAAGGTAGAGACGGTGCCCCTATTTCCAAGGCACAAATGCTCACACCAAGGATCAAAACCACGGCCGCAAGCCCGAGGTTACCCTCCTGCAAGTGCTTGAAGTGCAAACCTCTAAACAACTATGTCTTCCCAACCCCCAAAATAATCAATGATTATTTCGAGACCTGGAGAAAACCCACAAAATTGGACAGACGACCTTACTCTGCGTTATATACAATTATCAATTTGAAATACTTACAGACAGATCTTCAATATCTATATTATGATCCTGTGTTACTTTATTCATATCTGGTATTAAAATTTCTAACGTAGCCTTCGCTGTAAAAAATATATGTTCAAAAATCACTAATAAGTCACTCAATATCAAAATAAGAAAATATTTGTCTCAACAGTGTGAAATGATTGAACGAAAATAATGTGGAGACTTTTATCATGAACGAATGAATGGATGAATGAATGAATGACTGTTCTGCTCTGCTCTGATAGAGAAAGAGAGAAATGGGACTTAACATCCACTGACACAAACTAGGTCATTTCGGGACTAACATATGGTTTAATTCTATTTTAATAATTCGCTTACGCATAGGGGTCTTTAGCAGTGGTAGGAAACCGGAGGACCCGTGGAAAAACCCACAAAGTTGGACAGGAGACCCTTCTCCGTGTCACGTACAACCCAGGAATTGAAACCACGCCAGCTGACTCAATTACAGGCTTTATGATACAGAGCGCACGTGCTAACCATTCGGCCATCCACCCCCTGCTCTGATAGGATCAATAAGGACATCATACAGTGTGCAATGAGGGATATTTTGCCCAGCCAGCAACTGAATTACAACGGTCACAGGTTCATTTCCATGTATGCCATCATGTACACAGGACTTCATTTCATTCCTTGGCCCTGTTTCACAAAAACTTAAGCTAAAATCACTAAAATAGATTTTAACTAAAATCAAAATGAAATTTTAAATTTTATACGTTTCACGAAGATTGATTGTAACTTAAAATGTGATTTTAATAGATTTTACTTAAAATCGCTTGTGCCCGCGCAGTGCACATTTCCTCTGCGGGTACTTACGGTGAAAGCAAATACGCTTCGAAACTGAAAACTGTTGACAGGTTGAATTAATGGTTGCAATATCAATGGGGAGAGTTTCATACGTTGAAGCAATGTTTGCACTCGGTCAGACATTCGTAGAGAGGTGAAATAAATGATTGTACTGCGTAATATGTGATTCTAAAAGTATCGGTTGGTTGGCCTTGAACTTGGCATTTGATTCGTGACATGGGAATTTGATTTACCCGCAGGTTTCAATGGAAATAAAGTGTATCCATATACTAAATCGCATGGATTTGTAGTTTTATGGAAAATTGTCACAAACATTATATTATATGTGTGACTCAAACGGCTTATCTAGTTTGTAATTTTTTCGTCGCATTTTAAAAGTATTTATCAACTTTGAAATTAATACACCAAAAATAGCCAATGTTCCGATGACAGATTTGACATGTCATTCTCATAGACCCTCCCTTTCAATGATACTCTGAAAATGATACTTACTCAATTAAATGATTTTTTCCCTTAGATAAAATAGCTTTGGCTTCTAAAATGCCAGTTATTTTTGTTGTTTTATTAACGTAAGACTTCATTAAGAAATAATAATAAATTTATATTAAAATTTAATTTCAAATAGGCCTAGGCCTATAACATTTTTAAATAAACACATTTGAGATTATTGATTTATCTCCTTACATATCGTCATAACCCCCAAAAGTATGCGTAAATACTACATATGGTTTGCCTTGTATTATAGGCCTTTAGGCCTTCTATAACCAAGAAATGGGCCATATTAAACCATTGTACATGAACATATTTTCTTTATAGACAAGAGGGCTCTTCTTTCCAAGACATTGGATATGAATAAATGATTTTCTTTTAGTTCTTAGTTTACTGGGGTTTTGAGGGTTTTTTTTCTTGGAGTTCTAATGGAGCGCCATCCAAATGCTTAAATTGACTTACAATAAAATAAACGGGTGAAAAGAATTTGAATGAGAATTGTTTTTGTGAATGGTGGTTGGAATATTAAGATTATGTGACCCGGGCCGTTCACAATATTACCATTATTCCTATTATATCTATATGTCGCAATATGTGTAACAATGTAGTTCTAATCAATGTTTGTTAATGTCTTGATTTTAAGTTAGGACAGGGTGACGGCTATCCTAAGTTAAAATTTATTTTAGTTAAAATTGTCCTTAAAATGGGTTTGTGAAACACCACTATTTTAAGTTAAGATAATATTTTAACTTACAATATTATTTTAGTGGATTTTAACTAAAATGCTTAAAATCGTTTAGTGAAACTCATCTATCTTAAGTTAGGATGAAATTTTAGTTCAAGACGATTTTAAGGAGATTTAAGTTTTTGTGAAACAGGGCCCTGACATCTAAATTACTAGCCAGGCCCACAGTCTTGTACGACAGACAATGAGAAAACATGCTGATAAACCTCATGGTGGGTGGGTGGGGGTGTCATTTTGTGATTAACACATGGATGGTTCAATTCTATTCCAATAACTCCCTTGTATGTAGGGGTCTTTAGCAGTGGAAGGAAACCAGAGGCCCTGGATAGGCAAAATCGCACGAGAATCTTTGCAAACTGTACATACCAGCTTGTAATTTGGCAGCTTTTTTACTGGAAGCGTATCCTGTACCATATTCTATTTCTTCTATAATAACTGTAGCACTAAACGGGGTCATAGAATTCTCTGTAAAAAACATTAAAAATAATTAGGCCTTCTTCTTTCAGAATGTCAAAATCTTAAATTTTTATTAGGTTCTACCTAGAAAGGTTGTAAAGAATAGTCATATTTATACATTCTCCTTTCAGAATACATCAATATTCTGAATTAGATTTGAGCCCCAAATGACATCAAACTGGTTAAACTGTGAGTGTTGAATGAGTATAACAGTAGTGCTGGCACGATAAATCGGTGAATCGATGTATCGCGATTCACCGTCTCACGATACCTGTATTGAATCGCGGGATGTCGAATCGATTTTTCACGATTCTTTTTTTGCTTTTTATCAACTATATTATGAACTTTAAAAACTTTAAATTATATCCTCAACCCTAAACTTTATTTGAAACAATGACACTTCGCAAACGATGTCCAGTAGTCTTGACATGTGTGTTACTATAAATAGCGCACGACCGTAATTACCGTTAGTTTCGTAGGTTAAGATTAACAACATTTTAACATCTTTTCGTTTTGTTTCCGAATTTTAAAGTTTGTTATAAGGCTTTGTTAATAAAACATACATATTTGAATACATAAAACAACATTTTACTCTCGAATTTTATAAATTTAGAACGTAAATATAATAGATAGTAGCTCTCGTAAAAATCAAAATGGCGGTAAACACAGTCGCAATAACAAATGGGAACATTTTGGGTTTTTAAAGGGTGACACAACGAAAATTGTTTGTAGAATATGCAAAACTATTCTAAAATATTGTGGTAATACAACCAATCTCATCACTCACTTGACAAGACAC
Organism: Patella depressa; assembly: GCA_948474765.1. Classification (NCBI taxonomy): domain Eukaryota; kingdom Metazoa; phylum Mollusca; class Gastropoda; family Patellidae; genus Patella; species Patella depressa. The sequence continues at coordinate 6,510,468 of OX419720.1, forward strand.
CATGGTGTCCATAGTGGCGACTGTCTTCTTGTCTAAGTTCGTCTGCTAGGATTAGAGTTTACTACTAAATAGTAGGCCTAATCAAGTTTATTTATTTCCTGGTTTTAGTGACTTCATTAAAAACACAATCACATATTTAATTTGTTGTTTTATTGATAAATCTATGACCTAGTTATGAATCGCGATACGTATCGTATCGTGGTACATGAATCGCAATACGTATCGTATCGTGACTGCAGTCGCAATACCTAGCACTATATAACAGTCCTCTTTATTTCATGAAGCAACTCACTGCAAATAAATGATTGTGAAGAATGGTGTTTATAGTCATATTTTAACAGTGAAAGAGAGAAGAATGGGGTTTAACCTCAACTCGACAAAAACTAGGTCATTTTGGGACTATAACATGCTTCAATTTTATTTCATTAATTCGTTTGCGCGTAGGGGTCTTTAGCAGTGAGAGGAGATCGGAGAAAACCCACATGGTTGGCATGTGTTAACGGCTGAGAATAACCCTAGAATTTATATATGTATAGTCACCCAGGTTTCTATATTTCCTTTCCAAGGTGCTATTATCAAATTTGCACAATACTTACATATTTACTACTACTCTCCAAAGTTAATACTGTTTGCCAAATTTTATATATCTAATATTACTCACTGAGTTCCTTATATTTGTCAAGTTTTATATATATAATACTACTCACCGAGTTCTTTATATTTATATCTGGGTTGAACTCTCATTGTATGTTGAATATATTCATGTAAAATACAGATGTACGATTTACCAGATGGATTTAACACGAACTCTGAAACAAACACATTTCATTTTTATCAACTGGTAAATGGCTTATATTGAAGTATATACTTCCAGGTGGTTTTAAATCATTTAAACCATTGTAAATATTGATGTTTTCATACATCATCATATTAACGTATTCATATTGTAAAATCATTAAGAAATGAAATGAAATGGGGTTTAACGTCCTAAATTCTGCTCGGACTTGGCTACTGAAAACAGGTATACTCCATACTGTGTGCTATGAGGAAAATTTTGGCATGCCAGCGGCACTAGGACCTACTTTTGTATTTAATTCCAACTGTCAAGAGATTTTTTATTTGCACAAAAATGAATACACAGGACCTTGGTTTTTTATACAACAGTCATACGACACACTCGAAAGTCATTCAGACCATTTTGTATTTTTTTCTTCAGAAACACATTTTGAAATCTTGCTTCCTATTTCTTCAATGGTTTTCCAAAAAGCTTCTAAGCAAAACATTGTTCACAAAGCGCCCAGGGGCCTATTTCACGAAATTTTAACTAAGATAAGATCCCAATTTTAGTAATTTGATTGGATAATATTAGATTGATTTTAGTGCTTACCCAATCAAAATTGAAGTATCTACTAAAATTGGATTTTATCTTAAGTTAAAATTTCGTGAAACAGGGCCCAGACTATTTCAAACCAATCCATTGTTAATAAGGCACTTAAACTATTTGTCTTTTTTCTGAAAATAATTATGATCTGGGAGCTCACCTTTTAATTTATTGGATTTCATCATTCCTGTTTTAGATGTCGGAGGGACTGGACATGTAATTAACAGCTTCGTATTGGACGGCTGAAATCAAAATGTTATAAATTGAGTAAAGAAATTCTGAATTCCCTAATGAAATGAATCGAAATGGGGCTCAACATCCTACTCTCCTGCTCCAACTGGGCTACTGAAGACGAAATGAAAACGAAATGAAATGGGGTTTAACGTCCTACTCTTCTGCACCAGACCTGGGCTAATAGAAGACAGACATACGCCATACAGTGTGCTATGAGGGAAATTGTGCCCAGGCAGCGACGCTCCGGCCTACTCTTATATCGAATTCCAACTGCCAAGGGATCATTTACGTGCACGCCAATGTGTTTTTCGTCACATCCGAACGACTAGGCAGCTGTCCTTGTCAGGCCCTCCTTCGGCATCACTGACAAGGGGAAACCACGCTGGAAAATCGAGATGAATTTTCTCGGCCAATGCAGGGATCGAACACCTGACCTCCAGGCTAGCGAGCCAGCGCCTTGTCCACTTAGCCACCGTGATTCCCAGGGCTACTGAAGACGAACATATGCCATACAATGTGCTATGACTACTATGAGGGAAATTTTGTCTGGAGAGCAGTACAACAGCCTACTCTTATATCAAATTTCAACTGACAAGTGACCTTTAAGCTACACACCAATGTGTACATTGTACCCTGATTTGTCGTCCATCCAAATGACAATATGTTACCCCTTGACAGACCCCTCGGTCCCTCTGTTCTGCATCATTTACAAGGGGAAGATCCCAATAAACTAAGTCATGGAATGAAGGAACCACTAGGTTGGTGACCCAATGTCTTACTAACTGAGCCACCGCAGCTGCTACTCAGTTGACGCCTGCTGCATCGAACAAAACTATCATAAGCGTTAAGTGGCATTTAATAACTGGAAAAAGCAATTCAACATTTCAATACTTTTCCTCTTGGAGCATACTAAATGTCTCTAAAGGATACTTCGATGCCATGGTTCTGGAAGGTTGTAAGTGCCACTTATGACCCAAATAGCTTTTTTTGCATATGATGACTAATCACATTTAGAGGCTTCTCTATGTAAAATTTCAGAACTGTAAGGTCGTAACTTTCATAAAAATGTTGATATCCTTATTGCGTTATAAAGATTGGAATAGGTTTTCCTCTCATATATCAAAAACTAAATCCTACAATTTTTGACACTTGAGACCTTTCAGAACTATGACATCAACTTGTTGAAACGTCATGCTTTCAGAATAAAACCAGTGAATGATTTTCCATAAAAATTGTGTTCTGTTTAAATTAGTAATTTTTTAAAATGTTTATTTGATTGACATCTCTCAAGGGGTGGAGAGAATTCAAACCATGAACATTACATCCTGCATCACAATTTTCTAACTACTTAAAAATGAAATTTTATACATATATATGTGTGTAAAAAATGAGTGTATGCAGATGTGTATAAAATGAGTGTGTTTTACCAATTCAGGGCGGAATTGTTTCTTCATATGGATTCTACGATCTTTCCAAGTTCTGTAACACAAAAAAAGGGAAAAATGAAAATGATTTTTTTTATTTCATAAATTACTTGTCTCAAACCATCATTATCATAACCGAAAATAGCATTTGATATAAGAACATTTCTACCTTCAATGCATATTTACTGGTAATAGAAGAACTCAAAATATAAGTGAGAGAGAGAGAAATGGGGTTTAACGTCCACTCGACACAAACCAGGTCAATTCGGGACTAACATATGGTTTAATTTTATATCAATAATTCGCTTGCGCCTAGGGTTCTTTAGCAGTGGGAGGAAATCGGAGTGCCCGGAGGAAACCCACAAGCTCATAATAAAAGCAAAATATTAAACCATACTGAAAAATCCTGGTGAACTGTCTTGGTCAACACCATGATCGAACTTGGTCCTCCTGATTACTGACACAAATTAAAAGATAAATAATATGAGATTTAGATAAAGAGTCGACCGTTCTTGCTATAAAAGTTCAAATATAGATAATGTAAAATGAATACATTTTAAATTTCATTCAAGTTACTTTATTCTGAGTAAAGATATTAGCATTTGAATGTTACTGCATTGATTGTAGTCACTGGGCCCTGTTTCACAAAATTTTAACTAAAGATAAAATCCAAATTTTAGCAGATACTTCAATTTTGATTGGCTAAGAACTAAAATCAATCTCATATTGTCCAATCAAATAACTAAAATTCAGATCTTATCTTAGTTAAAATTTTGTGAAATATAGGCCACTGGTTGTTAGCAGCTTAGACTAGTTTCTACATTTCAAAATTAAATCATTTAATGGCTGAACTGCTAATATGCTTAATATCGGACACATCTGAAGGCAACATTTGTTAATCATGGTCTTGTTAGCATAATAAATGTCTTACTAATATTTGGGACCTAGAATTTTACACAAATATGTCGCAACGCATATAATACTGTAATATGAAAGTATTTAAACTGATTTACATTCAATCATTTCCGTTTTTACTCTAATTTCAAATCAGTTTTGTTCATCGAAACACGCCAGAATTCTGAATCAATGTCAATCTCTAGCGTCTAGTTATTCCAGTCTACACCGATAGTATTTATTGCGCATGCTCTCCAGATAAGAATATGTGGTCATGGTTTGACATGACATGTGGAATACGTCTAGCCTCTTTCTTCCAGCCCCTAGTTACAAATAGCAATGTAACGCATTATGGTACACAATTCGTGTACCAATGGTAAACTTGGTAAAGTGTTTATTTTGTCCTAAATATTGGATATCAGAAGCACATCTTTTCCCGGTTGGAACACAACATCAAAGTTGACTGAATTTGTGATTTCAATGTCAAAGACTTTGGATGATATTAAGTAAGAGCCTTAGCTACTTTAAGGCCTAAAGAGGAACCTGCAATAGGCAAATTTAGCCTGTTTAAATCAAATGCTAAGCCATATTGTCATTAACAGAACTATGCAGGCGCGGATCCAGAGGGGGTGTCCAGGTGGTCCGGACCCCCCCCCCCCGGCTCAGACGTGAAAATTTTTTATGCGATTTTATTGGCGATTTAGACCTGTAATTTGGGAATTTACCTTCCAGAAATACGTCAGAATGAACCAAATTGAATCTAATTTACCAAATTTTTCTGGGAGAGGGCCCCCCAAACCCCCCGTTAATCGGTCCTGCGTAATTAGTGAAGCAATTATCAAACCTAGACACACACCCCCCCCCCCTGCAAAAAATCCTGGATCCGCGCCTGCTATTTAATTTGACTTGAGCTTATGTACCAGTGGAGCTTTTCTTAACTTCCTAGAATTTGCCAAAATTAATGCCTCGGTGTGACCAAGCAGACAGATATAAAACACTTACTTCCATTTTTTTACTGTAATACTTTTAAATTCAAACAATTTTCCACAATATTCTCGAACCTCAAGTGAATCTAAGAAGATTGTCAAAAAAAGAGTTAATAAAAGACAAACATCTAGGCAAACAATTTGATAATTATTTTTTCGAAGTCTGAAATGAAACCATATAGGGTCAACAGGCACACAACGCCTCAGATACTTCCCAACTTTTCGATCATCAACAAGGGATTATTAATTTACCAGAACAGCCCAATAACTGATCAATCGACCACAATATTCATGTATGTTAAAATTATTCAAAATGTTAAAATTAATTCAAACCCAATATTTAAGTAAAGTAAATATCCCAAAAAATTCTAAAGCAAATATCCCATAAAATTCTAAAGTAAATATCCCATAAAATTCTAAAGTAAATATCTCATAAAATTCTAAAGTAAATATCCCATAAAATTCTAAAGTAATTATCCCATTAAAATGTAAATTTCCCAGAAAAGTAAATATCCCAGAAAATAAATATCCCCGAAAATATGTATCCCAGAAACTTATAAAGTAAATATCCTAGAAACTTATACAGTAAATATCTCAGAAAATTTATATAGATGTGAAAATATTGTATAGATGTGAAATATTATATAGATGTGAAAATATTATATAGATGTGAAATATTATATAGATGTGAAAATATTATAGACATACCTAATGATGTATCTTGTTTCCGTTCAGACAATGTTTCTATTCTAACTTTAGAATCTGGTAAAATCTTGGAACCACTGGCAGTTGTATTATCACCTACAAAAATAATAAATTTAATCTAGTCTGTTAATATATTTATTAATCAACTATAAATACAACCCTGTGGTTTCCAGCAACCTTCCTCAAGTTGCGGTCATTAATAAGTGATTGCAGTCCTCAACATTAAAAACAAGTAGAGGATACTGGCTAGATTATCGGTATTTTTACATTATCATGAACAACATCTAAGGGAGGTAACTAGTCCAAAAAACAATGGGGACGCTTGATTCACAGTCCAGAACGTCCCGAATCGACAGAATTACAATCGAGTGACGCGGAATTCAGTCCTGTCACAGTTCTGCCAGTCCCAACAGCTGAGGTGGAGTGAGTAGAATCGTGACGTATTCCTAGGTAAAAAAATATGTTTCAGCTCTCATGATTGGTTGAAATATTTTTTATACATTTAGCACATGCGTTGTCCTCCGAAATTCTCCTTTTCACTCGATTGACACCAGTTTTGGAATTGAATTCCGGAACTGTGAATCGAGCATCCCCAAAATCTTGATGCCCACCGAATACTTTTCTGTTTGCTAGTTCAATTTCCACAAATCTTAATTTCTCTATTGAAAAAATTCTCTCTTCATGGACCATATCTGTCTTTTATTCATCCCAATTTTTCATCACCATAACCAAGAGATTAGGGGATTTTTGCAGTTTATTATCCAGTAAATTTTGCTAAATATTGACAACCGACCCAGACTGAATGACCGAGACTGGATGGCCGAGACTAATCACTGCCTTTAGAAAGAGGTAATATCTAAATAACACACTGAGCGAATCTGATGTATGTCAGCAAGTCAAGTTATTCGCTGGATGATTTTCTCCAACATGCAGGAGAAATTTTAATTTCATTGACTTACCGTCTTTTGTACTACTATTTTCTCCATCGGCTGTTGTACAAGACGTCAGATCATCAGACATGTTTACATCAACATCTGTATCTGGTTCACATTTAATTTTTATGGAAGCAAAATTTTCATTGGTCCCTGAACTTTCTTCACTAATACCATTCGTTCTCTCTTGTGTCTCCATAGTACCATCAGCTGTATCCATGGTTACAGCGTCTGTCACATTGTCACTCTCCATGTTGTCTTTATTGACGTTTCCGGCCTGTTCTTCTGATTCTTTCTCCATAGCTCTTCTATATTGTAAACAAGGAATGGCGCTGACTGGAATGTCATGGCGCTAAAGAAAAAAAAAGAGAAAGAAAATTTTATGTGGATCGGGAACGTTTCAACAATTCATAATCTTGAGCAATTTGGAATTGGAACAAAAATAATTGCACTTTTCATCGCACAAGTGGTGCATGCAGGATTACATATTTCATGCAACTGGAAGCAGGCATTTTTTAACGACTTTGAGTCTCTGAACTTATTTGTCCGATTGTTAATTAATCCCTTGCAAACCACAATATTGTGAAAGCTAAAAATTGAAATGAAATGGGGTTTAAGAACACAACACAATTTATATGGAAAACAATCACTGGTTTATACACATATAGCACGACGTTTCGACAAGTATCTTATCGTTATCAAGTACAACGATAACGATAAGAGAATAGTTGTCGAAACGTCGTGCTATATGTGTATAAACCAGTGATTGTTTTCCATATAAATTGTGTTGTGTTCTTAATGTGCTCAGGGGGGTTGGGATGGCCTAGTGATCTAGAGTGCCGCGCTTCGACCTCTAGCTGGCCGGTCACCTCTGGCTTGCGGCTGTGGTTTCGAGCCCTGGTGTGAGCGTATGTGGCATGGAGATAGGGGCGCCTTCTCAACCTTGTGGGTTTCCTCCGGGCACTCCGGTTTCCTCCCACTGTTATAGACCCCTACGCGCAAGCGAATTATGTAAATAAAATTAAACCATATGTTAGTCCCGAAATGACCTAGTTTGTGTTGAGTGGATGTTAAACTCCATTTCTCTCTCTCTCTCTCTTAATGTGCTCAATCACTAAATGCCACTCAAGGATTAGAAATGGGGTTTAACATCCTACTATTCTGCTCCAACAAAATACATGAAAATGGCATTAAAACATAACAAATACCGGAGGAATGAAATGGATTTAACAATCTAATTTTATTCTGGAGAGGGAGAAAGGGATAAATGGAGTTTAACATCCACTCAACACAAACCAAGTCATTTCGGGACTAACATATAGTTCAATTTTATTTACATAATTCCCTTGTGGAGAAAGAGAGAGAGAGAGAGAGAAATGGGGTTTAACGTCTACTCAACACAAACTAGGTCATTTCGGGACTAACATATGGTTTAATTTTATTTCAATAATTGGCTTGAGCGTAGGGGTCTTTAGCAGTGGGAGGAAACCGGAGTGCCCGGAGGAAACCCACGAGGTTGAGAATTAAGGCGCCCCTATCTGGAGGACTGGTGAAAACCAACGAGAGAATCGAAAGCACTGCAATTGACTCAGTCATAGACCTTATGATACAACGTGTACACGCCAACCACCCAAATGGGATTTAACTTCCAACTGGGCTTACACCATACAGTGACAGTTTGCTATGAGGATAATTTTGGTAACGTGACTGTGTATGATTCCCAACTTTATATTCAACCTGCACTGCTGCATGTTGGGATTGTTACACGAATACCCATTCCCTAACTTACTCGTACACTGCCTGGTCCGAGGAAATATGGCCTTGACATTGTACAAACTCTTGTTTCCTTATGAAGATATACAGGCATGCCGCTGTTATGAGTGACGACAACCCAACCTTCTGGCAGAATATCAAACGGGTTGTGACCTTTCTCTGAAAAATACATCAATGAATGAACTGGGGTTTTAACGACCTAATTTTTCTGCAAATGAAAATAAATAAAATGGGGCTTTAACGTCGTACGGTTCTGCTTTGACTGGGCTAATGAAAATGAGAATATGCCATTATTAGGGCAATTTTGCCAGGTCATCAGCGCTATATCGAATTCCAACCGCCAAGGGATCTTTTATGAGCACAGCAATATGTATATTATATATCAGGGACCTTAGTTTTCCGTCCCATTCGAACGACTAGACAGCTGTCCTTGTCAGGCCCTCCGTCCTGCACCAATGACAAGGAGAAACAACACAGGAAAAACCTGATTCACTTTCTCAGCCAACACCGGGAGCAAATCACCTAATTCTGCACCAATTGGACTCCTGAAGACAGCTATGCAATATACTATGAGGGAAAACCCAGCCATTTCACTATGACTATGAGGGAAAGGGTTTAATATTCATCAACAGATTCTGTGTAATTTTGGGACTAACATATATATGTTACAGTTTTATTTCAGTAAATCGCCTACACAAGACATTAGACAGATGACCCTATTTCTTGTCAAGTGCAAGTAAAGGACCCAAATCACACCACATGCCTCCATGAGACATTTTTGGCCACCAAGCTGAGTAACCAACAGAAGAAATGAAAACGCCAATCTGATTAAAACACAGATCCAATTTCGTTTCGTTTTTTATAGTTCAAAATTTCGTTTTTACTTGTCTTCACTACTCTTGGATCTGGAGGACTTGTTATTTAACTTGTGTTCTGCCTGAAATGAGGGGTCAGCCAATCAAATGGTCTGTCAAATCGACCGTTTGACCTTTTCATGCATGGAACTGTGGGTAGATACGTCTATACTAACACCAGCGGATAGAAAACAAAACAAAAGTAGATTTTAAAAGGCATGGCGGTCGCTAATTGGTTAATCGAGTGACTGACGTTATCGGGTCAAATGTCCCGTGCTTGATACCTGACGTCATAGAACGTGAGCTCCCACTATAACTTGTTAGATCTACATGAGTGTAGGCCATCGAAAGTATACAAAACGAAACGAAATATCGATCTATATTTTAATTAGATTGTGAAAACGCCATCTTATTTCTAGGGTAATTTTGAAATTTGCTACAAAAATAAAATGTTTAAATAGATCCCTTTTTTGTAACCTTTTCTGGTGAGTGGAGCAATCAATAATTACACGTAGTGTCTACCAGAAGGGGGCTAAAATATTAACAGCTCAGCAGGGGAGAGAGAAAAGGGGTTTAATGTCCACTCGACACAAACTAGGTCATTTTGGTACTAACATATGGTTTAATTTCATTTCAATAATTTGCTTGAGTGTAGGGGTCTTTAGCAGTGGGAGGAAACCAAAACACCTGAAGAAAACCTACAAGGTTGGAAGGCAACCCTACCCTTTTCATGTACAACCAATGATTCAAAATCATGACAGTTGACTCAATAACAGGCTTTATGATACAAAACGCATGCGCTAACCATTAGGCCATCCAACCCCCCCTTGGCCTTTAATAGCTAAGCAATGGAGAGAACGGACTCAATTTGATTTTCAAGATGTAGAGTTTCCTACCCTGTAAAACAATTTTCTCTTTTTCTTCCAGGGTGTCATCTTTATCTTTATCCGGGTCGGATGACGCCAGTCTCCCATCGAGACCTTGATCCAGTAAATCATAAAGTTCATTGTCATCTAAATATTCATCATCGCTATCCTCATTCTCATTCATCTCCTCATTTTCAATTTCATCGATAATTTCAAACTCATGCAAATTTGGTTGATTCGTGGAGTTCAATTTGCAGAAATCGTTCAAATCACTAGTCGACGGCTGATTGGCGCCATACCTTGCCATCTTAGCAGGTGGTTCCAAACACTCGGAATCAATATCTTGAGGGTTTTCTGATACCTCGCCATCTTCAAGGTCATCATTTTGACATCCGAGATTCGTATCCATGTTCGACATTTTATTACAGATTATTAACAACAGTTCCAGATGATGTTTGTTTTTACTCCATCCCGTCTTCAAAGTCCAACCGTAGATATCATTCGTTGGACATTTGAGTCTGAGAACGGAATTTTTCAATACTAGTATAGAAAAAAAAAACCACAGGCTAACTTGGTCCAAATTTAAAATTCAATGTTTACAAGTGTTCAATTCACTTGTATTTTGTTAAATTAATTATCTATTTTTTGAAGTTTTTGCAATTAGAAATTACGTGTCTTGAAATTAATGATAGAGAACCATGCGATCAATTAATTTCTTGGTCCTAGATTTATCTAATGAACACAAATATATAATAGTGTCTACAATGTCTAAATTTCTGTCCAACCAATTTAATAATCAGCCATTTAAGTTCATCTGCACATGAAAAAAAATAAAATAAATTCTCAAAAATCTGACAAAGTTGAAAAAATAAAGTTATTTAGTAGTCACACATTGCGATCCCAATCCAATGGTAAAATTAGTCGATGGAAATTAAAATATAAACATTCATAATTTGCAGGACAGATTCCAGGAAGGTGGTACAGACACATTACAATCCAATCAGACCATACAATAGTCAAGTCAAATTGAAATATAAACAATTCACAACTTTGATATTTAATTTTAGAAAAACATTTGTACCAATATATTAATGTGTGTTGTAGGCGAACATTTCAAGACAAGATAAGAATAAAACCAGTCTGATTTGTGCATTGCAATAAGCACTTTCAAAACTAAAGATTCATGTTTTTTCTCTTTAGTTGAATAAGTCCAGTTTACAATACACTATAACTTCTGGTTTAAAACATGATATGCATGAACTTGTCTTGTAGTCTACAATGTTTTATACAATATAAACACAAGTCAAACACTTTAAAATAAACCTGAAAAAATAATTAAATATACAAATATAAAATGAAATGGGGTTTAATGTCCTACTGTTCTGGGCTACACTGTACAGTGTGCTTTGAGGGAAATTTTACTCGGGCTGCGGCACTATGTCCTACTCTTACATCAATTTCCAACTGCCAAGGGAGCTTTTAGTTTTATGTGCACACCAATGTTTACATTGGACCTTGGTTTCTGTTCCATCCGACAGACAGTAAGGCACTTTCGCCCGAATGAAATCTGCATGTGAAGGAGGGGCAATTTATATCCAAACAGACATAGATTAGATTGTCTAAATAATGAGAATCACTGAGTATTTACAACAGACTAATGGGAAAGGAGAGAGAGAAATAAGTTTTAACATCCACTTGACACAAACTAGATCATTTTGGGACTAACACATGATTCAATTTTATTTCAATAATTTGCTGGCATATCCGTGTATCGGCCTTTACCAATACCTGGAACAAAAAACCCAAGATGTTGTACAGGTGACTCTATTCCTGGTCACATACAGGTGAGGAATCAAATCCATGCCACCGGACGTCAGTAAATGACAGACAAATATATGTACAGCACATGTTAAAGCCCCAATAACACTCTTGTTGTAACTGAATAGTGAATAATATGTCCCAATCTTCATTATGGTCAACAAATCGTATTATTTTAGAATATTCCAATTAAATGATGATATAAATTTCATCTTAACACACCTATTTTGAAAAATTGGAAAAATTCAACCAATTGATTTGAAAAGTCTAACGTAAACCTTTTCAAATATGACTTGGATTTTAAAATATTTTCGAACCCTCTGGACAAGTAAAATAGGTTGTAATGGATAATTTACACAACAGGTAGGACACTTAATAAACATCTAGTACTTAGAATAAGGGTATTATTTAATTTCTGGAGCTACCAAGCCAGCAAGAATGTTATTGTCCCTTTAAACATCTGGACTTGTGTCTCTTCGAGGATCGGTTTCACTTCAGACATGTTTTACTAAATAATGGAAAACACCCTAAATAGGTAACCTTGAGCCTGGTCCTCTGTGCGCAGGGGATTAGGCTAGGGTTTGGTTTTTCTGGTGTTTTCCAGAGGACCAGGTCTGTATAATGTATAATGTATGCGGGTGGTTAGGGTTATTTTTTTTTTGTGTGTTTTCCGGTCCAGCCTCCGGGTTGCTTATTTAGGGTGTCCGGTATTGAGTACAGCCCCTTTACAAAAGAACAACCGAAACCGCTACATACAACAACCAGATGCAGATAAATTAAAATTTAAATTATTTATGCCCCGCCCACACTCGACCGGCACCGTTCAGTTGGGTTTTTTTCCCCATTCGACAAATCTGTGAAGGAATTTTCTTCTGGAAGATAAGAGAGAGTTAACTTGAGATGTTTTTCTGGAAAAAGCTTGAAATCACCTTTTCAGAAACTAAATTGATTCTGCAGGTAATAAATCGGGATATTATGTAATTATTCAACAAAAATTATGGAGAAATTCTATAAAATATTTCACAAACAGGAAGCATTAATCTTCGAATTCAGAGTTCAATTATTTAGATTCGTATACAATTTAATTATTCTAATGGTTTATGAATTTATTGGTCTGCTATCAAATTAAAAGCATAACTAAAATTTCAAATAAATATCTATATCCTTTCATTTGAAAATAAAAGAAATTTTATAGATATACGTCATACGAAACTAAAATTATTCAAGGGAAACAACTCCAATTAACGAAAATTTTGTTTACTTCACGTGGGTTTTTAATGAGTTGGATAAATGTATTAAAATGTATAAATTTACTATATTTTTTCCTGCAAAATGGTTTGATTTATACGTGATCTAAAGTAGATTTTTCTTTTCTGAGAAGGAGATTCTAGAATTAAAGTCGTGAAATAAAATAAAACCAAGAACGAACAATCCAAACCATTGGCATTAGACAGAATTCGAAGTCTTAATTAATATCAAAAAAACCTTTATAGGCAAAATAGTGAAAGCAATCGGAGTCTCGGACAATTTTTTTTCGTGTGGACTTTAGGGTAAGAGTGTTACTAAATGATAGGTTAGGTGATCTGTGATATGATCTAACGTGTGTGCGCTTTAGATCTTAAGGTCAGCCAGTGAGTCAATTAGCATGTTATGTGACAAGGAGTAAGGTCGACAGTCCACCCTTGTATGTTTTCTCTGGGTCCTCCATTAAAGGGACCCTCCCGATAAGAACAGAGTCTCAAAAATTAAAGTCCGAGTATTTATGAAATTTATGGACCAAAATATAGAGGTGTGGTGTATTTACCGTGTCGCAAAATTTCAGCTCAAAATATTGAGTCGTTTGGACGTGAACGTCAACATTGCTTATCCGGACACGTAACCCTTTTAAGATTTCGGGTCAATTTTTTCATTGGGTGACCTGATAATCGATTCCCGTTTCATGATAGGTCTATACAGTGAATGATCTATGTACTGTACTTGATAACAAAGGGTAAATTCCACCTACATATTATTTTTATAGAAAAAAGTTTGGTTTTAATCAGATACTGTATAATACAACGGTCTCCATTGCCAGATGAAGACTGTCGGGTTTAAGTTATTTACAAGCGTATCACAAATATCATGTTAGTTGGTCGGCCTTAGGTAATGGGTTTTAAAGGATTTTAACACAAAATTAAGCAGTTTTATTCCCCAAAAAGTTATCGGGATTGGCTCTTTAAGCTCCCACTGCTACAATAAAGATGCCTGTGTGTGTTAGTCCCAAAATGGCCTAATTTATGTGGTGTCGACATTATTAAACCACATTCTCTCTCTCTATCCTGAAAATTTATATCAACTTTCTATGGTACATGTATAGAGGTCTTCTTGAAAATTATGCAATATCAAAAAAAAATCTAGAGACAAGAAATATTGTAAACTAAAGTAACCCAATTTTCTTCAATAAAATATAACAGTAGAATAAATTTATGTGTATGTATTTTCAGAAGATGGCAACTTTAGATGAAGCCACACGGTCAACCTTAGAGAAGGAAATTCTTCCATTTTTAAATAAGTCTGCTAGAACCGATGTTAAATCTCTGGCATTGGAATACTTTCTTGGCATGACAGGAACTCCAGAAGGGAGACAATTCATTTCAAATGGAGATAAATACTTAGAGGGAATTATTTCATTGACGACAGACGAACACGATGTGATTATGAAAGATGCTTTTTATTCTTTGCTGAATTTAGCCACAGATGAAGATACAGCCTGGCGTCTGCTTAATATGGAGAAATATCCCAATAACGGCATAAACTGGATGCGATTAGCATTAGATAAAGAATACCAGCTGGCAGACGTAGTGACAGGTCTTGTGTCAAACTTAACGCGATCATTAAAATGTGCCGAAAAACTTGTGAGTCAAATCGCAGAATGTGACGACATTAGTATAGAAAAAATAGTATATGCGTTGTGTGACCTGCAACATAATAAAGCTGCCAAACTTCATTATCTGGGACCAATTTTATCGAACTTAACGCAAGTACCTTACATTCGTCAAGAAGTTACAAATAAGGACAGATGCATTATTCAGAGGTTACTCCCCTTTACAGAGTTTTCAGCGTCAGAAATACGAAGAGGAGGTGTTATTGGTGCAATACGAAATTGTTGTTTTGATTCTAGTAAGTTTGCCTAATTTTTAAGCCTGACCCCAGGACATGGCAAGAGCAATCTGATGGCAAATATTAAGTTGTGCGAGGGAGGCGAGTACCACAGTCAGTACACAGAATGATTTGTGTGAACAGAATACAGAAAATTCCACTCATAGTGCACTGTATAGTTTATGATCGATCGTCTTCACCTGTGCAACCTCAGTTAATATGTGTAACAAGGAATAGACTCACCTGTGCAACCTCAGGTTCCTCCTGTTTACATCCACTGCTAAAGACCCCTACGTGCAAGTGAAATAAAATTAAACCACGTGTTAGTCCCGAAATGACCTAGTTTGTGTCAAGTGGATGTTAAACCCCATTTCTCTATCTAGCTCTTCATTTGCTCAGTTTGATTCCTCAGTTACATGTACCTGTGCAACCTCAATGTTTTTTTCCGGGTTCCTCTGGTTTACTTCCACTGCTAAAGACCCCTATGGGCAAGTGAATAATTGAAATAAAGTTGCACCATGTGTTAGTCCCAAATATCTAGTTTGTGTTGAGTGTACTCTAAACCCCATTTTTCTCTCATTAGCCCAGTCGGTACGATGTTAAACCCCATTTTATTTTTACAGAACAGAATGTGGAGTTACTATACAAATGGCAACAAAATCTATACATTGTTTTAATGGCATTTAGTAATTGATTCGGAATATACAGGTCACGATTCTATGGAATACAATTACTGCTTTGTTTCTGAGTGATGTTCCGACTCTATGTGAGTTTGTGAGGGTTGGGTTGCCGAATGGTTAAAAAGTGCGCATTACATCGTACAATCTGTCATTGAGTCAGGTGGCATGGTTTCAATCCCCCGGCTAATAGATAACAAGGAGTAGGAATCCTGTCCAACCGAGCGGGTTTTCTCCGGGTCCTCCAGTTTTCTCCCACCACAAGTGACGTAATGCAATAAAATAAAACCATATTAAAAGTCCCGCAATGACCTTGTTTGTAGTTTACCATAACTAGTTCAATTACTCAATGCCATAGAAGCAATATATACTCCCGTTTGTCGTTTTCATTTCTAATCAAACTGTGCTCAGTAATAAACAGTATTCCATAGAACTATGACCTATGTAAAATTTATATACTTAACTAAGACATCCTATTGAAAACATCCTGGCAGTAGACATTTTAATGTCTCAGATACTGTCCATGTTAATTGATTGTCAATATTCACGAGATCGAGAGATTTTTCATGTTATTAATTGTCAATATTCGTGGGATCGAGGGGGGGTTGGGATGGCCTAGTGGTCTAGCTGGTCGTTCACCTCTGGCTTGCATCTGTGGTTTCGATCCCTGGTGTGAGCGTATGTGGCATATGGAGATAGGGGTGCCTTCTCCACCTCGTGGGTTTCCTCCGGGCACTTCGGTTTCCTCCCACTGCTAAAGACCCGAAGGGCAAGCGAATTATTGAAATAAAAAATTGAAACCATATGTTAATCCCAAAATGACCCAGTTTGTGTTGAGTGGACGTTAAACCCCATCTCTCTCTCTCTCTCTCTTATTTAATTAAATTTCTGTGATGTATTTTGATATATTTTTTGTGTATTTCAGGTTATCATGAATGGTTGCTAGGAGACGATGTTGATATATTACCGAGGTTATTATTACCGTTAGCAGGAGGGGAGGAGTTTGATGATGATGATATGGAGAAATTACCCATAGATCTACAGTACTTATCCCCTGATAAAACACGAGAGCCTGATTCTGATATACGACTCATGTTGATAGAAACCATTAATCAGGTACTGTAAAGGACGGAGGGTCTGACTGACAAGGAAAGCTAACTAGTCGTTCGGATGGGACGCAAGACCGAGTTCATGTGTGCACGTAAAAAAGACCTTGGCAGCTGGGATTTGATATATAAAATAGTAGGCCTTAGCGCCACTGTAGTTGACTGTATGGGGTATGCCCATCTTCATTAGCCCTGTCGGACCAGAACAGTGGGTTGTTAAACCCTATTTCATGTAATCAGGTACTAGGATTCGATACAAAGGGGGGGGGAGATGACCTAGTGGTCTAGAGTGCCGCGCTTCGACCTCTAGCTGGCTGGTTATCTCTGGCTTGCGGCTGTGGTTTGGATCCCTGGTGTGAGCGTATGTGGCATGGAGATAGTGCTCGCCTCCTCATGTGTTTCCTCCGGGCACTGCTAAAGACCCCAAGCGAATTATTGAAATAAAATTAAACCATATGTTAGTCCCGAATCTGTCTGGTGGCTTTAAACTTCATGTCAACAGCAAGGGTTGCAGTGGCTGAGTGAACAAGACACTGATTCATTAACCAGGATGGCTTGGGTTCGATTTCTGAGAAGGTTCCTTGGGATTTGTCAGTGTGCATGAAATCAGAATGGAATGAAAGATGGATTAAATTTACCATAAATATCAAAGTCTAAGTAAATTCTTGTATTATCATCTTATCCGCTTCGACCGCTAGCTGGCGGGTCACCTCTGGCTTGCGGCTGTGGTTTCGAGCCCTGGTGTGAGCGTATGTGGCATGGAGATAGGATGCCTTCTCAACCTCGTGGGTTTTCTCCGGGCACTCCGGTTTCCTCCCACTGCTAAAGACCCCTTCGCACAAGCGAATTATTGAAATAAAATAAAACCATATGTTAGTCCCAAAATGACCTGTTTTGTGTCGAGTGGACGTTAAACACCCTCTCTCTCTCTCTCTCGCTTATCTGCCAACTTCATCTTCCACCGTGTTATTGGAAACTATCTTTTAATTGTATGTTTCAGCCTTTTACAACTGCTTGGGTTCGATGAACACACCCAGTGTTTTCAAAATCACTTGAGAAGACCACATATTAGACACTTACATTTTTGTCTAATGTAAGCCCTGTTAGTATTTTCAGGGAATCCACTGTTATTCTAATAATACTCAGTGTCCGTACTTCCTACATTGAACAAGATTGACTTACTTATCTTGGAAATACATGAAAATTTATTTTCATTAATTTTATGATTTTTAATTTTTTTTGGCAGTTATTAGCGACCAAACATGGCCGACGAGTTATGAAAGAGAAGAATGTTTACGTTATCATGAGAGAATTACATAAATGGGAGACAACTGTAGCTAATAATCACGCTGTTCAAAATGTGGTGGATATTTTAATCGGAGATGAACCAGAAGCAGGTATGGAGAACCTACATTTAGTGGACATTCCTAAAGAAACGGAGGAAAAGTTTAAAGAAAGTGACAGAGAATTGGCTAAAGAAATAGCTGAGGATGAAAATAATGAACAGAAATAATAAAGATATTTTAACCTTTGATGATAACTTGCTATTTTTTTTTTAATCCAGGATAGCGGCCGGGTTCGCTCCCAGTGTTGGCCGAGAACGTTCATCAGGATTTGGTTAGGATGGGACAAAAAACATGGCCCACTGTGTACACATTGGTGTGCACATAATAGATCCCTTGGCTGTTGGAATTTGATAAAAGTGTAGGCCTCATAGCACACTGTGTGGCATATGCCATAGTGGTGATTTCCTAGCAAAATATTACACTCATTCTGTTTCACACTATTATAACGGGGTTCATCCATGGAAGGAGACAATTATTCTAATTATCTGCCCTTGGTCGCAGCTTGATTACAAACCATTCTTGGCCTGACTGTTTACTTCACAACAATATGTCGGTTTGTTCTCTCAATTATGAGAAAGTTTGCAAAAAAAATTGATTTAAAAGAAGTGACATGACCACAAAACGATGTCCTCATGATGGCAAAGATGTTTTCGTGTCCCTTTTTATGTATTTAACAATATCTTTGATTGGTCGATAAAGATTGAATATATGTCTCCCACCCCACCCGGGTATAGTAGAGTGTAATGGGACAAACATATGGTTCAGTTTTATTTCAATAATTTGCTAGCATGTAGGGGTCTTTAGCAGTGGGGGTGGTGGAAATAATTGAACTATATGTTAGTCCCGAAACGTCCTGGTTTGTGTCGAGTGGAGGTTAATTCCCATTTCTCTATCTTCCTCGCTTTGCTAACCGGGAGGTCCCAAGTTCGATCACGGTTTTGACCTAGAATATTCATGTGAAATTTTCTGTCACGGTAACGCCCGAGTTGCCGTGCACGTAAAAGAACCCTTGACAAAAATTCGACATAAAGAGTAGGCTACAGTACCACAGCCTGGAGAAAATTTCACCCATAGCACACTGTATGACTACGCCCGTCTTCATTAGCACAGTCGGAGCAGAACAGTAGGACGTTAAAAAGGTTTCATTTCATTTCTCCACTATTGTTTTATAGCCATGAGAATACAAAAGTTTTTTTTTTTTTTAAAGGATGTTTGATTTATTTATTTAGTTGATGTCTTGAAACTGGATCCTGGTTATAAAATCATAACACGAATCTTGTCTAAAGTAGATTACATATATACACAATCTGATTAAATCACTTATCCTATTATTTCGTTTCGTTTTTCTTATAGTTCAAAATTTCGTTTTACTCGTCTTCACAACGCTAGGATCTGGAAACGTTATTATACAAACGGCGTCCTGGTTAATGTGAGGAGTAACGAATGGCGTGCGATGCATGGAACTGTGGGTAAACCACTCGAAACGTCAATTTTAGTTGATTAATCAATGTCTGACGTCATAGGATCAAAAGCCCTCGTATGACCTCTGCCGCGACATCCAACTACAAACGATCAGATTTTCATGTATTGAAATTTATCCAATAAGTTATTATTGTTGACGAAAACCTGTACTCGATTGTTAACAGCCCTTTCTATTAATTTGGAGAGAAAGGACAGATTGGATACGGGTCTGTAATTTTTGAGGATGTTGCGATCCAGGCCAGATTTTTTGATAAGAGGTCTAACCACAGCCTGTTTAAATAATTCTGGAAAATAACCTGTTTTCAGACTGGTATGATCCTTGTTCATAGATTACGTGAAAATTTTCATATATCTGGAACGGCTTTGCGTTGGATATCATCATATCTGTCAAATAGAAGTCAAAAGATTCTTGTAAACAGTTCTGAATCAAACCCTGTTAAACTTGATTGTGGTGTGCCTCAGGGGTCCGTACTTGGGCCCGTGTTGTTTGTCTTATACACAAAATGCCTTGGTGATGTAATAGACAGTTTCGGGATCACTCACTACTCCTACGCTGATGACACCCAATTAATTGGTGACACTTATCAAAATAAAATTGAAGAGTCTCTTCATCAGGTAACACTCTGCTCTAAATCTGTAAAATCGTGGATGAACGAGAGTAAGCTCAAACTGAATGATGACAAGACGGAAACCATGCTTGTAGGGACATCTAAACGACTTAGGTCTACTCCAAATTCAAGTCTGGTAATCTGTGAAACCAAAATTCAGTTTTCATCATGTGTGAAGAATCTTGGTGTACTACTGGATTCTTCCTTAACCATGGAGAAACAGGTCGAACAACTTTGCCGTACGTGCAATTACCATCTTCGATGTATTGGCAATATTCGACACCTCTTGACAGTGGAAGCCTGTAAGCTGCTTGTGCGTTCCTTGATATTCTCGAGGCTCGATTACTGCAACAGTGCTTTGATTGGAATTCCCCAAAACCTGTGTGCAAAACTCCAAAAAATTCAAAACACCGCTGCCAGAATAATAACAAGAACACAAAAGTATTCTCACATAACTCCCATCTTAAAATCATTACATTGGTTACCAATAGAAGCCCGGATAACTTTCAAGATTCTAACATTGGTTTAGATGTGTCAACCGATCTTTCCCCATCTTACCTCAATGATCTCATTAAAACATATCAACCAAATCGACCACTTCGCTCACAAAATAAGCCCTCATTGGCTGTGCCGCAAGCTAAACTGAAATCATATGGGGATAAAGCCTTCAGTGGAACAACTTACCATTGGAGATACAGAGTTCTCAATCATTAGCTGTGTTCAAATCCAAACTCAAAACTCATTTGTTTGTGACATATTATCAGGATTAGCTATTATCCTCGCGCTTAGAGCATGCAATATGGATGGAGTTAGCGCAATTACAAATGTACATTATTATTATTATTGTAAGACATCGAAAGTAAGAAAAATCGAAACGAAATATTGATCTCTGTATCTTATTCAGATTGGTAGTGAGATTTCTGTACCAATAACACAATTCACTAAATACAAAGCACTTGTGACTCATTCCTGTATACTTTCTCATACTATTTTCAGGATACAGCTCTGCGACCACGTCTTTCGATTTGTTTGCGGGGCACGGGGTGGTGGGGGGTAAAGCAACGGCACCTGGTTTGCTCTTGCTCCTCGGGAAAATATCTTGGCATATCCATGCTATTACATGTATGACCAAGTTAAACTTCTGACTTTATTTCAATTGAATATAAAACAGGTCCAAGAAATTGGTTCACGGCAAATAAATATGGCGACCGCCTTGCTACCTGTTAACCGATTTAATGAAACTCTATTCAGAACCCGTGTCGTCCCACAACCCATATTCCTGAACGCGTGTTTTCCCACAACCTGGCATTCACCATAGTCTGTATACCAATATAAATAAAATTAAATAGTCAATAACTCCACCCCGCCTTCATTAGCCCTGTTGGATTAAACCCTAGATTCTTTTAATAACTTTACCCCCTCCTTCATTAGCCCTGGCGGAGGAAACCCTAGTTCATTTCAAAGACAAATAGATAACAACCGAACTGATTTAATTGTACGTCCGCGTGTTAATCTGGTTGTATTTTACAGGTCTTGAACTGTACAGTGGACCCATTTACTTGAATTGTTATTTGCTCTTTAATCGCAATGGGATATTGTAGACGGGCATATACCGGCCAGTGTGTTATGAGGGGAATTGATATGTACGTGTATTTCTTGGAATGAAATGAAATGAGGTTTAACGTCCTACAGTTCTATTCCAACTGAGCTTATGAAGATGGGCATATTTCAAATAGTGTGATTATATGGGAATTATTGCCAGGTCAACGTGCATGACAATGTGTACATGGGACCTCGGTAGGGGCGGCGGATTGGGACCGGGAACCGGCCCGGTCTCCTGTGTCGGAGCGGTCCCTGTGTCGGAGCGGAGCCCGGACTCGGAGGGGGGGGGGGGGGCGTTATCTCCCCCCCCCCCCCCTGGTAAGGAATCCCAAATTTTGACCATTTGATTAACTAGTTAGGAATATTGAATACGTACGAATATTTTCATCGAAAAATGTCCCATGCCTGGTCCTCCATCCTGCCGAATTCTGCACCATTGACACATGGCAACGCCAATCAATAGTTAATCAATCATATATATATTCAAAAGTCAATTCTACCTATCGCAGGCCTTTCTGTTGGCCTTAAATGTTATCTAAATTATTGATTAACTTATGCAAATCATAATCAACTCTCGTTTTGTTGTGGATGAAATAACCGTTTAAAGCTGCAATTTCATATTTTTAAAATGTATTAAAATAAAGCCTTAAAATAGATGGTACCTATAAACAGCCCTACCTTGTTAAAGAATAATCCTATTAATCCAATAATTCAGCATTGCCATTTGAGAAATTGGCAAATACATGTATATCATTTTCAAATTTAAATTCAAACGTTTGAAGATAGCTATACCAAGGGGAATAGAAAAACAAGGGAGGTAATAGTGTTATTATTTCCAGTGTCAATGATTTTTAAGTGTGAGGAATAATGCCTATGACAACCTCTTGAGCAAAAGACATAGAAATAATTATGTTTTGACTTTCTTTAATAATAAGAAATTATCACTTTAAAGGGTATAATCGAAAGTTTATCTAATTTTACCCAGTGTCCCTTTAATAATACCGTGTGTTCTCTATTTGAAAATCACAGATGCGTCAGATGCTTACATTTTAGATTTTGGTTGATAATAATAATAATATCGCCATTTATAAAGCGCGTTAATACTGAAGAAATCTGTTCCTAAGGCGCTGTTGGTTTTTATATTCACAGTTTATTTACAGATCAGGGTTTTGAAATAAGAATGTTTTAAGTTGAAATTTAAAATGGCCCACAGACGGTAGTTGTTTCATTGACTGTGGTAGTCTATTCCACAGAAAATGACCAGCATAATAAAAGACTGGTTTTCCAAGTTGTAAGTTAATGGCTGGAGATTTTAGAAGATGTTTTTTCTGAGAGCGGAGATTTCTACTGGTAGTATAGGGTTCAACAAGACTTTTTATATAAGATGGAGCTTGGCCGTTTAACGCTTTGAAGACCAAAAGTAGTAACTTGTACTTAATTCTTTGCTGAATTGGGAGCCAATGTAAAGATTGCAATACAGGGGAGATGTGTTGAGGTCTTCTAGTTTTAGTGAGGAGTCGAGCTGCTGAATTTTGAACATGTTGTAGTTTGTTAATCTGATAGTCTGGTAAGCCGTATAGTAAACCATTATGGTAATCTAGTTTAGTTGAGATGAATGCATGAATGATCAGAGCATTCAAATGTAGGTAATCGCCAGATTGTATACATGTACTATTCAATCATGGCGTCACCGACAAGACAGAAACAATCTTTTGTAATTTACTGAAGACAGCACGTGTATAATTTACTGAAGACAGCACGTGTGTAATTTATGACCCCGAAAGTATGGTTGATTTGCTATTCTAAATCAAAACTTAAAAATTATTATCAAATTCAAAAGTAGGTGCATCTTTCTGTCACGACGACACTTTCAAAACATAAACTATCCTATTTTTATTTGCTGTAGACAACACACGCATAATTTATGACCACGAAAGTCGTTTGATTTGCTATTCTAAATCAAAACTTTAAAAAAAAATATTACCGAATTTAAAAAATAGGTAGATCTCAGATTGTGTGCACTCTTCAATCATTACGTCACGTGCAAGATATCAACAACTGTTTTAATCTATGTCGGCAACGTCATTTATCATACTAAACTTAGACTGTCTCTCTACGGATTGCCCCACTTGAGAGCAGACACTAAGCTAGATGATCGACATTAAAGTCCTAAATCAACGATTTACGGTCGAAAACACTAAGTAAACTTCGAGAATTGTGTTGAGTATTTATTCTGCTTTCAACATAAAAATTTTTTTTTAGTCTTTGTGTGCATGACAGATGTGAAATGGAGAAGAAACGCATTACGAAACAGTGTGCTGATTTTGCATATGGCGGCCATTTAAGGCAGAGGTCGATACTCGAAGTATACAATAGATGGATCTCTGTGTACGTAATTTATGACCCAAGAAGTTGACACATATGACGTATAGTTATAAATAATTTATGTAATTAACATTTTAGAGAATGCTTGCTGTGATGAATGGTCATTACTGTTGTTTTAGAACGAATAGGTCACATAATGCATTAAACATTAGTAAACATATCGTATCGGTTGCAGTTTTGTGGGTTTGGGTTTGGTTTTTTTTTTTTGTTTTGTTTTTTGTTGTTGTTGTTGGTTTTTTTTTTTAGTCGTCTTTATCAGTGGAAAGAAAACCCACGAGGTTGGACAGGATACCCTGCTCCTTACAACCGAGGATTCGAAACCACGCCAGTTGACTCAATGACAGGCTTTATGATACAGCGCGCACGTGCTATCCATTCGGCCACCCAAACCCCCTTTTATCTAGGGATAATTGCTGAGTTTATAGGCGCACAGGCTTGATGACAGTTAGTAGAGGCAGAACCCGAAATTCAGGAAAACGATTCTGGTTACAAACGACGGCACCGGTCTTGTGCGAGAGCAGTGGAGCGGAGCTTACTGACACATACTGAGTGGGAACTTCCAAAGAATATTTCCGAAAATTTGACCGTGAATACAGCAACTTTAATGTGGTCCAATATAGCCTACCTTTAGTGGCTGACCTGAATCAAAGACAACCAATCAATCGTCGAAAGGTTAACCATCGCAAATGCGTTTTGCTGCTATTCTAGCAAGTGCTGTAAAGCAATTCCAGAGTTGTTCAATGGTTGTGAAACCGAAATCTTACTCTAAGCCGACCTGAATTCCAACCATCCAATCAGACTGTTGCAGCATCATTCACAAATAATATTTGATGCCCTAAAAGTGTCGTACAAAGTAGAGTGGCTCGAGACAAAAGGTTTTAATTCATAGTCAATTCAGTACAAATTCGCGGTATTCAATTAAAAGAATAGTAAAATTGGTGTTTTATTAGATTTCGAGCACTTTATTTTGTCAACTGAAAAAAGTTAGGGGGCAACGACGGCGTGAATCACATCAATCAATGGCGTGTGCAGCATTGTTTACATAAGACGTTACTGGTACCCCACACAGGCGCGGATCCAGAGGGGGGATTTGGGGGGTCCACCACCCCACCCTGCTCAGCTACATAAAAAATAATAATGCCTTGCATCAATGAAATTACATCACAAAGTGATCCTACATCAGTATAAAAATGATTTCTCTGTTTAAAAAGCTCAATTTGTATGTATGCCTATGTAATTTAGAGACGATGATGGCAGATTCCCGTAACAGAAACCTGGCAAACCCCCTCCTGCAAAAATTCCTGGATCCGCCCCTGCCCACAGGACATATTCCTTACCTGCATAATGCTTCAAGCACCTTTATTTATTTTTCTTATGCTTAACAAAATGTTCTAGAATTTAATATGCAGAAGGAAAAAAATGTTAATATTGGCTGTTATTTAAGCCGCATCGATATCATCCTTATCAGTGACTATTGAGGCCTAGCGAATATTCTGCTGTGCGATTATTTGTGTTTTAAAACAAAAGGTGCAGTTTGTAGACACCAGATGACCATTTTAGTTTACAAATCGCATCAGGTACACGCATCCGTATCTTCAATCGTGGAATAGCTAGAACTCAGCCTGTAAAGAAAAAGTCAGTTGTATTCATTGTAAAGCTGAAATAATCCAGTTGAGCGCAATCAAAACAACACCGGCATAATGAGACTCCGTATCGGATTAACATACAGATTCATATTTCGTTTCGCTTTATTATACTGTGGTAAGCATTTTTTTCCGTCCACCGGAGCCTGGTCTTATGACGTCATATGTGGATTGTGGGTTAGGATAAGGGTTAGGATAAGGGCTGTGGCCTTGCAGATTTCGTCACAGTCTCGAGATGTAGACAGGGCTAGCCCTAACCCTAACCCTGGGCCAAGCCTAACCCTTATCCTAACCCACAATTCACATATGACGTCATAAGACCAGGCTCCGGTGGACGGTAAAAAATGCTTACCTTATACTGTCGATGGCCCTCATTACATCAGTCAAACGACATTTTGAACTAAATCTATATTTCGTTTCGCCTTATTATACGGTACATGTATTTCGTTCCGTTTTATTATACTCTCGCTGGCCCCAGTACCGGATCTAGGGGAGGCAAAGTGGGACAAATGTCCCGGGACCCCCACATATAGGGTCCCCACAATTCTGGCCCCTACATGTATTTCGTTCCGTTTTATTATACTCTCGCTGGCCCCAGTACCGGATCTAGGGGAGGCAAAGTGGGACAAATGTCCCGGGCCCCCCACATATAGGGTCCCCACAATTCTGGGTCATACTAATCTTTTATCACGGACGGAGTCAATCAGTAACTGGGCTGCGAGGAGGCGAGGATTGGGGCCCTGGGCAGTAAGGGATATTGGGGCCCCAGAGACTGGTAGGACAATAAAATCTAAACGTCAATGAAATAGCTACCTAATTGTCTCTGATTCACTGAAATTAATCCTAATTTAAAAACAAAAAAATCCAGGGGGAAAACACCCGGGCACTCAATAAGGCGGAGTACATACCAGTGCGATCCGCGGTCAGTAAGAACAATTTGATAAACAACAATGGGGCCCCGCACAATTGGTATGTCCCGGGCTCACACAAGGTTAATCCGGCACTGGATGGCCTTCATTACATCGCGTCAAACGAAATTTTGAACTATAAAAAAATGAATTGAAATCGGATCTGCATATATCCCCAAATTTGCATAAGTCATCCACATAGAAGCTAGTGAGCAAATCGCTGGACAAAAAACAAGAATAGTAAATACCTTGAGAGAATATATTTGTTGTCTGCCATCGTATGATCTGCGAGAGAGAGTCGTCAGTTATCTCTCTTTCTATTCACGATCTGAAGAGAGAAAGTTTGCGAGATATTAGTATCGAGATTTGCAATTATGAAGTGTTTGTTTCGCACGGAGGTGTAACGAGAGATAAAGTTTCCTTCTGAATAGAACACATGTCTACTTTGTCTCTATTTTGACCAAAAAGAAAAACAAAACAAAAACAAAAAACAAAAGAAATTACCATTCGGTGTAATTTTTCGTTAAAAGTTTGAATATGTATCTGGGTACATTGAGACCTCAGTTCACAGTCGAACCCTTACAGCTACTTTTAAAATTCATATTCAACTGTACATTGGTAGGAAACAAGATTTAAAATTGAAATCCAAATATTGATGTATATGGGAGAATAAATTAAAATAAATTATATGATCACATACTACAATTAAACGGTTACCAAAGTTTGTAATCCCAAATGGGGGACGCAAATGATGCCATGTCGCGTGTTTCCATGGCTCTATGCTATAATTATTCCGAAATATGGGAGTTTGGGTGTTTTAGATTCAAGGATAGAAGAATGATTTAAGTGTATGTTGAAGCAACAACCGAGTTCATCAGAAGTGCTTTTACTACCACATTCGTAAATGCAGTTACCGACAACCAAATATTCCACTTTTAGGCTAGTGCGATATAAGTTCTTTAAAATTTCACCAGAAGTGCTTTTACTACCACATTCGTAAATGCAGTTACCGACAACCAAAAATTCCACTTTTGGGCTAGTGCGATATAAATTCTTTTAAATCTGGCCAACTTCAACTGTGCATTCTTGCTGTGGTGACACACTTCTATATCACTTCCAACCACTGACAAATTGAGACAGAATATTAGCCTAAAATTCATTTAGCGGGATTTTGACCGAAATTTTTCTATTTTTTAGGTTTTTGTTTCTTTGTAATTGCTAAAACCCCTGAAAATGCCTCAATAATCCAGATTATCGAGTGTGCAACAAAAGGAACATCTAGAAAGGTAGCTGGGACTACAAACTGTGTTTCATTTGCCAAAATGACACAAAAGAGAGACTAGTAAACCCAGGGGGGTGGGAATACAGAAGTTCTATAAAGCGCCCTTACCGACTATACTGACATGCAAATAATTTTATATGAACCGGTCTATAGATAACCGAATAATACTACAAGATTATATCGCTACCGGAATAAACTTACACTGCTAAATTATCGCAGTCGAAATAAATTTACACATACCATTTTATCGAAATCCAATCGCTAAGCTTGTCCAGTAGCGAGTCTGGTCTTAATACCTAACGAACCAGACATCCTTCAGTCCAGTATTCATCAGCAGTTTTTGTATCCAGGCCAGTAGTCCATATCTAAATGCCCGTACTTCCAGTCCACTCATTGCCTTATTAGAGCAACACAATGTAGGCATATTTCGAACAGATGTTCTTTGTATACACACGGTCAGAGAACCTGTATCAAAAATAAAAGAAATGAGTTAAAATGTTAACGTGGCATATTAATTAATATCTGGTAAACTACTTTATATATTTTATTTTATGTATGTGTAAAGAACGTGTCCACGAGTCGTTTAATTCATACTTCCAAGAGACTTACGATGTGGACTATTTACATGTGGTCAACTGGCTATTTGTAGCATACATCGACAGTATGTTGGATGATTGTAAATTAACCTCTCCTCCCTTAGGAAAGTTTTAAAATTTTGCCCCTCCCACTTCCTTAAGTCATGAATATTCAACTGATGCAGTGTCATATCAACCTCACAAGAAACAAATCCAAAAGTTTCTAAATACCGTGAACGTTTGCCCAGTTCTATCACATTGATGACTGCACTGCCAATTGATCTCCCACATTTTATTTTTACTTTGCATATTAACTTCTACCCCCACGTCCTACATACATTCCCAACCACTTATCCCTTCTTTTAATAAATCTTCGATACATCTATCATACACATACCGCCTATGACAGCTTCCAATCGGAACGAAATATGGCAAAGGTTCACCAAGGAACGTATGGGATACTCCGGTCGTTTGTCCCTCGTCCGTATATCTGTCGGGAAAATTACAGAAATAAGTAAATATCGTGATATGATTTCCAATAAAAACTATTTCTCCAGTTACGATTGTATGATTTATGTTTCTCGAATACATCCAGTGTCTATTGTTATACTGACAGACAGTTGTTGACAACTAGCGCGTTAATGATCGACGTAAATGGAAAGTTTATAGCTCAGATTCAGAGTGGTCCTGTTGATAGATCACGACTGAATGAATGAATACACGACCTGAGTCATACTGCACACCGACAACTACCCAAATAGATCTCTCACCTTTAAATTTATGAACGCCATTTTCCAAAATAAGTATACGAATTTGTTGTGCGGTTCTACTTAGCCTTACCCCATTTTACTTGGGCAATAGCATAATACGTCCACGATAAAATGTGGGCGTATAAAAATCCCCTCATCAATAACGTGGGTAAAATGTTGTGAATGAAAAGTCGAAATTGGCAACCATCTTGGAAAATGACGGCCATTTTGAAAATTCAAATGGTTAACGGGATTTTGTTATAATAAATGACCTTAATCACTTTAGCTGATAATGATATTAGAACTTTCTCGGCGAATGCAGAGATCGAACACGCGACCTTCAAGTTATAGGGAGCCAGTGTCTTACTCATTTAGTCACTGTATCTGACAAAATAAAAGCGAAATGCGTATGCAAGGACTCTTTGGTCTAGAAAGACTTATAATTGAACAAATACTAAAATTCCACTGGGGAGGAGGGCGTATGCTTACGATCTAATAAGGCTATGTTCACACGATCGGATTGTCCCTATTGTGTCTGCGATCTGCTTTTGTGCAGATGCGTTCGGAGACGCTTCAATACGATCAACACGGTTGCTACGAATGATCTCTACATACGGGTTCAATCGTAATACGATATCACGATAGTGGACACCTAGCATAAAGCAGAGAGGTACGAACAGGGCAATGGAAGAAGGGTATACACAATACAGTGTGCTATGAGGGAAATTTTGCCCGGACAGCGGCGCTACGGTCTACTCTAATATCGAATTCCAACTACCAATTGGTATTTTACGTTCACGCCAACTTGTACACTGGACCTCGGTTTTCCGTCCCATCCGAACGACTAGACAACTGCCCTTGTCAGGCCCTCCGTTCTGCATCACTGACGAGGTGAAACCACGCCGGAAAATCGAGATAAACTTTCTCGGCCAATGCCGGGATCGAACACCCGACCTCCAGGCTAGCGCGCCAGCGCCTTCATATCTAAATAAATTGATCTTTATGGTTGACGTAGTGGTTAAATCACTGGCTCCATCCCAATGTTGGAAGAAAAAGTTCCTCGGAATATCGCCGGCGTGATTTCGACTTGTCAGTTTTGCAATCTGTCTTTGTTTCATTTTATTATCTTGACCGCATTTTACTGCAAGCTATCAATCTAGCTACTATGACAGAAAATTGACAGCTGACATATTAATAGTTTAACAACTTTCTTACTGTTTAATCCTGGTATCTAATTGTGTTACTTATTTCATTGTTGAAGAGGCCTGGCAAGGAGAGCTGTCTAATCCTTCGGATGGATCGAAACATCGAGGTCACGTGTCCAATGTCAAAAGTTTTATTGAAATTTTTTTTTTTTTTTGACATTAAACATTTCCCTCGTTAAATTTTACATCTGCGCTCTGTCGCATTGTCCTGCGAGGTATTTTGACTTTATCATAACCGGAATTTGGACTTTGTACATTGTACTTTTACATACAGATGCGGATCCAGTGGGGGGCGCCCCCCCCCCCCTAATTTACAACAGTGCAATTTTTTACTGCTGAAAATGCCTTTTTTCAGACCCAAATATGTCCTCTCCAGAAGTTTACTTAGACGAAAATATCAGCCAAATAGCTCTTGGAATGTCTACAGATGCAAGGAAAATGACGGATAATTGTCTCTTGCCCCCCCCCCCAACCTGTCTCGCAGTGGCGTGGCCCGTCTCCGCAGTAAGTGCCCTCATTTTGCAGCGCCCCCCCTTTTCAAAATTCGTAGATCCGCCCCTGACATATATAATCAATGGATGCGACATTTTAGCTGAGTATTTTGGCAGCGATACCCTTCCATAGGTTTACAGTCCTCCTGTTCTGCGCCGACTGGGCTAATGAAGACGTACATACCCATACAGTGTACTGCGGGGGAAGTATCGAATTCCATCTGCCATGGTATCTTTTTACGTAAACGCCAACTTGTACACCGGACCTAGGTATTTCGTCTCATCCGAAGAACTAGAAAGCTATCCATGTCAGGCCCTCCACCCTGTACCACTGACAAGGGGAACCCACGTCGGAAAATCTCGATGAAATTTCTCGGCCAACATGGGAAGGAACCCGCGAGCTGCAGGCTAACCAACCAGCGTGTTACCTACTTAATCACCACGGTCTCCTTCGTGTAGAAACTTCAGTTTGATCCATTTACTGCTTGTTACAGAATTTCTAATATGGAGAATCTATAATATACAGGCCTATTGCACTATCGATAAAGAATAAGTTTAATAAAATATTTTATTTCCGTTAATATGTACAAATATATTGATACGGTAAAAGGATTTATTTAAATCTTTGTAATATTTACATTCTAATATAACATGACAAAAATATTTACACCTACAAAATTGACATTCTCGAGGGGTATTTGTAATCCTTCTGAACAAGTTCCATTCCATATACAGGTACGAAGTTACTTATTGCAACACTTCAAGCTGGAAGCTAGGGCACCGATGGTTGGCCTTAGATTGTTCTTAAAACACAGCAACCACTGTGCGATTCTATACCAACGGTAGATGGCCATATTAACTTTCAGATGTAGTAAGAGGCTTTTGCGAACAATTATCCAATTTTGTTTCGACACGCAATAGAATATTGTTCACTGTCATAGATGTCAACAATTATACCGATGATGGGTCTTGGATCACCACGGCCTCGATCTACTGATGGTTTAGCTACTGCTACATTGCCATCAAGAATTTCAACTTTCATGTCTGCCTTGCTTCTATTCACTATTCTTTCTGCTTGTTTATATGGGGATTCCTGGGCTGGTAGGAATTTCCTGGTGATGATCTGATAAAGGGAACTGATGAAGATTCAATGCAACTAGGAAGGTCACGTGATTCGTAGTCGCGGCTGTTGGCATGATCAGCAGCATTGATGGGGATATCTGATGACTAGGAACTGCTGGGGTGGTCAAAGGAATTGATGGTTATGTGAGATGACTCGGATGACGTGAGCTTGTTGGGATGTTCAACAGCGTTGATGCGAATTTCAGATGACTTGGGCTGCTGGGGTGCTCAACAGCATCGAAGATGAATTTCTGATGTTAGGATGGTCAACGTCATTGGTGGGTACATTGTATGTCAGATGATTTGGGAGCCGTTGGGGTGGTCAATGGCGTTTATGGGCATATCAGATGACTCGGGCTGTTGGTATCTGCAAGAAGCTTTAATGACGCCATTAAACCTCCTCGGTTGGTATGGCCAACAGCATTCAGAAGACCATCTTCTGATTTGTAGCATGCGGAGCATGTCGTCGGTAATAAGGCTGGCCTCAGTTCTACCTTGGCATCAATACAAAACAAAGCCGAGTAAGACTAATTTGACAGATTGACTGAAATATATGTATTGGTAATACATGTACATGTATTAGTAACCAGGTCTGATTTAGATGGTCGTAAGATTAGCTCATTAAGCAATTAACATAATTAGACTGCTGGACCTGGTGTTGTCTTATCGTAAATTATAAGAGTACGGTTTGTATAAACTTAAGTAATAATGATAATAATTTATGTAATAAAGCGTCACAAGTCATTCTATACAGCTAAAAACATTTAATATTCTGTTAAAAAACAAAAACAAATAAAATTATAATGATTTCCGGCCATAATAGACCTACGAGACACGACTACATAAACATATTTATTATAAAACTCTAGACGCTTAGGTAATTAAAACAATACAATTATTTTATAAGTAGTCCACCAACCTTGAGGTTTGATTAACGTTTATTATACGAATTAACATGTGAAGTAATAATACAATATATACAAAACTTTAAATACAGAATAGTTGACAATTAATGTTGTATAATGTAGGGTTATACAGTGACTGCCCTGCTATGACGGATAAAAGCAATGCTTTTGTTACTCATTGTTATATGTATGAGAAAGTCTAATACGTATTTTATAAATTTTTATTTTGAATTGAACTGAACTGAACTGAAATAAAGTTTAGTTACGTGGTGTGGGGTGGAGTGGAGTGAGTTTGGGCGGGATGATTTGGGTTCGGTTGAGATGGGTTATTTAGGTTTAAGAATTTGGTTGCTTTATATATTATGAAATGTTTCAATTTCCGACTCTTTTAACGAAGTGAACTAATGTCTCTAAGAACCGTCTAGGAAATCTAATGAATTGCAGGCTTGGTGAAATAAATCAAACCACTTCAGGATTTATTCTCTATTTAACATTTATATATTAACGTATCGTGAGCAATTAAAATATTTCTACGACAATCAACATTGTCTTCATTTCAAAATTGTGTTGTCAATGTTTTTAAATATCAAAATATTTAAATTTGGATTGACGTAGTGGCAAGTGTCTCATTGTCGCCAGAATATAAATGACAGAAAATTCTAACATTCATGGCAAAAACAACACCTAAACGACAATCAAAACCCCGCGTCATCGATGTTAAACTGTAGTACATGGCAGATTTCCTTAAGAAAAACGCTCGGGCCACCCTTTTCTAAACCATGATTTATTGAAAAATGAACTCTTTATTAAAAAATGAACTCTTCGTTGAAAAAAAGTATTTGTTGAATAAGAGAGAGAGAGAGAGAGAGAGACTTGGGGTTTAACGTCCACTCGACACAAACTAAGTCCCTAACATGGTTAAATTTTATTTCAATAATTCGCTTGGGAAACCGAAAGACCCGGGAAAACGCACGAGAGTGGACAGGCGCCCCCTACACCTTGCCACGTACAATCAGGAATTCGAAACCACGCCAATTGACTCAATGGCAGGTCGTATGATACAGCGCGCGCACACTAACCATTCATCCACCCAACCCCCTTATTGAATAAGAAACTTTGTTGAAAACGACACTATTTGTTGGAAAAAAAAATTGTTAAAAAGGCACTATTTGATGAAGGAAATAACTGTTCATTGCAATTTTTTTTTTTTTTGAAAATTAAACAGAAGAACGGGATATGTCGAATTCATTCGTTCGTGAGGGTTTAACGTCCGCTTACAGATAGCATGATATCGCAGACAAGTATTTCCTAGGAAACTTGACAGAAGAAGCAACAAATTTAAGCTTGGTCCAGCTTTTAGGTAAGACACAATGTCTTTGTAGGGGGGGGGGGGTGTCCACATACTCCTCGCAGTGTTCCGTTTGATTAGAGCTAATCCCACTACTCACTGCTGTAAAGGGTGGAAATTCTTGTTCTAATTTATGATTGGTAAATAGACCGATTAATAACGAATCGCTAATTACTTTACTAAAGCATTACTTTCAAAAAGGAGCGCCAAAGTGGTGCAAATATGGACGTTACGTTATGGCTTACGATTTCATTATGCTCAATTAACCAGTGCATAGCAGAATATTGAAGTAAAACTAATTGCGCGACAAACCAATCTATCAAATCGAATAAAATGTAAATAATACTGTAAGGAAACAAACATACTTTCACCGTTTTTAATTATTTTAATACCTTACACCACCGTCCAAAGTTTTAGGGAGGACCCAGATTAAACACAGGACTGTTAAGTGATAGATTTGATTGAACGTAAAGAATAGACACACTCCCTAAAAAGTTCAAGTATCAGAAGCCAATCCAACAATGGCCAGAGAGCGATTTCTCGGGCCATTGCTTCAGAAATATGGAGGGTCCAAGGTGAAATCCATCCAAAGGAGAAAGAAAGCCCCGGGTATTGTTCTTACGCTTGGTCCAGCTTTTAGGTAAGACACAATGTATTTGCGGGGGGGGGGATTCATCCAAAGGAGAAAGCCCCGGGTATTAGAAACTGTCAAGGGTTCTTATTCTTGCACACCCTCCTCTAGTATTCATCCTGAAACGTGCACTGATCAGGAAGAGACCGACAACCTCCTGTCGCGATTAGGGGGTCATGAAAGTCGAACAACCTATTATTCGTCTTCCCTCACTATGCCACCGTGGATCGACTGAGCTTCACCCAGCGTAAGAGAAAATACACTGGTTTAAACGTTTTGACGTTTACCATATCATATCATGAAAATTCCTCACCCGGGATGACCACTGGCATGAAGACAAAGAGAGCGTAACGGCAGCCCGGGACTTGCGCCATTTTAAGCGTGGCAAGAAATTGACACACGCCCATGCTCCTGCTACGACCACACCAAGCTCTCACTATAGTCCGGGTTATAATTGAGGGAGGTGCCACTTAGAGAGGTAGACATTGTCATGTGGTTTTTCTAGACCAGTTTTGTTGTATTCTGGAAAAGCTGCGGCTACCCACACCTTGTTCCCGTCATGTTCTCGCGGTTAGCAGCCAGACCGGGATACGCTCTCACCATACTCCCTTGACGTGCAAAATGACCACATGTTCACATATGTAACATACTTCTAATAGGGCTGCCGTTTATGGTCGCAAAATGGGACGATGTACTAAATTTTGATTAAAATATTTGAGTTTTATGTCAATATATGTTTTCGAAGAACAGATTCGATTTCTGCCATTTACAACCGATGGTGTGGTCACCCATAGCAGATTTCTAAGACGGTCGACGTTTAGAGCAGGACGTTTTCTAAACACATCACAAAAAGATTTCTGAATCTAAATGTGCCAGTGCTGAGTTTACCCATTTGTTATATTGTCCAACGATGTTAATTTCTCGTCCGAGATGATCACCTATCCGATATCGAGTTTCCCGGAAAATAGCATATTCACTTGTTAAATCGCTTGGTTGTTGTTGGATTCAAGTCTGACTTTATGACTGGATGGCGTCATCGAGACTTTTAGTTTATGTTGTCTGTCAGTCATAGGTATAAAACTAATGCTAGTTAAAAATGTGAGACTTCTAACTTTTGAATTAAAAAGTATAACATGAATTTATGACAACAAATATCAAGGGATACTCTTGAAAGAAATAAAAAAGAAACAAGGACTGCAATAAAATTCTAAAATACCGTGCAATATACAATTCGCTATACGCTGATTCCCATCAATTCCTCCTGAAAGAACTTCACACATGTTACCCCATCCAGCGATCTAATCTGAGATCAACCGATGACAGAACTCGCCTTTCGATCCCAAAAACTTAACAAACGAGTTTGCCAATTATCACACCCCTGTAATTCTAAAAAACTCTGGAACAATGTACCTGTAACCATTAGACAATCAAATTCCCATTATATATTAAAGCGTAAACTGATAACTCGTCTTTTCGGACAGTGTTAAAATTAGTCTTGTGAAGCGCTTAGGAACATTTTGATATGTAATGTAGCGCTATATAAATGAAACGATAATAATAATAATAATGAAATAGTAATACTTGCTATAAAAAAAACTTTGTGACGAAAATTGTATTACTTACTGACACCCAAGGTTCGTGTGGAAGGACTTGTTAAGACGGATGATGATGCGTTGTACAAAAACATACTATCATCACTTAACCGAGGACGTGGTCGGTCATCACTGCCAACACCAATGAAAGAACTGGTGGCATTGATGTCAAAGTAGCCGCCCATCATGCTCCTTCTACGAACATACCAAGCCCTCACTATAGTCCGGGTTGTGTAAAGTGGTGGTACATCATTCAACATGCTTGTTCCGAATTTAGCTTAGAAGTCAGTTGGTACCATAATTTACGGCAAAAAGTATTTCAGTGACAACCACTTATCCAAAACACCCAACAATGTCGCCATCTCGAGTAACAGCTTCAGTCTAGCATCCAAAGAAAACTAAAACAATGTTCTTGACATCTGGGATTTTCGCTGTTCTCTGCTTTGAAAACGATTGAGGATGGGAGAGCATGGCACAGTCTCTACAGTCGTGGCGAGAGGGTGGCTTACCCGTGATAGGGTCGTCATAGGAGTACGGTGAGACCGTATCCTGTACTAACCGCAAGAGCATGGTGTGCATAGCCGGATCTTGGAGATGATAAGCGTAATGAGATTTTGACTGAAACGCACTTGGCGCAGCGTGCGCTCGGTCTGGTCGTAGCAGTAGCATGATGGATGCGTGATAATTTCTTGACAAGCTTAATGGCACGAGCCCCACGCTGTTCATCATTGTATAATATACCAAACATGCTACAAGCTAATAGCCTATGTAGCAGAATAGGGTTCAGAAACCTGAAAATAAGAACCACAAGTAAATAAATGATTATCATAGATTGTGTTTAAAAACAATGTTCCACCATCTTGTAAGTATGCTAAAGTGTGAACATACGATCATTTTATGCAGTTCTATAGAGCAGAAATCAAATCTGCGTCCCGAAATTAATCATCCAATTTTCCCGCCACAATTGGCAGCCATATTGAAGATATCCTAAATATGTGAACACGTGATAGTTTCATAAGGTTGTACATGTCAGAAATGAAATCTGCGCCCCGAAAACAAATAGCTGGACATCAGGAATTATTACTTAATTGAAATCTGCACATTGTCTGCCATCTTGGAAATATCTTCACGCAGTGATGGAATATAGTCCTGCCCCCTGTCCATATTGATACAGTGCCAGGACCACATTCGCTTTCAGTGCAGAGAACAAACAAAAGCTAAGCCATCCACAACATTTTTTTTAGTTTCCCATGCTGTTTCCTATTTGGGTGCTGGGTGCGATCGGTTACTTTGACATCACTGCCATCAGTTCGGTCAATGGTGATGGCCGATCACGACGCCGTTTAAGTGGTGATATTTAGATACCATTAGTGAGTTGGACATAATAAATAAGCTGGAATATTGCCTCAAAATGGCTACCTTTCAAATAATGGCGTCTCATCATATGAAGACCTATCTTCTTTAATAGTACATGTATTCAGTTATTGAAGATGTTAAAACAAGGTACAATTTTATGGATACACTATTGAGATTATTACTATGTGACGTTTCGACGAGGATACTCTCGTCGTTATCAAGTAAATGATACGTGAATAGTAGACACAAAATATGCAACAAAAATAACAATCAAATACAATTAAAAGTTAACATCGTTGATTAGGGGGAACCTTTGCAACTAATCCCATACCGCGAACCACCTTACATATCGAGGCTGCCAGGAAAGATACGCCGACATTTTGCAAGAGCTGGATAGAGAACAATAATAATTATTGCCCCTGTACAATCAGGGGCAATAATAAAAGGGGGCCACAACATTTGCATTGCATACATAATTTGCGTACGATGAGCGGCCAATTTTGTCCGGCAGTTTCATTTTGATTTTCCGGAATTTCGAATTCAACCTTCATTATTGTGGAATGGTGATATAATTTAACGGTTTTTAAAATCGGAAAAATATAACCTCTACGGAATCCGCAAGCTTAAAATGCGGATTTGTCGAACAATCTGGAGCCATAATCCCAGAAATTACGTTCGTGTATATGCGATTATCAACAGGAACCAAGATCCTGGTGTGTAATGGTGATATATTCACATGTTTGTTTTAATTGGATAAAATTGTGACCTCTACATGGATCGCAAGCTAAAACGTGATTTTTCGTACAATCATGACTCCGGAAGCAACGTTCCGATATGCAGGGATATCAACAGGCACCAAGATCTTTTGGTTATGAACTTACATTTCAAGTCCATAACCTTTTTAATATTGTGAACTCTAGAGGGTCCACAACATCAACAATCCATATTTTTACGCTATTTGAGTACGAGTGGCGGCCATTTTGTGACCTCTAGAGGATCCACAACATTAATATAACCTCGACGTACCCCACTCACGAGCGCAAAAGTATGGAGTACTTATGGAGGGTATGGACGACCTCCCTCAGAATATTTTGAAAAATTGACTGTCGGAAATGCTGTCCGATCAGAGACCAAAAATGGCAAACGAACGGAGTTGTGAACCTCAACGAAGTACCCTTGTGAGCGCCAAAGTTCTTGTTGGGGTTTTGGGGACCTCCCCCAAGAACATTTTGAAAAATAGATTGTTGGAAATGCTGCCTGACAGTTTTCAGGCACCGATCGTAGAGATAAATGCACAAGTCTTTCCGACCCCAGAGAGGAAAGTGTCAAATGAAACTCAATGAAGTCCCCAATAAGTGGACTGCCCGAAATGCAGTCTGGCAGTATTTCAGGCATTGATCGTAGAGATAAATAGAGCTTAACACTAGTTTATCCGAGAGGAATGTGTCAAACGGGCAAAGTGAGTGACTGAAAGTGAATGAATATTTTCGCCACTATATTTTGTAAAATAGACTGCCGGGAATGCCGCCAGGTATCATTTCAGACACTGGTCATCGAGTTAGCCAGATAATGTTCGTTGCCAAATCACCAACTTATCCAAACAAAGAGGGAGGTTTCAAACGAGTTTATCAAGTGAATGCATATTCTCGCCGCGTTGAACCTGTATCCAAAAACTTTGAGGATCGTAAAAAGCACTTCTCAAGTAGTTTTACAGCAGGATGGGCTTGGTAAAATATCACTCAACATGCAAGTCTATGACTGAGTGGGGATGTGGGATTTAATCACCGTAGAAGGTATTGATTACCAAAACGTATCACAAATTTTGTTTTTATTTTCTAAAATTATTGGGGGGGGGGGGGCAAACAGGGGGCAGACCAGATTTAGGGGGAGGGGGCAAATGTCTCCCCCCATGCCCCTCCTTGTCGCCGCCACTGGCGGGTGGGTTACTATTTTGCATTATTTGAGGATCGTAAAAAGCTCTTCTCAAGTAGGTTTACAGCAGGATGGACTTGGTAAAATATCACTCAACATGCAAGTCTATGATTGAGTGGGGATGTGGGATTTAATCACCGTAGAAGGTATTGATTACCAAAACGTATCACAAATTTTGTTTTTATTTTCTAAAATTATTGTGGGGTGGGGGCAAACAGGGGGCAGACCCGATTGGGGGGGGGGGCAAATGTCCCCCCGGTGCCCCTCCTTGTCGCCGCCACTGGCGGGTGGGTTACTATTTTGCATTTTTTTTAGATATCCAGAGTGGAAAGGAATATATATACAGTTAAAAAACGTTTGATATACAAAGGGAAAACACGCAAATCAGTAACTTGGATTGAAATATTAGAAATCTATATTGACCCCCCCCCCCCCGATTATGCCCAGTTATGCCATTGACTGACTTAATCTAATCGTTTATTGTAGAATTAACATTAGCAAAGGCATCTGTCCAACAGTTATGTTTACCACCCATGGCTGTCACATGTTATTCGTTTACTCGCATTGAACGCATGGCCATAGAAGCATTGAAGTATATTGAAATGTGTGGAAATTTGGTCGAAGTACTGCGATTTTGAGACATATCCACTAGCCAGTGGTTAGTCTTCCTTCTGGGAATGTTTTTTGTTAAGGTAATAAACACTGAAAGTCCATGAACATACTACGTGACATTATAAGATAAGAAATCACGTCCCTGGCTAAACATAATATGACAAATGTGGCAGGCTATGTAGCCTATTTCTTTAATTTCAAACACAAGTTTTCGGAGATGTTTTATTACAATCATGTGACTTATTTTTGGCTCAGTGACCCACGCGGGCTACGGGTGTTTCAGCTGTCACACTTTGTCTTTGTAGGTCTGTATATGTCCAATCCAATCTTTTGTAGTACCTATAAGGCCTTAAATCTCCACACTGTATTCTCTTCCGCGACCTAAATTACAACAATACTACAGTTCGGGGCCCTGTTTCACGAAATTTTAACTTAAGATAAAATCCAATTTTAGTAGATACTTCAATTTTGATTGGCTAAACACTAAAATCAATCTAATATTATCCAATCAAATTACTAAAATTGGGATCTTATCTTAGTTAAAATTTCGTGAAATAGGCCCCGGGTTCTTTTCTTGAATATTTTAATTCAATAAACTGGAAGCGTTAATCACAAATCGTCCTAGCCTCAATTGAGTGAATGGCTGGTATGGCAGGCGGTGTGAGCTCTGCTGAATTCTTACTGCGCACACTATTTTATAGTGCCACGCCCTAATTGGATTACGTCAGAGACTGACCACCGTCCCGATTCCAAATATGGAACAGACATACTCTACACCTGGCATCGGGCAGGAATTCCTTACCAAATTTAGTCCGCAGACACATGCCATTAATATGGCATATGATAAATGTATTCATTAACTCTTAGTTCAATTCATGCATCGCTGACCCCCCCCCCCTCCCGGTGTTGTTTCGGGTGTCTATAACTCTGTATACCATAATTAAGAATCAATAATTTGTAAAGGTAACAATAATGTTGCAACAATCATATTTCTTCATTCCTTTACTATCAATGTCGCAACTGTAATAAGTATCTGATTGGGATTTCGGTTTTCATCTCATCTGAATGCCTAGAAACCGTTTCTTGTAAACCCCCGGTTTTACACGACTACCGATGGGAAACCGCATCGGAAAGTACAAAGTCTGCCATTAAGTCAACTCGCGTGGTTTCGACTCTCCGGTTGTTCGTGATAACGAGTATGGTCGCCTGTCCAACCTCATGCGTTTTCGTTGGGTCTCTGGTTTCCTCCAATTGCTACCCCCCCTGCCAGTAAACGAATTATTGAAATGAATATTGAACCATTTGTTAGTCCCGAAATGCCTTAGTTTGTGTCTAGTAGACGTTAAACCCCATTTCGCACTCTCTCACACCCGAAAGTCTTGGTAACTATTTCCACCCATACCGGTATCGTACCCGGGACTGCCTGCTCAGTGAGCTACACTAAGTGAGTAAGACGCTGGCTCGCTAACCTGACGGTATTCGATACCTGCATTGGCCGACAAAGTTCATTCAGACGTTTTGGCGTGGTACCCCTTGTCAGTGTTGCAGAAGAGAGAGCCTGACAAAGACAGCTGTCTAGTCCCTCGGATGACCCAAAAACCCAAGATCCCGCCTACACATTGGCGTGCACTTAAAAGATCCCTTGTCAGAATATGATACAAGAGTAGGCCGTAGTGCCACTGTCCGGGCAATATTCTCTCATAGCACACTCGGAGCAGAACAGTGGGACGTTAAACCCTATTTTCTTTCATTATACATTGCCTTGATCACATTTAACCCAAATCGTAATGAATACGACTAATATTCCTGTATGTAGAATATTAATTGTAACGGGGATATTTAAGATAAAATATGTAAGCGCTAAATATGCCTATTGCAGATCTTTGTGTTGCCTGTCACTGTTATATGTATAATAAATTAGACATTAATTCACATGACAACTTATTTACATAGTGCATCGAGTAGGCCGTAGCGCCGCTGCCCGGGCAAAATTTCCCTCATAGCACACTGTATGGCGTATGCCCGTCTACCATTAGCCCAGGTTAGGTGCAAAAGAGTAGGACGTTAAACCCCATAGTGCATCTTTAACAACGATCGACACTAGAACACTATGTGCATTTTCAAATTCGTCTGCTTACATCAAATGGTCAAACTTCAAACGGTCAAAACATATAAATTTGTCCTTTCAACGGGTAGGTCAAATATGTCTCGATTTGCACAAGCAAAATAATTGGAGCGCCTCCCACAGATTTAGTTATGTACACACAGAAAGGATTGCCCAATCATATCCAATGCTAACCCCAAACTTGTATTTGAATTTGAACCGCTGTTGAACAAGATTGCAATTCGGATCCAATGCAAGTACTTGAATTTTAACCGCTGTTGAACAAAGGGCCTACTCTAAACCACTTCTGCGTCACAATCTAGGTTTGTTACATAGAAGCAAAATCGATAACGTAAAAAAAA
This sequence comes from Patella depressa, assembly GCA_948474765.1. Taxonomy (NCBI): domain Eukaryota; kingdom Metazoa; phylum Mollusca; class Gastropoda; family Patellidae; genus Patella; species Patella depressa. Next base: position 6,553,496 of record OX419720.1, read on the forward strand.
AATGAGCTGTGAAATCTTTTCTTTGAGTAGATTGCATTTATTGGCGCTTAGATGTAAATTCAAACAAATCGCTATTTCATTTGTATTAAATCAATATATTATATACACTTTATTGGACAAGGATAATAGTGATGACAATAAAGTGTGGACCAGCCACGTTTGTCACTTAGAGTATAGGCATAATACATTATGAAATGTTATACAAAAGAGCGCTTTGATATAAATGGAACATATCGAAAATAAACACTGTTTAATTATTATGGATAATTTTTGGTCTAAAATTCAGAATAGATTCTCTGACGTTTTTGTAACACATTATTATCGAACATGACATAATTCTAAAGCAGAAAAAAACCCAACAGATACCTTTCCGATATTCGAAAGCAACAAATGAAAGTGTCTCTTCCGATTGTTCAATTTATTCTAGAGAAATTATCGGAGAGCTACTCCTTTGGATAAAGACTGTTTAACTTTATCAAGCTGTCAATCTATCCAAGTTGCCATATTATCTTAGTCCTGTACGATATGATTATAGTATCAAATAGAAGTATTTTCTTGAGATATCCCTGATTTATGTTTTCGTACATACATTCAGAATTAATTTAATAGAGGGGATTTGTTCTTTCTGAAAGATATTCTATACATTTCATGACACTAATAGCAATATCAGCTAGCACTATACGTTTTAGCAAATCAAACGTGTATGATTTTCTTTATAATAAATGTCAACAATCACTCATTTCCACAATAGTATAAAAGTCAAAGGAAACACCAATCGAAGACTGGAATATATTTTAAATAGATATCCTAATTCAATTCGATCCCCGTTGAGTTATCACCTCCTATCTGAACCTTTGCTCCCGGCCTCGTTGGTTTGGATTGCTGCATCAATGGCTTTCTTCACAATATCAGTGGCTTTAAGTGCCTTGTTCATAGCAGCTGTGATTTTGGCCAAAGCATTATTAGCCGTCCTTGCAGCTCCATTGCCTCCTTTCAAAGCGTCTCCGTGACCTGAGAAACTTGGTCCTGGTCCATCCTTGAGAAGTTGGTGCACGCTACCAGTGGCCTTGATTGCTGTACTCATAGCAGATGCAATATTAGTCAGATCATTGCCTGCGACCAATCCATGTGCGGCCACAGTCTTTGAAGGTATGGATCCAGCAGATTTAGGGCTTACCCCTTTTTTTGTAATCTCTGAAGCGATTATTGGTGCTATTTCCTCCAAATAAAGTTTATCCGCAATATTCTTCGCGATTTTATTAATTTGTTTACGTACACGGTAATCGTCGTCATCATCATTACCATCATCGTCATCATCATCACCACTATCACTATCATCATCACCGTCTTCGTCGCTACCATCATCGTTTTCGTCATCATCGTCTCCATTATTTCCATCATCGTCATCATCATCACCACTATCATCATCATCACCGTCTCCGTCGCTACCATCATCGTTTCCGTCATCATCATCTCCATTATTACCATCATCGTCGCCAGCGCTACTATTATCGTTGTCATCATCATTGCCATCATCGTCGTCACCGTCGCTATCGCCACCATCGCTATCATTTTCATCATCATCACCATCATCACCGTTATCATCATCGCCACCATCTCGGCCATCGTCATCACCATCGTCGCTATCTCCACCATCGCTATCATTTTCATCATCATCATCATCACCGCTATCATCATCGCCACCATCTCGGCCATCGTCATCACCATCGTCGCTATTTCCCCCATCGCTATCATTATCGTCATCATCATCATCATCATCATTACCGTCATCATCATTATCATCGTGGTCACCACCTCTACCATCATCGCCACCATCTCTAGCATCATCTCTATCATCGCCGCCATCTCTATCATCATCGTTAGCGTCATCATCTCCACCATCTTCGTCATCATCGTCGCTATCTCCACCATCGCTACCATTATCATCATCACTATCACCACCATCACTGTCATCGTCATCATCATCACCATCGCTATCACCATCATCATTGTCGTCGTCATCATCATCATCATCGCTATCATCACTGTCGTCATCGCCATCGTTATCATCACTGTCGTCATCGCTATCATTGCTATCATCATTGTCATCATCATCGTCATCGCTATCACTGCTGTCATCACTGTCGTCATCATCATCGTCATCGCTATCACTGCTGTCATCACTGTCGTCATCATCATCGTCATCGCTATCACTGCTGTCATCACTGTCGTCATCATCATCGTCATCGCTATCACTGCTGTCATCACTGTCGTCATCATCATCGTCATCGCTATCATCACTGTCGTCATCGCTATCGCTACCATCACTGTCATCATCATCATCATCATCATCGTCATCATCACTATCGTCGCTATCATCATCATCGCTATCATTGCTATCGTTACCATCGTCATCATTGTCATTATCGCCATCATCTCTATCATCATCGTTAGCGCCATTATAGCCACTACCACTGGCTTTGATAGCTGTGTTTAGTGCAGCGGCGATTTTAGCCAGATCATCACTGGCCGTGGCTGCAGCTTTGTAGTCTGCGATCAACGTATTTGTGGTTTTGGTTGCAGCTGTATTGCTTGCGATTACTGTGTCTACAGCTTTGGGCCCAGCTTTGTTAGCTTTGCTTGGTCCTGATCCCTGTAAATAAAGTTTATCCGCGATATTTTCAATTTGATTACGTACACGCTTAACACCCTCATCTTCATCATCATCGTCGCCATTTTCATCACTATCGTCGCCACTATCATCATCGCTATCGCGACCATCATTACTATCATCGTCATCATCGCCACCATATGTACCATCATCGTTATCGTCATCATCGTCACCATCACTATCGTCATCATTATCGCCATCGCTACTATTATCGTCATCATCATTACTACTGTCGTCATCATCATCACTATCGTCGCTATCATCACTATCGTCGTTATCGCCACTATCATCATCGTCATCATCACTATCATCATCACTATCATCATCACCGTCTTCATTGCTATCGTCATCGCCACCATCTCTACCATCATTGTCTCCATTGCTATCATCATCGCCACCATCTCTACCATCATCATCTCCATTGCTATCATCATCGTCTCCATTGCTATCATCATCGTCTCCATTGCTATCATCATCACTGTCGTCATCGCCACTATCTCTACCGTCGTCACTGTCGTCATCATCGCCATTACTATCGTCATCATCGCCACTATCTCTACCACCATCGTCATCGCCACGATCACTACTGTCGTCATCATCGTCACTATCGTCGCTATCTCTATCATCATCGTTATCGCCACTATCATTATCGTCATCATCACCATCATCATCGTCGCCATTTCTTCCATCGTCGCCATCTCTACTATCATCATCGCTATCGTCTTCATCGTCTCCATTGCTATCGTCATCTCCACCATCTCTATCGTCATCGTCTCCATTGCTATCATCATCACCACCATCTCTACCATCATCATCTCCATTGCTATCATCATCACCATCATCTCCACCATATCTACCATCGTCACTATCTCTACTATCATCGTCGCTATCGTCATCATCGTCTCCATTGCTATCATTATCACCACCATCTCTACCATCATCATCTCCATTGCTATCATCATCACCACCATCTCTACCGTCATTGTCGCCATCTCTACCATCGTCACCATCTCTACTATCATCGTCACTATCGTCTTCATCGTCGCCATTGCTATCATCATCGCCATCATCTCTACCATCATCGTCTCCATTGCTATCATCATCACCACCATCTCTACCATCATCATCGCCACCATCTCTACCATCATCGCTGTCGTCATCGCCATTATCGCCACCGTCTCTACCGTCGTCACTGTCGTCATCATCGCCATTACTATCGTCATCATCGCCACTATCTCTACCACTATCGCTATCGTCATCACCGTCCTCATTATCATCATGGCCATCGTCACGATCATCCTCGACAGCATAAATGATTTCATTGTCATCACTGTCGAAATCTCCATCCTCGTCAGAGTCATCGAAAATATCAACGAAAATGCCATTAATATCATCCCCACGCTTTCCGTTAACACCTGCGCTCGGAACTGAACTTTTTGAATTCAAGTTGTTCTCAGCATGCGCAGTGGCATAAACGGCTCCTTTCGTATTCCCTTTTAAACCCAACACTGAACTCTCTGCATGCAACCGATTCGCAATACCTGAAGCAATATCTCTAATCTTTGATTTTCCCAGGTCACCTGCGCCAACAAATTCATTAATCCATTGATCATTTTTACTTGTTTCCACTCCATCATCCACCGGTCTGGTTGCAACGAAAGCTAGAAGCGCACTGAACAGAATCAAACACACGAGTTTCATGTCAGCCATCTTTGTTGAATTCTGCGCGGGACTTCCCCAAATAAATTACTAAAAATTGGAAAAACAGGGAACTTCTCCACACTTGAGCGAAAGCCGACAGTTACCGCTCGCTCTCGGGTTCACTGAATGTATCGCATAACCCAACTCTTATTTATACAGAATTTTCGAAATCTTCACGACGTCATCATATATACCCATATATGGAAAGCTGCAAAAAGGTCACGAAAATACATCAAACAATTGAAATAACAACCAATTAAATCTCAGAATTTGATTTTTTATAGAACGTGAGAATTGCTCGTGACATGAGAAGACCAATGTAATTCGTTTATTAAGTAAGATGCGCGTGTCTATAAAATGTAGGTATATTCCGGTTGTCACAGCCGTCATATTGTTTTACTTTGGTGTTTATTTTAAGACCTGGAATACTGCATCACGTTATTCTATATACATCTGACGAGAACAAATCATAAAAGCCTGAGGTTTATTTAATGACATCTCTCAAATATGCCTCGTCCGACAGTTATATGGGGGTTTTGACCTCTGTGACTTAAACTAAAAAGGATGAAAAAAATTGATCAAATCGAATGTGTTGACGTCCGAAGATTAAAGGCTGGCCAATATAGATCAATTGCCTATAGATCATCGCACTACAAGCTCACTCTTCCGGACACAAGTTACCGACATTTCATTTGCCGATAACAATATTTTACATCTTCTGATTTTTAGGACTTTTGTCTAATGGTTTGGATTGCTCGTACTTGGTTTTGTTTTATTCTATATTAATTCTGTATAAACCCGAAGTTTCATTAAGGGGTCTTTAGCAGTGAGAGGAAACCGGATGACCCAGAGAGAGAGAGAGAGAAATAGGGGTTAACGTCCACTCAACACAAACTAGGTCATTTCGGGACTAACATATGGTTTAATTTTATTTCAATAATTCGCTTGCAGTGGGAGGAAACCGGAGTGCCCGGAGGAAACCCACGAGGTTGAGAAGGCACCACATACGCTCATACCAGGGCTCGAAACCACAGCCGCAAGCCAGAGGTGACCGGCCAACTAGAGGTCGAAGCGCGGCACTCTAGTCCACTAGGCCATCCAAACCCTCCATGACCCAGAGAAAACCCATGAGGTTTGACATGTCACTCGACTAAATGACATACCTTACAATCTCCCGCACACACGTTAAAGCGCTAGACCAGTCAAAACCCCGTTCCGGATAACAATTCCAAAATATCATTGCATCCGTGACTACAGTGAAAACAACGACCCCTTCCCGTCCTCCACCCCCGCCGGAACACGAAAGTTAGTCTCAGAATCCAGCCACTTGGGGAACACGAATGTTAGTTTCGAAATGACCTAAGAAGTGTTGTGTTGCCAAGACGGTTAACCCCACTATAGTCCCTTTAAAGCGTTGGTTGTACTGTGACAAGTTTGTCGTGACTTTTATATAAAAATTATATATGACATGGATCCTGTCACCGTTTTTTTATAACAGTAGCAATTCTTGGCGCCTTACTTTCCATTTTTATACACAACGGGCCATTTAAATAAGCGGGTAGGACCACACAAAGCACGATACGTTACTTAAGTGGATGAATAACAGAAGACATTAACAAATACCAATAATGCTGTTATTATTATCTGTATTATTGTTGGTATAGTCATAATAATAATAACAATAATAATGAGCATAATGATTACAATGATAATAATATTCATGAACAACAACAATAAATTATAATGATGATCATAATATTAATAATAAGAAGAACAACAATGGGTCTTAATGATAACAATAACAATTATAATAATGGTAACAATAACAATGATAACAATAACACATATAATAATGAAAACAATAACAAATATAATAATGATAACAATAACAACTATAACAATGATAACAATAACAAATATAATGATAATTATAACAACTATCATAATGATAATTATGAGCATGATAATATAAATGAGCATGATAAACAGGCCCAGATCCAGGATTTGTGGGGGGGGGGGGGGGCACACATTGGAGCAAAGGGTAATATGTTGCAACCTTGGATTGTTTGGGCGGAGACAATGCGTAAATCATGTTTATATCATCTATTAAATGCTGATATGTGAACTACAACAGTAACGAAGCAAACGAAAAAGAAAATCAACTATGTCACTGGGGCTGACGGGTGGCCACCTTTGTGTAACAAAGTTGTCTATACCTTTCATAAACGGAACATTCATTTAGGTGCAAAGAACTGTTTGACCTCTGTTAGTTTTGATATATATTGTACTGGACGTTTCTTTTACTCTCTAAACTTATTTAAGGCACGATCTTATTAACTATATAATTTATTCAATATGTTATCTACAAGCTACATATGATCTGTGCAATACGCGGCAGAACTTCCATATTTGATGATCCCTCCTGTCCATCTTCCCTAAGTGTTGGAGGCTTTATATACAGTAGTATACTCACAGTTGGCAGTCAAGACCGGCGTATGGACTCGCCCGATGGCAGCGGTGCAGAATGGTAGATACAATATAGTTAGATATGTTCATGTCGTAGTAATTGTTCCAGTATATATAGACTAGTTCCTGTAGTGTAGATGTAGGCCTATTTGTGTATTTGTTGATATTCTGTTCCCGGTGTAAATAAACAATATTATATTTACGAAGCTGACTCTGTAATAACTAAAATACTGTTACACTGGATCCCCGCCCGATAATATTAATGAGCATAGTGATAATGATAATACCAATAAGAACAATAATAACGAGAATGGTGATCATAATAATAAGAACAATAATAATGATAATTTTATTGATCATCATAATGAAACTAATAATATTAATGTTGGTTGTGATGCTTCGTTCAATAACGGACATTATGAGTAATAAATTTATAACAAAATCCGCCCGTTTGAACAATTGTCGAGTTGTTGAGATGTCATAAAAACCGAAGTCCTGTATACACATTGGAGTGCACGTTTAGAATTCGATATAAGAGTAGGTCATAGCGCCACTGCCAGGGCGAAATTTCTCTCATACCACATTCAAGCCGTATTCCCGTCTTCATTTATCCGGATGTGGAGCAGATATGCAGGACTTTAACCCCCAGAACAAGTATTATGAAATAAAGGTGTACGTTTACTAAAATGACATGAAAGGGGGGGGGGGGGTCAACGTCATTCTGTTTGACCCCGAACTGGATTAATGAAGACGGTATATGCCAAATAGTGTGCTATGAGGGAAATTTTGCCCGGATACCAGCACTACGGCCCACTCTTTATATCGAATTCCAACTGTCAAGAAAACTGTTCTTGTTAGGCGCATGAACTAAAAGCCTATTTAGCTGAACTGTAACGGAATTGTATGTCAAAACCTACACAGACTCGCATAAAGATACTCTGATGGTCGAGTCGACCTCTACCTTTAAAACTGCATTATCTAAGATAGAGAGAGAGAGAGAGAAAGAAATGGGGTTTAACGTCCACTCGACACAAACAAAGTCATTTCGGGACTGACGTATGGTTTAATTTTTTCTTCAATATTTCAAGTGGGAGGAACCCGGTAGACCTGGAGAAAAACCCATGAGGTTTGACCAACGACTTTACTTCTTGTCAGGGGGTTGGGATGGCCTAGTGGTCTAGAGTGCCGCGCTTCGACCTCTAGCTGGCCGGTCACCTCTGGCTTGCGGCTGTGGTTTCGAGCCCTGGTGTGAGCGTATGTGGCATGGAGATAGGGGCGCCTTCTCAACCTCGTGGGTTTCCTCCGGGCACTCCGGCTTCCTCCCACTGCTAAAGACCCCTACGCGCAAGCGAATTATTGAAATAAAATTAAACCATATGTTAGTCCCGAAATGACCTAGTTTGTGTTAAGTGGACGTTAAACCCCATCTTTCTCTCTCTTTACTCCTTGTCAAGTCTACCGACGAATCGAAACCACGACAGCCTTTATGGTACAGCCCGCACTCGTTTACCATTCTGTCAACCAACCAACCATTATGTAAGAGCTCTATCAGCCGATTGCATGTCTCTCTTTTAGCTTCAAATGATATATAAACCATACCAAATCTCTACATCACCGGATAATTCCGATTTTAAGTAGATTAGTACGCCGCGGCCTTTTAATGATTCCATTAAAATGTGGCGATGCGCGGCTAGGTCTCGAATAACATTTATAAAAGCAGTGATAAATCGTTCGCCCAGAATAAGGTAATTTAAAAGAAATGTTTATTATATTCATTTCGTGAGAGAGAGAGAGAGAGAGAGAGAGAGAGAGACAGACAGACAGAACTGGGGTTTAACGTTCACTCAACACAAATTATGTCATTTCGGGACTAACATATATTTTAATTCAATAATTCGCTTGCGCGTAGGGGTCTTTAGTAGTGGGAGAAAACCGGAGTGCCCGGAGGAAACCCACGAGGTTGAGAAGGCGCCCCTATCTCCATGCCACATACGCTCACACCAGGGCTCGAAATCACAGCCACAAGCCAAAGGTGACCGGCCAGCTAGAGGTCGAAGCGTGGCACTCTAGTCCTCTAGGACATCCCAACCCCCCTTATTCATTTCGTATTGTCTATTTTTGATCTATTATAGCATGAAAGACCAGCTCTTTATCTACACGCACAAAATCAAAAATGCACAATTTGCTCCTTCTTTCGTTGTTATCTGGGTTGGAAAATAATAAAAGTCACCGTTTTAGTCAACGCAAAACGGTGTTCATAAATTATTCCACAGACAGCTATAAATTCTATTTTCATTTTAATCTCGTTTATTTCTTTACGTGATTGACAGTTGTGGATATGCACTGCACGATATGACGTCACCGACAAGATTTTCGTTTTCTAAATTGTTCGTCAGTACATAGATCAACTTAAGATTGTCTGATTTTTCTTTTGTCCTGCAACCCAATCAGTGAAAGATAGAGTAACATGTACTTCAAATAAGGTATTACATCTATACAGAGTTGTATCATGGCAGCAAGGGAAAGACATCCAATTATTTTATTTATCTAAAAGTATCTTAAAGGATCGATTTTATATCTGGATAATTCCATATTTTATCTCGATCGATCAACATTTTATCTCGATCGATCAACATTTTTTCTCGATCGATCAACATTTCATTTGGATCGATCAACATTTGATTTCGATCTATCGACTTGTTTTATCTCCATCGACCGACTATATATGGCCAGGCTTAACAGGAACTGGTTTTCGGACCGGCCTCCTTCCATCGTCGCCACCGACTATTGGGTCGCACGAAAGAGTCCAACGACAGTGGGAAAGATTGGCATAAACGACCCCGTCTTCTGAACATTTAATGGACTTCCAGACAGAAAGCAGGGGAAGAAAAGGGAGCTCGCGAAAACGGAGTGGGCACGATCCTGGGCGCCACTCTTTCCTTTCCTACCTCCCAAAAGTTCGCTTGGATTTTCTTTTTGTCGGCTCGGACGACCGATCGAGATACAGGCTTATGACGTCGATCGATCGAGATACAGGGTTATTAAGTCGAAATACAGGGTTGTGTAGTCGATCGATCGAGATATAGGGTTATTAAGTCGATCGATCGAGATACAGTGTTATTAAGTCGATTGACTGAGGTATTGAGTTTAAAATGTGTGAAAAATAATATTAAGTCTCCATTCCTAGCTGCGGTTGTTTAAGAAAAGACGGTTATTTTTTTGGAAACAAAAATAGGCTGAAAGAACAATGGATACAATGTTATCTTAAATTTGTGTCAGATACGAACCTAAATTGTACGTTTAAATGCTGACATTCACAGTTCAGTTATTGTATAATGTAGCATTAGCCGTATATTATACAGATGAAATGGAGTTGAACGCCCTACTTAGAGCTGATGAAGACGGGCATGCTCTGCATAGTGTCCTGTGGCGTAAATGTTTGGCTGACAGCGGGGCAACGGCTACTATTATTTCGAATTACAAGTGTCAAGGGTTATTTTACGTGCACACCAATATCCTAGTTGAGGGATCATATCAGCCACAACCACCGACCGTTCTTCGACACCCCGACACAAACTCTACTCGTCTGCATCAAGTCGATTTACCTGCCTTCGAAAGACACCTGCCCCAAAACACAGGTCGAACAAAACCCAAACCTAGCCATTTCGCTTTGCGTTTTTTCGCTGCGGAAAGAAACTGGAGAATCCGGTGAATCCCCACCGTCTATACTGGTTCATTCTCTTTACTCAAATACTGGGTTGGGTGGTGTAATTTCGATTCCCCTCTTGTATGTAGCAAGGAATAAAGTCGCCTGCTCAGCCCTGTGGGCTTTCTCCGGGTCCATCGGGTCCATCGGTTTCCTCCCACTGCTAAAGACCTCTACCCCCTCTCTCTCTCTCTCATAAATATGTAAGTGTTGAACCTGGTGGTAAGTATAAGGCCTACACACTCCCCCACCAACACCTACTCCAATGCTTCTCCACGCACGCCCCGCCCCACTCCACACACAACCCGTCGACAATCGTGGGTAACTTTTCATTCACAGCTAAAAGGATACAACAGCCGATAAATCATCACCTCGACCAGGTCTATTAACACGTTGATGACTAAACCTGGGATGACGTTGTTCACGGTTATATGATTATTATGTGATAATTGCCAACGGTGTTTGGACATAGCTGTCATACGCCAGTCAGTTACATTGCTAATAATAGTAACGTTAAAGATACCTTCCCGCGTACTGTGTTATTTTGTGATATAATTAGAGTAAAACTATATTCAAGCTAATTCTGGGCCCTGTTTCTCGAAATCTTAACTGAAGACAAAATCCAATTTTTTAGGTATTTCAATTTGAATTGGCTAAGCAATGAATGTTTGATGGCAACACAGTTAGAATGCGCAAGCTCACCATCTTGGTTACAGTTTCCGGTGTCATATCTTTAATCATTACCTGGAGCAACTCCTTTGCACGGAATTGACCCTGAGCGCTACCCATGCTGGCAGTTTTCTGGTGAAAACTTGTTTTCGATATCACCCAGGGCGGATGCGGAAGTTAGTTAAGTCTAAAGCAACGATCGAACGAACGATCCTTCGCTCTTCAAAGTCCAATTTCATTTTCGATTAGAATGGCAATACAAGGGGGTTAGGTAGCCGAATGGCTAACGCGTGCACGTTGCATCATTAGGTCTGTCACTGAGTCAATAGCATGGTTTCGATTCCTCGCTTGAATGCGACAAGACATAGGGTCGCCTGTCTAATTTCGTGTTTTTTTTTGCATTTCCTCCGGTTTTCTCCAACTGCTTAAGAACCCTACACGCACAAGCAAAGAAATGAAATAAAATTGTACCATATGTTAGTCTCGAAAGGACCCCCCCCCCCCCCCGCTCAGCTACATAAAAAATAATGCCTTGCATAAATGAAATTACATCACAAAGTGATCCTACATCAGTATAAAAATGATTTCTCTGTTTAAAAAGCTCAATTTGTATGTATGCCTATGTAATTTAGCGACGATGATGGCAGGTTTCCGTGACAGAAACCTGGCAAACCCCCTCCTGCAAAAATTCCTGGATCCGTCCCTGAGGACCTAGTTTAAGTAGAGTGAACGTTTAACCCTATTTCTCTCTTTCAAACGGGAATATTCTAGTCTCTTGTGGTGGTTACGTGCCAGTACAGATACACGTGTGTGTACTTTGGTAGGTTGTGGATGCATTGGCTCGCCATCTTTCTTTTTTATTTTTACAAGATACGCTCGTTTAATCAATGATGATGTCACAATATTAAGGTTATTTATGGTTTGATTTTATTTCAATAATTCGCTTGCGCGTAGGGATCTTTAGCAGTGTGAGGAAACCGGAAGACCTAGAAATAACCTACGAGTTTGGGCAGGCGACCCTACTCCTTGTCACGTACAACTGGGGATTCGAAACCACGCCAGTTGACTCAATGACATGCTTTTTGATACAGCACTCACGTGCTAACCATTCGCCCACCCTCACATATTTTTACAGGGTAAAATTGGCACGCAAAGAAAAGAACCATTAACAGTTAAAATTCGATGGAAGAATAGACTGTAGATATATTGTAGGCACTGATTTATAAAGTCCTTGTTTGCAAGCTTTCGATTCCGATTCACCGAACCTTCATCTGTGATATAATTGACATCGTTAAACAGAAAATGAAATAAAATGGCGTTGAATGTCTCTGTACAATCCGGGATATGGAGAACGGACATATCGTGTCTGATTGTAATCTTGAAAGAACACTGTCTCTGCGGCCTACATGCAGCGTAGAGGGGGGTAATTTGTGCCACTTACCACAAAAATTGCCCTTGAAGCCCAAACATCCATTATTTGCTCTCCGTTTTGACAAGGAGAAACCACCCGTGGAGCTTTTACGGCCAACACCGGCGGGACCGACCCCGCGATCTCCACGCTACCAAGGCAGCGTCCTACTCACTACCCACCGCGGCTTCAAAATCGTTTAATGCTGGTACCACATAAGACATCAGGCAAAGTTCTATCATGGCTCAATTTGCCCCTTCGAAAATTGTACCACTTTACAATTAAGTAGGCCTCAACCATAGAGATCTACATTTCGTTTCAATTTATTATACTTTCGATGACCAACATCACACGAAGATCTGACCAGGTGTACCAGAAGGTCGTGTCAGGGTCATACGAGCGGCCTTTGAGCGCATGACGTCAGACATCGATTAATCAACCAGCGTTTACGTTTCTGGTGGTTTACCCACAGTTCCAAGAACTCGCAGCAACAGACCGTTTCATTGACTAATTCCTCGAACCATCCAGAAAGCAGGTTATATAACAACTCTTCCAATTTATAGTGTAATACAGACCAATAAATGACATTTTGAACTATGAAAAACGAAACGAAACAGGGCCTGTGTTTTTATCAGATTGTAGGCGTCAACATCTTCACACAACATTACACAACTATAATTCATTCCAGCATGTTTACTCATACAGGCTGGCAATGGGGTGACTCGACGTACTCCGAGGATCAACTTGCCCACGTTTCCCTTACACTTATTATAAATTCCGGCTGTCAAGGTTCCTTTAAATGCACACCAATGTGTACATGGGGCCTGAGTTGCCGTGTCGTCCGAACGACAACGCTGTGCATCGATAGGTCTATACATATACAAGAGTGGATGCATACTAATTATCATTACCTATCGAAGATAGGTCTATACATATACAAGAGTGGATGCATACTAATTATCATTACCTATCGAAGAGCTACCCGAGGTTTAAAGAGAATTAATCTCTGCTGACCACAATAATCTACCGCAATTAATCCGCTTTAAAGCATACTAATTTGCTTATTATTTCAAGGGGGGGGGACCTAGCACAAGGTCTGTCAATCGCGTGCTTACGATTCACCGCGTGTACCCGACAAGAAGTAGATAAACCCAAAGAAATTCTATGCCGGACTGAACTTTTTTCGAAATCATTTTATCCCATCCAGTATAAGAGAGTGGTATCACTGCAAAGAACTCAAGAACTCTTAAAAATATTTTGAGATCACCTCTCCAAAATTGATATAACGGTCAGGGAAAGATATAAATAATCCACTGCAAAATTGGACTATGATGAGCCCGATCTGCAGGGTCACAAACTCCGATGCAAATATCTGCAGGGTCACAGATTCTTGAGACAGATAACTGACAGCCATGCATGCCTATGCAGTCATATATTTGAAGATCCCGACCATTACGTCCCGCGGTGATCTTTACATTCAAATGCACGAAAGGAAACCCAAGACGATCCCAAAACATAAACTGTCTCCTGTTCGACTAAACATCATCTTACAGTCTCGAAATTAATAAAAGCAACTTCAATCAAGTCCAGAAGTTTATAACTTTAAACCCATTTCATTTCATTTCCGTAAGTTTATTACTATGCCAATCATGAGTATCTGGTATTTTCCCTTCACTGGCCTGTATAACGTTGCCTTGTTCTCCAATGTTGTTAAGAGAGAGAGAGAGAGAGAGAGAGAGAGACGAGAGGGAGAGAGAGAGACGAGAGAGAGAGAGAGAGAGGAGAGAGAGAGAAAAAAAATGCTGTTTAACGTCCACTCGACACAAACTAGGTCCTTTCGGGACTAACACATGGTTCAATTTTAGTTCAATAATTCGCTTGCGCGGAGGAGTCTTTAGCAGTGAGAGGAAACCGGAGTGCCCGGAGGAAACCCACGAGGTTGAGAACGCGTCCCTATCTCCATGCCACATACGCTCACACCAGGGATCGAAACCACAGCCGCAAGCCAGAGGTGACCGGCCAGCTAGAGGTCGAAGCGCGGCACGCTAGACTACTAGGCCATCCCAACCCCGTAATGGTGTTAAGTAGCACAATGTGTATGTGAGAGAGAGAGAAAATGGGGTTTAAAGACCACTCAACACAACTAGGTCATTTCGGGACTAACATATGGTTAATTTTATTTCAATAATTCGCTTGCGCGTAGGGGTCTTTAGCAGTGCGAGGAAACCGGACTGCCCGGAGGAAACCCACGAGGTTGAGAAGGCGCCCCTATCTCCATGCCACATACGCTCACACCAGGGCTCGAAACCACAGCCGCAAGCCAGAGGTGACTGGCCAGCTAGAGGTCGAAGCGCGGCGCTCTAGACCACTAGGCCCCCCCCCCCCCCAATGTGTATGTGAGTTGGTATAAATTATAAACTGTATCTTATTAGGGTTTCACACTGCGTAGCTTGTGTGAAACACTATTGTTTTTGTTAAAATTATTATTCTTATTATTAGGCTTTCAGACTTTCGTCTGAAAGCCTATTGAGATTACTAAAATTATTATTATTAGGGTTTCACACTGCGTAGCTTGTGTGAAACACTATTGTTTTTGTTAAAATTATTATTCTTATTATTATTATTATTATTATTATTCAGATTCCAATTTGAATAGATCTCAGCAACTACGTGTCGCATCGTTACGATTTCTTCGGTTTTACTGGGAAAGTGGGTGTGACTTAGAGGATAAAGCTATTGTGAACGTTCTGCGACAATGCGAAATGTCCGAAATCACCGAAGTTATCGTTTTTGAAAATATTGCAGTAATTTTAACAATAATCATTGGATTTTAACTTTCGATACATTTTGGCATAGCCGGAGACAGGGCACATAGCTACGCTACTTTCGATTTTTGATTTTCGGCAAATCTTCGAAGATATTAGGCGCCAAATTTCGAAAATTTAAAATTTTACAAAAAACTTTTTTATTTATAAATATTTTTTAGTCGTGTTGTGCACAGAATTAAAGAGTCGTCTGACGAGCGCAAAAATGTTAAAAAAATTTGTCGCAGTAATTTTCCTTGGCCGCCATTGGCTAATTCACCTTTTCAGTCCTAGATTAAATTTTTATTGTTCGATTTGTATAAAACAAAGTTCATATGCTTCGTTGTCTCAATTGTCATTTTTTTTATTACCAAAAGTGTTATCTGTCGGCACCGGAAGTGGCATAATTTTACCGAAAACTACAATTTTGACAGTTATTTTCCTTCTTCGAAAACAAATGTTATTTTTTGGAAAAATTATTTGAGTCAAAGAGTGTGCCCTTTCAAGGCGCAAAAAATGTAGGAAGCAGTTTTTTTAATTTCGATTTCATTTTCGAGCAAATTCGATTAAGAGGCTAAAAATGGTGTAAAATTGACCTATTTACAACCTATTCAGGCTTTTCAGATTTTAAAATATTTCTTCGTAACTTTTATAAACTTGTAGCTATAATCCATACGAAGAGAATGTATGTTAAAATTAGTTTCTAAAATAAGCAAATGCCGAGAAATGGGCAGTTTTGCATAAGTCACTGTTTTCGTAATTTTGCCTGTAAAATAGTCAATTATTAATGGATGTTCACAAAAGTGACATCATTTGATTCAAAAAGCAAGTCTGCGTCATATCATGTTGATTACTATTTAAAATTGACACCGGATGTGACGTCATTTATTCAAAAACTCAATTTTTAACTTTTAAAATCGATTTTTTTTTCAACCAAGAATTACGTCACATATAATAATAAAATTAACTTTTGGTTTAAATTCACATATTAACAAAACTCATACGGTCAAAAAGATATCATAAAATTGTTTCTAACTTGTTCGGTTGCCGAGATATAGGCGATTTTCTAAAAGTCACTTTTGAAGGTTTTTGGCCCATAAAAGTGTCAATTATTATTCGATTTTCATAAAATTTTCACCCTTTGAAGCCTAATGTCATAGGCGATGTTATAAAACTAATTTAACGTTTTCATTATCACCGGAAGTAACGTCATTTTGGCAAAACTGTATTTTAAGCCTTCAAAACCGATATTTTATTCAAATGAGTCTGAATTGTAATGTTTATACAATTATGATATTTGATTCCAATCAACAAATAGAATAAACCCATACGGTCATATAAATACCAAAAAATCGTTTCTAACTTGTACGGTTGCCGAGAAATAGACGATTTTCTACATGTCACTTTTCAAGGTTTTGGTCTATAAAAGTGTCAATTATTATTCGATTTACATAAAATTTTCACTATGTGATGCCTTATGTCATTTCTGATTTCATAAAACTAATGGAACATTTACATTATCACCGGAAGTACTGTAACTTTGTCAGGATCAATTACATGTAACAAATGTATAAAATGAAATGATATTGCTGGATTTGTTTGATTCTGTTTCCATTTTATTTGATGTGTGCAATGCTTATGTGGAAACCTGTATATTGGTTTCATTGGTACCGGAAGTGACATATGTTCAAGGGTGACGTACCACCGAAAGTGACACAAGTTCAAGTTCAAAGGTAACATGGCACCAGTGAAACCCGTCATTCCTGCATGCAGGTCTAGTTATTATTATTATTATTCAGATTCCAATTTGAATAGATCTCAGCAACTACGTGTCGCATCGTTACGATTTCTTCGGTTTTACTGGGAAAGTGGGTGTGACTTAGAGGATAAAGCTATTTTGAACGTTCTGCGACAATGCGAAATGTCCGAAATCACCGAAGTTATCGTTTTTGAAAATATTGCAGTAATTTTAACAATAATCATTGGATTTTAACTTTCGATACATTTTGGCATAGCCGGAGACAGGGCACATAGCTACGCTACTTTCGATTTTTGATTTTCGGCAAATCTTCGAAGATATTAGGCGCCAAATTTCGAAAATTTAAAATTTTACAAAAAACTTTTTTACTTATAAATATTTTTTAGTCGTGTTGTGCACAGAATTAAAGAGTCGTCTGACTAGCGCAAAAATGTTAAAAAAATTTGTCTCAGTAATTTTCCTTGGCCGCCATTGGCTAATTCACTTTTTCAGTCCTAGATTAAATTTTTATTGTTCGATTTGTATAAAACAAAGTTCATATGCTTCGTTGTCTCAATTGTCATTTTTTTTATTACCAAAAGTGTTATCTGTCGGCACCGGAAGTGGCATAATTTTACCAAAAACTACAATTTTGACGGTTAGTTTCCTTCTTCTTAAGCAAATATTATTTTTTGGAAAAATTATATGACTCAAAGAGTGTGTCCTTTCAAGGCGCAAAAAATGGCGGAAGCAGTTTTTTTAATTTCTATTTCATTTTCTAGCAAATTGGATTAAGAGGTGAAAAAAGGCGTAAAATTGACCTATTTACAACCCATTCAGGCTTTTCAGATTTTAAAATATTTTTACTTAACTTTTATAAACCTGTAACTATAATCCATACGAAGAGAATGTATTTTAAAATTAGTTTCTAAAATAAGCAGTTGCCGAGAAATGGGCAGTTTTGCATAAGTCACTGTTTTCGTAATTTTGCCTGTAAAATAGTCAATTATTAATGGATATTCACAAAAGTGACATCATTTGATTCAAAAAGCAAGTCTGCGTGATATCATGTTGATTACTATTTAAAATTGACACCGGAAGTGACGTCATTTAGTCAAAAACTCAATTTTTAACTTTTAAAATCGATATTTTTTTCAACCAAGAATTTTGTCACATATAATAATAAAATTAATTTTTGGTTTAAATTCACATATTAACAAAACTCATACGGTCAAAAAGATATCATAAAATTGTTTCTAACTTGTTCGGTTGCCGAGATATAGGCGATTTTCTAAAAGTCACTTTTGAAGGTTTTTGGCCTATAAAAGTGTCAATTATTATTCGATTTTCATAAAATTTTCACCCTTTGAAGCCTAATGTCATATACGATGTTAAAAAACTAATTTAAAGTTTTCATTATCACCGGAAGTAACGTCATTTTGGCAAAAACTGTATTTTAAGCCTTCAAAGCCGATATTTTATTCAAATGAGTCTGATTTGTAATGTTTATACAATTATGATATTTGATTCCAATCAACAAATAGATTAAACCCATACGGTCATATAAATACCAAAAAATGGTTTCTAACTTGTACGGTTGTCGAGAAATAGACGATTTTCTACACGTCACTTTTCAAGGTTTTTGGTCTATAAAAGTGGCAATTATTATTCGATTTACATAAAATTTTCACCATGTGATGCCTTATGCCATTTCTGATTTCATAAAACTAATGGAACATTTACATTATCACCGGAAGTACTGTAATTTTGTCAGGATCAATTACATGTAACAAATGTATAAAATGAAATGATATTGCTGGATTTGTTTGATTCTGTTTCCATTTTATTTGATGTGTGCAATGCTTATGTGGAAACCTGTATATTGGTTTCATTGGTACCGGAAGTGACATATGTTCAAGAGTAACGTGGCACCGAAATTGACACAAGTTCAAGTTCAAAGGTAACATGGCACCAGTGAAACCCGTCATTCCTGCATGCAGGTCTAGTTATTATTTATTATTATTATTTACCGCGAGGGCCTAGATCTCCATGATCGAAAACAGATATCGATCTGGAATCAGATTTTCTATTGGGAAACCATGTGGTGGCTACTTGATAAAATATTTTTGAAATTTCTGCGCATACCGGAAGTGACCGAAATTTGTACGTTATCTAAAAATTGAAAATCGGCCATAGTTTCGTCAATTCTTTATCCATTTTCAAACAAATTACATTTTTGGAATCCCTGAATCTTTTCTGAGACAATCTATTCTGAGACATTTTTCAATTTCGAACATTCGTCTATGACTTTTATCGTTTGAAAATTGCAAACATGTTGTTTACGAGACAATTTTTGTTATTTTTCAAAATTTTCAAATTTGACCTACATTTTTGGATACCTGAAGTCCATCCGATTCCAGTAATATAAGTTTCATTCAGAGTTATCGCCCTTTATTTTTCGATTTTTTTCGAATTTTCTTCCCATTTTGTGAGCTCCGGTTTCGGTTTATGGCAGAATTGACGTTTCTGAAACTTCTGGAACATGAAGTTATAGTCCAATACCAACTTATAAAGCAATTTCGACAAGAATCCTTAAACCGGAAGTGGTCGAAATAATGGGCAATATTTTGAAAAAAATGCAAAAAATGGATATTTTGGGGTAAAACGCGATTTCTCCACCCGATATCAATGGATTAAAGAAATTAGGGTACCATTGGACTGCACTAGGATTGTACTATCGTATGATACCCAATTCATACGGATACTATGATCAGGAAGCAAAATATGGCACGCTGAAAATCACGAATTTTCTGATTTTTAGCATTTTTGGACGCCTGTATCTCGAAAACTTAACCTACAATTTTTTTTTAATTTTTTCTATCGAGAGTCCTTTTGGAGGTATTTTGCATGAAGCTAACCAATAAGACTTTGAAATGTCTGGAATAGAATAAAAAAGGGACTGGAAATCGAAAAAAGTCGAAAAATCGTGAAATTTTGAAAAATGCTCTACTATTTTTTTATTTTAAGAGATTTTTTAAAAAAGGTTGTATATTCAGATAGCTGACCTAATTACGATTCTAACGATGTATAATATGTATGTAATTATTGAAATTTAATTTTCGATATTTTAAATTTTTTGCATTTTTGGCACTTTTGAACATAGGATTTCTCAGGGGCATTTTATCTGATCAGATAATGTAATATATCATTACAGAGCCCTGTCGCTATTTTAGCGCCCAAACCGACTATTAAAACTATTCCGACAATAATAACCATACCGGGAGTATTCAAAAAATGAAAAAAAGGTTAAAAATATTGTCGCACTTGCGAAAAACTTGATTGCTCACTTAGGTAATAGCGGACCAAAAGAACTAAAGTGTCGTTGGATAGCCCTATTAATGGACCATCATATGGTATCTAAATAATACGATTTCGATGGTAAGGAAATAAATTATTGTATGCCAAAAATCTAGTATTTTCCGATTTTTTAACATTCTGAGACGCCCTTTTCTCGAAAATGACGCCTACGATTTTTCTGAAACTTTTCTTACTCATAGTCCTATCGGTTGTCTATATAGCGAATCCAAAATGAAAAGCATTGAAATAATGTAGGTGGTCCAAAAATGACATAAAACTTTGAAAAAAATTGAAAAATCGTAAAATTTTTGTAAACGCTCATTAATTTATCTTTTTTTCCAAAACTACTCAATGGATGTTTCTGACACTTCTGGTACAGAAAGTTAAGTATCCAAAGAACTTCGTAAAGCTATCACGACAACGATCGTAAAACCGGAAGTAGTCGAAAAAATGTCCGATATTTTGATAAAAAATATTTTTTTTTCCGAAAACCTTTTTTATTTATGAATATTTTTTGATGGTATTTTACACAGGGTTAAAATATCATCCTACTTGACCAGAAATGGGAAAAAAAATTGTCTCGGTTATTTTCGTTAGCCGCCAACGGCTAATTTAGTTTTTCGTACCCAGAAAAATTATTTATTGTTCGATTTGTATAAAACAAAGTTCATATGCTCCGTGGTCCCAATTGTAATTTTTTTTGTTATGGTGAAATTTTTCTGTCGGCAACGGAAGTGACGTAATATTAACAAAAACTATAATTTTGACAGTTCGGTACTACTTTTTAAAAGCAAATATTATTTTTTTTCAAAACTGATATAACTAAACGGATGCACCCTGCAAAGGTGCACAATATCCTTAGCTCAGATTTTTTAATTTCAATTTCATTTTCGGGCAATTTCGAATAAAATGTAAAATAAAGTGTTAGATTCAGTTGTTTACAATTCATTCAGCGTCTTCATATTTTGAAATATTCATTTGTAATTTTAATAAACTCGTAGAAATAATCCAGAAGAAGAGATTGTATGCGAAAATTAGTTTGTAATATGAGCAGTTGCCGAGGAATATGCAATTTTGCATGCGTCACTTTTCACGTTATTTTGCCTATAAAAGAGTGAATTATTATTCGATTTGCAATATTATTTTTCCATTTGATGCTTAGTGTCAATTTGTTCTAGGTCAAGCCAATTTTACAATTTCACTGTGACCGGAAATGACGTCATTTGGGCAAAAACTGTATTTTAAACCTAAAAAACAGATATTTTATTCAAATGAGTCTGCCTTATAATAATTTTAAAATTATGATATTTGATTCCCATCAACGAATAGAATGAAGCCATACGACCATACAGATACCACAAAATGGTTTCTAACTTGTACGGTTACAGAGAAATAGGCGATCTTCGATAAGTCACTTTTCAAGGTTTTTGGTCTATAAAAGTGTCAATTATTATTCGATTTTTATAATTTTTTTTACCATTTGATGCCTTATGCCATTTATGACTTCTATGAACTAAATTAACATTTTCAATATCACCGGAAGTAATGTAATTTTTTCAAAAAACGTATTTTTGGCCTTCAAAACAAACATTTTTTTTTAAGTGGTTTATGTTTATTATTCGTTTAACTTTATAACGTCTGACTCTAATGGGCAGTAAGATTGAATCAATACCATCATATTGATATCAAGAAAAGGCTTCTAGCATGTTCCCTTGTCGAAAAATAGCCAATTGTCCCAGTGTCACTTTTAAGTTTTTTACCTTCTTAATTTCAGTTTATTGGTTATAGGTTAATTATTTATTGCCCGATATGTATAAAACAAAGTTTGTATTTTGTATGTTGCGAATTTTCGACTTATTTTTCACCTATAATAATTTCTTTCGGCACCGGAAGGGACGTAATGTCATAATTTACAATTTTGAAAGGTCTTTTCGCCAGCAAATATTACTTTTACATATGATAGAAGGTGTCACTGAAGCAAAACAATTAAAGTTTGGTAGCTCAATGGATCGACTAGGGTATAATAAACTTCCTGTATGATTCCTGAAAGCCGGTTCAGTGCTGCTTGCAGGTCTAGTTATTATTATTATTATTATTATTATTATTCAGATTCCAATTTGAATAGATCTCAGCAACTACGTGTCGCATCGATACGATTTCTTCGGTTTTACTGGGAAAGTGGGTGTGACTTAGAGGATAAAGCTATTTTGAACGTTCTGCGACAATGCGAAATGTCCGAAATCACCGAAGTTATCGTTTTTAAAAATATTGCAGTAATTTTAACAATAATCATTGGATTTTAACTTTCGATACATTTTGGCATAGCCTGAGACAGGGCACATAGCTACGCTACTTTCGATTTTTGATTTTCGGCAAATCTTCGAAGATATTAGGCGCCAAATTTCGAAAATTTAAAATTTTACAAAAAACTTTTTTATTTATGAACATTTTTTAGTCGTATTGTGCACAGAATTAAAGGGTCATCTGACTAGTGCAAAAATGTTAAAAAATTTTGTCTCAGTAATTTACCTTGGCCGCCATTGGCTAATTCAGTTTTTCAGTCCTAGATAAATTTTTTATTGTTCGATTTGTATAAAACAAAGTTCATATGCTTCGTTGTATCAATTGTCGTTTTTTTTATTACCGAAAGTGTTATCTGTCGGCACCGGAAGTGGCATAATTTTACCAAAAACTACAATTTTGACAGTTATTTACGATCTTCATAAACAAATATTATTTTTTTGAAAAATTATATGACTCAAAGAGTGTGCCCTTTCAAGGCGCAAAAAATGTAGGAAGCAGTTTTTTTAATTTCGATTTCATTTTCGAGCAAATTCGATTAAGAGGCTAAAAATGGTGTAAAATTGGCCTATTTACAACCTATTCAGGCTTTTCAGATTTTAAAATATTTCTTCGTAACTTTTATAAACTTGTAGCTATAATCCATACGAAGAAAATGTATGTTAAAATTCGTTTGTAATATAAGCAGTTGCCAAGAAATGGGCAGTTCTGCATAAGTCACTGTTTTCGTTATTTTGCCTGTAAAATAGTCAATTATTATTGGATTTTTATAAAAGTGACATCATTTGATTCAAAAAGCACGTAGCGTCATATCAAGTTGATTACAATTTAAAATTGACACCGGAAGTGACATCATTTGGTCAAAAAATGCATTTTACACTTTTTTAAATCAATGTTTTATTCAACCAAGAATAACTTAATATGTATTAATAATTTTAACTTTTGGTTTAAATTCACATATAAACAAAACTCATATGGTCATATAGATATCATAAAATGGTTTCTAACTTGTTCGGTTGCCGAGAAATAGACGGTTTTCTACAGGTCACTTTTGAAGGTTTCGGGGCCATAAAAGGGTCAATTATTATTCGATTTTCATAAACGTCACACCATGTTATACCTAATGCCATTTGGGATTTCATACAAGTAATTTAAGATTTTCATTATCACCGGAAGTAACGTCATTTTGGCAAAAACTGTATTTTTAGCCTCCAAAACAGATATTTTATTCAAATGAGTCTGTTTTGAAATCTTTTTCAAATTATGGTATTTGATGCCAATCAACAAATAGAATGAACCCATACGATCATACAGATACCACAAAATGGTTTCTAACTTGTACGGTTGCCGAGAAATAGCCGATTTTCTACAAGTCACTTTTCAAGTTTTTTGGTCTTTAAAAGTGGCAATTATTATTCGATTTAACGTTTTTATTTATAAATATTATTTAGTCGTGTTGTGCACAGAATTAAAGAGTCATCTGACTAGCGCAAAAATGTTAAAAAAATTTGTCTCAGTAATTTTCCTTGGCCGCCATTAGCTAATTCAGTTTTTCAGTCCTAGATTAATTTTTTATTGTTCGATTTGTATAAAACAAAGTTCATATGCTTCGTTGTCCCAATTGTTATTTTTTTTATTACCAAAAGTGTTATCTAGCAAATTGGATTAAGGGGTGAAAAAAGGCGTAAAATTGACCTATTTACAACCCATTCAGGCTTTTCAGATTTTAAAATTTTTTTACTTAACTTTTATAAACCTGTCTCTATAATCCATACGAAGAGAATGTATGTTAAAATTAGTTTCTAATATAAGCAGTTGCCGAGAAATGGGCAGTTTTGCATAAGTCACTGTTTTCGTAATGTTACCTGTAAAATAGTCAATTATTAATGGATATTCACAAAAGTGACATCATTTGATTCAAAAAGCAAGTGTGCGTCATATCATGTTGATTACTATTTAAAATTGACACCGGAAGTGACGTCATTTAGTCAAAAACTCAATTTTTAACTTTTAAAATCGATCTTTTTTTCAACCAAGAATTATGTCACATGTAATATTAAAATTAACTTTTGGTTTAAATTCACATATTAACAAAACTCATACGGTCAAATAGATATCATAAAATTGTTTCTAACTTGTTCGGTTGTCGAGATATAGGCGATTTTCTGAAAGTCACTTTTGAAGGTTTTTGGCCCATAAAAGTGTCAATTATTATTTGATTTTCATAAAATTTTCACCCTTTGAAGCCTAATGTCATAGACGATGTTATAAAACTAATTTAACGTTTTCATTATCACCGGAAGTAGCGTCATTTTGGCAAAAACTGTATTTTAAGCCTTCAAAACCGATATTTTATTCAAATGAGTCTGATTTGTAATGTTTATACAATTATGATATTTGATTCCAATCAACAAATAGATTAAACCCATACGGTCATAATAAATACCAAAAAATGGTTTCTAACTTGTACGGTTGCCGAGAAATAGACGATTTTCTACACGTCACTTTTCAATGTTTTTGGTCTATAAAAGTGGAAATTATTATTCGATTTACATAAAATTTTCACCATATGATGCCTTATGCCATTTCTGATTTCATAAGACTAAGGGAACATTTACATTATCACCGGAAGTACTGTTATTTTGTCAGGATCAATTACATGTAACAAATGTATAAAATAAAATTGCTGGATTTGTTTGATTCTGTTTCCATTTTATTTGATGTGTGCAATGCTTATGTGGAAACCTGTATATTGGTTTCATTGGTACCGGAAAGGACATATGTTCAAGGGTAACGTAGCACCAAAAGTGACACAAGTTCAAGTTCAAACGTAACATGGCAAAAGTGAAACCCGTCATTCCTGCATGCAGGTCTAGTTTACATATCATTTTTACTTTATTATATTAATATAGTATGATTGTGTTCGCCATTTTAAGTCTGGTTTTTGTTTGTTTCACTTTGCTTTCTTACCCTAACCCTCTTTGCTTTCTTACCCTAACCCTCTTTGTTTTCTTGCCCTGTTCTTCTTTAAGGTGGTGTGGGGGGTAAGTTTCGTTTTTGTTTTAGTTTCTTTTTCATTGATTTGATATTCTCCCCTTTCTTTGTTTTTGGGGGTTTTGTTTTTGTTTTCTTTATTGGGCGGTGGGCGGGGGGGGGGGGGGTTTGTATGTTGAATACATTATTTACGTAAAGGGATTTTACTTAAGATAAGTCTGCCTATTCCCAAACCCCATTCCGTCATCCCGAATACAAAGTACTGTTGTGTTTTTTGAAAGGACAGAGCGTAGCCTCGCCTGTTCAAACCTTGTGGGTTTTCTCCAGTTCTACCGGTTTTCTTCCACTGCTAAAGACCTCTATACAGACGCGGATCCATAGTTGATTTTCATTTTCGTTTCCTTTGTTACTGTTGAAGTTCACATATCTGCTTTTTAATAGATGATATATGGATCCGGTCCTGTCTATACGCAAGTGAATTATTGAACCATATGTTAGTCCCGAAATGACATGATATTCTTATTAATGTTTTATAGTTACTATTTTACATATCTTATTTTAAATTCTACATTTTATAAAGCCCGTTGCAAAAGTGCCATGCTTTTTACTGTGTAAATTGTTATAGAATGCATTGTATCAGAATGTACTATTACAGGGGCGGATCTATGAATTTGGAAAAGGGGGATGGGGGCGCCGCAAAATGAGGGCACTGACAAGGAGAAATCACGCCGGAAAATCGAGATGAACTTTCTCGGCCAATGCAGGGGTCGAACACCCGACCTCCAGGCTAGCGAACCAGCGCCTTTTTTTTTTTTTTCTTATCCACT
Source organism: Patella depressa (assembly GCA_948474765.1). Lineage (NCBI taxonomy): Eukaryota > Metazoa > Mollusca > Gastropoda > Patellidae > Patella > Patella depressa. Next base: position 6,580,138 of record OX419720.1, read on the forward strand.
TAGCCACCGTGACCACCCTCAAGTTTGTAGATGATGAACGTGGTTAGTTCAGTTGTTATCTTTGTGTGTAAAACAAATAATACTAGCATTCCGTAAAAAGCTGATTTGATTCATTGCGACTGACAAAACATAAACACGACACATCTCATCAATCATAAAACATCACAACAAAAGACATAATATCCTTTGACCCCGTGACATACAAAGCACGCGAGGTCAGGATAAATTGACCTGTGCATATTATCGTGATATAAAGTGCGGAAGATAAAAAAGATTTAACCGAACAAATCCCCCTAATTACCCGGGCCCTGTTTCTCGAAATCTTAACTAAAGATAAAACCAAATTTTAGTAGATCTTCAATTTGGATTGGCTCAACACTACAATCAATCTAAATATTATCCAATCAAATTACTAAAATTTGGATTTTATCTCAGTTAAAATTTCGCTAAGCAGGCCCCTGGTATATAAATTAAAAATGATAAGATTTGTAATAGAGATATTGGTTTATCATATCAAAATATAATGGAGATATCTGTTTATTATTAAATACCGAATAGAGACATTGGTTTATTATTAAACACAGATTAGAGATATTGGTTTATTATTAAATTTAAAAGGATATTAGAGATTCTATTTATTATCAAAACCAAAATAGAGATATTGGTTATTATTAGATATAAGGATAAAGATGTTGGTTTATTATTAAATCAAGTATAAATTCATCGCTATACCCACCCCATCAGGCGCGGATGGGTCGTTCAACTATCGAGGATCCAATACAAAGACCTAAAGACAATCGACTCATTTGAACTATCTAAAATGTGGTGAAACGGAGATTTAATCAACACGTCTCGGTATTATCGCTCTGTGAGATTCAAGTCGAAATCCGTTCATATTATATACATAATATACATACATAGTATACATAATTAAATTATAACATATAATATACATAATTAAATTATAACATATAATATACATATAGTATACATAATTAAATTATAATATATAATATACATATAGTATACATAATTAAATTATAACATAATATACATAATTAAATTATAACATATAATATACATAATTAAATTATAACATATACTATACATATATAGTATACATAATTAAATTATAACATAATATACATAACTAAATCATAACGCTTAATACACACAATCTAATTACATCTCATAATATACATAATTATAGCAAATAATATACATGATTCAATTATAGCAAATAATAAAAAATATAATATACATAATTAAATTATAACATATAATATACATAATTAAATTATAACATATTATAACATATAATATACATAATTAAGTTATAACAAATAATATACATAATTAAATTATAAAAAAAACCAATATACATAATTAAATTATAACATATAATATACAGAGTCAAATTATAACATTTCAATCTGATATTAAAATTGAAATGTGTTCATGTCCAATCTTTCTCCTGCAAACAGGATAGTCTAGACGGATATATGCAATAAAGTGTCATTTACCTTGAGTCCGAACCCGATGGTGACCGCGAGCTGCAACCTCTGTGATTTTTGGCGCGGATGATCGTTCGCACAGAAAGCGACGATACTCGTCGAAAAAAAAAACAAACTTGTCTATCCACCTGACATCACGTAGCCGTCTTGAGTCACCTGCCAAAGATACGTCACACGTATGACTTTTGACCTCGCAGTGGAAATGAAAATCGTTTGCACGAACTGTTCCTGCAAATTGGCTATGGAGACAATCGTTGCGGTGTTCCGTTCGAAATGAAATGAAATGGGGTTTGATGTCCTACGGTTCTGCTCCGACTGAAATAATGAAGATGGGCATCCGCCATACAGTGTGCTATGAAGGAAATGTTGCCCGGACGGCGGCATTACGGTTCACTCTTATATCAAATTCCATCTGTCAATGGATCTTTTACGCCAATGTGTACAGGGGACCTTGGGTTTTCTTCCCATTCGAAGGACTAGACTGCTCTCCTTGCCGGGTACTCCGTCCTGCATCACTGACATGTGAAAACCACCCCGGAAACCCTTGACAAAGTTTCTCTGCCAACACCGGCGACCTCCATAATAGCGAGCCAGCGTATTACTCACTTAGCACAATTCGGTCAACTTGGACCGACTGCTTAAAACTTAGTTATGTCAAGATCGGTTAAACTCTAACGGATTGTTATGTGGCTAACGTGTCGTTGGTTAAACGATCCTTTGAATTTCATTATCCGTTAGCTAACGGACTGATTAAATTCAATCAAGAAAATACCGTTTGTTCATTGGCTGTATTTAAATGCAAACGTTAGTATTAACAAGAAATTGAAGACACCCGTGCAGTCTGTTCACTAAATTTGATTAAAGACAAACAGATAACTGTAGAATTTACTACAGAAAACACTATAAAAAAACCAATAGATATATTAACATAAATCCGTAGGGAAAATTTTGGGATTTACACTACAGAAACTGTAAAATATTTGGGACATTATTTCCTATTGTCCCTCTCCCGCCAAATTCTGTAGAATAGATTTTCATCTTATAGAAAATGGAATAACTCCCCATCGCCCATCCTCTAGAGTGTTCTATAGAAAATTACACTGATAATCTATGACAGCCGACTAATGACACGTTAAACCGATAACGGAGCCCAACACCCCTGGTAAATATAACGGCAAGTTAACGAAATGTTTAAGTTAACAGGGCTACCAGCAACAATATTTCTCCCCGTTAAAGATAACGATCCATAAACTCCATGTAAATGAGCCGTTAAAAGTTAACGGAGGTTTGAGCATTAGTAACTGATCTCTGGGAATTGGCATCAAAATTGCAAAATTCGGAGTTCTTTGAGCAATAAATCACACACCGCTACACGAAGGATTTGTTATAGTCAATGAATAATCATGTCACACAGTAAACTGCATTTGATTATCGTTATTAAAATACCTATATGTCATTTGTTTGTGGTTATTAAAACACATTCTGTCATTTTATTATGATTAATACATTCTTGGCGTGATTTATACGGTTTTTGAGTTCTGCAGACCCTAAACTGGAGATGAAACAGGAGGTGTATTATATAAAAAAAAAAACCATCTACCTCTCTGGTGTAGATAAACTCAAGGGAGAGAGAGAGAGGGGGGGGGGGTGATAGGGAGAGATTTAAAGTCCAGTCGACACAAATAAGGTCATTTTCGGGACTAATTCGCATGCGTGTTGGGGTCTTTAGCAGTGGGAGGAATCAGGAGAACTAGACGACGTGGAGGGCAACTTTCTAGTCGTTCGAATGGTACGAAAACCCGAGGCCTCGTGTACGTAAAGATCCCTTGTCCTTTGCTGTCCGGGCAAAGTGTTCCTAATAACACACTCTATGCCCGCATGCACGTCTTCATTAGCCTAGTTGAGGCAAGAGGTAGGACGTTAAACCCCATTAAAATTCCCTAGCTTATATAATGAAAACTAATAAATTCATGACTCATGCCACAGGTTTTAAATTTTACAAACTGAGGGTATCCCGTGCACTGGGTGCGCACCTAGTTACAGTTCAGGTGCGAATCCGGTGCGTGGGCCGGTTGGTCCAGGCGTCCACCACCTAGGTCCACCACACATTGTTCAAACTCTATTTAGGGGGGGGGGGGAAATGGTTGGTACGTGCGCGTTGTATCATAATGCCTGTCATTGAATCATTCGGCGTGATTTTGTGGTACGTGACATGGAGTAGGGTCGCCTGTCCAACCTCGTGGGTTTTCTCAGGGTCCTCCCTCTTCTAAAGACCCTACGCGCAAGCGAATTATTGAAATAAACCACTAAACCATATGTTAATCCCGAAATTACCTAGTTTGTGTCGAGTGAACGCTAATGCCCCCCCACTCACTCCATTTAGGAGTCTGCACACCAATAAATTCATAATGGTTCGGTTGTCACATCTTGTCGCTACACCATTTCAGTATGGACAGCTGATCATCCTAGAAAAAACATAAACTGTTTAAAGATGGATTTGAAGCACAAACGGTCCTGAAAAAGGGAGAGGTGTTCATGATCAGTAGTCCGCCACTATTAGAAATACTATAATTAGTACTATCAATAAACATAACCCTAATCCAACCTTAAAAATAGATATCGGTGAACTAATGAACCCTAATCCTAACCCTAAAAAATAGATATCAGAGAATTAATGAACCTGTGGACAATTGAACCGACGGACTAGTGAGCATTCACCGAAAAAAGACAATGGGCTTTTTGGCAATCCGACATTACAGGTCCGTATGGCTTTATCGTGTGACGCTGACTCAATTTTTTTGCGCCAAAATGGATAATTTTTATCTACAGATACATAATGGGTGATTAGATAAAACAAACTGGAAGTTCTCACTATATTAGTTAAAAACTAGATAATGTAACGGAAATTTCAGTCAAATTGGTCTATTCTGAACCGAGAATTTAAGGATTGACATTTGGGCCTAGCCTCGATTATCATTATTAAAGTCGCTGCGATAAAAAAAACCATTGGTTCGATTATCCACTTCTTGATTAAATCGTGAATGAAAGTTGAGCAGCAAATCGGATCCTAATCGGTAAATATCGCAGGCTAGCGATGACATCGAGAGTTGATTACGGTCTGGATAAGTTAATTAATATATTGTTTGTTTTTGTGATGGAAGGAACATGTGCCTAAACTGAATTCAACATGCCCCGATTCTATTGAATACTCAATCGCTTCTCAATTGATTTACAGCGTTTAGTTTTAAACTAGCTGTTATTTTTACTTTAATATGATCGCATTCATATTTTCTGTAACGTATAACAGATCATGTCTTTATGCTGGCTTTACACCACGATTTCTGTGGATTATATCCCTGATTGTTTTCAAATTTGAGTGAAGTCTGTGTCACAACAGGCTCGGGACTGTACAGCACAGTTGACGCTTATGGCTAATCCCCGGATCCATTCACTTAATTTTGTTTGTGCACAAATCATGATTTCGGCGTATTGTGCCTTGTTCGTATATTTGTTTTGGTATAAAAGTAAATGTGCTGCAGCCCCTCTGCACTTACTATGAGATAACATTTCAGGCCTAAAGAAAGACCTACAATAGGTAGATTTAGCGCTTGCATAAGGTATATATGTATCAAGAAAATTTTGTTTTCGCCAACTGGAATATTTCATATGCCAAAAATGTGTGATAAAAAAGAGAACATGTAACTATTTTATTTCGTAGGTAGGCCTTTTATAAAACAATTCCCGGTATTTACAATATACAACAAATATGTCTTTACATAACACCTTAGCACAACTTGGAGATGAGTTATTAATATCAGATTTTATTTTTGGTAAATTTAGTCTTTTCCAATACTGTATTGCAACTTTTCAATATTTACACGTAAAATCTCACCTAAGAGTTTCCAATTTTCTATAAATTTATCATCTGAATATATAATAGATGCAGTGTTGTTTTCGGGTAACGGTAACGGTATCAGAATCCCTGATAGAATCTCTGATGCTTACATTCAGAATCGTCGTTCACTTTAAATCATTTTGGACGCCGTAACGAAACAAAGGACGCACCGTCTTCTCACTAATGCTATTAATAATTAGTTTTTTAAAATTATGTTTTCCGCTTCTTCATGCCGGATGAAGCTACAGTAAATGCAACTACCAAAATATTTAATACTCTTCGAAAAGAATTGTCGGTCATTTTGATTATTTCCAATTTCTTTTAAGACGAAACGAAAACTTCAAATAATAACCGACGTTTGAGTCAATAATTAGGATTAAATAATGTTGTTTGTTGTTGTTTATTACAGATTTAACGTCCAATACATATTATATGATTATGGACAGATTGATTAAATTAAGATTAAGTTATTTACACTTCATGGGTTAAAAGTTGGTAAAAACATACAATTGGTAAACACACAAAATAAAAAGTCCTTGTATATTAAAAAGTCAGTTTAAATCACACTTATAAAACCGCTGTCGTGAGAAGAGAGGGCGGGTCATCTTCTTCCTTTGTTATAATAAAAACATATTAGTAAATAATGACTTTAGTACGGGCATTATATAAATATCATTGACAATTATCAATCAACTAATCATTAGTCCGAGGACATTGGTTTCAATGACACAATCCGGATTATCAGCGAATTGTATATATGTGTTTGATACTGTTTTTGTGCATATTGTATTTTTTTATTTGTTTGTACTGTATGTTATGTCTGATGAGTCTTTAACTTAAAGAAATAAAGAACTTGAACTTGGGAGGATCCAGCCACCTAATTGTGATTGACATTCAATGAAATGGTCACTCTAGGATGAATAAGATTTGATTTTTAAGATTCTTTATCGCCAGTCCACACAAAGAATCGCCAGTACCCCAGAACGTTTTCGTCAAAATCGAATTTTAATCGCCACTTTCATTTTTTAAGCGACAGACAGTGTGAGACTTAGATAAACGTAAACTAGTTTTCTTTTATTAAAATAGATCTGAAGCAAAAACGGTTCTGAAAAAGACAGTATAGACTTTTGGCAAGCGGGCATTACTGATCCGTATTGCGTGTCCGTATCGATTTTTCGTGTGGCGTCTGTCGTTTGTATACGCGACAGGCATACAGACACGGCAGCACGTATCAAACAGTTTTCATACGACGGTCCGTATAAAACCGTTGTCTTTTTACCGTACTTTTCCTACTTTTAGAAGCTGAAATATTGTGTCCTAGCGTTTTTAAGGACCTCTGTGTATCATAGAACACGGAAGTGTATACTTCATAACATTTTAATCATAGAAAGACTGGAATTAAATCACTGAAAACGATCGCCCTAATGGTAAAAATCGGAACTCATACCTACGCGGCGCGAAAATCTGCCAAAACTTTTAACACTATGTACTTTTAAAACTCAATGTAGCACGTATCTGCATCACGGTTGGGACAAATTCCGCTTGTCAATGCTATATTTATCATCTGTGTCCCTCTTATATAAAGTTACTAAAAATATTAAATTTAATTAAAAAATAGAACAACGAAAATATCAAAGTGTTAATGTAAAGGGTTGGTGATGCCCGGGGCAAACTCTAAATGTATGCCACAGTGATACGTACTAAACCTTAGCTCTCTGTTTACAGTTAGTTCCCCTTCAAACTGTTTCATAAGCATTTAGTTATTGAACAAGGGTATACAGGTCACAATTCTATGGTATACAATTACTGCTTATTACTGAGCGACGTTTCGACCAGGCTTCTCTCTAGTCGTTATCAAGCAATGATAAAATCTAAGTAATAAGCAGTAATTATATTCCATAGAATTGTGTGTGACCTGTATAGTTCCTCTTCAGTCGTAAATCGACGATTTTAGGCGAAAACTCAAGTATTTCGAGAATCGTGAGAAGTATTGTATCCGCGTTCATTTAAAGGGCCAATCCTGATAACTTTCTGAGGAATAAAACTGCTTGATTTTGTGTTAAAATCCCTTAAAACCCATTACCTAAGGCCTACCAACTATCACGATATTTGTGATACGCTTGTAGATAACTTAAATCTGACAGTCTTCATCTGGAAATGGAGACCGTTGGATTATACAGTATCTGGATAAAACCAGACTTTTTTCTATAAAAATAATATGTAGGTGAAATTTACCTTTTGTTATCAAGCACAGTACATGGGTCATTCACTTTATAGACCTCTCAAGAAATGTGAATCGATTATCAGGTCACCCAATGAAAACATTGACCCGAAATCTTAAAAGGGTTACGTGTCCGGATAAGCAGTGTTGACGTTCACGTCCAAACGACTCAATATTTTGAGCTGAAATTTTGAGATAAGATAAATACACCATGCCTCTATATTTTGATCCATAAATTTCATGAACTCTCAGACTTTAATTTTTGCGACTCTGTACTTATCGGGATTGTCCCTTTAATAAAATTTAATTTATAGTCTTTTTTGTATAACAGATGTGAGCCGGATTGGGACCGCAATATAGTATACTCATTGAAGGATATGGCGGCCATTTTGGGCAGAGATATATTCTCGTAGTATGATGCAGATGCAGAATGGCAGTGATACCGAGAAACATGTAAAAGAAGACATTTTCTAAATGTAAAGATAGCCAAGCAACGTGGAAATATGCCCGAATCACGGCTTTGTCTGTAAAGAAAAAGACAGAGACAGCATTCAAGCTTGGCATAAGGAAATTAAATGAAATGGGGTTTAGCGTCCCATTGTTCTTCTACCACTAGGCTAATGAGGAAAGACATACGTCACACAGCGTGCTTTGGGAAATTGTTGCATGGATAGCGGCGCTTCACCCCACTCGTATATTGAATTCAACCTGTCGAAGGATCTTTTACGTCTATGCCAATGTTTACACGTTACTTCGATTTTTCGTCACCACGCTTGAAAATTAGGCTAATTAAGTGGGTCAGAACTCTGGAACGAAAATAGCGATTGAGCTCATATTCAATCTCAATAATTGTTGCCTCCGCAAAAGAAACACCATCCTAAATTCAAAAAAAATTTTTCGCTAAAATTATGGACTCTTGAGAGCTAACAAATAATCCCAACAAGCGTCTACGCAACTCATAAGGATGAAAAGATTTCATTTCTTGCCATTTCGGGAAGATGGATGGTTAGCACATGCGCACTGTATCATAAGGTCTATCATTGTGTCAACTATGGCGTGGTGTCGATTCCCCGGTTGAACGTGGCAAGGAGTAGGGTTGCCTGTCCAACCTGTTGGGTTTTCTCCGGATCCTCCGGTTTGCTCCCGCTGTTAAAGACCCCTACACACAAGCGAATTATTGAGATAAAAGTTGAACCATATGTTGGTCCCGAAATGACCTGGTTTGTGTCGAGTGGACGTGAAACGACATTTCTCTCTCTCCCTCATGTCATTTCATATAACTAAGGTCATGGTCAAAAGATAAACAAATCCCCCTTTAACCTTTTGTACATAATAAACGTTAAAGAATAAAGCCGATCGTTTATTTCACCCGTCAGTCATCCTTCTCTGTCGGTAACGTATTAAAATGGTGATGCATTGTGTCGTGATGGCGGCCTTTCACTACAAAAGAAAAAAAAAACCAAAACATAATCACGTCCACTTGTCATTTTTATTGTCGATAGAAAAATTCCATGATTAACGACTGGACGGTAAAACAAAATATAATAAAGAATTGGTTCTTTTTAATCCTTTGGAAAAACATATTTCGTTTTTCTCCTTTTCGTATTTGTGTGTCTATAAAACTGTAAGTGTCCAGATAATACGAATATTCATCGCTGTTAAACGGATGGAAATAACGGCAAGTCTGTATAATCAAGGACTATTGATGTCACCACGGAAATAATAACACAAGTTTTGACTCCAGAAAAATACTTGTATAAAATAGTTTTAAAACAACGGACATCTATTGTTCGAATTCTAGAAAGTTTTGGATATTTTGTGAATAATGTCAAGATGTACGGCGCCTTTTTCATTTCTACTTTTGTTTGTCGCCCTGTTGCAGCTATCTTCTGCTAGACCCAAATCTATGACGTGGCGGTTGCTTGGAAACCTTAGGGCTGATGATGCTCAGGATGATTACTATGAGTATGAATTCGATGATGATCATGACGAAGATCGTGAAAATAGTAGTAACGATGGCGACGATGAATGGGATGACGATGATGATGACGACGAGTCAAAAGAAGCGGGCGTTGAAATTAGTAAAGCGCTTGTTGAAAGAGGAGACATTAGTTCCGTTGGAGATGTAATGGATGGTTTCGATGATGTCTACGACGATGATGACTATGAAGACAGCAATGAGGGGGATGTCGAACGTGGCACTAAGTTCATACCCTTTAACGAATATGTTGAAAGAGGGTATATCTATCATGAGACCGGGGAGATCTCCAAGAGTGCTGAAGATGAAGTCGGCGACGATAATAATGACGTAGAGTCTGAAGAATATGGTGATATAGAGCACGATGATTATGAAGAAAGTAAAATGTCACACGATTATTATCGCACAAATAATCTTATAAATTACGATGAAGACTTTGACGATGACGACGATGACTACAACGAAAGTAACATGTCCCACGAAGATTCTGGCATCAATAATTTTATAAATGATGAAGAATACGTTGATGATGAAGGCGATGTTGACGATGATTCAAGAAGTGAAATAACGAGCGAGGAAGAGGGGATAAATAATTTATTAGATTTTGATGAAGTCGATTTTGAATCCACAAAAAATAACGTCTTATGTTTTGGGAGATGGTGCTGATGACGCGGACAATGGTACTGGTACTAACAAGATTACGTCACGTATCATAGAAACTATGTTTAGCAGCCGATCAATAGAGAAGAAAGTTCTATACTGTTAGCCATATGGGGTTTTCGATAATAGATTTAATTAAAGGACAACTATCGACTAAAATAGCAATGACGTCTTTCACCTCAATTCATGGTGCTGGTACTGATTTGATGCTAAGAATAAAAAAGATGAAGTCACTTATAGAAATTATGTTAAGCATATTAGCAATATAAAGACAGTTCTACAATGTTTTTCATATTTCGTTTTCGACAAAAGATTTCATTAAATCCAAGTTGAGTAACACCAATGTTAAAACAGCATGGAAAAATTGAATAGAATAGCAATGACGTTTTTTTAACTCATCTTCATGGTACTGGTGCTAATTCCAGGGATAAAAAGAGGAAAGCACTTATAATAGGAACTTGTTTTAGCAGATGTGTAATATAGACGAAATATAGATTTAATTAAATATGAATCCAAGTAAAGTAATAACATATGAAATATATTACTAGAGCAGCAATGGCGTCTTTTACCGCGACGTCATAAGTCCGCCATCTTGAAAATATATTTCTGTGGACGTGACACCTAAACACTGCACTTTCTATTCTTCGAGTCTTGATAGTGGAGTCTATTGTTTCGAACCAGTATCGTCGCAATTCTTTTGTTTTCACAAAGGTTAAGATTTCTAAGGAATAAAAATGTTTTAAAATGTCAATTTATTTTATCTTATACGTATTACGGTTATTTAATCATTTGACGCTGAATTTATACTTCCATGATTAACTGATCCCAATTAAATAGGGAGGTGGGTGAAATCAATGAAAGTTAATTATGCCTCGACATTAACTTTTTATTTCCTGTAAATTTAATTCCTAAACAATTTTAAGATTATTAATGGCAAACATCTATTAAAAGTATCTCTGTATAACAAAAACAAGTGATATGTTGATGATACACGTGTATAAAATAGTACGCGGATGTGTAAAGTGTGACCGTTCTCCCAGAACAATCTGGATGAGAGATAGAGGAATGGGGTTTAACGTCCACTCAACACAAACTAGGTCATTTCGGGACTAACATATGGTTTAATTTTATTTCAATAATTCGCTTGCGCGTAGGGGTCTTTAGCAGTGGGAGGAAACCGGAGTGCCCGGAGGAAACCCACGAGGTTGAGAAGGCGCCCCTATCTCCATGCCACATACGCTCACACCAGGGCTCGAAACCACAGCCGCAAGCCAGGGGTGACCCGCCAGCTAGAGGTCGAAGCGCGGCACTCTAGACCACTAGGCCATCCCAACCCCCCTCAATCTGGATGAACTTTCTGGGGCCAACGCAGGGATCTAAGCCAGCTTCTTACCTCCATCATTTAATCCAAATAACCTGCTCGGACACTTTTTAAGACAACCGAAGACTGCAACAGAAATAATCTTGCGCTGTTTGTTAAAAAAGATTATGATTTGACATCTACTAAAAAAAAGTATAATGGATTTGACCATTAAGGTCATTTCGCCGTAAACAAAGGTAAACGAAGACTATAAAATTATATATATAAATTCCGCTGTTAAACAATTTGTAACAGGATGGGATGGGAGGAAAATGAACACGCTTAATCAGAAGATAATAAAATACAATTATCGATTTTTCTTGAGCAATAGCGAATACATTTCCAATGCATGGCCATGTGCATCAAATGGAAAGATTGCAAAGACATATTCTATTATACACGATGGGGCTTCGGTAGTATCTACTAATTATTCTCCACCACTTGATAAAAAAATACCTGTAAATGTATAGAAACGTTGTATTGGAGTGTTTTTGAAAGATTGTCTTGTTTGATAAATTACAATAATCGCATTGTTAAACAAACCACAAATTCCTTCATGTCTACGAACACCTTAATATATAATTTATTGATAATTATATTCTGGAAATCTCAGTTCAAATTTAGAATAAATGAATAAAACGAACTTTATTTTAAAATTTTATGGTTGTATTTATGAATTATCGTCATTTTGTTTACAATAGTTAAAAATGCCTGAATATATTACCTCAATTTTTTTTTATAGTTGTTGAACTGATTATGAAAGAAGTCACTTTAGTTTAGCATAGTATATAATTTTATAACAGTATAAAGGTCATTGGGTTATTTGAATAGACCGTTCAGCTTAGTGCACACGGTCGGCAGTAAAGAATTTGAGGTTGTCAGGCCCCGAGTTCACAATTTTCAGACCTAAGTTAAGAATTACTCTAAATTGTTCGACTTATTGTTACTAAAATATAGCCCGTTATAAAACTTATAATGTTTTATTGTATCAAATACATCTATAAGAAACTATGTGCAAAGTTTTGTGTTTCTTGATATTTCGCATAAACAGTGATTGAAAGTTGAGTAAACTCTGAATGCTATGTGAACTCCGGGCCAGATTTTAAAATGTTGACAGGGGCGTTTTACATGAAGTAGGCTATACTATTTTGAGGGCACCCCTTCGTGGTAGAAGTCATGATTGATGATTTTCGTGTCAATACAATGACTGCATTCTCATTCAATAGTGGATTCGATAACCATAGCATATAGAAAACGATTGACTTGGAAGCCCTTTCCCGTGGCCAGAGGGGCCCATTTGTCTGCCTTTAGGGCACTCCCTAACTACGGTACATTTTCACTTTTCTCATCGGTTTTAACATTTTTCTCTCGTATTATTTTTTCGCGGACAGGCTAGAGCCTCCAGCGCCTCTGCTATAAAACGCTTTTGAATGTTGATCTCGTGACTGCTTTAATCCTGTCAATGCACGTTAACTTTAGTACACCCTAGAGGCCGTTAGAACACAAGGTGTCCTGATACCGTTGCGTTCGTGGAGTCATCCTCTATATAATTTGTATCAAATAAATAAATGGGGTTTAACGTCCACTCGCCCCAACTTAGGTCATTTCGGGACTAACGTATGGTTTAATTTTATGTCAATAATTGGCCTGCGTGTAGGGGTCCTTAGCAGTGGGAGGAAACCGGAGGACACGGAAAAACCCCACTAATTTGGACAGGCGACCCTACTCTTTGGCACGTACAACGGGGGATTCGAAACCACACCAGCTGACTCAATAAGAGGCTTATGATACAGCGTGTACCACTATAGTTTCATAACTCTTCTAACATTGAGTTCTCACCTTATAAAGTTATTACAGATATAAACATGACCCTAGCGATGGCAGCATACCTAGAAGTTATCACAAATCAAACCCATGAAGCCATCACGTCCTTGATCTCAAGTTGATGTCCCAACAACCAACTCTCAGCTTGTTATCAAGTTGAGTATCCTTGTCAGACCGAAAACCTGGTTGGGTATCTTTGGCTTTGGGCATCGTTGGTCCGTGTACGACCCAACCGCGAGAGCGCGTTCGAGTCCTGTCTAGGCAATGAGCACTCGCCTTCAATGTTTTTACATTATGATCTTCAAGTTGTTCACACAAATAATCTATGATATTCTGCTTATTGACACGAGTTAGATACCCCCGTCTGTGCATGCTATCGCTGGGTGCGATACGACACACAGGCTGTTTATAATTGGAAAAAGGGTCAAGAGGATTCGAAGTGTACAGTGGGCGAACAAATTAGAACGGTTGTGGTCGAGAAGGCGTAGGGATAGGGAAGTGAAAATCGTGCCCGGCGTTCAGATTCAGAGCTTATCGTCGACTCCAGGTGTTGAAAAGTAACATGGGTTCCCTGTGTACTCGGGTGCAATTGTGAATGGGAGGGCGCAGGGAATTAAACCAAAACAGAATTTGAAAAATACATGTATAGATATAAATATCATTTGCTCGGACTACTCTTTCATTGAATTTCAACTGCCAAGGGATCTTTTACGCGCACGCCAATGTGTACACAGGACCTGTTTTTACGTCACATCCGAAAGACTAGACAACTGTCCATGTCAGGCCCCCATTCTGCACCACTGACAGGGGGGAAAGGACGCTGGAAAATCTAGATGAAATTTATTGGCCAATGCAGGGATCGAACACCCGACCTCCCAGCTAGCGAGCTGTCGGACCCTATATAAATTATTTCCCATTCATCTCTGTTGAAGGAGTTAGAATAGCCAGTATAGGTTTCGTTCAATTGGCACCCCCGTAAACGTTCACATAGGCACGTCTGTTTTTCATTTTTTAATACAAGCTTGTAGACAGTTGCTGTAGGAAATCTGATACGCGGAACACAATTCGTTAGCCCAATAAGAGTAGAAAGAAATTTTGCACAGTTTCTAGTTTTTACATGCACAATAACTTTTTTTCTTTTTATCTTTTCCACATTTTTTCGCAGGGGTCGATTCCCCACCACTGGTCCCACTTGACACTTGTTTTATGGAATCTGATACGCAGACCTCAATTTGTTAGCTCATTACGAGTAGGAATAAATATGATTAAGCTAAAAACAAAAACCATTAAGTTTCAATTGCCATTGTTGTATGATTTGATCTTGTAGAATTGTTTTTTTGCTAAATTGATCTTTTTGCTAAATGTACCGATCCCTTCCCATTGGTTATTATTGAAAAACCGATTCTTATTTTTCTCTCTCTCTTTTTTGTTTGCCACAATTGGTCTTTTTTTTTTAGCTTACATTACAATTTCTTCCGCATTTGATTTTCTTTGATTTGATTTCGTAGAATCATTGAACCCCGTTTTTTGCCCCTGTGGTTTTTTTTGTTTAGTTTGTCTTAGATTCGCCATTATCATTCTACGATTTGATTTGGCAGAATTTCGAGATAGTGGCTTTGGGTATATTGATTTTGGGTAGAATTCTGAGAAATATTGAAAACCAGTGTTTGGCGTGGAGATATTTTCGCTTTGTTTACAATCGCTTTCGCCTTTGTTATTCTATGATTTGCTTTTGAAGAATTATTGAGAAACCGGATTGTCCAATTGATATTTGTACTAACTCTTTTCTAGCATGGGAGAAAATTAGCAATATTGTTATCTCCATACAGCCTTCAACAATAATCGTACTGTCAAATTCTTTAGGATACTTCTTGATTAAAAGTGGAGTATAAAACGCGATCAGAAGTGTAACTCTTGCATGCGATTGGCACCGAATATGGGTCGTGGAAAGACATTATTGAGAACCTTAAACTACACGGGGTGGTTTACTCCAGACACAGGGCAATTACATTAAAACACTCAAATCCTTGCAAATATAAAGAAGTAGAAATACGTTGTAAATTTGGTATCAAGAGTCCGCTCAAAATCAAATCGGTCTCCCCGAAGATATTTTGGTGCACTGCAGTGCAATTCTAAAATTTGTTTAAGAAATATTGAACATTCAAACAAATGTGACATCATCATGCTTTGAAGATCGTTACCATACTGATCAAATACCTGAAATTAGTGACAAGGCATCACAGCATATACCGACAATGCGACTGCGACCTTAAACTGACAAAGGGAATCTCTACAGTCTATCCACAAAATTGGGTGTATCTACGGTAAAGCTGGTCAATGTTTTGCAATGCGAAGAAGAAAAACAAAACTAACAGACAAACTTTCTTATTAGCAAGGATGTTGGTGGAAATGCAATCTCGAAACCAGAAGATTTTTTGAAGAATCGGGGAAGCCATTTTTCCGAAAGTGACAAATCATATGACTGTCACGTGACATGTATTTATTTTACGTGCCTGGATGACCGAATCGCTTAAAAATATACCCACGCGTAGAAAAATAGATCTTTACAAAAACTTGAATTTGTACGTTTAGGATCCAATTTTTTTATGTCAACGACAAACGAAACGACGATCCGACCTCTAGTTTTCGAGAAATCGACCAAAAAAGATTGACCAGTCAGAAGGGTTTGGTAAAAAAAAAAAAAAAAAAAATGGCCGGTCAAGGAACCAGAGGCCTCTGGCCCCGCGGCTGCATCTGGAAACGAGATTGGTGGAAATGGTTTTACAAAATTAGACAACAGCCACTCTGAAGAGGCGGAGAAGGTTAATGTATTGTTAGCCAAAGAAATGCAAGGGTGGAGGCACTGTGCAAGTAAATCTCACATCCGACCATTAAATAGACCATATCTATTTTAAATTCAGACAAATTATGTCAGATTCAGCAAACCTGTATAATAGCATCCTATTAGTCCAGTTCCAAACCCCATTTTAAGCCTTGATGTGAAAATATAATCCACCTAATGTTTTTTGATGGATCATATATCTTCAGCAGGTGTAGATTAATCCGGACGATGCCACCCTAGCACTCTTGTAGTTGGCAAAATTAAAATATTCAAGGTTTAAAAAAATAACCATGTATATGGTCAATGAAGAGATAAATTTTACAATACAAAAATATGAGTTTTGTCTATTGAACTGACAATGCAATCAAATGTATTTTTTGAAATGGCATTCTTAAATTAATTTCATGGGCATCAGCATCTTGTTTTAGGACCCTTCACCTCATTAGACTTCTTCTTCCTCTATAGTGCCTGACTCTAGGAGAGTGTAAATATGCACTGGCGCATAAATATGCACTTTGTCTATGATAACGTAAAAGACCATATGGCATGGGGATAGGAGCACCTTCTCAACCTCGTGGGTTTCCTCCCACTGCTAAAGACCCCTACGCGTAAGCGAATTTTTGAAATAAAATTAAACCATGTGTTAGTCCCGAAATGACATAGTTTGTGTCGAGTGGACGTTAAACCCCATTTCTCTCTCATGTAAAAGACCGGATAATCTAGCCGAATGACCGACCTATTTTACTCAAATGATGACAATGCATCCAGACAAGAGATTAGTGCCAGGGCGACGTCATCCGGATTCTGAATCTACATAATACTGAAGATATATCATCCATCAAAGAACATTAGGTGGGCTATATTTCCAGGTTTGTCGACCTGCTGCGGGACTATATTGCACATATCGCCTAAGCAATTCTGGATATGTTCTCTACATTTGGTTGGGAATTAATTGTCATCTGAAGGTACGGTTACTTGTTGCCACTAAACAATGTCGTCTCGTGTTTTATTTTTTCTTAAACAACCAAACCGTTGAAGTATCAACTCTACAACTGTTTCATGAGGAGTTTCCAAACCGCTGTTTGTGTTAGAAAGGTCCAGAGCGGGAAATTGCTGACTTATGTTATCCAGTCCGCAATTGGTTGCTAACGAATTACTGGAGAATTATAATCCAAAAAGCAATTACCATCGGACAAAATAACTCAACGTTGTTTAAGAGATTCCTTATATCCACTAGTAAACACCCGTGATCTGGAAAATAAAGTTTTGCTTAAAGTTACATTATGGGAGATAAGATAAAGAGATGGCAGTTCTCACTATAATAGTTAAAAACTAGATAGTGTAAAGGTAATTTGCTGAAAATTTCAGTCATTGGTCCACCATTAGCCGAGAAAAAAAGCGTTTGAAATATTCATAGCCCCGGTCATCATTACTCAAATCATTAATATAAACAGCATAGTCTCGATTATCCACTTGATTGGTTTAATTATCAACGGCTATTAAGCGGCATATAGGAATTCAATCCGCCAACATCGAAGGCTGCTAGCCTTGACTTTAAGAGTTTATCATGGTCTGGATATGTTAATTAATGTCTAATTGATTATTTAGATAACATCTCAGGCCTAAAGAAAGACCTGTAATATACATCACTGGATAAGGTAGTATGCTCATAATTAAACTCGGAAGGGATTCTAAAATACATCAAGATGAATTTAATGCAAAAATGAAGTCCTACAATGGCAGCGACACGAATTCCTGAGTTGAAACTAACGTATTCTAGTTGTTCTATGGTAACCGTAAAATTATTAGAACAGGAATACACAAAGGGCGAGATATCCGAAGAGAAGTCCGATTTGTTCCGTAATAAATGGACCACGCTTCTGTTTAACAGGTAGCTGCTACTGTTCGTTTTACCACCAAACGTACCTTCTTTGGTGTCATCGTATGTTGGTACCTTCTTTGGTGTCATCGTATGTTGGTAAACTCGGTTGTCAAAGATTACATTATTGATTCATCTGACCACCCCAACCGATGGCTTGAAGTGCATTCTGGATAAATGTCCTAAATCAGATGGTCCTCCTGATTTTGATCAACTACTGCCGAATTCAGACAATGCAGATGCCACAAACTCAAACATTACTATGATAAATTTGGCTAGGAAATGAATTGAAAGTGATTATGTAGGTGAGAGAAAAAATAATTATCTGCAGCATACAAGAACAATGATTATCTGCAAAGATACTAGCAACCATGTGTCATAAGTTTTCTCAAGAAGAGAAAAATTAAATATTCGCTGTTATACGATTTATTTCGTTCCTCGGCGAGGATGCACTCGAGCCATAAATAGTCTAACACCACCAAAAGGTTAGCATCCTTAAAAGAAGGCCGTAAACAGCAGCAAAGGACCAAGATATCAAATGGGAAATAGCCACCATTGATTAGCACCAATAAAACTGACCAGAAGGGTCTTAAACGTAAGACGGAATCCCCAAGTGAAGCATTACTTAAACCGAGTTCTCTTGACAACACCAGCCTTACTGTTAATGAAATTAAGGACACAAAAGATGAGAAAATGGTGTTATCGGAAGATACCATAGACTATTTCCAGAAACGTCTTCGATAACGATATCCAGCCAGGTATTACAATTTGAGTGTTGAAAAACACGATGAATTTTTTGTTCACATAGAGTTTCTTTGCCATGTGGTACATAATTATATTTTTAAATTTTGTAACTATGCGTCCTAGACCTACTTACTGGAATAAACTATTTATTTATTTATTTGCCATGTGGTAGGTACGTCGTTGTTTCACGTAATCCGGAGAAAAATTCTTGCGAGAGGTTTACATCTTTTACAATGAATATTCACGCAGACAAATATATTCTTGCCAAATATGAAGTTGTCGACGGAGAAAGTTTGACGCTCTGTAAGTCCATCGCATCATTTATGAAAGTGAGTACTTCTTTAAATACCACCACAGCGATGAATATTCACGAATGCAATGCAACTAAATTAAAATCGTCTGGTGTTGTGGCTATTGTACAAAAAGAAAATTGTTTTGCTCTAGATCATTCAAACCAAAGGTTCCAAGAGAACATTTGATATCCCGTATTAAGAATTCACGTAGTGCACAATGAGAGGTTCACTAGTCCGCCGCTATACGAAATACTATACATAACCCTAATTATAATAAAAGATATCGGTGACTAATAAACCCGTGGATTTGTGAACCTCTAGTAGTCAGTACTCCCCATTGCACAAGTTCTAAGTTTGTCCCAGATATCTAGTACGTTTGCGTTAAGTATTCCATTGCATGTATATCGTTACTGTAGAATGCCAGCTCTCCTATTAGCAATGGACTCGATAAAAAGTGAGGATATGTTTCAATGCTCGTTTTGTTCGGAATTGTACCACAAGTTCCATTGTATAGCTGGAATACCGGAAAAAGATTTCAACTATGTCAACTGCATTCCCGATGCGGTGACTCAGGAGATTATTGAAGAAAGTACTGCATCTCAAGAGAATAACAACCACCAAGATCCATACGAAATATTGAAACGCAGAAATATACCACCGAAGAAACGTTTATTTAAGACATCTTGTACTGAGTGTGTATATCTCCAATAGATTTAGCTGTATACAGAGATGCTGAATGGAATTTAAAAAACGTATTTTTTTTTTAACACCTTGAACAATTCAAAAAAGTATGAGAGACTAGCAGTGCTCAGTCTTGGGGATTGTAACGATTTTCAAGCGGGCAACAGTGAAAGGTCTCAACACAAGAACTCGAAACTCTGTCTCAATCTCGAAACCAGAAAATTTTTTGAAGAAATTTCTCTGGTGAATCGGGGTAACCATTTTCCCGGAAAATGACATGTAATTCCTACGCGCGAAATTTCTCGTTTATTTGCGTCGTGCGCCCCTGATTTTACGTGCCTGGATGACCGAATCACTTAAAAATATACCCACGCGTAGAAAATAGATCTTTACAAAAACATGAATTTGTTCGCTTAGGATCCAATTTTTTTATGTCAGCAAGATTGTTTTTGACTCAAGGATCATTTTACAACAAACGAAACGACAATCCGACCTCTAGTTTTCGAGAAATCGACCCAAAAAGATTGACCAATCAGAGGTCAGAATGGGCGGGGCTTAGGTTTGAAAATAATTGGAAAAAATGGACGGTCTAATGTGCCAGAGGCCTTCGGCTCCGCGGCTGCCTCTGGGAACGAGATTGACTCTGTCTGCAACTTTTGGTTCGACATGGATACCCAAAGTTTTTCTTCGACTTGAGTCCTGGTGGAGGGTAAATATCAATATCACATAAAAATTATATATTTGGAATATTTACCATCTTATTGGAGAAATTATACATAATTAACTGTGTGACGTTAAATTCCATTTCAGTTCATTACCAGCAGTCTATGGTTATTAAAGACTTTGTTTGTTATGCTGTATATATCCCCAAAAAGTTGAAAGACGATCATTATACAGACAGTAAACCCTACCTGTTGTATGACACCTGTTACCACTGTTTTCTACACGGGGAGCAGTCCATTTGCTGATTACACTATATTGCCTAATAACCTTTTTAGGAGTTCGAATCCTGTCTAATGGTTTGGATTGTTCGTACTTGGTTTTATTTTATTTTATTTATGACATAACCTGCAATTTAAAATGTTTATAATATACTGGTAATGTATTCAGTTAGATAAACCTCGTACCGGTCTTTGTTAGATCAGGTACGGCCACGGTGTAGAAAACCACGACAGTAAAACCTTGTTTCATTTATTCCGAATAACAGTTAGTAGATTATATAGTTTGTTCACTGTCATGCATGCGAAATACAATAGCATTGGTTTGGTGTTGGTGTATTTTAAAACAGAGGGGAATAAAACCTTCTTCCAATTGTCCAAGCCCCCTTTAGGTAGGCCTATCTACTAAGAGATGTTAATTATAGAAAGTTGTAACCACCGACGGATGACATGTTATGTGATGATTTGTGTTGAATCACTACTGTTAACGCCGATGAATGTATCGCTGTTGAATGGTGTCGTATTGTCAGTGATGAGTGACATCTTTGATGAATATTTGTCTGTAAATGGTATGGTGCCTTGGGTTTTACGTCCAGTTTCACCTAGGGGGATTTCATGGACAAAATACTATGGCTGATGGGAGGACCGTATATTCTGTTATTGGTATCGTCTATTAGTGGTATGGTACCTGGTTAGTGTCGTCTATTAATGGCATCGTCGATGAGTAATCGCCGATAAATGGTATCGTCGATGCATGGTCTTGCCAATGGGTGGACCTTGTCTTCAGGTAATGGCATCGCATGTATCGCTGCCGATGAATGGTATGGTGTTGCAGGCGGATGGACCTTTTTAGATGACGGCATAATGTTCCAGTGCACTTACTTAGAAATAATTGTTGTATATCTTGCATCATATAGACTGAACTCATAGTTTGGTATTAAGACTTTTTATTTCCCAGTACACACTCACGCCATGACCATCCCCTGAAACTGATTGACTTTATTGGGTAGGCATTTTTATTAAAAGAGATGAATCAGTATTTGCCTCCACAATTCATTTTACTGATTCGATGACTGGTTTGTTGTTCGCGTACTTCATACAGTTTCCAGAAAATGACACGACTCATTTACACTATTTAACTTTAAAATACGTGATTGTGTGATTTCATGTGATTTTTTATATTTATGACACCAAGTGTGTGTTAATATAAATGATTCTGTACCGTGTTATGATTTTAGGACATAATTTATAGACTTTATCCAAATGTAAAAATCAATCATTACGACATGACGAAGTTGTATAACATTGAATTGTATCATTACTGTCAACAGATTGGAATGTATTTATGACAGGGTATGGTCTTGTTTTTCAGGCTTTTGATTTTCTTGATGTAATTTTTAGTGCTTTAGTGCTGCAACATTAGCTAGAAACCGCGTTCGCGGTATTATATTATTTTATGTAACTCAGTAAAATATATTGGGTGATATTTATATAAACTTTTCAAATTATCTTGAGTTATCATGTCTCTTCACCCTATCCTGAGCCCTTAAAACGGCGAGTCTAAACCTATCTTTAGGCGCCGCATATAACTGCTGGTAAGCAGAGATTAGCAATTTGATTGGTTAATGCTTTGGGGTACGATAACTATTGTTTTAATTAAGTGAAAGTGTTGAAACTTGGTGGATAGTTTCTTTACATTAATACCTTGACTAAGCAGAGCGATAAGCAATTTGATTGGCCGAGATTTTGGAACACAATAATAGCAGCAGTATACATCTATACGTTCTTTTTTTCCTATGGTTTCCTTCCGTATTCTTTCAATTCTATAGGAAATTACACTTGGAAAAAATCCTTACCGATACTACACCAAACTATAGTAAATTATCATGTACGAGGTGCATAGCATTAAATTATATAGGAAAGCGATGGGGTTTAAATTGCCGTCACAGCAAAATGTATAACGCATACCTGTCTTCAATAGCCTAGTTGAGGCAGAGCCCTAGGCCGTTGAAACCCCATTTTATTTCATTTCAACAGAAGTTTATGGGGGCTGAATGAATTCTCTATCCTATGGAATGTGATAGCAGTCTAGAATCCAATAAATTCCTTTTCCTATAGAAGTTGACAGCAGTCAATAGAATCCCGTAAACTTCTATTGAAATAAAATGGGTTTTCGTCACTCAAATTGGCTAATGAAGACACTTTGATAACCGGTCTACAAGGTGTGACATCAGATGAGCGCCCCAAGAGTGGTTCAAATCATACCTACATGGCAATGAGTTATGAGAAACAGAAACAACCTCATTCGCCTGTGGTGTACCTCAAGGCTCTGTGTTAGGTCCTGTGCTATTTGTCTTGTACAATAGTCAAGTTGCACAATTATTTCACGTGATCAACTCTCTCACCACTCATATGCCGAGGATATCCAGATTATTGATGCCTTCATGCCAACCCATTCAAGGTGACATCATGTACTAGGAAATTTAAGTCTTGGATGACGACAAACGTTACAATTTAATGACAAGACTGAAATCATGCTTGTCGGAACGAAGACCCAACAGAAAATAGATACACATACAGTAATCATCGCAGACGCCGATATTCAAATACAAGATAGTGTAAAAAAAATCTTAGTGTATTCCTCGATTCCAATTTAACAATGCAGTGGAAAAACACGTTAATCATCTGTGCAAGATATGTTACTTTCATTTGAGAGCTATTGACAATAACCGACATCTAACAAAAGTCTCGGCTCGCTCACTTGTTAGACCATTAGTCTTTTTAGACTGCATACTGCAACAGCATTCTCAGTGGTCTAAAAGATCTTCACTGGCTGTCTGTCCATTCAAGAATACATTACAAAATCATCTGCCATGTATATAGATATCTGAATGGAACTAGTCAAATTTATATGTCTGATCTAATTCATGTGTACACCCCTGCACGCAATGTAAGATCCCAACACCAACATTTACTTGAAGTTCCCAAATTTAACCTTCAAACTTTCGGATACAAATCTTTCCGGTTCACGGCTCTAAACTTATTGAATCCATTACCATTAAGTGTAAAATGTGCCCCTTCATTGGAATCATTCAAATCCAGATTAAAGACTCAAATGTTTAATTGTGAATACAGTTGTATTTGGCCGAATATACTGTTGTGTAAATAGTGAAGTGTACAGTGTTTGACGCTTTTAGAATGCATACTTGTATGGAAATTTGCGCATTATGGGAGCAGGACAATTGCCGGCGGGGAAAACTGTCAATGGCACCATTCTCGTCCACGTGTTCAGCTAATATTTCAAAGGCTCGTCCAAATCATCAGTTGGCACGAACGCCAGGACTGGTATCATCCTGATGTCAAGATTGAATACATTGTCTGTTTGGTAAGGCTGTTGGGGCCCCTCTGTCTGAATTTTGCGATATAAACACCAGTTATCTCAGTTTCAGGAAAAACGCTCTGAATAGCACTTCTTTGAGCAATCTCATCAATTAGAAAACTCTACTATACGACCCCCGGGGGTTGGGATGGTCTAGAGTGCCGCGCTTCGACCTCTAGCTGGCCGGTCACCTCTGGCTTGCGGCTGTGGTTTCGAGCACTGGTGTGAGCGTATGTGGCATGGAGATAGGGGCGCCTTTTCAACCTCGTGGGTTTCCTTTGGGCACTCCGGTTTCCTCCCACTGCTAAGGACCCCTACGCGCAAGCAAATTATTGAAATAAAATTAAACCATATGTTGGTCCCGAAATGACCTAGTTTGTGTTGAGTGGACGTTAAACCCCATTTCTCTCCCTCTATACGACCCCCATCAATTAAAATAAACTATATTAAAAATCCCAATGAAATCATTGGCAATAAGATTAACAGTTATTATAAGGATTACATATATACATTTTTTTTAAAGTATAGTTTACATCATATAATAAGCTATACTAAAAAGAACAAATAAAATCATCCGCAATAAAATCAACAGTTACAAACTATATATATATATATATATATATATATATATATATATAAATAATAGAATGGTCGACTGTAGCCTCGCCGGCAATTGTCCAACCTAAATATACTCTATTATTAAATAAATACATTCTTAATCCAACTACCTGTGCATTGATAGATGGTTAACCTTTTCTGCATATAAACTCTTGGGGGTTAACAGATGGTTTCTTTATCCTTATCAGACATCCATCAATCAATGCAGCCAATTATTTTAGAAAACCCTTATAAAAGAAATATTACACCATGTTACAAGTATCAGCCATGCAAGTTGAAATTGACTTAAATAGGCCTAAATGATATGGGCTTATTTTCTATTAATATACAGGTCGGCTAAGAACATTTTTAGCAAGGATAAAATAAATTAAAATGCCTAGACAGACATATGGGTACCTATGTTATATTTAAATGAGTTTAACGACAGCATCTTCTGCTTCCTTTGGAAAAGTTACAAATTAGTTGGCTACGGCCTGTAGAGCCAAACTTACGGTCTGTACACATCTCCACATCATGGTCACACAACTCCAGTTCTCCAAACCCTCCATTAGTCGGTGCCCGAATAGACTTTAAAATACCCGCCTAACGTATCAGTGTGTTGGAAAGGCTCCTGATTACCTCGGCAAATTAATTCAACGGTACATTCAAAATAATAAACCTAGTTGCGTTCAAACAATCTCAACCAGCTAGTGGTACCAAAGTGGGAACTTCCTACCTTTGGACAAAGAGCGTTTGCTGTTGCTGTTGTGGAAGTCACATCCCAGTTGAACTCCGTTTTGTGACTTCTTTACCAATCTTCAAATCTCGATTAAAGACTCGTCTTTTTAATATTCACTACAGAAATTGACAAAAAACTTAAGGACTTTTGTACTTTTTTGTTGTATGCGCCATGGGCACTATTTGTGGATTTGGCGCTATACAAATTTTTATTATTATACAGTGGACTTCGAAATATTTAATGTGTCGGCCACAACCAATTGATATGATCCACTTGCGTAAAAACGAAAAGCTATCGGCACCTGAAGCAATATAGGCATTGCCTTGGACCTCCTAGTAGGGTATCGAAGCTGATCTTGAATAATATCGCATACGGTTGCCGGCAAAGATTTATATGTGCCGCGTATAACCGTTTCTGGAAAATCTTCCAGTGGGTTAAATCGGCAATTAAATACCCTTTCTCTTCCATAAGCCCGATTTTGTTGGATAGCCATTGTGATTAGGACAGCTTGTTGCTTCTCTTAACTTTAAATCAATTTTAGTTAAAATTGTCCCTAAAATAGTTTGGTGAAACACCACTCCTTTAAGTTAGGATACAATTCGTTGTAACTTTGAATATTATTCTAGTTGATTTTAGCTAAAATGCTTATAATCGCCCTGTTGTGGAATTTTAGGTTAAGACGATTTTAAAGAGATTTAAGATTTTGTGAAACACGGCTGAGCAATAAACAAAGTATATTTACTGTGGAAAAACTGCATTTCAAGAATTTTAGACGGTGACTGTCGGGAATGGAACAGGTCGGTCGTGACACACTGTTATAACTCAAAGTAGTAACAGTTGCAAATGCAATGAATGCACTGCAAAGCTTGGCGAAGTTCTCGACAGGGACGTAGCAAAGACTCGCTCTAGATTTTTTTTCCGCCTAAATGGATAATAATTATTATAAAGAAAATTATATTTTTGTTCCCACCAACTGGAATATTTATCCCAATCTGTTTCACAGAAAATAACGACAGTCTTATATCTCAGTCACAGATGACTGTCTTCAACACATGCAATTACATCACGCGGCGACAATCATTGGCTCAATGGCGCGTGCATTGTATACATAAGGCGAAACAGCTTCGGGCAAAATGATGCATTTTATTCATTTTAATACCCATTTAGACTAAATAGGAATTTTTTTTTAACTACAAATACGTCAAACGTTTATATTTAGTTTTCTTATACATAAAAATAAATGTTTTAGAATTTAATTTGTCTGAGGAAAAAAGTTAATATAGGGAACTCATTAAAGCGTCGTCTCGGTCACCCAGAACCCCCTAGTCTTCAACGCACGGAGGGTCTGGGTCGGTTCTCAATTATTGACGAAAATTACTGGATAATCTACCACATAAAAACCAAACATTTGGTTACGCATGGGCAATGGAAGCTTTTGGCTAAAGTCTCGGTAAGTGCTAGATCTTATGAAGCCGGGCCGATTTTGCTAGATTCTATAAAGCGTGGTTGAAATATATCCCACAATTCACTTGGCACATCTATTATTAGAAACAAAATAGAGACGAGGAATAAGCAGCATGAATCGCGAAGAAGGTTTTGAGAAGCCATACGTCTGATTCATGACGAGAGAAAGTTACCATTTCAATTGAAACCTTTACAAACAAAATTTTAAAGAGTGTCATCGTTGACAAGCGAGCTGTTTTGATAAATTTAAATCAAAATTGTTGATATGATCTTACCGGAAAAAGATGGGCTTCTGATATCCAATGTTTAAGACAAAATAAATATTTTAACCATTGGTAAACGAATCGTGTACCACAATGCGTTTTAGCCCCAGTTCTTGCAAGAGACTCGAGGAACGAGGCTAGATTTATTGCACCAAATTAAACGGCGCATGTAGACTGAAATAACTAGGAATTTGCAGTTAATTGACAGTCCTGACTTATTTCGTCGAACATAACTGATTTGAAATTAGAGCAAAAACGGAAACCATTGAATGTAAATCAGTTTATCAATCTCGTTCCCAAAGCAGCCGCGGGGCCGGAGGCCTCTGGTTCCTTTGACCTGCCATTTTTACCACTTTTTTCAAACGTAAGCCCCGCCCATTCTGACCTCTGATTGGTCAATCTTTTTGGGTCGATTTCTCGAAAACTAAAGGTCGGATCGTCGCTTCGTTTGTTGTAATATGACCCTTGAGTCACAGTCAACTCGCTGGCATAAAAAATGGATCCTAAACGTTCAAATTCAAGCATTTGTAAAGTTCTATTTTTCTACAAGTGGGTATATTTTTAAGTGATTCGGTCATCCAGACACGTAAAATAAATACATGTCATGTGATTCGTCACTTCCGGGAAAATGGCTACCCCGATTCACCAGAGACATTGCTTCAAAAAAATTTCTGGTTTCGAGATGGTCAGTTTATATACATTCATATCCCTACAAGCAACGTTTTATAGCAGGTTCATCCCGTTGTTCCACAAAACCAATTTCAAAAGTATTGACATCTATGTTAACGGCAGTTCAAGAAGGTATACAAAATATACTCTCGTAGTGGTATTAATCAGATGTGGATATTAAAAAATTCCAAAGAATTGTTGATGGTTTACAATCCAGATCACTTGCTTCAGTCTCCTCTATACAAACGTTTGACTTTTCTACATTGTACACGAAATTTCCCCATCGTAAATTAAAAGCTCGATTAAAAGACATTCACAGTGTCTTTTCATCAAAATCAGGGACTACTAGTTGTTAATTACAATTCCACATATTTTGTCAAGAACCATAGTGATTCAAAAAATAAATTCTCCGCCAAAAAGATAATTCAGATGTTGGATTTTTTAATTGATAATATCTTTGTTGAATTTGGAGGGGAAATATATCAGCAAGTGGTAGGTATCCCCATGGGTACCAACTGTGCACCTTTGCTTGCTGATTTATTTCTCTATTCGTACGAAGCCGATTACATACAGGCACTCGTAAAAACTAATAAACGATTAGCCAGACATTTTAATTTCACTTATCGATGATGTTCTATCTCTGAACAATCCAAAATTTAGTGATTACATAGAATTCATATATCCTGATGAGCTCGAAATTGAAAACACTACTGACAGTGACAATCACGCTTCCTACTTGGATCTGCGTCTCGATTTTGACATAAACTTAGTGTTAAATTGTACGATAAACGTGACGACTTTGACTTTCCGATCGTTAACTTTCCATTTATTAGTAGTAACATTCCAATATCACCAGCTTACGGAGTGTTTGTGTCTCAGCTAATACGTTATACGAGAGCTTGTTCCTTTTATTCTGATTTTTTAAATAGATCGAGGCATTTGACATCTAGGCTTCAACTACAGGTTTACTTGCGCACTAAACTCATTAAAACCTTTAAAAAGTTTTATGGACTTCATATTGACTTGATTGGTAAATATAACATGTCTCTCTCGGCTATTATTCAAGATATATTTTATTGATACATAAAGTATTATCTTCCTAATTATGTCTGTCTATTACATCGTTAACACTGTTCATCACGTGCATTTTGTATACCGATAGTCCATTGGCCAATCACGCTATTTTACCGAGATTTCGACTAATAGTTTGGATGCAGCTATGGCGGGTGTGGCGCAAGGCAGGGTAAGCATACTCTTCTGGACACCTGTTGCCACTGTTTGTCGTGTATTTTGTACACGGTGACCAGTCCATCTGCTGATTACACTATTTTGCCTCGACAGTTGTTATCGGACTTCGAATTTTGACTAATGGTTTGGATTGTTCGTACTTGGTTTTATTTTATTTTACAGTATTATATCCGTTGCGTCCCACTTATGTCAATTTCTAGGTCCGAAATATTAGCGATTTAGCTCCTTTAAGATTGGTGATTGGGTGATAATGGTTTGCTAGTACAATGTGTCTGGGGTTTTTTTCAGATACCGTAAATGGTATAATAATCGGGGGGGGGGGGGGTCTAGAGTGCCGCGCTTCGACCTCTTGCTGGCCGGTCACCTCTGGCTTGCAGCTGTGGTTTCGAGCCCTAGCGTGAGCGCATGTGGCATGGAGATAGGGACGCCTTCTCAACCTCGTGGGTTTCCTCTGGGCACTCAGGTTTCCTCCCACTGCTAAAAACCCTACGCGCAAGCGAATTATTGAAATAAAATTAAACCATATGTTAGTCCCCAAATTACCTAGTTTGTGTTGAGTGGACGTTAAACCCCATTTCTCTCTCTCTCTCTCTCTATAATAATCTGAATCACCGAAAAAAATGATAGAAATTTCATTTGTAACAGATGTTTACGTTCAATTTAGCCCATTTGGACAGCGAAATAATGAAATATAAAATAATCACCGCTTGGATTAATTATTCTGATGAAATAATGACTGTCTTTGTTGTTAATATACAAAATCACTGCTTGGATTAATTATTCTGAGTAAATAATGACTGTTGTCTATTAAAAAATTAACGTCCAAGACATTAAAATTAATATTATCGCCATGTTGATTTAATTATGTTTTGTACAAATGAAGGCGTAATATATGATTAGGGGACGGCTTTATATACAGCACTGTAAGTTATCAACCAACTAATCATTAATCCGTGACAATTAATAGTTGTGTTGGTTACTTAGTTTCCTCCAATCTGTTTCACAGAAAATTACTTATGAATTATTTCTGTCACAGATGACTCTTTTCAACACGTGCATTGACTTCAGTCATTGGCCCTATGGCTCGTGCATTGTTTACATGACACGTAAATTCAACTTAATGGTTCGAAAAGCCTAACGTAAACCTTTTCAAATATAACTTGGATTTAAAAATAATTTCGAACCCTCTCGACAAGTAAAATTGGTTTAATGGATAATTTACACAACAGGGAGGACACTTAAACATCTAGTACTTTGAATAAGGCTATTATTTATTTTCTGGAGCTGTAAAGCCAGCAAGAGTGTTATTGTCCCTTTAAGCTCTGACGTTTTCGTTTACAAAACAAAACAATTATACCACTAATTGAAAAGTATCGTTGATTATTATTTATGATTATGTACATTAACTATTATAATCAGACACGCTTTAATCATACAAACATCCTCCCAATTGGTTATTTACAAAACATATAAAACTGTTCATTTTAAAACTTAGTACTAGATTAAACAAAGACTAGAGGGGAGGCAGTTCGAAGAATAACAGGGTCAGAACATTAACAGATTTAGCGACCGGTACATGTAAACTGTATCTGTATATATGACGTAAGTATATATATTAAGCATTTTTGTCTACGATGTATATTAAGAGGGGGGGGGGGTCTAGAGTGCCGCGCTTCAACCTGTAGCTGACCGGTCACCTCTGGCTTACGGCTGTAGTTTCGATCCCTGGTGTGAGCGTATGTGGCATGGAGCTAGGGGCGCCTTCTCAACCTCGTGGGTTTCCTCCGGGCACTCACTAAAAATCAAACCATATGTTAGTCCCGATACGACCGAGTTTGTGTCGAGTGGACGTTGAACCCCATTTCTCTCCCACGATGTATATTATTGTCTACGATATCACCCCCCCCCCCCGAAACTCCAGAAACGAAACAAAAAAAGTATAACATCGTCGTCATTGTCCGTCGGTTCACATTTCTTTGTGAACCCTTTACAGATCACAATTATTTTTATCCAGTTTTGTCGAAAATTAAAATACATGTTTATATCCCTCAGTTCGCCTTTCCGTACGATATTGGCATGTTTCGGGCCGTAATTTGATGGACTGTGAAGCCCGATTGTACGAAAAATCGATGTGGTAAGCTTGTGAGTCCTCTATAGGAAACAATATTAATTTTGATTTTGAAGAAACTCAACGAAATGTTTATATCCCAAAGCTACAGGAGCAGATCAGAATCCCAGGACGAAAGACCCCTGACTGTGCGAAAAATCACGTTTTAAGCTTGTGAGTCCACTAGAGGTCACAATATTGTATCTAATTTTTAAAACCGTTCATATATATCACCATAATTGCAGTTGAGTTCGAATTTCGTGACAATCGGACTGTAACGTTCGCCAAAATGACAGCTCCCCTTTACACAAATATTACAAATAGTATAAAGCATTTAATACTAACGTTCTCCGATTTTGATGTAACTTAACAAATGATATATTTATATCAAAAGATATGGAAGCCTATACTATCATTCGTAATTTCTAATTTTCGCCCCTTAAAAACGTAAAATTCGTAAAGTGGGAGTTACCACAAACTGTCCTATTTAAGCTGCATTTTGGCGTGTGTCGGGAAATTAATACACCACTGTTGTGCTATTGATTTTTCGTGTTTCGCATCAAGGTCACATTTAAGTAGCTAAGTCTCTAACTCAATATCATCTTCGACATTGAAAACACGAATTATATGTAAATTTAAATCAACATTGATGCTATAATCTTACCGGGAAAAGACGAGCTTCTGATATCTAATATTTAAAGTTCTAATTTCATATTTTAAGTTATATTTTTGAAATGTATTAAAATAAAGTCTTAAAATAGATCGTATCTATAAACAGCCCGACCTTGTTATAGAATAATCCTATTGCCAGTTGAGACATTGGCAATAATATTTTCAACTTCAAATTCAAACGTTTGAAGATGATCATTCCATGGAAGGGCATGGGGAAAACAAGGGAGTAATTGTGTTATTATTCCATGTTACAGCTTGTGTCAGTGATTTTAATGCTAAAGACCCCTACGCGCAAGCGAATTATGAAAATAAAATTAAACCATATGTTAGTCCCGAAATGACCTACTTTGTGTCTAGTGGACGTTAAATCCAATTTCTCTCTAAATTGCCAAAGCTGTAAGGGTCACAATGAGAGAGAGAGAGAGAGAGAAATGGGGTTTAACGTCCACTCGACACAAACTAGGTCATTTTGGGACTAACATGGTTTCATTTTATTTCAATAATTCGCTTGCGCGTAGGGTTCTTTATCAGTGGGAGGAAACCGGAGTGCCCAGAGGAAACCCACGAGGTTGAGAAGGCGTCCCTATCTCCATGCCACATGCGCTCACGCTAGGGCTCGAAACCACAGCTGCAAGCCAGAGGTGACCGGCCAGCTAGAGGTCGAAGCGCGGCAGTCTAGACCACTAGGCCATCCCAACCCCCCGGGTCACAATGATAATGGATTTTTGAATGTATGTATAAACTATTGCGACAATTAAAGATACATTATGGGAGATCAGATAAAGAGATGGCAGTTCTTACTATAATAGTTAAAACTAGATAGTGTAAAGGTAATTTGCAGAAAATTTCCATCAAATTGATCCACTAATAGCCGAGAACGAAGCGAGTGAAAAATTCACATAGACTCGGTCATTATTACTAAAATCACTAATATAAATAGCATAGTCTCGATTGTCCACTTGATTCATTTAATTATCAATGGCCGTTAAGCGTCATATAGGAATTTAATCCGCCAACATCGAAGGCTAGCCTTGACATCAAGAGTTTATTATGGTCTGGATAAGTTAATTAATGTCTAATTGATCATTTAGATAACATTCCAGGCCTAAAGAAAGACCTGTAATGAGCAGATTTTGCTCTTGCATAAAGCTATTTTAAGTATCTTCTTTTGTAGAAATCCAAGTTAGACTGATGGCTTTTAATACAACATTGAATACCCTGGAAACATTTGGAAGTACATTCACCACAATGAATACTAGTCAGGTGAATTCAACCATAGATGACCAGTATGCTAACAACAGTAATACTGCCGGAAGTGGGGGCTTCATTACAAAATTTACCGCAGATACCATTCGATCGGTGATAAATTGTTATTTAATTCCACCGGTTGTCATATTCGGACTGATTGGTAATGTATTGAGCTTGATTATTCTTAGTGGCAAGAAAATGCGGCAGTTTAGTACCAATATACTTCTTGCTTATCTGGCTTTTATAGATACATTGTTATTGTTGATTGTGTTTCTGAGAAAGATGCCGTGTCTTGTAGCGAAAGCTGATCCAGTCACAGGTAAAAACATTGATTATGTAATGCTTACTGTACCTTTAGTATTGGAGTTAATAACCAGCCGTACATCCAGTTTGCTGTCGTTGGTTATATGCTGTGAGAGATGTATTGCCGTTTTCAAACCTATGAACGTCAAACTGTTGATAACTCCTAAGCGGATGATATTTTCTGTAGTAGCTGTTACAGTAATCGTAATAGGACTTGTTGCTATAGACTTTGGTTTTTCGACAGTTAGTTTTTATTATGACAACACAAAGAACAGAACCATGGCACGAATAAAATATCTCCCATTTTATTTGAATAACCAACAATTCTTTAATATTTACAACAATATATTTCTAGCCATAATTTTGCGAATTTTTCCCATGTCTCTTGTACTGATCCTTACTGTAGCCATTATCAGACAGATGTATCGAAGGAAGAAATGGTTGAAAGGTGTCACTCATGCTACACAAAACGAATATACAGAGAATGACACACAGGCAATGACCAAGATGTTGATGACTATTGTCTCTATTTTCATCGTATGCCTTCTTCCTGGAAGTATTTCCATTATTATATCTATGATAGATAGAAGGTTCACAGCGCGTGGAGAATTTCGTTATGAATTACGCGCAGTTAGCTCCATATCTTCACTTTTTACGGTCTTGAACTCTTCGGCTAATTTTGTAGTTTACATTGCGATGAACCAAAAATTTTCAGATATCCTTGTTCAGATGCTGTGTGGCTTCCGTAAAAAACATGGAAGAAATGACCATGGGAAAGTCGAATCAAATGGAACAATAAGTAGCACATTAAGTTCGACAAGTTCCTCAACGTGTATAGTGCATAAACCGTAAGAATCGTGTGTAGTTCGTTAACCGTAATAATCGTGCATAGTGCGTAAACCGCAAGGATCGTGAATAGTGCGTACACCGTAAGAATCGTGTATGGTGCGTAAACCGTAAGAATCATGAGTAATGCGTAAACCGTAAAAATCGTGTTTGTTCGTTAACCGTAAAAATCGCGTATATTTCGAAAGGCGGGGGACAAACGATTTGTCAGACATTTGAATTTCAGTTATCGATATATCGATGGTGTTCTATTTTGTGATTACGTAGAATTTATATATCCCGGTGAGCTCGAAATTAAAAACTACTGACAGAGACAATCACGCTTCCTACTTGGATCAATCTGATTAAAATACAGATCCTATTTCGTTTCGTTTTTATAGTTCAAAATTTCGTTTTACTCGTCTTTACTACATTAGGATCTGAAAGACGTGTTATTTAACTCGTGTGCTGCTTGAAATGAGGGGTCAGCAAATCAAATTGTCTGTCGGATCGAGGGTTTGATCTTTTTGCGCGGAATTGTGGGTAGGCATTATCAGCGATAGAAATCAAAACAAAGCAACAACGATTCTGATTGGTTAATCGAATGACTTAGGTTATAGGGTAAAATGTCGCGTGCTTGTCATCTGAACTGGCTGAACGTGACCTCCCGCTATAATTTGTTACATCTACATGTAGTGTAGGACATCGAAATTATAAAAACTGAAACGAAATATAGATCTGAATTTCAATTAGATTGTACTTGGATCGTCGTCTCGATTTTGACAATTGCCATAAATTTTGTGTGAAATTGTACGATAAACGTGGTGACTTTGACCCTCCAATCGTTAACTTTCCAGTAACATTCAAATATCACCAGTTTATTGAGTGTGCGTGTCTCAGTTAATTCGTTACGCGAGAGCGTGTCCCTTTTATTCTGATTTTCTAAGTAGATCGAGGCATATGTCATCTAGGCTTCAACTACAAGGATACTTGCGCACTAGACTCATTAAAACCTTTAAAAAGTTTTATGGCCGTCATATAGACTTAATTGATAAATATAAAATGTCTCTCTCGGTTATTATTCAAGATATATTTTATTGACTCGTAAAGTATTATCTTGCTAATTATGTCTGTCTACTACATCGATAACACTGTTTATCGTGTGCATTTTGCATACCGATAGTCCATTGGCCAATCATTCTATTTTACTGAGATTTCGTCTAATAGTTTGGATGCAGCTATGGCGGGTGTGGCACCAGGCAGGGTAAACGTACTCTTCTGGACACCTGTTACCACTTTTTGTCATGTATTTTGTACACGGTGAACAGTCCATTTGCTGATTACACTATTTTGCCTAGACCGTTTTCTAGGACTTCGAAGTTTGACTAATTGTTTGGATTGTTTGTACTTGGTTTTATTTTATTGTCTATCATGTACCATCATACTGCACTATATTATTATTATTATTACTACAACATATTCTATTTATAGCTTTATATTGTATATTAACTGTGAATCTGTAATAAAATAAATGTGGCAAACTACAAGATTGGTTGTAACCAGCTTCACAAGCTTGAAGCTGTGGGGATACATCCTTCAATGGTTTCACAACTATTTAGAGGGAAGACAACAATCAGTTGTTGCTGGGGGTGTCTCTTCCACCGCAAAAACCATTCCCTCGGGCGTGCCACAGGGCTCTGTTCTTGGTCCCCTCCTTTTTCTCATTTATATCAACGACGTTGTGAATGATATTTCATGAAATGTTCGACTCTTTGCTGATGATACTTCCCTCTATCTGAAAATTGATGACCCTACCGAATGCGCGAATATTCTAAACAATGACCTGAATAAAATTAACGCGTGGGCTAAAACATGGCTGGTATCCTTCAACCCACTGAAGACCGACACACTAGCACTGACAACCAAACAAAATCCCATTTTACCTACCCTGACTCTAAATAATGTTCCCATCAAGTAAGTCCCCCATCATAAACATTTAGGCTTGACATTTCAACAAAATTGTAAATGGAACCAACACATTAATGACGTTATAGAAAAAACCCTGCAAATCTGTCAATTGTTTAAGATCCCTTAAATACAGACTTAACCGGAAATCGTTACAAACTATCTATACCTCTTTTATCCTACCCCATTTTGATTATTGCGACGTCATCTGGGACAACTGCACAGACCAACTAGCTAACAAATTAGAGCACCTACAACTGGATGCACTTAGGTCCATATGTGGTGCTGTAAAGGGTACCAGCCATAGACTGTTATATAAAGAAACCGGTTTTATTACGCTAAAAGAGAGACGCAGAAGACATAAACTCAAATTCATTTATAAAATTATAAACGGCTTTTCTCCATCTTATCTCCATGATTTAATCTTGACAAAAAGCGCACACTATAATCTCCGAAAAACTAGCCTACCCGAATATAAATGTAAAACAAATATCTTCTATAATTCGTTCATACCATCGTCAATAAGAGAATGGAACAAATTAAGTTCGGAGACAAAAAATTCAACATCTCTAAATATTTTCAATTCGAAACTCATGGCTCAAGATCCGATACCACCTAAAACATTCTCTTTTGGAACCCGTGTAAACCAAATCATACATTCTAAACTGCGTCTCTCTTGCAGCAATCTAATCGGACATAAATTTTTACGCCATATTTCTGATAACCCATCCTGTAGATGTGGTCATCAATTTGAAGACACTGAACATTTTTTATTGAATTGCTCCTTATATTCAGATGCCCGTAATAATACAATAAATAATTTACCTACTATCCACCGAAATACTACAACCCTATTGTATGGAATTGACAGCATTGAAAACTCATTTATTATTCTTAAAACTGTTCACTCGTTTTTCGAAATCACCAGACGATTCCAGGGACAATTATAATTATAACCATTATTTGTAAATATATTTTCACTTGTACATTATTTGCCTATTACTAAACTGTAAATCCATTCCAGAGACAACTATAACACACTCACTGTAAAATAATTGCACTTGTACATTGTATGTTTCTTTATGTAAATACATGTATCTATATCTGACAGATAGATGGGTTTAATATAGGCTATGCCTGTTCCCCAATCCCTATTCAGATAGAAATCTGAATAAAAATATTGCTTATAAAAAAAAACCCAGCTTCAAAAGAACTTTGAGCTGGGAAAAAATGGTCTCCAACATTTCTTCTGGAATACTTCACAAGATTTATTGCTATCGTTGGTTATATGCTGTGAAATCCCTATGTATGGACACTTTCAGCTACCCGTTGAAGTCTTCCAGTCCCCTTTTAGATCTGCCGGTTAAAATATATTCCCCAATCCCCATTTAAATCAAAGCCATTGAACTACCCACTTTGGGTTCATATTTATAGTATTTCTTATTTCGGCGGACTAGTTAACCCCTGTCTTGTATTTGCATATAGCTCGCCATGTCTGTCGTCCATAAAGCTCGGGCATATTTTAGAAATGAAATGAAATGGGGTTTAACGTTGCACTGTTCTGCTCCTAAACTGGGCTAATGAAGACAGATATGATATACGCCAATTTGCCCCGGCAGCGGCGCTACGACCTCTTATATCGAATTTCAACTGCCAAGGGATCTGTTACGTCCCACCGAACGACTAGACAGCTATCATCATTGTCAGGCCCTCTGTTCTGCATCACTGACGAGGAAACAACGTCGGAAAATATGGATGTACTTTCGCGGCAATTGCAGGGATCGAACACCCGATCTTCAAGCTAGAGAGACAGCGTCTTACCCACAGTCACGTGATATCAAGTGCAGGTCTACTTATCACATGAGTCTACTTTCTGTCATTTAATTACTTTTTAAGATCACGTGCATCTGATTTACATTATTAAGCAAAATAATAAAAACAAAAAAACCCAGGTGTTTACAGTTCCGTGATGATGCGTAACTAGTTAAAATATTGAACCCGAGTGACGTATTCCATTGCAAAGCACGTGTAAGTGTGTATTTTAAGTTGTTTCATGGTCTCGAGCTTAAGACATTGTGTAATATATTGTAAATACACTCCTGTTGTTACAATATATTACTTAAAGCTGAACTCCGATTACAAAACTACTTGTCATATTTTTTCCCATACTTTTAGAGCAAAAGTACACCGTAGGTTACTTATTTCGTCTAATTAGTAAAATAATATGTACCTGATCAGACATCATAATTGTGTAGCAATAATATTTTCAGTAAACTTATAGAAAAAAACCGCTCAGTCAGTAGGTATTTGGTAGTTGAAATATTGCTAGCCGGATGTGGACAGTGTGGTTGCCAAAGTGTATAATGGATGATGGCGTGGCCTGCCTCTTATTTTCGTACACCGTACAATGGCCATACTTGTTCTGCAAATTGAAAACAAGTATGGCGATTATGTATCGCAGTCATTTTTTAAATTTAATTATTTCTGTAGTTTTGTATTGGAGTTCAGCTTTAATGTCTGGCTCTCGACCATTAAACAATTCATAATTATTTGATTCACCCCCTCTAATAATTACTAAACTTTGATGTTTCTACTAGGTAAATATAACATCGGCGAATAATCAACTAATTATTCATGACTAAACGAAGACAGAAAGTTCTTCTATATGGCATAGGGGAGGTGGGGGGTAATTGGAAGACAGGTATTAAATGGTTTATTAACTCAGGATCGATCAAGATCCAAAGTTGTTGGATCCAATTCTTTTACCATTGGTTGAATTCTTCAGGGAACCGCTGTAGGGGGATCTCAATTAATGACACAGTAATCGGTTGTGTTCGGATCTCATTTTGATAACAGAAGGCACCACCAGTTTCCAGGGCGCCATGCCATTCCAATAGAGCAGTCATCATTAGTTTGACATAAACCTTGGGGCACAACATCTTGCTACAAAAACCGTCTTATGAAGCTGACAAGGGGGAAACACGCTGGAAAATCCCCTGGAACTTTTTCAGCCCACACTGAGATCACACAGGGATTACCGGTGATCGCCTGGTTAGTGATACCGTGCCACATGCTTTGAGCTACTGAGCACGACAATCATTCAAATCCTGGCCCCGAGTTCACAAAGCGTTCTCAGACTTAAGTTGAGAATTTGCTCAACTTTCTATCACTGTCTACAGTATAAGAAATATCTTTGATGCAGAAACACAATACTTTGCACATAGTTTCTTATTCACGTATTTGGTGCTTTAAAACAACAGAATTATTATGAGCGTATGTGCCATGGAGATGGGGGCGCTTTCGCAACCTCGTGGGTTTCCTCCGGGCACTCCGGTTTCCTCCCATTGCTAACGAACCCTGCGCGCAAGCGAATTATTGAAAAAAAATTAAACCACGTTAGTCTCGAAATGACCTAGTTTGTGTTGAGTGGACGTTAAACCCCATTTCTCTCTCTCGTTTGCATTTGCTGTTTAAGTTTGGGAATCGTCTAAATTCCAGCCGTCTCATCTTCCATAGTCATTTAGTTTACATTCCCACTTTATGAGTAGAATTATTTAGTCCAAATTAAAATGTTGATCATGTTTACACTGCAGGGGATAGTACCGGTCTGCTAAATGAGGTGAATAACTCGGGGAATACTTTGGATGAATTACAAGGTAACTATGGCAATACTAAAAAGGAACTCGCTAAATAAAAGGAAAAGACCCAATCAATGGAACAAAAAATTCAATTGCTACCAGAATCAAATATAGAGATTGCTTGTAAGTGTGAAGCTACTAATACCGATCTAGCTGAAGAGAAGACAAAGCA
Source organism: Patella depressa (assembly GCA_948474765.1). Taxonomy (NCBI): domain Eukaryota; kingdom Metazoa; phylum Mollusca; class Gastropoda; family Patellidae; genus Patella; species Patella depressa. The sequence goes on from OX419720.1 coordinate 6,620,256, forward strand.
CGAAGTTACTTGTAGGGAACTCAAAAACACTAAGACAGATCTAGCTGAAGAGAAGGCAAAGCATGAAGTTACTAGGAAGGAACTAATTGGCTTAAAGAACACGACAGAGTCGATGGTAAAACGAATCCAAGAATTAGAGATTTCAAATAAAGATTTTGCAGAGAGGGAGGCGGCAACCACTAATAGAATACAATATTTAGAAAGTCGTATTTGCAAATCAGTCAACGGTCTCGGAGATAGAGGGGTGTCAAATATAGAAACTGTTAAAGATGGGGAACACTACCACGAAGATACCACAGCAGTGTGTACGAATGATAGACGAAACATTGCTGATAAAACAGTGTACGAATGATAGACGAGAATATGGATTGGGGTTCTCCGGGCGTCACTGATAAAATAGTATTTTTAATGGATTGAGTTATTCATTACAACCCTTAAAACAATAATTCCAAAATATATAATAATTATCATAAGTCTCGTTGTAGTAAACGTTTTGTCCAATTGGCAAATATATCATATTCAAGTTTTGTCACCAACTATTCCTTGGGGTGTACGTACAAAAAAAGGATATTGTGTTATTATTTCCTGTGTTTTTGATAATTCCCGTAATAGTGATTTGCAATAGACACAAAATAATTTATTTTTGATTTTCTTTGAAAATATGCGAAAGTCCCTTTAAAAGACTGAAAGCGGTAATGATTTAAACCATTAGCAATGCGGTTTTTACTTTTTCTCTTTCAGAGCAGATCAGTATAGGTAAAATGGACCATTATTCATTGTGGACTGAAGAGCACATATACTTGGTGGATCAATTCACCAACGACCAGGAAAGCATTTTAGGAGCACTGTTTCGACACGTTATTATAGATGATGACGACATAGAAGAAATTAGGACAGAAAGAAAACTTGGTAATCGGGGCAAAGATGCAATGCCAAGAATAATTGAGGCACCTGCTACTATAAAACATGACGTATCAGAACATCTATAACGCAAGATAAATGGACAGACAAAACTGTATTGAATATTGGAACGACGGATACTACATTGCAGTGAATTGAGTTTCCGTGTTGGGCACATATCTTTATCAAAAACATTTTTGCCATGATTACTGCTGGCAAATGATATGATATTTTCTCGGTCCGTGGTTCAGTTTATCTCCACCAGTTGATACAGTGAGATGTGTTATTGATACTTTGTTTGGTTCTTTTGGTTCAAATTGCCGTAAATATCAGTCATTATAAGGTGGACTCCAGTGATAATTAATGTTGCCTGAGGTGATGGATAACACGATTTTAAAGGACAATATTGGTGTCAGTCATTATCACATATTAGTGATAGAACTGATTAAACACGTTCCAAATACAATTGTAACACGGACATCTTTGCTACGATAGAGGAGTAATAAAGGATTCATGACTCGGAAGTGACGAACGCCAAAGGAAAACAAGAGTTATCCCTCCATATAACTGCCTGAAGTGACTAGTGACACAGATACATAGGCGAATTTCTGCTCACTAATAATTCCATCGAAGACAAAACGTTGTTGTGCGACACTGTGAGAGGATATTTGACAATTCATAAAAAGAATTGACTGTCACTAGAAAAGAGAACACGAAAGATAAACAGAAAAACGTCCGTGCATTACCATGTTTTTATAAGGTAGGGGAGACCGGCGCACATTGGACATATGGGTATATTGTGTGACCAAGGGGAATTAACAAAACAACCATGTTGTAACTCTTGTCAATACAACGAAGATTTATTTCTTGAAGAAATCAATCATGATAATAAAAAAAGGGTGGAGGTAACAACCCTGAAAATACACAAAAAAGAGGCAAACGTTAATAAATTTGTTACATGAAGTTGATAAGGATGAAGAGGCTAATAACCGCTGAACATGACCTAGGCCACTCCAGGACCCTCATAAATTCACCTGCACATGGGGGATTTTAATGGAACTGGAATGCTCTGATAAAAACCCACGAGGTTAGGAAGGCGACCTCAACCATGTCACGTACAAGCGCATGATCCAGAACATGCAACCCAAGTCATTAACGGACCATATGTTCCAAAGATCATATGTCAGACCACTTGGCCACCCCAAAGTCCTTAGTTTGTTAACAAATATTTACATAATCCAACAATGTGAAGGAGGGTTGACAAACATTAATTGCTGCAGATGCCTCATGTCCCTGTACAGTACTTGAATACAATTAATCCTTATCAATAAACAACCTATTTAGAAGACAACAATTGCCATACAACCTATTACCAATTCGACATAATATCAACAAATCTGACATAGGTCAAAGATCGCGAACAGCGCGGGACATTAGTCAAGTGCTTCTTTCGATAAATGACAATATATCAACCTAATATTAGAGTAATTGCGCTACAATTATAAATCTACATTAATACATGTACAGATCTTAATTAATAGTATTTAAAGTGAATAGGATATACAAAATAAACATTATTAAATCACCTCTGACTGGGCGTTCAAAAAACCGTTGCTATCAGTTTGTTTGGGTAATAAAATGGCGGACACATGAAAGTGAGGCAACATGTGATAATTGACTGGATTAAGCAAGACTATTATTTTGTGACTTTATCACTTGGTCACAATTGAATCACCATGGATATATCCTTTATAAATAATACTAGATAACCCAAGAATATACAGAAGTGAGATAACTTCTTAGACCCATTTATCCATCAATAAGCAGTAGCCACAATAAAGTTTTTAAAAGAGGCTTAAAAGTGAAAAATTTCCCATACATGTTAACTTCTTAGCCTAGGAAATTCTTGTACTTAAAATCAGTTCATATATGTCTAATCTACAATTCAGATAAACCGGGACCTGATCCAAATAAGAGGGCACATTGAATTTTTTACAAATTTTGATCATGAAACTGTGATGGGCCAGATTGAACCACTGTCAGTGGGGTACTTTGAACCATGGTTGAATGTACCCCGGTGCATTATTCACAATGTATCATTTAATAATTTGTTTAGCCCACGTAATTCGTATATGTCTAATCTACAATCCAGATAAACAAGGGCTTGGTCCATTTTGAATTTTTTAAAAATATCTTTAAAATAAAAACAACAGATTTAGAATATCAGTTGATCCAACTCTGTAGGCCTATCGTATAAAAGGAATTAAACTTTATTGTTATCTTCTCGCATACCTTTTATTGGCTTATCTCCCTTTAATTATATACTATTCAAAAAAATGTAGGGGATATTTGATTTTGGGGGCATAATACCAAAATATGCAAATGACTACGAAAAAAGTCACTATAGAACCTAACAGAAGAAACATTTCCAGTTACATGTGACGCCCAAACGCACCAATAGCTACCGCATGTAATGCAGGTGATGCTTGGGATCATCATGGGGGTCCAACCCAAGATTTGCACGACTCTGACTTTTAATGTTACAGTCATTGTGGCATTGAATTCCAGGGTGGGAACATCAGTTTAATTGTTTTAGTGACCAGAAAACAAATTTTGATATGCGTCGGCTTACCCAAAATGAAAGGTTACGTGCCCTTGGCATGCTACAGATCGGCACAACACAGGCGGTTGTGGCGCGGACGATGAATGTTTCTCGGTTTGTCATAAGCAGGCTGTGGTCCAGATACTGTGATACACAATCTGTACAGGGCAGACCACGCTCAGGTCGACCAAGGGCGACAACTCAAGCCCAGGATCGATTTATCCGTACCTTGGCCTTGAGAAATCGTGACATCACAGCAAATCAGATCAGCGCTCGTCTTCAAACAGACACTGGTGTGAGAGTGAGTGGCCAGACGATTCGGAATCGACTGCATAGGGGTCACCTTCGCGCCCGACGTCCTCGCGTGATCCCTTGTTTGGGAGATCATCACATTCAGGCAAGACGTCGTTGGTGTAGGGATCGTCAACACTGGGATAATCGACGCTGGAGCAATGTGATGTTTTCAGATGAGTCAAGGTTCACTGTTGATTTTTTGGACAGACGTAGGAGGGAGTGGTGTCGTCGAAACGAGCGCTTCCAAGACGTTAATGTCATCAGACATGATCGATTTGGGGGTGGTTCTGTTATAGTGTCGGGAGGCATCACTGTTGCTGGAAGAACGGCTTTACAAGTTGTTGCAGGGCGTGTTACAGGCCAGTACTACCGGGACAACATATTGGCAGTCCATGTTGTGCCGTTCGCACGACGTCATGGCCGCCGTTTCATCTTCCAGGATGACAACGCAAGATGTCACAGGGCCAGGATCGTTACAGGTTACCTCCAACAACAGAACATCACCACATTACCTTAGCCAGCACTGAGTCCCGACCTCTCCCCCATCGAGCATGTCTGGGACATGCTTGGACAGAGATTACGTCAACGTCAACAACGTCCTGCCAATGTCCAAGAACTTGCTGTTGCGTTGCAACAGGAATGGGACAATCTGAACCAAAATGACCTTAGACGTCTCATTAGGAGTATGCCACGTCGGATCAATGCTTGTTTGGCAAACAGAGGAGGATTTACCCGTTACTGACTTTGTTGTGATGCTGTGGTAACTTTGATGTTTGACCCCGGGTATCATTTTACCCTTATAATGGTCAGTCTGTGCCTTACTTAGTCTAACGATCATTTGGAATAAATCGATGAATGTGAACTTCATTTCATTTTGTCATTTGTTTCTTCGTCAGTTTCATTAGGTGACTTTAATAACACTTAAAAATCAAATATCCCCTACTTTTTTTTAAATAGTATACAATAGTTATGAATGTAATCGTGTATTTATTTTATTTATATAATAACAATGACATGGAATAGTTTTGTTGTCTAGTTCATTGTTTTAGTTTTATTTTCGAATTCAATTGGGGGACTGCATCTGACTAAATAATAGGTGTGAGTCAGTATATTACCAATTTGATTCTCTATTTGGGAATGCTGCTCAGCTTATGGTTAAAATCATTGAACATCCTGTAATACCAAACATAGTTAACACTGTTTTAATTAGAAGGGGTCTGGTGGTCGAGTTTGTGTTCGCCAACGACATCGCCAGTTTGTATAATTCATTAGCCAAGCACTGATGCTGAAAAAGTCAATAGATTTACCTTGGTTGGAGAGCCCTGTATGCAGAGCTTATGGTACAGCTAACTGATAATATGTCGACAAATAAATGTTTTAATACATTATTGTTGAAACGACGCCAGGTCCTTTGGATGATAGGTCCTTTGTAAAATTAAATTCCATATGAATAAGATCAGGTCTTTGTTTTTCAATTGATGATTAAATACAATGGCGTACCATGCATTTCAAAATGCTATTTGGCCAAACTTTAAAAATAACATTCTTTTTTCAATTTTGGAATAATATCTCTGATGAAATTGAATTGTCTACCACATCTTAAACTCCTTGCATGAAAACAACACATGTACCATAATCACTAACATTTACAGCTAACTTAGGATTTGGAACTGATAGAACTGCCACAGTCTAAAGTAAGTCTTAAACGTTTTCAAATAATCTCTCACAACTATCAGACAATTGAAACGTTATATTTACACTCATTTATTGACTAATCTTTTTACAATATCGAGCCATGCCAAGGAAATAAATCAATTGTATTTTAGAATGTAGTCTTGACAATTCCACCATAGCACAAGTATTATCATTAATTGTAATGTGGCGATCAACAAAAATGCATTAGTGCATATCAAAATACCTGTTCTTTAAACTGATGGTGAGCTTTATCACACTTGTCTCTGAAATATTAGTAAGTGTTTTTCCCAAGTAAACCTAGACAATAACATCATCAAGTCCAGAAGTTTATATGTGATACGACGCTGCTAAATGTTACCGGCGGGTTCTATATTCCAAATGGCATCAACCTTAACCGAAAACGACCACGGCGAGTCACAAACGCGAAATTTAATAATTTACATTTGCTCTCATAATTAGCGTTTCCGATATTGTTAATACAGTCATCCATTCGTGAAATCGGAAAGGTACCCATTGTTTAAATTTATGTTCGCATTGCGATAATCTGTAGATATTATATAGCTCCGTCAGCGTACGGAATTTAGATGCACAGTGAGGTCAAACTGATTTTACTTGGTTCTATAAGATGTCTGATTTAAAATGCTAGGGTGCTGCTTCGCCGATGATATTGTAAATGAGTTCAACATTATGAACACATCTGATTTTTTCTCGTAGGAATGTCACAAAATGCACAGTGTTCTTTATATGGTTTCCTAGTGAATCTGTCCGGTTCCATCATTTTTTATACAAATTGCGAAGAATGTCCTAATTTCTGTGGTAGCCAAAATGTCAAATATGTATGTTTCATTACTATTCAATTTTAGTCAAAATAGCAGTTGATCAATGTCCAAATTGGTATCCCATCCATCTTTCAGGTCGTTGAACTATATGTGTTTATACTTAATGTCCTTTATTACCACTTCCGTCATTTCTACTCAAATGTCGATAAAATGTAAAAAATCTCGAGTGATTTATGGCAATTAAATTGACTTTACATTTTCAAAAAATCTGAAACGTGTGTTTTTATCGAAAGAAATATGTATGGAAAGGAACTGGGTGGTTGATTTGTAATGTTACCCAATTTTATTCACTATTTTGAAGTGAATAGCGACAGCGGTACCTCACGGAAAAGAAACGTCAACAGAAAAGTGTCTTACCTTTCTCTTTTATAAATACATCAGAATTACATGTTTGATAGTAAATATTATATCATTTAGCAATAAATATGGATAAAATAAGATTAAAAATTTAAAAAATGTTCAGAAAAAAACTGAAACTCAAAAATTTTAAAAATCACATACTCTATTATTATATTATATAGGTCTGGTGTGCCATAGTCTAATAAGGTCGTTCCTGTCCCCATGTACCTGTGATGGAAATGTATAAAGTCCAAGCAACTGTATGACCTGTGCAGGTCATATAAACTGTGCAGGTCAATATGAAATGACACAGTTCTGCTCCTTATTTCATTTCAGGTCGACCATTAAGTCATCAATATCTGGTATAACTCCTATCGGTCTGGATCACCTGTTCAGTTCCCCTCATTCAGTTGGACTCTCTTGGACTCTTGATCAATACATATACAAGGCCTGTCATTCAAAATTTGATTAACAATAATCTTATCACCAGCTTATTCAGTACCACGAATACGATGGACAAGGCAAAGACTATCTAATATCCCAAATCACAAATAGCAGACACATGAGAAGCAAAATCAGAAAAAAATTAAGTGTTAAATTTACGCACCATAAAAAAACCATTGGTTAAAGATATACACATCAGATAAAGATAAGAGTTAAGTATATACACGTCACATAACGATTAGAGTTAAATATCTGCACATCACATAACGATATAAGAGTTAAATATATACACATCACATAACGATACCAATTAGTGTTATTATATCATAAAGCAATTCGAGTTAAAGATATACACATCTCACGGTTTGAAACAGTTCATTTCTGAAATGTTTTATAACACTTATTATTTAAAATGAAAGTAGAGATAGCCTACTTGCAGTTTCTCAATTATATGAAACCGGATATTGATATTGACTGTTTATAGATATGACGAATACACGGACGTATTTAAATAGAAACGACAACATCAACTACAGGTTGTACACGCAGTTCAACATCATACCTGGGATACAGGTAAGCATGTAACTCATCTTTTGTTTTATGTGCTTATTTCCTAAACATCAAACTGGAGAGGAATCTACGATTATTTAATATAATGGTACGCCAGCATCAAAGGGTGACGTCACATCTGTATTTTAATACAACATATTAACTCCCCTAATCTTCAATAAAAATGGCGACACCTGCGAAAATAACAATTAGCGATCACGTTTAGGCAATATCAAATGTCATTCACCGTATGCATGCTTTAACTGTTGGCTAACACAATCGTTTCTCATTCCTGAAATATTGTTTGATCCCAAGATCATGGTGTAAACCCATGGTGTAAATCTGACATTATTTTCAAAATTCTAATGACTTACTACAAACGTTGACCGAGTGTGTATTTTTGGGAACTTTAAGAACCAAGAAGTAGCAAGTCTTAAAATTAATGACTATATATTTTAAACATAAAAATATTTATAATGAAATCTTTCTGGGTCAATTCATTGTTATCCTGTTGCACAGTGAATAACCTTACTCGTTTGGCGAATCAAGGAAATAGAAACCATACTTCACAGTTTCGTATAAGTAAAACTAATATCTTATTGTACTACCACTAGGCGGACGGGTAGCTTAAATATAAATGGAATACAGTTTCTGCTTATTCATGAGTGACGTTTCGATTAGCCTTCTCTAGTCATTATAAAGCAATAAACAACAATATTTGGTAAATGCTGACCAACCAGAGACGCCCTTCTAATTACCTTGAAGGAAACCTAACTTAATGAAAGTAAAGTAATTATTGGGGGTGATCAAGATTGACCAGGGTAATGCTAATGACAACATCATCTTGTTTGTGATATCACTCAAGGTGGAAGCAGACATAAAACCCTATAAACGAAGGAACGGGCGACAGTATCCAATATGACATAGACCACTTTACCAGGAAATAAATCAAATGGATTAATGGATAACTTGTTGTGACGTATTGACATATAGATCTAATGTGATTTCACTTAAACATGCAATATGCAAGATCTAAATCTGCCTATTGCAAGTCTTTCTTTATACCTGAAATGTTTTCTAAGGTATTAATTAGACACCATTTAACTGACCCAGACCATAATCAACTCTCGATGGCATCACATTTCTCTGATATTAAATAGATTACAACGGTTCGGCGATACTTTGATTTAATCAAACATGGATGAACGGGACTTAGCTTCGATCAACCAGTACGGTGGTTGAAATTATTGCGCACGTCTGACAAACCTTCAAAGGCTAATATCTTCGCTTGCAATAGAGCAATTTGAATGAAATTTTCAAATTATTCACTTTACATTATCTGCTTGTGCACTATTATAGCCAGAATTGCTAGTTCTTTATCTAAATCTTACATAATGTATCTTTAAGTACCAAAAAATATTATAACAAAGACTCCAGAAAACACCAAGGTGGAGGTATAAAATCAATGTGTAGTATACTCCGGATGCTATATTGATTCATTTTAATTCACATCATTATTTCATATTTCAAAAGTTAAATAACTGTTATATTTTTTTTCATACACAGATAAAGGCGAAAAATGGCGGATTGTATGGTTCCAGGTAAATATATATATATATGCGATAATCGCGTTAATACATGTATCATATCAACCTTTCTGTGTCATCATTATTTACCTGAAATGATGTATATATATATTTTGGTAAAACAATAGAGGAAATTAATATACAACTAAAATATGTTTTGTTATTTACTTTAGAGGCGTTAAATCAAATGTGAATTACGAGATATTAACGCGTTACTGTGAGATAGTTAACTCGCTATTACTTAGCACATAAACACAATAATTTGTCTTCGTTTGATGGCCGTAACGATCTTCCGTACATAATGAAGTAAACATTGGGTAGCTTTCACGAGTACAAACAACGGATTTTATTTAAGTATTTGTTCAATCCGATTTAAATACAGATCCTATTTCGTTTCGATTTTTATAGTTCAAAATTTCGTTTTACTTGTCTTTACTACACTCGGATCTGGAATAGTGTGTGAGAGAGAGAGAGAGAGAAAGAGAGCGAGAGGGAGAGAGGGGGTTTAACGTCGACTCGACACAAACTTGGTCATTTCGGGACCTAACATATGTTTTAATTTTATTTCAATAATTCGCTTTCGCATAGGGGTCTTTAGCAGTGGGAGGAAAGCGGGGGACCCGGAGAAATCCCATTAGGTTGGACAGGCGACCCTACTCCTTGTCACGTACAACCTGGAATTCGAATGATTCAGTTGGAATAGATGATTCAAACGAGTTACTAAATTATGACGTCAACTACAATATAAGTTCATGATTTTCTCTCTCTCTGTCTCTCTCTCTCTCTCTAGTCCCGAAATGACCTAGTTTGTGTTCAGTGGACGTTAAACCCCATTTCTCTCTCTCTCTCTCTCTCTGTCTCTCTCTCTATCTTCAACTGAATAATAAATTATGCATGAAGAAGACTGCATAGAATACAAGAATTAATTCAAATAGTATTAGACGTCAATCGGCTGTCGCTGTGTACAAGTGTAAGACATTATTGTAGGATTGTTCATTTTATATGAAATTAAATAAATGAAGATGGTGGAGAAAAATCATAATATAAACATTACATATCCAGAAAAGCACCAACGGCTTGATATATTATTGTTAGTCCCGAACTGTTTTTGTTCTGACATCTACCGCCTTTAATAAATGACTATTTGTCTTTCAATTCAGGTAACCTACAAAACAACGTGGTCATTTTAACGAAAAACAGAGACTTGCTACGAACAACACTTGCGGACGGAATTGAAAGTATCGCACGCAAATTAAATGAGCGTTTTGTTGTTAGGGATCATCAAGTGACGAAGATATTAGAAGCAGTCGTTCGACAACCAGAGGATGGTGTATCTGAATTAATAGCTATAATAAAAGGCAGCCAGCGGTATTATGATGAATTCATCCAATGTTTGAGTGACCTGGGATATACAGGATTGGTTCAAAAGCTCAAAGGTATGTACATTTATTACTCAATCCCAGTGGTTTTATATGCATGCGCAGTGGTTGCGGTTTCTTCTGGTATTTTTCATATGTATATGTAAATTGAGCAGTAAATGAGGAATTATTTATCTGTATATTCTTACAATGATTATTTTTTCAGGGTGTCAGTCTCATCATTCTCACACGGAAGTGTGATACTGGCGTTATAACGGTTATATGCATTATAACGGTTTCTGCTGAAAAATTCCAGGCAACCTTTGATGTAACCTCCTTTAGGGGGAGCCATGGTGGCTCAGTGGGTAAGACGTTGGCTCGCTAATCTGGATGCGGTGTCTCGATCCCTGCAATGGCAAATAACATTCATCGGGATTATTCAATCTGGTCCCCCCTTGTCAGTTTTACAGGACAGAGTAGTTCAGATGATACGAACAACCGAGGTCCCAAGTGCAATAAGTTACATTGTGAGCTATACATGAACTGCAATGGTAATTGATATTTGGGTGTCGTAACAATAAAGATAAATTGTTTGTCTGATCAGTAGTGTTTTCATTTTGAGCAGTTAATAGAGATCTATATTGAAGGTTTAGATTTAGATAAAGTGCTTGTCCCTCTATCTATAATAGTTCAAACATATACATGTATAATGAAAAATAATCAAGATGGATAATCCATTGAAATAATTACTTTATTCTGGTTTAAGTTATATGACTGTATCAAGATGAAGTGTAGATAGTTTATTAACTTTTTTAGTTTAAACATTAATGTTTTCATTTATGAATATCTTTTATTATCTTAGCAACGGTACGTGACAACCGAGACATTTAATCGCGGCTGTTCCCATCCATTTAAATCTCGCCCATCCGATATTCTAGAGAGAGTTGATTATAGGCATGTGTAAATGAGATCTGCAATTGGTGGATTTAGATCTTAAATGATGCATCTTTTTATTGAACATAAATGGTATAGGTTGGGGGCGGGGCGAGTGGTTTAAGGCGTGGTGTAAGATTATAAGGAATGTCATTAAGGCAAAAGACGCAGTATTGATGTAGCGAAATGAGCATTGTGATAGCGCACCCTATCAAGTAGTTCTTCTCGGTTAAAATTGACCAACATTGTTTCAGGTACCGGGACTGCTGCTGTAGGAACCACTGAAAAGGGTAGGTTTGAACATCTTATTTAATTTTAACAAATTCTAAATGTAGAACTAGTGTTTTCATGAAACTTAAGCTATATCTTTATATCTTAATCATCTCGGTCCCTTTCCATATTTGGGCATATTCCTTTTTTTAGTTTAAACATTATCGTTTATTATCTAAGCAACGGTACTTGACAACCGAGACATTAAACGCGGCTAGTTAAATCTCGGCCATCTGATATTCTAGAGAGAGTTGATTATGGCCATGACATGTTTACATGAGACCTGTAATTGGTAGATTTAGATCTTAAATGATGCATCTTTTTATTGAACATAAATGGTATAGGTTGGGGGTGGGGCGAGTGGTTTAAGGCGTGGTGTAAGATTATAAGGAATGTCATTGAGGCAAAAGACGCAGTATTGATGTAGCGAAATGAGCATTGTGATTGCACACCCTATCAAGTAGTTCTTCTCGATTAAAATTGACCAACATTGTTTCAGGTACCGGAAGTGATTCTGTAGGAACCACTGAAGTGGGTAGGTTTGAACATCTTATTTAATTTTAACACGCATTCGAAATGTAGACCTATAGTTCAGTAGATTTGAAATGTGAACACCGTGGATATATACATAATCTGGTGGTATTTTAAATGTAGATCTAGCTATATAGGAACAATATCAACACACTCTTGTGGTATTTTAGGTGTATTTCTGGTGCAAATATGTCAACCTCGAATATACAGAGAATCTCCTACGAGACCAGTAGGATTTTTATTTAGTCCTCAGTCCTTTCTTGGATGCACAAATAAATAAATATAAAATTCTTTGGTATAGATTTCACTTGTACTGAATCTGATTACATTACGGCGTCCATCATTTTTTGACAGCAACTCACCATTGACAATTTCTTTATATTGACCCAGTATTTCCATCAAGGTCAATTAAATAAACATAGTTCATGTTTGGCAAAGAGGAAGTTACTTTTAACAAAAAACGAACTATTCTTTGGAAATAAAAAAAGGAGTAGCTTTTAAACTGAACAATCAAGTGATATCTCCTTAACTTGTAGATTATAAAATGTATCACACAAGCGATATCTACCGTAAAATGTATTATTGGGGAATAAAGTGGTATGTTCAATGTAAATCTGGTATATATCTGACCAAAGATGAAGACAAACTCTATTGGTATTTGAAATATAGACCATGTATATTTTTGAACCATGAATACGTGGTGGTATTTGAAATATAGACCTGGTATATATTTGAACCATGAATATATGGTGGTATGTTATAAATATAGACTTGGTGTATATTTGATCCACGAATATATACAAACTCTAGGAGGTTATTACAAGTTGGACTGCTTTAATAAACAAACCTTTACGGGATCTATAATTTCAGTCCCAAAAACTAAAATGAATAATACAGCACCGCTACCAACAATGCCATGGTTAAGGCCATCATCAGGTATATACAAGTTGTGCTACTTCAATTGAACATAAACGAGTAGCCTCGGTTAATATGTTAAATAAAGCTGGTTAATTCTTTATAAAACTTTGTCTTGGTTCTGTGAAAATATCACAGGGAGTGTTTGATTGGACATCCAGAAAGTCCCATGTGGCACATATTGTTTTGTATTTTAGGAGCCTCCTAAATAGTAGGCATCCGTTTCAATATAATTTTATAATGGTGATGTTCTATCTCAGCTGTGAAGTGATACATATATAATAATTTTAAAATGGCGATATTCTATTGTGTAGTGATACACGTATAAAATAAAACAAACTTTTACAAGAATCGTGTCTGATCTTTGTTATACAATATATAAACAATTACATGGATCTAAATTTTCAGTGCGAGATCGAAGAATGTCAGACGTTGATTTGAGGAAGATAACGAGTAATTATGAATACTTGGTGGACAACATTAGAGATCCTATACAACTGTGTGAGAGATTACATCAGAAAGGTGTATTCGACAAGTCAGACATAGATAAGTGTCGTGATATCGTCGATAAATTGGGATGGAGAATTACTACAGAGAGGTTACTGCTCATTTTATCAAACCGCGGTGATGTCTATGATACATTTATAGAATGCTTAAAGGAATGTGGTTACAACTCTGTTTTAGATAGACTGGAGAATGATGATGGTGGTGAGTTTAGATTAATCCTTAATTAATTCTGTTAATAAACTGTATTATATTTGAATTACTTGTAACACTATTTTCAATATCCATCCGATTTTATTTACTTAATTTATCATGTTTATCATAGAGGATATATGCAGATAGAATATTCATTGTCTTGATATTAAAACATTGAAAAATGGTGAGTTTAGTTTTAAACAAATCTCCTCAATTAATTCATTTATAAGTTATATTTGAAAGACAGTTAATATCCATCCAACTTTATTTACTTAAAGATACATTATTCAAGAAGATAATTTTCCCATTGTAGGTCTTTCTTTTGGCATTTAATGTTATATAATTTATTAATTAGCCATTCAATCAACTCTCGATGGCATCGGATGCCCGCGATTTTAACTAGATTAGAACGGTTCGGTCATTTAATGGTTTGATTTAAAAACATAATATAACTTTAATATAATTCTTCATGTAATTAGGCCATGAAACTATGACATAAACATGAAAGTGTTTAAACTGTGACATAAACGTTTTACAGATTTACATAAATCTCTATTTATATTAAATTTAGTGGTTGTAATTATAATGGGAATTATGAGATATTAACTCGTGACTACGAGATAATAAACTCGTAATTTTGTTTTGATTGATTGACCATAATAATTGTAAGATTGTTCATTGTATATGAAATTAGACAACCGAAAATGGCCTGTAATGTAAACTTTAAAAGATCAAATTATTTTTGAACTAAAGATATTTAATGATCGATATAGTCTATATTTATATCTGGTTGGGTAGATATGCGAATGGTCGCACGTGTGCGCTTTATGTCTATCATTGAGTGGTGGTGTCAATTTCCAGCTAGGGTAAACAAACCTGAATTATCATGTTTTATATATATATTAAAAAATAAATGATTGTTTTATATCACAATATACGCCTCACAATATACTACTGGTTGGTGAATAGAATATAGGCTTTTAGCTAGGTTTTGGCATCGCCAAATTGGCAGATTTACGTCAAACTGTTGGTAGGTCAGTCATGCCATTTTCCTATTCCCGGAATGTTGGGTGATATAAGGGATTTCTTAGTAGAATAAATAATTTGTTTGTGCACACTCTACGGGTCACAAATTTTATCCGATTTTGAAGAAACTTAAACTATATCTTTATATCTCAATCATCTCGGTCCCTTTCCATATTTGGACATATTCTTGAATTATATGGTCCTTGATTGTACACCACCATGGAGAGAGAGAGAGAGAAATGGGGTTTAACGTCCACTCAACACAAACTAGGTCATTTCGGGACTAACATATGGTTTAATTTTATTTCAATAATTCGCTTGCGCGTAGGGGTCTTTAGCAGTGGGAGGAAACCGGAGGAAACCCACGAGGTTGAGAAGGCGCCCCTATCTCCATGCCACATACGCTCACACCAGGGCTCGAAACCACAGCCGCAAGCCAGAGGTGACCGGCCAGCTAGAGGTCGAAGCGCGGCACTCTAGACCACTAGGCCATCCCCCCCTCACCAGCAATTTCCGTTAACTACGGGGGTGGGGGTGGCCTAGTGGTCTGACAAGGAGTATTGTCGTCTGACCGGCCTCATGGGTTGTCTCATTCTCCGCGCAGTGTTTCGTTTGATTAGAGCTAACCCCACTACTCACTGCTGTAATGAGTGGATATTGTTGTTTTATATTTTGATTGGTCAGTAGTCCCATTAACAACCAGTAGCTGACAGCGTTACAAAGGCTTTACAAAACCTTACATTGGACCAAACATGTTTACATAACGTTACGTCATGGCTCACGACTTTATTATGCCCAATTAACCAGTGGATAGCAGGATATTGCAGTAAAACTAATTGCGTGACAAACGAGGCTATCAAATCGATTGAAATCTAAACAATACTGTTTGGAAACGAACATACTTTCAACGTCCGAAGTTTTATGGAAGACCCAGATTAAACGAAGGACTGTCACGTTGCTGTACTCAAGTGATAGCTTTGATTGTACGGGAAGAATAGACTCACTCCCGCAAAAGAATCATAAGCTAATCCAGCAATGGCCAGATAGAGATTTCCCGGGCCATTGCTTCGAGAATATAGGTTTGTCTGGGTCTTTCGGTTTCTTCCCACTCGCAAGCATATTATTAAAATAAAATCGAACCTCGTTAGATCCGAATTGACCTGTTTGTTCTGACATCTATCCCCTTTAATAAATGACTATTTGTCTTTCAATTTAGGTAACCTGCCAAACCAAGTTGTCTTAACGAAATACAGTCAATTGCTACGAACCACACTTGCGGACAGAATTGAGATTGTGACACGGAAATTACATGGAAGTTTTGCTGTTACGGATAAGCAGATGAAGTATATATTAGAAACAGTCGTCCAACAACCAGAGGATGGTGTATCTGTATTAATAAACATAATAAAAGACCGCCAGGAAAATTTTGATAAATTCATTCAATGTTTGAGTGACCTGGAATATGAAGGATTGGTTCGAAAGCTCCAAGGTATGTATATGTATTATTAGTGCCCAGTGATTGCGGTTTCCTCTGGGGTTTTCATGTATATTTATATGTAAGTTGAGTAGTAGACGGGTAAGAGGATTCTTGCGTATTTTTTATCTGTATATTCTTACACTGATTATTTTTTCAGGGTGTCTGTCTTGATTTCATCATTCTCTCACGGGAGTTTGATACTGGCGTTGATGCATCATAACGGTTTCTGGCACATTTTCCTGTAACCTTCTTCAGGGGGAGCCATGGTGGCTCAACGAGTAAGACGTTGGTTCGTTAACCTGGATGCGGTGTCTCGATCACTTCATTGGCAAATATTTATAGTCTAAACGTGTATGTCTGGTCAGTAGTGCTTTCATTTTGGGCAGTTAATATGGATATATATTGAAGACTTAGATTTAGATAAAGAGCTGGTCGTTCAAACATATACATGTATAATGAAAAATGATCATGTTGGACAATCCATTGAAATAATTACTTTATTCTGGGTTAAGTTATATGACTGCATCAAGATGAAGTGTAGATAGTTTATTAACATTTTTAGTTTAAACAATATTTTTTTCACTTATGAAGATCTTTTATTATCTTAGCAACGGTACTTGACAACCGAGACATTTAATCGCGGCTGTTCCAATCCATGTGTAAATGAGATCTGCAATTGGATGGATTTAGATCTTTTTATTGAATATAAATGGTATAGGTTGGAGGCGGGGCGAGTGGTTTAAGGCGGGGTGTTTGTGCACAGTCTATGGGTCACAAATTTTATCCGATTTTGATGAAACTTAAACTATATCTTTATATCTCAATCATCTCGGTCCATTTCCATATTTGGGCATATTCCTGAATTATATGGTCCTTGATTGTACGACAAATCACGTTTTTATACACCACCATGTAAATGCGGTCGTATATTGCCGCCCCCCCCCCACACACACACACACTTGTCGGTCAGTCGTCCACATTATTTTGTGAACGATCCACAGACTGTATTTATCATCTGATTGTTTTTAAATTTATATCTCTTGGAGTTATGACCCGTTTCACTTTATTCCATATTGTGAACACTCTAAGGACAAATTTCAACATTCGATTGGTATGAAATTAAGCGAAGAATCCTGTTGAATTTCAGCAATTTCCGTTAACTACGTCGCGAGTTATGAGCCTTGTTTCACTTTGTCGAACCCTGTGAATGCTCTATGAAATTCTTATCCATTATTTACATTAGTAAAATATATCACTATTTCACAATCAATCTATTTCACAATCAATTCGATTTCCCGTCAAATTGGCCTCTCCCTGTACGAACATAGTGTAAAAGTTGCCATTGTTTAGCTGTAATTGTGTTACTTGGTCAATCTTGCACATAGTATGACGTGTTATATATTACAGAATGATATAAATAGCATGACATGTTATATATTACAGAAATGATATAAATACAATGTAGTATGACGTGTACATATTACAGAAATGGGGTTTAGTGTTCTTCTTTTCTGCACCATCAAGGCTGGTGAAATATGGAAGTATAACCTTGCCAGGAATCTAAAGATCATCAATGATTTTTAGTGTTGCAAACTACATTTTGTCAATGCTTCAAAATACATTTTCCAGTGTTTCAAAATACATTTTTCGATGTTTCCAAATATATTATTCAGTGTTTCAAATTAGTTACTTTACACATTGCATTGAGCACTTTGCATGGTCGACCGTTTGCAAAGTAGAACGCATACCTTATAGGGAACGGTCACGATTTCCAAAGTTTCTTAAAACTGAGATTCATGTCCGAATGTAGTAAAAGTAGGTTTAGGCCGATCCATTACTCTGTTAGTTTTACAGAAAAAAATGATTCTTTTATGCACTATTTGCCCATCCCTAGCTTCTGCTTATTTGAGATTCACAACGGAATACCGAAAGACGAGTAGCCTATTGTTTGTTATTCGCCAATATAACAAAAGGTAGTCTCGGTCACCAAGAACCCCCTAGTCTTCAACGTCCGGAGGGTCTGGGTCGGTTCTCAATTGTTGACAAAAATTACTGGATAATCTACCACATAAAAAAAAACAAACTCCCGGTTACGCATGGGCAATGGAACCTTTTGGCTAAATTCTCGGTAAGTGCTAGATCTTATGAAGCCGGGTCGATTTTGCTAGATTCTATAAAGCGGGTCTGAAATATATCCCACAATTCACTTGGCACATCTATTATTACAAACAAAATAGATACGAGAAGTAAAGCATGAATCGCGATGAAGAATTAAGAAGATTGTGAGAAGCCATATGTCTGATTCGTGACGAGAGAAAATTACCATTTCAATTAAAACCTTTACAGTACGTGGTAACTTAAAAGACTGGATAATCCAGACAATGATCTGCTTTCCGTCAAATTTTGAGGACCCATCCAGATTCGTAGAATATTAGTGTGGATGATAGAGACTAAACAAAAAGTTAGTTTGTTTTCCGATATTTAGCAATAACGACACTTAAAAGGCAAAATGACGTTTAATGTGAAACCATCATGCAGGCATCTCCATTTATGATCTCTATAGTGCGTTTAAATAAACTGATTTAATTAAAGTGCTTGGGAGACATTCGGTAGATATGCATTCTATAAAGTCGGATTTTTTTAGAAACATATCTGAATATCGAGCTACCCGTTTCACTTTATTTGCCAATATCGAAAAACAAGGAGAAAGGGTAGTTTTTATGTGAATCCAGTGTTGAGGCATCATTGTTTATGATTTATGTTGTTAGTTTAGGAAAACTGATTTAATTAAATGCATTTAAAAAACACGCAATGACGCGTACTTTTCATTTTTCGGCCTCTAATCTTTGGAATTCCTTACCTCTTCAAATAAAACAAGACACATCAACATTTACCTTTAAAAAATACTTAAATAAATTTGTAAAAGAAAAGTAGATTTACCATGTATATTATATTGTATATAACGTAGTTGCATGCTTTATTTCATACTTATTATTTATTTTTTTTTTTGGGGGGGGGGGGGGGGTTAAGGTGGGTGGGGGTATGGGGCAGGGAGCATTGTGTATAATACAGCTGCATGTTTTATTATATAATTATTATCTTACATTTTTTTTTTTTGGGGGGGGGGGGGGGGGTAAGGTGGGGTGGATGGGGGTATGGGACAGGGAGCATTAGATTGTGTATAATACAGCTGCATGTTTTATTATATATGTATTATTACATTTGTTGGTTTTGGAGGTAGGGTGAAGGGGAAGGGGAGCAGTAGTTTGTGTATAACATAGCTGCATATTTTATTTCATAATGATTATTACTTTATTTCTGTTGTTTCTGCTTTGGAGGAGGTGGGGGGGGGTCTCTATCTGTTTTGTATTTGCATGCTACTATATATCTATGTATATATACAATACATATTGTAGAGTAGGAGGAACCCCCTGAAAATTAGTACACTTGTGCTAAGGGGACTATCCTCATTAAATAAAGTTATTATTATTATTATTATTATTATTTCGGAGACATTCGGTATATATATGCATCGTGAAATCGGATTTTTATACACATATCTGAGTCTCGAAAAACAAGGGGATGGGACAGTTATTGTGTGAACCCACTGCTGAGGTACCTCATATTAGTATATTAAACAGAAACAGCAAAAACAAAAAAAAAACGTCAGTACGATTTCATAATCAGAGAGGCACTTTAATCAAGTCATTCTAGAAAACGAATTACCATATGGATCAAAGAAACTTTTTGTGAACAGTATATTGACACATTAGTGATTAATTCATCACAATTCCAAGGCATTAGGAGAAGGTGTCGGGGCAGAACACAGCCTATACATCAGTATGTGCCCATCGCGAGTGTCAATAACAGCATAAAAGCCTGGCGCAATCCATCGGCTGTGTTTGGTCTCAGTACGATGTTATTAAATTTTTCTGAATTTTATCCCAAAGATGTCCAATCGGACTATTGGCTGGCCAGTGCATAACGTTGACACGGGCGTTGTCATGCTGGAAAACGTTGTTTCGATAACGTGCGAAATGTGGTTGGACGTGGGGTCGATATAGTGCACTGCTGTGATGTCGCATCCTCTCCCTGGACCACGATTTTGGAACATCACTGGACCCACTCTAAGGTTCAGACCGATTCCAACCGAAACCAGTATGCTTGGACCTCCCCATGAGTCTCGTTCCATGACATATTGGTCAGATTAACGCTGGCCACGTCGACGTCATATTCTGCGCTGTCATCCGCAGTTGATACGCAATACCGACTCTCATCTGTGAACAGAACAGTTTGCCATTGCCTGTTTCGCCAGTTCTGATGTTGGGCAAACTGCAGACGTTCACGTCGATGGCGAGGCTAAGGTTTACGGCGTTCTCTTTGGTGAGACGTTTGCGCACTATTTCGGTACTGATGGGTCTTCCATGTGTTCCCACTGTCTGGCGTGCTGTTTCAGATGCCTTCATGAAGGCATTCAGCACCTGTTGTCGCACAACATTGCGGTCTTAAGGCCTTGTGGTAACCCTTAGTCTACCAGTTCGGGAGCGATCACCCATGGTGTTGGTGACCCGAAAGCGTTGCTGAAGCCTGTAGATGGTCTGAACATTAACCTGAAGTTGATTGGCCGCGGCTTGGGCAGTGTGGACAGCGTCGAGTCTTCCAAACGTCATGTTCCTCTGAGCTGTCGTGATATGCTGCTGATGTTGTTGTGTGAATGATTCAACCAGGTATGGGTGTGCATTTTATAGGGCTGCAGCATGAGATACATGAAAATCGAGGAGTGTGCTTTACCATCTCAGAAGTTAGGTTGCGTTTTTTGAGAAATTTCATGGGTTCAATTCCGTATTTAGAAAGGATTCTTATTGCTTAGGTAAAGTTGGAGATGTGGTCACACATATACAATAAAACACATTTGACAAGTGTCATGCAATGCGTCTATTCAGAGACACATACCAACCTGACGTTTCGCTTGCTGCTTAGTATATCGAAAAACGAGCTGTTATGTTTATAGTTCTTTATTAACGATAGCTATAATGTTCTGTATATTGTAAAACAGGACTTAAAACACATTGAATCTATAGACAGTCCCACCTTTTTAACGAATAATTCTATTGATCCTACAAAATTATCAGTTAGGAAATTCGCAAATATATTATTTTCAAGTGTATCGCCACCAGTTATAGTCATGGTGATTTGCAATATATATCAAAATAACTATCTCATGTCTTTCGTTGAATATATGCCATTATACCTTAAGGCGGCGGAAAGCTCTCATGATGATTTAAACCATTAGCAATACCCTTTTATCTGTTTCAGACCGACATTCAATTGATATAAGGTAATGGGATGGATACGACATCAGTGAAGTAAGTTTCCGTGTACATATCATCAACAGAAACATCTTAGTTTGTCGCCGACAAACACTTAGTTTGAAATGCGTTCGTTTCGTTTTGTTTTGTTTTTTTTTTGTTGTTTTTATTTTCCAGATAGTGGAAAGGTTCGTTTGTAATGTGCTTATAATATATTGCTTATCTTTGTTTCTCATTAGTTTGAAGGGTATTGGATGTCCGAATGATTAGCACGTGTGCGTTGTAGCATAAAGCCTGCCATTAAGTCAACTGGTTTCGAATCCCAGGTTGTACGTGACAAGGAGAAGGTTCGCCTGGCCAATTAAATTAAACCATATGTTAGTCCCGAAATGACCTGGTTTGTTTCGAATGGACGTTGAACCCCTTCCTTCTCTCTCTGTCTCTCTCTCTCTCACTCTCTCTTTCGTTTGTTTGAGAGTGACCAATATAGCTGTAATCACTCAATCAAAGATCCTGTCATTCCTGAAAATATGTGATTTCAGGAATGACAGTAAGGTGAACAGTTAGAGGGGGTGACAGTGTAATGATCAATCTCACCACTATCACAGAGCAACGAGGTTATTTATATTAATTTGTAACCAAAACGACAATATTAACAGAGCACAGTTTTTATGGAACACAAGTGGGTTAGAATGTTCAAACTTAGTGTAGGTATTTCGTAGACGACAGCCTTGAAGATAGGCATTTTCTGCTGAAGCTAATAAGCAGAAATAAACAATTTGATTGGTTGCTGCTTTGGGACACGATAACTTAGGTTCTGATTAAGTGAAAGTTATTTCTGGCCTTGTTTTTGACGTTACATGTGTCATAATGCTCTTTTCACCTTAATTTTATCAGACATTTGACTTAAATATTAGAACAGCTTTCTGTGATAATCTGCCACAAAGAAATACACTGTAAAATTTCAATAATACCTCTGATGTGTGAGGTAATCCAAAACGCTGAAATATTCTCGATTTTGCAAATATCAAGTGTTTCGTAACAACTTTTTCAGATTAGTTGAGTAGTATCATTTAAAAATAGGATTAATAGGGATGGGTTTTACATTGATCAATTTATATTTTAATTAATTATTCAGTAGCCAAAGATAGAAAAACACGCTTTTTTTTATAAAACAAATAGGATCGCTGCTCTCATACTATTTTATACTTTCATATATTTATATAATTTTTATATATGGCATAGAATTATTTGTTATCTTGATGCTTACTTTTCTTTAATAAAATAAAAATAATCATTTTTTACATGCTATTTTATGGTTTATATAATTAATATGACATATAATTATTATTATGTTTTTATTGCCTACTTTTGTTTTGTTTTGGTTATCTCCCTTGAATCGTTATCCCGTATGATGGTTTTGGGTTTTATTGAACATACATTATGCAAGAGATGAATCTGCATATTGCAGGTCTTTCTATATTCGTACAATAGTTTTTGTGTGTGTGTTTTTATTTTTTTTTGTTTGTTTATTTTTTTTTATTTAACAATGTATGTTATATAGATTATTAATGCGACATTAATTGACTTACCAAGACCATTGCCAACTCTCGATGCCATCGTTAGCCTACGATATTTAATAGATTTAAATACGTTTTGTGGTTGATGTAAAAACGATAATCAATACTTTGATTATTATCGTCACAATCTTAGTAATGACAATCGAGGCTACAATTGTTTCGCTGATAACTTGGATCAGAGTGAAATAATTTGGCGGAAATTTTAAATATATTCTATTTTCATTATCTAATTTTTAAATATTTTAGCGAGAAATTCTAGCTATTTATCTAATGTTTCCTAATGCCGCCTTAAATGATCATTTTGTACCCGCATGCATACAATAAATAATAATATTGCGTAGAATTATTTTGTTGTCTTGTTTATTTTGTTTTGTTTGTGTTGGTATGGGGTTGGGGTTGGGGGACTGTTTCTGACTTTTATTTAAACTCAAATGTTAAGGAAGAGTAGAGGTTAAGTCGTATGGCGGTATATTAGTGTCAAAATTCTAACATGTTATCGTCTGATTTCTTACTTCTATTCATGTAATTTCTAACCTCCATTCATGTAACTTCTAACTTCCATTCATGTTATTTCTGTATCTGACTTTTATTTAAACTCAAATGTTAAGAAAGAGTAGAGGTTAAGTCGTATGGCGGTATATTAGTGTCAAAATTCTAACATGTTATCGTCTAATTTCTTACTTCTATTCATGTAACTTCTAACTTCCATTCATGTAACTTCTAACTTCCATTCATGTTATTTCTAATTTAAGACAATGTATAACCCAAATTCTTTATTTGTTCAGTGTAAATTCCAATTCTGTTCCAACTTGTTTCTATTATTTAAACGAAAAATGTCTTCTTAATAGATGCTTTACAATCATGTTTAGCATCAACATCAACGAATTTAGAATTTATACATTTCTGTCTAACAACCATCATTATGAAGACGTTTGGTGTCGCCACTGCGTGCTCATTTGGGTGATTGCGCACCTGATCGGGAGAATTATTTGGTATAAACGACCCATTCTTCGTTTGGTTGAAGGTTGCTGAGAGAGAGAGAGAGAGAGAGGTCACTTAGTATTAAACTCAGTATCTGTGTAGGCCTATCCATAACATTTATACCCTGTGTTAATATAGATCAACTGCATATAAATATTAATTATTGGCTCAACCGTAAAAAAAAATCAAATAAAATTCTCCAAATCCCGTTTAGCTTATATTTGAAATAGAAAATGAAATGAAATAGGGTTTAACGCCCTACTTTTCTGCTCCGAACCGGGCTAATAGAGACGGACATACGCAATACAGTGTGCTTTAGGGAAATATTGCCCGGAGAGCGGATCTACGACCTGGACTTATATCGAAGTCTAACGGTCACGGGATCTTTTACGTGCACGCCAACATGTACATGGAACCTCGGGTTTTCATCCCATCGGAACGACAAGACACTTATAAGGGGGACCACGCCAGAAAATCTGGATGAACTTTTTTTGACCAATGCAGGGATCGAACTCCCGACCCACAGCCTAGCGAGCCTGCGTCTTACCCACGGTATTCGAAATAGTATTTGCAAACCATACATTTATATCACGTCCAATGTTGTTTAGAGGGTAGGATGGCCGAATGGTTTGCACGTGCACGCTGTAACATAAGGTCTGTCATTGAATAAACGTGACATGGAGTAGGGCCGCCTTTCCAACCTCGTGGGTTTTCTCCGGGTCCTCCGGTTTCCTCCCACTGCTAAACACTCCTACGCGCAAGCGAATTATTGAAATACAATTGGACGGTGTTAATACCGAAATGACCTGGTTGGTGTCGAGTGGATGTTAAACCCCATGTCCCCATCCCTCTCTCTTCCGATGTTGTTTTCAATTTTAACACTCAGGCAAGCCATTCAATCTGACGAAGAGCGAGTCGTTTGTATCAATAGAATGGTCCCGATCAGGTGCTCAATCGCCAAACTGAGCACATGGTGGCGACACCAAACGACATCATGATGATGGTTGCCAAGTAGAAGTATCATAATTCTAAATTTGTTTGCCGTTTATGCTTAACATGTAATACCACAATGAAGTAGACATTTTTGGCCTCAATAATAGAAATAAGATGAAACAGAATTGATATTTACACTGAACAAATAAAGAAGTTGAATTATACATTGTCTTAATTTAGAAATTACATGAATGGAAGTTAGAAGTTACGTGAATGGAGGTTAGAAATTACATGAATAGAAGTAAGAAATTAGACGATAGCATGTTAGAATTTTGACACTAATATACGGAAGTTAGAAGTTACATGAATGGAGGTTAGAAATTACATGAACAGAAGTAAGAAATTAGACGATAGCATGTTAGAATTTTGGCACTAATATACCGCCATAAAGTCAGAGTAGAAGATGCCGATGTTACAGCTTCGTTTCTCTATTTGCTATCTTTAGATCATAAGGTCTGTCATGGAGCCAAGTGGTGTGGTTTAAACCCAGAATGAATAGAGTCACCTGCCAAACCCCGGGTGTCTCCCTTGCGTGAGAGCGATTTATTGAAATAATTTTTTTGCTGAAATAGATTTTTGCTGATTTAACGGCATACATGAATATAATTATTATGTAGTGGGGTCAGAACGGCGTTATTCAACGTTAGTTCGATGACTGCAGGAGAAACCAAATATGCTTTGAGCGAAAAGGATGGGGGGGCGAATACGCCACTTGTAGTTTTTGAAAAGATTAGCACACCCGGTCACCAGCCACTACTGCCATGGTGATAGCTAAAAACAACAACACGGATGATGATACCGACATCCACCCACTACAGCGTCATTTAAATCAGGCTGGGCTAATGATGATGGGCATACGTCATGCAGTGTGTTGTGAGAAATATTTTGGCAGGGCAATGAAATGAAATGAAATGGGTTTTAACGTCCTACTCTTGTGCACCTAACCTGGGCTAATGGAAGATGGGCATACGCCATGCGGTGTGCTATGAAGGAAATTTTGCCCGGGCAGTGGCGCTACGGCCTACTCTTTTATCGAATTCCAACTGTCAAGGGATGTTCCGAACGACTAGACAGACGCCTACGCCGGAAAATCGAGATGAACTTTCTCGACCAATGCAGGTATCGAACACTCGCGACCTCCAGGCTAGCAAGCCAGCGTCTTACCCACTTAGCCACGGTTTGTGCGTGTGTGGGGTGGGGTGTGGGTATTCTGTAAAAGTTGTTTTAACATTGAGAAAAAATCTGTGGAATTGGGGAATCCATGAAATATTGTTTTTAAAATTCTTCCCTCGTCGTCCCCCAGGTTACTTCCCTGCCTACCAGGGGGAGGACTAGCACTGACTACCAGTGCATTGCCTCATGGATCGACATGGGGTATACTCAAGCCAGTAAGTATAAATACTTAGCCAACCCGATTGACCCGAGCCGCCGCTCTGCAGAATGTACTCAGGACACAAAGGTAACACTTGTTGAATGAAAACAACAAAGCAAAGAAATTGGAAAAACGTACATTCTACAGAGCTAAAAACGACCAAAGCCGATTGATCATAGTGGGCCACTCTGGCCTCTCGTCTAGGTGAACCATGGGCCAAAGTAATGTGTTGCAGAGAAGGGGCTCGCAAGCCAAATCCCCACTCAATTACCAGGATTCCACTCTCCACCGACACGGGTCGCAACGCACGACAAACACGTTGCCCCATTACAGGGATCCTTTTAGTCGTCTCTTACGACACGCAGCACATACGAAGGGTATATTCTTAAGTAATTCAGTTCATACATACAGATTACATTATTATATGTGCTGGGGCGCATTTGGGCCAATTTCTAGGTCCTAAATATTAGCGATTTAGCTCCTTTCCTCAAAATTGTTCACTTTATTTGTTGTTTTAATGTACGAAATACATCAATAAGAAACTATGTGCAAAGTGTTGTGTTTCTGGATCAAAGATATGTCTCATAAACAGTGATTGAGACTTGTGTAAATTCTTACCTTAAGCCTGAGAATGCTTTGTGAACTCGGGGCCCGTCGTTCTGATATTCAAGTTTCTGATTGTTGCATTATTCCGTTAAATGTACAATTTAACAGTATTCAGTAATCATTTACAACATAAAGAAAAACGATCAACGTATCTTTTCGAGATTATCTGTTTTCATCTTTTTGAATTCTACTTAATAATACCACAGAAGTTTTATTTCATTTTTGTCCTCCGTCGTTTGGAGGGAGCAGGGAGCTATCAACATAGGTGTTCTTGTCCGCCTGTCCACCCATTTACACCCGTCCTTTTCGCTTCATACATTAGGTCTTTATTAGGAGAGTGTATGTCCGTATTCGGACACAGTCACTCTCCTCTAAGTGGGTAAGGCACTAGCTCGCTAGTCTGGATGTCGGTGTTCGATCACTACATTGGCCGAGAAAGTTCATCTCGATTTCCGGCGTGGTTTCCCCGTCAGTGATTCAGAACAGAGGGCCTGACAAGGACAGCTGTCTAGTCCTTCGTGTGATACGAAACACATTCACGTGCACGTAAAAGATCCCTTTTCAGTTGGAATTCGAATGAAGAGTAGGCCGTAGCGCCGCTGCCCGGGCAAAATTTCAATCATAGCACACTCTATGGCGTATGCCCGTCTTCATTAGCCTAAGTTAGGTAATAAAGAGTAGGAACTTTAATTCTAATTGAGTGAGAATTTGAAACTTTGTGTATAGCTTCATTGCCTGCCATGTACCAAGGTGACTTTTTCATAATAACACAAGTGTGCGGTTTTACTACTTCTTAGTTTATTACATGCAAATTGTCGTCTTTAGAAACGGTGGTAAATTAACAGAAATAGAAAAATGACATTACAATGGTCTGGATATTGATTTTGTCGATAAATTTAATTATTTAGGACTGTTATTATATTACAATGGCAAATTTCTAAAAAAAAAAAAAATACAACAGTACAGGCCTGACCAAGGTCGCTAAGCCTTTTACGCAATTTTAAAAGGACAAAACACAGGGCTGACCAAAGTCTTAATGCTTTATTTTTATACTTTAAAAAAAAAACGAACCTGTAACGGCATTGAAACTAAAATCTCTATATTTGATACATATCCGGGGCTTTCATGAACCGTCGGACGTAGAGAGAATTCACAGTTCTAATTGGAAGAATATCATAAATATTCGTCAATAAACACATACTTGTATGATTTAATATGGACTTGGTCATATATTAGAATATTAAAATATGCTATGAAGTTAGCTTCGAATTGAAATAAAGTTTAATTAATGAAGTAATAAATAATAATTGTACATGGATGTAAAATATAACAAATGAATTATATAATATGTCTGTGAAATATAATCTTTGAACATTGTTTTTCTCTCTAAACTCTTTGATAACACTTCCTGGACCTATCGTGGTTCTGAATCACTTCATGTAAAGATCAGCTCCTATAATACAACGGCTCATGTTGTGTGTCTTTATCGACCGCCTCTTTCAAAGAAAAACACTGTCTCTCTCACTGAGACACTTGAAGATTTTGACAACCTTTTCTGCAATCATAGGAAAGACAATACTGTATTTCTAGGGGAATTTAACATCCACTATGATGGTGCATCCAATGCAACAGCAGTCAAATTCAGGAAACTTCTGCGGGTGTACAGTCTTGTCCAACACGTCACTACTCCTACACATAAACTAGGTCAGGTTTTGGACCTTGTAATTTCACCTAAGACCTGTAACTTTATCAGCGATGTAAAAGTGTGTGATATATAAATATGTGACCACTTCCTTATTATTATGAGGTGGAATAGCTGCACGCAAAACGTATGTCGTAATTTTAAGGTCATTGATAGATCTGTATTCATTCGTGATCAACAATCCTCAGACTTACTGAAAGAACCCCCAGAGGGTGTTGAAGAACTATGTGATCTTCACAACAAGTCTCTGGCTGAGCTTGTGGATAAACATGCCCCAGCAGTCAAGAAAAATATCATTATAAGACCAGGTTCAAAATGGTATAATGAAGACGTTAAGAAAGCTAAGTTACAACACAGGGTGACAGAACGGCAATGGCGCAGCAAATCCAGCCTGGAGGTTCACCGCACCATCTACAAATCAAATCGAAACAATGTCAGCAAAATCCTTAGAAATGCTAAAACCCACTATTGTCTGGACAAAATTTCTGCTATTGGCAATGACTCGAAGAAATTTAACGGATTTATGAAATCAATATTAGGTGTTCAGTCAAACTCAAAACTGCCTGATTCAACAAGCGATTTTGAGTTAGCAAATAACTTTTCTAATTTCTTCATCTCTAAGATAGAAAAAATAAGAAGTCAGTTGGACAATCTTTCTGCTCAAACTCAGTTCTTATTTACAGAGAAGAAAGAACGCGAACCACTGACTGAATTTCATCCATTTGCTGAGGACGAAATCCGAAAGTTAGTCTTGTCGTCAAAGAAAACAACATGTCCATTGGATCCCATTCCATGTACCATTATTTGTAACTACTTGGATACGCTTCTGCCTGTCATAACCTCCATAGTAAGTTATAGCTTGCAAAGCGGAACTTTTCCTGAAATCTTCAAGCAGGCCATTGTGCGTCCATTACTTAAAAAGGATTCAATTGATCGAAATGTATTTTAAAACTTTCGTCCCGTTTCAAAGCTGTCAACATCAGACTGTGTACATACATATCAAACAACAATCTTTGGGATAAATTTCAATCTGCTTATCGTTCTGGACATAGTACAGAAACTACCGTGCTGAAAGGTGTAAACGATCTGAGATGTTCAGTTGACAGTGGTGATGTATCAGTACTCACTCTATTGGACCTTTAGGCTGCTTTTGACACCGTTGATCACCAGATCCTTGCTGATCGGCTCCAACATGAATTCAGTATCACTGGAACGGCTCATAACTGGTTGATGTTATACTTACAAGATCGTCAACAGACGGTATTAATAAATAATGTTCAATCGATGCCTGTCCGCATTACCTGCGGTGTGCCTCAAGGATCGGTACTCGGTTCAATACTGATTCTGCTATACTGTCATAATTTAGCTGGTGTTATCGACAAACATAACATTGATCACCAGTCGTATGCTGACGATACTCAGCTTGTCTCATCTTTTAAGCCCGAGGAGGTAACCAAGGCTCTGGGTTGTGTGACTGTTGTTCCCATGATATTAAGAATTGGATGACCTCAAATAAACTTAAATTGAATGATGACAAAACTGTTATTTGGAATACATCAGCCAGAATCATATCACGAAGCAAAACATCATCTCACATAACACCAATTCTAAAATCCTTACATTGGCTCCCAATTTCAGCTCGCATCAACTTTAAGGTTATGTGCCTCACATACCAGTGTCTTCGAAATCTTGCACCCAGCTATTTATCAGAACTACTAACAGTATATCAACCAAACCGGTCCTTGCGATCTTACTACCAGAATACGCGTATCGTTCCAAACTCAAAACTGAAACATTTTGGTGACAGAAGCTTTAGTGTAGTTACTCCTAAATTGTGGAATGGTTCGTCATTGAAGGCATTACATCTTTTTCAGACACATGTGAAAAGTATCTATTAGATTTTGAGTTATTCTCTAACGATGAAATTGAAAAAAAAATAGGTTGCCAGGCAACGAAACATACGCCCACACAGCAGCCAAATCGTCCGGGCAGTCAACAAGAATTGTCGCATATTAAGGAATTATCAGAAAATCATTAGAATTTGTTTGGTTTTTATAATCAAACGTTTTTTTTTTTTAAATCATATAATAATTGTGACCTCCAGAGGCACCACAAGCTAAAAAGGGTGATTTTTCGTACAATCAGGGGACATAATTCAGGAAGTAATGACCCGATGGGCGCAAATATCGAAAGGAACCAAGATCTTTGGGTTTAAAACATACCTGTCAAGTTTCATCAAAATCGATTCAAAATTGTGACCTCTATAGGGTCCACAACCTTGATATAACATATTTTCACAAACGGCGGCCATTTTGTTCGTCAATTCTAGTCCGGTTTTCACGTAATTCAAACTCTCTCTTCATTACCATGTAACGGTGATATAGTCAAACGTTTTTTTAAATCGGATAATAATTTTGACCTCCAGAGGGACCAAAAGCGAACAAAAGCGATTTTTCTGACAATCCGGGGACATAATTCAGGAAGTTATGATCCAATGGGCGCAAATATCTAAAGGAACCACGATCTTTGGGTTATAAACATGCATTTCAAGTTTCATCCAAATCGGTTCAAAATTGTGTCCTCTAAACTGTTCACAAGCTAAAAAACGTGATTTTTCGTACAATCAGGGGCCATAACCCATGAAGTTACAGTCCGATACATGCCAATATCGAAAGGAACCGAGATCTTAGGGTGATAAACCTATGTTTTAAGTTTCATTGAAATCGGATAAAAATTGTGACCTGTAGACTGTTCACAAACAATTGTGAACGGACGGACGGACGGAAGTCCGGACGGACGGACGGACGGACGAACAGGGGCGACGACAATATACGTCCACATGAAAATGTGGGCGTATAAAAACCTTATCAAGTCATCTAAGAAGACAACTTGTCTACTCGATCCTCTTCCAACAAATATCCTTGTTCAATATCTTAATCTGCTTCTTCCAGTCATTACTCAAATTGTGAATACAAGTCTTAGTATAGGAGTATTTCCTTTCATATATAAAGATGCGGTTGTAAAACACCTTATTAAGAAAACTTCTCTTGACCAGAATGTGTTTAAGAACTACAGACCCGTCGCAAATTTGTCTTTCCTCTCCAAAATCATTGAAAAGGCAATAAACAATCGAATACAGTCTTTCGTGGTTTCTTGAAATCTCTTAGATCAATTCCAATCTGCTTATAGACCACATCATAGCACTGAGACAACTATTCTTTGTGTGCTAAATGATCTGCTGCGCTCTGTAGACAATGGTAAACTTGTGTCTTTGATCCTGTTAGATTTGACTTCCGCATTCCGAGTTTGCAAACCTTAATTGCGGAGTGCCTCAAGGATCTGTTCTTGGGCCGGTATTGTTTATACTGTACACACGATGTCTGGGGGATGTTATAGACCAGTTTGATATAAGCCATTTCTCCTACGCTGATGATACACAGTTAATCAGTAAGTTTAAACAAGAAAATGTTCATGATTCCTTTGACAATACCACTCGCTGCTCCAAAACTGTTAAATCCTGGATATAAAATAATAAATTAAAGTTAAACGATGAAAAACAGAAGCAATACTTGTTCGAACACCACAGCGTCTCGCATAAACTCCCGATTCGTGTCTTGTATTAAAGCGACTTCAAATAATTCAGAACAACTGTGCCAGAATCACCAGAAGAACAGCAAAACGCCAACATATAACATCTGTCCTTAAATCGCTTCACTGGTTACGAATAGAGGCCAATTGCCCTGCTCCCGATAATTATGTTATTGTTATCTTCTCGCATACGTTTTATTGGCTTATCTCCCTTTAATTATACAATAGTTCTGAATGTAATCGTGTATTTTATTCATATATTAACACTGACATGGAATAGTTTTGTTGTCTAGTTCATTGCTTTTGTTTTGTTTTTGAATGGAATTAGGGGACTGCATCTGACTAAATGATAGGTATGAGTCAGTATATTACCCCTTTGATTCTCTATTTGGGAACTGTCCACAAATTCTACTCAACGCATGGTTAAAATCATTGATTATCCTGTATTACTAAACACAGCTAAAACTGTTAATTAGAGGGGGTCTAGTGCTCGAGTTTGTGTTCGCCGACGACATCGCCAGTTTGTATAATTCATTAGCCAAGCACTGATGTTGAAAAAATCAATAGATTTACCTTGGTTGGAGAGCCCAATCCAATATTGACTGCCCTGGATGCAGAGCTTATGGTACAGCTAAACTGATCATAATATGTCGATAAATGAATGTTTTTAATACATTATTGTTGAAACGACGGCCAGTTTAATATGTTGAATTTGAAGATTGTACCTTTGTAAAATTAAATACCATATGAGTAATATCTGGTCTTTGTTTTTCAATTGATGATTAAATACAATGGCGTATCATGTATTTCAAAATGCTATTTGGCCAAACTTTAAAAATAACATTCTTTTTCCATTTTGGAATAATATCTCTGATGAAATTGAATTGTCAACCACATATTCAACTCCTTGCATGAAAACAGCATGTATTTCAAAATGCTATTTGGCCAAACTTTAAAAATAACATTCTTTTTCAATTTTGGAATAATATCTCTGATGAAATTGAATTGTCAACCACATCTTCAACTCCTTGCATGAAAACCGCACCTTAACCATAATCACTAGCAATTACAGCTAGCTTAGGATTTGGAACTGATAGAACTGCCACAGTCTATAATATAGCTTAAACGTTTTCAAATATTCTCTCACAACTATCAGACAATTGAAACGTTATATTTACACTCATTTATCGACTAATCTTTTTAAAATATCGAGCAATGCCAAGGAAATAAATCAATTGTATTTTAGAATGTAGTCTTGGCAATCCCACCATAGCACAAGCACCATCATTTATTGAAGTGTGGCGATCAAGAAATGCATTCGTGCATATCCAAATAGCTGTTCTCTAAAATGATGGTGAGCTTCACCACACCTATCTCTGAAATATTAGTAATTGTTCTTCCCAAGTAAATCTAGATAATAACATCAATTCCAGAAGTTTATCTGTGATACGACGCTGCTAAATGATACCGGCGGGTTCTATATTCCAAATGGCATCACCCTTAACCGAAAACGTCCACGGCGAGTCACAAACGCGAAATTTAATAATTTACATTTTTGTTTATAATTAGCAATTCCGATATTGTTAATACAGTCATCAATCCGTGAAATCGGAAAAGTACCCAATGTTTAAATTTATGTTTACATTGCGATAATCTGTAGATATTATATAGCTCTGTCAGCGTACGGAATTTAGATGCACAGTGAGGTTATACTGTTTTTACTTTGTTTTATAAGGATGTCTGATATAATATGCCAGGGTGCTGCTTCACCGGTGATATTGTAAATGAGTTCAACATTATGAACACGTCTGATTTTTTCTCGTTGGAATGTCACAAAACACACAGTGTTCTGTATATGGTTTCCTAGTGATTCTGTCCGGTTCCATCATTTTTTATCCAAATTGCGAAGAATGTCCTAATTTCTGTGATAGTCAAAATGTCAAATATATACGTTTCATTACTATTCAATTTTAGTCAAATAGCAGTTGATCAATGTCGTTGAACTGTGTGAGTTTATACTTAATGTTACGATGAATATTACGTAATTATGGTTAAAACTTTTTATCTATGACATAGAAAAAAGTATCACAACAACCCCATTTGAATATAGTGTTAGTGTTTAATAATGTATATTATTGATTACGTTCTGGGTCTAGGGAACACTAGACCAGCAACGAAAGACACAAATAGAATTTAAAGCAATAGATTTATTGTGATTGTTCACCAACTAGAACCAAGTCCAAGCAACCGTATGACCTGTGCAGGTCAATATGAAATGACACAGTTCTGCTCATTTTCATTTGAAGTCGTCCATTAAGTCATCAATATCTGGTATAGCTCCTATCGGTCTGGATCACCTGTCCAGCTCCCCTCATTCAGTTGGACTCTCTTGGACTCTTGATCAATACATGTACAAGGCCTGTCATTCAAAATTTGATTAAAAATAATCTTATCATCAGCTTATTCAGTACCACGAAGAAGATGGACAAGGCAAAGACTATCTAATATCCCAAATCACAAATAGCAGACACATGAGAAGCAAAATCAGAAAAAAATAAAGTGTGAAATTTACGCACCATAAAAAACCCTTTGGTTAAGGTTGTACACATCAGATAAAGATAAGAGTTAAGTATATACACGTCACATAACGATTAGAGTTAAATATCTGCACATCACATAACGATATAAGAGTTAAATGTATACACATCACATAACGATACCAATTAGTGTTATTATATCATAAAGCAATACGAGTTAAAGATAAATACATCTCACGGTTTGAAACAGTTCATTTCTGAAATGTTTTATAACATTTATTATTTAAAATGAAAGTAGAGATAGCCTACTTGCAGTAGTCTCTTATCATCCAAACAAATATTCTACGAATATTAGTCTGAATGGGTCCTCAAAATTTGACAGAAAGTCGGCCATTGTCTGGATTATCCAGTCTTTTAAGTTACCACGTTCTGAATCTATCAAAACATCTCGCTTGTCAACAATGACACTCTCTAAAATTTTGTTTTAAAGGTTTTAATTGAAATGGTAATTTTCTCTCGTCATAAATCAAACGTATGGCTTCTCAAAATCTCCTTAATCGCGATTCATGCTGTTGTATCGTCTCTATTTTGTTTCTAATAATAGATGTGCCAAGTGTATCGTGGGATATATTTTATCCTCACTTTATAGAATCTATCAAAATCGACCCGGCTTCATAATATCTATCACTTACCGAGACTTTAGCCAAAAGGTTGCATTGCTCAGTAAGTTTGGTTTTTTATGTGGTAGATTATCCAGTAATTTTCGTCAATAATTGAGAACCGACCCAGACCCTCCGTGCGTTGAAGACTAGGAGGTTCTGGGTGACCGAGACTAACTTGCAGTTTCTCAATTATATGAAACCGGATATTACGAATACACGGACGTATTTAAATAGAAACGACAACATCAGCTACAGGTTGTACACGCAATTCAACATCATACCTGAGATACAGGTAAGCATGTAACTCATCTTTTGTTTTATTTGCTTATTTCCCAAACATCAAACTGGAGCTTGATAAAATAGGTCAAGTTGATGGTTAATGTCCCGTGCCTCGTCCGGTCTTGAGGTAATGAGCTGTACACCAAGTAAGGAAGTATTTCTACAATACAGGTATATGTAGGATAGCTATATATTAGTGTTTTATTAATCAACTAAAGGTATCTATGTACACTATGTGTTGCTAAAGATATCGATGTACTGTTATACATTGACGATATTAACTAAAGGCATTGATGTATAACGAATATTATTAAAGGTATCGATATACATTGTATGTTGTTATACATGAGTTCAGGTGATGCATAATAGATCGAACTACATTCTTTATGTGTGGTTTAATATTACGCAATGTCTTAAGTTCGACACCATTACACTACTGTGAAATACGTCACACTAGTCCAATATTTCACTGGTATGAACAATCTACGATTGGTATGTTGCCCGTACGATTATTTAATATAATGTTACGCCAACATCAAAGGATGACGTCACATCTGTATTTTATTACAACATATTAACGCCCCTAATCTTCAATAAAAATGGCGACACCTGCGAAAATAACAATTAGCGATCACGTTCAGGCAATACCAAATGTCATTCACCGTATGCATGCTTTAACTGTCGGCTAACACAATCGTTTTCATTCCTGCAATATTGTTTGAGCCCAAGATAAAAAAAACCCCATCAAACCAGGGAGTTACTTAACCCATCATATAAAATATTTCAACCCCGTCTCTCAAATACATTTACCTCTTCATTTTGTGGACAGAGATAATTTGATTAACGATCAAGAATCGGCCGGGAATATAAACTTATACAGCATGCATACGATACATTATCTTTAAATGGCAATGACAAGTATCTTGAAAGTGCTCTCAGGCATACTAAATTGTTTTCTAAATTCTAATGACTAACTACAAACGTTGACCGAGTGTGTATTGGGATCTTTAAGAACCAAGAAGTAGCAAGTCTCTCATCCTGGTCCATCATTGGAATAAAAAATTGATAAACAGTATTAAAATTATTGACTATATATTTTAAACATAAAAATATTTATACTGAAATCTTTCTGGGTCAATTCATTGTTATCCTGTTGTACAGTGAATAACCTTACTCGTATGGTAAATCAAGGAAATAGAAACCATACTTCACAGTTTCGTATAAATGAAACTAATATCTTATTGTACTACCACTAGGCGGACGGGTAGCTTAAATATAAATGGAATACAGTTACTGCTTATTCATGAGTGACGTTTCGGTTCGTCTTCTCTATCTAGTCATTATGAAGCAATAAACAAAAATATTTGGTAAATGCTGACCAACCAGAGACGCCTTTCTAATTACCTTGAAGGAAACCTAACTTAATGAAAGTAAAGTAATTATTGAGGGTGATCAAGATTGACCAGGTTAATGCTAATGACAACATCATCTTGTATGTGATATCACACAAGGCGGAAGCGGACATAAAACCCTATAAACGAACGAATGGACGGGCGACAGCATCCAATATGACATAGACCACTTTACCTGGAAATAAAACAAATGGATTAATGGATCACTTGTTGTGACGTATTGACATATAGATCTAATGTGATTTCACTTAAACATACATTATGCAAGATCTAAATCTGCCTATTGCAAGGCTTCCTTTATACCTGAAATGTTTTCTAAAGTATTAATTAGACACCATTTAACTGACCCAGACCTTAATCAACTCTCGATGGCATCAGATTTCTCCAATATTAAATATATTAGAACGGTTCAGCGATACTTTGATTTAATCATACATGGAGGAACGGGACTTAGCTTCGATCAACCAGTACGGTGGTTGAAATTATTGCGCACCTCTGTCAAACCTTCAAAGGCTAATATCTTCGCTTGCAATAGAATAATTTGAATGAAATTTTCAAATTATTCATTTTATATTATCTACTTTCGCACTATTAAAGCCAGAATTGCTAGTTCTTTTTCTAATTTTACATAATGTATCTTTAAGTACCAAAAAATATTACAACAAAAACTCCAGAAAGCACCAATGGTCCCCTGAAGGTCGAAATATTAAATGAGTGAGTAGTATACTCCAGATGCTATATGGATTCATTTGAATTCAACATCATATCATTCATCTACTAAAAGGACATATTATTCCTTGTCATAAATGAAAGGAAATAGAGGCGCTTTGTGAAATCACGTTATATGAATGGTAAGGTGTGGTTTCTTTTTGTCAGTGGTGCAGTAAATGGGCAGAAAAACCAAGGTCTCATGTACACATTGGCGTGCAAGTAAAAGACTCCTTCGTTGGTTTATGTCTGTCTTCATTACCACGGATGTAGAAGAAAGTATGACGTTAAACCCAATTTATTTCATATTTTACTTAAGTTAAATAATGTTTATATCTTTTTTTCATACACAGATACAGACGAAAAATGGATCCAGGTAAATATATATTGGATAATTATTATATCATAATATCAATCTTCTTGTGTCAGAAATGTTGTACATGTATATATATTTTGATAAAACAATAGGGGAAATTAATTTAGAACTAAAATATGTTTTGTTATTTACTTTAGAGGCGTTAAATCAAATATAAATTACAAGATATTATCGCATTACTGTGAGATAGTTAACTCGCTTAGCACAATAATTTGTTTTCGTTTGATGGCCGTAACGATCTTCCGTACATAATGAAGTAAACATTGGGTAGCTTTTACGAGTACAAACAACGGATTTGATTTAAGTATTTGTTCAATCTGATTAAAACACAGATCCTCTTTCGTTTCGATTTTTATAGTTCAAAATTTCGTTCTACTTGTCCTTACTACACTCGGACCTGGAAAAACGAGAGAGAGAGAGGGGGGGGGGGGTTAACGTCGACTTGACACAAACTTGATCATTTCGGGACTAACATATGTTTTAATTTTATTTCAATAATTCGCTGTCGCCTAGGGGTCTTTAGCAGTGGGAGGAAAGCGGGGTACCCGGGGAAAACCCATGAGGTTGGACAGGCGACCATACTCCTTGTCACGTAGAACCTGGAATTCGAATGATTCAGTTGGAATAGATGATTCAAACGAGTTACTAAATTATTACGTCAACTACAATATGACTTCATGATTTTCTCTCTCTCTCTCTCTCTCTTCAACTGAATTATAAATTATGCATGAAGAAGACTGCATAGAATACAAGAATTAATTCAAATAGTATTCCAGAAAAGCACCAACGGCTTGATATAAATCATTTCTGACTAAGATAATATGATGAGAGTGCATGATGATTGATATAGTCTATTTTTATATCTGGTTGACTAGTCTAATGGCCGCATATGTGCGCTCTTGGTCACAAGGTCTGTTATTGAGTCAATTGACGTAGTTTCAATTCCTAGCTTGTACGTGACAATGATTATTGTCGTCTGACCGGCCTCATGGTTTGTCTGGGTCTTTCGGTTTCTTCCCACTCGCAAGCATATTATTGTTAGTCCCGAACTGACTTGTTTTTGTTCTGACATCTACCGCCTTTAATAAATGACTATTTGTCTTTCAATTCAGGAGCTAACCTACAAAACCACGTGGCCATTTTAACGAAAAACAGTGACTTGCTACGAGACACACTTGCGGACAGAATTGGAAGTATCGCACGCAAATTAAATGGGCGTTTTGTTCTTAAGGATCATCAATTAAGGAGGATATTAGAGGTAGCCGCTCAACACCCAGAGGACGGTGTATCTGAATTAATAGCCATAATAAAAGGCAGCCAGTGGCATTTTGATCAATTCATCCAATTTTTGAGTGAAGAGGGATATACAGAATTGGTTCAAAATCTCAAAGGTATGTACATTTATTATTGAGTCCCAGTGGTCTTCTGTGCATGCGTAGTGGTTGCGGTTTCTTCTGGTATTTTTCACATGTATATGTAAATTGAGCAGTAAATGAGGATTTATTTATCTGTATATTCGTACAATGATTATTTTTTCAGGGTGTCAGTCTCATCATTCTCTCGCGGGAGTTTGATACTGGCGTTAATGCATTATAACGGTTTCTGCTGAAAAATTCCAGGCAACCTTTGATGTAACCTCCTTTAGGGGGAGCCATGGTGGCTCAGTGGGTAGGACGTTGGCTCGCTAATCTGGATGCGGTGTCTCGATCCCTGCATTGGCAGATAACATTCATCGGAATTATTCAATACGGTCTCCCCCTTGTCAGTTTTACAGGACAGAGTAGTTCAGATAATACGAACAACCGCAGTCCCAAGTGGAATAAGTTTCATTGTGAGCTATACATGAACTGCAATGGTAATTGATATTTGGATGTCGTAACAATAAAAATAAATTGTTTGTCTGATCAGTAGTGCTTTCATTTTGAGTAGTTAATAGAGATCTATATTGAAGGTTTAGATTTAGATAAAGAGCTGGTCCCTCTATCTATAATAGTTCAAACATATACATGTATAATAAAAAATGATCAAGTTGGATTATCCATTGAAATTATTACTTTCTGCATCAAGATAAAGTGTAGATCGCTTCTTAACTTTTTTAGTTTAAATAATATTTTTTTCATTCATAAAAATGGTTTATTATCTAAGCAACGGTACTTGACAAAAGAGACAATGCCTCGGTTATCCATTTAATAGCGGCTGGTTAAATCCAGTTAATTCTCGCCCATCCGATATTCTAGAGAGGGTTGATTATAGGCATGACATGTGTAAATGAGATCTGTAATTGGTGGATTTAGATCTTAAATGGTTGGGGGCGGGCGAATGGTTTAAGGCGTGGTGTAAGATTGTAAGGAATGTCATTGAGGCAAAAGACACAGTATTGATATAGCGAAATGAGCATTGTGATAGCGGACCCTATCAAGTAGTTCTTCTCGATTAAAATTGACCAACATTGTTTCAGGTACCGGGAGTGCTGATGTAGGAACCACTGAAGAGGGTAGGTTTGAACATCTTATTTAATTTTAACAAATTCTAATTGAAGACCTAGAGTTCAGTAGATTTGAAATGTGAACACCGTGGATATATATATATATGATCTGGTGGTATTTTAAATGTAGATCTAGGTATATAGGAACAATATAAACACACTCTTGTGGTATTTTAAGTGTATTTCTGGTGCAAATATGTCAACCTCGAATATACAGAGAATCTCCTACGAGACCAGAAGGGATTTTTATTTAGTCCTCAATCCTTTCTTCGATGCACAAATAAATAAATATAAAATTCTTTGGTATAGATTTCACTTTTACTGAACCTTATTTCCTGCCACTGCTAAAGACCCCGACGCACAAGCGAATTATTGAAATAAAATTATAACCATATGTTAGTCCTGAAATGACCTAGTTTGTGTTGAGTGGACGTTAAACCCCATTTCTCTCTCTCTCTGTTTGATATAGAGGAAGTTACTTTTAACAAAAACCGAACTATAGTAACTTTTAAACTGACCAATCAAGGTCATGTAAAGCGATATCTCCTTAACCTTTAACCTTTAACAACACTCATTACAGGGGGCGGATCGATTGCTTGGGACAACCACGGGTAAACAAACCTGAATTTATCATGTTTTATATTTATATTAAAAAGTAAATGAGCAAGTGTCATCATTATTTTATATCACAATATACGCCTCACACTATACTACTTGTTGGTGAATAGAATATAGGCTTTTAGCTAGGTTTTGGCATCGCCAAAATGGCAGATTTACGTCAAACTGTTGGTAGGTCAGTCATGCCATTTTCCTATTCTCAGAATGTTGGGTGATATAAAGGATTTATAGTAGAATAAATACAGATATTGCCGTAGTAAACAAATATGGAAAAACATTGTCATCGCCCCTGTCGTTTCGTTCGAACGTTTCCATAATTTGTTTGTGCACACTCTACGGGTCACAAATTTTATCCGATTTTGATGAAACTTAAACTATATCTTTATATCTCAATCATCTCGGTCCCTTTCCATATTTGGGCATATTCCTGAATTATATGGTCCTTGATTGTACAAAAAATCACGTTTTATACACCACCATGGAAATGTGGTTGTATATTGCCGCCCCCTCCCTCCACACTCGTCGGTCAGTCGTCCACATTATTTTGTGAACGATCTACAGACTGTATTTATCATCTGATTATTTTTAAATTTGTTTCTCCTTGAGTTATGACCTTTGTTTTACTTGTTTAGCTGTACTTTGGCAGTGTTACTGGGTCAACCTTGTACATAGTACCACAGGCACTTCAAGGGATAAAAGTAAATTAAAATAAAACTTCTTACTCTATCACGTGATAGAGCCTACGAAGCAAGGCCGCTGTTGAGCGAGACTTGATCACCCAGTTCCTATGCACATATCGAGTAATGATAGGTTTATAAAGTGACTGGGTGATACAGACTTCTTTTGACCTTATTTCGGGTTACTTCCGGGCTCGTAAGCAGAGATAAGCAATTTGATTGGTTGATGCTTTAGGACACGATAACTTTAGTTCAGATAATTAGGTGAGATTGATGAAACTTGGTGTACAGTTTCATTACAGTAATACCTTGACTATGTTCGATAATGAGCATTTTCTGCTTAGGGAAAGCAGAGCGATACCCAATTTGATTGGTCGAGACTTTGGAACACAATAACTCTCCTTCTAATTGAGTTAAAATGTTCAAACTTGGTGTATATGCTTATAAGGTCAATGCCTTGATGGAGATTGAAGATGAGCATTTTCTGCTCAGGGTAAGCAGACATAAACAATTTGATTGGTTGA
This sequence comes from Patella depressa, assembly GCA_948474765.1. Lineage (NCBI taxonomy): Eukaryota > Metazoa > Mollusca > Gastropoda > Patellidae > Patella > Patella depressa. Next base: position 6,663,122 of record OX419720.1, read on the forward strand.
TGCTTTGGGACACGATAACTTTAGTTCTAATTAAGTGAGAGTGATGAAACTTGGTGTATAGTTTCATTACAGTAATACCTTGACTAAGATCTATCATGAGCATTTTCTGCTCAGGGTAAGCAGAGCGATAAGCAATTTGATTTGCCGAGACTTTGGAACACAATAACTCTCCTTCGAATTGAGTTAAAATGTTCAAAATTGGTGCGTATGCTTATTAGGTCAATGCCTTGATGGAGTTCGAAGATGAGCATTTTCTTGGTAGGGTAGGCAGAGATAAGCAATTTGATTGGTTGATACCTTAGGACAAGATAACTTTAGATAACTTAGGTTCATCTTGATTGGTGATTTTTATGCCAATATAATGACTCCATTCTCATTCAGTAATGGATTCGACAGTAACAGTGTATAGAAACGATTGACTCGGACACGAGGGCCCTTTCCCGTGGCCAGAGGGGCCCTTTGTCAAGCGTGGGGGCCCTTTTGTCTGCCTTTAGGGTCCACCTAACTAGGGTACATTTTCATTTTTCTCGTCGGTTTTAGCATTTTTCTTTATAAAACACTTTTGGATGACACTTCGTGTACAGTTTGATTTGTCGATACGTTTGAAAAAAATAAATGTGCGATTAATTAATATGTGTCATCTATTTATTTGGGGATTTCGGCGGGGGACGTCAGCCTCACTGTTGGCTTGTTAACTTTTTTAGTTTAAACAAAATTTTTTTCACTTATGAAGATCTTTTATTATCTTAGCAACAGAACTTGACAACCGGGACATTTAATCCATGTGTAAATGAGATCTGCAATTGGATGGATTTAGATCTTAGAGGATGCATCTTTTTATAGAACATAAATGGTATAGGTTGGGGGCGGGGCGAATGGTTTAAGGCGTGGTGTAAGATTGTAACGGATGTCATTGAGGCAAAAGACACAGTATTGATGTAGCGAAATGAGCATTGTGATAGCGGACCCTATCAAGTAGTTCTACTCGATTAAAATTGACCAACATTGTTTCAGGTACCGGAAGTGCTGATGTAGGGACCACTGAAGAGGGTAGGTTTGAACATCTTATTTAATTTTAACAAATTCTGAATGTAGGAATGTAGACCTACAGTTCAGTAGATTTGAAATGTGAACACCGTGGATATATATATAATCTGGTGGTATTTTAAATGTAGATCTAGGTATATAGGAAAAATATAAACATACTCTTGTGGTATTTTAGGTGTATTTCTGGTGCAAATATGTAAACCTGGAATATACAGAAAATCTCCTACGAGACCAGTAGGGATTTTTATTTAGTCCTCAATCCTTTCTTCGATGCACAAATAAATAAATATAAAATTCTTTGGTATAGATTTCACTTTTACTGAACCTTATTTCCTCCCACTGCTAAAGACCCCTACGCACAAGCGAATTATTGAAATAAAATTAAAACCATATTAGTCCCGAAATGACCTAGTTTGTGTTGAGTGGTCGTTAAACCCCATTTTTCTCTCTCTCTCTGTTTGATATAGAGGAAGTTACTTTTAACAAAAACCGAACTATAGTAGCTTTTAAACTGACCAATCAAGGTCATGTAAAGCGATATCTCCTTAACCTTTAACAACACTCATTATAGGGGGTGGATCGATTGCTTGGGACAACCATGTTGTATTGTGTAGGACTATCGTAATAAAGACACAGCAAATCAGACGTAAACAGTTTATTAGGTAGCCATGATGAGAAGACAACTCGTAACAATAATGACGTCACGTTAAAGTGACAATGTTAAAGGGGAGATAACACTACATCTCCTTTTCTTAAAAGAACCCCAACATAAACTAAATTACAAGTTACTTTAAACTCTGACAGATATTTTTCTATAATAAACTAAGCCTTTTACACACTTACTTTGTGCTTTATAATATTGTTTTACAATAAAGTTAGATAATATGAATGAAAACACAATATTCAACATATCATGATTCATAATAGAATGGACATAAACACGTGTATCATTCTGGAATATAAGATCATCACAAATAGCTTTAGCATGAGGGGCACGTGACAATGTATCAGCAATATACAAGTTTTTGCCTGGTACATGTACAATATCATATGAATACCTCATTAATCTTAACCTATATCGTTGGATTCTGATTGGAAGGCAATCTAAATCTTTAGTTCCTAAAAGCGGCACAAGCGGTTTATGATCTGTTTCAATCAAGAAGGATCTTTGACCCAAAATATAGTCTTCAAATTTCTCGCAAGCCCATACAACTGCGAGAGCTTCCTTTTCTATTTGGGCATACCTTTGCTCAGTCTCGGTTAAACTTCTGTATGCATAAGCAACAGGACGCCAGTCATTACCATGACACTGCAAGATTACCGCACCTAAACCGTAGGATGATGAGTCAGCACTTATTTTAGTGTTAAGCCCAGGATTAAATAAAGCTAATACCGGAGTGTCCGTTAACACTTGTTAAAACTATATTCTGAAATGAGTTTTCTTGTGCTTTGTCCCAAATCCATGCATTATCTATACACAATAGATCACGAAGCGGTTTAGTTATTTCAGCAAGATTTTCAATAAATTTCGACAATTGATTCACCATGCCTAACAAACGCCTTATATCAGAAACATATTGGGGTTTTGGGAAATTCTTAATAGCACTTATCTTATCTAAATCCGCACGGATGCCTTGTTCGCTCACAATTTGACCCAAAAATTTAATTTCTCTTTTTCCAATTGAACATTTTGATTTATTTAGTGTTAATCCATGTTCGCGAAGTCTTGTTAGAACTTTTCGTAATTTTAAATCATGATCCTCCTGAGAAATTCCAAATACTACTATATTATCCATTAAACAGCTTACACCTTCTAATCCTTCAAGAATTTTACACATTCTTTTCATGAATAGTTCCGGTCCGCTCGAAATTCCAAACGGAAGCCTTAAATAACGGAAACGACCAAAAGGACTCATAAATGTAGTTAGATATGACGACTCCTCAGTTAACGGAATTTGATGAAAACCGCTATTAGCATCCAGCTTTGAGAACACTCGTCCCCCAGCCATTTGTCCAAGAACATGATCGACAGACGGGAGTATATGACGTTCTCGTCTTACAGCTTTGTCAAGTCAACACAAATACGAACGCTTTGTTTTTCATCAAGCTTGCGCTTTTTCAGTAGTACAGTTAAAGGGGCATACCACTCCGTAGGTTGATCCACGGGAATGATTACACCTAAATACTCTAGTCGTTTTAGTTCCTCCTTCACCAAAGGTAGCATAGGTATAGCAACTCTTCTTGGTATGTCAACTGAATAAGGTTCAGCTTTATCTGTTAGTTGAATATGATATGGTTCCTCCATTTTACCTAGACCAGTAAACAGTTCCGGAAATTCTTCTAAGATTGACGATGATTGATCAATATTATCCATAAAAAGTACAACGCCAATTTTATGACAAGCGTCTCTACTTAATAAAGGCATACTGAGTTGATTTATGACGAATATCTTTTCTCGACGAATAATGCCATTCTAGCTTAAATCAGCTTCAAAATATCCAAGATTATCAAGATGATGATTATCAGGTCCATTGAGAATACGGTTTGAAGTAAGTAACCTTTTCTCTTTAAAATATTTGATATAAACTCGTTTTGGTATCACAATGACATCAGCACCTGTGTCAACTTTAAATATGACATCTACATGACCTAGTTTAATATTAACTCGCCAGTCTTTAGTAGATTTAGCACTTGGTTGATCTCCAGAGTTCACTGCACCAAGAAATACTTCATCCTGAAAATCTTCATTTTCGTCAGATTGAATAGTGTGCACGTCTCTTGATCTGTCATTTGACCTCGATAAACATACTGATCTGTAATGACCTACTTTATGACAGCTACTACATACAGCTCTTCTAGCTGGACATGAAACTTTCTCATGGGGATGTTTTCCACAGTATTTGCATCGCCCATTTCCGACTCTACCATCTTCAGCTGGTTTTCTGTAAGTCGTTTGCGGCTTTTGTCTAAAGGCTTTATAACCAGGACCATTATTACCATTCCTTGACTCGTGGTATGATTGTTGTCTCTGGTGTGATCTGTAGCCATTCCGAACTTCATGGACTGTTTCTTCAACCTTTTCTGACTGTTGAAAAAGTTTATTATTTTGGTAACAGATCTCAGTAGCTCTACAGGAGTCAATTACTTGTTGTAATGTGTAATCTGCTTTCATTAGAAGATCTCTTCTTAATTTGTTGTCCCTTATTCCACATAAAATTCTATCACGAATACACGAGTCTTTCAAGGGTCCAAGTTCACAGTCATTTGCAAGATTGCACAAATCAGAATAAAAAGCATCAAACTTCTCTTCAGGTTGTTGTACCCTGGTGTTAAATTTATGTCTTTCTACTGGGATGTTCTTTCGGGGTGTACAGAATATATAAAACTTTCCAAGAATAGTCTCAACATTTTCTTTATTCTCGCCCTCTTCCCAGTGAAAATCATTATAAACTTTGACAGCATCAATTCCGATGACATGAAGAAGAATGTTTGCCTGCCTTCTTTCCGGTTTTTTGTCGTAGCCAGAAGCAATCATGTAGACCTCGAAACTCTGCCTAAATACTTCGAAATTCTCCGCCAAATCTCCCTTTAAACTCAGTGGATCAGGTTGTGACATCGGATTATTCATGATCAGTTTGGTATTTCATCAGTTTCAGTAACTTCAAACCTCCATTTCAGTTTTAGTAATCCAGAAACTTCCACACTCGATTTTCAGCGAAAACGAGGCTGCGACTGCGAGAAAACGTGGGCATGACGACTCGTTTCTAGAAAAAAAAATTTTCATCACACATACCTCCTGAAATCTTCATCCACACACGATATCATGACAATAAACAGATTCTCGGGCTGACACCATGTTGTGTTGAGTATTGTGTAGGACTATCGTAATAAAGACACAGCAAATCAGACGTAAACAGTTTATTAGGTAGCTATGATGAGAAGACAACTCGTAACAATAATGACGTCACGTTAAAGTGCCAATGTTAAAGGGGAGATAACACTACAAAACACACGTAAACAAACCTGAGTTTTATCATGTTTTTTATATATATTAAAAAATAAATGAGCAAGTAAAAATTTCTGAGTGTCAGATGTCCAAGGAAACCTGCTTCATTGCTGGATATCACAATATACGCCTCACACTATACTACTGGTTGGTGAATAGAATATAGGCTTTTAGCTAGGTTTTGGCATCGACAAAATGGCAGATTTACGTCAAACTGTTGGTAGGTCAGTCATGCCATTTTCCTATTCCGGAATGTTGGGTGATATAAGGGATTTCCTAGTAGAATAAATACAGACACTCTTCGTAGTAAACAAATATGGCAAAACATTGTCATCGCCACTGTCGGTTCGTTCGAACGTTTCCATAATTTGTTTGTGCACACTCTACGGGTCACAAATTTTATCCGATTTTGATGAAACTTAAACTCTATCTTTATATCTCAATCATCTCGGTCCCTTTCCATATTTGGGCATATTCCTGAGTTATATGGTCCTTGATTGTACAAAAAATCACGTTTTTATACACCACCATGGAAATGTGGTCGTATATTGCCGCCCCCCCCCCCCCGTCTACACACGTCGGTCAGTCGTCCACATTATTTTGTGAACGAACTACAGACTGTATTTATCATATGATTGTTTTTAAATTTGTTTCTCCTTGAGTTATGACCTTTGTTTCACTTGTTTAGCTGTACTTTGGCAGTGTTACTGGGTCAATCTTGTACATAGTACCACAGGCACTTCAAGGGATAAAAGTAAATTAAAATAAAACTTCTTACTCTATCACGTGATAGAGCCTACGAAGCAAGGCCGCTGTTGAGTGAGACTTGATCACCCAGTTCCTATGCACATATTGAGTAATGATAGGTTTATAAAGGGACTGGGTGATACAGACTTCTTTTGACCTTATTTCGGGTTACTTCCGGGCTCGCCAATATCGATAAATGATAGCTTTTTATGTTTGATTTGTTATTAATTACGCTGTAAAAGGACCAATTTAATTACATCAGAATGTGAATAATGAACAAATAAAGTATCGTTGGCAATAAAAATGACATGAAGTGTTAGAACTAGTGAGTATTGTGAGATGATATCAGACGATACATGGTAAATCAGTCATAACAAAGATGGCATGTGAAATACATGGTATTCTTGTATTATAGTCAAGCAGTAGTAAGAAGTTTTATTTTAGTTTGTTTATTTTAATCCCTGTACATAGTACATATTACAGAAATGATATAAATACAATGTAGTATGACATGTACATATTACAGAAATGGGGTTTAATGTTCTACTTTTCTGCACCATCAGGGCTGATGAAAGATGACAGTATAACGTTGCCAGAAATCTAAAGATCATCAATGATTTTAAATGAATCAGTCATTTCACGAAGTGCCTGTGAGCACCAGGCAATAAGTGGGTACAGCTACATTGTCTCCCACCTGGCCAGTGGCTAATTCCATTCGATTCCATAGTTTGTGACAGTATCTGGCTGGTAGTTTGTGCGCCGGATACTGGCTGGTAGTTTGCGTTGGGATTAAACTTTCCTTGCAAACTTCATATTTCTTGTAATGCTCTACTTTAAACTGATTTTTGTATATCGTAAAACAAGGAGAAGGGGTAGTTTGTATGTGAATCCAGTGTTGAGGCATAATTGTTTATGATTTATGTTGTTAGTTTAGGAAAACTTATTTAATTAAATGCATTTTGGAGATATTCCGTATTTATATGCATCGTGAAATCGGTACCTCATATTAGTATACTAAACAGCAAAAACGTCAATACGATTTCAAAATCAGAGAGGCACTTTAATCAAGTCATTCTAGAAAACGAATTACCATATGGATCAAAGCAATTCCAAGACATTAGGAGAAGGTTTCGAGTCTGCACACAGTCTATACATCAGTATGTGCCCATCGCGAGTGTCAATAACAGCAGAAAAGCCTGGCGCAACCATTGACTGTGTTTGGTCTCAGTACGATGTTATTAAATCTTTTCTGAATTTCATCCCAAAGATGTCCGATCGGACTATGGGATGACCAGTGCATAACGTTGACACTATTCTGCCCTAGAGAGTGTGGGCACGGGCGTTGTCATGCTGGAAAACGTTGTTTCGATAACGTGCGAAATGTGGTTTGACGTGGGGTCGATATAGTGCACTGCTGTGATGTCGCATCCTCTCCCTGGACCACGATTTTTGAACACCACAGGACCCACTCTAAGGTTCAGACTGATTCCAACCGAAACTAGTATGCTTGGTCCTCCCCAAGAGTCTCGTTCCATGACATATTGGTCAGAATAACGCTGACCACGTCGACGTCCTATTCTGCGCTGTCATCTGCAGTTGATGCGCAATACCGACTCTCATCTGTGAACAGAACAGTTTGCCATTGCCTGTTTCGCCAGTTCTGATTTTGGGCAAACTGCAGACGTTCACGTCGATGGCGAGCCTAAGGTTTACGGCGTTCTCTCTGGTGAGACGCTGGCGCACTATATCGGTACTGGTGGGTCTCCCGTGTGTTCCCACTGTCTGGCGTGCTGTTTCAGATGCCTGCGTGAAGGCATTCAGCACCTGTTGTCGCGCAACATTGCGGCCTTGTGGTAACCCTTAGTCTACCAGTTCGGGAGCGATCACCCATGGTGTTGGTGACCTGAAAGCGTTGCTGAAGCCTGTAGATGGTCCGAACATTAACCTGAAGTGTGGACAGCGTCGAGTCTTCCAAGCGTCATGTTCCTCTGAGCTGTCGTGATATGCTGCTGATGTTGTTGTGTGAATGATTCAACCAGGTATGGGTGTGCATTTTATAGGGCTGCAGCATGAGATACATGAAAATCGAGGAGTATGCTTTACCATCTCAGAAGTTGCGTTTTTTGAGACATTTCATGGGTTCAATTCCGTATGTAGGAAGGAGTCTTATTGCTTAGGTAAAGTTGGAGATGTGGTCACACATATACAATAAAACAAATTTGGCAAGTGTCATGCAATGCGTCTATTCAGAGGAACATACCAACCTGACGTTTCGCTTGCTGCATAGTATATCAAAAAACGAGCTGTTATGTTTATAGTTCTTAATTAACGATAGATATAGTGTTCTGTATATTGTAAAACAGGACTTAAAACACATTGAATCTATAGACAGTCTCACCTTTTTAGCGAATACTTCTATTGATCCTACAAAATTATCAGTTAGGAAATTTGCAAATATATTATTTCAAGTGTATCGCCACCAGTTATAGTCATGGTGATCAGGCCCATATCTAGACACCATTAAGCGGGGGGGGGGGGCATTACCTTTCGGTAGGGGGGCGAACATTTTGAGGAAATTTTCGAAACGGTCATTCTAACAGACTGTTGTAATCATCATGCTATGTAGTTATACCTAGACGTCTAATAAGCATTTCAAAATAAGTATTCAAACAAAAAAAAATAAGCTTTTTTAGGTTAATGTAAGGAACTGTGTATACTTTAATGATTGTTAGCAATTTTTGAGCGGGGGGGGGGGGCAAGCATTTCACGCGGGGGGGGGGGGATGCCCCCCCGCTCCCCCCTGTAGATACGGGCCCGATGGTGATTTGCAATATATATCGAAATAACTATCATGTCTTTCGTTGAATATATGCCACTATACCTTTAGGCGGCAGAAAGCTGTCATGATGATTTAAACCCTTTTCTCTGTTTCAGATGATTCAACTGATATAAAGTAATGAGATGGATACTACACCAGTGAAGTAAGTTTCCGTGTACATATCATCAACAGAAACATCTTAGTTTATCGTTTCGTTTTTTGTTTTGTTTTTATTTTCCAGATAGTGGAAAGGTTCGTTTGTAATGTGCTTATAATATATTGCTTATCTTTGTATCTCATTTGTTTGAAGGGTATTTGATGTCCGAATGATTAGCACGTGTGCGTTGTAGCATAAAGCCTGCCATTAAGTCAACTGGTTTCGAATCCCAGGTTGTACGTGACAAGGAGAAGGTTCGCCTGGCCAACCCCGTGGGTTTTCCCCGGGTCCTCTGGTTTCCTCCCACTGCTAAAGACCCCTACGCGCGAGCGAAATATTGAAATTAAATTAAACCATATGTTAGTCCCGAAATGACCTGGTTTGTTTCGAATGGACGTTGAACCCCTTCCTTCTCTCTCTCTCTCTCTCTCACTCTCTCTCGTTTGTTTGAGAGTGACCAATATAGCTGTAATCACTCAATCAAAGATCCTGTCATTCCTGAAAATATGTGATTTCAGGAATGACAGTAAGGTGAACAGTTAGAGGGGGTGACAGTGTAATGATCAATCTCACCACTATCACAGAGCAACGAGGTTATTTATATTAATTTGTAACCAAAACGACAATATTAACAGAGCACAGTTTTTATGGAACTTAGTGTAGGTATTTCGTAGACGACAGCCTTGAAGATAGGCATTTTCTGCTGAAGCTAATAAGCAGAAATAAACAATTTGATTGGTTGCTGCTTTGGGACACGATAACTTAGGTTCTGATTAAGTGAAAGTTATTTCTGGCCTTGTTATTGACGTAACATGTGTCATAAATGCTCTTTCACCTTAATTTTATCAGACATTTGACTTAAATATTAGAACAGCTTTCTGTGACAATCTGTCACAAAAAAATACACTATAAAATTTCAATAATACCTCTGATGTGTGAGGTAATCCAAAACGCTGAAATATTCTCGATTTTGCAAATATCAAGGGTTTCGTAACAACTTTTTCAGATTAGTTGAGTAGTATCAGGATATGCATGTATAGGGATGGGTTTTACATTGATCAATTTATATTTTAATTAATTATTCAGTAGCCAAAGATAGAAAAACACGCTTTTTTATAAAACAAATAGGATCACTGCTCGCATACTATTTTATACTTTCATATATTTCTATAATGTTTATATATGACATATAATTATATTTGTTATCTTGATGCTTACTTTTTTTTAATAAAATAAAAATAATCATTTTTTACATGCTATTTTATGGTTTATATAATTAATATGACATATAATTATTATTATGTTTTTATTGCCTACTTTTGTTTTGTTTTGGTTATCTCCCTTGAATCGTTATCCCGTATGATGGTTTTGGGTTTTATTGAACATACATTATGCAAGAGATGAATCTGCATATTGCAGGTCTTTCTATATTCGTACAATAGTTTTTGTGTGTGTGTTTTTATTTTTTTTTGTTTGTTTATTTTTTTTTATTTAACAATGTATGTTATATAGATTATTAATGCGACATTAATTGACTTACCAAGACCATTGCCAACTCTCGATGCCATCGTTAGCCTACGATATTTAATAGATTAAATACGTTTTGTGATTGATGTAAAAACGATAATCAATACTTTGATTATTATCGTCACAATCTTAGTAATGACAATCGAGGCTACAATTGTTTCGCTGATAACTTGGATCAGAGTGAAATAATTTTGCGGAAATTTTAAATATATTCTATTTTCATTATCTAATTTTTAAATATTTTAGCGAGAAATTCTAGCTATTTATCTAATGTTTCCTAATGCCGCCTTAAATGATCATTTTGTACCCGCATGCATACAATAAATAATAATATTGCGTAGAATTATTTTGTTGTCTTGTTTATTATGTTTTGTTTGTGTTGGTATGGGGTTGGGGTTGGGGGACTGTTTCTGATTTTTATTTAAACTCAAATGTTAAGGAAGAGTAGAGGTTAAGTCGTATGGCGGTATATTAGTGTCAAAATTCTAACATGTTATCGTCTAATTTCTTACTTCTATTCATGTAATTTCTAACCTCCATTCATGTAACTTCTAACTTCCATTCATGTTATTTCTAATTTAAGACAATGTATAACCCAAATTCTTTATTTGTTCAGTGTAAATTCCAATTCTGTTCTAACTTGTTTCTATTATTTAAACGAAAAATGTCTTCTGAATAGATGCTTTACAATCATGTTTAGCATCAACATCAACGAATTTAGAATTTATACATTTCTGTCTAACAACCATCATTATGAAGACGTTTGGTGTCGCCACTGCGTGCTCATTTGGGTGATTGCGCACCTGATCGGGAGAATTATTTGGTATAAACGACCCATTCTTCGTTTGGTTGAAGGTTGCTGAGAGAGAGAGAGAGAGAGGTCACTTAGTATTAAACTCAGTATCTGTGTAGGCCTATCCATAACATTTATACCCTGTGTTAATATAGATCAACTGCATATAAATATTAATTATTGGCTCAACCGTAAAAAAAATCAAATAAAATTCTCCAAATCCCGTTTAGCTTATATTTGAAATAGAAAATGAAATGAAATGAAAGAGGGTTTAACGCCCTACTTTTCTGCTCCGAACCGGGCTAATAGAGACGGACATACGCAATACAGTGTGCTTTAGGGAAATATTGCCCGGAGAGCGGATCTACGACCTGGACTTATATCGAAGTCTAACGGTCACGGGATCGTTTACGTGCACGCCAACATGTACATGGAACCTCGGGTTTTCATCCCATCTGAACGACAAGACACTTATAAGGGGGACCACGCCAGAAAATCTGGATGAACTTTTTTTGACCAATGCAGGGATCGAACTCCCGACCCACAGCCTAGCGAGCCTGCGTCTTACCCACGGTATTCGAAATAGTATTTGCAAACCATACATTTATATCACGTCCAATGTTGTTTAGAGGGTAGGATGGCCGAATGGTTTGCACGTGCACGCTGTAACATAAGGTCTGTCATTGAATAAACGTGACATGGAGTAGGGCCGCCTTTCCAACCTCGTGGGTTTTCTCCGGGTCCTCCGGTTTCCTCCCACTGCTAAACACTCCTACGCGCAAGCGAATTATTGAAATACAATTGAACGGTGTTAATACCGAAATGACCTGGTTGGTGTCGAGTGGATGTTAAACCCCATGTCCCCATCCCTCTCTCTTCCGATGTTGTTTTCAATTTTAACACTCAGGCAAGCCATTCAATCTGACGAAGAGCGAGTCGTTTGTATCAATAGAATGGTCCCGATCAGGTGCTCAATCGCCAAACTGAGCACATGGTGGCGACACCAAACGACATCATGATGATGGTTGCCAAGTAGAAGTATCATAATTCTAAATTTGTTTGCCGTTTATGCTTAACATGTAATACCACAATGAAGTAGACATTTTTGGCCTCAATAATAGAAATAAGATGAAACAGAATTGATATTTACACTGAACAAATAAAGAAGTTGAATTATACATTGTCTTAATTTAGAAATTACATGAATGGAAGTTAGAAGTTACGTGAATGGAGGTTAGAAATTACATGAATAGAAGTAAGAAATTAGACGATAGCATGTTAGAATTTTGACACTAATATACGGAAGTTAGAAGTTACATGAATGGAGGTTAGAAATTACATGAACAGAAGTAAGAAATTAGACGATAGCATGTTAGAATTTTGGCACTAATATACCGCCATAAAGTCAGAGTAGAAGATGCCGATGTTACAGCTTCGTTTCTCTATTTGCTATCTTTAGATCATAAGGTCTGTCATGGAGCCAAGTGGTGTGGTTTAAACCCAGAATGAATAGAGTCACCTGCCAAACCCCGGGTGTCTCCCTTGCGTGAGAGCGATTTATTGAAATAATTTTTTTGCTGAAATAGATTTTTGCTGATTTAACGGCATACATGAATATAATTATTATGTAGTGGGGTCAGAACGGCGTTATTCAACGTTAGTTCGATGACTGCAGGAGAAACCAAATATGCTTTGAGCGAAAAGGATGGGGGGGGCGAATACGCCACTTGTAGTTTTTGAAAAGATTAGCACACCCGGTCACCAGCCACTACTGCCATGGTGATAGCTAAAAACAACAACACGGATGATGATACCGACATCCACCCACTACAGCGTCATTTAAATCAGGCTGGGCTAATGATGATGGGCATACGTCATGCAGTGTGTTGTGAGAAATATTTTGGCAGGGCAATGAAATGAAATGAAATGGGTTTTAACGTCCTACTCTTGTGCACCTAACCTGGGCTAATGGAAGATGGGCATACGCCATGCGGTGTGCTATGAGGGAAATTTTGCCCGGGCAGTGGCGCTACGGCCTACTCTTTTATCGAATTCCAACTGTCAAGGGATGTTCCGAACGACTAGACAGACGCCTACGCCGGAAAATCGAGATGAACTTTCTCGACCAATGCAGGTATCGAACACTCGCGACCTCCAGGCTAGCAAGCCAGCGTCTTACCCACTTAGCCACGGTTTGTGCGTGTGTGGGGTGGGGTGTGGGTATTCTGTAAAAGTTGTTTTAACATTGAGAAAAAATCTGTGGAATTGGGGAATCCATGAAATATTGTTTTTAAAATTCACCCCTCGTCGTCCCCCAGGTTACTTCCCTGCCTACCAGGGGGAGGACTAGCACTGACTACCAGTGCATTGCCTCATGGATCGACATGGGGTATACTCAAGCCAGTAAGTATAAATACTTAGCCAACCCGATTGACCCGAGCCGCCGCTCTGCAGAATGTACTCAGGACACAAAGGTAACACTTGTTGAATGAAAACAACAAAGCAAAGAAATTGGAAAAACGTACATTCTACAGAGCTAAAAACGACCAAAGCCGATTGATCATAGTGGGCCACTCTGGCCTCTCGTCTAGGTGAACCATGGGCCAAAGTAATGTGTTGCAGAGAAGGGGCTCGCAAGCCAAATCCCCACTCAATTACCAGGATTCCACTCTCCACCGACACGGGTCGCAACGCACGACAAACACGTTGCCCCATTACAGGGATCCTTTTAGTCGTCTCTTACGACACGCAGCACATACGAAGGGTATATTCTTAAGTAATTCAGTTCATACATACAGATTACATTATTATATGTGCTGGGGCGCATTTGGGCCAATTTCTAGGTCCTAAATATTAGCGATTTAGCTCCTTTCCTCAAAATTGTTCACTTTATTTGTTGTTTTAATGTACGAAATACATCAATAAGAAACTATGTGCAAAGTGTTGTGTTTCTGGATCAAAGATATGTCTCATAAACAGTGATTGAGACTTGTGTAAATTCTTACCTTAAGCCTGAGAATGCTTTGTGAACTCGGGGCCCGTCGTTCTGATATTCAAGTTTCTGATTGTTGCATTATTCCGTTAAATGTACAATTTAACAGTATTCAGTAATCATTTACAACATAAAGAAAAACGATCAACGTATCTTTTCGAGATTATCTGTTTTCATCTTTTTGAATTCTACTTAATAATACCACAGAAGTTTTATTTCATTTTTGTCCTCCGTCGTTTGGAGGGAGCAGGGAGCTATTAACATAGGTGTTCTTGTCCGCCTGTCCACCCATTTACACCCGTCCTTTTCGCTTCATACATTAGGTCTTTATTAGGAGAGTGTATGTCCGTATTCGGACACAGTCACTCTCCTCTAAGTGGGTAAGGCACTAGCTCGCTAGTCTGGATGTCGGTGTTCGATCACTACATTGGCCGAGAAAGTTCATCTCGATTTCCGGCGTGGTTTCCCCGTCAGTGATTCAGAACAGAGGGCCTGACAAGGACAGCTGTCTAGTCCTTCGTGTGATACGAAACACATTCACGTGCACGTAAAAGATCCCTTTTCAGTTGGAATTCGAATGAAGAGTAGGCCGTAGCGCCGCTGCCCGGGCAAAATTTCCCTCATAGCACACTCTATGGCGTATGCCCGTCTTCATTAGCCTAAGTTAGGTAATAAAGAGTAGGAACTTTAATTCTAATTGAGTGAGAATTTGAAACTTTGTGTATAGCTTCATTGCCTGCCATGTACCAAGGTGACTTTTTCATAATAACACAAGTGTGCGGTTTTACTACTTCTTAGTTTATTACATGCAAATTGTCGTCTTTAGAAACGGTGGTAAATTAACAGAAATAGAAAAATGACATTACAATGGTCTGGATATTGATTTTGTCGATAAATTTAATTATTTAGGACTGTTATTATATTACAATGGCAAATTTCTAAAAAAAAAAAAAAATACAACAGTACAGGCCTGACCAAGGTCGCTAAGCCTTTTACGCAATTTTAAAAGGACAAAACACAGGGCTGACCAAAGTCTTAATGCTTTATTTTTATACTTTAAAAAAAAAACGAACCTGTAACGGCATTGAAACTAAAATCTCTATATTTGATACATATCCGGGGCTTTCATGAACCGTCGGACGTAGAGAGAATTCACAGTTCTAATTGGAAGAATATCATAAATATTCGTCAAGAAACACATACTTGTATGATTTAATATGGACTTGGTAATATATTAGAATATTAAAATATGCTATGAAGTTAGCTTCGAATTGAAATAAAGTTTAATTAATGAAGTAATAAATAATAATTGTACATGGATGTAAAATATAACAAATGAATTATATAATATGTCTGTGAAATATAATCTTTGAACATTGTTTTTCTCTCTAAACTCTTTGATAACACTTCCTGGACCTATCGTGGTTCTGAATCACTTCATGTAAAGATCAGCTCCTATAATACAACGGCTCATGTTGTGTGTCTTTATCGACCGCCTCTTTCAAAGAAAAACACTGTCTCTCTCACTGAGACACTTGAAGATTTTGACAACCTTTTCTGCAATCATAGGAAAGACAATACTGTATTTCTAGGGGAATTTAACATCCACTATGATGGTGCATCCAATGCAACAGCAGTCAAATTCAGGAAACTTCTGCGGGTGTACAGTCTTGTCCAACACGTCACTACTCCTACACATAAACTAGGTCAGGTTTTGGACCTTGTAATTTCACCTAAGACCTGTAACTTTATCAGCGATGTAAAAGTGTGTGATATATAAATATGTGACCACTTCCTTATTATTATGAGGTGGAATAGCTGCACGCAAAACGTATGTCGTAATTTTAAGGTCATTGATAGATCTGTATTCATTCGTGATCAACAATCCTCAGACTTACTGAAAGAACCCCCAGAGGGTGTTGAAGAACTATGTGATCTTCACAACAAGTCTCTGGCTGAGCTTGTGGATAAACATGCCCCAGCAGTCAAGAAAAATATCATTATAAGACCAGGTTCAAAATGGTATAATGAAGACGTTAAGAAAGCTAAGTTACAACACAGGGTGACAGAACGGCAATGGCGCAGCAAATCCAGCCTGGAGGTTCACCGCACCATCTACAAATCAAATCGAAACAATGTCAGCAAAATCCTTAGAAATGCTAAAACCCACTATTGTCTGGACAAAATTTCTGCTATTGGCAATGACTCGAAGAAATTTAACGGATTTATGAAATCAATATTAGGTGTTCAGTCAAACTCAAAACTGCCTGATTCAACAAGCGATTTTGAGTTAGCAAATAACTTTTCTAATTTCTTCATCTCTAAGATAGAAAAAATAAGAAGTCAGTTGGACAATCTTTCTGCTCAAACTCAGTTCTTATTTACAGAGAAGAAAGAACGCGAACCACTGACTGAATTTCATCCATTTGCTGAGGACGAAATCCGAAAGTTAGTCTTGTCGTCAAAGAAAACATCATGTCCATTGGATCCCATTCCATGTACCATTATTTGTAACTACTTGGATACGCTTCTGCCTGTCATAACCTCCATAGTAAGTTATAGCTTGCAAAACGGAACTTTTCCTGAAATCTTCAAGCAGGCCACTGTGCGTCCATTACTTAAAAAGGATTCAATTGATCGAAATGTATTTTAAAACTTTCGTCCCGTTTCAAAGCTGTCAACATCAGACTGTGTACATACATATCAACCAACAATCTTTGGGATAAATTTCAATCTGCTTATCGTTCTGGACATAGTACAGAAACTACCGTGCTGAAAGGTGTAAACGATCTGAGATGTTCAGTTGACAGTGGTGATGTATCAGTACTCACTCTATTGGACCTTTAGGCTGCTTTTGACACCGTTGATCACCAGATCCTTGCTGATCGGCTCCAACATGAATTCAGTATCACTGGAACGGCTCATAACTGGTTGATGTTATACTTACAAGATCGTCAACAGACGGTATTAATAAATAATGTTCAATCGATGCCTGTCCGCATTACCTGCGGTGTGCCTCAAGGATCGGTACTCGGTTCAATACTGATTCTGCTATACTGTCATAATTTAGCTGGTGTTATCGACAAACATAACATTGATCACCAGTCGTATGCTGACGATACTCAGCTTGTCTCATCTTTTAAGCCCGAGGAGGTAACCAAGGCTCTGGGTTGTGTGACTGTTGTTCCCATGATATTAAGAATTGGATGACCTCAAATAAACTTAAATTGAATGATGACAAAACTGTTATTTGGAATACATCAGCCAGAATCATATCACGAAGCAAAACATCATCTCACATAACACCAATTCTAAAATCCTTACATTGGCTCCCAATTTCAGCTCGCATCAACTTTAAGGTTATGTGCCTCACATACCAGTGTCTTCGAAATCTTGCACCCAGCTATTTATCAGAACTACTAACAGTATATCAACCAAACCGGTCCTTGCGATCTTACTACCAGAATACGCGTATCGTTCCAAACTCAAAACTGAAACATTTTGGTGACAGAAGCTTTAGTGTAGTTACTCCTAAATTGTGGAATGGTTCGTCATTGAAGGCATTACATCTTTTTCAGACACATGTGAAGATTATCTATTAGATTTTGAGTTATTCTCTAACGATGAAATTGAAAAAAAATAGGTTGCCAGGCAACGAAACATACGCCCACACAGCAGCCAAATCGTCCGGGCAGTCAACAAGAATTGTCGCATATTAAGGAATTATCAGAAAATCATTAGAATTTGTTTGTTTTTTATAATCAAACGTTTTTTTTTAAATCATATAATAATTGTGACCTCCAGAGGCACCACAAGCTAAAAAGGGTGGTTTTTCGTACAATCAGGGGACATAATTCAGGAAGTAATGACCCGATGGGCGCAAATATCGAAAGGAACCAAGATCTTTGGGTTTAAAACATACCTGTCAAGTTTCATCAAAATCGATTCAAAATTGTGACCTCTATAGGGTCCACAACCTTGATATAACATATTTTCACAAACGGCGGCCATTTTGTTCGTCAATTCTAGTCCGGTTTTCACGTAATTCAAACTCTCTCTTCATTACCATGTAACGGTGATATAGTCAAACGTTTTTTTAAATCGGATAATAATTTTGACCTCCAGAGGGACCAAAAGCGAACAAAAGCGATTTTTCTGACAATCCGGGGACATAATTCAGGAAGTTATGATCCAATGGGCGCAAATATCTAAAGGAACCACGATCTTTGGGTTATAAACATGCATTTCAAGTTTCATCCAAATCGGTTCAAAATTGTGTCCTCTACACTGTTCACAACCTTGATATAACATATTTGCACACTATTCGCGTACAAATGGCGGCCATTTTGTCCGTCAATTTTGGTCCGATTTTCACGAAATTCGAACTCGTCCTTCATAACCATGGAACAATGATATAATCAAACGTTTTTTTAAATCGGATAACAATTTTGACCTCCAGAGGGACCACAAGCTAAAAAGGGCAATTTTTCGGACAATCAGGGGCCATAATTCAGGAAGTTACGATCCGATTGGCGCAAATATCGAAAGGAACCAAGACCTTTGGGTTATAAACATGCATTTCAAGTTTCATCCAAATCGGTTCAAAATTGTGTCCTCTACACTGTTCACAACCTTGATTTAACATATTTTCACACTATTCGCGTACAAATGGCGGCCATTTTGTCCGTCAATTTTGGTCCGATTTTCACGAAATTCGAACTCAACCTTCATAACCATGGAACGGTGATATAATCAAACGGTTTTTTAAATCGGATAACAATTTTGACCTCCAGAGGGACCACAAGCTAAAAAGGGCGATTTTTCGGACAATCAGGGGCCATAATTCAGGAAGTTACGATCCGATTGGCGCAAATATCGAAAGGAACCAAGGTCTTTGGGTTATAAACATGCATTTCAAGTTTCGTCCAAATCGGTTCAAAATTGTGACCTCTAAACTGTTCACAAGCTAAAAAACGTGATTTTTCGTACAATCAGGGGCCATAACCCATGAAGTTACAGTCCGATACATGCCAATATCGAAAGGAACCGAGATCTTAGGGTGATAAACCTATGTTTTAAGTTTCATTGAAATCGGATAAAAATTGTGACCTGTAGACTGTTCACAAACAATTGTGAACGGACGGACGGACGGACGTCCGGACGGACGGACGGACGGACGAACAGGGGCGACGACAATATACGTCCACATGAAAATGTGGGCGTATAAAAACCTTATCAAGTCATATAAGAAGACAACTTGTCTACTCGATCCTTTTCCAACAAATATCCTTGTTCAATATCTTAATCTGCTTCTTCAAGTCATTACTCAAATTGTGAATACAAGTCTTAGTATAGGAGTATTTCCTTTCATATATAAAGATGCGGTTGTAAAACACCTTATTAAGAAAACTTCTCTTGACCAGCATGTGTTTAAGAACTACAGACCCGTCGCAAATTTGTCTTTCCTCTCCAAAATCATTGAAAAGGCAATAAACAATCGAATACAGTCTTTCGTGGTTTATTGAAATCTCTTAGATCAATTCCAATCTGCTTATAGACCACATCATAGCACTGAGACAACTATTCTTTGTGTGCTAAATGATCTGCTGCGCTCTGTAGACAATGGTAAACTTGTGTCTTTGATCCTGTTAGATTTGTCTTCCGCATTCGATACTGTCGATCACGAAATTCTCTTAAGAATACTTTATCAAACTTTTTACATAACTGGTACGGCCTTACAATGAATTAAATCTTATCTTACTGACAGAAGACAGAACATCATTATAAACAAATCTCATTCCGAGTTTGCAAACCTTAATTGCGGAGTGCCTCAAGGATCTGTTCTTGGGCCGGTATTGTTTATACTGTACACACGATGTCTGGGGGATTTTATAGACCAGTTTGATATAAGCCATTTCTCCTACGCTGATGATACACAGTTAATCAGTAAGTTCAAACAAGAAAATGTTCATGATTCCTTTGACAATACCACTCGCTGCTCCAAAACTGTTAAATCCTGGATATAAAATAATAAATTAAAGTTAAACGATGAAAAAACAGAAGCAATACTTGTTCGAACACCACAGCGTCTCGCATAAACTCCCGATTCGTGTCTTGTATTAAAACGACTTCAAATAATTCAGAACAGCTGTGCCAGAATCACCAGAAGAACAGCAAAACGCCAACATATAACATCTGTCCTTAAATCGCTTCACTGGTTACGAATAGAGGCCAATTGCCCTGCTCCCGATAATTATGTTATTGTTATCTTCTCGCATACGTTTTATTGGCTTATCTCCCTTTAATTATACAATAGTTATGAATGTAATCGTGTATTTTATTCATATATTAACACTGACATGGAATAGTTTTGTTGTCTAGTTCATTGCTTTTGTTTTGTTTTTGAATGGAATTAGGGGACTGCATCTGACTAAATGATAGGTATGAGTCAGTATATTACCCCTTTGATTCTCTATTTGGGAACTGTCCACAAATTCTACTCAACGTATGGTTAAAATCATTGATTATCCTGTATTACTAAACACAGCTAAAACTGTTAATTAGAGGGGGTCTAGTGCTCGAGTTTGTGTTCGCCGACGACATCGCCAGTTTGTATAATTCATTAGCCAAGCACTGATGTTGAACAAATCAATAGATTTACCTTGGTTGGAGAGCCCAATCCAATATTGACTGCCATGGATGCAGAGCTTATGGTACAGCTAAACTGATCATAATATGTCGATAAATGAATGTTTTTAATACATTATTGTTGAAACGACGGCCAGTTTAATATGTTGAATTTGAAGATTGTACCTTTGTAAAATTAAATACCATATGAGTAATATCTGGTCTTTGTTTTTCAATTGATGATTAAATGCAATGGCGTATCATGTATTTCAAAATGCTATTTGGCCAAACTTTAAAAATAACATTCTTTTTCCATTTTGGAATAATATCTCTGATGAAATTGAATTGTCAACCACATATTCAACTCCTTGCATGAAAACAGCATGTATTTCAAAATGCTATTTGGCCAAACTTTAAAAATAACATTCTTTTTCAATTTTGGAATAATATCTCTGATGAAATTGAATTGTCAACCACATCTTCAACTCCTTGCATGAAAACCGCACCTTAACCATAATCACTAGCAATTACAGCTAGCTTAGGATTTGGAACTGATAGAACTGCCACAGTCTATAATATAGCTTAAACGTTTTCAAATATTCTCTCACAACTATCAGACAATTGAAACGTTATATTTACACTCATTTATCGACTAATCTTTTTAAAATATCGAGCAATGCCAAGGAAATAAATCAATTGTATTTTAGAATGTAGTCTTGACAATCCCACCATAGCACAAGCACCATCATTTATTGAAGTGTGGCGATCAGGAAATGCATTCGTGCATACCCAAATAGCTGTTCTCTAAAATGATGGTGAGCTTCACCACACCTATCTCTGAAATATTAGTAATTGTTCTTCCCAAGTAAATCTAGATAATAACATCAATTCCAGAAGTTTATCTGTGATACGACGCTGCTAAATGTTACCGGCGGGTTCTATATTCCAAATG
The DNA here is from genome assembly GCA_948474765.1 of Patella depressa. NCBI lineage: Eukaryota > Metazoa > Mollusca > Gastropoda > Patellidae > Patella > Patella depressa. The sequence continues at coordinate 6,684,788 of OX419720.1, forward strand.
GCATCACCCTTAACCGAAAACGTCCACGGCGAGTCACAAACGCGAAATTTAATAATTTACATTTTTGTTTATAATTAGCAATTCCGATATTGTTAATACAGTCATCAATCCGTGAAATCGGAAAAGTACCCAATGTTTAAATTTATGTTTACATTGCGATAATCTGTAGATATTATATAGCTCTGTCAGCGCACGGAATTTAGATGCACAGTGATGTTATACTGTTTTTACTTTGTTTTATAAGGATGTCTGATATAAAATGCCAGGGTGCTGCTTCACCGGTGATATTGTAAATGAGTTCAACATTATGAACACGTCTGATTTTTTCTCGTAGGAATGTCACAAAACACACAGTGTTCTGTATATGGTTTCCTAGTGATTCTGTCCGGTTCCATCATTTTTTATCCAAATTGCGAAGAATGTCCTAATTCCTGTGATAGTCAAAATGTCAAATATACGTTTCATTACTATTCAATTTTAGTCAAATAGCAGTTGATCAATGTCTTTGAACTGTGTGAGTTTATACTTAATGTAACGATGAATATTACGTAATTATGGTTAAAAATTTTTATCTATGACATAGAAAAAAGTAACACGACAACCCCCATTTGAATATAGTGTTAGTGTTTAATAATGTATATTATTGATTACGTTCTGGGTCGAGGGAACACTAGACCAGCAACGAAAGACACAAATAGAATTTAAAGCAATAGATTTAATGTGATTGTTCACCAACCAGAACCAAGTCCAAGCAACCGTATGACCTGTGCAGGTCAATATGAAATGACACAGTTCTGCTCATTTTCATTTCAAGTCGTCCATTAAGTCATCAATATCTGGTATAGCTCCTATCGGTCTGGATCACCTGTCCAGCTCCCCTCATTCAGTTGGACTCTCTTGGACTCTTGATCAATACATGTACAAGGCCTGTCATTCAAAATTTGATTAAAAATAATCTTATCATCAGCTTATTCAGTACCACGAAGACGATGGACAAGGCAAAGACTATCTAATATCCCAAATCACAAATAGCAGACACATGAGAAGCAAAATCAGAAAAAAATAAAGTGTGAAATTTACGCACCATAAAAAAACCCATTGGTTAAGGATGTACACATCAGATAAAGATAAGAGTTAAGTATATACACGTCACATAACGATTAGAGTTGAATATCTGCACATCACATAACGATATAAGAGTTAAATGTATACACATCACATAACGATACCAATTAGTGTTATTATATCATAAAGCAATATGAGTTAAAGATAAATACATCTCACGGTTTGAAACAGTTCATTTCTGAAATGTCTCATAACACTTATTATTTAAAATGAAAGTAGAGATAGCCTACTTGCAGTAGTCTCTTATCATCCAAACAAATATTCTACGAATATTAGTCTGGATGGTTCCTCAAAATTTGACAGAAAGTCGGCCATTGTCTGGATTATCCAGTCTTTTAAGTTACCACTTCTGAATCTTATCAAAACATCTCGCTTGTCAACAATGACACTCTCTAAAATTTTGTTTTAAAGGTTTTAATTGAAATGGTAATTTTCTCTCGTCATAAATCAAACGTATGGCTTCTCACAATCTCCTTAATCGCGATTCATGCTGTTGTATCGTCTCTATTTTGTTTCTAATAATAGATGTGCCAAGTGTATTGTGGGATATATTTTATCCTCCCTTTATAGAATCTATCAAAATCGGCCCGGCTTCATAATATCTATCACTTACCGAGACTTTAGCCAAAAGGTTCCATTGCTCATGCGTAACCGGGATTTTGTTTTTTTATGTGGTAGATTATCCAGTTTTTTTCGGTCAATAATTGAGAACCGACCCAGACCCTCCGTGCGTTGAAGACTAGGGGGTTCTGGGTGACCGAGACTAACTTGCAGTTTCTCAATTATATGAAACTGGATATTGATATTGACTGTTTATAGATATGACGAATACACGGACGTATTTAAATAGAAACGACAACATCAGCTACAGGTTGTACACGCAATTCAACATCATACCTGGGATACAGGTAAGCATGTAACTCATCTTTTGTTTTATGTGCTTATTTCCCAAACACCAAACTGGAGCTTGATAAAATAGGTCAAGTTGATGGTTAATATCCCGTGCCTCGTCCGGTCTTGAGGTAATGAGCTGTACACCAAGTAAGGAAGTATTTCTACAATACAGGTATATGTAGGATAGCTATATATTAGTGTTTTATTAATCAACTAAAGGTATCTATGTACACTATGTGTTGCTAAAGATATCGATGTACTGTTATACATTGACGATATTAACTAAAGGCATTGATGTATAACGAATATTATTAAAGGTATCGATATACATTGTATGTTGTTATACATGAGTTCAGGTGATGCATAATAGATCGAACTACATTCTTTATGTGTGGTTTAATATTACGCAATGTCTTAAGTTCGACACCATTACACTACTGTGAAATACGTCACACTAGTCCAATATTTCACTGGTATGAACAATCTACGATTGGTATGTTGCCCGTACGATTATTTAATATAATGTTACGCCAACATCAAAGGATGACGTCACATCTGTATTTTATTACAACATATTAACGCCCCTAATCTTCAATAAAAATGGCGACACCTGCGAAAATAACAATTAGCGATCACGTTCAGGCAATACCAAATGTCATTCACCGTATGCATGCTTTAACTGTCGGCTAACACAATCGTTTTCATTCCTGCAATATTGTTTGAGCCCAAGATAAAAAAAAAACCCATCAAACCAGGGAGTTACTTAACCCATCATATAAAATATTTCAACCCCGTCTCTCAAATACATTTACCTCTTCATTTTGTGGACAGAGATAATTTGATTAACGATCAAGAATCGGCCGGGAATATAAACTTATACAGCATGCATACGATACATTATCTTTAAATGGCAATGACAAGTATCTTGAAAGTGCTCTCAGGCATACTAAATTGTTTTCTAAATTCTAATGACTAACTACAAACGTTGACCGAGTGTGTATTGGGATCTTTAAGAACCAAGAAGTAGCAAGTCTCTCATCCTGGTCCATCATTGGAATAAAAAATTGATAAACAATATTAAAATTATTGACTATATATTTTAAACATAAAAATATTTATACTGAACTCTTTCTGGGTCAATTCATTGTTATCCTGTTGTACAGTGAATAACCTTACTCGTATGGTAAATCAAGGAAATAGAAACCATACTTCACAGTTTCGTATAAATAAAACTAATATCTTATTGTACTACCACTAGGCGGACGGGTAGCTTAAATATAAATGGAATACAGTTACTGCTTATTCATGAGTGACGTTTCGGTTCGTCTTCTCTATCTAGTCATTATGAAGCAATAAACAAAAATATTTGGTAAATGCTGACCAACCAGAGACGCCTTTCTAATTACCTTGAAGGAAACCTAACTTAATGAAAGTAAAGTAATTATTGAGGGTGATCAAGATTGACCAGGTTAATGCTAATGACAACATCATCTTGTATGTGATATCACACAAGGCGGAAGCGGACATAAAACCCTATAAACGAACGAATGGACGGGCGACAGCATCCAATATGACATAGACCACTTTACCTGGAAATAAAACAAATGGATTAATGGATCACTTGTTGTGACGTATTGACATATAGATCTAATGTGATTTCACTTAAACATACATTATGCAAGATCTAAATCTGCCTATTGCAAGGCTTCCTTTATACCTGAAATGTTTTCTAAAGTATTAATTAGACACCATTTAACTGACCCAGACCTTAATCAACTCTCGATGGCATCAGATTTCTCCAATATTAAATATATTAGAACGGTTCAGCGATACTTTGATTTAATCATACATGGAGGAACGGGACTTAGCTTCGATCAACCAGTACGGTGGTTGAAATTATTGCGCACCTCTGTCAAACCTTCAAAGGCTAATATCTTCGCTTGCAATAGAATAATTTGAATGAAATTTTCAAATTATTCATTTTATATTATCTACTTTCGCACTATTAAAGCCAGAATTGCTAGTTCTTTTTCTAATTTTACATAATGTATCTTTAAGTACCAAAAAATATTACAACAAAAACTCCAGAAAACACCAATGGTCCCCTGAAGGTCGAAATATTAAATGAGTGAGTAGTATACTCCAGATGCTATATGGATTCATTTGAATTCAACATCATATCATTCATCTACTAAAAGGACATATTATACCTTGTCATAAATGAAAGGAAATAGAGGCGCTTTGTGAAATCACGTTATTTGAATGGTAAGGTGTGGTTTCTTTTTTTGTCAGTGGTGCAGTAAATGGGCAGAAAAACCAAGGTCTCATGTACACATTGGCGTGCAAGTAAAAGACTCCTTCGTTGGTTTATGTCTGTCTTCATTACCACGGATGTAGAAGAAAGTATGACGTTTAAAAACCCAATTTATTTCATATTTTACTTAAGTTAAATAATGTTTATATCTTTTTTTCATACACAGATACAGACGAAAAATGGATCCAGGTAAATATATATTGGATAATCATTATATCATAATATCAATCTTCTTGTGTCAGAAATGTTGTACATGTATATATATTTTGATAAAACAATAGGGGAAATTAATTTAGAACTAAAATATGTTTTGTTATTTACTTTAGAGGCGTTAAATCAAATATAAATTACAAGATATTATCGCATTACTGTGAGATAGTTAACTCGCTTAGCAGAATAATTTGTTTTCGTTTGATGGCCGTAACGATCTTCCGTACATAATGAAGTAAACATTGGGTAGCTTTTACGAGTACAAACAACGGATTTGATTTAAGTATTTGTTCAATCTGATTAAAACACAGATCCTCTTTCGTTTCGATTTTTATAGTTCAAAATTTCGTTCTACTTGTCCTTACTACACTCGGACCTGGAAAAACGAGAGAGAGAGAGAGGGGGGGGTTAACGTCGACTTGACACAAACTTGATCATTTCGGGACTAACATATGTTTTAATTTTATTTCAATAATTCGCTGTCGCCTAGGGGTCTTTAGCAGTGGGAGGAAAGCGGGGTACCCGGGGAAAACCCATGAGGTTGGACAGGCGACCATACTCCTTGTCACGTAGAACCTGGAATTCGAATGATTCAGTTGGAATAGATGATTCAAACGAGTTACTAAATTATTACGTCAACTACAATATGACTTCATGATTTTCTCTCTCTCTCTCTCTCTCTTCAACTGAATTATAAATTATGCATGAAGAAGACTGCATAGAATACAAGAATTAATTCAAATAGTATTCCAGAAAAGCACCAACGGCTTGATATAAATCATTTCTGACTAAGATAATATGATGAGAGTGCATGATGATTGATATAGTCTATTTTTATATCTGGTTGACTAGTCTAATGGCCGCATATGTGCGCTCTTGGTCACAAGGTCTGTTATTGAGTCAATTGACGTAGTTTCAATTCCTAGCTTGTACGTGACAATGATTATTGTCGTCTGACCGGCCTCATGGTTTGTCTGGGTCTTTCGGTTTCTTCCCACTCGCAAGCATATTATTGTTAGTCCCGAACTGACTTGTTTTTGTTCTGACATCTACCGCCTTTAATAAATGACTATTTGTCTTTCAATTCAGGAGCTAACCTACAAAACCACGTGGCCATTTTAACGAAAAACAGTGACTTGCTACGAGACACACTTGCGGACAGAATTGGAAGTATCGCACGCAAATTAAATGGGCGTTTTGTTCTTAAGGATCATCAATTAAGGAGGATATTAGAAGTAGCCGCTCAACACCCAGAGGACGGTGTATCTGAATTAATAGCCATAATAAAAGGCAGCCAGTGGCATTTTGATCAATTCATCCAATTTTTGAGTGAAGAGGGATATACAGAATTGGTTCAAAATCTCAAAGGTATGTACATTTATTATTGAGTCCCAGTGGTCTTCTGTGCATGCGTAGTGGTTGCGGTTTCTTCTGGTATTTTTCACATGTATATGTAAATTGAGCAGTAAATGAGGATTTATTTATCTGTATATTCGTACAATGATTATTTTTTCAGGGTGTCAGTCTCATCATTCTCCCGCGGGAGTTTGATACTGGCGTTAATGCATTATAACGGTTTCTGCTGAAAAATTCCAGGCAACCTTTGATGTAACCTCCTTTAGGGGGAGCCATGGTGGCTCAGTGGGTAAGACGTTGGCTCGCTAATCTGGATGCGGTGTCTCGATCCCTGCATTGGCAGATAACATTCATCGGAATTATTCAATACGGTCTCCCCCTTGTCAGTTTTACAGGACAGAGTAGTTCAGATAATACGAACAACCGCAGTCCCAAGTGGAATAAGTTTCATTGTGAGCTATACATGAACTGCAATGGTAATTGATATTTGGGTGTCGTAACAATAAAAATAAATTGTTTGTCTGATCAGTAGTGCTTTCATTTTGAGTAGTTAATAGAGATCTATATTGAAGGTTTAGATTTAGATAAAGTGCTGGTCCCTCTATCTATAATAGTTCTAACATATACATGTATAATAAAAAAAATGATCAAGTTGGATAATCCATTGAAATAATTACTTTATTCTGGGTTAAGTTGTATGACTGTATCAAGATGATGTGTAGATAGTTTATTAACTTTTTTAGTTTAAACATTATTGTTTTCATTTATGAATATCTTTTATTATCTTAGCAACGGTACGTGACAACCGAGACATTTAATCGCGGCTGTTCCCATCCATTTAAATCTCGCCCATCAGATATTCTAAAGAGAGTTGATTATAGGCATGTGTAAGTGAGATCTGCAATTGGTAGATTTAGATCTTAAATGCTGCATCTTTTTATTGGAACATAAATGGTATAGGTTGGGGGCGGGGCGAGTGGTTTAAGGCGTGGTGTAAGATTATAAGGAATGTCATTAAGGCAAAATACGCAGTATTGATGTAGCGAAATGAGCATTGTGATAGCGCACCCTATCAAGTAGTTCTTCTCGGTTAACATTGTTTCAGGTACCGGGACTGCTGCTGTAGGAACATCTTATTTAATTTTAACAAATTCTAAATGTAGAACTAGTGTTTTGATGAAACTTAAGCTATATCTTTATATCTTAATCATCTCGGTCCCTTTCCATATTTGGGCATATTCCTGAATTATATGGTCCTTGATTGTACGAAAAATCACGTTTTTATACACCAACATGGAAATGTGGTCGAATATTGCCGCCCCCCGACTCGTCGGTCAGTAGTCCACATTATTTTGTGAACGATGTACAGACTGTATTTATCATCTGATTGTTTTTAAATTTTTTTCTCCTTAAGTTTTGACCCTTGTTTCACTTTATTCCATATTGTGAACACTCTAAGGACAAATTTCAACGTTCGATTGGTATGAAATTAATGAAATTAAGCGAAGGATCCTATTTAATTTTAGCAATTTCCGTTAACTACGTCGCGAGTTATGAGCCTTGTTTCACTTTGTCGAACCCTGTGAATGCTCCAACAACAAAAGTTATCATCCGATCTGTATGAAATTATTATGCATTATTTACATTAGTAAAATATATCACTATTTCACAATCAATTCGATTTCCCGTCAAATTGGCCTCTCCCTGTACGAAAATAGTATAAAAGTTGACAATGTTTAGCTGTATTTTGGCAGTGTTACTTGGTCAATCTTGTACATAGTATGACATGTTACATATTACAGAATGATATAAATAGCATGACATGTTATATATTACAGAATATAAATACAATGTAGTATGACATGTACATATTACAGAAATGGGGTTTAATGTTCTACTTTTCTGCGCCATCAGGGCTGATGAAATATGGAAGTATAACGTTGCCAGAAATCTAAAGATCATCAATGATTTTTAGTGTTGCAAACTACATTTTGTCAATGCTTCAAAATACATTTTTCAGTGTTTTAAAATGCATTTTTCAGTGTTTTGAAATATAGTATTCAGTGTTTCAAATTAGTTACTTTACATATTGCATTGCATTTGTATGGTCGACCGTTTGCAAAGTAGAACGCATACCTTATAGGGAACGGTCACGATTTCCAAAGTTTCTTTTCCGATATTTGGCATTAACGACACTTAAAAGGCAAAATGACGTTTAATGTGAAACCATGACACAGGCATCCCCATTTATGATCTCTATAGTGCGTTTAAATAAACTGATTTAATTAAACTGCTTGCGAGACATTCGGTAGATATGCTTTCTTTAAAGTCGGATATTTTTAGATACATATCTGAATATCGAGCTACCCGTTTCACTTTTATTTGCCAATATCGAAAAACAAAGAAAAAGGGTAGTTTTTATGTGAATCCAGTGTTGAGGTATCATTGTTTATGATTTATGTTGTTAGTTTAGGAAAACTGATTTAATTAAATGCATTTCGGAGACATTCGGTATATATATGCATCGTGAAATCGGATTTTTATACACATTTCTGAGTCTCAAAAAACAAGGGGATGGGACAGTTATTGTACCTAATATTAGTATATTAAACAGAAACAGCAAAAACAAAAAAAAAACGTCAATACGATTTCAAAATCAGAGAGACACTTTAATCAAGTCATTCTAGAAAACGAATTACCATATGGATCAAAGCAACTTTTTGTGAACAGTATATTGACACATTAGTGATTAATTCATCACAATTCCAAGGCATTAGGAGAAGGTTTCGAGTCAGCACACAGCCTATACATCAGTATGTGCCCATCGCGAGTGTCAATAACAGCAGAAAAGCCTGGCGCAATCCATCGGCTGCTTTTGTTCTCAGTACGATGTTATGAATTCTTTTCTGAATTTCATCCCAAAGATGTCCAATCGGACTATGGGCTGGCCAGTGCATAACGTTGACACTATTCTGCCCTAGAGAGTGTGGGCACGGGCGTTGTCATGCTGGAAAACATTTTTTCGATAACGTGCGAAATGTGACGTGGGGTCGATATAGTGCACTGCTGTGATGTCGCATCCTCTCCCTGGACCACGATTTTGGAACACCACAGGACCCACTCTAAGGTTCAGACAGATTCCAACCCAAACCAGTATGCTTGGACCTCCCCAAGAGTCTCGTTCCATGACATATTGGTCAGAATAACGCTGACCACGTCGACGTCATATTCTGCGCTGCCATCTGCAGCTGATACGCAATACCGACTCTCATTTGTGAACAGAACAGTTTGCCATTGCCTGTGTCGCCAGTTCTGATGTTGGGCAAACTGCAGACGTTCACGTCGATGGCGAGGCTAAGGTTTACGGCGTTCTCTCTGGTGAGACGTTGGCGCACTATATCGGTACTGATGGGTCTTCCGTGTGTTCCCAGTGTTTGGCGGGCTGTTTCAGATGCCTGCGTGAAGGCATTCAGCACCTGTTGTCGCGCAACATTGCGGTCTTGTGGCCTTGTGGTAACCCCTAGTCTACCAGTTCGGGAGCGATCACCCATGGTGTTGGTGACCTGAAAGCGTTGCTGAAGCCTGTAGATGGTCCGAACATTAACCTGAATTTGATTGGGCAGTGTGGACAGCGTCGAGTCTTCCAAGCGTCATGTTCCTCTGAGCTGTCGTGATATTCTGCTGATGTTGTTGTGTGAATGATTCAACCAGGTATGGGTGTGCATTTTATAGGGCTGCAGCATGAGATACATGAAAATCGAGGAGTATGCTTTACCATCTTAGAAGTTGCGTTTTTTGAGAAATTTCATGGGTTCAATTCCGTATTTAGGAAGGAGTCTTATTGCTCAGGTCAAGTTGGAGATGTGGTCACACATATACAATAAAACAAATTTGGCAAGTGTCATGCAATGCGTCTATTCAGAGGAACATACCAACCTGACGTTTCGCTTGCTGCATAGTATATCGAAAAACGAGCTGTTATGTTTATAGTTCTTTATTAACGATAGATATAGTGTTCTGTATATTGTAAAACAGGACTTAAAACACATTGAATCTATAGACAGTCCCACCTTTTTAGCGAATACGTCTATTGATCCTACAAAATTATCAGTTATGAAATTTGCAAATATATTATTTCAAGTGTATCACCACCAGTTATAGTCATGGTGATTTGCAATATATATCGAAATAACTATCTTATGTTTTACGTTGAATATATGCCATTATACCTTTAGGTGGCAGAAAGCTCTCATGATGATTTAAACCATTAGTAATACCCTGTTCTCTGTTTCAGACCAGGATTTAAAGTAATGAGGTAATGAAGTAAGTTTCCGTATACATATCATCAACAGAAACATCTTAGTTTATCGCCGACAAAACACTTAGTGTGAAATGAGTTCTTTTCGGTTTTTTTTATTGTTTTTTGTTTGGTTTGTTTTTTTGTTTTTATTTTCCAGATAGTGGAAAGGTTCGTTTGTAATGTGCTTATAATATATTGCTTATCTTTGTATCTCATTTGTTTGAAGGGTATTGGATGTCCCAATGATTACCACGTGTGCGTTGTAGCATAAAGTCAGCCATTAAGTCAACTGGCGTGGTTTCGAATCCCAGGTTGTACGTGACAAGGAGAAGGTTCGCCTGGCCAACCTCGTGGGTTTTCCCTGGGTCCTCTGGTTTCCTCCCACTGCTAAAGACCCCTACGCGCAAGCGAAATATTGAAATTAAATTAAACCATATGTTAGTCCCGAAATGACCTGGTTTGTGTCGAATGGACGTTGAACCCGACCCCCTCTCTCTCTCTCTCTCATTTGTTTGAGAGTGACCAAGATAGCAGTAATCACACAATCACAGACACTAACTGTCATTCCTGAAAATATCTGATTTCAGGAATGACAGTACGGTGAACAGTTAGAGGGGTGACAGTGTTATGATCAATCTCACCACTATCACAGAGCAACGAGGTTATTTATATTAATTTGTAACCAAAAACGACAATATTAACTGGGCACAGTTTTTATGGAACACACGTGGGTTTGAATGTTCAAACTTAGTGTAGGTATTTCGTAGACGACGGCCTTGAAGATGGGCATTTTCTGCTGAAGCTAATAAGCAGAAATAAACAATTTGATTGGTTGGTGCTTTGGGACAAGATAACTTAGGTTCTGATTAAGTGAAATTTATTTCTGGCCTTGTTATTGACGTTACATGTGTCATAATGCTCTTTTGACCTTAATTTTATCAGACATTTGACTTAAATATTAGAACAGCTTTCTGTGACAATCTGCCACAAAAAATACACTGTAAAATTTCAATAGTACCTCTGATATGTGAGGTAATCCAAAACGCTGAAATATTCTCGATTTTGCAAATATCAAGTGTTTCGTAACATTCGTAACAACTTTTTCAGATTAGTAGATTAGTTGAGTAGTATCATTTAAAAATAGGATAAATAGGGATGGGTTTTACATTGATCAATTTATATTTTAATTAATTATTCAGTAGCCAAAGATAGAAAACACGCTTTTTTATAAAACAAATAGGATCATTGCTCTCATACTATTTTATACTTTCATATATTTATATAATTTTTATATATGGCATAGAATTATTTGTTATCTTGATGCTTACTTTTTATACGCTCACATTTACATGTGGACGTATATTGTCGTCGCCCATGTTCGTCCGTCCGTCCACAATTGTTTGTGAACAGTCTACAGGTCACAATTTTTATCCGATTTCAATGGAACTTAAAATATAGGTTTATCACCCTAAGATCTCGGTTCCTTTCGATATTGGCATGTATCGGACTGTAACTTATGGGTTATGGCCCGTGATTGTACGAAAAATCACGTTTTTTTTAGCTTGTGAACAGTGTAGAGGTCACAATTTTGAACCGATATGGATGAAACTTGAAATGCATGTTTATAACCCAAAGATCTTTACCGTTCCATGGTTATGAAGGTTGTGTTCGAATTTCGTGAAAATCGGACTAAAATTGACGGACAAAATGGCCGCCGTTTGTACGCGAATAGCGTGAAAATATGTTATATCAAGGTTGTGGACCTTATAGAGGTCACAATTTTGAACCGATTTTGATGAAACTTGACATGTATGTTTATAACCCAAAGATCTTGGTTCCTTGCGATATTTGCGGCCAACGGATCGCAACTTCCTGAATTATGGCCCCTGATTGTCCGACAAATTGCCCTTTTTAGCTTGTGGTCCCTCTGGAGGTCAAAATTGTTATCGGATTTAAAAAACCGTTTGATTATATCACCGTTCCATGGTTATGAAGGTCGAGTTCGAATTTCATGATCATCGGACCAAAATTGACGGACAAAATGGCCGCCGTTTGTTCGCGAATAGTGTGAAAATATGTTATATCAAGGTTGTGGACCTTATAGAGGTCACAATATTGAACCAATTTTGATGAAACTTGACATGTATGTTTATAACCCAAAGATCTTGGTTCCTTGCGATATTTGCTGCCAACGGATCGTAACTTCCTGAATTATGGCCCCTGATTGTCCGACAAATTGCCCTTTTTAGCTTGTGGTCCCTCTGGAGGTCAATATTGTTATCGGATTTAAAAAACCGTTTGATTATATCACCGTTCCATAGTTATGAAGGTCGAGTTCGAATTTCATGATCATCGGACCAAAATTGACGGACAAAATGGCCGCCGTTTGTACGCGAATAGTGTGAAAATATGTTATATCAAGGTTGTGGACCTTATAGAGGTCACAATTTTGAACCAATTTTGATGAAACTTGACATGTATGTTTATAACCCAAAGATCTTGGTTTCTTTCGATATTTGCGCCCATCGGATCGTAACTTCCTGAATTATGGCCCCTGATTGTCCAAAAAATCGCCCTGTTTAGCTTGTGGTCCCTCTGGAGGTCACAATTATTATCTGATTTAAAAAAAACGTTTGATTATAAAAACCAAACAAATTCTAATGATTTTCTGATAATTCCTTAATATGCGACAACTCTTGTTGACTGCCCAGACGATTTGGCTGGCAACCTATTTTTACATGCTATTTTCATATATTTATATAATTTTTATATATGGCATAGAATTATTTGTTATCTTGATGCTTACTTTTCTTTAATAAAATAAAAATAATCATTTTTTACATGCTATTTTATGGTTTATATAATTAATATGACATATAATTATTATTAGGTTTTTATTGCCTACTTTTGTTTTGTTTTGGTTATCTCCCTTGAATCGTTATCCCGTATGATGGTTTGGGGTTTTATTGAACATACATTATGCAAGAGATGAATCTGCATATTGCAGGTCTTTCTATATTCGTACAATAGTTTTTGTGTGTGTGTTTTTATTTTTTTTTGTTTGTTTATTTTTTTTTATTTAACAATGTATTTTATATAGATTATTAATGCGACATTAATTGACTTACCAAGACCATTGCCAACTCTCGATGCCATCGTTAGCCTACGATATTTAATAGATTTAAATACGTTTTGTGGTTGATGTAAAAACGATAATCAATACTTTGATTATTATCGTCACAATCTTAGTAATGACAATCGAGGCTACAATTGTTTCGCTGATAACTTGGATCAGAGTGAAATAATTTTGCGGAAATTTTAAATATATTCTATTTTCATTATCTAATTTTTAAATATTTTAGCGAGAAATTCTAGCTATTTATCTAATGTTTCCTAATGCCGCCTTAAATGATCATTTTGTACCCGCATGCATACAATAAATAATAATATTGCGTAGAATTATTTTGTTGTCTTGTTTATTTTGTTTTGTTTGTGTTGGTATGGGGTTGGGGTTGGGGGACTGTTTCTGATTTTTATTTAAACTCAAATGTTAAGGAAGAGTAGAGGTTAACTCGAATGGCGGTATATTAGTGTCAAAATTCTAACATGTTATCGTCTAATTTCTTACTTCTATTCATGTAATTTCTAACCTCCATTCATGTAACTCCTAACTTCCATTCATGTTATTTCTAATTTAAGACAATGTATAACCCAAATTCTTTATTTGTTCAGTGTAAATTCCAATTCTGTTCTAACTTGTTTCTATTATTTAAACGAAAAATGTCTTCTGAATAGATGCTTTACAATCATGTTTAGCATCAACATCAACGAATTTAGAATTTATACATTTCTGTCTAACAACCATCATTATGAAGACGTTTGGTGTCGCCACTGCGTGCTCATTTGGGTGATTGCGCACCTGATCGGGAGAATTATTTGGTATAAACGACCCATTCTTCGTTTGGTTGAAGGTTGCTGAGAGAGAGAGAGAGAGAGAGAGAGAGAGGTCACTTAGTATTAAACTCAGTATCTGTGTAGGCCTATCCATAACATTTATACCCTGTGTTAATATAGATCAACTGCATATAAATATTAATTATTGGCTCAACCGTAAAAAAAATCAAATAAAATTCTCCAAATCCCGTTTAGCTTATATTTGAAATAGAAAATGAAATGAAATGAAAGAGGGTTTAACGCCCTACTTTTCTGCTCCGAACCGGGCTAATAGAGACGGACATACGCAATACAGTGTGCTTTAGGGAAATATTGCCCGGAGAGCGGATCTACGACCTGGACTTATATCGAAGTCTAACGGTCACGGGATCTTTTACGTGCACGCCAACATGTACATGGAACCTCGGGTTTTCATCCCATCGGAACGACAAGACACTTATAAGGGGGACCACGCCAGAAAATCTGGATGAACTTTTTTTGACCAATGCAGGGATCGAACTCCCGACCCACAGCCTAGCGAGCCTGCGTCTTACCCACGGTATTCGAAATAGTATTTGCAAACCATACATTTATATCACGTCCAATGTTGTTTAGAGGGTAGGATGGCCGAATGGTTTGCACGTGCACGCTGTAACATAAGGTCTGTCATTGAATAAACGTGACATGGAGTAGGGCCGCCTTTCCAACCTCGTGGGTTTTCTCCGGGTCCTCCGGTTTCCTCCCACTGCTAAACACTCCTACGCGCAAGCGAATTATTGAAATACAATTGAACGGTGTTAATACCGAAATGACCTGGTTGGTGTCGAGTGGATGTTAAACCCCATGTCCCCATCCCTCTCTCTTCCGATGTTGTTTTCAATTTTAACACTCAGGCAAGCCATTCAATCTGACGAAGAGCGAGTCGTTTGTATCAATAGAATGGTCCCGATCAGGTGCTCAATCGCCAAACTGAGCACATGGTGGCGACACCAAACGACATCATGATGATGGTTGCCAAGTAGAAGTATCATAATTCTAAATTTGTTTGCCGTTTATGCTTAACATGTAATACCACAATGAAGTAGACATTTTTGGCCTCAATAATAGAAATAAGATGAAACAGAATTGATATTTACACTGAACAAATAAAGAAGTTGAATTATACATTGTCTTAATTTAGAAATTACATGAATGGAAGTTAGAAGTTACGTGAATGGAGGTTAGAAATTACATGAATAGAAGTAAGAAATTAGACGATAGCATGTTAGAATTTTGACACTAATATACGGAAGTTAGAAGTTACATGAATGGAAGTTAGAAATTACATGAACAGAAGTAAGAAATTAGACGATAGCATGTTAGAATTTTGGCACTAATATACCGCCATAAAGTCAGAGTAGAAGATGCCGATGTTACAGCTTCGTTTCTCTATTTGCTATCTTTAGATCATAAGGTCTGTCATGGAGCCAAGTGGTGTGGTTTAAACCCAGAATGAATAGAGTCACCTGCCAAACCCCGGGTGTCTCCCTTGCGTGAGAGCGATTTATTGAAATAATTTTTTTGCTGAAATAGATTTTTGCTGATTTAACGGCATACATGAATATAATTATTATGTAGTGGGGTCAGAACGGCGTTATTCAACGTTAGTTCGATGACTGCAGGAGAAACCAAATATGCTTTGAGCGAAAAGGATGGGGGGGGCGAATACGCCACTTGTAGTTTTTGAAAAGATTAGCACACCCGGTCACCAGCCACTACTGCCATGGTGATAGCTAAAAACAACAACACGGATGATGATACCGACATCCACCCACTACAGCGTCATTTAAATCAGGCTGGGCTAATGATGATGGGCATACGTCATGCAGTGTGTTGTGAGAAATATTTTGGCAGGGCAATGAAATGAAATGAAATGGGTTTTAACGTCCTACTCTTGTGCACCTAACCTGGGCTAATGGAAGATGGGCATACGCCATGCGGTGTGCTATGAGGGAAATTTTGCCCGGGCAGTGGCGCTACGGCCTACTCTTTTATCGAATTCCAACTGTCAAGGGATGTTCCGAACGACTAGACAGACGCCTACGCCGGAAAATCGAGATGAACTTTCTCGACCAATGCAGGTATCGAACACTCGCGACCTCCAGGCTAGCAAGCCAGCGTCTTACCCACTTAGCCACGGTTTGTGCGTGTGTGGGGTGGGGTGTGGGTATTCTGTAAAAGTTGTTTTAACATTGAGAAAAAATCTGTGGTATTGGGGAATCCATGAAATATTGTTTTTAAAATTCACCCCTCGTCGTCCCCCAGGTTACTTCCCTGCCTACCAGGGGGAGGACTAGCACTGACTACCAGTGCATTGCCTCATGGATCGACATGGGGTATACTCAAGCCAGTAAGTATAAATACTTAGCCAACCCGATTGACCCGAGCCGCCGCTCTGCAGAATGTACTCAGGACACAAAGGTAACACTTGTTGAATGAAAACAACAAAGCAAAGAAATTGGAAAAACGTACATTCTACAGAGCTAAAAACGACCAAAGCCGATTGATCATAGTGGGCCACTCTGGCCTCTCGTCTAGGTGAACCATGGGCCAAAGTAATGTGTTGCAGAGAAGGGGCTCGCAAGCCAAATCCCCACTCAATTACCAGGATTCCACTCTCCACCGACACGGGTCGCAACGCACGACAAACACGTTGCCCCATTACAGGGATCCTTTTAGTCGTCTCTTACGACACGCAGCACATACGAAGGGTATATTCTTAAGTAATTCAGTTCATACATACAGATTACATTATTATATGTGCTGGGGCGCATTTGGGCCAATTTCTAGGTCCTAAATATTAGCGATTTAGCTCCTTTCCTCAAAATTGTTCACTTTATTTGTTGTTTTAATGTACGAAATACATCAATAAGAAACTATGTGCAAAGTGTTGTGTTTCTGGATCAAAGATATGTCTCATAAACAGTGATTGAGACTTGTGTAAATTCTTACCTTAAGCCTGAGAATGCTTTGTGAACTCGGGGCCCATCGTTCTGATATTCAAGTTTCTGATTGTTGCATTATTCCGTTAAATGTACAATTTAACAGTATTCAGTAATCATTTACAACATAAAGAAAAACGATCAACGTATCTTTTCGAGATTATCTGTTTTCATCTTTTTGAATTCTACTTAATAATACCACAGAAGTTTTATTTCATTTTTGTCCTCCGTCGTTTGGAGGGAGCAGGGAGCTATTAACATAGGTGTTCTTGTCCGCCTGTCCACCCATTTACACCCGTCCTTTTCGCTTCATACATTAGGTCTTTATTAGGAGAGTGTATGTCCGTATTCGGACACAGTCACTCTCCTCTAAGTGGGTAAGGCACTAGCTCGCTAGTCTGGATGTCGGTGTTCGATCACTACATTGGCCGAGAAAGTTCATCTCGATTTCCGGCGTGGTTTCCCCGTCAGTGATTCAGAACAGAGGGCCTGACAAGGACAGCTGTCTAGTCCTTCGTGTGATACGAAACACATTCACGTGCACGTAAAAGATCCCTTTTCAGTTGGAATTCGAATGAAGAGTAGGCCGTAGCGCCGCTGCCCGGGCAAAATTTCCCTCATAGCACACTCTATGGCGTATGCCCGTCTTCATTAGCCTAAGTTAGGTAATAAAGAGTAGGAACTTTAATTCTAATTGAGTGAGAATTTGAAACTTTGTGTATAGCTTCATTGCCTGCCATGTACCAAGGTGACTTTTTCATAATAACACAAGTGTGCGGTTTTACTACTTCTTAGTTTATTACATGCAAATTGTCGTCTTTAGAAACGGTGGTAAATTAACAGAAATAGAAAAATGACATTACAATGGTCTGGATATTGATTTTGTCGATAAATTTAATTATTTAGGACTGTTATTATATTACAATGGCAAATTTCTAAAAAAAAAAAAAATACAACAGTACAGGCCTGACCAAGGTCGCTAAGCCTTTTACGCAATTTTAAAAGGACAAAACACAGGGCTGACCAAAGTCTTAATGCTTTATTTTTATACTTTAAAAAAAAAACGAACCTGTAACGGCATTGAAACTAAAATCTCTATATTTGATACATATCCGGGGCTTTCATGAACCGTCGGACGTAGAGAGAATTCACAGTTCTAATTGGAAGAATATCATAAATATTCGTCAAGAAACACATACTTGTATGATTTAATATGGACTTGGTCATATATTAGAATATTAAAATATGCTATGAAGTTAGCTTCGAATTGAAATAAAGTTTAATTAATGAAGTAATAAATAATAATTGTACATGGATGTAAAATATAACAAATGAATTATATAATATGTCTGTGAAATATAATCTTTGAACATTGTTTTTCTCTCTAAACTCTTTGATAACACTTCCTGGACCTATCGTGGTTCTGAATCACTTCATGTAAAGATCAGCTCCTATAATACAACGGCTCATGTTGTGTGTCTTTATCGACCGCCTCTTTCAAAGAAAAACACTGTCTCTCTCACTGAGACACTTGAAGATTTTGACAACCTTTTCTGCAATCATAGGAAAGACAATACTGTATTTCTAGGGGAATTTAACATCCACTATGATGGTGCATCCAATGCAACAGCAGTCAAATTCAGGAAACTTCTGCGGGTGTACAGTCTTGTCCAACACGTCACTACTCCTACACATAAACTAGGTCAGGTTTTGGACCTTGTAATTTCACCTAAGACCTGTAACTTTATCAGCGATGTAAAAGTGTGTGATATATAAATATGTGACCACTTCCTTATTATTATGAGGTGGAATAGCTGCACGCAAAACGTATGTCGTAATTTTAAGGTCATTGATAGATCTGTATTCATTCGTGATCAACAATCCTCAGACTTACTGAAAGAACCCCCAGAGGGTGTTGAAGAACTATGTGATCTTCACAACAAGTCTCTGGCTGAGCTTGTGGATAAACATGCCCCAGCAGTCAAGAAAAATATCATTATAAGACCAGGTTCAAAATGGTATAATGAAGACGTTAAGAAAGCTAAGTTACAACACAGGGTGACAGAACGGCAATGGCGCAGCAAATCCAGCCTGGAGGTTCACCGCACCATCTACAAATCAAATCGAAACAATGTCAGCAAAATCCTTAGAAATGCTAAAACCCACTATTGTCTGGACAAAATTTCTGCTATTGGCAATGACTCGAAGAAATTTAACGGATTTATGAAATCAATATTAGGTGTTCAGTCAAACTCAAAACTGCCTGATTCAACAAGCGATTTTGAGTTAGCAAATAACTTTTCTAATTTCTTCATCTCTAAGATAGAAAAAATAAGAAGTCAGTTGGACAATCTTTCTGCTCAAACTCAGTTCTTATTTACAGAGAAGAAAGAACGCGAACCACTGACTGAATTTCATCCATTTGCTGAGGACGAAATCCGAAAGTTAGTCTTGTCGTCAAAGAAAACATCATGTCCATTGGATCCCATTCCATGTACCATTATTTGTAACTACTTGGATACGCTTCTGCCTGTCATAACCTCCATAGTAAGTTATAGCTTGCAAAACGGAACTTTTCCTGAAATCTTCAAGCAGGCCATTGTGCGTCCATTACTTAAAAAGGATTCAATTGATCGAAATGTATTTTAAAACTTTCGTCCCGTTTCAAAGCTGTCAACATCAGACTGTGTACATACATATCAGCCAACAATCTTTGGGATAAATTTCAATCTGCTTATCGTTCTGGACATAGTACAGAAACTACCGTGCTGAAAGGTGTAAACGATCTGAGATGTTCAGTTGACAGTGGTGATGTATCAGTACTCACTCTATTGGACCTTTAGGCTGCTTTTGACACCGTTGATCACCAGATCCTTGCTGATCGGCTCCAACATGAATTCACTATCACTGGAACGGCTCATAACTGGTTGATGTTATACTTACAAGATCGTCAACAGACGGTATTAATAAATAATGTTCAATCGATGCAGTCCGCATTACCTGCGGTGTGCCTCAAGGATCGGTACTCGGTTCAATACTGATTCTGCTATACTGTCATAATTTAGCTGGTGTTATCGACAAACATAACATTGATCACCAGTCGTATGCTGACGATACTCAGCTTGTCTCATCTTTTAAGCCCGAGGAGGTAACCAAGGCTCTGGGTTGTGTGACTGTTGTTCCCATGATATTAAGAATTGGATGACCTCAAATAAACTTAAATTGAATGATGACAAAACTGTTATTTGGAATACATCAGCCAGAATCATATCACGAAGCAAAACATCATCTCACATAACACCAATTCTAAAATCCTTACATTGGCTCCCAATTTCAGCTCGCATCAACTTTAAGGTTATGTGCCTCACATACCAGTGTCTTCGAAATCTTGCACCCAGCTATTTATCAGAACTACTAACAGTATATCAACCAAACCGGTCCTTGCGATCTTACTACCAGAATACGCGTATCGTTCCAAACTCAAAACTGAAACATTTTGGTGACAGAAGCTTTAGTGTAGTTACTCCTAAATTGTGGAATGGTTCGTCATTGAAGGCATTACATCTTTTTCAGACACATGTGAAGATTATCTATTAGATTTTGAGTTATTCTCTAACGATGAAATTGGAAAAAAAATAGGTTGCCAGGCAACGAAACATACGCCCACACAGCAACCAAATCGTCCGGGCAGTCAACAAGAATTGTCGCATATTAAGGAATTATCAGAAAATCATTAGAATTTGTTTGTTTTTTATAATCAAACGTTTTTTTTTAAATCATATAATAATTGTGACCTCCAGAGGCACCACAAGCTAAAAAGGGTGGTTTTTCGTACAATCAGGGGACATAATTCAGGAAGTAATGACCCGATGGGCGCAAATATCGAAAGGAACCAAGATCTTTGGGTTTAAAACATACCTGTCAAGTTTCATCAAAATCGATTCAAAATTGTGACCTCTATAGGGTCCACAACCTTGATATAACATATTTTCACAAACGGCGGCCATTTTGTTCGTCAATTCTAGTCCGGTTTTCACGTAATTCAAACTCTCTCTTCGTTACCATGTAACGGTGATATAGTCAAACGTTTTTTTAAATCGGATAATAATTTTGACCTCCAGAGGGACCAAAAGCGAACAAAAGCGATTTTTCTGACAATCCGGGGACATAATTCAGGAAGTTATGATCCAATGGGCGCAAATATCTAAAGGAACCACGATCTTTGGGTTATAAACATGCATTTCAAGTTTCATCCAAATCGGTTCAAAATTGTGTCCTCTACACTGTTCACAACCTTGATATAACATATTTGCACACTATTCGCGTACAAATGGCGGCCATTTTGTCCGTCAATTTTGGTCCGATTTTCACGAAATTCGAACTCGTCCTTCATAACCATGGAACAATGATATAATCAAACGTTTTTTTAAATCGGATAACAATTTTGACCTCCAGAGGGACCACAAGCTAAAAAGGGCAATTTTTCGGACAATCAGGGGCCATAATTCAGGAAGTTACGATCCGATTGGCGCAAATATCGAAAGGAACCAAGACCTTTGGGTTATAAACATGCATTTCAAGTTTCATCCAAATCGGTTCAAAATTGTGTCCTCTACACTGTTCACAACCTTGATTTAACATATTTTCACACTATTCGCGTACAAATGGCGGCCATTTTGTCCGTCAATTTTGGTCCGATTTTCACGAAATTCGAACTCAACCTTCATAACCATGGAACGGTGATATAATCAAACGGTTTTTTAAATCGGATAACAATTTTGACCTCCAGAGGGACCACAAGCTAAAAAGGGCGATTTTTCGGACAATCAGGGGCCATAATTCAGGAAGTTACGATCCGATTGGCGCAAATATCGAAAGGAACCAAGGTCTTTGGGTTATAAACATGCATTTCAAGTTTCGTCCAAATCGGTTCAAAATTGTGACCTCTAAACTGTTCACAAGCTAAAAAACGTGATTTTTCGTACAATCAGGGGCCATAACCCATGAAGTTACAGTCCGATACATGCCAATATCGAAAGGAACCGAGATCTTAGGGTGATAAACCTATGTTTTAAGTTTCATTGAAATCGGATAAAAATTGTGACCTGTAGACTGTTCACAAACAATTGTGAACGGACGGACGGACGGACGTCCGGACGGACGGACGGACGGACGAACAGGGGCGACGACAATATACGTCCACATGAAAATGTGGGCGTATAAAAACCTTATCAAGTCATATAAGAAGACAACTTGTCTACTCGATCCTTTTCCAACAAATATCCTTGTTCAATATCTTAATCTGCTTCTTCCAGTCATTACTCAAATTGTGAATACAAGTCTTAGTATAGGAGTATTTCCTTTCATATATAAAGATGCGGTTGTAAAACACCTTATTAAGAAAACTTCTCTTGACCAGCATGTGTTTAAGAACTACAGACCCGTCGCAAATTTGTCTTTCCTCTCCAAAATCATTGAAAAGGCAATAAACAATCGAATACAGTCTTTCGTGGTTTATTGAAATCTCTTAGATCAATTCCAATCTGCTTATAGACCACATCATAGCACTGAGACAACTATTCTTTGTGTGCTAAATGATCTGCTGCACTCTGTAGACAATGGTAAACTTGTGTCTTTGATCCTGTTAGATTTGTCTTCCGCATTCGATACTGTCGATCACGAAATTCTCTTAAGAATACTTTATCAAACTTTTTACATAACTGGTACGGCCTTACAATGAATTAAATCTTATCTTACTGACAGAAGACAGAACATCATTATAAACAAATCTCATTCCGAGTTTGCAAACCTTAATTGCGGAGTGCCTCAAGGATCTGTTCTTGGGCCGGTATTGTTTATACTGTACACACGATGTCTGGGGGATGTTATAGACCAGTTTGATATAAGCCATTTCTCCTACGCTGATGATACACAGTTAATCAGTAAGTTTAAACAAGAAAATGTTCATGATTCCTTTGACAATACCACTCGCTGCTCCAAAACTGTTAAATCCTGGATATAAAATAATAAATTAAAGTTAAACGATGAAAAAACAGAAGCAATACTTGTTCGAACACCACAGCGTCTCGCATAAACTCCCGATTCGTGTCTTGTATTAAAACGACTTCAAATAATTCAGAACAGCTGTGCCAGAATCACCAGAAGAACAGCAAAACGCCAACATATAACATCTGTCCTTAAATCGCTTCACTGGTTACGAATAGAGGCCAATTGCCCTGCTCCCGATAATTATGTTATTGTTATCTTCTCGCATACGTTTTATTGGCTTATCTCCCTTTAATTATACAATAGTTATGAATGTAATCGTGTATTTTATTCATATATTAACACTGACATGGAATAGTTTTGTTGTCTAGTTCATTGCTTTTGTTTTGTTTTTGAATGGAATTAGGGGACTGCATCTGACTAAATGATAGGTATGAGTCAGTATATTACCCCTTTGATTCTCTATTTGGGAACTGTCCACAAATTCTACTCAACGTATGGTTAAAATCATTGATTATCCTGTATTACTAAACACAGCTAAAACTGTTAATTAGAGGGGGTCTAGTGCTCGAGTTTGTGTTCGCCGACGACATCGCCAGTTTGTATAATTCATTAGCCAAGCACTGATGTTGAAAAAATCAATAGATTTACCTTGGTTGGAGAGCCCAATCCAATATTGACTGCCATGGATGCAGAGCTTATGGTACAGCTAAACTGATCATAATATGTCGATAAATGAATGTTTTTAATACATTATTGTTGAAACGACGGCCAGTTTAATATGTTGAATTTGAAGATTGTACCTTTGTAAAATTAAATACCATATGAGTAATATCTGGTCTTTGTTTTTCAATTGATGATTAAATGCAATGGCGTATCATGTATTTCAAAATGCTATTTGGCCAAACTTTAAAAATAACATTCTTTTTCCATTTTGGAATAATATCTCTGATGAAATTGAATTGTCAACCACATATTCAACTCCTTGCATGAAAACAGCATGTATTTCAAAATGCTATTTGGCCAAACTTTAAAAATAACATTCTTTTTCAATTTTGGAATAATATCTCTGATGAAATTGAATTGTCAACCACATCTTCAACTCCTTGCATGAAAACCGCACCTTAACCATAATCACTAGCAATTACAGCTAGCTTAGGATTTGGAACTGATAGAACTGCCACAGTCTATAATATAGCTTAAACGTTTTCAAATATTCTCTCACAACTATCAGACAATTGAAACGTTATATTTACACTCATTTATCGACTAATCTTTTTAAAATATCGAGCAATGCCAAGGAAATAAATCAATTGTATTTTAGAATGTAGTCTTGACAATCCCACCATAGCACAAGCACCATCATTTATTGAAGTGTGGCGATCAAGAAATGCATTCGTGCATATCCAAATAGCTGTTCTCTAAAATGATGGTGAGCTTCACCACACCTATCTCTGAAATATTAGTAATTGTTCTTCCCAAGTAAATCTAGATAATAACATCAATTCCAGAAGTTTATCTGTGATACGACGCTGCTAAATGTTACCGGCGGGTTCTATATTCCAAATGGCATCACCCTTAACCGAAAACGTCCACGGCGAGTCACAAACGCGAAATTTAATAATTTACATTTTTGTTTATAATTAGCAATTCCGATATTGTTAATACAGTCATCAATCCGTGAAATCGGAAAAGTACCCAATGTTTAAATTTATGTTTACATTGCGATAATCTGTAGATATTATATAGCTCTGTCAGCGTACGGAATTTAGATGCACAGTGAGGTTATACTGTTTTTACTTTGTTTTATAAGGATGTCTGATATAATATGCCAGGGTGCTGCTTCACCGGTGATATTGTAAATGAGTTCAACATTATGAACACGTCTGATTTTTTCTCGTAGGAATGTCACAAAACACACAGTGTTCTGTATATGGTTTCCTAGTGATTCTGTCCGGTTCCATCATTTTTTATCCAAATTGCGAAGAATGTCCTAATTTCTGTGATAGTCAAAATGTCAAATATATACGTTTCATTACTATTCAATTTTAGTCAAATAGCAGTTGATCAATGTCGTTGAACTGTGTGAGTTTATACTTAATGTTACGATGAATATTACGTATGTAATTATGGTTAAAACTTTTTATCTATGACATAGAAAAAAGTATCACAACAACCCCATTTGAATATAGTGTTAGTGTTTAATAATGTATATTATTGATTACGTTCTGGGTCTAGGGAACACTAGACCAGCAACGAAAGACACAAATTGAATTTAAAGCAATAGATTTATTGTGATTGTTCACCAACTAGAACCAAGTCCAAGCAACCGTATGACCTGTGCAGGTCAATATGAAATGACACAGTTCTGCTCATTTTCATTTCAAGTCGTCCATTAAGTCATCAATATCTGGTATAGCTCCTATCGGTCTGGATCACCTGTCCAGCTCCCCTCATTCAGTTGGACTCTCTTGGACTCTTGATCAATACATGTACAAGGCCTGTCATTCAAAATTTGATTAAAAATAATCTTATCATCAGCTTATTCAGTACCACGAAGAAGATGGACAAGGCAAAGACTATCTAATATCCCAAATCACAAATAGCAGACACATGAGAAGCAAAATCAGAAAAAAATAAAGTGTGAAATTTACGCACCATAAAAAAAACCATTGGTTAAGGTTGTACACATCAGATAAAGATAAGAGTTAAGTATATACACGTCACATAACGATTAGAGTTAAATATCTGCACATCACATAACGATATAAGAGTTAAATGTATACACATCACATAACGATACCAATTAGTGTTATTATATCATAAAGCAATACGAGTTAAAGATAAATACATCTCACGGTTTGAAACAGTTCATTTCTGAAATGTTTTATAACATTTATTATTTAAAATGAAAGTAGAGATAGCCTACTTGCAGTAGTCTCTTATCATCCAAACAAATATTCTACGAATATTAGTCTGAATGGGTCCTCAAAATTTGACAGAAAGTCGGCCATTGTCTGGATTATCCAGTCTTTTAAGTTACCACGTTCTGAATCTATCAAAACATCTCGCTTGTCAACAATGACACTCTCTAAAATTTTGTTTTAAAGGTTTTAATTGAAATGGTAATTTTCTCTCGTCATAAATCAAACGTATGGCTTCTCACAATCTCCTTAATCGCGATTCATGCTGTTGTATCGTCTCTATTTTGTTTCTAATAATAGATGTGCCAAGTGTATTGTGGGATATATTTTATCCTCCCTTTATAGAATCTATCAAAATCGACCCGGCTTCATAATATCTATCACTTACCGAGACTTTAGCCAAAAGGTTGCATTGCTCAGTAAGTTTCGTTTTTTATGTGGTAGATTATCCAGTAATTTTCGTCAATAATTGAGAACCGACCCAGACCCTCCGTGCGTTGAAGACTAGGAGGTTCTGGGTGACCGAGACTAACTTGCAGTTTCTCAATTATATGAAACCGGATATTACGAATACACGGACGTATTTAAATAGAAACGACAACATCAGCTACAGGTTGTACACGCAATTCAACATCATACCTGAGATACAGGTAAGCATGTAACTCATCTTTTGTTTTATTTGCTTATTTCCCAAACATCAAACTGGAGCTTGATAAAATAGGTCAAGTTGATGGTTAATGTCCCGTGCCTCGTCCGGTCTTGAGGTAATGAGCTGTACACCAAGTAAGGAAGTATTTCTACAATACAGGTATATGTAGGATAGCTATATATTAGTGTTTTATTAATCAACTAAAGGTATCTATGTACACTATGTGTTGCTAAAGATATCGATGTACTGTTATACATTGACGATATTAACTAAAGGCATTGATGTATAACGAATATTATTAAAGGTATCGATATACCTTGTATGTTGTTATACACGAGTTCAGGTGATGCATAATAGATCGAACTACATTCTTTATGTGTGGTTTATTATTACGCAATGTCTTAAGTTCGACACCATTACACTACTGTGAAATACGTCACACTAGTCCAATATTTCACTGGTATGAACAATCTACGATTGGTATGTTGCCCGTACGATTATTTAATATAATGTTACGCCAACATCAAAGGATGACGTCACATCTGTATTTTATTACAACATATTAACGCCCCTAATCTTCAATAAAAATGGCGACACCTGCGAAAATAACAATTAGCGATCACGTTCAGGCAATACCAAATGTCATTCACCGTATGCATGCTTTAACTGTCGGCTAACACAATCGTTTTCATTCCTGCAATATTGTTTGAGCCCAAGATAAAAAAAAACCCCATCAAACCAGGGAGTTACTTAACCCATCATATAAAATATTTCAACCCCGTCTCTCAAATACATTTACCTCTTCATTTTGTGGACAGAGATAATTTGATTAACGATCAAGAATCGGCCGGGAATATAAACTTATACAGCATGCATACGATACATTATCTTTAAATGGCAATGACAAGTATCTTGAAAGTGCTCTCAGGCATACTAAATTGTTTTCTAAATTCTAATGACTAACTACAAACGTTGACCGAGTGTGTATTGGGATCTTTAAGAACCAAGAAGTAGCAAGTCTCTCATCCTGGTCCATCATTGGAATAAAA
This sequence comes from Patella depressa, assembly GCA_948474765.1. Taxonomy (NCBI): domain Eukaryota; kingdom Metazoa; phylum Mollusca; class Gastropoda; family Patellidae; genus Patella; species Patella depressa. Next base: position 6,712,529 of record OX419720.1, read on the forward strand.
AATTGATAAACAGTATTAAAATTATTGACTATATATTTTAAACATAAAAATATTTATACTGAAATCTTTCTGGGTCAATTCATTGTTATCCTGTTGTACAGTGAATAACCTTACTCGTATGGTAAATCAAGGAAATAGAAACCATACTTCACAGTTTCGTATAAATAAAACTAATATCTTATTGTACTACCACTAGGCGGACGGGTAGCTTAAATATAAATGGAATACAGTTACTGCTTATTCATGAGTGACGTTTCGGTTCGTCTTCTCTATCTAGTCATTATGAAGCAATAAACAAAAATATTTGGTAAATGCTGACCAACCAGAGACGCCTTTCTAATTACCTTGAAGGAAACCTAACTTAATGAAAGTAAAGTAATTATTGAGGGTGATCAAGATTGACCAGGTTAATGCTAATGACAACATCATCTTGTATGTGATATCACACATGGCGGAAGCGGACATAAAACCCTATAAACGAAGGAACGGACGGGCGACAGCATCCAATATGACATAGACCACTTTACCTGGAAATAAAACAAATTGATTAATGGATACCTTGTTGTGACGTATTGACATATAGATCTAATGTGATTTCACTTAAACATACATTATGCAAGATCTAAATCTGCCTATTGCAAGGCTTCCTTTATACCTGAAATGTTTTCTAAAGTATTAATTAGACACCATTTAACTGACCCAGACCTTAATCAACTCTCGATGGCATCAGATTTCTCCAATATTAAATATATTAGAACGGTTCAGCGATACTTTGATTTAATTTTACATAATGTATCTTTAAGTACCAAAAAATATTACAACAAGGACTCCAGAAAACACCAATGGTCCCCTGAAGGTCGAGATATTAAATGAGTGAGTAGTATACTCCAGATGCTATATTGATTCATTTGAATTCAACATCATATCATTCATCTACTAAAAGGACATATTATACCTTGTCATAAATGAAAGGAAATAGAGGCGCTTTGTGAAATCACGTTATTTGAATGGTAAGATGTGGTTTCTTTTTGTCAGTGGTGAAGTAAATGGGCAGAAAAACCAAGGTCTTATGTACACATTGGCGTGCAGGTAAAAGACTTCTTCGTTGGTTTATGTCTGTCTTCATTACGACGGATGTAGAAGAAAGTATGACGTTAAACTCAATTTATTTCATATTTTACTTAAGTTAAATAATGTTTATATCTTTTTTTCATACACAGATACAGACGAAAAATGGATCCAGGTAAATATATATTCGATAATCACGTAACTACATTATATCATAATACCAAGCCTCTTGACTCAGAAATGTTGTATATATATTTTGATAAAACAATAGAGGAAATTAATTTACAACTAAAATATGTTTTGTTAATTACTTTAGAGGCGTTAAAACACAGATCCTCTTTCGTTTCGATTTTTATAATTCAAATTTCGTTTTACTTGTCTTTACTACACTCAGATGGGGAAGAGTTGTTATGTAACATGCGTTCTAGTTGATGTGAGCAATTAGCCATTGAAACGGTCTGTTCTTGGCGTGGTCTGCACGTTGATTGATTAATCAATACCTGGCGTCATAAGGCCAAAACCCGCTGGTATGACACCTGGTGGTCAGATCTTCATATAGTGCAGGCCATCAAAAGTATATATATCTGTATTTTAATAAGATTAATATTTGTTTGACGTCATTATCAACCGGTATTCTACACATACATGTAAACCTCATCAAGTCATATTCTAGATGACGTCATAATTTAGTAACTCGTTTTAATCATCTATTCCAACTGAATTATAACTTAGGCAGCATAACGTAGAAGCTAACTCACAATACATAGGATACAAGAATTAATTCGATTGTCATTAGACGTCAATCGACTGTCGTAATGTACAAATGTAAGGCATTATTTTAAGATTGTTCATTTTATATGAAATTAAATAAATATTTAAACAATCAGAAAATCACCAATGGTTTGAAATAATTCATTTATGGCTAAGATATTTAATGATGAGAGTGTATGATGATTGATAAAGTCTTATTTTTATATCTGGTTGGCTAGTCGAATGGCCGCATATGTGCGCTCTTGATTACAAGGTCTGTTATTGAGTCAATTGACGTAGTTTCAATTCCCAGCTTGTGCGTGACAAGGAGTATTGTCGTTTGACCGGCCTCATGGTTTGTCTCATACTCTGTGCAGTGTTTCGTTTGATTAGAGCTAATCCCGCTACTCACTGTTGTAATGAGTGGATATTGTTGTTTTAAATTTTGATTGGTCAGTAGTCCCATTAACAACCAGTAGCTGACAGCGTTACAAAGGCTTTATCTTTAAAACAAAACGTTAAATTGGACCAAACATGTTTACAGAACGTTACGTCATGGCTCACGACTTTATTATGCCCAATTAACCAGTGCATAGCAGAATAATGAAGTGAAACTAATTGCGTGACAAACGAGGCAATCAAGTCGATTGAAATCTAAACAATACTGTTCGGAAACGAACATACTTTCAACGTCCGAAGTTTTATGGAAGACCCAGATTAAACGAAGGACTGTCACGTTGTTGTACTCAAGTGATAGCTTTGATTGAACGGGAAGAATAGAATCACTTCCGCAAAAGTTCAAGAATCATAAGCTAATCTAGCAATGGCCAGAGAGGGATTTCCCGGGCCATTGCTTCAAGAATATGGGTTTGTCTGGGTCTTTCGGTTTCTTCCCACTCGCAAGCATATTATTAAAATAAAATCCAACCTCGTTAGATCCGAATTGACCTGTTTGTTCTGACATCTTTCCCCTTTAATAAATGACCATTTGTCTTTCAATTTAGGTAACCTGCCAAACCACGTTGTCATTTTAACGAAACACAGTCAATTGCTACGAACCACACTTGCGGACAGAATTGAAATTGTGGCACGGACATTACATGGAAGTTTTGTTGTTACGAGTTATCAGTTGAAGAATATATTAGAAACAGCCACCCAACAACCAGAGAATGGTGTATCTGTATTAATAGACATAATAAAAGGTAGCCAGGATCATTTTTATAAATTCATCCAATGTTTGAGTGACCTGGAATATGAAGGATTGGTTCGAAAGCTCCAAGGTATGTATAAGTATTATTAGTGCGCAGTGCTAGAGGGTTCCTCTGGGGTTTTTCATGTATATTTATATGTAAGTTGAGTAGTAGACGGGTACGAGGATTCCTGCGTATTTTTTATCTGTATATTCTTACACTGATTATTTTTTCAGGGTGTCAGTCTTGATTTCATCATTCTCTCACGTGAGTTTGATACTGGCGTTGATGCATCATAACGGTTTCTGGCATATTATCCTGTAACCTTCTTTAGGGGAGCCATGGTGGCTCAGTGGGTAAGACGTTGGTTCGCTAATCTGGATGCGTGTATCGATCACTCCATTGGCAAATAGCGTTCATCGGGATTATTCAGTGTGGTTCCCCTTGTCAGTTGATCAGGACAGAGGGCCTCGCAAGGGACAACGTATAGTAGTTAAGTTGATACGAACAACCGAGGTCCCAAATGGAAATAAATTACATTGTGAAGCTATGCATGAATTGCAATTGATATTTTCGTGTTTGCAAAAAATAAGTCTTGTAACAATAACAATAAATGTCTGGTCAGTAGTGCTTTCATTTTGAGCAGTTAACAGAGATCTATATTGAAGATTTAGATTTTGGTAAAGAGCTGGTCCCTCTATCTACAATAGTTCAAACATAGACATGTATAATGAAAAATGATCATGTTGGAGAGAGAAAATGGTGTTTAACGACCAGTCGACACAAACTAGTTCATTTCGGACTAACATATGGTTTAATTTTATTTCAATAATTGGCTTGCGCGTATGGATCTTTAGCAATGGGAGGACACCTGAGTACCTTGACTCAACGACGGCCCGTATTTTACAGCGCGCACGCTACCCATTCGACCATCCAACCCCCTTGCTCATGTTGGATATTCCAATGAAATTACTTTATTCTGGGTGAAGGTATATGACTGTATCAAGATAAAGTGTAGATCGCTTCCTAACTTTTTTAGTTTAACCCTTGTCGGTGCACGTGGTGAGAATCACATAGCAGGTAACAAGGGGTCCGTATGGACCCCAGTTGTAATTCAAAGTTTCTACGTACAGATGTATTTGAATTTAAAAGCTGCGATTAAGTTTTTATTTGCATTTATATTTGACAACTGAAAAACAATTAAATTATTATAAAAAGACATTTTAGTGACATTTTGAACAGATTTAATAATACTCACAAAATTGCTACTTTGTGTACTATGTTTTAACGAGGTTAAATGGCGATTCACGCTTGATACAAAAACCATAGAATTTTTGGAATTCATCATTTAATTTTTGGTATTTGTAACATGCAGATGTTTAAAGAGAGAATAGTCTGGCATACGCAATATGGTATCAGGCAGCAAACACATTAGCAAAATTCCTACTGCGAGTTGTAAGTTTGGGGTCCTATTGGACCCCTTGTTCCCTTCAAGCGTTGGGCCGGTTTGGCATGTATCTTCATGTGGGAAGCAGATGAATACCAATCTATTCGCTATGTTTAAAAATATATTGGAGAGAAAGTCACTAAATTTCAGAAAGCAGTGCCCGGTAGTTATTACACTATAAAACAAGTGCATGGGGTCCACGGAGACCCCACGTGCACCGACAAGTGTTAAACATTATTTTTTTTTCATTCATAAAGATGGTTTATTATCCAAGCAACGGTACTTGACAACCGAGACATTGCCTCGATTATCCATTTAATCGCGGCTGGTTCAATCCATTTAAATCTCGCCCATCTGATATTCTAGAGGGGGTTGATTATAGGCATGACATGTCTAAATGAGATCTGCAATTGGGTGGATTTAGATCTTAAAGGTTGCATCTTTTTATTGAACATAAATGGTATATGTTGGGGGCGGGGCGAGTGGTTTAAGGCGTGGGGTAAGATTATAAGGAATGTCATTGAGGCAAAAGACGCAGTATTGATGTAGCGAAATGAACAATGTGATAGCGGACCCTATCAAGTAGTTCTTCTCGATTAAAATTGACCAACATTGTTTCAGGTACCGGGAGTGCTGCTGTAAGAACCACTGACAAGGGTAGGTTTTAACATCTTATTTAATTTTAACAAATTCTGAATGTAGGAATGTAGACCTAGAGTTCAGTAGATTTGAAATGTGAACACCATGGATATATATAATCTGGTGGTATTTTAAATGTAGATCTAGCTATATAGGAACCACGAATAAAAGCAATCTCTGGTGGCATTTTAAATGTAGAACCACGAATATAAATACACTCTTGTGATATTTTAAATATATTTCTGGTGCATATTTGAACCTCGAATATATAAAGAATCTCCTACGAGACCAGTAGGGATTTTTGTTTAATCCTCAATCCTTTCTTGGATGCACAAATAAATAAATATAAAATTCTTTGGTATAGATTTCACTTGTACTGAACTTGATTACATACGGCGTACATCATTGTTTTGACAGCAACTCAACCATTGCAAAGTTCTTTATATTGACCCAGTATTTCCATCAATGTCAATTAAATAAACATAGTTCTTGTTTGATAAAGAGGAAGTTACTTTTAACAAAAACGAACTATTCTTTGAAAATAAAAAAGGAGTAGCTTTTAAACTGAACAAACAAGTTCATGCAAAGTGATATCTCCTTAACTTGTAGATTATAAAATGTATCATACAAGCGATATCTATCGTAAAATGTATTATTGGGGGATAAAGTGGTATGTTCAATGTAAATCTGGTATATATCTGACCAAAGATGTAGACAAATTCTATTGGTATTTAAAATATAGACCTTGTATATTTTTGAACCATGAATACCTAGTGGTGTTTGAAATATAGACCTGGTATATTTTTGAACCATGAATATATGGTGGTATGTTATATATATAGACTTGGTGTTGATGGAACCACGGATACAAACTCTAGTGATATTTAGGAGGTAAATTCAAGTTGAGCTGCTTTAATAAACAAAACCTTTACGGGATCTATAATTTCAGCCCCAAGAACTATAACGGATAATACGTCACGGCTACCAACCACAACACCAGGTAATTACAAGTTATGGTATTTGAATTGATCATAAACGAGTAGCCTCGGTTATTTTATTAAATAAAACTGGTTAATTCTTTATAAAACAAAACTTGATAAAACTTTGTCTTAGTTCTGTGCAAATATCGTACGGAGTGTTTGATTGGACATCCAGCTGTGTAGTGCGACGTATATAATGATTTTAGATTGGCGATGTTCTATTGTGTAGTGATACACATATAAAATAAAACAAACTTTTACAGGAATCGTGTCTAATCTTTGTTAAACCTGTTCAATATATAAACTATTAAATGGATCTATAATTTCAGTACATTTCTTTCTTTTGGCCTTTGTAGCACCATGGGTTGTCTGTCAGACGTGGAGAGTTGACCACTGCTGAAACCGGTCGCCACATAAGCGTATACCCATGCATCATTTCTTACTACATATTTTGGAACTGCCCTCAATCGTCTAGTATTGTCCCTGGTCTCATTAGTATTTATTTAATTGGTTATCTTTAAATGCCACTCTGGCATTCCCCATTAATGACAGCTTCACGTTGTGATTCATTGAATATACGGCATCTTAAATAGTATGATTAACAAACAAGATGACCGGAACAAAAGTACAGTTTCTACAGTTTTATATCAAGCTGGGGATATAGTTGTAAGCATACATCAAAATAAAGTCATTCTCTACTCCCTCAACCCAGATGATGCCCCTCGAACCGCAACGGCCTCTCCTCCCTCCCTACCTGGTGTCTGATCTTCTAAAGAACCTGCATGATATCTGAAATTATTCTAGCCCTGCGTAGGCTAATAAGTAATATTCCCCTGGCGTGTATTTCAAACAATAATAATTTATCCTTGAAAAATGTAACTGGCCAACATGTTTACTAAACTGTACCTCCTCCGTTAACGTATCAAAATAACCAGCATACTTTCTATATTATTTCAGCCATCATATTTCTCCATTCCTTAGTTTTCGTCACAATATTTCATAAACAGTTTAATTTGCGTTTTAAATAAACCCATATCATAGCTAATATACCGAGAATAATTATTAAAGGCCATAGAATTATTATGCGTATGTGTTATTTAGGACAAATCCAATTATCCATATTACTACACCTTGGGTGGGTTGGATGGCCGAATGGTTAGCACGTGCGCGCTGATACATAAGGTCTGTCATTGAGTCAACTGACGTGGTTTCGATTCCCCGGTTGAACGTGACAATTTCGACATTTGTACACTAAAATTAACATTTGTATCGTAAAATCAATATTTGTTTCATAAATCAGACATTTGTAATATCTGGGGCCTATTTCACGAAATTTTAACTAAGATAAGATCCCAATTTTAGTAATTTGATTGGATAATATTAGATTGATTTTAGTGCTTAGCCAATCAAAATTGAAGAATCTACTAAAATTGGGTTTTATCTTAAGTTAAAATTTCGTGAAACAGGGCCCAGATTTGTAAAATGCATTTTAAAATAAGATATTTGTTTTTTTTAGAAATTAAAAAAAATAGTCTATATTTACATTTCATCAGAAAAATACAACAAAAAGTAAAAATCAAACAACAAATTTCAAAATACAAATCTCCAAATACAAATCTAGCAAAACATTTCTTTAAAAACATTTCTCTAAATACATTTCTTTAAAAACATTTCTCCAAAAACATTTCTCGACATTCATCTAACCGATACATTTTACAAATCTGATATGACAAATGTCTGATTTGTGAAACAAATGTTAATTTTAAGATACAAATGTTAATTTTAAGATACAAATGTTAATTTTAAGATACAAATGTTAATTTTAGTGTACAAATGTCGAAATACGACAACAAATGAAGAAGTAAGAATTAAGAACTAAGAATTTAGAACTAAGAACTAAGAACACTGAATAAAGAGCTGTTTGGTCTTCCATAGCCTCGTGGGTGTTCTCCGAGTCCCCCGGTTTCCTCCCACTGCTAAAGACCCGTACAAACTATCAATTATACAATTTATTAACATGCCATTATCAACTCTCGATGCCGTAGCATACCCGGGATTTTAACTAGATTAGAACGGTTCGGCCATAATAGTTTAAATTAAAATAGAAGTTCCATGGTTACAATCAATGCACACCACATCTTGTCAAAACTACGAACAATGGTAACTTGACTCAGAAAAAAGTAATTTGAATGAAATTTTTAATATTCTTTTTTGTATTATCTATTTTGGAACCTCGGCTCTTTATCTAAGTATAAATGCTGTAACTTTTTCAATTTACATTATTTAAGATGTTAAAACACAATTCTTAATATAATTAGGCCATAAACCCGTTCTTATACTATGATGTCACTATTTACCAGAAAAGTTTTACAGGTTTAGTAACATATTAGAGGATTTTAATATGGTGGAAAAATGTGTATTTATATTTAATTTAGTGGTGTAAAATCACAATGCGAATTGTGAGATATTAACTCGTAACTCCGAGATAATTAACTCGTAATTACCAGATAATCAGAATAATTATGAGCTATTAGCTCTTGACTACGAGATAATTAACTCGTAATTACCAGATAATCAGAATATACACACGATTAAAATCGGCTTTTTGAGATTCAAGTTTGAATATTGAAAAACGAATAGCTTGTTTTTCGACATTCGCCAATATCGTAAAACTAGCTAGCTGTTTTTCCTTAATCTCTAAACAAAAAACGGAAATAGAGATAACTTCACACTGCGAAAAAGACTAAACACTTAAAAGTTAAGGCAGCGTAAACTACGGGAAAATTTGATGCTTAACATTGCCCTTCAAACAATAATGCCAAAATATATAATAATTTTCATAAGTCTCGTTGTAGTAAACGTTTTGTCCAATTGGCAAATATATCATATTCCAAGTTTTATCACCAACTATGCCGTGGGGTGTACGTACAAAAAAGGATATTGTGTTATTATTTCCTGTGTTATTGATGATTCCTGTGATAGTGATTTGCAATTGGCACAAACAATTTATTTTTGACTTTCTTTGAAAATATGCGAAAATTCCTTTAAAAGCCTGAAAGTGGTAATGATTTAAACCATTAGCAATACATCTCCCTCTCTCTCTCTCTCTCTCTTTCAGGTCAGTTCAGTATAGGTAAAATGGACCACTATTCATTGTGGACTGAAGAGCACAGATACTTGGTGGAACAATTCACCAACGAACAGGAACGCATTATAGGAGCACTGATTCAACACTTTATTGTAGATGATAACGACAAAGAAGAAATTAGGAAAGAAAGAAAACAAAACTGTAATGCAGATGGTGCTAGAAAACTTGTGGAAATACTTGGTAATCGGGGCAAAGATGCAATGCCAAGAATAATTGAGGCACTTGCTACTATAAAACATGACGTATCAGAACATCTACAACGCAGGATAAATGAACAGACAAAACTGTAATGAATATTGGATCAGGGCCCGGGCTCCCGTGTCGTAGCGGCCCCTATAACTGACCGCGGTGCGTGAACGGGGGCTCTCCCCCTGGAAATTTTTTAAAAATGAACCCCAAATTTTGACCATTTGATTAACCAGTTAGTAACATTGAATAAGTAGGAATATTTTTGAATTTTGGATTGTGGCGTATCCCCGCAAACAGGGTGCACGTGACTACATAATTATTAAATTTCCGCGCGACAGTGTCGGATGAATTTGGTGAATTTTTTGGATAAAATTCTGATTCCCCATTGCAGGATTCCGAATTCTGGCCAACACAATGCACACCCGACCCAGAAAGTCTATTATACCTGCCCATACCAGATTCCAGTGAGTTATTCCTCTATATAACTGACTGAAGTAATTAGTGATAACAGATACATAGGCGAATTTCTGCTCACTAATAATTCCTTCGAAGACCAAACGTTGTTTTGTGACACTGCGAGAGGATATCTGACAATTCATAAAAAGAATTGACTGCCACTAAATATCAGAACACGAAAGAAAAACAGAAAAACATCCGTGCATTACCATGTTTTATAGGGATGGAGAGACCGGGGCACATTGGACATATGGGTATATTGAACCACCATGGATATATCCTTTATAAATAATACTAGATAACTCAAGAATATACAGAAGTGAGATAACTTCTTGGACCCATTATCCACCAATAAGCAGTAGCCACAATGAATTTTTCAAAAGAGGCTTAAAGGTGAAAAATTTTCCATACATGTTAACTTCTTAGCCTAGGAAATTCTTATACTTAAAATCAGTTCATATATGTCTAATCTACAATTCAGATAAACCGGGACCTGATCCAAATAAGAGGGCACATTGAATTTTTCAAAAATTTTGATCATGAAACTGTGATGGGCCGGATTGAACCACTGTCAGCGGGGTACTTTGAATCATGGCTCAATATACCACAGTGCATTATTCACTATATATTATTTAATAATTTGTTTAGCCTAGGAAATTCGGGCATGTTTATGTACAATCAAGATAAACAAGGGCTTGGTCCATTTTGAATTTTTTAAAAATATCTTCAAAATAAAAACAAAAGATTTATAATATAGTTGATCCAACTCTGTAGGTCTATCGTATAAAAGGAATTAAACTTGTTTGAAACTTGGCTGTGTCATGCAGGGGCGCAATGGATCTCCCGGAATGGAGTCGCTCGTCAGCAAATCAAGCTGTCCGAATTGAGACAGAATATTGGACAAATTTTTGTTTTATTCACTACAAAAGTTGAATTTGATCCCACCAAACTGTCAACTTATGTGCATTTTACGGCGATTTGTAGGAGCATAGGAGATCCAGTTTTTAACTGTACACTGATTGTTTGCAGATTCATTAGATCACTACGAAATAAGTGACTAGGTTTAAGATCTTAATCCAGATCTATGTTAACATGAAATTTTTACCACTGTTCAATGTGCCCCATTATTTGGCTAAACCTGCTCCGAATATTTTGTAAAGAGGCATACACTGAACCATTGGTAAAGTGGATTAAAATGTGTTTTTTTAATAAAAGTTATAGATTAATTTAATAGAATCTGATACACGATAAAACAACTATGATATATCTTCAAACAATACAATAAAGTAAAGAGATCTTCTAATAAAAACATTTAATACGAAATGAGGACAAACATGTATGTGAACAAAATGGTTCAATGTGCCCCAGTCTCCCCTATAAATCGCCCCACCCACTTTATCAGAGTAGTTGAGTATTAGATACAAATGTACATTATTTGTTTTACATTTATAAATCTATATGTACATTATTTGTTTTACATTTATAAATCTATATGTACATTATTTGTTTTACATTTATAAATCTATATGTAAATTCATTATTCACCCTCTGATGTGTAAAGCTGACTATTATGTTATTGTTATCTTCTCGCATACGGACACAGATCACCAAATATTCATGGGCAGTCACAAGGGCGAAAGTTATTTTTAGTCCTTCTCTCCCTTTCCCTTTTTCCCCCTTTTGCATGGCGATTTTTGTTGAATTTTTGGTGTAGAGTTGTGAGGTTGGTTACGTTGAAAGGGAGGGCCGAAAATTGCAAGGTTAGCTGTCTCTACTTCCAGCTTGTCTATCTCAAGTTTTTCATGAAGAACCTCATACATGCTTTCGGGCAAGAGTCTGCCACATGTTGCTCCATCTGTGGCAGAAAGCGTTTTGCCCAACGAATATTTGGGAAAAAGTTACAACCGGTCTAAGAGACGAGAATTAACATTAAAGTCAATGGGGCAATAATTAGTGATCTGTGGCCATACGTTTTATTGGCTTATCTCCCTTTAATTATCCTGTATTACTAAACACAGCTAAAACTGTTAATTAGAGGGGGTCTGGTGGTCGAGTTTGTGTTCGCCGACGACATCGTCCGTTTATATAATTCATTAGCCAAGCACCGATGTTGAAAAAGTCAATAGATTTACCTTGGTTGGAGAGCCCAATCCAATATTGACTGCCCTGGATGCAGAGCTTATGGCTGAGCTAAACTGATCATAATATGTCGATAAATAAATGTTTTAATACATTATTGTTGAAACGACGGCCAGTTTAATATGTTGAATTTGAAGATTGTACCTTTGTAAAAATTTAATACCATATGGGTAATATCTGGTCTTTGTTTTTCATTGATGATTAAATACAATGGCGTATCATGCATTTCAAAATGCGATTTGGCCAAACTTTAAAAATAACATTCTTTTTCAATTTTGGAATAATATCTCTGATGAAATTGAATTGTCAAACACATCTTCATCTCCTTGCATGAAAACAGCACCTGAACCATAATCACTAACAATTACAGCTAACTTAGGATTTGGAACTGATAGAACTGCCACGTCAATGATATAGCTTAAACGTTTTCAAACATTCTCTCACAACTATCATACCATTGAAAGGTTATATTTACACTCATTTATATCAAGGCAATAAATAAATTGTATTTTAGAATGTAGTCTTGACAATCCCACCATAGCACAAGCACCATCATTTATTGAAGTGTGGCGATCAACAAATGTATTCGTGCATATCCAAATAGCTGTTCTCTAAACTGATGGTGAGCTTCACCACACCTATCGCTGAAATATTAGTAATTGTTCTTCCCAAGTAAATCTAGATAATCTAGATAATAACATCATCAATTCCAGAAGTTTATCTGTGATACGACGCTGCTAAATGTTACCGACGGGTTCTATATTCCAAATGGCATCACCCTTAACCGAAAACGTCCACGGCGAGTCACAAACGCGAAATTTAATAATTTACATTTTTGTTCATAATTAGCATTTCCGATATTGTTAATACAGTCATCAATCCGTGAAATCGGAAAAGAACCCATTGTTTAAATTTATGTTCACATTGCGATAATCTGTAGATATTATATAGCTCTGTCAGCGCACGGAATTTAAATGCACAGTGAGGTCAAACTGTTTTTATAAGGATGTCTGATTTAAAATGCCAGGGTGCTGCTTCACCGGTCATATGAACACATCTGATTCAGGCGCGGATCCAGGATTTTTTGCAGGGGGGGGGGGGGTCTAGGTTTGATAATTGCTTAACTAATTGCGCTCAACCGATTAATTTGGTAAATTAGATTCAATTTGGTTCATTCTGACGTATTTCCGGAAGGTAAATTCCAAGTCTAAATCGCCAATAAAATCGCATAAAAATATTTTCAAGTCTGAGCAGGACCCCCTCTGGATCCGCGCCTGTGATTTTTCTCGTAGGAATGTCCCAAATACACAGTGTTCTTTATATGGTTTCCCAGTGATTCTGTCCGGTTCCATCATTTTTTATCCAAAATGCGAAGAATATGATAGCCAAAATGTTAAATATATATGTTTCATTACTATTCAAAATAGCAGTTGATCTATGTCCGAATTGGTATTGCATCCATCTTTCAGGTCGTTGAACTATATGAGTTTTTACTTAATGTAACGATGTATATGTACAGAGAAATATGTATCACAACGCCCCCATTTGAATATAGTGTTAGTGTTTAATATTGTATATTATTGATTACGTTCTGGGTCAAGGGAATACTAGACCAGCAACGAAAGACACAAATAGAATTTAAATCACTAGATTTAATGTGATTGGTCAAAGATTGGAGGATGGAAATGCATAAAACCAAGTCCAAGCAACTGTATGAAGTTATGACCTGTGAAGGTCAATATGAAATGACACAGTTCTGCTCATTTTAATTTCAAGTCGTCCATTAAGTCATCAATATCTTGCATAGCTCCTATCGGTTTGGATCACTTGTTCAGATCTCCTCGGTCAGTTGGACTCTCTTGGACTCTTGACCAATACATGTACAAGGCCTGTCATTTAAAATTTGATTAACAATAATCTTATCATCAGCTTATTCAGTACCACGAAGACGATGGACAAGGCAAAGATTATTTAATATTTCAAATCACAGAATCAAAATCGAAAAAAATAGAGTGTTAAATTTACACACCATAAAATAAACCATTGGTTACAGATATACACGTCACGTAAAGATAAGAGTTAAATATCTGCACATCACATAACGATTAGAGTTAAATATCTGCACATCACATAACGATTAGAGTTAAATATCTGCACATCACATAACGATAAGAGTTAATTATAAACACATCACATAACGATACCAATTAGTGTTATTATATCATAAAGCAATACGAGTTAAAGATATACACATTTCATGGTTTAACATAGTTCATTTCTAAAATCTTGTATAAAACTTATTCAAAATGAGAGTACGGATAGTCTACTTGCAGTTTCTCAATAATAGTCTATGAAACCGGATATTGGTATTGACTGTTTATAGATATGACGAATACACGGACGTATTTAAATAGAAACGACAACATCAACTACAGGTTGTACACGCAGTTCAACATCATACCCGAGAGGTAGGTAGGCTTGTAACTCATCTTTTGTTTTATTTGCTTATTTCCCAAAAATCAAACTGGAGCTTGATAAAATAGGTCAAGTTGATGGTTAATATCCCGTGCCTCGTCCGGTCTTGGAGGAATGAGCTGTACACCAAGTAAGGAAGTATTTCTATAATACAGGTAGATGTAGGATAGCTATATATTAGTGTTTTATTAATCAACTAAAGGTATCTATGTACACTGTGTGTTGCTAAATATTTATCCTCCTGTCAAAAGTCAAAACCTAGTAACTCCGTTTTTTTAAATTACAATTAAGTTATGACAATATTTGTATTTACTAGGGTATGTGCTTCCTGTTGTACCAATCTTTTCATTTTGTAAGCAGTTACACCTATGACACAACCTAGCAATGTCCTTCATTTGTCTAGTATATACCTCAGAAAAACCTAGTAACTCAATAGTAAAATCAATAGATAAGCCGGGGTTTAATATTCATTCATTACTTTTTCCCTTGTTTTCTCAAAATAAGAAAAAAGTGAGTTACTAGGTTTTGACGGGAGTCTAAGTGTTTGATTAATTAAGGCATTGATGAACATGGCATGTATACCGAATAGTGTTAAAGGTATCGATATATACAGTATGTAGTTATACATGGGTTCGGGTGACGCATAACAGATCTAATTACAATCTTTATTACAACATATCAACGCCACTAATCTTCAATATGGCGAAACCCGCGAAAACAACCATGCAATCACCGTATAAAGCCTTTTACTGTCGACCAACACAATTGTTTCTCATGCCTTCGGATTTCTGCAAGATTGTTTGATCCAGAGGATAAAAAAAATTGCGGTATATATGACAAACCAGGGAATTCTTAAACCCATCATATGAAATATTTTAACCCAGTCTCTCCGATATATATATACTTCTTCATTTTGTGTACAGCGATAATTTGCATTAACGATCAAGAATCAGCCGGGAATATAAACTTCTACAGCATGCACACGATACATTATCTTTAAATTTCAATGGTAAGTATCTTGAAAGTGCTCTCAAACATTGTTTTCAAAATTCGTATGATTAACTACAAACGTTGACCGGGGTGTATAATTGGCAACTTTAAGAACCAAGAAGTAACCAGTATCTCTCACTGTCTATCATTGGTAGAACAATAATTTTAAAAAACGAAATTGATAAACAGTATTAAAATTATTGACTTTATAGTTCAAACATAGAAATATTCATATGAAATATTTCTGAAATTATCAAAATTATTGACTCTATAGTTCAAACATAGAAGTATTCATATGAAAAATTTCTGGGTCAATTCATTGTTACTCTGTTGTACAGTTAATAACTGTTTGCACAGTTAATATCTTATTGTACTACTACTAGGCGCGCGGGTAGCTTAAATATATATACAAGTCACAATTCTGTGTTATATATAATTACTGCTTATTCATGAGTGACGCGTTTCTGCTAGCCTTCTCTAGTCATTATCAAGTAATTATAAAATATGGAATATAACTAAACAATATATATATATATTATATATATATATATATATATATATGTGTTTGTGTTGTTTAATAATAATTGGTAGCCTAAATAATTAAAATGGTTTCAGGGCAGAAGCGAAATTTTCTATTGCACGCTTCTCGAGAATATGTTTCTAAAGGATTTTATTTGCTTTTAAATTGTCTCTCCTACGTATCAAAAGATGTAGGAAATGCCGTGGAATAACTGTCTGCCATCTTGTTTGAAGCAGAAACATAATTTTTTTTAAAACAATATTTTATTCCGGAACAGACATAGCCTATATGACCTCTCTCTCCTAAATACAAATATTAATATGGATATGTAAAAAAAAAGTAATCGAGTAAACAACAAAACAATAAAATGAATACTTAATCAACATTTCATATACTATTCCAAATAAGTAGGGGATATTTGATTTTTAAGTGTTATTAAAGTCACGTAATGAAACTGACGAAGAAACAAATGACAAAATGAAATGAAGTTCACATTCATCGATTTATTCCAAATGAATGAATGAAATAGAGTTTTATGGCACATCAGCTCCAACCGGGCCATATTGCGCCAAACATGGTGAATATTATGAGACAAATTAAATGATATCACATAAGGTATTTATGTACACAAATAAAAACACATATCACAGTATATTAAATAATTAAAAATAAAAGTCAACTTCATGTACATAAATAGTTAAAAGTGAAAAAATAAGGTGAATTATCTATTTACAATTAAAACTGGCGATACAAATTTGTCTCTTTTAAAAAGTCTAGTACTTTGCTGCAATATAGACCCGGTTGGGCAAATAATTGATTTAATGATTGGCAACGATAATAATTAGACCTGATGTCCTTAAGAAACTTGCACTCAATCAGAATGTGCTTAACTGTCAAAGAAACATGACAATGTTGACATTCTGGTTGAGGCTCTCGCTTTAAGATGAAAATGTGTGTTAAAAAAGTATGACCTAAGCGAGAACGACACAAAACAACTTCATCCCTCCTGTTGGTTCTGTAGGAGTTTTGCCAATCTCCTAAGAGAGGCTTAATGTGATGAAGTTTGTTAGTGTCTGCAAGATCCCACGACCGTTGCCAACGGCCATAAATGAAACTATTTATGGAAGCTTTAAAATCTTTAAATGGTATTAAAAAGTGTGATTGGGGAAGATCTAAAGCCGCTTTGAAAGCAAAATCTGCTTGATCATTCCCCCTTATATCAACGTGACTGGGGAGCCAGCAAAAGACAACGTCTTTACTGTTGAGCTCATAAGATAGTAGCAGACGATAAACATCTGCCACTAATGGGTGTTCAAGATGTTTACTATTAATTGCTTGAAGCGAGGACAGAGAATCAGTAAAGATGATATACTTTAAATATGAAGAGGATTTAATGAACCCCAGGGCCTGGAGAAGGGCCTTAAGCTCAGCTGTAAATATTGAAGCAGCGGGTGGAAGACACACAGAAATAGTCTCAGATGGCATCACAGTAGCTGAAGCTACCCGGTCACCATCTTTAGAACCATCTGTGTAAATAGGAGCATAATCACCATACTTAGACCTTAACTCTCTAAACAGAGATTGGAACACCGTAGAGCTAGTATCTCTCTTTTTATGTTGAGTAAGATCGAAATCGATCTTTGGAGGAGATATAGCCCACGGCGGAGTCCTAAAGACCGGGGTATTCGCAATACTGTCAAGTCTGATACCAGCCTCAGACAAAAGGAGTTGTATGCGAATACCGAATGATGGAACAACATTCGTCTTTACAAGATACAAATGCTCATGAAGAGGTCTAAATATGGTGTTAAATGAAATATGATTGGGAAGTGATGCAATTTTCGTAGCATACTGCAGGGCCAGTTTATCACGTCTGTTGTGAAGTGAGGGCTCATGCGCCTCGACGTATAAACTGTCCACTGGCGATGTACGAAATGCTCCTAAACTGATTCTAAGTCCTTGATTGTGTATGGTGTCGAGCTCTTTGAGATAAGACTCGCGGGCAGACCCATACACAATGCACCCATAATTGAGTTTTGATCGAATCAATGCTCGATATAATCGGAGCAAGATCTTACGGTCTGCTCCCCAGTCAGTATTTGATAAGACTCTCAATATGTTGAGGGCTTTCAGACATTTCTTCTTTAGGTTTTTAATGTGGGGGATAAATGATAATTTCTTATCAAATATCAGCCCCAGAAATTTGGTTTCATCCACAACTGGTAGGCGATTGCCATCCAAATAAAGATCTGGATGCAAACCTCGTTTCTGACAGAAATGCATGCAGACAGTCTTGGATTTCGAAAAACGAAATCCATTTTCGGTTGCCCATTGTTGGAGTGAATTCAAACAAAGCTGCAACTTACGTTCGATTATCCGCATGTCTGTACTATCATAGCACATCTGAAAGTCATCAACATAAAGAGCGCCGTTTGTACCTGGTTTAAGGCACGCTGGGATCGTATTTATTTTTATAGCAAAGAGAGTCGGGGATAAAATGCTTCCTTGCGGTACCCCCATTTCCTGGGGAAATGGGTCAGGGAATATTGATCCCAGTCGTACCTTAAATGACCTATCTTCCAGGAAATTTTTAATGAAGATAGGTAAGCGACCTCGTAGGCCGAGGTTGTGGAGGTCGCGCATGATACCATGTTTCCACGTGGTATCATATGCTTTCTCCAGATCAAAAAATATTGCAACTAAATGTTGCTTCTGGATGAAAGCATCCCTGACAAACGTTTCAAATCAAACGAGGTGATCAAGAGTGCTCCTTTGGGACCGAAATCCACATTAGAGGTCAGTAATGAGGTTGTTGGACTCTAGGTACCAAACAAGCCTTCGATTGATCAATCTCTCCATGGTTTTGCAAATACAGCTAGTTAAAGCGATCGGACGATAATTGGTAGGATTCGTAGGATCTTTACCTGGTTTAGGGATGGGAATTATCGTGGCTTCATGCCACGAAGGGGGGGAGTTCCCATCAACCCAAATCCGGTTAAAAAGATCCAATAAAATTAAAAGAGTAGGTAAAAGTAAATGTTTTAGAATTTGGTAGTGTATTTCATCTGGACCAGTTGCAGTATCACGAGCTCGCTTTAGCGAATCTCGAAGCTCTGCAATGGAAAAGGTATCATTGTAGCATTCATCATTATGGGACTTGAAATTAAGTCGCCTTTTCTCCTGTTGCTGTCTAATGACTCGAAAGGCATCGGAGGAGAAATTGGATGATGAATTAAAGGAAAATGTACTGGCCAGAGAATTTGCAATATCAGGAAATGTTGTTAAGGTGGTATTATCAACATTGAGATGGTTAACTGATAATGCACTACTTTCACCTTTAATCCTACGAATCCGATCCCATACCGACTTGGATGTGGTACGGGAATTGATCCTTGAGACGTAACCTTGCCATGAAGATTTCTTTGCTTGACGTATGGTTCTACGAGCCTTCGCCCGGACCATTTGGAAAGCCGCAATATTCTCCATGGAAGGATGGTTCTTTAATCGTCTCAGGATACGATTGCGCTCTTTAATAGCGGATTTGCAATCATCATTAAACCATGGTTTATTGAAACGCTTTGGTTCAGTCGTGGTCTTAGGAATCGCCTCCTCAGTTACATCTTGGAGAAGTGAAGTGAACAAGGCCATTGGCTCATCTGCGTCCTCCAACTCCTTTGCATCAAAGGCGGATAAACACAAAGATTCGAAAAGAGCCCAATCAGCCTTGTGTAGTTTCCATCTCTGAGGTCTTTCAACTGGAGAAGGACCTATATTTTCAACTATTATGGGGAAATGATCACTACCACACAGATCGTCATTCACCCTCCAGGTAAAATCCTGAAACAGGACCGGAGAGCAAATGGTGAGATCAAGAGAGGAAAAAGAAGCAGTGGCAGGATGTAGATAAGTTGGCGATTCATCGTTTAATAAGCACAAATTATTATTGTTAATGAAGTCTACTATTTGTCTACCTCTTAAGTTATAATCAGAACTACACCAGAGTGGATGATGACCATTAAAATCTCCCATAAGAACATATGGAAGAGGAAGCTGGGAAATAAGGTCATCAAGATCTCTGGGGTTTAAATTAAGGCTTGGTGGTAAGTATAGCGAACAGAGCGTAAAAGGAATGTGTAATGTCACCCGGGCGGCTACTGCCTGCAAGGGTGTATCCAGGATAACTTCACTCTGTGGAATGTCTCCATTGACAATAATAGAAACACCACCATGCGCTCTACCATCAGTGTTTGAAAAAAGATGGTAGGAAACAAAATGCCTGAATGATAAACTATCAGAATTTTTCAAAAAAGTTTCTTGTAGACATTGGTTTCTCGGGAATAGAAGGCTTTTGATTATTACCTCCTCCCTTGGCACCAGTGTGTTTGTTATTTTTATCCGAGCTGACAGACGTTTGTGAAGAGCTCGAAGTACTCGTTGAAGCATTTTTGTTTTTATCCTGTAAAACCGATGTTGTTTCTCCTTTAAGGCAGGACTCTGATGTCTGGACGCTAATTGATCTTGTTTGGACTTTCGCTTTACTGGCGAAAGATCCAGTAGCTGGAATAAAGGTTGTTATTTCCACCTGTTTTTTGGCGTCATAATAAGGGATCTTCCTTTCAGACATCACCTGTTGAATTTTCTTTTCCTTTTGCCAAACGGGGCATTCTCTAGAATATGCAGAATGTTTGCCCTTGCAGTTGACACAGCAAAAATCAGCAGCACAGGTAGAGCTCTGGTGACCATCAAGGCCACACCGCGCACACGTCTCTTTACCTCTGCATACGGCCGTACTGTTGGCATTTAAAACATCTTAAAGGATTAGAAATGTAAGCGTCAACAGGTATATGAAGATAACCTGCCTTTATCGATTTCGGAATGTCGGGACGATTGAACGTGAGGATATATGTACTAGTGGGAACTATATTATCACCACGTCGAACACTGATTCTTTTAACATGTGTGACACCTTGTGGTGATAAATGTTCAACCATCTCTTCCTCACTGCTGCCTTCAAGGTCCCGGCAGCGAATAACACCTCTTGATGAATTAAGTGACCTATGTGGAATCACTTTGATAGAGTAATTAGCAAGCATGTCAGATTTAAGTAACACAGTTGCATGTTGCTCTTTTATGCATTCTACCAATAATGCTCCACTTTTTAGCTTCTTGATATTTTTAGGTTCTCCAGCCAGGCCAGAGATACCTTTAGATATCAAGAAAGGTGACACTTTCGAAAAATCTACATTGGAGGTGCTCTCGATAAGGAGAAACCTCGGCCAAGATCTTTTCAGGAATACCTGGATCTTCGTCTGTCTTACGTCTTTTTAAAGTTGAGTTGGGGATTGGGGGATTCATGAAATAATATCTTGGAAATTCACCCTTCGCCATCCCCCAGGTTACTTCCCTGTCTACTAGGGGAGGAAAAGCACGGATGACCAGCGCATTGCCTCAGGGTTTGGCGAAAGGTATACTCAAGCATGATGTAAAAAGAATATATCACACTTGATTGACCCAGGCCACGCATCAAAGAGGGTACCTAGGACACAAAAGTTAAACAGCTTAGTTGAAAAACAAAGCATTAAAGGAAAAAAAAAGAAAAAGTACCCTCTGTGATGCTGAAATGACCATAGCCGATTGATCAGAGTGGGCCACTCTGACCTCCCGTCTAGGTGAACCATGGGCTAAAGTAGTGTGTTGCAGAGAAAGGGCTCGCAAGCCAAATCCCCACTCAATTACCAGGATTCCACTCTCCACCGACACGGGTCGCAACGCACGGCAAACACGTTGCCCCATTACAGGGATCCTTTTAGTCGCCTCTTACGACACGCAGGACATACGAAGGGTATATTCTTATCACCCCCTACACCCCAGGGGGGTTATTCCAAATGATCGTTAGACTAAGTAAGGCACAGACTGACCATTATAAGGGTAAAATGATACCCGGGGTCAAACAGCAAAGTTACCACAGCATCACAACAAAGTCAGTAACGGGTAAATCCTCCTCTGTTTGCCAAACAAGCATTGATCCGACGTTGCGTACTCCTAATGAGACGTCTAAGGTCATTTTGGTCCAGATTGTCCCATTCCTGTTGCAACGCAGCAGCAAGTTCTTGGACATTGGCAGGACGTTGTTGACGATGACGTACCCTCTGTCCAAGCATGTCCCAGACATGCTCGATGGGGGAGAGGTCGGGACTCGGTGCTGGCCAAGGTAATGTGGTGATGTTCTGTTGTTGGAGGTAACCTGTAACGATCGTGGCCCTGTGACATCTTGCGTTGTCATCCTGGAAGATGAAACGGCGGCCATGACGTCGTGCGAACGGCACAACATGGACTGTCAAGATGTTGTCCCGGTAGTACTGGCCTGTAACACGCCCTGCAACAACATGTAAAGCCGTTCTTCCAGCAACAGTGATGCCTCCCCACACCATAACAGAACCACCCCCAAATCGACCATGTCTGATGACGTTAACGTCTTGGAAGCGCTCGTTTCGACGACGCCACACCCTACTACGTCTGTCCAAAAAATCAACAGTGAACCTTGACTCGTCTGAAAACATCACATTGCTCCAGCTTCGATTATCCCAGTGTTGACGATCCCTACACCAATGACGTCTTGCCTGAATGTGATAATCTCTCAAACAAGGGATCACGCGAGGACGTCGGGCGCGAAGGTGACCCCTATGCAGTCGATTCCGAATTGTCTGGCCACTCACTCTCACACCAGTGTCTGTTTGAAGACGAGCGCTGATCTGATTTGCTGTGATAACACGATTTCTCAAGGCCAAGGTACGGATAAATCGATCCTGGGCTTAAGTTGTCGACCTGAGCGTGGTCTGTCCTGTACAGATTGTGTATCACGGTATCTGGACCATAGCCTGCTTATGACAGACTGGGGGGGGGGGGGTTGGGATGGGATGGCCTAGTGGTCTAGAGTGCCGCACTTCGAGCTCTAGCTGGCCGGTCACCTCTGGCTTGCGGCTGTGGTTTCGAGCCCTGGTGTGAGCGTATGTGGCATGGAGATAGGGACGCATTCTCAACCTCGTGGTTGGCCAAGCTCATATCGTACGAGCAGGAAAGATGAAGTTGTCTTGTGTCGCTCTCGCATAGGTCATACTTTTTTAACACATATTTTCATCTTAAAGCGAGAGCCTCAACCAGAATGTCAACACTGTCATGTTCCTTTGACAGTGAAGCACATTTTGATTGAGTGCAAGCATCTCAAGAATATTAGATCTAAGTACTACCGTTGCCAGTCAGCACGTCAGCTATTTGCACAACCGGAGCTTTATGATAAATTGCTAGCATTTTTAAGAGAGACAAATTTTTATTCAAAATTTTAATTGTATATATTTATCGTATACTGCATTTTAAATATTTATATATGTAATGTAATTGATATATTTATTTTTAGTTATATTTTCTGTGATATTTATTTTTATTTACATATATAAATACATCCCTATGATATTGTTTTAATTTGTCTCGATAATTTCATTATGTTTGGCGCAATATGGCCCGGTTGGAGCTGACGTGCCATTAAACAACATTTCATTCATTCAACCTCGTGGGTTTCCTCCGTGCACTCCGGTTTCCTCCCACTGCTAAAGACCCCCACGCGCAAGCGAATTATTGAAATGAAATGAAACCATATGTTAGTCCCAAAATGACCTAGTTTGTGTCGAGTGGACGTTAAACCCCATTTCTCTCTCTCTCTCTTATGACAGACTGAGAAATATTCATCGTCCGCGCCACAACCGCCTGTGTTGTGTCGATCTGTAGCATGCCAAGGGCACGTAACCTTTCATTTTGGGTAAGCCGACGCATATCAAAATTTGTTTTCTGGTCACTAAAACAATTAAACTGATGTTTCCACCCTGGAATTCAATGCCACAATGACTGTAACGTCCAAAGTCAGAGTCGTGCAAATCTTGGGTTGGACCCCCATGATGATCCCAAGCATCACCTGCATTCCATGCGGTAGCTATTGGTGCGTTTGGACGTCACATGTAACTGGAAATGTTTCTTCTGTTAGGTTCTATAGTGACTTTTTTCGTACACCGAAAATAAACTTGTGTTGGATCTCAACACAAGTACTTGTGTTAAAACTAATCTACACAAGTTTGTGTTGCTTTGCATTGCATTAACACAAACTTGTGTAGATTTATAAAATCTTGTGTGTTTTCATATAATTTTTTAATCTATTATTAATTACAGGTATGTCGTGAAATATAAAATTGCATAATAACGACTAGGCATTGTGTATATTCAGAGCAAAATTTTTTTAAGTTTTGTGAAGAAAATTCTAACGTATCATTTAATTTTCGACTGAAAAGGTACTGTTTTATAAACGAAAACTAAAATAAAGAGGTCGAATTATGTCAACTTATATTATTTCTTTGTTTTCGTTTTTTAAATGTCTTAGTTACTTAACAAAAGATTATTATTTAGTTCGATATTTGTTGCACAGAAAATGGCTTGACAGAATTAATTGGATGTTAATTGGTGTTAAGATGTCTGTAGTTAACATGTCTGCAAGTTGCGGGTTTTTATTGGCCCTATAAACTGGTAGATCAAAGGAATATTTAATGTGAATGTGATTTTAGTACATAGGTGTTTTTACAGTTGATTCAGTCTGCGTGGGAGAGATTAGTTAAAGTCTCATTTAATTTAATTGGTTGTTGAAATTGAAATTAAATATTATTGGTTAAATAAAAAATAACCAATGAAATTTATTCTTTCATGCACCAATTAAAAATTCATTACCAAATGTATCTTTTCTAAGTTAAATATACTTTGTTAAATCCAGTGTTGCCACGCGTAGGTTTTTTACCCTACGGTAGGGTAAAAATCCATTTTGTAGGTTGTAGGTTAAACCTACGGGTAAAACCATCAAACCGTAGGTTATCGTAGGGATTTTTTCACAGCATTGGGCACAACATAAAATAATGGTGAGAAAACTAAAGTTGACGTATATTATTCATGTAATCAAACAAAATCGTAAAATAATAGTTTGGCATCATTTTAAAGAGCAACGACCAATGAGACATTACAATCTGGGTGCACAGGTTGTGTTGCCAGATATTTTGTGAATTGGACACTGAATTGACTCCTGTGTTTTTTTATAATCCATAGGAGGAGGTGTAGGCCTACGTGTATAAATTGCTGTTTTATCACATGACACTATGTTAATGAACACGCAAGCTATGGCAGGATGAGGGCGGGGGAGGGGGTACTGAAAAGTCGAGAAATTGTGACAGTTCGCCATGGGAGCTATTACTCAAGAGTCAAGGGAGGGGGAGTGAGAGAGAGAGACAGAAACGCCCTTTTCACTTCACATGCCTGTAAGTTTGTTAACCTTAATTTCACATGGTACATAGAGGTTAATGGTAGAATCCAAGCGTAGGTTTTTGTAGGTTAAAAACGACACAGCCGTAGGGTGAAAACCGAGAGCCAGCGTGGCAACACTGGTTAAATCTTTCTGTGCGATATCACCTCGGTGGAAGCGGACGTTAAATAAAGCTATTTCACACCGGAAGTAACGCATGTATTTCTAAAATGGCGTACAAAGTAAGGGGGAGAAAAGGTAGGTTAATTCCGTAATCTTATGTACTTTTATCCTTCTAGTTTTTCTGAAATTTTACACGATTATCACTAGAAGTCCAAATATTTAAAACGGCAATTTCATTTTTTTTAGTTATATTTTTAAAATATATTAAGATAAAGCCCTTAAATAGATTGTAAAATATATTAAGATAAAGCCCTTAAATAGATTGTATCTACAAACAGTCCTACCTTGTTAAAGAATAATCCTATTAATACTATAATTCACTATAATTGCCAGTTGAGAAATTGGCAAAAATATCATTTTCAACTTCAAATGTTTGAAGATCGCCATTGCATGGAGGGGAATGGGAAAACAAGAGAGGTAATTCAAGTAAATGTGTTATTATTTTCGGTGTCAGAGATTTTTATGCCTGTGAAATATTGCCCATGATCGCATAATAGTGAGATGACAACCTTTTGAGCAAAAGGCATAGAAATAATTATGTTTTGACTTTCTTAGAAAATATGAAATTTCCGCTTTAAAATTACCTCGTTTGACTATAATGGTCAGTAGGTAAGAATTTGTCCTGAATTTGTACGTTCCAGGAGAGTCATTTCATTTAATTTTTTCTACGGCGTCATTTTGATTTGGGAAATTTGGCAAAAATAGAAATTCACTCCGTGCATAAACTAGATACTATTTTTTTTTTTAGATTTTTTTTTCAGTCAATGACGTAATACATATGTAAAGAACGACTGGTAACATTTTTATATTATTATTATTTTTAACAATGAATGCCCGTCGCCTATAATTATCCCACAATTAAAAACTGTATCTTCTGACTAAGGTTGTTATTGATTGAATAAAAGTTAAAAAAAAGATAAAAGTATGACATTACAAATATGATATTCTGCATATAATAATAAAGGAAGTATAAACTTAAAAATCTTACTACAAAAATATAGGATTCTCTAAAAACAACATTCATGGGGCGTGTACAGAACAAAAATGTGAGCGTATCAGCATATGATTATAGCCTATGATTATAGTTTTGGGCTTGTATTTTACACGTTTTAACTGATCATGGATTATTGTGAATATAATCAAATCAAAACTGCCAAGTTGATTCAACTCAACTACTATCTAGCATAATCTTTAAGTGGCATTTATCGATCGGTAAACACATTAACAGAACACAGTTTTTATGGGTTACAATCACTAGTTTTATTCTAAAAGCACGACGTTTCGACAAGTATCCTCTTATCGTTATCAAGCACAATGACATTTAGTAAACTTGAGATCAATATATACAAAATTCATAGTGAAACCATAAACATGGATTAAAATAACAGTGCCAAAAGGGGGGATCTAAGAAGTAAAGGATATTTAACAACAACAACAACAAAGTAATTAACTGATTAAATAAACTCTGGGGTTGAGTAGGGGGTTGTTGACTAGTATGAGGCCCTTCAAAGGGTACCTTGAACAGGCCGGTTAAAGCTGATGAGGCACAGAAAGTGAGGCCATATAATTAACTTATTAGATAAACTCTAGTGTTGAGTAGGGGGTTATTGACTATTTTGAGGCCCTTCAAAGGATGCCGTGAATAAACCTGTAGGCTGATGAGGCCATAACGGTGAGGCCATATACTTGAAATAGGTAGATATGGTTTTATAACAACAGATATGACAATACACAGATAATTGAAAGGTTAAATCCACCACAAAAAAGAACTCCCACAACATTACCAAGGGTGAGACTAAAGCCATAGAAGATCTAAAAAACGACAAGTCCATAACGATAATACCAGCTGATAAAGGGAAATCCACTGTCATCATGAACACTAACGAATACAATTCAACGGTCGACCAACTGCTTAATGATGCCAATACCTACAGAAGAATCAGAAAAAATCCAACAACAACATTAGAGAAACAACTAAATGACAAGCTTAAAGAACTATGTGACTCGCAACAACTAACTAAAGATCTTTCCTACCAGTTGAAACCCAACCATCCACGTCCACCTTACGCCCGAGCCACTATCAAAACTCACAAAAACCCGATTAAGGCCAGATTATTAGTCTGCTCAAGAGATTCAGTTTTTTACAATGTTGCTAAATACATGTCGAAGCTACTTGCACCTTTAGGAACTTCCTCTGATTCCTTTATCAAAGACTCTGGTGGTTTTTGTAACACAATCAGAGACCTAAACCGACCTGGTAGAATTGTTTCGTACGATGTTGTTGACCTGTTTACCAACGTTCCCCGTCAAGAAGCCATTGAAGTCCTCCGTACCCGAATAAATGAATTAGAAGCACCACTAGAAACTAAATTATCAACCGACAGCATCCTGGAATTGGTTAGTATGTGTATAGACTCTACATTCTTCACATGGGGTGACGATATATACAAGCAAGTTGATGGTTTGCCTATGGGAAGTCCCCTATCACCCTTAATCTCTGAAATTTACTTGACAGAATTTGAAAAGTGTGCGCTTACAAACTCCCCAATTACTCCAATCCTTTGGCTTCGCAAAGTTGATGATACATTTGTAGTCCTTGATGAAAATGACGACCCAATGTCCCTATTAGAACACCTGAACAAACAGCACCCCAAAATTAAATTTACTATTGAAACAGAAAAAGATGAGACACTACCGTTCTTAGATGTTCAAGTTAAAAAAGTGAATAATCAACTGAAAACTAAAATATACCGCAAACCAACCCACACAGATCAATATATTAATTATAACTCCAGTCATCCCCATTATATCAAAAGAGCTCTTATATCCACCCTAGCACGCAGAGCAATTACCATTTGTGAACCCGAATTCCTGCAGGAAGAACTGGACCATTTACGCCATGTGTTTTGTAACCTGAATAATTATCCCCCCTTACTAGTGAATAAGCAGATCAATGAAACGATAAAAACCAACAGGACACACCATCAAAAACCCGAAAAATCCCCTATCAGAATAACCTTGCCCTTTTATGGCAATCTGACATACAAAGTGAGCAATCTACTAAAGAAAGCCAACATCGATACCACATTCTCCGTCCCCACCACCCTCAAACAAATACTCAAAGCCAATGGTAAGCTGCTACCAATTGTCCCGATTCAACCCAAAGGAGTTGTATATCAAGTGGTTTGCTCCTGTGATGCCTCTTATATTGGAGAAACGAAACGTCCAATTGATAAAAGAATAACAGAACATAGATCCAAAGCCGTCACTAATAATTCAGCCATAGCAGAACATCTACAGAACCACCCACAACATCAAGTTAAATGGAATGATGTCCAAATACTCACCGCCAATCAACAGAACAAGAAAACCAGAAAGATCCTTGAAGCTATTAACATCAGAAGACACTCACCTCAACTTAATAGGGACTTAGGGCTTTACATCCCCAGGGCATATGATGATGTTATTAATATGCATAATAAAATTTAACTATGTCAATTTAGCACCCTTGGTTGCATTCCCCCCCCCCTTTCATTGTTAAATCTTCGCTATTATAGATTCTCCCTAACCTTTCAATTATCTGTGTATTGTCATATCTGTTGTTATAAAACCATATCTACCTATTTCAAGTATATGGCCTCACCGTTATGGCCTCATCAGCCTACAGGTTTATTCACGGCATCCTTTGAAGGGCCTCAAAATAGTCAATAACCCCCTACTCAACACTAGAGTTTATCTAATAAGTTAATTATATGGCCTCACTTTCTGTGCCTCATCAGCTTTAACCGGCCTGTTCAAGGTACCCTTTGAAGGGCCTCATACTAGTCAACAACCCCCTACTCAACCCCAGAGTTTATTTAATCAGTTAATTACTTTGTTGTTGTTGTTGTTGTTAAATATCCTTTACTTCTTAGATCCCCCCTTTTGGCACTGTTATTTTAATCCATGTTTATGGTTTCACTATGAATTTTGTATATATTGATCTCAAGTTTACTAAATGTCATTGTGCTTGATAACGATAAGAGGATACTTGTCGAAACGTCGTGCTTTTAGAATAAAACTAGTGATTGTAACCCATAAAAACTGTGTTCTACTATCTAGCATATTTATTTCAGTAACCAACCGCCAAAGGGACAGTTGGAAATGGCTGTGGAAATTTTTTTCTCAGAGGTTGCCAATCAGTTAAAGGCTATGTAAGTACCATACGGATATATACTCTCCACAATATTTAGTAAAACGTCAGACCACCACAACACTGGTTGCTGTAATACAAAAACATGTTTATTGGTTACCAAATAACATATATTCCCGTATTTGAAATTGTAACGCATATTACAAAACACCCTGTACAAGACACTAATATAATCGACTTTTAAAAAGGTTTTCTGTAGAATAATAGAATAATAATAAGACTCTTAGAAAAATAACAACTATTCATTTTAGCTTTCAATAGAATAAATTCATATTACTATCTATTGATATCTATAGAGTAACTCCATGATACCAAACAGTAACTTGTCAGATTAAAAATCAATTTAATGGCTTATTTTAAATACACAATACATTAACCCGCATTTCCCATATTACATTTTATACAATTAGATCAGTTCTTATGAATATAATAAAATGTAAAGAAATTGTTTGTAAGTCACCGTTACGTTGTGCGAACATGTTTTCTTATAGATACATAATAAACAGTTGATGTTAAATACATGTAGCAATATATTATATTTAATTATCTGATAAACAGTTAATGTTAAGTAATATTTTACTATATATATTTAATGGTTTGATAAACAGTTGATGTTAAATAATGTTTTACTATATTTAATTATCTGAAAAACAATAGATGTTAACATTTTTTTTACATGTGATATTGAATAAGGAAAAGAATGAATCTGACTTAATGAAAATGATCACTGTATTTGGAGGCAGCTATAAAGCTGAATTAGGCGACACCCCTTCGCCCTCCATGTGTTCCCCTGTATCAACTTAAATTCGGAGACGAAATCCTGATATTTATGATTAGAAGTGTGAGTGTTAGCATTTGTATTACCTTTTTAAACCAGTCTTGGAATTTAACTGTTGTTTAGGATGTAGGTTGCAGGAGTACATGTCATTTGGGACATTGATAATCAGTTTACCGATATCTCACAAGTCTACCGATACCTCACAAGTCACAATATACTTAGCATTATTCATATTTCTGCCTATATGAAATATATTTTAATCAGAAATTAAACGATTCCTTTGAAAAATCAAGAAGGAAACAGGGATAATTCTAACAGTACCACCGGTCGTGTGGATAAGTCACGTGATGTAAAAAGCTATATCACGACGTTTGTAATCTTTGTGAAATGAACTCTTGGAAATTTATAACAGTATTTATTGTTATTTATTTCATTAAACAATAAAATGCAGTGAATGACATTAAATAGTTAG
Source organism: Patella depressa (assembly GCA_948474765.1). Taxonomy (NCBI): domain Eukaryota; kingdom Metazoa; phylum Mollusca; class Gastropoda; family Patellidae; genus Patella; species Patella depressa. Next base: position 6,743,473 of record OX419720.1, read on the forward strand.
ACTGCCGAATGACAAGCAGGGTGTACGACGTGGGCTTTTTAACACGATGAACTAAAAATAATCTGGTATGTCCGCGTTCTGTAGAATATATTAAAATTAGCGTTAGACTAGATTATATCTGTTGAAAAGAGCTAAAATATAAATAATATATTAAACTACTGTTTGCAATATTGTATTCCCAACTGCCTTGGTGGAACTAATTGATAAACATGTCAATTTGTCAAGGGGCTTGCGATATACAACAAATGACTAGATTTTCAGTTGTTATTATCCATTTTCAGCAATTATATATTTTTATCCAGGAGCCGAGAACAGTTTCATTACAAACCAAACAAGGGAACTAACTATACAGAAGATATGACAAAAGTCAAGAAATAATGCTTGGTATGTTGATTTTACCTAATTGCATAATAACTAAAATACCACTACTTGCTTTATTAAGTAATGACCACAACAACTTTTTTCTACAGTTGGTTGATGTGTCTACTATATTGTAGTTTGCATAAATTAGCAGTGCATGAAGTAAACAGCTTATAATAAATAATCACATTTGATCACTTTGATGTTCTCTTCAGCTTATTCCAGATGATAAAGAATAATATGACATAATTGACGACGAAGAACTACAGTTAAAAGTGAAAGCAAGCCATCTAGTTCGTACAGAAAGTAGTTTCAAAGACATTTCTGGTGCCATGGTACTGACATGTACATATATATTCAGAAACAGACATAAATGAATAAAACAAGGTTTTTGTTCGCTGGGAGAAATTCAACATATCAGATTGGTAAGTCTCTAATGCATACGAAATTAAGATGCAAGGATGCATTTATGGGAGAAGAAAGATTGAGAGAGGTGGAAATAGCTACTCATATTGTGGAAACGTTTCTCACGGCTTGATAAACAAGAAAATGTAACTAAAATTTGATATAAGAGTAGACCTTAGGGTCGCGGTACCTGGCAAAATTTTTCTCATAGCACACTGTGTGGAATATGCCCAACTTCATTAGCCAAGTGGGAGCTGATCAGTAGGAAGCTAAACCCCATTTCATTCCATTTTTTCATCTCGTCTCATCTGTGACAAAGCTAACTAAAACATTTAACATACAATCTAATTAAATTAAAGCTTTCATCTTATAACTGTTGAGCCAATTTAAGTCGACTAATACATAGTATATTTTTTTCTCAGTTAACTACATCAGACAAATCAAGACAGTTTGAAATGGCTATTCATATTGTGGAAACGTTTTCTCACAAAGCTTGATCGATCAGGCAAAATGTAAGTAACATACATATTTGTATTTTTAACCAAGGAACTAGTTCTATACTCTTGCTTGGTAATCTAGTTATTCTTCTCGGGGCAATGCGTAGGGCCCTGCTATTTCAACTATTTGGCATGCTTGATTTTTAACAATCACATCCATAGATTATCTTCAAGTTGTGATATGTGTATCTTTACTGTAAATAGCAGTATAAAAATGTTGGATAATATTTTACTTTTCAAAAAGATTTTAAAAGGTAATATCCAATTTGTTGCCAATGGAAATATAATATGAATGGGCCAAAAGAATTAGACATTGCCAAGCAAATAGGCGCTGTCCTGATGTAGTAGAGACTTTGGATTTGGAAACTCAATACATGTTTGAATCGTGTGAAAAGTGGACCTATTATGAGGTTTTAGTCCCAAATCTCCCGACTTTTTTTCTGACATCTCAGATCTAACCCATTTGATTTGAGCATAATGATCTGCCCGGGCGTGTAACTTGACAAGACATAATAAGTTAAATAAGTTAAAACAAAATAGAGACCCAGTCTCGATGTGGCAAAATAATTTGTTTATTTAAACATTATGAACCATAAACAAGTATTCTTATCGCCTATTTTTTAATTTTTTAGGCTGAATGAGTTTTTGATGGATGATAACAACGAGAGAACCCAAGCATCAATCTATTTTGAAATTCTGGAAAAGAATGCATTTGACCCAATTTTTAAATATTTATTTTTGTTTTTAATGTTAAATGTTCTCTCAAACACAATTAGATTTTAATTCTCTTTAGAAATTTATGTATCGTATAGAAAGTAAAGTGACATATAACTAACTCACTTAGAATATGGTCGGAAATCATAAAGTATTTAACAGGCATTATCTAGAAACCAAATGTAGATCAAATATACCCAGAATTACAAAAAACCTTGACCTGCATTAAGGTGACTTTCCCTTTCTACCTTTCTGTGTTATTAGGGTGATTCTGTCCTACAACTAACCTACTCTTATACCAAATGTCAAGGGTACCCGGGGAGGGGGCGCAAATGGTTAACACACACACATTGGATCAGAGGGTCTTGTCATTGAGTCAAATAATTCAATTGTCTAGGGTCCTTCAAAGTGAACGCAATGGGGGGTCGATTCCGGGCTTGTACCGAATTATACTTTGCTTTGTCGTTCACTACTGACATCTAGTTGAAATTTCTCGGCCAACGTTTATACTCACTGAACCATTATGCCCCCCGTGCTTATGTACATATTATTTAATACATGTATTTGCAACTTTCTTTAAAATTATGTAATTTATGTACAAAACTCATATTAGTGCATAATTAAGCTCATTAGTGATTGGTTTGGATGTTATTAAATTTAGATATTTTTGAATTATATATTTTTGAGGTTTAGGGTGGAAATACTGTGTACATATCTTTATATTCTCATTTCTTGTTTTAGTGTAAAAAAAACTTAAATAACTATTGTATATTTTGTGATTGGGAAAGGTGTGTGTGGGAGGGGGGGGGGGTCATTATATAACACAATTTTGTTAGTATAATAATTATTTTTCTGTTTTTCTGTTAACATTCAAATGTATATTTCCTTTTTTCCCATCATGTTTGAATAAATAACAATAAAAAAAAATATTATTGTTACCTCATTAATCAAACATTACAGGTTAGGTTAAACAAAGTAAAAGGGGGAAGGGGTACTGCATGGGAAAGGTTGCTGTAATGGATACACAAGTGGTTATGAAACCACACAAGTTTCAAAAATTTCAACACAAGTTACAAATATTTCAACACAAGTTTCAGAAATTTCAACACAAGTTTCAAAAATTCTAACACAAGTATTGTGTAGCTTTTCACACAAGTTTCAACACAAGTTTGTGTTGTTTGATAAATTTTAACACAAGTCTTGTGTTGTTTCAACATTTAACACAAGTTTGTGTTGTTAAATAGTAACACCTAACTTGTGTTGAAAACAACACAAGTTTGTGTTGTTTCAACACAAGTTTTTTTTTCAGTGTAGTCATTTGCATATTTTAGTATTATGCCCCCAAAATCAAATATCCCCTACTTTTTTTGAATAGTATATATACATATTTACACATTGGCTACGCAGTTGTTCATGTTCGCTTTTTGGTCGATATAGATGTTATACTGATCTTAAAACCTTCTGCCCATGTCAAAAACACGTGGACCCTTTCAAAAATGGATAACGAAATATCACTGCTGCTTACACCGTATAACAGATTATGTGTATTGATAAAATTCGATGTTAAATGATTTATAGATATTTTTCGTGCATCAGAATGTAAGGAGCAATGTAAAAGATAATGATCTGTATCGCAATCACACTCGGGGCTGTCCGAAATATGCCTTAGACATTTATGTCCATTTAGGTTACTGCATGAGAGACGAAGACGACTATGTAATATTTGATTTTTACGTTTGCCAAAGTTGAAATAAGGGGGTGTATTTTTATCGGTTATTTTGGTTTTAAATTTATTTATAGAGGTTCTAGTTTTTAATACCTATATCTAGGTTATTCCATTTTATGGTAGAAGGTATAAAGGATTTAGAGAATAAAGTTGTTCGACAAAAGTAATCAGTCAAAATATTGCTATTACGAAGATTATAAGGAATATTGGAAAATTGAATTAAATTGTGGAGGTATGGGGGAGTTAAATGATTAATAATTTTGTACATTAGGATGAGTTTGTGATGCCTTCGCCTCTCTTGCAGAGTGATAAATCCTGTTTCTTCATATAATAACCTATGACTGGTACCCTTTACAGTCCCGCATATAGTTTTGAGTGCATCTAGTTGCAAGTGTTCTAATTTGTTTTTAGTTCTTCTGTGCAACCATACCATATTGCGTCACAATAGTCAAAATGTGGAAGGATAAAAGAGGTATATATAGTTTTCAAGGTATTTCTATTAAGGCGGTGTTTTACAGATCCAAGACAATTAATCATTTTACTCGTTTTAGTCAAAATTATGTTTACGTGTTTGTCCCATTTGCAATTTTTCTGAAAGGTCAATCCCAAATGCTTGTGTTGGAAAACTTCTGTAAAATGAATTCCGTCTAAATTTAGTGTAGGTAACAGTGGGTCTCCTTTAGTAGTCAGTGCAAGTGATTCAGTTTTCAGCGGGTTAAAGGAGACCAGCCACGTTTTTGCCCATTTGTTTAACATTTCATAGATCTTCCCCTATCACACTTTTTAATACCATTTAAAGATTTTAAAGCTTCCATAAATAGTTTCATTTATGGCCGTTGGGATCTTGCAGACACTAACTAACTTCATCACATTAAGCCTCTCTTAGGAGATTGGCAAAACTCCTACAGAACTAACAGGAGGGATGAAGTTGTTTTGTGTCGTTCTCGCTTAGGTCATACTTTTTTTAACACACATTTTCATCTTAAAGCGAGAGCCGCAACCAGAATGTCAACATTGTCATGTTTCTTTGACAGTTAAGCACATTCTGATTGAGTGCAAGTTTCTTAAGGACATCAGGTCTAATTATTATCGTTGCCAATCATTAAATCAATTATTTGCCCAACCGGGTCTATATTGCAAAGTACTAGACTTTTTAAAAGAGACAAATTTTTATCGCCAGTTTTAATTGTAAATAGATAATTCACCTTATTTTTTCACTTTTAACTATTTATGTACATGAAGTTGACTTTTATTTTTAATTATTTAATATACTGTGATATTTGTTTTTATTTGTGTACATAAATACCTTATGTGATATCGTTTAATTTGTCTCATAATATTCACCATGTTTGGCGCAATATGGCCCGGTTGGAGCTGATGTGCCATAAAACTCTATTTCATTCATTCATTCATTTAACATTTCAAGATCACTATTTAAGACAGTCGCGCATGCGGTTGGGTCATTATTTTTTACCCCCCCTGGGGTGTAGGGGGTGATAAGAATATACCCTTCGTATGTCCTGCGTGTCGTAAGAGGCGACTAAAAGGATCCCTGTAATGGGGCAACGTGTTTGCCGTGCGTTGCGACCCGTGTCGGTGGAGGGTGGAATCCTGGTAATTGAATGGGGATTTGGCTTGCGAGCCCTTTCTCGGCAACACATTGCTTTGGCCCATGGTTCACCTAGACGGGAGGTCAGAGTGGCCCACTCTGATCAATCGGCTTTGGTCGTTTTTAGCTCTGCAGAATGTGCAACCCTAATTCCAATGCTTTGTTGTATTTTTCACTCAGCAAATATACCTTTGTGTCCTTAGTACATTCTGCAGAGCGACGGCTTGGGTCAATCAGGTTGGAGTAGTATTTTTACTTTCTGGCTTGAGTATACCTCTCGTCGAGCCCTGAGGCCGAGCACTGGATATCCGTGCCAGTCCTCCCCCTGGTAGGCAGGGAAGTAACCTGGGGGACGACGAGAGGTGAACCAAAAAAATATAATATTCATGGATTCCCCAGCCCCCCCCCCACCCAAATAATGAAAGAAATGAAATGAAATGAAATGTGGTTTTATGGCACATCAGCACCAACCGGGCCATATTGCGCCAGACATATGACGAGCTATTCGAGACAAACTAAAAATTAATCACAGTAGTAATCTATATATACATAAATAAAAACAAATATCACAGAGATTATCAATTAAAAACAATTATCACAAAACTTTATGTATATATAATTAGAAAATAACAAATGAAATTTACAAATATACAATTAAAATTTTGTGTAAAAATTTGTCTCTTTTAAAAAGTCTAGTAATCTACAATATAGACCCGGTTGGGCAAATAATTGATTTAAGGACTGGCAACGGTAATGATTAGATCTAATATCCTTAAGATACTTGCACTCAATCAAAATGTGCTTAACTGTCAAAGGAACATGACAGTGTTCACATTCTGGTTGAGGCTCTCGCTTTAATATGAAAATGTGAGTTAAAAAAGTATGACCTATGCGAGAGCGACACAAAACAACTTCATCCCTCCTGTTGGTTTTATAGGAGCTTGGCCATTCTCCTAAGAGAGGCTTAATGTAATGAAGTTTGTTTGTGCCTGCAAGATCCCAAGACCGTTGCCAGCGGTCATAGATAAAATGATTGATACATGTTTTAAAATCTTTATATGGTATTAAAATATTTGATAGGGGAAGATCTAAAGCAGCTTTGGCAGCTAAATCTGCTTGATCATTCCCCTTTATATCAACATGACTAGGGAGCCAGCAAAAGACGATGTCTTTGCTGTTCAACTCGTAAGATAGTAGCAGACGATAAACATCTGCTACTAATGGGTGTTCAAGCTGTTTATTGTTAATTGCTTGTAAAGAGGACAGAGAATCAGTAAAGATGATATGCTTTAAAGCTGAAGAGGACTGAATGAACTCCAAGGCCTGAAGAATGGCCTGGAGTTCGGCTGTAAATATGGAAGCAGCAGGTGGGAGACACACTGAAATGGTCTCAGATGGCGTCACAGTAGCCGAAGCTACCCGATCACCATCCTTAGAACCATCTGTGTATATAGGAGCATAATCACCATATTTAGACCTTAACTCTCTAAAGAGAGATTGGAACACCGTAGAGCTAGTATCTCTCTTTTTATGTTGAGTAAGATCGAAATCGATCTTTGGGGGAGACATAGCCCACGGGGGAGTCCTAAAGACAGGGGTATTCGCAATACTGTCGAGGCTGATGCCAGCCTCAGACAATAGGGGTTGTATGCGAATACCGAATGATGGAATGACTTTAGTCTTCACCAGATATAAATGTTCATAAAGCGGTCTAAATATGGTGTTAAATGAAATGTGATTAGGAAGTGATGCTATCTTCGTAGCATACTGCAGGGCCAGTTTATCACGTCTGTTGTGCAGTGAGGGCTCATGCGCCTCGACGTATAAACTGTCCACTGGAGATGTACGAAATGCTCCTAAACTGATTCTAAGTCCTTGGTTGTGTATGGTGTCAAGCTCTTTGAGATAAGACTCGCGGGCAGACCCATACACAATACACCCATAATCGAGTTTTGATCTTATTAAAGCTCGATATAATCTGAGCAAGACCTTACGGTCTGCTCCCCAGTCAGTATTTGATAAGACTCTCAATATGTTGAGGGCTTTCAGACATTTCTTTTTTAGGTTTTTAATGTGGGGGATAAATGATAATTTCTTATCAAATATCAGCCCCAGAAATTTGGTTTCATCAACAACTGGAAGGCGGTTGCCATCCAAGAAAAGTTCTGGATCAGGATGTAAACCTCGTTTCTGACAGAAATGCATGCAGACAGTCTTGGATTTCGAAAAACGAAATCCATTTTCGGTTGCCCATTGTTGAAGTGAATTCAAACAAAGCTGCAACTTACGTTCGATTATCCGCATGTCTGTAGAACCATAGCACATCTGAAAGTCATCAACATAAAGAGCGCCGTTTGTACCTGGTTTAAGGCACGCTGGGATCGTATTAAATTGCAACTAAATGTTGCTTCTGGATGAAAGCGTCCCTGACGAACGTTTCAAATCTAACGAGATGATCAAGAGTGCTCCTTTGGGACCGAAATCCACATTGGAGGTCTGTAATGAGGTTGTTGGACTCGAGGTACCAAACAAGCCTTCGATTGATCAATCTCTCCATGGTTTTGCAAATACAGCTAGTTAAAGCGATCGGACGATAGTTAGTAGGATTCGTATGATCTTTACCCGGTTTAGGGATGGGAATTATTGTGGCTTCATGCCACGAAGGAGGGAATTTCCCATCAACCCAAATCCGGTTAAAAAGATCTAATAAAATCAAGAGAGTGGAAAAGGGTAAATGTTTAAGAATTTGGTAGTGAATTTCATCTGGACCAGTTGCAGTATCCCGAGCCCGCTTAAGCGAATCTCGAAGTTCTGCAATGGAAAATGTATCATTATAGGATTCATCATTGCGGGACTTGAAATTAAGTCGCCTTTTCTCCTGTTGTTGTCTAATGCCTCGAAAGGCATCGGAGGAGAAATTGGATGATGAATTGAATGAAAAAGTACTGGCCAGAGAATTAGCAATATCAGGAAATGTTGTTAAGGTGGTATTATCAACATTGAGATGGTTAACTGATAATGCACTACTTTTACCTTTAATCCTACGAATCCTATCCCATACCGACTTAGATGTGGTACGGGAATTGATCCTTGAGACATAACTCTCCCATGAGGATTTCTTTGCTTGACGTATGGTTCTACGGGCCTTCGCCCGGACCATTTGGTATGCCGCAATATTCTCCATGGAAGGATGGTTCTTTAATCGTCTCAGGATACGATCACGCTCTTTAAGAGCGGATTTACAATCGTCGTTAAACCATGGTTTATTGAAACGTTTTGGTTCAGTCGTGGTTTTTGGAATCGCCTGCTCAGCTACATCTTGAAGAATTGAAGTGAATAAGGCCATAGGCTCATCTGCATCCTCTAACTCCTTTGCATCAAAGGAGAAGAGACACAAAGATTCAAATAGAGCCCAATCAGCCTTATGCAACTTCCACCTCTGGGGTCTTTCGACCGGAGAGGGACCATTATTATCAATTATGATAGGAAAGTGATCACTACCACATTGATCTTCATTTACTTTCCATGTAAAATCCTGAAACAGGACCGGAGAGCAAATGGTGAGATCCAGGGAAGAAAAAGAAGCTGTGGCAGGATGTAGATAAGTAGGCGAGTCATCATTTAATAAACACAAATTATTAATGTTAATGAAGTCCGCTATTTGTTTACCTCTGTTGTTATCATCTGGACTACCCCAGAGTGAATGATGACCATTGAAATCTCCCGTAATAATAAACGGGAGAGGAAGTTGTGCAACAAGGTCATCAAGATCTCTGGGATTAAGATGTAAACTTGGTGGAAGATATACAGAGCAGAGTGTTATAGGAATATGCAAAGTCACCCGAACTGCAACTGCTTGTAATGGCGAGTTGAGAGTGACTTTACTCTGAGGGATATCTCCATTAAGAATAATAGAAACACCCCCATGAGCTCTACCATCACCAATTGCATAATGATGGTAACCAACAAAATGTCTAAAAGACAAATTGTCAGAATTCCTCAAAAAAGTTTCCTGTAAACAAATAGCTAGAGGATTGTATTTTTGGATTAATAATTGAACTTCATTAAAATTTGGTTTTAAACCACGACAATTCCATTGAATAATGGAATTTGCCATTGTCAGGGATAATTTATTGGTGGCGGCTTACCGCCGAGGGTGTCATTACGGACCCCTTCTACGGTAATACCGTCCATCAGATCAACCCCATATTTATTGAAATGAACAATAGGGTCTTGTGAACCCTTTTTGTTCTTTTCGCGCAACTTTGCTAATTTCTTTTGTCTGTTTGAGATATATACTTTTTCCTGTGAGGGTGGGATAACCGTAGACTGCGATCCTGACCCAGTGGACCTGGGATCAGGAGTTGCAGCTTTTGGTTTATCCAGCGGCGGTGATTCCTTGCCATTGTGGGAGGAAGTATTGGGAATGATCCCAATAACTTCAGTTTGGGGCAAAGAAGATGAACCCTCATCAGGTAAGGGCAAAGTTGTTTGGATCGAGCTCTCACATGAGAGTGAAGAGCTCGAGACCCCTTTCTTTTGATCTGATAGTGTCAAAGTCTTCATTTTTCCTTTATCAGGCCAGGTTATATCTGTCTGAACGGAGATGGATCTAGTGCAAGTTTTAACTGCACCCGCAAAAGATTTCCCTTGTGGTGCAATGGGAAACGATGCAGATAGATCTACCTGTTTTCGAGCATCGAAATATGGTATCTTTCGTTCAGACATGACCTGTTGGATTCTTTTCTCTTTTTGCCATATTGGACATTCACGGGAATAAGCAAAGTGCTTTCCCGTACAATTTACACAACAAAACTCAGCCTGGCAGGTAGCGCTCTCGTGGCCATCATGACCACAACGAGCGCAGGTGTCTTTACCTCTGCAGACGGTTTTGCTGTGTCCAAACTTCTGGCACTTGTAGCAACGAAGAGGATTGGATATGTAAGAATCCACAGGTATGTTCAAATAACCTGCCTTAAGAGTCTTTGGTATGTCGGGACGATTGAAAGTGAGGATGTAGGTGCTTGTTGGAATCACCTTGTCTCCTCGACGAACACTAATTCTTTTAACGTGTTGTACACCTTGAGAAGAAAGGTATTCTACCATTTCTTCCTCACTGCTGCCTTCAAGGTCCCGGCAACGTATTACACCTCTACTTGAATTTAAAGACCTATGAGGAGACACCTTAATAGGAATGTCTGCCAAAGATGAAGATTTAAGAAGCATGGTAGCATGCTGCTCTTTGGCACATTCTACTAAGAGTGCTCCATTTTTTAGTTTTTTGATAGCCTTAGGCTCACCGGCTAAGCCAGCTATGCCTTTGAATATCAAAAATGGTGACACTTTTGATAGGTCTTTGGAGGGACTCTCAATTAAGAGGAACCTCGGCCAAGACTTTGACATTTTACAATTACTATTAAATATATTCGAAACGTCGACTGAACTCGGACGTTTCTGTTTATATTTGTTATTTTCCTTAACTATTGGGGTGGGGGGGATTGGGGAATCCATGAAAGTATTTTTTTAAGGTTCACCCCTCGTCGTCCCCCAGGTTACTTCCCTGCCTACCGGGGGGAGGACTAGCGCGGGTAACCAGCGCATGGCCTCAGGGCTCGACGAGGGGTATACTCAAGCCAGAAAGTAAACAATACTTGTCTAACCTGATTGACCCGAGCCGCCGCCCTGTAGAATGTACTAAGGACACAAAGGTATATAATTGCTGAGTGAATAAACAACAGAGCATTACACTGGGAAAGGGTACATTCTACAGAGCTACAAACGACCAAAGCCGATTGATCAGAGTGGGCCACTCTGACCTCCCGTCTAGGTGAACCATGGGCCAAAGTAATGTGTTGCAGAGAAAGGGCTCGCAAGCCAAATCCCCACTCAATTACCAGGATTCCACTCTCCACCGACACGGGTCGCAACGCACGGCAAACACGTTGCCCCATTACAGGGATCCTTTTAGTCGCCTCTTACGACACGCAGGACATACGAAGGGTATATTCGTATCACCCCCTACACCCCAGGGGGGGAAAATAATGAAAGACAATAAAAGTAAACAGAAACGTTCGAGTTCAGAGGATGTTTCTGATTTATTTATAAATAAAATGTCAAAGTTTTGGCCGAGATTTCTCTTGATTGAGAGTCCGTCTCGAGACCTATCTAAAGTTTCACCATTTTTAATAACCAAGGGCATAGCTGGCTTGGCCGGCGAGCCCAAGGCTATTAAAAAACTAAAGAATGGAACACTCTTGATAGAATGTGCCAAAGAACAGCATGCTACCATGCTTCTTAAATCATCATCTTTGGCAGACATTCCTATTAAGGTGTCTCCCCATAGGTCATTGAACTCCAGTAGAGGCGTAATTCGCTGTCGGGACCTTGAAGGCAGCAGTGAGGAAGAAATGGTAAAATACCTTTCTTCTCAAGGCGTGTCACATGTAAAACGAATTAGTGTACGCCGAGGAGAAAAGGTGATTCCTACAAGCACCTATATCCTCACGTTCAATCGTCCCGATCTACCAAAGACTCTCAAGGCAGGTTATTTAAACATACCTGTGGATTCTTACATATCCAATCCTCTTCGATGTTACAAGTGCCAAAAGTTTGGGCACAGCAAAACAGTCTGCAGAGGTAAAGACACCTGCGCTCGTTGTGGTCACGATGGCCACGAGAGCGCTACCTGTCAGGCTGATTTTTGTTGTGTAAATTGTAAGGGAAAGCACTTTGCTTATTCCCGTGAATGCCCAACATGGCAAAAAGAGAAAAGAATCCAACAGGTTATGTCTGAACGAAAAATATCATATTTTGATGCTAAAAAGCAGGTTGATTTAACTGCACCTTTCCCCATTGCACCACAGGGAAATCTTTTTCAAGTGCAGTTAAAACTTCCACTAGATCCATCTCCGTTCAGACAGACATAACCTGGCCTGATAAACAAGAAATGAAGACTTTGACAACATCAGATCAAAATAAAGGGGTCTCGAGCTCTTCTCAGTCATGTGAGAGCTCGATTCAAACAACTTTGCCCTTGCCCGGTGAGGGTACATCTTCCTTGCCCCAAACTGAAGTTATTGGGACCAATCTCAATTCTTCTTCCCAGAATGGCAAGGGAACATCTTCAATGGATAAGTCGAAAGCTGCAACCTCTGATCCCAGGTCCACTGGGTCAGGATCGCAGTCAACGGCTATCCCACCCACACAAGAAAGAGTATATCTATCCTCAAGACAACGGAAATTAGCAAAGTTGCGTGAGACGGGTAAAAAGGGTTCACAGGACCCTATTATCCATTTCACGAAATATGGGGTTGATCTGATGGACGGTATTACCGTAGAGGGGGCCAATAATGACCCCCTTGGCGGTAAACCGCCAAAAATAAATTATCCCTGACAATGGTTAATTCCATTATCCAATGGAATTGTCGTGGCTTAAAACCAAATTTTAATGAAGTCCAACATTTAATTCAAAATTATAATCCTTTAGCTATTTGTTTACAGGAAACTTTTTTACGGAATTCTGACACTTTGTCTTTTAGACATTTTGTTGGTTACCATCATCATGCAATTGGTGATGGTAGAGCTCATGGGGGTGTTTCTATTATTCTTAATGGAGATATCCCTCAGAGTAGAGTCACTCTCAACTCGCCTTTACAAGCAGTTGCAGTTCGGGTGACTTTGCATATTCCTATAACACTCTGCTCTGTATATCTTCCACCAGGTTTACATCTTAATCCCAGAGATCTTGATGACCTTGTTGCACAACTTCCTCTCCCGTTTATTATTACGGGAGATTTCAATGGTCATCATTCACTCTGGGGTAGTCCAGATGATAACAACAGAGGTAAACAAATAGCGGACTTCATTAACATTAATAATTTGTGTTTATTAAATGATGACTCGCCTACTTATCTACATCCTGCCACAGCTTCTTTTTCTTCCCTGGATCTCACCATTTGTTCTCCGGTCCTGTTTCAGGATTTTACATGGAAAGTAAATGAAGATCAATGTGGTAGTGACCACTTTCCTATCATAATTGATAATAATGGTCCCTCTCCGGTCGAAAGACCCCAGAGGTGGAAGTTGCATAAGGCTGATTGGGCTCTATTTGAATCTTTGTGTCTCTTCTCCTTTGAAGCAAAGGAGTTAGAGAATGCAGATGAGCCTATGGCTTTATTCACTTCAATTCTTCAAGATGTAGCTGAGCAGGCGATTCCAAAAACCACGACTGAACCGAAACGTTTCAATAAACCATGGTTTAACGACGATTGCAAATCCGCTCTTAAAGAGCGTGATCGTATCCTGAGACGATTAAAGAACCATCCTTCCATGGAAAATATTGCGGCATACCAAATGGTCCGGGCGAAGGCCCGTAGAATCATACGTCAAGCAAAGAAATCTTCATGGGAGAGTTATGTCTCGAGGATAAATTCCCGTACCACATCTAAGTCGGTATGGGATAGGATTCGTGGGATTAAAGGTAAAAGTAGTGCATTATCAGTTAACCATCTCAATGTTGATAATACCACCTTAACAACATTTCCTGATATTGCTAATTCTCTGGCCAGTACTTTTTCATTCAATTCATCATCCAATTTCTCCTCCGATGCCTTTCGAGGCATTAGACAACAACAGGAGAACCCCCCCTGGGGTGTAGGGGGTGATAAGAATATACCCCTCGTTTGTCCTGCGTGTCGTAAGAGGCGACTAAAAGGATCCCTGTAATGGGGCAACGTGTTTGACGTGCGTTGCGACCCGTGTCGGTGGAGAGTGGAATCCTGGTAATTGAGTGGGGACTTGGCTTGCAGCCTTTTCTCTGCAACACATTACTTTGGCCCATGGTTCACCTAGACGGGTGGTCAGAATGGCCCACTCTGATCAATCGGCTTCGTTCGTTATAGTTGATGAGAAGATGATTTTTTCCCATTACTGTGTTATTAGTTTAGTACAGTTTAACCTTTGTGTCCTGTAGCATCTTCTCAAAAACAGCGGCTTGGGTCAATCGGGTAAAGCAAAAGATCTCCTCTTTACTTTGTCTGAGTATATCACTGGCTGTTCTCGTTGGGCGTCAGCGCTGGATATCCGCGCAATAGCCCGTGCGGATGTTGCAATCCTTGGTGATTGGGGAACTGTCAGTGATGAATTCTTAAAGCTTATACATGGCTTCCCAAGTTAAAAAACTTCGTCCGCCGAAACGCGGGCCGACTGACGATATTTTTGAAATATCTGACAAAATCTCCCGAACTTGGTATAAGTTTCTGGTCATTGAGAGTACCAATGACACCTCATTGAGCAAACAATCCCCCTTCTTAATCGCTAAGTAAGGGTATGTAAGGGTAAACCAATTTGTGCACGATGTGGCCAAGATGGCCATGAAAGTGAAATTTGCCAACTTGAACTTCATTGTGCCAATTGTAAAGGGTCACACTTTGCTTATTCAAGAGAGTGCCCTTTATGGAAAAAAGAGAAGCAGGTGCAACAGATTAAAACTGAAAAGAACATTTCTTACCCTGAAGCACGGAAATTGGTTGAGCTTCTCACACCATCGCCTGTATATGCAAATTCGTTTGCAAATATAGCGAAGCCAAAAACCGTTTCTGTTGCTTGTCAGACAATGTTGCCCCTGCCAGCTTTTGGGCAGACAGGATCACCTTCTCCAAAACCTACAATTCCAAAAAAACCTGACAAAACAGCTCTCGGCACCCAGACGAGTTTGTCTACAGTGCCCGAGACAGCTGAGGAGTTTGTGCCTGACACTCCTCTCTCAAATGGTGGAAAACCACCCAATCTACCTCCGAAAGGTGGAAAACCTCCCAAAAACCAACCTTCTACTTCGAAGGCTGGTTCTAAATTACTATCCTTACGTAGTAGGAAGGGTGAAGATGATCCTGTCCCGACCTATAACAGGTTCGGGAATCAGGACCAACTGATGGATGTTGTTGTGGATGTCCACGACCCCAATCCCAAACAACATTCACGTAGTCCTGTTAAACATCCCTGACGATGGCCAATTCCATAATTCAATGGAACTGTCGTGGTATTAAGCCAAATTTTAATGAAGTCCAAATCCTAATACAAAAATTCAATCCATTAGCTATTTGTTTGCAAGAAACATTGCTTAAAACTTCTGATAATTTATCATTTAAAAATTTTGTTGCCTATCATCATATTGCTAATAATAATGGTAGAGCACATGGTGGTGTTTCCGTTATTGTTAATGGAAATATCCCACAGAGTCAAGTTCCCTTAACCACTCCTTTACAGGCTGTGGCTGCAAGGGTAACCTTACATATACCTGTTACTCTGTGTTCTCTGTACTTACCACCAAGTTTAAATCTAAACCCCAGGGATCTTGATGACCTGATTGCACAACTACCTCTCCCTTTTATCCTTATGGGAGATTTCAATGGTCATCATTCACTCTGGGGTAGCTCTGATGATAATATCAGAGGTAATCAAATATCTGACTTCATTAACGTTAATAATTTGTGCTTATTAAATAATGACTCGCCCACTTATCTACATCCTGCCACAGCTTCGTTTTCCTCTCTTGATCTCAGTATTTGCTCTCCGGTCCTTTTTTAGGATTTTACGTGGAGAGTAAATGAAGATCTGTGTGGTAGTGACCACTTTCCTATCATAATTGATAATAATGGTCCCTCTCCGGTCGAAAGACCCCAGAGGTGGAAGTTACATAAGGCTGATTGGGCTCTGTTTGAATCTTTGTGTCTCTTCTCTTTTGATGCAAAGGAGTTAGAAGATGCAGATGAGCCTATGGCCTTATTTACTTCAATTCTCCAAGATGTAGCTGAGCAGGCGATTCCAAAAACCACGACTGAACCAAAACGTTTCAATAAACCATGGTATAATGACGATTGCAAATCAGCTCTTAAAGAGCGTGATCGCATCCTGAGACGATTAAAGAACCATCCTTCCATGGAGAATGTTGCAGCATACCAAATGGTCCGGGCGAAGGCCCGTAGAACCATTCGTCAAGCAAAGAAGTCTTCATGGCAAGGTTACGTCTCTAGGATCAATTCCCATACAACATCCAAATCGGTATGGGATAGGATTCGTAGAATTAAAGGTAAAAGTAGTGCATTATCAGTTAACCATCTAAATGTTCATAATACCACCTTAACAACATTCCCCGATATTGCTAATTCTCTGGCCAATACATTTTCATTTAATTCATCATCCAATTTCTCCTCTAATGCTTTTCTAGGCATTAAACAACAACAGGAGAAAAGGCGACTTAATTTCAAGTCCCACAATGATGAATGCTACAATGATGTCTTTTCTATTGCAGAGCTTCGGGATTCGCTTAAGCGAGCTCGGGATACTGCAACTGGTCCAGATGAAATACACTACCAGATTTTAAAACATATACCTTTTCCAACACTCCTCATCTTACTGGATCTTTTCAACCGGATTTGGGTTGATGGGAATTTCCCTCCTTCGTGGCATGAAGCCACAATCATTCCCATCCCTAAACCGGGTAAAGATCATACGAATCCTACCAATTATCGTCCGATCGCTTTAACTAGCTGTATTTGCAAAACCATGGAGAGATTGATCAATCGAAGGCTTGTTTGGTACCTTGAGTCCAGTAACCTCATTAGTGACCTTCAATGTGGATTTCGGTCCCAAAGGAGCACTCTTGATCATCTCGTTAGATTTGAAACGTTCGTCAGGGACGCTTTCATCCAGAAACAACATTTAGTTGCTATATTTTTTGATCTGGAGAAAGCTTATGATACCACATGGAAATATGGTATCATGCGCGACCTCCATAACCTTGGTCTGCGAGGTCGCTTACCCATCTTCATAAAAAATTTCTTAGAAGATAGGTCGTTTAAGGTACGCTTGGGCTCAATATTCTCTGATCCATTTCCTCAGGAAATGGGCGTTCCTCAGGGAAGTATTTTGTCTCCTACATTATTTGCTATTAAAATTAATACAATTCCCGCGTGCCTTAAACGTGGGGTCGACGGCTCTCTATATGTTGATGACTTTCAGATGTGTTATGGATCGACGAGTATGCAGACAATCGAACGTCAGTTGCAGCTTTGCTTGAATTCTATTCAACGATGGGCAACTGACAATGGATTTCGTTTTTCGAAATCCAAGACTGTCTGTATGCACTTTTGTCAAAGAAGAGGTTTACATCCTGATCCGGAACTTACACTGGATGGTAGTCCCATTCCAGTTGTAGATGAAACTAAATTCTTGGGTTTGATATTTGATAAGAAATTATCATTTATCCCTCATATCAAAACCCTCAAGAAAAAATGTCTGAAAGCCCTCAACATATTGAGAGTCTTATCAAATACTGACTGGGGAGCAGACCGTAAGGTCCTGCTCAGATTGTATCGAGCATTAATACGATCTAAACTCGATTATGGGTGTATGGGTCTGCCCGCGAGTCTTATCTCAAAGAGCTGGACACCATTCACAACCAAGGACTTAAAATCAGTTTAGGAGCATTCCGGACATCTCCAGTGCAGAGATTATACGTCGAGGCGCACGAGCCGTCATTGCACGACAGATGTGATAAACTCGCACTGCAGTATGCCACAAAAATTGCATCTCTGCCTCATCACATTTCATTTAACACCAAATTTAGACCTCTTCATGAGCATTTGTATCTGATGAAGACTAACACTATTCCATCATTTGGTATTCGCATTCAACCCCTTTTGTCAGAGGCTGGTATAAGTCATGACAGTATTGCGAATACCCCTTTCTTTGAGACACCACCATGGTCTATATCTCCTTCTAAGATCGATCTAGATCTTACCAAAAATAGGAAGAAAGATACTAGTTCCACAGTGTTTCAAACGCTCTTCGGAGAGTTGAGGTCTAAATATGGTGATTATGCTCCAATTTATACAGATGGTTCCAAAGACGGCGATCGGGTAGCTTCGGCTACTATCACGCCATCTGAGACCATTTCTGTTCGCCTTCCTCCTGCTGCATCAATATTTACTGCTGAACTCCAGGCCATCTTTCAGGCACTAGAGTTCATTCATTCCTCTCCATCTTTGAAATATGTTATATTTACTGATTCTTTGTCTTCCTTACAGGCAATAAACAACAAAAGCCTCCTACACCCATTAGTAGCAGACATTTATCGTCTGCTACTATCACACGAGTTCATCAGGAAGGACATTGTCCTTTGCTGGCTCCCCAGTCATGTTGATATTAAAGGGAATGATCAAGCAGACTTAGCTTCCAAGTCTGCTTTAGATCTTCCCATATCACAATTTTTATTACCATTTTCAGATTTTAAATCGTCAATCAATCTTTTTATTTATAGCCGCTGGCAACGGTCTTGGGATCTTGCAGGCACAAACAAACTTCATCACATCAAGCCTCTCTTAGGAGATTGGCCCAACTCCTATAGAACTAACAGGAGAGATGAAGTTGTCTTGTGTCGCTCTCGCATTGGTCATACTTTTTTAACTCATATTTTCATTTTAAAGCGAGAGCCTCAACCAGAATGTGAACACTGTCATGTTCCTTTGACAGTTAAGCACATTTTGATTGAGTGCAAGCATCTCAAGGATGTTAGATCGCATTTTTACCGTTGTCAGTCATTACATCACATGTTTGCCCAACCGGGTTTATATGGTAAAGCGTTGGACTTTTTAAAAGAGACAGGATTTTATTATAAATTTTAATTATATATATATATGTGTCATTTCTTTTTTGTATTTAATACTTATATGCATAATAGTTGTATTTTATTTTTAATTTTACAAACTGCGATATTGTTTTTATTTATGCATATAATGTTTTTCCGTGATATCATTTAGCCTGTCTCGTAATATTCACCATATGTCTGGCGCAGTATGGCCCGGTTGGAGCTGACGTGCCATAAAACCACATTTCTTTCTTTCTTTCTTTCAACAACAGGAGAAAAGGCGACTTAATTTCAAGTTCCGCAATGATGAATGCTATAATGATACATTTTCCATTGCAGAACTTCGAGATTCGCTTAAGCGGGCTCGGGATACTGCAACTGGTCCAGATGAAATTCACTACCAAATTCTTAAACATTTACCCTTTTCCACTCTCTTGATTTTATTAGATCTTTTTAACCGGATTTGGGTTGATGGGAAATTCCCTCCTTCGTGGCATGAAGCCACAATAATTCCCATCCCTAAACCGGGTAAAGATCATACGAATCCTACTAACTATCGTCCGATCGCTTTAACTAGCTGTATTTGCAAAACCATGGAGAGATTGATCAATCGAAGACTTGTTTGGTACCTCGAGTCCAACAACCTCATTACTGACCTTCAATGTGGATTTCGGTCCCAAAGGAGCACTCTTGATCATCTCGTTAGATTTGAAACGTTCGTCAGGGACGCTTTCATCCAGAAGCAACATTTAGTTGCAATATTTTTCGATCTGGAGAAAGCATATGATACCACGTGGAAACACGGTATCATGCGTGACCTCCATAACCTCGGCCTACGAGGTCGCTTACCTATCTTCATTAAAAATTTCCTCGAAGATAGGTCATTTAAGGTACGACTGGGATCAATATTCTCTGACCCATTTCCTCAGGAAATGGGGGTTTCACAGGGAAGCATTTTATCTCCTACTCTTTTTGCTATAAAAATTAATACGATCCCAGCGTGCCTTAAACCAGGTACAAACGGCGCTCTTTATGTTGATGACTTTCAGATGTGCTATGGTTCTACAGACATGCGGATAATCGAACGTAAGTTGCAGCTTTGTTTGAATTCACTTCAACAATGGGCAACCGAAAATGGATTTCGGTTTTCGAAATCCAAGACTGTCTGCATGCATTTCTGTCAGAAACGAGGTTTACATCCTGATCCAGAACTTTTCTTGGATGGCAACCGCCTACCAGTTGTGGATGAAACCAAATTTCTGGGGCTGATATTTGATAAGAAATTATCATTTATCCCTAATATTAAAAACCTAAAAAGAAATGTCTGAAAGCCCTCAACATATTGAGAGTCTTATCAAATACTGACTGGGGAGCAGACCGTAAGGTATTGCTCAGATTATATCGAGCGTTAATAAGATCAAAACTCGATTATGGGTGTATTGTGTATGGGTCTGCCCGCGAGTCTTATCTCAAAGAGCTCGACACCATACACAACCAAGGACTTAGAATCAGTTTAGGAGCATTTCGTAGATCTCCAGTGGACAGTTTATACGTCGAGGCGCATGAGCCCTCACTGCACAACAGACGTGATAAACTGGCCCTGCAGTATGCTACGAAAATTGCATCTCTTCCAAATCATATTTCATTTAACACCATATTTAGACCCTATCATGAGCATTTATATATGTTCAAGACTAAAGTCATTCCACCATTCGGTATTTGCATACAACCCCTTTTGTCTGAGGCTGGTATCAGCCTTGACAGTATTGCGAATACCCCTTTCTATAGGACTCCACCGTGGGCTGTATCTCCCCCAAAGATCGATTTCGATATAACTCGGCATAAAAAGAGTGATACTAGCTCCTCGGTTTTTCAGTCTCTCTTTAGAGAGCTAAGGTCTAAATATGGTGTTTATGCTCCAATATATACAGATGGTTCGAAAGATGGCGATCGGGTAGCTTCGGCTACCGTGACACCATCCGAGACCATTTCTGTCCGCCTCCCACCTGCTGCTTCCATATTTACAGCTGAACTCCAGGCCATTCTTCACGCTTTGGAGTTCATACAATCATCTCATCAACAACAGCACATTATCTTCACTGATTCTCTGTCCTCACTTCAAGCAATTTACAATAAAAAGCTTGAACACCCATTAGTAGAAGATGTGTATCGTCTACTACTATCTTACGAGCTTTCAAGCAAAGACATCGTCTTTTGCTGGCTCCCCAGTCACGTTGATATAAGGAGGAATGATCAAGCAGATTTTGCTGCCAAAGCTGCTTTAGATCTCCCCCTATCACCATTTTTAATACCATATCAAGATTTTAAATCATCGATTAATCATTTCATTTATGGCCGCTGGCTACGATCTTGGGATCTTGCAGGAACAAACAAACTTCATCATATTAAGCCTCTCTGAGGAGATTGGCCAAACTCCTACAGAACTAACAGGAGGGATGAAGTTGTTTTGTGTCGCTCTCGTATTGGTCATACCTTTTTGACTCATATTTTCATTTTGAAGCGAGAGCCTCAACCAGAATGTGTTCACTGTCATGTTCCTTTGACAGTTAAGCATATTTTGATTTAGTGCAATCATCTCAAGAATGTTAGATCACACTATTACCGTTGCCAGTCACTAAGTCAACTATTTGCACAACCGGAGCTATATGGAAAATTGTTAAACTTTTTAAAAGAGACAAACTTTTATTACCAATTTTAATTGTATATATATATATCTCGTATTTTTGTTTTAACTATTTATATACATAAAGGACTTATATTTAGTTGTATTTATTTTGAATATCATTATTGGCTGTGATACTTGTTTTTATTTATGTATATAAATATATTTATGTGATATTTATTTGTCTCGTTAAAATCATCATTTGGTTGGCACCATATAGCCCGGTTGGAGCTGACGTGCCATAAAACTCCATTTCATTCATTCATTCATTCATTATTTTTTAGATAGATGCTAGTGCCATCCGCAAAAAGTCGAATATATAATATATAAGAAAGATAAGTGGGCGAGGACAGAGCCCTGTGGTACACCAGCAAGGATAGTCTTAGGATCATAATTTAGGTTGCTAAGCAAGCCCTATACCTTGCTTGAGACTTGTGCTTAGATAAGAACAAAGTTGTGTTTAAGTTTTTTCTAAGAACACATAATGACGTACTTGTGCTTACACTGAAGTCTACTTAAAATCTAAGCACAAGGACGTTCTTATGAATTTATTTTCTAGGAACACAAAATGCGATAAGTTTACTTAAATGCAAAGCCTACTTGAAATCTCAGCACAAGAACGTGCTTAAGAATTTTCTAGGAATCGGGCCCACGGACACCCTTCTAATTACCTTGAAGGAAACCTAACTTAAAGCCCTCAATACCACTCTTGTTGTAACTGAATAATATGTCCGAATCTTCATTCTGGTCAACAAATCGTATTATTTTAGAATATTCCAATTAAATGATGATATAAATTTCATCTTAACACACCTATTTTAAAAAAATGGAAAAATTCAACCAATTGATGTGAAAAGTCTAACGTAAACCTTTTTAAATGTGACTTGGATTTTAAAATATTTTCGAACCCTCTGGACAAGTACATGTAAAATAGGTTGTAATGGATAATTTACACAACAGGTAGGACACTTAAACATCTAGTGCTTAGAATAAGGGTAATATTTATTTTCTGGAGCTACCAAGCCAGCAAGAATGTTATTGTCCTTTTAAAGTAAAGCAATTATTGAGGGTGACAAAAATTGACCAGGGTAATACTAAAGACAACATCATCTTGTACGTGATATCACACAAGGTGGAAGCGGACATAAAACCCTATAAACGAAGGAACGGGCGGACGGAGGGACGACAGCATCCAATATGACATAGACCACTTTACCTGGAAATAAAACCAATGGATTAATGGATAACTTGTTGTGACGTATTGACATATAGATCTAATGTGATTTAACTTAAACATGCATTATGCAAGATCTAAATCTGCCAATTGCAAGTCTTTCTTTATACCTGAAATGTTTTCTAAAGTATTAATTAGACAACATTTAACTGACCCAGACCATAATCAACTCTCGATGGCATCATATTTCTCCGATATTAAATAGATTACAACGGTTCAGCGATACTTTGATTTAATCAAACATGGAGGAACGGGACTTAGCTTCGATCAACCAGTACGTCTGTCAAACCTTCAAAGGCTAATATCGTCGCTTGCAATAGAGCAATATGAATGAAATTTTCAACTTATTTATTTTACATTATCTACGTTCGCACTATTATAGCCAGAGCTGCTAGTTCTTTATCTAAATCTTACATAATGTAGCTTTAAGTACCAAAAAATATGACAACAAAAACTCCAGAAAACACCAATGGTCCCCTGAAGGTCGAAATATTAAATGAGTGAGTAGTATACTCCAGATGCTATATTGATTCATTTGAATTCAACATCATATCATTCATCTACTAAAAGGACATATTATTCCTTGTCATAAATGAAAGGAAATAGAGGCGCTTTGTGAAATCGATTTATTTGAATGTCAGTGGTGCAGTAAATGGGCAGAAAAACCAAGGTCTTAGGTACACATTGGCGTGCAGGTAAAAGACTCCTTCGTTGGTTTATGTATGTCTTCATTACCACGGATGTAGAAGAAAGTATGACGTTAAACCCAATTTATTTCATATTTTACTTAAGTTAAATAAATGAAATGAAATGAAATGTGGTTTTATGGCACATCAGCACCAACCGGGCCATATTGCGCCAGACATATGACGAGCTATTCGAGACAAACTAAAAATTAATCACAGTAGTAATCTATATATACATAAATAAAAACAAATATCACAGAGATTATCAATTAAAAACAATTATCACAAAACTTTATGTATATATAATTAGAAAATAACAAATGAAATTTACAAATATACAATTAAAATTTTGTGTAAAAATTTGTCTCTTTTAAAAAGTCTAGTAATCTACAATATAGACCCGGTTGGGCAAATAATTGATTTAAGGACTGGCAACGGTAATGATTAGATCTAATATCCTTAAGATACTTGCACTCAATCAAAATGTGCTTAACTGTCAAAGGAACATGACACATTCTGGTTGAGGCTCTCGATTTAATATGAAAATGTGAGTTAAAAAAGTATGACCTATGCGAGAGCGACACAAAACAACTTCATCCCTCCTGTTGGTTTTATAGGAGCTTGGCCATTCTCCTAAGAGAGGCTTAATGTAATGAAGTTTGTTTGTGCCTGCAAGATCCCAAGACCGTTGCCAGCGGTCATAGATAAAATGATTAATACATGTTTTAAAATCTTTATATGGTATTAAAATATTTGATAGGGGAAGATCTAAAGCAGCTTTGGCAGCTAAATCTGCTTGATCATTCCCCTTTATGTCAACATGACTAGGGAGCCAGCAAAAGACGATGTCTTTGCTGTTCAACTCGTAAGATAGTAGCAGACGATAAACATCTGCTACTAATGGGTGTTCAAGCTGTTTATTGTTAATTGCTTGTAAAGAGGACAGAGAATCAGTAAAGATGATATGCTTTAAAGCTGAAGAGGACTGAATGAACTCCAAGGCCTGAAAAATGGCCTGGAGTTCGGCTGTAAATATGGAAGCAGCAGGTGGGAGACACACTGAAAATGGTCTCAGATGGCGTCACAGTAGCCGAAGCTACCCGATCACCATCCTTAGAACCATCTGTGTATATAGGAGCATAATCACCATACTTAGACCTTAACTCTCTAAAGAGAGATTGGAACACCGTAGAGCTAGTATCTCTCTTTTTATGTTGAGTAAGATCGAAATCGATCTTTGGGGGAGACATAGCCCACGGGGGAGTCCTAAAGACAGGGGTATTCGCAATACTGTCGAGGCTGATGCCAGCCTCAGACAATATGGGTTGTATGCGAATACCGAATGATGGAATGACTTTAGTCTTCACCAGATATAAATGTTCATAAAGCGGTCTAAATATGGTGTTAAATGAAATGTGATTTGGAAGTGATGCTATCTTCGTAGCATACTGCAGGGCCAGTTTATCACGTCTGTTGTGCAGTGAGGGCTCATGCGCCTCGACGTATAAACTGTCCACTGGAGATGTACGAAATGCTCCTAAACTGATTCTAAGTCCTTGGTTGTGTATGGTGTCAAGCTCTTTGAGATAAGACTCGCGGGCAGACCCATACACAATACACCCATAATCGAGTTTTGATCTTATTAAAGCTCGATATAATCTGAGCAAGACCTTACGGTCTGCTCCCCAGTCAGTATTTGATAAGACTCTCAATATGTTGAGGGCTTTCAGACATTTCTTTTTTAGGTTTTTAATGTGGGGGATAAATGATAATTTCTTATCAAATATCAGCCCCAGAAATTTGGTTTCATCAACAACTGGAAGGCGGTTGCCATCCAAGAAAAGTTCTGGATCAGGATGTAAACCTCGTTTCTGACAGAAATGCATGCAGACAGTCTTGGATTTCGAAAAACGAAATCCATTTTCGGTTGCCCATTGTTGAAGTGAATTCAAACAAAGCTGCAACTTACGTTCGATTATCCGCATGTCTGTAGAACCATAGCACATCTGAAAGTCATCAACATAAAGAGCGCCGTTTGTACCTGGTTTAAGGCACGCTGGGATAGTATTAATTTTTATAGCAAAAAGAGTAGGAGATAAAATGCTTCCCTGGGGAACTCCCATTTCCTGAGGAAATGGGTCAGAGAATATTGATCGGAGTCGTACCTTAAATGACCTATCTTCCAGGAAATTTTTAATGAAGATAGGTAAGCGACCTCGTAGGCCGAGGTTATGGAGGTCGCGCATGATACCGTGTTTCAACGTGGTATCATATGCTTTCTCCAGATCGAAAAAAATTGCAACTAAATGTTGCGTCTGGATGAAAGCGTCGCTGAGGAACGTTTCAAATCTAACGAGATGATCAAGAGTGCTCCTTTGGGACCGAAATCCACATTGGAGGTCTGTAATGAGGTTGTTGGACTCGAGGTACCAAACAAGCCTTCGATTGATCAATCTCTCCATGGTTTTGCAAATACAGCTAGTTAAAGCGATCGGACGATAGTTAGTAGGATTCGTATGATCTTTACCCGGTTTAGGGATGGGAATTATTGTGGCTTCATGCCACGAAGGAGGGAATTTCCCATCAACCCAAATCCGGTTAAAAAGATCTAATAAAATCAAGAGAGTGGAAAAGGGTAAATGTTTAAGAATTTGGTAGTGAATTTCATCTGGACCAGTTGCAGTATCCCGAGCCCGCTTAAGCGAATCTCGAAGTTCTGCAATGGAAAATGTATCATTATAGGATTCATCATTGCGGGACTTGAAATTAAGTCGCCTTTTCTCCTGTTGTTGTCTAATGCCTCGAAAGGCATCGGAGGAGAAATTGGATGATGAATTGAATGAAAAAGTACTGGCCAGAGAATTAGCAATATCAGGAAATGTTGTTAAGGTGGTATTATCAACATTGAGATGGTTAACTGATAATGCACTACTTTTACCTTTAATCCTACGAATCCTATTCCAGACCGACTTAGATGTGGTACGGGAATTGATCCTTGAGACATAACTCTCCCATGAGGATTTCTTTGCTTGACGTATGGTTATACGGGCCTTCGCCCGGACCATTTGGTATGCCGCAATATTCTCCATGGAAGGATGGTTCTTTAATCGTCTCAGGATACGATCACGCTCTTTAAGAGCGGATTTACAATCGTCGTTAAACCATGGTTTATTGAAACGTTTTGGTTCAGTCGTGGTTTTTGGAATCGCCTGCTCAGCTACATCTTGAAGAATTGAAGTGAATAAGGCCATAGGCTCATCTGCATCCTCTAACTCCTTTGCATCAAAGGAGAAGAGACACAAAGATTCAAATAGAGCCCAATCAGCCTTATGCAACTTCCACCTCTGGGGTCTTTCGACCGGAGAGGGACCATTATTATCAATTATGATAGGAAAGTGATCACTACCACATTGATCTTCATTTACTTTCCATGTAAAATCCTGAAACAGGACCGGAGAGCAAATGGTGAGATCCAGGGAAGAAAAAGAAGCTGTGGCAGGATGTAGATAAGTAGGCGAGTCATCATTTAATAAACACAAATTATTAATGTTAATGAAGTCCGCTATTTGTTTACCTCTGTTGTTATCATCTGGACTACCCCAGAGTGAATGATGACCATTGAAATCTCCCGTAATAATAAACGGGAGAGGAAGTTGTGCAACAAGGTCATCAAGATCTCTGGGATTAAGATGTAAACTTGGTGGAAGATATACAGAGCAGAGAGTTATAGGAATATGCAAAGTCACCCGAACTGCAACTGCTTGTAAAGGCGAGTTGAGAGTGACTTTACTCTGAGGGATATCTCCATTAAGAATAATAGAAACACCCCCATGAGCTCTACCATCACCAATTGCATAATGATGGTAACCAACAAAATGTCTAAAAGACAAATTGTCAGAATTCCTCAAAAAAGTTTCCTGTAAACAAATAGCTAGAGGATTGTATTTTTGGATTAATAATTGAACTTCATTAAAATTTGGTTTTAAACCACGACAATTCCATTGAATAATGGAATTTGCCATTGTCCGGGATAATTTATTGGTGGCGGCTTACCGCCGAGGGTGTCATTACGGACCCCTTCTACGGTAATACCGTCCATCAGATCAACCCCATATTTATTGAAATGAACAATAGGGTCTTGTGAACCCTTTTTGTTCTTTTCGCGCAACTTTACTAATTTCTTTTGTCTGTTTGAGATATATACTTTTTCCTGTGAGGGTGGGATAACCGTAGACTGCGATCCTGACCCAGTGGACCTGGGATCAGGAGTTGCAGCTTTCGGTTTATCCAGCGGCGGCGATTCCTTGCCATTGTGAGAGGAAGTATTGGGAATGATCCCAATAACTTCAGTTTGGGGCAAAGAAGATGAACCCTCATCAGGTAAGGGCAAAGTTGTTTGGATCGAGCTCTTTAAGTTAAATAATGTTTATATCTTTTTTTCATACACAGATACAGACGAAAAATGGATCCAGGTAAATATATATTCGATAATCACGTAACTACATTATATCATAATATCAAGCTTCTTGACTCAGAAATGTTGTATATATATTTTGATAAAACAATAGAGGAAATTAATTTAAAATATGTTTTGTTAATTACTTTAGAGGCGTTAAATCAAATATAAATTACAAGATATTAACGCATTACTGTGAGATAGTTAACTCGCTTACCAGAATAATTTGTTTTCGTTTGATGGCCGTAACGATCTTCCGTACATAATGAATTAAACATTGGGTAGCTTTCACGAGTACAAACAAGGGATTTGATTTAAGTATTTGTTCAATCTGATTAAAACACAGATCCTCTTTCGTTTCGATTTTTATAGTTCAAAATTTCGTTTTACTTGTCTCAGATGTGGAAGAGTTGTTATGTAACATGCGTTCTAGTTGATGTGAGCAATTAGCCATTGAAACAGTCTGTTCTTGGCGTGGTCTGCACGGAACTGTGAGTAAACGTCGACGCTGATTGAAAAATCAATACCTGACGTCATAAGGCCAAAAGCCTCTGGTATGACACCTGATGGTCAGATCTTCATATAGTGCAGGCCATCAAAAGTATATATAAAAAAAAACTTAACGAAATATAGATCTGTATTTAAAGCCCCAATAACACTCTTGTTGTAACTGAAAAATATGTCCCAATCTTCATTCTGGTCAACAAATCGTATTATTTTAGAATATTCCAATTAAATGATGATATAAATTTCATCTTAACACACCTAATTTAAAAAAATTGGAAAAATTCAACCAATTGATTTGAAAAGTCTAACGTAAACCTTTTCAAATGTGACTTGGATTTTTAAATATTTTCGAACCCTCTGGACAAATAAAATAGGTTGTAATGGATAATTTACACAACAGGTAGGACATTTAAACATATAGTACTTAGAATAAGGGTATTATTTATTTTCTGGGGCTACCAAGCCAGCAAGAATGTTATTGTCCCTTTAAATCAGATTAATATTTGTTTGACCTCATTATCAACCGGGATTCTACACACACATGTAAACCTCGTGAAGTCATATTCTAGTTGTCGTCATAATTTAGTAACTCGTTTTAATCATCTATTCCAACTGAATTATAACTTATGCATAACGTAGAAGCTAACTCACAATACATAGGATACAAGAATTAATTCGATTGGCATTAGACGTCAATCGGCTGTCGTAATGTACAAATGTAAGGCATTATTTTAAGATTGTTCATTTCATATGAAATTAAATAAATATATAAACAATCAGAAAAGCACCAATGGTTTGAAATAAATCATTTAAGACTAAGATATTCAATGATGAGAGTGTATGATGATTGATAAGTCTTATTTTTATATCGGATTGACTAGTCGAATGGCCGCATATGTGCGCTGTAGATCACAAGGTATGTCATTAAGTCAATTTACGTGGTGTTATTTACCAGCTTGTACGTGACAAGGATTGTTGTCGTCTGACCGGCCTCATGGTTTGTCTCATACTCCGTGCAGTGTTTCGTTTGATTAGAGCTAATCCCACTACTCACTGCTGTAATGAGTGGATATTGTTGTTTTAAATTTTGATTGGTCAGTAGTCCCATTAACAACCAGTAGCTGACAGCGTTACAAAGGTTTTATCTTTAAAACAAAACGTTAAATTGGACCAAACATGTTTACAGAACGTTACGTCATGGCTCACGACTTTATTATGCCCAATTAACCAGTGCATAGCAGAATAATGAAGTGAAACTAATTACGTGACAAACGAGGCAATCAAGTCGATTGAAATCTAAACAATACTGTTTGGAAACGAACATACTTTCAACGTCCGAAGTTTTATGGAAGACCCAGATTAAACGAAGGACTGTCACGTTGTTGTACTCAAGTGATAGCTTTGATTGAACGGGAAGAATAGAATCACTTCCGCAAAAGAATCATAAGCTAATCTGGCAATGGCCAGGGAGGGATTTCCCGGGCCATGCATCAAGACTATGGGTTTGTCTGGGTCTTTCTGTTTCTTCCCACTCGCAAGCATATTATTAAAATAAAATCGAACCTCGTTAGATCCGAATTGACCTGTTTGTTCCGACATCTATCCCCTTTAATAAATGACCATTTGTCTTTCAATTTAGGTAACCTGCCAAACCACGTCAGTTTAACTAAATACAGTAAATTGCTACGAACCACACTTGCGGACGAAATTGAAATTGTGGCACGGGCATTACATGAAAGGTTTCTTGTTAACGATTATCAGTTGAAGAATATATTAGAAACAGCCGTCCAACAACCAGGGAATGGTGTATCTGTATTAATAGACATAATAGAAGGCAGCCAGGATCATATTGATAAATTGATCCAATGTTTGAGTGACATGGGATATACAGGATTGGTTCGAAATCTCAAAGGTATGTATATGTATTATTAGTCCCAGTGGTTTTATCTGGTATTTTTCATGTATATTTATATGTAAGTTGAGTAGTAGACGGGTAAGAGGATTCCTGCATATTTTTTATCTGTATATAAACCTCAGAATGCCTTATTCGGCATTTCTGTCCAAACGAGGTAAAAAAAATGCCTCGTTTATCTGGAGTTTCGAAACGAGGTTTTTTAACGAGGTATTTTGTTCAGAACGAGGCTTGGTAAAAATGCCAGACAACGAGGCATTTGTTTTACCCCGTTTGGACAGAAATGCCGAACGAGGCAATCTGCGGTTTATAGTGTAATATATATTAGTTTTGTGCATGTATCTAGGTCGAACGTTTTGACAGCCCAGTAGCAATCCTTTATGAAATATTGCAATATCGATTTCTTTAATATAGATTGATTCTGCTATGGATATTTTGTAAATAATTATGGTGATACAAAGCATATTAAAATGATTCCAATAAAACATATAAAGAATGACGTTGTCCTCTTTCAATTGAGTAGTGATACACAAATGAAATAAACAAACTTATACAGGAATGGTGTCTGATCTTTGTTAAACCTATTCAATATATAGACAAAAATATAATTTCAGTACAACACGGCGGCAGAATGCCAGATGCTAGTTATGTAAAGATACAGACTAATTTCACGTACCTGTTGGAGAACATAACAAATCCTGAAGATCTGTGTAACAGTTTATATAACAAACACGTATTAGACAGTTACGACATGGAGAAAACGAAACGTTATGGAGGAAGGATAGATGCTACCGATTACTTACTGACCACTTTATTACATAGCGGTAATGTCTATGATACATTTATAAAATGCTTAAAGGAATGTGGCTACGACTCTGTTGTAGATAGACTGGAGATGGGTGGTGGTGAGTTGAGATTAATCCTTAACTGATTCTTTTAATAAACTCTATTATATTTGAATTACTTTAAACACTATTTTCAATATCCATCCGATTTTATTTACTTAATTTATCATATTTATCATAGGGAATATTATGCTGATACAATCTTCATTGATACGAGAAGAAATTGCCAATATAACTCCCATTTAAATGTTTAAGTGATAATGTTTGCATTTGCGGGGGGGTAGGATGGCCTAGTGGTCTAGAGCGCCGCGCTTTGACCTCTAGCTGGCCGGTCACCTCTGGCTTGCGGCTGTGGTTTCGAGCCCTGGTGTGAGCGTATGTGGCATGGAGATAGGGGCGCTTTCTCAACCTCGTGGCTTTCCTCCGGCATTCCGGTTTCCTCCCAATGCTAAAGAACCCTACGCGCAAGCGAATTATTGAAAAAAATTAAACCATATGTTAGTCTCGAAATGACCTAGTTTGTGTTGAGTGGACATTAAACCCCATCTCTCTCTCTCTCTCTCTCTCGTTTGCATTTGCTGTTTAAGTTTGGGAATCGAGTAAATTCCAGCCGTCTCATCTTCCATAGTCATTTAGTTTACATTCCCACTTTATGAGTAGAATTATTTAGTCCAAATTAAAATGTTGATCATGTTTATACTGCAGGGGATAGTACCAGTCTGGTGAATGAGGTGAATAACGCGTGGCATACTTTGGGTGAATTACAAGGTAACTATGGCAATACTAAAAAGGAACTCGCTAATTTAAAGGAAGAGACCCAATCAATGGAACAAAAAATCCAATTGCTACAAGAATCAAATATAGAGATTGCTTCTAATCTTAAGCATGCAATCGGACAGTGTGAAGCTACTAATACCGATCTAGCTGAAGAGAAGACCAAGCATGAAGATACTTGTAGGGAACTAAAGAACACTAAGACAGATCTAGCTGAAGAGAAGGCAAAGCATGAAGTTACTAGGAAGGAACTAATTAGTATAAAGAACACGACAGAGTCGATGGTAAAACAAATCCAAGAATTAGATTTTTCAAATAAAGATTTTGCAGAGAGGGAGGCGGCAACAACTTATAGAATACAATATTTAGAAAGTCTTATTTGCAAATCAGTCAACGGTCTCGGAAATAGAGGGGTGTCAGATATAGAAACTGCTAAATATGGGGAACGAAACCACGAAGATACCACGATAGAGATAGCTGACTTGAAGGAAAGGGTGCTGAAATTGGACGTACAAGTCCAAAATTTGGAGAGTTCGTCTTGTAGTTCATCAAAGAAGAGTCCAGCTGATACTAGTAAGTTATAAAGATTTAAATGAATCTGTTTTAACTAATTTTAGATAGTTACATATTATAGTTTTTGCTTCTTGAACTTTATTCTGCGTACATAGTTTACATAAATCAGACTCAACAATCATGTCCGTAAGACACCAATTTTAGGACATGTCATGTGTAACAGATGAGAATTTTCCCACAACAGCAATGTGTACGAATGATAGACGAAACGTTGCTGATAAAACAGTGTACGAATGATAGACGAGAATATAGATTGGGGTTCTCCGGGCGTCACTGATAAAATAGTATTTTTAATCGATTGAGTTATTCATTACAGTCCTTAAAACAATAATTCCAAAATATATAATAATTATCATAAGTCTCGTTTTAGTAAACGTTTTGTAACGTTTGGCAAATATATCATATTCAAGTTTTTGTCACCAACTATTCCGTGGGGTGTACGTACAAAAAAAGGATATTGTGTTATTATTTCCTGTGTTATTGATGATTCCTGTGATAGTGATTTGCAATAGACAC
Organism: Patella depressa; assembly: GCA_948474765.1. Taxonomy (NCBI): domain Eukaryota; kingdom Metazoa; phylum Mollusca; class Gastropoda; family Patellidae; genus Patella; species Patella depressa. The sequence goes on from OX419720.1 coordinate 6,776,615, forward strand.
AAAATAATTTTTTTTTACTTTATGTGAAAATATGCGAAAGTCCCTTTAAAAGACTGAAAGCGGTAATGATTTAAACCATTAGCAATGCGTTTTTTTTTTCTTTTTCAGATCAGTTCAGTATAGGTAAAATGGACCATTACTCATTGTGGATTGAAGAGCACATATACTTGGTGGAACAATTCACCAACGATCAGGAACGCGTTATAGGAGTACTGTATACAAAGAAGGTTATAGATGATAACGACAAAGAAGAAATTAGGAAAGAAAGAAAACAAAACGGCAGTGCAGATGGTGCCAGAAAACTTGTGGCCATACTTGGTAATCGGGGCAAAGATGCAATGCCAAAAATAATTAAAGCACTTGCTACTATAAAACATGACGTATCAGAACATCTACAACGCAGGATAAATGAACAGACAAAACTGTAATGCATATTGGAACGACGGATACTACATTGCAGTGAATAAGTGTCCGTGTTGGGTACATATCTTCATCAAAAACATTTTGCCATAAGAACTGCTGGCAGATGATATGATATTTTCTCAGTCCGTGGTTCAGTTTATCTCCACCAGTTGATACAGTGGGATGTGTTATCGATACTTTGTTTGGTTCTTTTGGTTCAAATTGCCGTAAATATCATAGACATGGCAAGGTTTGGGGGCGTTTTGAAAAGTGGACCATGAAAAATTTGCTTGAACAATAATAATGTAAAATGTGGGGAAAATATATTCTACAAAATTTTATTCTGTTGTGTGCTCTCAAACATTTCATCTCAGACCCCCTGAGATCCAAAGGTATTAGACTTAGTAAAAAATCAAAAAAAAAAATCATTAATTTCTTTCAGACCCCTTATACCTGTGTGGTACCACATTCCACAAGATTTTCGACTTAGAATAATTTTCATAGTGTTATTTGTCTGTGATGTTTTTTACCACAAGAGTTCCACAAGATTTTGGACTAATAAAAAAATCATTTTTTTTTTTCAAAAATTTCTTCTCAGACCCTCTATATGCCTGTGTGGTACCACATTCCACAAGATTTTCGACTCAGAAAAAAAAAGTGTTATGGGTCTGTGGTGATTTTTACCACAAGAGTTCCACAAGATATTGGACTTAGAAAAAAAAAAATTTTCTCCAAAATTTCTTCTCAGACCCTCTATATGCCTGTGTGGTACCACATTCCACAAGATTGTCGACTTAGAATAATTTTCATAGTGTTATTTGTCTGTGATGTTTTTTACCACAAGAGTTCCCAAAAAAAATCATTAATTTCTTTCAGACCCCTTATACCTGTGTGGTACCACATTCCACAAGATTTTCGACTTAGAATAATTTTCATAGTGTTATTTGTCTGTGATGTTTTTTACCACAAGAGTTCCACAAGATTTTGGACTAATAAAAAAATCATTTTTTTTTTCAAAAATTTCTTCTCAGACCCTCTATATGCCTGTGTGGTACCACATTCCACAAGATTTTCGACTCAGAAAAAAAAAGTGTTATGGGTCTGTGGTGATTTTTACCACAAGAGTTCCACAAGATATTAGACTTAGAAAAAAATCTTTTTTTTTTTTCAAAATTTCTTCTCAGACCCTCTATATGCCTGTGTGGTACCACATTCCACAAGATTTTCGACTTAGAAAAAAAAAAAAAAAATTTCCAAAATTTCTTCTCAGACCCTCTATGTGCCTGTGTGGTACCACATTCCACAAGATTTTCGACTTAGAATAATTTTGATAGTGTTATGGGTCTGACTCGCATTGGTCATACTTTTTTAACTCATATTTTCATTTTAAAGCGAGGGCCTCAACCAGAATGTGAACACTGTCATGTTCCCTTGACAGTTAAGCACATTTTGATTGAGTGCAAGCATCTCAAGGAAGTTAGATCTCATTTTTACCGTTGTCAGTCATTGCATCACATGTTTGCCCAACCGGGTTTATATGGTAAAGTGTTGGACTTTTTAAAAGAGACAGGATTTTATTATAAATTTTAATTATGTATATATATATATGTGTGTCATTTCTTTTTTGTATTTAATACATATATGCATAAAGGTTGTATTTTACTTTTAATTTTACAAACTGTGATATTGTTTTTATTTATGCATATAATGTTTTTCTGTGACATCATATAGCCTGTCTCGTAATATTCACAATATGCCTGGCGCAATATAGCCCGGTTGGAGCGGACGTGCCATAAACCCACATTTTATTTCATTTACCATGCCTGATATTAAATAATATGACTGCACCACAAAAAATGATTTAATTTTCTAAGTCTCAAATGTTGTGGATTGTGGGTTCACACAGGCATACATGAATATAGGGGGTCTGAGAAGAAATTTAAGTCGAAAATCCTGTGGAATGTGGTACCACACAGGCATATAGAGAATCTGAGAAGAAATTTTGGAGAAAATTTTTTTTTTTTTAAGTCCAATATCTTGTGGAACTCTTGTGGTAAAAAACACAACAGACCCATAACACTATCAAAATCTTGTGGAATGTGGTACCACACAGGCATATGGGTCTGTGGGTCTGAGAAGAAATTTTGGAGAAAAAAAAAATATTTTCAAGGCCAATATCTTGTGGAACTCTTGTGGTAAAAAACACCACAGACCCATAACACTATCAAAATTATTCTAAGTCGAAAATCTTGTGGAATGTTGTACCACACAGACATATAGAGGGTCTGAGAAGAAATTTTGAAGAAAATAAAAAAAACAAGCCAACAGTGAGGCTGATGTCCCCCGCCGAAATCCAAAAATAAATAGATGACACATATTAATTAATCGCACATTTATTTTTTTCAAACATATCGAGCAATCAAACTGTACACGAAGTGTCATCCAAAAGTGTTTTATAAAGAAAAATGATAAAACCGACGAGAAAAATGAAAATGTACCCTAGTTAGGGGGACCCTAAAAGCAGACAAAAGGGCCCTCACGCTTGACAAAAGGGCCCCCTCTGGCCAAGGGAAAGGGCCCTAGTGTCCGAGTCAATCGTTTCTATACACTGTTACTGTCGAATCCATTACTGAATGAGAATGCAGTCATTGTATTGGCATAAAAATCATCAATCAAGATGAACCTAAGTTATCTTGTCCCAAAGTATCAACCAATCAAATTGCTTATCTCTGCCTACCCTAAGAAGAAAATGCTCATTTTCGAACTCCATCAAGGCATTGGCCTAATAAGCATATACACCAATTTTGAACATTTTAACTCAATTAGAAGGAAAGTTATTGTGTTTCAAAGTCTCGACCAATCAAATTGCGTATCGCTCTGCTTACCCTGAGCAGAAAATGCTCATTATCGAATTTAGTCAAGGTATTACTGTAATAAAACTATACACCAAGTTTCATCACTCTCACTTGATTAGAACGAAAGTTATCGTGTCCCAAAGCATCAACCAATCAAATTGCTTATCTCTGCTTAGCCTAAGCGGAAAACGCTCATCTTCAAACTCCATTAAGGCATTGACCTAGTAAGCATATACACCAAGTTTGAACATTTTAACTCAATTAGAAGGGGAGTTATTGTGTTCCAAAGTCTCGAACAATCAAATTGCGTAAAGCATCAACCAATCAAATTGCTTATCTCTGCTTACCCTAAGCGGAAAATGCTCATCTTCTAACTCCATCAAGGCATTGACCTAATAAGCATATACACCAAGTTTGAACATTTTAACTCAATTAGAAGGAGAGTTATTGTGTTCCAAAGTCTCGACCAATCAAATTGCGTATCCCTGAGCAGAAAATGCTCATTATCGAACTTAGTCAAGGTATTACTGTAATGAAACTATACATCAAGTTTCATCAATCTCACTTAATTAGAACTAAAGTTATCGTGTCCCAAAGCATCAACCAATCATATTGCTTATCTCTGCTTACCCTAAGCGGAAAATGCTCATCTTCGAACTCCATCAAGGCATTGACCTAATAAACACATACGCCAAGTTTGAACATTCTAGCTCAATTAAAAGTTATCGTGTCCCAAAGCATCAACCAATCAAATTGCTTATCTCTGCTTACCCTAAGCGGAAAATGCTCATCTTCAAACTCCATCAAGGCATTGACCTAATAAACACATACACCAAGTTTGAACATTCTAGCCCAATTAGGAAGAGAGTTATCGTGTCCCAAAGCATCAACCAATCAAATTGCTTATCTCTGCTTACCCTAAGCGGAAAATGCTCATCTTCGAACTCCATCAAGGCATTGACCTAATAACCACATACACCAAGTTTGAACATTCTAGCTCAATTAGGAAGACAGTTATTGTGTCCCAAAAAGTGTGACGGACAGACAGACAGACGGACGAACCCATTTTAATAGTCCCCTGCTTGCTTCGAAAGGCGGGGGGACAATTATTCTAAGTCGAAAACCTTGTGGAATGTGGGACAACACAGGCATATAGAGGGTCTGAGAAGAAATTTTGGAGAAGTCCAATATCTTGTGGAATTGTTGTGGTGAAAAGCTCCACACAAATGCCCCCAAACCTTGCCATAAATGAAATATCAGCCATTATAAGGTGGACTCCAGTGATAATTAATGGCGCCTGAGGTGACGCATAACACTATTTTAAAGGACAAAAATGATTCATGACTCGGAAGTGAGGAACGCCAAAGGAAAACAAGAGTTATTCCTCTATATAACTGACTGAAGTAACTAGTGATACAGATACATAGGCGAATTTCTGCTCACTAATAATTCCTTCGAAGACCAAACGTTGTTGTGTGACACTGTGAGAAGATATCTGACAATTCATAAAAAGAATTGACTGTCACTAGATAAGAGTCGAGAACACGAAAGAAAAACAGAAAAACGTCCGTGCATTACCATGTTTTTATACCATGGTTCAATGTACCCCAGTGCATTGTTCACAATGTATCATTTAATAATTTGTTTAGCCCAGGAAATTCGTATATATCTGATCTACAATCCACATAAACAATGGCTTGGTCCATTTTGATTTTTTTTTAAATTTCTTTAAAATAAAAACAAAAGATTTAGAATATCAGTTGTTCCAACTCTGTAGGCCTATCGTATAAAAGGAATTAAACTTGTTTGAAACTCGGCTGTGCCATGTATCGGCGCAAATCAGGCTGTCCGAATTTAGACAGAATATTGGACAAATTTATGTTTTATTCACTACAAAAGTTGAATTTGATCCCACCAAACTGCCAACTTATGTGCATTTTACGGCGATTTGTAGGAGATCCAGACTCCTGCTAGTTTCGATCGTTGCATGGATGTCAAATCTGTGGATATTTTTTTTAAACTATACACTGATTGTTTGCGGATTCATTAGATCACTACGAAATAAGTGACTAGGTTTAAGATCTTAATCCAGATCTATGTTAACATGGAATTTTTACCACTGTTCAATTTGCCCCATTATTTGGTTAAACTTGCTCCGAATATTTTGTAAAGAGGCATACACTGAACCATTGGTAAAGTGGATTAAAATGTGTTTTTTTTAATAAAAGTTATAGATTAATTTAATAGAATCTGATACACGATAAAACAACTATGATATATCTTCAAACAATACAATAAAGTAAAGAGATCTTCTAATAAAAACATTTAATACGAAATGAGGACAAACATGTATGTGAACAAAATGGTTCAATGTGCCACAGTCTCCCCTATAAATCGCCCCACCCACTTTATCAGAGTAGTTGAGTAATACCATTTAAATACAAATGTACATTATTTGTTTTACATTTATAAATCTATATGTACATTATTTGTTTTACATTTATAAATCTATATGTAAATTCATTATTCACCCTCTGATGTGTAAAGCTGACTATTATGTTATTGTTATCTTCTCGCATAGGGAGGCAGACCACCATTAATTTCCCCATTGACTTCAATGTTAATTCTGGACTCTTTGCCCACCTCCAACTTATCCCCAAATTTTCGTTGGGCGAAATGCTTTTCACTATAGACAGAGGAACACATGGCCATGTCTTTGCACTAAAATTTTTATGAGGTTGACCACCAAAATTTTGAGATACACGAACTTGAAGAAGCATACTCAAAACATGTATCTAGTTGCCGTACATATCACCGTAGCCAACCTCATAACGCCGTTATCCTTCCACCTCAAAATCATGAATATTTACCAAAACCTAGCAGAAATTATTAATTCAAACCCTCTTAGTCCATTCTAGGCCAAAAAATCAACAAAAATGGGCATGCAAAAGGGGAGAAAAGAGACAGAGAGAGAACTGCTATAAATAGACGAACTACAATTTGTGGGTACCGAGATGTAAAATTTAATGGTGGTCTGCCTCCTATATGTTTTTAAAAGTTCATATATCATCAAAATTCTTTTCTTTATAGCTTCACATTTATTTTTGCAAAATTATTATAATACAGAATCAAAAAAAATTAATTGCAGAAGAAATGGTGACCCTTTAAAGTTATGTACTGTTTTGTATGCTGGGTTGCAGATCAGGTCCATGGGCCTTTTGTTCTAGAATTGAAGACTCTTTCTTAATTTTGTCAAAATGTGAGTTTTGCAAAAAGATTTAAAGAGTTTCAAACAAGTCTCATCAAAAATATTCAAAATATTGGGATATTTTTCAAAAATTGACTTTATTTTACCTTTTTTTACAAAATGGCCCATTTTTTGACACTTTGTGTGTCTCAAAATGCCAATAATTCCCTATTTCTTGGAAACTCTCAGGTGAAAGGCATTTATTTCTAGAAACCTTGGCCAGTATACAAGAAGACAAGCTGCAAATTGGTTGCATTGAGGGTAACTGTAAGGAACTATAATGAAACTTGTAAGCCCACCCCCTGAAAATGTTGCTTTGATAACAAATCCAACCTGTGTCCACATAAGTAATACTGTTGATGGAATATGGCTAAAAGCCACATTTTTCTATCCCTGGCTTGTATACATACATACAAACACAGGTACTTGTAAGAAATATGAATCATTTATTAAAATATGGATTGATAAATGTAAAATAAATGCTGTATTTAGTTGACAACCAGCCACTCCAACAAAAGGGTCACAAAGCACTATTTTTTTTTTAAAAAATGGGAATATTTCAGTATTTAAAACACTTTAACAATCAGAGGTATCCTTGGAATTATATAGTGTCAATATTTTGTGGAAGCAAGTTGTTTTAATCTTTACATCAATTTCCTGACAAAATGAGGTGGAAAAAGGGAGTTATGACATAATTCATTGCATAAAAGGAGTATGAAAAGGCTATTAATTAATATTTCATTGCTCTGTAAGTGCCACATTTTAAAAGATCACTACAAATAATAGATTTACATCAAAAATGTCAAACATTAAGCTGCAAAAGACACATCTACAACATATCCATTTTGGGGTGTGGACTCATTTGGGGAAAATGTCATAGAATAACATGTTTGGCCATAAACAAAAAGTCTTAAAAATTCATGGAATCTTTTATGTAACTATTTGTTTGTGCAAAATAAAATGCTCGGTTACAATTCAAGCACAAAATCCAATTACTGTTAATTTGGAGTCAATATATTTTCAATTGAATATCCAAATATCATGTTCAAGAAAATGGGTGGGGTGGGGAGGTTGAGCCAGTCTAATTGACACACTGCAGACACACAGATTTTACTTTCTCGAGAAGGGAAATGCAACAATTGCAGGTTTTAAAAGATTAAAATTGTGTTAAGTCTGAGGAACACCCAAGAAAAATGCAGTTCACTCATGTTTTGAAAATTCTAACATGCCTCAGCAGTACATAATTAGACAAAATTTCTTAATTTTTAAATTTCTATTAAACACATAGATACTTTTTCAATATCTGACAAACACATGGCTCCTTTCCAAGTTATTTAACAATGGAAATAAAGACATACAAGACATTTTGTTTCATTTTAAAACAGATGAATAATTAAAATTTTGACAGTAATATTGGGGGTAATCTGAAGAATTTCAGACAAATTATCATGATTTTTAGGCAAAATTGAGTGAAATTATAATACTTTCTTCCCATCTAACCTTTACGATGCAGAAAAAGTCAAAATTACACATTAAAATATTTTTCACTAATTTTAAAAAGCTAATAAACACTGAAAATCACAAAATTTGGACTAAAATCAAATATTTCTCTCACAAATTTGTCAAATATTTTAGAAATTTTACCATTTCACTTTTTTTATTATCAAAATGTCATATATCACATTTTCTGACAAATTGGAGATCATAGCATCAAATTTAGGCCTCTCATACACCGTCAGTTTGTTTACATACAGGAGGCAGACCACCATTAATTTCCCCATTGACTTCAATGTTAATTCTGGACTCTTTGCCCACCTCCAACTTATCCCCAAATTTACGTTGGGCGAAATGCTTTTCACTATAGACAGAGGAACACATGGCCATGTCTTTGCACTAAAATTTTTATGAGGTTGACCACCAAAATTTTGAGATACACGAACTTGAAGAAGCATACTCAAAACATGTATCTAGTTGCCGTACATATCACCGTAGCCAACCTCATAACGCCGTTATCCTTCCGCCTCAAAATCATGAATATTTACCAAAACCTAGCAGAAATTATTAATTCAAACCCTCTTAGTCCATTCTAGGCCAAAAAATCAACAAAAATGGGCATGCAAAAGGGGAGAAAAGAGACAGAGAGAGAACTGCTATAAATAGACGAACTACAATTTAATGGTGGTCTGCCTCCATAGGTTTTATTGGCTTATCTCCCTTTAATTATCCTGTATTACTAAACACAGCTAAACCTGTTAATTAGAGGGGGTCTGGTGGTCGAGTTTGGGTTCGCCGACGACATCGTCCGTTTATATAATTCATTAGCCAAGCACTGATGTTGAAAAAGTCAATAGATTTACCTTGGTTGGAGAGCCCAATCCAATATTGACTGCCCTGGATGCAGAGCTTATGGTACAGCTAAACTGATCATAATATGTCGATAAATAAATGTCTTAATACATTATTGTTGAAACGACGGCCAGTTTAATATGTTGAATTTGAAGATTGTACCTTTGTGAAATTAAATACCATATGAGTAATATCTGGTCTTTGTTTTTCAATTGATGATTAAATACAATGGCGTATCATGAATTTCAAATTGCTATTTGGAATAATATCTCTGATGAAATTGAATTGTTTACCACACCTTCAACTCCTTGCATAAAAACAGCACCTGAACCATAATCACTAACAATTACAGCTAACTTAGCATTTGGAACTGATAGAACTGCCACGTCAATGATATAGCTTAAACGTTTTCAAATATTCTCTCACAACTATCATACCATTGAAAGGTTATATTTACACTCATTTATCGACTAATCGGTTTAAAATATCGAGCCATACCAAGGCAATAAATCAATTGTATTTTAGAATGTAGTCTTGACAATCCCACCATAGCACAAGCACCATCATTTATTGAAGTGTGGCGATCAAGAAATGCATTCGTGCATACCCAAATAGCTGTTCTCTAAAATGATGGTGAGCTTCACCACACCTATCTCTGAAATATTAGTAATTGTTCTTCCCAAGTAAATAACATCATCAATTCCAGGGGTTTATCTGTGATACGACGCTGATAAATGTTACCGGCGGGTTCTATAAGGATGTCTGATTTAAAATGTTAGGATGCTGCCTCACCGGTGACATTGTAAATGAGTTCAACATTATGAACACGTCTGATTTTTTCTCGTAGGAATGTCACAAAACACACAGTGTTCTTTATATGGTTTCCTAGTGATTCTGTCCGATTCCATCATATTTTATCCAAATTGTGATAGTATAATGTCAAATATATACGTTTCATTACTATTCAATTTTAGTCAAATAGCAGTTGATCAATGTCTGAATTGGTATCGCATCCATCTTTCAGGTCGTTGAACTGTATGAGTTTATACTTAATGTAACGATGTATATTACGTCATTATGGTTAAAACTTTTTATCTATAACAGAGAAATATGTATCACAACGCCCCCATTTGAATATAGTGTTAGTGTTTAATATTGTATATTATTGATTACGTTCTGGGTCATGGGAACACTAGACCAGCAACGAAAGGCACAAATAAAATTTAAATCACTAGATTTAATGTGATTGGTCAAAGATTGGAGGATGGAAATGCAAAACACCAAGTCCAAGCACCTATATGAACTGTGCAAGTCAATATGAAATGACACAGTTCTGCTCATTTTAATTTCAGGTCGTCCATTAAGTCATCAATATCTGGTATAGCTCCTATCGGTTTGGATCACCTGTTCAACTCCCCACAGTCAGTTGGACTCTTGACCAATACATGTACAAGGCCTGTCATTTAAAATTTGATTAACAATAATCTTATCACCAGCTTATTTAGTACCACAAAGACGATGGACAAGGCAAAGACTATCTAATGTCCCAAATCACAAATAGCAGACACAGAAGCAAAATCAGAAAAAAACCCATAAAATGTTGTTTTACACACCATGGAATAACCATTGGTTAAAGATATACACATCAGATAAAGACAAGAGTTAATTATATACACACCACATAACGATTAGAGTTAAATATCTGCACATCACATAACGATAAGAGTTAATTATATACACATCACATAACGATACCAATTAGTGTTATTTTGGTTTTGACCCCTCTTACTTTGTACCGTTGATTACATATTAAACATCCATAAGTGTACAAATGTGTTGTTTTTTATGTGTTCCCATTTGAATATTGTTCACAATAAGAAGCAAAATAAATAAGATATGTATACAGGATCATTTTGTTATACGAAAAACTAAGTGATGCCTTTTCTCTGGCGCTAAGTATATATCATAAAGCAATAGGTGTTAAAGATATACACAGTTCACGGGTTTAACTAGTTCATTTGTAAAATCTTGTATAAAAGAGTACGGATAGTCTACTTGCAGTTTCTAAAAATAGGCTAGGAAAACCGGAAACTTTTTATAGATATGACGAATACACTGACGTATTTAAACAGAAACGACAACATCAACTACAGGTTGTACACCCAGTTCAACATCATACCCGAGATAGAGAGGTAAGCTTGTAACTCATCTTTTGTTTTATTTGCTTATTTCCCAAACATCAAACTGATGATAAAAATATGTCAAGCTGGTGGTTTATATCCCGTGCCTCGATCGGCCTGAACGGGAATGAGCTGTACACCAAGTAAGGACGTATTTCTACACTTTAGATGTATACATGAAGGAGATGTGTTAGTGTTTGGTTAAATAACTAAAGGTAATAATATGTGGAATCGCTTCCACCGAAGTGACATCGCAGACAAAAGGTATCGCTATACACTGTATGTTGTTATACTTGAGTTTAGGTGATGCATAATAGACCAAATTACAATCTTTATTACAATATATTAACGCCACTAACCTTCAATATGGCGACCCGCGAAAATAACCATTATAATTAGCGACCACATTTAGATGTCAACAACCGTTAATCACCGTATGCATTAGGGTGTTTCATATTTGAATTTTTTTTCGCGATTGAACTCTACCATGTGCCATGTGTTTCCAATTGGGTCCAAACTCATCACCAGAGAATATTATAATTTTCCCACCAAAACTGGCGGGCCGCCGCCATTTTCTAATTTTTCGCCAAATATGACCCATTGTGAATTTTTTGAAATACTTCCCGTTACAGTAGATAGATAAAACCTTGCACAATGCATAGAAAAGACACAAAGATGATCACAGATTTATTTCAGAATTTTAACATCAAAATTAAGGAGGGTTGCAATTTGTCATTTTTTTGAAAAAAACTCTTTTTCTGTAGAATTTGTTAAGACCACGATGATTAAACTCCACCAAAATGTCACAAACCAACCATACTATACAGTTTCACATAAATAAAACTAATATATTATTGTACTACTACTATGCGCGCGGGTAGCATAAATATATACAGGTCACAATTCTATGGTATATAATTACTGCTTATTCATGAGTGACGCGTTTCTGCTAGCCATCTCTAGTCATTATCAAGTAACTATAAAATATGAAATATAACTAGACAATATATGTATATATATATATATATCCAAAATTATTGGTACAACCGCAAAGCTGCAATACTTTGTTTCACGGTAAATGATAAGAAGATAAAAGGTATGCCGACACAAACTGATTTCAACACTGGTTTAATAACATTTTAACATTTTAAAGTACTTTTTGTCCGTCTTGGGACTATTCATAAATAATGTCATCGTATAAAGATGGACATTATACTATATTTATACATATTTACATAGTAAAACTGTGGATTTAATGGGCTATAGTTACCATTGTCTATGGTTACATGGTATATCATTAACTAATAGAAAACATGTACACACGTGTGCTAATCTGTAGTATATGGGTTCAATTTTAGAACAATGAATGTATATATATATATAGAAATATAAGTTTCTAGAAAGAAAAAACTAATTTCATCTTAGCTAGCGCTTTCACCCACTACGGGGATCGTCAGGCTTTTAATAATGAGATAGTATACAATTACATGACGTCATGGTGTTATAAATACATTATGTACATGACAATAATAATATAAACTATGTATATTTTACAATATCAAAATACCATATAAAATTATGAAGCATTTAATTTAGGGTGATACTTGTTAATAAAATGCCGTTCTTTATTTTCTAGCAAATTATTATCCGACCAGTTGAGTTTATATAAGGGGAATACCCTAAATTTCCCTTTCCACATGTATCTAAGTGCTCACTTAAAGGAATCATTCTATTTTTGGGATTAGCAATATAGGATCTGTGTAGGTTCATCCTATGTTTAGTTGTGATTCGGTTTTGCCGATATATTCTTCATTACAACCTGGACATATTATCAAATATATAACATTATTACTTTTACAGTTCATAGATTGTTTTACTTTAAAATGTACATTTCCATTAAGTTTTACTGCTTTCCCTTCAATAATGTTGTCACATGTTTTACATCTATTGTCACCACACTTACATGCGATTACAAACATAGAAGAAAATGTCTTAACATTAGTTTCAACTTATAATCCAACTCAAGCAAAAGCCAGGGATGTAATAAATAAACATATACAACTGGTAGTAGTTTTTTTCTTTGATGTCCATAGCAGTTATATCTTATAAGAACCTCTCGTGACGTCATCAGAGGTTGATATATTCGGTTCATATCAACCGCTGATGACGTCCTGAGAGGTTGATATTCCATATCAACCGCTGATGACGTCATTACAGGTCGATATATTCGGCTCATATCAATCGCTCTTGACGTAGATGATCGAAATAATACAAAGAACACAGAAATAAAATTTTATTCTTTTGACAATAAAAAAAAAAATTGTTTTGGTACAGTTTGTAGCATTCAGGAACTAAATTAGACGGCGTACTTATCGGCTTATTTAAATCGGTTATCCACACTCCAGTCCATGTCTAAAGATATCTTTCAGAATGTTCTTTCTGCCCAAATCATTTCTCCACACATCCCAAGACGTGAAAGTATTTATCACCCAAGAGTTCCTTTGTAAAGCATTTTTGGCTACGGCTACAATCCACTCAAAACGGTCGGTCAAATCTTTCTCTGAACATACCGAAAAGTAACCTTCAGTCACGGTTCATTGTCAGAATTATCGGAAAAGATTGCCTTTTGATCCAAATTTTCTTCAGGCTTTGTATAGATCCTCATCATAGTTGCATTCACATCTATTCTATCGTCAATATGATGACTAAAAAGGATTGATTATTCGTCTGACTTCGTTTTACTATCCATTTTGTTTTAGCTTTCTTCAGTTCAATTGCTACAAAATGGCGACGTATAAACAAACACGTCACGTGCTGTCGAGCAATTAACCAATCACTGTTGCCTTTTTTTAGAAGAGTCCATTAAATTTAAGGGTGAACGTTGTATATGTCAGATATAAACCTACTCTCCCTCGGATTGATATGATAGAGAACACTTGGGCTGCGCCCGCGTGTTCTCTATCATATCAACCTTGGGTTGGTTAATATCCTATACATACATATTTATTAAGAAATAGCAAAAAAATGTCGGAAATATGGGACACCACAAAAATTATCAATTCTTACAAACAACCCCCAAATTTACGACGAATACTTAACGTCTTCAAAATTTGATTCTAAAGTCACAGAATCGAGTGTCACAAAGTCAGTTTGTATTACTCCATTATTTGATACTATAACTGTGACACCTAAAAAGTTTAAAGATATGTTACTATTTTCAATGGTGAAGCAAATATTTTCATCTAGCTCGTTAAGCGATCTATGTAATTTATGGATTACTTCCTGGGCTGCTTTTAGGATTAAAAAACAGTCGCCCAGGAATCTTTTCCATGCTTGTTTTATGTATATATACATCTCGATGAATGGTTACAAAAGTCATTTAATTATGCAGATGAGCCAAAGTGTTGTCAACAAAGCTTAGAAATTTTCGAAACTCAGGAAATTTCTCCCTGCATTCATTCCTGTGATTCGGCGAGGCCAAGAGGGTTAAAGACAATCTGTTTCATTGTTTAGTTCTTGAATTTTGGGTCTTGTATGATCAAATATTCATCGAGGACAACCTGTATAACAAATTTAGTTCATTATTGTTCTCAATTTGTGTAGACAGCTTTGTTTGTGACATTTTGGTGGTGTTTAATCATCGTGGTCTTAACAAATTCTACAGAAAAAGATTTTTTCTAAAAAATGCCAAATGGCAACCCTCCTTAATTTTGATGTTAAAATTCTGAAATAAATCTGAGATCATCTTTGTGTCTTTTCTATGCAATGTGCAAGGTTTTATCTATCTACTGTAACGGGAAGTATTTTTCCGACCTTTTCAAAAAATTCACAATGAGTCATATTTGGCGAAAAATTACGGCCCGCCAGTTTTGGTGGGAAAATTATAATATTCTCTGGTGATGAGTTTGGACCCAATTGGAAACACATGGCACATGGTAGAGTTCAATCGCGAAAAAAAGTTCAAATATGAAACACCCTAATATGCATGCTTTAACTGTCGACTAACACAATCGTTTCTCATGCCTTCATATTCCTGCAATACTGTTTGATCCCAGGATAAAAAACACCAGGGGTATATCTGGCAACCGGGGAATTATTAAACCCATCATATAAAATATTTTAACCACGTTTCTCCGATATATATACTCCTTCATTTTGTGTACAGAGTAGTATGAGGGCCTGTATACGGACGCTCGCACTGAGTGACCCCTTGTCCTAGTTCGGTGTGACCTAGTTCGGTGTGACCTAATACATCGTGACCTGGTCGAGTGACCTAGTTCGCCGTGACCTAGTTCGCCGTGACCTTGTACGACCTAGTTCGTTTTGACCTGACAGGTGTGGTTATTCAGGTGCGTGACCGACAAAGAGGGGCGCGCGCGCGCGGGAAAAAAGAGAGAGAGAGAGAGAGAGAGAGGGGAAGAAGGAGAAAGGGGAAGAGAGGAAGAAGGGGGTAGAGGGGGCGGGGAAACAACTCTTTTACATTGATTAAGTTGGCCCTGAAAAGGGCCGTTGGTCTTCATGTTACACTAACAGGAACATCTTGGATGATCTGACCACAGTGGTATGGGTCTCTTTGGGCATTTGACAAGATGTTTGTGTCGTCTATGACAGGTATTTCCAATTTCTATCCCACACCAAAAGCATATCAGGTAATCAGCATCCGATCGATTACCCCTAAACACATTGTAGTAACCCCCACAAGTCTGACAAAATCTGTAATCTTTTCGATCCATTTTGACTGTGACTTCTTTTGGCTTCGATGCTGCAATTTATGCCTCGGGACGAGTCTAATGTGCTGGGACGATACCATTTTTACACCAATCAGAGGGCGAGACGTGAGTGAAAAAAACAACAGACACGTGATATGTTGCTGACAAAGCATTTTATTGAACTAAAGTTACACAGAATTGGATTATATGAAATGGTTACCATAAAACTACAAAAGAAATCTTAAAATTGAAGGAAATAAAAAGCATGCATTAAAATAAGCAAATTTACAAAGCAAAAAAACATCGGCATCGTTGTCCTTTCTTCTGTTCCGGTTGTAAATCGGGAACATGATCCCTAGTCCATTGTTCGACGAGTATATCGTTCACACGATACACATGACCGAAAACAGAAAGGGCACGAGGGGAAGGTACGTGAAATCGATGACACAAATAATACAAGCAATAATGTCCGCAGACGACACTGTCGAGTCCTTGAATCCATCGGGGTTGGTAGTGGAGTTGTAGATCTTGGACGAAACGTCGAAAGGCTTCTCCGTAGACATCAGGAGAATTGCCGTAGGAATCAAAGAAGGTAACGTGTTCTGGTTTTTCGCACACAAACACGGTCCAGTGTTTACCAGGTTGGTCTTCGTCGTCCGTGTTGATGACGTAGGCTTTGGGATACGACGTTGGTCGCAGTGTATCCAGGTGATTACGAGCCCACACGCCCCCGAATACGTTAGAAGGGAGGTGTTTTTCTAATGCCCGTGTCAATTGTTCATTGGAGAGAGCTTCACCAATCGGTGATGACTTGTCGGTTAGCGTCGATTTCCAAGACATTGTCGTATTCGGCAAACAGAACAAGACTGAGGTGATTGGTCGGGGCCGCACCGAACTTGAGTTCCAAAGACAGGTTACCCGCTGCTTTGGGATGAAAGTAGTTACCGTCGGCTCCGTGGTCGTTGGTCAAATCGAAACAATACAAAGTGTACCCATTGATATAGTCGTTGAAAGGGAGGTCCAGGTCTTCTCGGGTGTTTAAGACGGCCACTCTTTTCATCAAATCCAGATATGGTGCGATGGCTTGTCGCTGGGGAAAGTTGACGTCGTATTCGTCCACAATTTCCCCGTTCTTGGTCAGTTTGATGTTTTCCAATTGATTGTGTTCGAATTGGAAGGGATTTCTGTTTTTTCTTCCGTCGTAGGCCGTGTTACGTACCATACCCACGATTAATCTCTTAGGCAGGCTTTCGTTGACAAACAGATTGTCTAGGACGTGGCTAGTGCGATTGTCGGGAATCACCATGTCTCGGACCACCACACGCTTCAGAGGATATTTGGCGTTAGAGGATTGAAGTTGCTCGACCACGCGTGTGTAGGTGCTGGGAGCCAGGGTGACGAATGGGATATCCAGGTAGGCTTTGGTGAACTCGACTTTGTAGTCTTCTGCATCGTTGCCTTCACCGTACATCAGAAAAAATTTCGGGGATTGCTTTTCCAATTTCAATCGCAGGTCCACACCGTCCAGGAGGTACCGATCCTGTAAGCACATGTCCAAGTGTAGACGCGACTGCAATTCAAAGGTGCGACTGGCAGCGATGGTTTTCTGGCGTTGTTCCAATCCTTTGTTAACCGGGGCCTGCCGTGCACCGTCCGCACCGGTGGCGACGGATTTCGTGGAATTGAACTGCCCGGCGGTATCTTTTTCCCACAGGACTTGTTTTGACAGGTGATCGTTCTTGGCTCCCTTACCAAAACTCAGCAAATTCTCCAAGTAAGCCCGATAGGGATAGTTGGGCAGAGATGCGGTGACCAAGGTTTCGGCATCTTTTCCCAAGCGTAATTTGACGTCTTTGAACAACGAATGAAACAGATTGTTGACCGGTGCCACTTGACTATCCGCATCCAAGTCACTCCCATCATTCTTGGTCACCTTCAGGTCCACGTGCAGTGTCATGTTGGCCAGATCGATGAAATCGGTGGTGGCATTGGAAATATAAAATTCGATGGGTCCGTCGTGGTTCAGATCGGGCGTCATAGGATACTTTCTGATTTGGGTCACCTTGTGTATGGCCGTCTGCGTGTCGGGTACGCTGAACAAATTCTGCAATTCGTCCCGCGCACAGGGACAGGAATCATTGCGCATTACCTGCGTAGCCATGGTCGAAGATATCTGGTTTGCGTCGTTTGTGAGAGGTGACCTGTGTCTTCTTCTTCCTCTTCGGGCGATGTGAAGTGGACGGGTATCGCGGGGGTTCTTTTATAGGTTCCAGGTGTGCGACCACGTTCTTCAGTGTGTCGGACATCGTGTTTGACAACGCGGGGCGAAGCGTGTCCTGAGCGACTTTCTTCCAGTTCCATTTTTCCCGACCACTGATGGCGTCGAGCACGCTCTGTCCCACTTTGGGTAGCACTTGGGCTGCATTTTTTTTCACGGCCGCTTTGCCGGCCGACCACAGTGTCTTTCCGACCGATTTAACGGCATTCAACAATCCAGACCATCGCCCGGCACCCCGTTGTCGCAGAATTCCTCCCTTGTACACCAATGGACTACCACCGAACCCTCGCTGCCTGAGCGTACCGCTTTTGTACACCCGAATCATCGTCGACGGCGAAAATGAAGTTGGAGTACCACCTTACCATCGATAAATGGCACGGCTTCGCCCATTCCATTCCTTATATAGACCCCAATGGAGTTTAGTAGATTGTACTGCAGAGGGTAGTAATGAATACTGGAAGGACGATGATACAGTTGATCAAAGGGAATCACATCTATCAATAGTGCCGTCATGTCACCCACAATCTGGTTTTCGATAATGTCCGTGTATAGGTAAAACAGATCGTACTTTACTTGTAAGTGTGGGGGGTAGTCGGCGTAGAAATGTCGTAGACTTTGGCCATCCATACCGGTCAAAGCTATTGACTGCAGGGAAATCAACAAATCGCTTCCAGGCCACCCCAACATGGACACGACGGGGCCATGCAGGCAGAGTTCGATTTTCGGCAACACGTCAAAGTAGTAAAGCGCTTCCACGTGGTTGATCTGCAGGTACACTCTGTCTCTGGTGTGGTCTTTCTTGAAAGAAACGAAGGGGCCTGTTTGCTCGGCCCCTTGCCGCATCATCTCTCGAGTATCGTAATTTCTTTGCTGTTGCTTTTCGTGGTCGGTCATTTCCTTGTTGTTGGGATCTAAGCGGACGGGTTGATTGCCGAGGTGCTTGCGAATGGGAAACAGTTTCCACAAACCGTCTAGTTGAGTGTTCAGGACATCCATGATGTGCTCAACCGTCTCGTAGTCGTCGCTCTTGATGTGCGTTTCCATTTCGACCGATCCCTTGATCTCTTCGTCCTTTACACCCTTGAAACAGTACGAGGGATCCACGTCTAGGCGATCCAGGCATATCTTTTGTTCGGGTTCTTCAATCGAATTTTCCCAGGGATGAAGGCGTAGGCCAATCGTGTTGTATAGGTAATCGACATTGTTCCATTTTTTGGGTAAGCTGGCCACGGCCAGACCCACTTCCCATTCCCGATGATCGAGACGGAGTGGGGGGTCCAAGTGCGTTCGATACGTGGACAAAGTGTTGTCGGGATACCACTTACTGGAACTGTCACTAGGGAGCGTGACGTAAAAGGGTAGTTCGTTGTTCATTGTGTTTGGTTTTCAAGGTCGGAGAAGGTAACAGGTAACCCAAGGTACTGGAGAGTAAGGCTGTCCACAATGTAGTCTGTGATCCGTCGGGTTTCAAGGCCAATTGGGACAAAGAAACTCCAGCCACGACGTACACTAATATCACTTGACAGAAAAAGACGATTTCCGCTTGTGGTACGCGTTTTCCCAACAGCGACCAATGGTGGGATGTCGTCTGCGATGTGGTGGACGTGGTTTCGTCTTGCATGTTGACTGACACCGGCGTTTCTCGCTCCTATTTATACGTTTTGTGTACTGCTCCTATTTATACGTTTTGGAGACTGGTCCTATCGATCCACGAATTAAAACTCGCCGGATAGCCCAACCATTTCACCAATACTTTGTCTTTTTTTCTTTCGAGGACTCTTTCGATGGGAAAGATCTCATCATCGTTGACTTGGACCGCTTGCAATTCTTCGGGATAGAAGGTGCCTTGTATTGGTTCACCTCTTTCGTCCAAAAGTTTGTAACCAGGACCAACGTTGGGTGTCACGTTGAACGTTTCTAGAGTCCAGTTCGGCCAGTAACCTTTGTCGAAGGCACCATGTTTCGGTAAAGCCAAACGTACGGTCGTACCGAGATCCATTGTTTTTTTCTTTTTCGGGGGACGTGGTGGTGGTCTTGTCAACATCCATTCGTGTTCGGGGCGAACGTCTTTAGGTGCCATACCGATGGTCCGATGTCGTCTAGCATTGTAAGCCCGAACCAGTTCGTCTAGCACGTCGATGTACCGTTGTGTTTGTCGATGAGTAAAGTATCGCCACATGCGCTCTTTCAGTGTCCGTTGAAATCGTTCCACCACACTGGCCTTGGTTTCGACGTTGTGTGTCACGAAAAAATGAATTTTTTTCTTCTTCAGGTACGCCTGCATTTTTCGATTGAGGAATTCGGTACCTTTGTCCGTTTGAAGTCGTAAGGGTTGTCGACTTTGAAAGATTCGACGAAAGGCGTCCACCAAACTGTTTCCCTTCTTGTTTTTGAGGGGCAACACCCAAGCGTACTTTGAAAACACGTCGATGACACACAGCAAATATCTGTATCCCCCATTCTGTTTGGCCAAGGCGGACATATCACTCAAGTCGGCTTGCCACTGATGATCTATGCCGGCCACCACTGTGGGCGTCCGAGAAAATTTCTTTTTCAGTGGTTTGTGCAAGGTGTACGCCCTTTGTTGTTTCAACCATGTCTTGACTTTGTCTAAGGACACGCCGGTAGCTTTGTGGAGACCCAGGGCTCCACCGAAAGCGGCCGGGTGTTTCGGATCGTAATAGACTTTCTTCAGCTTTCGTTCCATGTTTCAGCAGATTGTCGTGGGAACAGGCTATTTATAGTTTTTGCAGAGGGATCCATCTGGCTCTCCTGGTAGGTGTACTCGCAGATCTGACTTGTCCAGTAGGCGTACTAGGGGTATCCGTACTGGAGATTTTCTTCTTTCGCGGGGGTCGCGGCGGAGTCCGTGTCGGTGGCGTGGACAACACGTTCCACCTTTCTTGATTCCCGATGGCTTCGCGCGGTACGTTCGTGGCTTTCAAACTTTGCATCACCCCAAACCATCCCAAGGGAGCCTGGGTATTCTTTCGCCGACGAACCAAGTCGTTCACGATGTCAATGGCATTGGTGTTGGGTACGCGCACTCCATTCCGAAGCAATTCCAAGTCCTCGTTCCACGACCAAGGTGTCTTTTCTTTCATGTGTTTCAACAAAAGGCGAGCCCGAGGTTGATAGACACGGGGGACCGACTCCAGGATGGGTGCCTCCGAAGTTTCTTCTTTTTGCTCGGGTATGTTCTCCTCCGACAAGGGAATGGTCTGTTTTCTTTTCTTTTGCATCGTTTGATAACGGTGTAACAACTGTCCGTACCGTTGCATTTTATTTTCGTCGGTAAGAGTTGGATCGTTTAGCACGTGTTGCATGTCTTGGTGAACATTCTCGACGGCTTGCTGCAGTGGATCTCGATCGTACGCGGGTTCGACTTGTCTGACTTCGAGGGGTTTGACGTCGGTGGGTCCGTCGAAGGGTACCAGTTTCATTTTCTTGGCGAATTTCATCTTTCGGGAATGACCGGAGCAACCGGGTGAAGAATCCCCCTTTTTGTTGTTTCAGAAGTCGTCGACGTGTCTTCCAAGGTGTTTTGGACGTGCCCAAACGCCGTAACAAGAGGGCGTCTTTTTTCAAGCGTTTGATTTCTTTCTCCGTCACAGGAACGTTACCGCGAATCAGGTTTCCAATACACTCGCACACACCGTCGACAATGGGTTGGGTCTCGAGCAAAAGAGGGCGGTCTTTGGGTGCAGTGTTCAATAGATACCGCAGTGTCTCCATGACTGAGCTCGAGGCCGTTCTCCGGTTCCCTTTTTATACCTTTCTGTCCAATCGGTTACCCCCCAAATAGTTTAGATAACTCGGCAGCCATAGCGTTCGCTTTATCCTGCCTTCTAAGGAAGGGATGTTTACCACCCTGTTGTCCTCCGAATAGTTTAGATACCAAGGGAGCCAAAGCCGGGAGAGCCATAGCGAGCAATGCTCCAAACGCACCACCCTGTTGGTTGAGAAGTCGCCGGGTGACGTTCGTGGATTACTCATTTTACGAAGCAATGCTCGATGTTGGTCCGTCTGCTCGGTGATCAATCCCTTTCCACGCTGAGCGGTCCGTCGAACGAATTTATTTCGTTGCTTGTTTCTTTCCTCTTGCAGTCTTTCCTTCCATCGCACCAAGATTCGAATCAACACACCCCCGAAAAATCCACGTCCTCCGGGTTTCATGATCAGGGATAGTTTTTCGGTCGTTGGCATGTTTTTCTCCGTCAGTTGGGTCAACACCTGTCGATTTCGTTCCACCCATTTCTTGTGCTGGGCATGCAGTGGTTGGATGTTACCATTCAGCAAATGATTGGCCGCCAGTTTGAACCATTGCAACAAACCAACACGTGCCCTGCCCGTATTCTTGGCCAACTGTCCATAAGCCATATCGGGAGTCAGATGTTGTAACTTGCGAATGAAGGCCTTCAGTCCTTTCATAGAATTCTTCTTTTCTCTCCTCGGTCTTCGATTGATCGGAGAGACGGGTCGAGACGGGGAAGGTGGTGACGTGAGGCGTGGTGGTGTGACCGGAAAGGGAGACAAGGGACTCGCGGGTGGCGTTAACGAGGGCAACAATTGTGTTCTAGGTGCCCTCATTTTCGGGCGAGTCGGCCTTCGCACCGTGGGATCGCGAAGATCCGGTGCCAACGTCGGGAACATTGCTCTGGGAAGACCTGGGGGTGGATGTTTCCTCTGTGTATTCTTCGTGCGAGCCATCGTGACAAACAAGAGTCAATTCGAGGTACAGGTCCCCCTTTTATACTTTTTGGACGTAGACGATAGAAGGTTGCTCTTCGGGTAAAATGTTGGATCTCAATCGCAGAGTCTCGAGTGTGTCGGGCTTCAAATCAATGAGTAAGTAACTGCGAGGGGTACTCGTCGCATCTTCATAAGCTTCTTGCATATACTTGGAGCGGGAGGGGTACATCTGACGGGCCAACACACCAATTTGCGATTTGTCTCGGGGATTTTTGAACAAAACCAAGTAATGGGCATTCAGGCTGATGGTACGCTGTTGCTTGTCAAACAAGTTTTGCACGATGTAAATGACACTCGTGTCGTGGTGATGACTCTTTTTCGTGAACCACTTTTGCAATATCTCCGTGTCTTCTCCCATCAAATCATCCACGACTAAGACTTGTGGACCTTTGACTTGATCCATTACATCGTCAATATCTGTCAAGCCTTTAACGTAGGTGTAAGGAAACCGATTGTAACTCTCTTGCCATTCCCCGTAGGCCCACACGACGCGTTGGGGAGGGACGTCGAACAGGGACGCTTGAAGGAATTTCTGTACAAAGACCGTCTTTCCAACACCCGTTGGACCACTGACCAACATGGTAAAGGGATGTTTGAACGTCACATCCATCTTGCACTGTTTACCCCCATTCCCTTTTCCCCTGCCTTTTATACCTTCTCGCCACAGAACAACAGACATGGAGTGAAATAAGAACAATGTTTATGTGACAATAAAAACATACAATACAAAAAGCATGGCATACAATACAAAAGAAATAGAAAAAAAGAACGTTAGTTTGGACTGTTTCTCTTCAGGATCTGTTCTGTCATCCACGTTGCGTTTCTCAGGACGCGAGGAATCCAATAGACTTGTCCCATAAGCTTCTGCATCATATCATGTGGGTGCCAGTCTTCCACCTCGGCAAGCGTGACGACGACGGGTACCCATTCGCTCATATCGAAAGAGGGAGGGTACGACAAAACTTCACTCATATCTCCCGGACCTGCACATTGGATGAGTGCGCGGGTCAAACTCTCCACATCCTTCTCCGCCAGCCAGAGACATTGGGCAATCGGCTTTACGGCTTCGCTGTTCGGGACTTCACTGGTAACCGGAAGACTAGTGGGTGGAATGGACATCTTCGTCGGTCGCTTTCGTTTTTTCCTGGTATCGCCGGAAGAGTTCGAACGATTCTCCACACCAGTACCAGTATCGTTGACTACGGGCGTTTTCTCTTGGTGTATAAATGTTGTTGTCGAACATGCGATTGGTAACGGCTTCAAACTTGTCTTCGGTTTGGATTTCTTCTTGGCATTCGAAGAGACCGTGACCGAGCTGTCCACAGTTGAGGCACTTGTGGTTATCGTCGGTAGGTCTCTTGACTCCGTAACACTTTCTTTTGGTGGTGGTTTGTCTTTCTTCGTCGTTCTTCGCCTTTTGGACTTCGGTTCGTTTGCCACACTGAGGTGCCCAGTGGCCTGTTTCTCCACAGAGGAAACAATTTCCGTAGGACCCATAAGCTGGTCTGTCTTGTCTTGGCTGTGGTGTTCTTTGTTGGGTTCCGTAAGAATCATAAGATGTTCTGTCTTGTCTTGTTTGCTGTTGTTGGAAACGTGCTGGACAGTCTCTATACCAGTGGCCGACATCGTTGCAGAAGTAACAAGCTTGACTCGCCATCGAGAAAGAATGAAAATTCAATCGGCCACTTCACGTTTTATACTCATTTGGTCGTGACGTCACACTCTCTTTTGATTCGTTCTTTCTATTTCTTCTGGTGGTGCAATCGGTATTGCGCAATAACTCTCGTTTTGGTTGGTTCTTTCTATTTCTTCTGGTGGTGCAATCGGTATTGCGCACTAACTCTCGTTTTGGTTGGTTCGTTGTTTAGTCTATGATTTCCAGGCTGTCAACATACGTTTGCAATTCTTCCCATGCGACGACGGCTCCACTCACGTGACAGGCTTCCAACAACGTTATTAGGTCGGCTCGATTACCGTATTTTTGTCGCCAGTGGTTGAGCATGTTAAAGATTTGATTCTGTGTATCGTTAGGGTAATTCATCCTGACTTGACCGATCCGCGCTTCAGTGATTCCCAGATGTCTGGCAATAGATTCCCAACCTTCTCCTAGTTTACCGGACATGACATTGATATCCATTTGATCCAGAGACCATCGTTTCTTTTTCTTCGGCAAGTCGTCCATCCATAGTCGTATGGGATCCACTCCATCTTTGCGTTTGATCATAGGTGTCTTAAAGCCAGGAACGATCTCCCAGTACTTTCTCAAGGTTTGTATGACGTCTTCCTGCCATCGTTGTTCGGTTTCCCACTTCTTAACTTGACCCTGTGGATCATCCACCATGCTGCCTAACAGACTACCAATGTCTTTTGATTTCGGCTCGTCCGCCCAGAGGTAGTGACTGTAATCGTCAACTGGATGTGAGGCTTGACCCGTCATGGAAGAGACGCCTAGTCCCAAACACGAGTGGTATCTCTGACTGGGATGGTTGTACTCGCAACCGATACACTCCTCGTGCTGACTTTTTTCTATGATGGGTAGGTAGCATTGGTCGACACGAAAGTTTAGCCATCGTAGTCTTAGCTTTTCGACAAAATCTGCATGCTTTGGTATTGGTTCGTCCTCTTCTCCGTTCGTTCGCCATGTTCCCGAGACCCGAAAGTCAGTATCCGTAGGGGTAAGTATTGTTTGGCTGGCCATCGTCATTGAATTGAACGAAACGTTTGTCATACACGATTTTATATTTCTTATTCTCGGGGCGTGTCCAAAGACGGCGGTCACGTGATCTGGTAATCTTGAACGGATTGGCTATGACCAGAGGTTCGTTTTGATTGACGTGCCGTACGTTCTCCTTCATGGTGACGTAATTTAATTGTTGGGAGGCACGATAATTCAGTGTGAATCCCCTGACTTTACACACGGTTTTTCCATCGCTCTGGCGGTATGCGTAATTCTTTGGCCCTCCGCTTACAAATTCTCGAATGGTGACATCTTCGGGTAACTCGTTCTTCCACTGACCCAAACTCGAACCTTCCGGGGGATTCCATGACGTGGCGTGGTATTGGTAGATGACGCTATCGGTGTCAAAATAACATACACGTTCTCCCAACTTTTCCAAGACGGAATAGAGTTTCAAACGGGCCTGGGCAGTGACAAAAGCGGCGATAACCACGTTGGTGATGGGACAGGGTGCGACGTGTTCTTCTTTCTTCAACGTTTCCATTAATACCATGTTATCGTTGACTAACTGCACATCTCGCACGGTCTGGGTCACGTCCAACATTTTTTCAAAGTAGACACTGGGTTCCGTGACGTACTCGGTTTTGGGAAAGTTGTCTCTCTGTCCGAATTTCCCCCATGCTGTGTTCAATTGAAGCTTACTAAACGCCCGCATCCCCTTGTTGGGTTTTATCGACGCGGGATCCAGACGAATACCTTCGGTGTCGTACACTTCGTTGACGAAGCGGGTCTTGTCTTCTTCGGTGTGGCAGGTGTCGGGATAACCGCTACTTTCCATTTTCTTCTTCAGGTAGTGATTGATGTACCCCGTAAACAGACCGCCCGTTTTGGCCTCGGGATCGTAAGTGCTGAATTCTTTCCAGTGCCAGACTTCGTAGACTTTTAGTACTCGGTATCCTAGGGTCACCGCTTTCTTCAGTTCCAGGGTGACAAAGGTACCCACCCAGGCTCGCTGATCGTCGATGTGATCACAAGGTTGGTATTCGGCAATCTCCCCTTGTTGCATGTGTTCGTCGACGCAGCTTCGACACAGGGCAAACACCAATTTCTGTTTGCGCCGAAACGGGAGCACTGGATGGTACAGGCCACGCGGCGGCAAGACGGAACACTGGATCAATCCTTCGTACTGCTGCCACTGGTCTTGATCGGGCTGTGTGACGATCGTGGGTTCCTTGATGGGAAAGGTACCGTACTTGCAGATGTAAGGGTACAGGGACACCACGTCGATGTAGCGCATGTCTTCCCCCGACTCGTTCACCAACAGTTGGATGGCATTGGTTCTCCCGCCGAAGAAAGCGTTGCGGGGCATCAGAGGTTCGGGAGCGGGCCATTGCTGATCTTCTAAGCCTTGTAAAAATTCGTTCATCTCGGGATCGTGGCGTCGTTCTTCCTCCATCTCACACTCCCACATGACGCGGATGGTCTGCATACCGTACTGTTCCTGGAGTCGACGGTGACGTTCTTGGGTCTTCTGGTACAAGTCCCTCATACTGCGAGATGGATCGTAGGGATGTTTATGCTGAAGGTCTTGGACGGGACCCGGGTAACATTTGGGACAACCGTGAAAGGCACACCCGTGAAACTCGTACACCGTACCTGTGGTCGTGTCCATACCATCTAAACTATAAGGGCCAACTCGGCATTCACTACCGTTGCGGGCGTGTCGAATGTTGGGTAGTGGCGTCTGGTTTCGGAATGCAGCCATGGTTTGTCGATGTTGTTCCCATTCCAACCATCGAAGGGCTTTGTTGGACTGTTGTCGAGACTGGAAGCGATGCCAGTCCTTACCAGGTTTCGGCTGTTGCATCAAAGCTCGAGGAATGACGACGAGGGTGTCTTTCTGTAGATAGTGTGTGCGTAACACGCGACTGCAGGCAGAGGCCAGGGTCAAACTTTTTTCGAAGGGATCGATTCCCGTGTCCATGAGAAATATCTCGCGAAACACGCCACAACATCGGCGGAGGACATCGAC
Organism: Patella depressa; assembly: GCA_948474765.1. Classification (NCBI taxonomy): domain Eukaryota; kingdom Metazoa; phylum Mollusca; class Gastropoda; family Patellidae; genus Patella; species Patella depressa. The sequence continues at coordinate 6,804,093 of OX419720.1, forward strand.
GTCACTTTTACAGTAGGCGAGAATTTCCTGGCGAAAATCAAAGACGTGGTGACTGTGTTGCTCGTACCACTCGTGAAATTTTTCTCGTTCAGTCACACTCATGCCATCCGGATCGTAATCGGTGTCGGGAGGATAGGCGCCCACGTAATCTTCATTCTCCGGTCTGTTAAAGTGGTGAGGGAAATAACCTTTCTTGAGTTCTTGCAGGCCAAAGGTCTTGGGCATGTCCCGTAAAGCCATCGGTAGAAAGTTGAGGGAATCGATGAATTTTACCGTCCCGACAGTGATCGTCATCGCTTTACCACCATTCATAATGACTTCGGGTTGCGCCACGGAATGTTTGTGCAGCGTCTGTAAAATCAGTAGGCCGTCGGAACCTTTAAAGTTGTGAGCCACGGCAATCACGGGACTCGATTCGTGATTGTCATGTTTCCGACCATCTACCACCGTACCGTGAGCAGCAAGTTGTAGAAACCATTTTCCCACATCGTCCAGCGTGTCTGGGCCTTTGAACACAATTTCTCTTTGGTGATTCCAGTACGTGTCGCAGTGCTCGCAGGGATCTTGATTGTCGATACAAAAGTGACAGCAGGTTTGCAGGACACATAGGTTGGGAATGTGTTCACCGGTATCTTGCTGGCATTCAAAGTCAAAGAAGACGAAGCGGGTCAACGTTGATTTCTGTAGTTTATCGATTTGGGTCTTTCGGTCTTTGTTCATGTCGATGGGTGATTTCAGTGGTTGGATGTAGCAAAACTGTTTCTCGGCCGTGTGCCACTCTCGGCAGATGGAACATTCGTATTCACCGCATCGGTGTTCTTCCAAATTTCGCTTGGCCTTGATGACGTCCCACTCTTTTTGACATTTCTCGCATTTCTTCCATCGATAACACACACTGCACTTGGCTCTGGAACGGGTGGCGAGATGATTGTCGAAACACTGGCGGCTCACAAACACACGATGACATCGGTAACACGTCTTTGTGTTGGGATCAGGTGGGCAGGGTGGACCCATTGTCTTACATCCTTGACACATCACGTGACACGAATGATTCTCTGCAGCATTGTATCCTACCTGACAGGTCTCGCAAAAATACGACCTTTCTACAAAGGCGGGCATGGAGGTAATGACGTCATAATGTCTGTCGTGTAAATACAGGTTGAGATGTTTTGGTGTGCCTGTGATGTGTTTTGTTCCCCGATAGATCGCCTTCCCAAAGATGGCCCGAGAGAAAACGTTGAGCTGATAACCTTGCTCTCCCAAATACTTGGCGTACAATTCCCAGGTTTCCATCCCCGTGCATGCTTGCCTGGCTCCACCGACGGCATCGATGAGTGCTTCCGTTTTCTTCGTCTGCCACGAGTGGGGTCCTGCCCTCCTCTGTAGTCTGGTCTTCTCTCTTTCCCATTCAGGCGTGTCTTGTTTGTTGGCATAATGACGGGCGACGACAATAGCTCGCTGAAAACAAAGTTCGTCGGCATTCTTTATGGTGACCAGACATCGCTTTTTCTTTAAATATTCTTCGAAATTAGCACTGTGTCTTTTCTTCGTGTTTGTTCCGCTACCTCTGCCATCGGGAGGGGACACGTGACAAATACTCATGGACATTCTTTGATCTAGTCTAAATTCTTCGTTACTCTGTAACACGGCTGCCACTTTCTGCAAAACGTCTTCGGCTTTCAACAAACGATGTTCACGGAACGGTAACCAAATAGGTGTTTTGAGTCCTGGGTGACTAATGGCAATTCTAACATAGTCACTTTCTCTGGCGTCCAAGGTTCGACGAATTTCCTCGATGATGGCCTCAAAAGTGTCGTGTAGTTGTTGTGGTACATCGTTGGCTGGAACGTGGGACCAATCTTCCAGAAAATCTATCTCCACACACAGTGATTCGGTTCGAAATAATCGGCTGTATCGTCTATCCACGGGTCGTAATGTAAAACTCATCTTGCTTTGCGCTGATGGTCTGTGAAAACCTATCGCGCCCCGTCCTTTTTATTACACTACGCGATGACGTCATATCTATGTCATTACCACTGTACAATACTTAGCGTCAGCATAAAATGTTACATAGTGTTGTGCAATACTTGAATCCACATCTTTAAGCACGAAGCTATGATTGCATAACACTTCCCACATGTTGTGCAATACTTGTATGTGACGTCACATGATTCCCCCATTCTCAAATGAATTCGTCCTTATGGTTATAAAGCGGCACACATTTCGCCTCTCATTGTCAGAATGGATGCTCCGGTCGTACGCATCGAATACAACCGCAATGCGGATACTCTCATGTATCTCAGGGGTCATACGCTTGCCGTGATTACCCCTGACGATATCTTTGTCTTACCTGACGAGGTATTAAAAACACCTCCCAGGAAAAGACCACCTCCCGAATTAGTGGAGGCCATTAGACGCAACCGACATAAAGTGCGTCGTACCCTCACATTCTAGTGCTCGCATTCGAGTGAGGACAACGGCCCTTTTCAGGGCCAACTTAATCAATGTAAAAGAGTTGTTTCCCCGCCCCCTCTACCCCCTTCTTCCTCTCTTCCCCTTTCTCCTTCTTCCCCTCTCTCTCTCTCTCTCTCTTTTTTCCCGCGCGCGCGCGCCCCTCTTTGTCGGTCACGCACCTGAATAACCACACCTGTCAGGTCAAAACGAACTAGGTCGTACAAGGTCACGGCGAACTAGGTCACGGCGAACTAGGTCACTCGACCAGGTCACGATGTATTAGGTCACACCGAACTAGGTCACACCGAACTAGGACAAGGGGTCACTCAGTGCGAGCGTCCGTATACAGGCCCTCATACTACTTACAGCGATAATTTACATTAACGATCAAGAATCGGCCGGAAATATAAACTTCTACAGCATTCATACGATATATTATCTTTAAATGTCAATGGTAAGTATCTTCAAAGTGCACTCAGACATTGTTTTCAAAATTCGTATGATTAACTACAAACGTTGACCGGGGTGTATATTTGGGAACTTTAAGAACCAAGAAGTAACCAGTATCTCTCACTGTCTATCATTGGTAGAACAATACATTTTAACAAACTGACTTGATAAACAGTATTAAAATTATTGACTTTATAGTTCAAACATAGAAATATTCATATGAAATATTTCTGATATTATTAAAATTATTGACTCTATAGTTCAAACATAGAAATATTCATTGGAAACATTTCTGGGTCAATTCATTGTTACTCTGTTGCACAGTTAATATCTTATTGTACTACTACTAGACGCGCGGGTAACTTAAATATATACAGGTCACAATTCTATGGTATATAATTACCGCTTATTCATGAGTGACGCGTTTCTGCTAGCCTTCTCTAGTCATTATCAAGTAGTTATAAAATATGAAATATAACTAGACAATATATATATATATATTATTTTATAATTAAGTTTTGGGTGGTCATTGTTTTTGCTATTATTAAGTTTATATAAAGGAAAAACACTAAATTTACCCCCACAACATACTTCAAGGTGGGGGTAAATTTAGTGTTTTTCCTTTATATAAACTTAATAGCAAAAACAATGACCTCTTCGAGGCAAAAGAAAGCTATTTTATTGAGAAGTACCACCCAAAACTTAATTCTAAATAAGAGAATATATAAGTTATATGAAATAAAGATTGTGGTGGGATTAAATATTTGTAGTCTGTAGACTAACTAACTACCCTTGCCTGTACAATAATTTTATCATGTAACTATCAAAGCCCTGTATAGGGAAAGTTACGACAACTTATTTACAGGCGCCATTGTGGGTCCCAACTATGACGCCATAAAAAAGTATGACGTCATGGCGTCATATAGCTTTACTAAACAAAACGTTTATCTTTTTCTTGGGGTTACGTTTTACGGGCTACAATTTATAATAAACAAATTGGAAAAGAAACCAATGCTGTTAAGTTCAATGATAAAAATGTCAGACAAATTCATACTCAAAATCGGCCGAATTTGGCCAAAGAAAAAATGACGTAATTAACATAATTCAATACGGCGTCGCGTTCTCCGGAGATTATCGGAGAGCGATATCTCGTAATCAGTGTCTTTCAGTGGTGGGAGGATAAATAATTTCTTTTTAAATTCCTCAAACACAGCTACCAGGACGGATCGGGGGTCGTGGGCATCTAAACTGTAGTTCGGGTAGAGTCTCTAAACCATGACACTGAGACTCTAAACCATGATGTATCCTGTAGTTCGGACAGTCTCTAAGCCATGATCTACCAGGTAGTCTCCAAAACTTGATGTACCCTGTAGTTGGGATAAACCATAGTTTTGTAAATATGAATTGTAGCCTACGATAAGTTAACCCAGAAATGATATAGTTACTCTTATATGAATATATTGTTAACGCGCTTTAAATATCTGGATGCAATAGACTTAGTGAAGAAAATTCTAGGTACACACTGTTAACCACCCATAGATGATTTAATGACAAAAATAATAAGTACAGCAGGATCGCACTACACGCAAACCTCAAAAAATCTTAAAGATAAATCTGCGGACAAGACAGTAAATAGACAATGCAAAAAATAAACAAATCAAATAGTGGGACAAATCATAATTTATTCAGCTCAACAGAGCGCTATGTACAATGCCGCCTTTTTGCATACCGTTTATATAGTTGAATCATATCATAAAAATATCTTATTTCATAATTATAGTCTTACGTATTTGTCAAAATCAACGTGAACTTAGCCTATTCAGAATTGTTCAGATGAATCTGATTTTTAAATTTATTTAATACATAGCGCTCTTATCTGGTGATCTTCTATTTTATTTTCTTATGAGTAAGTTATAAAACAATAATATACTCTTTGTGTTGTATAATAATAATGATAGTATGTTCAGCTATACTTTTCGTTTTAAAAATATATGTTTTATCTCCAATAGAATCCTTTTCGAGGAAATCTATGACATATCTATCCACACCCTGTATGTATGGGCAGCCAATTGCGACACAACAATAAAATAGGGCATATTATAAATAGAAAGTGCGTAGCACAGGCACTTGAAGGGATTAAAATAAAACTTCTTACTACTGCTTGACTATATATATATATAATATCATTCAAGGTATTACAGACGACATCTTTGTTGTGACTTTTTTATGATATATTGTCTGCTGTCATCTCGCAATACTCACTAGTTCTAACACTTCATGTCATTTTTATTGCCAACGAGACTTTATTTGATCATTATTCACATTCAGATGTAATTAAATTGGTCCTTTCACAGCGTTATTAATAACAAATCAAACTTAAAAAGCTATCACTAGTCGATATTCAACTTGGCGAGCCCGGAAGTAACGCGAAATAAGGTCAAAAGAAGTCTGTATCACCCAGTCCCTTTATAAACCTATCATTACTCGATATGTGCATAGGAACTGGGTGATCAAGTCTCGCTGAACAGCGGCCTCGCTTCGTAAGTTCTATCACGTGTTGTCGCAACTTTATCTGTATACGGCTTTGATATAGCTTAACTCAACAAAACGTTTTTTTTTCTTGGTATATCCTTTTTCGGAATACAATTTATCCTACACAAATTGCAAAAGAATAGTTCGGATAGTCTCCAAACCATGGTGTACCCCTCTTAGTTAGTATTATCCTGTAGTTCAAATAGCCTCCAATCCATAATCTACACTGTAATTTCTAAAACATGATGTACCCTGTAGTTCAGATAGAGTCTAAACCATGTTTACACTGGGATAAACCATAGTTTTGTGAATAGGAGGTCGGTCGTCAAATGAATATGAATTTTACGATATGTTAATCCTGAAATGACATAGTTTCTCTTAATGAATATATTGTTAACTCGCTTAAAATATATGGATGCAATAGCAGGCCCGTAGCTAGCCCAAAATTGTTAGAGGGGCAAAGACTTCTGGGTTCGCCGATGGAGCTTCTGTGGGCGCCGATGTACCTTCTGTGGGCGCCGATGTACCTACCGTGAAAGGTTCTATAGGGTGCTCTCCATAGGCGTATGTTAGGGGGCAGAATTTGGAATGCCCGCACCAATTTTGGGTTAGGGCTACAGACGTCTAGGGACCCTACGCTCACCTCTCCCAGGAAAATTGAGAAAATTGGACGACCTCAAACGCGTTTTCTTGCTATTCCAGTCCCTGAATTCAGTGGGTCGTCTGATATAACCTTACTATGGTGGCTGGGTCGAATTCCAATCAATTGTTTACATTCCACGGATATGGGGAGGTCGTGAGCAAATTTTGACTGCCGCAAACGTGTTTTCCTGCTATTTCAGCCTATGAATACAGCAACTGAAATGTGGTCCAATATAGTCTACCTTGGGTGGCGTACCATACTCCTTGCAGTGTTTCGTTTGATTAGAGTTAATCCCACTTAACACTGCTGTATTGGAAGATTATTTCTGCTCCAAATAATAACTGGTCAATAGTCCGATTAACAACCAATAGCTAACTACGTAACAATGTCATTACGCGTTCACCAGAGCTCTAAATTGGACGATTTTATCATTAACCAGTGCATAGCAGAATGTTACAGAAAAAATAATTGCGTGACAAACAAGGCTATCTAAACGGGTACAATACCTTAAATCACTGTCCAAAGCTTTAGGGAAGACCCCAGATTAAACGAAAGGCTGTCATGTTGCTGGCCAGCAATGGCCGAGGATGGATTTCATGGGTTATTGTTCAAGAATATGGTGGCTTACCCGAACCCAATACAACCGCCGCATTATTATGCGTTTTTTTGGGGGGGGGGGGTATTCTAAACAAAGAGTAAAGCAACTTCCAATTTTCCAATCTTTTTGTAACCGAAATCCCACTCTATTCCGACCTGAATTCCAACCATCCGATCGGAGTGTGGCAGCTGCATCCACAAATAATAACTGATGCCCGAAATATGTGGCACAAAGTAGTGTGGCTTCAGACAAAATGTTTTAATCCATTGTCAATTTAGTACTAATTCGCAATATTCTATTATAAGAAAAGTAAATTTAGAATTAGTGTTTTATTACATTTCAGGTACTTTTTTTTGCCACCCACATGAGAGCGACTTGTTTGAATTTTGAAGATTATCAAGCAATTTCGGGTGCCCAATTCATTCGTAGACGCCTAACTTATCTCATTAGCATTATATTGTGGGCACCGGTGATCTCGTCATTATGGGCGCCCTTACGGGATGAGGCACCCCACAAATCATGCCGTTTGAATTTTTAAGATTATCATATTATTGGTGTCCACGATCTCGGTATTATGGGCGCCCCCCCCCCCCCCGGGATGAGGCCCCCACAAATCATGCCGTTTTGGGCGCCCCTTTGATCAAGTTGTGGGCGCCCAACCAATCTGATGCGACATTATGCACTATGTGCGGCCCGACATTATACGGCGCCTCACCAACTATTATGGTCGCCTCTCCGGGATACGGCAATCCACTGATCAAGCCGTTTTGGCGCCCAATTCATTCGTGGGCACCTAACTAATCTCACTAGCATTATATTATGGGCGCCCATGATCAAGTCGTTGGCGCCCAACCAGTTCAATTCGACATTATACACTATGTGCAGCCCATTATTATAAGGTACCGCACCAATCATGTTATTATGGGCGCCTCTCCGAGATAATGCACCCCACAAATCAGGCCGTTTTGGACACCACATCAGTTGTCGTGTTAATCGTGTGGGTTCTTATGAGACGGCTCATATATAGCGACATGATTGGCGAGGCGCCCATAAAACCAAGTGACATTGGTTGGGCGCCAATCTCGTCGCGGGCGCCCAACCAATGTCACTCGGCTTTATGTGTCGCCCATACAAATATGGAGACTTTGGTCGTTGACCACGTGTTGCGCGCTTTGGCGCCCATTGACGGAGCCGATTTTTCCACAACGGCCAAAGGGCCCCCATAGGGGGCGCCGAAATTTTCCAGGGGAGGGGGACAGCTGCCCCCTTTGCCCCCCGCTTGCTACGGGCCTGAATAGATTTGTTCTGCAAAGTTCTAGTTACACACTGTTAACCACACATAGACGTCTTATGTCAATAATTCATACTTTATTTAGCTCGACGAAAATTAAAAAAATTATACACGGTTGGTTAAACTTGAATGTAGATATAAATAATCTACGTTGCATATACATAATGTATGTACCTTTCGGTTGAATCATATAAAAATATCTTACTTCATAAAGTCTTACCTATTTGTCGACATTAAGGTTTAGGCCTACTTGTTCTATTGTTCCATTTAGCCTTTGAATTTTCTTGTTTCACATTTAGTAGGGATGTATGATTTTATAGATGGAACAAAAAGCCGATAAATGTTGGGATATGTGGAACAAACTCGAGACAATTTGTAACAAATCTGATATGTCTTTGATAGGGCCTGCTGGTTGAGAACCAGAACAACATCATGCTTTTCATTGGAAATGGGGGGGGGGGGCAAATACCCAAAGGAGTCGGACAAACTCAAAACTGAACTGCGTCCCCTCCATTGTCTAGGCCGATCTGTGGAATAACATGTATTTGTATCTGTTAAATTTGTGTCGTTTATATATTAGACAAACACATGTCGCGCATAGACATAAAGAAATTTCGATTTTTGAAATATTGATGATACAATTAATGATCGATGACCGAAAACTGACACACAGGAATGGCTCCAGACCAAGAAATCGCGCAATTTCAGGCGCTTATTTTGCCGGCTAGAAGGAAAAATGGATTATCTCCCAAATTATTATATATATTTTGGTTTTTCAATTTAACCGTCTGCACAAAAAAATAATGATTTGTATAAGCATATGCAAGTTAAATATATTTGATAGCGCTTTTATCTGGGAAATCTTTTACTTCATTTTTTTTATGAATTCGGCTATATAACAATAATGTACTCTTCGTGTTGTATAATAATTAATAATGATAGTATGTTCATCTATACTTTTCGTTTTAAACATGCATGATTTGTCGCCTATAGACTCTTTTTCGCGGAATTATATAGCATATCTATCAACATTTCATATCCCTGTTGGGGCAGGCAACTTCGAGACAGCAATGTAATTGGGCATAAAATAGATAGTGAGTAAGCAATGACTTGGGACCCAACATGGCGTCTTTTTACACTTGACGTCATATTTTCATGACGTCATATGAAATTTCTGGCTTCACAGTTGTCGCAACTTTATCTATATACGGCTTTGGTAACTATGACACCGTGACGTCATAGGCTATTGTTAATTCAATTATTGTTTAATAAAACGCTTGATGAGCCGCTATCGCGGTGAAAACGTTAGCATAAAAATGTAGTTTTATTTTGACATCTTTAATTTCAATTATATATTACCAAAGAGCAGCTTTAATTAACTATTCTACTATTATTTTATATATATATATATGGAGTTTCTAGAAAGAAAAAACTAATTATTTCATCTTAGCTAGCGCTTTCACCCACTACGGGGATCGTCAGGCTTTTAATAATGAGATAGTATACAATTACATGACGCCATGGCGTTATAAATACATGATGTACATAACAATAACAATATAAATTATGAATATTTTACAATATCAAGATATCATATAAAATTATGAAGCATTTAATTTAGGGTGATACTTGTTAATAAAATGCCGTTCTTTATTTTCTAGTAAATTATTATCCGACCAGTTGAGTTTGTATAAGGGGAAAACCCTAAATTTTCCCTTTCCACATGTATCTAAGTGTTCACTTAAAGGGATCATTCTATTTTTGGGATTAGCAATGTGGGATCTGTGTAGGTTCATCCTTATGTTTAGTTGTGATTCAGTTTTGCCGATATATTCTTCATTACATCCTGGACATATTATCAAATATATAACATTATTACTTTTACAGTTCATGGATTGTTTTACTTTAAAATGTACATTTCCATTAAGTTTTACTGCTTTCCCTTCAATAATGTTGTCACATGTTTTACATCTATTGCCACCACACTTACATGCGATTACAAACATAGAAGAAAATGTCTTAACATTAGTTTCAACTTATAATCCAACTCAAGCAAAAGCCAGGGATGTAATAAATAAACATATTCAACTGGTAGTAGTTTTTTTCTTTGATGTCCATAGCAGTTATATCTTATAAGAACCTCTCGTGACGTCATCAGAGGTTGATATATTCGGTTCATATCAACCGCTGATGACGTCCTGAGAGGTTGATATTCCATATCAACCGCTGATGACGTCATTACAGGTCGATATATTCGGCTCATATCAATCGCTCTTGACGTAGATGATCGAAATAATACAAAGAACACAGAAATAAAATTTTATTCTTTTGACAATAAAAAAAAAATTGTTTTGGTACAGTTTGTAGCATTCAGGAACTAAATTAGACGGCGTACTTATCGGCTTATTTAAATCGGTTATCCACACTCCAGTCCATGTCTAAAGATATCTTTCAGAATGTTCTTTCTGCCCAAATCATTTCTCCACACATCCCAAGACGTGAAAGTATTTATCACCCAAGAGTTCCTTTGTAAAGCATTTTTGGCTACGGCTACAATCCACTCAAAACGGTCGGTCAAATCTTTCTCTGAACATACCGAAAAGTAACCTTCAGTCACGGTTCATTGTCAGAATTATCGGAAAAGATTGCCTTTTGATCCAAATTTTCTTCAGGCTTTGTATAGATCCTCATCATAGTTGCATTCACATCTATTCTATCGTCAATATGATGACTAAAAAGGATTGATTATTCGTCTGACTTCGTTTTACTATCCATTTTGTTTTAGCTTTCTTCAGTTCAATTACTACAAAATGGCGACGTATAAACAAACACGTCACGTGCTGTTGAGCAATTAACCAATCACTGTTGCCTTTTTTTAGAAGAGTCCATTAAATTTAAGGGTGAACGTTGTATATGTCAGATATAAACCTACTCTCCCTCGGATTGATATGATAGAGAACACTTGGGTTGGTTAATATCCTATACATACATATTTATTAAGAAATAGCAAAAAAATGTCGGAAATATGGGACACCACAAAAATTATCAATTCTTACAAACAACCCCCAAATTTACGACGAATACTTAACGTCTTCAAAATTTGATTCTAAAGTCACAGAATCGAGTGTCACAAAGTCAGTTTGTATTACTCCATTATTTGATACTATAACTGTGACACCTAAAAAGTTTAAAGATATGTTACTATTTTCAATGGTGAAGCAAATATTTTCATCTAGCTCGTTAAGCGATCTATGTAATTTATGGATTACTTCCTGGGCTGCTTTTAGGATTAAAAAACAGTCGCCCAGGAATCTTTTCCATGCTTGTTTTATGTATATATACATCTCGTGTCCCAAATCGATTAATATTTGGTTGTACCAATTGTTTTCTAAAAAACCCAAAGCTAATGTAGCGTACGTAGGGCTTATCTTGCTACCCATTGGGCAGCCTTTCTTTTGAAGATATAAATTTCCATTAAAGTAAAATATATTATTGGACATTATGATATCAATGGATTTTATAATAAAATATTTAGTGATTCTCTCGGGTATTTCGTGAGGATATTTAACTAACCAGTATTCTATCGCTTTATTAATTCCAAGTTTGAGGTCTATGTTATTGTAGAGATTGACTACATCAAAACTTATAAGTGTATTTTCAGGAGCTACCTTAGTTGGTAAATGGTTAAGAAAATCTATGTAGTCCCTAATAAAACTGTTGACGTGCTTACACAGTGGGTTTAATAGAATATCCAGGAAATTACTGAGACGTTGTGTAACACTGTAAGGTCCTCCTACAATTGGTCTAAATTTTAAATTTGTAGGATTTTCTATACAAATTAGACCCAATCTGTTGTTATGTAAACAACAATATTTGGTAAATGCTAACAAACCAGAGACACCCTTCTAATTACCTTGAAGGAAACCTAACTTAATGAAAGTAAAGTAATTATTGAGGGTGATCAAGATTGACCAGGGAAATGTTAATGACAACATCATCTTGTATGTGATATCACTCAAGGTGGAAGCGGACATAAAACCCTATAAACGGGCGGACGGACGGACGGACGACAGCATCCAATATGACACAGACCACTTTACCTGGAAATAAAATAAATGGATAACTTGTTGTAACGTATTGACAATGATTTGATCAGGTTTTAATAATCACAACATCCTGAACGATAATGAAATCTGATTAATATTATCAATAACAAATGTTGATACACGCATTATGCAAGATCTAAATACATGCATATAGATCTAATGTGATGTCACTTAAACATGCATTATGCAAGATCTAAATCTGCCTATTGCAAGTCTTTCTTTATACCTGAAATGTATTCTAAAGTATTAATTAGACACCATGTAACTGGCCCAGACCTTAATCAACTCTCGATGGCATCAGATTTCTCCGATATTAAATAGATTACAACGGTTCAGCCAATCAAACATGGAGGAACGGGACTTAGCTTCGATCAACCAGTACGGTGGTTGAAATTATTGCGCACGTCTGTCAAACCTTCAAAAGCTAATATCGTCCCTTGCAATAGAGCAATTTGAATGAAATTTTCAAATTATTTATTTTACATTATCTACGTTCGCACTATTATAGCCAGAATTGCTAGTTCTTTATCTAAATCTTACATAATGTATCTTTAAGTACTATCACCGATGCGCTTCGGGGCTATTCTTCGTTCGAATATGCACCCAGGTGATATATATGTACATATGTAATATTTCATACATATGGATGAGCTAGGATTGGGGGTGTATAGCTCATTACTGGAGAAGTATTCTAGTGAAGGTGGTCACTGTGTATCATAAGTCCAATTCCAAATCCATTTCAATATTACTTTATATACATGTACAGTTTAAAAATACATTATTTACAAATTATATACAAGGCATTCGATCTCCTTGTCTGTGTGTGTCTGTAATCTCATCTGCCTCTTGTCTGTGTGTAGAGGTCTTTTAAAGACACTAATTAGCATATACACAAAGGAATACTTTCAACAAATCAAATTAAAGATAAGATTAGGGATAAAACAAATCAAATAGAAAGTTAAACTAATATATAAATATCATTGGTTGAAAGTTTCATAGTGAAATATAATTTATAGGATCTAATAAGCTTTAAGCCATAAAGAATTAAAAAGCATTGACACTTGATTGGCATTGATCAGACTGTATTGTATAAATCTTTGCTCAAGGTTTCTCTTAATAAGCCTACTGGCATTCAAAGAATATAAAACAGTCAACATCAATCATGCTTTTAGGCAATTACTTTAAATCAAAATATTGACATTAAAAGTAACGAAAGACCAACTGATAACCTTAATATTAGCTATATTGTCTATATACTTTAAGAAATAAATTCTGTATATTCTTAAAATAAAATTTGAAAAAGAAGTAAAATTTAGTATCGCTATTTGGTGATAGTACCAACAAATATTACAACAAAGACTCCAGAAAACACCAAGGTCGTGGTATTAAATCAATGAGTAGTATACTCCAGATGCTATATTGATTCATTTTAATTCAACATCATATCATTCATCTACTTCAAGGTGTGGTTTCTTTTTGTCAGCAGTGCAGGAAGCAGGGGCGGATCCAGGATTTTCAGAAAGGGGGGGGGGGGCGTGCTGCCCCCACTCGGGAGTGAGAAGCCCGACCCGTGATTTTTGAGTGGACTAAAATGCCCACAAGGACTAATTTCATACTAGTACTGCAAATTACGAATTCCAACCTAAACTGTTTTTGTTCTCCTTTCCCGCGAGAATGTATGGAGCTAAAAATTGTTCGCCACCGCAAAAAATAGAGGGGCGTGCGCCGGGTGCGCCCCCCTCTGTATCCGCGCCTGGGAAGGGTAGAGGGGCGGGAACACCGTTTAGTCATTCGTATGGTAAGAAAATTCATGGTCCCATGTACACATTGGCGTGCAGATAAAAGACGCCATCGTTGGTTTATGTCTGTCTTCATTACCACGGATGTAGAAGAAAGTATGACGTTAAACCCAATTTATTTCATATTTTAAATAATGTTTATATTTTTTTCATGCACAGATAAAGGCGAAAAATGGAGTATTGTGTGGGTCGAGGTAAATATATACATGTATATATATGCGATAATTGCATTAATACATATATTATCAAACCTCCTGTGTTATCACTATATTAGTTTTGTGCAAGTATCTAGGTCGAACGTTCTGACAGCTCAGTAGCAATCATTTTTGAAATATTGCATTATCGATGATTTCTCTAATATAGATTGATTCTGCTATGGATATTTTGTAAATAATTATGATGATACAAAGCATATTAAAATGATTCCAATAAAACATATAAAGAATTCCTCTTTCAATTGAGTAGTGATACACAAATGAACAGGAATGGTGTCTGATCTTTGTTAAACCTATTCAATATATAAACAATAACATGGATCTATAATTTCAGTACAACACGGCAGAATGAAAGATGCTAGTTATAAGATACAGACTAATTTCCAATACCTGTTGGAGAACATAACAGATCCTGTACAATTCTGTCTCAGTTTATTTAGCAAATCCGTATTCAACCGTAACGACATGGTGATAATTGGTAAAAAGATGTGTCATGGAGGAAGGAGAAATGCTACCGACTGCTTACTGGCCATTTTAATATGGCGCGTTGATGTCTACATGTATGATATATTTATAGAATGCTTAAAGGAATGTGGCTACTACTCTGTTGTAGCTAGACTGGGGATGGGAGGTGGTGAGTTGAGATTAATCCTTAACTGATTCTTTTAATAAACTGTATTATATTTGAATTACTTGAAACACTATTTTCAATATCCATCCGATTTTATTTACTTAATTTATTATGTTTATCATAGGGAATATTATGCTGATACAATCTTCATTGTCTTGATATTAAATACATTGATACTCCATGGAGAAGAAATTGCCAATATAACTCCCATTTAAATGTTTAAGTGATAATGTTTGCATTTGCGGGGGGTTGGGATGGCCTAGTGGTCTAGAGTGCCGCGCTTCGACCTCTAGCTGTGAACGTATGTGGCATGGAGATAGGGGCGCTTTCTCAACCTCGTGGGTTTCCTCCGGGCACTCCGGTTTCCTCCCATTGCTAAAGAACCCTACGCGCAAGCGAATTATTGAAAAAAAATAAACCATATGTTAGTCTCGAAATGACCTAGTTTGTGTTGAGTGGACGTTAAACCCCATTTCTCTCTCTCTCGTTTGCATTTGCTGTTTAAGTTTGGGAATCGTGTAAATTCCAGCCGTCTCATCTTCCATAGTCGTTTAGTTTACATTCCCACTTTATGAGTAGAATTATTTAGTCCAAATTAAAATGTTGATCATGTTTACACTGCAGGGGATAGTACCGGTCTGCTGATTGGGGTGAATAACGCGAGGAATACTTTGGATGAATTACAAGGT
The DNA here is from genome assembly GCA_948474765.1 of Patella depressa. Taxonomy (NCBI): domain Eukaryota; kingdom Metazoa; phylum Mollusca; class Gastropoda; family Patellidae; genus Patella; species Patella depressa. The sequence goes on from OX419720.1 coordinate 6,819,501, forward strand.
AACTATGGCAATACTAAAAAGGAACTCGCTGAATTAAAGGAAAGGACCCAATCAATGGAACAAAAAATCCAATTGCTACAAGAATCAAATATAGAGATTGCTTGTAATCTTAAGCATGCAATCGGACAGTGTGAAGCTACTAATACCGATCTAGCTGAAGAGAAGACAAAGCATGAAGTTACTTGGAAGGAACTAAAGAACACTAAGACAGATCTAGCTGAAGAGAAGACAAAGCATGAAGTTACTTTGAAGGAACTAAAGAACACAACAGAGTCGATGGTAAAACAAATCCAAGAATTACAGGAATCAAATAAAGATTTTGCAGAGAGGGAGGCGGCAACAGCATATAGAATACAATGTTTAGAAAGTTGTCTCAGAGATAGAGGGATGTCAAATATAGAAACTGCTAGAGATGGGGAACAAAACCATGAAGATACCACGGAAGAGATAGCTGACTTGACAAAAAGGCTGGTGAAATTGGTCGTACAAGTCAACAATTTGGAGAGTTCGTCTTGTAGTTCATCAAAGAAGAGTCCAGCTGATACTAGTAAGTTATAAAGATTTAAATGAATCTGTTTTAACTAATTATAGTTTTTGCTTCTTGAACTTTATTTTGCGTACATAGTTTACATAAATCAGACGAAAATCAGACTCCACAATCATGTCCGTAAGACACCAATTTTAGGACATGTCATGTGTAACAGATGTAACGCGAACTGGCACACCCCTTGTTTGCGAAATTGGCCATTTTGCTTCAATTTTCAACCCCACTCCATATCTCAGAAACCAAGAGTCCTACAGACATAATTATTTCACCAAAATTAAGCTTATGTACTCACCAACACTTTACATATAGGTCTAGAAGTTTATTTTATAATGTTTGTAATAACGGTACAGAAGATTAAAAAATTACGTAAAAATTAACTTTAGGCTATAAGTCATTAACAATTATACAATGGAATCAACATATTTAAACAAGACTTTGTTTCTGAGTATTCAAATATTAAAAATAACATACATGTTAACAAAATATTTTAAAAAAAAGAAAGATATAAATAAATACATAAAATAACATTATTTATCCACATACCCATATTTCTATATCATAAAATTTATAATACTCTCCTCCTTGCCAAAATTTATAATACTACCACCCCATAAAATAAAAATAATTTAAATAAACTTGAACTATTAAAATAAAACTATTTATCAACCATTTATGTAGTTAACTAACAGTGTCATAATTATGGTGGCCCATGGTCGCAATAGCGTTTTTTTGTATTTCATTTAAAAAAATGAAAAATATTAGAAAAAAAAGAAACTTTTTTTTTGTTTTACAAAATAAAATAAAAAAATTTTAGAATTTAAAATATTTTTTTTTTTTAAATTGAAATTTTTTTTTTTTTAATTTAAGATAATAATTTTTTTTTTAAATTCAAAATAATAAAAAAAAATTTTAAATTTAAAATAATTTTTTTTTTTTAAAATTTAAAATGATTTTTTATTTTTTAAATTTAAAATAATTTATTTTCTTTTTAAAAATTCAAATTATTTTTTTTTTTTTTAGATTTAAAATAAAAAAAATCTTTTTAAAAATTAAAATAAAAAAATCTTTTTGAAAATTTAAAATAAAAAAAAAAAAAATCTTTTTAAAAATTTAGAATAAAAAAAAAATCTATACCGTCGTGGCCCATCGTCGCAATAGAGTCTAGAGTATCCAGACCCAGTATACAACTGTCATTAGACAAGTGAGACTAGAAACATTGTGGCCCATTGTTGCAGTAGTATCTCGATTATCATGTGTGGGATTTATGAAGAAGGTATAGACTCGAACGACAAGAAACGAGCCTGTAGTTATCTTACATCAACCTGTGAGTGACGGAACTTTGGCATGTTTATGTTCACCTGACGATGTCCACCAAGGCTATTATGCTCTATTTTATCTTTGAAATTGATATTGTGTGCCATTGCACTTTCGGACCTCAGGGTGAGCAGGGATTTCACAAAACTAAAGCTAAAATCACTAAACATTGACTTTTACTAAAAAGAAGTGAAATTTTAAATTTTATAAGTTTCACGAAGATCGATTTTAACTAAAATTTAAATTTAATTTTAATCGATAATCTGAACAACAGACACATCTTACATGCAGAGCCTTACCTGCAACATGTGGAGAAGTTACACAGGTCATGAGGTCAACCCACTACATTTTGTACGGTACTTTAAACAAACAAACGAACGTAAAATATGGCTTCAACGAACAGAAAACCTGCGTCGTATCAAGGCTGTCACTGTCTGTGGGATAACACCCATTCAGTAATATATCCCCCGATATATGATATATCCCCTGATGAAAATGTGATAGAATTAGCAAGTTCTACAGGACATTTGACACGCGAAGAACGCTAGGCCTATCTCATATCTGTCTATCAAAATTATGCCGTGTGGAAGAAAAACCTGCGTTTACACCAATAATCTCTTGGTTTATATATAATATTTAAATAGAGAAAATCCTCGTGTTGTTGTTATTCGACAAGAATATTGGTGAAACGCTGTTTTTTCCTTCGACGGCATAATTGCGACAGATAGGCCTAGCGTCGAGTAGCGTTCCTCGATAATTCTTTTAAAATCCCATTTTCTTCCGGGGATTTATTACTCAATGAGTGTTATTACACTGACAGTGACAGCTTTGATACGGCGCAGATTTTCTGTTCATTGAAGCAATATTTTACGTTCGTTTATTTGTTTATAAGCTGTTCCAGTACAAAATGTAGTTTGTTGACCTCATGGCCTCTGACCTGTGTCACTTCTCCGTAGGCAGTGCCTTATATCTACAATCTACATAAGGCTCTGCATATTGGGCGCACCTGTCGTTCTTGTGGGGGATCTATGATAGACATAGACTCAGCGACAACGAACAAGTCTATAGTTACCTCACAACAAAGTGAAATTTTATTAATTTTATAAGTTTTGATCACGAAGATCGATTCTAACTTATAATTCAGTTTTCATAGATTTTATTTAAAATTACTTGTGCCTTGATGCGAGGTAACTATAGACTTCCAATCATCCAATCAGACTGTTGCAGCTGCATTCACAAACAATAATCGATGTGGATCCAGTCAAAATGTTTTAATCCAGTCAACTCAGTACAAATTCGTGGTATTCAATTAAAAGAAAAGTAAAAGTAGCGTTTTATTAGGGTTCGGTGACAGTTAAGGAAGCAAAACTAGAAATGCCCGTAAAGAAATTAAGGTTTACAGACAGCGGCGCCGATTCTCTTCGAGAGGCGAAGAAGTGGGGCTTAATTTGTATAGACCCCAACAAAAATTTGGAATATTTGACGACCGCAAACACGTCTTACTGCTCTTCCAGTCGTAAAATTAGTGTTTTATTAGATGTAGGGCACTTTAATTTGCCAAGTTTATGAAATAATTTCTTTTTACTTTACCCGCCTGCCCGAAAAGTCATCTTGCCACGACGGTATAGATTTTTTTTATTTTAAATTTTTAAAAAGATTTTTTTTTTTTATTTTAAATTTTCAAAAAAGATTTTTTTATTTTAATTTTTATAAAGATTTTTTTTATTTTAAATTTAAAAAAAAAAATTTAAATTTTAAAAAAAAATAAATTATTTTAAATTTAAAAAAAAAAAATATTTTAAATTTAAAAAAAAAAATTATTTTCAATTTAATTTTGTTTTTTATTATTTTGAATTTAAAAAAAAATATTATCTTAAATTTAAAAAAAAAAAAAATTATTTTAAATTTTAAAATTTTTTATTTATTTTGTAAAACAAAAAAAAAAGTTTCTTTTTTTTTCTAATATTTTTCATTTTTTTTAAAATGAAATACAAAAAAAACGCTATTGCGACCATGGGCCACCATACATAATACTCAAAATAACATTATATAATAATATTAATAATACCCCCCCCCCCCCCAAAAAAAAAAAAAAAAAAAATAAAATAAAATAAATAAATTAGCAAAAAAAATATATATTGAAAAAATTTTATAAATATTAATTGAAAGAAAATTATTTATCAATGATTTATATAGGTAACTGTAGTAAACAGATCAATTCAATGTAAATAATGTAAATAAAAACAGATTTTTCTCCAAACCAGCACTCTCCTGAATACCAAAATATAGGTCTACCATACTAATAATTTGTGCTCCTTTTAGTTTACTCTAAAACTCTTTCTGAAACAAATAGATACATCTGAGCAGAAGTACAACCACGGTAGTGTAATCAGATTTTTTTTTAAACCAACTGGATAATACTTCAGGCTTCAAAAACACTTCTGTGTATAGCATGCATGTACTTACTTCAGTTTCTGAACCAATGGTTAGATGAAAGCTACCATCTTCAGAATCTGATGAATTAGCATTCATTATGGAACTGTAATGCTCTCAATTAAAATGGACTGTATTAATTATACTTTCAAAAATAGCATTTCAAATTAAGTCTAATAATACACACTAGTCAGTCGATGACATTTCTCTTGTCAAAGTCAGTCCAGCTATTAACAGTGGTCTGTACCCATAATTTTGGTGGAGTTGCGTCCCTTTGGAACCGACACGGTGCAGATTTCCAGGAATTGCCAATTTCCACGGGGGTTTCCGTCCCCAGCAATATTTTTTATCACTAATTTAATGTTTATATTCACGATTGTAAGCAACACTTTGAGCTTATATGCGCGTATGGGACAATTTAAAAATAAAAGAAAACTTCAACAATAAAATAAAAAGCAACTTACCGCATGTCATCCGCCATAAACCATATTTACAGGCGCGCTTGACCCTTGTCTAAAATAATCATGTGTTTTCCGACTCGGATTCCGATGCAAAAGTCTGTACCAGCTCCGCGAATATATGACCCAAAAACAGGTGCAATGGGGTTGAAAATCGGCCATAGCTGTGTACAGCACTGTCTGAGCCCTCTAGCGGAGGCGCCGGTCGCTACTACAGTTCAGTAGATTTGAAATGTGAACATTGTCGATATATATAATCTGGTGGTATTTTAAATGTAGATCTAGCTATATAGGAACAATAAAAACACACTCTTGTGGTATTTTAAAGGGACAATCCCGATAAGAACAGAGTCTCAAAAATTAAAGTCCGAGAGTTTATGAAATTTATGGACCAAAATATAGAGGCATGGTGTATTTATCTTGTCTCAAAATTTCAGCTCAAAATATTGAGTCGTTTGGACGTGAACGTCAACACTGCTTATCCGGACACGTAACCCGTTTAAGATTTCGGGTCAATTTTTTCATTGGGTGACCTGATAATCGATTCACATTTCTTGAGAGGTCTATACAGTGAATGACCCATGTACTGTACTTGATAACAAAAGGTAAATTTCACCTACATATTATTTTTATTGAAAAAAGTCTGGTTTTATCCAGATACTGTATAATACAACGGTCTCCATTTGCAGATGAAGACTATCAGATTTAAGTTATTTACAAGCGTATCACAAATATCTTGTTAGTAGGTCGGCCTTAGGTATTGGGTTTTAAGGGATTTTAACACAAAATTAAGCAGTTTTATTCCTCAGAAAGTTATCGGGATTGGCCCTTTAAGTGTATTTCTGGTGCATATTTGAACGTCGAATATACAGAGAATCTCCTACGAGACCAGTAGGGATTTTTGTTTAGTCCTCAATCCTTTCTTGGATGCACAAATAAATAAATATAAAATTCTTTGGTATAGATTTCACTTTTACTGAACCTGATTACATACGGCGTACATCATTGTTTTGACAGCAACTCAACCATTGCAAAGTTCTTTATATTGACCCAGTATTTCCATCAAGGTCAATTAAATAAACATAGTTCATGCTTGATAAAGAGGAAGTTACTTTTAACAAAAAACGAACTAGTAGCTTTTAAACTGACCAATCAAGGTCATGTAAAGCGATATCTCCTTAACCTTTAGCCAATTACAACACTCATTATAGGGGTCGGATCGATTGCTTGGGACAACCACAGGTAAACAAACCTGAATTTATCATTTCTGAGTGTCCTCTATGTCCAAGGAAACCTGCTTCATTGCTGGATTGTTTTATATCACAATATACGCCTAACAATATACTACTGGTTGGTGAATAGAATATAGGCTTTTAGCTAGGTTTTGGCATCGACAAAATGGCAGATTTACGTCAAACTGTTGGTAGGTCAGTCATGCCATTTTCCTATTCCCGGAATGTTGGGTGATATAAAGGATTTCCTAGTAGAATAAATACAGACATTTTCGTAGTAAACAAATATGGCAAAACATTGTCATCGCCCCTGTCGGTTCGTTCGAACGTTTCCATAATTTGGTTGTGCACACTCTACGGGTCACAAATTTTATCCGATTTTGATGAAACTTAAGCTTTATCTTTATATCTCAATCATCTCGGTCCCTTTCCATATTTGGGCATATTCCTGAATTATATGGTCCTTGATTGTACGAAAAATCACGTTTTTATACACCAACATGGAAATGTGGTCGTATATTGCCCCCCCCCCCCACACTCGTCGGTCAGTAGTCCACATTATTTTGTGAACGATCTACAGACTGTATTTATCATCTGATTGTTTTAAAATTTATTTATTTCTCCTGGAGTTATGACCCTTGTTTCACTTTATTCCATATTGTGAAGACTCTAAGGACAAATTTCAACATTCGATTGGTATGAAATTAAGTGAAGAATCCGATTGAATTTGAGCAATTTCCGTTAACTACGTCGCGAGTTATGAGCCTTGTTTCACTTTGTCGAACCCTGTGAATGCTCTAACAACAAAAGTTATCATCCGATCTGTATGAAATTCATATGCATTATTTACATTAGTAAAATATATCACTATTTCACAATCAATTCGATTTCCCGTCAAATTGGCCTCTCCCTGTACGAAAGTAGTGTAAAAGTTGACATTGTTTAGCTGTAATTTGGCAGTGTTACTTGGTCAATCTTGCACATAGTATGACATGTTATATATCACAGAATGATATAAATAGCATGACATGTTATATATTACAGAAATGATATAAATACAATGTAGTATAACATGTACATATTACAGAAATGGGGTTTAATGTTCTACTTTTCTGCGCCATCAGGGCTGATGAAATATGGAAGTATAACGTTGCCAGAAATCTAAAGATCATCAATGATTTTTAGTGTTGCAAACTACATTTTGTCAGTGTTTCAAAATACATTTTTCAGTCTTTCAAAATGCATTTTTCAGTGTTTCGAAATATATTATTCAGTGTTTCAAATTAGTTACTTTACATATTGCATTGAGCACTTTGTATGGTCGGCCATTTGCAAAGTAGAACGCATACCTTATTGGGAACGGTCACGATTTCCAAAGTTTCTTAAAACTGAGATTCATATCCGAATGCAGTAAAAGTAGGTTTAGGCCGATCCATTACTCTGTTAGTTTTACAAAAAAAAATTCTTCTTTTATTCACTATGTGCCCATCCCTAGCTTCTGCTAGTGCGTTTAAATAAACTGATTTAATTAAAGTGCTTGGGAGACATTCGATAGATATGCTTCCTTTTATAATCGGATATTTTTAGATATATATCTGAATATCGAGCTACCCGTTTCATCGCCAATATCGAAAAACAAGGAGAAAGGGTAGTTTTTATTCTAGTCCAGTGTTGAGGAATAATTGTTTATGATTTATGGTGTTAGTTTAGGAAAACTGCTTTAATTAAATGCATTTCGGAGACATTCGGTATATATATACATCGTGAAATCGGATTTTTATACACATATCTGATTCTCGAAAAACAAGGGGATGGGGCAGTTATTGTGTGAATCCACTGCTGAGGTACCTCATATTAGTATATTAAACAGCAAAAACAAAAAAAAAACTCAGTAAAGTGCTGGTCCCTCTATCTATAATAGTTCAAACATATACATGTATAATGAAAAATAATCAAGATGGATAATCCATTGAAATAATTACTTTATTCTGGGTTAAGTTATATGACTGTATCAAGATGAAGTGTAGATAGTTTATTAACTTTTTTAGTTTAAACATTATTGTTTTCATTTATGAAGATCTTTTATTATCTTAGCAACGGTACTTGACAAGCGAGACATTTAATCGCGGCTGTTCCAATCCATGTCTAAATGAGACTTGCAATTGGTGGATTTAGATGTTAAATGATGCATCTTTTTATTGAACATAAATGGTATAGATTGGAGAGGGCGAGTCGTTTAAGGCGTGGTGTAAGATTATAAGGAATGTCATTGAGGCAAAAGACGCAGTATTAACGTGGCGAAATGAACATTGTGATAACGCACCTTATCAAGTATTATTCTCGATTAAAATTGACCAACATTGTTTCAGGTACCGGAAGTGCTGCTGTAGAAACCACTGAAGAGGGTAGGTTTGAACATCTTATTTAATTTTAACAAATTCTAAATGTAGACCTACAGTTAGCGACCGGCAGCTATTTTGAAATATTATTTTTTTTCACTAGACGCTTGATATTTTCTGAAAGCTGTACATCTCAGTATTGTAACAACACCAAGATTATCCAAATCGGCACAGAATTGGCTGAGTTACAGTCCGTTTAGTAACGCGAACTGGCACACCCCTTGTTTGCGAAATTGGCCATTTTGCTCCAATTTTCAACCCCACTCCATATCTCAGAAACCAAGAGTCCTACAGACATAATTATTTCACCAAAATTAAGCTTATGTACTCACCAACACAAACATGCAAACACTTTACATATAGGTCTAGAAGTTTATTTTATAATGTTTGTAATAACGGTACAGAAGATTAAAAAATTACGTAAAAATTAACTTTAGGCTATAAATCATTAACAATTATACAATGGAATCAACATATTTAAACAAGACTTTATTTCTGAGTATTCAAATATTAAAAATAACAGATAAGTACATACATGTTAACAAAATATTTTTAAAAAAAGAAAGATATAAATAAATACATAAAATAACATTATTTATCCACATACCCATATTTCTATATCATAAAATTTATAATACTCTCCTCCTTGCCAAAATTTATAATACTACCACCCCATAAAATAAAAATAATTTAAATAAACTTGAACTATTAAAATAAAACTATTTATCAATCATTTATGTAGTTAACTAACAGTGTCATAATACTAAACATAACGTTAACGCTACAATATACGTCCACATTCCTGCTTTGATTGATATGGTACTTTGTCAAGAAGGCTACGCGTTTGGTTTGTTTAGCGTTGAGGGTCGTGCCTCAACATCAATAGTTGCCGTCCTTAGAGTATAAGGAATAAGTATACCAAGATAATCCATTCAGAATTGTGCCTTCCTAACGCTAAAGGCAAAAAGTGGGCGTGGCCCTGCCGCTGGGGGTCGGGACATTCATCAAAATCAATAGTGGATGCCCTCAGGCTATAAGGAATACATAAGCCAAGTACCAAACTGCTTCATTCAGAATTGTGGCCTGTAAACGTCTTGCCTGTGGGAGTCGGGACATGCAGTTGACGTCCTTAGGCTATAAGGAATACATATCCCAAGTTTAAAGACGATCCATTAAGAATCGTGGCCTGTAGACAACACACACAGACACGAAGTAAAAATGGGCATGGCTCTGCCCCTGGGGGTTAGGAAATCACCAAAAACAATAGGGGTCATCTTTGGGGTATAAGGAATAGGTATGTAAAGTTTTAAAAGGATCTGTTAAGAATTGCATCCTGTAGGCGAACACAAGACACAAAAGCATTGGGCGTGGCTCTGTCCCAGGGGGTCCGACATGCACCAAAAATAATAGTGGTCAGCCTTAGGGTATAAGGAATAAGTATAAAAAAAGTTTTCAAGACGATCGATTAAGAATTGTGGCCTGTAGGTGACAGACAAAAAGAAAATGGGCGTGGCACTGTCCCAGGGGGTCGGGCATGCACCCAAAACAAAAGGGATCATCCTTAGGGTATAACTATAAGGAATAAGTATTTTAAGTTTCAAGATGACCGATTAAGAATTGTTGCCTGTAAGCGACACACAAAAAGAAAATGGGCGTGACTCTGCCCCTGGGGGTTGGGCATGCACCTCAAATGATAGGAATGTTCCTTAGGGTACAAAGAATAAGCATTCAAAGTTTCAAGATGATATGTTAAGAAATATGGCTTGTAGAAGACAAACAAATAAATACAAGGAATGGGCGTGGCTCTGCCATTGGGTGTCGGGCATGCACCAAAAAACAATACAGATCATCCTTATGGTGTAAAAAGTAAGTATACAAAGTTTTAAGAAAATCCAGTTAGAATTGCGGCATGTAGGCGACACACAGACACACAAAAAGAAACTGGGCGTGGCTCTGCCCCTAGGGGTTGGGCATGCACCCAAACGATAGGGATCATCCTTAGAGTATAAAGAGAAAGTATACAAAGTTTGAACAAAATCCTGTAAGAATTGCGCCCTGTAGGCGACACAAAGACACACAAAAAGAAAATGGACGTGGCTCTGCCCCTGGGAGTTGGGCATGCACCCCAAACGATAGGGATGTTCCTTAGGGTACAAAGAATGTGTATGCAAAGTTTCAAGATTATAAGTTAAGAAATGTGGCATGTAGACGACAAACAAACAAATACTAGAAATGGGCGTGGCTCTGCCCCTGGGGGTCGGGCATGCACCGAAAACAATAGGGATCTTCCTTGGGGTATAAGGAATAAGTATACCAAGTTTGAAGAAAATCCAGTTAGAAATGAGCCCTGTAGGCGACACAAAGTCACACGAAAAGAAAATGGGCGTGGCTCTGCCCCTGGGGGTTGGGCATGCACCCCAAACGATAGGGATGTTCCTTAGGATACAAAGAATGTTTTTGGGTCATTCCACAAATGAGGGGTCCAAAGTGGGACATGGGTTCTAAAATTTTAAGTAATCTCAATCACTGATAAACTTATACCAATAATAGGAGTAATGTATGCCATTTGAGGGACAGTTAATGATTTCTCATTGTTGAGTTCCAAAAAAAAGTAATGAACGATTTTACATGACAGGTTACGTACAGATTTCTCGTGTAAAGGGACACCAAATTAGACTTTTAATGCTAAATTTCTGTGGATGTATAAGATATATTAATGTGTTTATGATGTATTATTATTCAAATGAGGCACCTTCATAAGAAACACCTTCATAAGAAGTCTAAGCAGAAATAGTGAATATTTGTGCCAACACCTCTTGTCAGCCAATGTCGATTACATGGATATTCCCAACTTTTCGATACAAACTTAAAAGTGTCTTTAGATGTTTAAAAAAAAAGATGTTACAAAATTGTTGAAGTTTGTATGACCCTAACCCTCGACATGAACTACTGTACTTGAAAATCAGTATTGTATCGTGAAAAATCACCAAGGAAAGGTTTAATGTGATCCGGAGTATTGCAGTTTCACGTGTAAAGGGACACCAAATATTGACGACTTGCCTACTAATAATTTAATCGAGCCATATTAAGTAGTATTTCAACTTTAAAACTTGAACAATGAATGAACTTTCAAATATTAAAAAAAAATAAAACTTTCAACAATCAAAATGAGTAGCAGTCTTTGAGAATTGCTTGTGTCCCTTTCAATAGCTTACGTTGTGAACCCGTTTAGCCAAAAAATTAATTTAAAAAGACTTGAAAGAGCAAGGTAACATTTCAAAATTGTCAGCTTGTCACAGGGAAGCAAAGAAAATAATGGAGCATTAGTTACATACGTGTATACTAATACAATATCTCGTTAATGATAGGGACACGACATTTTTGGTTTCCCATTTTTATAATAATATTCCGACACTGCAACCATTCTGTCACGTGATTCTCGAATACCAAGGAAGCGATAATTTTCTGGTATCGAAGAATACTATTATTTTAGACTCGGCAATTATAAGGTTCAGCATTTATGCACTGTATGCAAGAGGAAAATTCGCGTCACAACGTAATTTCGATCACAACGTAAATACTGGGACACTAAACTTTGATTCGAACTTATTCAGAAAATATCCATTCGCCGGGCCATCGACTGCTTTGGATATGTGTATCATGTGACCGTAAACTAAACATCTCTCTGACGTAATTCACAGGTAATAGACGGCGTTACGGGTGGCATAAACAAGCACTTCGTAAATCGAACGAGGGACGCAATTTTGAATATCGATAAAGCTAATAAAATTTTTACGGACAATTTTACACCATAGATCTGATTACGTATTCGGATTTTGTTATTTATTACAACGCCAACGAGATGGAATAGAGATGAAACATTTTGGTTTTATTTTTCAAGTTAATATCGTGGCTAAACTGACAAAAATACAACGTAAATATTGGGGACACAAAAATTTACGTTGTGAGGCGTGAATAAAAATCCTCCGACTGAGATTATTTAACATTTGTTTAGAAATGAAAAATTACCGAACGAAATTTTACATCTTCTGCTGCATGTCTTATGAAAATATTTGGAAATATTAGTATTTTGCTCAACATGGGCTAGTTGTTAAAATGTTAAGTAAAAAATGTCCCCAAAACGTAACACAAAATTTCAGGGACACCATGAATTGCAACATAAAAAATTTTAACCACAAACCGATTTTCTATGTTTTTATAGAACATAAGTATAAAATAATAAACATATTACATGATGAATTACTTTTTTAAATAATTGGTGATCAGAAAATAGGTATTTTTGCTGCTTTGAGCAATGATATGTATGAATTTTCAATTGGACCCCTCATTTATGGAATGACTCGTATGCAAAGTTTCAAGATTATAAGTTAAGAAATGTGGCCTGTAGACGACAAACAAACATATACTAGAAATGGGCGTGGCTCTACCCCTGGGAGTCGGGCATGCCCCCAAAACAATAGGGATCTTCCTTGGGGTATAAGGAATAAGTATACCAAGTTTGAAGAAAATTCATGAAGAATTGCGCCCTGTAGGCGAACCACAGACACACACACACACACACACATACCCACATCTGATCCCATTTGAGGAAATTGTTTTAAGAGGAAGAGACCAATGAGCATATCAGACTTTGGAGGATCTCCTCTGAATGACAAGCTTGTCGATCTACCGAAAGAGTAGTTACTTATTTTACCTATATGTTCATCATCTATCCCTTCTGTGCAGATATTTTTTTAATGCAGGGAAGCCTTTCAGTTGACCTTAAGAGGTTTTTTTAAGAACGGACAGTTTATAGATGTTGAGTGCTATTCATTCCCCCCTTAAGAGGATAAAATGGGTTGTCTGCCCTTACACCACAGTTGAAGAAAGGACTTTCAAAAAAAGCACAAGTGCAAAATTACAATACCTTCCTCCATCGACATGCCATAGTAACATATCATTTTATGTTGCTCTGTTTAAGATTCAAAGATTCAGGTATGACTTATGCAAGTTGTGACTGGCTGCCTAGTTCCAAGATCAATGTGTGATGAACTTTACATAACATCACATAAGCATACAAAATATTTTCCAACTGGGGTAAATATTCCACAATGCCCATTATTCAACACTAGACATTTTTATGCATATCATGTAACTGCCAAATGCAACAGTATAGGTGAGTCACAAGAAAATGGAATAATTTTATCAGGACTTCAAAACGGAGAAGAATAAAGATTTACACTGATCCACACCTCAAATGCAGCCCCTGTTCACTCGTTTTTCGAAATAACCAGACGGTTGGAGGGACAACTATAACACACTGTAATAATATTTGCACTTGTGCATTGTATGTTTCTTCATGTAATTACATGTATCTATATCTGACAGGGAGAAGGATTTAATATAGGCTATGCCTGTTCCCCAATCCCTATTCTGATAGAAATCTGTATAAAAAAAACGCAGCCCCTTGTTAAACTGAAATGTGGAGAGCCACGGTATCCAAGTGGTTAATATGCTAACCAACTAGCCTGGAGGTCACAAATTAAATCCTGGTGTTCTTTGGGATTAATGGCGTGGTTTTTTCCCTGGTTAGTGGTGCAGGATAGAGGGCTTGGCAAGAAATTGTCCAGTGGTTAGGATGGGCTAAGAAACAGAGGTCCTGTGCATGTAAAAGACAACTTTGCAATTAGAATTCAAGGTCATGTGCATGTAAAAGATCTCTTTGCAATTGGAATTCAATATAAGACCAGACCGTAGTGGCATAAGCTCGTCTTTATTAGCCCAATCGAAGCAGAACAATAGGACTTCAAACCCCCATTTCATTTCATTTCCATTGATTGAAATTTCGGTATATCGACACTGCAGTCGAACAAAAATACACAATAACAAAAACTACAGTTGAACATGGTTTTATTTTGAGAGTGGGATATCTTTACACAACGTTTGTTGGTTTTTATTTTGAGAGCGCCTTCAATTTATGTCTTTTTATTCTTTGAAGATCGGAATTTATTTTATTTTTTATTTTGATATAAGGGATATCTTTAAGTAGGGTATGTTGTTTTTTCATCCTTAAAATTTCTTTCTTCTTCATCATTTTTCCATTTTGAGAAATTTGAATTCCGATTGTTTCATTGTATGCATTTCTGCTCTCTTTAGTCCACTCAACTGCAATGAAAAAAATGATTAATTACTAATAATTGTCTTGCCGTCCATTAATCTCTTGGTAGACACCGTGGCCCAACGATTAAGTACTTTGCTGACTAACCGGGTCTTTGATAATTACTTGAAATAGTTCCTCTGGACTTTTTGGTGTAGTTTTGCCTTATTAGTAATGCAGAAAGAGCATCTAGTTGCCTGTATTCATTAGCTGTGTAGATTTGGCAATTCTTCAGAAAAAAATCATGTTGTTTCAGGCGCGGATCCAGGATTTTTTGCAGGGGGGGGTTAGGTTTGATAATTGCAGCGCCGCCAGCGGCGCTCGACCAATTAACAGGAGGTTTGGGGGGCCTCCCCCAGAAAAATTTGGTAAATTAGATTCAATTTGGTGCATTCTGACGTATTTCCAGAAGGTAAATTCCAAAATTACAGGTCTAAATATCGCCAATAAAATCGCATAAAAAATTTTCAAGCCTGAGCAGGGAGTCCGGACCCCCTGGACCCCCCTCTGGATCCGCGCCTGTGTTCAAAAGAAATGCTAACTTACCAATATTACTACCAGTACTTGACTTCGTTTTTTTGCTGGGTCCAGCTACAATTTAAAAAAAAAAACAGGTCATATAGAAACAAATGACATGAAATGGAATTTAACGTCAGGCAGGGCTAATGAAAATGGGCATACTCCATTGTGTGGCCATGAGGGAAATTTTGCGCAGGCAGCAGCACTATGGCTTACTCTTATATCGAATTCCAACTACAGGATATCGTCTTTTTCCCATCTGAACAACTAGATAGCTGTCATTTGCAGTGACATGGATAAATTTTTCTCAGCCTACATCAGGATTGAACCAGCATCTTACTCACTTAGTCACAACAGAATCCCATAAGAAAATTCTGTCCTCATAGCAGTGCTACAGCCTACTCTTATATTATAATTTTCAACTGTTGGACTTTTAATTGTGCTGCAAAGAGTAAGCAATGGACCTTAATTATTCATC
Source organism: Patella depressa (assembly GCA_948474765.1). NCBI lineage: Eukaryota > Metazoa > Mollusca > Gastropoda > Patellidae > Patella > Patella depressa. The sequence continues at coordinate 6,835,038 of OX419720.1, forward strand.
CAATCAGAACTAGGCACTATTCCTTGCTTGGTCATCCGTCCTGCTACCTTGACAAAAGGAAATCGATCTGAAAAATCCAAAAGGATTTTTCTCGGCCGATCTAGCAAGCAAACATGGCTCTTCGTGAAGGAATAAAATATTACAAGTTTCTTCTCACCTTCAACTGTATTGAAACTCTTTCTTTTCTTGTTAGCTTTGTTCAACATAGAATCATCAACTGTATCATTAGGTTTGCTTTCCTTGTTGGCCTTATTTAAGAAATTAGACTCGTCAGCTAAATAAAAAAAAAGCAAAATATGTAAAAAAGGGAAAAAAATTTTAAGCACTTTTTGAAGTTATGAGAAATCCTATTTTAAATTAATAAACACATGGTAAGAAATTTAAGTTTAATTATCATTTCCTATATTTATAAAATTTGCATTCTATTTATTCCAACATCATGGCAGAGAGCTTATAAAGGTCTCATGGAAAAACAACCATTTGTAACTTTAAGTAAGTATGTGTAACTTACACACATCCATAACTTTTTCATCATCTGTACATTGCAAATCATCAAAAGTCTCCTCAGTGAAAAATTCTGAAAATTTAAAGATAAATTTATAAGCTATTTTCTGATCTAGATATTATTCACATAATCCACCACAGCAATCAATATTAACTGTGGACACATATTCATGCTATGTAGGTTTGAAATACCTTCAACATTCTCTGACTTAAGAGGATATCCTCTAAAGTCTGTACCCAATGCTTTTACATTCTCTAGCTTTGAGGAATAAAGAGGATATCCTCTAAAGTCCAATCACTTTAACATTCAATTGGTGACAATGTTTTTTGGTCATATCTTTTTGTTCTAATTAGGATAGAGACTTCCTATTTGATCTATTAAGACACTCGAGTGGGGCTGTAAAATGATTGTTATGTTGTAAGGCATTTATTTGTAAATTATATAATGCTATTCAATAAAAAACAAATGTGCAAATTGTAATGCATTTTTATATGTGTAAATTATTTAATGTTATTTAATAAATTTGCTAAAATCAACACATTTTTAAAAGTGTAAATTATTTTATGTTTTATAAAAGTTAAATATTTGTCAAAATCAATACAGTTTTATTCTTAAAAAAAGATATGGACTACAGTTTATAACACCATTGTTCTAGGATTAACTCTGGATTAGCGGCAAAATTTGACATCAAAGCCTGCCGGCAAAGTGGGAACACCCCATGCTGATGTCTATAAAATTAGACAATAGAGCTGCTATTTTGGCAAATTGTCCCTCATAGCACAATGCATGGTGTATGTATGTTTTCATTAGCCAAGTAGGAGAAGAACACTAGGACATTAAACCCCCATTTCCATTTCTTACATTCATTTTTTGATTATTCAAGTGAATTTTGTGACTAAGTTTCAAATGCTAGAATGGTGTTTCGTAGAAAAGTAACAAAAAGACAGTCTATCTTACCACTAACTGAACTTTCAATATCTATCTCATCAATAGTCTTTCCATGATATTTTGTCAGGCCCCCAGACTCGGCCAACAACAATAGCTTAGCAATTTTAGTCTTCTCTATTGTTGACGACATGACTCTATAAAAGTTTTTATGAACATTAATGGTATGTCCAAGATGGTTTGTGATCCAATGTAATTGGTTTTCTGAAACATTGAGTACCTGTAAAATGGTAAAATAAATAAATAGCTAATCAAACATTAAACATTTTTTTTGAAAATGGTCTGATATTAAAAACTCCCTTGTTGAGAGAATACTCCTGGAAAAATTGCCCAAATAAATCAGTTTTGTTCTGCCATAAGCATGTATTATAGTTTATCTGAAATTTACTCCTCCAATATAAACTCACACATGCAAAAAGTTTAAATTTCAGTACGTACATACAGTAGTTAATCACAGTTTACTGAGTATCCACAGAAAATCAGTGTTGATGAATTGACCAATTACATACAGGTTGATCATGCATGGAATGATCCCAATCAAAGAACAACATACTAACTTGACAATCAGATCTGTTTCAAATATACTTACTTGGGTTGTTGTAGCAATATACTTTCTCAGCAAAGTTGATTTAATTAGCTTAGGATTTTCAAGTTTCAGGTCCTTCATTACGTTTTCTAAAGCATCGTAAGCTCTAACAGCACCCTTGCCTGGATAATAAATGAAGTTTACATAAATATTTTGAATGTACTTTTTCAGAGAGAGAAAGAGGGAGAGAGAGAAAGAGAGGGAGAGAGAGAGAGAAAGAGAGATCATTTCGGGACTAACATGTGGTTCAATTTTATTTCAATAATTTACTACCACACAAGGGTTTTTAGTAGTTGGGGGAAACTAGAGGACCCGGGGAATACCCATGAGGTTGGACAGACTTGTGCATAGGGGTCTTTGGAGAAGAGAAGAAACCGGAGGACTCATCCTATAGGTTTGGCAGCTGATACCCTACTCTTCACAGATTGAAACCTTGTCGATGACAGACCTTTTTATGAAGTACACTCTTTATACTACTCAATTCCATCGGATCAAAACCCTTGATATTTTTTTTTGTGTCTATGTCTCTATTCTATCTTGTTCGTAGGTATATCTTGTAGATATTTGTTTTGCATTTAGTACGGTTCTCCTGCACTAACTATTGTAAGTTACATTCTTAAATAATGATTGTTACACATACCATAATTGGCAAAAAGAAAAGGACTGTCTGCAACATCAACAGACTTTCTGACTGCATCATCAGCAAGCATGTCCATTAAAAACTGACATTCCTTTGGAATCAGGACTGGTACCTTTCGACCCCGTTTTCCTCTAATATTGACCACATCATATAATTTGCAGAGTTCTATTTCTAATGGCGTTAAATGTTTGGTGAAATCTTTTAAGTCCGCATCAACATTTCTTTGCTTGTAACATTCAACACTACAAAGAAATTTACAGTTCATTATTTTTAAGAAATTAGGATTTTAATGACTTTTTTTTCTTTTTTGTGCATTTATCAAGTAATATTTAAACAGACACCTGCTTTGCTGTTATTTAGTTTATTGTAAGGAGTTGTGTATATATATGAAATGAAATTCAGGTTAATCTATAACTAAATGCTGGTGTACTAACACGTCACATAGACAGGGAAGACGCAAAGTAAAACTATTGCAATAACAAGAAATACACTGAAAATATTCTAATTGCTGACACAATATTTATACACATACCTCATCGCTTCCAACTCTCCTGGTCTGCGTTTGTTAAATGTAAGAAGCCTTGTCTCCACTAACTCAACAGCCCGTCTGTAGGATGATCTATCTTTAATTACTTGGATTTTGGATATCTGCTTTTTCAAATAATCTGCAAGCTTGCTTAGGTCTTCTCCACTGGGTAAAGACACCACTTTGTTAAATTTTCCTTCAGTCAATGTTGCACATGCTGCGGCAGAAATTCTTTCATTCCAATTTTTCTTTAACAGCTTGCTGAAGTTCTTCGCTTCTCTGACCTCTTCATCATTTTTTGTAATTATACCGTTTGTTTCCTTGATGTCGGACATTTTCTGAAGATCATGACCTAACTTTAAAGCTGTCGATGGCTTGTCGAGATTTGTTTCTTCACCACCCCCAACTTTAATGGTGCCTTCAATTACTGTTTCATACATTTCTGGGCATAAGAATTCATTCATACTTCTTTTAGTTGCATTTATTTTTCGTAGTTCTATTAAAAGACGAGCTGCTGCCCGCATACGGGTGCTGGTGTAGTTAGCTCTTCTCAGTTTGTTTTTGCAGCTTTTCCGGAGCCACATGTTTCCAAGCTCTAAGATCAGTGGGTCTGACGTTGCAACTTTACCACATTCATCTTGCACCATGGTTGTAAGTACTTCTTTACTCAATGAATTTGATGCACCCTCATAATAACCCATCAGAATTTTACTCTTGGTTTTTAAGCTTCCTTTACTTTCTATTTTCTCGCCTTTGGCAATGCATCTATATCTATGCTTTGACTGATCGGTTATCCATCCCAGGCAGTTAGGACATGGTCCAAAATCTGATAAGTGATAGAAACTCTTTCTTGTTGGTCTCCTCAAGGGGATAATTTCTCCTTTACCACAAATTTTTACCCCCATGTTGTGCTTATGATTTCCCTTATTTCTGAGAATCTGTAAATTTCTTTGTCTTATGCCATTCTTCTCTTTTCGAACATCAATACTGTCTGTCTTTTTTGGTTTCATCTCCATTAAATCAGATATTTCCTTTTTATCACTATGCATCCTTTCTAGATGGTCAACTGGTTTACAAACCAGCACACCGCAATACAGGCAACTGTGCTTGTTACTGAATACCCTAGCACTCTTTTTGATCTGTCCATTTTTTCCAACTGTTGATTTCTGGATACCTCTAATAAAAACTTCTTTATGATCTTTGAAAAATATTCTGTGATCCTCCTCAATTCTTTTTCGGAAGGCACCAATATCAAGTATTGGGATAACATCACTGTCTTCGGATGCTGAATCACTTACAGGTGAATAATCACTATCTGCATTTGAGTCATCACCATAATCACTTTCTTGGTTTGATGACGGCCATGTACTCGGACTACCTTCTGAATGAGTATCTGGATCTGAATTACTTTGGTCCAATCCCGGATCTGTTTCGTCTGGAACAAGGAATATTGATGGTAAGCTCTGGCTTGGAAAAATATCATCATCATCATCCCCTTGACATGATTCATTGCTGTCTAGTGATGCAGTTGATTTTGACACCGACTTCTGGTTTAATTGAATGACATCATCGTTGTCTGGTGATTTAGTAGATTGTGGCACAGAGTCTATGTCTGGAACAAGGCATCTGAATGGTAAGTTCTGGCTTGGAAAAATATCATCATCATCATCATCAACCCCTTGACATGATTCATTGTCGTGTAGTGATCCAGTTGATTTTGACACCGACTTCTGGTTTAATTGAATGACATCATCGTTGTCTGGTGATTTAGTAGATTGTGGCACAGAGTCTATGTCTGGAACAAGGCATCTGAATGGTAAGTTCTGGCTTGGAAAAATATCATCATCGTCATCATCAACCCCTTGACATGATTCATTGTCGTGTAGTGATCCAGTTGATTTTGACGCCGATTTCTGGTTTAATTGAATGACATCATCGTTGTCTGATGATTTGGTAGATTGTGGCACAGAGCCTATGTCTGGAACAAGGCATCTGAATGGTAAGTTCTGGCTTGGAAAAATATCATCATCATCATCATCAACCCCTTGACATGATTCATTGTCGCGTAGTGATCCAGTTGATTTTGACACCGACTTCTGGTTTAATTGAATGACATCATCGTTGTCTGATGATTTAGTAGATTGTGGCACAGGGTCAATGTCTGGAACAAGGCATCTGAATGGTAAGTTCTGGCTTGGAAAAATATCATCATCATCATCATCAACCCCTTGACATGATTCATTGTCGTGTAGTGATCCAGTTGATTTTGACACCGACTTCTGGTTTAATTGAATGACATCATCGTTGTCTGATGATTTAGTAGATTGTGGCACAGGGTCAATGTCTGGAACAAGGCATCTGAATGGTAAGTTCTGGCTTGGAAAAATATCATCATCATCATCATCATCATCATCATCATCATCATCATCAACCCCTTGACATGATTCATTGTCGTGTAGTGATCCAGTTGATTTTGACACCGACTTCTGGTTTAATTGAATGACATCATCGTTGTCTGATGATTTAGTAGATTGTGGCACAGGGTCAATGTCTGGAACAAGGCATCTGAATTGTAAGTTCTGGCTTGGAAAAATATCATCATCATAATCATCATCAACCCCTTGACATGATTCATTGTCGTGTAGTGATCCAGTTAATTTTGACACCGACTTCTGGTTTAATTGAATGACATCAACGTTGTCTGGTGATTTAGTAGATTGTGGCACAGAGTCTGTGTCTGGAACAAGGCATCTGGATGGTAAGTTCTGGCTTGGAAAAATATCATCATCATCATCATCATCAACCCCTTGACATGATTCATTGTCGTGTAGTGATCCAGTTGATTTTGACACCGACTTCTGGTTTAATTGAATGACATCATCGTTGTCTGATGATTTAGTAGATTGTGGCACAGGGTCAATGTCTGGAACAAGGCATCTGAATGGTAAGTTCTGGCTTGGAAAAATATCATCATCATCATCATCATCAACCCCTTGACATGATTCATTGTCGTGTAGTGATCCAGTTGATTTTGACACCGACTTCTGGTTTAATTGAATGACATCATCGTTGTCTGGTGATTTAGTAGATTGTGGCACAGAGTCTGTGTCTGGAACAAGGCATCTGGATGGTAAGTTCTGGCTTGGAAAAATATCATCATCATCATCATCAACCCCTTGACATGATTCATTGTCGTCTAGTGATCCAGTTGATTTTGACACCGACTTCTGTTTTAATTGAATGACATCATCGTTGTCTGATGATTTGGTAGATTGTGGCACAGGGTCAATGTCTGGAACAAGGCATCTGGATGGTAAGTTCTGGCTTGGAAAAATATCATCATCATCATCAACCCCTTGACATGATTCATTGTTGTCTAGTGATCCAGTTGATTTTGACACCGATTTCTGGTTTAATTGAATGACATCATCGTTGTCTGGTGATTTGTGGTCTGAATGAATGACATTGTCATCATTATCATCTAGTGGTCCAGTTAAGTTCTGAGTTGAATGAATAATGTCATTTTCATGTAAATTTAATTCCTTGATTTTGTTGAAATCTCCAAGAAATTTTGCATGCAAGTGCCTCAGATGTTTACGTTTAAGTTTTCCTGAAAAGCAAACACAAAATAAAATGCATGTTATTAAATTCATATTCAACATTGCTAATTACAACATATTACAGTACATGTATATGAATCCAGAATTATCTTGTATTGGTATTCAAATTTTATTTGCTTATTTAAAAAAATAGCAACTTGAGTACATACATGTATTAATGTGGATTAAATCGTTTGAAATTTGATATGTTTTAAAAAATGCAAATGTAACACCGAGTCTTTAAAGATACATTATGTAAGGAAATTCCATTCATGCAGATTGCATATATATTAGAATCCTCTTAGATTCTCGCAAAAAAATGACGAATTTCTAGCCCTGTGAAAACGTATGAGAACAAAGAATGAAACTGTAACATCAACAACTAACAAAATGAAAAACATCTGCCATTATTTTCTTAAATTTTAATCTTTCCTTAAAGATACATTATGGGAGATTAGATAAGGAGTTCGCAGTTCTCACTACAATAGTTAAAAACTAGCTAATGTAAAGGCAACTTGCTGAAAATTTCAATCACATTGATCCACTATTAAATTAGAACCAAGCGAATGAAAGTTCCGCTTATTTTCAGGCCTAAAGAAAGTCTTACAATAGTCAGATTTTGCTCCTGCATAATGCATGTTTCATTTACAAGTCAAAATAAACTCTCCTGAAAACTATCAGAGTTTGGACAAGTATGTTTGGTATATTCGTAGCGGAGCATTTGAGCATTTGAAATTTGAACAACTAACCAGTGAATTTTGACCATTAATTAATGGATAATATACTATATATGTTACATGTATGGAATTATGGGGCGGATATTCAGGTTCAGGTAACTACTTTGCCCCCTCCCCCCCAATAAACCATAACCCCAAAAAGAAAAAACTTTAACATGAACAACCATCAACAGAATCAAAATTATTAGTCATTGTTTTTTTTATATTTGGCAGTGGCAGGTGGTCGGTCGCCATGCAAGATACGTCCACATTTTGCAAGAGATGAATAGAGAACAAGCTTTAAAAAAGTGATTTTTGTACAATCCAGGGCCATAACTCAAGAAGTTATGATTTAAAATGCACGAAAATTGAATAGAACCAAGATCTTTGTGATATAATGATAAATTTAAAGTATCATCAAAATCGGTTCACAATAGTGACCTCTAGAGGATCCACAACCATACTTTATGCTTACGGAAGTCAACCATTTGTCCGACCATTATAAGTGTGTAGCGGTGATACAAGTATATTCGAATGTTTTATTTTCAATCGGATAAAAATTGCGACACCAATAGGGTCCATAAGCTAAAAACGTGATTTTCCGTACAATCAGGGGCCATAAATCAGGAAGTTATTGCACGATATGCACAAATATCAAAAGAAACTAAGATCTTTTGGTTTATAAATTTAAATTTCAGGTTTCCTAAAAACTTGTTGATGATTGTGACCGCTACAATGTCCACAAGCTAAAAACATGAATTTTTGTACAATCAAGAGCCACAATCTATGAAATTATGGTCCGATACATGCCAATATTGAAAAGGAAAAGAGAACACAGGGAGATAAACTTGTATTTCAAGTTTTGTTGAAATTGGATAAAAATTGTGACTTTTAAAAGACTAACGGACAGGGACGACGACAATGTAAGTCCACATGAAAATATGGCTGTATATAAAAACATCTGAGTTGGTACATGGCGAGGTGTATGGTATTATAAGTATTAGGGAGAATTGTTCGTTTCAATCATAAGTTAGAGGTACATGTACTAACCTAGAGTAGATAGCCAAGGGCATAATTCTCAGCAAAATGATTGTACAATTACGCAGTGAATTTTGACCATTTTTGAATGATATAAGATAAATACAGAATATATGGTGAGAGATTTTCAGATGAGAGGAAGAGAGAACTATGTCATTTCAGGACTAACATATTTTATTTCAATAATTCGCTTGCGCGTAAGGGTCTTAAGTAGTGGGAGGAAACCGGAGTACCCTGAGAAAACCCACGAGATTAGACAAGCGACCCTACTCCTTGCCACATACAACCGGGGATTCGAAACCACGCAGATTCAGATACCTTGATAAAAAAACAATGTCAAAATTAGAAATCTTAACAAACAACAAAATAATATTTTTACTCAAGGACTCAACAGGTATTTTTTGTGTAAGGTAATTAACAAACGTGCAAAGTTTGCCATTTATTTTTTTTTTTTTGCAAATTAATACCTTCACCATTTTTCATTATTTCTGATATTTCTTCAGAATTCAAATCAATCAATCTTTTTATCTTTGAAGTGCTTCTAACATCAATTCTGTGGAAATGGAATCCATTTTGTTATAAAAAAAAGTTTGTTTTGGGCATGGTAAAAATATAATATGACAAGCCGTTGCTACCTGTATGCCAGATGCTACCACATTTAGCAAGAGGCACATGTAGCAATATACAATATTAATTCACCATTGCTTGACAAATATGTGAAACATGGATAGGCTACATGTACATTATGGACCTTACATGTATAAGGTCCATGCCTAGATGTACATGTAGCATCTGGAACTTCATAAAATTGCACGTTTACATGTTGATTAACAATCAATAAACCAATATACAATCAGATATCATAAAAAACAAGGCAATATATCAATATACATATATAGACTTTGGCCAATTTTATCCCCGTATTTTGTCTTTCATTATAATAGACAACAGTATTTTGAATTTACCAGGACAAGGTGCCATATAAGCAAGGAAGTGGCTCAACGACCGGATCCGGCTACTTACGAAAATTTACTACAAAACCAGACCTGAACAAAACTGGATATTTGACCAATCCTAACCCCAACCCTACAAGCCCGCGTATCTCTTCACCAATATGTCTCTTTACTCTTAAATTCGAATTGTTTCATCGCCTCTAAAAGTGAATTAAGGGACGTAAATTCCGCACCAACAAGGATGCCTGTGTAGAGGCCGCCATATTGGAAAAAAACGCTAATAACCATGTGATAAAATTGGCCAATCAGAGAAGATAACCAGTTTTGTAGTAAATATTTGCAGGGACCTGTAACCGGTCGTTTAGACACTTTCTATAAGCAAGATCACAAGAAGTGTTCAATCTGTCCTTTCAACTTATTCCCGAGTCTGAAACATCGCCTACCCGAGTCTGGAATGTCACCTTAACGAGTCCGAAACATCAAGGTCATATTATTGTGAGTCTGAAATGTTTTAAGTCCAAAATGATGTGGGACCAAATAACATGTAATCCCGGATGGCGGTCAGCCCCTATAAATTATCCATATCAGCCATATGTTTCCTATTAGCTTGCATTCAGGACAACACATCACAAAATGAAAAAGTTTCTTAAGCTTAACTCACGTGTTTTCTTCGTCTATAAAAGAGACTGTTATTCGTCTAGTGCCAGTAGTGGATACTGTTGAAATGTAACCTGGCCAAAATATACCATCCACCTTCACAAACACCTTGTCGTTATACTTAAACTTCTCCATTGATTTTAATGTTCTGTCTGTATCAAAATTATAATGACAGCACTCAACAAAATTATACATTGAAAAAATACAGACATATAAACAAAAATGTACGAAAAATCATCATCAATAAGCAAAATTAAAATGTCACAGATTAATGTCACAAAGCTTGGTACAGAGAAAGCAAAAAACATTTGTGATTTCATGATTAAGCCTAATCCTAATCAATCTAATTATTTCTTATCACATCTGATGATGTGTTATATTATAAATTACTAGTTATAATCAAATAATCACATGTGACATCCTCTCAAGACCTAGATGATAGATCTAGATCTACTTCTGTTTAGAACTATTGAAATATATAAATGAATAATTGCTTCTCATAAAATTTTTGATGAAGTTAAGTGTGAAAATATGAGATATAATAATATGAGGATAATACTTACTGTTCACACAATTTTTAAGACTAAATTGCTGACAAATTTCTGATGAGGACTTCGTAGAAAAACACACACTTTTAAAGATGGCCGTCACTAAAAAGTAGCTTTGAACATCAAGGCATATCTTATGTATAGCTATAGTTTAACCTCGTGTCTGGATAACAGAGCTTCAAAGGGAAGCCACTCTGCTTAAGTGATGACTAAGAGCATGATTTCCATGAGTGAGTGCACACGGTCACCAGACGTGTGCACAAAAAAAAAGGGAGTGTACCCTTGTGAGCATTTTTTGAAATAGTATCAAATTACTCCTCAGGGGGGGTCTATGGTGCGTTTGAACATTTTATTTTTGGGAGGATATCCTCCTCTAAAAAAATATACTCACAAGGGTCGGTTAAGCACATCAATATCCTCACATTGGATTGTTCGTGAGAGCACACCCACACACACACACACACACCCACACATACCTGCATCTAAGTCTTTGTCAGGTCCTTGACAGTAACCACACTTGTGGGGACTAAACCTTATTCTTATATTTTTATCTAAAATATATTACTGATCGGTCTAAAGTACCAACGGGTGATGAAAAATATGTTATAATAAATCTTTAATATTAAACAGTAGCAATTGAGATTGTTGGGACACTGTAGTGGGACGTTGTGTGACAAATCTTGTTGATGGACACTCAAAGAGCCGTACCGTCAAAGTGGTATAGTTACACTTATTATACACATGTTACATACCCAGGATTTAATGAACTGCTGGGACGTCCTGATAATTAATTCTATTTAATTGTACACACCTATGTTTTAATGCACTATTGGGACGACCGTATAATGACGTACATAATGGTTATCGGGAGAGTCCCGTTAAAGACGTACATTCAATTCACACACCACAAATTTAATAAACTGTTGGTACTGAAGGTGTCCTAATAACGATGTATGTAATTAATTCACACACGCTGTTGGAACTGAACATGTCCAAGCTAGATTTGGTATGAAGTGTGACAAGGCTGCAATTAGCCCACATTACAGGCACACCAAGATTGATCTCCCCTTTGACCACGAATCAATATAAATTTGTTTTGACTTAAAATCTGGACACACACTAAGTCATTGTATCACTACTGGGACCGATTCGACTAAATTGTCAAGAGTCAGATTGCAGTTAATAACGATTCAGTCCATAAGAATTCTTAAATTGCTGGTGACATCTCCATCATTACAGTACAGTAAACTTTAGTAAGGATCATATTATAACGGCCCATGCAGGGGACCCAAAGTGAAATAGAAAATAAAACACAGTGCAACAAGCGACATAACCTAATCTGATCGCGGATTAAGCCACAAATGTATACACATTTCATTGAGTAGAAATACAATCAAAATAAAACCCAATGGGTTTTACATTCACTCAACACCAACTGTGTCATTTTGGGGAAATTCTTTGATATTTCTATCAGATTAAATTAAAGGGCATGACTCTTTGGCGTGGGAAGGAAATGGCAGAAATTATGCTCACTACTAGACTCATCCCCCCCCCCTTTACCTCGGACAAAGACAGATAAACTATCAGCTGCAAATATTACTAATAAGTAAGCATGTAAATCAATAAATGACAATAAGGAAACACAGTTGGTTAGTCTAACTGGTAAATACATGTATAACTTGGGGTAAGGTAAGAGTCATTGTTGACTGTGCGACAAACTGAAAGGTGGTTTACCATTGTGTTTTGGATTGTGATTTGTCTGACCTTTCCTCTAAATTCGCAAAACTGTGGCACACTGGTACACGTGTACTATTGGATGTTCCATGGGCGGGTTTCAATTTTCAAAATGCAGTAGAAACTGGTTTGGGTAAAACAAAATACTTCATAATTCACTTTTTGTTTTAATTCTTTATGATTTTAACACAAAAGCAATTTCACTGAAGTCCAACAACATTTTGAACTTAACAATGGATACCCTCAAAAGTCAAATTTGTGACAACTTCGAGAAAATAATATTCTGGATTCTTTAATAGATTTGAGTCAGTTTTTAAGAATTCAATTATTGGTTAAATAAATGTCCATTACTCTGTTCACACAGGGCCAGTTTCACCACCTTAAAACCGTATTGTTTGTGATGCACATTTCACATTCAATATTTCCTGCTCTCCTCTGCTCTTCACCAGACTGTGTTTTCATATTCACTGAAATAATAAAATAATAGTGGTTATTAACACTTGGGTTGGGCTAAGCTTTAATTACTTCAAATCCAGAGAGGGAGAGACAGAAAGACTGATGTCCACTTATCACTCCATTGGGTGAAGAGAAACTACCATCCACTCAACACTTATTTCTATTATTACAGCATATTTCTAGTACACCTTTTCACACCAAAGTTTTTTTTATTAAAGAAAAAGAATTTTGAGATGCCCAACATCTTAATCTTAAAGTTAAAGTAATATTCTATAACACAGGGGCTTGAAACCCAGTTGAACAGTTTGGGCTTTAAGACTTGTTTATGAGATGAAGATAGTAGGTAAAGAGAGACCAAAAGAACGATGAGAGAAGACAGAGACCCAAACAGGGGAAACAGATAGAAAGAAAGGAGAAATAGAAAGGATAACAGAGAGAGGAGAGTCTGGTGCCCACCTTACACTTGAAAGGGGTGGGTGAAAGGGGGGATGGAGGAAGTGAGAGATGGTATGGAAGAGAGAAAGGGAGCGAGATAAGGTATTTCGCAACCAACTAAACCATATGGTGCAATTGTACTTCAATCGGTTTTTAACAGTGAGAGGAAACCCGAGAGAGGACGATAAAGATGCAGGAAGGGAAAAAGGGGAAGAAAGCGAAACATTCTGGCTTCCACATAATATCTAAGAGAATAAGGGGGCTTGAATGAGGAGAGACATGACAATATAGATGAAGAGGGGAAGAGAGGCGGTGGGGGAGATAGAGAGGATATGGAGATGCGAGGGACAAGGATACCAAGGACAAAATGAGAGAGAGGAGAGGTTGAGAGAGGATACGAGGAGAGGGGTGAGGGGGTGGGGATACAGAAGAGAGGTAGAAAAGAACAGATACAGAGGAGGATTTGCAAGAATAGAAGAAATAGGGATGGTAAGCAAGAGAGATGAGAGATAGGACAAGATACAGGGGAATAGAGTGATAGAGAGATAAATGGTAATAAAGAGAGGGGGGAGAGACAGGGAATGAGCGAGGGGAAAGATTAAAGTTGGGATAGAGAGAAAGGGAGGGGATTGAGGGGAATCGAGTGTGAGGAGAGATAAGCAGGACTAAAGAGAGGATGGAGACAGAGAGGAGAAAGCGCCTTTCGGGACTAACATATGGTACTTTTCGGGAGTCTTTAATAGTAACATGAAACTGGGGGACCCACGGTACTGCTCATGTTATCGGACAACAAAATCGGGGCCCTTGAGCCAATGACGGACCTTTTGATCTAAACAATACGTGTTATTTATTTCAATTTCTTTCCAATTTTTGTAAAAAAAATATTTTGACAAATCATAATTTTGTACAAATTTTGACAGCATTAAAATTGAAGTAGTTAAGACATAATGTAAGCACTTACCTATTTCTTTTTTCTTTCTACTGTTAATTTCTAGAGATGTATCCTCTTTCTCAACAGAACAAAGTGACTAATAATTTCAAATTTACACCTGCACAGTTTGATTAATTATCAAAACTTTTCTGTAACAATACCCAAATCAATAACTTCAGTCATTGATAGGACTTATTGCCAATGTGATAATGAATCATACAGGAAATACACACTAATGTTCTACATAACCTTTATTGGTATCTTATATTGGCTCTCCCCTAAGAAAAAATATACTTCTAGGCCGTTGCTTAGCTTATCTGTACCTTTCGCAATTAAATGCACAAGTTGTGTGAAAAAATTTGAGTAGCCTCTTCTGTCAGGACTTTAAAGAAATGGCCTCTGATTGGTCAATATATCTAACTTTGTAATTGGCCATCTGATTGGATATTGATAATACCCATGCTTCAAACACTTCAAATGTGTGTGATATAGGAAGTAAAATGTGTGTTCAGTGTGTGAGACTGGCATGATTTTCCACATTTTGTAGGACTTGTGTAAGATTGAAAATATATAGTTTTTAGGTGGTTTACAAGGCCCTGGTACAAAAATAATTGTGCGGACCTGAGTGTAAGTCCCAACAATTCAAAATGTCCTAACAACGTTGGTGTTCTTTCAACTTTGCGTCCTGCTAATACACCATATGCAAACACCCACCCACACACACCCACACACACCCACCCATACACACACACACAGACAGGGGTGACGGCATTATACGTTCACATTATGAATGTGGACGTATAAAAATGAAATGTTAAGGCATTTCAGAGACCAAGTAAGCGATTCCGTGAGATAAAGTCCCCTCAAGCCCAGTCCCAAAAATTAGGTTGCCAGGCAGCGAAACATACGCCCACAGCAGTTATGCGTCCGGAGAGTCAACAAAAGTTGTTGCACATTTTTACTTACACTGTGTATAAGTTTAATGCCAATCGAATATTAATTTTAGCCTCTAGAGCGGACGCACGGACGTTACATAATAACAATAATCAATAACAATCATCATATTATATTACATAAACTTTATGTCATTTCGAATTAAACTGCTTACCGACGAGATAACGATCGGCGAACAACTATATAGGCAATGCGGTCTATGTTCTAGAGTGATTGTGGACGGCGCCCTAGATTTGGATCCGCCCCACCCCTTATTCCCAGCTTCCAGATCAGCTACCGGCCCCTAGAAAACTATCATCTGTGGTGCCCGGTCCCTTGCCTCGTCAATCGCTTTAAGAGAAAGAGAGAGGGGGGAATGGGGTTTCATGTCAACTCGACACAAACTAGGTCATTTCAGGACTAACATATGGTTCATTTTATTTCAATAATTCACTTGGGGTCTTCCACAGTGTGAAGGAACCCGGCGATCTGAGAAAACTCGCGAGATTGGACAGGCGACCCTACTCCTTGTCACGTAAAACAGGGGATTCGAAACCACGCCAGTTGAGTCAATGACAGGCTCTATGATACAGTGCGTACATGCTAACCGTTCGGCCAAACAACCCCCAACTCCCACCCCACTCGTATTGGGGACATGTGCATCAGTCGGTCGCATTTTTGATACCCCCCCCCCACAAAAAAAAATCCTTATGCGAGCCTCTACTCTTCTTACATCGAATTCCAACTGCCAAGGAATCTTTTTACGTGCACACCAATATGTACACGGGACCTCGGTTTAAATTGGAAGTTCCGTATATATTTAGCAATAGGTTACTGTTGGACAGCGACACATTCTTTCAACAAAACAAAGAGGATTTTTTTTCTTTCTCTTAAATTAAGTAATTATGAATGTGCCAGGACATGCGTGGTGGACTCAAAGAGCCACGGAAACATATTTTAATTAATAGGAATTTCGTATTAAGACCCGTATTTTGGCATTTTAAACCCTCGCCACCGGTCGCACATACCAGCTCTCTAAATTTTAGTACAGGCTAATTAATCATAATGCCCATAATGAATATTGTGAAAGTGTAGTTTTCGGTGGTTTTTAATCTGAATAAAAGAGAGATCCAATATTGTCGTTTCAAAGTAATTTATCAAGTGAAGATCAAAATTATTCAAATTCAAACATTAATAACAATATAACATAAATACAATGTATAGGATGGTGTAGCTTATAATAATATATATGCATAGGGAGGGTGCAGACTGTTTCATAACCTGGCTGTTTCGTACTTAGTTCTTTCGTACCTCGTTTCGTACCTCCGATTGATTCGTACCTTTTCCTACGTGTTGTTGAAATAAAGTTGAAACATGATTCGTACCTTTTTCTACGTTGTTGAAATAAAGTTGGAACATGATTCGTACCTCAGATTGATTCATATCTTTTCCTGCGTGTTGTTGAAATAATGTTGAAACACGACGACTTAATAATATCCAACCACTACGAAAATTTTATAAAAATGGCTGCAAGGCGAACTTTTTAAAACAAAGATGGCTGCTTGTTGCGCGAATTTTATAAAAATTGCTGCTGAACCAGAATTAGAACCTCAAATTGCTTTGTACTTTTTTTAAATATGTTGAAAGAAATTTAAAGATATAAGTTGGCAAAAAAAAACAAACACTGCGATCTGCCTTTGTTGTTTATAATCTGGTGTTGATTACTGAACTCATTAAGCGAGTGAGTTGTGATTCTTGACGATAATTGATTTAAAGCTGAACTCCGGTTACAAAAATACTGAAATAATGTAATAAAAAAAAAGTTAACGCCCGCAAGCCGCCATACTTGTTTCCAATTTGTGAAATAAGTATGGCGGACATGGAGGCTTATGACCTGGAAAGGTTAGCCGATCTCACTTCCAGTTTGTTTCTCGTCAGCTAGCTATACACATCCGGCTTTATTCTCTTCACACGGTTCACTGATTGCTGTATTTCCCTCCAACAGTATACCAAATTATTGAAGATTGCAAAATGTCTGATCAGGTAGGCCTGTAAATAATTATATGAACTGTGTCTACTACAATATAGCCTAAGCTTTACTCCAAAACAAAAGATGCAACCAGATGTCTTACCCAACCTGTTTTTCAACCAAAACAAATCACCTATACAAACTATTAGTATTGCTTTCTTCGTGTGTTCATGTTGAATAGTGTTCATGAAAACGACCAAGGGACATAACTACATGTTTGGGACGGCTCTCATTGGGGAGTGTTTGACAGTGCTAAATTTATTGATGTTATGTTTTTTTTTCTCCATTTTACCAAAGTGTAAGAAATTGATATTGTAGTAGACGCAGTTCATATAATTATTTACAGTCTTACCTGATCAGACATGTTCAATCTTCAATAATTTGGTATACTGTTGGGGAAAAATACAGCAATCAGTGAACCGTGTGAAGAGAATAAAGCCGGATGTGTATAGCTAGCTGACGAGAAACAAACTGGAAGTGAGATCGGCTAACCTTTCAAGGTCATAAGCCTCCATGTCCGCCATACTTATTTCACAAGTTGGAAACAAGTATGGCGGCTTGCGGGCGTTAACTTTTTTTTATTACATTATTTTGGTATTTTTGTAACCGGAGTTCAGCTTTAATCTGGTGTTGATTATTGAGTCCATTCTGCTGGGCGAGTTGTGATTATTGACTATGACTATGAGTTGTGATTTTTGTCAATATTGACCGGCGATTGTTAACTTCACAGGGTCAGGCGGCGCGAGCAGTTATTGCCAATCCTCCATTTTACCTGCTCTGTAGATTGCTGCATAAGGAAGAAGCATCGATATTGCCGTTACAGATAAAGCTTGTGTCAGAGGGGAAATTAAAAAGATATCAACGTATTCGCACTCTAGACCAGGATCGTATTTTTAGTCAGTGCATTGTAAAAGTTTAAATTAGCGAAGGTACGAAACAGCTCATGTGAGGAAGCTTAAGTTTATGTATAATTTTACAATAATGTAATATACTTCAATAGACAATAGAGATAACTCGCTTGTGAAGAGGTACAAATTACTGATGTCGAATTAATTAAACATACGATCTTTATTAAATGTAACTAATAAATCTTTATTAAATATAACTATTAAAAAAAATAACTATTAAATCTTTATTCTATATTTAGCAACAAGTAATCTAAATAACACATTTCTTTAATAAACAAGAAATCTATCGAATATATAGTACTTTTCCGTCTAATAAAAATATTTATTATAAAATATTCGCTAGTAGTTAAACAAGTAATAAATCATCTAAATTCTTACTTTTCCGTTTGATGATGGTGAACCATTTTTTAATTATTTTTTTAGACATTAATTATCTATTATTGAAACATATTTAAACAAAAAAGTATTTCGTCGACAAACCTACTTTTCCGTTTTATTAAATATATATATTTTAAAATATTCTCAAGTAATTAAACAAGTAATGAATCATTTCAATTCTTACTTTTCCGTTTATTAATTAATATTTTACGTAGATGTAGAAATATCTATTAATGTAATACTCGATTCTACTAATCGTATTTATCCGATATAAAAGGATATAATTCTAAGTCAAAGGTTAGAATAAAATATATATATAAAGTTTAAACATTTAAAATATACATAGAGGCTTACCTGAATATAAGAGAGATCCAATATTGTCGTTTCAAAGTAATTTATTAAGTGAAGATAATGGTGAAAGTTTAGCTAGATATATTTATATCTTCCAAAAATCCCGGCACATATTAGAGATGCCACGTGTTGGATTAATCTAATTTTTGATTGGTGGAAGACCATTTACTCGATACGAAATCTGATTGGCTGGATCTAGATTCGCTTGACTTAATATGCCAGGTAACGACTATCTGAGTAATAGCGTCATTTTAATCCTAGCTATTGTTTTAAAAGTTTAAGCTGTCACCATTAATCCATACTCCGCGCAGCGTTTCGTTTGATTACAGGTAATCTCACTACACACTGCTATTATGAGTGGATATTGTTGTGTTAAATTTGGATTGGTCAGTAGTCCGACTACCAACCAATCACTACCTACCATACAAAAGCTTTACATTTAAAACGAGTGCCAGTATTGGACCAAATATGTTTACATAACGTTACGTCATGGCTCACGCTTTTATTATGCCTAATTAACCCGTGCATAGGAGAATACTGCAGTAAAACTAATTGTGTGACAAACGAGGCTATCAAGTCGAATGAAATGTAAACAATACTCTTTGGAAACGAACATACTTTCACCGTTTTTAATACCTTAAATCAATGTCCAAAGTTTTAGGGAAGACCCAGATTAAACGAAGGACTGTCATGTTGCTGTACTTAAGTGATAGCTTTCATTGAATGGGGAGAATAGACACACTCCCGCAAAAGTTCACGAAACAGACGCTATTCCAGCAATGGTCAGAGAGAGATTTCTCGGGCCATTGCTTCAGGAATATGCCATTAATCTTACTTAATTACTTTAAAATAAACAACCAATAAAAGGACCCTCTATTCAAGTTCTTCTATATCAGTATTTATTATTAACATGTGATGAAAAACTTTTGTTACAATTATCTACTTATATAGATAAGATATGGATATTAAGAAACGAATTACTAAAAACCCAGTCCTAAATCCTCTTTGTTGACCATCTCACTTGTAAGATCTATGTACACCAAGGCTGTTGAAAAGTAAGCTACCTCCACGTATCATTTATTATATTGTTATAGTTACATGTATGTGTATATGTATATGTATTATTACCAATTCATACCATACCACTGTCTTACCTGACCATTTTATTGTATTATGATTTGGATCTATGGGTCTTTGACCTAAATCCTTAATAAACAATATTCTATAATATTCTATATCAGTATACAATTATATAATATGCTTAAGATCTATTGACACCAAATCAGCGTCAAGGTTGATTTATGCATTATAGACTCGACGTCTTTAATAAACATATATACATTTAATATAAACTATATAATCTATAAAATATACATTTTTTAAAATGCATAAGAATAAAATATCTAATATAAAACATATGTGCACATTTTGTCTATGTGCACTTACAATACACATGGAGGATACTTAAAGAGAGGAAAGTGTATACATTGTACATGAACGTGCTTTTCATTGGTATACTATTCAAAAAAAGTAGGGTATATTTGATTTTTAAGTGTTATTAAAGTCACCTAATGAAACTGACGGAGAAACAAATGACAAAATGAAATGAAGTTCACATTCATCGATTTATTCCAAATGATCGTTAGACTAAGTAAGGCACAGACTGACCATTATAAGGGTAAAATGATACACGAGGTCAAACAGCAAAGTTACCACAGCATCACAACAAAGTCAGTAACGGGTAAATCCTCCTCTGTTTGCCAAACAAGCATTGATCCGACGTGGCATACTCCTAATGAGACGTCTAAGGTCATTTTGGTCCAGATTGTCCCATTCCTGTTGCAACACAGCAGCAAGTTCTTGGACATTGTCAGGACGTTGTTGACGTTGACGTAACCTCTGTCCAAGCATGTCCCAGACATGCTCGATGGGGGAGAGGTCGGAACTCAGTGCTGGTCAAGGTAATGTGGTGATGTTCTGTTGTTGGAGGTAACCTGTAACGATCATGGCCCTGTGACATCTTGCGTTGTCATCCTGGAAGATGAAAAGGCGGCCATGACGTCGTGTGAACGGCACAACATGGACTGCCAAGATGATGTCCCGGTAGTACTGGCATGTACACGCCCTGCAACAACATGTAAAGCCATTCTTCCAGCAACAGTGATGCCTCCCCACACCATAACAGAACCACCCCCAAATCGATCATGTCTGATGACGTTAACGTCTTGGAAGCGCTCGTTTCGACGACGCCACACCCTCCTACGTCTGTCCAAATAAACAACAGTGAACCTTGACTCATCTGAAAACACCACATTGCTCCAGCGTCGATTATCCCAGTGTTGACGACCCCTACACCAACGACGTCTTGCCTGAATGTGATGATCTCTCAAACAAGGGATCACGCGAGGACGTCGGGCGCGAAGGTGATCCCTATGCAGTCGATTCCGAATCGTCTGGCCACTCACTCTCACACCAGTGTCTGTTTGAAGACGAGCGCTGATCTGATTTGCTGTGATGACACGATTTCTCAAGGCCAAGGTACGGATAAATCGATCCTGGGCTTGAGTTGTCGCCCTTGGTCGACCTGAGCGTGGTCTGTCCTGTACAGATTGTGTATCACGGTATCTGGACCATAGCCTGCTTATGACAGACTGAGAAACATTCATCGTGCGCGCCACAACCGCCTGTGTTGTGCCGATCTGTAGCATGCCAAGGGCACGTAACCTTTCATTTTGGGTAAGCCGACGCATATCAAAATTTGTTTTCTGGTCACTAAAACAATTAAACTGGTGTTTCCACCCTGGAATTCAATGCCACAATGACTGTAACATTCAAAGTCAGAGTCGTGCAAATCTTGGGTTGGACCTCCCCCCCCCCATGATGATCCCAAGCATCACCTGCATTCCATGCGGTAGCTATTGGTGCGTTTGGGCGTCACATGTTACTGGAAATGTTTCTTCTGTTAGGTTCTATAGTGACTTTTTTCGTAGTCATTTGCATATTTTAGTATTATGCCCCCAAAATCAAATATCCCCTACTTTTTTTGAATAGTATATATCGTATTATGACTCGGGTTTTGACACTACATACTCCCTCTCCGTAATCATGGTAATATAGTTTAGTACCATCCAAATTTGAACGTGTATTTTTTTCAAGGTAAATAATTTTTTATAGTGTGCAGAACGTTATCGTGTGCTGGATTACTGTATGCCAATTGATCTCGGCCTCGTTTCCGTATATGTTAATAAGTCACGTGACATCCACAATTGCATATTATCATAGTTGATGCTCTGCGTAAGATGATATGTAGAAAGCGTAAACGAAAATTGAGAAGTTGCAGAGCGCAAATGTAATGAGGGAAATGTCTAATGTTCACAACAGCATTTTCCAATAAAACATTTGTCATTTGACACACTACATTTAACTTTTCACATTTAACTTTGGCCTTAGAGGTATTTTGACTTTATCATTACCGGTATTAAGACTTTGTACATTGTACTTTTTACACGTAATCAATGGAAAAGACATATTAGCAGAGCATTTAATATTGGCGACGATACTCTTCCATAGTGAATAATCTAAGGCGTATGCTTTTGATCATGTGGTATGTCGTTGAGCCAAGTGGCGTGATTTCAATTCCCCTCTTATACCTGACAAGGAGTAGGGTCGTCTGTCAAATCGTTTGGAATTTCTCCCATCATCAGGTTTCTACGGAAGCCCATAAGGGTCAATCAAATGAAAAAAAAAATATTCTGACTATCTTGTAATTACAAGATAACTATCTTGTAGTTACAAGATAGCCTATCTTGTAATTACAAGATAGCCTATCTTGTAATTACAAGATAGCCTATCTTGTAATTACAAGATAGCCAAAGCCCATAAGGGTCAATCAAATGAAAAAAAAAATATTCTGACTATCTTGTAATTACAAGATAGCCAAATTAGTTTTCTTGTATTATAGGATACGGAGAAGCCCGTTAGGGTCAATCAGATGAAAAAAAGCTAATTTATTGCAAGGTCGTTCTACACCCATCATCAGGTTTCTACGGAAGCCCATAAGGGTCAATCAAATGAAAAAAAAAATATTCTGACTATCTTGTAATTACAAGATAACTATCTTGTAGTTACAAGATAGCCTATCTTGTAATTACAAGATAGCCTATCTTGTAATTACAAGATAGCCTATCTTGTAATTACAAGATAGCCAAAGCCCATAAGGGTCAATCAAATGAAAAAAAAAATATTCTGACTATCTTGTAATTACAAGATAGCCAAATTAGTTTTCTTGTATTATAGGATACGGAGAAGCCCGTTAGGGTCAATCAGATGAAAAAAAGCTAATTTATTGCAAGGTCGTCCTACACTGATTTATCGGATAGTTATAGGCCAAAGAAGTGTGTGTGGGAGAGAGAGAGAGAGATAAAGAAAGAGAGAGAGGGAGAGAAAGAAGTGGGAGGGAGAGGGGGGAATGGGGTTTAACGTCTACTCGACACAAACTAGGTCCTACTCATTGTCACGTACAAACGGGGATTCGAAACCACGCCAGTTGTCTCAATGACAGGCTTTTAAGATAAAGCACGCACGTGCTAACAAATCGACCATCCAACCCTCCAGCCCAACGAAGTACTTTTGTATGTCACGGGATCGGCATCACCAGGTTGTGCCCTCATTAAATACTATTCATACTCTCATTAACTTCATTCCCTCATTAATATCATTTATGATACATTGATTTCATGTTCTCCTTAAAGATACCTTCCCCGCATACAAACTGTGTGATTTGCTGATATATTTGGGCTAAAAATATATTCAAACTAATTAATCTATCAAACGTTTGCTTCAAATCCCTCTCAAAACATTGTATTCGTCAGGAGATACCGCAAGCTATAAATAAACTGCTTTTAGACGCTATGTCAGTCAGCTCATTTCATTGAGGGAGGGTGCATTTTTCAGAATATCCTTTTCCTTACTTACTTTCCAAAAATCAAAATTTAAAGAAGTTTTCCGAAAAATAGAAATATCGCTCTGTGGCTTCAAAGAGCGCATTAAAATTGATGAGTCATGATATAAATATGTAGTTGGTGGGTGTATGAAGTCAATGGTATTTATGGGAGCATAAAATCGGTGTATGGTGACCTTTAAATTGTCACCCATGGGCATCTCGGTATCTTGTAATTACAAGGTTATCTTGGGCTATCTTGTAATTACAAGATAGCCTATCTTGTAATTACAAGATAGCCTATCTTGTAATTACAAGATAGCCAAAGCCCATAAGGGTCAATCAAATGAAAAAAAAAATATTCTGACTATCTTGTAATTACAAGATAGCCAAATTAGTTTTCTTGTATTATAGGATACGGAGAAGCCCGTTAGGGTCAATCAGATGAAAAAAAGCTAATTTATTGCAAGGTCGTCCTACACTGATTTATCGGATAGTTATAGGCCAAAGAAGTGTGTGTGGGAGAGAGAGAGAGAGAGAGATAAAGAAAGAGAGAGAGGGAGAGAAAGAAGTGGGAGGGAGAGGGGGGAATGGGGTTTAACGTCTACTCGACACAAACTAGGTCCTACTCCTTGTCACGTACAAACGGGGATTCGAAACCACGCCAGTTGTCTCAATGACAGGCTTTTAAGATAAAGCACGCACGTGCTAACAAATCGACCATCCAACCCTCCAGCCCAACGAAGTACTTTTGTATGTCACGGGATCGGCATCACCAGGTTGTGCCCTCATTAAATACTATTCATACTCTCATTAACTTCATTCCCTCATTAATATCATTTATGATACATTGATTTCATGTTCTCCTTAAAGATACCTTCCCCGCATACAAACTGTGTGATTTGCTGATATATTTGGGCTAAAAATATATTCAAACTAATTAATCTATCAAACGTTTGCTTCAAATCCCTCTCAAAACATTGTATTCGTCAGGAGATACCGCAAGCTATAAATAAACTGCTTTTAGACGCTATGTCAGTCAGCTCATTTCATTGAGGGAGGGTGCATTTTTCAGAATATCCTTTTCCTTACTTACTTTCCAAAAATCAAAATTTAAAGAAGTTTTCCGAAAAATAGAAATATCGCTCTGTGGCTTCAAAGAGCGCATTAAAATTGATGAGTCATGATATAAATATGTAGTTGGTGGGTGTATGAAGTCAATGGTATTTATGGGAGCATAAAATCGGTGTATGGTGACCTTTAAATTGTCACCCATGGGCATCTCGGTATCTTGTAATTACAAGATAGCTATCTTGTAATAACAAGATAGTCTATCTTGTAATTACAAGATAGGTTATCTTGGGCTATCTTGTAATTACAAGATAGCCTATCTTGTAATTACAAGATAATAAGATTTTTTTTTTTTCATTTGATTGACCCTTATGGGCTTCCGTAGGTTTCCTCCCTCTGCTAAAGACGCCTTTAAGCAGTTTAAATGAATATACAAACATAGCCCAAATCAATAAGGTTTCTTCATTAGAAACAAAAACGTTATTGTCTGCCATATCAGGTTCGGTGGGTTTGGGCGTTAAACCTTCCTCAAGTTCTATTCTTCATGATTTAGGTAACGAAGAGATAAAGGAGTATGAAGTATGTTCAATAACATTATAGACTATAATTATAAAACTTTCATTTAATTTTAGTAATATCGATGAAAACTAAACCTATATAAGACCATCAATATGAAAGATCCAAGCATGACCGTTGCCTATAGAAGCCTATAACTACCATTCATAATTTCTACTTTTCGCCCCTTCAAAACACGGAAGTCGAAAAGTAGAAATTTCCTAATTTCTTATTTCCGACTTGCATTTTGGCTTGTATACCGTCTTGGCGACTTTCGGCTTAGTCATATTTTTGTATTTATTGGTGTCAGTAAGAAGGCGACAACACGCATACCAAGCCATAATGCAACTCGAAAAGTAGAAATTAAGAAATAAACACACGCGCTATTAGCGACCTCGTTATTTCTTAATTTCTTATTTTCGACCTTTCGCCTCGGAAGTTGTAGTAGTCTCTACTTTCCAGATCACACTTGAATACGTACAATCGGGGCTCACACTGGCCTTCATTTGTTTTCGCCAAAATGGATAAACCATTTAATTCCAAAAAATTATTCACATTTTTTCTCCTTCAACTGGAATATTTAATCTGCAAAAAATGTCTGATAAAAAAAACAACAAAACAAACTTACGACAATTTAATTTATTATGTAGGCCTATTATAAAACAATAATCACGTACCGGTATATATACAATATACAACTTATACCACGCGTTGGTGATTTAGTAGTTTAACACATGCGCGTGATATCATAAGATCTTTCATTGATTCAAGTGGCGTGGTTTCTATTCCTCGCATAAACGAGGGAGGGAGAAATGAAGTTTAACGTCCACTCTACACAAACGGTAATAACGTATGATTTAATTTTTTTTTAATGATTTGCTTCTGCCTAAGAGTCTTCAGCAGTGGGAGAAACTGGGGAACCCGGAGAAAATATTTTCACAAATTCTAAATGTGCACCACAAGTCCAGTAGATTTGAAATGTAACACTGCGAATATATTCAAACTGATATTTTAAATGTAGATCTGGTGTATATTTGAGCTATGAATATATATACAAACTCTGGTAGTATTGTAAATGCAGATAGGGTATACATGAATATCTTAACCACGAATATACATACGCGAATATACATACGCCGGTAATATTCTGGAAACAGTTTAAATGAATGTACTAGCAAAGCGCAAATTAGTAAAGATGTCTTTATTAGACAAAACGTTCTTATTTGCCATATCGGCTTCGGTGGACATGGACATTAAACCTTCCCCAAGTCACGCCCGTCTTCGTGTGCGTTTTAGCAGTTCTTTTTCTTCATGTTTTAGGTTCTGAAGAGATGGAGGAGTATGAAGAAATAGATCCAAGTGGTACGTAAGTTTAATAACAGTACAGGCAAAAATTATAATAAAGCTTTCATTTAATTTTATTGATATCAATAAAACCTATATAATAACCACCAATAAGAAATACTGATTTCATGTGAGATTTGAAGTTGAATAAATCATAATGTATAACTATTTACATGTATAGTAGAGAAACCCCCTTTTAATCACTGTTATTATTTTCGTGTGAAACGTATTTTCATTGATCTTTCTGTCACCCTTTTCCATCGATCGGCCAAAAATTGGTTTGTGAAAGCGATACAGACTGCAGTCTTTAATGGATATGTTTTATATGCGGGTCATGAGAGGACGCACTGTGTCGATATGATGTTACATGACCTTCTGTCCCCGGGTTACCCCCTACCATGCAGGCATAGAATACACGTTTTGCTTATCAGCAAGGACATTGTCCTTTCCTGGCTCACCAGTTATAAATATATAAAAGGGAATAGCATGGTAGATTTGGCAGCCAAGTCTGCTTTAGAGCTTCCCAAATTTTCAATTCCATATAATGATTTTAAAACAAACAGTAGCCAATTCAACTTATATGTGATCGCTGTCAACGGCGTTCTGGTCTTGCAGACGCCAATAAACGTTACCACGTTACACCTTATTTAGGACTAACTGGAGGAGTGAAGTTGTTTTGTGTTGCTCTTCCATTTGTTTTTTTTAAAACTCGTTGTTGTCCATTACATTTTTTACGTCTTATAAATCATATGGACGGGTTGATTCAAATATAATAATTTACATATGAAAAAACAACTAAAAACAGGATTAAAACATAAACGAAAAGGTTCTTATATATACTGAGCGCCATAGAAAACGCATCACTTAGTTTTTCGTATAAAAAAATGGTCCTGTAAACATATCTTATATATTTTGCTTCTTATTGTGAACAATATTCATTCAGGAACACATCAATAACAACACATCTGTACACTTATGGATGTTTAATCTGTAACCAACGGTACAAAGTCCGAAACAGATGGTTAATCCCATGCGAGGTCACTGCACAGCGTGCGTAAGAGCCCGTGGAGGACACACGCGCTACCGACATCTGTGTCGTACGTTTGGTTTTGACCCCTCTGACTTTGTACCGTTGATTACAGATTAAACATCCAAATAAATAATATAAAAACAATTTTGACCCTCGACAACCCTAACCCCCATGTACATACCCCCTGAATATGGGTGCCCCTTACTGAACCAAAATATCAGTTTTTCTGTCATTTCACCACTAACAAGTTTGTTTAGAATGCCTTTGACAGATTCATATGTAGGTTTTCATGGTCTGTGAGTCTCACTATGACATTGAGAATGACCCACAGCAATCCAATATGACAGCAATCCAATATGGCGACCACAATGGCGCCTCAAATATGTATTTTGTGCTTTTTGACCAAACATAGTGTTGTAATATGTCGATTAGTATGTTTGCGAGGTTGTAGAATCCGAATTGGTGGTGATTTCAAACATAGAAGGAACCCATTATAACATATTTATCATGTGGTGAAATATTCATCAATTCGAATACGGTTACATACTATCATTATTTTGACAAAGTGAAGCTAACTCGGACTGAATTCAAATCACTCATCATTACATCTGCTTTACAGCTAAGATTTCTTAGGTAGACCTTCAAAATGGCCCCGTAAACAGATGCTGGCAACTTTTAATGGTCCTTTAATAAACAGAAAATATCATTTTGTTCAGTTACTGATAAGGCTGCACATCTAGCACATCTTACTTCGATATAATCAAATGATTATTTTACATTTTGTAAAGGAATACGATTGCTATTCCCTTGCAACAAAAGCTTCTGTTTCTCGTCCCAGGCTTTCGTTACAGCAGGAATTTCACACTTAATACTATATCCTCGGAATGTACCAGAAGATAGTTAATTGATCAAGTCCTGGGATCTGGCTTTCACATGCACAGTGGAGGCACATTTCAAATATCTAGCGCCTTGTTGCAATATCTTACTCACTGCTACAAGATCCAAATCCAAATATTTCGTCCTTTTTGCGTTGAAAACCGACAGTTAGTTTAGGTAGTGGCATAGCGAGGAGTCCAAGGACCTTGATCACCTATGAGCGTGTACGTCCAGTTGCTTGACTCGTGTATATCTTAGCTGTACTTTGTTTGATCGAAACGTTCTTGAGAAATAAAGCTAAATGCAGATTCTTTGAATCCGATATTACTGTCAGAAATGGATTCGGAAAGAAAGTGCTTTAATACACCATCTAGATTTGGAATAGGCAGAGGGTTTCATAAACTATGAGCTCAAGCAAAGAAGCGCTAAAAATTTAAAATGAGCATCCACTGTGCAAGTGAAAGTCAATTCCCATGACTTGATCTAATCCCAATCTTCTGGTACCTTCCGGGAATAAATTAATATCGCTACATATGAAATTCCTGCTGTAATTAAAACGTTGAAGAGAAACAAAAGCTTTTGAAGCAACAGGTGAAAGCCAAATCATAGGACTTGATTGAATCACAATCTTCTGGTGCATTCTGAGGATATAGTATTATTGCTAAATATGAAATTCCTGCTGTAATGAAAGCCCGCGACGAGAAACAGAAGCTTTTGTAGCAAGGAAATAGCAATCTTATTCCTTGACAAAATGCGGAACAATCATTTGATTATATCCAAGTAAGACTGTTCCCTTGTGACACGTTCCTTTGTGGCGTTGTGACCTTGGTACCTGACCCTTACCAGCCCGTATCCATAGGCTGTTCCCTTGTGGCGTGTGCAATGTACGATGGTAACGAATTTCAACCGTGTAGATGTATCTCCATACAATATCGTACTGGTAATGAGGTGTTCCCTCTTGTGCACCTTCAAAGTAATTGACAAGTTCATTGTCTGTGTTCCCGGCCACAAGACCGCATGTTCGTGCGCCAGGTCATATGTTCCCTTGGTACAACCTATGGGAACAGGCACCTTAAAAAACAAAGGTTCATTGTCCTTGTGGCGCGTCACAAGGTCACAAGGGAACACGCCACAAGGGAA
Source organism: Patella depressa (assembly GCA_948474765.1). Classification (NCBI taxonomy): domain Eukaryota; kingdom Metazoa; phylum Mollusca; class Gastropoda; family Patellidae; genus Patella; species Patella depressa. Next base: position 6,864,861 of record OX419720.1, read on the forward strand.
CATGCCACAAGTGAACATACTATTGATACAGGGCCTTAGATATGCTCGAGGTGCAGCCTTAATTAGTACCTAAACAGGGTGACATTTTCTGTTTATTAAAGGACCATAAAAAGTTGCCAGCATCTGTTTACAGGGCCAATTTGAAGGTCTACCTAAGAAATCTTAGCTGTAAAGCAGATGTAATGATGAGTGATTTGAATTCAGTCGAGATAGCTTCACTTTGCCAACATAATGATGAATATTTCACCACATGATAAATATGTTGTAAGTGGTTCCTTATGTGTTTGAAATCACCACAAATTCAGATTCTACGACCACGAAAACATAGTAGTCGACATATTACAACACCATGTTTGGTCGAAAAGCACAAAATACCTATTTGCGGCGCTAGTTTGGCCGCCATATTGGATTGTTGCGGATCATTTTCAATGTCATATTAGGACGCAGACCCAGAAAACCCCTATTTCAATCTGTGAAAGGCATTCTAAACAAACATGTTAGTGGTGAAATGACAGTAAAACTGATATTTTGGCTAATTTTAGGTACCCCATTTTCAGGGGGTATGTACTTGGGTTCAGGGGCGTCGCGGGTCAAATTTGTTTCTGTATTATGGATTTTGACACTCCTCCACATATTTCAAGCCCCGTACGGCTTGCCTTCCTGAAAATTTGTTAAAAACACCCCCTAATATTAGCTGCTGTCGAGTCAAATAGCTGCTGTGTGGGCGTACGTCCACGCTTTGGGTGGCTATATTTGTTTGTTTTTTTTCAAGATTTTATGCAGTGTGACGTGGATGGCGTAACAGGATGCGATATAGATTTTGTAAGAGACAAATTTGTAAGTAGAAATAACTCGTTTTCCTTTTAGGTTCAAGCTAAAATACTTTAAGACATTCTTAAGTTCACGTCTTGACTATTATCCAATTGACAGGGAATTCATACACACTACATGTATGTTTAATTATTTGATTAGATCATAGCCAGTCCGTGCCTTTACAGAAGTACATACAACATCATATATTAGCACAGCCAGATCTGGCCATTAAGTTCTATGCACCTAAATGGTGCTGCAATTTGAAGAACTTATACAGTTCTTTGTCACAGAGGTCCGTCAATTAGTGAGCTTGTTCGCAGCATGTTCGCTGGTTTTCTCCGCATGCTTATATAGCCCGGACCCCCATCACTCTAAAAGACCTATACGCGCGAGCGAATTATTGAATAAAATTGAACCATGTTAGTCACTCGTTTGTGCCGAGTGGTCATTACCCCCGCCATCTCTCTCTCTCTCTCTCTCTCTCTCTCTCTCTCTGGTCCTTCTCTTGATTTATAAGTCCTCTGGCCGTTCCCTATCTTGCTCTAATGTCATCATGACGGACACGCGATTTATCAATCTGTAATGGTATTGTAGCGTACCCAAGGGCTTATATTAAAGTAATACGCAACCCCTTTCCGCTATCATAAAATACGGGATACGTCAATCCTGATCGGTAGACGAGGGCAAGGTGTCAGCCAAAAGGTAACACTTCCCTGAACAGAACAACACAGATATTTGGTCTAGACACTTTAATATCAATCAAGTCAACATAAATTGTGAGAAGAAACAAAATAGTTATAAGGTGTAAAATAGCTAATATCTATTACGAATCGTACTTCCGTCGGTACTAAGGCCACGACGTACTATACAATAGTAAAAGGAATGTAGAAACTTCCGAAAGTATATAGAGTAGGTTCACGCAGCCGCTACCCGAAAACTATCGTTCCAGTTTATTTAGAGTGGGTTGAAACCTTCAACCACTTACCAAGTAGGTACTTAGCCGCTACTCGTCAGTGATTGGACCAGTTCCAGGCTTTCAGATACAAGCTTGCGGTACTGCCAATTAGCAGGCATGGAGACTCTGCTGTAGAGACAACCCGGTCCAGCTTATACTGGCCAAGCGATTAGACTAACCGTTTACAAGCGAACTTGATCACGAGATAATACAATCTACCAACTAAATGTTCAAACTTATAGTTATACATTTATGAAAATACTTACGCTCTGGTTAAGCTTACGATGAATAATAAAACTAATTACAGAGATTATAAATAATGGACATTAAATATATATGATATGTTACATATAAAAATTTATAAAATGTTATTCTCCATATTATGGTTAATAAATAAAAATGTGTATTACAATATGCTAATTATCTACAATACTTATACATATACGATTACTTATCGTAATAACAGAAAATCAAAATCTAGTTCACAACATTACCCACGCCTCTGGTTAAACGGTCCTCTGTTTATATGAGTTTATACTCCCAGGTAACTTGAGATTCCTGTGAAACCATCGCAACAACAGGCGTCTGCGTTGATACACTTCTGGTTGTAACAGACATCTCGATGTGGCGTACAGGTCTGGATGACAAACGCTGTTCTGGAACAAATTCTCCAGTCACATCGTCCAGTACCATTTCTTCATTATCAACAGTGATCTGAGGGTCGGGACCTAAGTCATCGAGCGTAGTTTCCCGTCCTCTCTTCTCGTGGATCTGACATCTTGTCCCTGAAAAGAGAAAAATCAGTATGGATACGGAACACATAATCATTATATCGTGAAGGACAACGGCTTGCGCGACCAGATTTCGTGGTATAAAACGGTCCGTCGTTGTCACTCTCTGGATCACCAGAGTCAAAGTTATTAAGATCTGGATTACAGACAGAACTGGTTTCTTCAGTATCAGGTGCCTTCTTCAGTCGGTTTATATGGACAATCGACCGTCGTCTACCAATCTGAATCTCCACAGTAACATCAGTCGGTATTCGGATGACTTCGAAGGGACCTCGCCAAGGTTTGTGAAACTTCTTTGGAACTCCGTGCTCTAAAACTTCAGAGAAAAGGTACACCATGTCTCCAGCCTTGAACTTTTGTGATGACGCTTTCATATCATGATATGTTTTCTGTCTGGTTGCTGCTTTTTGTAAGTGATCTCTTACAAAAGTATACGTTTTCTCAAATCTATCCTGCAAATCTTTCACATATAAAGTTACGTCTTTAGCGGAATCAGGAGGTAGACCAAACATCAATTCTAGAGGCGTCCTGATTTCTCGACCATACATAAGATAATTGGGAGTCATGTCGGTACTTTCGTGCTTCGTACTCCCGTAAGCAGCCATGACGTACGGCAAGTAAATGTCCCACTCGTCAGATTCATTACGTACATAGGCCGAAAGCATATCATGTTAGGTCCTATTGAATCTCTCTACTTGTCCATCCGATTGAGGATGGTATGCGGTCGTCCTCGTCTTTTCTATTCCCATTAAGTCACATACTTCAGAAAATAGTTGACTTTCAAATTGGTGCCCTTGGTCAGAGTGAAGCTGATGAGGTATACCAATCTTCAGAAATATCTCTTCAACAAGAATCTTAGCTATCGTAGTAGTCTGCATGTTTTCCATTGGGTATGCCTCTGTCCATTTTGTGAAGTAATCACTAACCACCAAAATGTAACTGTTTCCCCTCGACGTAGCTGGATCTATTGGTCCTATGATGTCAAGCGCCATTCTCTCCAGCACATTACCTGCTTGAAAAGAAGCAAGGGCAGTCCGTTTCCGGTGACCTTTCCTGCGGTTACAGACGTCACATTTAGCTACGTAGCTCTTCACTTGATTCTTCACATCCGGCCAGTAATACAACTTCTTCAAGCGGCTTAGTGTCTTCTTTACACCAAGATGACCAGCACTGGGAGCGTCATGTGCAAGCCTCAATATTTCCGTTCTCATCTCCTTAGGCACAATTAATTGCCTTGTCTTCTCTCCTGTTTTCAGCGTCGACCGTCTGTAGAGAACACCATTTTCAAGACTTAATAAAGTCTACTGTGACCAAAGTCTCTTTACCTCAACGGACTTAGGTGAAACCAAAGTCCAGTCTTGCTTCTGCTCCTTCTTTTTCCACTCAAGTAAAAAATTAATATCCAGGTCGGATTTCTGTTTTAAACTTACCGTCGCATCTTCCAAACGTACTAAATTCAGATTACGACCAACACGGTCACTTTCAGCGGAAGGTTTGCTTTCGTTAACCATTCCACACTGTACGCATGGTGTCCTGGACAGGCCATCAGCGTTTCTGTGCACAAGTCCTGGTCTGTGCTTGATAACGAATTGATATTCGGCTAATATTTCAAGCTACCTGACCTTCAGGATTTCGAAAGTTCAACAACCAAGTTAACGCTCCGTGATCTGTTCTGATTAGGAACTCTTTTCCATATAAATATGGTCGAAAATGTTTAACAAAGACTATCACAGCTAGTAACTCCTTCCTAGTTACGCAGTACCGTCTCTCTGATTTCGAGAGCGTCTTGCTAGCATAGGCAGTTACATGTTCTAGACCCTCTACTTCCTGCGATAATACCGCCCCGATGCCATATCCCGATGCATCAGTATCCAAAATAAATGGCTTACTTGGGTCTGGGTACTGAAGAATAGGTGCTGTTGTCAGCCTCTTCTTTAATTCAAGAAAAGATTCTTGCTCTTTTTCGCCCCAAGACTTCTTTTTGTGACAGGCGATTCAATGGACCAGCAATGTTGGAAAATCCTTGAATAAAACGTCGGTAATAAGAGCAGAGCCCCAAAAAACTCTTTAATTCTGTGAGATTCTTATGTGCTGGACAATCTTTAACAGCATCTATCTTCCTTGGATTTGTAGACACGCCGTCTGCTGAGACTATGTGTCCGAGATATTCTACTTCTTTTTTAAACAAGTGACATTTACTAGGTTTCAATTACATCCCTGCCTTATGTAGTCTCTCGAACACTTTGCCTAATCTATCCATGTGTTCCTCAAACGTCTTGGAAAACACAATAATGTCATCCAGGTAGACGAGACATGTCTCCCACTGGAGCCCGGACAGCACTGTATCCATCAGACGTTCGAATGTACTAGGCGCATTACAGAGCCCAAAGGGCATAACCCGAAATTGGTATAATCCTTTGTGTGTTGCAAATGCGGTCTTTTCCTTGTCTGATGGGTTCATGGCAACCTGCCAATATCCGGATGCCAGGTCCAAGGTAGAAAACCATTCAACCCCATTTAAAGTATCAAGGGTTTGATCTATCCGCGGTAAGGATATGCATCTTTAACTGTTCTAGTGTTCAAAGCTCTATAATCCACGCAAAATCTCTTAGTGCCATCTTTCTTATTCAGGAGGACCACTGGAGATGACCATGGACTTGAAGATGGTTCAACAATCTTCCTATCAACCATCTGCTGGAGAGCTTCTTCTATTTCACTCTTCTAATGAATAGGTACTCGGCGAGCTCTCTGTCGAATGGGATTAGAGTCACCAGTTTTTATAGAATGTTGAACTTTATGTGTCACTCCTAACTCACTATCGTTTTTTTACAAACAATAAACGATAGTCTTCCAAGAGGGCAGTAAGCTGTTTGGATTGATATTCTGACAAATGACTGCTACTTTCATCCACTAGCGCTCTCACGTGATCTTCCAAATAGATCCCCTTTTCTGTGCATACTTTACTAACGCCTCTGGTGGTTCGAACGCCTTCAACATCCGCAGGGATGAATCTACCCAGATTAGTATCCTTATAAATGGTTATAGGGTCTAACGATAGATTCATTATCCTTACAGGTAAATCTATGTTACCAAAGGGCATCTGAACTAATGAACGTGCTCCAACAATGCCAGGGAACTTCATTAATCGTTCATGGGGTTCTATCACACCAGTAAATCCTTGCTGTAATTTACCAATGGCTTTATCAGGAGTTCCTTGCATTATTATTTCATGCCGCCCAGGTATTACTGTTGTCTTCGTTGCTACAACTCTACACACTCCAATATCCCCATTTGTTATGGTAGGAAACCCAATACCTGCGATGTTTAAAGATCTTCCAGGTAGATCAATCTGACACTCGTGCTTAGACAAAAAGTCTAAACCAATTATACATTGCGAACCTATACCGGCCACAACAGCTCTTTGTTTGTAAAATTTGCCATCGACAGCAAAATCAAAATCAGCCTTCCCAAACGTTTTCATGGAACTTCCATCTGCCAATGTCAGTTCCATATCAACAGCATACAACTCAGGTCTAGGATTCATATTTTCGTATACTTTAGTTGATATTATCGTTATACACGATCCTGTGTCTATCAAACAGTAGGAGGAAACACCATTAATGTCAGCTCGAACATGCAAACCACTTTCACTCGGTGATGAAACGCATCTCTTCCTAACATCGTTCTTAGTTCTTTTCTTTCTGGTGGGTCTTGTATTCCTGGTGCTTGGTTTAATCTGTTTTTTATCCTTCTTTGGGCATCGAGGTGCAAGATGACCCTGCTCGCCACACTCAAAACATTTAATCTGTCTTTCTGTTTGTTGTCTTTTGAAATCTTCGAAAGCCTTAGACAGCAATTCAAGTTTACTAACCAAAGATTGGAACTCCTTCTTTGAAACTATATCCACGTTCTCTGTGTCATCATTTACAGTTCTTGTATACTTCCGTGAGCCACGTTGATGATCAGAATACCGGAAAGCTTCCAACTCCAAAGCTAGATGTACAGCTTCCTCCATGTTGCTAGGCTACTTTGTTGTATCTTCCAGACCATGTCCGGATCGTTCTGTAGACTGTCAAGAAAAGCGTCCTTGGCCAGAATATTTTGTAAATCTGCACCGGCCGTTGGATATGCTAAATTTACCAAACGCTTTATTGCTTGCCCTAGTTCCGTCAGTTTTTCTCCTGGTTTGCGGTACCGACACTTTAATTCACTTCGGTACATCTGTGTCTGATTTCTTGGTAAAAATCTATTCTCCAATGACGACATTAAGATCCCATAGTCATAACGATCTTCTCCAGGTATAGAACTAATTATTTGCTGAGCAGGACCTTCTAAGCTACCAGCCAAATATAGTCCACTTTCTTCATCAGACCAATTATTTATTTTAATACAAGTCTCGAAGTGGGCTTGATAATCCATAAAGGACGTCGTTCCGGTAAATTTACTGGGTGTGATGACTGGTTTCTTTACAGCTGTTCGAGATGATCTGTTCAACACAGATCCAGGATGTCTCTGCTGTTCTGTCGTTCCTGGGGATCTGCCTTCCACTACTGACACTCGTTCTGGTACGATGGGGTTAGTTTGTAGGTTTTCCGCTTGTTGGCTAGATCCAACTGGATAGTTCTCCAATGATCGTCTAAGATCATCCCGTCTCCGAGCTCGAACATTAAATCGAACTTCACTGTCATCAGCTTGTCTAGGAGTGCTAGAATCTACACCAAAATCCTTACTTATATTTTGTAATTCTCTTGTTAACTGATCAATATTTTCTTTTATCTTATTAACTGTGTCTGGAGGTGTCAAAGACATCGCCATTTTTAGACCAAAAAAATCTGGAAGGTTATCCCACCTCTGCCACCAAAAACTATGTAGCGTACCCAAGGGCTTATATTAAAGTAATACGCAACCCCTTTCCGCTATCATAAAATACGGGATACGTCAATCCTGGTCGGTAGACGAGGGCAAGGTGTCAGCCAAAAGGTAACACTTCCCTGAACAGAACAACACAGATATTTGGTCTAGACACTTTAATATCAATCAAGTCAACATAAATTGTGAGAAGAAACAAAATAGTTATAAGGTGTAAAATAGCTAATATCTATTACGAATCGTACTTCCGTCGGTACTAAGGCCACGACGTACTATACAATAGTAAAAGGAATGTAGAAACTTCCGAAAGTATATAGAGTAGGTTCACGCAGCCGCTACCCGAAAACTATCGTTCCAGTTAAATTAGAGTGGGTTGAAACCTTCAACCACTTACCAAGTAGGTACTTAGCCGCTACTCGTCAGTGATTGGACCAGTTCCAGGCTTTCAGATACAAGCTTGCGGTACTGCCAATTAGCAGGCATGGAGACTCTGCTGTAGAGACAACCCGGTGCAGCTTATACTGGCCAAGCGATTATACTAACCGTTTACAAGCGAACTTGATCACGAGATAATACAATCTACCAACTATATGTTCAAACTTATAGTTATACATTTATGAAAATACTTACGCTCTGGTTAAGCTTACGATGAATAATAAAATCTAGTTCACAACAGTATCGTTCACGAATTGGTAGGTAAAAGTCCATCATTGTTTCCACAGAGATTGCACATTTATTGTTTCAGGGTCAGGGAACAAAAGGTGTGTATCCCATGAGGAAAGAAAAACGTGGAATATGTTTGATAATAAACAACTATTTTTACCCCAAAACTTCGAATAAATACCGGGGAGGCACGGAGAAAGATGTCGAGGCGTTGAAAGCGTTGTTCGAGGAATTGGAGTTTGTTGTCCAATTAGAAGAGGAGTTGTCTGCTTCGGTAAGTTTTCAGTGAGTATTTAGGGTCTTACGTCCTACAGGTTTATATAGTTATTAGTGTGTGTGGTAAATACAGATGGCAGGGGATGAACACGAGTAGTTTTAGTCCTTATGGCTATTACTCAAAATATATTTTGTTGTTCAGAATTAAAGATATATTTTGCCAGTGCAAAATCGACCTATTGCAGGTTTTTCTCTTGGCCCCAGTTTTATTTTTATTGTTAATTTGATATTTATTCACACGACAATCCAACAATCAACTATATAAACCATTCGGTGGTCACGACATTGAATGGATTGAAATCCGGTAGCCATTTAAAAATTTGATTTATAACTGGATTATCATGACAATGGTAGCAATTTGTAACAAAACTGCTAACGTTTATAATGATAAAGTAAATTGACGGAAATTGTCAACTTACCGGCATTCCATTTTTATTATTTTTTAAAATAAAACTATAATAGCAAAAACCATCAGCCCTTTATCTATATGTTACATAATGCATCTCTAAGTACTGAGGCTCTTAAAGTGATACGTTGTGGTGCTATCTAGTGTTTGGTTTACATTTCGCACAAATGTATGTTTTACATGGAAATGACCTTTAGACATCAATACCACATTTGGTTTACATTTCGCACAAATGTATGTTTTACATGGAAATGACCTTTAGACATCAATACCACATTAGATGCGCTGTGTATTTGAACAGTTGAACACCAATATTAATGCAACATGAGAAATCAGTATTGTGTACAATATACGTATTTATTGAGGTGCTCAAATATGCAATTTAGCGAATCCGCGACTGAGTTAAAGAGAAGGATTCTGCTGGAGATTATTTAATGCTGGAAATACGTGTATAACGTATGCCTGTCTTCATTTTCCCAGTCGGGGCAACACAACAGAAATTCAAACCCCTAAAAGACCGGTTAAGTGAGTGACTCTACCGGAAGCTAGCAATTGGAAAAACAAATATCTGTTTTATGTTTCATGTTGTATTGTGTATTTTGTATATTCCAGAAAATAATCAAAATGCTTGAATCGTGCAGACTGGAAATTAATAGCTCAGATGATATGCCCGATTGTTTTATTCTTTTTATTCTGACTCATGGTAAAGAAGGGTGCGTTCAAGGAACGGATGGGAAATTTGTGGACATAACTAAAATCAGAGACTGTTTTGATTATAACAATTGCCCCAAGTTACAAGGAAACCCGAAATTGTTCTTCATACAAGCGTGCCAGGGAAGTAAGCTACTTCTTTTGTTTATCGTTTTTATAATAATAATATTAGCCCCGAGAAAAGACACAAAATAGTGTAGAGAGATGGCGATGGATGATTGCCTTAATTTGTGATTTTAACCCTCCTACTCCGATAATGTCTTACTGGTGTACTCTAGTCTTTCAATGATACCGTGAATACCTGACGTTTTGCAACAGTGTAAGACATAAATAAGTATACAATGTATAGTAAAAAACTATTTCATGTCAAGTAACCCAATTCAACTTATGAGTGCTTGGATTATGCACAAGTAGTTTTGCTATTGTGAATATTTGACAAAAGTGAATAATTTTAACATTTTTTGATACTTGCCACCATTACTATACACCCGCATAATGTTATGTAATAAGCTTGAACCCTTTCGAAATTAAGCGTCGTTGCCCATTTAATCAAAATCGTGAAACAAATGGGAAATTTCCCTTTGAAACTTGACAGGGCGGTTTAACTGGTCAAATATTACTTGCAGAGTTATCTACCATGGCATCCGCTTCAATGCGTTGTATCTTTGTTTGATCAGAGGAAAACCAATGTTGAAATATATTTTTTTTTTTAACTTTTCTGTCCGTGACATGTTAATTTCGTTGCGGGGTAAACCCTGTATTAAATAGCCATGTTATATAACATTAAACAACTGAACTGCAAGGGTTAACAAAATTTTGACATTGTTGTGTCTCGTTTCATACACCATAGCTCGTAGAGAATATATGGAAGTGCAGACTGACACTGTGGCATCTATTGAAGACTATTATCTGGCAATAGCCACCTCTCCAGGTATGTATAAGGTCCGGATCCAGGATTTTGTCGAAGGTGGGAGGCACACATTGGAGCAAAGGCTAATATGTTGCAACCTTGGATTGCTTGGGCGGAGACAATGCGAAAATCATGTTTATATCATCTATTAAAGAGCAGATATGTGAACTACAACTACAACCCCCTGGATCCGCGCCTGTTTATCAAATTTTGAATAAAATAAAACCAAGTACGAACAATCCAAACCATTAGTCAAAATTCAAAGTCCTATAAAAACGGTCGAGGCAAAAAAGTGTAATCAGTGTTAATCAGCAATAAATATTTTGGGCACGTAATAGCCAAATGTAGTAAGTTATTCTAATGTAAACTGGTTTGTTCAAATCTTTTCCAGGTTTTGTTTCTTATCGACACCGACAACATGGCTCCTGGTTTGTTCAAGCAATTGTAGCTACGTGTAAAACATATGCATGTAGGGAATCTTTCCAGAAGATGATGGAACGGGTAAATTTAAATCAAATCATTATCAGTTTTGAGATAATTGTAAAATGAAATGTGATATGAGGGAAATTTTGCCCGGACAGCTGCACTGTGGCCTACTCTTATATCGAATTCCATCTGTCAAGGGATCTTTTACGTGCACGCCAATGTGACCTCGGTTTTCCCCCATCCGAACGACTAGACAGCTGTACATGCCAGGCCCTCCGTCCTGCATCACTGACAAGGGATCACGCCGGAAAATCAGGATAAACTTTCTCGGCCAATGCAGGGATCTAACACCCAACCTCCTGGCTAGTCAGCCAGGGTCTTGCCCACCTAGTCACCGTGAACCCCCAGATAATAGTAATTTGCGAGTCATTAACATTGATGATTTAGGAACAACCACTTAAACTGGATAGTTAATGATAATCAAGAGACGTTAGATATACAAATTGATGTCCTGTTTATTGTATCTTTGAAAAAATTTCTCTCGACTTTGTAAAAGGGGGTCGGGTGTCCGAATTATGTAATGTATTGTTCAAACATACTAATATAGAGTGCATGACTAAGTGCAATATGTTAACATTTGTGATAAGCAATTTGATTATTTAATATTGTGTATTTATTTGGAATTGCCGCGGGGCACACTAGACTAACTATTAGTTTGTTTTTCATTAAAATGTTGGTTTTTTTTTTCAGATTGAACAGGAAATGAGGAATGTTGGGAGTAATAGAAAAAAATATGAAATGAAACGGGTAGGCGTATTTTCTGAACAATATATATAAGATAGGTGACATGGAAATTTGATAAGATTATCAACAGATTTATTAGCCTCGGATTTGGAACCCCAAAACTCTGCGGGGGTTTGGATGGCCAAATGGTAAGCACGTGCGCGCTATGTCATAAAGTCTGTCATTGAGTCAACTGGCGAGGTTTTGAATCCCCGGTTGTAAGTGACAAGGAATTATAGGGTAACCTGTCAAACTTCGTGTATTTTCTCCGGGTCCTCCGATTTCCTCCCACTTGCAAGTGTATTATTGCAATAAAATTAAACCATATATTGGTCCCCAAATGACCAAGTTTGTGTCGAATGGACGGTAAACCCCAATTCTTTCTCCTCTCTTTCTCCAAAAACTCTGATTCTAAATAAGGGAGCGTGGCGAATCGTGGTGTGTAGAAAATGAAAGACATTGACATCAGCAGTGTTTAAGTCAGTTTTATCCAAACTTTGTTGAGCTATCGCCCCTTGGCAAAAAAGCAGTTGTCACACATCCCATCCTCGCCAATCGAGATAACAAAATTAGAGGATCTGAACTTTAGAAAGTTTGAGGCAAAAGCGGCCGTTTATGAACTGCAACGTGGTTTAGCGTCTTAGTTTATCCAATAAACGGGGTAATGACGGACGTGGCGTACAATATCATCGGATTCCAAATGCCAAGGTTCGTTTACGTCTATACGGAACCTGGGTTTCCATATTACTCGAAAGACAAGACTCAACCCCTATGACCCGCACCACTGGCAAGGTTCCACAAACTATAAACTTGAATTGTAACTCGGCTGTGGGTACCAAATTCCAGCAAATCTGGAAAAGAAAAATGACGGTAGGAGAAGATAAAGCACGCTCCGGTTTTACTGCCCCTGAGTGACAAACCATATTTATTACAATGCTTTATAAAGTTGATATATCTGCACCTTCTTAATAATGGAGATAAAGGAAGAGGGAGACAAACAAAACACCATGTATTAACGTTAGCGGATTAATTGTACAATACTCCCGGTAATTCTTTAATAACAGTAATTATTTGTATATTACAGATAAAAAAAAACACTCGACCAAAACGAATAGTAAGTGTTCCAAATATAAAATCAAGTTAGTCGAGAAAAGTAATTGAATAAGAAAGCCAGAGAGAGAGAGAGAGATAGAGAGAGAGAGGGTGAAGAGGGAGATCGGGTTCAATTTTAATTAAATAATTCACTTGCGTGTAGGGGTCTTTAGCAATGAGGGTCAACCAAAGCACGCAGAGAAAATTCAAAAGATGAGAAAGGCGACCCAAAATCTTATCAAGTACAACCTTGGAATCAATACCGCACAACTCAAAGACAGACCTTACGGGAATATGGTAAACTGGAGAATGATTGACGAGTCGGTACATAACACCTGGCAACACATTCAATTGTGGACACAGTTAACGAATATTCTTTGTAGTATATATTACAAATGAATAAGTTATTAAAATAGGTTTTTTTTTCAATTCCAGGTCAATATAGCAACACCTTGTTTCGAAAACGAACTGAAGAAAGATTTATTCTTTTTTCCAAAAAGTGGAACCGACCTTGTTTAGGAAATTTCCATTTGGGATTTAACATTTCTTTAAAGCGGCAATTTCATTTTTTCAAGTTAAATTTTTAAAATATATTAAAATAAAGCCTTAAAATAGATGGTATCTAATAAACAGTCCAACCTCGTTAAAGAATAATCCTATAATTCACTATTGCCAGTTGAGAAATTGTCAAAAATATCACTTTCAACATTAAATTCAAACGTTTGAAGATAGCAATACCATGGGGGGAATGGGAAAACAAGGAGGTAATTGTGTTATTATTTCCGATGTGAAAGATGTTTCGGTGTGGAAAATAATGCCTATGATTGTATAATAGTGAGTTGACAACCTATTGAGCAAAAGACATAGAAATAAATATGTTTTGACTTTCTTGGAAAATATGAAATCCCCGCTTTAAATGAATGTCATTTTATTGGGTACTTTTGCTGTTATGGTTTCGAGTTTCAAACAGTTCAATTTATAAACACACATTTTATCACCCCTGTACGTGGACACTTTACATGTCAAGCATTTTGTAAATTTACCACCGTTGCCACAACAATGTTTTAAACGCTCGCTCTACAGTTCACAGATTTCAGGATCAACAAATCATACTTGCTAAGAAAGCTTAGATTGTCCTGAGCGACACCTCTATTCAGACTGGCGTAATAATTCTTCGCATGCTTTCCCTAATACTCCCAATATTAACAAAATGATGTTGACCGCCATAGTTAAGCGACTATGGTATAGTAGTTGCTTTGGAGCATGTTTGATAGATCTGAAGGATCGTGCATAAGAACAAAACCGCATGAATTTTTGTCTGTTATTTTGGCAGAGGGGTGGGTGGAGGGGGTATTAAGGAAAGTATGTTTTTATACGCCCACATTTTCATGTGGACGTATTATGTCGTCGCCCCTGTCCGTCCGGACGTCCGTCCGTCCACAATTTGTTTGTGGACTCTCTACAGGTCACAATTCTTATCTGATTTTGACGAAACTTGAAATATAGGTTTATCCCCATAAGATCTCGGTTCCTTTCGATATTGGCATGTATCGGATCGGAACTTCATGGATTATGGCCCCTGATTGTACGAAATATCATGTTTTTAGCTTGTGGACCCTATAGAGGTCACAATTTTGAACCAATTGTGATGAAACTTGACATGCATGTTTATAACCCCAAAGATCTTGGTTCCTTTCGATATTTGCGGCCATCGGATCGTAACTTCCTGAATTATGGCCCCTGATTGTCCGAAAAATCGCCCTTTTTAGCTTGTGGTCCCTCTGGAGGTCAAAATTATTATCCGATTTAAAAAACCGTTCGATTATATAACCATTACATGGTAATGAAGGTTGAGTTCAAATTTCGTGAAAATCGGACCAAAATTGACAAACAAAATGGCCGCCGTTTGTACGCGAATAGTGTGAAAATATGTTATATCAAGGTTGTGGACCCTATAGAGGTCACAATTTTTAACCGATTTTGATGAAACTTGACATGTATGTTTATAACCCAAAGATCTTGGTTCCTTTCGATATTTGCACCCATCGGATCGTAACTTCCTGAATTATGGCCCCTGATTGTCCGAAAAATTGCCCTTTTTAGCTTGTGGTCCCTCTGGAGGTCAAAATTATTATCCGATTTAAAAAAAACGTTTGATTATATCACCGTTACATGGTAATGAAGGCCCTGTTCGAATTTCGTGAAAATCAAACCAAAATTGACGGACAAAATGGCCGCCGTTTGTACGCGAATAGTGTGAAAATATGTTATATCAAGGTTGTGGACCCTATAGAGGTCACAATTTTGAACCGATTTTGATGAAACTTGACATGCATGTTTAGAACCCAAAGATCTTGGTTCCTTTCGATATTTGCGCTCATTGATTCGTAACTTCCTGAATTATGGCCCCTGATTGTACGAAAAATCACCCTTTTTAGCTTGTGGTCCCACTGGAGGTCAAAATTATTATCCGATTTAAAAAAACGTTTGATTATATCACCGTTACATGGTAATGAAGATTGAGGTAAAATTTTGTGAAAATCGGACCAAAATTGACAGACAAAATGGCCGCCGTTTGTACGCGATTAGTGTGAAAATGCGTTATATATAGGTTGTGGACCCTATAGAGGTCACAATTTTGAACCGATTTTGATGAAACTTGACATGCATGTTTATAACCCAAAGATCTTGGTTCCTTTGGATATTTGTGCATATCGGATTGTAACTTCCTGAATTATGGCCCCTGATTTTACGAAAAATGACCTTTTTTTTTAGCTTTTGGCCCCTCTGGGGTCAGAATTATTATCCCATTTAAAAAAACGTTTGATTATATCACCGTTACATCGTAATGAAGGTTGAGGTCGAATTTCATGAAAATCGGACCAAAATTGACAGCTGTTCTTGTCAGGCCATCCATCCTTCATCACTAACAAGGGGAAACCACGCCAGAAAATCTAGATGAACTTTGTCACCCAATGCAGGGATCAAACACCTAACCTCAAGGCTACCGAGCCAGCATCTTACCCTCTTAGCAACATGATCCCCAGTCGAATTTGAAGCCTACTGAAATGAACCTTTATAACCCAAAGATCTTAATTCATTTCGATATTTGCACATAGGAAAAATCACTTTCGGTATTGCTTGTTCTCTATCCATCTCTCGAAAATGTGGGCGTATCCTGCCTGGCAGTGCCAGCCTATCTTTAAAGTTACAATAGTTAGCCTGCAGTAACAAGTTCCAGACTTGCAAAATAAAATACACACAGTCTGCTGTACTCCATCTTTATCAGCTAATTATGGATTTAGTTAATCAGTATTAAAGGACAATATTGGTGCCAGTCATTATCACATATATGATAGAGCTGGTTAAACACATTCTAAATATACTTTTAACAGAGAGATCAATGCTACGATAGCTGAGTAATACAGGTTTCCCAAATCGGAAGTGACGAACGCCAAAGGAAAACACGAGTCACCGGTCTATTTAACTGACTGAAGCGACGAGTGATAACAGATACACGGCCGAATTTCATCTCACTAATAATTCCTTCGAAGACCAAAAGTTGTTGTGTGAGACTGTGAGAGGATATCTGACCATTCATAAAAAGAATTGACTGTCACTAGATAAGATAACACGAAAGAAAAACAGAAAAAGTCCGTGCATTACCATGTTTTTATAAGGTATAGAATGAATATAAACAAGGGAATGTACAGACTATTTCTATTTTTCTCGTGTTTTTTTTATCTAATGACATTCAATTACTTTATTGAATTGTCAGATATCCTCTTACAGTCCCATATAACAACTTTTGGTCTTCGAAGGAATTATTAGTGAGCAGATATTCGGCCGTGTATCTGTTATCACTCGTCGCTTTAGTCAGTTATATAAAGCGGTGACTCGTGTTTTCCTTTGGCGTTCGTCACTTCCGATTCGGGAAAAATGTATTACTCAGCTATTGTAGCATTGATCTCTCTGTTAAAAGTATATTTGGAATGTGTTTAACCAGCTCTATCACATATGTGATAATGACTGGCACCAATATTGTCCTTTAACATTCCCGATAATCTTGCCCGATGTGGTGGTATTGTGTTCTGATCTATTTGTATTGACATCAGTTAATTCTATAATTCCATGTCATTTATTGAAAATAAATAGCATATCCCCTACTGTTATATTTGTCTACTCCTACTCGCATACCCAGTGCCGACTTGTTGTCCTGCCACGGTAATGAAGCTACGGTTGCTAAGAGGCATGAAATAAATTATAAGGGTGATGTTGACTTGTGAATTGTTTCGTCTTGACATGTGAAAAATGCTTGGAAGGTGATGGGAAAATTGTTATATACTCGATTTGTTCTCTTTCCATACAGAAAAACGGTCTTGCAATTAATTCCGCCTTGGCTTGCCATACCTTGCGCCCTTGTAGCTTTTACGGCCTTGGCATTTAACTTACTACTAACGGACTAGGCCAGCAGACGATCATTTAATCATACCACTTCGTTAGAAATGGCTTCAGGTAAACGAGGGCGTCAAGTCAAACTGGGCTCCTCGCGAAGAAATAGTATTTTTTATCTGCCTATATAGAAAGGGCAGACATTATTGAATGGGAATTCAGTGTGTGTGATGTAGGAGGCAGTAGGGGTATCTTGATATGTGGACATTTTTATTTATAAAAGGTCTTTACCCAAAAAAACAAACTAAAATTCTATTGATATTATTTAATGTGGTTAGTCCTGATCTTCAAACCATTAACTCAATCATTCTTTCCTTTATAAAGCTAGACAGGGGCGGATCCAGGATTTTCAGAAAGGGGTGGGGCGTGCTGCACCCACATGGGAGTGCGAAGCCCGGTCTGTGATGTTTGAGTGGAAAAAATGCCCACAAGGACTAATTTCATACTAGTACTGTAAATTACGATTTCCAACCTAAACTATTTTTGTTCTCCTTTCCCGCGAGAATATATGGAGCTAAAAATTGTTCGCCACCCCAAAAAAATGAGGAGGCGTGCGCCCCCCTCTGGATCCGCGCTTAGACACAGGTAAGTTAAATTTTCAACAATTAGATTTATAATTTAGTTTTCCAGACTAACAACAGACAGTTTAATCAAAGCCCAGCTTAACCGGAGCGGGGCCCTGGGCCTGACTAGAATCGCGGGGACCCTAACGCGACGAAGGATTATTTCATACACGTTTTAATGGCACGCATGCGTAACACTCAATTACGCGGTCTGTTATACAAGAAAAATTACATGTCAGTTACGAATGGCATATAGAGAGAGAGAAATGGGGTTTAACGTCCACTCGACACAAACTAGGTCATTCCGGGACTAACATATGGTTTCATTTTATTTCAATAATTCGCTTGCGCGTAGGGGTCTTTAGCAGTGGGAGGAAACCGGAGTGCCCGGAGGAAACCCACGAGGTTGAGAAGGCGCCCCTATCTCCATGTCACATACGCTCACACCAGGGCTCGAAACCACAGCCGCAAGCCAGAGATGACCGGCCAGCTAAAGGTCGAAGCGCGGCACTCTAGACCACTAGGCCATCCCAACCCCCCCTGAATGGCATACAATGCGCGGAAATGACATATAACGGCGGGGAACTGTGTTAAAGTGAAACCGCCGCTAGAAGCTTATTTCAATAATTCGCCTGCGCATATGGGTCTTTAGCAGTGGGAGGAAACCCACGAGGTTGAGAAGGCGCCCCTATCTCCATGCCACTTACGATCACACCAGGGATCGAAACCACAGCCGCAAGCTTTGTAAATATGTTTATTCAGATATAAAAATTATATACAGATACATCATGATATATGAATAAACAAAAATATACTAAACATATTTACACTGATACATAGTAAAGTTTAAAAACATATTTTTGAAGGTTTTGTGGCTTTACATAGGACAAATATTTACACAGTGTACATTAAAAGCAATTAAAAGGGTAATATACAAAGTAAAAGTCGAGGGTATATACAAACTCTTTCAAAAATCTAATAGGATATCTCCATCATCTTCATAAACTATAATAAATGAAGGCATGGCGAATATTTCAATAAACGTATTTTTATTCTTAAAATATTTACTAATATGATAAAGGTTCTCTTTCAATATATGCTTAAATAACAAAATAATATTTAATCTCGAGTTTAAATGGTCTAACATAAACATTCGGCGTATTCAAAAAAGGTAGGGGATATTTGATTTTTAAGTGTTATTAAAGTCACCTAATGAAACTGACGAAGAAACAAATGACAAAATGAAATGAAGTTCACATTCATCGATTTATTCCAAATGATCTTTAGACTAAGTAAGGCACAGAATGACCATTATAAGGGTAGAATGATACCTGGGGTCAAACAGCAAAGTTACCACAGCATCACAACAAAGTCAGTAACGGGTAAATCCTCCTCTGTTTGCCAAACAAGCATTGATCTGACGTAGCATACTCCTAATGAGACGTCTAAGGTCATTTTGGTCCAGATTGTCCCACTCCTGTTGCAACGCAGCAGCAATTTCTTGGACATTGGCAGGACGTTGTTGACCTTGACGTAACCCCTGTCCAAGCATGTCCCAGACATGCTCGATGGGGGAGAGGTCGGGACTCAGTGCTGGCCAAGGTAATGTGGTGATGTTCTGTTGTTGGTGGTAACCTGTAACGATCCTAGGCCCTATGACATCTTGCGTTGTCATCCTGGAAGATGAAACGGCGGCCATGGCGTCGTGCGAACGGCACAACATGGACTGCCAAGATGTTGTCGCGGTAGTACTGGCCTGTAACACGCCCTGCAACAACATGTAAAGCCGTTCTTCCAGCAACAGTGATGCCTCCCCACACCATAACAGAACCACCCCCAAATCGATCATGTCTGATGACGTTAACGTCTTGGAAGCGCTCGTTTCGACGACGCCACACCCTCCTACGTCGTGCGAACGGCACAACATGGACTGCCAAGATGTTGTCCCGGTAGTACTGGCCTGTAACACGGCCTGCAACAACATGTAAAGCCGTTCTTCCAGCAACAGTGATGCCTCCCCACACCATAACAGAACCACCCCCAAATCGATCATGTCTGATGACGTTAACGTCTTGGAAGCGCTCGTTTCGACGACGCCACGCCCTCCTACGTCTGTCCAAAAAATCAACAGTGAACCTTGACTCATCTGAAAACATCACATTGCTCCAGCGTCGATTATCCCAGTGTTGACGATCCCTACACCAACGACGTCATGCCTGAATGTGATGATCTCTCAAACAAGGGATCACGCGAGGACGTCGGGCGCGAAGGTGACCCCTATGCAGTCGATTCCCAATCGTCTGGCCACTCACTCTCACCACTCACTCTCACACCAGTGTCTGTTTGAAGACGAGCGCTGATCTGATTTGCTGTGATGACACGATTTCTCAAGGCCAAGGTACGGATAAATCGATCCTGGGCTTGAGTTGTCGCCCGTGGTCGACCTGAGCGTGGTCTGTCCTGTACAGATTGTGCATCACGGTATCTGGACCATAGCCTGCTTATGACAGACTGAGAAAAATTCATCGTCCGCGCCACAACCGCCTGTGTTGTGCCGATCTGTAGCATGCCAAGGGCACGTAACCTTTCATTTTGGGTAAGCCGACGCATATCAAAATTTGTTTTCTGGTCACTAAAACAATTAAACTGATGTTTCCACCCTGGAATTCAATGCCACAATGACTGTAACATTCAAAGTCAGAGTCGTGCAAATCTTGGGTTGGACCCCCATGATGATCCCAAGCATCACCTGCATTCCATGCGGTAGCTATTGGTGCGTTTGGGCGTCACATGTAACTGGAAATGTTTCTTCTGTTAGGCTCTATAGTGACTTTTTTCGTAGTCATTTGCATATTTTAGTATTATACCCCCAAAATCAAATATCCCCTACTTTTTTTGAATAGTATATATAGCTTGGCGTGCTGCAGATAAAACAACATCGCTCAGTTCAACCTGTCCGACCACTGTAGTTGACTGAATTCCTAACAGTAAACCAGACTTAAAATCATCATCATTAATTTTATACTTGAGAATGTCATTAAAGATACATTATGGGAGATTTTTACAAGGAGTTAGCCATTCTTGCTATAACAGTTCAAAAATAGATGCTGAAACAAGAATATATTGAAAATTTCAGTCAAATTACTTAATCCTGAACAAAGTTGTTACCACTATAATTTTTTACTAGAAATGGTAGTTAAAATTCATCGACACCGTTTTCCCATTATGGCCGATTGTTGATTGACAGACGTTAACTCCACCTATATAGCTAGTCTCGATTATCAAGTAATGTTTACAATGACTAATACCGATAGCGTATTCGGTTTGAGACAGGACTGCAATTCAATTCGTATACATTTATTTTTTACTATAAATTAGAATTAAGACTTTTAACATATAGATAAGAAGAGAAAGTCTGCGATAGGATATTAAAGTTTGAAAAGAATGGGCCAAATCAACGAGGCAGTATTGTAAATAAATTATAATAAATAGCCGACTTCTTGCGTTGCCTGCGTGTACTCTTTTATACTTCAGGTAGGCCTTAGCGACTCCCTAAGCAGACGAATAGAAAACAGTCCGGAAGTATGATGACGTCAGCGTCACGGAGAAGCCCCGCCCACGACGCCATAGTGGTTAAATCAGTCAACGAAATCCTGTTTTAATCCGAGCCCAATCCAAGCCATCCGTGGGTCTACAGAGTTCATTTTAGGCTTGTTGTTTAAATAAAGATCTAATTTATAATTTCTATGACTTCTGAGGCCCAAAGGAAGACCGACAAAAGTCTGTTTTTGCTCTCCCATAATGTATGTTTAAGGATCTCCTTTAGTTAGACAATTAAATTGGAAAGACAATCACAATGTATAAACATATGCAAAATATCTTCTATATCTTTTTTACATATACAGGACATAAATTCTTGTCAACAATATTCACTTTGTATAGTTTTTCCTTAGTCCAAACAATATTGTGAGCAATTTTAAAATATAAATCAATATTTTTCGGGTTTTTATAATTATTAAAAACACTTTTCCACACAACTGGCCAATTAATATTAAAGTTACATTATAGGAGATAAGATAAAGAGACGGCAGTTCTCACTATAATAGTTAAAAACTACATAGTGTAAAGGTAATTTGCTGAAAATTTCAGTCAAATTGATCCACTATTAGCCGAGAAAAAAGCGTTTGAAATATTCACATAGCCTCGGTCATCATTACTCAAATCATTAATATAAACAGCATAGTCTCGATTATCCACTTGATTGATTGATAACATGATACACATAGGGTATAATAGGTTTATTATCAGGACAACATGATACACATAGGGTATAATAGGACAAGATAAACATAGGGTATTATCATGATAACATGATACAAAAATATTATCACAAAACAAAACATAACGCTAACGCTACAATATACGTCCACATTCCTGCTTTGATTGATATGGTACTTTGTCAAGAAGGCTAGGCGTTTGGTTTGTTTAGCGTTGAGGGGCGTGCCTCAACATCAATAGTTGCCGTCCTTAGAGTATAAGGAATAAGTATACCAAGATAATCCATTCAGAATTGTGCCTTCCTAACGCTAAAGGCAAAAAGTGGGCGTGACCCTGCCCCTGGGGGTCGGGACATTCATCAAAATCAACAGTGAACGACATCAGGCTATAAGGAATACATAAGCCAAGTACCAAGCTGCTTCATTCAGAATTGTGGCCTGTAAACGACAAACACAAAAATTGGGCGTGTCTTGCCTGTAGGAGTCGGGACATGCAGTTGACGTCCTTAGGCTATAAGGAATACATATCCAAAGTTTAAAGACGATCCATTAAGAATCGTGGCCTGTAGACAACACACACAGACATGGGCATGGCTCTGCCCCTGGGGGTTAGGAAATCACCAAAAACAACACGGGTCATCTTTAGGGTATAAGGAATAGGTATGTAAAGTTTTAAAAGGATCTGTTAAGAATTGCATCCTGTAGGCGAACACACGACACAAAAGCATTGGGCGTGGCTCTGTCCCAGGGGGTCCGGCATGCACCAAAAATAATAGTGGTCAGCCTTAGGGTATAAGGAATAAGTATAAAAAAAGTTTTCAAGACGATCGATTAAGAATTGTGGCCTGTAGGTGACACACAGACAGACAAAAAGAAAATGGGCGTGGCACTGTCCCTGGGGGTCGGGCATGCACCAAAAACAATAGGGATCTTCCTTAAGGTACCAAGAATAAGCATTCAAAGTTTCAAGATGATACATAAAGAAATGCAGCCTGTAGACGACAGACAAACAAATACAAGAAATGGGTGTTGCTGTCCCACGGGGGTCGGGCATGCACCCAAAACAAAAGGGATCATCCTTAGGGTATAAGGAATAAGTATTTTAAGTTTCAAGATGACCAATTAAGAATTGCGCCCTGTAGGCGACACACAAAAAGAAAATGGGCGTGGTTCTGCCCCAGGGGGTTGAGCATGCACCCCAAATGATAGTAATGTTCCTTAGGGTACAAAGAATAGGCATTCAAAGTTTCAAGATGATACGTTAACAAATGTGGCTTGTAGACGACAAACAAATAAATACAAGAAATGGGCGTGGCTCTGCCATTGGGGGTCGGGCATGCACCAAAAAACAATAGGGATCATTCTTAGGGTGTAAAGAGTAAGTATACAAAGTTTTAAGAAAATCCAGTTAGAATTGCGGCCTGTAGGCGACACACAGACACACAAAAAGAAAATGGGCGTGGCTCTGCCCCTGGAGGTTGGGCATGCACCCCAAACGATAGGGATCATCCTTAGAGTATAAAGAGTAAGTATACCAAGTTTGAAGAAAATCCAGTAAGAATTGCGCCCTGTAGGCGACACAAAGACACAAGAAAAGAAAATGGGCGTGGCTCTGCCCCTGGGGGTTGGGCATGCACCCCAAACGATAGGGATGTTCCTTAGGGTACAAAGAATGTGTATGCAAAGTTTCAAGATTATAAGTTAAGAAATGTGGCCTGTAGACGACAAACAAAAAAATACTAGAAATGGGCGTGGCTATGCCCCTGGGGGTCGGTCATGCACCAAAAACAACAGGGATCTTCCTTGGGGTATAAGGAATAAGTATACCAAGTATAAGGAATAAGTATACCAAGTTTGAAGAAAATCCAGTAAGCATTGCGCCCTGTAGGCGACACAAAGACACAAGAAATAAAAATGGGCGTGGCTCTGCCCCTGGGGGTTGGACATGCACCCCAAACGATAGGGATGTTCCTTAGGGTACAAAGAATGTGTATGCAAAGTTTCAAGATTATAAGTTAAGAAATGTGGCCTGTAGACGACAAACAAAAAAATACTAGAAATGGGCGTGGCTATGCCCCTGGGGGTCGGGCATGCACCAAAAACAATAGGGATCTGCCTTGGGGTATAAGGAATAAGTATACCAAGTTTGAAGAAAATCCATGAAGAATTGCGCTCTGTAGGCGAACCACAGACCCACACACACATACATACACACACACACACAGACAGGGGCGACGGCATAATACGTTCACATTATGAATGTGGACGTATAAAAATAACATTATATAATAATATTAATAATACCCCCCCCCCAAAAAAAAAATAAAATAAAATAAATAAATAAATTAGCAAAAAAAATATATATTGAAAAAATTTTATAAATTAGAATTGAAAGAAAATTATTTATCAATGATTTATATAGGTAACTGTAGTAAACAGATCAATTCAAAGTAAATAATGTAAATAAAAACAGATTTTTCTCCAAACCAGCACTCTCCTGAATACCAAAATATAGGTCTACCATACTAATAACTCTTTGTCAATTTGTGCTCCTTTTAGTTTTCTCTAAAACTCTTTCTGAAACAAATAGATACATCTGAGTAGAAGTACAACCACGGTAGTGTAATCAGATTTTTTTTTAAACCAACTGGATAATACTTCAGGCTTCAAAAACACTTCTGGGTATAGCATGCATGTACTTACTTCAGTTTCTGAACCAATGGTTAGATGAAAGCTATCATCTTCAGAATCTGATGAATTAGCATTCATTATGGAACTGTAATGCTCTCAATTAAAATGGACTGTATTAATTATACTTTCAAAAATAGCATTTCAAATTAAGTCTAATAATACACACTAGTCAGTCGATGACATTTCTCTTGTCAAAGTCAGTCAAGCTATTAACAGTGGTCTGTACCCATAATTTTGGTGGAGTTGCGTCCCTTTGGAACCGATACGGTGCAGATTTCCAGGAATTGCCAATTTCCACGGGGGTTTCCATCCCCAGCAATATTTTTTATCACTAATTTAATGTTTATATTCACAATTGTAAGCAACACTTTGAGCGTATATGCGCGTATGGGACAATTTAAAAATAAAAGAAAACTTCAACAATAAAATAAAAAGCAACTTACCGCATGTCATCCGCCATAAACCATATTTACAGGCGCGTTTGACCCTTGTCTAAAATAATCATGTGTTTTCCGACTCGGATTCCGATGCAAAAGTCTGTACCAGCTCCGCGAATATATGACCCAAAAACAGGTGCAATGGGGTTGAAAATCGGCCATAGCTGTGTACAGCACTGTCTGAGCCCTCGAGCGGAGGCGCCGGTCGCTACTACAGTTCAGTAGATTTGAAATGTGAACACCGTCGATATATATAATCTGGTGGTATTTTAAATGTAGATCTAGCTATATAGGAACAATAAAAACATACTTGTGGTATTTTAAGTGTATTTCTGATGCATATTTGAACCTCGAATATACAGAGAATCTCCTACGAGACCAGTAGGGATTTTTGTTTAGTCCTCAATCCTTTCTTGGATGCACAAATAAATAAATATAAAATTCTTTGGTATAGATTTCACTTTTACTGAACCTGATTACATACGGCGTACATCATTGTTTTGACAGCAACTCAACCATTGCAAAGTTCTTTATATTGACCCAGTATTTCCATCAAGGTCAATTAAATAAACATAGTTCATGCTTGATAAAGAGGAAGTTACTTTTAACAAAAAACGAACTAGTAGCTTTTAAACTGACCAATGAAGGTCATGTAAAGCGATATCTCCTTAACCTTTAGCCAATTACAACACTCATTATAGGGGTCGGATCGATTGCTTGGGACAACCACAGGTAAACAAACCTGAACTTATCATTTCTGAGTGTCCTCTATGTCCAAGGAAACCTGCTTCATTGCTGGATTGTTTTATATCACAATATACGCCTAACAATATACTACTTTTTGGTGAATAGAATATAGGCTTTTAGCTAGGTTTTGGCATCGACAAAATGGCAGATTTACGTCAAACTGTTGGTAGGTCAGTCGTGCCATTTTCCTATTCCCGGAATGTTGGGTGATATAAGGGATTTCCTAGTAGAATAAATACAGACATTTTCGTAGTAAACAAATATGGCAAAACATTGTCATCGCCCCTGTCTGTTCGTTCGAACGTTCCATAATTTGGTTGTGCACACTCTACGGGTCACAAATTTTATCCGATTTTGATGAAACTTAAGCTTTATCTTTATATCTCGATCATCTCGGTCCCTTTCCATATTTGGGCATATTCCTGAATTATATGGTCCTTGATTGTACGAAAAATCACGTTTTCATACACCAACATGGAAATGTGGTCGTATATTGCCCCCCCCCCCCACTCGTCGGTCAGTTGTCCACATTATTTTGTGAACGATCTACAGACTGTATTTATCATCTGATTGTTTTAAAATTTATTTATTTCTCCTTGAGTTATGACCCTTGTTTCACTTTATTCCATATTGTGAACACTCTAAGGACAAATTTCAACATTCGATTGGTATGAAATTAAGTGAAGAATCCTAATGAATTTGAGCAATTTCCGTTAACTACGTCGCGAGTTATGAGCCTTGTTTCACTTTGTCGAACCCTGTGAATGCTCGAACAACAAAAGTTATCATCCGATCTGTATGAAATTCATATGCATTATTTACATTAGTAAAATATATCACTATTTCACAATCAATTCGATTTCCCGTCAAATTGGCCTCTCCCTGTGCGAAAATAGTGTAAAAGTTGACATTGTTTAGCTGCAATTTGGCAGTGTTACTTGGTCAATCTTGCACATAGTATGGCATGTTATATATTACAGAATGATATAAATAGCATGACATGTAATATATTACATAAATGATACAAATACAATGTAGTATGACATGTACATATTACAGAAATGGCAGGGCTGATGAAATATGGAAGTATAACGTTGCCAGAAATCTAAAGATCATCAATGATTTTTAGTGTTGCAAACTACATTTTGTCAATGCTTCAAAATACATTTTTCAGTGTTTCAAAATACATTTTTCGATGTTTCCAAATATATTATTCAGTGTTTCAAATTAGTTACTTTACACATTGCATTGAGCACTTTGCATGGTCGATCGTTTGCAAAGTAGAACGCATACCTTATAGGGAACGGTCACGATTTCCAAGGTTTCTTTTCCGATATTTGGCAATAACGACACTTAAAAGGCAAAATGACGTTTAATGAGAAACCATGATGCAGGCATCCCCATTTATGATCTCTATAGTGCTTTTAAATAAACTGATTTAATTAAACTGCTTGCGAGACATTCGGTAGATATGCTTCCTTTAAAGTCGGATTTTTTTAGATACATATCTGAATATCGAGCTACCCGTTTCACTTTATTTGCCAATATCGAAAAACAAGGAAAAAGGGTAGTTTTTATGTGAATCCTGATTTAGGTTGTTAGTTTAGGAAAACTAATTTAATTAAATGCATTTCGGAGACATTCGATATATATATGCATCGTGAAATCGGATTTTTATACACATATCTGAGTCTCGAAAAACAAGGGGACGGGACAGTTATTGTGTGAATCCACTGCTGAGGTACCTCATATTAGTATATTAAACAGAAACAGCAAAAACAAAAACAAAACGTCAATACCATTTCAAAATCAGAGAGGCACTTTAATCAAGTCATTCTAGAAAACGAATTACTATATGGATCAAAGCAACTTTTGTGAACAGTATATTGACACATTAGTGATTAATTCATCACAATTCCAAGGCATTAGGAGAAGGTTTCGAGTCAGCACACAGCAGAAAAGCCTGGCGCAATCCATCGGCTGTGTTTGTTCTCAGTACGATGTTATGAAATCTTTTCTGAATTTCATCCCAAAGATGTCCAATCGGACTATGGGCTGGCCAGTGCATAACGTTGACACTATTCTGCCCTAGAGAGTGTGGGCACGGGCGTTGTCATGCTGGAAAACGTTTTTTCGATAACGTGCGAAATGTGGTTTGACTTAGGGTCGATATAGTGCACTGCTGTGATGTCGCATCCTCTCCCTGGACCACGATTTTGGAACACCACAGGACCCACTCTAAGGTTCAGACCGATTCCAACCGAAACCAGTATGCTTGGACCTCCCCAAGAGTCTCGTTCCATGACATATTGGTCAGAATAACGCTCGCCACATCGACGTCATATTCTGCGCTGCCATCTGCAGTTGATACGCAATACCGACTCTCATTTGTGAACAGAACAGTTTGCCATTGCCTGTTTCGCCTTTTCTGATGTTGGGCAAACTGCAGACGTTCACGTCGATGGCGAGGCTAAGGTTTACGGCGTTCTCTCTATGTCGGTACTGATGGGTCTTCCGTGTGTTCCCAGTGTTTTGCATGCTGTTTCAGATGCCTGCGTGAAGGCATTCAGCACCTGTTGTCGCGCAACATTGTGGCCTTGTGGTAACCCACAGTCTACCAGTTCGGGAGCGATCACCCATGATGTTGGTGACCCGAAAGCGTTGCTGAAGCCTGTAGATGGTCCGAACATTAACCTGAATTTGATTGGGCAGTGTGGACAGCGTCGAGTCTTCCAAGCGTCATGTTCCTCTGAGCTGTCGTGATATGCTGCTGCTGATGTTGTTGTGTGAATGATTCAACCAGGTATGGGTGTGCATTTTATAGGGCTGCAGCATGAGATACATTAAAATCGAGGAGTACGCTTTACCATCTCAGAAGTTAGGTTGCGTTTTTTGAGAAATTTCATGGGTTCAATTCCGTATTTAGGAAGGAGTCAGGTAAAGTCACAAATACACAATAAAACACATTTGTCAAGTGTCATGCAATGCGTCTATTCAGAGTAACATACCAACCTGATGTTTCACTTGCTGCATAGTATATCGAATAACGAGCTGCTATTTTTATAGTTCTTTATTAACGATAGATATAATGTTCTGTATATTGTAAACCAGGACTTAAAACACATTGAATCTATAGACAGTCCCACCTTTTTAGCGAATACGTCTATTGATCCTACAAAATTATCAGTTATGAAATTTGCAAATATATTATTTCAAGTGTATCACCACCAGTTATAGTCATGGTGATTTGCAATATATATCGAAATAACTATCTTATGTTTTACGTTGAATATATGCCTCTATACCTTTAGGCGGCGGAAAGCTGTCATGATGATTTAAACCATTAGTAATACCCTGTTCTCTGTTTCAGACCAGGATTTAAAGTAATGAGGTAATGAAGTAAGTTTCCGTATACATATCATCAACAGAAACTCTTAGTTTATCGCCGACAAAACACTTAGTGTGAAATGAGTTCGTTTCGTTTTTTTTTATTGTTTTTTGTTTTGTTTTTTTGTTTGTTTTTATTTTCCAGATAGTGGAAAGGTTCGTTTGTAATGTGCTTATAATATATTGCTTATCTTTGTATCTCATTTGTTTGAAGGGTATTGGATGTCCTAATGATTAGCACGTGTGCGTTGTAGCATAAAGTCAGCCATTAAGTCAACTGGCGTGGTTTCGAATCCCAGGTTGTACGTGACAAGGAGAAGGTTCGCCTGGCCAACCTCGTGGGTTTTCCCTGGGTCCTCTGGTTTCCTCCCACTGCTAAAGAACCCTACGCGCAAGCGAAATATTGAAATTAAACCATATGTTAATCCCGAAATGACCTGGTTTGTGTCGAATGGACGTTGAACCCCACCCCCTCTCTCTCTCTCTCTCTCTCATTTGTTTGAGAGTGACCAAGATAGCAGTAATCACACAATCACAGACACTAACTGTCATTCCTGAAAATATCTGATTTCAGGAATGACAGTACGGTGAACAGTTAGAGGGGTGACAGTGTTATGATCAATCTCACCACTATCACAGAGCAACGAGGTTATTTATATTAATTTGTAACCAAAAACGACAATATTAACTGGGCACAGTTTTTATGGAACACAAGTGGGTTTGAATGTTCAAACTTAGTGTAGGTATTTCGTAGACGACGGCCTTGAAGATAGGCATTTTCTGCTGAAGCTAATAAGCAGAAATAAACAATTTGATTGGTTGGTGCTTTGGGACAAGATAACTTAGGTTCTGATTAAGTGAAATTTATTTCTGGCCTTGTTATTGACGTTACATGTGTCATAATGCTCTTTTGACCTTAATTTTATCAGACATTTGACTTAAATATTAGAACAGCTTTCTGTGACAATCTGCCACAAAAAATACACTGTAAAATTTCAATAGTACCTCTGATATGTGAGGTAATCCAAAACGCTGAAATATTCTCGATTTTGCAAATATCAAGTGTTTCGTAACAACTTTTTCAGATTAGTAGATTAGTTGAGTAGTATCATTTAAAAATAGGATAAATAGGGATGGGTTTTACATTGATCAATTTATATTTTAATTAATTATTCAGTAGCCAAAGATAGAAAACACGCTTTTTTATAAAACAAATAGGATCATTGCTCTCATACTATTTTATACTTTCATATATTTATATAATTTTTATATATGGCATAGAATTATTTGTTATCTTGATGCTTACTTTTTATACGCTCACATTTACATGTGGACGTATATTGTCGTCGCCCATGTTCGTCCGTCCGTCCACAATTGTTTGTGAACAGTCTACAGGTCACAATTTTTATCCGATTTCAATGAAACTTAAAATATAGGTTTATCACCCTAAGATCTCGGTTCCTTTCGATATTGGCATGTATCGGACTGTAACTTATGGGTTATGGCCCGTGATTGTACGAAAAATCACGTTTTTTTTAGCTTGTGAACAGTGTAGAGGTCACAATTTTGAACCGATATGGATGAAACTTGAAATGCATGTTTATAACCCAAAGATCTTTACCGTTCCATGGTTATGAAGGTTGTGTTCGAATTTCGTGAAAATCGGACTAAAATTGACGGACAAAATGGCCGCCGTTTGTACGCGAATAGCGTGAAAATATGTTATATCAAGGTTGTGGACCTTATAGAGGTCACAATTTTGAACCGATTTTGATGAAACTTGACATGTATGTTTATAACCCAAAGATCTTGGTTCCTTGCGATATTTGCGGCCAACGGATCGCAACTTCCTGAATTATGGCCCCTGATTGTCCGACAAATTGCCCTTTTTAGCTTGTGGTCCCTCTGGAGGTCAAAATTGTTATCGGATTTAAAAAACCGTTTGATTATATCACCGTTCCATGGTTATGAAGGTCGAGTTCGAATTTCATGATCATCGGACCAAAATTGACGGACAAAATGGCCGCCGTTTGTTCGCGAATAGTGTGAAAATATGTTATATCAAGGTTGTGGACCTTATAGAGGTCACAATATTGAACCAATTTTGATGAAACTTGACATGTATGTTTATAACCCAAAGATCTTGGTTCCTTGCGATATTTGCGGCCAACGGATCGTAACTTCCTGAATTATGGCCCCTGATTGTCCGACAAATTGCCCTTTTTAGCTTGTGGTCCCTCTGGAGGTCAAAATTGTTATCGGATTTAAAAAACCGTTTGATTATATCACCGTTCCATAGTTATGAAGGTCGAGTTCGAATTTCATGATCATCGGACCAAAATTGACGGACAAAATGGCCGCCGTTTGTACGCGAATAGTGTGAAAATATGTTATATCAAGGTTGTGGACCTTATAGAGGTCACAATTTTGAACCAATTTTGATGAAACTTGACATGTATG
Source organism: Patella depressa (assembly GCA_948474765.1). Classification (NCBI taxonomy): domain Eukaryota; kingdom Metazoa; phylum Mollusca; class Gastropoda; family Patellidae; genus Patella; species Patella depressa. The sequence goes on from OX419720.1 coordinate 6,896,570, forward strand.
TTTATAACCCAAAGATCTTGGTTTCTTTCGATATTTGCGCCCATCGGATCGTAACTTCCTGAATTATGGCCCCTGATTGTCCAAAAAATCGCCCTGTTTAGCTTGTGGCCCCTCTGGAGGTCACAATTATTATCTGATTTTAAAAAAAAACGTTTGATTATAAAAACCAAACAAATTCTAATGATTTTCTGATAATTCCTTAATATGCGACAACTCTTGTTGACTGCCCAGACGATTTGGCTGGCAACCTATTTTTACATGCTATTTTCATATATTTATATAATTTTTATATATGGCATAGAATTATTTGTTATCTTGATGCTTACTTTTCTTTAATAAAATAAAAATAATCATTTTTTACATGCTATTTTATGGTTTATATAATTAATATGACATATAATTATTATTAGGTTTTTATTGCCTACTTTTGTTTTGTTTTGGTTATCTCCCTTGAATAATTATCCTGTATGATGGTTTTGGGTTTTATTGAACATACATTATGCAAGAAATAAATCTGCATATCACAGGTCTTTGTATATTCGGACAATAGTTTGTGTGGGTTTGTTTTGTTTGTTTATTTTTCTTATTAAACATACATTGTATTTTATATAGATTATTAATGAGACATTAATTGACTTACCAAGACCATTGCCAACTCTCGATGCCATCGTTAGCCTACGATAATCAATACTTTGATTATTATCGTCACAATCTTAGTAATGACAATCGAGGCTACAATTGTATCGCTGATAACTTGGATCAGAGTGAAGTAATTGGACGGACATTTTAAATATATTCTTTTTTCTTTATCTAATTATTAAATATTTTAACGAGAAATGCTGGCTATTTATCTAATGTTTCCTAATGCCACTTTAAGTGATCATTTTATACCCGCATGCATACAGTGTGATGCTGGCTATTTATCTAATGTTTCCTAATGCCACTTTAAATGATCATTTTATACCCGCATGCATACAATAAATAATAATATAGAATTATTTTGTTGTCTTGTTTATTTGTTTTGTTTATGTTGGTATGGGGTTGAGGGACTGTATCTAACTTTTATTTAAACTCAAATGTTAAGAAAGAGTAGAGGTTAAGTCAGAGTAGAAGATGCTGATGTTCCAGCTTCGTTTCTCTATTTGCTATCTTTAGATCATAAGGTCTGTCATGGAGCCAACTGGTGTGGTTTAAACCCAGAATGAATAAAGTCACCTGCCAAACCCCGGGTGTCTCCCTTGCGTGAGAGCGATTTATTGAAATAAATGTTTTGCTGATTTAACGGCATACATGAATATAATTATTATGTAGTGAGGTCAGAAAGGCGTTATTCAACAGGAACAACCAAATATACTTTGAGCGAAAACGGTTTATGTGTGTGGGGGGGGGGACACGCTACTTGTTGTTTTTGTAAAGATTAGCACACCCGGTCACCATCCACTACTGTCATGGTGATAGCTGACAACAACAACACGGATGATGATACCGACATCCACCCACTACAGCGTCATTTAAATCAAGCTGGGCTAATGATGATGGGCATACGTCATGCAGTGTGTTGTGAGAAATATTTTGACAGGGCAATGAAATGAAATGAAATGGTTTTTAACGTCCTACTCTTGTGCACCTAACATGGGCTAATGGAAGATGGGCATACGCCATGCAGTGTGCTATGGGGGAAATTTTGCCCGGGCAGTGGCGCTACGGACTACTCTTTTATCGAATTCCAACTGCCAAAGGATGTTTTACGTGCACGCCAATGTGTACACGGGACCTCGGTTTTTCGTCCTAACCGAACGACTAGACAGACGCCTACGCCGGACCAAATGCAGGGATCGAACACTCGACCTCCAGGCTCGCGAGCCAGTGTCTTACCCACTTAGCCACGGTATGTGGGGTGGGGGTGAGGGTGAGGGTGTTGGTATTCTGTAAATGTTGTTTAAACATTGAGAAAAAATCTGTCGAAGGCATTTTACATTTCCTGCTGAATGGTACAAGAAATAATTTACACATTTCAATTTCAAATCATCCATAACAATAACACAAACAACTTCATGTAACAACGATAACAATATTGAGACGTGAAAATGAAATGAAATTGGGTTTAACGTCCTAGGCCTACTGCATCGCTCTGAATGGCCAATGAAGACTAACGCATACGCCATACGGTCTACTATGAGGGAAATTTTGGCTAGGCAGCGGCAGTACGACCTACTCTTATATCGAATTCAAACTGGTAAGGGGTCTCTTACGTGCACGCTTATTTGTACTCGGAACCTGGTTGGAAAATACCGCTGAACTTTCTCGGCCAAAGCACGTTCGAATACGTAACCTCCTGGCTAGCGTTACCCACTTAGCCACCGTAGCTCTCTATATTTTGTAAAATGATAATACACATCTTCAAATAATAAAATGAATATTTATATTGCACACACTCCATCCAAACAGTATGTTTTGAGATTTATGAGTATGCAATAAATTAATACATGATGTTTGCAGATTAAATTGAACCGATATGCGATGACCTTAAATTTGGAATTTAACTGGTTATGTTATTCTGTACCACTAAATTGTTACTTTCGTGATTTCAAGGTTTTCCAAACTAATGACATTTCCTTCCCAGTGATTCCACTCTCCAAAATAGTTATGTCTACATTTTGGATGTAAATCGGTTATTTGCGGTGATTTGTTTCAACGGTTGGACAGATTTTAGTATTTTGTAGTGTAGTTTATAACTGTTGATTTTATTGCAAACGATTTTATTTGTTCTTTTTAGTATAGCTTATTAAATGATAATTGAGGCAAAAGTTATGAACTATACTTAAAAAAATGTATTCATGTAAGCATTATAAAAACAGAACTCTTAATCTTATTGCTAATGATTTTATTGGTATTTTTATGAGTATATATATATATATATATAGTTTATTAATTGATTGATGTGCTCAATAAATGTAATTATTATTAAAACATAACTTAACAGTATAGAGACTGCAGAGTACGCACATTGTCCGTAAGGTCAACAGTCGCCATGCATTGTACAATTCGTATTTCACATAATATTCATCCATGATAACTTTGTATGAGTGAGTACTATTATAGATTGTCAGTCAGGCACTTAGTGCTGTATAGACAATGTGTTAAATAAACTGAACCTGTATGATAACAACGGGTGGGGGGGTAACAAAAATAACATAAATACAGAAAAATAAATAATATCACCGGCAGTTTTCCTCGCCGGCAGTTGTCCCGCCGGCAATAGCCCTGCTCCCGATAATTATGTTATTGTTATCTTCTAGCATACGTTTTATTGGCTTATCTCCCTTTAATTATACAATAGTTATGAAAGTAATGTGTATTTCATTTATATAATAACAATGACATGGAATAGTTTTGTTGTCTAGTTCATTGCTTTTGTTTTATTTTCGAATGGAATTGGGGGACTGCATCTGACTAAATAATAGGTATGAGTCAGTATTACCACTTTGATTCTCTATTTGGGAAATGTCCACAAATTCTACTCAACTTATGGTTAAAATCATTGAACATCCTGTATTACCAAACACAGCTAAAAGTGTGTTAATTAGAGGGGGTCTGGTGGTCGAGTTGTGTTCGCCAACGACATCGCCCGTTTATATAATTCATTAGCCAAGCACTGATGTTGAAAAAGTCAATAGATTTACCATGGTTGGAGAGCCCAATCCAATACATACTCCGCGCAGTGTTTCCTTTGATTAGAGCTAATCCCACTACTCACTGCTGTAATGAGTGGATATTGTTGTTTTAAATTTTGATTGGTCAGTAGTCCGACTACCAACCAATGACTAGCTGCTCTACAAAAGCATTACATTTAACACGAGTGCCAATATTGGACAAAATATGTTTACGTACGTTATGTCATGGCTCACGATTTTATTATGCCCAATTAACCCGTGCATAGCAGAATACTGCAGTAAAATTAATTGCGTGACAAACGAGGCTATCAAGTGGAATGAAATGTAAACAATACTGTTTGGAAACGAACCGTTTTTAATACCTTAAATCACTGTCCAAAGTTTTAGGGAAGACTTAGATTAAACGAAGGACTGTCATGTTGATGTACTTAAGTGATAGCGTTGACTGACCGGGATAAAAAGACATAATCCGGCAAAAGTTCAAGAATCGGAAGCTAATCCAGCAATGGCCAGAGAGGGATTTCTCGGGCCATTGCTTCAGGAATATGAATCCAATAGTGACTGCCCTGGATGCAGAGCTTATGGTACAGCTAAACCAATCATAATATGTCGATAAAAAAATGTACCTTTGTAAAATTAAATTCCATATGAATAATATCTGGTCTTTTTTTTCAATTGATGATTAAATACAATGACGTATCATGCATTTCAAAATGCTATTGGGCCAAACTTTAAAAATAACATTCTTTTTCAATTTTGGAATAATATCTTTAATGAAATTGAATTGTCTACCACATTTTAAACTCCTTGCATGAAAACAGCACCTGAACCATAATCACTAACATTTACAGCTAACTTAGGATTTGGAACTGATAGAACTGTCACTGTCTATAATATAGCTTAAACATTTTCAAATATTCTCTCCCAACTATCAGACCATTGAAACTTTATATTTTTACACTCATTAATCGAATAATTCGGACAAATCTTTTAAAATATTGAGTCCTACCAAGAAAATAAATCAATGGTATTTTAGAATGTAGTCTTGACAATTGCACCATAGCACAAACACTTTCATTAATTGAAGTGTGGCCATCAACAAATGCATTAGTGCATAGTCAAATAGCTGGTCTCTAAACTGATGTTGAGCTTCGTCCCACTTATCATTGAATTATTAGTAATTGTTTTTCCCATGTAAATTTAGATAATAACATCATCAATTCCAGAGGTTTATCTGTGATACGACGCTGATAAATGTTACGGGCGGGTTCTATATTCCAAATGGCACCACCCTTAACCGAAAACGTCCACGGCGAAATGCGAAATTTAATAATTTACATATTTGTTTTATAATTAGCATTTCCAATATTGTTAATACAGTCATCAATCCGTGAAATCGGAAAAGTATCCATTGCGATCATCTGTAGATATTAGATAGCTCCGTCAGCGTACGGAATCTAGATGCTCAGTGAGGTTATACTGTTTTTACTTGGTTCTATAAGGATGTCTGATTTAAAATGCTAGGGTGCTGCCTCACCGTTGATATTGTAAATGAGTTCAACATTATGAACACGTCTGATTTGTTTCTCGTAGGAAAGTCACAAAACACACAGTGTTCTTTATATGGTTTCCTAGTGATTCTGTCCGGTTCCATCATATTTTATCCAAATTGCGAAGAATGTCCTAATTTCTGTGATAGTCAAAATGTCAAATATATACGTTTCATTACTATTCAATTTTAGTTAAATAGCAGTTGATCAATGTCGTTGAACTGTATGAGTTTACACTTAATGTAACGATGTATATTACGTAATTATGGTTAAAACTTTTTCTCTATTATTCTATTTGTGGGTTTGTATATGAAAGTATAACATCAGGAAAGGCTTGAACAACATTTATTCATCGGCATGGCGGAACTGTACATCTCAATATCAACTGCGCATGTCTATATACATTTTCCCTATTGCTATGACAAGGTATGGAAACACATTAATGACATAATGAATTGACAGACACCACATATTTCCCCTCTTCGAATAAAGATAGTCATCAATTTAGAAATAAACATTTCAGTTATATCCTGTACGTTAATATACTATGTAAGTAATTCTAATACTATTAAGTATAACAATATTTCATATCGTATGATTCATCTTGTATGTACATCATTGTCATTACATTTATCGAGTATAGTCCTTCAAATAACTAGGTGCATGGCGAATTCTTCTAGGATATCTTGGTACATTTTCTACAACATTATAATCATTGTTTCTATCTGGTACATTCACATTTTCAAAATTATCATTAAACCATAAATAAATATTATTCTGAAAATCTGGTTCTACAATTTCACCATCATATCTGAACTTTACAATATCATTTGTATGCCATTTCTTACCATTACTTACAGTAACAATATCACCATTAATATCAATAATTTCTGTAGGTTTTGAATAATGTGAACTTAATTTATGTCTATTACCAGATAAATTCTTAATCTTAATTCTGATCCTATCTCCTACTTTATAATTAACCCTTTTAACGCTATGCTTATTATCATAATACTGTTTCATTTTAGACTGTTTATTAGATACAAATTCAGTCAGTTCCTTATTCTCTTTCTCAACATTATTCATACCTGGTTTTAACATTGAGAGTTTTGTACGCATCTCTCTCCCCGTCATTAAATAAAAAGGAGAACAATTAGTAGTTGAGTGTTTACAAGATCTAATAGTAACTAATACAATTCTTAGAGCATTTGTCCATGATAATTTATCTTTAACATTTGTCTGAATTAAAGATTTAATAGTACCATTTAGTCTCTCAATAGCTCCATTAGCCTCTGGGTGGTAATTCGGTGTACGAATATGTTTAATGTTCATACTATGCAAAAAATTAGTAAACTCATGGCTTACGAATTGTGGTCCATTATCAGTAGTCAAAGTTTTGGGAATACCCCATACAGAAAATAATCGTTCTAAAAACTGAATAATCACTGCAGAAGTTATTGACTCAGTCATTAAAGATTCTGGCCACTTAGAATAATAGTCAATAAGATTTACGAGATATCGCGAACCTTGGGGTGCACTTTCAAAAGGTCCTTGAATGTCTATGGCTAAATCGGTCCATGGTCCTGTAGATGGATTACGTGGTTTTAAAGGAGCAACGTAACGTTTAGACGATTTATCGCTATCCGCGCACATATAACATGAATTCACATAATTTTCAACATGTTTATCGATACCTATCCAGTATGCAACGGAACGAAGATTCTGTTTAGTCTTGACGATGCCAGGATGACCAGAATGAGCTAATTCTAGGACTTGACGTTGTAAACTATCAGGAATTACCGTACGTTCATTACGGCCAATACATGAATCACCAAACACAAACAATTCGTCTTTGATAAAATAATAAGGAAGTACATTGTCTGGAATTTTCTTCTTATCAGGCCACGATGTATTTAAAAAATGTAATACTTGGGATAATACTTCATCTTTCGTTGTTTCTAAAGCAACTAAGTCTGGGGAAACATTAATAGATTCACTGGTCAGCGAATAACACAAACTTACTTCATCAACCGAAATATCACTTAGTTCGTTATCAACAGTCGGAATAGCGGGAATAGAGCGTAATCTAGATAGTGCATCTGCTATGATGTTGGAAGATCCCTTTTTGTAAACCATAGAAAAATTATACTCTAACAAAATAGCGGCCCATCTGGCAATGCGAGCAGGTTTATGACCAGAAGAGTTCTCGGATGACTGTAGTAATGTTATTAAGGAACTATGGTCAGTTACTAACTTAAATGGTTTGCCTTTAAGATATCTATCCCATTTTTTAACTGCCCATGTGCAGGCTAGTGCCTCTTTTTCGCCGATACTGTACTTCCGTTCGTAGTCGTTAAGTATTTTTGATGCGAAAGCTACCGGTCGGATCTGTCCATCTTCTTGCATCTGAGATAATTCTGCGCCTAATGCGTAGTTCGAAGCATCACAGGTCACATAAGTTTCAAGATCTGGTCTGTAAAAAGCTAATACTGGGGGTGAAGTGAATAACTTTTTCAGCTGGTTGAAAGCAGTATCTTGCTCGGAAGTCCATTCCCATTTCTGATTAAGTCGAGTAAGTCTACGGAGTGGTTCTGTAACATTAGCAAAATTTGGGACGAAGTGGGAATAGTGATTGAAAAAACCTAACAAACTTTGAACTTCTTTCACCGTTGAAGGAGCAACAAGATTATTGACTGCATCAACATTTTCTGGAAGCATATGAACACCGGAAGATGATACGGAGAATCCGAGCCAATTGACATGAGACACTTTGAAATAACACTTTGAAGAACTTAACGTTAAACCATGTTTCTCAAGACGTTTCAATACATCAACAAGACGTTTATCATGTTGGTCTTCAGTCTCTCCAACAATCAGGATATCATCGAGAAGATTGAATGTTCCAGCGCAACCGGTTAGAATGATGTCCATCATCTTCTGGAAAGAACCAGGAATATCTGCCAAACCAAAAGGAGAAGTCTTGTATCTGTACAAACCAAATGGAGTTGCAAATGTAGTAAGTTCTTGAGTTTCAGATTTCAATGGAAGTTGGTGGTAGGCTTCATTCATATCCAACTTTGTAATGTAATCTGCTTTCTTAATTGAACCTATAAGCGTCTCGATATTCGGCAATGGATACTTCACGGGAATAATGTTTTTATTAACACTACGTAAGTCAACACACAATCGAAGTTTATTGTTTTTTCTACGACTAAGTACGACAGGACTAACCCATTCGGAATGATCCACTTCCATAATAATGTCTTTTCGAAGCAACTGTTCAATTTCCTCTTTAAATTCTTTTTCTAATGCAAACGGGACTGGTCTGGGTTTGTGCACAACTGGAATAAAATCTTCTTTAAGTATGGACTGATGCTGAAACTTTTGAGCTTTGCCAAGACCATTGAACACTTTGGGGAATTCTTGTTTTAAGTCATCAAAACAGGAAATTCTATTGACTATAACATTTTGGTCTTCTGTAGTCTGGTAAGTAGCAGGCTGGACACAAATATTCATACGTAAGGATGCTATCAAATCTAAACCAAGTAATGGATCTCCAGATGAAACAACATAAAATTTACAAAGGCAATGCCGATCTTTGAAGCTGACAGGTAAGGTAACAACACCAACAACATCTATGAATGACTGGTTATAACTTCTAAGGTAAGTATCTGGACGGGTAAGTATAACATCACTGAAATATCTATCATATATAAACTTATTTATGATTGAGATTGGAGAACCTGTATCTACTTGCATTTTAACTGGAATAGAATTCAAAATCACTTCGCAATCTAATTTCCGCTTGGCACCATTAGTCACTGTCAACACTGTAAATTCGTCAGTCATCAGATCAACTGGTAGATTGCTGTCAAGTTGAACTGGTTCGTAATAATCTGACGAATCCATAAAATTAATTTGTCTGCTTGATGCGTTACAAATTCGAGCAAAATGACCATATTTTGAACAATTACGACACTGTTGGTTTCTGGCTGGGCATTGTGGATATTGGGCTTTGTGTTGAGAACTCCCACATCGGAAACAATAAGACTGGGCAGGTTGTGTCTGATTTCGTTGTTGTGTCTTGAATGGTAATCTATACTGAAATCTATTTGGTTGAATTGACGGATATCGAGGTCTAGGATGACTAAAAGAAAAATTACCTCTGGAACTGGGAAGTGACTGCGGTCTAGGCCTATATGATTCATTTTGAAATTGTGTAGAATAATTTCTGTAACCACGACCTCTATTTGTAGCCTGTCTGTGAATTTTCTGAACTTCTAAATTATTCGTCTTGCATGCAGATTGTGAATGATTCAAATCTTTGGTTTCTGTTATTGCTAATTCGACACGGCGTGCAATAACTAAAGCTTTGTCTAAAGTCAATTCGTCCTCCATCAAAAGTCGTTCTCTAACACTTTTATGGTAAACTTTCTCCACAATGACATCACGAATAAGTTCATCTTTAATTACGCCATAATTACAGTTTGCGCTAAGATTTCTAAGTACAGCAACATAATCGTCGATACTTTCCCCTGGAAGCTGAGCTCTCGACATAAATCTAACCCGTTCAACACTCACATTATATTTATGACCGAAATGTTTTTCTAGTGCATTCATGGCTGTTCTGTACGAATTTCCTTCATCAACTAAAGAATTATATGTAGAAAGACCATATGCACCAATACAGTGAAGTAGAAGTGCTCGTTTTCTTGCGTCTGCATAATCATTACCACCTACCGCGATTAGATAGTTCTCGAACAAATCACGCCAATGCGTCCACGGAATAGTCGGCTTTCCGGGCGTTGGTAAGAAAAACTGTGGCACAGGAATACTCATTTTCTTACTTATTATGATAAATGAATGTCTCTTCTAACATTTACACACATCCTCGTCGCCATATTCTATTTGTGGGTTTGTATATGAAAGTATAACATCAGGAAAGGCTTGAACAACATTTATTCATCGGCATGGCGGAACTGTACATCTCAATATCAACTGCGCATGTCTATATACATTTTCCCTATTGCTATGACAAGGTATGGAAACACATTAATGACATAATGAATTGACAGACACCACATCTATGACAGAGAAAAAAGTATCACAACGCCCCCATTTGAATATTGTTTAATATAAATATTTTTGTTTACGTTCTGGGTCGAGGGAACACTAGACCAGCAACGAAAGACACAAATCGAATTTAAAGCAATAGATTTAATGTGATTGTTCCCCAACCAAAACCAAGACCAAGCAACCGTATGACCTGTGCAGGTCAAAATGAAATGACACAGTTCTGCTCATTTCCATTTCAAGTCGTCAATATCTGGTAAAGTTCTTATCGGTCTGGATCACCTGTTCAGCTCCCCCTCATTCAGTTGGACTCTCTTGGACTCTTGATCAATACATGTACAAGGCCTGTCATTCAAAATTTGATTAACAATAATCTTATCATCAGCTTATTCAGTACCACGAAGACGATGGACAAGGCAGAGACTATCTAATATCCCAAATCACAAATAGCAGACACATGAGAAGCAAAGTGTGAAATTTACGCACCATAAAAAAAACATTGGTTAACGATATACACATCACATAAAGATAAGAGTTAAACATATACACGTCACATAACGATAAGAGTTAAATATCTACACATCACATAACCATATAAGAGTTAAATATATAGTGTTATTATATCATAAAGCAATACGAGTTAAAGATATACACATCTCACGGTTTGAAACAGTTCATTTCTGAAATGTTTTATAACACTTATTATTTAAAATGAAAGTAGAGATAGCCTACTTGCAGTTTCTCAATTATATGAAACCGGATATTGATATTGACTGTTTATAGATATGACGAATACACGGACGTATTTAAATAGAAACGACAACATCAACTACAGGTTGTACACCCAGTTCAACATCATACCTGAGATACAGGTAAGCATGTAACTCATCTTTTGTTTTATTTGTTTATTTCCCAAACATCAAACTGGAGCTTGATAAAATAGGTCAAGTTGGTGGTTAATATCCCGTGCCTCGTCCGGTCTTGAGCTGTACACCAACTAAGGAAGTATTTCTATAATACAGGTATGTGTAGGATATATATTAGTGTTGTTAATCAACTAAAGGTATCTATGTACACTATGTGTTGCTAAATATATCGATGTACTGTTTTACATGGAGGATATATTCTCCCGTCAAAAGTCAAAACCTAGTAACTCACTTTTTTAAAATTAAAATTGAGTTATGACCAAATTTTTAGTTACTAGGGTATGTGCGTCCTGTTGTTGTACCAGAAATTCCAATCTTTTGATTTTGTAAGCAGTTATTCATATGACACAACCTAGCAACTTCCTTCATTTGCCTAGTTCAATAGCAAAATCAATGGATAAGCTGGGGCTTAATATTCATTCATTACGTTTTCCTATGTTTTCTCAATAAGAAAACCATGAGTTACTAGGTGTTTGACGGGAGTCTTAGTGTTTGATTATTTAAGGCATTGATGAACATTGCATGTATACCGAATATTGTTAAGGGTATCGTTATATACAGTATGTTGTTATACATGGGTTCGGGTGACGCATAACAGATCTAATTACAATCTTTATTACAACATATCAACGCCACTAATCTTCAATATGGCGAAACCCGCGAAAACAACGACTAACACATGCCTTCGGATTTCTGCAAGATTGTTTGATCCAGAGGATAAAAAAAACTGTGGTATACATGACAAACCAGGGAATTCGTAAACCCATCCTATAAATATTGTAACCCAGTCTCTTCGATATATACATACTTCTTCATTTTGTGTATAGCGATAATTTGCATTAACGATCAAGAATCAGCCATGAATATAAACTTCTACAGCATGCATACGATACATTATCTTTAAATGTCAATGACAAGTATCTTGAAAGTACTCTCAGGCATACTAAATTGTTTTCTAAATTTTTATGACTAACTACAAACGTTGACCGAGTGTGTATTTTTGGGAACTTTAAGAACCAAGAAGTAGCAAGTCTCTCCTCCTGGTCCATCATTGGAATAAAAAATTGATAAACAGTATTAAAATTATTGACTATATATTTTAAACATAAAAATATTTATAATGAAATCTTTCTGGGTCAATTCATTGTTATCCTGTTGCACATTTAATAAATAACCTTACTCGTATGGCGAATCAAGGAAATAGAAACCATACTTCACAGTTTCGTATAAATAAAACTAATATCTTATTGTACTACCACTAGGCGGACGGGTAGCTTAAATATAAATGGAATACAGTTACTGCTTATTCATGAGTGACGTTTCGATTAGCCTTCTCTAGTCATTATAAAGCAATAAACAACAATATTTGGTTAATGCTGACCAACCAGAGACGCCCTTCTAATTACCTTGAAGGAAACCTAACTTAATGAAAGTTAAGTAATTATTGGGGGTGATCAAGATTGACCAGGGAAATGCTAATGACAACATCATCTTGTATGTGATATCACTCAAGGTGGAAGCGGACATAAAACCCTATAAACAGGCGGACGGACGGACGACAGCATCCAATATGACATAGTATAGACCACTTTACCTGGAAATAAAACAAATGGATTAATGGATAACTTGTTGTGACGTATTGACATATAGATCTAATGTGATTTCACTTAAACATGCATTATGCAAGATCTAAATCTACCTATTGCAAGTCTTTCTTTATACTTGAAATGTTTCCTAAAGTATTAATTAGACACCATTTAACTGACCCAGACCTTAATCAACTCTCGATGGCATCAGATTTCTCCGATATTAATTAGATTACAACGGTTCAGCGATACTTTGAGTTAATCAAACATGGAGGAACGTGACTTAGCTTCGATCAACAAGAAATTATTGCACACGTCTGTCAAACCTTCAAAGGCTAATATCTTCGCTTGCAATAGAATAATTTGGATGAAATTTTCAAATTATTCATTTTACATTATCTACTATTATAGCCAGAATTGCTAGTTCTTTATCTAAATCTTACATAATGTATCTTTAAGTACCAAAAAAATCCAGAAAACACCAATGGTCCCCTGAAGGTCGAGATATTAAATGAGTGAGAAGTATACTCCAGATGCTATATGGATTCATTTGAATTCAACATCATATCATTCATCTACTAAAAGGACATATTATACCTTGTCATAAATGAAAGGAAATATATGCGCTTTGTGAAATCACGTTATATGAATGGTAAGATGTGGTTTCTTTTTGTCAGTGGTGCAGTAAATGGGCAGAAAAACCAAGGTCTTATGTACACATTGGCGTGCAGGTAAAAGACTCCTTCGTTGGTTTATGTCTGTCTTCATTACCACGGATGTAGAAGAAAGTATGACGTTAAACCCAATTTATTTCATATTTTACTTAAGTTAAATAATGTTTATATCTTTTTTTCATACACAGATACAGACGAAAAATGGATCCAGGTAAATATATATTGGATAATCACGTAACTACATTATATCATAATATCAAGCTTCTTGACTCAGAAATGTTGTATATATATTTTGATAAAACAATAGAGGAAATTAATTTACAACTAAAATATGTTTTGTTAATTACTTTAGAGGCGTTAAATCAAATATAAATTACAAGATATTAACGCATTACTGTGAGATAGTTAACTCGCTTACCAGAATAATTTGTTTTCGTTTGATGGCCGTAACGACCTTCCGTACATAATGAATTAAACATTGGGTAGCTTTCACGAGTACAAACAACGGATTTGATTTAAGTATTTGTTCAATCTGATTAAAACACAGATCCTCTTTCGTTTCGATTTTATAGTTCAAAATTTCGTTTTACTTGTCTCAGATGTGGAAGAGTTGTTATGTAACATGCGTTCTAGTTGATGTGAGCAATTAGCCATTGAAACGGTCTGTTCTTGGCGTGGTCTGCACGGAACTGTGGGTAAACGTCCATGTTGATTGATTAATCAATACCTGACGTCATAAGGCCAAAAGCCTCTGGTATGACACCTGATGGTCAGATCTTCATATAGTGCAGGCCATCAAAAGTAAATATAAAAAAACTAAACGAAATATAGATCTGTATTTTAATCAGATTAATATTTGTTTGACCTCATCAAGTCATATTCGAGATGACGTCATAATTTAGTAACTCTTTTTAATCATCTATTCCAACTGAATTATAACTTATGCATAACGTAGAAGCTAACTCACAATACATAGGATACAAGAATTAATTCGATTGGCATTAGACGTCAATCGGCTGTCGTAATGTACAAATGTAAGGCATTATTTTAAGATTGTTCATTTTATATGAAATTAAATAAATATATAAACAATCAGAAAAGCACCAACGGCTTGGTATAAATCATTTCTGGCTAAGATAATATGATGAGAGTGCATGATGATTGATATCGTCTATTTTTATATCTGATTGGCTAGTCGAATGGCCGCATATGTGCGCTGTAGATCACAAGGTCTGTCATTGAGTCAATTTACGTAGTTTCATTTCCCAGCTTGTGCGTGACAAGGATTATTGTCGTCTGACCGGCCTCATGGTTTGTCTCATACTCCGTGCAGTGTTTCGTTTGATTAGAGCTAATCCCGCTACTCACTGCTGTAATGCGTGGATATTGTTGTTTTAAATTTTGATTGGTCAGTAGTCCCATTAACAACCAGTAGCTGACAGCGTTACAAAGCCTTTATCTTTAAAACAAAACGTTAAATTGGACTTAAAGGACAATATTGGTGTTAAGTAGAATAGTGAAGTAAGAGGGGGCTACGATAAGACGAGCTCGGCATCTAAACACTAAACTACATAGGGGATATACACCAAAGTAGCGGGCTAGTGGAGTAAGGGAGGGTCACGGTAAGACGGGCTCGGCATCTAAACACTAATCCACAACAAAGACACCAAACCTACAAAGTGGGATAAGTGGAGTAAGGGGAGGCCACGATAAGACGGGCCTGGCACCTAAAACACTATACCCCAAAAGATGACTTCAACCAATCCAGAGACGAGACACATATATGTCTGCATAAATGCTGTCCCTACAGATCAACTACCAAACAATATGTGTTTTATTAAATAAAGGGAAGAACTTCTCACTAAACCTACTCCATGGCTCGAGGCCGCAAATGGAAAGATTACAAAATCATATTCTAAAAACAGGAAGAAGCCTCGGCTCTCCTATGTCTTGTCTGCGATATCACTTCTGTGGAAGCGGACGTTAAAACACCAGGTAGTAGTAGTAGTAGTAGCAATATTGGTGCCAGTCATTATCATATATGTGATAGAACTGATTAAACACTTTCCAAATATAATATTAACACAGAGATCATTGCTACCATAGAGGAGTAATAAAGGATTCATGAATCGGAAGTGACGAACGCCAAAGGAAAACACAAGTTATTCCTTTATATAACTAACTGAGGTGACTAGTGATAACAGATACATGGGCGAATATCTGCTCACTAATAATTCCCTCGAAGACCTAAAGTTGCTGTGTGACACTGTGAGAGAGTATCTTACAATTCATAAAAAGAATTGACTGCCACTAGATAAGAGAACAGGAAAGAAAAACAGATTCGGGGGGGGGTTGGGATGGCCTAGTGGTCTAGAGTGACGCGCTTCGACCTCTAGCTGGCCGGTCACCTCTGGCTTGCGGCTGTGGTTTCGAGCCCTGGTGTGAGCGTATGTGGCATGGAGATAGGGGCTCCTTCTCAACCTCGTGGGTTTCCTCCGGGCACTCCGGTTTCCTCCCACCTCAAAGACCCCTGCGCGTGCGCTAAGATAATGAAAATGGAAAAAATAAGACTTGTCTGCGATATCACCTTCGGTGGAAGCGGACGTTAAACACCAAGAACAACAACAAAAACAGATTAAAAGTCCGTGCATTACCATGTTTTTATAAGGTAGGGGAGACCGGGGCACATTGAACCACCATGGATATATCCTTTATAAATAATACTAGACAACCCAACACTATACAGAAGTGAGATAACTTCTTCGACCCATTTCTCCACCAATAAGCCACATCAATTATTTTCTTAGGCAGTGAATTTTTCAAAAAAGCGCTTAAAAGAGAAAAAGTTTCCATACATGTTAACTTCTTAGCCTAGGGAATTCTTGTACTTAAATTCATATATGTCTAATCTATACAATTCAGATAAACCGGGGTTTGATCCATATAAGAGGACATACTGATTTTTTTTTTATTTTTGATCATGAAATAAGAGATCTTCTAAAAAAAATATTTGATATGAAATTAGGACAAACATGTATGTGAACAAAGTGGTTCAATGTTTCCCGGTCTCCCCTATAGAATGAATAAAAACAAGGGGCTGTACGGAGTATTTCTATATTTCCCGTGTTCTCTTATCTTATGACACTTAATTACTTTATTGTATCGTCAGATAACCTCTTGCGGTCTCATATAACAACTTTTTGTCTTCGAAGGAAATATTAGTGAGCAGAAATTCGGCCGTTTATCTGTCATCACTCGTCATTTCAGTTATTCACATAGAGAGATAACTCGTGTTTTCCTTTGGCGTTCGTCACTTCCTATTCATGAATCCTTTATTACTCCTCTATTGTAGCAATGATCTCTGTGTTAATATTATATTTGGAAAGTGTTTAATCAGTTCTGTCACATATGTGATAATGACTGACACCAATATTGTCCTTAACATGTTTACAGAACGTTACGTCATGGCTCACGACTTTATTATGCCCAATTAACCAGTGCATAGCAGAATAATGAAGTGAAACTAATTGCGTGACAAACGAGGCAATCAAGTCGATTGAAATCTAAACAATACTGTTTGGAAACGAACATACTTTCAACGTCCGAAGTTTTATGGAAGACCCAGATTAAACGAAGGACTGTCACGTTGTTGTACTCAAGTGATAGCTTTGATTGAACGGGAAGAATAGAATCACTTCCGCAAAAGTTCAAGAATCATAAGCTAATCTAGCAATGGTCAGAGAGGGATTTCCCGGGCCATTGCTTCAAGAATATGAGTTTGTCTGGGTCTTTCGGTTTCTTCCCACTCGCAAGCATATTATTAAAATAAAATCGAACCTCGTTAGATCCCAATTGACCTGTTTGTTCTGACATCTATCCCCTTTAATAAATGACCATTTGTCTTTCGATTTAGGTAACCTGCCAAACCACGTTGTCATTTTAACGAAATACAGTCAATTGCTACGAACCACACTTGCGGACAGAATTGAAATTGTGGCACGGACATTACATGGAAATTTTGTTGTTACGGATAAACAGATGAAGAATATATTAGAAACAGCCGCCCAACAACCAGAGGAAGGTGTATCTGTATTAATAAGCATAATAAAAGACCGCCAGGAACATTTTGATAAATTTATCCAATGTTTGAGTGACCTGGAATATGAAGGATTGGTTCGAAAGCTCCAAGGTATGTATATGTATTATTAGTGCCCAGTGATTGCGGTTTCCTCTGGGGTTTTTCATGTATATTTATATGTAAGTTGAGTAGTAGACGGGTAAGAGGATTCCTGCGTATTTTTTATCTGTATATTCTTACACTGATTATTTTTTCAGGGTGTCAGTCTCATCATTCTCTCACGGAAGTTTGATACTGGCGTTGATGCATCATAACGGTTTTTGGCACATTTTCCTGTAACCTTCTTTAGGGGGAGCCATGGTGGCTCAACGAGTAAGACGTTGGCTCGCTAACCTGGATGCGGTTTCTCGATCACTCCATTGGCAAATAGCGTTCATCGGGATTATTCAGTGTGGTTCCCCTTGTCAGTTTATCAGGACAGAGAGCCTCGCAAGGGACAACGTATAGTCGTTCAGTGTATACGAACAACCAAGTTACATTGTGAGGCTATACATGAATAGCAATGGTAATTGATATTTTTGTGTTTGCAAGAAACAAGTCTTGTAACAATAAAAATAAATGTCTGGTCAGTAGTGCTTTCATATTGAAGACTTAGATTTAGATAAAGAGCTGGTACCTCTTTCTATAATAGTTCAAACATAGACATTTATAATGAAAAATGCTCATGATGGAGAGAGAGAGAGAGAGAGAGAGAGAGAGAGAGAGAGAGAGAGAGAGAGAGAGAAATGGGGTTTAACGACCTCTCGACACAAACTAGGTCATTTCGGATTAACATGTGGTTTAATTTTATTTCAATAATTCGCTTTCGCGTACGGATCTTTAGCAGTGGGAGGATACATTAGTACCCGGAGAAAACCTACGAGGTTGGACAGGCGACCCTACTCCTTGCCACTTACAACCGGGGATCCGAAACCGCGCAAGTTGACTCAATGACCGGTCGTATTATACAGCGCGCGCACGCTAACCATTCGACCATCCAACCCCCTTGATCATGTTGGATAATCCAATGAAATTACTTTATTTTGGGTTAAGTTATATGACTGTATCAAGATAAAGTATAGATAGCTTCTTAACTTTTTTAGTTTAAACATTATTTTTTTCATTCATAAAGATCGTTTATTATCTAAGCAACGGTACTTGACAACCGAGACATTAATCGCGGCTAGTTAAATCTCGCCCATCTGATATTCTAGAGAGAGTTGATTATAGGCATGACATGTGTAAATGAGATCTGTAACTGGTGGATTTAGATCTTAAAGGGACAATAACATTCTTGCTGGCTTGGTAGCTCCAGAAAATAAATAATACCCTTATTCTAAGCACTAGATGTTTAAATGTCCTACCTGTTGTGTAAATTATCCATTACAACCTATTTTATTTGTCCAGAGGGTTCGAAAATATTTTAAAATCCAAGTCACATTTGAAAAGGTTTACGTTAGACTTTTCAAATCAATTGGTTAAATTTTTCCAATTTTTTAAATTAGGTGTGTTAAGATGAAATTTATATCATCATTTAATTGGAATATTCTAAAATAATACGATTTGTTGACCAGAATGAAGATTGGGACATATTGTTCGGTTACAACAAGAGTGTTATTGGGGCTTTAAATGATGCATCTTTTTATTGAACATAAATGGTATAGGTGGGGGCGGGGCGAGTGGTTTAAGGCATGGTGTAAGATTATAAGGCATGTCATTGAGGCAAAAGACGCAGTATTGACGTAGCGAAATGAGCATTGTGATAACGCACCCTATCAAGTAGTTCTTCTTGATTAGAATTGACCAACATTGTTTCAGGCACCGGAAGTGCTGCTGTAGGAACCACTGACAGGGGTAGGTTTGAACATCTTATTTAACTTTCAGTAGATTTGAAATGTGAACACCGTGGATAGATATAATCTGATGGTATTTTAAATGTAGATCTAGGTATATAGGAACCACGAATAAAAACAATCCCTGGTGGTATTTTAAATGTAGAACCAAGAATATAAACACGCTCTTGTGGTATTTTAAATATACTTCTGATGCATATACAGAGAATCTCCTACGAGACCAGTAGGGATTTTTATTTAGTCCTCAATCCTTTCTTGGGTGCACAAATAAATAAATATAAAATTCTTTGGTATAGGTTTCACTTTTACTGAACCTGATTACATACGGCGTACAACATTGTTTTGCCAGCAACTCAACCATTGCAAAGTTCTTTATATTGACCCAGTGTTTCCATCAAGGTCAATTAAATAAACATCGTTCATGTTTGATAAATGAACAATCAAGTTCATGCAAAGTGATATCTCCTTAACTTGTAGATTACAAAATGCATCACACAAGCGATATCTACCGTAAAATGTAATATTGGGGGAAGTGGTATGTTCAATGTAAATCTGGTATATATCTGACCAAAGATGTAGACAAACTCTATTGATATTTGAAATATAGACCTTGTATATTTTTGAACCATGAATACGTGGTGGTATTTGTAATATAGACCTGGTATATTTTTGAACCATGAATACATGATGGTATGTTATAAATATAGACTTGGTGTTGATGGAACCACGGATACAAACTCTAGTGATATCTAGGAGGTAAATTCAAATTGAGCTGCTTAAAATAAACAAACCTTTACTGGATCTATAATTTTAGTCTCAAGAACTATAACGGTCAATATGGTACCTTCATCACTCACGTCATCGCCCACACAACCCAAGACACCAGGTAATTACAAGTTGTGATATTTGAAGTGATCGTAAACAAGTAGCCTCGGATATTTTATTAAATAATATCTAGGAGGTAAATTCAAATTGAGCTGCTTAAAATAAACAAACCTTTACTGGATCTATAATTTTAGTCTCAAGAACTATAACGGTCAATATGGTACCTTCATCACTCACGTCATCGCCAACACAACCCAAGACACCAGGTAATTACAAGTTGTGATATTTGAAGTGATCGTAAACGAGTAGCCTCGGATATTTTATTAAATAAAGCTGCTTAAATCTTTATTGTTTGATTGGACATCCAGAAAGTCCCGTGTGGCACATATTGTTTTTGTATTTAGAAGCATCCTAGAAAGTTGGCATCTGTTTCAATATAAGTTTAGTATGGTGATGTTCATTTCGTGTCTTATTTAGTGCCTGAATAGAGGTCGACAATAGGCAGATTTAGCTCTTGCATAATGCATGTTTAAATGGATGTATAATTTCAGTACAATACGGAATAATGCAAGAAGCCGATCGTATGGATACGTTTGTGACAAACTCACGGCTCGCCTCTTCAGAAGACGACTTATATTTCTTCTCTGATTGTGAGTTAAGTTTTAAATATTCATTAATAAACTCCGTTATATTTGAAAGGCAGTTCCTAGCCATTCAAATTTATTCACTTAAACATACAATTCAAATGTCCGTGTATGTCTAGAGTCTCCTTAAAATTGGTTAACACACAAAATAAAAAGGCCTTGTATATTAAAAAGTCAATTTAAATCACACTTATAAAACCGCTGTTGCGGGAGGAGAGGGCGGGTCATCTACTCCCTTTGTGATAATAAAAACATGGTTAAACAGTAGGTCCAGCTGACAGATGTTTGGGGCGGATAGAAAAAAAACGTGGGGAAAAAAATCCGCTTGCGTTATGTGGAAAAGCGAAGTGCTCGCAGTAAAAAGTTCCATATGGTTAAAAGTGGTATGTTCGATGTAATCCTGGTGTATGTTTGACCAAAGATGTAGACAAACTATATTGGTATTTGAAATATAGACCTCATATATCCTCTCCCCCCCCCCCCCCAAAAAGCGCAATGTAACATTTCGTCGTCCGGTATACCCTACCGTCCCCTCGTTGCAACAGAAACCGCGACACGCAACTGAACCAAACTGTTCTCCGGTGTTGCTGTGGCCATACCCTACCCTCAGGTCTGAACCCAATGAAGTCGGATTTGACGGTATCGGCGTATTTCAAAACAGCAACTCTAACGGAACGTCGGGCTCGTAATCTGGTTTCACGTAGGCGTTTACGTACCGTCTGTTCTGAGATTCTACGTCGTCGAGGAATTGCTGCTGAAATAGAGGTCGCTGTTGAGAACCGTTTCCACAAATGACGTAATCGGAAGTGACGATGACGTTGGGGTCACTCTTGTTTGGCCTGAGGTTGAGCAGTCACGTGTTAAACTTCGTTGTCGGTACCTATCCAAAAAGCGAGAAATGGAACCCAGGGAAATATTCAGCAGTTTGGGTACAGCTGTCTGGGATTCACCTGCTTGTAACCGTAGTGCTCCTACGGTTAGGGCTTTTTGTTATTCGAATAACGGTAGCTATTAACTGGTTAGTAACCGGTTTAGTATAAATTTTAAACATAAAACAGCGCTCGCCAGAAGGTGCAAGTCATTTGATAAAATCAATTTATTAATGTAGGACTAACTTGTTTAATATTCCAAGTTGTGATCTTGATTAATTTGAACCAGTTTTTATTTCAATATATCCGATAACTATAAGACAATGCAGACTCTGTTTTTAATAACACGTGTTTATAAAATATTATACTAAAAAAGAATAAAACAACGCAGTATAGAATGATTGGTTGATTTAACTGAAAACTAAAAGTAGATATCTCTGGAGACGCGTGAAATTACGAGAGACGATAAATGATTTTTTATTTGGAAATGTCATTATTTTTTACCTTCATCCCGTACATAAGTCGAAGCGAAGTATACGACGAAGGCCGGACTTCGGCGTTAAAAAGTATCGACTTACACCCCGAAAATTACGGTACTCGTGCGCAGGCTATATTCGCCTAAACTATAAAAGCATTACACGCGCAAAAATTTAAGGATTTTTTTAAACAGAAATGTACAATTTTTTAATGGAAATTTAAACTATATCTAAGGCCGTAGTTATTTGTTTACCTGGTTAACTTGGTTCATTTGATCCATTTCTTAATTCAATATATATCTATGATGATATACAAGACAATACTTTGTTTCCCTTCGTACATGACGACAATATTATTACGATTACACAATGTTACTAAGAATAGAAAATGAGAGGCGTCCTTTCATTGGACAATAGTTCCTGGCTTGCAAGTAGAATTTTTATGAAAGAATTTACGAGACTCTAAACTTGTTTAATTTTGTAACGAATCTACCTTAATCATTCATGTCATGTTTTAGCCTTTTTGATTATATTTTGAATGGTGGTTACGTTTTTAAATAAATATTAAACACGGTAGAATATAGTTTGAAATGCCAAGAAGTAATTAGATCGGATTAACAGAACCAAGCCCGTTGACTTTGCCGTATGACAACGACGAGTGCTATTAATAGTATTATTTTTTTTTAACCGACGACTTCGACGGACGACTGTTACATTCTAATATTTATTAACATCAAATATGAAAGTACACTGGACAAGTTTTGTTATAAAAAGGAATATAATCGGACACAACTCGATGTAATATTATGGGACATCTCCGAACAACCATGTCGTTGAATTTGAACCGTTTAACCGCCCAATTATAACCGTTTACGGCTATCCGACTAGCCGTAGGAGCACTATGTAATCGACCAATACCGCTGTTGCGTTGGTCTTCGGTCAGATGTGGCATCACTTGGTTCGTTGATTTAGAAACCGAGAACCCCCGGATTTTAAAGACCTTAAATTTAGGTTCCATGCGAATAGCTCGCGAAGTTGTTAAACTCTTTTGTCTTGGTTTTATCCAACGAAACCAAATTTCGGAAAAAAGTATGACCAGTCACAATTAGTGACCCTACCATTAAAATCAATTATGGATTTCTTTTATCCTTACATAATGTCATTAAAGACAAGTAAGATTTATCGATACAGCGACTTCGTTCTAATAAAAAATGATGAAAAATAGGCTGCGCGTTTCTTTTTTTGAAGAGTATATATTCGAACCATGAATACATGGTGGTATTTGAAATATAGACCTTGTATATTTTTTAACCATGAATACATGGTGGTATTTGAAATAGAGGCCTCATATATATCTGAACAATGAATATATGGTAGTATTTTATAAATAAAGACTTGGTGTTGACGGAACCACTGGTACAAACTCTAGTGATAATTAGAAGGTTATTACAAGTTGGGCTGCTTAAAATAAACAAACTCTGATTTCAGTCCCAAGAACTATAACGAATACTACAAGGCTGATGTCCCAAACTCGACGAAATGTCCAATTCTGCTCAACAAGGATCACCACCTAACAGAACTTATAGTTTATCAATGCCACGAAAGAGTTTCACATGAGGGCGTGAAATCCACACTTACAGAACTCGGATCCAACTATTGGTTAATAAAGTGACGCCAGTATGTTCGAAAGATCCTACACAAATGCATTACCTGTCGAAGGTTTGATGGAAAGCCATTTAAGTCCATGGTATCCCCACCACTCCCGGAGTTTAGGGTGCAACAGTCTCCAGTATTCAGCAGTATCGGTTTAGATTTTGCAGGTCCACTATTCACTCAATGCACCGGTTCAGAAACTTCAACAAACAAAGCATGGGTCTGTTTATTCACATGTTGTGCATCGAGAGCTGTTCACCTTGAATTGTTTCCAGATCGTATCCGATGTTTCCGAAGGTTTACTGCTCGCAGAGGCATACCACAGCGTATAATCTCAGATTACGCCAAAACGTTTATTGCAGCTTCAAAAGATTTGAAGAACTTATTAGACAGTCAAGATGTATCAACTTATTTCCACTCAAAACACATTCAATGGATGTTCAATCTAGACAAGGCTCCTTGGTCTGGAGGCCTTTTTGAACATTTAATCCAGTCCATGAAAAGGTTCTCAAGAGGATATTGGGCAAATCCAAACTTTCATTTGAAGACCTTTGCACAATTTTGTGTGAGGTTGAGGCAACCCTCAATTCAAGACCACTTACGTATGTTTCTACTGAAGAATTTGAGGAGCCATTAACACCATCCCATTTGGTGGTGGGTCGTCGAATTCTGAATTTACCAGACGTACAGCAAGACCCGGAATACCATGCATCACACGATGACGTATCTAAGCGAATGACTCATTTATCTGTTATTCTTCAGCATTTCTGTAATCGCTGGAGCAGTGGATATTTGCTCGAATTAAGATCAACCCACAACCAAAATGGTGAAGCCAACCAAACCATTGGCATTGGTAGGGTGCCCCGAGCTAAAAAAAAATTTCGAAAATATTTACAGTTATTGCACTATATATATACAAACAACAACCCCAGATAATTCTTTATTATAAACTGTCAAGAAACTGTACCTGTGTGCTTTATATTCATTCGACTGTACGGTAAAATACACTGTTTGGTGTACTAGCGGCGGACATTTGTATTTTGGGATTTCAATGTTGACAGAGTTATGTTTTCTTGGAAATTGAAAATTATGGATTTCTTTTCCGATAAGAATTAACCACCACTACCATTCGGGACTATTCGTTTAAATCGTAATTTGCTATCTAACAAAATCTGCTCCATGTATCGATTGGATTTCAGATCTCCAAGCATGCGCAATACGGCTCTGTGTTTGGATCGGCCATTCCTGTGTAATTTATGTGTGCAGTCCTATTTACATTTGTTTAAGTTTTTGTTGATACAATGGACCGATCTATTTATAGTTTCTATACCCATAGATGTGAACGTGCCTTTGTAAGTTGGCAGTGTGAAGTTGAATCGTTTTTCGTTATTCGTTATTCACCAATAACGAATAACGAGGTGACTTACCTCGTTATTGGCGAATAACGATGCAAGTCATCTCGTTATTCGTTATTCAACTTTATATTCGGGATTCCAAAAAGCAGATAGCTATGATTAGAATGATGGATGACAAGTATCCCCCAGTAGTATAAAACACAGGAAAACGAACTTGAAACCCAAAACAGTACACATTGTTTATTCAAGCAGTGAATAACGAGCTGTTTGGTATTCGTTTTACACCTCGTTATTCGAGATTCACATATGACGTGTTCATGTATATTTAATGAAGATATTTCAGGATTTCTTTCTAAAGGATCATTAGACAAGAATAGAATAATGGATTGCAAAGGATCCCTTAGCAGTAGAAAACATATTAAATGAAGTATAGTCGGTAAATAAACCAGATTGTTATTCAAGCCGCGAATAACGAATAACGAACTGTTTGTTATTCGTTATTCATCTCGTCATTCGGGATTCACATATAATGTACCTTTAATGAAGTTATTTCAGTATTTAATTCTAAACGATCATTAGACCACAGTAAAATAATGGATTGCAAGTATCCCTTAGCAGTAGAAAACATATTAATTGAAGTATAGTCGGTAAATAAACCAGATTGTTATTCAAGCCGTGAATAACGAATAACGAACTGTTTTTTATTCGTTTTTCACCTCGTTATTCGGGAATGACTTATAAAGTATCTTTAATGAAGATATTTCAGAATTTAATTCCAAACGATCATTAGATAACAACAGCATAATGGACTCCAAAGTATCCCCTAGCAGTAGGAAACATATTAAATGGCGTATAGTCGGTAAATAAACCAGATTGTTATTCAAGCCGCGAATAACGAATAATGAACTGTTTGTTATTCGTTATTCATCTCATTATTCGGAATTCACATATAACGTACCTTTAATGAAGATATTTCAGTAACGATCATTAGACAACAGTAAAATGATGAATTGCAAAGTATCCCTTACCAGTAGAAAACATATTAATTGAAGTATAGTCGTTTAAAAAAAACAGATTGTTATTCAAGCGGTGAATAACGAATAACGAACTGTTTGTTATTCGTTTTTCATCTCGTTATTCGGGATTGACTTATAAGGTATCTTTAATGAAGATATTGCAGGATTTAATTCTAAACGATCATTAGACAACAACAGAACAATGGACTGCAAAGTATCCCCTAGCAGTAGAAAATATATTAAATGGCGCATAGTCGGTAAATAAACCAGATTGTTATTCAAGCCGTGAATAACGAATAACAAACTGTTTGTTATTCGTTTTTCACCTCGTTATTCGGGATTCGCATATAAGGTATCTTTAATGAAGATATTTCAGGATTTAATTCTAAACGATCATTAGACCACAACAGAATAATGGACTGCAAAGTACCCGTAGCAGTAGAAAACATATTAAATGAAGTATAGTCGTTAAATAAACCAGATTGTTATTCAAGCGGTGAATAACGAATAACGAACTGTTTGTTATTCGTTTTTCACCTCGTTATTCGGGATTGACTTATAAGGTATCTTTAATGAAGATATTTCAGGATTTAATTCTAAACGATCATTAGAAAACAACAGAATAATGGACTGCAAAGTATTCCCTAGCAGTAGAAAACATATAAAATGGCGTATAGTCGGTAAATAAACCATCTCGTTATTCGGGATTCAAATATAATGTACCTTTAATGAAGATATTTCAGTATTTAATTCTAAACGATCATTAGACAACAGTAAAATAATGGATTGCAAAGTATCCCTTAGCAGTAGAAAACATATTAATTGAAGCATAGTCGGTAAATAAACCAGATTGTTTGTTATTCAAGCAGTGAATAACAAATAACGAACTGTTTGTTATTCGTTATTCATCTCGTTATTCGGGATTGACTTATGAGGTATCTTTAATGAAGATATTTCAGGATTTAATTCTAAACGATCATTAGACAACAGTAAAATACTGGATTGCAAGTATCCCTTAGCAGTAGAAAACATATTGATTGAAGCATAGTCGGTAAATAAACCAGATTGTTATTCAAGCGGTTAATAACGAATAACGAACTATTTGTTATTCGTTTTTCACCTCGTTATTCGGGAATGACTTATAAAGTACCTTTAATGAAGATATTTCAGAATTTAATTCCAAACGATCATTAGATAACAACAGAATAATTCTAAACGATCATTAGATATCAACAGAATAATGTACTCCAAAGTATCCCCTAGCAGTAGGAAACATATTAAATGGCGTATATGTTAAATATCGTTTGTATAATCATTAACCTTTAAACTGTTTATTTACATTGGGCCCTGAACATGTATAATTATTATGTAGTCTCGCGGGCTCTCGCGAGTTTTTGTGTAAAACTGTCATGGCGGTTAAATGGTCAAAGAAATAAATTGATCGACATTTAAAAGGAATTTATAGAGTTATTAATGGTAGCAGAGCGAAACTAAAAGAGAAATGGCTAGTGGCAATTATAAGAATCCACCTATTTTTGGACCGGACACGAGTTATGAGTCGTGGAAGAATGAATTAGAGGTTTGGCGTCTTGTAACTGACCTGGAAAAAAAGAAGCAGGCTTTGGCTGTTGCCCTGTCGTTGTCAGGAAGAGCGCGGGAAAAAGCACTTGAGCTATCGGCAGTGGAACTTAACACTGATAGAGGTATTGTTTTATTATTGGCAAAGTTAGATGAAATATACAAACAGGAAACGAAAGATGCGGTTTATAATGCGTACTCGGATTTTGAAAAATTCAAGAAAACTTCTGAGATGTCAATGGAAGAGTATATTATGCAGTTTGAACGTCTTGACACCAAATTAAAGAAGTATGACATGTTGTTACCTGATGCGGTTCTTGCTTACAAGCTATTAGAAAATGCTAATCTATCCACAAACCAACGACAAATGGCTCTCACAGCTACTAGTGACATGAAATTTAAAGATATGAAGTCTGCTTTACGACGCATTTTTGGTGGTATTAACAGTACAGAGACACTCAGTATGCATCCCATTAAAGAAGAATCTGTAAATTATACTGGTGGAAGTCGAAATAGAAATTTTCAATTTCAAAGAAAAAACCCAACAGACTATGCTGGTGCATCAAGTAGGCCTAATAATGCTGATTTGCAACCAATTAAAGGCTCTAACCCATTGAATAGATTTGGGAAAAGATCTAGATGTGTGATTTGCCAATCGACTTGCCACTGGGCGAAAGACTGCCCACATAAGAAAGAAACTGTAAATTTTACTGAAGCTGTAGACGGAGACGATGATGCATGTAACATAACGTTATTTGTAGGAAATGATCCGAAACAGTCACAATCAGATCTTCAGTACACTAAACAAGATCTTGAAATTTTTGTTGCAGAATCAAGTGGAGCTGGTGTAATTGATACAGCATGCACCAAGACAGTTTGTGGATACAAATGGTTAACAAATTTTTTAGATAATTTGGACCCAAGTGAAAAATCTGAAGTAGAACATTTTGAAAGTAGAAGGCGCTTTAAATTTGGAGATGGCATAACAATTTATTCGCGTGAAAAGGTCAAAATACCAGCCAATATTGGAAATAAACAATGTACAATTGAAATCGAAGTTGTTGATGCAGATATCCCATTACTACTTAGTAAAACTTCTCTTAAAAAGGCAGAAACTGTTTTAGATTTAAAAAACGATACAGCAACAATGTTTGGTCAACCTGTACATCTTGAATATACATCTAGTGGCCATTACTGTGTAGACATTTCCCGGAGGGGTAAGACCCATCTTATGGAGGATGTACCTGAAGACAGTGACACCTGTAGTTATGATGAAGTTTTATTGGTTTTTGATAAAAATATGAGCAGAGGTGAAAAAAAGAAGCTGTTGATGAAGTTACACAGACAGTTTGGTCATGCGTCTTATAATAGGCTACAGAAATTGTTAGTTAATGCTGGAATAGATGACAAAGAAACCTTCACCATTTTAGATCAAATTTCTGTCGAGTGCGATATATGTTTGAAGTTAAAGAAACCCCCAACTAAACCTACAGTTGGTCTACCACTTGCAACTGATTTCAATGAAACTGTAGCTGTCGATTTACATGAGATAGAACATAACTTATGGTACTTGCATATCATAGACGAGTTCACAAGATTCAGTGCCGGTTGTATATTGCGAACAAAACTTACTTCAACTTTTGTTAAGTCATTCATACAGTATTGGATCAGCATACATGGTTCTCCTCAAAAACTATTTTCAGACAACGGTGGTGAATTCAACAGTGATGAAGTTAGAGACATGGCAGAAAATTTCAATATTGAGCTCAAATTAACAGCTGCATACAGTCCCTGGAGTAATGGCTTACTTGAAAGGCATAATAAAACTTTAACAGAAATCCTCCTAAAAGTAAAATCTTCTGAAAATTGCAGTTGGGAGACAGCTCTCAGTTGGGCGTTGATGGCGAAGAACTCATTGGCTAATCATCATGGATATAGTTCTTACCAATTAGTGTTTGGTCGTAATCCTAATCTTCCATCTGTAATAAATGACAAACTCCCTGCACTTGAAGGCACAACCATGAGTAAAATTGTTGCAGAACATATTTCTTCCCTCCATTCAGCGCGTACAGCGTTTACACAAGCCGAATGTTCAGATCGTATTCGCAGAGCGATAAAGCACCAAACTAGAACATATAACGATTTAATATTTTCAAGTGGTGAAAAGGTCTACTACAAACGTCCTGATAGTCAAGAGTGGAAGGGACCTGGCATTGTTATTGGTGTAGATGGCTGTGTTGTGTTTGTCAGACATGGTGGAACTTATGTAAGGGTACACAAAAGTCGCGTTTTAAAAGTAATGAACAATAACAAAGAAAATGATGGTGACTGGAGTTCAAAATTAGCAGAAGATCCAGATTTTAATAAGAATGACAAAGAAAACATTGAAAGTCTGAGAAATGACGAAAGTGATGAAGACATAACTCCGGAAATCATAAGTGATCCAGGTGAGAATACTGGTGCTATTCATACATTGAACTCAGACAAACTGAATCTAAGCCCAGGTATGATTGTTACCTTCAATAATAATGGTGATGATGTAAGAAGAACGGCTAAAATTCTTGGAAGAGCTGGTAAAGCGACAGGAATGTACAGACAGTGGTATAATTTAGAATATCTGGAGCCAGAGTTTGTTGTCGGAGTAAGGGAATCACTGGACATGAATACTGTAGACAATTTAGAATTATATAAAACTTTAGAAACTGAAAATCAAGAGAGTGTAATGCTTCTTGATAATATATCTTTAAATAAAGCAAAAGAAACTGAACTTAGTAACTGGAAAGACAATAACGTGTATATTGAAATACCAAATGCTGGTCAAAAATGCATATCTACACGTTGGGTGGTGACAATGAAAGAAACAGTAGATGGGTTCATACCGAAAGCTCGTCTAGTGGCTCGAGGATTCGAAGAGGTAACAGATCATATCGCAAAAGACTCCCCAACTTGTTCTAAAGAAGCGTTCAGAATAATTTTAGCTGTAACTGCCCATATGAAATGGAAACCAAATTCAATGGACATAAAAACTGCATTTCTTCAAGGGCAAAAACTCAAAAGAGATATTTTTATCAAACCCCCTTCTGAAGCAAATTGTGAAAATTCCATTTGGCATTTACAGAAGTGTGTGTATGGGTTAAGTGATGCGTCACTTTACTGGTATCAAAAGGTCAAGGAAGTTATGTGTAGTTTAGGGGCAAAAATGTCTTATGATGATCCAGCAGTTTTCTTTTGGCATGACGAACAAGGCACTTTAATAGGTCTATTGGCAAGTCATGTGGATGATTTTATTTGGAGTGGTAATACCTGAAGTATATAGGAATTGAAATTAATTGCGAAAATTCTAATGACAATATTACTTTACATCAGAAAAAATATGCAGAGAGTCTTAAGCCAATACTGTTAGAAAAATCTAGAGCCATGATGAGAGATTCAGATTTATATGACTGTGAAAAGGATGTTTTACGATCAAAGATTGGTCAAATATTATGGATAGCGCGCCAGAGTCGCCCTGATGTCTTATATGATGCCTGTTACTTAGCATCTAGATTGAAAGATGCCAAAGTCAGTGAACTTCTTGATGCAAACAAGGTTATCAAGAGAATAAAATCTGATGAGCTCTCTTTAAAATTTAGATATCTAGGTCCAGGCAAGCTCTCGCTTGTTGTTTATTCCGACGCCTCATTAGCAAATCTCCCTGATGGTGGAACATAAGGAGGACATCTCATTTTATTACAAGGAGAAGATGGTATATTCTCTCCATTATGTTGGTCTTCAAAACGTATAAGGAGAATTGTCCGAAGCACTTTATCTGGTGAAGCCCTAGCTTTGTCAGATGGAATAGATACAGCAATATTTCTGTCAACATTACTGACAGAGCTTATGTCAAAAACATTTAATTTTGACTTTGTTCCTTTAATTTGTGTAACAGATAACAAATCTCTTCATGATGCTATTAATTCAACAAAGTCTGTAGGAGAAAAACGTTTACGGTTGGAAATCTCTGGTATTAAAGAAATGCTAGATCAGGGAACCATAAGAAATATTGTGTGGTCAAAAAGTGGTGAGCAGTTAGCAGATTGTCTAACAAAGAGAGGGGCATCGCCGCTACTTTTACTGAAAACATTAGAAGAGGGACATTTAAATTTAATGTGATAACCTTTTAATTATAGACATCTGTTGTGATTAACTTTTCTTAAATACAAACAGTGCTTTTTGTGATTTATTGACTTTTGCCTAAAACAAATATAATATGAACATAGACGAACAATCATTCTATTTTTTTTTATTTTCTTAAATACAGTGGAGATTGTTAAATATCGTTTGTATAATCATTAACCTTTAAACTGTTTATTTACATTGGGCCCTGAACATGTATAATTATTATGTAGTCTCGCGGGCTCTCGCGAATTTTTGTGTAAAACTGTCATGGCGGTTAAATGGTCAAAGAAATAAATTGATCGACATTTAAAAGGAATTTATAGAGTTATTATATAATCGGTAAATAAACCAGATTGTTATTCAAGCCGCGAATAATGAATAACGAACTGTTTGTTATTCGTTATTCATCTCGTTATTCGGAATTCACATACAATGTACCTTTAATGAAGATATTTCAGTATTTAATTCTAAACAATCATTAGACAACAGTAAAATAATGGATTGCAAAGTAACCCTTAGCTGTAGAAAACATATTAATTGAAGTATAGTCGGTAAATAAACCAGATTGTTATTCAAGCGGTGAATAACGAATAACGAACTGTTTGTTATTCGTTTTTCATCTCGTTATTCGGGATTGACTTATAAGGTATCTTTAATGAAGATATTTCAGGATTTAATTCTAAACAAGCATTAGACAAGAACAGAATAATGGACTCCAAAGTATCCCCTAGCAGTAGGAAACATATTAACGGCTTGAATAACAATCTGGTTTATTTACCGATTATACGCCATTTAATATGATTTCTACTGCTAGGGGATACTTTGGAGTCCATTATTCTGTTGTTGTCTAATGATCGTTTAGAATTAAATGGTGAAATATCTTCATTAAAGGGATACTTTGGAGTCCATTATTCTGTTGTTGTCTAATGATCGTTTAGAATTAAATCCTGAAATATCTTCATTGAAGATACCTTATAAGTCAATCCCAAATAACGAGGTGAAAACAAATAACAAACAGTTCGTTATTCGTTATTCGCGGGTTGAATAACAATATGGTTTATTTACCGACTATACACCACTTAATATGGTTCTACTGCTAAGGGATACTTTGCAGTCCATTATTATACTGTTGCAGGGCTCACACTGTCGGTCGCCAAAGTCGCAATTTGCGATAAAAAAATGAAAGTGGCGATTAAAATTTGATTTTTGCGATAATTTTTGCGATAAAGTTCTACGGTACTGGCGATTCTTTTTGAGAACTGGCGGAAAAAAATCTTAAAATTCTAATCGTATGCATAATGTTTTAACCATTATTGAGTGTCAATCACGTGGCTAAACACAATAATAAATTAATCAACTGGCTGATAATCCGGATAGCGTCGCCGAGTAATACTAATCAATTGTCTCGGATTAATGATTAGTTGATTGATAATTGCCAATGATGTATATTAAACCTATCTCGCGTCACTATTTAATCTTAATGATTAAATTAAGCGGTGATTATTTGATGTTTCGTTTCGTCTTAAAACGAAGAAAGGTAATACATGTAACCAAAATGGCCGACAATTCTATCGGAAAGAAGTAAATATAGTTCAATTCCGTTTACTGTGGCATCATATACGGCATGTAAAACATACAAGTATGCCTATTGGATATCATTATTTCAAATTATCGTATCATCATGGTCGAAAACGCATGAACTAGGCTACTTGAATACCGGCGATTTGAGCGAGAAAGCGGTTCGCCATTTGTATCATAATACCGTCGCTAAAATGGTCTAAAGGTGAACAACGGGTATAATTGTAAGCATTTCTTACAAATATAATTAAGTACATATCATTCTATCAGAGATTCAGATACCGTTACGGTACCTGAAAATAACAATAGTTCTCTTGTACACGCAATCCTTGGACGAGATTAGACGTGTAAATATTGAATATATAGTGCAATACGGCGATGTTCAAAAAGAGACTAAAGTTACCATAAGTAAAATCCGATCTTAGTAAACCAAAACTGTGCTAAATGTATTATGCAAAGACTGATTTGTTAAAAGTTGTTGTATATTGTATATATTGGTAATTGTTTTATAATAAGCCTAACTGAGAAATAAAATTGTTAGATATTGTATAATTTTTTATCACATATTTTTGGCGGATAAAATATACAAGTTGGCGGAAAAAATATATGAACATTTCTTTACATAAAAATTATCATCCATTTTGGCGGAAAAAAATTGAAAGCCAGTGTGAGCCCTGTACTGTTGTCTAATGATTGTTTAGATTTAAATCCTGAAATATATTAATTAAAGATACCTTATATGTGAATCCCGAATAACGAGTTGAATAACGAATAACAAACAGTTCGTTATTCGTTATTCGCGGCTTGAATAACAATCTGGTTTATTTACCGACTATACTTCATTTAATATGTTTTCTACTGCTAGGGGATACTTTGCAATCCATTATTATACTGTTGTCTAATGATCGTTTAGAATTTAATCCTGAAATATCTTCATTAAAGATACCTTATATGTGAATCCCGAATAACGAGGTGAAAAACGAATAACAAACAGTTCGTTATTCGTTATTCACGGCTTGAATAACAATCTGGTTTATTTACCGACTACACGCCATTTAACATGTTTCCTACTGCTAGGGATACTTTGCAGTCCATTATTCTGTTGTTTTCTAATGATCGTTTAGAATTAAATCCTGAAATATCTTCATTAAAGATACCTTATAGGTCAATCCCGAATAACGAGGTGAAAAACGAATAACAAACAGTTCGTTATTTGTTATTCACCGCTTGAATAACAATCTGTTTTATTTACCGGCTATACACCACTTAATATGTTTTTACTGCTAAGGGATACTATGCAATCCATTATTATGCTGTTGTCTAATGATCGTTTAGAATTTAATCCTGAAATATCTTCATTAAAGACACCTTATATACTATTCAACAAAAGTAGGGGATATTTGATTTTTAAGTGTTATTAAAGTCACCTAATGAAACTGACGAAGAAACAAATGACAAAATGAAATGAAGTTCACATTCATCGATTTATTCCAAATGATCGTTAGACTAAGTGAGGCACAGACTGACCATTATAAGGGTAAAATGATACCCGGGTCAAACAGCAAAGTTACCACAGCATCACAACAAAGTCAGTAACGGGTAAATCCTCCTCTGTTTGCCAAACAAGCATTGATCCGACGTGGCATACTCCTAATGAGACGTCTAAGGTCATTTTGGTCCAGATTGTCCCATTCCTGTTGCAACGCAGCAGCAAGTTCTTGGACATTGGCAGGACGTTGTTGATGTTGACGTAACCTCTGCCCAAGCATGTCCCAGACATGCTCGATGGGGGAGAGGTCGGGACTCAGTGCTGGCCAAGGTAATGTGGTGATTTTCTGTTGTTGTAGGTAACCTGTAACGATCCTGGCCCTATGACATCTTGCGTTGTCATCCTGGAAGATGAAACGGCCGCCATGACGTCGTGCGAACGGCACAACATGGACTGCCAAGATGTTGTCCCGGTAGTACTGGCCTGTAACACGCCCTGCAACAACATGTAAAGCCGTTCTTCCAGCAACAGTGATGCCTCCCAACACCATAACAGAACCACCCCCAAATCGATCATGTCTGATGACGTTAACGTCTTGGAAGTGTCGTTTCGACGACGCCACACCCTCCTACGTCTATCCAAAAAATCAACAGTGAACCTTGACTCATCTGAAAACATCACATTACTCCATCGTCGATTATCCCAGTGTTGACGATCCCTACACCAACGACGTTTTGCCTGAATGTGATGATCTCTCAAACAAGGGATCACGCGAGGACGTCGGGCGCGAAGGTGACCCCTATGCAGTCGATTCCGAATCGTCTGGCCACTCACTCTCACACCAGTGTCTGTTTGAAGACGAGCGCTGATCTGATTTGCTGTGATGACACGATTTCTCAAGGCCAAGGTACGGATAAATCGATCCTGGGCTTGAGTTGTCGCCCTTGGTCGACCTGAGCGTGGTCTGTCCTGTACAGATTGTGTATCACGGTATCTGGACCATAGCCTGCTTATGACAGACTGAGAAACATTCATCGTCCGCGCCACGGCCGCCTGTGTTGTGACGATATGTGGCATGCCAAGGGCACGTAACCTTTCATTTTGGGTAAGCCGACGCATATCAAAATTTGTGATGTTTCCACCCTGGAATTCAATGCCACAATGACTGTAACATTCAAAGTCAAAGTCGTGCAAATCTAGGGTTGGACTCCCATAATGATCCCAAGCATCACCTGCATTCCATGCGGTAGCTTTTGGTGCGTTTAGGCGTCACATGTAATGTAACTGGAAATGTTTCTTCTGTTAGGATCTATAGTGACTTTTTTCGTAGTCATTTGCATATTTTAGTATTATGCCCCCAAAATCAAATATCCCCTACTTTTTTTGAATAGTATATGTGAATACCGAATAACGAGTTGAAAAACGAATAACAAACAGTTCGTTATTCGTTATTCACGGCTTGAATAACAATCTGGTTTATTTACCGACCGCCATTTAATATGTTCCCTACTGCTAGGGGATACTTTGGAGTTCATTATTCTGTTCTTGTCTAATGCTTGTTTAGAATTAAATCCTGAAATATCTTCATTAAAGATACCTTATCAGTCAATCGCGAATAACGAGATGAAAAACGAATAACAAACAGTTCGTTATTCGTTATTCACCGCTTGAATAACAATCTGGTTTATTTACCGACCATACTTCAATTAATATGTTTTCTACTGCTAAGGGATACTTTGCAATTCATTATTTTACTGTTGTCTAATGATTTTTTAGAATACTGAAATATCTTCATTAAAGGTACATTGTATGTGAATTCCCAATAACGAGATGAATAACGAATAACAAACAGTTCGTTATTCGTTATTCGCGGCTTGAATAACAATCTGGTTTATTTACCGATTATACGCCATTTAATATGTTTCCTACTGCCAGGGGATACTTTTGAGTCCATTATTCTCTTGATATCTAATGATCGTTTGGAATTAAATTCTGAAATATCTTCATTAAAGGTACTTTATAAGTCATTCCCTAATAACGAGGTGAAAAACGAATAACAAACAGTTCGTTATTCGTTATTCACCGCTTGAATAACAATCTGGTTTATTTACCGACTATGCTTCAATTAATATGTTTTCTACTGCTAAGAGATACTTGCAATCCATTATTTTACTGTTGTCTAATAATCGTTTAGAATTA
Organism: Patella depressa; assembly: GCA_948474765.1. Lineage (NCBI taxonomy): Eukaryota > Metazoa > Mollusca > Gastropoda > Patellidae > Patella > Patella depressa. Next base: position 6,933,863 of record OX419720.1, read on the forward strand.
AATACTCAAATAACTTCATTAAAGGTACATTATATGTGAATCCCGAATAACGAGATGAATAACGAATAACAAACAGTTCGTTATTCGTTATTCGCGGCTTGAATAACAATCTGGTTTATTTACCGACTATATTTCATTTAATATGTTTTCTACTGCTAGGGGATACTTTTCAATCTCTTATTCTATTGTTTTCTAATGATCGTTTAGAATCAAATACTGAAATATCTTCATTAAATATACCTTATAAGTCAATCCCGAATAACGAGGTGAAAAACGAATAACAAACAGTTCGTTATTCGTTATTCACCGCTTGAATAACAATCTGGTTTATTTACCGACTATACTTCAATTAAAACGTTTTCTACTGCTAAGGGATACTTTGCAATTCATTATTTTACTGTTGTCTAATGATTGTTTAGAATTAAATACTGAAATATATCTTCATTAAAGGTACATTGTATGTGAATTCCGAATAACGAGATGAATAACGAATAACAAACAGTTCGTTATTCGTTATTCGCGGCTTGAATAACAATCTGGTTTATTTGCCGACTATACTTCATTTAATATGTTTTCTACTGCTAGGGGATACTTTGCAGTCCATTATTCTGTTGTTGTCTAATGATCGTTTAGAATTAAATGCTGAAATATCTTCATCAAAGATACCTTATATGTGAATCCCGTATAACGAGATGAATAACGAATAACAAACAGTTCGTTATTCGTTATTCGCGGCTTGGATAACAATCTGGTTTATTTACCGACTATGCACCACTTAATATGGTTCTACTGCTACGGGATACTTTGCAGTCCATTATTCTGTTGTTTTCTAATGATCGTTTAGAATTAAATCCTGAAATATCCTTCATTAAAGAAACCTTATATGTGAATCCCGAATAACGAGATGAAAAACGAATAACAAAACAGTTTGTTATTCGTTATTCACGGCTTGAATAACAATCTGGTTTATTTACCGACTATACTTCATTTAATATGTTTCTACTGCCAAGGGATACTTTGGAGTCCATTATTCTGTTTTTGTCTAATGATCGTTTAGAATTAAATCCTGAAATATCTTCATTAAAGATACCTTATAAGTCAATCCCGAATAACGAGGTGAAAAACGAATAACAAACAGTTCGTTATTCGTTATTCACGGCTTGAATAACAATCTGGTTTATTTACCGACTATACGCCATTTTATATGTTTTCTACTGCTAGGGAATACTTTGCAGTCCATTATTCTGTTGTTGTCTAATGATGGTTTAGAATTAAATCCTGAAATATCTTCATTAAAGATACCTTATAAGTCAATCCCGAATAACGAGGTGAAAAACGAATAACAAACAGTTCGTTATTCGTTATTCACCGCTTGAATAACAACCTGTTTTATTTACCGGCTATACACCACTTAATATGTTTTCTACTGCTAAGGGTTACTTTGCAATCCATTATTATACTTTTGTCTAATGATCGTTTAGAATTTAATCCTGAAATATCTTCATTAAAGATACCTTATATGTGAATCCCGAATAACGAGGTGAAAAACGAATAACAAACAGTTCGTTATTCGTTATTCACAGCTTGAATAACAATCTGGTTTATTTACCGACTACACGCCATTTAACATGTTTCCTACTGCTAGGGGATACTTTGGAATCCATTATTCTATTGTTGTCTAATGATCGTTTAGAATTAAATCCTGAAATATCTTCATTAAAGATACTTTATAAGTCATTCCCGAATAACGAGGTGAAAAACGAATAACAAACAGTTCGTTATTCGTTATTCACCGCTTGGATAACAATCTGGTTTATTTACCGACTACACGCCATTTAACATTTAAGATTGTTATTCAAGCCGCGAATAACGAATAACGAACTGTTTGTTATTCGTTATTCATCTCGTTATTCAGGATTCACATATAAGGTGTCTTTAATGAAGATATTTCACCATTTAATTCTAAACGATCATTAGACAACAACAGAATAATGGACTGCAAAGTATCCCCTAGCAGTAGAAATCATATTAAATGGCGTATAATCGGTAAATAAACCAGATTGTTATTCAAGCCGTTAATATGTTTCCTACTGCTACTGGATACTTTGGAGTCCATTATTCTGTTCTTGTCTAATGCTTGTTTAGAATTAAATCCTGAAATATCTTCATTAAAGATACCTTATAAGTCAAACGAATAACAAACAGTTCGTTATTCGTTATTCACCTCTTGAATAACAATCTGGTTTATTTACCGACTATACTTCAATTAATATGTTTTCTGCTGCTAAGGGATACTTTGCAATTCATTATTTTACTGTTGTCTAATAATTGTTTAGAATTAAATACTGAAATATCTTCATTAAAGGTACATTGTATGTGAATTTCCAATAACGAGATGAATAACGAATAACAAACAGTTCGTTATTCGTTATTCGCGGCTTGAATAACAATCTGGTTTATTTACGGATTATACGCCATTTAATATGTTTCCTACTGCTAGGGGATACTTTGGAGTCCATTATTCTGTTGTTATCTAATGATCGTTTGGAATTAAATTCTGAAATATCTTCATTAAAGATACTTTATAAGTCATTCCCGAATAACGAGGAGAAAAACGAATAACAAACAGTTCGTTATTCACCGCTTGAATAACAATCTGGTTTATTTACCGACTATACTTCAATTAATATGTTTTCTACTGCTAGGGATCCTTTGCAATCCATTATTCTATTGCTGTCTAATGATCCTTTAGAATGAAATCCTGAAATATCTTCATTAAATATACATGAACACGTCATATGTGAATCTCGAATAACGAGGTGAAAAACGAATACCAAACAGCTCGTTATTCGCTGCTTGAATAAACAATGTGTACTGTTTTTGGTTTCAAGTTCGTTTTCCTGTGTTTTATACTATTGGGGGATACTTGTCATCCATCATTCTAATCATAGCTATCTGCTTATTGGAATCCCGAATATAAAGTTGAATAACGAATAACTCACCTCGTTATTCGTTATTGGTGAATAACGAATAACGAATAACGAAAAACGATTCAACTTCACACTGCCTGTAAATTTATATTTGATGTCCCATTTAACCCTTGTGCGTACACATTGCGCGAAAAATGTTGTCGGCAACAATTGGTAACCTGAGACCCCAAACATAAATAGGTTTTGGATGAATAATTGTATTCAAATACGATCAAACTACAGCTTCATATCAAGACTGAACAATAATCAATCAGACTAAAACAAATTATTTCACGTATTGTCACTCATGACATTCTCGCTAGACAATTATGAACCAATTTCTCACAAACGTTAATAATAGGGTCCTGGGAGGCCCGAAAAACCCCTCGAATAATGTTAGGAAGTATGTTTATTTCAGGAAAGTTTTATGGAATAATTAAGAGTATTAAATGAATAATGACAGACTATTTTAATCAATCTGAATGAAAAATATGCAATAGCTCATCAAGTTATATACAGATTTGAGATGTACTTTGACATTTTGAAATTGGATTTGAATAAGTGAATACAAACTAGAAGATACATAATTAAGAACAAATTCATATTCGAGATCCCGTGCCTTATTGTATGATAGCATTTACACAAGAATAAATATACTGAATATATTATTATGTATTTCCTATAAATGAAATGAAATGGGGTTTAACGTCCTACTGTTCTGCTCTGAACTGGGCTAATTCCTATAACTTTATTGGGACTGAAAGCGATCGATTACATTAACAAAAACACTTATCTTCGTGACCAGTATGTTAGATCTTCTTTCGTAACGGTATGTCAATCTATTTTCTGTTTTAAAATCACCAAGAAAATTTGTTATAGGCCTATGTTTGGTCATATAATTCACAAATTGCGGCATTTTATTTCTAATTTCAAAATTACGGATTTACTAATGAACCCAGCTATATTATCAAGATCTGCCAAAATAATTTGCGCAGATTTATCAGCCATATTTCGAAGACCAATAATCTTTGGCGTATGAGTCGAGTCAGCGGTTATTGCATATATGCGCCGAATTTGGAGCCATATTTTAGTGTTTCGTCCGTATATAAAGTGGTGTTTTTCGCTGACTTTGGGGTTTCCGAAACATGTTTTAAGATACACCGACGCGCTCACATGATATTATTTGGACTATAGTTTTTGTTGGAGTGTAATTACATTTGAGTCCCACGTCAGCAAAAAATGAGGTTATAACCGCGTCGACGTTTATACAAAATTACTTCTTCCACACGAGGTTGGGACTTGAAACCAAACTTTATTATTATTAGCCTTCGTGTGAATCAATTCTTTTAATGTCTTCCTTAGTCGATTTGTTAAACTGAAAATTGTTTTTTTTTATACCTATTGATCCTACTTAATAAATACCTATTTTTCCTATTTAATTTGGCCAAAGTCGAATCGACAGATGTCTGTGTCTCTCTATTAATTAAATGTATCTTGCTGGTATCTTTCGATGGTGTATTGTCCACTATCCCGGGAACAAGGGGGCTGTCGAGATAATCGTTTTATACTATTCAAAAAAAGTAGGGGATATTTGATTTTGGGGGTATAATACTAAAATATGCAAAAGTCACTATAGAACCTAACAGAAGAAACATTTCCAGTTACATGTGACGCCCAAACGCACCAATAGCTACCGCATGGAATGCTGGTGATGCTTGGGATCATCGTGGGGGTCCAACCCAAGATTTGCACGACTCTGACTTTGAATGTTAGTCATTGTGGCATTGAATTCCAGGGTGGAAACATCAGTTTAATTGTTTAAGTGACCAGAAAACAAATTTTGATATGCGTCGGCTTACCCAAAATGAAAGGTTACGTGCCCTTGGCATGCTACAGATCGGCACAACACAGGCGGTTGTGGCGCGGACGATGAATGTTTCTCAGTCTGTCATAAACAGGCTATGGTCCAGATACCGTGATACACAATCTGTACAGGACAGACCACGCTCAGGTCGACCAAGGGCGACAACTCAAGCCCAGGATTGATTTATCCGTACCTTGGCCTTGAGAAATCGTGTCATCACAGCAAATCAGATCAGCGCTGGTCTTCAAACAGACACTGGTGTGAGAGTGATTGGCCAGATGATTCGGAATCGACTGCATGATCCCTTGTTTGAGAGATCATCACATTCAGGCAAGACGTCGTTGGTGTGGGGATCGTCAACACTGGGATAATCGACGCTGGAGCAATGTGATGTTTTCAGATGAGTCAAGGTTCACTGTTAATTTTTTGGACAGACGTAGGAGGGTGTGGCGTCGTCGAAACGAGCGCTTCCAAGACATTAACGTCATGAGACATGATCGATTTAGGGGTGGTTCTGTTATGGTGTGGGGAGGCATCACTGTTGCTGGAAGAACGGCTTTACATGTTGTTGCAGGGTGTGTTACAGGCCAGTACTACCGGGACAACATCTTGGCAGTCCATGTTGTGCCGTTCGCACGACGTCATGGCCGCCGTTTCATCTTCCAGGATGACAACGCAAGATGTCACAGGGCCAGGATCGTTACAGGTTACCTCCAACAACAGAACATCACCACATTACCTGGGCCAGCACTGAGTCCCGACCTCTCCCCCATCGAGCATGTCTGGGACATGCTTGGACAGAGGTTACGTCAACATCAACAACGTCCTGCCAATGTCCAAGAACTTGCTGCTGCGTTGCAACAGGAATGGGACAATCTGGACCAAAATGACCTTAGACGTCTCATTAGGAGTATGCCACGTCGGATCAATGCTTGTTTGGCAAACAGAGGAGGATTTACCCGTTACTGACTTTGTTGTGATGCTGTGGTAACTTTGCTGTTTGACCCCGGGTATCATTTTACCCTTATAATGGTCAGTCTGTGCCTTACTTAGTCTAACGATCATTTGGAATAAATCGATGAATGTGAACTTCATTTCATTTTGTCATTTGTTTCTTCGTCAGTTTCATTAGGTGACTTTAATATGTTTACCTAGCCTTTGTCTTCAGTCTGATCAGTGTCTTTCGAATACTGTTGTCTTCAAACGTCACACTGACGTCATGTAAAGCAGTAATTATAGACTGGCGCTCTGTATTGGTCGGAAATTTATTAATGGTACCTAGTACTAGCCTGTAGTTCTTGCAAAGGCAAATTTTATTATTGTGACGAGATCATAGTTATCGCCCGAACCACTGCTGGATAGTAATTCATCGTTGGACGTCATGTCTGCTAATTGAATCGATTGACAACGATTTTAAAAAGACCGTCGGTCAATTCCTTAACAAAATAAAAAGATTTGTTTCCCCTTAACCCTAAAAGCAAGTAGTCTCGAACAGAAATCTGGTCAATCGAGACTACATTTCGCTTCGATAAATTCCCGGTAGCAAATTTAAAAATACGAAACAATTGTTATATTTCCTAATTTGGTATAACACATCTAGGCCAGTACAACGGTGATTTCACGAACCTTTCAAAATTAAAAGAAAAATACCGGTTGTACTCTTATCTTTTCCATAACGTGTTATTAGGAGATGTTAAATCGCCGAAACTAAACGACAGCACTCTGTAAATAAATAGCGAATTGAAAAATAAAAACGACAATCATTTTTAGAATTTTTAACGTAGTTAGCGATCCAATAATATTGAAAGACAAACGCGTGATGAAAATATTTTTAACGTGTCTTTATTTACAATTTTATGTTGTGACAATACCACGTGCATGGCTGTATACAGTGAATATTTGGTCCGTGCACGTGCTCCCATCGTGCCCGAGACTGTTTCGTCATCATTGAGAAATTCGTCTTGGCAGAGTGAACACCTCTCGAGGTAAGACAAACTTTCTTAGAGAGCTCGGGGCACCCTAGTATTGGACAGATTGTCATAGTATCCAACGAACATTTACTCAGAGGACAGTGGAGGCTAGGAGAGGTCATTGGTTTTTTACTTTTACCAGGACATGATGATATTGTACGTGGTGAAGTTGTTCGTACTACAACTTCATCAGGAAACTAACAACTATAAATCGTCCATTAAGGTTGTTATATCCACTTGAAATTAATAGTCCAGATAATAATCTCGATACCCGTGCTAATCAAGGGTATTCAGTTGTCCAGACTGGTGATGAAAGGATTCGGGAAGAACAACAACCCACAGATGACACAAGCAACATTAGACCAATGCGAAAAGCAGCCGCAAAATCTGATGAAAAGAGACATTTGTGGTTAAAGGACTTGCACTAGTGAAAAAAAAACTAGTGTTTTGAACTGTTTATTTTCGTTGGGAAATCGTAACTGTGGACATTTAATATTAATACTTTGTCTAAGTTTATTCAAATTTCATAATCAGTGTGACTGTGAATTGGTGATGATCTTCGATTAGAACAACCTCAGGTCATCAAGGGGGAGTGTCAGACATTTACTTGTTTGTAAGACCTGATATCAGAGACTAAGAATTGTCTCCCTTATTAGTTTCTTTTACGGTTACAGTTTAGTTTTGGTTTATATATTTTTACCGGGCTAGTCTCGATTGTCAATATTAGTATGTAGTTACAGTCTTTCAAAAATAAAGGTCATTGAATCATCGACCCAGGGTTTTTATACCGCCAGAAACAAAATTCCCCAACATGGTCCATTGAAATTACTTTATTCTGGGTTAAGTTATATGACTGCATCAAGATAAAGTGTAGATAGCTTATTAACTTTTTTAGTTTAAACATTATTTTTTTTTTCATTTATGATGATCTTTTATTATCTTAGCAACGGTACTTGACAACCGAGACATTTAATTGCGGTTGTTCCAATCCATGTCTAAATGAAACCTGCAATTGGTGGATTTAGATCTTAAATGCATCTTTCTACTGAACATAAACGTTGTAGGTCGGTGAGGGCGAGTGGTTTAAGGAATGTATTTGAGGCAAAAGACACAGTATTGATGTAGCGAAATGAACATTGTGATTGCGAACCCTATCAAGTATTTCTTCTCGATTGAAATTGACCAACATTGTTTCAGGTACCGGAAGTGCTGCTGTAGGAACCACTGACAAGGGTAGGTTTGAACATCTTATTTAACTTTAACAAATTCCGAATGCAGGAATGTAGACCTAGAGTTCAGTAGATTTGAAATGTGAACACCGTGGATATATATAATCTGATGGTATTTTAAATGTAGATCTAGCTATGTAGGAACCACGAATAAAAACAATCCCTGGTAGTATTTTAAATGTAGAACCAAGAATATAAACACACTCTTGTGGTATTTTAAATGTATTTCTGGTGCATATTTGAACCTCGTATATATAGAGAATCTCCTACGAGACCAGTAGGGATTTTTATTTAGTCCGCAATCCTTTCGTGGGTGCATAAATAAATAAATATAAAATTTTGTGGTATAGATTTAACTTTTACTGAACCTGATCACATGCGGCGTACATCATTGTTTGACAGCATTTTTGAACCATGAATATATGGTGGTATGTTATAAATATGGACTTGGTGTTGATGGAACCACGGATACAAACTCTAGTAATATCTAGGAGGTAAATACAAATTGAGCTGCTTAAAATAAACAAACCTTTACGGGATCTATAATTTCAGTCCCAAGAACAGTAACGGATAATACGGTACCACCACCACCCATGTCATGGCCCACACCACCCAAGCAACCAGGTAATTACAAGTTGTGATATTTGAATTGGTTGTAAACGAGCAGCCTCGGTTATTTTATTAAATGAAGCTGGTTAATTCTTTAATGTTTGATTGGGCATCCATAAAGTCCAGTGTGGCACATATTGTTTTTGTATTTAAGAGCATCCTAAAATGTTTAGCATAGTGATGTTCTTTTCGTGTCTTATTTTGGGGGATCACTTGGCTAAGTGGGTAAGGCGCTAGCTCTCTAGCCTGGAGATCGAGTGTTCGATCCCTGCATTGGAGGAGAAAGTTCATCACGATATTCCAGTGTGGTTTCCCCTTGTCATTGATGCAGAACGGAGGGCCTGACAAGGATAGCTGCCTAGTCGTTCGGATGGGACGAAAAACCGAGGTTCCGTGTGCACATTGGAGTGCACGTAAAAGATCCCTTGGCAGTTGGAATTCGATATAAGAGTAGGCCGTAGTGCCGCTGCCCGGGCAAAATTTCCCTCATAGCACACTGTATGGCGTATGCCCGTCTTCCATTAGCCCAGGTTAGGTGCATAAGAGTGGGACGTTAAACCCCATTTCATTTCATTTCATTGTGTCTTATTTTAAGGGTTTTTTTGTTCAAAATATAAACAGTTAAAGATACATTATGTATGATTTGAATAAAGTTCGAATGAAGATAATGGAAAATGAACAATTCGAAAATTTCATCCAAATTACTCTATTGCAAGCGGGGATATTAGCCATTGAAGTTTTGACAGACGTGTGCAATAATTTCAACCACCGTACTGGTTGATCGAAGTTAAGTCTCGGTCCTCCATATTTGATTAAATCAAAGTATCGCTGAACCATTCTAATCTATTTAATATCGGAGGAATCTGGTGTCATCGAGGGTTGATTAAGGCCTGGATCAGTTAATTAATTCTAATTAATACTTTAGAAAACATTTCAGGCCTGAAGAGTGGCCTACAATAGGCAGATTTAGCTCTTGTATAATGTATGTCTAAATGGGTGTATAATTTCAGTACAATACGGAAGATTGCCAGACACCATTGGTATGGATCCGTTTGAGACAAACTCACAGCTCGATTTTTCAGAACCTGATTGTGAGTTTAGTTTTAAACAATTCTCCTTAAATATTCATTAATAAACTCCGTTATATTCGAAAGTCAGTCCATTTGAATTTATTCACATAAGCATTATACAATTCAAATGCCCGTGTATGTCTAGAGTCTCCTTAACACACAAAATAAACAGTCAATTTATTAGATATTAAAAAGTCAATTTAAATCACACTTATAAAACCGCTGAGGCAAGAAGAGAGGGCGGGTCATCTTCTCCCTTTGTTATAATAAAAACATGTTAAAACAGTAGGTCCAGCTGACAGATGTTTGGTGCGAATAGAAAAAAAACGTGGGGGAAAAGAATCCGCTTACGTTATGTGGAAAAGCGAAGTGCCCGCAGTAAAACCACATAGCTGGACCCGTGGAATATTTACATAATAAAATCTATTTGTCCATTAAGTTCCATATGGTTAACATTGGTATGTTCAATATAATTCTTGTGTATATTTGAGTCTGACCAAAGATGTAGACAAAGTCTATTGGTATTTGAAATATAGACCATGTATATTTTTGAACCATGAATACGTGGTGGTATTTGAAATATAGACCTGTTATATATTTGAACCATGAATATATGGTGGTATGTTATAAATATAGACTTGGTGTATATTTGATACAAAATCTAGTGGTATCTAGGAGGTTATTACAAGTTGGACTGCTTTAATAAACAAACGTTTACGGGATCTATAATTCCAGGCCCAAGAACTAATATGAATAATACAGCACCGCTACCAACAATGCCAAGGTCCAAGCCATCATTACTATGATCAATTGAAGTAGCACAACTTGTATTTACCTAATGATTCATTAGGTAAATACAAGTTGTGCTACCTAATGATTCATTAGGTAAATACAAGTTGTGCTACTTCAATTGATCATAAACGAGTAGCCTCGGTTAATTTGTTAAATAAAGCTGGTTAGTTCTCTATAAAACACTCGTAGGGAGTGTTTGATTGGACATCCAGACAGTCCCGTGAAGCACATATTGTTTTGTATTTTAGGAGCCTCCTAAATAGTAGGCATCCGTTTCAATATAATTTTATTATGACGATGTTCTATCTCAGCTGTGTAGTGATACATATATAATAATTTTAAAAAGGCGATATTCTATTGTGTAGTGATACACGTATAAAATAAAACAAACATTTACAAGAATCGTGTCTGATCTTTGTTATACAATATATAAACAATTACATGGATCTAACTTTTCAGTGCGATACGAAAGAATGCCAGACGTTGATTGGATGAAGATAGAGAGTAATTATGAATACTTGGTGGACAACATTACAGATCCTATACAACTGTGTGAGAGATTACATCAGAAAGGTGTATTCAACAAGTCAGACATAGATATGTGTCGTGCTACCCACGATAGATGGGGAAGGCGACGTGCTACACTGAAGTTATTGCTCACTTTATCAGACTGCGGTAATTTCTACGATTTATTTATAGAATGCTTACAGGAATGTGGTTACAACTCGGTTGTAGATAGACTGGAGATTGGTGTTGGTGAGTTTAGATTAATTCTGTTAATAAACTGTATTATATTTGAATTACTTGAAACACTATTTTCAATATCCATCCGATTTTATTTACTTAATTTATCATATTTATCATAGAGGATATATGCAGATAGAATATCCATTGTCTTGATATTAAAACATTGAAAAATGGTGAGTTTAGTTTTAAACAAATCTCCTCAATTAATTCATTAAACATACATTATGGAAGAGCAAACACTGACTTTTGTCGGTCTTCATTTGAGACTCAGATGTCATAGAAATTATAAATTAGATCTTTATTTAAACAACAAGCCCAAAATGAACTCTGTAGACCCACGGATGGCGTGGATTGGGCTCGGATTAAAACATGATTTCGTCGACTGATTTAATCACTATGGCGTCGTGGGTGGGGTTTCTCCGTGACGTTGAAATTATTCATAAAAGACAGTGATGACCGAGGCTATACACAAGCTTCACTAGATACCGTTTAAACAATAGTTGATGATCGAGACTATGTAGGTGGAGTTAACGCCTGTCAATCAACAATCGGCCATAGTGGAAAATGGGTGTCGATGGAGTTAACGCCATTTCTAGTAAAAAATTATAGTGGTAACAACTTTGTTCAGGATAAAGTAATTTGACTGAAATTTTCAATATATTCTTGTTTCAACATCTATTTTTGAACTTTTATAGCAAGAATGGCTAACTCCTTGTCAAAATCTCCCATAATGTATCTTTAATAAGTTATACTTGAAAGACAGTTAATATCCATCCAAATTTATTTACTTGAAGATACATTATTCAGGAAGATAATTGTCCCATTGTAGGTCTTAGTTTTGGCATTTAATGTTATGTAAATTATTAATTAGACATTCAATCAACTCTCGATGTCATCGGATGCCCGCGATTTTAACTTGATTAGAACGGTTCGGTCATTTAATGGTTTGATTTAAAAACATAATATAACTTTAATATAATTCTTCATGTAATTAGACAAACGAAAATGACCGGTGGCTAGAAATCATTAATGTAGAAATCAAAAACCAGCACAAATGACTTGACATAAATCATTTTATACCTAAGCTTTAAACGTACATTATGCCAACTTTATGTCATTCAATAGGGCTAAAATGTCATATAAACTATTAATTAGACATTTATTAAATAGCAAAACCATACGCAATTCCCGATGGCATTGGATACTCGAGATTTTTCAAGATTAGAACGGTTCGCCATTTAAAAATTTAGGTCGCAAATTTTATCCGATTTTTGATGAAACTTAAAATATGTTTTATCTCATTGATCTCGTTCCCTTTCGATAACTTCCTGGATTATATGGTCTCAGATTGTGCGAAAATTCACATCTTTTATACACCAACATGTAAATGTGGTCGTATCTTGACGTCGCATTCGTTGAACAGTCGTCCACAATTTATTGTGAACACTCTTCATACTGTATTTATCATCTGATTGTTTTGAAATTGGCCTCTCCTGGAGTTATGGCCCTTGTTTCACTTTGTCGAACCCAGTGAACGCTCTAACAACAAAAGTTATAATGCGATCTGTATGACATTCACATGCATTATTTAGATTAGTGAAACGAAGAAGCTTATTGAATTTCAGCAATTTCCGTCAATTACGGCTAGGGTTATGGTTTGTTTGACTTTGTTGAATCCTGGAGTTATGGCCCTTGTTTCACTTTGTCGAACCCAGTGAACGCTCTAACAACAAAAGTTATAATGCGATCTGTATGACATTCACATGCATTATTTAGATTAGTGAAACGAAGAAGCTTATTGAATTTCAGCAATTTCCGTCAATTACGGCTAGGGTTATGGTTCGTTTGACTTTGTTGAACCCTGTGAACGTTCTAATGACAAGTGTTATCAGCCGATCTGTATGAGATTTATATGCATTATTCAAATTAGTGAAACGAAGAAGTCCACACGCCCACATGGAAATGCTGTCGTATATTGCCGTTGCCCCCGTCCATCGGTTCGTTGTTCACAAGAAACTCTAAATGTTACTTGTTTCACCTTATTGCAACGTGTGAACACTAACCACAAACATTATCATCCGATCGGTATGCACTTGATGCCCATTATTTGAATTAGTGAAGCAACGATAATTTCCGTTAACCAATTTCTGTTAATTCATCTAGAGTTTTGGCCCTTTTTCACTATTGTTTGTTATTCGCGAATATCGAACAACGAACGGGTAGCTTGCTTTCCGATATTCGGCAATAATGACAATTAAAAGACAAAAAGACGTCTAATGTGAAACCGTGACGCAGGCATCCCCATTTATGATTTGTATAGTTCGTTTAAGAAAACTGATTTAATTAAAGTGCTTGGGTGATATTCTGTAGATATACATCCTTAAAATCAGTTTGTTTAGATTCATCTTTAAAAAATCACAAAACGAACGTCTTTAGTTTATAGTTTATGAGTAATGGATATATATTCTGTGTATATTAAAATAAAGATTTAAAACATGTGGTATCTATAAATAGGCCTACCTTTTTAGGGTATAATTCTATTAAACTTACAATTCACTATTATCAGTTGATAAATTGGTAAATACATCACTTCCAAGTTAATCACTGCCTATTCCATGGCGCGTGGAAAAAACAGGGGAGATAATTTTGTTATTATTTCCTGTGTTATTAATGATACCTTTGAGATGAATTTGCGAAAGATATATAAATAATTATCTTTTGATTTTTTTTGGAAATATGCCACCATCCCTCTCATCTCTTTAAGGGACGAAAAGCTGTAATGGTTACGGCCATTCTATAACTTGTTCCCTTTTTCAGATAAAGTAGTTAGAGGTAAAATGGACAAAGAGCATTTATCAATTTGGAGAAGCCAGAAAAACTTCTTGTTGTCAGAATTAAAATGCGATCTAGTCACCATAGTGCAGGCAATGTATCGATACGGTATTATAGATGATATCGACAAACAAGATATTGAGAGAGAAAGCAGAACACCTGAAGGTGATGCAAATGGTGCTAAAAAACTTTTGGAAATACTTGAAAATCGCGGCAAAAACGTATTGCCAAGAATAATCAAGGCCCTTAAGGCCATAAACCATGAAGTAGGAGATTATTTACAAGCCAGGATAAATGGTTCAAAAAAACGAAAGCGGGGTATAGTGAATACTACATAACAGTTAAGTTGGCTTTTGAGCTGGCTACATATCTTCAGCATTTTAGTTTTTTACATTTTATCACCGACGTTTCAGATACAGTGAAAGGAGTTATCTATACTTTATTTTGTTTGGTTTTTTTCGAGATGGTGTGAGCAAGTGGAAAGGTTTGTTTTAACGTGATTATATTTGTATATCATTTGTTTGAAAGTGACCAGGATAGCAGTAATCACACAATCATGTTGTATGACCGACCAAAAAGTTTAAAAAAAAAAACACAAAAATGTATCAAACAACTACCACCAATAAATTTCTGTCTTTAAATATCTGGTGAACCGCCATTACAGGGATTACAGTTGTAATGAACAGTGACGGGAATGTCAATTGTAATGACTATCACAGATAGGGTGGCTCAGTGTTCTCAAATCCTTGTGCAAAAATAATTCCTTCTTATTAGTCTGTTTTATCTGTAGCACAACGACGTAAATGATCAGTCACAGGATGGCACCCGCAATGAAGGCAGCAAACTTTCGTCCAAAATAGACAATCACATGACAATATGCATTCACTTATTTGTCAATGAAGCCATCAAAAATAATCTTCTTTACACGTTGGGGGGTTCATACTGCTGTAGTGTATATATATAACCAGATTATTTTCATTTTATTTATTTGTGTTATATGCTTGATAACGACTTGTGAAATCTTGTTGAAACGTCGTAGTGAAATAAACCATAGTAATTGTTATCCATAAATAGTGTGTTATTTGATTACGAACTTGATTAAACTTGGCGATTTGGTTTCTTACGTAGTTGATTGTAACCAATGTCGTATATATTGTAACTGAGTCAATTCATGTAGTTTCGTCCTTTTTTCAATCTTTTAAGTTCACTCTCGCGGGAACTTACCGACACCAAATGACTGTGAAATTTACTTTTATGTAACCGGAACACCATGTGGTAATTGCCGCTTTGTTGAGATTAGAAGTTATGTTGATGCTAGATGTAAATACGCACAAAAAATGAGACCGGAAATTAACTGAACGATATGTATTGCTGTATAACAAGAATCGTATAATTAAAGTAAACTTACGGTACTGGGGCCTATTTCACAAAATTTTAACTAAGATAAGATTTGAATTTTAGTTATTTCATTGGACAATATTAGATTGATTTTAATTCTTAGCCAATCAAAATTGAAGTATCTAATACAATTTGTATTTTATCTTTAGTTAAAATTTTGTGAAACAGGGCCCAGGTCACAGCACTCGAATTGTATTATTTTTAGGACGTGTGCCGTGTCTCGTGTGCTCTATTTTTGACGGGTATTTATATTCATATTTAGAAGTGATAATTATTGGAATCATAATATAATTATTATAAAGGATATTTACAATATAAGTATAGTAATTAATTTCTGCATATTGCGTTTATATGGTAAACTACGAATCTCTCCGTTATTTGAAAGAGAGAGAGAGAAATAGGGTTTAAAGTCCACTCGATACAAACTAAGTCATTTCGAGACTAAAATATGGTTTGATTTTATTTCCATAATTCGCATGCGCGTAGGGGTCTTCAGCAGTAGGAGGAAACCGGAGTACCCGGAGAAAACCCATAAGGTTGGACAGACGACCCTACTCCTTGCCACGTACAACCGGGGATTCGAAACCACGCAGTTTACTTAATGACAGGCGGTATGATACAGCGCGTGCACGCTAACCATTCGACCATTTGAAGTTTTAATTATGATCTAAAGCATTAAAAAACATCAGCCGTATTTTTTTTTATTTCTCTCACTATTTGACTGTCTCTCTCAAACATCAAGGTTGGGGATGCTTTGATGGCCGAATGGTTAGCCAATGCGCACTGTATCATAAAGTCTGTCATTTTGTCAACTGGCGTGGCTTCGATTCTCCGGTTGCACGTGACAAGGAGTAGTGTCACCTGTGCAACCTCGAGTTCTCCGGTTTCCCCCCACTGCTATAGAAGACCCCAAAGCGCAAGCGAATTATTGAACCACGTTAGTCCCGAAATGATCTTGTTTGTGTCGAGTGGACGTTGTTCTCTTCCTCTCTTTTTCAAAACCTAAGTGCTGCCCATTTGTACAAACGTTAAATTTAATCGTTATTTCCCGAATTAAGTATTCAATTCAGAGCAAAATTTGAAATTTAATGTAAGTAAGAACTGTACGTCGTATTGTCCCTTGATAATGAGAGGCGATCACAATTTGACGCGAGAGAGAGAGAAATGGGGTTTAACGTCCACTCGACACAAACTAGGTCATTTTGGGACTAACATATGGTTTCATTTGATTTCAATAATTCGCTAGGGGTCTTTAGCAGTGGGAGGAAACCGGAGTGCCCGGAGGAAACCCACGAGGTTGAGAAGGCGCCCCTATCTCCATGCCACATATGCTCACACCAGGGCTCGAAACCACAGCCGCAAGCCAGAGGTGACCGGCCAGCTAGAGGTCTAAGCGCGGCACTCTAGACCACTAGGCCATCCCAACCCCCCATAATTTGAAGGTATTGTATGAAGTTTTTATGGTAAGCCTTATCCTATACCACAAGGTCACATTTAGTTATATGTTGTGACAATAAAAAAAACTAAATGAATTTAGAGAAATAAAAGACAACAAAAAGTATGTATATATTGCAAGCCAATGTATTGCTATAAAGAAAAAACAAACAAAACATTAAAACTAAAACAAACAAAAAAACATTGTATATACTTTTATAAAATATTATATAATTTTAATATATGACGTAGACTTATTTTCTTGTGTTGTTGCTTACTTTTTTTTTATAATCATTGTTTACATGCTTTTTTTATTTTTGGTGGTAGGGTGAAGGAAGTGGAGCAGTAGATTGTGTATAACATAGCTGCAAATTATATTTCATATTGATTATTACTTTATTTTTGTTGTTTCTGCTTTGGAGGAGGTGGGGGGGGGTCTCTATCTGTTTTGTATTTGCATGCTACTATATATCTATGTATATATATAATACATATTGTAGAGTAGGAGAAACCCCATGAAAATTAGTACACTTGTGCTAAGGGGACTATCCTCATTAAATAAAGTTATTATTATTATTATTATTATTGTTTACATGCTTTTTTATACGCCCACATTTTCCTGTGGACGTATTATGTCGTCGCCCCTGTCCGTCCGGACGTCCGGACGTCCGTCCGTCCACAATTTGTTTGTGGACTCTCTACAGGTCACAATTCTTATCCGATTTTGACGAAACTTGAAATATAGGTTTATCCCCAAAAGATCTCGGTTCCTTTCGATATTGGCATGTATTGGATCAAAACTTCATGGATTATTGCCCCTGATTGTACGAAAAATCACGTTTTTAGCTTGTGGACCCTATAGAGGTCACAATTTTGAACCGATTTTGATGAAACTTGACATGCATGTTTGTAACCCAAAGATCTTGGTTCCTTTCGATATTTGCGGCTATCGGAATGTAATTTCCTGAATTATGGCCCCTGATTGTCCGAAAAATCACCCTTTTTAGCTTGTGGTCCATCTGGAGGTGACAATTAGTATTCGATTTAACAAACCGTTTGATTATATCACCGTTACACCCTAAGGAAGGTTGAGTTCGAATTTTGGGAAAATCGGACGAAAATTGCCATACAAAATGGCCGCCGTTTGTTCGCGAATACTGTTAAAAAATGGTATATCAAGGTTGTGGACCCTGTGGAGGTCACAATTTTGATTCAATTTTGATGAAACTTGAAATTCATGGTTATAACCCAAAGATCTTGCTTCCTTTCGATATTTGCGCATATCGGATCGTAACTTCCTGAATTATGGCCCCTGATTATACGCAAAATCGCCTTTTTTTTAGCTTGGAGGTCACAATTATTATTGGATTTAAAAAAACGTTTGATTATATCACCGTTACACCCTAAGGAAGGTTGAGTTCGAATTTCGGGAAAATCGGACGAAAATTGCCATACAAAATGGCCGCCGTTTGTACGCGAATACTGTTAAAAAATGGTATATCAAGGTTGTGGACCCTGTGGAGGTCACAATTTTGATTCGATTTTGATGAAACTTGAAATTCATGGTTATAACCCAAAGATCTTGCTTCCTTTCGATATTTGCGCATATCGGATCGTAACTTCCTGAATTATGGCCCCTGATTATACGCAAAATCGACTTTTTTTTAGCTTGGAGGTCACAATTATTATCCGATTTAAAAAAAAGTTTGATTATATTACCGTTACACCGTAAGGAAGGTTGAGTTCGAATTTCGGGAAAATCAGACCAAAATTGCCATACAAAATGGCCACCGTTTGTACGCGAATACTGTTAAAAAATGGTATATCAAGGTTGTGGACCCTGTAAAGGTCACAATTTTAATTCGATTTTGATGAAACTTGAAATTCATGGTTATAACCCAAAGATATTGGTTCTTTTCGATATTTGCGCATATCGGATCGTAACTTCCTGAATTATGGCCCCTGGTTATACGCAAAATCCCCCTTTCTTTAGCTTGTGGTCCCTCTGGAGGTCACAATTATTATCCAATTTAAAAAAAACGTTTGATTATATCACCGTTACACTGTAAGGAAGGTTGAGTTTGAATTTCGGGAAAATCGGACCAACGTTTGTACACGAATACTTTTAAAAAAAATGATATATCATGGTTGTGGACCCTGTATAGGTCACAATTTTAATTCGATTTTGATGAGGAAGGTTGAGTTCTAATTTCGTGAAAATCGTACCAAAATTGCCGGACGAAATGGTCGCCGTTTGTACGCGAATAGTGTAAAAATATGGTATATCATGGTTGTGGACTCTCTACAGGTCACAATTCTTATCCGATTTTGATGAAAAGTCACATTTCTAGGTTGTGTACCGTCACACCATAATCATTGTCGGTTTCGAATTTCATTAATATCAGACTGGAACTGACCAACTAAATGGCTGCTCCCAATACAGTATGAAATACAGGACTTAAAGATGTAGGAAAAATCACTTTCGGTATTGCTTGTTCTCTGTCCATCTCTCGAAAATGTGGGCGTATCCTGCCTGGCAGTGCAAGCCTATCTTTTTACATGCTTTGGTTTGGTTATCTCCCTTTAATCGTACGGTAGTCACGATTGCGACCCTGTAATGTGGTTTAATTAGGTTTTATTTAACATAAATTATGCAAGAGCCAAATCTGCCTATTGTAGGTTTTCTATGGCGCTTATTATATATTTTATAAACTATTGGGAGTCACGGTGGTGAAGTGGGTAAGACGCTGGCTCGATTCATGCATTGGCCGATAAAGTTCATCCATATTTTCCGACGTGATGCAGGACGGAGGGCCTGAAGAGTACAGCTGTCTAGTTGTTCGTATGGGACAAACAACCGAGGTCCCGTCTACACATTGACATGCCCTTAAAAGATCCTTTATCAGTTTGAATTCAATATAAAGACCTTAACGGGGCAAAATGTCCCTCATAGCACACTGTATGGGGTATACCCAGTTTAGGAGTAGAACAGTAGGACGTTAAACCCCATTTCATTTACATCTAAAGATGGCACAGGTTTGTTTTGAGATTCACAGGTAAAGAGTTTTGACACAATGGGAAATCGACGAAACCTTACAAGTGTTGTGTAAGAGAGAGAGAGAAATGGGGTTTAACGTCCACTCGACACAAACTAGGTTATTTTGGGACTAACATATGGAAACCCACGAGGTTGAGAAGGCGCCCCTATCTCCATACCACTTACGCTCACACCAGGGCTCGAAACCACAGCCGCAAGCCAGAGGTGACCGGCCAGCTAGAGGTCGAAGCGCGGCACCCTAGACCACTAGGCCATCCCAACCCCCAAAAGTGTTGTGTGACATGTCATAAAAACAGTTCCGGTAGGATATTTTGATTTTTCGTTGTTTTAGGCTGCACGGGACGATGCAGTTGCAGCAAACATGGTCTGCCTTATAATCTTTGCACGTGTTTTGATAGGGGGCGTACCAATATGATTAGGGATGTACAGGAGGACGAGGATGATGAATAACTGATTTGTTTATTTCCAAGATAGGATCTTTTTGTTTCGTTTCTGGCAACTTCTGGCTTGTTAAGATTCTTTTTGTCATGATGTTAAACTTGTTTATTTGTTACAAATGACCACAGGTACATGGGGACAGGAACGCCCTTAATAGACTATGGCACACCAGACCTATAATAATATAATAATAGAGTCTGTGTGATTTTTCAAAATTTTTGAGTTTCATTTTTTTTTTCTGAATTCATATTTTAAAAAAAATACCTTCTGATGTATTTATAAGAGATTTTTTTTAAAAAATATGAATTACATGTTTGATTGTAAATATTATACCATTTAGCAATAAAATAAGATTAAAAATTAAAAAAATGTTCAGAAAAAAACAGAAACTCAAAAATTTTTAAAAATCACAAGACTCTATTGTAGGTCAGGTGTGCCATAGTCTAATAAGGGCGTTCCTGTCCCCATGTACCTGTGCAAATGACAAAGTGTTTTGAATCTCATGACATAACATTCCAGTCAACCGGGAGTGACTATATTAATCATTTTACCATGCTTCAAAGTCCACTTAGAGTGAGATACCAGAAATGTTTATTCCTCAAGGGAATGCAATACAACCTGTTGCCATTTTCTTTAAGGGATCATAGATGGGTCGCCATGATGAAAAAAAAAACAGAATGAACTTCAGATCATGAAAATCCAACCATTATTGCCGGAGATAGCCACGTCCTGGTTCATAGGGGCCCGATTTCAAAAATGGCTCTCACAGGTGAGGGGGTCGGGTGGTCGAGAAATTTGAACCCCGACATTTTTGGATCGCTTGGTCTCTAATCACCCCCCCCCCCCCCAAAAAAAAAAAATCAGTTATAGCATATAAATCCTACGGGATGACATGTCATACTACACCATAAGGATTTAAGTCTATATCTTGGTACTGTTAGAAGGCAATCATTTTGTGACCTTAATTTGCGTGTTGTGAATATATTCTATGGAAGCCTATAACTACCATTCATAATTTCTACTTTTCGCCCCTTCAAAACATCAAGAGTTTATTATGGTCTGGATAAGTTAATTAATGTCTAATTGATTATTTAGATAACAGTCCAGGCCTAAAGAAAGACCTGTAATGAGCAGATTTTGCTCTTGCATAATGCTATTTTAAGTATCTTCTTTTGTAGACATCCAAGTTAGACTGATGGCTTTTAATACAACATTGAATACCCTGGAAACATTTGTAAGTTCATTCACCACAATAAATACTAGTCAGGTGAATTCAACCATAGATGACCAGTATGCTAACAACAGTAATACTGCCGGAAGTGGGGGCTTCATTACAAAAGTTACCGCAGATACCATTCGATCGGTGATAAATTGTTATTTAATTCCACCGGTTGTCTTATTCGGACTGATTGGTAATGTATTGACCTTGATTATTCTTGGTGGCAAGAAAATGCGGCAGTTTAGTACCAATATACTTCTTGCTTATCTGGCTTTTATAGATGCATTGTTACTGTTGCTTGTGTTTCTGAGAAAGATGCCATGTCTTGTAGCGAAAGCTGATCCCGTCACAGGTAAAAACATTGATTATGTAATGCTTACTGTACCTTTAGTATTGGAGTTCATAACCAGCCGTACATCCAGTTTGCTGTCGTTGGTTATATGCTGTGAGAGATGTATTGCCGTTTTCAAACCTATGAAAGTCAAACTGTGGGTAACTCCTAAGCGGATGATATTTTCTGTAGCAGCTGTTACAGTAATCGTAATAGGACTTGTTGCTATAAACTTTAGTTTTTCGACAGTTAGTTTTTATTATGACACCACAAAGAACAGAACCATGGCACGAATAACATATCTCCCATTTTATTTGAATAACCAACAATTCTTTAGTATTTACAACAATATATTTCTAGCAATAATTTTGCGAATTTTTCCCACGTCTCTTATACTAATCCTTACTGTAGCCATTATCACACAGATGTATCGAAGGAAAAGATGGTTGAAAGGTGTCACTCATGCTACACAAAACGAATATACAGAGAATGACACACAGGCAATGACCAAGATATTGATGATTATTGTCTCGATCTTCATCGTATGCCTTCTTCCTGGAAGTATTTCCATTATTATATCCATGATAGATAGAAGGTTCACAGCGCGTGGAGAATTTCGTTATGAATTACGCACAGTTAGCTCCATATCTTCACTTTTTACGGTCTTGAACTCTTCGGCTAATTTTGTAGTTTACATTGCGATGAACCAAAAATTTTCAGATATCCTTGTTCAGATGCTGTGTGGCTTCCGGAAGAAACACGGAAGAAATGACCATGGGAAAGTCGACTCAAACGGAGCAATAAATAAAGTCGAATCAAACGGAACAATAAGTAGCACATTGAGTTCCTCAATGTGTATAGTGCATAAACCGTAAGAATCGTGTATAGTGCGTAAACCGCAAGGATCGTGAATAGTTCGTACATCGTAAGAATCGTGTATGGTGCGTAAACCGTAAGATTCATGAGTAATGCGTAAACCGTATAAATCGTGTTTGTTCGTTAACCGTAAAAATCGTGTATAGTGCGTAAACCGTAAGAATCATGTACAGTTCGTTAACCGTAAAAATCGTGAATAGTGCGTAAACCTTAAGAATCGTGTAGAGTGCGTAAACCGTAAGAATCGTGTATAGTTCGTCAACAGTAAAAATCGTGTATGGTGCGTAGACTATATAAAGACATCTCCTAATATTTAGTCCTCTTGGTGTAGATCTTGTATCTAAAGATGCATTATGTATGAGCTAAATCTCGTTATTCCAGATCTTTCTGGTGGCCTCACATCTATTCACGGTGTACCTATTATCAACTCTCTAGAATCTCGGATGCCTGTGATTTTAAACGGAATGAAACAAGATCGCCATTATAAAAATTAAATTAATTTAATAATTTCAATAGATAACCGAGACTGGGATCGTAACAGTCGAAGCAATGAAATCGAGACTATGCTATTCTTCTGTCTAAACTTGATTCAGAATGAAGTTATTTTTACTGAAAATCTTAAGTTACCCCCCACCCTTTCATTATCCAGTTTGATCTATTGTAACGCGAACGACGAGCGTTTTATCCCCACCTTACATAATCCATCTTTAATTCTTGTAATAATGTTTATGCATGTCTTAAATTCTATTATTACAAAATGATCTAGCTTTATATTATATTTTTTAATTGATAATATCTTTTTTTGAATTTGGAGGTGAAATATATCAGCAAGTGGTAGGTATCTCCATGGGCACCAACTGTACCCCTTTGCTTACCGATATATTGCTCTATTCGTACGAAGCCGATTATACATAAACGCACTCGTAAAAACTAACAAGCCAACAGTGAGGCTGATGTCCTCCGCCAAAATCCCAAAATAAAAGGATGACACATATTAATCGCACAATATTTTTTCAAAGGTATCGAGCAATCAAACTATTCTGTGAGTTTCATCACTGTCTATCAGATAGAATCAAGGTTATCTTGTCCCAAAGCATCGACCAATGATCTTGAGCTCGAAATGTAATCATTCAACTGATGAACATCTACATCACTTTAAACATTCTACCTCAATAAAAAGCAGAGTTGATATGTTCCAAAGTGACCAGTCAAATTGTTTATCGCCCCCGAGCCTAAGCTGAAAATTCTCACCATCAAACTGAGTCATGGTAATGTCATAATGAATCTATATTTGGAGTTTTGTCGCTCTCACGTCATTATAACCAAAGTTATCATGCCCCAAAGCATCAACCAATCAGATTGATTATCTCCTCTTGCTGTAAGCAGACGATACTCATCTTCGAACTCCATCACGTCATTGACCTACTGAACACCTACACCAAGTTTGAACATTCTACCTCCATTAGACGGAGAGTTATTGTGTTTCAAATTCTCGATTAATCAAATTGCTTATCGCTCTGCTTATCCTGAGCAGAAAATGCTCATTGTCGAACTTAGTCAAGGTACTGATGTAATGAAACTATACACCAAGTAATGAAACCATACACCAAGTTTCATCAATCTGTCTTATTGGACATTCCAGCTCAATTAGAAAGAGAGTTAATGTGTCCCATTAACGGACAGACGAACCCATTTAATAGTCCCACACTTTCTTCGAAAGGCGGGGGGCAAACGATTAGTCAGACATTTGAATTCCAGTTATCGATATATCGATGGTGTTCTATCACTGAACAATCCCAAATTTAGTGATTACGTAGAATTCATATATCCTGATGAGCTCGAAATTAAAAACACTACTGACAGAGACAATCACGCTTCCTACTTGGATCGTCGTCTCGATTTTAACAATTGCCATAAACTTTGTGTGAAATTGAACGATAAACGTGGTGACTTTGACTTTCTGATCGTTAACTTTCCATTTATTAGTAGTAACATTCCAATATCACCAGTTTATTGCGTGTGTGTGTCTCAGTTAATTCGTTACGCGAGAGCGTGTCCCTTTTATTCTGACTTTTTTAAGTAGATCGAGGCATATGTCATCTAGGCTACAAGGATACTTGCGCACTAGACTCATCAAAACCTTTAAAAAGTTTTATGGCGTCATATAGACTTAATTGATAAATATAAAATGTCTTTCTCGGTTATTATCAAGATATATACAATTGACTCGTAAAGTATTATCTTCCTAATTATGTCTGTCTACTACATCGTTAACACAGTTTATCATGTGCATTTCGCATACCGATAGTCTATTGGCCAATCATGCTATTTTACTGAGCTGGATGCAGCTATGGCGTGTGTGGCGCCAGGCAGGGTAAGCGTACTCTTCCGGACACCTGTTACCACTGTTTGTCATGTATTTTGTACACGGTGAACAGTCCATTTGCTGATTACACTATTTTGCCTGACCGTTTTTAGGACTTCGAATTTTGACTAATTGTTTGTACTTGGTTTTATTTTCTTGTCTATCATGTACCATCATACTGCACTATATTATTATTATTATTATTATTATTACAATATATTTTATTTATAGCTTTATATTGTATATTAACTGTGAATCTGTAATAAAATAAATGTGGCAAACTAAAAGATTGGTTGTAACCAGCTTCAAAAGAACTTTGACCTGGGAAAAAATGGTCTCCAACATTTCTTCGAAATACTTCACAAGATTTTTTGCTATCGTTGGTTATATGCTGTGAAATCCCTATGTATGGACACTTTCAGCTACCCGTTGAAGTCTCCCAGTCCCCTTTTAGATCTACTGGTTAAAACATATTCCCCAATCCCCATTTAATTTAAAGCCATTTGAACTACCCACTTATAATAAGATGTGTTTGTATTTTGGGGGAGGGGGGTGCTCACCAATCCGCGGGTTCATAAGTCCACCGTCATCTATTATTAGAGTCAGGTTAGGGTTCATAAGTCCACCGTCATCTATTATTTGGGTTCATATTCAATTTATAGTATTTATTTCGGCGGACTAGTTAACCCCTGTCTTGTATTTGCATATAGCTCGCCATGTCTGTCGTCCATAAAGGTCGGGCTTATTTTAGAAATGAAATGAAATGGGGTTTAACGTCGCACTGTTCTGCTCCTAAACTGGGCTAATGAAGACAGATAACTTATGAGTTATCTCCCATGCGCTTAGTAGCTGCTGGAAAGAGCTCTGTCAAGTTTTCTCAATTTGTACTAAATTGGAATAATATTTCTGTGTGAAAATTTCATTACAACTTTTTGTGTTATCAAGGATCATAGTTGATGCAGTTTTGTCTAAATTTGTATTGTGTATTTTGTGTATTTTTAACAAAATCAAAGTGTTAGACAGAGAGGGATGAACGTTACTCACCTCTAACTTTGTCTATGGCCAAAATCTACACTGTTAATGAACTCAAATCACTTAACACCAACTGTGAGTACACTTTATTGGATAAAGATTTATTGTTAAAGCTGAGACATTTTGGTATATGTGCTTTTAAAAAAGTTAGAAGAGGAAAGAGGGCAGGAAGGAAAGCTAAAACTATAACATGGCAGTCGTCTCTAACAAAATCTAAAAAATATATGGATATAAAATCTGTTTCTACATCAAAACACCCAAAATTGAATTTCTGTGTTCTAAATATAAGATCAATTAATGAAAAATGTACATATCTAACAGAATACTTGACCGATAAAGACTGTGACATCGCCCTGTTAACTGAAACATGGCTGAACAATAAGACTTCAGGACCCGTTAGAAGTGAATTAAAGTCTCTTGGTTTCCACCTCGAATGTGTCTCCAGACCTGGAAGAGGTGGGGGAGTAGGAATCTTACACAAACCAGAATATGCTGTATCTGTATTACGCACGAACAAATTTGGATCATTTGAGCACATCGAAACTACTGTACAATCCAAAAGCTTAACTTATCGTGTCGTTGTAATCTACCGACCACCGATAAGCAGCAAGTCTGCGAAAAAAACTTCTCATTTTTTCTCTGATTTTTCTGACTATTTCGGGTCCTTTGTTCTAAAGAGTGGTAAACTTGTCATTTGCGGGGATTATGATTATGCCTCCATCAAATTTAAGGATACCATAGACACACTCGGTCTCACTCAACATGTTAACCAGCGAACTCACTCAAAAGGTCATACATTAGACTTAGTATTAACCAGAACTGAAGAATTAAGTATTTCCAATATTCAAATTTTTGATTCATGCCTAAGTGACCATTATGCCATACATTTCAGCTTACCGTTCACGAATATTCAACATGAATTACCCAAACGTTTTGTCAAGCCACGCAAACTAGTCAATGCTGAAATGTTCTCAAAACACATCACGGAGAGTCCACTACAGTCGTCTCTCGAAAAGTTATCATGTGATGCAATTATTAATTTATATAACAGTCAATTAAAGCATATATACAGTTATAACGCCCCAGAACGGAACCGAGCTGTGATTGTAAAACCACAATACCCATGGTTCGATGGCACCATCAGGGATGCTAGAAGGATCAGGCGTAAGGCTGAAATGAGATGGACCAGAACTAAACTGGAAATACACAAACAAATATTTTCAACAGAATCGAAAAGAGTGGTCAAACTTGTGGATGCAAAAAAGCGTGACTTCTACCACAAACGAATCCACGAATGCAACAAAGACCACAAGAAGATATTCTCTATCACCAATAAATTATTGGATAGGCAAAAGTTCAGCGAGACCCTCCCAACACATAATTCTGTCAACGAACTTGCAGACAGGTTTGTACACTACTTCAAGGACAAGATTCTGAAGATAAGGACTGATATCATGGAGGTTCAAGCTTCTATGACACTATCAGTGCCTACTTACAGAATCACTACAGCAAATCTATGGAATAATTTCCACACCTATACAAACGAATCTCTTCTTAAGATAATCCAGGAAACTAAATCAAAATCGTGCGAGTTGGATCCAGCACCAACCACTCTTGTCAAAGATAACATTCATCTTCTTCTTCCAGTTCTCTGTGGCATTGTTAATAGTTCCTTACAGGAAGGCGTGTTCCCTGAAGAACTGAGCAAAGCCCTCATTCGACCACTTCTCAAGAAACAGAACCTTGATCGTGATATAATGAAAAATTACAGGCCTGTCAGTAACCTCAGCTACCTTTCAAAACTGATAGAGAAATGTGTACTTAATCAACTATCAAAACACATGGAATCCAACAACCTAACAAACATCTTACAGTCCGCATACAAACGTTTTCACAGCACCGAGACAGCTTTAATCAAAATGACTAATGATATATACCGAACTATTGATGATCAAAAATGTATTTTGCTGGTACTTTTGGACCTTTCGGCTGCCTTTGATACTCTCGATGTCGAAGACCTTCTCCAAGCTCTGCAGGAAGAAATAGGGGCTAGAGGCACTGTTTTAAGCTGGTTCCGAGCATACCTAGAAAACAGACAACAATGTGTCAAGATCGACAACGTCAAATCTGTTAAGGTCCCTATGGTGTGTGGTGTCCCCCAAGGGTCAGTTCTAGGCCCTGTATTGTTCATTATCTTCACCCGACCATTAACTAAAATTGCTGGAAAGTTTGGTCTTAGTATTCACTTGTATGCTCATGACACACAGATATATGCATCCTTCAATCAACAATCCACTAATTCAGCTTTAACTAATATTGAAAACTGTCTGGAAGAAATCAGGTTATGGATGACATCACACTTTCTGAAACTAAATCCTGAAAAAACCGAGTATCTGGTAATTGGAACAAAACAACAACTTAGTAGGTTCTCAATACCAACTCTTAAATTTCAACACGAATGTCTTGCTCAATCTCCAGAAGCCAAAAACATTGGCGCAGTTCTAGATTCCACCATGTCCTTTAGCTCCCACATCAAATCTGTTTGCTCCTCTTCCTATTTCCATCTTTACAGAATTAACAAAATAAAGAAATACCTAAATACTGAGAGCACAGAACTCCTCATTCATTCATTCATTACAAATAAACTAGACTATCAAAATGCCTTATTTTTTGGCCTTCCGAATTATCAAATTCAGCACCTTCAACGAATTCAAAATGCTGCCGCCAGAGTTTTGACAAGGACAAAAAAATTAGACCACATCACCCCGATTCTGGAAAATCTCCACTGGCTCCCAGTTCAACAACGTATCAAGTTCAAAATATTACCGTTGACTTTCAAGGCGTTACATGATCAATCACCAAAATATATCAAAGACCTGATTACCCCATATAAATCCACAAGAACCCTTAGATCCACAGATAAACAATTTCTGTATCAACCATCAGTGAATCTTGAAATAGCAAAAAGATCTTTCTCGTTCTCTGCTCCTATGTTATGGAATTCGCTCCCTTACAACATTAGAACTATTAACTCACTAGATGCATTTAAATCCCAGCTAAAGTCGTTCCTGTTTACAGAGGCGTTTCCGTAGTTCAATTGAGAAATCTTGAAAAGCGCAATAGAAACTTTAATTTTAGTATAATCGCGCTATATAAATAGAGGATTATTATTATTAATATTATTATATACGCCATCAATGTGCTATGAGAGACATTTTGCCCCGGCAGCGGCGCTACGACCTCTTATATCGAATTTCAACTGCCAAGGGATCTGTTACGTCCCACCGAACGACTAGACAGCGATCATCATTGTCAGGCCCTCTGTTCTGCATCACTGACGAAGAAACCACGTCGGAAAATATGGATGTACTTTCGCGGCAATTGCAGGGATCGAACACCCGACCTTCAAGCTAGAGAGACAGCGTCTTACCCACAGTCACGTGATATCAAGTGCAGGTCTACTTATCACATGAGTCTTATCACATGAGTCTACTTTCTGTCATTATGAAGCCTGTTTTATCCGAGCTTAGGAAGCAAGGATTTAACGTGTTATCATATATCGATGACAGCTTACAGCAAGGTGACATCTATTCTGATTGTAAAGACAATGTTTTAGCTTGTGTAAAATTGTTTGATAGTCTTGGATTTACCATACACCCTCAAAAGTCTGTATTAGAACCTACCCAACAAATTGAATTTTTGGGGTTTGTTTTTGATTCAAGAAGTATGACAATATATCCAAGTAGCTCTAAGGCACAGAAAATTAAACACAAGTGTTTAAAATTTCTAACTTTAAACAAATTCTCTATAAGAGAGTTTTCAGAAATTATTGGCACTTTAGTGGCTACAGAACCAGGCGTTTTGTATGCTGCTATATATTATAAACGTTTGGAAATCATCAAAAATAATGCATTGGTGGAGAATTATGAGGCCAGAATTTTTACTAATGAGACTATTAAACAAGATATTACATGGTGGATTGAAAATATTGATAAGGTTTTTAAACCCGTCTGGACGAGGCCTTATGATTTAGAGATTAAAACTGATTCATTATTGTCAGGCTGGGGTGGAACATGTAATGACATTTCCACTGGTGGTCTTTGGTCTTCAGCTGAAAGGGAAAAACATATTAATTATCTTGAACTGTTAGCTGCTAAAATTAGTTTAATTATATTTTGTAAAGACAAAAGATTCATTCATGTAAAATTATTAACTGACAATACTACAGCTGTAGCTTGCATCAATAAAATGGGTAGCACCAAATCAGATTTGAATATATTGACAAGAGATATTTGGTTATGGTGTAGAGAACATGATACCTTCTTGACAGCTTGCCATATTAAAGGCAGTTTGAATACCGTTGCAGACAGAGAATCAAGAAGATATAAAAGTGAAACTGAATGGATGCTAGATAAAATAATTTTTGGAAAAGTACAATCTACATTCGGAGCATCTTCTAGTAAATCCACACAAAATACAGGAAATTCATCCGTTGTATCCGAAAACACGGTTAATAGCATGTCGGCTCTAAGGAAATCTTTCGAACTGTATGGAGTTTCAGAAGACACTGCAAAGATATTGGTTAGCTCCTGGAGAAATCCGACACAGAAACAGTATAACAGCTATCTCAAGAAATGGTTGCAATTTTGTAATGAAAGGGAGACTAATCCATTTTACCCTACTGTAAACAGTTTATTGCAATTTTTGACAAAATTATATCATGATGGTTTGGGGTATCACAGCATTAATACAGCAAGGTCTGCTGTGTCTGCTATTAGTCTAAATAACCAAGAAGCTATTGGTAAACACTTTTTAATTTGTAGATTTTTAAAGGGTGTGTTTAATCGGGGACCTAGTTTACCCAAAAATAAAGTTATTTGGGATGCTTCCATTGTATTGAAATTTATTAAACAGTGGTATCCATTGCATTCTTTATGTTTAAAACAATTAACATTAAAAATGGTAATGTTATTTTTACTTTTGTCAGGCCAGAGAGGCCAGACTATTATGTGTTTTGATTTGAGGAATATGGATTTAAATGATAATAGTGTTTCATTTAGAACAGGTGATTTACTTAAAACCAGTAAACCTAGATCACACTTGTCTCAAGTAACATTTCCAGCATTTTCTGAGGATAAATCATTATGTGTTGTGGAAACATTGAAAGAATATTTATCTAAAACTGAAAGTAATAGAAAAGATGAAACAAAATTGTTGTTGAGTTGGGCAACTTTTAAACCTATTTCTAGGGATACTTTAAGTAGATGGACCAAATTGGTCTTGAAAGATTCTGGAATTGATTTGAAAAGTTTTTCAGCTCATTCAACAAGATCAGCATCGTCGTCGAAAGCTTTAAGTAATAGTGTGTCTATTCAAACGATTTTAAATACAATTGGATGGAAATCTGATAATACATTTGTGAGATATTATAAGAAAAGTATTGTATCACATGATTTTGCTAAGGCATTGTTAACATAAAGTTAATTCTGAATAAAGACGCATATTTTTATTTATGTTATATTTCTATGGTGGGTTAAAATGATCTCAGGCTTTAAAGATCTCGCTGAATCTCGGAGTGACGTAGGACAGTGAGGTAGAATTGTAAAATTAAACGAACTTACCTAGTGAAGTTTAATTGGTATTCTACCGAATCTGTCTGGAGTACGTAGAGATTATGCGCCCATCCCTTTGGTAGTTTATACACGGTATATAATGGGTACCCACCCGTTGTTGGCAGAATTATCTGAGCTCATTTTATTTGCTGTAAAGACTGACTAGTTCCCGCGCTATGTATCATCTCGCATAATCTCTACGTACTCCAGACAGATTCGGTAGAATCCCAATTAAACTTCACTAGGTAAGTTCGTTTAATTTTATAATTAAAATGTGTTTAAAAAAATAAGTTAAAGATTAATTTAATAGAATCTGATACACGATAGCAACTATAGTATGTCTTCAAACAATACAATAAAGTAAAGAGATCTTCTAATAAAAACATTTGATATAAAATGAGGACAAACACGTATGTGAACAAAATGGTTCAATAAGCCCCAGTCTCCCCTATAAATCGCCCAACCCACTTTATCAGAGTAGTTGAGTATTACCATTTAAATACATTATTTGTTTTACATTTATAAATCTATATGTAAATTCATTATTCACCCTATAATGTGTATTATGTTATTGTTATCTTCTCGCATACGTTTTATTGGCTTATCTCCCTTTAATTATACAATAGTTATGAATGTAATCGTGTATTTATTTTATTTATGTAATAACAATGACATGGAATAGTTTTGTTGTCTAGTTCGTTGCTTTTGTTTTGTTTTTGAATGGAATTGGGGGACTGCATCTGACTAAATAATAGGTACGAGTCAGTATATTACCCCTTTGATTCTCTATTTGGGAAATGTCCACGAATTCTAATCAACGTATGGTTAAAATCATTGATTATCCTGTATTACTAAACACAGCTAAACCTGTTAATTAGAGGGGGTCTGGTGGTCGAGTTTGTGTTCGCCGACGACATCGTCCGTTTATATAATTCATTAGCCAAGCACCGATGTTGAAAAAGTCAATAGATTTACCTTGGTTGGAGAGCCCAATCCAATATTGACTGCCCTGGATGCAGAGCTTTTGGTACAGCTTAACTGATCATAATATGTCGATAAATAAATGTTTTAATACATTATTGTTGAAACGACGGCCAGTTTAATATGTTGAATTTGAAGATTGTACCTTTGTAAAATTAAATACCATATGAGTAATATCTGGTCTTTGTTTTTCAATTGATGATTAAATACAATGGCGTATCATGTATTTCAAAATGCTATTTGGCAAAACTTTAAAGCCCCAATACCACTTTGTTGTAAATGAATAATATGTCCCAATCTTTATACTGGTCAGCAAATTGTATTATTTTACAATATTCCAATTAATTGATGATACAAATTTCATCTTAACACGCCTAATTTAAAAAATTGGAAAAATCAAACTAATTGATTTGAAAAGTCTAACGTAAACCTTTTCAAATGTAAGTTGGATTTTAAAATATTTTCGAACCCTCTGGACAAGTAAAATAGGTTGTAATGGATAACTTACACAACAGGTAGGACACTTAAACATCTAGTACTTAGAATACGGCTATTATTTATTTTCTGGAGCTGCCAAGTCAGCAAGAGTGATATTGTCCCTTTAAAAATAACATTCTTTTTCAATTTTGGAATAATATCTCTGATGAAATTGAATTGTCAACCACATCTTCAACTCCTTGCATGAAAACCGCACCTGAACCATAATCACTAACAATTACAGCTAACTTAGGATTTGGAACTGATAGAACTGCAACAGTCTATAATATAGCTTAAACGTTTTCAATATTCTCTCACAACTATCAGACAATTGAAACGTTATATTTACACTCATTTATCGACTAATCTTTTTAAAATATCGAGCAATGCCAAGGAAATAAATCAATTGTATTTTAGAATGTAGTCTTGACAATCCCACCATAGCACAAGCACCATCATTTATTGAAGTGTGGCGATCAGGAAATGCATTCGTGCATACCCAAATAGCTGTTCTCTAAACTGATGGTGAGCTTCATTACACTTATCTTTGAAATATTAGTAATTGTTCTTCCCAAGTAAATAACATCATCAATTCCAGGGGTTTATCTGTGATACGACGCTGATAAATGTTACCGGCGGGTTCTATAAGGATGTCTGATTTAAAATGTTAGGATGCTGCCTCACCGGTGATATTGTAAATGAGTTCAACATTATGAACACGTCTGATTTTTTCTCGTAGGAATGTCACAAAACACACAGTGTTCTTTATATGGTTTCCTAGTGATTCTGTCCGATTCCATCATATTTTATCCAAATTGTGATAGTCAAAATGTCAAATATATACGTTTCATTACTATTCAATTTTAGTCAAATAGCAGTTGATCAATGTCTGAATTGGTATCGCATCCATCTTTCAGGTCGTTGAACTGTATGAGTTTATACTTAATGTAACGATGTATATTACGTAATTATGGTTAAAAGTTTTTATCTATAACAGAGAAATATTTATCACAACGCCCCATTTGAATATAGTGTTAGTGTTTAATATTGTATATTATTGATTACGTCCTGGGTCATAGGGATACTAGACCAGCAACGAAAGGCACAAATAAAATTTAAATCACTAGATTTAATGTGATTGGTCAAAGATTGGAGGATGGAAATGCAAAACACCAAGTCCAAGCAACTGTATGAACTGTGCAGGTCAATATGAAATGACACAGTTCTGCTCATTTTAATTTCAGGTCGTCCATTAAGTCATCAATATCTGGTACAGCTCCTATCGGTTTGGATCACCTGTTCAACTCCCCTCAGTCAGTTGGACTCTTGACCAATACATGTACAAGGCCTGTCATTTAAAATTTGATTAACAATAATCTTATCACCAGCTTATTTAGTACCACAAAGACGATGGACAAGGCAAAGACTATCTAATGTCCCAAATCACAAATAGCAGACACAGAAGCAAAATCAGAAAAAAACCCATAAAATGTTGTTTTACACACCATGGTATAACCATTGGTTAAAGATATACACATCAGATAAAGATAAGAGTTAGATATATACACATCACATAACGATTAGAGTTAAATATCTGCACATCACATAACGATAAGAGTTAATTATATACACATCACATAACGATACCAATTACATGTAGTGTTATTTTGATTTTGACCCCTCTTACTTTGTACCGTTGATTACAGATTAAACATCCATAAGTGTACAAATGTGTTGTTATTGATGTGTTCCCATTTGAATATTGTTCACAATAAGAAGCAAAATAAATAAGATATGTTTACATGATCATTTTGTTATACGAAAAACTAAGTGATGCCTTTTCTCTGGCGCTCAGTATATATCATAAAGCAATAATTGTTAAAGATATACACAGTTCACGGTTTAACTAGTTCATTTGTAAAATCTTGTATAAAAGAGTACGGATAGTCTACTTGCAGTTTCTAAAAAATAGGCTAGGAAACCGGAAACTTTTTATAGATATGACGAATACACGGACGTATTTAAATAGAAACGACAACATCAACTACAGGTTGTACACCCAGTTCTACATCATACCCGAGATAGAGAGGTAAGCTTGTAACTCATCTTTTGTTTTATTTGCTTATTTCCCAAACATCAAACTGATGATAAAAATATGTCAAGCTGGTGGTTTATATCCCGTGCCTCGATCGGCCTGAACGGGAATGAGCTGTACACCAAGTAAGGACGTATTTCTACACTTTCGATGTATACATGAAGGAGATGTGTTAGTGTTTGGTTAAATAACTAAAGGTAATAATATATGTGGAATCGCTTCCACCGAAGTGACATCGCAGACAAAAGGTATCGCTATACACTGTATGTTGTTATACTTGAGTTTAGGTGATGCATAATAGACCAAATTACAATCTTTATTACAATATATTAACGCCACTAACCTTCAATATGGCGACCCGCGAAAATAACCATTATAATTAGCGACCACATTTAGATGTCAACAACCCTTAATCACCGTATGCATTAGGGTGTTTCATATTTGAACTTTTTTTCGCGATTGAACTCTACCATGTGCCATGTGTTTCCAATTGGGTCCAAACTCATCACCAGAGAATATTATAATTTTCCCACCAAAACTGGCGGGCCGCCGCCATTTTCTAATTTTTCGCCAAATATGACCCATTGTGAATTTTTTGAAATACTTCCCGTTACAGTAGATAGATAAAACCTTGCACAATGCATAGAAAAGACACAAAGATGATCTGAGATTTATTTCAGAATTTTAACATCAAAATTAAGGAGGGTTGCCATTTGGCATTTTTTAGAAAAAAATCTTTTTCTGTAGAATTTGTTAAGACCACGATGATTAAACACCACCAAATGTCACAAACAAAGCTGTCTACACAAATTGAGAACAATAATGAACTAAATTTGTTATACGGATTGTCCTCGATGAATGGTTACAAAAGTCATTTAATTATGCAGATGAGTCAAAGTGTTGTCAACAAAGCTTAGAAATTTTCGAAACTCAGGAAATTTCTCCCTGCATACATTCCTGTGATTCGGCGAGGCCAAGAGGGTTAAAGACAATCTGTTTCATTGTTTAGTTCTTGAATTTTGGGTCTTGTATGATCAAATATTCATCGAGGACAACCCGTATAACAAATTTAGTTCATTATTGTTCTCAATTTGTGTAGACAGCTTTGTTTGTGACATTTTGGTGGTGTTTAATCATCGTGGTCTTAACAAATTCTACAGAAAAAGATTTTTTCTAAAAAATGCCAAACGGCAACCCTCCTTAATTTTGATGTTAAAATTCTGAAATAAATCTGAGATCATCTTTGTGTCTTTTCTATGCATTGTGCAAGGTTTTATCTATCTACTGTAACGGGAAGTATTTTTCCGACCTTTTCAAAAAATTCACAATGAGTCATATTTGGCGAAAAATTAGAAAATGGCGGCGGCCCAGCCAGTTTTGGTGGGAAAATTATAATATTCTCTGGTGATGAGTTTGGACCCAATTGGAAACACATGGCACATGGTAGAGTTCAATCGCGAAAAAAAGTTCAAATATGAAACACCCTAATATGCATGCTTTAACTGTCGACTAACACAATCGTTTCTCATGCCTTCATATTCCTGCAATACTGTTTGATCCCAGGATAAAAAACACCAGGGGTATATCTGGCAACCGGGGAATTATTAAACCCATCATATAAAATATTTTAACCACGTTTCTGCGATATATATATACTTCTTCATTTTGTGTACAGCGATAATTTACATTAACGATCAAGAATCGGCCGGAAATATAAACTTCTACAGCATTCATACGATATATTATCTTTAAATGTCAATGGTAAGTATCTTCAAACTTCTCTGAGACATTGTTTTCAAAATTCGTATGATTAACTACAAACGTTGACCGGGGTGTATATTTGGGAACTTTAAGAACCAAGAAGTAACCAGTATCTCTCACTGTCTATCATTAGTAGAACAATACATTTTAACAAACTGACTTGATAAACTGTATTAAAATTATTGACTTTATAGTTCAAACATAGAAATATTCATATGAAATATTTCTGATATTATTAAAATTATTGACTTTATAGTTCAAACATAGAAATATTCATTGGAAACATTTCTGGGTCAATTCATTGTTACTCTGTTGCACAGTTAATATCTTATTGAACTACTACTAGACGCGCGAGTAACTTAAATATATACAGGTCACAATTCTATGGTATATAATTACCGCTTATTCATGAGTGATGCGTTTCTGCGAGCCTTCTCTAGTCATTATCAAGTAGTTATAAAATATGAAATATAACTAGACAATATATATATATATATATATATTATTTTATAATTAAGTTTTGGGTGGTCATTGTTTTTGCTATTATTAAGTTTATATAAAGGAAAAACACTAAATTTACCCCCACCACATACTTCAAGGTGCTCACTGATGGGGGTAAATTTAGTGTTTTTCCTTTATATAAACTTAATAGCAAAAGCAATGACCTCTTTGAGGCAAAAGAAAGCTATTTTATTGAGAAGTACCACCCAAAACTTAATTCTAAATAAGAGAATATATAAGTTATATGAAATAAAGATTGTGGTGAGATTAAATATTTGTAGTCTGTAGACTAACTAACTACCCTTGCCTGTACAATAATTTTATCATGTAACTATGACACCGTGACGTCATAGGCTATTGTTAATTCAATTATTGTTTAATAAAACGCTTGATGAGCCGCTATCGCGGTGAAAACGTTAGCATAAAAATATAGTTTTATTTTGACATCTTTAATTTCAATTATATATTACCAAAGAGCAGCTTTAATTAACTATTCTACTATTATTTTGTTAAACTAATTGATTCATCTTAGCTGGCGCTTTCACCCACTACGGGGATCGTCAGGCTTTTAATAATGAGATAGTATACAATTACATGTCGTCATGGCGTTATAAATACATGATGTACATGACAATAATAATATAAATGATGAATATTTTACAATATCAAGATATCATATAAAATTATGAAGCATTTAATTTAGGGTGATACTTGTTAATAAAATGCCGTTTTTTATTTTCTAGTAAATTATTATCCGACCAGTTGAGTTTGCATAAGGGGAATACCCTAAATTTTCCCTTTTCACATGTATCTAAGTGTTCACTTAAAGGGATCATTCTATTTGTGTTCTCCGTTCTATATCAAATACCCTTTCCCCAGCACCAAAAAGAACAAACAAATAACGGATGGTGTACAATGTCATTTATTTAATGACTATTAAAATGGATTATGAATTTAGCAATATATAAAAGTATTTAACATAATATAAATATATACATTAAGAATAAAAATAAACTCATAATTCCATCCTAGAACTTTGGTTGGGCTTAACAATTTAATGAATGAATGGCCAAACACATCACTTCTTGTGATGTCGTGCCCAAAACCAAAAAACACCATCCGAATTTTCATCTCTGAGAGTAGTAGGGACGCTTGTACAGCCATGCACGTGCGCGCATGCGCGTGCATGTATGTGCGTGCATGCGCGTGCACGTGACCTTGCACTGGATGACCCCTGGCACGTGCGTGACCCCTTGCGTGACCCCTGGCAGGTGCGTGACCTAGATGACCCCCTACACGTGCGGTGCGTGACCTTGCACGTGCATGACGTACGGAGAGAGGGCGCGCGCGCGGAAAAGAGAGAGAGAGAGAGAGAAGAAGAAGAAGAAGAAGAAGAAGAAGAAGAAGAAGAAGAAAGGGGAAGAGAGGGAGGGAAGGGGAAACAACTCTTTTCCATTGATTAAGTTGGCCCTGACAAGGGCCGTTGGTTGGCCCTGAAAAGGGCCGTTGTCCTCACTCAAATGTGAGGGTACGACGCACTTTATGTCGGTTGCGTCTAATGGCCTCCACTAATTCGGGAGGAGGTCTTTTCCTGGGAGGTGTTTTTAATACCTCGTCAGGTAAGACAAAGATATCGTCAGGGGTAATCACGGCAAGCGTGTGACCCCTGAGATACATGAGAGTATCCGTGCTGCGGTTGTCTTCGATGCGTAACACCGGAGCATCCATTCTGATACTGATAGAGTGACGGATGTTGTACCGTTTTATGATCGTAAGGACGAATCCATTTGATATGACGTCACGGACGAGTCCATTCATGGGTGACGTCACGGACGAATCCATTTGAAGGGTATGACGTCATGGACGAGTCCATTCATGGTGACAGGAATAAAAAGAAGGGAGGCGACAGCTTCAGTCATTGATAAGCGATCAGCGAGCGAAGCAAGATGAGTTATTCTTTACGACCCGTGGATAGACGATACAGCCGATTATTTCGAACCGAATCACTGTGTGTGGAGATAGATTTTCTGGAAGATTGGTCCCACGTTCCAGCCAACGATGTGCCACAACAACTACACGACACTTTTGAGGCCATCATCGAGGAAATTCGCCGAACCTTGGACGCCAGAGAAAGTGACTATGTTAGAATCGCTATCAGTCACCCAGGACTCAAAACACCTATTTGGTTACCCTTCCGTGAACATCGTTTGTTAAAAGCCGAAGACGTGTTACAGAAAGTGGCTGCCGTGTTACAGAGTAACGAAGAATTTAGATTAGATCAACGTATGTCCATGAGTATCTGTCACGTGTCCCCTCCCGATGGTCGAGGTAGCGGTGGAACAAACGTGAAGAAGAGACACAGTGCTAATTTCGAAGAATATTTAAAGAAAAAGCGATGCCTCGTCACCATAAAGAATGCCGACGACTTATGTTTTCAGCGAGCTATTGTCGTCGCTCGTCATTATGCCAACAAACAGGACACGCCTGAATGGGAAAGAGAACGGAAGAGATTAATCAACAATACAGGACCCCACTCGTGGCAGACGAAGAAAACGGAAGCCATCATCGATGCCGTCGGTGGAGCCAGACAAGCCTGCACGGGGATGGAAACCTGGGAATTGTACGCCAAGTATTTGGGGGAGCAAGGTTATCAGCTCAATGTTTTCTCTCGGGCCATCTTTGGGAAGGCGATTTATCGGGGAACAAAACACGTCACAGGCACACCAAAACATCTCAACCTGTATTTACACGACAGGCATTATGACGTCATTACCTCCATGCCCGCCTTTGTGGAGAACTCGTATTTTTGCGAGACCTGTCAGGTAGGATACGATCGAGCAGAGAAACATTCATGTCACGTCATGTGTCACGGATGTAAGACAGTGGGTCCACCCTGTCCACCTGATCCCAACACAAAGACGTGTTACCGTTGTCATCGTGTGTTTGTCAGCCGCCAGTGTTTCGACAACCATCTCGCCACCCGTTCCAGAGCCAAGTGCAGTGTGTGTTATCGATGGAAGAAATGTGAGAAATGTCAAAAAGAGTGGGACGTCATCAAGGCCAAGCGTAATTTGGAAGAACACCGATGCGGAGAATACGAGTGTTCCATCTGCCGAGAGTGGCACACGGCCGAG
Source organism: Patella depressa (assembly GCA_948474765.1). Taxonomy (NCBI): domain Eukaryota; kingdom Metazoa; phylum Mollusca; class Gastropoda; family Patellidae; genus Patella; species Patella depressa. The sequence continues at coordinate 6,974,657 of OX419720.1, forward strand.
AAACAGTTTTGCTACATTCAACCACTGAAATCACCCATCGACATGAATAAAGACCGAAAGATACAAATCGATAAACTACAGAAATCAACGTTGACCCGTTTCGTCTTCTTTGACTTTGAATGCCAGCAAGATACCGGTGAACACATTCCCAACCTATGTGTCCTGCAAACCTGCTGTCACTTTTGCATCGACAACCAAGATCCCTGCGAGCATTGCGACATGTACTGGAATCACCAACGAGAAATTGTGTTTAAAGGCCCAGACACGCTGGACGATGTGGGAAAATGGTTTCTACAACTCGCTGCTCACGGTACGGTGGTAAATGGTCGGAAACATGACAGTCACGAATCGAGTCCCGTGATTGCCGTGGCTCACAACTTTAAAGGTTACGACGGACTGCTGATTTTACAGACGCTGCACAAACATTCCGTGGCGCAACCCGAAGTGATTATGAATGGTGGTAAAGCGATGACGATCACTGTCGGTACGGTAAAATTCATCGATTCCCTCAACTTTTTACCGATGGCTTTACGGGACATGCCCAAGACCTTTGGCCTGCAAGAACTCAAGAAAGGTTACTTCCCTCACCACTTTAACAGACCGGAGAACGAAGATTACGTGGGCGCCTATCCTCCCGACACCGATTACGATCCGGATGGCATGAGTGTATCGGAACGAGAAAAGTTTCACCAGTGGTACCAACAACACAGTCACGACGTCTTTGATTTTCGCCAGGAAATTCTCGCCTACTGTAAGAGTGACGTCGATGTCCTCCGCCGATGTTGTGGTGTGTTTCGAGAGATATTCCTCATGGACACGGGAATCGATCCCTTCGAAAAAAGTTTGACCCTTGCCTCTGCCTGCAGTCGCGTGTTACGCACGCACTACCTACAGAAAGATACCCTCGTCGTCATTCCTCGAGCCCTGATGCAAGAGCCGAAACTTGGTAAGGACTGGCACCGCTTCCAGCCTCGACAACAGTCCAACAAAGCCCTTCGATGGTTGGAATGGGAACAACACCGACAGACCATGGCTGCATTCCGAAACCAGACCCCACTACCCAACATTCGACACACCCGCAACGGTAGTGAATGCCGAGTTGGCCCTTATAGCTTAGATGGTATGGACAAGACCACGGGTACGGTGTACGAGTTTCACGGGTGTGCCTTTCACGGTTGTCCCAAATGTTACCCGGGCCCCGTCCAAGACCTTCAGCATAAACATCCCTACGATCCATCTCGCAGTATGAGGGACTTGTACCAGAAGACCCAAGAACGTCACCGTCGACTCCAGGAGCAGTACGGTATGAAGACCATCCGCGTCATGTGGGAGTGTGAGCTGGAGGAAGAACGACGCCACGATCCCGAGATGAACGAATTTTTACAAGGCTTGGAAGATCAGCAATGGCCCGCTCCCGAACCTCTGATGCCCCGCAACGCTTTCTTCGGCGGAAGAACCAATGCCATTCAACTGTTGGTGAACGAGTCGGTGGAAGACATGCGCTACATCGACGTGGTGTCCTTGTACCCGTACATCTGCAAGTACGGTACCTTTCCCATCAAGGAACCCACGATCGTCACACAGCCCGATCAAGACCAGTGGCAGCAGTACGAAGGGTTGATCCAGTGTTCCGTCTTGCCGCCCCGTGGCCTGTTCCACCCGGTGCTCCCGTTTCGACGCAAACAGAAATTGGTGTTTGCCCTGTGTCGAAGCTGCGTCGACGAACACATGCAACAAGGGGAGATTGCCGAATACCAACCGTGTGGGCACACCGACGAACAGCGAGCCTGGGTGGGTACGTTTGTCACCCTGGAACTCAAGAAAGCGGTGACCCTAGGATACAAAGTACTAAAAGTCTACGAAGTCTGGCACTGGAAAGAATTCAGCACTTACGATCCCGAGGCCAAAACAGGTGGTCTGTTTACGGGGTATATTAATCACTACCTGAAGAAGAAGATGGAAAGCAGCGGTTATCCCGACACCTGCCACACCGAAGTAGACAAGACCCGCTTCGTGAACGACGTGTACGACACCGAAGGTATTCGTCTGGATCCCGCGTCGATAAAACCCAACAAAGGGATGCGGGCGTTTAGCAAGTTACAATTGAACACAGCATGGGGTAAATTCGGACAGAGAGACAACTTTCCCAAAACAGAATACATCACGGAGCCCAGCGTCTATTTTGAAAAAATGTTGGACGTGACCCAGACCGTACGAGATGTGCAGTTAGTGAACGATAACATGGTCTTGATGGAAACGCTGAAAAAGGAAGAACACGTGGCACCCTGTCCCATCACCAACGTGGTTATCGCCGCCTTTGTCACGGCTCAGGCTCGTTTGAAACTCTATTCCGTCTTGGAAAAGTTGGGAGAACGCGTATGTTATTTTGACACCGATAGCGTCATCTACCAATACCACGCCACGTCATGGAATCCCCCGGAAGGTTCGAGTTTGGGTCAGTGGAAGAACGAGTTGCCCGAAGATGTCACCATTCGAGAATTTGTTAGCGGAGGGCCAAAGAATTACGCGTACCGCCAGAGCGATGGTAAAACTGTGTGTAAAGTCCGGGGATTCACCTTGAATTACCGTGCCTCCCAGCAGCTGAATTACGCCATCATGAAGGAGAATGTACGGCACGTCAATCAAAACGAACCTCTGGTCATAGCCAATCCGTTCAAGATTACCAGATCACGTGACCGCCGTCTTTGGACACGCCCCGAGAACAAACGATATAAAATCGTGTATGACAAGCGGTTTGTTCAATTCAATGACGATGGCCAACCGAGCAACACTTACCCCTATGGATACTGACTTGCGGGTCTCAGGACGATGGCGATCAAACAAAGAAGATGACGAACCGGCAGAAAATTTGATCGAGAAACTTAGACAACGATGGCTCAACTTTCGAGTGTTGAAATGTTTCCTGCCCATTATAGAAGAAAGGCAACACGAAGAGTGTATCGGCTGCAAGTACGAACATCCCAGTCAGAGATACCACTCTTGTCTGGGACTAGGCGTTTCTTCCATAACGGGTCAACCCTCGCATCCCGTGGACGATTACAATCACTACCTTTGGGTGGACGAGCCGAAACTGCAAGACATCGATAACGTGCTAGGCAGTATGATGGACGATCCACGGGATCAAGTCAAGACGTGGGAGGACGAACAACGATGGCGAGAAGACGTCGAGAAAGCCTTGAAAAAGTTCTGGACGGTGGTACCGGGCTTTAAGACCGCATTGATCAAACGCAAAGACGAGTTTGTCGAACAGAAAGAAGACCCCATACGCCAGTGGATGGACGGTTTGCCGAAGAAAAAGAAACGATGGTCTCTGGATCAAATGGATATCAATGTCATGTCCGGCAACATGGGAGAAGGCTGGGAATGTATTGGCAGACATCTGGGGATCAGAGAAGCGCGAATCAGTCAAGCCAAGATGAGTCATCCCAACAACGCGCGCATGCAAATCTTCACCGTGTTCAACCATTGGCGACAAAAACACGGTAATCGAGCCGACCTGATGACGTTGTTGGAAGCCTGTCACGTGAGTGAAGCCTTGGTCGATTGGGACGAAGTGAAAAAGTACGTGGAAAGCCTGGAAATCATAGACTAAACAACGAACCAATCAAAACGAAGGAAAAGAAAGAACCAATCAAAAGCGAGTGACGTCACGACCAAGACTATAAGAAGCGAAGTGTCAGACTGAAATTTCATTCTGCTCTCGATGGCTAGTCAAGCTTGTTTCTCCTGTAACAATGTCGGACACTGGTATAGAGACTGCCCTACTCGTTCCCAACAGCAGCAACGAAAACCAAGACAAGACAGACCAGCCTATGGTTCCTATGGAAGTTGTTACCTCTGCGGAGAACCAGGACACTGGGCACCCCAGTGTGGAAAACGAGCCGAAGCCCAAAAAGCGAAGAGTGATGAAGAAAGAAAAGAAACTGCCAAAAGAAAGTGTTACGGAATCAAGAGACCCACCGACGAAAATCACAAGTGCCTCAACTGTGGACAGCTCGGACACGGCCTGCTCGAGTGCCAAGAAGAAATCCAAACAGAAAACAACTTTGAAGCCGTTGCCAGTCGCATGTTCGACAACAACATCGACATGCCCAGAGACAACACCCGCAGTCAGCGATACTGGTACTGGTGCGGAGAAGCGTTCGAGCTCTACAGACGATACAAAGAAAAAAAGAAAACAGCCGACGAAACTTTCTATTCCACCCACTATTCTCCCGACTACCAGTGAAAACGGTGAAACTTCGAACGGTGAAATCCCGAAGACGGCTGTCCTCTTGTTGGCAGAGAAGGAAGCAGAAAGTTTTTCCCGAGCACTCATCCAATATGCGGGTCCGAGAGATATGACCGAAGTCTTGTCGTATCCCCCTTGTTTCGATATGAGTGAATGGATACCCGTCGTCGTCACGTTTGCTGAAGTGGAAGACTGGCACCCACACGACACGATGCAGAAGCTTTTGGGACATGTGTATTGGATTCCTCGCGTCCTGAGAAATGTACCCTGGGTGAGACAAGAGATCCTGAAGAGAGAACGCGATAACTAACAGTTTTTTCTTTTCCTTTGTATGATATGTTCTATTGAATGTTCTTTTCCTTTGTATGATATGTTTGTTGCATTGAATGTTCTTTTTGTATTTTTAGTAAAATAAATTGTGTTCTAATTTCACTCCATGTCTGTTGTTCTGGCGCGAAGGTATAAAAGGCAGGGGAAAAGGGAATGGGGGAAAACAGTGCAAGATGGATGTGACGTTCAAACATCCCTTTACCATGTTAGTCAGTGGTCCAACGGGTGTTGGGAAAACGGTCTTTGTGCAGAAGTTTCTTCAAGCGTCCCTGTTCGACGTCCCTCCTCAACGTATCGTGTGGGCTTATGGCGAATGGCAAGAGAGTTACGATCGCTTTCCCTACACTTATGTCAAAGGTTTGACGGATATTGACGACGTGATGGGTCAAGTCAAAGGTCCACAAGTCTTAGTCGTGGACGATTTGATGGGAGAAGACACGGAGATATTGCAAAAGTGGTTCACGAAAAAGAGTCATCACCACGACACGAGTGTCATTTACATTGTGCAAAACTTGTTTGACAAGCAACAGCGTACCATCAGTCTGAATGCCCATTACCTGGTCTTGTTCAAAAATCCCCGTGACGCCTCGCAAATTGGTGTGTTGGCCCGTCAGATGTACCCTTCCCGTTCCAAGTATATGCAAGAAGCTTATGAAGATGCGACGAGTACCCCTCGCAGTTACTTACTCGTTGATTTGAAGCCCGACACACCCGAAGCTTTGCGACTGAGATCCAACATTTTACCCCAAGAGGAACCACCCATCGTCTACGTCCAAAAAGTATAAAAGGGGGACCTGTACCTCGAATTGACTCTTGTTTGTCACGATGGCTCGTACGAAGAATACGCAGAGGAAACACCCACCTCCCACCCTTCCCAGGGCGACGTTCCCGACGTTGGCACCGGACCTTCGTGATCCCACGGTACGAAGTCAGACTCGCCCGAGAATGAGGGCCCCCAGAACACAGTGGTCACCCCCGTCGTTGACACCACCCACGAGTCCCATGTCTCCTTTACCGGCCACACCACCACGTCTCACCTTACCGGTCACACCTCCACGTCCCACGTCACCACCTTCCCCTGCTCGGTCTCTCTCCCCGATCTTTCGCAGACCACGAAGAGAAAAGAAGAGTTCTATGAAAGGACTCAAGTCCTTCATTCGCAAGTTACAACATCTGACTCCCGATATGGCTTATGGGCAGTTGGTCAAGAATACGGGCCGGGCACGTATTGGATTGTTGCAGTGGTTCAAGTTGGCGGCCAACCATTTGCTGAAGGGTAACATTCAGCCACTGCACGCTCAGCACAAGAAATGGGTGGAACGAAATCGACAAGTGTTGACCCAACTGACGGAGAGAAACATGCCGACGACCGAAAAACTCTCCCTGATCATGAAACCTGGGGGACGTGGATTTTTTGGGGGTGTGTTGATTCGTATCTTGCTGCGATGGAAGGAAAGACTGCAAGAGGAAAGAAACAAGAAACGAAATCAGTTCGTTCGACGGACCGCACAGCGCGGAAGGGGACTGAGTACCGAAGAATTGAACAAACATCGAGCGTTGCTTCGCAAACTGAGTAATGTTCCACCCGACGTCAAACGACGACTTGTCGATCAACAGGGAGGTGCCATCGGAGCATTGCTGGCCATGGCCCTCCCGGCTTTGGCCCCCTTGGTATCTAATCTATTGGGTGGACAAAAGGGTGGTAAACATCCCTTCCTTAGAAGGCGCGATAGAGCGAACGCTATGGCTGCCGAGCTATCTAAACTATTTGGTGGATAACCCAGGGAACAGAAAGGTATAAAAAGGGGACCGGAGAACGACCCCGAGCTCAGTCATGGAGACACTGCGGTATCTCTTGAACACTGCACCGAAAGACCGTCCCCTTTTACTCGAGACCCAACCCATTGTCGACGGTGTATGTGAGTGTATTGGAAACCTGATTCGCGGCAACGTTCCTGTGACCGACAAAGAAGTCAAGCGCTTGAAAAAGGACGCCCCCTTGCTACGACGTTTGGGCACGTCTAAAACACCTTGGAAGACCCGTCGGCGACTTCTGAAGCAACAGAAAGGGGGTTTCTTCACCCGATTGTTTCGGTCCTTTCCCAAAGATGAAATTCGCCAAGAAAATGAAACTGGTACCCTTCGAGGGACTCCCCGACGTCAAACCCGTCGAAGTCAGGCCAGTCGAACCCGTGTACGATCGAGATCCACTGCAGCAGGCCGTCGAAAATGTCCACCAAGACATGCAACACGTGCTAAACGATCCCACCCTAACCGACGAAAATAAAATGCAGCGTTACGGACAGTTGTTACATCGTTATCAAACGATGCAAAGGAAAAGAAAACAGGTTGTTCCCTTGTTGGACGAAAACATACCCGAGTCAAGAGAAGAAGAAAATTCGGAGGCACCCATCCTGGAGTCGGTCCCTCGACCTTATCAACATCGAGCCCGCCTTTTGTTGAAACACATGAAAGAAAAGACACCTTGGTCGTGGAACGAGAACTTGGAATTGGTTCGGAATGGGGTACCCGTACCCAACACCAATGCCATTGACATTGTGAACGATTTGGTTCGTCGGCGAAAGAATACCCAGGCTCCCGTGGGATGGTTTGGCGTGATGCAAAGTTTGAAGGCCACGAACGTACCGCGCGAAGCCATCGGGAATCAAGATCGATGGAACGTGTTGTCCACACCACCGACACGGACTCCGCCGCGACGCCCGAGAAAGAAGAAAATCTCCAGTTCGGATACCCCTAGTATACCTACCAGAAGATGGCTCTCCTTGCAAAAACTATAAATAGCCTGTTCATAGGGACACCTGCTGAAACATGGAACGAAAGCTGAAGAAAGTGTATTACGACCCGAACCACCCGGCCGCTTTCGGTGGCGCTCTGGGTCTTCACAAAGCTACCGGTGTGTCCTTGGACAAAGTCAAGGCATGGTTGAAACAACAAAGGGCGTACACCTTGCACAAACCATTGAAAAAGAAATTCTCGCGGTCTCCCACGGTGGTGGCCGGCATAGATCATCAGTGGCAAGCCGATTTGAGCGATATGTCGGCCTTGGCCAAACAGAATGAGGGATACCGGTATTTGCTGTGCGTCATCGACGTGTTTTCCAAGTATGCTTGGGTGTTGCCCCTCAAAAACAAGACGGGGGACAGTTTGGTGGATGCCTTTCGTCAAATCTTTCAAAGTCGACAACCCCTGCGACTTCAAACGGACAAAGGTACCGAATTCCTCAATCGAAAAATGCAAGCGTACCTGAAGAAGAAAAAAATTCATTTTTTCGTGACACACAACGTCGAAACCAAAGCCAGTGTGGTCGAACGATTTCAACGGACCCTGAAAGAACGCATGTGGCGATACTTTACTCATCGACAAACACAACGGTACATTGACGTACTAGACGACCTGGTTCGAGCTTACAATGCTAGACGACATCGGACCATCGGAATGGCGCCCAAAGACGTTCGCCCCGAACACGAGTGGATGTTGACAACGCCTCCTCCACGTCCCCCGAAAAAGAAAAAATCAATGGACATTGGTACGACCGTACGTTTGGCTTTGCCGAAACATGGTGCCTTCGACAAAGGTTACTGGCCCAACTGGACTCTGGAAACGTTCAACGTCGCACCCAACGTCGGTCCCGGTTACAAACTGTTGGACGAAAGGGGCGAACCCATACAGGGCACCTTCTATCCCGAAGAATTGCAAGCGGTCCAAGTCAACGACGATGAGATCTTTCCCATCGAAAGAGTACTCGAAAGAAAAAAAGACAAAGTATTGGTGAAATGGTTGGGCTATCCGGCAAGTTTTAATTCGTGGATCGACAGGACCAGTCTCCAAAACGTATAAATAGGAGCGACAGACGCCGACATCAGTCAACATGCAAGACGAAACCACGTCTACGTCCGCGAGTGCCCACAATTGGTCACTCTTGGGAAAACGTGTGCCACAAGCGGAAATCGTCTTTTTCTGTCAAGTGATTTTAGTGTACGTCGTGGCGGGAGTTTCTTTGTCCCAACTGGCTTTCAAACCCGACGGTTCGCAGACCACGTTGTGGACGGCCTTGCTCTCCAGTACCTTGGGTTACCTGTTACCTTCTCCAACCTTGAAAACCAAACATAATGAACAACGACCGGCCCTTTTACCTCACGCTCCCTAGTGACAGTTCCATGTCGTGGTATCCCGACAACAAAGTCTCCACGTATCATACACATCTGGACCCGCCACTTCTCGTCGATCACCGGGAATGGGAAGTGGGTCTGTCCATGATCACGTTACCTGACCAATGGCAAAACATCGATCAACGAGACAACACGATCGGCTTACGCATTCATCCATGGTCGCCCCCGAGCGACGAACCCGAAGTGAAGATATGCCGGGACCGCCACAGAATCGACCCGTCGAATTGTTTCAAAGGTGTAAAGGGTGATGAGATCAAGGGATCCATCGAAATGGAAACGCACATCAAGAGTGACGACTACGACTCGCTGAGGCATATCCTGACTGTCCTGAACACCAGACTGAATGATTTGTGGAACCTGCCTCCCATCTACAATCATTTGGCCCATAAACCCGTTCGTTTGGATCCCAATAACAAGGAAATGACCGACCACGAGAAGCAAGAGCAGACCGAGTACGAAACTCGAGAGGTGATGCGCCAAGGGGCCGTATCAAGAGGTCCCTTCGTGTCTTTCAAGAGAGACAACACCAACGACAAAGTGTATCTGAAGATCAATCACGTGCAGTCGCTTTTCTGGTTTGACGTGTTGCCGAAAATCGAACTTCGTCTGTGTGGACCCATCGTATCCATGTTGGGATGGCCTGGAAACGAACTGTTGGTTTCCCTGCAGTCAATCGATATGACCGGCGCCGATGGCCAAAGTCTACGGTATTTCTACGCCCACCACACCCCAAATCTTCAAATCCAGTACGATCTGTTTTACATCTACACGGACATTATCGAACCCCAGACCGTGGGCGACGTGAAGGCTACCTTGTTGGACGTGATTCCCAGTCGACGATTGTATCACCGCCCCGCCAGGATTCACTACTTACCTCTGAAGTACAGTCGACTAAGCTCCATTGGTCTCTATATAAGGAACGGAATGGGGAAAGCCGTGCCATTTCTCGACGGTAAGGTGGTGACCCAACTTCATTTTCGCCGCCGATGATGATTCGAGTGTACAAAGGTGGAGTGCTCAGACAGCGAGGGGCTGGCAATGGTCTGGTGGTGTACAGGGGAGGAATTCTGAGACAACAGGGTGCCGGTCGATGGTCGGGGTTATTGAATGCCGTCAAATCGGTCGGGAAGACCTTGTGGTCGGCCGGTAAAGCTGCCGTGAAAAAGAATGTGGCCCAAGTGTTACCCAAAGTGGGGCAAAGCGTGCTCGACGCCGTCAGTGGTCGTGAAAAGTGGAACTGGAAGAAAGTCGCCCAGGACACGCTTCGCCCCGCGGTGTCAAACACGATGTCCGACACACTCAAGAACGTGGTCGCCCACCTGGAACCTATAAAAGACCCCTCACGAACCCCGTCCACTTCACATCGTCCGAAGAGGAAGAAGAAGACACAGGTCACCTCTCACAAGCGACGTAAACTAGATATCTTCGACCATGGCTACGCAGGTAATGCGCAATGATTCCTGTCCCTGCGCGCGAGACGAATTGCAGGATTTGTTCAGTGTACCCGACACGCAGACGGCCATAAACAAGGTGACGAAAATCAGAAAGTATCCACTGACGCCCGACTTGAACCACGACGGACCCATCGAATTTTATATTTCCAATGCCACCACCGATTTCATCGATCTGGCCAACATGACACTGCACGTGGCCCTGAAGGTGACCAAGAACAACGGGGATGACCTGGATGCGGATAGTCAAGTCGCACCCATTAACAACTTGTTTCATTCGTTGTTTAAAGACGTCAAATTACGCCTGGGAAAAGATGCCGAAACTTTGGTCACCACCTCTCTGCCCACCTATCCCTACCGGGCTTACTTGGAGAATTTGCTGAGTTTCGGTAAGGGAGCCAAGAACGACCATCTGTCGAAACAAGTCCTGTGGGAAAAAGATACCGCCGGGCAGTTCAATTCCACGAAATCCGTCGCCACCGCCGGAGACGGTGGACGACAGGCTCCGAGTAACAAAGGATTGGAACAACGCCAGAAAACCATCGCTGTCAGTCGCACCTTTGAATTGCAGTCGCGTCTACACTTGGACATGTGTTTACAAGATCGGTATCTGCTGGACGGTGTGGACTTGCGGTTGAAATTGGAAAAGCAATCCCCGAAATTTTTTCTAATGTACGGCGAAGGCAACGATGCCGAAGACTACAAAGTCGAGTTCACCAAAGCCTACCTGGATATCCCGTTCGTCACTCTGGCTCCCAGTACCTACACACGGGTGGCCGCGCAACTTCAATCGTCCAACGCCAAGTATCCCCTGAAACGCGTGGTGGTCCGCGATATGGTCATTCCCGACAATCGTGCCAGTCACGTCCTAGACAATCTGTTTGTCAACGAAAGTCTTCCCAAGAGATTAATCGTGGGTATGGTGCGTAACACGGCCTACGACGGAAGAAAAAACAGAAATCCCTTCCAATTCGAACACAATCAATTGCAGAACATCAAATTGACCAAGAACGGGGAAATTGTGGACGAATACGACGTCGATTTTCCCCAGCGACAAGCCATCGCACCATACCTGGATTTGATGAAACGAGTGGCCGTCTTAAACACCCGAGAAGACCTGGACCTCCCTTTCAACGACTATATCAATGGGTACACTTTGTATTGTTTCGATTTGACCAACGACCACGGAGCCGACGGTAACTACTTTCATCCCAAAGCAGCGGGTAACCTGTCTTTGGAACTCAAGTTCGGTGCGGCCCCGACCAATCACCTCAGTCTTGTTCTGTTTGCCGAATACGACAATGTCTTGGAAATCGACGCCAATCGACAAGTCATCACAGATTGGTGAGGCTCTCTCCAATCGACAACTGACACGGGCTTTAGAAAAACACCTCCCCTCTAACGTGTTCGGGGGCGTGTGGGCTCGTAATCATCTGGATATACTGCGCCCGACCTCGTACCCCAAAGCCTACGTCATCAACACGGACGACGAAGATCAACCCGGTAGACACTGGACCGTGTTTGTGTGCGAAGGACCAGATCACATTACCTTCTTCGATTCCTACGGGTGTCCCCCTGATGTTTACGGAGAAGCCTTTCGACGTTTCGTGCAAGATCTACAACTCCACTACCAACCCCGATGGATTCAGGGACTCGAGAGTGTCGTCTGCGGCCATTATTGTTTGTATTATTTGTGTCATCGGTTTCACGTTCCCTCCCCGCACGCCCTTTCGGTGTTCGGGCACGTGTATCGTGTGAACGATATACTCGTCGAACAATGGGCTAGGGATCATTTTCCCGACTTGCAAAAAGACCAGAAGAAGGGACAACGATGTCGATGCTTTTTTGCTCTGTAAATATGTTCAAGTTCAATTAAATTTGTGTTCTATGCCTTTGTGTTCAATTTTGTGTTGAATAAAATGCTTTGTAAATATGTTCAATAAAATGTCGACAACATATCACGTGTCTGTTGTTTGTGACGTCATGTGACGTCATGTGACGTCATGCTATTCTGATTGGTGGAAAATGGTATCGTCCCAACACCTTAGACTCGCCCCGTCTCGAACTATAAATAGGAGTGCCAAAGCCCAAAGAAGTCACATTCGAAATGGATCGAAACGACAAAAGGTTTTGTACGACTTGTCGGGGGTATTACCCCATGTTTAAGGGTAATCGGCCCGATGCCGATTACTTGGTCTGCTTCTGGTGTGGGGTAGATGTATCGAACACCGACCATAGACGACACAAGCATCTTGTCAAATGCTCTAAGAGACCGAATCGGTGGGAGCAGCCGAAGTGCTCCTGCTAACCCACACATTGTGTGGACCAACGGCCCTTTTCAGGGCCAACTTAATCAATGGAAAAGAGTTGTTTCCCCTTCCCTCCCTCTCTTCCCCTTTCTTCTTCTTCTTCTTCTTCTTCTTCTTCTTCTTCTTCTTCTTCTCTCTCTCTCTCTCTTTTCCGCGCGCGCGCCCTCTCTCCGTACGTCATGCACGTGCAAGGTCACGCACCGCACGTGTAGGGGGTCATCTAGGTCACGCACGTGCCAGGGGTCACGCAAGGGGTCACGCACGTGCCAGGGGTCATCCAGTGCAAGGTCACGTGCACGCGCATGCACGCACATACATGCACGCGCATGCGCGCACGTGCATGGCTGTACAAGCGTCCCTACTACTCTGAGATTAAAATTACAAACACAACACAAAGGAGAAATAATAATGATGGACATTGTACAAACCTAACCACAATGCGTCAGTCGGTCTACGTTGTACTTACTTAACAAATGACAAAAGGCCTAAACAAGTTGCAAATAAAAGGAAACATTATCAATCGTAATATATAACATGCATAACAATAAAAGATAGGTGTGTCGCTCGTCAGAGAAACCTAAAACCCACGATGTAATAGCTGGATAAAAAATACAAACATAAATACACTAAAACAGCTCATGGATAAAAAGAAATATGCGTTGGTCATCCTTCACTTTACTGGTTTCATAACTATGAGAAAAAATCTGCCAGTCAACCTACGTTGTACTGGCTTTATCAATCATGTCATCTCAGCCTACGCTGTACTGACTTCATACATCGCAATATACAAGGAAAAATTTAAAAACTCGCTTAAAATATAATAACATGCGTCATTCAGCCTACAAATATGTACATAAAATCATCTTATACAAGAAACATTTAAAACATGGGTTAGTCAGCCTACGTTATACTGGCTTCAACAATCCATAATCACAAACACCGGTGTCAGTCAGCCTACGATGTACTGGCGTCGACGATCGTAACATAAATGAAGACAATCACAAAAAACATGCATCAGTCATTAGTGAATACAAACATAATAAAGTGAATACACAATAGGAAAATGATAATAAAATGCCAACCAAGCCCTTACTAACACAAATGACCCTAAACCCCGCAAAATCAAAAATATTTGGTCTACATCAACAAAACAGGAAGGCGGATGTATGACTTAACTGCAGAGCTTTTCCAGCGACCCATTTTTTGGATTGCCTCCTCTGAATGGCCCTGAATAAATGCGGTTGTTGCTGCACCAATTCTGAAGGAATGCAATTTGTATAGGCTAGTTGACAAACCAATGAATGTCAAAAGTTTTTGCAACGACGCATTAACAAAGTTATATGTAACACAGGTGGAATTAGAAAACTGAAATAACGGGCCTGAAGAATAAGGGCAACGTTTCATGTAATGGAACAAACAATACGGTGCACAAATAGGATTATGTGTACCCGAAACACATTTACAATAAATAAAAAGATACATAGGGGATGCTGTTGTTTTATGTTTAAAACTCTCCATAGCAATTTGAAGGAAAGTCAGTTTATTATGATCAAAGGAAAACTGTACATTTTGGGTTAGAATGATATTAGCAACTGAAGAGGTAGATTTGAAAACCAATTCACCGAGTCGAAAGAAACCAGCAAACGCCAGAGAAAAAAATGCTCGTAACAAAACACAATGAATTTCCAGAGATATAACTATAGGAATAGCCCGAATAATTCGGGTCAAAATTTCAGAAGTAATTGGCAGGCGGGATTGTAAAGGGACATTTTACGGGCTCCCTTTAAGAGATTTTTTCAACAGAAAAGAATTAATTGTGTCAGGGTAACCTAACAATTTTTGAACAAAGGCAAGAACAGATGCGTGTGATGCTATGGTACTTGGTGCAAAACCTGAATCAAACATATGAGCAAAGTAATTAATAACAAGTTGATTAGGAAGAGGGAAGCAAGGGGACAACTGTCGTTCCTTACAAAAATCCACAAACCTCACCCATGCTCGGATATAATTTGCTTTGGATGATGGGGTCAAAGCTGCACCAATTAATGTAAGTGCTGTTGGAGTTAAATCTTCAAAAGATCTTGATTCAAAATCTGAGGGTTGGTCTCTAACCATGGAGACCAATGTCTGGTTTGCTGAAATTTAAAACGGGACAGACAATCAACAACAAGATTTGATTTGCCTTGAATATGTTTAGACCTGATTAGTATATTATATTTTATAGCAGCTAAAATTAAACGACGGATTAACTTCATTAAATGTGGACATTTGGAGGTTGCTTTGTTGATAACAAACACAACACACTCATTGTCAGATAACACAAGCAATTTATGATTTCGCAATAAGGGACCCCAATGTTCAATTGCAAGCACAATTGGAAAAAGTTCCTGAACGTTAATACTCATAGTCTGCATTTGTGGAGGCCATGTGCCGTAAAACCATTTGGAATTCAACACCGCTGCATAACCCTTGGACGATGCGGCATCGGTGAATAACTTCAAATAATCTGACGCCAGCCAGGCATCACTCATAAACATGCATCGACCATTAAATCCCTGCATAAATTGGTGCCAAATCCTAATATCAGCTTTGGCTGAGTTATTTAATCTTACTTTGTAGTACGGCTTAGCAACCCCGATGGTAAGGTCATACAGTCGGCGAAGGAATGTACGCCCCGGAACAACTACCAACGTGACAAAATTTAAAAGGCCTAGCAGGGATTGGAGTTGTTTAAGTGTCACTTTACGTTTATCTAGACATTCAAACAAAGCAGCTCGAACTTTGATAACTTATTCGTCCGGTAAGCGACTCACCATTTGAATAGAATCAATTTTGATTCCATAAATGGTTATTGTTGTTGTGGGATTAACAGTTTTGGAAGCTTTAATGGGAATATGTAAATATTGGGTAAGACTCATAAAATTTTGCAAGGAATCTGCACAAACGGAAGTGTTAGGTGGGCCAATAAAGAAAAAATCATCAATCATGTGGCTAATAAATGAATTGTATTTGGTTTCCATAACCCAATGTAACGCTGTACTGAATCGTTCAAAAGTCTGGCAACTCATTGAGACCCATTGGTAAACACATGTCCGCAAAATAATAATGTTGTCCTTCCACCTCGACGGAGAAACCCAAAAGCTCATAATCATCAGGGTGGATGGGCAATAACCTATACGCATTTTGAATATCAGTTTTGGCCATGGGTGCACCTCGACCATGTCGCTTAACGAGGAAAACGATTGTGTATATGGAGTCATAATGCACTTCGGTATAGAAAGGGTCGATTCCAGAATTTACAGAATTGTCCAGGGGAATTGACAGATCATGTATCAGGCGAAACGTATCTTTCTCCTGTTTGGGAATCACTCCAAGAGGAGAGCAACGTAAATTTGGAAATGGGGGTTCTAAAAAAGGGCTCATGATTCTCCCGGCTAGGAGCTCATCATTAATTTTCTTAAAAAGTATTTCCAGATTTAAATAACAAGATGAGTGATTCCTAGCCCAGGAGAAAGCCCGTTGTCCAACATATGGAATCCTGAAACCAGAAACAAAACCTTCACACAAAAATTTAATCTCATTTTCGTTGTAACCCGACAACACTTCCTGAAGTCTACTGGGGTCGATTGGGGTTGGCACCTTTACTTGCGGGTGGATTGACTTTACGAAATGAGTACCGAGATTTTGACACTGGCAATCCTGTTTTGGCGTGCGGTTGTTTGGATGGAAGTTGTGTAGATGAAGAAAATGAAGGAGAGGATGAGAGTCGTGGCGGAACTGTATTCTGAACCGCCGAAATGTGCGATGGCATATTTGTGAACGTAGCGGGTGCAGCTCTGGCAGCTACAGCTGTCTGAGGAAGAGAACTAGGCATGGATGGATAGGAAGAGGCAGCATATGAGGCTGGGTTCATGGAAGTATGCTCAACCCTGGTCCCACCTATGGGAGGACGAACATTACCATATCGTGACGTTTGGTTTACTGTAGCAAAACAACGAAATGCAGGATGTTTGTATCCACAGCGACTACAAACATGTGAAAATTCACAGCGTTGACGCTTACATCCAGACATTCTGTTATAACCCCAACAACTAGGCCCCCGACCACCAGAACCCTGGTTGTAGGAAGTTTGGGAGGACACAGGCCTGAGAACCGAAGCACTTAACAACCTGGTAGCTTTTAGCCAGAAGTCGGCATGCATTATATCCCAAGGGTAAGGGCTTGATTGGCGTAACATTCTAAAATTAGTATCGTAATAATTAAACGATTTCCCGCCATAGGTCTGTGCCAACTCAGATATCAAAGAGGAATATACTAACAAACTGGACGTCATGTGCGGATTTTTATACGCCCACATTTTCATGTGGACGTATATTGTCGTCGCCCCTGTTCGTCCGTCCGTCCGTCCGTCCACAATTGTTTGTGAACAGTCTACAGGTCACAATTTTTATCCGATTTCAATGAAACTTAAAATATAGGTTTATCACCCTAAGATCTCGGTTCCTTTCGATATTGGCATGTATCGGACTGTAACTTCATGGGTTATGGCCCCTGATTGTACGAAAAATCACGTTTTATAGCTTGTGAACAGTGTAGAGGTCACAATTTTGAACCGATTTGGATGAAACTTGAAATGCATGTTTATAAACCAGAGATCTTGGTTCCTTTCGATATTTGCGCCAATTGGATCGTAACTTCCTGAATTATTGCCCCTGATTGTCCGAAAAATCGCCCTTTTTAGCTTGTGGTCCCTCTGGAGGTCAAAATTGATATCCGATTTAAAAAAACGTTTGATTATATCGCCGTTCCATGGTTATGAAGGTTGAATTCGAATTTCGTGAAAATCGGACCAAAATTGGCGGACAAAATGGCCGCCGTTTGTACGCGAATAGTGTGAAAATATGTCATATCAAGGTTGTGGACCTTATAGAGGTCACAATTTTGAACCAATTTTGATGAAACTTGACATGTATGTTTATAACCCAAAGATCTTGGTTCCTTTCGATATTTGCGCCCATCGGATCGTAACTTCCTGAATTATGGCCCCTGATTGTCAAAAAATCGCCCTTTTTAGCTTGTGGTCCCTCTGCAGGTCAAAATTGTTGTCCGATTTAAAAAAAAACGTTTGCTTATATCACCGTTACATGGTTATGAAGGTCGAATTCGAATTTTGTGAAAATAGGACCAAAATTGACGGACAAAATGGCCGCCGTTTGTACGCGAATAGTGTTAAAAAATGTTATATCAAGCTATAGAGGTCACAATTTTTGAACCGATTTTGATGAAACTTGACATGTATGTTTATAACCCAAAGATCTTGGTTCCTTTCGATATTTGCGCCCATCGGGTCATTACTTCCTGAATTATGTCCCCTGATTGTACGAAAAATCACCCTTTTTAGCTTGTTGTGCCTCTGGAGGTCACAATTATTATCTGATTTAAAAGAAAAACCTTTGATTATAAAAACCAAACAAATTCTAATGATTTTCTGACAATTCCTTAATATGCAACAACTCTTGTTGACTGCCCGGACGATTTGACTGCTGTGTGGGCGTATGTTTCGTTGCCTGGCAACCTATTTTTTAGAATCATGACGTCCATGAACACGGCAAAGGCTTTCTGCCATTGATCAAACGAAAGCACTTTAGATTTAGGTGCAAATGAAATTTTTAACACCGGTTCTTCATTAAATTCCGAAATATTTAGTGCAAACTGAGTTTGCACAGGCCCAGGCAAGAGTAGAGCAAAATCCACAAATCTATCCGCTCAAATATCTTGGCGGAGTTTATCAGATAAGTGACGAGACACCGACATACCTGTACCATGCATATGTGGATGCTGAGGCACAGTTTCCAATAATTGTGGCTGGGGTACAGGGCATTGAAATAATTGTGACTGCAAAAGAAAAAACACAATTAACTCACACTGCCTGGAAAAGTTGCAACTGTCGAGTTGCATCTAACAACCGACAACTCGGGTAACAGTTAGGCAAATCCCAAAACACATGGGTTATGCCAACAAACAAGTCTGTTCTACAAACAAATCAGTTTATATAATTCAGATATCATCAGTCTGCTTAATCCAAAAACATGGACTAAGTCAACAGACAAGATTATGCATAGACAATTTCAACAGACAAAACAGTCATATAATATTCAATTCATCAGTCTGTATAATCCAAAAAGTAATCCAAAAACATGGACTAACACACAGACAAGTGTATGCATAGACAATTTCAACAGACAAAACAGTCATATAATTTCCAATACATCCGTCTGTATAATCCAAAAACATGGACCAAGCCAACAGACAAGTTTATGCATAGACAATTTCAACAGACAAATCAGTCATATAAATTCCAAGACATATCAGTCGGTATAAGCCAAACACATGGATTATACTATTAGGATTTGCATCAAATTACATATCTATAACACACTGTATGATTGTAAATTATAGAAAGTGGCTACTAACCGGGAAATACCAACGAATATGCCGCAATAACGCATCCCGGATGCTGCGCATGAATAACAGATTGCCCACTGTATTGGACAAGTGAATGCCGTCGTTGGTGTAAATATGTTGCCTTGGTTGCCACAACCCAGCTCGATGCCGCCAAAAACTCACATCAAAATTAGCCGCATGGCATAGTTCCATCAAATGTAAATTAGTGGATTTAATTGCATTATTAAATCCATCGAACGGCTCAATAAATCTTGGTAACATCTGGCTGATAATCACACATTTGGGGTGATACCGAGTCATAAGCAAAGCGGCAAAATTTAAAACAGCGGAGGCTACTTCATATGGCAAAGACTCGGGTGATTCAATATCGTTCGAACCTAAATGTAAATAAATGATGTCTGCCTGTCTAAATTTGCTGCTCTCTGCCGCCCGAACCAGTCGTCCATGCGGGTCACTTCGGACTCACAACCCGCCATGACCCCAACAACGAACTTGGCATAAATTCCCATCCAAATCTAAATTTGAATGTCTGTAAGTAGTTAAAAAAGTATTTAAACGCTTGATATACGATGTACCATAAATAGCTATTTTAAGTGGGCTTGACAATACCCGATGTTCAATATGAATGTGTTTATTAACTGTAAACAAAGCGTCCGGCTTAACGGATGTGGACGTATCACACGCCATGATGGATTCCAAAACGAGACAGCCACAATAGGTAAAGAAAACGATTCTAAAATCCCATTTGTTCGATTACGTTACGAAACACATCGAAAACGCTCTAACAACATAAATCTAAAACGTGCAGAACTCACGATCAGCATAAACAAGCACTAATACACCAACCACACACTGTATTATTAGTAAAATATAGTTACAATTTACACATAACTTGCATCGAAAATCTTTCTGTTATGAAGAGCGGGAATAAAAAGCGGGAAACTAGCTCATTTGCATAAGGTGTATACAAAGAACATACAAGGACTGCACATGGTATATCCAAACAACAGACGAGGAAAGACTATAACACAAAGATCATTATTAACATAATGTTTATTTTGGGGATTAGCAACGTGGGATCTGTGTAGGTTCATCCTTATGTTTAGTTGTGATTCAGTTTTGCCGATATATTCTTCATTACAACCTGGACATATTATCAAATATGTAACATTATTACTTTTACAGTTCATGGATTGTTTTACTTTAAAATGTACATTTCCATTAATTTTTACTGCTTTGCCTTCAATAATGTTGTTACATGTTTTACATCTATTGTCACCACACTTACATACGATTACAAACATAGAAGAAAATGTCTTAACATTAGTTTCAACTTATAATCCAACTCAAGCAAAAGCCAGGGATGTAATAAATAAACATACATATTTATTAAGAAATAGCAAAAAAATGTCGGAAATATGGAATATCACAAAACTTATCAATTCTAACAAACAACCCCCAAATTTCCGACGAATACAATTACGTCTTCAAAATTTGATTCTAAAGTCATAGAATCGAGTGTCACAAAGTGTGGTGACATGAATTAAAATTTACATATTGGTGTATATCGGTTGGTTTGTAATATAGGTCAGTTTGTATTACGCCATTATTTGATACTATATATGACATATAAAAAGTTAAAAGATATGTTACTATTTTCAATGGTGAAGCAAATATTTTCATCTAGCTCGTTAAGCGATCTATGTAATTGATGGATTACTTCCTGAGCTGCTTGTTTTATGTATATATACATCTCGTGTCCCAAATCGATTAATATTTGGTTGTACCAATTGTTTTCTAAAAAAAACCAAAAGCTAATGTAGCGTACGTAGGGCTTATCTTGCTACCTGTGCGGTACGAGCCCAGAGGAATGACGAAACGATGTATGTCTATAATTTTAATGAAACATCTCATCTTTACAATTAACGGTGTAAAACCCACGATGTAAATCAAAATAACGATGTGTGGCAAACAGCCATTTTCCCTCGAACTCTCTACGACCTCTAGCGGACACTAAAAGAACTAAAAGTTAATAAGAGTTACCTCCAATTAACCACTTTTGAATAATAACTATGACTATCTCATTTCGAACATATCCCCCTCCTTGATGTGTTTCCCAATAAACATCAACAAAATAACCTACAATAGAAAGTGATCTACAATACACTGAAACTAGAAACTATGACAATGATCTACAATAAAGAGCATTTTGAAACTATTTACGATTTAACTATATATAACGAATGTCTATTTTAACTAGCAGTGTCTTTTTATCAAACTGTCTCTATTTCCGATAACGATACGATTTCGAAGTCTATTTAACGAAACGATTAACTATCATTCGATGTCTGCACAACTTGTATACGATGTCTAGTCTATGCCTCTAAATGACACAATCTGTGAATAGGCCTTTTAAATACCGACTGACCTACTTGAATCTCAACGACTCGAACATAACCATCACTGCCAGGAAATGTTTTAACGACTCTGCCTAAAGGCCATTTTCCTTGGGGGCTGTGTGGGTCTATAACTATAACTAAGTCACCGATCTCTAAGTTTTTACTAGAAACATTCCACTTTTTTCGATTATTAAGAGTGGTCAGAAATTCCCGCATCCAACGCTGCCAAAACTGCTTAATGAGATCCTGAACACGTCGCCAGCGAAGTCGAGGGTTAAATTTCAAATAATCGACAGATTCGGGTGCTAACTGTCCACTACATTGTCCAAACAAAAAATGGTTAGGCGTGAGAACTGGATCATCAGGGCTATCACTAACATAGCATAATGGACGCGAATTTAATAAGCCTTCGGCGTGTATAAATGCTGTCAATAACTCCTCATCAGATATATCTGCATTTCCTAATATCGAATTTATAGCTCTCTTCGATGTCTTGATAAGCGACTCAAACACTCCGCCGAAATGTGGAGCTAGTGGTGGATTAAACTTCCAGTCGATTCCTCTGTTAGCTAAAGAACTACCAATTTTATCTTGATCTAAGGCAAGAAACAATTCTCGAAGTTCACGATTGGCACTTACGAAATTAGTACCGTTATCCGACACTACTTGGATAGGCTTGCCTCTGCGACTAACGAACCGATCGAAAGCACAAAGAAAACTGTCAGTGTCTAAACTCCACGACATCTCTAGGTGTAAGGCTCGCGACGCTAAACAGGTAAATAAGCATAGATAACGCTTAGTTCGCACTTTACCACGACCTTGTTTTGTCAGGTACGGTCCTCCATAATCGACTCCAACCCTTGCGAACGCTCTTAAAGGTACACCTAAACGCATTTTAGGCAATGGGGCCATAAGTTGTTCTACTGGTTTTCTTAGTCTTCGACGACACTCTGGACATTTGTATTTGACTTCTTTAATCAATTCACGACCACGAAGAATCCAATACTTCTCCTTTAAATTTGCGAGCGTATGAGAAGTTCCACAACTATGATTTCCTAGTTCATGATAATAATTAACTATTAAACGAGAAATCTCGTGTTTCTTTGGTAGAATAACTGGATTACGACAGTCATACGATAAATGTTCAGCTTTCTGAAGTCGACCATCTACACGAAGAACGTTATTCGAGTCGAGGAATGGCTTGAGTTGCACAAGACTAGATTTACTATCAACCATATTTCCCTTTTCTATACACCTGATCTCATCCGCGAACGAGTCATGTTGAGCATATCTATACCAATAGTTTTCCGATTCTATCAGTTCATCTATCTTGAGAATACTGTCTCTACGGCGATCATCAACGGATTTACGAAGATTATTAAAGAATCTGAATACCCACGAAGTAACTCTGACTAAATGAATCCATTTCGAATATCTAACCGGGTTAAGTCGATCTTGATCTGACTTTACTGGAAAAGTAACAAATGCTGAAGAGGCGTTTTGACGAACTTCTTCCGAAGCGTTATCTGGAACGATTAAATCTGTTTTAGGCCAATTACAACTCTCATCTAAAAGAAAGTCTGGACCTTGCCACCACAACTTACTATTACTCAAAGCCTCAACCGATATGCCTCTGGTAGCTAAATCCGCGCTATTAGTTTTCGTTGACGTAAATCTCCATTGTTCTGGACTGGAATGACTATGAATTTCTCCTATTCTATGAGCGACAAAAGGTTTGTAAATACGAGACTCATTACGAATCCAATAAAGGACATTCTGACTATCCGACCAATACGTAGCATCTGTTGAGGGTACTGATAAAGTTTCACAAACTGTTTGAGTTAGACGTAAACCTAGGACTGCTCCTGAAAGTTCTAATTTTGGAATTGATAATGTCTTAAGCGGAGCGACACGCGTTTTAGAAGCAATTATAACTACCGAAATACTATTATTGTCATATTCACATCTTAGATAACAAACAGCGGCATAAGCTTTTTCTGACGCATCTACGAATGTATGAATCGACCGACGATTAACTTCTAAACCAGGTGTGACAAGGCAACGAGGTATTCGAATTAAGTCCAGCTGCATAAGCTCATTAAACCATTTGTTCCAATATGACGATAAGTTGCCTGGTAACTCTGTGTCCCACTCTAATCCTTGAATCCACGCCATCTGGATACCTATTTTTGCACGAATAGTAAATGGAGCTAAAAAGTTCAAAGGATCGAATAGAGTAGCTGTTTTGCTTACGACAATTCTCTTAGTCAAAATCGATTCTGTAGGCTGTTTAACTTCATAAGTAAAATGATCATTTTCAGCGTCCCAAAGAATTCCTAAAGTTTTCATGGTTGGAAGACTTTCATCATCTAACGATAATTTAGCAACTCTGTCGTGTACAGGAATATCTGACAGTACTTCGGGTTCATTCGATAACCATTTGCGTATTTCAAAACCAGCTGCTTTTAACAGTTCTGTTATCTGATGTCTCAGTTCTATGGCTTTTGGTATTGACGAAACACTATCCAATAAATCATCCACATACATCGAGTTGAGGATTGATTCTGAAGCTAAAGGGAAGGCTTCTTGATTTAAAGTGGCATGATGACGAATAACTGCTTGTGACAGAAACGGGGACGAAGTATTTCCGAATACTAAACGTTGATACTCAAATATCTTGACAGGTGCGTTTTCGTCCAAATTTCTCCATAAAAATCTGTGATACTTTCTGTCATCTTGGTCTATCTGTATTTGCAAGAACATCTCGGTGATATCTGCAGCTATTGCTATCTGGTTACTACGGAATCTAATTAAGATATCTAAAAGCTCTCGCTGTAACTTCGGGCCTGAATGAATACAATCATTTAAAGATTTACCTTCATATCGAGCGGCTGCGTCCATGACAATTCGAACCTTCGTTGTCTCTTTATTAAGGCGAACTACAGCGAAATGAGGAAGATACCAAGAAGGGCTATCTGAAAGCGATTTAACTTCTGCGGTGTAACCTTTTAGTAAATGATCATTCATTATTCTTATGTACTCTTCAGCGACAAGAGGACGTTTCTTTAAAGATTTCTCTAAAGTTTTTAACCTTGATTCTGCCAAGACGTAATTATCTTCAAGAACAGGCTCATTTTCCTTCCAGGGAATTTTAACTTGATAACGATTATCAACCAGTTGCATCGATTTATCTGCACGATCGAGAATCTCTTGTTCTACCGGTGTGGCTTGTTTACTATTGACGACTACACCCATAGACTCTACATCCCACATCTGACGAAGTAATGTGTTAGTGTCAACTTCTAGACTGCTCATTATATTAAATGTTCTAGCATAATGTATAATGCCTTGATTACTATACGATTTTGGACCTAATGCTCCCACACAAGTCCAACCAAGTGGTGTAAGACGTGCGATGGGATCGCCAGGACGACCTGCAATTTCTGTAATACAACGATGAAGTTCTGGAACGTCGAGACCGATTAAAATGTCTACATGAGAACCTGCGATTTCCGGAAAGTTAATACCACTAAGGTGTGGCCAATTCGATGCCTTTTTTGACCAGTCTATTACAGGCATGTTTCCTGTTACACTATCCACAGTAAATGCACTAAATGTTACCTTAAGCGATTTATCATAGCTCGTCAAGTTAACTTTGACACGAGTTGTATTAAGTTCATTGGTACGCCCACCTAACACTGACACATTAAGTTGTTGGAATGCCCCCTGAAGACCGAGTTCCGACGAAACATCTTCATTTAGATAACTGTCTGTCGAACATTCATCGAGTAAACAGTTTAACAGTTTACCCCGACTACCATTTTGAAGATAAACTGAAATTGTTCGAAATGCGATATTTTCAAAATCGTTTTGACTGGACGATGTATGCGTGTGCGCACGCACTTGCGATTGCGGAAGCGAATAAGTTGGTGCCGAACGAGTTTCTTCTGATTGGCGAACTCTACTATCTTGCGACGAATAGTTAGTCTGTTGATTCGAATTATCAAAATATTGTTTTGTTAGTCTGGATCCCCCTCCGTGAAGGAACATGTGATGTGTTTTTGGATAACCATCTATCGAACATTGCCTCGCATTATTACAATCCATACCAATATGTGAAGAATCTAAACAACGAAAGCACAAATTCTTTGATTTGGCGACCTCCCATCTGTCGTGTACTTGCATCGATTTGAATACGTGACAATCTTGTATGTTATGATCTTTCTGACAAATCATACATGGATTTCTATTTTTTGAATACGAACGATATTTATTAAAGGTTGTGAAAGTTCCAGAGCGACCGGTGTTAATATTATATTTTGGTTTTGACGTAAATGACGATTTATTAAAACCTTCTACTTCTTCTTGTGCTTCGGTTCTAACTTTAACCTCTGCCGACAGCCATCTATGAAGCGAAACAATATTTTCATCTTTTTTCTCAGCAACGATCCAACGCTTGAAATGTGTCACTTGAATTGTTGATAGTTTTGATTTAACGATACAGTAAAACATTGAATTAGTCTCAAACTCTTCGTTTCTGCCATTATCTCGAAGACTGATGATAGCTAATTCTAATTTATCAGCGAACTCTTCAATACTTTTTAAATCTGGACTAACGGGTTTCATTTGACGGATTGTATCTAAATGCATAAGAATACCACGACGCTCACCTCCGAATTTATCTTCAAGGCGTTTCTTGGCTGCTTCATAGCCTACCTCTGACGCTGGAAAACCTTCAATACTTTTAAGTGCATAACCTAAACATTGACGAAGTTGTAACATCTTATATGCTGGACTGCATGTTGTTTTATCTATACATTCAAAAAACGCATCTTTAAAAATCTGATAAAGTTTCTTATCACCCGAGAATTTAGGCACTGTGACTCTCTGTAAATGATGATACATGTCCTTATCAATCTGCTGAACATTACTGAACTTTGATGCGCTATTAGATTGTTGACTGTTCGATAACGCTGTATCATTTGTCGAATTCTTATCTTGAAGTATTGGGTCAGGTTCTGGTGAAGAAATGTTTTGAATCGGAGTGCTAACTTCACTGTTATTGACACGACTTGGTCCTGTATCACTTGGTGGCATAATCAGAGTTGTCTCTCTTGAACCAGCAATAGGCCTAACCGAACACGGTACTCTCGACAATATATTCGTGGCTCTTTCAACAACGTTGATAACTGAGGGGTCATTCTGAACATTGTCTAATTCTACATCATATTTTGCTTCGTCAATGTCACAGAGAATTAATAAAAGATCTATAACGTCTTCTTGAGATGACAAAACCTGTCCTAGGGCGCTACGATTCCGGTGGCTAGCTTCAATTTCTGACTCGACCTCAGAACATAATAATGCAGTCAGATTAATTCTGGCCTTTGTTAATTGCGTTTTCAACTTACGTTTCTTCTTTAATAATTCATCTAATCTATCATCACTATTATTACTAGTATCTTGACTTGTATTAACTGTGGCTTTGGGCGAGCGCGACTGGTTTCGCGCCATGTCTGTATCTGACATTTTCTATGTTGACGTTCGATGTCTATTTTCGATGCTACTTACGATTAACTAACCACGCTCTGCTACCAAAAATATGTGCGGTACGAGCCCAGAGGAATGACGAAACGATGTATGTCTATAATTTTAATGAAACATCTCATCTTTACAATTAACGGTGTAAAACCCACGATGTAAATCAAAATAACGATGTGTGGCAAACAGCCATTTTCCCTCGAACTCTCTACGACCTCTAGCGGACACTAAAAGAACTAAAAGTTAATAAGAGTTACCTCCAATTAACCACTTTTGAATAATAACTATGACTATCTCATTTCGAACACTACCCATTGGGCAGCCTTTCTTTTGAAGATATAAATTTCCATCAAAGTAAAATACATTATTGGACATTATGATATCAATGGATTTTATAATAAAATATTTAATGATTCTCTCGGGTATTTCGTCAGGATATTTAACTCACCGGTATTCTATCGCTTTAATTCCAAGTTTGAGGTCTATGTTATTGTAGAGATTGACTACATCAAAACTTATAAGTGTATTTCCAGGAGCTACCTTAGTTGGTAAGTGGTTAAGAAAATCTATGTAGTCCCTAATAAAACTGTTGACGTGCTTACACAGTGGTTTTAATAGAATATCAAAGAAATTACTGAGACGTTGTGTAACACTGTTAGGTCCATCTACAATTGGTCTAAATTTTAAATCTGTAGGATTGTCTATACAAATTAGACCCCATCTGTTGTTATGTAAACAACAATATTTGGTAAATGTTAAAAAACCAGAGACACCTTTCTAATTACCTTGGAGGAAACCTAACTTAATTAAAGTAAAGCAATTATTGAGGGTGACCAAGATTGACCAGGGTGACGCTAATGACAACATCATCTTGTACGTGATATCACACAAGGTGGAAGCGGACATAAAACCCTATAAACGAAGGAGCAAACAAACGGACGGACGACAGCATCCAATATTACATAGACCACTTTACCTGGAAATAAAATAAATGGATAACTTGTTGTAACGTATTGACAATGATTTGATCAGGTTTTAATAAATACAACATCCTGAACGATAATGAAATCTGATTAATATTATCAATAACAAATGTCGATACATGCATATAGATCTAATGTGATTTCACTTAAACACGCATTATGCAAGATCTAAATCTACCTATTGCGAGCCTTTCTTTAGGCCTGAAATGTTTTCTAAAGTATTAATTAGACACCATTTAACTGACACAGACCTTAATCAACTCTCGATGGCATCAGATTTCTCCAATATTAAATAAGTTACAACGGTTCAGCGATACTTTGATTCTGGAGGAACGGGACTTAGCTTCGATCAACCAGTGCGGTGGTTGAAATTATTGCACACGTCTGACAATCCTTCAAAGACTAATATCTTCGCTTGCAATTGAGTAATTTGAATGAAATTTTTAAATTATTCATTTTACATTATCTACTATTATAGCCAGAATTGCTGCTAGTTCTTTATCTAAATCTTACATAATGTATCTTTAAGTATCAAAAAATATTACAACAAAAACTCCAGAAAACACCAATGGTCCCCTGAAGGTCGAGATATTAAATGAGTGAGTAGTATACTCCAGATGCTATATTGATTCATTTGAATTCAACATATCATTCATCTACTAAAAGGACATATTATACCTTGTCATAAATGAAAGGAAATAGAGGCGCTTTGTGAAATCACGTTATTTGAACGTTTCTTTTTGTCAGTGGTGCAGTAAATGGGAAGAAAAACCAAGGTCTTATGTACACATTGGCGTGCAAGTAAAAGACTCCTTCGTTGGTTTATGTCTGTCTTCTTTACCACGGATGTAGAAGAAAGTATGACGTTAAACCCAATTTATTTCATATTTTACTTAAGTTAAATAATGTTTGTATCTTTTTTTCATACACAGATACAGACGAAAAATGGATCCAGGTAAATATATATTCGATAATCACGTAACTACATTATATCATAATATCTAGCTTCTTGACTCAGAAATGTTGTATATATATTTTGATAAAACAATAGAGGAAATTAATTTACAACTAAAATATGTTTTGTTAATTACTTTAGAGGCGTTAAATCAAACATAAATTACAAGATATTAACGCATTAGTTTGAGATAGTCAACTCGCTTATCAGAATAATTTGTTTTCGTTTGATGGCCGTAACGATCTTCCGTACATAATGAATTAAACATTGGGTAGCTTTCACGAGTACAAACAACGGATTTGATTTAAGTATTTGATCAATCTGATTAAAATACAGATCCTCTTTCATTTCGATTTTTATAGTTCAAAATTTCGTTTTACTTGTCCTTACTACACTCAGATGTGGAATAGTTGTTATGTAACATGCGTTCTAGTTGATGTGAGCAATTAGCCATTGAAACGGTCTGTTCTTGGCGTGGTCTGCACGTTGATTGATTAATCAATACCTGACGTCATAAGGCCAAAAGCCTCTGGTATGACACCTGGTGGTCAGATCTTCATATAGTGCAGGCCATCAAAAGTATATATAAAAAAACTAAACGAAATATAGATCTGTATTCTACACATACATGTAAACTCATGAAGTCATATTCTAGCTGACGTCATAATTTAGTACCTAGTTTTAATCATCTATTCCAACTGAATTATAACTTAGGCATAACGTAGAAGCTAACTCACAATACATACCATACAAGAATTAATTCGATTGGCATTAGACGTCGATCGGCTGTCGTAATGTACAAATGTAAGGCATTATTTTAAGATTGTTCATTTTATATGAAATTAAATAAATATATAAACAATCAGAAAAGCACCAACGGCTTGGTATAAATCATTTCTGACTAAGATATTTAATGATGAGAGTGTATGATGATTGATAAGTCTTATTTTTATATCGGATTGGCTAGTCGAATGGCCGCATATGTGCGCTGTCGATCACAAGGTATGTCATTGAGTCAATTTACGTGGTGTCATTTCCCAGCTTGTACGTGACAATGAGTATTGTCGTCTGACCGGCCTCATGGTTTGCCTCATACTCCGTACAGCGTTTCGTTTGATTAGAGCTAATCCCACTACTCACTGCTGTAATGAGTGGATATTGTTGTTTTAAATTTTGATTGGTCAGTAGTCCCATTAACAACCAGTAGCTGACAGCGTTACAAGGGCTTTATCTTTAAAACAAAACCTTAAATTGAACCAAACATCTTTACATAACGTTAGGTCATGGCTCACGACTTTATTATGCCCAATTAACCAGTGCATAGCAGAATAACGAAGTAACGCTAATTGCGTGACAAACGAGGCAATCAAGTCGATTGAAATCTAAACAATACTGTTTGGAAACGAACATACTTTCAACGTCCGAAGTTTTATGGAAGACCCAGATTAAACGAAGGACTGTCACGTTGTTGTACTCAAGTGATAGCTTTGATTGAACGGGAAGAATAGAATCACGTCCGCAAAAGTTCAAGAATCATAAGCTAATCCAGCAATGGCCAGAGAGGGATTTCCCGGGCCATTGCTTCAAGAATATGGGTTTGTCTGGGTCTTTCGGTTTCTTCCCACTCGCAAGCATATTATTAAAATAAAATCGAACCTCGTTAGATCCGAATTGACCTGTTTGTTCTGACATCTATCCCCTTTAATAAATGACCATTTGTCTTTCAATTTAGGTAACCTGCCAAACCACGTTGTCATTTTAACGAAACACAATCAATTGCTACGAACCACACTTGCGGACAGAATTGAAATTGTGGCACGGACATTACATGGAAGGTTTGTTGTTACGGCTTATCAGTTGAAGAAAATATTAGAAACAGCCGCCCAACAACCAGACAATGGTGTATCTGTATTAATAGACATAATAAAAGACCGCCAGGAAAATTTTGATAAATTTATCCAATGTTTGTGGGACCTGGAATATGAAAGATTGGTTCGAAAGCTCCAAGGTATGTATATGTATTATTAGTGCGCAGTGATTGCGGTTTCCTCTGGGGTTTTTCATGTATATTTATATGTAAGTTGAGAAGTAGACGGGTAAGAGGATTCCTGCGTATTTTTTATCTGTATATTCTTACACTGATTATTTTTTCAGGGTGTCAGTCTTGATTTCACCATTCTCTTACAGAAGTTTGATACTGGCATTGATGCATCATAACGGT
Source organism: Patella depressa (assembly GCA_948474765.1). Taxonomy (NCBI): domain Eukaryota; kingdom Metazoa; phylum Mollusca; class Gastropoda; family Patellidae; genus Patella; species Patella depressa. Next base: position 7,005,750 of record OX419720.1, read on the forward strand.
TTCTGGCACATTTTCCTGTAACCTTCTTTAGGGGGAGCCACGGTGGCTCAACGAGTAAGACGTTGGTTCGCTAACCTGGAGGCGGTGTCTCGATCACTTCATTGGCAAATATTTATAGTCGTTCAGTGTATACGAACAACCAAGTTACATTGTGAGGCTATACATGAATAGCAATGGTAATTGATATTTTTGTGTTTGCAAGAAACAAGTCTTGTAACAATAAAAATAAATGTCTTGTCAGTAGTGCTTTCATTTTGAGCAGTTAACAGAGATCTATATTGAAGATTTAGATTTAGATAAAGAACTGGTCCCTCTATCTATAATAGTTCAACCATAGACATGTATAATGAAAGATGATCATGTTGGAGAGAGAGAGAGAAATGGGGTTCAACGACCACTCGACACAAACTAGGTCATTTCGGACTAACATATGGTTTTATTTTATTTCAATAATTCGCTTGCGCGTATGGATCTTTAGCAATTGGAGAACACCTGAGTACCCGGAGAAAACCTACGAGGTTGGACAGGCGACCCTACTCCTTGCCACGTACAATCGGGCCGTATTATACAGCGCGTGCACGCTAACCATTCGACCATCCAACCCCCTTGATCATGTTGGACAATCCATTTAAATTACTTTATTCTGGGTTAACTTATATGATTGCATCAAGATGAAGTGTAGATAGTTTATTAACATTTTTAGTTTAACCAATATTGTTTTCATTCATAAAGATGGTTTATTATCTAAGCAACGGTACTTGACAACCGAGACATTGCCTCGGTTATCCATTTAATAGCGGCTGGTTAAATCGAGTTAAATCTCGCCCATCTGATATTCTAGAGAGGGTTGATTATAGGCATGACATGTGTAAATGAGATCTGCAATTGGATGGATTTAGATCTTAAATGATGCATCTTTTTATTGAACATAAATGGTATAGGTTGGGGTCAATATTGATGTAGCGAAATGAGCATTGTGATAGCGGACCCTATCAAGTAGTTCTCCTCGATTAAAATTGACCAACATTGTTTCAGGTACCGGAAGTGCTGCTGTAGGAACCACTGAAGAGGGTAGGTTTGAACATCGTATTTAATTTTAACAAATTCTAAATGTAGAACTAGAGTTCAGTAGATTTGAAATGTTGACACCATGGATATATATATTTTGGTGGTATTTTAAATGTAGATCTAGCTATCCGTTATTCCCAGTCCGGATTTTACAAGTTTCGAAGTACTCCAGACACGTATTGAATGCCAAAGCAATGTCATTCGTCTCATAGGCATATATCGTCCCCCAACATCATCTCGTAATAAGGTAACTGTTGACACTTTTTTTTAACTGAAATCACTAAATTTTTTCATGAGATTCTCACAGCAAAAGGACACTTGGTCATCGTGGTAGATTTCAATCTCCATATTGACAACACCAATGACTTAAAATCCAAACAGTTTATAGACTTGTTAATTTCCTGCAACTTACACCAACATATTAATGACCCGACTCATAGAAAAGGTCATACACTGGATTTGCTGATTACAAGACTCCACGAAAATTTAGTTGACAGCTTACAAGTGAAGTGTCCAGCAAGAGAACTGAGATTCTATCACCATAATTGATTATAATATTGATTCAATAACCTAATTTATATATTTTGTATATTAATATAAATCAAACCAAATTATGGAATAGATGTCAATTAGTATGTATAATGATCGTTTTTCATAATATGTTGTTATATTAATTTAATGTTGTTGTATATATTTTTGCATTGCCATTTATTTCCCCCCAGTTTGTTTTGAAACCATGATTTTGACTAGTTGTCGCGTGTACATTATGTTAGTGCCTTGTATAGTGCCCTCGGTATCATAGCAATCTGGGTCGGACTAAACGTCCGCTACTTATTGCTTGATAGGTATCTAAAACATTGCAACATTATTTGTAACTAATACTCCTGTGTGTAGAAGTTCTTTACGAATAAATGGTAATTTATTTTCAAATTACAAGTTGTTGTTCCTTTTTTTTTTAAGCAAGAGAAGATTACCTTTTGGCTAATCTCTTAACCGCTTATCCGAAGAGCTTGGTCCGTGACTCACCGGAAGTAGTCACTGGTGGCAGAATTACCTTCACTGATAGCATACCTCTTGTTAGAGGACGCTACAGATTTTGGTGGCAGAGGTGGGATCCTCTTAACTTGGTGTTTGAAGGCTGATTACGCTTCAGCTATGTGATGGCTGCTATTCAAGAGACTCCTCCGTCGTCGACTGAAAGAGACATTAGCTTTGCTGATAAGTCTTTTCAAAAGACAAAGGTTGATGAGTTAGGAAAACAGTTACAAGAGTTAAAGCTGAACTCCGATTACAAAACTACAGAAATGATCAAATAAAAAAAATTACTGCCAAACATAATCGCCATACTTGTTTTCAATTTGCAGAAGAAGTATGGCCGCTGTACGGTGTACAAAAACAGAGGCAGGCCACGCCCACATCCAGTATACACCTTGGCCACTACACTGTCCACATCCGGCTAGCAATATTTCAACTACCAATTACCAGCTACTGACTGGGCGGTTTTTCTCTATAAATTGACTGAAAATATTGTTGCTACACACTTATTATGTCTGATCAGGTACATATTATTTTACTAATTAGAAGAAATAAGTAACCTACGGTATATTTTTGATCTAAAAGTATGGGAAAAATTGTCTTACCCCAAACAAACAACAAATCTACCGACATCATCCAACCATGTTTATTCTTATTTCTTGAAAGGTTTTGCACAACATGTTAGAAACACCAAATGATTTCTAGAATTATAAAGTTCAGTATTATCGTTCCAAAATATATCCAAAGCAGCAATAAAACAACTGTTCTCTCCATCGAAGAAGTATGTCTTCACTTCAAAATATTTTTCATCTTGTTGTTATTTATGACGATTAAGGGACATAGGTGGTTATGTCAACATGTTAGATGTTATGTCAACAACATAGATTTCTTGTTGTTTGGAGTAGTTTTCTTTCATTTTTAGAGCAAAGGTACACCGGACTTTACTTATTTCTTCTAATTAGTAAAATATTATGTACCTGATCAGACATAATAATTGTCTTTTGAAGAAATAAGAATAAACATGGTTGGATGATGTCGGTAGATTTGTTGTTTGTTTGGGGTAAGACAATTTTTCCCATACTTTTAGATCAAAAATATACCGTAGGTTACTTATTTCGTACAATTAGTAAAATAATATGTACCTGATCAGACATAATAATTGTGTAGCAATAATATTTTCAGTAAACTTATAGAGAAAAAACCGCTCGCTCAGTAGGTAATTGGTAGTTGAAATATTGCTAGCCGGATGTGGACAGTGTGGTGGCCAAAGTGCATACTGGATGTGGACGTGGCCTGCCTCTGTTATCGTACACCGTACAGCGGCCATACTTCTTCTGCAAATTGAAAACAAGTATGGCGATTATGTTTGGCAGTAATTTTTTTTATTTGATCATTTCTGTAGTTTTGTAATCGGAGTTCAGCTTTAAGCGCAAGCTTAAAGCTACCAATGCAACCGCAATTACCTAAAAAGCAAGTAGATCTTGGTACCGGAACCCGACCCAAAGAATCGTTAAGACCTTTCGTGGCAAGACAACTGAATGATCCATGGACAAACAGGGTAAATCAGAGACCTCCTACGGATAATGTCACTGCTCCCGCTGATACCATGAAAAATCAGAATGCGCCTATAGAGCATCTTACGCTATCTACTGAATCCCGTTTGAACCAGGGTGCTCCTATATAATATAATCCCTTTTTTCACAATACCCATGATACTGTTAGACCAGTACAGCCAGATACAAGAGGAGTAAATAGAGATCCTGTAATACCAGGTTGTAGGTTCCAAAAACCAATACTACAGCCAATGGCGTTTGATGGCACCAGCTCTCTTATTGACTATAAAGTACACTTTGAGACTTGCATCGAAATAAATGGTTGGTCTACACAGGAGAAAGGTTATTATTTAGCAGGGTCACTCAAGGGTAGTGCACAGCAGGTCCTTAGCTCTCTTCCAGTTGGTGATCGATACACTTACGACAAGCTCTTTGCAGCTTTAGAAGGTAGATTTCAACCCAGAAATCAAACCCAGATGTATAGGAGTGAATTAAAATCTCGGCGAAGGAAACCCGGCGAAAAGCTGACTGAACTTGGTCAGAGTATTAAACGACTAGTAACGTTTTCTTACCCGACGGCAGAGCAAGACTTACAGGATGTCCTTGCAAGAGACGCTTTCTTAGATTCCTTGCAAGATGACTCCGACATGGTTTGGAAAGTTCAACAAAATCGTCCCGCAAACATTGAAGATGCAATTCATTTAGCATTGGAACTTGCGTCGTTTCGCTACGCTGAAACACAGAAGTCCCATAAAGAAAAATACACACGAGTAGTAAGAGAGGACCAAGAAGATATCCGTGAACAAGTAGCCACGCTGACTAAAACGGTATTAGAGCTGAAGTCACAGCTTAAAACGCAGTGTAATGATGAATTCCCAGCAGAATCTATAAAGTGCTTTTATTGTAAGAGACCTGGCCATTTTTCAAAAGATTGGAAAAGGTCGAGCACTAGACCCGTCACCCGTCAGCAAAGTAAGAGATTAGCTTCTGGAAGTAAATCTTATGAGTCCCGAACACCCTTTTCTGGGCCAAACGAAGAAGGTTTACATGTAGAAATGAACGTCCATGGTGTTAAAGCTCACTGCTTAGTAGATACAGGGGCTTCAGTGACCCGAACACCCTTTTCTGGGCCAAACGAAGAAGGTTTACATGTAGAAATGAACGTCCATGGTGTTAAAGCTCACTGCTTAGTAGATACAGGGGCTTCAGTGACCCGAACACCCTTTTCTGGGCCAAACGAAGAAGGTTTACATGTAGAAATGAACGTCCATGGTGTTAAAGCTCACTGCTTAGTAGATACAGGGGCTTCAGTGACCATCATTTCGTTAGAATTGTTTGGAGAAATGGAAAAAACCTCCACGTTTACAGAAGCCGGAGTATGAACTTAAACTAGCCAACAGTGATCATATGAAAACCAAAGGAAAAGCTGTATTTGAGTTTGAGATAGACGGAATCACTTACACCCAAACAGCTGTCGTTGCACCCATAGGTTCTCAATGCATTATAGGACTTGATTTCCTGAGAGATCATGGTGGAAATCTCAACTTGAAAGACAGATTTCTGGAGCTGAAAGACAAAAAGATTAAATTACAATTGTCTGGTTCGCTTGGTGTTTTCAGAGTTGCCGTGTCTAAAACCATGTCTTTACCTGCTCAGCATGAACATATTATAGACGGTTACCTTCCAGAAAATCGTGACCAACTGTTGAATGGTGTTACCGGTATAATGCAACCCCATGAAAAAGTTTCAAAGATGGAAGGCATTATTGGAGCTTATGTAGTAGTTACCACCAAGCCTGGAAACCCGTTACCTGTCAGAGTAATGAATTTATCGGATAAAGATATAACCATCTATAAAGATACGACGATTGCCCAGTTCGTTCCAGCTGATATAGTGCCGTCCACCCAACTCAAACCATGGAGGGGTATTGGTAAGTGTCCAGGAAATAATGCCTCGCGTCAAGGATCTTTGGGACCAATCATCCAAAAATTTGAATATTGAACAGAAAGATATGCTGAAAGATCTCTTTTATCAAAACCAGTCACTGTTTGCAAAGGATGATTTTGATCTTGGTCGAACCAGTATCACAAAACATCGAATTGAGATTCAAGATACTGCCCCTATAAAACAAAGGTCAAGACGAGTGCCCATTCACCAAAAGAAGGAGATAGAAGAGGCACTTGACAAGATGCTTCAGCAAAAAGTCATCGAACCCAGTGAAAGTCCCATTGTCCTAGTGAAAAAGAAAGACGGTACAAAACGATTTTGCATAGACTACCGTGCCTTAAATACATACACAAAACGTGATGCTTATCCCCTGCCCAGAATTGATGACACATTGGACGCATTAACAGGTGTCAAGTGGTTTTCCACGTTAGATTTGGCATCAGGGTACTGGCAGGTGGAAGTTGAAGAGGCAGATAAACAGAAAACCGCTTTTACGACATTTAAGGGACTGTACCAATTCTCTGTTATGCCCTTTGGTTTGTGCAACGCCCCAGGAACCTTTGAAAGGCTGATTGAAAGAGTACTCTCTGGATTACAATGGGAAACATGTCTTGTATACCTTGACGATATCATTGTATATTCAAGAACATTTGACGAACATATAAAAAGGCTCCAACCAGTTTTTTCAAAGCTTAAGGACGCTGGACTAAAGCTAAAACCCAGCAAAAGTCGACTTCTCCAAAAGGAAGTAAGCTTTCTAGGCCATGTCGTTTCGGCAACAGGAATATCAACCCATCCGTCGAAGATTGCTGCAGTCAAAAACTGTCCACAGCCGAAAACCATTAAAGAGCTTCGTAGTTTTATGGGTCTTTGTTCTTAGTATAGGCGTTTTATCAATGGCTTTTCTAAACTAGCCGCCCCTTTAAATAAGCTGACGCAGAAAGGAGAAACATTCAGATGGAACCAGGAACAAGATGAAGCCTTTGAGACCTTGAAATATAAACTAACTTCAGCCCCAATCTTAGCTTACCCAGATCCACACCATTCCTTTACTTTAGACACAGATGCCAGTAGTTACGGTATTGGAGGAGTGCTCTCCCAGAAAATAGATGGCGTCGAAAGAGTTATCGCCTATGCCAGCCGAACATTGTCCAAAGCTGAACAAAAATATTGTGTCACGAGAAAAGAATTACTAGCTATTGTCCATTTTACAAAGCATTTCCGATCGTACCTCTACGGTAAACCATTTTTGATAAGGACAGATCACGGAGCCTTAACATGGTTACTGAAATTCAGAAATCCAGAGGGACAGATTGCTAGATGGTTAGAAAGTCTTGCTGAATTCGACTTCGACATCCAGCATCGGCCTGGACTGAAACATAACAATGCTGATGGTTTTTCGAGGGCACCATGTCTGCAGTGTGGACGATCAGAACCTCGTAATAGTAAAACTTCACCTCTTGAAACCATAAGAACAATTGGCGTTGAACCAAAGCTTCTTAGAAATTGTCAAGATGAAGATCCAGACTTGAACATGCTGAAACAAGCATGCAAGAACAACCAGAGACCAGCATGGTCTGATGTCTCTCCCTGTTCTGTTAGCACTAAGAAATTATGGTCACAATGGAATCTGCTTAAGGTAGAAAATAATATACTGAAACGGGTTATCCCTGCCATGAACGATCTACCACGCAGAAATCAAATCATCGCACCTGAAAAGTTGAGACCAGAAATACTACGGTTATCGCACGATGCACCCACAGCAGGTCATCTTGGTATACAAAAAACCTTGAGTCGAGTGAAGCAAAATTTCTATTGGCCTGGAGTAAAACAGACCGTGATAGATTATGTCTGTGCTTGTGAAGTATGCAGCCGAAGAAAGGGTCACCAGAAAAGAGCCAAACTGAGTTCATATCCAACAGGATCACCACTTTTTTTTTCTTTTTTTTTTAAAACTATATTTTATTCAATAAGAATAGGATTAGGGAACAGGCAAGGCCTATATCACCCCTCTCCCTTCAACAAAACAATATAATTACAATTAGTTTACTTAAATATATGTATATAGTCAAAAATATTCATATTCATATTGTGTTATTAATTAATAAAATTATGAAAGCATACATTAATATTTTTCAGCTAATAAGGTTATTTGTTATACACAATAACTAATTTTGGTTTAAGGCCTGGGATTGTATAAATATATAAACATGATCTAGTGAAGGTAATGGTAAATGGCGATTACAGTATTTAAAATCGATTACTTAATTCTAAAAAGTTTTGCACCTCAGAAAATATTAATTTATTTTGTTCAAGTGTAATATCCGTTGATAGAAATTTTGTGTTGGCATATTCAGTTGGTAATGTCTTTATAGTTGTATTTCGTGCATCTGAATATAAGGGACATATCAACAGAAAATGATAAGGATCTTCGAAATTATGTCCACATCGACAGGTTGGAGAGTCGGTTATGTGTCTTAAAAATGCATGTCCATTAAGATCACTGTTTGATAAACGAAGTCTTGAATGGATGATTTGAACTTTTCTTTTTCCAATATTGTAATATGAAGGTACTAAGTGATCATCTTTTGAGAGTTTTTGTTTAAAAGAGAATAACGTATCTGAATTGCGAATAGAGGGATCTAGATTGTTCCATAGTCGTGTAGTTGAAGGAAAGAAAGAATTATAAAATAGATTAGTTTTACAAGAATAATATGGTAGGTTTTTATCATTTCGTAATGAGTAATTACTTTGTTTTTTGTTTAGATTATCATAAAGATAATCAGGAGTTAAATGGTTTATTATTTTATAAAAAATATCAACTTGTGTCTTTCGCGACGTTGCTTTAGAGGCAAAATACCAACTTCTTTATATAGTAAATCATGACTAGTTCCCTTTACAGCGCCACATATTGTGCGTAAGGAATCTAATTGTAATTGTTCTAACTGGTTAGCTAAATAATCCGTGCACCCATCCCAAATAATGTCAGCATAGTCAAAGTGTGGTAAAATATAGGAAGTATATATTGTTTTGAGTGAATTCCTTCCTAGTCGGTACTTGAGTGATCTTAAGCAGTTGATAAATTTTGACACTTTATTGCAAAGACTTTCTATATGTATGTTCCATTTAAGATTGTTTTGAAAAATAAGCCCAAATGTTTGTGTTGAGATACTTCATTTATTTTAACCGTATTCATGCAAAGAGGAATTGAGTCGTGCTTAGGTTTGGTTGAGATTGTTAATGTTTCAGTTTTATCAGGATTAAAGGAAACTATCCATGTTTTAGCCCATGTGTATATTCTCTCAATATCTTAATTTAAAATTTGGGCACCTTCTGTAGGATCTTTAATCAGCATATATAAAGATGTATCATCCGCGAATAATTTTATATTTGACTGTAATTTTTCAACAATATCATTTATGTAGATTAAAAAAAGTAAGGGACCGAGAACCGAGCCCTGCGGAACGCCAGCCGTAACAACTGATGTACCAGAGGAGGCATTATCGACGACAACACATTGTGTTCTATCAGTTAAATAGTTTTGGAGCCACTCCAATAAGCCACCTCTAATACCAACAGCGTCCAGCTTTCGACAGAGACCGGCATGCCAGACCCTGTCGAAAGCCTTGCTGATGTCGCAGAACACAATTCTCACAGAATGGCCATCATCAATCGCTTTGGAAAAGAAATGGTTTATGTCTGTAAGTTGGTTTATAGTAGAGTCTCCTTTCATGAAACCACTTTGGATCACCACTTGAACGAGTGGCGATTGACATAATGGGAAAGATTGAACCACCGACTTCATCGGGGAACTTTTATATCCTCGTTGTAAGTGACTACTTTTCAAAATGGACAGAAGCGTTTCCGATGCCAAATATGGAAACGAAGACAATTGCTAAAGGGTCATTCCATGTCAAGTGGGTCAATTTTCAGAAATTTGGGAAATTGACCCCCTTGAAAAAATCTGGAAAAAATATATGTTATTGTACATTTAAAATCTAGAAACTGTTCAAAATATGTGGTCTGTAGCATGAAAATTGACTGAGATACGGGCATTTAAGTTTCATGAGTTACCAATAAGTTTTCGAAACAAAATATGTATCACTAATTTACTTGAGTTTCAGATATCTTGATTTTACCTTTATAGTGAAGATATACCGCTCAAATTTGGTAGTCTTGAAGAACTTGTTGTGTAGATTATGAATCTGCAATCAGATTACCGGTGAGTTGTAGGGTTCGCATGCTACTTGGCCACGTAAATGACAAAAATTTGGTGCAGTTGTATATTGTCTGGATTTTGAAGTGCTCCAGGTGCGACAAAGTAATAGATATAGACCCAAATATTGGTATATCCAGAGATTGCCAGTAGTAGTACTACATACGAAACGAATGAAAACGCACCAGTCTTGAATAGATTCCCAGAGAATTGACCGCGAAAATGGTTTCAGACACAAATTTTCGAAAATTGTCTCATATTTTCGAGCTGATATAACCCGGTAGATGAGCACCTAAAAATCTGATTATAGTTTGTAAATATAGTTTGTGCTTATGTTTTCAACATATGTAAAAGCCATTCTTGTCCCGGGCCATTTTGATATTTTTTCAATTTTTTGAAAATCCGTGATTTGGGTCATTCCATGTCAATTATCACCCAACGAGGTAAACAGTACCCGATTCGATTTTGCCGAATTTTATTTCATATGTCTTTTAGGGCTGAAAAAGCTTATATTCCTAATTTTAACTTTGTCCGACTAACAGTTCCTAAGATACTGTCCACCAAATTTTGGAGATTTTCAGCTAAAATGGGTTTCATCGACATTATTCAAACAAGCCAACAGTGAGGCTGATGTCCCCCGCCGAAATCCCAAAATAAATAGATGACACATATTAATTAATCGCACATTTATTTTTTTCAAACGTATCGACCAATCAAACTGAACACGAAGTGTCATCCAAAAATTGCTTATCTCTGCCTACCGTAAGAAGAAAATGCTCATCTTCGAACTCCATCAAGGCATTGACCTAATAAGCATACACACAAATTTTGAACATTTTAACTCAATTCGAAGGAGAGTTATTGTGTTCCAAAGTCTCGGCAAATCAAATTGCTTATCGCTCTGCTTACCCTGAGCAGAAAATGCTCATTATCGATGTTAGTCAAGGTATTACTATAATGAAACTATACACCAAGTTTCATCAATCTCACTTAATTAGAACTAAAGTTATCGTGTCCCAAAGCATCAACCAATCACATTGCTTATCTCTGCTTACCCATCAAGGCATTGACCTAATAAACACATACACCAATTTTGAACATTCTAGCTCAATTAGCAAGAGAGTTATTGTGGGACGGACGGACGGACGGACAGACAGACAGACAGACCCATTTTAATAGTCCCCCGCGCGGGGGACAATGACCATAACCCAGTAACCAAAATGTTAAAATTGCTGGAATAAGTGTTTTTGGAATGGGAAAGATGATGACGTGCTGTTTGAATCATAGATATCCTTCTTTAGGAAAGTCTGCTGAAGGTTACTATGTATCCTCAGAGCTTATCCATGAAGACAATCCTGCTTTAAGTGTGAAGACACTGATTTTAAGTCTCACGTGGGAATATTTAACTTGATTTTACATGCTTATAAAAGATATTATACCTCCAGTTGTTTAACAGTGTGAAGAAAACATGTTGAGCTAAACTTTTCATGCAAGTTCATCCCAAGGTCACATGGTCTATAAGGTCAAATTCAAATTGTCTTCACTCTTTTAAAACACACCCGGATGTCAAAAATAAGTGTAGATTTAGAATTCTTGTAGATTTAGAATTCCCATCCCTGGAAGACATATTCCAGCAATTTTGACCAATCAGTTACTGGGTATGGTCATTAGAATAATGGCAGCCACGCCCACTTTTGCCGAAATCACCCAAATTTGGTGGACCGTATCTCAGGAACTGTTGGTCGGATCAAGCTAAAATTGGGAATATTAGCTTTTTCAGCCCAAATAAATGTCTAAACCAAATTTCAGCAAAATCGAAGGTGATTCGGTTTAAAGCATTGGGTGATAATTGACAAGGAATGGCCCATAACACAGATTTTGAACAAATCTTAAAAATATTGAGATGACATGGGACAAGAATGGTTTTAACATATGTTAGAGACATTAGTACAAACTATAATTCCACCAAGTTTCAGATTCTTAGGTGCCCATCAAACAGGGTTCAATCGGCTTCAAAATACGATTGTTGACATAGATTAACACAAAACACAGATTTTCAAAAAATTGAAAAAATATCAAAATGGCCCGGGACAAGAATGGCTTTTACATATGTTGAAAACATAAGCACAAACTATATTTACAAACTATAATCAGATTTTTAGGTGCTCATCTACCGGGTTATATCGGCTCGAAAATATGAGACAATTTTCGAAAATTTGTGTCTGAAACTATATTCGCTATCAATTTTTGGGGAATCAATTCAAGACTGATGCGTTTCAATGTGTTTCTTATGTAGTACTACTGGCAATCTCTGGATATACCAATATTTGGGTCTATATCTATTACTTTCTAGCACCTGGAGCTCTACAAATTCCAGACAATATACAATTGCACCAAATTTTTGTCAGTTTTCATGGCGAAGTAGCATGCGAACCCTACAACTCACCGGTAATCTGATTGCTGATTCATAATCTACACGCAAAGTTCTCCAAGACTACCAAATTTGAGCGGTATATCTTCACTGTAAAGGAAATATCAAGATATCTGAAACTCAAGTAAATTAGTGATACATATTTTGTTTCGAAAACTTATTAGTCACTCATGAAACTTCAATGCCCGTATCTCAGTCAATTTTCATGCTACACACCACATATTTTGCACAGTTTCTAGAGTTTAGATGTACAATAACATATATTTTTTCCAGATTTTTTCGAGGGGGTCAATTTCCCACCACTGGCCCACTTGACATGGAATGACCCTAAACTCTTGGTTGAAGAAGTGTTTCTGAGAGTAGGAATCCCCAGTCAACTACATAGCGACCAAGGTCGACAGTTCGAGAGTAACTTATTCCAAGAAATATGTTCCCTTCTTGGAATATCCAAAACTAGAACTACGCCCTACCACCCACAGTCCGGTGGTCAGGTTGAGAGGTTCAACCGAACACTTCAAGATATGCTTGCAGCATACGTCCGAACTAAGGATGATGATTGGGACGAATACATCCCATATGTAATGTCTGCCTACCGTAGCACCATACAAGAAAGTTGACACCCCTTCAACTGCAATTCGGTTTACCGGCAGAAGAGAATTGTAGCATTACTGAATATGCTTCCGCTTTACGCGCAAAATTCAAAGATGCGTATAACTTTACTAGAGAGCATCTAAAGAAATCTGCCGTTAAACAAAAGCGAGCATACGACCTTAAGTCTTCATTTCGGAAGTTCGAAGAAGGAGACAAGGTTTGTTTATTTACACCTGTTCCAGAAAGGGGAATTCCTAAGAAATTCCAAAAACATTGGACCGGGCCGTTTCCTATTATACAGAAGATAACAGATATAACCTTTAAGGTTAAAGGTGATACGAGGGATCAAATAGTTCACATCGATAGGTTAAAGCCGTACCGATCGCCTAATCTTGTGCTGGAATCAAGTACAGGCGAAGATTCCTTGGAAACGGAAGCGGAATTGGAAGGGGTGCCAAAATCCCCATTCACATTCACCTCAAGTAGTCGGCGCTCGATTTATCCGAAGAAATTCGAAGAATTTGTGTTACAAATTAAAACGCACAGAAAGATGGATTCGACAAGAGATAAGAGGCAGATTTGTAGAATTTGTGGAAGGACTTTTACGAAGAGAGGAAATTTTATGAGACATATTCAAGCCAGTCATCGACACACAAATCTTAGAGTGGTGTCTTGAAGTCAACACTCCCCAGCTAATAGAGAGCCATCACGCATATCCAGCACTATAACTTCCGCCGGAGAACGTTCCAGAAGCCCACTGCCTAGGCCAATGGATCCAAGACAGCCAAGAAGTGAGATACATGTTGTAAGATCTCCTAGACCTATTCACCACATTAGTGAAAACCCTATACAAGATATTGGCACTGAGCCAGATGTTGAACTTATAGAATTGCCCCGAGATAATTTTATGCTTGATGACCAGAGTGGCCGTTTTATTAGAGACAGTGAGCTACGAACTCTCACGAAGAGTCGTTCCGCTGTGAAGGCCTTAAAAGAGGAAGTAAAAACCGCAGAAAAAGCAGTACAGGTGTCCCCTGACCTGATTAACCGAGGGTGCCATGTGATCCAAGTGACCGAACTTCATTAAATGTCGAGTCGACCTGTTCAGAGACGTGGGTGATGAAGTGTCCAGCAAGAAAACTGAGATTCTATCACCATAATTGATTATAATATTGATTCAATAACCTAATTTATATATTTTGTATATTAATATAAATCAAACCAAATTATGGAATAGATGTCAATTAGTATGTATAATGATCGTTTTTCATAATATGTTGTTATATTAATTTAATGTTGTATATATTTTTGCATTGCCATTTATTTCCCCCCAGTTTGTTTTGTTACCATGATTTTGACTAGTTGTCGCGTGTACATTATGTTAGTGCCTTGTATAGTGCCCTCGGTATCATAGCAATCTGGGTCGGACTAAACGTCCGCTACTTATTGCTTGATAGGTATCTAAAACATTGCAACATTATTTGTAACTAATACTCCTGTGTGTAGAAGTTCTTTACGAATAAATGGTAATTTATTTTTAAATTACAAGTTGTTCCTTTTTTTGAGTAAGAGAAGATTACCTTTTGGCTAATCTCTTAACCGCTTATCCGAAGAGCTTGGTCCGTGACTCACCGGAAGTAGTCACAGGTGGCAGAATTACCTTCACTGATAGCATACCTCTTGTTAGAGGACGCTACACAAGTGATTGACCATGCGATTTCAGACCATTATACTATATTTGCGAATTTATTATTGAAAAAGCCTGACCCCATCAAGGAAAAAATAACTTTCCGTAAAGTAAAAGATATCGACGTTAATCAATTTGAGAATGACATTGTATCATCCAAATTAATACCCAAGATACAGGAGGCTCATAATATTGAAACAAAAGTGCTTCTCTATAACTCAATTCTTAGTGATGTATTAAATCAACACGCCCCTTTGAAAACCAAAACACTAACTATTCGACCTAACAAAAAGTGGTTTACAGATGAAATATTAAACTCAAAGCAAGCCAAACGATCAGCAGAAAATAAATGGCGGAAAACTAAACTCGAAATTCATAGGCAAATATATAACCATCATAGAACTAATACTAATAAATTAATTAAACAGGCTAAAACTGTATTTATTAAAAACAAGATAGAACTAAATAAAAATAATCCAAAGCAAATTTTCAAGATCATAGATAGGATTTCTAAACCAATGGAAAAAAAATTGATCCCCCCAGTAAAATGTGCTAAAACCCTGTCGGAGCAGTTCTCGTCGTTTGTCTGTGAAAAGGTTACTAAAATACGTTCTGATTTGGAAGATTCAGTATCCACAGTCTCAAACTACAATGAACCATCTGTAGGCGCTTTACTGACAAGTTTTGAGCCGACAACAGTGTCTGAAGTGTCTAAAATTATTTCAAAATCTGCAAGTCAGTCATGTGATTTGGACCCAATACCCACATGGTTATTAAAACTTTGCTCATCTGCTCTCTGTCCTGTTGTTACACATATTGTGAACCGCTCACTAGAAGATGCGAATGTTTCTGCATCCCTTAAGAATGCTCTTGTCAGGCCCTTACTAAAAAAGGCAACTCTTGATCCAGAGAACTTAACAAACTACCGCCCTGTCTCCAACCTCTCATTTCTTTCGAAAGTCATAGAGAAGGTAGTGGCTGCAAGGTTCAAGTCTCACATTGAAATCAACAAACTTGATGAACCATTTCAATCGGCTTACAAGAAATGTCACAGCACGGAAACTGCACTCGTACGAGTACACAATGACATTGTTAAAGGAATGGACAACAATGGCTGTGTGTTTCTGGTACTACTAGATCTCAGTGCAGCCTTCGACACAATTGACATTTCGATACTCTTGAACCGTCTTAAACGTCGTTTTGGCATTGGTGGATCTGCTCTATCTTGGTTTTCGTCTTATTTGGAAAGTCGCAAACAGATGGTAGTTATTAATGATTGCAAGTCTGACTCACAGACACTCAAATATGGCGTCTCGCAAGGCTCCGTCCTTGAACCCTTACTTTTTACTGCATACACTTCACCTCTAGGTGACATCATTCGGCAGCATGGAATAAGTTACCATTTATACGCTGATGACACTCAGCTCTACATTGCACTGAACGGTTCCGATGAAGAACAAAATATTCTTAAACTTGAAAAATGTATCGCAGACATAAGATTGTGGATGAAACAAAATCTGTTAAAGTTGAATGATAATAAAACCGAAGTCATTCGTCTTTCAAAACGTAAAAGTATTTTGAATATAAACTGTGATTCTGTGAAAATTGGAGACTTAAGTGTTGGACCGACACACAGTGTCCGCAACCTTGGGGTCATGTTTGACTCATCATTAAATATGCAGTCTCATATTTTGTCAGTATGTAAAGCCTGTAATTTTAACCTATATAAGATCGGTAGAATTCGATCATACCTGAACGTTGAAACCTGTAAAATGCTAGTAAATTCTCTGATAACCTAACGTTTAGATTATTGTAACTCTCTGTTAGTTGCCCTTCCTGCTACAACACTATACCCCTTAAAACTTATACAAAATAAAGCAGCAAGAATTGTGTCATTAACCCGATCACGTTACCCTATAACCCCAGTTTTGAAGCAGCTTCACTGGCTCCCTATTCCCTATAGAATTGATTTCAAAGTTCTCTGTCTCACTTATTTATCTTTTAATTGTCCAGGATCACCAGTCTATCTTCATAATATTTTATCAAAGTACGAACCCTCACGCCAACTACGTTCAGTAAACCAACACCTCCTCAACGTTCCAAAATCCAAGTCTCTTTTTAGTGAACGTTCTTTCTCAGTGGCAGCCCCTAAACGTTGGAATGATTTGTCCATCACCACAAAAACTAGCCCAACTTTCAGTATTTTTAAAAAGAATCTTAAAACAGAATTATTTATTAAGGCTTTTAATTGATTATAAGTTTACTTAGCTCTGAACATGTTTTATAATTTTACCGAGATACTTTTACATGTCTTTTATATGTCTTATAAGTTTACTAATTATACTTTTACATGTCTATTGTATGTAAAAGCGCCATAGAGCAGCTGTTTCCAGCTGGATTCTGGCGCTATACAAGTTTAATAAATTATTATTATTATTATTATATAGGAACAATAAAAACACACTCTTGTGGTATTTTAAGTGTGTTTCTGCTGCATATTTGAACCTCGAATATACAGAGAATCTCCTACGAGACCAGTAGGGATTTTTGTTTAGTCCTCTATCCTTTCTTGGATGCACAAATAAATAAATATAAAATTCTTTGGTATAGATTTCACTTTTACTGAACTCTTATTACATACGGCGTACATCATTGTTTTGACAGCAACTCAGCCATAGCAAAGTTCTTTATATTGACCCAGTATTTCCATCAAGGTCAATTAAATAAACATAGTTCATGTTTGATAAAGATGAAGTTACTTTTAACAAAAAACGAACTAGTAGCTTTTAAACTGACCAATCAAGGTCATGTAAAGCGATATCTCCTTAACCTTTAACCAATTACAACACTCATTATAGGGGTCGGATCGATTGCTTGGGACAACCACAGGTAAACAAACCTGAATGTATCATGTTTTATATATATATTCAAAATAAATGAGCAAGTAAAAATTTCTGTGTGTCATCTATGTCCAAGGAAACCTGCTTCATTGCTGGATTATTTTATATCACAATATACGCCTCACAATATACTACTGGTTAGTGAATAGAATATAGGCTTTTAGCTAGGTTTTGGCATCGCCAAAATGGCAGATTTACGTCAAACTGTTGGTAGGTCAGTCGTGCCATTTTCCTATTCCCGGAATGTTGGCTGATATAAGGGATTTCTTAGTAGAATAAATAATTTGTTTGTGCACACTCTACGGGTCACAAATTTTATCCGATTTTGAAGAAACTTAAACTATCTTTATATCTCAATCATCTCGGTCACTTTCTATATTTGGGCATATTCCTGAATTATATGGCCCTTGATTGTACGAAAAATCACGTTTTTATACACCACCATGGAAATGTGGTCGTATATTGACCCCCCCCCCACACACACACTCGTCGGTCAGTCGTCCGCGTTATTTTGTGAACGATCTACAGACTGTATTTATCATTTGTTTCTCTTTGAGTTATGACCTTTGTTTCACTTTATTCCATATTATGAACACTCTAAGGACAAATTCAACATTCGATTCGACAGTGTTTCGTTTGATTAGAGCTAATCCCACTACTCACTGCTGTAATGAGTGGATATTGTTGTTTTAAATTTTGATTGGTCAGTAGTCCCATTAACAACCAGTAGCTGACAGCGTTACAAAGGCTTTATCTTTAAAACAAAACCTTAAATTGGACCAAACATGTTTACACAACGTTACGTCATGGCTCACGACTTTATTATGCCCAATTAACCAGTGCATAGCAGAATAATGAAGTAAAACTAATTGCGTGACAAACGAGGCAATCAAGTCGATTGAAATCTAAACAATACTGTTTGGAAACGAACATACTTTCAACGTCCGAAGTTTTATGGAAGACCCAGATTAAACGAAGGACTGTCACGTTGTTGTACTCAAGTGATAGCTTTGATTGAACGGGAAGAATAGAATCACTTCCGCAAAAGTTCAAGAATCATAAGCTAATCCAACAATGGCCAGAGAGGGATTTCCCGGGCCATTGCCTGAAGAATATGGGTTTGTCTGGGTCTTTCGGTTTCTTCCCACTCGCAAGCATATTATTAAAATAAAATCGAACCTCGTTAGATCCGAATTGGCCTGTTTGTTCTGACATCTATCCCCTTTAATAAATGACCATTTGTCTTTCAATTTAGGTAACCTGCCAAACCACGTTGTCATTTTAACGAAACACAATCAATTGCTACGAACCACACTTGCGGACAGAATTGAAATTGTGGCACGGACATTACATGGAAGTTTTGTTGTTACGGCTTATCAGTTGAAGAATATATTAGAAACAGCCGCCCATCAACCAGAGAATGGTGTATCTGTATTAATAGACATAATAAAAGACCGCCAGGAAAATTTTGATAAATTTATCCAATGTTTGAGGGACCTGGAATATGAAGGATTGGTTCGAAAGCTCCAAGGTATGTATATGTATTATTAGTGCGCAGTGATTGCGGTTTCCTCTGGTTTTTTTCATGTATATTTATATGTAAGTTGAGAAGTAGACGGGTAAGAGGATTCCTGCGTATTTTTTATCTGTATATTCTTACACTGATTATTTTTTCAGGGCGTCAGTCTTGATTTCATCATTCTCTCACGGGAGTTTCATACTGGCGTTGATGCATCATAACGGTTTCTGGCATATTTTCCTGTAACCTTCTTTAGGGGGGGGGGGGGGGCCACGGTGGCTCAACGAGTAAGACGTTGGTTCGCTAACCTGGAGGCGGTGTCTCGATCACTTCATTGGCAAATATTTATAGTCGTTCAGTGTATACGAACAACCAAGTTACATTGTGAGGCTATACATGAATAGCAATGGTAATTGATATTTTTGTGTTTGCAAGAAACAAGTCTTGTAACAATAAAAAAAATTGTCTTGTCAGTAGTGCTTTCATTTTGAGCAGTTAATATGGATATATATTGAAGACTTACATTTAGATAAAGAGCTGGTTCCTCTATCTATAATAGTTCAAACATATACATGTATAATAAAAAAATGATCATGTTTGACAATCCATTGAAATTACTTTATTCTGGAATAAGTTATATGATTGCATCAAGATGAAGTGTAGATAGTTTATTAACTTTTTTAGTTTAAACAATATTTTTTTCGCTTATGAAGATCTCTTATTATCTTAGCAACAGTACTTGACAACCGAGACATTTAATCGCGGCTGTTCCAATCCATGTGTAAATGAGATCTGCAATTGGATGGATTTAGATCTTAAATGATGCATCTTTTTATTGAATATAAATGGTATAGGTTGGAGGCGGGGCGAGTGGTTTAAGGCGTGGTGTTTGTGCACACTCTATGGGTCACAAATTTTATCCGATTTTGATGAAACTTAAACTATATCTTTATATCTCAATCACCTCGGTCCCTTTCCATATTTGGGCATATTCCTGAATTATATGGTCCTTGATTGTACGAAAAATCATATATTTATACACCACCATGGAAATGTGGTCGTATATTGCCGCCCCCCCTCCCCCTCCACACTCGTCGGTCAGTCGTCCGCGTTATTTTGTGAACGATCTACAGACTGTATTTATCATCTGATTGTTTTTAAATTTGTTTCTCCTTGAGTTATGACCCTTGTTTCACTTTATTCCATATTGTGAACAATCTAAGGACAAATTTCAACATTCGATTGGTATGAAATTAATGAAATTAAGCGAAGGATCCTATTGAATTTTAGCAATTTCCGTTAACTACGTCGCGAGTTATGAGCCTTGTTTTCACTTTGTCGAACCCTGTGAATGCTCCAACAACAAAAGTTATCATCCGATCTGTATGAAATTCATATCCATTATTTACATTAGTAACATATATCAGTATTTCACAATTTCACAATCAATCTATTTCACAATCAATTCGATTTCCCGTCAAATTGGCCTCTCCCTGTACGAAAATAGTGTAAAAGTTGACATTGTTTAGCTGTACTTTGGCAGTGTTACTTGGTCAATCTTGTACATAGTATGACATGTTACATATTACAGAATGATATAAATAGCACGACATGTTATATATTACAGAAATGATATAAATAGCATGACATGTTCAAGTCGGTTATTCCCCATTCGCCCACATATCGAATTTTGTGGAAAATGTTTATTGTTATATCAGTGATATGCCATACAGGGTTGTGTGGGACATTTCATTTCTTTCCATTATCAAATGATGTTTTGCATGGTCCCCTGAAAAGTCTGCAAAACTTTATGTGTTCGCCAGGATCTAATCTAGGACTACCTATCCGAGTGGGGACAAACATACGGAGCCCCTTAAGTGCACGATTCCACTCTTATATAATTTTGTTCGTACATGATTCCACTGTTATATAATTATTTCGTTTAAACGAAATACTAATTCGTTATAACGAAATATTAATTCGTTTAAACGAAATATTAATTCGTTTTAACGAAATATTAATTCGTTATAACGAAATAATTAATTCGTTATAACGAAATAATTAATTCGTTATAACGAAATAATTAATTCGTTATAACGAAATATTAATTGATTTGAAGTGTATCCTCACAATAGGGGGAGGGGGAACCCGGGCCAACTCTTTATGTCACCAATGCTTCATATAGTCCATACCAATCACATGATCCCCAGTACGCAAACAGTGTAAACGTGAGGTCTGTTATTGGGTCAAGTGCCGTTATTTCAATTAACCGCCTCTACTCGACAAGCAGCGGGATCGCTTGTCCAACCTCGTGGGTTCTCCCCGGGCCCACTGCTACATATCCTTACGCGCAAACGAATTATTGAGATAAAAATGAACCACGTGTATATCCCGTATATCGATAACGATAGAGATCACGATTGTTTTTTTTAATTTTTTTTTCAACTTCGGTGTTTGGAGCATTGGGGTTAGTCGACGTGTTAAATCGACATTGATTAATTTGATTAATCGAAACGATTAATTCGTTTAAACGAAATAATTAATTCGTTTAAACGAAATAATTAATTCGTTTAAACGAAATAATTAATTCGTTTAAACGAAATAATTAATTCGTTTAAACGAAATAATTAATTCGTTTAAACGAAATACATATCCTGCTACATATCCTTACGCGCAAACGAATTATTGAGATAAAAATGAACCACGTGTATATCCCGTATATCGATAACGATAGAGATCACGATTGTTTTTTTATTTTTATTTTTTTTTCAACTTTGGTGTTTGGAGCATTGGGGTTAGTCGACGTGTTAAATCGACATTGATTAATTCGATTAATCGAAACGATAAATTCGTTTAAACGATAAATTCGTTTAAACGATAAATTCGTTTAAACGATAAATTCGTTTAAACGATAAATTCGTTTAAACGATAAATTCGTTTAATATTAATTCGTTTTAACGAAATATTAATAATTTCGTTTAAACGAATTAATTATTTCGTTTAAACGAATTAATTATTTCGTTTAAACGAATTAATTATTTCGTTTAAACGAATTAATTATTTCGTTTAAACGAATTAATTATTTCGTTTAAACGAATTGAAACGAATTAATTATTTCGCTTAAACGAATTGAAACGAATTAATTAATTCGTTCAAACGAATTAGTTATTTCGTTTAAACGAATTAATTATTTCGTTTAAACAATTAATCGTTTCGATTAATCGAATTAATCAATGTCGATTTAACACGTCGACTAACCCCAATGCTCCAAACACCGGTGTTGAAAAAAAAATTAAAAAAAAACAATCGTGATCTCTATCGTTATCGATATACGGGATATACACGTGGTTCATTTTTATCTCAATAATTCTCAATAGTCCTGATGCAGGACGGAGGGCTTGAAATTAAACGAATTAATTATTTCGTTTAAACGAATAAATATATATTAATTCGTTATAACGAAATAATTAATTCGTTATAACGAAATATTGATTCGTTATAACGAAATATTAATTCGTTATTACAAAATAATTAATTCGTTAAAACGAAATAATGAATAACGAAATAATGAATTCGTTAAAACGAAATAATGAATTTGTTAACGCGAAATAATGAATTCGTTAAAACGAAATAACTAATTCGTTAAAACGAAATAACTAATTCGTTAAAACGAAATAACTAATTCGTTAAAACGAATGGAATCATGTACGAAAAAATTATATAAGAGTGGAATCGTGCATTTAAGGGGCTCCGTGCAAACACGTTCAAAGTATATACACTTCGAATTGTATTTTACCGTAACATGACGGACAGAAAGTTGTCAGTAAAATCTCTGTATTTAAACACTGACTTAGATTTACAAACATCGCGTAAATTTACAGTGTAAACTTTGATGTAAATTTACAATCAAAGTGTAAATTTACAGTGAGTGTAAATTAACTTTGAGGTAAATTTACAACCACGGTGTAAATTTACAGTGAACGTAAATTTACCTTACTGTCTATTTACAAGAACAAGTTATTTTACACACACAATAAATTTACATGCTGTTTGTATGTCTAAATCTACCACTTAGGTATAAATTCACAAGTCAGTGTTAAAATACAGTCAAACTGGCAACTTTCTGCCGGTCAATTTACGGTAAAAATACACAAATATTATTTACAGTGCATTATGTGTCGCTTTAAATACATGACCATTTGTCTTTCGATTTAGATAACCTGTCACGCCACTTCGCCATTTTAACGGAATACAGCCAATTGCTACAAACTACACTTGGGGACCAAATTGGAAATTTGGCAAGGAAACTACATGGGTGTTCTGTTGTTAATGATTTTCAATTGAAGAGCATATTAGATACAGCCGCTCAACAACAAGAGGGCGGAATATCCCTATTAATAGACATAGTAACAGGCAGTCAGGATCATTTTGATAAATTCACCCAATGTTTGAGAGACATGGGATATATAGAATTTGTTCAAAAGCTCCAAGGTATGTATAAGTATTATTAGTCCCAGTGGATTTATCCTCATGCGCAGTGCTTGAGGGTTCCTCTGGTATTTTTCATATGTATATTTATATGTAAGTTGATTATTTATTCAGTCTTGATTTCACCATTCTCTTACGGAAGTTTTATACTGGCATTGATGCATCATAACGGTTTCTGGCACATTTTCCTGTAACCTTCTTTAGGGGGAGCCACGGTGGCTCAACGGGTAAGACGTTTGTTCGCTAACCTGGAGGCGGTGTCTCGATCACTTCATTGGCAAATATTTATAGTCGTTCAGTGTATACGAACAACCAAGTTACATTGTGAAGCTATACATGAATAGCAATGGTAATTGATATTTGCGTGTTTGCAAGAAACAAGTCGTATAAAAATAAATGTCTGGTCAGTAGTGCTTTCATTTTGATTTGTTAATAGAGATCTATATTGAAGGTTTAGATTTAGATAATAGTTCTATAATAGTTCAAACATATACATGTATAATAAAAAATAGGTTGACAGGCAACGAAACATACGCCCACACAGTAGCCAAATCGTCCGGGCAGTCAACAAGAGTTGTCGCATATTAAGGACTTATCAGAAAATCATTAGAATTTGTTTGGTTTTTATAATCAAACGTTTTTTTTTTAAATCAGATAATAATTGTGACCTCCAGAGGGACCACAAGCTAAAAAGAGTGATTTTTCGTACAATCAGGGGACATAATTCAGGAAGTAATGACCCGATGGGCGCAAATATCGAAAGGAACCAAGATCGTTGGGTTATAAACATACATCTCAAGTTTCATCAAAATCGGTTCAAAATTGTGACCTCCATAAGGTCCACAACCTTTATATGACATATTTTCACACTATTCGCGTACAAACGGCGGCCATTTTGTCCGTCAATTCTAGTCCGATTTTCACGTAATTCAAACTCTCTCTTCATTACCATGTAACGGTGATATAGTCAAACGTTTTTTTTTAAAATCGGATAATAATTTTGACCTCCAGAGCGACCAAAAGATAACAAAAGCGATTTTTCGAACAATCCGGGGACATAATTCAGGAAGTTATGATCCAATGGGCGCAAATATCGAAAGGAACCAAGATCTTGGGATTATAAACATACATGTCAAGTTTCATCAAAATCGGTTCAAAATTGTGACTTCCATAAGGTCCACAACCTTTATATGACATATTTTCACACTATTCGCGTACAAACGGCGGCCATTTTGTCCGTCAATTTTGGTCCGATTTTCACAAAATTCAAATTCAACCTTCATAACCATGGAATGGTGATATAATCAAACGGTTTTTTAAATCGGATAACAATTTTGACCTCCAGAGGGACCACAAGCTAAAAAGGGCAATTTTTCGGACAATCAGGGGCCATAATTCAGGACGTTACGATCCGATGGGTGCAAATATCGAAAGGAACCAAGACCGTTGGGTTATAAACATACATGTCAAGTTTCATCAAAATTGGTTCAAAATTGTGACCTCTGTAAGGTCCACAACCTTGATATAACATATTTTCACACTATTCGCGTACAAACGGCGGCCATTTTGTCCGTCAATTTTGGTCCGATTTTCACGAAATTCGAACTCAACCTTCATAACCATGGAGTGGTGATATAATCAAACGGTTTTATAAATCGGATAACAATTTTGACCTCCAGAGGGACCACAAGCTAAAAAGGGCGATTTTTCCGACAATCAGGGGCCATAATTCAGGACGTTAAGATCCGATTGGCGCAAATATCGAAAGGAACCAAGATCTTTGGGTTATAAATATGCATTTTAAGTTTCATCCAAATCGGTTCAAAATTGTGACCTCTACACTGTTCACAAGCTAAAAGATAGGCTGGCACTGCCAGGCAGGATACGCCCACATTTTTGAGAGATGGATAGAGAACAAGCAATACCGAAAGTGATTTTTCCTACATCATTAAGTCCTGTATTTCATACTGTATTGGGAGCAGCCATTTTGTTGGTCAGTTCCAGTCTGATATTCATGAAATTCGAAGCCGACAATGATTATGGTTTGACGGTACACAACCTAAAAATGTTACTTTTCGTCAAAATCGAATAAGAATTGTGACCTGTGGAGAGTATACAACCATGATATACCATATTTTTACACTGTTCGCGTACAAACGGTGACCATTTCGTCCGGCAATTTTGGTACGATTTTCACGAAATTCGAACTCAACCTTCCTTACGGTGCAACAGTAATATAATCAGAGTTTTTTTTTTAAATCAGATATTAATTGTTCGAGAGATAGACAGAGAACAAGCAATACCGAAAGTGATTTTTCCTACAATCAAAGGCCATAATTCATTAAGTTACAATTTGATATGCGCAAATATCGAAAAGAATAAAGATCTTTAGGTTATAAACAAGCTTTTCAGGTTTCATCAAAATCGAATTAAAATTGTCACCTCTACAGGGTCCACAACTTTGACATACCATATTTTTACACTGTTCGCGTACAAACGGTGGCCATTTTTTCTGGCAATTATGGTCCAATTTTCTCGAAATTCAAACTCAACCTTCCGTAGGGTGTAACGGTGATAGAGTCAAACGTTTTTTCAAATCGGATAATAATTGTGACCTCCAGAGGGACCATAGGCGATTTTTCGGATAATCAGGGGCCATAATTCAGGATATGCGCAAATATCGAAAGGAACCAAGATCTTTGGGTTATAACCATGCATTTCAAGTTTCATCAAAATCAAATTAAAATTGTGACCTCTACAGGATCCACAACCATGATATACAATTTTTTAACAGTATTCGCGTACACACGGCGGCCATTTGTATGGCAATTTTGGTCCGATTTTCCCGAAATTCGAACTCAACCTTCCTTACGGTGTAACGGTAATATAATCAACCGTTTTATTAAATCGGATAATAATTGTGACCACCAGAGGGACCACAAGCTAAAAAAAGGCGATTTTGCGTATAATCAGGGGCCATAATTCAGGAAGTTACGTTCCGATATGCGCAAATATCGAAAGGAACCAAGATCTTTGGGTTATAACCATGTATTTAAAGTTTCATCAAAATCGAATAAAAAATGTGACTTCTACAGGGTCCACAACCTTGATATACCATTTTTTAACAGTATTCGCGTACAAACGGTGGCCATTTTGTATGGCAATTTTGGTCCGATTTTCCCGAAATTCGAACTCATTCTTCCTTAGGGTGTAACGGTGATATAATCAAACGGTTTTTTAAATCGGATAATAATTGTGACCTCCAGAGGGACCACAAGCTAAAATAGGTGATTTTTCGGACAATCAGGGGCCATAATTCAGGAAATTACATTCCGATAGGCGCAAATATGGTAAGGAACCAAGATCTTTGTGTTATAAACATGCATGTCAAGTTTCATCAAAATCGGTTCAAAATTGTGACCTCTATAGGGTCCACAAGCTAAAAACGTGATTTTTCGTAAAATCAGGGGCCATAATCCATGAAGTTTTCATCCGATACATGCCAATATCGAAAGCAGCCGAGATCTTTTGGGGATAAACCTATATTTCAAGTTTCGTCAAAATCGGATAAGAATTGTGACCTGTAGAGGGTCCACAAACAAATTGTGGACGGACGGACGGACGAACAGGGGCGACGACAATATACGTCCACATGAAAATGTGGGCGTATAAAAATGATCATGTTGGACAATCCATTGAAATTACTTTATTCTGGGTTAAGTTATATGACTGTATCAAGATGAAGTGTAGATTAACATTTTTAGTTAAAACAATATTTTTTTCACTTATGAAGATCTTTTATTATCTTATTAGCAACGGTACTTGACAATCGAGACCTTTAATCGCGGCTGTTCCAATCCATGTGTAAAGGTGATCTGCAATTGGATGGATTTAGATCTTAAATGATGCATCTTTTTATTGAATATAAATGGTATAGGTTGGGGGCGGGGCGATTGGTTTAAGGCGTGGTGTTTGTGCACACTCTACGGGTCACAAATTTTATCCGATTTTGAAGAAACTTAAACTATATCTTTATATCTCAATCATCTCGGTCCCTTTCCATATTTGGGCATATTCCTGAATTATATGGTCCTTGATTGTACGAAAAATCACGTTTTTATGCACCACCATGGAAATGTGGTCGTATATTGCCGCCCCCCCCCCCCCACACACACACACACTCGTCGGTCAATCGTCCGCGTTATTTTGTGAACGATCTACACACTGTATTTATCATCTGATTGTTTTTAAATTTGTTTCTCCTTGAGTTATGACCCTTGTTTCACTTTATTCCATATTGTGAACAATCTAAGGACAAATTTCAATATTCGATTGGTATGAAATTAATGAAATTAAGCGAAGGATCCTATTTAATTTTAGCAATTTACGTTAACTACGTCGCGAGTTATGAGCCTTGTTTCCCTTTGTCGAACCCAGTGAATGCTCCAACAACAAAAGTTATCATCCGATCTGTATGAAATTCATATCCAGTATTTACATTAGTAAAATATATCACTATTTCACAATCAGTTCGATTTCCCGTCAAATTGGCCTCTCCCTGTACGAAAATAGTATAACAGTTGACAGACACTGGTGTGAGAGTGAGTGGCCAGACGATTCGGAATCCACTGCATAGAGATCACCTTCGCGCCCGACGTCCTCGCGTGATCCCTTGTTTGAGAGATCATCACATTCAGGCAAGACGTCGTTGGTGTAGGGATCGTCAACACTGGGATAATCGACGCTGGAGCAATGTGATGTTTTCAGATGAGTCAAGGTTCACTGTTGATTTTTTGGACAGACGTAGCAGGGTGTGGCGTCGTCGAAACGAGCGCTTCCAAGGCGTTAACGTCATCAGACATGATCGATTTGCGGGTGCTTCTGTTATGGTGTGGGGATGCATCACTGTTGCTGGAAGAACGGCTTTACATGTTGTTGCAGGGCGTGTTACAGGCCAGTACTACCGGGACAACATCTTGGAAGTCCATGTTGTGCCGTTCGCACGACGTCATGGCCGCCGTTTCATCTTCCAGGATGACAACGCAAGGATCGTTACAGGTTACCTCCAACAACAGAACATCACCACATTACCTTGGCCAGCACTGAGTCCCGACCTCTCCCCCATCGAGCATGTCTGGGACATGCTTGGACAGAGGTTACGTCAACGTCAACAACGTCCTGCCAATGTCCAAGAACTTGTTGCTGCGTTGCAATCTGGTCCCCCCTTGTCAGTTTTACAGGACAGAGTAGTTCAGATGATACGAACAACCGAGGTCCCAAGTGCAATAAGTTACATTGTGAGCTATACATGAACTGCAATGGTAATTGATATTTGGGTGTCGTAACAATACAGATAAATTGTTTGTCTGATCAGTAGTGTTTTCATTTTGAGCAGTTAATAGAGATCTATAGTGAAGGGTTAGATTTAGATAAAGTGCTGGTCCCTCTATCTATAATAGTTCAAACATATACATGTATAATAAAAAAATGATCAAGTTGGATAATCCATTTAAATAATTACTTTATTCTGGGTTAAGTTATATGACTGTATCAAGATGAAGTGTAGATAGTTTATTAACTTTTTTAGTTTAAACATTATTGTTTTCATTTATGAAGATCTTTTATTATCTTAGCAACGGTACTTGACAACCGAGACATTTAATCGCGACTGTTCCAATCCATGTCTAAATGAGACCTGCAATTGGTGGATTTAGATGTCAAATGATGCATCTTTTTATTGAACATAAATGGTATAGGTTGGGGGCGGGGCGAGTGGTTTAAGGCGTGGTGTAAGATTATAAGGAATGCCATTGAGGCAAAAGACGCAGTATTGACGTAACGAAATGAGCATTGTGATAACGCACCATATCAAGTAGTTCTTCTCGATTAAAATTGACCAACATTGTTTCAGGTACCGGAAGTGCTGCTGTAGGAACCACTGAAGAGGGTAGGTTTGAACATCTTCTTTAAATTTAACAAATTCTAAATGTAGAACTAGTGTTCATTAGATTTGAAATGTTGACACCATGGATATATATAATTTGGTGTTATTTTAAATGTAGATCTAGCTATATATGAACAATAAATTCACAATGTTGTGGTATTTTAAGTGTATTTCTGGTGCATATTTGAACCTCGAATATACAGAGAATCTCCTACGAGACCAGTAGGGATTTTTATTTCGTCCTCAATCCTTTCTTGGATGCACAAATAAATAAATATAAAATTCTTTGGTATAGATTTCACTTTTACTGAACCTGATTACGTATGGCGTACATCATTGTTTTGACAGCAACTCAACCATTGCAAAGTTCTTTATATTGACCCAGTATTTCCATCAAGGTAAATTAAATAAACATAGTTCATGTTTGATAAAGAGGAAGTTACTTTTAACCAAAAAACGAACTAGTAGCTTTTAAACTGACCAATCAAGGTCATGTAAAGCGATATCTCCTTAACCTTTAACCAATTACAACACTCATTATAGGGGTCGGAGCGATTGCTTGGGACAACCACAGGTAAACAAACCTGAATTTATCATTTCTGAGTGTCATCTATGTCCAAGGAAACCTGCTTCATTGCTGGATTGTTTTATATCACAATATACGCCTCACAATATACTACTGGTTGGTGAATAGAATATAGGATTTTAGCTAGGTTTTGGCATCGACAAAATGGCATTTACGTCAAACTGTTGGTAGGTCAGTCATGCCATGTTCCTATTCCCGGAATGTTGGGTGATATAAAGGATTTCCTAGTAGAATAAATACAGACACTCTTCGTAGTAAACAAATATGGCAAAACATTGTCATCGCCCCTGTTGGTTCGTTCGAACGTTTCCATAATTTGGTTGTGCACACTCTACGGGTCACAAATTTTATCCGATTTTGATGAAACTTAAGCTATATCTTTATATCTTAATCATCTCGGTCCCTTTCCATATTTGGGCATATTCCTGAATTATATGGTCCTTGATTGTACGAAAAATCACGTTTTTATACACCAACATGGAAATGTGGTCGAATATTGCCGCCCCCCCCCCCCCCCGACTCGTCGGTCAGTAGTCCACATTATTTTGTGAACGATCTACAGACTGTATTTATCATCTGATTGTTTTTAAATTTATTTATTTCTCCTGGAGTTATGACCCTTGTTTCACTTTATTCCATATTGTGAACACTCTAAGGACAAATTTCAACATTCGATTGGTATGAAATTAAGCGAAGAATCCTATTGAATTTGAGCAATTTCCGTTAATTACGTCGCGAGTTATGAGCCTTGTTTCACTTTGTCGAACCCTGTGAATGCTCTAACAACAAAAGTTATCATCCGATCTGTATGAAATTCTTATGCATTATTTGCATTAGTAAAATATATCACTATTTCACAATCAATCTATTTCACAATCGATTCGATTTCCCGTCAAATTGATCTCTCCCTGTACGAAAATAGTATAAAAGTTGACAATGTTTAGCTGTACTTTGGCAGTGTTACTTGGTCAATCTTGCACATAGTATGAAATGTTATATATCACAGAATGATATAAATAGCATGACATGTTATATTTTACATGACATGTTATATATTACAGAATGATATAAATAGCATGACATGTTATATATTACAGAATATAAATACAATGTAGTATGACATGTACATATTACAGAAATGGGGTTTAATGTTCTACTTTTCTGCGCCATCAAGGCTGATGAAATATGGAAGTATAACGTTGCCAGAAATCTAAAGATCATCAATGATTTTTAGTGTTGCAAACTTCATTTTGTCAATGCTTCAAAACACATTTTTCAGTGTTTCAAAATACATTTTTCGATGTTTCCAAATATATTATTCAGTGTTTCAAATTAGTTACTTTACACATTGCATTGAGCACTTTGCATGGTCGACCGTTTGCAAAGTAGAACGCATACCTTATAGGGAACGGTCACGATTTCCAAGGTTTCTTTTCCAATATTTGGCAATAACGACACTTAAAAGGCAAAATGACGTTTAATGTGAACCCATGATGCAGGCATCCCCATTTATGATCTCTATAGTGCGTTTAAATAAACTGATTTAATTAAATTGCTTGCGAGACATTCGGTAGATATGCTTCCTTTAAAGTCGGATATCTGAATATCGAGCTACCCGTTTCACTTTATTTGCCAATATCGAAAAACAAGGGAAAAGGGTAGTTTTTATTTGAATCCTGATTTAGGTTGTTAGTTTAGGAAAACTGATTTAATTAAATGCATTTCGTAGACATTCGGTATATATATGCATCGTGAAATCGGATTTTTATACACATATCTGAGTCTCGAAAAACAAGGGAATGGGACAGTTATTGTGTGAATCCACTGCTGAGGTACCTCATATTAGTATATTATACAGAAATAGCAAAAACAAAAAAAAAACGTCAATACGATTTTAAAATCAGAGAGCCACTTTAATCAAGTCATTCTAGAAAACGAATTACTATATGGATCAAAGTAACTTTTGTGAACAGTATATTGACACATTAGTGATTAATTCATCACAATTCCAAGGCATTAGGAGCCGGTTTCGAGTCAGCACACAGCAGAAAAGCCTGCCGCAATCCATCGGCTGTGTTTGTTCTCAGTATGTTATGAAATCTTTTCTGAATTTCATCCCAAAGATGTCCAATCGGACTATGGGCTGGCCAGTGCATAACGTTGACACTATTCTGCCCTAGAGAGTGTGGGCATGGACGTTTTCATGCTGGAAAACGTTTTTTCGATAACGTGCGAAATGTGGTTTGACTTGGGGTCGATATAGTGCACTGCTGTGATGTCGCATCCACTCCCTGGACCACGATTTGGGAACACCACAGGACCCACTCTAAGGTTCAGACCGATTCCAACCGAAACCAGTATGCTTGGACCTCCCCAAGAGTCTTGTTCCATGACATATTGGTCAGAATAACGCTTGCCACGTCGACGTCATATTCTGCGCTGCCATCTGCAGTTGATACGCAATACCGACTCTCATTTGTGAACAGAACAGTTTGCCATTGCCTGTTTCGCCAGTTCTGATGTTGGGCAAACTGCAGACGTTCACGTCGATGGTGAGGCTAAGGTTTACGGCGTTCTCTTTATATCGGTACTGGTGGGTCTTCCGTGTGTTCCCAGTGTTTGGCGTGCTGTTTCAGATGCCTGCGTGAACGCATTCAGCACCCGATGTGGCCTTGTGGTAACCCATAGTCTACCAGTTCGGGAGCGATCACCCATGGTGTTGGTGACCTGAAAGCGTTGCTGAAGCCTGTAGATGGTCCGAACCTTAACCTGAATTTGATTGGCCGCGGGTTGGGCAGTGTGGACAGCGTCGAGTCTTCCAAGCGTCATGTTCCTCTGAGCTGTCATGATATGCTGCTGATGTTGTTGTGTGAATGATTCAACCAGGTATGGGTGTGCATTTTATAGGGCTGCAGCATGAGATACATGAAAATCATGGAGTATGCTTTACCATCTCAGAAGTTAGGTTGCGTTTTTTGAGAAATTTCATGGGTTCAAATCCGTATTTAGGAAGGAGTCTTATTGCTCAGGTAAAGTTGGAGATGTGGTCACACATATACAATAAAACAAATTTGGCAAGTGTCATGCAATGCGTCTATTCAGAGGATAATACCAACATGACGTTTCGCTTGCTGTATAGTATATCGAAAAACGAGCTGTTATGTTTATAGTTCTTTATTAACGATAGATATAGTGTTCTGTATATTGTAAAACAGGACTTAAAACACATTGAATCTATAGACAGTCCCACCTTTTTAGCGAATACTTCTATTGATCCTACAAAATTATCAGTTAGGAAATTTGCAAATATATTATTTCAAGTGTATCGCCACCAGTTATAGTCATGGTGATTTGCAATATATATCGAAATAACTATCTTATGTCTTTCGTTGAATATATGCCACTATACCTTTAGGCGACCGAAAGCTGTCATGATTTAAACCATTAGCAATACCCTGTTCTCTGTTTCAGACCTGGATTCAATGGATTTAAAGTAATGAGGTAAAGAAGTAAGTTTCCGTGTACATATCATCAACAGAAACATCTTAGTTTATCGCCGACAAAACACTTAGTGTGAAATGAGTTCGTTTCGGGTTTTTTTTTAATTGTTTTTTGTTTGGTTTTTTTTTGCTTTTTATTTTCCAGATAGTGGAAAGGTTCGTTTGTAATGTGCTTATAATATATTGCTTATCTTTGTATATCATTTGTTTGAAGGGTATTGGATGTCCGAATGATTAGCACGTGTGCGTTGTAGCATAAAGCCTGCCATTAAGTCAACTGGCGTGGTTTCGAATCCCAGGTTGTACGTGACAAGGAGAAGGTTCGCCTGGCCAACCTCGTGGGTTTTCCCCGGGTCCTCTGGTTTCCTCCCACTGCTAAAGACCCCTACGCGCAAACGAAATATTGAAATTAAATTAAACCATATGTTAGTCCCGAAATGATCTGGTTTGTGTCGAATGGACTTTGAACCCCCATCCCTCTCTCTCTCATTTGTTTGAGAGTGAGCAAGATAGCAGTAATCACACAATCACAGACACTGTCATTCCTGCAAATATCTGATTTCAGGAATGACAGTACGGTGAACAGTTAGAGGGGTGACAGTGTAATGATCAATCTCACCACTATCACAGAGCAACGAGGTTATTTATATTAATTTGTAACCAAAAACGACAATATTAACAGGGCACAGTTTGTATGGAACACAAGTGGGTTAGAATGTTCAACCTTAGTGTAGGTATTTCGTAGACGACAGCCTTGAAGATAGGCATTTTCTGCTGAAGCTAATAAGCAGAAATAAACAATTTGATTGGTTGGTGCTTTGGGACACGATAACTTAGGTTCTGATGAAGTGAAAGTTATTTCTGGCCTTGTTATTGACGTAACATGTGTCATAAATGCTCTTTCACCTTAATTTTATCAGACATTTGACTTAAATATTAGAACAGCTTTCTGTGACAATTTGCCACAAAAAATACACTGTAAAATTTCAATAACGCCACTGATGTGTGAGGTAATCCAAAACGCTGAAATATTCTCGATTTTGCAAATATCAAGTGTTTCGTAACAACTTTTTCAGATTAGTTGAGTAGTATCATTTAATAATAGGATATATAGGGTTGGGTTTTACATTGATCAATTTATATTTTAATTAATTATTCAGTAGCCAAAGATAGAAAAACACACTTTTTTATAAAACAAATAGGATCGCTGCTCTCATACTATTTTATACTTTCATATATTTATATAATTTTTATACGCCCACATTGAAATGTGGTCGTATATTGTTGTCGCCCCCGTCCGTCCGTCCGTCCGTCCGTCGGTCCGTCCGTCCGTCCGTCGGTCCGGCGTCCACAATTGCTTGTGGACGCTCTAGAGGCTAAAGTTAATATCCGATTGACTTTAAATTTATACACAGTGTTTAAGGTCATGAGACGAAGAAGCCTATTGTTTTTCAGCGATTTCCGATAATAACTATCAGAGTTATGGCCCTTGACGATTTCAAAAAATCTTGTGGACGCTCTACAGGCCAAAGTTAATATCCGATTGGCTTTAAATTTATACACAGTGTTTAAGGTCATAAGGCGAAGAAGCTTATTGATTTTCAGCGATTTCCGATAATTAGTGCCAGAGTTATGGCCCTTGAGCACTTCAAAATGTCTTGTGAATGCCCTAAAAGCCAAAGTTAATATCCGATTGACTTTAAATTTATACACAGTGTTTAAGGTCATAAGACGAAAAAACTTATTGATTTTCAGAGATTTCCGATAATTAGTGCCAGAGTTATGGCCCTTGATCAATTCAAAAAATCTTGTAGACGCTCTAAAAGCCAAAGTTAATATCCGATTGACTTTAAATTTATACACAGTGTTTAAGGTCATAAGACGAAGAAGCCTATCGATTTTCAGCAATTTCCGATAATTAGTGCCAGAGTTATGGCCCTTGATCACTTCAAAAAATCTTGTGAACGCCCTAAAAGCCAAAGTTAATATCCGATTGACTTTAAATTTATACACAGTGTTTAAGGGCATAAGACGAAGACGCCTATTGATTTTCAGCGATTTCCGATAATTAGTGCCAGAGTTATGGCCCTTGATCACTTCAAAAAATCTTGTGAACGCCCTAAAAGCCAAAGTTAATATCCGATTGACTTTAAATTTATACATAATTAGTGCCAAAGTTATCTCCCTTGATCACTTCAAAAAATCTTGTGGACGCTCTAAAAGCCAAAGTTAATATCTGATTGACTTTAAATTTATACACATTGTTAAAGGTCATAAGACGAAGAAGCCTATTGATTTGCATCAATTTCCGATAATTAGTGCCAGAGTTATGGCCCTTGATCAGATCAAAAAATCCTGTGGATGCTCTAGAGGCCAAAGTGAATATCCGATTGACTTTAGATTTACACACACTGTTTAAGGTCCTGAGACGAAAAAGCCTACTGATTTTCATCGATTTCAAATAATTACTTCCAGAGTTATCTCCCTTGATCACTTCGAAAAACCTTGTAGCGCTGTAGATGCCAAACTTATAAATCATCCGATTGACTTTAGATTGATACACAGAGTTTAAGGTGTTGAAACGAACAAGTATTTTGATTTTCAATGAATTTTGATAACTGAACAGCTAAATCCATGATGTTAAATGTTTCCTATACTAATTGTTAGCTTGGGGCAAAACTTTATAAAAAGCAAAAAAATTCTAATGATTTTCAGATAATTACATAATGAGTTGTTACTCAGATTTTAGTGTATTACAAATGTTTTATTACCAAAAAAAAGTAAAAATATGCGACAACCCTTGTTGACTGCCCGGACGATTTAGCCTCTGTGGGCGAATGTTTCGTTGCCTGGCAACCTATCTTTATATATGGCATATAATTATTTGTTATCTTGATGCTTACTTTTTTTTAAATAAAATAAAAATAATCATTTTTTACATGCTATTTTATGGTTTATATAATTGATATGACATATAATTATTATCATTTTTTTATTGCCTACTTTTGTTTGGTTTTGGTTATCTCCCTTTAATCGTTAATCTGTATGATGGTTTTATTGAACATACATTATGCAAGAGATAAATCTGCATATTGCAGGTCTTTCTATATTCGTACAATAGTTTGTGTGTTTTTTGTTGTTTTTTTTTGTTTGTTTATTTTTCTCATTAAACATACATTGTATGTTATATAGATTATTAATGAGACATTAATTGACTTACCAAGACCATTGCCAATTCTCGATGCCATCGTTAGCCTACGATATTTAATAGATTAAAATACGTTTTGTGGTTGATGTAAAAACGATAATCAATACTTTGATTATTATCGTAACAATCTTAGTAATGACAATCGAGGCTACAATTGTATCGCTGATAACTTGGATCAGAGTGAAGTAATTTGACGGAAATTTTAAATATATTCTTTTTTCATTATCTAATTTTTAAATATTTTAGCGAGAAATGCTGGCTATTTATCTAATGTTTCCTAATGCCACTTTAAGTGATCATTTTATACCCGCATGCATACAGTGTGATGCTAGCTATTTATCTAATGTTTCCCAATGCCGCTTTAAATGATCATTTTATACCCGCATGCATACAATAAATGATAATATGGCGTAGAATTATTTTGTTGTCTTGTTTATTTTGTTGTGTTTGTGTTGGTATGGGTTTGGGGTTGGGGGACTAAATCTTGTTTACTTTGATTTGTTTGTGTTGGTATGGGGTTAGGGTTGAGGGACTGTATCTGACTTTTATTTAAACTCAAATGTTAAGAAAGAGTAGAGGTTAAGTCAGAATAGAAGATGCCGATGTTCCAGCTTTGTTTCTCTATTTGCTATCTTTAGATCATAAGGTCTGTCATGGAGCCAACTGGTGTGGTTTAAACCCAGAATGAATAAAGTCACCTGCCAAACACCGGGTGTCTCCCTTGCGTGAGAGCGATTTATTGAAATAAATTTTTGGCTGAAATAAATTTTTGCTGATTTAACGGCATACATGAATATAATTATTATGTAGTGAGGTCAGAAAGGCGTTATTCAACGTTAGTTCGATGAATGCAGGAACATCCAAATATACTTTGAGCGAAAAAGGTGTGTGTGTGGGGGGGGGGCGAACACGCTACTTGTTGTTTTTTTAAATGATTGGCACACCCGTTTACCAGCCACTGCAGTCATGGTGATAGCTAAAAACAACAACACGGATGATGATACTGACATCCACCCACTACAGCGTCATTTAAATCAAGCTGGGCTAATGATGATGGAATGAAATGAAATGAAAAGGTTTTTAACTTCCTACTCTTTGTGCACCTAACCTGGGCTAAGAGAAGACGGGCATACGCCATGCAGTGTGCAATGAGTGAAATTTTGCCCGGGCAGTGGCGCTACGACATACTCTTATATCGAATTCCAACTGTCAAGGGATGCTTTACGTGCACGCCAATGTGTACACGGCACCTCGGTTTTTCGTCCCATCCGAACGACTATACAGACGCCTACG
This sequence comes from Patella depressa, assembly GCA_948474765.1. Lineage (NCBI taxonomy): Eukaryota > Metazoa > Mollusca > Gastropoda > Patellidae > Patella > Patella depressa. The sequence continues at coordinate 7,043,716 of OX419720.1, forward strand.
CCGGAAAATCGAGATGAACTTTCTCGACTAATGCAGGTATCGAACACTCGACCTCCAGGCTAGCGAGCCAGCGTCTTCCCCACTTAGCCACGGTATGTGCGTGTGTGTGTGTGGGGGGGGGGGGGGGGGTGAGGGGGGGATTCTGTAAATGTTGTTTAAACATTGAGAAAAAAATCTGTGGAATAGGGGAATCCATGAAATATTGTTTTTAAAATTCACCCCTCGTCGTCCCCCAGGTTACTTCCCTGCCTACCAGGGGGAGGACTAGCACGGACTACCAGTGCATTGCCTCGGGGATCGACGAGGGGTATACTCAAGCCAGTAAGTATAAATACTTAGCCAACCCGGTTGACCCGAGCCGCCGCTCTGTAGAATGTACTCAGGACACAAGGGGGATGTTCGATTCACAATTCCGGAGGGGGATTCCACTCTCCACCGAAACGGGTCGCAACGCATGGCAAACACGTTGCCCCATTACAGGGAACCTTTTAGTCGTCTCTTACGACACGCAGGACATACGAAGGGTATATTCGTATCACCCCCTACACACCAGGGGGGGGGGGTAAGTAAATCAGTTCATACATGCAGATTACATTGTGCTGGGGCCCATTTTGGCCAATTTCTAGGTCCTAAATATTAGCGATTTAGCTCCTTTCCTCAAAATTATTCGCTTTATTTGTTGTTTTAATGTATGAATTACATCAATAAGAAACTATGTGCAAAGTGTTGTGTTTCTGGATCAAAGATATATATGTCTCATAACCAGTGATTGAGAGTTGAGTAAATTCTTACCTTAAGCCTGAGAATGCTTTGTGAACTCGGGGAACGTCGTTCTGATATTCAATTTTCTGATTGTTGCATTATTTCGTTAAAATGTACAATTTAACAGTATTCAGTAATCATTTACAACATGAAGAAAAACGATCAACGTATCTTTTCGAGATTATCTGTTTTCATCTTTTTGAATTCTAATTAATAATACCACAGAAGTTTTATTTCATTTTTGTCCTCCGTCGTTTGAAGGGAGCAGGGGGCTATCAACATAGGTGTTCTTGTCCGCCTGTCCACCCATTTACACCCGTCCTTTTCGCTTCATACATTAGGTCTTTATTAGGAGAGTGTATGTCCGTATTCGGACACAGTCACTCTCCTCTAAGTGGGTAAGGCACTAGCTCGCTAGTCTGGATGTCGGTGTTCGATCACTACATTGGCCGAGAAAGTTCATCTCGATTTCCGGCTTGGTTTCCCCGTCAGTGATTCAGAACAGAGGGCCTGACAAGGACAGCTGTCTAGTCCTTCGTGTGATACGAAACACTGATGTCCTATGTACACATTCACGTGCACGTAAAAGATCCCTTTTTGAGATGGAATTCGAATGAAGAGTAGGACGTAGCGCCGCTGCCCGGGCAAAATTTCCCTCATAGCACACTCTATGGCGTATGCCCGCCTTCATTAGCCTAAGTTAGGTAATAAAGAGTAGGAACTTTAATTCTAATTGAGTGAGAATTTGAAACTTTGTGTATAGCTTCATTGCCTGCCATGTACCAAGGTGACTTTTTCATAATAACACAAGTGTGTGGTTTTACTACTTCTTAGTTTATTACATGCAAATTGTCGTCTTTAGAAACGGTGGTAAATTAACAGAAATAGAAAAATGGCATGCAATGGTCTGGATATTGATTTTGTCGATAAATTTAATTATTTAGGACTGTTTTTATATTACAATGGCAAATTTCTAAAAAAAAAATACAACAGTACAGGCCTGACCCAGGTCGCTAAGCCTTTTACGCAATTTTAAAAGGACAAAACACAGGGCTGACCAAAGTCTTAATGCTTTATTGTTATACTTTAAAAAAAAACGAACCTGTAATTTCACCTGAGACCTGTAACTTAATCAGCGATGTAAAAGTGGGTGATATACAAATATGTGACCACTTCCTTATTATTATGAGGTGGAATAGCTGCACGCAAAACGTATGTCGTAATTTTAAGGCCATTGGTAGATCTGTATTCATCCGTGATCTACAATCCTCATACTTACTGAAAGAACCCTCAGAGGGTGTTGAAGAACTATGTGATCTTCACAACAAGACTCCGGTTGAGCTTCTGGATAAACATGCCCCAGAAGTCAAGAAAAAGATCATCATAAGACCAGGTTCAATATGGTATAATGAAGACGTTAAGAAAGCTAAGTCACAACGCAGGGTGGCAGAACGACAATGGCGCAAATCCAACCTGGAGGTTCACCGCACCATCTACAAATCAATGTCAGCAAAATCCTTAGAAATGCTAAAGCCCACTATTGTCTGGACAAAATTTCTGCTATTGGCAATGACTAGAAGAAATTTCACGGATTTATGCAATCAATATTAGGTGTTCAGTCAAACTCAAAACTGCCTGATTCAACAAGCGATTTTGAGTTAGCAAATAACTTTTTTAATTTCTTCATCTTTACGATAGAAAAAATAAGAAGTCAGTTGAACAATCTTTCTGCTCAAAATCAGTTCTTATTTACAGAGAAGAAAGAACGCGAACCACTGACTGAATTTCATCCATTTGCTGAGGACGAAATCCGAAAGTTAGTCTTGTCGTCAAAGAAAACAACATGTCCATTGGATCCCATTCAATGTACCATTATTTGTAACTACTTGGATACGCTTCTGCCTGTCATAACCTCCATAGTAAGTTATAGCTTGCAAAGCGGAACTTTTCCGGAATTCTTCAAGCAGGCCATTGTGCGTCCATTACTTAAAAAGGATTCAATTGATCGAAATGTATTTTAAAACTTTCGTCCCGTTTCAAATCTCTCGTTTCTCCCAAAACTTTTAGAGAAAGCTGTCAACATCAGACTGCGTACATACATATCAAACAGCAATCTTTGGGATAAATTTCAATCTGCTTATCGTTCTGGACATAGTACAGAAACTACCGTGCTGAAAGGTGTAAACGATCTGAGATGTTCAGTTGACAGTGGTGATGTATCAGTACTCACTCCAACATGAATTCAGTATCACTGGAACGGCTCATAACTGTTTGATGTCATACTTACAAGATCGTCAACAGACGGTATTAATAAATAATGTTCAATCGATGCCTGTCCGCATTACCTGCGGTGTGCCTCAAGGATCGGTACTCGGTTCAATACTGATTCTGCTATACTGTCACAATTTAGCTGGCGTTATCGACAAACATAACATTGATCACCAGTCGTATGCTGACGATACTCAGCTTGTCTCATCTTTTAAGCCCGAGGAGGTAACCAAGGCTCTGGGTTGTGTGACTGCACTGAAAAAAAACTTGTGTTGAAACAAGTTGGGTGTTACTATTTAACAACACAAACTTGTGTTGAAACAACACAAACTTGTGTTAAATGCTGAAACAACACAAGACTTGTGTTAAATTGGATGAAACAACACAAAACTTGTGTTAAATTGGACGAAACAACACAAGCTTGTGTTGAAACTTGTGTGAAAATCTACACATTACTTGTGTTGAAATTTCTGAAACTTGTGTTGAAATTTCTGAAACCTGTGTTGAAATTTCTGAAACTTGTGTTGAAATTTCTGAAACTTGTGTTGAAATTTTTGAAACTTGTGTTTTTGAAACTTGTGTTGAAATTTTTGAAACTTGTGTTGAAATTTTTGAAACTTGTGTTGAAATTTCTGAAACTTGTTTTGTTTCATATTTGTAAACCAATAAATTTCCCCATGCAATAGCAACCTTTCCCATCATTGCACCCCTCCCTTTGTTCTGTTTCACCTGTAATGTTTGAAAAATAACATAATACATTTTTAGTTAAATTAATATTTATTCATTAAAATATAGAAAAATCAATGCAATGATGATTCAATACTAAATATATGACACTATAAGTATGAAGTTTAGTCTACAAACTAAATATCATTTTACTGTACAATGACAACCCACTCATACCCCCTCACCCCCCCCCCTCCAATCATTATAAAATCAAAATAAAACATATATATAAGCACTGAGAAGACAAATGAAATGCACAAATAAAGCACTAATAAAGATTAGGAATTAAATTGAAATACGCTTAAAAAATAAAAAGCGCAACACACATGGAATATAACAGAATTTACAGAGTTATTAGAAATTACAAATTGATAAACAAATACAAAATGAAACTTAGACATGAAAACAGCACCCAAGGAATAACAAATAAGTACAAGGATTAAAGGTTATTAAAAAATAAATTAAACATAAATAAGGTACAAAATTGCTAATATTTACATACAGGTCACAACCTGTGGGATGGAGGACCTGGTAAGGGCCAAGCAGTCATTAACATAAACGGAAAACCAAGGTCCTGTATACACGTAAAAGTAAAATAACCTTTAACAATAGGAATTTGATAGCACACTACATAAAGACGTAAATTGAGAGAGGAAGAAATGGGGTTTAACGTCCCCCGACACAGACTTAAATTGAATTGCGTTTGAAAAATAAAAAGTGCAACACAAATGAAATATAATAAAATTTACAACATTTTTACAGAGGTAAGGTTACTCAATATTTTCCATAATACTAAAAAATAAAAACAGGAAAATATTGGATTCTAATATCGAATATTTAAGACAATTTACATTTTATGTTGGTGGAATTTTGTAATGAACTAAGACAATGTAGTAATAATAAAAAAGTATGAGGATAGATTAAGCAGGCATAAACAAGTTCCATTGGTGCCATTTTGTAATGAACTAAGACAATGAATGTAGTAAAAATAATAAAACCATGAAGAACAGATTAAGCAGGCATAAACAAGTTCCATTCAATTTAAACAGTTCACATATTTCATGAACATAATTAATCAAAAAGTATAATAAATAAAAAGTATACATTCATATTACATTAATATATGCTTTTAAAACTATTTTTCAATATTCCAAATGAAATTAAAGATTTTATTTTATTATTACTATTTATATTTGATATACATGTTGTTTGTTTAATATTTCTGACCAAATTCTGAGGGACTTTGCGGTAACACTACAGTCAATGTTGTAAATAAATTTCTGTATAGAATTGAAAACTACTCGTGTTTGTGGAGGGTATTTTACATTAAAAACAAAAAAAACATTTAAATAAAAGGTCAAAAGCCACCGATAGAATGTTGGCTTTTACAATAACTGCATTGTTTTCCATAATTATAAAATAGTTTGAAGGTTTAATGTTAAGTATATATGGCTGGGTAGACTGGCCCAGTCTCTTCTATTTATTTTACATTTCGATTTATATAAAAGTATTAATTTTTAGTAAACCAACACTTTCGTTTCCATTTGTATAAAAAAAAAAAATTGAGTAAACCTGTAACCAGCACCAGAGACTGGACAATTTGCGAGCTTCACAATAAAATGGGCGTTCCTGTCCTGTTTTACGTTGTTCCTTATTTGGAATGATTGACAAGCAAGCCCCGAGTCACTCGCCATTCGGCTTCGTCCCGATACGCATGAACTGGCTTCGTTAAGTTGTTATAATGATGTCGTGTGTAATTATTTATGTTCATTCATCTCATCCCATGCGTTGTATCCGTTCATTCGACAGATATTGTCCGTCAACAAAATTCTTAGATCGTTAAAGTATCACTAAATAACAATAACTGTTATCCACAATAAACATCTCGCACATACACCAGTTTGCCAGTTTGTCGACAGCCATGTTCATTATCACGTGATGTTAGATATGTCGTGATTACGTGCACGACGTCACACGACCTACATAATGCAGATTGACCTACTAGATGAGAATGAAGCTCTATTTGCCCAGTCTCTAGAGATTACGTTTTTTTTCGGGTTTTTTTTGAGAGGACTGGCCAATTTTTGGTGTGTGGAGAAGACTGGCCACCAGTCTAATGGCTGGGTTCTCTGGTTGTTGTCTGACCATAAATATTCCTCCAAGGATGTTCCCACCTGAAAAATAAAAAGTATGTTTAAAATATTAATAAACTTTCTATAGTTCACAATGTTTAAATAGGTCAGAAAGAGAATACATTTTTAACCATGTTTGCATTGGAATCCTTTACATCAACCACCAATTTGTACAAAAATGAAATAAGCCATACTGTGTCCCCCACCCCCCTCATCACACACACCTATCAGCAAAATCCATCTTACCAACTAGTGGTTCAAAAACTATTAAACAGACCAACTACCTTTTGCATACAAGTAGCTTATATGTTTATGTCTATTTCGATTTAAATACAGGCTTTTCATATTTGTCCAACCTCATGAGTTCTCTGGATCCTCTAGTTTCCTCCCACTGCTCAAGACCCCTATGCCCAAGTTAATTATTGAAGTAATATTAAACCATGTTTGTCCAGAAGTAAACTAGTTTGAGTCGATTAGACAAATATTTGTGATTCAATGATCTTAATATAGGTATTATGCAATTCTTACCGGCACTTCTTCAATAATGCATTTCATTGCATCTGATGATGAAACTCTGTACCGTCCCATAGTTGGTAATAATGTGATAAGACATCTAATCATTTTCAGTGTTGCTTGGTCTGAAAGTTGAATAAGTATTAATAATTTTTTTCCCAGATTTATGATATAAATAAATACAATAAGAGTGCATAAACTTACAATTCTCATGTTAGCTTCAGAAAATTATGTCCCCATTTGAAAGCAAATCACAGATACTGTTCTCTTCTGACAGGGCTAATGAAGACAGACCAACACCATACAGTGTACTATGAGGGAAATTTTGCCTGGACAGCGGCACTGAGGGATCTAAATCCAAAGGATATTTTACATGTACACCAATGTGTACACAGGACCTTGGTTACACCAATGTGTACAAAGGGCCTTGGTTTTTCAACCCAGCTTAACAACTAGACTGCTCTTCATAACAAAAATGCATGAAAATAGGTCAACTACTCACTTGGATCATATTGAGTCTCCAAATCCAGATTCCCTACTAGATCAAGGCAGCGCCCATTCGCTTTACAGTATGTTATTATTTTTTTGGCCCATTCATTTTCAATATCTACAGATGTCTGAGGGCAATCAGGATATAATCTTTTAAAATCTATTGAAATCTGAAATAATTTGAAAGGTAAATATATTTCCATCATACTGCTAACTACCTGTAAAAATGCACACATGTATTTTATTTTCTTACAAGCAAAGACAATAATCTTATTTATCTCATACATTCTTTGTTTCATTTTAATTTGCTATGCCTATCGACTTGTATTGAACTTTCTATACTATCCAAATACTTACCAAATCTGGTGTATCAACATATCTGGGATAATCTGCGAGAATCTCTCTCAGAGACGGAGAACCTTGCTTGATCCATTTCTGTCTATTATTAAATGTCGCTGCCATGGCATCTGAGATATCTTTGAAATTTCTTTCTGTTGAAACTGTATGGCTTGTTTTAACTTTTAAACGTTGTACTTCATCATCATTAATGTCATCTACTTGATCTTCTGTAATAACTAGAAAATAAACTTTTTTTTTAGGACACACGTACTCAGTGCATAGAGTTGATCAATGTAAATATTTATTTGAAGTTGTGCTTGTTTCAAGAAATGTTAATTTAAGAATACCTATTATAGTTGAAACATTAAACATGCATTATGCAAGAGTCAAATCTGCCTATTACCAGTCTTCTAGGTCCGAAATGTTATCTAAATTATTAATTAGACATTAATTAGCTTATCCAGACCATATCCAACTCTCGATGTCTAGGCTAGCCTTCAAAGTTGGCCTGATTAGAATCCAAAATGCAGCTTAACGCTCAATGATAATTTAATTTTAAAATGGATAATCGAGGCAATGCTGTTTATCTTACTGATTTTAGTAATGGTGATCGAGACAAGGCGGAAATTTCAACCGCTTAGTTCTCGGCTCATAGTCATAGTGGATCAATTTGACTGATTTTAACTATTAGTGAGAACTGCCAGCTCTTTATCTAATCTCCCATAATGTATATTTAACAATACCATTATAACTGTAGAGCAACATTGATGTAGTCATGACTTAATCATGCCAGAAGTGATATTTTAGTTAATATAGGTAATATTAACATACCAAGTGTCCTGGTTTTGTATTTTTTCTGACTTTTATCATATCGTCTGTAAATTTCTCTCATACGGTTAGTAATGAAGCCTTTCCCTGCCCCGGGACAATAATATAATTCCTGAAAAAAAGGACCACACTAATTGAAAATCTAATTATTCGCAATTGTAAATTGGTATAGAAAACAATTTATATTTACCGGTTTTGGCTCTTTAATATTTGAACAAGTAAAAGCGATCTATATGAACAGGTATTCGTCAACTACATGAACAGGAAATGTGATGTCATAATATAAATACTCAAATAAAATAATACTTGAATTGGCAGAGCGCAGGGCATTGCCACATGACGAGGGAGAAGAACAAGATTTCCAGGTGTATAGAACCAGTTCTTTATTCGAAAACAAATATATGGATCATACTTACATAGCCTTTGCCTGATTGACAAGATCTGTGGGGAAAAGTTTCGACTATGTCTTTTGCCATTTCCAACTGTTTCTTAGGAGGTGGGTAACTGAATAAAATATAATATGTATTAGTTGTCTGAAATTGACTGAGTTTTGATTGGGTTAAAATAATGTAATAAATTTAATTTATATGTTTATGTATTGGTTTGCTTTGTCACAGTCATATCTAGCCACATATAAACAAAAGTAAGATTCTGTTAGTGCCCATGCTAAATTGACACTGACTAAACATAACAGAAATAAAGACACACATTTAAGACGTGCACTTCATGTCATATGTCACTAGAACATATGACGTTGAACACTTACATTCCAAAATTCTCTATTAGATAGCTACAAGCTGCTCTTATCATTATTTTTTCTGCTCTTTCATCTTCCATTTTTTCTTTATTCATTTCTTTTATAATATGTTCTTTTTCTGGGTGGTTTTTTATGGCATCCAATACTGAAACTGAAAAAAATAAACGCATGACATGTCTTTAACAGTTAAAGATACACAAAGTTAGTGATATTAAAGTGAAATTAAGTTTGTTTCAAATCCTCTATAAAGAATTAAATCCCATGGTACTAGTCCTCGAAGTAAAATGTATTTTAAGCATCGGTGTTTTTCATTTGATTTATCCATCAGCAATTACAGTAAAGATAATTAATACCTTACATGTAAGTAAATTATTGGGTTATTTTTTGCTTGCTTATTACTGTTGCCACATTTCAATCAACAATACCAATTGATCACTGTGGGTGCTACATATACATCCCTTCAGTAGACAACACGCTGACAGTTTGTCATATGCATATATTTTTGTTCTGTAGTAATATGGAATGTCTATTTATTTATATGACAAATAGCATACACTTTTATTGGATAACTATCCTATAAATACACTTCGTAGGAATGCATCTTTACATCCAATAATATTATAGTAGAACAATGTCACAAACAATTAAAAGGAGATGAAATTGTTACCAGTTTTTCTTTGTGGCGTACTTGGCAAATTCTGTGATAAGGGTCTTAAAACATCATCATCTTCGGGCATGCAGATGAAATTGTTACCAGTTTCTCTTTGTGGCGTACTTGGTAAATTCCGTGATAAGGGTCTTAAAACATCATCATCTTCGGGCATGCATGGCTTGCTTATAACAGGAAGAGCTGTATATACATCATTTACTGAAAAAAAATTACTGAACTTAAGAAAGAGAAATTTTTTCAAATCAGTACCAGAACAGAAATATTATTTTATCCAGTTTACTTTAATTGATCTTTTCCTCTATATGTAGCCTCACCTACATGTATTCAGTTACCCTAATGAAAATCCATCAAATATTTATATACAGACTTTTCTGATTCTTGTTCAAACTTACCTGAGCCTGAGTTTTCTGCTTCGCACTTGAGCAAGTGTATGAATTTTCTTCTCTTTATTGGTGGTAGAATTGCAATATCCTTCTCAACATCTAAATACTTGAGATCATCAACAGTTTCTGCACCAAGATCTAAAATGTGCTTGATGACTGGATCTTCTTCGGGGACATTCAATTTTCTCTTTAAAAAACTAGCAATATTTTCAGCCTGAAAATAATATAATTGAAGAACATTAACAATATTTGTCTACAAATAGCTAAGTCATACAGCTACAAAAATGGATAAATTTCCATACACTGCAGATTAAAGTCAGTGCTTTCCGCTAGGAACTTTACGAGTAGCAATTTACATGTACATCAAATTTAGTAAAAAGTCAAGTAAACACTAAAATGGTCACTGTACATACATGTATGTAGTAGTAATGAAATATACATCAAATTTACAAGCGTTCGAAAAAATTCAAGTGTACTAATTACAAAGTAAGAGCATACATCTTAAGTCCTTTTGAACACTGTATATAAATCAGAGATAAAAATGAATACTAAGAAGAAGCAATTGGAAAAATGACACTGGCCTTGGCCGTTTGCTAAGAACATTATGTAAAGGTGGTAGTTTGCCACTACATGTAAGTATAGTTAGTGGAAATTAGAGCTACGCAGTTTCATAATTAACATCCTACAGTTTGTACATGAGTACATGTATGCACATCCATTTCTACTGTTTTAGATTATATTGCCTGTTTTAGCATTACAGGGATACATATAGCTAAATGTATGCAATCCATATATCAGTGATTTCATCTGAACATGCTCATGCAATGACATATGCAGTCTACATGAATGTACTTACATCAATAACAACTATCCAATAATGCATACTTCATGACAATATAAGTTTTTTCACAATAATCTTCAAATGATGAGTGTAATCCAAGTGGATGACAATCATGCAATTTGCATGGTTCTGTTATGGTGTATTCATCTTTAAAAGTAACTTCATATGAGTGATAGTGGTTATTAAATTGGTACGTATGTAGCATTTGAATGATAAGTCGAACTTCATTTTCCACTATTAATATATTTTTCAGTTGTCCTAATTGAGGTTCGCCATTATTCATGCCCAACACAACTATCATATTTGGCTTGTATTTCACGCCATTGTAGTTTAAATAATTTGCCATAAAGACTTCTTCATTGGGAGAAATGCTGTGCTCCTTGAGTAAATCTCTGGGGACTTCGAGCGATACCGGTAAAATAAGTTGACCTGTTCCTATGTCCACTGTTAGATTTACTTTGGGTATAATCCAGTCAACAGCTAAACGTATTTGTTCTTTCCATGCCACACTCTTGCATATATTTTTGAAGCATCTAATAATGTGGCACAAGTCCTTCGATGGGGCATGTTTAGCTTCATATCTCATACACCAGTACTGAGAAGCTGGATCAAGTTGACGCAGCTTAGAAGGGTAATGTACAAGAAAATGTTGTTTTGGTATAATAGTATCTTCAGGGAAAAGCGTCTTAAAAAGACAGTGATGGCGATATATAATTTCTTCCAAATAGACGGTAATTCCGACAGTTATAGCTGGAGCAAGGATAATATCTGTTATTTCCATTAGAAGCTGAAGTAGAAGTAAATGTTTATCATCTGTTGGTAATTAGTAAAACAATATATCTTCCCAAACACCAGGACTGTGATGCATTCAATCCAAGCTTTTTATCTTTGGATGCCAGTTTCTCTGGTTTAATCTGTGTTGGCTTATTTTTGCAATCAACTAGGAAATCAAACATCTTTAGTCTTGCATTGAGTCCCTGTACACTGAAAAGTTTGCGTTTTACAAAATGTTGTAAAACACGCTTCATTTCATACTGCAAGCACCCTTCTAAAATGTCATGCATTGGATCTGGACAAATATTGTCTGGTATCGAAAAGTACTTCAGCTGACTAAGACAGCAGCGTGCATAAACTCCAGACATTTTACTATTATTAGGATCATTTTCCACATCCTGAACATCAATTTCGTGTTGTTCTTCTGATCTTAGTCTGAAGTCACTCTCTCTAAATCTATGTTGGAAATCCTCTTTAGAACCATAACAAAAATGGCACGGAAGGTTGGAATTAAAACTCTGGCTAAATCCAAAAAGTTGGTGAATTCCCAAATTGTCACCAGACCACATTGTTAATGCCCCAACAATAAACTTAACTTCTCCATTGATTTTAACATTTAAGCCGGACTCCAATAACTGGAGGTCAAACAAAAGAGGTTCGAGTATCTTATTAAATCCATACTTCTTTACATCTTCTGCAAAACAATACGCAACCGGGAATATATGGTTTAATTTTGAATTATATTGTTGTGGGATGTTGTGGATTGTCATATATAACGCACCGACTTTATGTACACTAGTTTTCGACCCTAGTGGGTTTACCGATTCAAATTCATCAAAGTACATATGTAATTGAATTGCATCTGGTTGCTGTTTGAAAAATGGTTCCTTTTTATATATTTCCCCATCAGAATACTCCCGTAATGTATGGCGCCCAAACTTTTCATCAAAAGCCACTTCTTCTACTTTGTTATGTTGATCTTCATAATTAATAAAATTGTTTGTGTCTGACATGACCTTCGTAATAGTCTTTATGATCGGTATATATTGCATGCTATCATTTACGTATTTCATAACTGAATTACCATCTGACGTTGACTCAGTTCTGTTTCCTATAGCTATCTCTACTGGTTGAACCATTCCTTTTTCTTTTATGAGGTACTTTTTTTGAAGATAGTCTGATTTTATTTCTTCGGCATTTTCTACCAGGTCTTCTATTTCTGACAGCATTCCAAGTATATCTCCCAGTTGTCCATTAAGACCATCTGGAATGCTGGATTGTATTACTTGCGCTACAGCCTTAAGTATGCCATCAACACTCTTCAGTGTGTAGTCAATAACTGTTTGGTTAATTTGTTTTACACGAAGTTGAAGAATAAAGTCAATAATATGATCTTTTATGAACGACACAGGTAGTGGAGCAAATTCATCATGAGAAATGTCTTCAGTGGAATGACTTAGTTCATCATCACTGGAAAAGTCGATGTCATCACTGGAAAAGTCGATGTCTTCGTTTATCTGGAGATCACCATCAGGGTATCCATAATTTCTTTCAGTTTGTTGTAAAGTTTCTGGTGGATGACATCTCTTCAAATGCATCCTCAAAGAATTCACTGTGTCAAACGTTCTGTAACAATTACCTTGCCTACACTGTAAGGAAGACTTTTGAATACCTGTACTACACAGACCATGTCGAGAATAAAGATGAACCATGTACTTTGAAACAGTAGTTGCATTTCCAATCACACGGTCACAAATATAACAGTTATAACCCATGTCACATCAAAGTTCAAATCACTAGTAGTAAAGAATATTGTGTAGAAACTTCAATCCATGGTGATAATCTGATAAACAAAAGAATTACATTGCAATTAAGCACAGGTGTTTTCTTATTTTTAGTGCAAATAAATATGAAAAAAATACCATACATATAACCGTCACATGGATCAAATTTGTAAATCTGGTACACTAAAGCATCAATTTTAATGATTTGTATCCAAGGACTTTAAATTACATTAATAGTCAGTTGAGAAAAGAACATAAATGCAGTACCGAACATTGGTATTTTATGGTCTAAATTTGGTTGTTTAAGAGCACAGGCAAAGCAATTTGTCATCAAATGTGGAGATGGAAGTCAATCTGATTAGAACACAGATCCAATTTCGTTTCGTTTTTTATAGTTCAAAATTTTGTTTTTACTTGTCTTTACTACTCTTGGATCTGGAAGACTTGTTATTTAAGTCGTGTTCGGTCTGAAATGAGGGGTCAGCCAATCAAATGGTCTGTCGACCGTTTGACTGTTTCATGCGTGGAACTGTGGGTAAATATTACCAGCATATAGAAATCAAAACAAAACAAAAGTAGATTTTAAAAAGCATGGCGGTCGCTAATTGGTTAATCGAATGATTGACGTTATCGGGTCAAATGTCCCGTGCTTGATACCTGACGTCATAGAACGTGAGCTCCCACTATAACTAGTTAGATCTACATGAGTGTAGGCCATCGAAAGTATAAAAAAACGAAACGAAATATAGATCTATATTTTAATTAGATTGAGATGGAAGTAATTGTCAAAGAAATTTTAAATAATATAGACGAGAGTTTCTTCGACCTTTTTGACTGTCAATTCTTTTTACAAACAGTTATTTTCAACCGATATCCTTTTATGATTTTGCAAAATAACTCTGTTATATTATTACAGAATGAAAAGATTGGCAAACATCTTAAAAATACCAGTATTTAACCAATACTTTCACATATAATGTACATAATACGGATGGACAACACAATAAAGGTCTACTCAGGCAGTAAGCTATAAGTTCATGTCCATTTAAGTAAGAAATGAAAATAATCAAGGTTAACATACTGAAGACTTTGGGATTTAAACAGCGGCAGGGGATAAATCAAGAATTTCCTTAAAATGCTTCAATTTATGTAGGCCTATTATCTCTTTATTCATACTCAGGTATTCCTCCACGACGCTAGTTGTTTCTTAACCTGGCTGTTTCTTACTAAGTTCATTCGTACCCTACTTTCGTACTTCAATTTGTACCTCAAATTGATTTATCTTTTCCTTTGTTGTTGAAAGAAATTGAAATAAAGGTGAAACATAAATGACTTGATCAAATCAAACAGCTGCGCTTAATTTATAAAAATGGCTGTCGAACGATAATTGTGATGATTTAATAACTAAAAGCGAATTTTATGCATTGATAATTTCACGAATAGGAAACATTTGAATCGTATACCGGTCTTGTTAAATTATTAAAAAAAACGTTTTTTTAAATGTCTACCAAACAACAATTAGTTATGATTTAATCTCAAAAAGCAAATTGTAGGTAATTGTTTACGGTATTTTACTTCAATTTCTTTCAACAACATATAGATTTATTTCACCTTATTTCAACAACATCAAGGAAACTCAATTTAAGGTACGAATTATGTGTGTATTCTAATTTAGGAAAAGGAACAAATCAATTTGAGGTAGCAATCTTGTGCATACTCTAATTCTGGGACGGCATAATTCAATTTCTTTCAACTGATTATAACAACATGGGAAAAGCTTTCAAAAGGTACGAATCAATTTGATGTACGAACTGAAAACCAAACGGCTCATGTGGGGTACAAATAAACTAATTAAGTACTGTAACAGCCAGTTGACGAAACAACCCGCACCTACATTTGAAGAAAACTTTTTAAAGATAATTTAGTTTGGGGATTATTTTCGACTTTAACATCAAATCACAGTTTGTACAAGGGAAGACACCTTTAAGCATAACAAAATTGCCGATATAAAACCAGAATAATACATAATAAATTTGTGGTTGCTCAGTCTAAGCAGTCTCACATTACTCACAAGGCCTGTCACTCTGTGACTAAAATAATTTTTTGTATCATATGGTTATTATTTTTTCACAAAATTTAGATTTCATAGAAACCAATCTACTAAAACAAAAATGCATATAGTTATTATCTGGTCCATGTCTGGGTTTTCTACTTTTGCCAAAATGTCGAAAAATAAATTACTAGCAGTAACAAAGATGGCGACGATAATATTGACCATTAGGTATATCATGATGATGGGACAGCTTATTTACCGAGCTGTAGGTTTTCTAGTAATCTAAGTACCGTATAAGAACAACTAATGATAATTATGCACAATTTCAAACAAAAAATAAATAGATTCACAAGATTGCTGAATAAGATTAACATGTCAAAAAAAAAATGTTAATAAAGATGGCGACCATAAAATGACCATCATGCCATGGATAAACATAGTACAGATTGTTTACCAAGCTGTAAAGTTTCTTGTAATAATAACTAATGATAATTACGTACAATTTCAGACAACAAATATATAGCATCATAAGATTTCTGAATTATCGCACGGCTTTTGTAACATGTATTATAATAACATTAACATATGTTATATTTTTCCTTACCGGTACCCGCCATTATCACACAAAAAAACCCCACCACTTCCGGTAAATACAGATTGGCTTTATCTGGGGCTACTTGGTTTTAAACGGAACGAATTTTTAATGAATCATCAATTCATAGAAACAATATCGATGCTAAAATAAATGTTACATGGCATGACTTGTGTAAATATTTACAAACCTGCGGTCTTGCATTTTCTGTTTCCATTTTATTCTTCAAAGTCGATGTACCAGTTAATTCACGCCCTATGAATAATGCAGCCTCGTCGTCTCAGTGTATCTGACTAAACGTTGCTAATACAATAATTCAGGGAAGAATTTGCCACACAGTTAAAATATCCTAAGCTTAGAAAACGCTTTCGAACAAATAAATCGATTATGAGACGGTTTTTATATTGTTTTTTAATGTATTCCCTACGTAAGAGTAGGGCCTAATTAAATTTGATTGTTTTTTTTTCAGTTAACCAATAATGTCCGATTTCGAGTTTATCAACCAATTAAATTAAATAAGAGTTTAACTAATTTGTTTCCCACGCACATTGAGTCAACTTTTAAAAACACCCATATGCTAAAATTCACATGTTCGTTATGTATTCCTTTGATCTACCAGATTATTGGGCCAGTAAAAGTCAGCAACCTCCAGACATTGTTTATACTGCAGACATCTTAACAACAATTAACATGCTAATCTGTCTGGTTATTTGTCTCAGAAAAGCAATGGGTATTGCCATAACAATATTTTGTTAAGTAACTAAAAAATTATTAATTGACAAAAAAAGAAGTAATAATTACGTTGTCAGTTCGACATTTTCATTCCAGTTTTTTGCGATAATGTGATACTAGGCCTATTCAGTCGAAAATCTAATGGTAGATTATGCTTTAATTTAAAATGTATATGAATCTGTTAGTTTGCTATGCATAAGAGACGACAAAGCAATTGTGTAATATAGGCCTATTAATAGAGTTTATATATGGAGCAATAATTTGGATTTTCAAATTTAAAACATGGAAATAATTCTGTACGTTGCTTTTATTTATGCAAGATAATCATCCTTTGTATAAAATAACATGCATGTTATTTTCATGTGTAATTCAAAATGGTATAATGTGTGTGTAAAATAGCTTTATTCAACGTCCGCTTCCAGCGAAGTGATATCGCAGACAAGTGGGATAATGTTTAGTCCACGGTGATTAATTGGACATGGATACGATTTATTTGCTTCTATAATTTTACATGTTGTAGCTGATCGTGAAACTAAACTAACCAGTTGATTAATTAGTACTCAAACACGTAATTATCGGAGTTCGAATTTAGCTTTTCAATTCATTGTTTTGATTATTTGAAACCACGTTCAAATGATTATATTATGTCACTTGATATTTTATCAAATGATAAACACACCAGTTAAAGTCATTGTGTTATAAAATGTATAATGTTGTAATTATTAATATTTATCGCCGTGTTGACAAAACTATGATCGATGTAGGTTCTTAAACCCGTGGACTCCCAAATTCAGGAAAAAAAAAAAAAAAAAAAAAAAAAAAAAATCCGGACGATACACATTACTTGTGTTAATTATTTGAAAAAACACAAGATTTTATCAATCTACACAAGTTTGTGTTAATGCAATGTAAAACAACACAAGTTTGTGTTGATGCAATGCAAAACAACACAAACTTGTGTAGATTAGTTTTAACACAAGTACTTGTGTTGACATCCAACACAAGTTTTTTTTCAGTGTGTTGTTCCCATGATATTAAGAATTGGATGACCTCAAATAAACTTAAATTGAATGATGACAAAACTGAGGCTATGTTATTTGGAATACATCAGCCAGAATCATATCACGAACCAAAACATCATCTCACATAACACCTATTCTAAAATCCTTACATTGGCTCCCAATTTCAGCTCGCATCAACTTTAAGGTTATGTGCCTCACATACCAGTGTCTTCGAAATCTTGCACCCAGCTATTTATCAGAACTACTAACACTATATCAACCAAACCGGTCCTTGCGATCTTACTACCAGAATACGCTTATCGGTCCACACTCAAAACTGAAACATTTTGGTGACAGAAGCTTTAGTGTAGTTGCTCCTAAATTGTGGAATGGTTTGTCATTGAAGGCATTACATCTTTTTCAGACACATGTGAAGATTATCTAACACATTTTGAGTTATTCTCTAACGATGAAATTGAAAAAAAAACCTTATCAAGTCATCTAAGAAGACAACTTGTCTACTCGATCCTCTTCCAACAAATATCCTTGTTGAATATCTTGATCTGCTTCTTCCAGTCATTACTCAAATTGTGAATACAAGTCTTAGTATAGGAGTATTTCCTTTCATATATAAAGATGCGGTTGTAAAACCCCTTATTAAGAAAACTTCTCTTGACCAGAATGTGTTTAAGAACTACAGACCCGTCGCAAATTTGTCTTTCCTCTCCAAAATCATTGAAAAGGCAATAAACAATCGAATACAGTCTTTCGTGGTTTCTTGAAATCTCTTAGATCAATTCCAATCTGCTTATAGACCACATCATAGCACTGAGACAACTATTCTTTGTGTGCTAAATGATCTGCTGCGCTCTGTAGACAATGGTAAACTTGTGTCTTTGATCCTGTTAGATTTGTCTTCCGCATTCGATACTGTCGATCACGAAATTCTCTTAAGAATACTTTATCAAACTTTTCACATAACTGGTACGGCCTTACAATGAATTAAATCTTATCTTACTGACAGAAGACAGAACATCATTATAAACAAATCTCATTCCGAGTTTGCAAACCTTAATTGCGGAGTGCCTCAAGGATCTGTTCTTGGGCCGGTATTGTTTATACTGTACACACGATGTCTGGGGGATGTTATAGACCAGTTTGATATAAGCCAGTTCTCCTACGCTGATGATACACAGTTAATCAGTAAGTTTAAACAAAAAAATGTTCATGATTCCTTTGACAATACCACTCGCTGCTCCAAAACTGTTAAATCCTGGATATAAAATAATAAATTAAAGTTAAACGATGAAAAAACAGAAGCAATACTTGTTGGAACACCACAACGTCTCGCATAAACTCCCGATTCGTGTCTTGTATTAAAACGACTTCAAATAATTCAGAACAACTGTGCCAGAATCACCAGAAGAACAGCAAAACACCAACATATAACATCTGTCCTTAAATCGCTTCACTGGTTACGAATAGAGGCCAATTGCCCTGCTCCCGATAATTATGTTATTATCTTCTCGCATACGTTTTATTGGCTTATCTCATTTTAATTATACAATAGTTATGAATGTAATCGTGTATTTTATTTATATAATAACACTGACATGGAATAATTTTGTTGTCTAGTTCATTGCTTTTGTTTTGTTTTCGAATGGAATTGGGGGACTGCATCTGACTAAATAATAGGTATGAGTCTCTATTTGGGAAATGTCCACAAATTCTACTCAACTTATGGTTAAAATCATTGAACAGCCTGTATTACCAAACATAGCTAAAACTGTGTTAATTAGAGGGGGTCTAGTGGTCGAGTTTGTGTTCGGCGACGACATCGTCCGTTTATATAATTCATTAGCCAAGCACCGATGTTGAAAAAGTCAATAGATTTACCTTGGTTGGAGAGCCCAAACCAATATTGACTGCCCTGGATGCAGAGCTTATGGTACAGCTAAACTGATCATAATATGTCGATAAATGAATGTTTTAATACATTATTGTTGAAACGACGGCCAGTTTAATATGTTAAATTTGAAGATTGTACCTTTGTGAAATTAAATACCATATGAGTAATATCTGGTCTTTGTTTTTCAATTGATGATTAAATACAATGGCGTATCATGAATTTCAAATTGCTATTTGGAATAATATCTCTGATGAAATTGAATTGTTTACCACACCTTCAACTCCTTGCATAAAAACAGCACCTGAACCATAATCACTAACAATTACAGTTAACTTAGCATTTGGAACTGATAGAACTGCCACGTCAATGATATAGCTTAAACGTTTTCAAATATTCTCTCACAACTATCATACCATTGAAAGGTTATATTTACACTCATTTATATCAAGGCAATAAATAAATTGTATTTTAGAATGTAGTCTTGACAATCCCACCATAGCACAAGCACTATCATTTATTGAAATGTGGCGATCAACAAATGTATTCGTGCATATCCAAATAGCTGTTCTCTAAACTGATGGTGAGCTTCATTACACTTATCTTTGAAATATTAGTAATTGTTCTTCCCAAGTAAATAACATCATCAATTCCAGGGGTTTATCTGTGATACGACTCTGATAAATGTTACCGGCGGGTTCTATAAGGATGTCTGATTTAAAATGTTAGGATGCTGCCTCACCGGTGACATTGTAAATGAGTTCAACATTATGAACACGTCTGATTTTTTCTCGTAGGAATGTCACAAAACACACAGTGTTCTTTATATGGTTTCCTAGTGATTCTGTCCGATTCCATCATATTTTATCCAAATTGTGATAGTCAAAATGTCAAATATATACGTTTCATTACTATTCAATTTTAGTCAAATAGCAGTTGATCAATGTCTGAATTGGTATCGCATCCATCTTTCAGGTCGTTGAACTGTATGAGTTTATACTTAATGTAACGATGTATATTACGTCATTATGGTTAAAACCTTTTATCTATAACAGAGAAATATGTATCACAACGCCCCCATTTGAATATAGTGTTAGTGTTTAATATTGTATATTATTGATTACGTTCTGGGTCATGGGAACACTAGACCAGCAACGAAAGGCACAAATAAAATTTAAATCACTAGATTTAATGTGATTGGTCAAAGATTGGAGGATGGAAATGCAAAACACCAAGTCCAAGCACCTATATGAACTGTGCAAGTCAATATGAAATGACACAGTTCTGCTCATTTTAATTTCAGGTCGTCCATTAAGTCATCAATATCTGGTATAGCTCCTATCGGTTTGGATCACCTGCTCAACTCCCCACAGTCAGTTGGACTCTTGACCAATACATGTACAAGGCCTGTCATTTAAAATTTGATTAACAACAATCTTATCACCAGCTTATTTAGTACCACAAAGACGATGGACAAGGCAAAGACTATCTAATGTCCCAAATCACAAATAGCAGACACAGAAGCAAAATCAGAAAAAAAACCATAAAATGTTGTTTTACACACCATGGAATAACCATTGGTTAAAGATATACACATCACATAAAGACAAGAGTTAATTATATACACACCACATAACGATTAGAGTTAAATATCTGCACATCACATAACGATAAGAGTTAATTATATACACATCACATAACGATACCAATTAGTACTATTTTGGTTTTGACCCCTCTTACTTTGTACCGTTGATTACATATTAAACATCCATAAGTGTACAAATGTGTTGTTTTTTATGTGTTCCCATTTGAATATTGTTCACAATAAGAAGCAAAATAAATAAGATATGTATACAGGATCATTTTGTTATACGAAAAACTAAGTGATGCCTTTTCTCTGGCGCTAAGTATATATCATAAAGCAATAGGTGTTAAAGATATACACAGTTCACGGGTTTAACTAGTTCATTTGTAAAATCTTGTATAAAAGAGTACGGATAGTCTACTTGCAGTTTCTAAAAATAGGCTAGGAAAACCGGAAACTTTTTATAGATATGACGAATACACTGACGTATTTAAACAAAAAACGACAACATCAACTACAGGTTGTACACCGAGTTCAACATCATACCCGAGATAGAGAGGTAAGCTTGTAACTCATCTTTTGTTTCATTTGCTTATTTCCCAAACATCAAACTGATGATAAAAATATGTCAAGCTGGTGGTTTATATCCCGTGCCTCGATCGGCCTGAACGGGAATGAGCTGTACACCAAGTAAGGACGTATTTCTACACTTTAGATGTATACATGAAGGAGATGTGTTAGTGTTTGGTTAAATAACTAAAGGTAATAATATATGTGGAATCGCTTCCACCGAAGTGACATCGCAGACAAAAGGTATCGCTATACACTGTATGTTGTTATACTTGAGTTTAGGTGATGCATAATAGACCAAATTACAATCTTTATTACAATATATTAACGCCACTAACCTTCAATATGGCGACCCGCGAAAATTACCATTATAATTAGCGACCACATTTAGATGTCAACAACCCTTAATCACCGTATGCATTAGGGTGTTTCATATTTGAACTTTTTTTCGCGATTGAACTCTACCATGTGCCATGTGTTTCCAATTGGGTCCAAACTCATCACCAAAGAATATTATAATTTTCCCACCAAAACTGGTGGGCCGCCGCCATTTTCTAATTTTTCGCCAAATATGACCCATTGTGAATTTTTTGAAATACTTCCCGTTACAGTAGATAGATAAAACCTTGCACAATGCATAGAAAAGACACAAAGATGATCACAGATTTATTTCAGAATTTTAACATCAAAATTAAGGAGGGTTGCAATTTGGCATTTTTTTGAAAAAAACTCTTTTTCTGTAGAATTTGTTACGACCACGATGATTAAACTCCACCAAAATGTCACAAACCAACCATACTATACAGTTTCACATAAATAAAACTAATATATTATTGTACTACTACTATGCGCGCGGGTAGCATAAATATATACAGGTCACAATTCTATGGTATATAATTACTGCTTATTCATGAGTGACGCGTTTCTGCTAGCCATCTCTAGTCATTATCAAGTAACTATAAAATATGAAATATAACTAGACAATATATGTATATATATATATATCCAAAATTATTGGTACAACCGCAAAGCTGCAATACTTTGTTTCACGGTAAATGATAAGAAGATAAAAGGTATGCCGACACAAACTGATTTCAACACTGGTTTAATAACATTTTAACATTTTAAAGTACTTTTCGTCCGTCTTGGGACTATTCATAAATAATGTCATCGTATAAAGATGGACATTATACTATATTTATACATATTTACA
Organism: Patella depressa; assembly: GCA_948474765.1. Lineage (NCBI taxonomy): Eukaryota > Metazoa > Mollusca > Gastropoda > Patellidae > Patella > Patella depressa. Next base: position 7,066,634 of record OX419720.1, read on the forward strand.
TAGTAAAACTGTGGATTTAATGGGCTATAGTTACCATTGTCTATGGTTACATGGTATATCATTAACTAATAGAAAACATGTACACACGTGTGCTAATCTGTAGTATATGGGTTCAATTTTAGAACAATGAATGTATATATATATAATATAAGTTTCTAGAAAGAAAAAACTAATTTCATCTTAGCTAGCGCTTTCACCCACTACGGGGATCGTCAGGCTTTTAATAATGAGATAGTATACAATTACATGACGTCATGGTGTTATAAATACATTATGTACATGACAATAATAATATAAACTATGTATATTTTACAATATCAAAATACCATATAAAATTATGAAGCATTTAATTTAGGGTGATACTTGTTAATAAAATGCCGTTCTTTATTTTCTAGCAAATTATTATCCGACCAGTTGAGTTTATATAAGGGGAATACCCTAAATTTCCCTTTCCACATGTATCTAAGTGCTCACTTAAAGGAATCATTCTATTTTTGGGATTAGCAATATGGGATCTGTGTAGGTTCATCCTATGTTTAGTTGTGATTCGGTTTTGCCGATATATTCTTCATTACAACCTGGACATATTATCAAATATATAACATTATTACTTTTACAGTTCATAGATTGTTTTACTTTAAAATGTACATTTCCATTAAGTTTTACTGCTTTCCCTTCAATAATGTTGTCACATGTTTTACATCTATTGTCACCACACTTACATGCGATTACAAACTTATAATCCAACTCAAGCAAAAGCCAGGGATGTAATAAATAAACATATACAACTGGTAGTAGTTTTTTTCTTTGATGTCCATAGCAGTTATATCTTATAAGAACCTCTCGTGACGTCATCAGAGGTTGATATATTCGGTTCATATCAACCGCTGATGACGTCCTGAGAGGTTGATATTCCATATCAACCGCTGATGACGTCATTACAGGTCGATATATTCGGCTCATATCAATCGCTCTTGACGTAGATGATCGAAATAATACAAAGAACACAGAAATAAAATTTTATTCTTTTGACAATAAAAAAAAAATTGTTTTGGTACAGTTTGTAGCATTCAGGAACTAAATTAGACGGCGTACTTATCGGCTTATTTAAATCGGTTATCCACACTCAAGTCCATGTCTAAAGATATCTTTCAGAATGTTCTTTCTGCCCAAATCATTTCTCCACACATCCCAAGACGTGAAAGTATTTATCACCCAAGAGTTCCTTTGTAAAGCATTTTTGGCTACGGCTACAATCCACTCAAAACGGTCGGTCAAATCTTTCTCTGAACATACCGAAAAGTAACCTTCAGTCACGGTTCATTGTCAGAATTATCGGAAAAGATTGCCTTTTGATCCAAATTTTCTTCAGGCTTTGTATAGATCCTCATCATAGTTGCATTCACATCTATTCTATCGTCAATATGATGACTAAAAAGGATTGATTATTCGTCTGACGTCGTTTTACTATCCATTTTGTTTTAGCTTTCTTCAGTTCAATTACTACAAAATGGCGACGTATAAACAAACACGTCACGTGCTGTCGAGCAATTAACCAATCACTGTTGCCTTTTTTTAGAAGAGTCCATTAAATTTAAGGGTGAACGTTGTATATGTCAGATATAAACCTACTCTCCCTCGGATTGATATGATAGAGAACACTTGGGCTTCGCCCGCGTGTTCTCTATCATATCAACCTTGGGTTGGTTAATATCCTATACATACATATTTATTAAGAAATAGCAAAAAAATGTCGGAAATATGGGACACCACAAAAATTATCAATTCTTACAAACAACCCCCAAATTTACGACGAATACTTAACGTCTTCAAAATTTGATTCTAAAGTCACAGAATCGAGTGTCACAAAGTCAGTTAGTATTACTCCATTATTTGATACTATAACTGTGACACCTAAAAAGTTTAAAGATATGTTACTATTTTCAATGGTGAAGCAAATATTTTCATCTAGCTCGTTAAGCGATCTATGTAATTTATGGATTACTTCCTGGGCTGCTTTTAGGATTAAAAAACAGTCGCCCAGGAATCTTTTCCATGCTTGTTTTATGTATATATACATCTCGATGAATGGTTACAAAAGTCATTTAATTATGCAGATGAGCCAAAGTGTTGTCAACAAAGCTTAGAAATTTTCGAAACTCAGGAAATTTCTCCCTGCATTCATTCCTGTGATTCGGCGAGGCCAAGAGGGTTAAAGACAATCTGTTTCATTGTTTAGTTCTTGAATTTTGGGTCTTGTATGATCAAATATTCATCGAGGACAACCCGTATAACAAATTTAGTTCATTATTGTTCTCAATTTGTGTAGACAGCTTTGTTTGTGACATTTTGGTGGTGTTTAATCATCGTGGTCTTAACAAATTCTACAGAAAAAGATTTTTTCTAAAAAATGCCAAATGGCAACCCTCCTTAATTTTGATGTTAAAATTCTGAAATAAATCTGAGATCATCTTTGTGTCTTTTCTATGCAATGTGCAAGGTTTTATCTATCTACTGTAACGGGAAGTATTTTTCCGACCTTTTCAAAAAATTCACAATGAGTCATATTTGGCGAAAAATTAGAAAATGGCGGCGGCCCGCCAGTTTTGGTGGGAAAATTATAATATTCTCTGGTGATGAGTTTGGACCCAATTGGAAACACATGGCACATGGTAGAGTTCAATCGCGAAAAAAAGTTCAAATATGAAACACCCTAATATGCATGCTTTAACTGTCGACTAACACAATCGTTTCTCATGCCTTCATAGTCATGCAATACTGTTTGATCCCAGGATAAAAAACACCAGGGGTATATCTGGCAACCGGGGAATTATTAAACCCATCATATAAAATATTTTAACCACGTTTCTCCGATATATATACTCCTTCATTTTGTGTACAGCGATAATTTACATTAACGATCAAGAATCGGCCGGAAATATAAACTTCTACAGCATTCATACGATATATTATCTTTAAATGTCAATGGTAAGTATCTTCAAAGTGCACTCAGACATTGTTTTCAAAATTCGTATGATTAACTACAAACGTTGACCGGGGTGTATATTTGGGAACTTTAAGAACCAAGAAGTAACCAGTATCTCTCACTGTCTATCATTGGTAGAACAATACATTTTAACAAACTGACTTGATAAACAGTATTAAAATTATTGACTTTATAGTTCAAACATAGAAATATTCATATGAAATATTTCTGATATTATTAAAATTATTGACTCTATAGTTCAAACATAGAAATATTCATTGGAAACATTTCTGGGTCAATTCATTGTTACTCTGTTGCACAGTTAATATCTTATTGTACTACTACTAGGCGCGCGGGTAACTTAAATATATACAGGTCACAATTCTATGGTATATAATTACCGCTTAATCGTGAGTGACGCGTTTCTGCTAGCCTTCTCTAGTCATTATCAAGTAGTTATAAAATATGAAATATAACTAGACAATATATATATATATATTATTTTATAATTGAAATTAAAGATGTCAAAATAAAACTACATTTTTATGCTAACGTTTTCACCGCGATAGCGGCTCATCGGGCGTTTTATTAAACAATAATTGAATTAACAATAGTCTATGACGTCACGGTGTCATAGTTACATGATAAAATTATTGTACAGGCAAGGGTAGTTAGTTAGTCTGCAGACTACAAGTATTTAATCCCACCACAATCTTTATTTCATATAACTTATATATTCTCTTATTTAGAATTAAGTTTTGGATTGTCATTGTTTTTGCTATTAAGTTTATATAAAGGAAAAACACTAAATTTACCCCCACCACATACTTCAAGGTGCTCACTGGACATAATATCAAATATATAACATTATTACTTTTACAGTTCATGGATTGTTTTACTTTAAAATGTACATTTCCATTAATTTTTACTGCTTTGCCTTCAATAATGTTGTCACATGTTTTACATCTATTGTCACCACACTTACATACGATTACAAACATAGAAGAAAATGTCTTAACATTAGTTTCAACTTATAATCCAACTCAAGCAAAAGCCAGGGATGTAATAAATAAACATACATATTTATTACGAAATAGCAAAAAAATGTCGGAAATATGGGATACCACAAAAATTATCAATTCTTACAAACAACCCCCAAATTTACGACGAATACAATTGCGTCTTCAAAATTTGATTCTAAAGTCATAGAATCGAGTGTCACAAAGTGTGGTGACATGAATTAAAATTTAAATATTGGCGTGTATCGGTTGGTTTGTAATATAGGTCAGTTTGTATTACGCCATTATTTGATACTATAACTGTGACATATAAAAAGTTTAAAGATATGTTACTATTTTCAATGGTGAAGCAAATATTTTCATCTAGCTCGTTAAGCGATCTATGTGTGGTGACATGAATTAAAATTTAAATATTGGTGTGTATCGGTTGGTTTGTAATATAGGTCAGTTTGTATTACGCCATTATTTGATACTATGACATATAAAAAGTTTATAGATATGTTACTATTTTCAATGGTGAAGCAAATATTTTCATCTAGCTCGTTAAGCGATCTATGTAATTTATGGATTACTTCCTGAGCTGCTTTTAGGATTAAAAAACAGTCGCCCAGGAATCTTTCCATGCTTGTTTTATGTATATATACATCTCGTGTCCCAAATCGATTAATATTTGGTTGTACCAATTGTTTTCTAAAAAAAAACAAAGCTAATGTAGCGTACGTAGGGCTTATCTTGCTACCCATTGGGCAGCCTTTCTTTTGAAGATATAAATTTCCATCAAAGTAAAATACATTATTGGACAGTATGATATCAATGGATTTTATAATAAAATATTTATTGATTCTCTCGGGTATTTCGTCAGGATATTTAACTAACCAGTATTCTATCGCTTTAATTCCAAGTTTGGGGTCTATGTTATTGTAGAGATTGACTACATCAAAACTTATAAGTGTATTTCCAGGAGCTACCTTTGTTGGTAAATGGTTAAGAAAATCTATGTAGTCCCTAATAAAACTGTTGACGTGCTTACACAGTGGTTTTAATAGAATATCAAAGAAATTACTGAGACGTTGTGTAACACTGTGAGGTCCTCCTACAATTGGTCTAAATTTTAAATCTGTAGGATTTTTTATACAAATTAGACCCCATCTGTTGTTATGTAAACAACAATATTTGGTAAATGCTAACAAACCAGAGACACCCTTCTAATAACCTTGAAGGAAACCTAACTTAATGAAAGTAAAGTAATTATTGAGGGTGATCAAGATTGACCAGGTTGACGCTAGTGACAACATCATCTTGTATGTGATATCACACAAGGCGGAAGCGAACATAAAACCCTATAAACGAAGGAACGGGCGGGCGGATGGACGACAGCATGCAATATGACATCGACCACTTTACCTGGAAATAATACAAATGGATAACTTGTTGTGACGTATTGACATATAGATCTAATGTGATTTAACTTAAACATGCATTATGTAAGATCTAAATCTGCCTATTGCAAGTCATTATACCTGAAATGTTTTCTAAAGTATTAATTAGACAACATTTAACTGACCCAGACCTTAATCAACTCTCGATGGCATCAGATTTCTCCGATATTAAATAGGTTACAACGGTTCAGCGATACTTTGATTCAATCAAACATGGAGGAACGGGACTTAGCTTCGATCAACCAGTACTGTGGTTGAAATTATTGCACACGTCTGACAATCCTTCAAAGGCTAATATCTTCGCTTACAATTGAGTAATTTGAATGAAATTTTCAAATTATTAATTTTACAGTATCTACTTTCGCACTAGTAAAGCCAGAATTGCTAGTTCTTTTTCTAATCTTACATAATGTATCTTTAAGTACCCAAAAATATTACAACAAAGACTCCAGAAAACACCAATGGTCCCCTGAAGGTCGAGGTATTAAATCAATGAGTAGTATACTCCAGATGCTATATTGATTCATTTGAATTCAACATCATATCATTCATCTACTAAAAGGACATATTATACCTTGTCATAAATGAAAGGAAATAGAGGCGCTTTGTGAAATCACGTTATTTGAATGGTAAGGTGTGGTTTCTTTTTGTCAGTGGTGCAGTAAATGGGCAGAAAAACCAAGGTCTTATGTACACATTGGCGTGCAAGTAAAAGACTCCTTCGTTGGTTCATGCCTGTCCTCATTACCACCGATGTAGAAGAAAGTATGACGTTAAACCCAATTTATTTCATATTTTACTTAAGTTAAATAATGTTTATATCTTTTTTTCATACACAGATACAGACGAAAAATGGATCCAGGTAAATATATATTCGATAATCACGTAACTACATTATATCATAATATCAAGCTTCTTGTGTCAGAAATGTTGTACATGTATATATATTTTGATAAAACAATAGGGGAAATTAATTTACAACTAAAATATGTTTTGTTATTTACCTTAGAGGCGTTAAATCAAATATAAATTACAAGATATTAACGCATAACTGTGAGATAGTTAACTCGCTTAGCAGAATAATTTGTTTTCGTTTGATGGCCGTAACGATCTTCCGTACATAATTAAGTAAACATTGGGTAGCTTTCACGAGAACAAACAACGAATTTGATTTATGTATTTGTTCAATCTGATTAAAACACAGATCCTCTTTCGTTTCGATTTTTATAGTTCAAAATTTCGTTCTACTTGTCCTTACTACACTCGGATCTGGAAAAGCGAGAGAGAGAGGGGGTTTAACGTCGACTTGACACAAACTTGATCATTTCGGGACTAACATATGTTTTAATTTTATTTCAATAATTCGCTGTCGCCTAGGGGTCTTTAGCAGTGGGAGGAAAGTGGGGGACCCGGAGAAAACCCACGAGGTCGGACAGGCGACCCTACTCCTTGTCACGTAGAACTTGGAATTCGAATGATTCAGTTGGAATAGATGATTCAAACGAGTTACTAAATTATGACGTCAACTACAATATGACTTCATGATTTCTCTCTCTCTCTCTCTCTCTCTCTCTCTCTCTCTCTCTTCAACTGAATTATAAAGTATGCATGAAGAAGACTGCATAGAATACAAGAATTAATTCAAATAGGATTAGACGTCAATCAGCTGTCGCTGTGTACAAGTGTAAGACATTATTGTAGGATTGTTCATTTTATATGAAATTAAATAAATGAAGATGGTGGAGAAAAATCATAATATAAACATTACATATCCAGAAAAGCATCAATGGCTTGGTATAAATCATTTCTGACTAAGATAATATGATGAGAGTGCATGATGATTGATATAGTCTATTTTTATATCTGGTTGGCTAGTCTAATGGCCGCATATGTGCGCTCTAGATCACAAGGTCTGTTATTGAGTCAATTTAAGTAGTTTCAATTCCCAGCTTGTACGTGACAAGGATTATTGTCGTCTGACCGGCCTCATGGTTTGTCTGGGTCTTTCGGTTTCTTCCCACTCGCAAGCATATTATTGTTAGTCCCGAACTGACTTGTTTTTGTTCTGACATCTATCGCCTTTAATAAATGACTATTTGTCTTTCAATTCAGGAGCTAACCTACAAAACCACGTGGCCATTTTAACGAGAAACAGTGACTTGCTACGAGACACACTTGCGGACGGAATTGAAAGTATCGCACGCAAATTAAATGGGCGTTTTGTTCTTAGGGATCATCAATTAAGGATGATATTAGAAGTAGTCGCTCAACACCCAGAGGACGGTGTATCTGAATTAATAGCCATAATAAAACGCAGCCAGTGGCATTTTGATGAATTCATCCAATTTTTGAGTGAAGAGGGATATAAAGAATTGGTTCAAAAGCTCAAAGGTATGTACATTTATTACTGAGTCTCAGTGGTTTTATATGCATGCGCAGTCGTTGCGGTTTCTTCTGGTATTTTTCATATGTATATGTAAATTGAGCAGTAAATGAGGAATTATTTATCTGTATGTTCTTACAATGATTATTTTTTCAGGGTGTCAGTCTCATCATTCTCTCACGGGAGTTTGATACTGGCGTTAATGCATTATAACGGTTTCTGCTGAAAAATTCCAGGCAACCTTTGATGTAACCTCCTTTAGGGGGAGCCATGGTGGCTCAGTGGGTAAGACATTGGCTCGCTAATCTGGATGCGGTGTCTCGATCCCTGCAATGGCAAATAACATTTATCGGGATTATTCAATCTGATCCCCCCTTGTCAGTTTTACAGGACAGAGTAGTTCAGATGATACGAACAACCGAGGTCCCAAGTGCAATAAGTTACATTGTGAAGCTATACATGAACTGCAATGGTAATTGATATTTGGGTGTCGTAACAATAAAGATAAATTGTTTGTCTGATCAGTAGTGTTTTCATTTTGAGTAGTTAATAGAGATCTATATTGAAGGTTTAGATTTAGATAAAGTGCTGGTCCCTCTATCTATAATAGTTCTAACATATACATGTATAATAAAAGAATGATCAAGTTTGATAATCTATTGAAATAATTACTTTATTCTGGGTTAAGTTATATGACTGTATCAAAATGAAGTGAAGATAGTTTATTAACTTTTTTAGTTTAAACATTATCGTTTTCATGTATGAAGATCTTTTATTATCTTAGCAACGGTACTTGACAACCGAGACATTGCCTCGGTTATCCATTTAATAGCGCCTGTTCCAATCCATTTAAATCTCGCCCATCCGATATTCTAGAGAGAGTTGATTATAGGCATGACATGTGTAAATGAGATCTGCAATTGGATGGATTTAGATCTTAAATGATGCATCTTTTTATTGAACATAAATGGTATAGGTTGGGGGCGGGGCGAATGGTTTAAGGCGTGGTGTAAGATTGTAAGGAATGTCATTGACGCAAAAGACGCAGTATTGATGTAGCGAAATGAGCATTGTGATAGCGCACCCTATCAAGTAGTTCTTCTCGATTAAAATTGACCAACATTGTTTCAGGTACCGGAAGTGCTGCTGTAGGAACCACTGACAAGGGTAGGTTTTGACATCTTATTTAATTTTAACAAATTCTGAATGTAGGAATGTAGACCTAGAGTTCAGTAGATTTGAAATGTGAACACCATGGATATATATAATCTGGTGGTATTTTAAATGTAGATCTAGCTATATAGGAACCACTAATAAAAACAATCTCTGGTGGTATTTTAAATGTAGAACCACGAATATAAACACACTCTTGTGGTATTTTAGGTGTATTTCTGGTGCAAATATGTAAACCTCGAATATACAGAGAATCTCCTACGAGACCAATAGGGATTTTTGTTTAGTCCTCAATCCTTTCTTGGATGCACAAATAAATAAATATAAAATTCTTTGGTATAGATTTCACTTGTACTGAACCTGATTACATACGGCGTACATATTGTTTTGACAGCAACTCAACCATTGCAAAGTTCTTTATATTGACCCAGTATTTCCATCAAGGTCAATTAAATAAACATAGTTCATGTTTGATAAGGAGGAAGTTACTTTTAACAAAAAAACGAACTATATATTCTTTGAAAATAATAAAGGAGTGGCGTTTAAACTGAACAATCAAGTTCATGCAAAACGATATCTCCTTAACTTGTAGATTATAAAATGTATCACACAAGCTATATCTACCGTAAAATGTATTATTGGGGGATAAAGTGGTATTTTCAATATAAATCTGGGTCCGTATTCAAAGGATATCTTAAGTCTAAGATAGTCACTTAACTACTAGCTTTCACTTAAATATACGTAACTTCCTGTAAGTTAAGGGCGGGTGGTATTTAAAGGCACTGTTAAGTATCAAATTTTCCCTTAAAGTTAAGCTGCCTTAACTTTTATGTGTTAGTCTTCAAGTGGTATTCAAAGGCCAGTTTAAGTGAGAAATATCCACTTAACTTTAAGTGACCTACGGGAGGTACCTTAAAGTTAAGTGAGATTATAATGACTTCTTTTAATGCTGTAGAAGCAGTCCCGTAATGGAGATTTTAAAAGATAGGGAATTCAGATTAAAACAAAGATAATGTCGCCGAGCGTAGCTGACCTCCAATTTATTCTTTCGTCGTCAACTTTGATGTTGTAGTGCCATAATAGAGTATAAGGTTATTACCACCGATGTAGTTAAGGATATTTCCCCCGATCATTTATCATGTTATGTTTATATGTTTCCATGGCTGTCATAAAATATAGTTAAATTCATTTGTGGAGACTTGGCTTTATAGATTTCGGAAATTATTTATACTACCGCTAGAAGCTAGGCATGATCTAATTTTTACAACTCATTCCCATACATACATAATCGGTAGTATTTATTTAGGTAAAATATAATGAAGCATGAATATTTCGTACACACAATGTACCGTCAATGCCAGACCTGTCAAAATCTAAAGTGTAGGTACTTACACAATATCTATGAATTTCTCTAATGATAGATTTACAAACAACACTGTATAATTTGTCTAGTCTAACTTAGAAGGCAAGGGCCATTGTGTATTGCTAATAATATGTTGTTTTCTATTTGCTTTATATTGTTAAAAAATTAAAGCTTACAATATCCATCTACCACTATTTATTGTAATCTATTTGAATGGATTTTTTTTTTAAGTCTATGAAAACAGCTGTTCCGGCAAAGGATGCACACTATCATAATTTATGTTAAATTTTAATCATACTATTTTCATGGGTTACAATATAATATTTCGACAAACATTTTCCTGGTGATGTAAATTAAGAATTTAATAGAATACAGCGATGCTCTTAAGGGGGCATAACTAGCTGGCAATGTCAGTAAATCGTGATTTTTGGCAGTGGAGGGTATTCCATAAATAAAAAAAATCATGCTTTTTGGCGAATGTGAGTATTCCATAATTTAAGTGTGCAGTTAAGTTTTCACATAGCCAAGTATGTGTAAAATACAACCTTTGAATACCGATTTAAAGCCCCAATAACACTCTTGTTGTAACTGAAAAATATGTCCCAATCTTCATTCTGGTCAACAAATCGTATTATTTTAGAATATTCCAATTAAATGATGATATAAATTTCATCTTAACACACCTAATTAAAAAAATTGGAAAAATTCAACCAATTGATTTGAAAAGTCTAACGTAAACCTTTTCAAATGTGACTTGGATTTTAAAATATTTTCGAACCCTCTGGACAAATAAAATAGGTTGTAATGGATAATTTACACAACAGGTAGGACATTTAAACATCTAGTACTTAGAATAAGGGTATTATTTATTTTCTGGAGCTACCAAGCCAGCAAGAATGTTATTGTCCCTTTGAGGTAAGACACTTGGTTAAGTGGAAAAATTAAGTATTTTTACTTAACCTTTAGAAAACCTTTGAATACGGACCCTATACCAAAGATGTAGACAAACTCTATTGATATTTGAAATATAGACCTTGTATATTTTTGAACCATGAATACTTGGTGGTATTTGAAATATAGACCTGGTATATTTTTGAACGATGAATATATGGTGTTATGTTATTAATATAGACTTGGTGTTGATAGAACCACGGATACAAACTCTAGCGATATCTAGGAGGTTATTACAAGTTGGGCTGCTTTAATAAACAAACCTTTATGGGATCTATAATTTCAGTCCCAAGAACTATACTGAATAATACAGCACCGCTACCAACAATGTCATGGTTAAGGCCAACTGTGTAGTGATACATATATAATAATTTTAGAATGGCGATGTTCTGTTGTGTAGTGATACACATATACAATACAACTTTTACAGGAATCGTGTCTGATCTTTTTAAACAATATATAAAAAATTAAATGGATCTAAATTTTCAGTGCGAGACGGAAGAATGGCAGACGTTGATTTGAGGAAGATATATAGAAATTATGAATACTTGGTGGACAACATTAGAGATCCTATACAACTGTGTGAGAGATTACATCAGCAAGGTGTATTCGACAAGTTAGACATAGATAAGTGTCGTAATATCCACGATACATTTGGAAGGGGACATGCTACAGGGGACATGAAAGACAGTTAATATCCATCCAACTTTTTTTACTTAAAGATACATTATTCAGGAAGATAATTGTTCCATTGTAGGTCTTTGTTTTGGCATTTAATGTTATATAAATTATTAATTAGCCATTCAATCAACTCTCGATGGCATCGGATGCCCGCGATTTTAACTAGATTAGAACGGTTCGGTCATTTAATGGTTTGATTTAAAAACATAATATAACTTTAATATAATTCTTCATGTAATTAGGCCATGAAACTATGACATAAACATGAAAGTGATTAAACTATGACATAAACGTTTTACATAAATCTCTATTTATATTAAATTTAGTGGTTGTAATCATAATGGGAATTATGAGATATTAACTCGTGACTACGAGATAATAACTCGTAATTTTGTTTTGATTGATTGACCATAATAATTGTATATGAAATTAGACAACCGAAAATGGCCTGTAATGTAAACTTTAAAAGATCAAATTATTTTTGAACTAAAGATATTTAATGATCGATATAGTCTATATTTATATCTGGTTGGGTAGATATGCGAATGGTCGCACGTGTGCGCTTTATATCTATCATTGAGTGGTGGTGTCAATTTCCAGCTATAGGGTAAACAAACCTGAATTTATCATGTTTTATATATATAATAAAAATAAATGATTGTTTTATATCACAATATACTCCTCACAATATACTACTGGTTGGTGAATAGAATATAGGCTTTTAGCTAGTTGTTGGCATCGACAAAATGGCAGATTTACGTCAAACTGTTAGTAGGTCAGTCGTGCCATTTTCCTATTCCCGGAATGTTGGGTGATATAAGGGATTTCCTAGTAGAATAAATACAGACACTCTTCGTAGTAAACAAATATGGCAAAACATTGTCATCGCCCCTGTCGGTTGGTTCGAACGTTTCCATAATTTGTTTGTGCACACTCTAAGGGTCACAAATTTTATCCGATTTTGATGAAACTTAAACTATATCTTTATATCTCAATCATCTCGGTCCCTTTCCATATTTGAGCATATTCCTGAATTATATGGTCCTTGATTGTACGAAAAATCACGTTTTTATACACCAACATGGAAATGTGGTCGAATATTGCCGCCCCCCGACTCGTCGGTCAGTAGTCCACATTATATTGTGAACGATCTACAGACTGTATTTATCATCTGATTGTTTTTAAATTTATTTCTCTTCGAGTTATGACCATTGTTTCACTTTATTCCATATTGTGAACACTCTAAGGACAAATTTCAACATTCGATTGGTATGAAATTAAGCGAAGAATCCTATTGAATTTCAGCAATTTCCGTTAACTACGTCGCGAGTTATGAGCCGTGTTTCACTTTGTCGATTCCTGTGAATGCTCCAACAACAAAAGTTATCATCCGATCTGCATGAAATTCATATGCATTATTTACATTAGTAAAATATATCACTATTTCACAATCAATTCGATTTCCCGTCAAATTGGCCTCTCCCTGTACGAAAATAGTGTAAAAGTTGGCATTGTTTAGCTGTACTTTGGCAGTGTTACTTGGTCAATCTTGCACATAGTATGACATGTTATATATTACAGAATGATATAAATAGTATGACATGTTATATAGTATGACATGTTATATATTACATAAATTATATAAATAGCATGACATGTTATATATTACAGAAATGATATAAATACAATGTAGTATGACATGTACATATAACAGAAATGGGGTTTAATGTTCTACTTTTCTGCGCCACCAGGGCTGATGAAATATGGAAGTATAACGTTGCCAGAAATCTAAAGATCATCAATGATTTTTAGTGTTGCAAACTACAGTTTGCCTCGGTTAATTTGTTAAATAAAGCTGGTTAATTCTTTATAAAACTTTGTCTTAGTTCTGTGCAAATATCGTAGGGAGTGTTTGATTAGACATCCAGACAGTCCCAAAAGGCACATATTGTTTTGTATTTTAGGAGCCTCCTAAATAGTTTGCATCCATTGAAATAATTACTTTATTCTGGGAGAAGTTATATGACTGCATCAAGATGAAGTGTAGATAGTTTATTAACTTTTTTAGTTTTAACAATATTTTTTTTTTCACTTAGCAACGGTACTTGACAATCGAGAAATTTAATCGCTGCTGTTCCAATCCATCCGATATTCTAGAGAGAGAGTTGATTATGGTCATGACATGTTTACATGAGACCTGTAACTGGTGGATTTAGATCTTAAATGGTATAGGTTGGGGGCGGGGCGGGGCGAGTGGTTTAAGGCATGGTGTAAGATTATAAGGAATGTCATTGAGGCAAAAGACGCAGTATTGATGTAGCGAAATGAGCATTGTGATAACGCACCTTATCAAGTAGTTCTTCTCGATTAAAATTGACCAACATTGTTTCAGGTACCGGAAGTGCTGCTGTAGAAACCACTGAAGAGGGTAGGTTTGAACATCTTATTTAATTTTAACAAATTCTAAATGTAGACCTACAGTTAGCGACCGGCAGCTATTTTGAAATATTATTTTTTTCACTAGACGCTTGATATTTTCTGAAAGTTGTACATCTCAGTAAATTGTAACAACACCAAGTTTATCAAAATCGGCACAGAATTGGCTGAGTTACAGTCCGTTTAGTAACGCGAACTGGCACACCCCTTGTTTGCGAAATTGGCCATTTTGCTTCAAGTTTCAACCCCACTCCATATCTCAGAAACCAAGAGTCCTACAGACATAATTATTTCACCAAACTTAAGCTTATGTACTCACCAACACAAACATGCAAACACTTTACATATAGGTCTAGAAGTTTATTTTATAATGTTTGTAATAACGGTACAGAAGATTAAAAAATTACGTAAAAATTAACTTTAGGCTATAAATCATTAACACTTATACAATGGAATCAACATATTTAAACAAGACTTTGTTTCTGAGTATTCAAATATTAAAAATAACAGACATACATGTACATACATGTTAACAAAATATTTAAAAAAAAAAGAAAGATATAAATAAATACATAAAATAACATTATTTATCCACATACCCATATTTCTATATCATAAAATTTATAATACTCTCTTCCTTGCCAAAATTTATAATACTACCACCCCATAAAATAAAAATAATTTAAATAAACTTGAACTATTTAAATAAAACTATTTATCAACAGTGTCATAATACTAAACATAACGCTAACGCTACAAAATACGTCCACAGGAATTCCCATTTATGATTTCTATAGTTCGTTTAAGTAAATTGATTTAATTAAGGTATTTGGGGACCTTCTGTACATATACATCCTTAGCATAAAGACTTAAAACACATGGAATCTATAAACAGTCCTACCATTTTCAGGAATTATTTCAGTCCCACAATCTACTGTTGTCAGTTGATAAATTGGCAAGTAGGACGTTAACCCCCATTTCATTTTATAAATTGGCAAACATATTATTTTCACCTTTATCACGACCCATTCCATTGAGGGAACAGGAAAGAGGGGAGGCAATTTTATTATTTTCCGGTGTGTTAATGATTACAATAGATATAGAAACAATTATCTTTTGACTTTCTTTGAAAATATGCGACTTTCTCTTTAAGACACATGAGAGTTGCAATGATTTAAAGGATTGGCTATACCTTTCTCTCTGTTTCAGCTCCGGTTATACGTGGATTTATCGAGTATGGTCAGGTACGTAGGGGTATAATGGCTGCTAACCATCGTGTAATTTGGATGGAAGAGCGCGAATACTTGGTGAAACAATTCAGACACGACCTAGAAATCATAACAGAAACAATGTTTCAACACCATATTATAGATAATCATGACATGCGACAAATTGAGGAAGAAAGAACATGTCATAGAAACGACGAAAAGGGTGCTGAAAAACTTGTTGAAATACTTGTTTATCGCGGAGAAAATGTATTGCCAAGAATAATTGGAGCCCTTAAGTCGATAAACTTTGAAGTAGAATATTTACAAGCCAGGATAAATGGTTCAACAAAACGGAAGTTAAGTTGGCTTCAAGCTGGCAACATGTCTTCAACATTTTAGTTTTTTACATTTTATTACCGACGTTACAGATACAGTGAAATGAGTTATCTATACCTTATTTTGTTTGTTTTTTTTCGAGATGGTGTGAGCAAGTGGAAAGGTTCTTTTTAACGTGATAATATTTGTATATCATTTGTTTGAAAGTGACCAGGATAGCAGTAATCACACAATCACAGACACTTGTATAACCTGTAAATATGTTGTATGACCGACAAAATAGTTTTTGAAAAAACACAAAAATGTATCAAACAACTACCACCAATAATTTTCTGTCTTTAAATATCTGGTGAACCGTCATTACAGGGATTACAGTTGTAATGAACAGTGACGGGAATGTCAATTGTAATGACTATCACAGATAAGGTGGTTCAGTGTTCTCAAATCCTTGTGCAAAAATAATTCCTTCTTATTAGTCTGTTTTATCTGTATCACAACGACGTAAATGATCAGTCACAGGATGGCACCCGCAATGAAGGCAGCAAACTTTCGTCCAAAATAGACAATCACATGACAATATGCATTCACTTATTTGTCAATGAAGCCATCAAAAATAATCTTCTTTACACGTTGGGGGGTTCATACTGCTGTAGTGTATATATATAACCAGATTATTTTCATTTTATTTATTTGTGTTATATGCTTGATAACGACGTGTGAAATCTTGTTGAAACGTCGCAGTGAAATAAACCATAGTAATTGTTATCCATAAATAGTGTGTTATTTGATTACGAACTTGATTAAACTTGGCGATTTGGTTTCTTACGTAGTTGATTGTAACCAATGTCGTATATATTGTAACTGAGTCAATTCATGTAGTTTCGTCCTTTTTTCAATCTTTTAAGTTCACTCTCGCGGGAACTTACCGACACCAAATGACTGTGAAATTTACTTTTATGTAACCGGAACACCATGTGGTAATTGCCGCTTTGTTGAGATTAGAAGTTATGTTGATGCTAGATGTAAATACGCACAAAAAATGAGACCGGAAATTAACTGAACGATATGTATTGCTGTATAACAAGAATCGTATAATTAAAGTAAACTTACGGTACTGGGGCCTATTTCACAAAATTTTAACTAAGATAAGATCTGAATTTTAGTTATTTCATTGGACAATATTAGATTGATTTTAATTCTTAGCCAATCAAAATTGAAGTATCTAATACAATTTGTATTTTATCTTTAGTTAAAATTTTGTGAAACAGGGCCCAGGTCACAGCACTCGAATTGTATTATTTTTAGGACGTGTGCCGTGTCTCGTGTGCTCTATTTTTGACGGGTATTTATATTCATATTTAGAAGTGATAATTATTGGAATCAGAATAGAATTATTATAAAGGATATTTACAATATAAGTATAGTAATTAATTTCTGCATATTGCGTTTATATGGTAAACTACGAATCTCTCCGTTATTTGAAAGAGAGAGAGAGAGAAATAGGGTTTAAAGTCCACTCGATACAAACTAAGTCATTTCGAGACTAAAATATGGTTTGATTTTATTTCCATAATTCGCATGCGCGTAGGGGTCTTCAGCAGTAGGAGGAAACCGGAGTACCCGGAGAAAACCCATAAGGTTGGACAGACGACCCTACTCCTTGCCACGTACAACCGGGGATTCGAAACCACGCAGTTTACTTAATGACAGGCGGTATGATACAGCGCGTGCACGCTAACCATTCGACCATTTGAAGTTTTAATTATGATCTAAAGCATTAAAAAACATCAGCCGTATTTTTTTTTATTTCTCTCACTATTTGACTGTCTCTCTCAAACATCAAGGTTGGGGATGCTTTGATGGCCGAATGGTTAGCCAATGCGCACTGTATCATAAAGTCTGTCATTTTGTCAACTGGCGTGGCTTCGATTCTCCGGTTGCACGTGACAAGGAGTAGTGTCACCTGTGCAACCTCGAGTTCTCCGGTTTCCCCCCACTGCTATAGAAGACCCCAAAGCGCAAGCGAATTATTGAACCACGTTAGTCCCGAAATGATCTTGTTTGTGTCGAGTGGACGTTGTTCTCTTCCTCTCTTTTTCAAAACCTAAGTGCTGCCCATTTGTACAAACGTTAAATTTAATCGTTATTTCCCGAATTAAGTATTCAATTCAGAGCAAAATTTGAAATTTAATGTAAGTAAGAACTGTACGTCGTATTGTCCCTTGATAATGAGAGGCGATCACAATTTGACGCGAGAGAGAGAGAAATGGGGTTTAACGTCCACTCGACACAAACTAGGTCATTTTGGGACTAACATATGGTTTCATTTGATTTCAATAATTCGCTAGGGGTCTTTAGCAGTGGGAGGAAACCGGAGTGCCCGGAGGAAACCCACGAGGTTGAGAAGGCGCCCCTATCTCCATGCCACATATGCTCACACCAGGGCTCGAAACCACAGCCGCAAGCCAGAGGTGACCGGCCAGCTAGAGGTCTAAGCGCGGCACTCTAGACCACTAGGCCATCCCAACTCCTCATAATTTGAAGGTATTGTATGAAGTTTTTATGGTAAGCCTTATCCTATACCACAAGGTCACATTTAGTTATATGTTGTGACAATAAAAAAAACTAAATGAATTTAGAGAAATAAAAGACAACAAAAAGTATGTATATATTGCAAGCCAATGTATTGCTATAAAGAAAAAACAAACAAAACATTAAAACTAAAACAAACAAAAAAACATTGTATATACTTTTATAAAATATTATATAATTTTAATATATGACGTAGACTTATTTTCTTGTGTTGTTGCTTACTTTTTTTTTATAATCATTGTTTACATGCTTTTTTTATTTTTGGTGGTAGGGTGAAGGAAGTGGAGCAGTAGATTGTGTATAACATAGCTGCAAATTATATTTCATATTGATTATTACTTTATTTTTGTTGTTTCTGCTTTGGAGGAGGTGGGGGGGGGTCTCTATCTGTTTTGTATTTGCATGTTACTATATATCTATGTATATATATAATATATATTGTAGAGTAGGAGTAACCCCATGAAAATTAGTACACTTGTGCTAAGGGGACTATCCTCATTAAATAAAGTTATTATTATTATTATTATTATTGTTTACATGCTTTTTTATACGCCCACATTTTCCTGTGGACGTATTATGTCGTCGCCCCTGTCCGTCCGGACGTCCGTCCGTCCACAATTTGTTTGTGGACTCTCTACAGGTCACAATTCTTATCCGATTTTGACGAAACTTGAAATATAGGTTTATCCCCAAAAGATCTCGGTTCCTTTCGATATTGGCATGTATTGGATCAAAACTTCATGGATTATTGCCCCTGATTGTACGAAAAATCACGTTTTTAGCTTGTGGACCCTATAGAGGTCACAATTTTGAACCGATTTTGATGAAACTTGACATGCATGTTTGTAACCCAAAGATCTTGGTTCCTTTCGATATTTGCGGCTATCGGAATGTAATTTCCTGAATTATGGCCCCTGATTGTCCGAAAAATCACCCTTTTTAGCTTGTGGTCCATCTGGAGGTGACAATTAGTATTCGATTTAAAAACCGTTTGATTATATCACCGTTACACCCTAAGGAAGGTTGAGTTCGAATTTTGGGAAAATCGGACGAAAATTGCCATACAAAATGGCCGCCGTTTGTTCGCGAATACTGTTAAAAAATGGTATATCAAGGTTGTGGACCCTGTGGAGGTCACAATTTTGATTCAATTTTGATGAAACTTGAAATTCATGGTTATAACCCAAAGATCTTGCTTCCTTTCGATATTTGCGCATATCGGATCGTAACTTCCTGAATTATGGCCCCTGATTATACGCAAAATCGCCTTTTTTTTTAGCTTGGAGGTCACAATTATTATTGGATTTAAAAAAACGTTTGATTATATCACCGTTACACCCTAAGGAAGGTTGAGTTCGAATTTCGGGAAAATCGGACGAAAATTGCCATACAAAATGGCCGCCGTTTGTACGCGAATACTGTTAAAAAATGGTATATCAAGGTTGTGGACCCTGTGGAGGTCACATTTTTGATTCGATTTTGATGAAACTTGAAATTCATGGTTATAACCCAAAGATCTTGCTTCCTTTCGATATTTGCGCATATCGGATCGTAACTTCCTGAATTATGGCCCCTGATTATACGCAAAATCGACTTTTTTTTAGCTTGGAGGTCACAATTATTATCCGATTTAAAAAAACGTTTGATTATATTACCGTTACACCGTAAGGAAGGTTGAGTTCGAATTTCGGGAAAATCAGACCAAAATTGCCATACAAAATGGCCACCGTTTGTACGCGAATACTGTTAAAAAATGGTATATCAAGGTTGTGGACCCTGTAAAGGTCACAATTTTAATTCGATTTTGATGAAACTTGAAATTCATGGTTATAACCCAAAGATATTGGTTCTTTTCGATATTTGCGCATATCGGATCGTAACTTCCTGAATTATGGCCCCTGGTTATACGCAAAATCCCCCTTTCTTTAGCTTGTGGTCCCTCTGGAGGTCACAATTATTATCCAATTTAAAAAAACGTTTGATTATATCACCGTTACACTGTAAGGAAGGTTGAGTTTGAATTTCGGGAAAATCGGACCAACGTTTGTACACGAATACTTTTAAAAAAAATGATATATCATGGTTGTGGACCCTGTATAGGTCACAATTTTAATTCGATTTTGATGAGGAAGGTTGAGTTCTAATTTCGTGAAAATCGTACCAAAATTGCCGGACGAAATGGTCGCCGTTTGTACGCGAATAGTGTAAAAATATGGTATATCATGGTTGTGGACTCTCTACAGGTCACAATTCTTATCCGATTTTGATGAAAAGTCACATTTCTAGGTTGTGTACCGTCACACCATAATCATTGTCGGTTTCGAATTTCATTAATATCAGACTGGAACTGACCAACTAAATGGCTGCTCCCAATACAGTATGAAATACAGGACTTAAAGATGTAGGAAAAATCACTTTCGGTATTGCTTGTTCTCTGTCCATCTCTCGAAAATGTGGGCGTATCCTGCCTGGCAGTGCCAGCCTATCTTTTTACATGCTTTGGTTTGGTTATCTCCCTTTAATCGTACGGTAGTCACGATTGCGACCCTGTAATGTGGTTTAATTAGGTTTTATTTAACATAAATTATGCAAGAGCCAAATCTGCCTATTGTAGGTTTTCTATGGCGCTTATTTTATATTTTATAAACTATTGGGAGTCACGGTGGTGAAGTGGGTAAGACGCTGGCTCGCTAGAATGGAGGTCGGGTGCTCGATTCATGCATTGGTCGATAAAGTTCATCCATATTTTCCGACGTGATGCAGGACGGAGGACCTGAAGAGTACAGCTGTCAAGTCGTTCGTATGGGACAAACAACCGAGGTCCCGTCTACACATTGACGTGCCCTTAAAAGATCCCTTGTCAGTTTGAATTCAATATAAAGACCTTAACGGGGCAAAAAGTCCCTCATAGCACACTGTATGGGGTATACCCAGTTTAGGAGTAGAACAGTAGGACGTTAAACCCCATTTCATTTTCATCTAAAGAGTATATTCTTGGCACAGGTTTGTTTGAGATTAACAGGTAAAGAGTTTTGACACAATGGGAAAATCGACGAAATCCTAATAGTGTTGTGTTTGTGTGTGATATGTCATAAAAAATCAGCTCCCGTAGGATATTTTGATTTTTTGTTGTTTTAGGCTGCACGGGACGATGCAGTTGCAGCAAAAACGGTCTGCCTTATAATCTTTGCACGTGTTTTGATAGGGGGCGTACCAATATGATTAGGGATGTACAGGAGGACGAGGATGATGAATAACTGATTTGTTTATTTCCAAGATAGGATCTTTTTGTTTCGTTTCTGGCAACTTCTGGCTTGTCAAGATTCTTTTTGTCATGATGTTAAACTTGTTTATTTGTTACAAATAACCACAGGTACATTGGGACAGGAACGCCCTTAATAGACTATGGCACACCAGACCTATAATAATATAATAATAGAGTCTGTGTGATTTTTCAAAATTTTTGAGTTTCATTTTTTTTTTCTGAATTCATATTTTAAAAAAAATACCTTCTGATGTATTTATAAGAGATTTTTTTAAAAAAAATATGAATTACATGTTTGATAGTAAATATTATATCATTTAGCAATAAATATGGATAAAATAAGATTAAAAATTTAAAAAATGTTCAGAAAAAAACAGAAACTCAAAAATTTTAAAAAATCACAAGACTCTATTATAGGTCAGGTGTGCCATAGTCTAATAAGGGCGTTCCTGTCCCCATGTACCTGTGCAAATGACAAAGTGTTTTGAATCTCATGACATAACATTCCAGTCAACCGGGAGTGACCACATTAATCATTTTTTACCATGCTTCAAAAGCCACTTAGAGTGAGATACCAGAAATGTTTATTTCCCAAGGGAATGCAATACAACCTGTTGCTATTTTCTTTAAGGGATCATAGATGGGTCGCCATGATGAAAAAAAAACAGAATGAACTTCAGATCATGAAAATCCACCCATTATTGCCGGAGATAGCCACGTCCTGGTTCATAGGGGCCCGATTTCAAAAATGGCTCTCACGGGGGAGGGGGGTCGAGTGGTCGAGAAATTTGAACCCCGTCATTTTTGGAGCGCTTGGTCTCTAATTAACCAAAAAAATTTTTTAAAAAATCAGTTTTAGCATACAAATCCTACGGGATGACATGTCATACTACACCATAAGGATTTAAGTCTATAGCTTGGTACTGTTAGAAGGCAATCATTTTGTGACCTTATTTTGTGTGTTGGGAATATATTCTATGGAAGCCTATAACTACCATTCATAATTTCTACTTTTCGCCCCTTCAAAACACAAAAGTCGAAAAGTAGAAGTTACGACAAAATGTAAGGCGACAGTACGGTATACAAGCCAAAACGCAAGTCGTAAATATGAAATTAAGGTATAACGAGGTCACTAATAGCGCCCCTCGTTATTTCCGAATTTCTTATTTTCGACTTGCATTTTGGCTTGTATACCGTCTTGGCGACTTTCGACTTCGTCACATTTTTGTATTTATTGATGTCAATAAGAAGTCGACAACGCGCAAACCAAGCCATAATGCAACTCGAAAAGTAGAAATTAAGAACTAAACACACGCACTATTAGCGACCTCGTTATTTCATCTGTTTTCGACAAAATGGATAAAACATTTTATTCCAAAAAATTATTCATATTTTTTCTCCTCCAACTGGAATATTTAATCTGCAAAAAATGTCTGATAAAAAAAAACTTACGACAACTTAATGTATTATATATATTACAAAAATAAGAAATTAAGAGGTCGCTAATAGCGCGTGTGTTTAGTTCTTAATTTCTACTTTTCGAGTTGCATTATGGCGTTGTCGCCTTCTTATTGACATCAATAAATACAAAAATATGACTAAGTCGAAAGTCGCCTTACATTTTGTCGTAACTTCTACTTTTCTACTTTTCGACTTTTTGAAGGGGTGAGAAGTAGAAATTATGAATGGTAGTTATAGGCTTCAATAATATACAGATAGCATTGAGCCAAGATATTTATGAGCCATGCCATGCAGCCATACACGTGAGTATGAAATGGATTCTGCGAATGATTGGTAGCCAATGTAGTTTCTGTAAGACAGCTGTAATGTGACAACTGTTAGATCTGCAGTGTTTTGCGCAATTTTAAGTTCTGATTTATATCAGAGTAGACTATAATAGTAACCTCTCCATCTGTACTAATACGTTAGTAACCTCTGTATTTACAACTATTACATTAGCATCCTATCCTTCGACAACTACTTTTATGATGTGTTATGACTGTTCGAAAAAAGAAATGCAATTTTCTCATCAAATAATGTTTCGTGTATTTCTCTTAATGGGACATTTTGACAAATTTTGTGTTATTTTTGTTAAGATAAAATACTTAACGACAAGTACTTGTGAACTATATTGCAACCTGCGCAATTAAACCTTAAAGGAGCTAAACCGCTAACATTTAGGACCTAGAAATTGGCACAAGTAGGTCGCAACGCATATAATACTGTAATATGAATGTATATAAACTGATTTACATTCAATAATTTCAGTTTTTACGCTAATTTCAAATCAGTTATGTTTGGCGAAATAAGCCAACAGTTTCAATCTAATGCAAATTTCTAGCGTCTGGTTATTCCAACATACGCCGTTTGATTTGGTGAAATGTTTCTAGCCTCGTTCCTTGAGTCTCTTGCTAGGATTGAGGCTGAAACGCATTATGGTACACGAATGTAAAATGTTTATTTTGTCTTAAATATTAGAAATCAGAAGACCATCCTTTTTCGTAAGATCACAGCATCAATGTTGACTTAAATTGACAAATAATTCGTGTTTTCAATGTTGAAGATTTTGGATGATATTGAGTTAGAGACTTAATAGCTACTTTAACATAAAGTTGCAGGCTAATCAATACATGCTAATCAGCTGTATATTGAATTCAAAAGCCGCCAGATGGAACAACAGAACATTTAGTAATAATACAAATGAATGATACATCTGGTCTGTTACGAATCACTGATGGACAATATCAGCTATACCCCACGCAAAATCCATCTACATTAAAGGGACCAAACCTCGTATTCAATGTCCCCATAATATTCAAACTTAAATCATGAATTAGAATTGAATATTGGTCCATTTCTATGTGTCCTCTCGACACAAACCATGTCACTAGAATATGTTTTTTTTTAAATTTTATATCAATAATTCGCATGCGCTCAGGCGTCTTTAGCAATGGGGGGGGGAAGGAGGACCCGGACGACCCTACTCCTTGTCAAGTACAATCGGGGATTCGAAACCACGCCGGTTGACTCAATGACAAGGTTAATGATACAGCACGCACGTGCTAACCATTCGGGCATCTAACCACCCGTCAATTTTTATCAATTTTGGTGTTATTCTAGCGTAAAATTGTGGGATCTTAATATTCAATTCTGGTGATACCAGAAACCTTTTAAAAGAATTTCACGGCCACGTGTAAGCCTACTCTATGGTTTCGAGCGTCATTTTTTAATGTACTAAGAAAAACATGTCTGGCAAGGAAATGCCGAAGTAATTATAAAGTACTGATTTAAATATGATTACTTAAAAAATAATAATAATAATAATAATAATAATCCAAATACAATGGATTGGGTAGAACCAAACGAGTGTCGTTCAATTTGGATTGTTTACGTATTTCATCAAACATAATTTTAAAAGAAAATTGATGTAAATCACTTTATATTACAACTGGCATTTAGACGCATTTTCGTCTTTTCGTGCGCCTTGTATCATAAGTCAACTGGCGTGGTTTCGATTCCCTGGTTGTACGTGACAAGGAGTAGAGTTACCTTCCAACCCTGTGAATTTTCTCCGGGTCCTCTGGCTTCCTCTCACTGTTAAAGACCTCTACGAGAATTATTTATATAAAATTGTACATGTCCAACCCCGTCAGTATTCCCTGGGCCCTCCGGTTTCCCCCACTGCTAAAGACCCTTGCGCGCAAAGAAATAATTGATGCAAAATTAAACCATATGTTAGTCCCGAAATGACCCGGTTTGTGTCAAGTGGACGTTACCCCACCCCCACCCCTCTCTCCCCCTCCCTCTCACTCTCTCTCTTCCTCTTTTTTAATGTTCCAAAGAACAAAAGTATCGCCCTTTAATAATTTCAATGCGTAATGTGAAATTAATGATCATTGAAATATAATATTATCGGGATCGGGAAAGGTCTAATACAACCTGTCAAGCAAGACAATATCTTTAATAGATGTATTAACGGTATTTACAGAAAATATGCCATTTTATTTGAATAAATTGGCATTAGTTACTACTAAATCAATGTTATTTATATTACAACAAATACCGTTAACGAACTTGACACCTGTCGCAAAAGGTCCGCGACCCGACGCAACCGTCATTACTGGGTTTCTTATATTCAAATATGCAACTATTTTGAATTTTAATATTTAGTAGTCATGACAATAAAAGGAAACGGCAACACTATAATTTAAATGTCAATAAAATAAGATAATTTAAGTTAGGGAGAAAATAATCATCAAGTGGCAAGTATTTGAGATTAAGGACACGGATGAAAATAGATCTTTCTTGAACCAAGCTCTGATATTTTGGGATATTTATTGGTATGAGACATGAAGTCACGTTATTGAAACTTTAACAGTGAAACCAGGTCTAGTTGTTATTAGTATTATTATTTGCAGTAAAGCACTATTATGATTAATATTATCAGTATTATTATTATGAGATGTTGCTAATTTTATTTCAATGATAAGAGTTTTTAGCTGTGGAAAGAAACCATGCGACCTGGAGAAAACCCCACGAGGTCAGGCATGCGACTCCACTCTTGGTCAGTACAAGCTTAGGATGGAAACCACAACACTCGATTCGATGACAGACCTAATGATCTAAAGAATATTCGTTACACCATTCGTACCATCACTTCACTCACCATAACAACACCCACTATCACGCCAACAGTCATTACCACAATCATCACAACAGCCATCGCCACAACCATCCTATCAGTCGCACGGCTACTGTTATTAAACAATACTAAACATTCGCGATATTTTAACAGCTGGGTAGGGTTGTTTTAAAACGGCAATTTTCATATTTTTTAGTTATATTTTTAAAATATGTAAAAATAAAGCTCTAAAATAGATTGTATCTATAAATAGTCCTACCGTGTTAAAGAATAATCCTATTAATCCTATAGTTCACTATTGCCAGTTGAGAACTTCAAATTCAAACGTTGTAAGACCGCCATTGCATGGAGGGGAATGGGAAAACAAGGGAGGTAATTCAAGTAATTATGTTATCATTTTCTGTGTCAGGGATTTCTATGCCTGTGAAATATTGCCCATGATTGTATAATAGTGAGTTGGCAACCTTTTGAACAAAAAACATAGAAATAATTATGTTTTGACTTTCTTAGAAAATATGAAATTTCCACTTTAAACTTTGTTTTCAACTTTGTCAACTGATCAAATGGGAAGTGGGTGCGGAGGGATCTGAGAAGATAAGTGGAAATGAGTAGGGAGGGGGAAGGGGGGTAACGAATGGGAATTGAAAAAGAAGGGAATGGCGAGGGAATGAGAATGGATTCGCGTGGGAATTGAGAAGGGAAATCATAAGAGAGGGTATAGGAAGGGAAATGAGAATGGAATGAGCATGAAAAGATAAAGGACTGGGAATGTATAAGCCTGGAAAGTGAAGTGAAGGGGATGCAAAGAGAAAGGAATGAGGATGGAACGAGCATGGAAAGCGAAAGGAATGAGAATGGAACGAGCATGTAAAGCGAAAGGAATAAGAATGAAACGAGCATGGAAAGCGGAAGGAATGGGAATTGGATGACTGGGTATGGAAAGGGGGGGGGGGGTGAGAATGGAACGAGAATGTAAAGCGAAAGGAATGAGAATGGGACGAGCGTGGAAAGCGGAAGGAATGGGAATTGGAGGACTGGGTATGGAAAGAGGGAGGAATGAGAATGGAACGAGAATGTAAAGCGAAAGGAATGAGAATGGAACGAGCGTGGAAAGCGGAAGGAATGGGAATTGGAGGACTGGGTATGGAAAGAGGGAGGGATGAGAATGGAACGAGAATGTAAAGCGAAAGGAATGAGAATGGAACAGGCGTGGAAAGAGAAAGGAATGGGAATTGGATGACTGGGTATGGAAAGAGGGAGGAATGAGTATTGAATAGGGATAGACATGAGAAATAGCATGGAAAGAGAAATGAATTGGGGTTTAACATCTTACTAATCTGCTCCTACTGGTCTAATGAAGACGGCCATTATGCCATACAGTGCGCAATGGGGGTAATTTACCCAGTGTAGTGGCAATACTGAACTTCAATTGTCAAGGGTTCCTTTACGTACGAGTCAGACGGGCCGGAAGGGGGGGGGGCAGTTGTTCCCTAACCTTCGGGCTAGTTGACTTTTCGGGCAGACGGGTAAAGTGAGAAAAAAAAAATTATTTCATCTATTTGGCAAAATAAAGTGTCCGAAATCTAATGAAACACTAATTTTACGACGATTGATTGATTGTTTGGAATTCGAGTCAGCAGGTATATAGGCTGTATTTGACTAAATTGAAGTTGTGATATTCACAATCTAGAATAGCGTTTGCGGAAGTTAAATTTTTCAAAATTTTTCCGTCTTCGTGCGTGGACTGTAAACGATTGATTGAAATTCTAGTCAATCACCTAAATTAAGCTATATTAGACCACTTTGAAATGAATATGCTTTGTTCACGCGCTGAAATTGCAGGAAAACGTATTTGCAGCCGTCAAATATTCTAAAATTTTCTTTGAGGGGGAGGGGGGTCGCTGTCTGTAAACTCGAAAATTGTCGGGCAATTCGGGTTCTGCCGCCCCCCCCCCTAACTGTCACCGAGCCCGTAAGCCTATGGTCCCATGTCAGGCCTTCCATCCCACCTGCACCACTGAAAAGGTGGAACCACGCCAGAATATACGGATTTTTTGATTTTTTTTTTTTTTCTTTTTTGAAATGGTGTTTAATGTCTCACTGATCTGCTCGTAAACTGGGCTAATAAACACAACACAGGGAACGAACACTGAATCTCCAGGTTAGCGGGCCAGCGTCTTACTCAATTAGACTCCCAATTTACAAAATGACCCCTAAACGCCAACGGACTATATGCTTCGTCCGTTATCTAATACCCATTTTCGTAATGTTGGTTGAATCCTCTTCTGAATGCCTACGCGGAAGCAAATCACTGCAATAAAATTCAACAATGTGCTAGTCCCGAATTAGACTGGATAACCTGAACCGAATGACGTCATTCGTGTTCATACGTCACGTCTCTATATGCAAGATAGATAGAGAGTGACGTATTAGAAAAGGCAATCCAGTCTTCTTAGAGTCTAGTTTGAATGCATACACAAGTCTTCCGGTTCTTCCCCTTCAGGTGATAGGGAGCTAAAGGGAGATCCATCAGTCATCGGTAGGCTATGTTTACATTATATATAAGGCCAATTTTAAGTAGACAGTGTTGGTTTGTAGCCTTATTCATTTGTGAATTATTGTAAAATAGAAATCGGGCCCCATTCGCATAGAGGATTCACTGGAGGTTTTTAGGCTATCTAAATACTTGATTACTTCATGTTAAATGAATTTTTTTCGATGCCTGCATTGTCTGAGAAAGTTCATCCCGATTTTCCAGCGTGGTTCTCCCTAGTCAGTGATGCAAGGACAGCTGACTAGGCCGTTCGGATGGAACAAAAAAAAAACGAGGTCCCGTGTACACATTGGCAAGTAGGCTACGTAAAAGACTAAGATCCCTTAACAATTGAAATTCGATATAAGATTAGGCCGTAGTGTCGCTGCCCGGGTAAAATGTCTCTCATAGCAGTACACTGTATGGACTAAGACTAAGAGTAAGACTCACTCTTTACCCTAAAATCACCCCAGACTCACATAAGAATCAGTCTTCATCCGAAGATGGCAATTTCCCAACCGGGTCCCACGATTCATTCAAGACTCATTCTTCACCCGAAGATCGCCAGTTTACCGGGGTTCATTCAAGACTGACTCTACTTCCGAAGATCACCCGTCACCCCTGCAGAGTGACCCATCACTCGTCGCCCGAAGATCACCTGTTTCTCTAGACCCCCCAAGATTTACTCGTCACCCGCAGATCACCCACCAGTCGTTGCTTAAAAAACATGCCATCAACCGAGACTCTTCACCCTAATATCAACCGTTTCCTCGAGACTCGTCTAGTCCAAGATTCACTTTTCAGCCGACGATCACACTTCTCCAGAGGTTCATCCAATCCAAGACTCACTCATTGCCCGAAAGATTACCAGAAGACCACCGACCTTCATCCATACTGATTTCTGATAATGTATAAAATATAATAAAACCCACTCTGGTGTAACCCTTCAGAAGGAGGAAGCCAGAGGAACCAGGGAAAACCCTTCCCCTTGTCACGTCAACCCATACTGCTACTTTATCGTTATCCTTTTGATCTATGTGCTTAGACGGAGACGAGCCAAGGGAGCATTTTCGGACTAGCAGAGCAGTGCGGGGACACTGGTTTAAGGTTTCTCATTGAAGCGCGTTTTGGTCGCCTGTCCCGCCCCTTGGCTTATCTTCGGGCTCCCCTGTTTCCTCCCACTGCTAGTGACTCCTATTAGTAAGCGAATTATTTAAATAAAATTGAACTACGCATTAGTCCCAAAATGACCTATTCTGTGTCGAGTGAACGTTAAACCTCCCTTTCTATCTTTCTCTCTGCTCCCTGTCACAAAAACAAACCTGGTGACTTAAAGTCAAAATCGAACGCCCCTCAACCCAAACACACATACACTTCTTCCTGCTATTCAGATAAGAGAATATCTTGATTTCTACCACGTGTGTGTCTTTATTTGTTTGTACCCGTATAAAACAGATAATGGTTTGGGTTTTTTTACGTTTTTTAAATCAATTATTTGACTCGTTCTTATCACTGAAGTACTTGGGGCTCCTGGTGGTCGCAAACAGGATTTAAATCAACATTAAAATTATAAAGTTATAGAATTAATCTTTTGATGTGCCTGTAATGTGTCAATACTGTAATATATTAACACGGTACCCTCAAATAAAGATAAAGAGAGGTTTATTCCCATTTGTGGGGTTTATAAATCGTACATATTTCCTCAAAATAAATACCTTGGTGACGTAGATTGTCACGTGTTGCACCGAGCACCTGTGTTTGTATTCCGTGAGCATAAATAAATAAAACGTTTGTCTATAACACTACCCCACCCCCTCCGTTTCTTGTTTGTGTAAAGTAGACGTTCAATTCTCTCTCTCTATCTCTCTCTCTCCCTCTCTCTCTATTTCTCTCTTTCTAGGGGTTGACTGAATGGTTAACGTGTGCGCGTTGTATACTAAGATCTGTAATTAAGTCAACTGGCGTGGTTTCGATTCCCCGATTGTACGTGACAAGGGATAGGGTCGCCCGTCCAACCACGTGGGATTTTGTTCGGGTTCTGCGGTTTCCTCTCACTGCTAAAGACCCCTCTGCCCAAGCGAATTATTGAAATAAAATAAACCATGTATTACATGTAGTCCCGAATCCACCTAGTTTGTGTCGGGTGGACGTTAAACCCCATTTCTCCCTCTCTCTCTCTCCTTTTCTCTCTCTCCTTCTCTCTCTTTCTTCTCAAATTATGAACTGAACTGTCTTATATAGTTTATAATTTGTCCATCTGATTGAATAACTCTTTATTTTCTGTACCTAACTAAGACATCTTTTGCGATATTATCATACATAGCTTTTCACAATGTGATCATGTTTTATGGCATATATAGTCCCGTTTCATTTTATTACACAGTTATTTCATTTGAATTTTATGTCCCTGTAAAAATCAAAAAAAAAACGTTGATCAAACATAGAATTAATGAGCGGGAAAACGTGGCTTGTCGATTGGAATAAAATATATGACTCTGATCTTTTTGAATTAATGAAATAAACACAATACTTCGGAATGCATGGCAAACATATTTGTTTGAGAACCATATATTTTATGTGATTGTATTTTTTTTACTTAGGGTGGTTGATTTATAACAGGAGTGCATTATTATATATAAATAGTGACTGAAGCAACTGTAGATTATCTAGAATCGGATCGTTACCGGGACGACAACAGGTTAGAACATTTATTTCATTTCATTCATATGTCTGTACATGTGTATCTTGTAAGAGATAAATCTACCTAATGCAGATATTGTTGGCTTCAAGTGTTATAAGCCAATATATTATTATTTAGACATTTATTAAAATAGCATTATGCAAGAGCAAGATCTGATTCAGGTCTTTCTTTGGGCATGAAATTAAGTAAGAATTAAGGACTATGAATTTAGAACTAAGAACTAAGAACACTGAATAATGAGCTGTTTGGTCTTCCATATGAAATGTTATCTAAATAATCAATTAGACAATAATAAACTTTTGATGTCAAGGCTAGCCTTCGATGTTGGCGGATTAAATTCATATATGCCGCTTAACGGCCATTGATAATTAAATCAATCAAGTGGACAATCGAGACTATGTTGTTTATAGTAATGATTTTAGTAATGATGACCGAGGCTATGTGAATATTTCACTCGCTCCGTTCTCGGCTAATAGTGGATCAATTTGGCTGAACTTTTCAGCAAATTACCTTTACGCTATCTAGTTTTTAACTATTATAGTGAGACCTGTCATCTCTTTATCTTATCTCCCATAATGTATCTTTAATATAAACGGACAAATCCCGAAGAACTCATGGAATGGATTGACGTTCTTCTTCTTTTAGTGCACGTCCTCTTCCACCAATGATGATATCGTAGACAAGGTGTCTTATATTTATCATATTTCACGTGGGAGGAAACGCGTGTACCCGGGGTAAACCCAGAAGGTTAAGAAGGCACCCAAGCCACACGCTCACACCAGGGATTGAAACCACGACAGTAAGCAAGAGGGGATCGACCAGCTAGACCACAGCTACCCTCCCCCACCCAACCCCACTTTGGCTCAGAATAAAGTTATTTGATTTGATGAAATGTTCAATATATTCATTACCTATGTTTGAACTATTATAATACATCTTTTATAGATTGTTGATACTTTTCATTGTACTGGGTTTTTTTTAGGAATGTGTCCGTATCTTGGCATTTTTTTTTTGGGGGGGGGATGGGATGGCCAAATGGTTAGCACGTGCGTGCTATATCATAAAGCCTGTCATTGAGTCAACTGGCGTGGTTTCAAATCCCCGGTTGTACGTGGCAAGGACGGCAATGAGTTTTGGGAAATTTGGGCTGTTCTGTAACTTATAGAACTAATGCAGCACTGGCCGATAGATCGTAGAGCAATGCCTTATTGCCTTCCTGGCACAGCTCTATAATTAATAGGGAGGGGGGGAAACCAAGGATGGCTAGCCGGAACCTGTACAATAAAAAAATAGGCTTACTGCCCGCTAACACGAACTTTGAAATATAGTGCTCTCTTTATCCTTAATGATATGGCATTAGTATAAATTTTACCAATCTGTTTTCTTACTTTCAGTCAAGATGAAGGAGTTTATTTTGATAACAGTGTTGGCCTTGATGTCCTACCATACAACTCTTTCAGGTAAGACAAACAAAGAAATCGAATGCAATTGGTTTTAATTTTTTTTTTGTTTGCGATATCGCCCTAGGTGGAAGCGGGCGTTAGATCGTAAGCAACGAACAAACGATAAGGTTTAGCTCCGGTGCTAATGCGGACGTGCATGTTAATGCCATGTAGTGTGTTATTGGGTAAAGAGGGGTGGGGTGAATTACTCAACGATAAAATAGTACTTGACGATCGAGGCTACTTGTCAAATCTTTAAACTACGGTAACTTAACGTCGCTCAAAATAAGGTAATTTGGCTGAAATTTTTAACATATTCATTTTTCATTTTCTACTTTTGAACTAGTATGACAAGAAGAGCCATGTCTTTAACTAAATAAACCATCTACAACTTATATTGGCCGAGAGAGTTTATCTAGATTTTCAGGCGTGATTCCCCCTTATCAGTGATGCAGGACGGCGGTCCTGACAAGGGCAGCTGTCTAGTCGTTCTGATGGGACGAAAAACCGAGGTCTCGTGTACACATTGGCATGCACGTAAAAGATCCCTTGGCAGTAGGAATTCGATATAAGAGTAGGTCGTAGTGGCACTGTCCGGGCAAAATTTTCGTCATCGTAAACTGGCTTATGCCGGTCTTCATTAACCCAGTTCGGGAGAAGAACAGTAGGACGTTAAACCCCATTTCATGTCATTTCATCTTATTATTATAAAACTATATTACAGCGGAAGATGTTGTGTGTAAACTGGACATCGTGGCGGTTGTTGATGGTTCCGATAGTATCGACCCCGAACATTTTCAAACAGTAAGAGATTCCTTGAAAACTTTTGTTTCCAAGTTGGAAGAGAAGACAACTGATTTCAGATTCGGAGTGGTTGTTTATAGTACTGATATTGGTGATGTTATCCCACTGTCTCGAGATGTTGCAGACCTGGAGAGCAAGATTGGCGATCTCGTTCATCCACAGGACGGCACCAGAACGGATCTGGGAATTGAAAAGATGAGGCAGCTGTTATCAACTCGTGAAGACACGCCACGTGTTGGTATAGTTATCACAGGTAAAAAAAAAAGTTGAACAAAAAGCAATTTGTGAACCAAAAACAAATTTATTAGTCCATAAAAACACAAATAATTTGTTAATCCCCTAAACAAATTGGTGCAGCAAAAACCATTTTATTAGTCAATAAAAAAAGAAAATCAATTTGTGATACACAAAAAACAAATTGTTAGTCCCGAACGGACAACCATGTCAAACGTAAGTTCAGTCCTCAGGCGGGTTGGTTTGGCTTTCTAGAATGTAAACAATTCATTCAAAAGCTGTTAATTGTCTGGCTGAGATTTGAATTGGAGTTCCAAGGTATGGAAGATCATCTCTCGACGATGCCACGTCCTCTGAAAATGGGCCGTTAGATTATATATATAATATATACTTTTATACCTTTTATTCGGTTTATGCAAGAGCTAACTCAACATATTGAAAGGCTATCTAATTGTAACCAGCCGATGTCAATTCGTGATTTCATCCCTATCGTGCGTTATTTACTATATTAGGGTCCGATTTGGAGCTCAGCTGTCATTCATGATTTAATAATGAAATGGATAATCGAGACTATGTTTTTATCGCACCGACTTTAGAAATGATGATCGAGGCTATACTGGCATTGCAATCGCTAAATTCTCGGTTCAGAGTGGGTGGATTTCTATGAAATTTTCAGCAGATTGCCTTTACATTATTTAGATTTCAACTATTATAGTGCGAACTGTCAGCTCGTATGGTTGTTGTTGTTGTTGTTGTCGTTGTTGTTGTCGTTGTTGTTGTTATTTGATTAATTTGTTTTGTTTTTGTATGGCAGATGGAGCATCTAAAGATTCGGAAGAAACACAAAGACAAGCGGAACTTGCCAAGGACTTGAATATCAATATGTTTGCTATTGGTATCGGCGACAGAATAGACGTAACAGAATTAGAGGGAATCGCGTCGAAACCGGAACAATCTTTTGAACTTGAACACTTCAATGAACTTGCTGCAATAGTTGCCAACTTAAAAATGTGTCCAAGTAAGTTCAATCTGCTTTTACAATGAATTTGAAATAATGCTGACAATGCTTAATGTCCTGATACATTGCTCATGGTACTTATTGTTAATTAGGTCATGAAATAATGCTCATGAAACTTACTGTTGATTAGGTCCTAATACAATGTTAATCGAACCTCCTGGGTTTTCTTCGGGTCCTCCGGTTTCCTCTTACTGCTAAAGACCTCTACGCGTCGAATGGAAGTTAAGCCTCGTCTCTCTCTCTCTCTCTCTCTCTCTCTCTCTCTCTTATTGTTAATTTTATCGTGAAATAATGCTCCTGAAAATTATTGTTAATTAGGTCGTGAAATGATGCTCCTGATGCAATGTTCACGATGCATATTGTCATTTCGGGACTACCACATGGTTCAAACTTATTTCAATAAGATGTATTTAGCTGTGGGAGAAAACCGGAGGACGGGGGGGGGGGGGAGTATTCACGAGGTTGGCGATCTTCTGCTTGTCACGTACACGTGGAGAATCGAAACCAAGCCACTTGACTCAAAGACAGACCTTATGATTCAACGCGCACACGTTAACCAATCGGTCACGTAGCCCCACTACTATTCAAACACAAATGTTTCAATTATTTTTAAAGCTACAACGACAACAACAACAACAACAACCACCACGACAACCACAACTACTGCTGCGCCAACCACCCCCTACAACCCCGGACCATGTGAAGGGTGCAAGATGAGGAATGGTATTGGCTACAACCCACACGAGGAATGTGACAAATTCATTCAATGTGAATTTAAGAATAATCAACGTTTACTGAGATACCACGTAAAACAATGTCCATTTGGTACTTTCTGGGATCAAGACAAGCTGACGTGTAATTATGCCGGAAAGGTGGCATGCGCTAACGGTGAGTTGTACATTTAAAGGGCATATAACTCTAATCTTTTATTTCCATACTTAAAGGGTGTTTCGCTCTATTCTTTGATTAGTATATTTAAAGGGAGTAGTCTATAGCTTTATTCTGTGATTTCCATATTTAAAGGGTGTATACCGTTATTTCTTTTTATTTCCGTATTTAAAGGGCACGTAGCTCAGTTCTTTGATTTCCATATTTAAAGGGCGCATAGCTCATTTCTATGATTTCCATATTTAAAGGTAACATAGCTCGTTTCTATGATTTCCATATTTAAAGCTAACATAGCTCTGTTCTTTCATTTCCATATGTAAAGGGCGTGATTGTTCTGTTTATAATATTATCGGAATGGTTCTATATACTGATGGTTCTATATATTTTAGATCGATGTAAAAAATCTGGTGTGAAATCTTATAAAACAACAGGAAACTGTGCCCAGTATTATGAATGTGTTAATGGTGTATCCCATGTAAAGAGATGCCCTACAGGATCATCCTATTCCTCCCACAATAACTGTGTAATCGACTCTACCTGTGTATCAAGTGGAACGGGCGGTATAACTGAACGTAAGTTTACTAGTTTTATGGAAATATAATAGAATAAAAAGATACAACCAAATGATCATTGAATACCGCTCACGGTTATTCAATGTTACTAGTATTTGACTGATAACTTTCTCAAATGCCCCAGTATCAAAAGCCAATGCAGCAATGGCCAGAGCGGGATTTCTCTGGACCATTTTCTTCAGGAATAAGATTGGAAACCGTCTAATCGAATACAAGTGGCGGGAACGAAATCCACCTACGTTGTATTGTTTGAGTGGCAACAGAATTACAAGGACTTATCTCAATTATATTTTGTATTTTTATAAGTTTGTAAATTATTTTTAATATTTTTAGATGTGTGTAACTACAAGGCGAGAGTAAATGATCCATGTCACTATGATTGGGTTGATGGGCAACGAGTACATACCATGCCATGTCCACCTGGAACAGCTTATAACCCGGGATTATGTCGATGTGATGCTGCCTCTAGAACCTCATGTTCAGGTGAGTATGTTCGAACCACGTGGTAAAGACTACATCTTGTCACGTGGTAAAGACTACATCTTGTCACGTGTTATAGACTGTGTCTTGTCACGTAGTATAGACTGTATCTTGTCGCGTAGTATAGACAGTATATATTGTCAATTACTTATAGTGCGCACCACGTGATATACACCGTATCTTGTCACGTGGTATATGGTATGTATATTGTATCTTGTCATGTGGTATAGTCAATATAGCGAAAACCATGTAGTAAATATATACTGTATCTGGTCACGTGGTTAGACTATTAAGTATGCTATGACAAACGAATTACTGGGTGGTTTTTTTTTAAATTCAATTTTCTCGGCTCAGAGTAAAGTAATTAAACTAAAAATGTCTGCATATTCTATTTACGTTATCTATTTTTGAACTATTATAGCTAGAACTGTCAGCTCGCTATCTAATCTTACTTAATTACCTTTAATTGGAAAAGTTTTGGTTTACCTGAGCTAGAAATTAAAATGTTTCATTTTTAGCTATTTAAAAGTTTTCTTCTTATTTTAATTTTGACTTAGTTCCAGCCACATGCAAGCCAATTGTCGACATTGATTTCAACTCAGCCGAGCCAGGAGAATATGACAACTATGGTGCCATCATAAAGAATGGTCATGCGTACTTCGATGGCCACAGCAACATCAAGATCCTTCGATTGGCCAACGTAGATTTCCGATCCAAGCTCACCATCAAAGTCTCATACAAACCTAAATTCCCAGAAGATGTGAGCGTTACGGAAGCTGTCGTTACCAATGGTGATTGTGGGCAAGAGGCGCCCATAGTGATTGCTAATAAGGGCCATGAAACTCAATTCAGTCTGGAGAACCAAGCGAAAACATTTAGCAAAATGAGTCGTGAGTCAGTGGTAAGTTATGAATGAAACTGTGTCTCGGTGGGTTCCGGGCTTCGAGCCAATGGTCAGTGGTGCACGACGGAGGACCTAGCAAGTAACGTCGCCTATTCGTTCGGATAGGATAAAAGCCCGAGGTTCCGCGTACACGTTGACATGAATTTCTAAGCTCACACTAAATAACATTATAGTCCGTGAGACATTACTAATATCGCGATGAATACGATCATAGACTATGAGTAGTTGCCAAACTTACACTAAACTTTTATAAAAATCACAGACTATGACGACTATATACAAAGCTTACGTACAATTATAGATTGTGAGTAATTACTAGGCTCACAATGAATACAATTATAGAATGTGAGTAATTACTAGGCTCACTAATTATAAATTGTGAGTAATTACTAGGCTCACAATGAATACAATTATAGAATGTGAGCGATTACTAGGCTCACAATGAATACAATTATAGACTGTGAGCAATTACTAGACTCACAATGAATACAATTATAGATTGTGAGTATTTACGTAGCGCTAAGTGACGCTGTTCCCATTCCTTATAAGTTTTGGCATTATATGGTATTTAATTTCGATTAGTCAAGGAACAAAATCGAAACCATTCATTTATCAAATTTTTAACGTCGACGGTTGACCCCAAAATTTGTAATGTCTGAATATTTGTTGTATCTTTGGACTTGTAATTTTAAATATAAATACAAAACACCACATTTAGTTAGTCAACGGTGGCATCAAGCATTGTTAACTACCAAACAGGAACCTGGCATTTAATTTCATTTTGTTTGTTGTATTTTAGTCAAGCTGGAGAGACGTGGTGTACCAGTTTAACCATGGTACGTTTAATGGTATAGTCGGTACAAACAAAGTCTCATCTGCCGTTCATGGTAAGTTACAAATATGTTGTAATAGCGCGCTAGAGAGAGAGAGAGAGTGGGAGAGTGGGTGGGTGGGGTTAGAGAGAAATGGGCTTGAACGTCAACTCGACACAAATTACTCCTTGTCACGTACCGTCGGTGAATCGAAACCACGCCAGTTGACTCACGTTAACTCAATAACAGACCTTATCGTATAGCTGACCATGCTAACAATTCGGCCACCCTTCTCCATTTGTCGTTATAGCAACGGCGGGTGTCGTAGAACAGACCGGGCTTATCGTTGCAAAACACCTGATACTAATATTGTCATAGATACATGTACGTCAAGGTAAATCCTATTGAAATCCAGTCTTAGGCATCAATTGTATAATAAAATATACAGGTGGTTCGCTGAAAATTTAATAACAGCTCTACTTGTAGCTTGGTAACACCTGTGGTTGTATAATGTTGTCCTGGTTACAGAAATCTGATTTAAAAAACAGATCATGTTTCGTTTCGTTTGTTATAGTTCCAAATCTGGTTTTACTGTTTTAATTGTCTTTGCGACACTAAGACCTGGAAGAGTTGTTATATAACCCGCGTTCTGGTTGATGTGAGTGGTTAGCCAATGAAACGGTCTGTTGCAGCGGATTCTTGACGTGCAATGCATTGAACTATGGGTGTTCTAATCAACGCTGGTTGGTTAATCAAATTCTAACGTCATAAAAGTAGTCTCTATCATCCAAACAATTTGACGGAAAATAGGTCATTGTCTGGATTATCCAGTCTTTTAAGTTACCCCGTACTGAATCTATCAAAACAACTCGCTTGTCAACGATGACACTCTTTAAAATTTGGTTTTCTCTCGTCATGAATCAGACGTATGGCTTCTCACAATCTTCTTAATTCTTCATCGCGATGCATGCTTATTCCTCGTCTCTATTTTGTTTCTAATAATAGATGTGCCAAGTGAATTGTGGGATATATTTCAACCACGCTTTATAGAATCTAGCAAAATCGGCCCGGCTTCATATGATCTAGCACTTACCGATACTTTCATTGGATACTTTAGCCAAAAGGTTCCATTGCCCATGCGTAACCAAATGTTTGTTTTTTTATGTGGTTGATTATCCAGTAATTTTCGTCAAAAATTGAGAACCGACCCAGACCCTCCGTGCGTTGAAGACTAGGGGGTTCTGGGTGACAGAGACTAGATGAAAAGCCGCTCGTATGAACCCGTGACTCGGTCAACCACTACAACCGGTCAGATCTCCATGTAGTGGAGAACGCTAGATCGGCGACGGTCCTACGCATTTTAGCACATATGACGTCATATATAGATTGTGGGTTAGGGTTCGGGTAAGGGCTACGACCTGTAGATTTGGTCAAAGTCCCGAGATATAAACAGGACTAGCCCTAACCCTAACCCATGATCAAACCTAACCCTTACCCTAACCCACAATTCACATATGACGTCACAATTTGCGTAGGACCGTCCCCGATCTAGCGTTCTCCTCATGTAGTAGAGGCCATTGAGAATATCAAAAAAAAACGAAACGAAATATAGATCTGTATTTTAATCCAATTGCATTGCAATGAAAAATAAAAATATGAAATTTCTTTCTGTTGTAGGTCAGATAATGAGATCGCAGTGTGCCTTCCAATTGGGACATGGTACGGGTTTCTCTGATTTCCGAGGATGGATTGATTATGTAAGTTATCATTTCAAATATATCACAGTAATAATAATAAATATGTATAATTTTAAACGGGCCCATAGCCCGTAGAAATATCA
Source organism: Patella depressa (assembly GCA_948474765.1). Lineage (NCBI taxonomy): Eukaryota > Metazoa > Mollusca > Gastropoda > Patellidae > Patella > Patella depressa. The sequence continues at coordinate 7,107,336 of OX419720.1, forward strand.
AATATTTCGCCAACAATGATTATTTCTTAGGAGTGTTCTGAGCCGGCCACATCCTCAGCCCCTCCCAAAAATTCCGTAGCCCCACCAAATTTTTCTGAGCTGACTACGGGCCCGTATTTATATTAGGTGCATCCATCTAATCTGATTTGTTTAGCTCTTCCGTTTTATAGTTCAATATTTACAAGAACGCACAACAACCCCCACCCCTCTCTCTCACCAACCTTATTCTAGACAAATGGGCCGACTTCATTGCTAAGAGGGTCGGTTATTCCCGGAAAACGGTTCGGTTTTCTATATTATCCAACATTCCATACCTGACATGATAGTTGGCTGATTGCCTGAAGTCGCTGATTTTAAAATGTTTTATCCTTTCAGATCACCGTATCCATGTGTTAAAGTGTTGGAATAAGACGGACCTCGACATGGCAACTTTTATTTATATCTTATTTTTATATAAAATAATCTGCATACTAATGTATATATAATGATTGGTAATTCATTATACTACTTCTTGTATTATGTAAACTATTCTATGAATATCACTTCCCGGATTCATGATGCCGTTAGGGATTTTAAGATCGACCAATCTTTTTTGATACAACTTTGTCTTATAACATTTTTTAAATTTTTTTGAAGAATTCGGTATACATTTCGAATTGACTTTACGAAACTTCCTTTAAGAAATAAGATGGCTTTATTCTACTTTGAAAACTTTGAAAGATATCTTTATTCTATTCTCTGTGTATTTTAATATTTCGTATGTATTTAGACTGTGTGTGAATATACATTAAATGCTTCATTATAAAGAGGACTTGCTTTAATTGATATTATTTCAACGACATTCAATTGGTAATTGTTTTGCCACAGTCGATCACATTTTTTTTATCCGTTTAAAAAAACACGTTCCAGTATATCACCGTTACACCATTATGATGAATAAGTTCGAATTTTGCGAAAATCGGATCAAAACTACCAGACAAATTGTACTCAACCTGATTAAAATAGATCTCTATTTCGTTTCGTTTTATTTATACTTTCGATGGCCCCCACTGCACACTGATTAGCTGTGAATATCCGCTTGGCCGCTACAGTATTACAACACTTTCGTAATCCTCTGAGACACTCGGCAAAACTGGACAGTTTCCGGACCTACATCTGCTAGTCTCGGATGTATGACAGTAAGTGATATGTACCACTCGGCAAACCATCCGGGACCTTTAAAGTGGTTCCAATATGGCGAAATTCGTCATACAGCCGAGACTAGATGTAGGTTCCGGAATCTGTCAAGGTTTGCCGGGTGACTCTTAGAAACAGATTGCCTCAACTGGTGAAGAAAGGACAAATAAAATGAAAATTTTGAAGTATAAAAACGAAATGAAATATGATCAATATTCCGTCCAGGAATATAAGGCTTGATCTCGCTTTATCTCCGTTGTAAAACTCGCAGTCGTTGCTTCAGGAACATGGGGGTGGGGTTAATAGTCCTTCGCAGTGCCACCGAGTACTGTTGGACTATGTGGAACACGCTAGGGATGGTTGGTAGCATAGCTGACCCACGATATATGTTTCACACTGGTTGAGCATTATGATGAATATGATATTAAAACAGCGTAATCTTTAGCCATGTCCGAGGGGAGCAAATACTTAAGGGGGCGGCATAAACTCAAAACCATGAGGTGGGGGGGGTCGTCCACTTGACGCAAACTAGGTCTTTTAAACATGGTTCAACATACGACCCAACGCGTGCAATTTAACTTTCGACCCCAATAAATACACAGCTCCAGCTTAGAAATGAAACGAAATTGGGTTTAACGTACCACTGTTCTCTGATTGGGCTAATGAAGACTGGCATACGCCATACGGTGTGCTAGGAGGGAAATTTTGCCCGAGCAGCGGCACTATGGACTACTCTTATGTCGAACTCCAACTGCCAATGGATCTTTTACGTGCACACCAATGTATATGCGGGACCCTGGTTTTTCGCCACATCCGAACGACTACAAAGCTTTCCGTGGTAGGCCCTCCGCCGTGCACCGCCGACAAGGAGAAATCCCGATGAACTTTCTCGGGCAAGGCAGGGATCGAACACCCAGTGCCTTACCCACGTAGCCACCGTGGCCCCCGGCAGTTAACTTGGTATTTAGGGGAGGGTTGTCAATATGACACATAAACCAAAGCATTTTCGATTACACTAGTTCTATTTGGAGCTTGGCACGACGTGCGGAAGATATGTATAATAGGACAGTGTGGACGAGTTCGGGATAACTTGTGCGTAGTTCCTTTAGGATACCCCGGGCATCATCATATGTCTGCGCACCATAGTGAAGAGGTTTTTTTTCATATTACGGCTTAATAGGGACGACCAGGACGGTGAAAGGGCGGAATCTGATCAGAAAGGTCTCCTAAAGGAATTTTTCATGGTGTGCAGAGATTTCATGATTCCATTGACCAATCCCCAAAGACTAAACTTTTTAATTGTTAAGTCCCCGGATGACACAGGGGGTACTCGATTGAATGTTCCGGAATTGAATTCTCTCAATCCAGTGAAAAGGGGTAGTTCGCACTACATCGCATGTGTTGACTGGATAAGAAAATATCTTAACCAATCATACAGCCGAAAACTAATTACGTCACAATGCTACTCATACCATCTCCGTCGTCGGGAATGACAGATTGTTACAGAATTGAATTCCGCGTCACTCTCGATAGCAATTCTGTCAATTTGGGACGTTCTGGACTGTGAATCGAGCATCCCCATATTAAACAAAGAACAAACAATCAAAGCGTGTTTTTGTCGTGTACACGAAAAACCATGTTTATAGTTTAAACAGTAAAGTTATTAATTTAAATTTTTAACAATAAATTCATGTCATTTTAACAATTAACATAATAACAGAACTATAGAAGAAAAATATCATTTTTAAGTCATGCTACTTTCAATTCATTAAGCATACAAACAACATAACCCATAGAAAAATGAAATGATTACCAGTATTTAAAGCCTCAATACGTCGTTTGAAGTTACCGGAAAATATCAAAGGATATTCAGAGACTTTAATTTGATAATACCGATGGAGAATAAGTTTAAAATTCAATAATTTACCTTCTTAGTATTGATACTTAAAATTATATTCGTCCTCAGTCGAGATATTAACATATTATATTCATTGATTCGAAAAACAAATTCCCAAGAGATCGAGAGTTAACTTCCACAGGACACACGCGAGGTCGCCACGGGTTCAATTTTATTTCAATAATTTACTAGTCCATTTGGATCTTTAGCGAGAGAGAGAGAGAAATGGGGTTTAACGTCCACTCGACACAAACGAGGTCATTCTGGGACTAACATATGGTTTCACTTTATTTCAATGATTCGCTTGCACGTAGGGGTCTTTAGCAGTGGGAGGAAACCGGAGTGCCCGGAGGAAACCCACAAGGTTGAGAAGGCGCCCCTATCTCCATGCCACATACGCTCACACCAGGGCTCTAAACAACAGCCACAAGTCAGAGGTGACCGGCCAGCTAGAGGTCGAAGCGCAGCACTCTTGACCACTAGGCCATCCCAACCCCCCTGGAACTTTATCAGTTGGAGGAAACTGGAAAACCTGGAGGAAAACCACAAGGTGGAATATGTGACCCTGCTTTTTGTCCCAGTACACACAAGGAATCAAAACCACTCCTCTTGACCCAAAGACAGACCCTATGATCTAAACCATTGGCACCCCCCACCCCAACTCCACCCTTCGGGAAAACTAGCTTAGGTATTTTATTGTGGGTGTATTCACCCTTGGATGAAAGTGTACTAGTGGTTTTAATAAAGCAATTTGTCCAGGACATTAAAAATACTATCCTTTTAAATAAAAGTTCAGCCGGTCAAATAGATGACCTAATCATGCTTAAAGGGAATACAGCTTTAAGAAAGTATATGGGGGAGAACTAACAGGTAAATTCAAACGTAAATTAATTAGAAATCATTTTCTCAAAAACTTACTAGTGCATAATAATAAAACTGGTCCTCTCATAATATTAAAAAAAAAAAAAAATCTTTGAAAAACTAAATACACCTAAAATTGAGCCAATTCTCAAATGATAGCTCTAGGCTGATGTCAATACAAGACTAATTCTTTTACTCAACATCTCAAAATTCTTACAAAAATAAAACTTTAACATTTACACAAGAAATGTTCAATAATCAAATATAATTTTTTCAAGTTTTCTTCTTTTAAACTATACATGTACGTGCACATCTAGAAACTTCATTTGAAAACAAATCTTTAACTGGATGCCCCTAAACCCTACACGACTTTAATCTCAGTTTCTCTAATAGTAATATTTACCCTAAAATACCCCAAATAATAGTATACACTGCTGTCATACCCTGACTGAAGATTTTTAGTAACTTAACTTTCTTGGACTTTATGTTCACAATTTAACTTAGTAAGGCTTAGTAGTAATTTTATTAAAGACACATTTGTTTCAATGGTATTTATTAATTGAACATGAGATGCAAAGGTCACAATAACAAAGGTTTTGATCAACCCTAACCAATTATTTATCAAACAATGAAATTGGGTTTAATGTTCTGCTGTTCTGTTCCTAACCTGGGCTAATGGAGAGAGAGAGAGAAATGGGGTTTAACGTCCACTCAACACAAACTAGGTCATTTTGAGACTAACATATGGTTTCATTTTTTTTTATTTCAATAATTCGCTTGTGCGTAGGGGTTTTTAGCAGTGGGAGGAAACCGGAGTGCCCGGAGGAAACCCACAAGGTTGGACAGGTGCCCCTATCTCCATGCCACATACGCTCACACCAGGGCTCGAAACCACAGCCGCAAGCCAGAGGTGACCGGCCAGCTAGAGGTCGAAGCGCGGCACTCTAGACCACTAGGCCATCCACTGGGCTAATGGAAGACCAGCATACGCCATACAGTGTGCCATGAGGAAATTTTGCCCCGACAGCAGCACTATGGTGGTCTACATTTATATCAAATTCCAAATTGCCAAGGCATCTTTTACAGGCACGTCAATGTGTACACAGGACCTTGGTTTTTCGTACCATCCGAACGACTAGACAGCTGCCCTTGTCAGACCATCCATTCAGCACCAATGACAAGGAGAAACCTTGGCAGAATATACCGATGAACATTCTCATACAACACTGGGATTGAACCCGCCGCGACCTCCAAACTACCAAGTCCGCGTCTTATTCACTTAGCCACCGTGGCTATCTTTTTTATCAAGCATTGCCCAGTATTCCATGATATTGTGACCTGTGTATTCCAGTTTAATAAATGATTTCATTTTCTTTTGAGTAACTTGGTACATTTTAGTAATTTGGTACATTAATAAACTATAACACATACATATGGAAAACATCTGCTGATTTATTAATTTAAATCAGTAATTGTTCTTCCATAAGTATGTGTATAGTTTACTAAATGATTGCTTCATAAAGGCAAGAAAGAACAGTTATAAATACATGTATTAAGTGAAATGTTATTGTATTCTATAGAACTGTGTACAAGTGTTATTGAACAGCGCCATCCATATCTCATCCCCGATAACGTTATACACAGGTGCAGTTTACTAGAAATGAATAAAAGAGGGTTTAACGTCATACTTTTCTGCACTGGCTGGGCTGAAGAAGACAGGCATAAGTCACACCGTGTGCTGTGAGAGGAAATGTTGCCTGAACAGCGACACTACAGTACAGCCCTTACTTCAAATTCCAACTGTCAAGGGTTCTTTTACATTATTTGCATACCATTAAACGACTAGATATAGTTCTATGTCATGCCCTAAGGGCCGAGAATGTTCGGATTAATCCTCACTTGTCAGTGATAGTCTCTGTGGAGGTGACAAGGAAAGTGTGCTCAGTCAATCAACAACAGTGCAGGGGTCTTTCTTCTTTTACACACATGTCAATGTGTTCACATGACCTGATTTCTTGGCTCCTCCGAATGTCTAGACACTGTTCATTGTCAGGTCTTCTGTCCTGCACCACTGACAAGGGTAAGTGTGTCTAGTCAGTTCACAACAGTCCAGGGTTCTTTTAGTTTACTTATGTTTTATGTCATCATAGGCGTAGCGACGACAGAAAATCACGATAAACCTTCTCGGCTAAAAGGGATTGAACCCCGAACCTCCTGTAAGCGACGGAAAACCATGTGAGATAATCCTGTGAAACTCTCTCGGCTATAACGGATCGAACCCAGCACCTCCCATCTGCAAGAGGAACCCCTGAGGTATTTTCTAGAAATAATTTAATCATGTGAGTCATGTTTATATCAAGACTAAGTTTATCACAATATTTTAGGAGGTAGAGGTATACTGATGGAATCACTCCCGTATTTAATTCGTAGCTTAGTTGGACCCGGATGCGACTTGTTCATGGGATATAGATTAGGCATCGAATGCTCAATTGAGTAAAACTTGCCAGTGTTAATAAACGATGATTTGCCATTTTTTATTTTGTTTGTAGGTAATTCAGACGTATTGTTGTTTGTGATGTAATGCTTGGCTGAAGATATGTACGGCGACTTTGAGTCATCGATGTCATCACAAAATTTAAAATGAACACTCTGCGATCCGAAGCTTCGATTGGCTATTTCCTGCTGAATTATAGGATCTTTCCTGATTTTAATTGTTAGTTTTGGCACTTTGGCTCGCGATGTGTGATCACAATAGGATTCATAGCGTTCCGTATGTAACATGTGCTTGCCGTTCGGCACCACCGACTTCACTAGGTCTAACTTCGGCAACTTTTCACGACTGCTTGAGGTGTCAGTTCGCGTCACGTTAGCCTCAAGAACGGGCATTTCCTGGAAGTTGTGATTAGCATCAATTAAAGAACTTGTATGAATATCACTGACAGTTTCCAAGTGAGGCGGGGAGGACAACTTGCATGATTTTTCAGTCACTTGGTCAAATTCTTTGGATAAATAACAATTTTTGGCTACTGGAAGTTCTTCAGGACAACCAACATCTGAACAACTTCCTTTCCGGAATCTAGGACTATAACGGAGTGGCTTTGGAGATTCTTTTCGTAATTTTGATTTTGCTAAAAATTTAGGCGTTGTTGGAAACGGATCGAGATATGAGCATTGCTCAATTTTATTTTTATCATATGCTGCGAGGACATTCATCCGACCCTTTTTCTTTTTTCTGCCCCGTTTTTTATAACCGTTGTTTCCCTGTTTATTGGTCACTTTATGAAAGACTTGTGGATCCCTGAGTTGGTTTGATGATAAAGATTTTTTGTTTAGACCCTGTCTTGGTATATATGGAGGGTCGTCCGTTGACGGTATTTCTTCTGGAGGCACTTCTGAACCAGATGAAAAAGAGTTTCCATCATCCCTGGTGACTTTACCCAAATGAAACGTGTTTGTTTTTTCATCAATGGAATAAGGAAGTTCTCGTTCCAGAACGACTTTCGGATCAGGTAGTTCTAATCCCTGGGCTAGAATAATTTCCGCATCGTATCTCGTGATCCCTCTACGTTTTAATTCAGCTGCTTTCAATAGGTGAGCTCCCGTTTCCAAATATTTCGCACGGCTGTCCCAGGATTCTGTAAGACAAAAATATTCCTTTTTAGTTTTGTATTTTTTGTCAGTGATTTTAATAATAACTTTATTTCTATAAAGCGTCCTGAGAGGTGGGGATATTCCATAAATCGGGAGCAATAATGGAGAAGATACATTTCATTATCAAATCCTACACAGTACTGGGTATAAATGCCTTTTATTATACAACCTTCTAGATCATTTCGGGACGAAGATATGGTTTTAATTTAATTTCGATAATTTGCTTGCGCATAGGGGTATTTAGCAGTGGGGTGAAACCAGAGAAATCCCATGAGGTTGAAGAGGCGACCCTACTTCTTGTGAGGTACAAGCGTGGAATTAAAACCACATCAGTTGACTCAATGACAGACCTTATGATATAGCGCGTACGTGCTAACAATTCTGCCATCCAATTCCCCTGCTAAGATTAAAGCAATTTAAAGGAGCTAAATCGCTAATATTTGGGACCTAGAAATTGACACAAATGGGTCACAATGCATATAATAATTTAATATGAATTTATATAAACTGATTTACATTCAATCATTTCCGTCTTTACTCTAATTTCAAATCAGTTATGTTCGGCGAAATAGGGTCTAAGGCTAAAGTCTCAATCGACTGTCTACCGTCTGGTATTCCAATCTACATAGAATTTATTGTGTATGTTCTCCAGATCAGAATATGGGTCACCGTCTATCCTCGTTCTTCAAGTCCCTTGTTAAGAATGGTACACGAATCGTGTACCAATGGTAAATTTTGTATGTTGTCTTAAATATTGGACATCAGAAGCCAATCTTTTCCCGGTAAGATCACAATATCAATGTTGATTTTAATTGGCAAATAATTTGTGTTTTCATTTTCAAAGATTTTGGATCAGATTGAGTTAGAGACTTAGCTTCTTTAAATACAAATTTTCAGTATATAAATCTTACCATTAGCTGAACAAATAAAGCCGTTAATATTTGGTTGTTTTAACTCAGGTTGAGTTTTAATTCTGTTTAGACGATCATCCGTATCACGTAATTTATATCCCCTGTCTTCACTCGGGTCTGTGATTAGTTGAAGTTTATTCTGTGGTTGAAATGCTCCCACTTGTCGTCTGCAATATAAACAAGTCATTACGTACAAGCAAGACACAAAATACATGACAAAATTTGGCAATAAGATTTTGTGTGGCCCATCAGGTTTTTTCTGTCCCATCCGAACGACTAGACTGCATTTGTGGAGCTGGCAAAGTAAATGTCACTAGTCAATTCAGCAGTCCAGGGCTCTTTATTGTTATGTATAATACAGTCCTATTAAAATACAGACATTTCTTTTTTTATACCTTCAATAACCGATTGATACTATAAGAAGGTCACGTCAGTTCTCGACCGAGTCATTTTCAATCTGACCGGTTGTAGTGAGAGGTCGCGTCAGTTCTCATATAAATCAATGAGTACCGATTGGCCTAGTCATTTTCAAAAACACTGTCTACTTTCATTTTGCAGAAAAAAAATTATATTTTACCTTTCACATGTTTCACATTCACAGTAACAATTTTTATCACCAAAGAAATCTTCCCCATAAAGACAAGTTATTTCTTCTCCTTCATCAATATCTCGTAAAGCTTTAACACAGGCTGTATCTCGACCAGTTGAAACGAACTATAAATATAATCAAAACACTATGGAACAATAATTCATTTTAAGGTTTTTTGCTTCCTACATCTAGACATCTAGAATAACGACTCACCATATTGTCTGTTTCAAAGCACGGAAACCAGGCTCCAAGTTCCCAAAAAGTATTCTCAGGCTTAAATTTAGATTTACTTTCAATCAATGTTTACGAGACATATCTTTGATCCAGAAACACTAAACTTTGCACATACTTTCTTAGTGATGTATTTGATAAAGGGTTATATATTTTGGTTAACATAAGGCGAACATTTATGACTAGGCGCCAGATTTATCTGCTGTGATAAGCCCTTTTTTTTAATTAATGACTGTTGGTTCACTTATTTGATAGAAAATAAAATATATTCATATGTGATATCAAATGTGATTAAAAGGTGATGTTTTTAAATTAGTTTTACATTCAGTTTCATTATTCAGTATTTAACCTTTGATCAGACTTAATTTTACTTAACATTATACATGTTCAGGTTTGGGAGATCTATCATTATACATGTTCAGGTTTAGGATATCTATTATTATACATGTTCAGGTATACATGTGTGCTAATTACCTTGCAATTAGGTCTACAATCATGATTAATGAATGCTGCTGGACCTAACCAAAGCTGGGCACAGTTTTTACGGCAGGAAAACATCACACTAAAATCATTTTTCCCAGGTTTTAGATACGAAGCTTCCTCTGCTGGTGTTAATTCTGCGATACATCCGACCAACATAGGAATCTTGTCATTTCTCTTCCTGAAAATAAAACAATTAGTCATCAATTGGGAGAGAGAGCGAAATGGGGGATAACGTCCACTTGACACATACTACGTCATTTCTGGACTAACATATGGTTTAATTTTATTTCAATAATTCGTTTGAACATAGCTGTCTTTAGCAGGGGGAGGAAACTAGAGGACCCAGAGCAAACCCATGAGGTTGGACAGGCGACCCTACTCCTTGTCACATACAACCAGGGATTTGAAACCATGCCAGTTGATTCAATGACAGGCTTTATGATACAACAAGCAGGTGCTAACCATTTGGCCATCCAACCCGCCATAACTATTAGAGCTATTTGATTATGGCAACTTACCAAGCTTTGGTTGAACAAATTTTTCCTCCGATCTGACCTTCAGATGAGTATCTGTTACACTGCATTAATTTAAAGCCAGCATGAACATCAAACATACGGAAATATCTATAAACCTAAAATAGAACAATATATATTAATTGATGATACAAATTTCATCTTAACACACATAATTTAAACAATTGGAAAAATTCAACTAAATGATTTGAAAAGCCAAATGTAAACCTTTTCAAATGTGACTTGGATTTTAAAATATTTTCGAACCCTCTGGACAAGTAAAATAAGACGTAATGGATAATTTACACAACAGGTAGGATGCTTAAACATCTAGTACTTAGAATATGGCTATTATTTATTTTCTGGAGCTGCCAAGCCACCAAGAGTGTTACAAACTCACATGTTCTTTAAATGTTTTTTGCTGAAATTTTGATTTAATGATGTAGGATGATTTACAACATTCGACGCCAATCAAGGCTCTATAACTCTTCTCGTAATTCTGATGCTTTATAAACTCTTCGACCACACCCTTCAATTCTTTCTTACTTTTTAATGGACGGTGTCTGCAAAAAAAAAAATAATAAAAAATAAGCATTATTGATCAATTGCAAATTTGGCAAAATGAATAAAACAATGTTAAATAAATGAAATGAAATGGGGTTGGACAGACGACCCTACTCCTTGTCACGTACAACTGGGGAATCAAAACCACGCCAGTTGACTCAATGACAGGCTTTATGATACAGCACACGTGCTAAACATTCAGATATCTACCTCCCACCCAGCTCAAATGAAATAAAATGGGGCTAAATGGTCTATCCGAACAACTAGACAGCTGGTTCAAGTTTATTGAAATAGGGATCTTTAGCAGTGGGAGGAAACTGGAGAACCCAGAGAAAACCCACCAGGTTGTCATGTACAATTGGGGAATCGACACCACACCACTTGAGTCAATGACAGACCTTCTGATCCAACATACATGTGTTAAACCATTTGGCCACCCAAACCCCCACTCTTAGGGGCACAAAACATGGTGTACACCCATCTTAACACAGATTACAGGTGAAGGAAAACCCATAATTCTGATACTAATACTTGAAATTTAATAAACAAGTCCACCAAAAGATGAGTATCACAATTTTTAATGGTATGTGATAAGCCAGGGAAGCATTGCTATGCTATGCGGGCTGTTTTAAGAATATCTTCTTTCACTGACTACAAATGAATAGACAAGGAACAAGGGAGACAACTCCTACCTCAAATTCATCTTATGTGTTTGGAACCCTAAATATGGGTCCAAAACTAAACTTGTTGCTAAGTCATCATTTTCTGACAGTTCTTTACATGTCATTCCCGTAGACGGAGTAAATCGGGAACTGTACGACCCGGACATGCTGAAAAGATAATTCATATAATATGTAAATATAAAAACATGCAAGCAGAATTGATTCAAGGGAGGTAACTGCATATAAAAGAAGTAATTTTTTAAAAATCACTGTTAATGAGGTGTTGGACAGACATTCAAAAGATCAGTTTTGATCAGAAACTTGTTTATTACATTACCTAGGCTGTCTAATGTCAGCAAGAAATAAGTAATTTTTCTAAAATTTTAATATGAGCCGGTTTTGATCTCAAGACAAAAATATATCATTGTGTCCTGTGTACGTGTGGACAAATATTTTATCAGAAAATTTTGTTTTGTCTACGACAACTAGTTGTTAGTAGGCTTACTTTGACAAGATTTAGTGTGCAGTATAAATAAGTCCAAGGCAATTAGCGAATACCTGATGATAATATAAACCTGTATAATTTGATCTTTTGGGCGGCTAGGATCAAATATCAATAGTCTAGGACTCTAGGCCCAGGTTCCATGGGCCAAAAACATACACAGCTATATTTATTGTTGTCAGTTTCCCAATCATACAATGCAGCTCATAGTTCTTAGTACATGTACATTAATTTATTGTTGTCATGTGTTGTAACCTTTACTTGAAGAATAAATAAATAAATATTTCTCAAAATTTTAACTAAAGAAAAAATCCAAATTTAGTAGATAGGCTACTTCAATTTTGATTGGCTAAGCACTAAAATCAATCTAATATTATCCAATCGTCCAGTCAAATAACTAAAATTTGGATTTTATCTTAGTTAAAATTTTGTGAAACAGGCCCCAGTGCAGTTCAGTAGCACTATCACTTTCCTACTTTTAATTTCTTGGAAATTTATCAGAAGAAAACCTCGGTGTATGGGTTCATATTTGTTTTTAAACTGCTTTTGAAATTAATTAAAAGTTCTGGTATTCTAAGATCAATGTAATTTCGACACTGCTCTTTTTTGGAAACAGGCTGCGAAAAATTATTATTACCCCAGTCAAGGCAAAATGTAGGTCAAGCAGGCTGGCTCTTGCGCTTCCGTTCTCTTTCTATCAATCGAAGTTCCCCCCAAAAAAGTCTTACTTGTGTTGCAAATTAACAGAAATAGAAAGTTGAATTTACAGTTTGCAATCGCCAAATTTACAAAGTGATTTATAAAAATATATGCGGTAGGCAGTCATAAATAATCTTTATTTTACACGCCTAATAATACTAGTCGCAAATTATTTCCGATGGCTTTCAAATGTCAATGGCCCATTGCTTCAGTAACCTACGCCAAAGAATCAAGACAATCACCCATGCAATATAAATGCTGTTTGGACAGCTCAGTCAAGATAATCTAAACAGAAAATACCCATACTTGGACTGAATTATGATTCTTTATACGTTCATGTATCGATGTAGGTCATCCATATTTGAAATTACCTGAAATCTTTGCACAAAACACTCGATAAAATTGATGCATTTGTAAAAATTGGAAACAATATGGCCGCTGCTAAAAACTGTCAACACAACGGTGAGAAAGTAGTGCGGTAAATATTTGACCAAATTTTGAATGATTTTGAAATAGATTTTGAATGTTGATATAGGAAATTTGTTCTAAACCTTGTACATAAGTAAATAATTTAGTTTGTTGCTATTCCAGTTGCTTTCACGATTATGTGTATTTTGGCGAAACCAAATTCTTTTCGCGCAGTAATATGTATATTATCTCCTGAAGGCGCATGAACAGCAAAGGTGTTCGTTCACTTTTCACAGCCCTGAAATTAACGCACCTCAGATTTAAATCTGCCGGAGGCATGACGTAAGTCAAATAAATATATTTTATCAAGAAAAAGTATATTTAGTATTTAATTTTTCTTTTTTTTTTAAATATGTTGTCACTGTTTCTCTAATTTCATAATGTTAATTAACATCCAAGCTGTAGCGTAGACCTATATGTTAACAAAACTTTAATCAGTCATTTGTATCTGAATAGGTATTGGGGAACAGGCATAGCCTATATTAAACCCCTCTCCCTGAAAATTAATTTTATAAATGACTCTTTTTATCATTTTTAATAGAAATTTATTTTGCCTATCGTTTTTTTTTCTTTTTCATAATAAAACCTACAAGTTAACGGGTACGATATACATCGAATATTATATTTTGATGGTCAGAAAATTAAATTATGGATCCAAAAATGAAAGGGCCAATAGCATATCATTTTTTTTATTTTATGGAATTGGTGACATAGATATACAGGCCCTTTTTTTAAAATGAGAGGGATGTAGAAATTTAAAAAAAAAGAATTAAGAAAGAAAGAAAGAAAAAAGAAAGAAAGAAGGAAAAAAAAAATTAAGCTACCGTACATCACGTGTATGACTATTATATTTTTTCTGGAGAGGAGTCAACATAATAATATTATGCCGAAGTCCCCCATTCCATTTTCAAATGAAAATAAAATAGTGCTTATAAAAAAGGAATGTCGTTTACTTCTCTCCTAGATCTGTAAAGATGCCATCTAACGTAGAGATTAAAGCCAAGGTAGATGATTTGGAGAACATGAAACTGAAGGCTAAAGAAGTGAGCGGCAGTGATGGGGTTTTAATTGTTCAAGAAGATACGTTTTTTAATGCAACTACAGGGCGATTAAAACTGAGACAGCTTCAAAATGAGAAATCAATGTTGATTTTTTATAATCGCCCGGATCAAACGGGGCCTAAATTTTCGGAATATCACATTACCTCAATAGAAGACCCGGAAAGTTTAAAGGTAGGCTTACGTGTAATAAATTAAAAATATTATAATGATCCAACAGGTGTGTTGTAATGAAATTAAATGAAATGGGATTAAACTTTCTTCTGTTCTGTTCCTAAACTGGGCTAATGATACGCCATACAGTGAGCTATGAAGGAAATTTTGCCCGGGCAGAGGCGTTACGGCCGACTCTTATATCGAATTCCAACTTCCGAGGGATCTTGCCAGATTTTCCGGCGTGTTTTCCCCTTTTCAGTGATGCAGGATTGGGGGTGGCTGACAAGGACAGTTTTCGAGTCGCTCGGATGGTAGGACTACGAAAAACCGAGGTCCCGTGTGCGTCTTGTATATGTATGGAAAATTTACCCTAACCTTTAGACAATAAAGACCCTGATAGTGCTCCCGTTTATGTCGAACTCAAACAATGTTACAAAAGACAAGCGTCTTTGGTCGCACGACTAGTTCTATGGACTCAGTGAGTAGGCCGGTTTGGTTCGATCCATGTGCTTGCCGAGAAAGTTCCTCTAAAATTTCCAGCCATGGTTTCTCCACGTGACAGCTGGTGCAAGGCGGAACTTATGTCTTCCAAAGGCGTCTAGTCGGCCGGATATATAAATATCTGGGGTAAACCTTGCAGTATACGAAACCGGAAAACGCAGAGATAACCCACGAGGTTGAACAGGCGGCCCTATTCCTTGTCACGTACAACCGTGAAATCGAAACCACGTCAGTTGACTTAATCACAGACCTTACGACAAAGTGTGCACACACTACCCACGTCCCCATCATATTAAAATAAAGGAGTTTTCGCCTTGGTATGAAACTGTATTCTTGTAATTCTTTTTCTTTGTGACAGGTTACCTTGGGAAAAGCTTATGGTATAAAAGGCGTTGTGAAGAAAAAACGTTTTTTGTTTTTAGTTGATCAAACGAGAATTCATGTTGATGATGTGGAAGGCCTCGGCAGTTTCATGGAATTAGAGGTAGGAATCTGTGTATTTTGTTATTCCCGCTCTCGACTACAAAGCTTTTGACTTTAACACAGGGAGGAAACCAGAGACAACCCTCGAAGTTGGACATGTGACCCTACTTCTTGTCACGTAGAACGGTATGATTACCCCCCCCCCACACACACACACACACACACCCACACACACACATGTGTGAGTAAAGCACTAACTCTTAAAAGAGTTTCTGGGCGAGGACCTGGTGCTGGCCAAGAACGTTCCTCTCTGGATTGTCTGGGTGTATTCCCTTGGCAATGGGACAGCCGGGATCGACCCGGCAAGAAACGGCAAGAGTTCCCGGGTCAGGTCCCGGTTCTGACCGAGAAAGGTTGTCTGGCGTGTATCCCTTTGTCAAAACCACCCACTGCTCAAGACTCATATGATACGCACAAGCGAATTATTGAAATAAAATTGAACCGTATGTTAGTTGCGGAATTTGTATAGTTTGTACCGAGTGGACGTTAAACCCAATTTCCCCCTCTCAGTGAGTAAAGCAGTGGTTAACAACTTAATCAATGTGTATTCATTTGTTATTAGAATTGATTACATTTGAGTTGAATTGTAACTCATCCATTACCCTTTCAGGTGGTCATGAAAGAAAATCAAACTACGGAGGAGGGACAGCAAATAGCCGAAGATCTGATGAAAAAACTGGATATTCAAGAAAATTCGTTGATAACCGGAGCTTATATGGATCTTTTGTTAAAATAAATAATAATAAAATTAAACTATGAAATGGAGTTTTACCTCCGTCTCCTACACAGGCACTTGAAGGAATTAAAATAAAACTTCTTACATATATACTATACTACAGTCAAGCAGTAGTAAGAAGTTTTATTTTAATCCCTTCAAGTGCCCGTGGTCTCCTACTGGGCTAAATGAAGACGGTCATGCAACATACAGTGTATTATGAGGGACATTTTTCCTACGGCCCACTCTTACATCGAATTCTAACGGCCATGTGATCTTGTACGTGTACGCCAATATGTACAGGGGACCGCGGGTTTTTTTGTCCTATCCCAACGACTATCGGTTGGCCTATGTCAGATCCTCTTTACTGCTTCGCTGACAACCACGTCGGAAAATTCAGATGAACTTTCTCGCCAGACACCTGGATCGAACACGGGGCCTCCGGATTTACGAGCCAACGTCTTACTAATGAAATACAAAGGGGGGCAAACGTCCGAGTGGGCTATATAATGAAGACAGACATGCGCCATACACAGTGTGCTATGGGTGACATTTTACTCGGACAGTGTTGTATCCCATTTGTCGAATTCACAATGTCAAGGATTCTTTTACACGCACGTCACCGCTCCCCCCCTCCAATTTTCGTCGGTGCCCTTTTTTACTGCTGAAAGTGCCTTTTATCAGACCCAAATATGTCCGTTCCGAACTTTTACTTAGACGAAAATATCAGCCAAATATCTCTTGGAATGGCTGCAAATGCAAGGAAATGACGTATAATTTTCTTGGGGGACCCCGCCCCCCAGCGGCGTGCCCCGTCTCCGCGGTCAGTGCCCTCATTTTGCGGGCCCCCCCCCCCCCCTTTTCCAAATTCCTACATCCGCCCCTGCTTGTGTACACGAGAACCTGGTCTTTCGGAAAATCCGAACGACAGTTGCTTTTTCGCACAATCCCAACGACAAGATGGTTTTCCATGCGATCCGTACGACTAGTGAACACAAACATGAAAAGTCCAGAACTACTTTTTCGGCCAACACTCGGTTCCTCTTCGGGACGTCCTGATTAGTGAACCATGTCCCTAGAGCTAAGCGGTCGTGGGTGATATATATTCCCATCAGCTGTCAGATATGCGCCATGCATGAAATATAAACGACGAATATTGTTATATATACGATGGATACAACAGCTGGAATGGGATGAAACATGGCGTGAAAAATAAAATAGAAATTAACATTTACTGCATGGTTATCTAACTTTGACTGTTCTCATTCGTCACAGTAGGCCTATATAAATTTTCACTGAATAAGTACCTTTTCTCTATGTATCCTTATCTAAACTATATCATATTATTATATCTTTTGCGAACGTAAATATCGCAATGAAAACACAAAAGCTCCAAATGAAATTAAACGATGCTTAACGTCCTACTGTTCAGTTCCGAACTGGCTAATGAAGACGGACATACGCCATACAGTGTGCTATGAGGGAAATTTTGCCCGGACAACGGCACTACGGCCTACTCTTATATCGAGTTGCAATTGCTGAGGGATGTTTTGCGTGCACGCCAACGTGTACATGGTTTTTCGTTGGGTTATATGTCGGACCATATCTTATTATATATTAATATGATAATCTTTCAGTTCGGTGACCAAAAACCGTTCAATATGAAATGTGAGACCAAATAGTATCCTTTATACACAAAGCAGCCCAGCATTCTTCGTGGGGGGGGGGGGGGGGGGGGGGCAAAACAAAAAATCGAATTAGCCTCCCCAAATATTTCGCCAAAAATAAAAATTTCTTAGGAGTGTTCTTAGCCGGTCACATCCTCAGCCCCTCCAAAACATTCCGTAGCCCCCCCCCCCACAAAAAAAAACCTTCCGTAGCCCCCCAAAATTTTATGAGCTGGCTACGGGCCCGAATTTATGTGTATTCAGGGGTAGGATATGGTTCCGGGGGGGGGGGGTGTCTACGAATAACAGTTTTTGAAATTTTACATATTTTTTATTGGCGTATGTGTAGGGTATCTGGCTCATGGCTATTCCTTCAAATAGAACAATCTGCGATCAACTCGGTGTCGCGATTTCACTTGATACCTTTGTTTCTGATGTTGCTAGATATAGGCCTAATAATATTGTTTTACAATTCTCGAACTTATATCTACGCTATCGTCATGTACTGCAGACACGTGAACAGTAGCGTCCAATCACAGGTTGTGGCACAAACATGCTCAAATCATTTTTAGAGATCTCCACGGAAACCTTGACATTGAACGAAACTTGAACTTTGCAACTCGATTATCACAGGTAGACACCTATATAAGCTGTAAAGCGCGATGAGGAATCTGGAGGCTCTCAAGCGTGGTAAAAATACACAATCGAAATTAGTGCCAAATATCCAGGATACTACGTACGTGAAGCCTTCGATTGAAGATGCTTCATACCCGGCCTATCTCGCTTCTTCTTTTTGAGATTTGAGATAAAAATAAATTAAAATGGGGTCTCTGCACCGGCAAAATACGACGGGTATAGAATGCAATGTGATATAAGGGATATTTGCCCGGGTAGCATCTTTTTCGCCTACTGGTACTATAGCCTTCGTCGAATTCAAACTGCCAGTGGTTATTTTACGTGTACATCAACGTGTGTACGGAACGGAACCTCTGTTTTACGTCCCATCCAAACGACTAGACAGTCTTCCTTGTCTGATCCCGCTAACTAGACAAAGAGAATTCAAGCTTGAAAATATCTGGGCACTTTCTTGACTATCACCGGGATACGGTCCTCTAATCATCGGCATGCAGCGATAAGAGCGGAGTTTATGTCAATATCACCATATGTAGGGTCATGTCTAAAAGTTAAGGCCCGTTGCAGATTTGGTCATAGGTCACGAGATGTAATCAGGACTGCTCTATCCTAACCATATTCGTAACCCAAAAACCCTAACCCACAATTTGATAACAACACTCGCCGATAAAATAAAAAAAAACACAAAAATAATAACTTGACAAAGCTTCTTTCTTTTTTACATTATCGACTTGTATTGATATAATTTTTTGATATAAAAAAACCCTGCTTCTCTGGGAGATTTTCTGTGGATTTTATAAATAAAATTTTCCTTGTCGGCCAATGTAAGCTATGTTTAACTCCCGTCCCTACAACACGGATTGTCAGAATTTCAATTATCCATAATTGTGTCATTTTTTTTTTAATTTTTATCTTTTTAATGAGATCAGTTAAATTTCGCATTTTTGAAATGTAGAATATCTATAACAATAAAATAAAACCAAGTACGAACAATCCAAACCATTAGACAGAATTCGAAGTCCTAAAAACGTTATTAGGCAAAATATAGAAATGGTTCCACTACTGCTGTCTTCCGTCTTACTCCAGTCGCAGTAGTGGTTTTTCCTACAGAGTTCCTTCGCGCAAGTTTTGTAGTCAAATGACTACAAAAAGTTTACTGGCCTATAGCTCGCTTAATTTACAAATAAACTGGCCCAAAACAGTACTGCACGTAGCTTAACATATAATAAATCAATTCTTATTGAAATAAAGGTGAGACCTTACCGCATAATTATATGATTTGATGAAACCCATCTCCTACTCGAAATTTCAACTGGTCGACCGTCATGGCCGCAAGTTGTGTAATACGTCATTAGGCCTACAACATAAACAGCGCTATGCAGAGAAAAACTGTTCGGTAACTATTTTAATGGTCCAGTCTTCACTATTTGTGATAAAATTACTTATTTTAATACAAACTGTAATGATGTGTGTTGACAATTGTGCGTTTGAACCTATTTGAACTTGCGTAAGGGGTCGTAGACTGTACCAATTGTTACCTTAAACACAGTTTAAGGTAACAAGTATAGTTACTAGGCAAAATAGTGTAATCAGCAAATGGACTGCTCTCCGTGTAGAAAATACACGACAAACAGTGGTAACAGGTGTCCGGAAGAGTAAGCTTACCCTGCCTGGCGCCACACCCGCCATAGCTGCATCCAAACTATTGGACGAAATCTCAATATAATAGCATGTTTGGCCAATGAACTATCGGTATGCAAAATGCACGTGATGAAAATCGTTCGTTATCGGTAATTTCATTGCAATGCTTTCAATATTGTGAAAATTATCGATCGTTAAGTGATGTATTTTTAATATAATAATTATTATGTATTCCTATCATTTTACCTTCAAAAATGACCAAGGCAAACCGCGATAATCGGTTGATTTGCATAAATTAGGAAGACAGCGGGTCTTGGCAAAAGAAACATTAATCAGCGATCTCGATAAATGAATGGTCCCTTGAACTAACAGTTTACGAACCGGTCCCCGTCTTTGACTAGACGGCGCTGCTGTACAGTGTTTTTAATGGGTTCAGTGAAAGAATTCTGTAGATTTATCTATCAACAAAGACTAATTATATACTCTGTAGCTATGATTGTAGGATGAGAAGGGGTTTTATCGTTTGTGTATTAGTATTATTAATATCAGGTAAATTCACTCGAAAGTCAAAACAGAGACATTGTTTCAGTAATCGTTGTATTGAGGTCAGAGAACTTGCCTTTTCAGCAGTAGCAGGGATCAGTTTCACCCGTTCTCTTTGATCTTTATCAAACACCGACACTCCGTCGAAATTAGAGCTGTCATTTTCTAGAATGATGGATTGGTGAATAAAATAGTTACCTAATAAATTAATATCATGTAGTGACAATTTTTAAATGTAAATGAGGGTATTTTATTTTGCATGCAATTTAACTAACCCCTAGCTTTTACTAGTTTTAGATATAAATATATTCATGTAACTTTTTTTACTGTTAAATGTATATATGACTATATTTAAGTGTATGTTGCCCACGTTATGTATGCATGCTGCACTTCTTAATCTTAATAGACGTTTTGAATGATGCAATTAACATCTTATCTTTAAAACACTCTCTACTGTAGTACTGGAACCAAGGAATACACACATGCAGACCCAGACTGTGAAACACAGACTGTCAGATTTAGACTCGATGAGACCAAAACTTAGATAATTCTTTAATCTGCAAAACATCACTGCAATGCACACATAAACTCACAAACTTTTAATGCAAAAAGAAATTGTATGGCCCTTAAGCTGCACTTGTTACTCTTTAACCTAAATGACCGAAATGTCGTGCTACTCTACTTCAGACACTGAATTTAGATTTGAGAATATTGCTGACTGTTAAGCTACAGATACACGTAGCTTTGATTTGTCACCTTCATGCAAAATAGCAAGTATACCAGAAAGCTCACTTCCACATTTAGTGGATAAAAGAGTAGACTTGTTTTATTGAATAAATGCAAATATATGTTGATTAGAAGCTTTCAATAAGATTTTGGATTTTAAATCTTGTAAGGTGTCATAAATGTGAATCTGGTAAAAGAATAGTCATAAGTCATCAATGTTGCTGTGTCCATTGTTATTCTAGGTAATTCTGATACAAGAATTAGGCCGTACTGAAAAGATCAAAATATTTTTTTCTTTTTATACACTCACATTTTTAAGTTGACATTCGCATGTACCATTGGCCCAGTAAAGTCGGACATCCATGTATCCATTCACATTTGTCTGTGGCAAGGTTTAACGAATTCCCCCCCCCCCCCCCGCCTTGCATCATAAGATATGTTATTGGGTCAAGTGGTCTGCTAATTTCGATTTCCCTCTTGTATGTGACAAGGAGTGCAACCTCATGGGTGTTTCTGGTTTCCTTACGTGCGAGCCTCAGGTCACCAGGGGCGAATCCAGGAATTTTTGCAGGAGGGGGTTTGCCAGGTTTCTGTTACGGAAATCTGCCATCATCGTCTCTAAATTACATAGGCATACATACAAATTTAGCTTTCTAAACAGAGAAACAATTTTTATACTGATGTAGGATCACTTTGTGATGTAATTTCATTGATGCAAGGCATTATTTTTTTTTTATGTAGCTGAGCAGGGGGGGGGGGGGGTTGGTCACAATTTTTATTTTTGGTGTATTTCTATTTTTTTGTTTTGTTTCAGAGCCAATATGTAGTGTGAGTGAGCTAATAATAACACCTCAGTCTGTAGATGGTATTGAGGGGGATGTTCTAACAGTTAAATGTCAGGCTAGAAACCTTCGCTACCCTCCCAAAAATATATTCTGGACGCGACAGAGCCTCAGTACTGACGAACACAAACAGAACTTCTACCAACATCGGGAGAATAATGTGACTTCATCGTTTCATATTATTAAATTACACCGATCGGATGCTGGTATCTATAAATGTGTGTTGATAACGTACGACAATACAGAAACAGTCAACAAATTAACCCTTCATGTTGCTAGAAAATGTAAGTCAAATTTGACCAAATAAATTCAGAGGTTGAGTCTAGTCGTTAGGATGGGACAAAAACCTGAGGATCTTTTTTACAATGTGGCATGAATGTAAAAGAACCCTTGACAGTTTGAATTTGAAATAAGTGTAGGCCGTAGCGCAACTATTCAGGGAAGTTTACCCCCATAGCGCACTATATGGTGTATGCACATCATCATTATTCCAGTCGGAGCAGAAAAGTAAGCGGTTAAACCCACACCATTTTATTTCAGAGGTTCATTGTGTTTCATTCTGGCTCACTAACCAGAACCCATGGCAATTATTGGAATTCAATTAAGAATATCCAGATATGCTACTAATCAAGGGCCTGTTTCACAAAATTTTAACTAAGATAAAATCCAAATGTTAGTAATTTGATTGGATAATATTTGATTGATTTTAGTGCTTAGCCAATCAAAATTGAAGTATCTACTAAAATTTGGACTTTAAATTTAGTTAAGATTTCGAGAAACAGGACCCAGCCCCAATTCCCCTCGCCAGCCCCAGTCAAGGTATATAAGATTTAGATGTAGAATAAGTCTTGAGTGACAAGGGAGATAACTGTGTATTTTATATTTCAGCCATCAGTCCGTCATGTGGTCATACAAGATTTAGATGCATGACCGGAGACAATTGTATATTTCTACGATATAGATGTGATGGTTTTCCTCATTGTGCCGACCAATCAGATGAAAAAGATTGTCCAAGTTTGTAACAATATTTAATCACACAAAAAAAAAATATCCTCGTTCCCAGATGATCTTTAAAAAAATGTTCTGTTTCCGTTAACCCGACCGAACCATTACAAAACCTGCCGACCCCAATTTTTTTTTTTTTTAGTGCCGAGAGAAAATAAAATATTTTTGTTAACCAAGCGACTGTTCAGAAATATCTAAACCTGCCGGATTTGTGAAAATTCCTATATTATTTGCTATAAATGAGTATAAATGTCATCGTTCTTTGAATCTGCATTTACCGATCGGAATAGGCGGTACAGCGAACGTTTATTAAGAACTGTCATACTTTTGACGAGAGATTGCTATCTGACGTGAAAAACGAGACTACAGATTCGCACGGCATATTCAGAAAAGCTACATGTATAAACCTCACAACTTTAGTTCTAATAAGTAATGACACGCAATTGGTCAAAAACAAGCGAACGTATATTTCAAACAGGTGGATATAGGTTCTGTTCAATTGGTATTTAAAACAAGGCAAATAAATTTTCGCGAAGCCATTTCGTGCAACGACACGATATGATTTTTTAAGTTTTTATCGCGAATTCTTTCCCTTGAACAAAATGGCCTCCCTACGTTATTTTGTTTAGCATTGAAAGATTAAAAAAATCATTTGCCCGCAAAGAGAATATTTAAATCGTAATCTAGCCTCTGATACACTTTAAACAATAATCCAAGATTTCCATCCACCAATGTATTCGTGCTTTATATTCACCGGCGCCAACTCGACCCAACATAAAATTGAAGATTTTCGCACAGAATATTATTATTATGATTATTGGCGATTATGCTACGGTAGATCTTGATCTAATATTAAAAGAAAAAACAAAAAAAAATAAAAACCCTACCTACCGACCCTACCCTAATTTCCATCCGTTACAGGAAACATATCCCTTTTTTTTTGGCCTGGGGTCTGTCATTGAGTCAAGTGGTGTAGTTTAGATTCCCCGCTTGTCCGTGACCAGGAGTAGGGTCGTCTGGATTTTCTCCAGGTTTTCCAGTTTCATCCCACTGCTAGAGACCCCAACGCGGAATGGGGGGTTGGATGGTCGAATGGTTAGAGTTAGAGCGTGCGCGCTGTATCATAAGGTCTGTCATTGAGGCAACAGGTGTAGTTTTTATTCCCAGGTTGTACATTGTACCTGTTTTCTCCGGGTTTTCCAGTTTCCTCCCACTGCTGAAGACCCCTACGCGCAAGCAAATTATAAAAATGAAATTGAACCATGTGTTAGTCCCAAAATGACCTAGTATGTGTCGCGTGGGAATAAACCCCTTCGCTCTCTATTAACCCTTTAATACTTGATAGGGGGTCACGGTGGCTAAGTGGATAAGGCGTTGGTTCACTAGCCTGGAGGTTGGGTGTTCGATCCCTGCATTGGTCGAGAAAGTTCATCTTGATTTTCCGGCAAGATTTCCCCTTGTCAGTGATACAGAAGGAGGGCCTGTCAAGGACAGCTGCCTAGTCATTCGGGTGGGATGAAAAACAAAGGTTCTGTGTACACATTGAAGTGCACGTAAAAGATCCTTTGGCAGTTGGGATTCGATATAAGAGTAGGCCGTAGCGCCGCTGCCCATGCAGAATTTCCCTCATAGCACACTGTATGGCGTATTCCCATCTTCCATTAGCCCAGGTTAGGTGCTAAAGAGTAGGATGTTAATCCCCATTTCATTTCATTTCATTTTAATACTTGATACATGTTAATATTGCCTAGAGAAATGTGATATTATTGAATACTGATAAATCCTTGAAGTTACGGCTCCACCTGAGTCATGTTATTAGAATATGCATACGAACTGGGGGAGGGGGGACCAAATGCGGGGAAAATTTGGGCACACAATTGTGCTTTGTAAAAGTTGTATAAAAAATATTGTATTCTTGAATGTGTCCAATTTAATAACAATTTAATAGGGGCGCCTTCTCAACCTCGTGGGTTTCCTCTGGGCACTCCGGTTTCCTCCCACTGCTAAAGACCCCTACGCGCAAGCGAATTATTGAAATAGAATTAAATCATATGTTAGTCCCGAAAAGACCTAGTTTGTGTCGAGTGGACGTAAATCCCCATTTCTCTCTCTCTCTGTGTCTATAGTTAGGCAATTAAAAATAAATATTAAGACTTGAACCCTCTATTGTATTGAGTACAGTAAGCCACAAGTTACAGTTACATAGACAACTAAGAACATTCTAAGAACCTAACTACATTTTTTGGGCACCAACTACCACCGCCCCCCTCCCAGTCAAAAATGTTCCTGTGCGCATATGGTTATACGTACGTGTACAGTTCTTAAGAGCATAGCATCTATTTAAATCATGTGGGGGGGGGGGGGCAGGGGGTCACAGGTAAACTGGGCATCATTTAATCTTATGTATGTAACACTTAATTCTTTTACATTCATTATTAATATCAAATCTTTCTTAAAAAATTCCCCCAAATCATTTAAAATCGGCCAAAAATCATCTAATTTGTACTTGTGTCCATGTGAAAGCCGATTTTTTTATTTGTTTACGAGTGTCAAATTTACAAGTCCGAGTCAGGGCCAAAGTCCCCTTACTGCGAATCAAGAGTGGAGACTGAAGTCTTCACACAGCCCAAGTCTGTTCAAGTCACCAGTCCATAAAATGTATATAAATATGAATGTGCAGTAGAATCTGCATTAAGCAGCCACCCATGGGGAATTTTCACAAAATGGTATCATTCAGCAATGACTGTTCAATTAAATTTATAAGTAAAATAGTGACAGCTGGCCGTGTTAAGGGAGTGACAATAGAATTTATACAGGGGGAATTCATTGTGACCGCTTACAAGGAGATTTCGTTGAGTGGCCACTCATAGAGGTTCTACTGTACCGGTATATAAAGTAATTTTTATTATTCAATTAAAAAAATAAATCTATTGTAATTTGTAATCAAGTTTTAGTCAGATTTACAGTACTGCTTTTCTTGTTTCAGGATCTGCCTGTGAATCAAAGTTTCGATGTGGCAACAGTCGATGTATAGATCATATATTTTTATGTGATGGTTCTAACGATTGCGGAGATTATTCAGATGAATTAAATGACAATTGTCGATTAATCCACATGGAGAATCCAAAAATAGGTAAGTGGTTCTACGTCATAGTTTCAAGCTAATAATACATGTAGGTAGGGCTCCCGTAATCTGGAAAAACCTGGCAAGTCAAATTTTGGTGAAAATTGAGTTAGACCCATATTTGGACTTAGTACACATGTATATAATAATAGTTTTTTTTCTCCTTCACCGAAAGGGCTTCTAATTATCTTCATCTAAAAAGACAAAATAAAATTGGTTATATATTCAGTAGCTTAACAAAACAGTTTTCCTTTGTTTACTCAAAACTACATTCAACAGTGTTACTAGGTTTTTCCAGATTACGGGAGGGAGGAATCTGGCCCCAAGTTCACAAAGCATTCTCAGACTTAAGTTGAGAATTTACTCAACCTTCATTCACTCTTTATGAGGAATATCTTTGATCCAGAAACACAAAACTTTGCATATAATTTCTTGTTGATATTTTTAATACATTTAAACAACAAAAGTTTTTTAAATGCGTATATATTAGTTAAAATAAGGCGAACAATTTTGAGTAAATTCTAACTTAAGTCTGAGAATGCTTTGTGATCTCCGGGCCTGGTAGCCATGGTCGCTCAGAGTGATAAGTAACGAGAAATGAAATGGTGTTTAACGTCCTAGCGTTCTCCTCGAACTGGGTAAATAGAGACGGGCATACAATGTGTTGTCAGGGAAAATATTTCCCTGACAGTTGCGCTACAGCCTACTCTTTATATGGATTCCCAAATGCTGTGGGCCTGACAATTATAGCTGTCTAGTTCTTTGGATGGGATGTAAACCGAGGTTCTGTGTATACAGACACATGAACAGTAGCGTGTAATCAGAGGTTGTGACATCATGACATCCACGGAAACCTTGACATTGAATGAACATTGAACTTGGCAACTTGATTATCACATGTAGACATTTTAGCTTGAAAGTGCAAGGCTTGGAATTTGCAACAACCGAAGAATCTGATAGGGTCACAAGCTGGGTTTGTACCCAATAGAAATTAGTGCCGAAATATGCAGGGTATTAAATGAGAGAGAGAGAGAAATGGGGTTTAACGTCCACTTGACACAAACTAGGTCATTTTGGGACTAACATATGGTTCAATTTTTATTTCTATAATTCGCTTGCGCGTAGGGGTCTTTAATTAGCAGTGGGAGGAAACCGGAGTGCCCAAAGGAAACCCACGAGGTTGAGAAGGTGCCCCATCTCCATGCCACATACACTCACACCAGGGATCGAAACCACAGCCGAAGGACAGAGGTGACCGGCCAGCTAGAGGTTGAAGCGCGGCACTCTAGACCACTAGGCCATCCCCCCCCTACACGTATTAAATGAAGGCCTGGATAAGATGTACGTAGTTAAAGTGAGATCAAGCCTTCTTTTGAAGATGGGCTGATTGTAACTTAAAATGTGTTCTTATTGTTTATTTTACAGATGACGTGACCCTTGTGTCACCTACTCCAATTGATCCCGATGCCGACCATTTTAATTGGTTGAAAACAACAGTCTACATAGTGATTGGCTGTACTGTGGCCTTAGTCATCTTCATTTCATTTATAGTTATCATAGTTTTCCGTGTTAAAATGAAAAGACTTCGCGCTAGACGAGTCGCTAGAGCCTTGGAGAGACACAGACGCCACCAATCTGGCTCACAGCACGGTCGACCGTCAGAACACGAGGCCTTTCTTCCCGTAGGTTCTAACTCGCATTATGGTAACATCATCGTCAATGTTAATAACGGTGTACAATACGTACCTAATTCTGAATTTGGTGGTTTAATGGAGGCGCCGCCTTCGTATGCTGAAGTAGTTGGCGTAGAATTAGAAGTTCGCGATTCTCCGCCTCCCGCTTATAGTACTATTGATAGAAACCCGAAAAATACTGTAGAGACCGCCACTAATACCAGTCGTCACGATCTATCTTCCACGGTCGCTACTCCAAACCTTATGCAAACTCAGCATCAGTCATCTAATTCCATTCAAACTGTCCCTGAAAATCGTGCTCAGTCTTCAAACATTTTCACAAGTGTCGAGGGAGCCGTAGGTGCGGTACGTGCTAGTCATTCTAACATTAACCCTAATAGTGCTAATATACCCTCAACTAACATAGACAATTCTGTAGGACATAGACTCTCTCCTCCACCCCCTTCATGTCCATCAACTTCATCACATGACAATACTCCTAGAGTTATCTCCCCTAGACCTAGTGCTTCAAGTAGTTCTCATGACAACCACTCGGCCTCACCTCCTCCATCTAACATCTTCATGTGTGTAGAGGGCGCTGTTAAACATCTGAATCGACCCAGTTCCTCTGCTGACGAAACAACAAATACTCCATCAGCCTCCGAAACCCCGGTCGCGGAAACATCCACACAAGCTGCCCATGATTCAGCTTCAACTAGACCAGCTGATGAGACGTCGGCCAATCAAGATACAGATGTCATCCCAGCAGCAAGCGGCCATCTTGCCGTGTGTGGTGGAAAAATATTTTTGAGGTCCGATAGTTCAAGCTCTACTGGTACATCTGCTGTTAGCCCACCCATCAAAGGTCATCTAGAGGTCAAAGGGGGTCAAATCGTGATCAAACCCGAGAGAAACACCCCTGGCCCCGTATCTGACGTGCCTAGATCAAGTGATAGTGACACAGGATCTTTAGGACGAGGGGCGTTACAGGTGCGCGAGGGAAGAATTGTTTTACGTTAATCTAGAACAGACGTTTCGTATATAATAGCAAATTTCACAGGTGACAGACAATGAACCATCGTTTTCTTTTTTATTGGAGTTCAAAAATATTTCGAATTTTTGATAATCCCATTTAGATCTTATAGTGTCCTTATCTGGTATAAAATACCAGGCAGCTGAAGAGAAACAGATTCAGCAGGTGAAGAGAAAAAGTGGGGCGGGGGATGAATGTGGCGATCTTATTTTAGCAAAAGTCATGTATTATAGAAATTTTGCAAGTCAATTTTAAGTGAATGGGTTAGGCTAGTGATTCTCAAATGAAAGACAAAGTGATTAATATTTTTTTTCTAGAATAGGATGGTTGATTGTAATTGATAAAGTAATTTTGTTTCATTAGTTGTTTAAATAAATACCACTTTAGAAATATAGTGATGAAAAACATTAGTAGCTGAAAATTAAGAATAGAGAAGGAATGTGCCCTGGCACCCTGAAAATCACTTGCTAACCCTGAAAATAAAAGATAATTAGAGAGTCAAAATTGTTAATTCTAAATGTTAAATTTTACAACATCAAAATTACAACAATACGAGCCTTAGTCTAAATAAAACCATAGACTCTACTACCCCTTGGGACCTTATTCAAGAAGTCTTAAACTGAAATATTTTAGGAATATAGCGTTTTCATTGGTCAAGAGCTAGAGTCTGTGCTATGATTGTAGAGCCCAGCCAATGAATGATCAGTATTCTTTAAATGATTTAAAGATGCATTATGTTGTTGCATTAGAATTATAGGTTAATGATACATTATGTAAGAGGTAAATCTGCCTATTGCAGTGTAAACTATTATTTAAATTGTTGGATGACAGAGATTTAAACAGATTGAAACATGATCGCCATTTAATGATTTGCTTTCAATTTGGTGGATCGAGGTTGAGCCAATATTTTTTAACTATTGTAGCAAGAGCGGTCAGCTCTTTATCTAAATCTTACATAATGCATTTTTAATTTTTTGTGACTATGGTGTCTGAGAATCTTGTCAAACAGTGCTTCCTACGATATTAACTACACATTTCCTAGAAATCAGAAATTATCGGAGGTGGACATTGAACAAGGGTTTTTTTTTTCTAACTGTAATGTAAATGTAAATAATAGATCTATTGATTGTCAATCGGATTCAAAAACAGATTTCTATCTTGTTTACGTTTTTTTATAGTTTCGATGGCCTCTTCTAAATGAGAATCTGACCAGTTGTTGCGATAGGTCATGTCAGAGGTCATTCAAGCGACTTTTGACCCTATGACGTCAGACATTTGATCAGCATTGCTGTTAGTAGTGGATTACCCACAGTCAGAGGTCATATGAGCGACTTTTGACCCTATGAGAGCAGACATTTGATCAGTGTTGATTTTACTAGTGGATTACCCACAGTTTCGTGCAAAACAATTCTAAAGCTCATTATAACAGACCATTTCATTGGCCAATCCCTCACACCGTTTAGAAAACATGTTGATGATAACAACTCTCCCAGATCGGAGTATAAAGACAAGTCGAACTGTAGAAACAAAATGAAACGAAATAGGATCTGTGTTTTAATCAGTTTAGTTGTTTGTATGTAATTGTAATCATAGAAGTTATTACAGGGGCGGATCCAGATGGGGGGATGGGGGGTCCCCCCCCCCCTGCTCAGCTATACAACAAAAAATAATGGGCAGCATGAATGAAATTACATCAAAAAGTGATACTACATCAATATAAAAATTATTTCTGTTTAAAAAGCTCAATTTGTATGTATGCCTATGTTATTTAGAGACGATGATGGCAGATTTACGTAACAGAAACCTGGCAAACACCCTCCTGCAAAAATTCCTGGATCGGTCCCTGTATTACAATGTTAACTTGTTCAGTACACTCCAAGTGTATCAATCGATAGTCCTCCAAAAATAAAGTCTTGTGAACCTGTGTAGTTCATCAGTATCTCATCATATTAACTGTCACTTGTTTGCAAACTAGAACAATCTTTTTCTGTTTGAATTTAAAGAGCACATAAAATGGGTGAGAAAACGTTTCGGTATGTATAGCCATTGGTTACTATATCCACTTATTCCATAGTCAGTGGTTTTATTTAATTAGGGGATTGAGGAACCAGTCAGACGTTAATTAATGAATAGGTTGTTGTCGGCTGTAATTATGG
The DNA here is from genome assembly GCA_948474765.1 of Patella depressa. Classification (NCBI taxonomy): domain Eukaryota; kingdom Metazoa; phylum Mollusca; class Gastropoda; family Patellidae; genus Patella; species Patella depressa. Next base: position 7,138,498 of record OX419720.1, read on the forward strand.
AATAAACATTTTGAATATGCATCCGGTCACTGTGACGTCACAGGCATCTGAGGGGATTAAGAGTCTTTTCGATAATTGACAAAGCAGTTTTTACAGGAGATCTCGTTTTGTGACTTCGAGTGAAATCAGATTGGTGTGAGGTTGCCGTAAAGTAGATCTGGTGTGAGCGTATGTGGCATGGAGACAGGGTTGCCTTCTCAACCTCATGGGTTTCCTCAGGGCACTCCAGTTTCCCCCTTACTGCCAAAGACACCTACGCGCAAGCGAATGATTAAAATAATATTGATACCATATGTTAGCCCCAAAATGACCCAGTTTGTGTCGAGTGGACGTTAAACCCCATTTCTCTCTCCCTCTCTCTCGTAAAGTAGATATAGTAACCATTGGCTCTTCGCACCAAATAGTTTAACATAGAATAAAATCATTGTGTGTACAAATTGGTTCCCAAATAAGGGGATTCTTACATGTTTGTGCTGCATCTTTTTCCTAGTCATTCAGATGTTTTGGAAAGATGAACTAATACACAATTGATTTGTCAAAGAAAAATTTAGTATTGTCTTGGAGTATGGTTTCCCGTCTTTGACCCTTTTGTGTCTTAAAGACAAGACTTGGAGTATATGGACAAAAATTCTTTTTTCTGAATGTTTTATAGAAATTAAATTACAATTGTATATATAATTATGTATATAACATTACGTGAAAATATTCTTTTTGGAATATATTATGCTGGCCAGTTTTATTTACATTTATACCAATTTAAAAACTACTTAAACATGCATTATGCAAATGTACCGTACTTGGATTTAAAATCTACTTAAACATGCATTTTGCAAGTATACCCACAGACATATTTTATTTTGTTTCTTTTTATTATTGTTAAAAATTTCGTCGAAAGAATAAAAAATGAAATGAAATAAAATCGATATTTTAATCAAATTGGTACTTTTACGTAATGTCATTGAATCAATTTATATTAGATAAGTGGACTGCAGTAGATTATGAAATTATTGTGTCATGAATTGAAAGCTGATTATTCTTGTATTGTTGATTGTATCGTACAAGGGACAAATTTACATGAAATAAACGCAAAGTTTAATTCCAAAATCTAATTATGTCCTGAAATTAATGCGAACTATTGTCATCAGTGTCATACAAATATTTCATGACTATGTCATCAGCCTTAATTCTATTCATACACTAGTCACACTACTTGACTAAGAATGTTACACATTTATTTATGTATGTAAGAAGGTTTTGTATAGTAGAAAATTTTATGTTTTCATTATTGAAAACTGAATCACTCCTTCATGACCTTTTCTACTTTCATTTCTTACTTTTGTAATTTTACTGTTCTCAGTATAATAAAATTGGTACCGGGTCTGGTGTACTGTGTGTACCCGGGAGAATAATACTTTAGACCAAAGCTGTGACTTTGTTTTAAACATCCAAGCTTGAATCATGACAAACAAATGATTTAGTGCTTTATATCTGTTGCTGGGGTTGGAGGGCTTAGCCATTGTGACAGCTTGATTCACCCTTAAATTTTATTTGGGAAGGGGGACTTAAACTTTTGTCTGTGTGTTGTATGAAATAATTTTCGAGAAGGATCTTAGCCAAGGGAGACAACTGATGCATTAAGTCGGAGGGGTGTCAGGGGGGCTTGCTTGTGTCTGTGGTTGGTATATTATGATTGAGGATGATCTTAGCCAAGGGAGACAATCTTGATTCATTGTTTATCAATCATAATGTGTATATTATGTTTTATATAGGTATATTTGTATATTGTTATTAGTCACTGTACAGGTGGTTTTTTGTATATTCAAACAGTATTAGCTTATTATATATATTAAAGGAAGTATTTGGTGCATTATCTGATTTTTTGTTCTTATGTTGTTAGAAGTCATGATGACTATTAGGACTGAGACAATCAGTTAATAAGGAAAATAGTTCATTATACTCAGTGGGGTGGGGGTGGGGGTGGGGGGCAAATGGTTAGCACGTGCACGTTGAATGCATCATACGGTCTGTGATTGAATCAACTGGCATGGTTTCGATACCGCGTCAGTCTAACCTCTTGGCTTTTCCCCGGATCCTCGACTTTCCTCAGGGGGGGGTGGGATGGCCTAGTGGTCTAGAGTGCCGCACTTCGACCTCTAGCTGGCCGGTCACCTCTGGCTAGCGGCTGTGGTTTCGAGCCCTGGTGTGAGCTTATGTGGCATGGAGATAGGGGCGCCTTCTCAACCTCGTGGGTTTCCTCCAGGCACTCCGGTTTCCTCCCACTGCTAAAGACCCCTACGCGCAAGCGAATTATTGAAATAAAAATTGAACCATGTTAGTCCCAAAATGACCTAGTTTGTGTTGAGTGGACGTTAAACCCCATTTCTCTCTCCCTCTCGACTTTCCTCCCACTGCTAAAGACCCCTGCGTGCAAGCGAATTATTGAAATAAAATTGAACTATATGTTTGTGTCGAGTAGAGGTTAAGCCTGGTGACATGTACAGTTTACTAGTAGGTGACTTCGAGTAAAAGTCAACCTCCAACACTTTGTGGAGCCAAAAAACATGACCAGTCTGTCATCTGTTGCTCTTTTTGTGGTAAAATAACGTTCAAATCAACGGAAATTTGGGAAATAATCAGAACCTAGAAATCATCGGTGTTCTGCCTCCATTTACTGTTCAAAGCGAATACTGTAATGTTTACACAACTGCAACTATGATCGGAATCTTGAAGCGTAACTATAAGACGTATATTATTTGGAACTATCGGTCGCTGTTGTGTCAGTAACTCGTTACGATGTTGAAGTAGTCCATCTTCCTAACTAAAAATCATATGATATGATTTATGCCCGGGCAGCAATTGAATTCTAACTGTTTAGGGTTCTTGTAGGTGCAGGTATACGTAAACACTGGACCGCAGTTGTTTTAAACATTCGATAGATTAGACTCTGTCCCGTGCCGTACACTCAGTCATGCACCATAGACAATGGAATCTACGCCGGAGAAACTCTTGGAACATTGCCAGTGCCTTACCTAGTGTTTAATGAGAGCGCTACCTCTGGCTCTCCACAGGGGTAGCACTCTTATTAAACAGTTATGAAAATAACTATGCCTTACCCAGACTGGAAACTAGAAAAGAGTATCGAAGAAAACACCGATAACACATCCTAATTGGTGGGGATCCACTGTGTTCGATCCCTGCGTTAGCCGAGAAATTTCATTGTGATTTCCCGGCGTAGCGCCCCCCCCCCTTTCTCAGTGGTGCAGAACGGAAGACCTGACAAAGGACAATGTATAGTTGATCAGATGGGACGAAAAAACGAGGTACACTTTGCGCACGTAACAGAAACCTTGATTGTTGGAATTCGATATAAGCTTTGGTCGTAGCTCCACTGTCCGGGCAAAGTTGCCCTCATAAGACACTGCTTGGCGTATGTCCGTCTTCATCAGCCGATGTTAAGCCCCACGTTATTTCATTTCCAGCGCCATACCTATGCTCACCCTCTTAGATTGGAAGGTCGGTAATGAAAAATAAAATATCTATATTTAATTCAATTTGAAAATAATAACAGGACAATATTCTTATTTTGTTAAAAAATATAATTATTTATACTAGAAGATATAGAATTTAATTTACAAAAATATAGCATTTAATTTAATAAAAATATGAAATTCAAAATACATGTAAAACAATATAAAATTTAGTGTAGAAAAAATGTACAATTGAATTGGCAAAAATATAGCAGTGAATTTATAAAAATATAGAAACTAATTTACAAACATATAGATATTAATTTGCGAAAATATACAATCGGATTTACAAAAATAAATACTGGAAACTAAAATGTCTTAATGAAAATATTTATCATATTCATAAATAACAAATTAGTTTTAATTAAATATTTTCTTGAATGTGTTTTAAAAAATAATTAATTATAAAATAACGATAACCATAAATGTGTCACGTTATGTATTAATATTCTAATATATATTGTTAGTTTTAAATAAATATTACATATTTTCTTGAATGTGTTTTACAAAATAAAAATATTCCTATTAAAAAAAATAACCCGATAACTATAAATGTACGACGTTATGCATTGATATTTTAATTGATATTGTTACGGTGAAGAAAGGAAAAAAACAAAATGACCCGCCATTTTCCTTTTTAATGGAATTGAATAATTATATAAAATATCTTGTATATTAGTTTTTGAAAATGTTATGATATTTTTTAATAAAATCATAATGTACAATGGTAGGGATGTTGATGACTGCTCTGGTGATTGGACAGGTCCATTCGACTGTAACCATGATGACGGTGATGAATGTCATTTAAACAAGGTTATACCATGGTAGTGGCAATGGTGATGGCGACTAACTGTGGTTTAAACGAGGTTATACCATGGTAGTGGCAATGGTGATGGCGACACTAACTGTGGTTTAAACGAGGTTATACCATGGTAGTGGCAATATTTAATGGTGATGGCGACTAACTGTGGTTTAAACGAGGTTATACGATGGCAGTGGAAAATGTGGTGGGGATTATAGGTAATGATGAATGCATTATAAAATCAAGAAAACGGGTAAAATACACAATGCCCTTCCGATAAATAACAACCAATAACAATACTGCCAACACATTAATGAATAACAACGAATAATATTTGATACCCTCTCCATGAATAACATCAACGACAATACTTGATTACCAAACAATAAATAATATTTAATACCATCAATATTACTTGATTTCATAACAACGAATAACAATGTTTGATTTCATAACAACGAATAACAATATTTGATGACCAACCAATGGATAACAATACTTGATAATCTTCCAATGAATAACAATTTAGCATCTTCTCAATTTTATTAGTCAGTAAACATACTTGTCCCCCCCCCCCAATAACAATACTTTACACCCCTCCAATAGATAACCAATAACAATAACTGATATTTTTGCATTGCCATATCAACGAATGGCAATATTCGATATCTCCCCATTGCCATATCAACGAATAGCAATCCTCGATAGCCTTCTCGATGAAAATCAACGAATATCAATAGTTGATAGCCTCCCAATGAATAACAATCAATAACAATACTTGAAGCATGCCAACGAATGACAACTTGGCACCCTTCCAATACATAAAAAGCCAGTAACCATAGCAGATACCCAGTCAAATCCTTTACAGCCAACAACATTACTTGATCTCCTTTCAATGACTAATAACCAATATCGACCAGAATGATCTAAACCATAGCGTTTCCGAATTGTCATATCGTACGTTAAACCCTCAGCCTGGGCACCTATAATACAATTAATGTAAAACAGGATAAACTATTAGACAACTGCACATAAAGACAAAGACAGAATAATAAACCAATAATATGACACATAATAATAACACACATAATAAAGCATAGACAAAATAATAAACCAATATTATGAGAATCATTTGATAAACTAGCAGACAACCACCCAACAAAACATAGACAAAATAATACAAAAATAATATTTTGATACATCATAATCATTTGGTAAACGATTAGACAACCACACAACAAAACAAACCATGAACAAAACAATAAAACAATAGTATGATAATAATTTGATAAACAAGCAAAATAAACCAATTATGATACACAATAACAATTTGATACAATTACACAACACACCAAAGACACGATAATAAAACAATATTATGATACTCAAACATAACTTGATAAACTCGATGACTACCACACAACAAACCATAAACAAAATAAGTAAACAACATTATGATACATCAAAACATAGACACCAAAATAAGACAAATAAATAAAACAAGACACAGACTCTTTATATTCATTGCATTCCCCTATCTGCTATGGGAGCTAAAATATCCAATTCTGATGTGTACTATTTCAAGGCATTTCCCGATCTGCTGTGGAAGCTGAGGTAACTAATTCTGGTGGCTAGTTATTCAAGGTATTCTGTATTCATGGCGGATGACGTAATTAATTCTGGTGGGTAGTCATTCAAGTCATTCCCCGGATGGGGACTGAAGTAGCTAATTCTCATGGATAAGTATTTAAGGCATTCTGTAGGTTGATATTGGAGTTGAAGTAACAAATTTTGATGGGTATTAACTCAAGGCATTCTGTAGTCTGATATAGGAGTTGAAGTAACTAATTCTGAAGGGTAGTAGCCATGTTGTTTGTGTACAAATTTACTGGCTCGTGTCCAACCATATGAGAAGCCATATTCATCCTTACCAAGCTTTTGTTTGATTATCTGACCTGTTGAGTAATTAATGAGAGACAATAAATAAAATGGATAAGGGGCTGGTCGTTTTGTCTATAATACTGTACTTTAAAATTAAATAATTGAAAAAGAATATTTTGAAAATTTCAATCCAATTCAATCTGGTTAATTTATACATCTATATTTCGTTTCGTTTTTTTTACACTTTTGATGGCTTACACTACATGAAGATCTGAACAGTTTTACTGAAAGGTCGCATATGGGGTCCTACGGCGGCTTTTGAACCTATGAAGTCGCTATAACAGATGGTTTCATTGGCTAATATCCCACGCCATTTGGAGCACAGGTTATATAACAACTCTTCCAGATCCTAGTGTAGTACAGACAAATAAAACGAAATTTTAAACTATAAAAACGAAAAGAAAAAGGACCCGGTTTTTTTTTAATAAAATTGAATCACTTATCTGTCAATTTAAATCAACATTGATGGGATTCTGCTATCCTATATTTAAGACACAATGAAAATATTAAAATTGGAATATGAAATATATCATCGTTGCGACCCATAGATATTTAGCTTATTTAATATTACTATTACCTTTCTTAAAACTGAGTTCTCCTGGTTTCCTCGCTGTATAATCAAATCGTGCTATGACCTTTGTATTACGACGATGAGTAACATCCTGAACATTAGCAAAATCATCTATAAATACTTCATGATTCTTCACGTCTTCCTCACCACTATCGTCGTCAACCATGTCACATTCATCTTCTGATGTCGACGTGGTATCCTCGCATATTTTCTTAATACGGGTCTTTGATGTGCAGATTTCTGTAAAAAAAAAATAATAATAATAATCAAATGTTGGCCAATAATATATTGATGTGATTTGAAAAGATAATATAAGGAATCTCGGTATTTTTTTTAAAAAAAGTAGTTGACACTTGCGAAATTGGCAAGGATTAGAATTGCCTGTCCTGCTCGTGGGTTTTCTTTGGCTCAAGCGAATTATTGAAATAAAATTAAAAACTATATGTTAGTCCCAAATTTACCTAGTTTGTGTCGAGTGGACGTTAAATCCGATTTCTAAAAAAAAAACGATTCGTGCTACAATTGAAATCGTGGTTTTAATCGTGGAGTAATCGTGGTGATTCTATCAGGTCTTATCATATATTGAGGTCAGTCGTAGCAATCGTGTTGATCGTATCGATACGTATCCGAACGTATCACGCTGACAGTCTGGTAATGGGTGATTGCGTACGGGGATTAATCTGTTGGTCGAGCAAGATCATCATGATTTTCCGCCGGTGTAGTTTCCCCTTAGTGCAGGACGGAGTGCCTGACAAGGACAGCTGTCTAGTCCCATTTACACATAGGCAGATGGAATTCGATATAAGAGTAGCCTCCCTGCTCTTGTGGGCTTCTCCGGATATTCAGAATTCCAGCCACTTCTAAAAACCCTATGCACGCAAGCAAATTATTGATAGTTTCGAAACTCCAGTTAATGTATAGTGGAAGTTAAATCTCTCCTTCCTCAATTCTCAATGGCGAGACATCTAAATTACCTTGATCACTTTCATCGGAACAATCTTCAGGCATACAGAAGTCTCTAACCTGTGACCTCATCTCTTCCTTATACGGCGCAACTTGTTCTTCTATCCAATCAATGGACTCAATACTACTCAGGCTCTGTCCTGTAAATATAACACATCTTAATGACAAGACCCTGGCCGGCGTGATGAGGGAGTGTAATAAACGAATGCTATTAAAAGGCGTTGTAAAGGGCTGTAATAAAAGGGTGTGATAAAGGAAGGTAATTAATGGGCGGGATAAAGGGGCTGATAAAGGACCGTAATTAAAAGGGCTGATAAAGGGCTGTTATTAAAAGGTGTGATAAAGGAGTGTATTTAATGGACGTGATAAAGGACTGTAATTAAAAGGGCTGTTAAAGGGCTGTAATTAAAGGGTGTGATAAAAGAGTGTAATTAATGGGTGTGATAAAGGGCTGTAGTTAAAGGGTGGGATAAAGGCTTGTGTTAAAGCGTGGTTAAGGAGTTTTGGAGTATTAAATGAGTCTAATAAAGGAGTGCAATGAAAGGGCGCGATAAAAGAGGGTGATAAAGAAGTGTAATGAAGGAGAGTTAATAAAGGGCGTTATAAAGGAGTGTAATTAATGTGCATGGCAAAGAAGTGTGATCGAAGGGCGTAGTAAACAGTGCGTTAAAGGAGTGTAAATAAAGGTGTTGTAAACGAGTAATAAAAATGGGTGTGCTGAATGATAGAGGAGAAAATGAAAGAGTGTGATAAATGATGGAGGAGTGTGATAAAAGCGTGTTAAAGAGTGGTAAAGTTAACTTACTTGATGATTTAATAGTTGGATCTATCCACGGTGTATCTGGTATTTCTTTATACCTGTTATATCTCTTCGCGTCACGTTTCGCCTTTCTGTCTTCTATAGAATCATCGGAACCCGTGTAAAACGCTTCCACTGTATCGGTGGTGCCTGGACGCGTGGGGGCCTCGGAATAAAGGGCGTCAACGGTGCGTGTTGTGTGGACGGGGCGTTTTGACGGCTGTCGTCCATCGTCTCCAACATTAACCGGTGTAGAATGAGTAGATTTGACGTGTCTGGATGGTGGAAACATGGCTGTAGAGGCAGATGGACCAGAACTTCTATATGAAATAAAAAAAGGATAATTACCCAAAAGTATACAAAACATGAAGGAAAAACGAGAAAGACAGAAATGGGTTGTATCGGGATATGGTATATTTTTATTCCATAAAATTCCTCAGCATTGGAAGGATAAAGGATGACGTGGAGAAAACCTACACGGATGGACAGGCGACTTTACTCCTTGCCATATCTAGTTATCGAAACCATGCCACTGACAGTTAAGAGAGAGACAGAGAGAGCGAGAGAGTCTATAACATCCAATCGACACAAACTAGGTCATTTCGGGATTAACAACATATGGTTCAATTTTTTTTCAATAATTCGCTTGCGCACAGGATCCAGTGAAAACCTACCAAGTTGGACAGACGACCGTACCAACGAGGGATCGAAATCACTCCAATTGACTCAATGGAGATATTCTTGACCACCCAACCCCAATTTCTAATACAGAACATCAGATTGTTTTCAAATAACATTATGACAATAGTCTAACTAATCAAGAGAAGCCGCATCCAGAACTTAAATGTAATACAATATATTTACTTACTAACAAACACGGAGAACCGATGATTAAACACTATTAGTATTCTTAAATAATACAATGACGTCATAATTAGTTTTTGTATTAGACGCGAGAGAGAGGGGTTTAACGTCCACTCTACATAAAAAAGGTCATTTCGGGACAAACACATGGCTCAATTTCATTTCAATAATTCGCTTGCACGTAGGGGCTTAGCAGTGGAAGGAAACCGGAGGACCCGGAGAAAACCCACGTGGTTGGACAGGCATTATTAGACGAGGAACTGGTGTGAGATAAACATTGTTTATTTTTACCAGCTAAGCTGCTTTATTAATTGTACTTTAATTTACTTACATCTTTGACAGTGGGTACAAGGGGAGGTGGTGGCACTGGACATCTATTACAAGGGTGGGTGGGGAAGGGGGCATCCAGACAAACAGTGAAATCAGATAAAGCAGGTTTTTTAAATTTTAAATTATCAAATTCCCGGGTAGTTTCCCACGATTTAACGCCAAACTTGATGCTATCTCCACCTTTGCTCAAATTTCTGGATACCCCTTTGCAATTCTTTTGAATACTTTTACTGTTTATTAGTATTACCGAGGATCACAAAGAGGAGAAAATCCTAGTAGAAACGTTGCTCAGAAATAAATAGTAATATTTAGTATTCCACAGAATTGAGTCTTATGTAAATCCTGATGGATGTTCAGGAAAACTACTCCTAGTTCCATCCAACATCTCTAGGTACTCACCCTTCCGGTAGACCATGTGACACGTGACCATCTCCAGCTATACCACATGTCGTCTCTCTACCATTTTGTACATCAAGAAATGGTTGAACTTGCTACAATTTTAACATAATAATTTGGCGTGGAAATTGAATTAATACCCTGAATGAACTGACGAGTAACGGAGAGAGCATACCACAGCCTTCGGACAACGTGAAGCAATGTTATCGTTCATACACCAGTCCCATAGCAATGAATTTTATATTGGGGCGGAGGTAGTTCCTTAAGGAACTTTCTCTGATCGGACTATGTCCGCTGGCAGTTCCTACAGCTTGCTATATAGCTGCAATATGAAAATACGGTAAAATACCACTCTTTCCCATCTATGTTCTCGGGCTACTTTGGAACTACCTTTTTTTTGACACCATCAATGTTTAGTTTTCACAAAAGTAGATATTTCTCGTCATATATGACACAAAATTATAATAATGCAACCTAACTTACGTATTACTTTTGTGCACAGACCTCGATAATTCAGAAAGGGCATACACCAGACAGTGTACTACTCGGGAATTATTTAGCCCGGAGAGCAGCGTTTTTGCATAGTCTTTATCCAATTCCAATATTGTAAGGTTCATTTACTAGCACGGCAATATTTACAACTAGACGCTTCCGAACAACTAGACGCTTTTGCAGGTTCTCCAACTATGCGCGACAATAATCACAAGGGGGACGCATGCGTGATACCCAGCTACTGTTTGTATTGCATGTTTTCAGTGGCTGTCGAATTTTTTTTCCTAACCCTAACCGTCATAATGAGGATGATAACGATACAAATTAGAAGATGGTTTACTTACCCGAATGGATAAATCAGCGGATGATATCTGAGTTGCTACTTTCGATTTCACTTTATCCAAACAATGCCCTTTAAATGTTTTTACTCTTGATAAAAGTTGATCACTCTTAAACAGTAGTTTCTGTTTTTCATTCCTGGAAATACAGAGAGAGAGAGAGAGAGAAAGAGAAAGAGAAATGGGGTTTAACGTCCACTCAACACAAACTAGGTCATTTCGGGACTAACATATGGTTCAATTTTATTTCAATAATTCGCTTGCGCGTAGGGGTCTTTAGCAGTGGGAGGAAACCGGAGTGCCCGGAGGAAACCCACGAGGTTGAGAAGGCGCCCCTATCTCCATGCCACATACGCTCACACCAGGGCTCGAAACCACAGCCGCAAGCCAGAGGTGACCGGCCAGCTAGAGGTCGAAGCGCGGCACTCTAGACCACTCGCCCCCCCCCCCCCCTAGAAATACAATGTGAAAAACAAGGATACTAATTCAGTTAATAACCAATTCCAGTCTTCCGTGCTAGCATTTCCAACATGTGATGTTCTCCAGCGCACATTGATTTGTTTGTGTATTATTTTTCTCCGATCACTTCTCGGAAGATTCTCCGGCTCCATTACCCTCACAAGCATATACCGTATTTGGCACCCCAGGGCAAACAGTTCATCGAGCCCGTCCCTTGCATACTGTAATAGCTTTATTCAGTGTATATGCTCAGTTAATTTCTTTTTTTAGGATTAAAGAAATTTATAATACATGTTTATACTTTTAGCAATTTATCTAAATATCTATTTGTTCGAATGGGACGAAAAACCGAGGTCCCGTTGATACATTGGCGTGCACATAAAAGATTCCTTGAGAGTTGGAATTCAATATAAGATTAGGTCATAGCACCACTGCCCGGGCAAAATTTCCCCTCATTGTACACTGTATAGCGTATGTCCGTCTTCCATTATCACGGTCGGAGCAGAACAGTAGGACGTTAAACTCAATTTCATTTTATTTATTTCATTTCATTTTGATTTTATTTTAATTCTAGTGTACGGGATTATTACCTGACAATAACATCTTCTTGTTCACGGAAAACTGATAAAGTATTTTGTAAAGATTGAATTGATGTATCAAGAAAATTAGCTGATACCTCTTCCAGATCTTTTACTATTACTGCTAGCTTCTAACAAAACATAATAAAATAAAGATATTACTATAGATAATTCTGGATTAACTTATATTCGCTGGTGGGTGTGGGATCTTAGTGTACTGGAATAGGTCATAGATGACCAATCGAGTGGAGTGGAAAACAGTAATTCCACGTTTACTTGAACCCTATACGCCTAAATGGAAAAAGTTAATTGTAAGAATACTGGGGAGTTTGGGGGATTTCCGTAGCCCAGAATGGCCGCTGTATGTAAATGAGTATTTTGGGAAATAATGACCCCAACGTTAAACCCAACCCTTTTCAGTCTTCGTGAAAGGATTAGGGTTAGTTTTGTCCAAAATATTAATTTAGAATTCTAAACCCACCCTTTGGAAGGGGTAAGAGGTAAATTGGACTCAAGTTCAGTCTTCTAGAAAGGGTTAGGGTTAGTAATATCCATATACTCATTTATATACAGCGGTTATTCACAAAGCCACCCAACTGGTTTACAAATGGCATTTCCAAAACTGATTATTTGTTATGCTATTATGGCGTACTGACATTTGCCAGGGCAGTAACCTAAAGGCGTTTTAAAGTTCCAATTTCATATTTTTAAATTACATTTTTAAAATGTATTAAAATAAAGCCCTAAAATAGATTGTATCTAAATAAAAACAGTCCTACCTTGTTAAAGAATAATCCTATTAATCCTATAATTCACTATTGCCAGTTGAGAAATTGGCAAAAATATCATTTTCAACGTCAAATTAAAACGTTTGAAGGTCGCCATTGCATGGAGGGGAATGGGAAAACAAGGGAGGTAATTGTGTGTCAGTGATTTTTATGCCTGTGAAATATTTACCATGATCGTATAATAGTGAGTTGACAACCCTTTGAGCAAAAGACATATAAATAAAGATGTTTTGACTTTCTTTGAAAATATGAAATTCACGCTTTAATCCAATCACAGCTGCCAAGGCATCTTTAAAATATGAAATTTCCGCTTTAATATAAATATACACTATTATTTATTATTACTCAAATTAAAGGGACATGGTGTAGATAAAGAGCAGGTGGTCGTTCTCCCTTTAATGTTTCAAAATTAGATAATGCAAAAGGAATATAATGAAAATTTCGTTCAAAATACTTTATTTTTGGCGAGGTTATCAATGGTTGTAGTTTTGACAAGATGTGTGCAATAATCGTAACCACAGTACTGGGTCCGGTTGCACAAAACTAAGTTATTTTAACGATCCGTTAAACTCTTAACGGATCGTTATCTTGCTAACATGTCGTTTGTTAACGGTCCGTTAAATTGCTGTTGCTGGAAAGTCAATTTCATTATCCGTTAGTTAACGGATTCATTAAAGTTAATCCCAGAGAAGACTGTTGGTTCATTGCCTGAATCTTAAATTTAGATGTATATAACTTCATAGTAGCTAGCATTAACAAGAAACTTAAGACAGTGGGACAACTAACTAGACAGTCTGTTCACAAAACTTGATTAAAGACAAAAAGAGAATTTACTACAGAAAAAATTATAGAATACTTTATTTTTTCTTTTAGAAATTTTTTGGCATAAATCTGTATGAAAAACTATGGGATTTTTACAACAGAATATTTTACTACAGAATATTATGTTCTACAGACCCCCAAAATTCTGGAGAATACTAAAGAGTTTCATACTGTAGAAAATATAATACCCCCCCCCCCCCATCGCCCAACCCTCTACAATGTTCTATAGAAAATTACACTACATATTGTATAACTTATGCTACAGCCCACTAATGCCACCGTTAAACAGATAACGGAGCCCAACACCTCCTTTAGCTATAACGACAAGTTAACGACACGTAACAGGCCTTCCAGCAACAACCTTTCTCTCCGTTAAAGTTAACGATTCGTTAACATGGAGTTAACGGATCGCTAAAAGTTAACAGAGCTTTGAGCAACTGGTCCCTAGTCATTAAATGGCCGAACCGTTCTAATCCAATGCTATGAAGTCATGTTAATAAATGTCTAATTAATAATTTATACAACATTTAATACAGGCAATAAGTTATTAGGCCCAAAGAAAGGCCTACAATAGGCAGAGTCGGCCCTTACACAAGTCCTGTATAAGTTTTAAAAAACATAGCAACCACCGCGTTAATATTTAATTCAACATTATCTACCTTGTCATTAGAGTTGAAAAATTTTGACAGGACCGTTTCCGCCTGGATAACGTTATTGTTATGTGTTTCTACATTTTTGTCCAGAGTAACCAGTCTTTCTTTTAATGATTCTATTTTCGAGGTAGTTAAAGGGACTGTGCCATATCTCTTTTGACCAATAACTTGTTCCTCGACATCTCGCTTAGCAGCTACAGCATAGTTCTTGTTCTAAAATATAAATATAATCACTCGCTTTTAATTTGTTTCCGCCGTGGTTTCTCCTGTCAATTGGGCAGGAGGAGGGATTGACAAGGACAGTTGTTTAGTCGTTCGGTGGGACGAAAAACAAAAGTCCTTTGTCTACAATGGCGTACACATAAAACATCAATTGGCAGTTGGAATTCGATATAAGAGAAGGCCATAGTGCCGCTGCCTGGTCAAATGTGTCCCCACAGTACACCACAGTGTATGACGTATGTCCGTCTTCATTAGCCCAAATTGGAGCAGAACAGTAGGACGTTAAACCCCATTTCAATTCTTGTCACATGATATCCTTTCAGCACCAACGAATTCTCTTGTCCTTGAATAATACTCATCCAACAGAATCTTAAAAACAAATAGTCCCGCGATTCGTAGCAAAAAATGAACCATTCTGAATGAGATACAGACCAAATTTAACAAACCACACCCGTGTCAGAACAATAATAAAATGTACCTGTTTTGCCGTTTTCAACTTCTGTAGAAGTTCAGAATGTTTTTTCTCGATGGTACTGAATTCTGATAGAATTGTATCGGCCTTTTTCTGTATTTTAGATTTCATAGGAGTATCACTTGTAGCACTAGAGTATAAATATAATAATATTTATAACATTTCTACGAGTATCAACAGAAGCATTAGTGTATAAATCAGATTATATCTCCTGCCGTTATGCATCAAACGGGCTAATAAAGATGGGCATTTGCCATGCACAGTGCTGTGTGAGACAACGCGGCAAGATATCGGTCATACATGCATGTACGCGTTATCCTTTGTCCCCCAAAGAGAGAGAGTGAGAGAGAGAGAGTCAGGGAGATTCAGAGAGAGAGAGAGGGAGAGAGAGAGATTAACGTCCACTCGATACAAATTAGATAATTTAGAGTTCAATGTTGGTTCAATGTTGTTTCAACAGTTCGTTCGATCGCAGGGTCTGTAATGACTCTATTTCTTGTCATGTACAAGCGGGGAATCGACGCCACTCTACTCGCTTTAATGGCAGATAGTCTGATCCAACGCGCACGGGTTTAGCATTTTTGTCTCTGAGAGAAGTTTGTTTCCGATTGAGGACTAACTTGGTAGTTGTTTTCGACACATTACACCCCCCCTGCAGCCCCACCCCACCTTTGTATATTTTATGAAGTATGGTACAACTAACCTAGTGGTTCTTTTCAACATATTACACCCCCACACACCCTTGTAATTTTATATAATATAATATACAATTAACCTGATGGCTGTTTTCAACACATTACACCCTCCCGTGTATATCTTATTAAATATAGTATGATGTATGTTTGCCGCACTTTCCGCTTCCCTTGATAAAAGTAAAAATACATCACGTATTTCTCCGGTATATAAAAATTCTGTATAGAAATAAAAACAAAACGATTAGAAATAATCCAATAAATTATAGGCGAATTATGTAGTAGCTAAATCTGTCTATTTCACGTGTTTATTTTGACTTCAGATCTTATATAAATTATTATTTAGACATTTAATCACATGGCGAGTCAATAATCAACTCTGTAGACCGTTGGCCGGGATCAAAATGGATTTGAATATTCGCCAGGTTGAAAAATCTAACAATAAAATGGATAATCGTCACTTAGTCTCGGTTGTCAAGTACCGTTGCTACGATAATAAACGATCAACGCTACATCTTTAAACAGTTATACAGTAACTTAAATGCAGTTTTCAATTTTCATTAAAAAATGAAATGAAACGAAGTTTAACGTTCTACTGTTCTGCTCCGACTCGGCGAATGAATACAGGCTTACAACATTCAGTGTGTTATGCGGGACATTTTGCCCGGACAGCAGGCTTTTCATACCGAATTCCAACTGCCTTGGAATCTTCGACGTGCAAATCAATGTGTACACGAAACATCAGTCTTACGTCCCGTTCGGGCGACTAGACAGCTGTCCTTGTCAGGTCCTCCATCCCGCAACACTGACAAAGAAAAAACCACGCCGGAAGATTTCGATGGCCATTCTCGACCAACATCGGGAGCGAACCCACGACCTCAACGCCGGCATTCCCATTATTTACATCTTAGACAATGTTATTTGCATTTTGGAAATAAAACACAATAACTCTAAAATTAAACCATATGTTAGTATGAAATGACTTGATTTTTGTAGAGCGGATGTTAAATTCTCTCTCTCTCTCTCTCTCTCTCTCTCTCTCTCTCTCTCTCTCTCTCTCTCCATGTCTTCATTAGCCCAGTCGGGGCAGAACAGTAATTCATTTTATTTCATTTCCATCAGCCACTAGCTTGTGTTTACGTTAATAAACTACAGTAGGCCTATATATTTTAATCCAGAAACAGTGAAATATAATGGAAGAATCGTACCTTCTGAATTTATTAAAGATTCATAATGTTTCTGCCACTCTGCTAGAGAACTCAGATAATCAAATTCTATATCGGCTCTCTTTGATAAGATTTCGTGTAATAATTTCTGTTGGCTGAAATAAAAGTATCAATTAAGTTTAAAAGGGCCAATCCCGATAATTTCTTTTTAGAATAAAACTTCTTAATTTGGTGTTAAAATCCCTTAATATCCTCTACCTAAGAGCCGAGCAACTAACTCGATATTTGTGATACGTTTCAAACAACTTTCAATTTTCATCTGGAAAATTAATGGAGACTGGTGCTCCAGGCTGTATTATGAGGTGTCTGGATAAATGAGAAAAAAAATAATGTACTGTAAGTGAAATTTACCTTTCGTTATCAAGTACAGCACATGGGTCATTCACTGTATAGACCTCTCAAGGAACGGGAATCGATCATCAGGTCTCCAAACGAAAAAATTGACCCGAAATCTTAAAAGGGTTACGTGTCCGGATAAGCAGTTTTGACGTTCACGTCCAAAAGACTCAATATTTTGAGCTGAAATTTTGAGATAAGATAAATCCCCCATTCTGGCGCTTATATTTCAAACGTAGTCTACTCGGACTTTTATTCTTGAGACCCTGTTCGAATCGGTATAGTCCCTTTAAACTCCAATGTAGTGTTAATTAAAACAAACAATAACAAACAAACGACCCTTTTCATGTAAAATATGTAATACAACCTTTTAGCATTCTCGTTGTGCTGAAGTATTTCTTGGGCTGTTAAGAATAAAGTTTCCCCATCCATCTGTGCCATTCCAATACCCGTCTTCTCCCCCCGTTACTTCAAATGACGTCAATAATTCAATGACGTCATGTGCCAATTCTTTAGAGCAGGAATCATAATTTTGACTTAGCTACAATGCAAGTTTGACTTGACAGAATGCATAATGCTGGATGCCCATTCATTCGCGTTTTACCTGTTTTTGTTTTTTTGTTTTTTTTAAATTCATTTATTTAATTAAATGTGTTGAAAAGATGGACTCGAAATGAAATGGGGTTTAACGTCCTACTTCCGATTTGACTGCACAGTTATCGAGGGGGTATTTAGATTGAAATACAAATAATGTGATACAAAAAATGCCCCAAGCCGTCGATGGCATAATATGAATATTTTAACTTTCATTTAAAAAAAAAGTTAATGGTATCGTATTCTACTCACGTGACATATATGATGCAATCCTTGGATCTTCTTTGATAATTATTGTTGTAGACCAGATATACGGGGTTTAACGTCCACTCGACACAAACTAGGTCATTTCGGGACTAACACATGGTTCAATTTTATTTCAATAATTCGCTTGCGCGTGGGGGTCTTTAGCAGTGGGAGGAAAACGGTTGACCCGGAAAACACACACGAGGTTCGGAAGGCGACCCCACTCCTTATCATGTACAACCGGGGAATCGAAATCACGCCAGTTGACTCGAAATGACATACCTTTTGATACAGCGCGCACGTGCTAACCATTCAGCCGCCCACCCCTTTGTAGACCTAATGATGACCGGCATGCGCCACATCGTATACCATAGGGGAAATTTTGCCCGGACAGCGGCACTAAGGCCTACTATTGTCAGGGATATATTACGTACGCGCCAATGTGTACACGAAATTTAGATTTTTCGTCCAATCCCAACGACTAGACAGCTGTCCTTGCCAGTCCCTCCGTTCTGCATCACTGACATGGGGGAACCTCGCCGGAAAATCTGGATGAACTTTCTCGACAAATGCTATAATAAGGGATCTAACACCCGAACTCCAAGCTAGCGAGCCAGCGTCTTACCCACTTAGACACCTTGACCCTGATTTCATTAAGAGACAATTTATACACAGACAGTGTATATATTGGCTACCGACAGTGTGGTTTAAGTATGATAACATACTACAACAAAGTCTATACGGTTTAATTAAACACAGCTACGTTTCAAAATACACAAAACAGGGGCGGATCTAGGTATTTTGAAAAGGGGGGTGGGCGCCGCAAAATGTTGGCACTGACCATGGAGAAGGCACGCCGCTGAGACGGGGTGGGGGAAGTCCCCAATAAAATTATCCGTCATTTCCTTGCATCTGTGGCCATTCCAAGAGCTATTTGGTTGATATTGTCGTCTAATAGTAAGTGCAGGAGGACCGCACTACACGAAAAACAAAAACCTATAAAATAACCTGCGGAAAATATCAAATCAAGTGAATGGATCAAATCAAGCTACGTTCGGAACGGACATATTTGGGTCAAAGAAAAGGCACTCTCAGCAATAAAAAAGGGCACTGTCGAAAATTAGGGGGGGGGGGGCACCTCGCGCCCCCCCAATGAATCCGACTCTGCAAAAGTAAGCAATGGGTGATAAACACACAAAGGGGGATAACTCCCTTCATGATTTGTAAACAAGGGGGCGTTTATCATTATTCACATTATTTGATCGAATTTATCTGGCTGTAATTAATGATATCAATCGATTGTATCATAAATAATAGTAACTTGATAATCAAGATGTAGCATTAGAATTATCACCCTTGTTTACACTTTGAACCTTGTGTTGTTTTTATTTGGATTTTGTTTTTGATGAGTTGAACTGAAAAATAGAAGCCCATATGATATGGTGGGGCAAATACTGTTTACGTCTGGATAAAATACTTGTCTCGATTTAACTTACTTTTAATCACATTTAAGATATCGTTCTAGATAAAACAGTGTGGAGATAGTTCAATATTAATCGGCTCGCATTTAAATCACGGCTCTTTAAAGTACTTTTAATAACTGGGTTCGAGAAGAGGAAGGGCAACATTCCCTATATAGAGTAACTTTAGCTGGACAGCTTGGTAAATATGCGCGGGTACTGGATTAGAAAGATGAAAGTGGGAAATACAACCCGAAAAGTTATAATCATTTAAAAAACTAAACTCTACATCAAGTCTGTTGTGCTGTTGTGTGGGAATTGTAAAATTCACTTTTCATAACATGTACTGTGATATGCAAATTTTATTGTGTGGTGTTACTATTTCAGTTTATTGGATACAGCAGTTTGGAGTAATATAGATTATTAGTACTCTGTACAAGTTCAAACTATAATCACAGTGACAGAGATTTTTTATTGTGCACTTGAATGATCTGAACAAAACCCGTGTCATTTGTATTCAGTATAATAACAAAGTAGATAACAGTGTATTTAGAAGATATGGGCAATAAACGAAATTGGGTAGGTTTAATTATTATCTTACACCCCCTTTGTCGGTTTGGAGAGAGAGAGAGAGAGAGAGAGAGAGAGAAAGAGAGAGAGTGAGAGTCACGTACAATCTGAAAATCGAGAGCGCTCCAATTGACTCAAAGCGGGAGATACCGACTTGACTCGAGCGGGTGGCAGAGAAACTATGGGTCAATTTGGGACTAACATAAAGAATGGTTAAATCCGGATAGCCCGGAGAAAACCCACGAGGTTGGACAGGTGAGCACACAAGTGTGGGCCTTAAACCACGACAATTGATTCAATTACAGACCTTATGGCTTAGGGCACACGCGTTAAACCTTAGGTTATTTTACCTATAAACTATCACAGATACAAAGAATTGATTCTATTTGTAAGGTTAGGTGACATATTGTAGCGTTTAACGTCCTGGCGCCAATGAAGACGCGAACTCCTAAACAGAGTTGTCTTCCCTTGCAGTCCGACATGCGTGAGACTGGCGAAGATGGGCATTATAAGTTGAATGGGGGACCATATCCGTCAAAATAATATATAAATAAGCTTAAAGTACACTTTGTACATTTTCCTACGCTGCTCTAAGTTTGGTCTGCGCACCCTCCTTCGGAGGCCCTAACACGCCTCTGCTTTGCTGCCCCGATGGGGTTGATGAAGATGGGCATACGCCATACAGTGGTATGATGGAATTTGCACTGACAGACTAAAGAATAAATATGCCCAAGTTCCAAGACGATTCATTAAGAATTGCGGCCTGTTAGCCACACACAAAGAAAACATGGGCGTGGCTCAATTCGTGGTATTTGGGCACGTACCAAAACAACAGGGGTTATCCCGAGGGTGTAAGAAATACGAATGCAAATTATCAAGACGATCCGTTAAGAATTGCGGGCCAGTAGGCGACACACAGACATAATTACTATCACGTTGTGAATATGGACTATAAGAAATATTGACGACTTTTTGTCACCTGTATTATTCATTATAGACAAATATATACAATCAAATACTGAAGACATTTTGAATAAATTAAACAACAAAAAAAATAAAAATAAAATAAACAGTACATATTATATACACAGTATTAGTCCTGTAGATCAAGTACGAACACGTCATGGGTAGTTCTAACTCTTGACATCAGAGTAACACGTAGTCAATAGGTATAATACGTCATCAGTCCTTGATGTAGTCATGCAGATAAGTGTAATACGCCACCAGTTTATATCAATTATCAAAATGTTGACCAGAGACAATAAAACTGTAAATTGTATGATGTTGGCCAGTTTACATGAATTATTATAACTTGTTTATTTTACTTTAATTTCGTTTGATCTGTGGCATATTTCATCTTTTCTTTTGATTCAGTGTCTGTACCGAACATACATGCCCAGTGTAAGATGGTATTATTACACCAGTCTCTAATATCAGCCTGATGACAAACTAGACATTTTATTTTATCTACAGGACTTACACTTGATCTACAAAAGTCAAATAACGGTGACAGTTGTTAAAAACTGTTGTATTAACTTCCATATGTAAACAATCAACTAGATATTGTACTGCAGTAAAAGTACCGAACATACATGCCCAGGGTAATATAATTACAGAGAATCTCCAAGGAGTCTTTTTTGATATTTTGATATAAAAAAAGACGAGTTGGAGATTTTATTTATCACCCAATCCTTTCTTACATGTACAAATAAATAAATATAATTATTTGCTATAGATTTCCTTTTTTCCTAACCTGATAGCATTACAGCGTAGTGATACGTCATTTTTTTGACAGCAGTCTACCAATTGCAAAGTTCTATATATTGACCTAGTGTTTCCTTGAAGATGAATTAAATAAAAACAGTTTCTTTTTTTTAAAAAAAGAAGTTAGTTTTAATTTAAAATAAGTGGTTTCTTTAAAATAAAAGAAAGTATTTCCTTTTTGATTGACGAATCAAATTCATGTAAAGCGATAACTACAGTCAAATGTGTTATTGGGTGATAAAGTATTATGACAACGGTCTCTAGCGTTAGTATCAGCTCGTTGACTGACCAGGTATTGTATTGGTTCTACTGGACATATAATTGATTGACAACATGTAAATAACCATGTCCGGTCCTTAATGTCTCTGGCGTTAATATCGTTGTTCACCATCTTATCTGTATCAGACAAGTTACCATGTCGACAGGCATCAAATAGTAGTTGTTGAAGGGTATCTGTAATATACAATACAATACAATACAATAAAATTATACAATACAATTCAATGATACAGTATAAAGGCTTTGCCTATTCTCTGACCCCTTTTCATGTATTTCTGAAAAAAAAATATTGTTTACACAAAAAACGAAATAAAAAAAAAAAACACGTTTGTTATACGTGTTCAGACCTCAATGACGACAAGTATATGACGCAATTATAACTGACGATAGGAATATGACGTGATAAGTTTGACTTAAAAGTGTGACGATGAGAGTATGACGTAAAATATTTTAAAATTAATATCAACCTACCTTCCTCATCAGTTCTCTTCTTTGTCAGAGCTTCTTTCTCTTCAGTTTGTTTTATGTATGTTTCTAGTTCATGTTCTCTCTTTGTCTTGTCCTTCATCATTTGTTTGGAAACTTCACCCTGCCTTGTTTTCAGTGTTTCCATCCGTTTCTTCATGTTCTCTAATTCCTGCTTAGTAAGGTCGTGATCTTTATGTAAGTCTTCTAGTTGATGTCTTGTCTTGTCTTGTTCTGTCATTAGATTGGTTTTATTTTTACCTGTATGATAAAATTATTTATAATTTAATGGTGAAATAATTTTCAACTTAATGATGAAATAATATCGCATGATAACGTAATATTAAAGACAATATTACACGAGACAAACCCACGAAAAGGAAAAAAAATATTCATAGACAAATTAATGCGGTTAACTGTTCTGCTCCAACCGGAACAATGAAGATGGGCTTGTGGGAACTTTTGTCTGGGCTATTTCAACTGCATGCTATCCGAACGACTATACATTTTCGCTCGCCAGGCCCCCGCCCTACACCACTGACAAGGGGAAACCACGGCGCAAATTTCGGCCAAGGCATGTATCGAAAATTAAACTTAGTCACCGTGGTTCTAATATACATACACATTTGAAAAAAAAAACTTGAATGGAACCGGGTGCTAGCTATCAGCGTCCATTACGGTGTACATTTCCTCGGAAAAAAATAACAAATGAAGAAATAAGAATTAATGACTAAGAATTAAGAACACTGAATAAAGAGCTGTTTGTTCTTCCATAATTACCACCACAGTTTTACAACTTTAATCAATACGAATATAATGTCTCTATAATATCATATTTGTAATATATATCATGGCAATTCATATATATATATATGACCACATTCATTTATTCCATAACATCAAGCAGCAGATGATAAACTTCCAGGGGATTAAAAATTGTTCTATAGAGTTGACGACAATAGTATAAATGGTACATACAGTTGAGTAAAAGGCATCAAAAACGGTATAACCCGGTTGGGGTTGACGTGCCATAAAATAACATTTCATTTCATTTTATCGAGTACGGATCCGTTTGTGTTCCTACGCCCGATTCAAACAATCTTAAGTGTTACCGATATCACCTTAGGTGGAAGTGGACGTTAAACCCCACGAATGAACGAACGAACTTTATGATGTGACAATGTCACTGACATCACACTATAAGGTCATTATCTTCAAATCAAAGTAAGAATAAATCTATACTTATTTATCTACTGTAGTCAGCCTACCAGCGTGTGATATACCAGGCCCCCTATATACCGAACAAACATCGTCATACCGTTTATCACTAGCTGTTCAATCTACCTACGTTCACCATCTCAAATCGGTTATAAAATGAATATTAGTTTCATAGTAAAACATACACTCACCCAGATACAACGCCTTGGCTACAACACACCTCTTTTTATTACAGCACTGCTGATTGGCTATTCATTTTGAACCATCCAATAGATTACTACATTACAATAACATGTCTTTCATCTTTCAGCGCCATTGACCGCGTCGTGACCTAGTTATAAGTTGTATGGTGTGCCATATCCGACAAAATATTCTATAAATATGCATACGCTCATCACTCGAATTACACATTTTGACAGATATACGGATAGCTAAAACTAATTATACCTCTTATGTGGTTTGTGTGCAAGTAAAAATAACCTTGACAAAAAGGGAGACCGATAGGTCATTGACTACCTTATACATGACCATACGCTAAAAGCGTCATATTATGTCAGTCTCGGGATCCGCGGTGGCTAAGAGAGTAAAGCGTTGGCTCGCTAGCTTGGAGGTTGCGTGTTCGATTCCGATCTTGACCGATAAAGTTCATCCGTAGTTTCCCGAGTCATTTTCCCTTGTCGGTGCCTGAAAAGGACAGCTGTCTATTCGTTCGGGTGGGACGAAAAATCGAGATCCCGTGTAGGCTACGCATTGGCGTGCATGTAAAAAATCCGTTGGCAGTTGCCATAGCCGCTCGTAGCTCTTCTTCCTGGCATCTATCCCATACCCAAACCCCTATAACACACTCGTCAACAACCAGGCTGGTAGAGTGGTTCAGAGACACAATATTTGTCCTTGTAAAAACTGACCCGCTTATCTGTGTGATTGCTCCGTCGAGAAATCTTCTGAAGTGAGCAGAAGTTAGCGCCGCGCACGTGTTTTCGGATGTCGCAACAAATATACGTCACACGAGGTATTTTTACACAAACATGTATTGGTATATAACACCGAGTAAAAAATACACTCATTACTGGCCTCGACTTACGTGTTTATTTCATAGCGAACATGAGCAAAAATTTCGATTTCACTCCTTGATTTGATTTTTGATTTTGGCGATTTTGGTGATTGAAATACAGAGCTAGCTGTAATAGCTTCGTTTGATTTCTAACTTTCAAGCAGGTGAAAAGGCCCAGATAAATTCACTACAACCTTTCGAGATTTACTTTTATTAAGTGGTTACAACCTTGGTTTACGCGACGATCTCTCCTGGTTAGGAAATAAATATTTGCTAGCTCTAAATACGCAGAACTATTTGAGACCGGAAAATAACCGAAACAAACTTGTTATTTATTGGTAGTCTTTATTTTCCAGACACTTTTCGGTAACATGGAGTAAATTATTTTCATAATCATAGTATATTATTTAATCATCCTGTAGCCATAGGCTTTGATCGACGGACTTATTTTTCTACGAATATTAGTCTGGATGGATCCTCAAAATTTGACAGAAAGTCGGTCACTGTCTGGATTATCCACGTGCTGAATCTATCAAAACATCTCGCTTGTCAACAATGACACTCTCTAAAATTTTGTTTTAAAGTTTTTAATTGAAATGGTAATTTTCTCTCGGCATGAATCAAACGTATGGCTTCTCATTTTCGTCAATAATTGAGAACCGACCCAGACCCTCCGTGCGTTGAAGACTAGGGGGGTCTGGGTGACCGAGACTAACTAAATGTATGAGATCATACGACGATTTTCTTGACACCCCTTTTAGGCCGTGATGTGAAATTTCTAGCAAGCTTGCTTCTGTTGCTCCATCCCGACGATTTTCAGGCGGAAAACAAACTACATAATCTAATTCTTCTAGTATTACTTTGTATTTCCACACAACTTTTCTTTTATCAATTCTTTGACGTTTGACAGAAAACGTAAAATAAAAATGGGCTTACTTATCAATGTGCGATGGTATTTGAATTTGGCGGTGATTTGGTTTTAATAGATCACGTGACAAAGCTCACCAATCAGACGCACACGACGAAAGGTCAACGGGTAGTGTAGAGTGAAAGATCACCGGTTTGTTTACGTTTTGATGGTAAAAAAGCGGAAGAATAACTAGAACTGTATACTCCGTGTAGATTTTGTTTAAAACACCGATGTAAAACCGTTTACTGTGAGAAACTGGGAAAAATCTAGGGTATGTGCTAACCAGTGGATCAAATTAGATGGAAATATTGATATGTTGGACAAAGAATTGCAGGAATTTGCAGACAAAACTCTCTCATTCTAACAATACAGACTTCTCACATACATTACCAACGTAAAAAAAACCCCAACAACTGTGTATGAATAAAGAACTATGTTTAGAGCAGCTAATATTTTACCAGCGAAATAAGAAAAAGAATAATAGGTCTGGTTAATTTGTTAAGGGGATCATTATCTTAACATTTTCCAATTTTATTGCAAATGCAAGTTGATGAAGATATTCTCCTATTCCTAAATGTATGACTCAGACCAAGACAAAAGACCACTATGGAAAAAAGACTGTGTCACCATTGAGGTGAAATACCATGTGCATTACTTTAAAGTTGCCTTACTGTATCTGCAGAAATTTACGCCCTTCTTGTTAAACTCTACTGTAACAAATGACAGGGTTAGGTTGACTATAGAGACCAAGAACCAAACAATATTTTCTCTGTGGATGCAAATCAGGCTGCATTAGGCTACAGATAGTTGTATTTGTTACAAGTGAAAGCTTTCTAGTATGGATTTGTGAAAATTGTTTGAATATGAAAGTGACAGTCAAATGATATTGATGAAATTCCATGATTTTTTATGAATGTATGTATGTATTTTTGTAAGCGGTTTGGACATTGGTGTGCATGTAAAAAGACCCCTTGGCAGTTGGAATTCGATATAAGAGTAGGCCATAGTGCTGTGCCCAGGCAAAATTTCCCTCATAATAAACTGTATAGCGCACGCCCGTCTTCCTTAACCCAGTACATGTATATAGGAGCTACAGATAGATGTATTTTTTAGAAGTGAAAGTTTTCTAGTATGGATTTGTGAAAAGTGTTCAAATATGAAAGTGACAGCCAAATCATATTGATGAAATTGTGATTTTTATGAGTAGGCCTAAACCTGTATACATATGTATTTTTGTATTTTAAACATGTTTTACTTAAATGTACTGTACATGTCGATAAATGTTTATCATATTTAGCTATTTTAAGTTGACATATATGTTTTTATTTTCCTTTTTTATTCCAATTCAATTCAGACGTGGTTTCTCCTTGTCAGTGGTGCAGGCAGGGGGGCTGACAAGGTACAAGGACTGCTGTCTAGTCGTTCAAATGTGACGAAAAACCGAATTCCTGTGTAACATTGGTGTGCACGTAAAAAGGTCCCTAGGCAGTTGGAATTCGATATAAGAGTAGGCCATAGTGCTGTGCCCAGGCAAAATTTTCCTCGTAGTACACTGTATAGCGTACATGTATAACAGCAGAACAGTAGGACGGCGTTTAACTCCATTTCATTTCTTATTCATATTACTGGAACCATTTTATTTAGTTAACTGTTTGTTTTTCTCTTATATGTACTTTTCTTTACTGGCATATATCTTTTAATTTTGTACAGTGTATACGGACACAAGACATGATCTGTGTGTAAATACATGTAGTCTGTGCGGTTTAGCCCCCCCCCCCCAAAAAAAAAAATTGATGATTTCTTAGGAGTATTCTTAGCCGGCCACATCCTCAGCCCCTCCCAAAAATTCTGTACCCCCCCCCCCAATTTTATGAGCTGGCGACGGGCCCGATTCTGTGGATGTAAAAATCTGAAAAGCAGATTAGAAACCATTCTCCAGTATTAATACACTATATAAATGGTGTTATTATTATTATATACATTTTTCATTAAAGATACATTATATAAGATTTAGATAAAGAACTAGCCATTCTTGCTATAATAGTTCAAAAGTAGATAATGTAAAAAGAAAAATTTGAAAATTTCATTCAAATTACTCTATTGCAAGCAAAGATATTAGCCTTTAAAGGTTTGGCAGACATGTTCAACAATTTCAACCACTGTACTGTTTGATCAAAGCTAAGTCTCGGTCCTCCATATTTGATTAAATCAAAGTATCGCTGAATCATTTTAATCTATTTAATATCGGAGAAATCTCATGCCATCGAGTGTTGTTGTTGAATACTGTATGAGGAAGTATATAAAATTGCATTCATTTCTTATTTTTTAGTACTGTATTTCTTTCTATAAAATAAATGTATACTTATTTGACATCTCTTATAATATGTCTTTATGGGTTTTTTTTAAAAAAACAAGTATAATTGCATGTTCAGGGTTGTTAGGTGAATCATTATTAATATTCTGTTGTATCAGTGGGCTCATGTAGATAGTATTATTTTTTTTTTTTTTTTTCTCAACATTATATATAATTATTATACCGAACCAGTATTTCAATCATGCCAAAAACGTTTTCATCTGTATACTATATTTATATTTCTTTTGCATATTGTTGTATTGAAATAAAATGGAAAATATACTTTTTCCAGGAAATATCACATTCATTGATACAATTTCGCTTTTGACCGTATTTTTTCCGCAAATCAGGGGCTAGCCGTGTTCACGGTGTCAGCACAACATTTATCTGATGTTATTGTCCCGTAATTCAGGCATATTTGCAGAAAAATTCTCTCATACAAATGTAAACAAACCAACGTGTTCCGTCTCGTAAAAGGTGTGTGTGTGTGAATTAGTTTTATTTAACGTCCGCTTCCACCGAGGTGATATCGCAGAAGGTATTCCCTGGTCTATTTATGGCTATTGACCCCTGGCCTAATGACGTTGATTGCTTTTATGGTTTCTGATTGGCTTAGAATATGATTTCTTCACCACATTATGGCTACACTTGACAAATATAGTCCGAGGCGTAATTCGAGTGTTGGTCTGATTGTACAAAACATCGCAATAGAAATGTGTACTACAGTGACGACTTACTTGTTTACTTGTGCAGCAAAGCGTCAGATTTTCGCCTGGAATTTGCTGGGACAAAATGAAACGATTTTCGTGGCTAAATCACAGCCTATTTTTTCCGGGATAGTTTACGAGACTCCATCGGCAGACACAAGTGAAATTAATTTAATAAATAGAGAGACTCGGACATCTGCCGATGTGACCTTGACTGATTTAAATAGAAAAAAAGTATTTGCGGCGATTGTGAAAGTGTCATAAAAGCACGATCGCCAAGTTAAAAAAAATCGACTTCGGATCGGAAGACTAAAAAAGAAATGATTCGCATGAAGGCTAATAAAGAAAATAAAAAACAATTGGCAGGTAAAATGAATGGTTGCAAGTCCAAACCTTTTTAGATGAACGAAGGAATTTTGCATGATGTTTGCGCATGCGTACATATGTCAAATCCAATCGTCTCATAGAGTGTATTCTGTTACTTCGCAGTAAGGAAATAAACGATGTTTTCCGACTGCGATAAAGTTATTTCGTTTCAGGGGCGTGCGTAGCTTGGAGCATATTATTTTTGGTACAGCCAAGGGACATAGCTCTTATTCTCACTAAGAGATAACTCCTTTGATTATGGAAGCCGGGAAGATTTTGAGCCATTTATAACATATGTCCAAAAGGTTATGTATCCTTTAAAAATCAGACGTGGCCAGACTTCTATTGTTGATGAATTAAGTTTTTATAGTAAGTCTCATCATATAATGTCTTTACTGTCCCGAAATAGTGTCTGTTTGTTATAAAACATTTTTAGCCTGAACCACTCTAAACCAGGTGCTCTTACCTTTTTTACATCTCGGCGACCATGACGAAATCCAGAGGCGACGTTGAGAAATGGATCTAGTCTTGTACATGAGATGAATATAAGGGTTTTTTATATCTCGTCAATTGTGGTTCACTAGCGTTTAGATGATGAAATGTAATGTAGTTTAAGGTCTTACCTGCTCCGACGGAGATAATGAATACATGCACGTGGCGTGCTATGGGGTATGGCTGGCGGATACGGGGGAATTTTCCCCAGGCAGGTCAAGTATGGCCTACTCTTGTATCGAATTCCAACTGCCATGGGATCTTTTACGTGCACGCCAATGTATACACGGGACGTCGTTTTTTTCGTACCACTCGAACGACTATGGGCTAATTAGGACGGTACATGTACGTATACTTTTGTAATACAATCATTTCTGAGTTTTGTCTTGTTTACAGCTAGGGTTGTTTCTACTGGGAACCATCAACAATTTACCTTATGTGATAGTCAATTCAGCCGCCAGTACAATAGCAGACAGGTAGGATTATATTTTATTATTTCTAATTCCAACCACCCATAAAACTTTCATTAAGTGTAAACAACTGTGTTTTGTTAATGTGTTTCTCGATCGCTAAATGCAAGATTATATTCAAATTTAATGACTGATGGGTGAAAAATACTCATCTGTATCACTGTTATTTAAAATAACAAATTTGCTAAAGTCTTTACAACTTGAAGATAAGACGCTGGCTCGCTAGCCTGGAGGTAGGATGTTCGATCCCTGCATTGGCCGAGGAAGTTCATCCAGTCTTTCCGGCGTGGTTTCCCCTTGTCAGTGATGCAGGACGGAGGGCCCGACAAGGAGTAGAACATCCGACCACCAGGCTAGTGCGCTAGCGTCTTACCCACTATCTTAGAGCATGGACCTTAATGTTCATGGTTAGAGTTTAGTCGCGTTTCAGTTATGTTATAATATGGATCTATATTATTCCATTCCCAGTTTTGGTAAATCGAATTTTGTTGGTTTGGTATTTGCTGCTAATGTCGCCCTTGCTGTTTTAGTCAAAGGTATCATCATTTTTATTTTAGAATAGGCGAATATAATAGAATGTATGACTTAGTCCGAATTAAATATAAAATTATGACACTTGCATTTAATGTAGAATTAATGTTCCGAAATGTATGGTTAATAAACCTTGGGCGTCCACCAGGCGTCGCTTGTAATAGTGTAATCGAGATATCGGAATTAAATTGCATTTCAACGTTTATTAACACACCAAGGGCCGGTTGCTCAAAGCTAAGTTATCTTTCACGTTTCGTTTGTTAACAGTCCGTTAAATTTCTGTTGCTGGAGAGTCAATTTCATTATCCGTTAAAGTTAACGGGGCTTCCAGCAACAACATTCTCTCCGTTAAAGGTAACGCTCCGTTTACTCCATGTTAACGGAGATCGTTAAAAGTTAACAGAGCTTTGAGCAACCGGCCCCAGAACGTAATAAATGTACAGGAAACAATGCTGTAAGGTAAACAATGAAGTCCGGACACCGGCAGCACGGCCTACTTTTATTTCGAATTCCAACAATCGAAGGTTCTTTTACGTGCACGCTAATGTGTACACGGGACCTCGGATTTTCCTCCAATCCGAACTTGCCAAACCCACCGTCCTGTAACACCGACATGATTAAAGAATACCGGGAATCCCGACTGAACTTTCTTGGCCAACACCAGGATCGAACAGGAAACCAACAGGTTAGCGAGACTGAAACAACGACTTACTCACTGAGCCACCGCGGCTCCATCGCGAAATATACTGAGCGCCATAGAAAACGCATCACTTAGTTTTTCGTATAACAAATTGATCCTGTAAGCATATCTCATTTATTTTGCTTCTTATTGTGAACAATATTCAAATGGGAACACATCAATAACAACACATTTGTACACTTATGGATCATTTTGTTATGCGTTTTCTATGGCGCTCAGTATACAACAGCGAGTTTTTAAATATGGTATGTTATTTTATATTTCGTATTTACATTACAAACAATCATTTTGAAAAAATTGTGTTTCTATTTCAGGTTTAAATACATTTGTATTACTGAAGACGCCATTTAAAATCCGATTTTTCGTGAATGGATGTCTCATGTTAATCGGTAATAACCAATCTGATTAAAATACAGATTTATTATTTCGTTTCGTTTTTTATACTCTAGAACCGTTTCATAGGCTATTCGCCGGAGAAATCTAGATCGAAGACGGTCCTACGCAATTTAGCACATATGACGTCATACATAGATTGTGGGTTAGGGTAAGGGCTAGAACCTGAAGATTTCGTCAAAGTCTCGTGATGTAAACAGGGCTAGCCCTGACCCTAACCCTTGGCCAAGCCTAATCCTTACCCTAATCCACATGTGACGTCATAAAATGCGTAGGACCGTCTCCAATCTAGCGTCCTCCCGTTTCATTGGCTAATCGTCACATTAATCAGAACGCGGCTAATATGACAACTCTTCCAGATCCCAGTGTTGTGAAGACAAGTAAAACGAAATTTTGAACTATAAAAAAACAAAACGAAATAAGATCTGTGTTTTAATCAGATTTCGTTCTATAATGGAATAGAAATAACCACCTTTCTTTAAACCTGGCCTGTTATATTTGTCAATGATTTCTTTTTTCTTATCGCTTGTTTTGTTTGATTCAGACATATTTCACAATAAAGTATTCATTGATGCCCAGTTTGTATTTATGTTTCTTCATTCATCCAATTCCTTAAACTACTACACTTGTTGTTAATTAACCTAGGCTTTTCTTCCCTTAGTCTCGGGGGATCACGTAGCTAAGTGGGTAAGGCTAGGTCATTTCGGGAGTTCAATTTTATTTCAGTCAGTCGCTTGTGCGTAGGGATCTTTAGTAGTGGTTTGAACCCGAGGATCCCGAAATAAACCTACCAGGTTAGACTAACGACCCTACTCCTTTTCACATACAACTGGGGAGTTGAAACTACGCCTGTTGACTCACCGACCGACCCTAAAATACAACGCACACACTGTAACCATTCGGTCAACCAGCTCCATTAATCCCGAATTGGAGTGGTCTAGCATTCATGTTCTATTGTGAACCCTGCTATTTGGTTTTTACGTTTTTATATTTGTTTGTCTATATTCTATTTTTCATTTAGGCTTATTTGGTGTCGCTTTTGCCTCTAATTTTTGGTTTGCTCTGGCCTGTATTGTGAGTACATTTATGTTTATTTATTAAATACACAACCTTAACCACGGCCTAAAATCTGTTGTTTTCAACCGGGCTAATGGTGACAGGCATACGCCATCTAATCTGCTATGAAGCGTTTCTGGTGGACTCCACGACCTTCTTTCCACCACACCGACTAAATGCTACTCCTTTGCCAGCTGATAAATCCTAAGTGACTTTCTTGACCAACAACATGATCAACCTAACGACCTACTACTACTGGTTATGGTTTTGCCTCTAATGCAATGCCCCATTGTGGTTCCTAGCCATCCCGACCCGACATGATTATTAACCTATAGTTCATTTAGGGTATAAAATTACCGCATATTTCCGTTGATACACGTGTTATATTTCTTGTTTATGAATTTGGGACCAATAATTGGTCATGTGCACACTATTGTTGCAGGCATAATAATATTATTACATGAATTTAGGTTTCAGTTATGACATATACATGTAGATATTATTTTAAACAGGTTGTTGTCGGGTGCAGTGCAGCATTTGGTGAAAAGTAAGTGATATAATCAGACAGAGATATATAGAGACAAATGGGGTTTAACATCCGCTCCACACAAACTAGGTCATTTCGGGACTAACTTATGGTTCAGTTTTATTTCAATACATGTAATTCGCTTGTGTGTAGGGGTCTTTAGCAGTGGGAAGACGACAGACGGCTCGGGGAAAACCCACGTTGTTAGACAGGCGACTCTATTGTTGTCACGTACAAGCGTGGATTAAAACATGCCAATTTATTTAAATACAAACCTTATGTACCAACACACACGCGCTAAATATCCCCCCATTAAATAAGATAAGGCTTTGTTACCAAGGGTAACATACATAGTTTAAACTAAAGATGATTATCTTGGGTGATCATTTATGGATGTACATTATCATATGTTAAGTCTTTTGTTCTGAAAAGTATGTGGTTGACAGTGTTCCAGGATGAACTGTATAGTATATTGTTGATGATATGAGGATAGACGGTGCTGACCGATAATGTTTCCACGGAGGAACCGACAAGGAACAACGTGTAGTCGTTGGTGTCGGAGGGCCCGACAAGGAACAACGTGTAGTCATTCGGGCTGGAGACCCCCCATGTACACGCTGGTGCGCATGTAAATACCCATTAATAGCTGGAATTTCGATTTACACACTACATAACGTATGCCCGTTGTCATTAGCTAAGTCGAAAATGAAATGGAGTTTAACGTCTCACTGATCTGCTCCTTCTGGACAAATGAAGACGGTGATACAGTATAGTTTGCAAGTAGGGAAATTTGGCCAGGACAGTGTCACTACGGCAACCTTTTGTATCGAGTTCCAACAGCCGCGGAATCTTGTATCGAATTCCAACTTGCACGTCAATATATACACAGGGTCTCGATTTGTCTCGGCAAACACCGGAAGTGACCCATGACCCCTAGGATAGCAGGCTCCCCAAAACAAGACGTGGAAAGCAAGGCCATTCATTGTATCGTTAATTAGGATTTGAGTTATAAATCCGCTATTCGGTAGAAAAGAGTTGCATTTTAAATTCTTTTTTTAAAATAATTTTTCAGTGTTACTTTGGGTTTTCTGTCTAAATTCCCCAGTCATCTTGTGAATGCATGGTCTAGTGGAACAGGAATGGCGGGT
The DNA here is from genome assembly GCA_948474765.1 of Patella depressa. Taxonomy (NCBI): domain Eukaryota; kingdom Metazoa; phylum Mollusca; class Gastropoda; family Patellidae; genus Patella; species Patella depressa. The sequence goes on from OX419720.1 coordinate 7,173,071, forward strand.
CTCCTCGGTTCTACTATTTATATCATATTTGGTAAGGATTGTTTGATATCTATAAAATACTGCAAGAAGTTAACACTTAACACCAATGAATTGGAAATGAATGTCCCTCTGTTCTGCCGGGATAAAGTAAACAAATTTAACCAAGCTCGCAACCCATCGCACGCGTTTTGACAAGCACGGGTCGTATGATTTGGTCTAGCACGTAAAACGTACGGCGGGTTGTGGTCTAGGCTTAAGATTTGCTTGAACACCTAATGTCGAAATGAAATGAAATGATCCGAGACGGGCTAATGAAGACGGGCATAGGCCATACAGGGTCCTATGAGGGAAATTTTGCCCGGACAGCGGCACTACAGCCTACTCTTATATCGAATTCAAACTAACAAGCGATCTTTTACGTGCACGCCAATGTGTACACGGGACCTCGGTTTTTAGTCACACTCGAACAACTGACGATGGAGAATCACGTCGGAAAATCTGGATTAATTCTCTCAGCCAATGCAGGAATCGCACACCCGACCTCCAGACAATAGATACGAGCCAGTGCCTTACCCAATAAGATACTGTGCCCCTCCCCCTTTTACTATTAGAAGAGGTTGGCATTATTATAATGTTTCATCATCTTTGTTTTATAATAACATTACAGTCTTCTGTATTTGATTCAGGTTGTAGTGTTGGAAATGGAGAAGATAAAACGCAGGGGCTACATACTCTTACCAAGTAATATTCCGTATTATAGTTTAAAGCCTGAACACTTCCCAAATGTTGCTTCCTAGCTTCCATCCCTAGCTTGTACAAGACAAGGAGTTGGGTTGCCTGTCGAGACCCCGGTACCCCCCCCCCCCCATTGCTAAGGACCCTTACGCGCAAATGAGTTATTGAAATAAAATTGAATCATATGTTAGTCCCAAAACGCTTTAGTTTGTGTCGAATGTACGTTAAACTCACACGGCTCATGTCATAAAGAGAAAAAAAAATCAAATTCAGATAAAAGTTTCACAGCTATCGATCTAGCGGTGCGAGGGCGGGGCTGAGCTATCCCTTAACATTCTCCGTGAAGATCCACTTGATGATAAAAGAATATAGACTAATCGTTTCGTCGCGTTAGGCCTACGATACTACCCAGGCCCAGGGCCCACTCCAGTTAAGCGGGGCTTGTGTTTACCAATTATTTGATGAAGGCTGTAGAGGTTATAATTATCTTGATCATTGGTCTCTTTAGTCTCGTCTTCATTAGTCACGTTAGGGCAGAGCAGAAGGACGTTATAGCCCAGTTCATTTCATGTCACGTCAATGCAAACTGAGATGATCGTGCATTGCAACTGCATCCTTTCATATTGGCGTACCATTATTTCAAAGCGTACATTATTTATACACGTTGAAATATTGGACCCACGTGACGTATTACATTAAAATGCACGTGCTGGATAGTGCCTGTATTTTAAGATATTTAATGTTCTCGTTCTAAACATTGCGTGATATATAGATATAGCCCTCGTGATAATGCACTCGTACAATATCAATATTTTACTCAATGTCTCGCACTCGACCATTAAACTAATCATAGACGTATAATGTTGTATATTTCAGATACGCATTCTTATTAACAACACCAGTTGTTCTCGTCTACTGGTTAGCTTATTTTATTGTTATCAAGACCGACAAAGAACAACCAGTAGAAATATTTGTTAATAATGAAGAAGATAGCGAAAGGACACCAATATTAGAAAATGGTTTGTTTCTGTTCATTATGATGTTTATAATTTATATGAGATACAGAAATAAGGTTGGGTGTTCTGAAATTGACTTATATTAGTAATAACGAATGACAGGTGTTTATTCTCTCCGGACATCCAATTAACGATTCGTAACAGCATGTGTTAATTCTCTCTGGAACATACCGTTAGCGAGAATTAACAACATGTCATGCCCGTTCTCTCTCTTGAACATCCGGGAGTCACGGAGGCTAAGTGGATAAGGCGCTGGTACGCTAGCCTGGAGGTCGGGTTTACGATCCCTGCATTGGCCGAGAAAGTTCATCCAGATTTTCCGGCGTGATTTCCCCCTGTCAGTGATGCAGAAGGAGGATCTGATAAGGACAGCTGCCTAGTCGTTCGGGTAGGACGAAGAACCGAGGTCCCGTGTACACATTGACGTGCGCGTAAAAGATCCCCTCCAGTTGGAATTCGATATAAGAGTAGCGCCGCTGCCCGGGCAAAATTTCCCTCATAGCACACTGTATGGTGTATGCCCGTCTTCCATTAGCCCAGGTTAGGTTCAGAAGACTAGGACGTTAAACCCCATTTCATTTCATTTCATTTCATTTCTCTTGAACACCCATATAACGATAACTAACGATATATAACGATAACTAACGGCCGAAACATACAAATAACAACGAATAACGCCAGAGGCTTGTTCCTTCCTCTCTGTCACATCCACGTATCTGAAGATGCTTATTCTTTCTCGGACGGGGGTTGGGATGGTCTAGTGGTCTAGAGTGTCGCGCTTCGACCTCTAGCGGGTCGGTCACCTTTGGCTTGCGGCTGTGGTTTCGATCCCTGGTGTGAGCGTATGTGGCATGGAGATAGGGGTGCCTTCACAACCTCGTGGGTTTCCTCCGAGCACTCCGGTTTCCTCCAACTACTAAAGACCCCTATGCCCAAGCGAATTATTGAAATAAAATTAAAAACCATATGCTAGTCCCGAAATGACCCATAGTTTGTGTCGAGTGGACGTTAAACCCCATTTCTCTCTCTCTCTCCCCCTACTGCTAAAGACCCCTATGCGCAAGCGAATCATTGAAATAAAATTAAAAACCATATGCTAGTCCCGAAATGTCCTAGTTTGTGTCGAGTAGACGTTAAGCCCCATCTCTCTCTTTCTCTCTCTCTCTCTGGACAAGTAAGAGCGGACAATGTAATCTCTGATTTCTATACGAATGTCCATGTTTAGTTTCAGATTATGAGAGTAATGATGGGTATGATGTAGAAACACCATGTCAGAGAATATGGAGATGTTTAAAACTTATATTATGGATGGGATTTAACGTAAGATATCAGCTATTATTGTTGTATAAAGATATTATTGATGTAGCCTGTATAGTTGTATAATTTAGCTATGTGCTGTGAATATATCTGTATTTTTTAGTTTTGTGATGTGTATATATTTGTATTTCTTTTTTAGCTATGTGATGTGTATAGAGTTGTATATTTTAGCTGCTGTGTATATATTTGGATATGGGTATTTTGGCTTGGTGATGTGTGTATATTTGTGTTTTAGCTATGCGTTGTGTATATCTTTAAAACTGTGCTGTTATATATTTCGAATGTTTAATTTAGCTATATGCTGCTATATATTCGGATCTGTTTGTTTTAGCTATGTGCCGTGTATGTATTTGAATATGTCGCTAGAGGGTGTGCAGCTAAAGTGAGACATAAATCGGAATACCACGTGGGTTGCCCAGAACTTTATGCTGCCTTACAGTTATGTTATCAGGTATTAAGTTAGACATGTTTTATATGAAAAAAAGATTCCGGTGTGATTTCCCCTTGTCACATATACAGGACGGAGGGCCTGACAAGGACAGCTGCCTAAACGTTCGGATGAAAAATGTCTAATTAATAGTTTGATACCTTGATAAAGACGAGGGCATCCCCGTCAAAACGTCGCTTAGTATCAAACTCAGTAATTGTGTATCCATAAAATTGCACCTTGTGTTAATATAATATGTTCAAATACTAAATGTCAATCAAAGAAAACAGTTTATATTACATTTCAAACCTAAAGAGAGACCTGTAATAGGCAGATGTAGCTCTCGCATAATGTATATTTAAAATTATCCTTTGGTTTTTATTTTATATATTATATATGCCTTTACTCCCAATATTTAAACTTTATAATTTCAGGCCGGTGTGTTCGTTTCCCGATCATCTGTTCAATTGTTTACCATAAAACGTGTAGATATTTTAACACTTCTACAACTTATTAACATGATTTTATGGATATTTGATGTCCATGTAAGTTTCTTGAAATTTGTTTCTGTGGCGTTTTGCACCCACCCCATCCTTTACAGGTTTCCTGCCTTGTCATATAGTATACTTTACAATAACAACTAGGCTAAGATCTGTACAATAGAGGACCTAAAAGAAACAGTGGCTTGTCGTTCAGATGGGACGAAAAACCGAGGCCCTGTGTACAAGTCGGAATGCACGTAAAAAAAACTTTGCGCGAAAGAGTAAGTATCCCATATTCCGTGCACTTGCACGACTTTTGGCCACGATTTTGTCGTGCCCATCAATGTCCACATTGACACGAACTGGCACGACGAGTTCACGCATAGTTTGCGCATTGTTTACGCACTTCCCGCATTGGCACAACGAGTTTGCGCAAATCGGACGCTGTCGTGCCGACTCGAGTCGTGCTAATACGTGCCACGGAATCGTGCAAGTGTCAGCCTTTCTTTAGAGACTGTCCAAAAATATTTCCCTTCTACCGACAAGCAGAGACAGTTGATCGCATACTTAGGCCGGTTGTCTACAGTTAGCTACGCTTGCGAACGGACACTAAGCTAGTTGGCCGACATTTTAGTCCCAAATCGACGATTAATCGCAAACCATGTTATAGTAAGTTATAATTTACACAAAAACAAATATATGGACAAGAGGGGGTTTGGGATGGCCTAGTGGTCTAGAGTGCCGCGCTTCGACCTCTAGCTGGCCGGTCACCTCTGGCTTGCGGTTGTGGTTTCGATTCCTGGTGTGAGCGTATGCGGCATGGAGATAAGGGCATTTTCAACCTCGTGGGTTTCCTCCGGGCACTTCGGTTTCCTCCCACTGCTAAAGACCCCTTCGCACAAGCGAATTATTGAAATAAAATTAAACCATATGTAAGTCGAGTGGACGTTAAACCCATTTCTCTCTCTCTCTATGGACAAGAGACTCAGAGACCACAGACAAACAATTCAAACAGGGTGAATGGATCCGGGGGATAGCTTTAAGTGTCCACTGCGTTGTACAGTCCCGGGCCTGTAGTGACACAGACTTAAGTATACTTCAAGAATTTTGTTTAACGTAGTTATTCTGCGTCGATTTAATATTATTTAGTCTTAGTGTGTATGCCAGGGGTGAAACGGAGTACAATCGAAATGCTTATGCCGGCCCTTTAGTCCAGAGATCTATGTGTGTTCAGAATGGGTTGATCGGTGTCATACGAGACACAATTTCCAAACCACTTAATCCTCTTTTTCATTTAGTTGTAAAGTGCACGAAGCTAACAATTTTAGTCCCGTATTGATGAATATTTCAGTGGAAGTTTTTACCGGTATCTGTTTTACCGGTGTTGATGATATTTGTTGGTTTGTTGGGAGGAGCATCGTATGTGAATATATTCTATCAGTTGTTACACAGTGGTAAATATCCTACAGCTGACCGGGAACTATGTATTAATATTACAGCTTTATTTATTACTTTAGGTTTGTATACCACCACACTTTTATAACTTAAACCACACATTTATAACAAATATACGTATTCCAAACACTTTATAACCAATATTCGAATATCACACTTTGTAACGAATATACTTATTCCATCACCTTTTTTATAATTATATAATATACATATTCCAACATTTTTTTATAAATACTATACTTTTACCACACATTTATAACCAATATACTTATGCCAAACGTTCATAACCCACATACTTATATCACAATTTTATAACCAATATACTTATACCACACGGTTATAACAAACATACTTATACCGCACTTTTATAACCAACATACTTATACCGCACTCTTATAACCAATATACTTATGCCACACATTTATAACCAATATACTGAAATATCCTATAAGACCTGATAGGACCACTACGATTACCCACGATTAAAACCACGATTTCAATTGTAGCACGAATCGTGATAACCCATACTAAGTTTGTAATACCCCCGTCAGACCGGGGATGCGTCCTTACTGCGCTTCTACTGCGACCGAAATGGTCTCAGAGCGCAGTAGGGTTACCACTCCGGTCTGACGGGGGCATAAGGAATGATTTGATATGTTCTTATTTATAGATTTTCATTCTAGATTGAATTATTTATTTTCTGTTTCAGGAATCTGTCTTGGAACTGCTCTTGAAACATCTTTATTTACCACTGTTTTAAAGCATGATTAACATTCTGTATTTACCACTATCTTAAGCATGGTTACCATTCTGTATTTACCAGGTTACCATTCTGTATTTACCACTGTGATAAAACATGATTAATATCCTGAATTTACCACTGTTTAAAGCATAGTTACCTGTCTGTATTTACCACTGTGATAAAACATGGTTACCATTCTGTATTTACCACTGTTTTAAAACATGATTAACATCCTGTATTTACCACTGTTTTAAAACATTAAGTAACATCCTGTATTTCACAGAACAGGGTTATATAGAAAGTAGTGAACAAAACATTTCAATCTGCTCCTTGAAAGAAGAAGCTTGCCAATATTCTGAACTTTAACCTCATATGCGATCAAGTCATACCACGGACTGTTTATAATAATATAGCTGTATGGTAATACCATGTTTCAACGTGATTAAAATACACATTTTTTTTCTTTGGGTATTTTTTATACTTTCGATGGCCCACACTACATTAAGATCCGAAAAGTTACAGCCACTTTTGACCCTATGACGTCAACCATTGATCAATCAATCAACGATGGCGTTTCTATGGGTTTACTCACAGCTCCGCACAGAGAACGCCAAAGAGTCGCCACAACAGACCCTATCATTGGCTAATCCCTGACTTCAACCAAAATGACGGTAATATAACAACTCTTCCAGGTCCTAGTGTAGTAAAGACAAGTAAAACGAATTTTTGAACTGTAAAAAACGAAACGAAATAGGATCTGTGTTTTAATCAGATTGACTCATGGAGTGTTTATAATAATATTGTTGTATGGTCATGCAAGTAGGCCATGGAACGTTGGTCATATTGATCTTTATATCATGGTATTACTGACATTTTGTTTTATCGCCCTTAAAACATTAGATGAATTTAATTATCGGAAACTGCAAACTGTGTGACATTTTTATTTTATCAGTGGTGGATTTTTGGCAGGATATAACATTTTTCATAAAAATAATCAATGTTTCACAATCCGTACAAGTACTGTAATTCGTTATGTTACTCGAATTTATTTCTCGGGGTTTTATTTGTAAATAAATTACATTTCATAGAATATTCATTAAATCAATTCTTTAAAAAACGAAGAGCCTTTGAAGGTTACTGGGTAACCAGTATCCCCGGTTTAATTGTGAAAAGAAATGGGGTTTAACGTCCTACTGTTCTGCTTCTACTGGGCTTATGAAGACGGACAGTGACACTATGGCCTACTCTCATATCAAAGGATCTTTTACGAACATCAATATGTACACGGGAACTCGGTTTGTCGTCTCATCTAAACGGCTAGACAGCTGTCCTTGCCAGGTTCTCCGCCCTGTACCACTGACAAGTGGAAACCACGCCGAAAATCTGGATGGACTTTCTTGGTCAATGCAGGGATCGAACACTCGTCAAAACGGTATAAAGGGAAATGGAAATGGCTATATCTAATTATTAAGGTCAACTGCAGATTTCGTCATAGTCGTGAGACGTAAAAAGATGGTTAGGGTTAGGGTTAGCGCTAAGCCCAATTTCCATCTCGTTACCTTTGATCAAATCTTCAGTCGAATCTTTTGGGGTCCTCGCTTTAGTTGTGATCTAATGCAATATTGTCATCAAAAAATAAGCCAACCCAGCACCAAACAAGAAGAATTGAATACAATTAAATGTTATTGCATGGCTATTAAAGAGCAATAATTATCTTAATAACATTTGACGTTTTAATGATCCAGAAACCCAATATGGTTGATGGGTTCCAAACTCTAAACTTAGACAAAAAGGCGCCTCCAATTCTAGCATTTATAATGTATCATAACTAAAAACACTAGTTTGATACCCATTCTCCATTGCTAAATTAAATATATTTAATTTATTTTTAAACAATAAGATGCAAATTGCGATCATTAAGGCTATTAACAAAAATACACCATTGATGGTAATTTAATGATTTTTTATATCATTGTAAAGTATACATATAAGAACCAACGAATTCGGCGTTGATCTGAAGCTACTGAACTATACTAGGTGAGTAGAATACTACTTTTGTCTTCTACAGAAAGTCAAATAAAAATCATTACTTGGGTATTTTATTTCCTATAAATAAATATTTAATATTTGATTCTAAAGACTAAATATAATTTTGATTTTGAATTTTAAATATTTAAGTTCATTTTGAATTAAGTTTATATAATCTTTGATCTTCTATTTATTATATCCAAAATTAATTTATTATTTACAAAATTAATTTATTATTTACAAAATTAAATATTAATTCCAAAAATAATCCATTGTTTCAAAAATCAATCTATAATTTCAAAAATTAACGTATAGTTTATGGCCTTATGTCGCGGTGGCTCAGTGTGAGTAAGACGTTGGCTGGCTCACCTGGAGACCCCGTGCTCTTCGGTTATTTCCGCCGTGTGCAGAGAGAGAGAGAGACAGGGGGGGGGGGACGAGAGAGGAAGGTGGTTTAAGGTCCACTGGACAAAAAATAGTTCATTACGAGACTAACATCTGATTCAATTTTAATTCACTAATTCGCTTGCACATAGAGGTCTTTAGCACTGGGGGGAAACCGGAGGAGCCGAGGAAAACCAACGGGGTTGGATCTGCTACCCTACTCCTTGTCACGTACAACCGAGGAATGGAAGCCACGTCAGTTGACGCAATGACTTATCTTATGATTCAACTCGTAGACTCTATAACCATTCGGTGGTTTCCCCTTGTCAGTGATGCAGAATTTAGGAGAGCCTGACAAGGACAGCTGCCTAGTCGTTCGGGTGGGACAAAAAACCGAGGTCCCGTGTACACATTGGAGTGCACGTAAAAGATCCCTTGGCAGTTGGAATTCGATATAAGAGTAGGCCGTAGCGCCGCTGCCCGTGCAAAAATTTCCCTCATAGCACACTATATTATGGCGTATGCCCGTCTTCCATTAGCCCAGGTTAGGTGCAAAAGAGTAGGACGTTAAACTTCATTTCATTTCATTTGCTACTCAACCCCTTATTCATTTAAAAATAAGAATTCGTTATAAAAACAAATGATATTTTATATTCATTGCAGAATCATGAAGTGTTTTGTATTTGTCGTCATCGTTGTATTCGCTGTACACGATACAAACGGAAGGAGTTATCTGAGTTTGCCTACGTGTACGCCAAACTGTGACAATGTGCAATGTCCAGAGGAGTCGTCATTCGCTGGCTGTGAACGTGATTTGGCCTATTGTACCTGTTGTGAAGAATGTACTGGTGAAATTGGTGCCACGTGTAACGCACACACTGTCAGGTAAATATTTGCAAAATACAATGAATTCGAGAAAAATATCCTACTCCATATTCAAATTTGACAAGATAGAGAAGGGATTTAATGGAGGTTGGGATGAATCGAAAAGCACAATCAACGAATAGATAAAGTATAAAAAAATGACCGACTAGGCTAATGCAGTATGCTATGAGAGACAATTTGCCCAGATAGCAACGATACGCTCTACTCTTATTTTGAATTCCTATCTGCCAAGGGTTCATTTACGTGTTGGCAACTGATATAGAGGAAACTACAGCAGGATCAAGCTGAGATCTTCAGGTTTCCGAACTAGTGTCTTGCTAACGGAGTCACTGCGCCGTATTCATAAAAATCAGATGTCATGGCTATAGTCCAATATGGAATGCGCACGAAACGAAATAATATTTAACATCGTAGTTTACTGTACTGCCCCAGCGGGCTTATAAAGGCGAGCATTCTCATACAGTGAACAATATGAGGGTCATATTACCCATACGCCCGTGTTTTCGCCTAATTTTCCATCTTTCAAGGGGGGGGGGGGCAGCATTGGTAAAGGTAAGTAAGGCGCCGGCTTGCTAGCCTAGGGGTAGCGCGTTTGCTTCCGGTGATGGCCGAGAATGTTCATTGTGATTTTCCGGGGTGGTTTCGTCTTGTCAGGTGCCGGAAGGAGGGACAGCTGTCCACCCGTATACATATAAGGGTGCACATTAAAGATCTCGTTAACATTTAGGATTCGATGTAAGAGCACACTGCATCTCCAATTGAAGCAGAACAGTGGGACATTAATCTGATGTCATTTCTTTTGATTCCATCTTTCAAGGGTAAAATCTAACAACGGTATTATCATCCCACTGGAACGACTAAACAACATGGGGGGTTGGGATGGCCTAGTGGTCTAGAGTGCCGCGCTTCGACCTCTAGCTGGCCGGTCACCTCTGGCTTGCGGCTGTGGTTTCGAGCCCTGGTGTGAGCGTATGTGGCATGGAGATAGGGGCGCCTTCTCAACCTCGTGAGTTTCCTCCGGACACTCCGGTTTCCTCCCACTGCTAAAAACCCCCACGCGCAAGCGAATTATTGAAATAAAATTAAACCATATGTTAGTCCCGAAATGACCTAGTTTGTGTTGAGTGGACGTTAAATTATTTATCATTAAGCATTTTTAAAGCGTCATTTCCATAGAAATGAGCTAAATACAGTAGACATTAAAAATTATTATATTAAAAATTTACATGGATCTATGTTTGAACCAGCTCATTAAATTTTGTTTGTAAATGTAAACTCGATACTGTCTAAAAGCTTTTAATAATACTGACTAGAAAGTGTCAACATTTTACACATGTTTATTGAAGTTTAAAAGGGGATAAAGTGGAATTATTGACATTTTATAAAATATTGACAAGTATCTTTTTCTAGGGATAATGCCCAGCACTACCTTAAATTTCCATCTAACAGGCAAGTTGTCATGCCAAAATTGTGCCAGGCTATTGAATTGGTGAATTGAATGAATGAGCCATGCCCCAAATTTTCTCATTTATGGCAAGTTCGATTACCTATATATATCCTCCAATCTGCCCTTGTTATGCAGCTCCAATCTGTTTCAAATCAGTGTGATGCAGCTCATGACATTCGTTTACATATGAAATGAAATGGGATTTAATGGCCTGCTGTTCTGCTCCGAGAGGGCTAATGTAGACGGGCATATGTCATACAGTGTGCTTTGATCAAAATTTTGCCGAGGCAGTTGCAAAGGGGTATTTTACGTGCACAGCATTATATACACAGGCTCTTGGTTTTTCGTCCTGCACGTTCTAAAATCCTAATGAACTTTATCGGCGGATGCTGGGATTGGACACATAATCTCAAAGCCAGCACCTTTTACCCAGCGTAGCTCTCTGGTTCACTTATGAGTACCGTGAGAGTCTGTTGTAGCCAATAGGCCTGTTACTGAATGTTTAGGGTGAGTGTAACAGACTTGCATTTAAAGTTCCAATAGCATTTTTTTAAGTTATATTTTTAAAATGTATTAAAACAAAGCCCTAAAATAGATTGAACCTATAAACAGTCCTACCTTGTTAAAGAATAATCCTATAATTCAGTACTGCCAGTTGAGAAATTGGCAAAAATATCATTTTCAACTTCAAATTCAAACGTTTGAAGATGGCCGTCCATGGAGAGGAATGGGAAAACAAGGGAGGTAATTGAGTAACTATTTCCTCAATCACCCTGTGTCACCCTTTCTAATGCCCCAAAATTTTGCCCATGATCGTATAATAGTGAGTTGACAACCTTTTGAGCAAAAGACATAGAAATAATTATGCTTTGACTTTCTTAGAAAATATGAAATTGGAACTTTAAGGGGGAGTGGGCTCGAAATTGTGTAGCATCAGGTATATTTTCTTCAAAGTTCACTTTTTACTTTTCAGACCCTGCACCTGGTAGCGCACTTTCATCCGATGATAGTGAATTGGATAGCAGTAGTAGCGATGAAGGTAATAATGAGTTCCCAGAAGTTACCATAGCCTCTGATGATCACTTAGTTGAACCTCGCCTGAAAATTAGACGATTTGAGTTGAATGATCATGACAAGTCAGATGATAGCCAGCCTACATGGCCTGCTGCAGACGGAGTTCAGTTGCCAGCACAAGAGCCGGATGATGTTGAAGAGGAAGAACATGCAGTACAGCTTGCAGATGACAGAAGAGTAAACCACTGTCACTGTTCCCTCTTCAACGGTCGGCGTTGTGTTGACCAACTAAATGTTTCTGAACAAGAAGACATTAGGTAGGTTTTTGACATTAAAGGGCAGTATTATAAATAATGGCAACAATTTCTTCACTGCTTTATTTTTACAATTTGTAAAAAAAAATTAAAATCTGTATTGTATGTGTTCATGATTATGCATATTCGAGCAAAGTGAGTAAGATGATCGCTCGCTAACCCGGAGGTTGTGAGTTCAATCTGGTGTTGGCTTGTTGTTTGTATGAAATGAAAAACCTAGGTCCCGTGTACATGAAAGATCCCTTGTCAGTTGGAATTCAATATAAGACTAGAGTGTAGCACTACTATTAGAGCACAATTTCCTTCATTATTACATTGTATCGCATATGCCAGTCTTCATTAAGCCGGTCAGAGCAAAACCATGGGACTAATGCCAACATTTTCACATGAATGTCTTATGTCGTTGTCCCTTTCCGTCCATTTTAAACATAATATACGATAGACTATATACAATTACAATTTTTTTTTTTTTTAGGTCAACGTTGACGAAGATAGTAAGACAGAAACACTGCGGTTGCAGGAGCTACACTTGACAAATGTCACCCGTGAACGTTCCTTCTACAGAAATTGGTGTAATGAGGCAAAAGATGTGAAGAAGGAGCTAAGTCTCGAACCCCTTGGAACGTGTTTAAATCTACCTTGTTCCCGCGATGTTGCATTCCATTACAGCTTTGATTTTGCACAGCACGTTCACTATCCTTCAAACCCATACCAGCCTGGACCAATTTATTTTAAGACTCCCAGAAAGTGTCAGATATTTGGTGTGAATGCTGAAGGTTTTCCGGCCCAGGTGAACTACCTGATCGATGAGGCTGTGGCCTGTGGAAAGGGTGCTAACATTGTTATTAGTATGGTTCACCATTTCCTTGAGATATATGGAATTGGTGAAAATCACTTACGGTTAAATTCGGACAACTGCTCTGGCCAAAACAAAAATAATGCCATGATTCAATATCTATGCTGGCGGACCCTAGTAGTGTTGCACAAGGCTGTGTATATTCACTTTTTGTTGACTGGACACACTAAATTTGCCCCAGACTGGTACTTTGGTCTATTTAAGCAAAAATTTAGAAAATCTTTTGTCATCTCTAGGTGAGATAGCAACCAGTGTGAGAGAATCGACATCAATTTCTAAAATCAATGTGCCCCAGCTTGTGGGAGGGCAGAGTGGAGATGCAATTGTATTGATATTGATGTACGACTGAGACAAGTTTGTTGGTATGAAGGAAGTACAGCATTTTTGGTTTAACCGCGAAGAGCCTGGTGTTCTTTTTTACAGAAAAATGATTTTGGGAATGGGCTATTAGTGATTTGTTATGACGTCAAACATCTGGGTCTATTAACTCTTTGAACACGGACTTTACATGGGGTGTTGCACGTCCCTCCCTGGATTTACAGGACGTTTCGGGTTCTAAGGGTTAAGCGTTGATTTGTGATTGATGTTGTGACGTCACGTCATACGTCGGTCACAGAGCTTTGCCCTAATTAAAATACAGCCCCGAAGCCAAAGGCCACATGTTTTGGGGAATAGGCTATTAGTGATTTGTTATGAGGTTATGACGTCAAACATCTGGATCTTTTTAGAGTTGATTTGTGATTGATGTGACGTCATGACGTCGGTAAGCGAATTTTGCCCCTAAATACAGCCGCGCAGCACAAAACCACATGATTTTGGGAATGGGCTATTGGTGATTTGTAACATTCGGTGTACATGAGATGAATTACGAGCAATAACATGGGGAAAAACACAGTCGCCAAATTTGTTTGACACATTACCATGGGTAGCCATGACGGGGCTGAAGTATGTGAACTCGTTGGTCTATATCTCCTAAATGAAATTACAGAGAAGCATGGGAATATTTTTGGATTATAAAGAGATGATGGCCTAGGCATCACTAAAGCACAACCAAGACAGGTTGAACTAATAAAGAAAGACCTGTGCTCCATATTTCATAAACACGGATTAAAAAAAAAACATTGAAGCAAACAAAACCATAGTGAACTTCTTGGATGTAACATTGAATCTTGCAAATGGTATACATTCCCCATTCAACAAGCCGAATAATACTCCCCTATATGTGAACAAAAAGTCTAATCATCCCCCAAGTATACTCAAAAATATTCCTGAGACCATAAACAAACGTTTAAGTGAAATATCAAGTGATCAAGAAACATTTGACAAGGCTGCCCCCCTATATCAAACAGCATTGGATAGAAGTGGATATATACACACAAATTCTCCTACTCCCGAGTGTACCACTAAACTGCAGCAAACAAGCCGACTCCCGAAAAAGACAGAGAAACATCATTTGGTTTAACCCCCCATATAGCAAAAACGTGCAGACAAAAGTTGGGAAATTCTTCCTAAAATTATTAGACGAAGAATTTCCAGCTACCAACAAACTTCATAAACTTTTCAATAGGAACACCGTTAAAATAAGCTACTGCACAATGAGTAATATCCAACAAAGTATCAATAATCACAATAAATCGATCCTGAATACAAGTGAACCTCATCCAAATAATAAAGTATGTAATTGTAGAACGCGCCAAGATTGCCCTTTACAAAATAAATGTTTAACCGAATCCTTAATATATAAAGCTACAGTCTCTGCTAAGAACAAACAAGATGTTCAACGTATGTAGGTCTAACAGAAGGTCCCTTTAAAACAAGATTCAACAACTATACCTATTTCTTTTAGAAACCCCAAGATGATAAACAGCACAGAATTAAATAAAATATATGGAAACTAAATGAAGAAAACACAGACCACATTATCAAATGGAAAATTTTAAAGCGATCCCTACCATACAACCCCTGGTCCAATAGATGCAACGTATGCCTGTGGGAAAAATATTTCATTATTTGTAAACCGGAACTTTCTACCCTTAACAGAAGAAATGAACTTGTAACAACCTGTAGGCATGTTCATAAACATTTATTACAAAACTTTAAGTGATAGCTTTTACCACGTGTTTCCTTTCGACATCAGTTAACGGTTTTGTTGCCTTGTTGACGTCATTAACGTAACTATGTTTTGTACATTCAAATTTCATTTTATAATTTTCTGAAGAGTGACCATCGCACATGAAACTATTAGTATTAAAGACTTTTTGATTCTATATCTTTTATTGTGTATAAAGTCTATTTATATATTTCTATGAACGGTAACGTCTCGACGTCACAAACAAATTACGACAACGATAACCTCATTGAAATAAATCTCCGTGGGAAAGAGAAGCTTCTGGTTAATCTGAGGAATGTAAGGTTTGATGTCAAAAATTCTCCGGGAATGGCGTTGGTTTTATCTTTTCATCACTTAGGCAGACTTTTATTTGCAATAACACAATTTAAAGAGGAAACGCCAAATCGTTTTAAGTATATCTCAGAATATGTGAATTGTGTAAGAAGTCCGAAGGATTGGACAGATAGGCCTACATGAACAGAGTTGGACTTAGTGGTAATGACACTAGGCCTAATGATCATAAAAAAGTAGAGGTGATTTTGATGACAAAACGTGCCAAAAACTGTTTAAATTAATATCTGACGAAAACTCCCACCTACTTTACCCTGAGGACCATTCCGAATTGTGTTAAGGACCTAGTGGAAACAAGAAAGACGGTTTTAAGGGAATTATTTTAAATGCACCCATGAGCGAATGTGTTTTGTGCAATGCCAAGCTGACAACAATTGTTACACCAAGTTTTCCATATGTTTTTTACAGAAAACGGTACATTTATTGCAGCAAGTTATACTTTAGTCTCTGTCACCCAGAACCCCATAGTCTTCAACGCACGGAGGGTCTGTGTCGGTTCTCAATTATTGGATAATCTACCACATAAAAAAAAACCAAACTCCTGGTTACGCATGGGCAATGGAACCTTTTGGCTAAAGTCTCGGTAAGTGCTAGATCTTATGAAGCCGGGCCGATTTTGCTAGATTCTATAAAGCGAGTCTGGAATATACCCCACGATTGTATTGGGATAACTTTCTAGGAAGTGAATCAGTTATTGAAAGATTTCATCTGCAATGCTGTAGGTAACATGGACTAAAGTTCCATGCCAGTTAGCCTTACATGTCCAATAAAATATTAAAATATAGATTACTGGTACATCTAAGTTCGAAATAAGAGTGGTCTTGTTCAGTTTAAAAGCTTTACAACAACTATTTTTTAATTATTGAGTACAAGAACTGTATGTAACCAGGACACAATCTTTACTTTCATAATCTCTCAAAGTCAACAGCATTATTTTAATGGTCAACGATATAAGAAATCTAAAAGTTATTAATGGTAAATAATTTTTAACATCAGAATCAAACCATCTCCACAAGCCAATTGGAAATGAGAAATGATAAAAACAGCATGTAACATGGACATTTTATAAAAAGGTGGAAAAAACGTATGGAAACTGCTTATCGATAGAAAAAATTACCCAAAAGAAATCAGGAAATCACAGTTTACCAATTGCAAGGCAATTTCTTTTCACACTGAATAATTTCAATGTGGGTATGTTACTATGTATGTAACATTGACGTTACCATTTAAAAGTGTTTTCTGCCCTGAAATTGTTATTTTTTTCTTTACACGGTCTTATATTCCATTTGGTAAATATTTTGATTGTTATACAACTCTGCTTTACTCTAGTAGCTCATGGTAGTTTTGTATGCACAATTGCAAGATTCTTTAGTCGCCTCAAGAATAAATGCATACAGCAACACATTTATGTACCATCTGAAGCCGAAATGTTGTTATTCGACTTCAGATTGTAAGTAGAATAACAACATTCGACTTCAGAATTTAAGTAGAATAACAACATTTCGGCTTCAGATGGTACATAAATGTGTTGCTGTATGCATTTATTCTTGAGGCGACCAAAGAATCTTGCAATTGTTTTGCTGCCATTCGTATTTTAACACGCCCATCATTAGTTGCTGTTAAAGTTTTTCCTGCAGAGTTGCATATAACGCATGCAGTCCCATCAAAAGCTCCCTTGGCTACTGACCTTGAAACCACTAACATTTCCTGTAAAAATATTTTGGCCAAGCGTAATTAATTGTAGATAATGAAGTTATTACAAAAACACTTTGTTAAGATGATTGTAATCTGCATAATTCAACTATAATGAAATCCTGCCATTACAGTAACATCAACTGGGAGGTTCTTACCCTCTTGAAATCAGTATTAAGGGGATAACCCCCCTTCTTTTTCTTGTTAGATTTCCGACTGTCAAGGGTTTCTTAATGCACTTGCAAAAGAATGAACATAAAATATGTAATATTTTGTGACTGTAGTAATTTAAAAGCAATAAGTGTAAAAAATTCACATAATTGAACTCTAAAATAGACAATTGAAAAAAATTGCAACAAGTAATATAATAATGAGTAAATTATATAATAATAAATCTGTTTTTGGCAAATATCTTAAAAGCTATTGACTTTTAAACATATAAATGTATTACAGACCCCCTATAATGTGGCCATTCCGAAGATTTTGAGTGGTCATACAACCTTCTGGGTACACCGGTTCTAGAGATACAGTAATGGCAGGGGGTAGTGCTGCGCTTAAAAAGGGGCGTGGCATTTTCGCATATTTCGGCCCCGGTGACAAATGTGTCACCAATCAAATAATGTTCAATGACCTTCAAATAGATGATTTTTGAAGAGTTTAGCTCTGGACATATAAGTGCATACAAAACTACCATGAGCTACTCTAGTACTTATAGCATCACACGAGGCTTTAAAAACACTAAATATCATTTGAAAGGAACCCTTCTAATGTCACGTGCCAATCTCGAAACCAGAAAAATTTTTGAAGAAATTTCTCTGGTGAAACGGGGTAGCCATTTTCCCGGAAGGTGACATGTAATTCCTACGCGCGAAATTTCTCGTTTACGTGCCTAAATGACCGAATCACTTAAAAAATAGATCTTTACAACAACTTGAATTTGTTCGTTTAGGATCCAATTTTTTTTATGTCAGCGAGTTGACTCTGACTCAAGGACGACGGTCCGACCTCTAGTTTTCGAGAAATCGACCCCAAAA
This sequence comes from Patella depressa, assembly GCA_948474765.1. Lineage (NCBI taxonomy): Eukaryota > Metazoa > Mollusca > Gastropoda > Patellidae > Patella > Patella depressa. Next base: position 7,191,339 of record OX419720.1, read on the forward strand.
GATTGACCAATCAGAGGTCAGAATGGGCGGTCTAATGCGCCAGAGGCCTTCGGCTCCGCGGCTGTCTCTGGGAACGAGATTGTGACAGTGATAAAAGGAGGATCATTGCAAACTCTTTATTTCTGGAAGAAGTATACTGCATGATGATGTATTCTCTAATTTTAACTTTTTGATCGTCATGCAATTATCCTTTAAAACACGCATCAAGACACCTGAACTCTCAAACAATGTGTGGATTAAAAAAAAAAAATTGTACCTAGTGTCAAGCAAATTAATGATTTAATAAGTTTACAATTAAATTGATATTAAGAATTATTTACCAAGTCTTTTTGAACAAATATCGGTGACTTCAGTTTCGACCAAATGGCTCGGCATCAGTCGATACCGATTTCTTCCGAAACGCAACTTATCTGCCAATTACGAATTTTTAAAACCACCATTGCTGTTGGCTTATAAATTCTGTTGATGTATCGACTTGCAAAACAAAACTTTTAAAAAAATAAAAAATGGACGATCCACAAAGATGGAACCTGGGACTTTTAATGATTGATAGAATGCCATCTGAATATAATAATTAACAATGGTTCTTGACAATCAACACTATCTTGTCAAACAAAACATTGTTAGTGTATCGACTTCAACAACAGAATTTATAAAAAAAAAAAAAATGAGTGATCCACAAAGTTGGAGCTCAGGACTTTAAATAGCCGATAGAATGTTATCTGTACATATGTAGTAATCAGCATCTTCATGAATATAAAAACCCCGGTTGAATGTCGTGAAATAAATAACTCCAAGCGGCTCCACTGAAGTGATCTGAAAAATATAAGAATTCACAATTTAATTAAAAGAACTGAATCTCTAGCTCAAAATTATTCACATTATACTCAGAATTAATATTGGTCCCTTTTAATCAATATTGATGTTGTTTAGACACATTTTAAGGTCTAAATTTAAATTAGAATGAAATCAGATCAGTCACAACATGTATAAGATGATGGTTAAAAGGTCTTAAAGAAAGTTCCCAAATAACTAATGTAAAAGCTTGAGATTCAAAATATCAACAACAGTGAAGACCACATTAACAATGAACATTCAACACAATTAACCAGCAGAGTTCAGTCACTCAACCATGGTTTCAAATAATTCTTAAAAAGTACATGCCAGTTAATACCAACTTAACATATTCAAATTCATAAACACTGTCAATATTTGACGTAAAGTCCATTGCCCATGCGTTTTTAATGTGGTTGATTATCCAGTATTTTCTGGCCAAGTCAAGTTAGGGTTGCACCGCTTCTCGCAATAAATCCCATAATTCTTGCATTAATTTAAACAAACATGAATCGTGATGACGAATCAGTATTAAATTTAACAAGCCAACAGTGAGGCTGATGTCCCCCGCCGAAATCCCAAAATAAATAGATGACACATATTAATTAATCGCACATTTATTTTTTTCAAACGTATCAAGCAATCAAACTGTACACGAAGTGTCATCCAAAAGTGTTTTATAAAGAAAAATGCTAAAACCGACGAGAAAAATGAAAATGTACCCTAGTTAGGGGGACCCTAAAGGCAGACAAAAGGGCCCCACGCTTGACAAAATGGCCCCTCTGGTCAAGGGAAAGGGCCCTCGTGTCCGAGTCAATCGTTTCTATACACTGTTACTGTCGAATTCATTACTGAATGAGAATGCAGTCATTGTATTGGCATAAAAAATCATCAATCAAGATGAACCTAAGTTATCTTGTCCCAAAGTATCAACCAATCAAATTGCTTATCTCTGCCTACCCTCAGCAGAAAACGTTCATCTTCGAACTCCATCAAGGCATTCACCTAATGAGCATACACACCAATTTTGAACATTTTAACTCAATTAGGAGAGTTATTGTCTCGACCAATCAAATTGCGTATCGCTCTGCTTACCCTGAGCAGAAAATGCTCATTATCGAACTTAGTCAAGGTATTACTGTAATGAAACTATACATCAAATTTCATTACTCTCAATTAATTAGAACTAAAGTTATCGTGTCCCAAAGCATCAACCTATCAAATTGCTTATCTCTGCTTACCCTAAGCGGAAAGTGCTCATCTTCGAACTCCATCAAGGCATTGACCTAATAAGCATATACACCAAGTTTGAACATTTTAATTCAATTAGAAGGAGAGTTATTGTGTTCCAAAGTCTCGACCAATCAAATTGCGTATCGCTCTGCTTACCCTGAGCAGAAAATGCTCATTATCGAACTAAGTCAAGGTAATGAAACTATACACCAAGTGTCATCACTCTCACTTAATTAGAACTAAAGTTATCGTGCCCCAAAGCATCAACCAATCAAATTGCTTATCTCTGCTTACCCTAAGCGGAAAATGTTCATCAAGGCATTGACCTAATAAACACATACACCAAGTTTGAACATTCTAGTTCAATTAGGAAGAGAGTAATTGTGTCCCAAAAAGTGTGACGGACAGACAGACGGACGAATCCATTTTAATAGTCCCCCAACGTTCTTCGAAAGGCGGGGGACAAAAAATATAGATAAAGCTCATGAAGAGAGAAATTTTACAATAAAAAAATAAAAGTGTTGGATATTGAACTGGCATACAGTCAAATGGATCATTTGAAATGGCATTCTTAAATTAATTTCATGGGGGTCATCCTTTGCTTTAGGACGAGCTACTTACCTACAACGCTTTAAAAAAAAAAAAAATTAAGTTGAAGACCGGATAATCTATTCAATGATCGATTTTCTCAAATGTTGACAACGCATCCAAAATAATATTCGTAGAATATTGTTCTGTATGACAGAGACTAGTCGTATCTAAGAAAAAGAACTCAATATGTTATGGCCAACTGAAAGTAGTTGATGATATCAACCCCACTCCAGTTAGACGAATCCACCAATCGTACATCAGCACGGGTGACACGAAACAAACTAAAACTGAACGAGGGTGAAAAGAGAAAAAAAATAAAATTCTTTTTAACATCCTACTATTTTGCTTCGACTGGAACTACGAGGGGAACTGATGAATATTTGTTAACATATTTTTTTATACCGCAACAAAGAGTTATGAATTATTACCAGGAAGTTGACGCCATCTGATCGAAAGAAATCAATTTAAATTACAGCCAATCATAGGCCTACACTGGTATTAAATGACCTACTACTATCGCTGTTTGATGATTTATTAAATGGTGTTATTTTATACCACAAACGATATATAATTGAGATAATATGGCATATACCACCTCCATAAATCTGCCAATATTTCTCTCTCAATGCATTATATAAATGGAGAAACAATACATACAGACCACAGCACAGATTAGCAGTATATATTTATGACGTGTTTTAATGGCGTTAATTTATAGCACCTAGGAGATTGGGCTAATATTTAAAAGACTATCATCATCAATGTGTCATTTATAAATATATATATATATATATTGTACGCAAGATTAGCATCAATACGTTTTATATACAGAACAATTCATACAGACCACATCCAACAAAAAGCAGGTACGTAAAAGTCTATAATTATAACAAATTCTAATGAATTTTAAAATTTAATTAAAATGACACGATTTAGTTGTTGTCTAAACTTCACTTCAAGTTATATTCCCCCTACAGTAGAGATTCTTGATATATAAGCATAGTTAGTCGTTGCGATAGGTCAAAACCTGAGATCCGATGTACGCATCGTCTCCCTTTGTCAGTTGGAATGCGATATAAGAGAAAACTGTGGAACCCCTATCCGTGTAAAGTGACCCCACAGCACACTGCTCTGCCTCGGCTAAAGCGGTGGACACACTAGCCGAATGATTCGGCCAAATCAATCGGCGTCAAAATTCGCCTAGTGTGTCCACTGTTGTTCGGCCGAATGATTCGCCCGAATCAAACAGGTTTGATATATTCGGCCGAATGATATTCGCCTGGTGTGTCCGCTTCGCCGAAGGATTCGGCCGAATGTAGAATTCATTAGCCAATCGTCACTCATATCGAAAAGTCACGTGATTGTTTGAAGACATTGACGCCGCCATGTTTTGATCATGTGACGTAATCGACTGGTGAATCCACCCATTCGGCTAATGTGTCCACTGCTTAAGCTAATGAAGACGAGAAGCGGAACTTTCATATTTTCTAAGAAAGTCAAAACATAAATATTTCTATGTTTTTGCTCAAAAGGTTGTCAACTTATTATTATACGATCATGGGCAATATTTCATAGGCATTAATTTCCCGGACATCGAAAATAATAACCCAATTAATTGAATTACCTCCCTTGTTCCCCCCTCCATGCAATGGCGATCTTCAAACGTTTGAATTTGAAGTTTAAAATGATATTTTTGCCAATTTCTCAACTGACAATAGTGAATTATAGGATTATTCTTTAACAAGGTAGGACTGTTTATAGATACAATCTATTTTAGGGCTTTATTTTAATATATTTCAAAAATATAACTAAAAAATATGAAATTGCCGTTTTAACTATTTTATTGATAGCTACCAATAAAACCTGACACCTAGTCTTGTAACCATGAATTATATAAATTTACGTTTTTTTTTCCAGAATGAAGCTATTAATTGTAGCATGTGCACTAGTAGTGGTAACATATTATGTTGGTCGATCAGAAGGATTCACTTGCTCGCCATGCACGGAAACAGAGCAAAGTCGATGTCCTACTGTACCAGCCACAGCTGACTGTGAACAGGTTCTAGACTACTGTGGATGTTGTACTAAATGTGCTCTTAAAGAAAACCATAGTTGTGGCGATTATAGTCAAAGGTAAAATAATATGATCAACATATTTAACCCAATAGAGCTTAAAAGATGCATTATGCCAGAATTGGATAACGAGCGGGCCTTCCTTGTTCTGATAGTACGAAAATAGAGGAATATATTGAAAATTTCATTCAAATGACTTTATTCTGAGCGTTATAACTGTTTGAAAATGTAGCGTTCATTATTTATTACCGTAGTAACGGTACTTGAAATTCGAATCTACGTATCGATTATCCGTTTTTTTTTTATAAATCTGACAGATTGTTCTTAAGACCATCTAAATGTTAGCCATTTGATTTTCTAGAGAGTTGATTGTAGGCTTGTCATATGCATACATGTGTAGATAGTAGTTTATATAACATTTGGAGCCAAGATAATGAGAGAGAGAGAGAGAGAGAAATGGGGTTTAACGTCCACTCGACACAACTAGGTCATTTCGGGACTAACATGGTTTTTGATTTTATTTCAATAATTCGCTTGCGCGTAGGGGTCTTAAGCAGTGGGAGGAAACCGTAGTGCCCGGAGGAAACCCACGAGGTTGAGAAGGCGCCCCTATCTCCATGCCACATACGCTCACACCAGGGCTCGAAACCACAGCCGCAAGCCAGAGGTGACCGGCCAGCTAGAGATCGAAGCACGGCACTCTAGACCACTAGGCCATCCCAACCCCCGCCAAGATAAAGACCTACAAAAGGCAGATTTAGCTTTTACATAATGCATCTTCGACATAATGACCATTCTACACGATTGATTATATGTTTGTTTAGAAGAGGCGTTTTTGTGAGTCTATTAGATTACGTTTTGATTTGCTAGTACGATTTGGTATGATTTCGATTTGATTAGCTATGGTCCACAAATGTGAAATTTGATAATTACGATTTGGTAAGATGGCTGCCATCACGGACACCGATAAGAACAAAAATTGTCTCTGCTAATTATTGGTGACTTGTTAAAGACAAATGAAGGTTATCTACGCAAAAAAGGAAAAATGGTTGCCGTTAGAAACAATCTCCTACGTCCAACAACTTCAAGTATTGTTTTGAAACAATCTCGTTCCCAGAGGCAGCCGCGGAGCCGAAGGCCTCTGGCACATTAGACCGTCCATATTTTCCAAACCTAAGCCCCGCCCATTCTGACCTCTGATTGGTCAATCTTTTTGGGTCGATTTCTCGAAAACTAGGAGTCGTTTTGTTTGTTGTAAAATGATCCCTGAGTCAAAGTCAACTCACTGACATAACAAATTGGATCCTAAACGAACAAATTCAAGTTTTTGTAAAGATCTATTTTTCTACACGTGAGTATATTTTTAAGTGATTCGGTCATCCAGGCACGTAAAATCAGGGGCGTACAGCGCAAATAAACGAGAACTTTTGCGCGTAGGAATTACATATTATTTTCCGGGAAAATGGCTACCCCGATTCACCAGAGAAATTTCTTGCGCGTAGGGGTCTTTAGTAGTGGGAGGAAACCGGAGGATCCGGATAAAACCCACGAGGCTGGTCAGCATACTCCTTGTAACGTACAACTAGGGAATCGAAACCAAGGCAGCTGATGTAATGACAGACCTTATTGTACAATACGCACACGCTAACCATTCGGCTCAACATACCCAATGAAATAGACAATTTATATTAGCCCGAAATCCAAACCACTCTGTCCACCATTTAAAATTACAAAGCCGTGCGTGTGTATTTCATGTTTTACTTTTGGTTCTCTGCAGATGTGAAACTGGTTTAACCTGTATGAAACCATCAGGGCCACAACGACCACCAACAGGACCAAATCCTGATGGGTTTACAACCCCACCACCACCGACAGAATCATATAACGATTGGTGGCAGAGGACTCGCTACATGAACATCGGAACTTGTACCAGATCCTAATCGCAAAGACTAGCATACAAGAACAGAGACATACACAGTTGCTGTATCTCTAGGATACGGATGTAAAATATATAAACTAAATAAATTAAATTCTATTGTATAATTCGCACCCGGTGTAGCCGAGAAAGTTCATAGTCATTTTCATTTCTTTATGGTTTATAGTTTTGTTTTCGAGTCTCCTGCCAAATTCATATACGGGCACATTCAACATATTATGATTAAATACCAAAAAGAACAACAGAAATGAAATGAAATGATATTGGGTTCTGCTCCGACTGGGCTAATGAAGACAGACATACGCCACACAGTCTATTGTTCCCGGACAACGGCCTTCTATAATATCGAAGTCCAACCGCCAAGGGATCTTTTACGTACACGCCAATGATAGCTTTCAGTGTTGTCACCTACAAATTGTTTCGTGGTTCAACACAGAGACCATTTTTACGGCAGATGCATTATGAAGAATTCAAGAAATGGAATTGATGAACGCAAAAGGGAAACTGATATACAACTGATCATTATAATTCCTTCAAAGACCCAAAGTTGGAATTCCGTATGAGAGTTGGTCGTAGTACTGATTTATTGATAACTTAAAACTAATTTTAATCTCAGCCACGGAGTAGTAAAGCTTGTCTGGAAGAGTTTTTATTGATTAAACGTGTATAGACAATCCAAGATGCACATGTACAAAACAAACTACCAACCAGTGTTATAACCATCATCATATATTCCGGATTGCACATTTACTATGTGAAACAAAGTATAATTTTCGTTTGTAGGGGGGGGGGGATTTTACTTCGCGCCATCGCGATACCGAGTTTATGGTATCATTGGACCGTGGGTTAACAAGATGTGCAATTTTGCTAACTCTCACCAAAGAAATACCCTCACAAATGATAATAACACCAATAACAGTTAAAATACAATATGAACGATTAGGGAGGGCAGATTTAGAATATCGATAATCGCATTATACGTGCGTCGCACGGAGAAAAAGTCCATAATAAATGATCATCTTTATCATAGTAATCTTTGCACCGCTAAGAAATGTCGACAGCTTATGATGAGAGCAAATGACCACATATCACTAATCATTTCCCCATTGACTTTAATGTTAATTCTCTCTCTTAGACCGGCTCTAACTTTTCCCTAAATATTCGTTGGTTAGAAGGCTTTCTGCCACAGATGGAGCAACATGTGGCCAACTCTTGCCCAAATGCATGGGGTTCATCGGTCTTTCAACGTTACCAACCTCAAAATCTTGTATCCACCCGTCTCAAAATCATGAATATTCACCAAAACTTGTCAGAAAATGTATTTAAAAACCTTTTTTTGTTTTCGATTCTACACCAAAAAAAGTCAACAAAAATGGCCATTCAACAGGGGAAAGGGAGAGAAAGACAGACTAAGTGTAACTTTTTGTTTCGGTGAATATTTGGTGATCTGTTTACAAATCCTTTCACGAACATTCAGAGTTGTTTCTTTCATCTGCTCTGCTTCTAAATTCCAATCAAACACACACTTTCACAATAGAGTTATAATTGTCCTTGGTCAAAGGGCTTTAAAAGAACAAAGAAAATAAGCTAGAGAAATCGCATGCTATTGGGGATCACAACACGTTGGTATTTTTGCTGATCGAAAAGAAAGTTTTCAATCAACATTGCATGAAACCTCAATCAACATTGCATGAAACCTAACTGTAGACAAGCAGCAGTATGAATTAAGTATGAATAGGTGACTGCTTTATTAAAGGACACAGGATTTCGTTCTGGGATATCAGCCTCACCGTTGGCTTGTTTCTACATAACCATCCACCATATCCTCAGTAAATCGAGTCTTCACTTACAAAGTAACAGCAACGACAGCCCTCCCGGCGAAAGATATAAAGACTGCTTTGACGAAAATAACCTTAAAGATACCAGGAATTCTATTCGAATAACTTTTATGATGAATGTACTTGTGCCCTATATTTACAAGGACGACAATGGCAGGAACTTTTTGGAGAAAGTTGCAATTTATTCCCAGTAGAGATTTGGTGGATGGTCATGTGTACAACTTACTACAGATGTTCCTAGCGTTATGCGCGATCTTGTACCATGGCTTTTGTCATTCTACTGTTGCAATCACAGATTAGAACTTGACATTCAGAACGCGACTACGGATATTCCTCTCTTCCATGATTGTCACGCGTTATTAGATGGTTTGCATCACGTCTATTGGAGAATATTAAAAGCTTCCACAGAACAGTTGAGCATCCAACCCCGAAGTTCACATCGAAAACGGGCACTTGATGAAATGTATCGGAACTTTGCAGATAATCGCCCACGTCTGCATCCAACTCCGAAGGTCACACTCTAGCCTGTACATCGGAACTTTACAGAAAATGGTCCCACAACTGTTAGACTGCGCTACCAACACCCAGCGCACTGGAAACAAGTCAGGGCAGGCGAGGGCTCGCAGGGGATTTGGCCTTCCACCTCCTGGAGTTACAGGACGGATGGAGGATAAGGAATAAGGATCGTCCTGGAGGGTGCTCACTCTATCCACCTTTCGCCTCAGCTGTTGTGTATGTAGTAATTCGTCTGTCTCCCGGTCTAACAATCCCCACACCCCTTGACCCAATAGGTGGGTGAAGTCACTAACAACGATACATGTACGATAAGTATTAAATAACACACGAGATTACTATAAAACTATCAAAACGCAAATGAATTTGAAAACTCCAATGGTGATATCTGAAAATGTGGATCGGCCAAACATATTTCTGGAGATTAGAAACAGATTTCCAAATATTAAAAAAAGAGAAAAATATGATGACTTGATTAAGCCAGGAAGTATTATTTCCCAGTATGTTGAAAACGTAGAAGCAATGGGATACTTTTCTTCAATACACCACTTTTGAGCTTCAGGACGATGATTACGATGAGGGAAAAACTCCACAAACCAGAATATTTTCCCAGTATTTTTATGTTTATTAATGTTTATAAATATATTGACAGAACCCAAACATGTTGTGCCTGTTGTTTATATATCTGTGACAAGAGACAATGATAATGCTGTACTGGATCCAAGCAATTCTAAAGGTTCAATGCAGAGAGAGGGGGGGGGGGGTGGTGGCCTAGTTGTCTAGAGTGCTGCGATTCGACCTCTAGCTGACCGGTCACCTCTGGCTTGCGTCTGTGGTGTGAGCGTGTGTGGCATGGAGATAGGGGTGCCTTCTCAACCTCGTGGGTTTCCTCCGGCCACTCCTGTTTCCTCAGACTGCTAAAGACCCCTACGCGCAAGCAAATTATTGAAATAATATGAAACCATGTTAGTCCCAGTTTGTGTCGAGTGGACGTTAAACCTCATTTCTCTCTCTCTTTTCAATACAGAGAGGTCAATTTAAGCTGCTAAATATGAAATTTAATAACGAAAATGATTCTTGAGGAAACTTGTTGTAGAGTTGACCTCGAGATCTAGTTTATTGGTTAATCTCGAAACAAATCGGCGAAATTAATGCACCGGTCAATAGGAATCTTAAACTACCCCCCCCCCCCCCCTCAAGCGTTCACCCCGGATTGTCATAAAGCTCAATATTTTAGGGTCAAGATTCACCCCGCAATGTACTTGAAGCCAAGACACATTCACTGAAGATTCACTTTCTAACGCAGGTCCAAAAATAAAAATTAGTTCAAGATTCACGCAATAGTCATCTTGAACTACCTACCCCAAGCATTCACCCTTGATGGTCCTTTTTTACCAGCATTTTAAAACTATTTTTTTACGAACCGATCTTTTTCGCCATTCGAGCAAAGACATTTTTTTTAGTTCAATTATTTATATGTAGATTAAAAAAAAAATTGGGTTGATATCTATAAAAGATCATTTGAATATGGCACTTTTAAAAACGCATTAAAAAAAAGCCACGCCCCCCAAAAAACCGGGCCGTTTTCTTCGAAGCGAACATGACGTCACGGAGAGCCGTAAATTTGTGTTCAACTCGAAATACATGTATTATCAATTTAGGACATCTCCTGATCCAATTCTGCTTTTAACGATGTAAAATTTACATGTGTTTATTTTAAACAGAAATATCATTAAATGAGGAAAGCGCGCAAGGGTATGCAGGTTTAGGCTGTTTTAGACACAACATTTAAAGTCACGTGACTGTACACTCTACTGTAAAAGTACTTATTTTAATAATATATTTTTATTTTAACTTTTATTCGCAAATTTCATAAAAACGACAAAACGGTACATCAACGGCTTGAACTAACTTACATTGATTGATTGACCATGGTCCGTAAGGCGTAAGTTGAGACCAGATTATCTTGTCATTCATTATTCTAGACATACGTGCAAGCTCAGACTTGGACAATGGAGTCTATATCAACCGGACACACAATCAAACAAATCAGGGAATTTATGTACAAATAAATTAGCTTACCGCCAAATCATACACCATTTTGTAGCTACGATTATCCTGATTACCCCGAAAACATCATAAAGACAATCGCGTCTACAATTATACAGGTGGAATTTCCGTATGACAGCCAACGAAAACAGACGGAGGTTCGTCCGTTTTCAGAAGAAAAAAAACACATTTTTAAAAATACAGTATTTACTGAAAAATGTGTTGGTTGAAGATTCGACGTCTATTTGTGTTCAGCAATATTTTATTTTGTTCAAGATTCACCATTGGCAAATTTTGTTCTCACCAAAGATTCACATCTCTTTCACATTTAGCTGTCTATTTTGACGTCAAGATTGTCGAATGGCCGTCGATGCTTGAGGGGGGGGGGGTAGTTCAAGATTCCCATTGACCGGAGCATAAAGGGTAAGTGAATTTTGATACCTCTACATCCTGCCATTTCAAGCTATAAAAGTAATATATCCACATAGACAATAACAACATATAATTTAGTACATTTGTTTATTTATTGGACAAGACATGTCCCCGTTTTACTGTACATAGCTATCCACATATCATTTTCAGTCTCTGGTGGTGGTACCACACACTTCAAACCAGTTTCACATCTGTATAAAGCAAATAGAAAACACGTGTGTCGTTATGATGGTGGATGGAAATTAAAAAATAATCTGGTCATATTGTAATTTTTATGTATAATGATGCATTCAGTGCTGGCATACACGGATCTGTTTTGTTAACTTTCGATACAGAAAATTAAGACTAAATTAGAAAATAAGCGAACAGTCCATTTGCTGATTACACTATTTTGCCTTTTCCGTTTTTTAGGACTTCGAATTTTGTCTAATGGTTTGGATTGTTCGTGCTTGGTTCCGTCGGGTAAAATATTTTGATCTTATGAAGCCAAATGATGACTTGATAACCGAAGAGGACATATATAGTGTTGTCCAAGAAAGTGACTCGGTATTTTCGGTTCGGGTTACCATTGTCAGTAGGGCAAGGTAGATGGCCCTATAAAGTTTGTCTTGTGGTGCGGAAGGGACAACGAAATAGAGACCCCGGGTACATTTGGTATTAACAGTCGGCGGGCAACAGTGGCCTCTACCTTAGTCCAGTCGATGCAGGAAGATAAGGTGATAAACTCGATTTCAATTCAACGTTAGTTATACGTAAAAGATCCCTTGGCAGTTGGAATTCGATATAAGCGTAGGCCGTAGCGATCAACTCGATTTCATTTTAACGTTAGTTAGACGTATAAGATCCCTTGGCAGTAGGAATTCGATATAAGCGTAGGCCGTAGCGCTGCTACCCGGGCAAAATTTCCCTCATAGCACACTGTATGGTGTAAGCCCAGGTTAGAAGCAAAACCGTAGAACGCTCAAGTCCATTTCATTTCATTACCTTTGACTGTAGCCACCACAACTCTCGTTTTCTTTGATGGCACATACGTCACAACATCCACAGTTATCAAGCACCTGCTCACAATTATCAGCTGTTGCTGTAGAACACTCACTTTTATACTCCGGTGTGCATGGTGGACATATATATCCTTCAGATCTACCAACCAATGTTACTGCTACTAGTGCACTTACTACAACCAACAACTTCATACTGAAACAAAACGACACATTATAATATGGACCGGTATCGCTGCCAATATTAAATGCTCTGCTTAAATGTCTTTTCCGTTGATTACGTGTATAAAGTACAATGTACAAAGTCTTAATACCGCTAATGAAATGTCAAAATACCTGTCATGCCAAAGTTAAATGTTAAAGGGACAATAACATTCTTGCTGGCTTGGTAGCTCCAGAAAATAAATAATACCTTTATTCTAAGTACTAGATGTTTAAGTGTCCTGCCTGTTGTGTAAATTATCCATTACAACCTATTTTACTTGTACAGAGGGTTCGAAAATATTTTAAAATCCAAGTCACAATTGAAAAGGTTTACAAAGACCTATCTACATTTATCGTATTTCAGTTAGACCAAACTGAATCACACAACACAACACATCCTGCTAGCTTCTTACAGTGATAGCTTCAACAACTGTGAAAATTTGGTAAAAACATTGATAGAATTTCAAAATACAGAGATGCCCAACTTCACACCCATTTTTCTCAATTTAACAAAAAGTGGACATAGAACCAGTTAATCCTCAGCCCACAAAATGGGTAGGACGATGGCTTGATAGCCTGGAGGTCGGGCCCTGCATTGGCCAAGAAAGTTTATCCAGATTTTCCGGCGTGGTTTCTCCTAGTCGTTCGGATTTGGCGTGTACCCACTTAGCTACATGACCCCCTATCAGATAAAACAAGCCAACAGATGAGGCCGGTGCCCCCGCCAAAAAGCCAAATTAAATAGATGACACATATTAATTACTCAGGCATTTTCAAAAGTATGGAGCAATTAAACTAACACTAAGTTTCATCACTCTCTACCAGATAGATATAACATTATCTTATTCAAAGACATCACCTAATGAAATTCTGCTTAGCTTTAGCTCGAAATAACATCTACACCAAGTTTAAACATTCTACCACAATTAAAAGCCGAGTTACGTTTCTAAATCTTGTCCCATCAAATTGCTTATCGCTCTTTAGCCTAAAGCATTTTCTGGTAAATCGGTAGATGTATAAATTTGTATAGTAATGTTATTTTGTTAATTTTACCAGAATTTGTTTCATTCAATACGTAATTTATTGGGGTAGGCTTATCTTTTATTATGGTTTGACAATAAAATACGTTTATTATAAATATCTAAAACTGTCCGATAAATAGGTAGATTTATAAGTTTTATGGGATTGACGCCATATTGGCAGTATTGCTAATTTTGTACTCGTCATGGAATTGGAAAATTCAGATTAAGTCTTTCTTCCAGTAGGTTTAATTTGTTTTATTAATGAATTTGAACATTCCCAGACCTGTCAATTCTGTCACGAGTTTGAGTTGGATGTGTTAGATACTTCACAATTGGGTTTTATTTTGATGATTGTATTTTTTGACTTGACATAATTGATTGATTGCAACACAATTTTGTTCCCCGATTATATATTGCCAACTGTCACCAGTTTCAGGTATAATAAAACCATAGAGAAACTCTAAATAGGATATTGCGCCCAATCTTTAAAACGGCAATTTCATATTTTTTAGTTATATTTTCAAAATATATTAAAGCGGGAATTTAATATGTTCTAAGAAAGTCAAATATATTTATTTCTGTGTCGTTTGCTCAATATGTTGTGAACTCACTATTATACGATCATAGGCTATTTTTCTACACTTGAACATCTTTCACATCGGAAATAATAATACAAATACCTCCCTTGTTTTCCCATTCCCCTCTAAATAATCAATTAGACATTAATTAACTTATCCAGACCATAATAAACTATCGATGTCAAGGCTAGCCTTCGATGTTGGCGGATTAAATTCATATATGCCGCTTAGCGTCCATTGATAATTAAATCAATCAAGTGGATAATCGAGACTATGCTGTTTATATTAATGATTTTATATGACGGAGGCTATGCGAATATTTCACTCGCTTCGTTCTCGGCCTATAGTTGATCAATTTGACTGAAATTTTCAGCAAATTAACTTTACACTATCTAGTTTACAACTATTATAGTGAGAACTGCCATCTCTTTATCTTATCTCCCATAATGTACCTTTAATAGGAAATAGATGCAAAACTCAAGCTGGTAAAGAATCTAGAGGCGTATATATGAGCTACTGGTTATTTCAAATTGATTTACAAATTACATTTAAGGCACAAGTTAGCAAAACTAGATTGACCTAACCTAAGACATATAGTTTTTGCCACAACGATTTACCAAAACGATTTGTGGTATGCAAATTTCTAAATGATGTCCTCCACGAACGAACCATTAATTTATTTGTTTTTATTTTTGTGTTAATTAGACCAATAGACATTATGAATGTAGATTTTTTTTAAACAAGAACTACAAACTGATTACAAATTGTTTTCATTTCATATGAATCCAACGCAGCTACACAAACTGTCAACGTAGGATACTTCAATTGACAGCATTCTCAAACGAGCCTGCTGAAGCTACCGAGCAGAATTTTAACTTTTAGCAGACGTGTGTCTGGAGCGGGTGGGGACAATCTGAACGACAGACTCACCCTACCTGCAGAGAAGTGACTGACAGTGATTAACCACGACATCCATATGACGTTATCTAAAGGTCATGAGGTCACATCACCAAACAAAATGTGAAAATGTCAACATTACAAGACACACAATGTGACATTGTAAACAAGCATTCGAGCAGCCTTTAGGACTGTATAATCCGTACAGCCATAACGTCTTATCGCTTCTTCCAATGTTTCTTTTTTACAGAAATAACATCTATAACTCTAGATTTGACGTCGGCATATTGGCACTATTTTGTGCTTCGGTCGTGTCTATTTCAGATATACACAATCAATTCTGTTAATTTTTTTAGCATGGGGGATTGACTAATGGGTTATTTATTTCAGTTCTAAACAAAAATTTAAAACTTTAACGCAATTTTTAAAAAAATAGCCAAATTCTGGCTGGGATTACTGAGCAAAATGGCCATTCATTGTATACATGAGAAAAAAAAAGCCAGCTATAGGAGAGGGCCTATATATTTATAAAAGTAAATTTATAAAACCCAGTCCACAAATTTAGACTATGACAATTTATTAACCCTTGCGCGTATACAAAGGGTCTTTTATTTGGGACCCATATCCTTTACGTTTGTGAGGAACTTGTTCATAATTGTGTAGCGAGAATTTTATATATTGTCAGCTTCCTAATGTCGAGTATGTTGTTGTAAATAGAATGGACGTGAGGCATTGGCAACATTCATCATTCGACAAGAAACTATGGGTATTACATTATCGTACCCCCTACCCTTTCCTTTCAATTTTTATTCTGGTTAGAAGTAGTGTCAAATCTATTCTGCGCTCGGTGCTAGCTCAGTATTTGGTCATTCTAGTAGTAGGCCTAATCAAGATTCGAAAGCAAATGTAGGTACTTTAAACTGGACCGTTTTAGTTCAGTTAGATTTGGTAAATTGAGTTAAAATAGATATAAGTATAGATTTTAACTTACATGCCTTCAATTGTACAGCTTGATCTTCACTGTTGTCTTTATGATTTATTTTCGATTTATATACTACATCGGGACTGATTTTGACACATTTATAGGGATGGTCAATAAAAAATAAGACTAATTATATCTAATTTGTTGTGTAGGCTAAAACCAATGAAATACGCATAAAATTACACGAATAAGATAACTGGTGCTATTAATATGTCGTGATATCTCCAGGGGTATGTATAGGATGGACTGATAATGAAATTGTTTTTGTTGTCCACCTGTCACTGGTCGATATTACGACCCGGTTGCTTGAAGAGGGTTGGTGACTTCCGGGTACGGACGAATACACCATTTTTATTTTACTAACTAAATAACATCCACTTCCTACCCAAACAGATATTGCATTTGCTTCTCATACGCACAAAATGCAGGGACGCAGAGTTTTATTGTCTTTTTGAAGATACATGTAGTGGTCTATGGGTTAGTGATACAATAGTTTTTAGAAGTTTTATATTGCTTTTGTTTTAGGGATCATACTCAGATTTGCACTAATCCAAATATTACATTAGATTTTTGTTTTCGGAAGTAACACCAAAAGCAAATAAATGTAGACAAATTATGAACTTTATGTTCTATCGACTGCATAATGAGAAGCTTGCATAAAAATTTAATGTTGGCCTGCTCTGAAAAATGCACCTTCAATAACAATTGCCCTTTAAATAAATTGGTATGGAAAACGAGGGCCGGAAAGGGATAGATCAATTGGGTAGAAACAAACTTTTGCCACCAACAAGTAACATCATTGAATGAATCCTGGACATGAGAACTGCAACTGTAGTGTTATTATTGTCTTCATACCGGACTATCTTGAGACCTACCCATTAATGGACAAAACTGGTCCAAACAGATAAATGCCGACATGGTTCTTCCCCCGTTTCCTCAGAGAAAGTTGACTGCTGAATCTAATCGCAATAGAGAGAGTCTTGACGATGACACGCGTCCTGGAAGACCATCAACAGCAATCATTCAAGAAAACATTACCGGGGTGCATGCCATGGTGATGGCTGATCGACGACTGACCACTCGATATATTATTGCCCCTGTTGTGGTCATGGCTCTTGAGAGATTTGAGCACTGTATCTACAAGAAGATTAGTTCTAAAGCTCTCAACCGCAGATCAGAAGCGTGCCAGAATCCTGCGGTATTGGGATAATCTGCGTCGTTCTGACAATTCTTTTGCCAAAAATGAATAGGACAAACCCGAGGCTGATGTTACCCGCCGAATTTTCCCTAACAATAGGTGACACAATCATGTTAATTAATCACACATTTTTTTTTTAAAAGAAAAGAAAAAAAAAGCAGCAGTCAAACCATATATGAAATTGATTAGCTTTGCTTAGCTTCAGCTCAAAATGTTAATCATTGAATTCAGTCAAGACATTCACCTGATGAAAATCTACATCAAGTATAAACATTCTACCTCAATTAAAAGCAGAGTTGGTGTTCCAAAGTGTCAGTCAAATTGCTTATCGCTCCTAAGCCTAACCAGAAAATTCTCACCATCATACTTAGTCAAGGTTATGGCATAATTAATCTATATCAAATTGCTTATCGCTCCTAAGCTCAAGCAGAAAATTCTCACCATCATACTTAGTCAAGGTTATGACATTAATAATCTATATTCTTGACATAATTAATCTACATTAAGAGTTTCGTCGCTCTCACTTCATTATAACCAAAGTTATCGTGCCCCTAAGCATCAACCAATCAGATAACGTATCTCTGCTTACTGTAACTCCAACAATGCATTGACTGGAAATAGGAATATTTTCTGTGTATTTCTTGCCAACATCCCTTCATTTTTTAAATATCAAATATACACATATATATATATATATATATGAAAAAACATAACCTTAAAATAAATGTAAATGTAGCAGACAACCCTTGTTTTCATAAAACCTTGGAGCTCGCTCATGCCTTAAAATCATTGTAAATGTAGCAGGCAGTCTCTATATTCAGAAACCATATGCTTTACAGTGTTGCTTGTTATTATTAATGTAATGGGGGTTCAAAACTAGTGTGAAATGGTTCGATGTACATGCAATTATGACACAAATGTGTGCAATCAGATGGTTCAATGCACACGCAGTTATGGCACAAATGGGTGCAATCTATTTTTTTATGACAATTCAAAATTCATAATCACAGACACCATGTTAGACAGTCCGTGAAACTTAATTGTAGACCAAAGGTTGGTAATTGGGTTCTTGGTGCTCTTTATACCATATTTCCCATTTGTGGTTCTAGCCATATCCAACTCGTTATTTGCAGCAATGGTGGAATGATTTTGAAGTTTCTCATAATAAAATTGGTATAGTTCAGCCATTTTTAAAAATAAAAGACTTCATAGTTCATATGACGTAATAATAATGTTTAAAACAATTTAATACAATGTTGCATACCACATAAACACCGTGTTCAATGTTGTGGGCTCTAAATCCAAAAAGAATGCACATGGAGAAAAAATATATAAAAGAATAGAATCAATAATGGCAAAATGTAATTCATAATGTTCATTTGGGCAAAATCTTCACAATTCTTCACGCAACAGACAAATCAAAATATCCACCATTGCAAAATAGAGGGGGCAGACCACCATTATTTTCTAGCGGTTTCTACATGCCGTAGCCCATTCCCTACATTTCACCTTTACAGCACAATGTCATGAAGTATGGCATTATGAAAGGGTATTAAATGCTCTGCTACATTGTCTTTTCCATTTATTTTATGTATAAAGTACAAAGTCCTAATACCGGTAATGATAAAGTCAAAAAATCCTGTAAGGCAAGAATTACATGTAAAACGGCAAATGTGAAGTGTCAAATGTTTTGTGGGAAATTGCTTCTTTTGTCGTGTTTACATTTTTCTCATTACATTATACATTAACGTTCTGCCACATCTCATTTGTCTTTCACGCTTTCTGCATATCACTTTCCGCACTGCATCAACTGTCATATGCAAATGTGTGATATCACGTGACTTATTAACATATATTATTATGGAAACCTGCACAAGCTAGAACAAGGATATTCACCACACTATAACATTAAATCAGCCTGGGCCGTGTTTCTCGAAAACTTAACTAAAGATGAAATCCTAATTTTAGTAGACACTTCCATTTTGATTGGATGAGCACTAAAATCAATTAATATCATCCAATCAAATTACTAAAATGTGGATTTTATCTCAGTTAAAATTTCGTGAAACAGGCCCCAGGCATACAATAAAAAATGTACTTACCTTCACTAACGACCAAATTTGAGTGGTAGTTTACTATGATTACATATTAGTGGAAAGTAAGTTAATTTCTATGCAAATAATTTTTCGACACATTCATACTCTCTGAAAAACGAACAAAGATGGTTGGAATTAAACTCTATTGCCATGAGTGTGGAGTTTATGATATTCGGTGTTAAAATACGGGTCTAAATCCGAAATTCTCGACTAGCGATCCCTAAAAGCACGTCCATTACTCCTTTTGTCAGAAGTGGGAGCCTTTTGTCTGCCTTTATAACCCCCCTAACTAGGATACATTTTCATTTTTCTCATCGGTTTTAGCATTTTTCTCCCGTTGTATTTTTCCAATTTCTTTGATTTTTTTTCGCGAGGAGGCTGGCGTCTCAGCTATAAAACGCCTTTGATTCCAGTTATTGCTGGAAAGTAGGTGTCCTGGCACATTCATGATCATGCACGGTCGCCAGACAGTTTCTTAAAGTGGGCCAGCTTGATTACCTGTTATCATGCCAGGTTTCTGTATATGTTAATAAGTCACGTGATATCCAACATTTGCATATGGAACTTGATGCTGTGCGAAAGATGTTATGTAGAAAGCGTGGAGGACAGATGAGATGTGGCAGAGCACAAATATAAAATGTAGAAACGTCAATAAAAGTATTTTTTAACATAACATTTGTCACTTGACATTTTGCATTTAACTCTTGCCTTAGAGGTATTTTGACTTTAACATTATCGGTATTAGAACTTTGTACATTTTACATATAATCAATGGAAACAACATGGTTGCAGAGCATTTGATATTGGCAGTGATACTCTTCCATACATTTGTATGTGGTTGACTGCTAAAATTTCAATTCACTATAATTCATAACAGACTTGTGTCAAAATACCACGTCCGTGTTAGTGCATGGACAACAAAGCCTCTTTACTCGTCGTGTTCTTCCGCCTTAAAAGTATCGATCTGACCAAACCAGGCAGAAAATAGGAATGCAATGCCTGTTTATCAATTCTACACCAAAAAGTCAATATAGATTTAGATTTTTTTTTCTAAACAATATTTTCATTCATTAAATTTGGATTGGGGAACAGGCTATGTGTAACCCCTCTCAATATAGATCGGCATGCAAAATGGCAGGAAAGGAGGGAGAAAATGTCTAAAAGTAGCCGACACTACCCGAGATACGGAATTATAATGGTGGTCTGCCCACTATTTTTCCAAGCAGAGTAGCCGCCCCTTGTGCCAATGTTGATAGCTTCGTTTGTCACGCGATTGGTTTTTTTCTGTAATATTCAGCTATGCATTGGTTAATTGGACAGAATAAAATCGTGAGTTATGACGTAACGTTATGTAAACATTTGGTCCCAATGTGGTAATATGACTAAGCGTAATCAAATTGTTACGTAGTTAGCTATTGGTTGTCAATTGGACCATTGACCAGTCATAATTTGGAACAGAATTTTGTTTCCATATAAACATTGTTGTGATCCCATTCCAGAAGCTATCACCTGATCGCGACCCCTCGAATAACAAAGTCACCCTTTACTATGAAACACCATTATTTACATGTAGTAGTGTTTTACTTATTTGTCAACTTTCCAGATCAAAATGTTGTAATGGGGGACTGCGGAAACACATCGTGGGTGTCAGGGAGGAAAGAAGATTGGCAATATGGCGAGAGCTGTAGATATCAGAGATTTATATGCATTTCATGAAGACATACTATATTCTCAAACGTTTCAGCCAGATTAGTCCGCCACGGACCCCAAACTGATCCCGCAGTGAATATTCGCTCAACTGCTACAATCACTAATAAGCATGAGACTTAATGAGTTCGGCATATTAACTTTTTTACTCCGACAAATTAAATTCTCAAACATTATTTTTTTTGAAGTATAAGAAAAATAAATAAAGATGTTTGAAGTATTTGTAGTTAAAAAATATTTCCTATTTAGTGTAAATGGGTATTAAAATGTGTAAAATGCATAATTTTGCCCGAAGCAGTTAGGTCTTATGTAAACAATGCACGAGCCGTTGAGGCAATGACTGACGCCCCGTGAAGTTGTAGACAGCCATCTGTGACAGATATAATTCGTGAGTAATTCTCTGTGAAAACCTTTACCCGTAGAGTATCCACAAACAAATGTAAACAGACGCACGAACGGATAGGGGCGACCACAATATAGATCCACATGTGAGAGAGAGAAATGGGGTTTAACGTCCACTCAACACAAACTAGGTCATTTCGGGACTAACATATGGTTCAATTTTTAATTCAATAATTCGCTTGCGCGTAGGGGTCTTTAGCAGTAGGAGGAAACCGGAGTGCCCAGAGGAAACCCACGAGGTTGAGAAGGCGCCCCTATCTCCATGCCACATATGCTCACACCAGGGCTCGAAACCGCAGCCGCAAGCCAGAGATGACCGGCCAGCTAGAGGTCGAAGCGCGGCACTCTAGACCACTAGGCCATCCCAACCCCCAGATCCACATGTAGATAAGGAAGTATAGAATTAAAGATAAACTACACGACCGTCCTTCAATTTGGATTTTTATTTCATCATACATTATTTATAAGAAATTATATGTACAATAATTTTAAAAATTATATATAGATCACTTTCAATACATTTAGACCATTTTGGACTATTTAAAGTTCTTATGAAAAATGCCAGACGCCCTTTACATCTTTTGTAAAATCACACCTGGTTTTTGATCCGTTTATTAAATGTTGTACCTTATAAACGTAAATGTTACACAGATCAAGTATCGTCATTTACAGCAGATAATATATTAATGTCAAATACCTAAATTATCATATTAGTCATTCTTTGTAAATGGATGTAATAATGTGGGTTCATAATGTCATTATAAATGTTATATTACGTGCCACGTTACAAAACTCACAAACAATTTAGCATCCGCCAGAATCGATTTTGTAAATCCTATTATAGTTTAAAGGGGAAATGTCGGATTCATCAATACAATAAACCAATCTGATTACACACAGATCCTATTTCGTTTCGTTATTTTATAGTTCAAAATTTCGTTTTACACTGTCTTCCCAACACAATTGTTCTTTTTCATGTGGGGAATTAGCCAACGAAATGGTCTGCACGTTGAGTTCCTGGCAGGCTCGGCGTCAAAATAAGCCCCAACACGTTATGGATAAGTTAGGCCTAAGGTAGACTAACGTTGTACATCAGTTCTTCATAAGTCAAGAACGCTAAAAATTCGTTGGGCACACGCTGTCATATACTTGTATAAGTTATGTTTACGTTGGATAATAAGTAACTCATACGTTAAACATAGGTTATATATTCGTTCAGCGCGTGAGAAGTACGTTATATATGCGTCCAAAAAGTGCGTCCTCTTGATTTTTGAATTCAACTTCAGCGTATGCCAGCGTGTTGGATAATTATTTCATACGTCGGAATAAGTTGTCTAACACGTTATAGTGTGACAGGCCCATTACTGTATCTGCAGAGAACAGGTCACTCTTTCACAGTAGAGGACACGAGGCAACTCTTTCGCAGTAGAGTTTAAAAATTTTAGTTTAGAATAGTGATTTAAAATATAACACATAATCTGGGTTTTATAGAAATGCAAAAAGTATAGTATTGGCAGTTCCTTGTGTCCAAAATAAATTATTGTATTGAAGACAAAATACCAAACGGCAAATAAACTGCAAATGAATTCTCCTGGTACATGCGCATTTCATCACCTTAGAAAAGGCGAAGGGCGACGCGTCGCCTTTTTAAAGGCGACGTACTTCGCGTCGCGGCCGAAATAGAACACCATAGTGGGGCTTTAACCATGTTGGACTACAATAAGACATAGTGGGGTTTTAAGCTATGTTAGACTACTATATGACATAGTGGGGCTTTTAAAGGTGTTGGACTACAATATGGCACGTCGAGCTTTAAGCGTTATCGGACTACAATATGACATAGTGGGACTTCAAGCGATGTTGAACTCCAATATGACATAGCGGGGCTTTAAGCGATGTTGGGCTACAATATGACATAGCGGGGCTTTAAGCGATGTTGAACTCCAATATGACATAGCGGGGCTTTAAGCGATGTTGGGCTACAATATGACATAGCGGGGCTTTAAGCGATGTTGAACTCCAATATGACATAGCGGGGCTTTAAGCAATGTTGGGCTACAATATGACATAGCGGGGCTTTAAGCGATGTTGAACTCCAATATGACATAGCGGGGCTTTAAGCGATGTTGAACTACAATATGACATAGCGGGGCTTTAAGCGATGTTGAACTCCAATATGACATATTGGGTTTTTTAGCGATGTTGACTATAATATGGCATAGTGAGGTTTTAAGCGACGTTGGACTACATTATGGCATGGTGAGGCTTTAAAAGGTGTTGGACAACAATATAGCACCTGCCGTATTTGACTACAATGTGGTATAGTGGGGTTTTAAAGTTCCAATAGCATATTTTTAAGTTATATTTTTAAAATGTATTAAAATAAAGCCCTAAAATAGATTGTACCTATAAACAGTCCTACCTTGTTAAAGAATAATCCTAAAATTCATTGCCAGTTGAGAAATTGGCAAAAATATAATTTTCAAATTCAAACGTTTGAAGATGGCCGTCCATGGAGAGGAATGGGAAAACAAGGGAGGTAATTGTGTCAATCAGCCGGTGTCAGCCATTTTAATGCCTGTGAAATTTTGCCCATGATTGTATAATAGTGAGTTGACAACCTTTTGAGCAAAAGACATAGAAATAATCATGTTTTGACTTTCTTAGAAAATATGAAATTGGAACTTTAACCGAGGATGTGGTCGGTCATCACTGCCAACACCACTGAAAGAACTGGTGGCATTGATGATGTCAAAGTAGCCGCCCATCATGCTCCTTCTACGAATATACCAAGCCCTCACTATAGTCCGGGTTGTGTAAAGTGGTGGTACATCATTCAACATGCTTGTTCCACATTCAGCTTAGAAGTCAGTTGGTACCATAATTTATGGCAAGAAGTATTTCAGTGACAGCCACTTCCCCAAAACACCCAACAATGTCGCCGTCTCGAGTAACAGTTTCAGTCTAGCATCCAAAGAAGAAACTTCAAGAAAACTAAAAAAATATTCTTGACTGCTTGAAGGTATGGCCTTAATCGGCGTTGAACTACAATATGGCAGTGAGGCTTTAATCGGCGTTGGACTACAATATGGGAGTGAGGCTTTAATCGGCGTTGGACCACAATATGGTAGTGAGGTCGACGTTGGACTACAATACGGTGGGGATTAAAGCGATGTTAGAATAAAACTTGGATATAAACCCAGCCATAGAAAACAATGTTTAGAAAATCAAGTCGGCCACAAACATAAAGCATTAGCATTTAATTTGTTTTATTTAATACAATTTAGTTTTCTTGTATCCCAGTCGTTACGTTTAATCTCTGCCACAAGTTCCTCGACTAGTCCAAGGTCTCAGCCTTTGAGTGTCAATGTTAGGGAATGGCACACATTTCAAACCAGTTTCACATCTGCGTAAATGAAAAAAAAAATAATAAAAAAATAAAATATAATAAAAACACGCTCGTCTTAATGAATTGGAGGGGGGGGGGGCAGCCATACTTTCCTCAGTGTCTTCTGGGATGTCTCCTTTGTTCACCACGAATGGCACTGAAAACCCCTTGTCGCGGTAATCAATGAAGTCACATATTTTTGACGTCGATGAAAGTCATTCTCACACGTTTTTCTGTTCATTTTTAAAACAAAAGTAGTCATACAATCTAGATCTAAATTAAAATGAATTTGGAAAAGCGAAATTATTGAACATTATTTGTATCACTTGAGTAAGTTAATTATGAAGGTTTTCTATGTAACAAAACTCGCTTTACTGGGGCAATGTCATTACGCCTGAGGGTGAGATCAAATGAGGAAATTACTTGAATAAATATTATTTGTTGAGTATTGGTATTATTATAACCGTATTATAACTACTATTTACCTCGCATCGTAAGCACTACCGCATCTCTCGTTCTCTTTAAGAGCACATCGTTGACAACAACCACAGATTCCACGAACTCGTTCACAATCAGGTGATAAAGGCTCGCACCGACTTTTACGTTCTGCTGTACAGGGATGACAGACATAACCTTCTGATCGGCCAAACCATGTTACTGCTAGAAGAGCACAAACTACAATTAACTTCATTCTGAAACAAACGGTAATTTACATAAGTTTATATGGCAGTAAGTCCACTAACCCACGTTACTGGCCATTACACTCGCCCTGTGTGTTCGGGGACTGCACCAGTCAATTTCACTGGGTAACTATTCACTGCTAAACGGTCGCGTGTCAGTCCCTGTGAACGCCTGACCAATGTAACGGAACATCTTACGCTTTTAAACCAGTGGCTGTCAGGCAGGATACGCCCATATTTTCGAGTGATGGATTGAGAACAAGCTAAAAAGAAAGTGATTTTTTCTCAAAATGCTTTTCGGACAATCAGGGGACATAATTCAGGGAGTTACGATCCGATGGGCGAAAATATCGAAAGAAAACAAGATCTTTGGATTTTAAACATGTATTTCAAGTTTCACCAAAATCGAATTAAATACAGAGTCCACAACTTTGATATACTATATGATTTTTTTACACCATTCGCGTACAAGTGGCGGTCATTTTATCAGGCAATTTTGGTCCGATGTTCACGAAATTCGAACTCAACCTTCATTACCGTGTAACGACGATGCAATCAAACGTTTTTTAAAATCGAATTATAATTGTGACCCCAAGAGGAACCATAAGTTAAAAAAGGCGATTTTTCGGAAAATCATGGGCCATCGTTCAGGGAGTTACGATCCGATGGCCGTAAATATCGAAAGGAATAAAATATACGACAGAGAGTGGTAACAGGTGTCTGGAAGAGTAAGCTTCACCCGCCTTGGTGACGTAACTAGTGTCCAATCACATACGCGTTGTTATAGATGTGAGAGAGACGGGGTTTAAGGTCCACTCGACACAAACTAGGTCATTTCGGGACTAACATATGGTTTAATTTTATTTCAATAATTCGCTTGCGCGTAGCGGTCATTAGCAGCGGGAGGAAACCGGAGTGCCCGGGGGAAACCCACGAGGTTGAGAAGGCGCCCCTATCTCCATGCTACATTCGCTCACACCAGGGATAGAAACAACAGCCGTAAACCAGAGGTGACCAACCACTAGGCCATCCCAACCCCCCTGTTATAGATTATATATTATGTTTTACTATTTAAAAGATGGCTCATCATGTATATCAACATTAACATATCTGCCGTCTATTTGAGACATTATTCTCCACCAGCTAAATTAAAGAGTTACCAAACGGACTATTTAAACATTTATTTAGATGATGTATACTGCTAGACATCGCTGTTTTATTAATCCCAATGATGATCATTTATATCCGTCAGTGACAACCAGTGTAATTTGGAACGTCACACTAAGAAAATCCGAAAACAAAAATTGAGTATTCACTGTTGTCTACTGGTAAGTTCATAGTTGTGGCTTTCATTATTTGGTTTAAGTCGCTCTATGTTTCTGTGACTTGTCTCCGTCTGCAGTTGTATGCCGTCTATGATTTGTCATGTTTTTATTTTGCAAAATTTAAATATATTTAACCAGGTGTGGTGTCTAGTGTGTGCCATTGCCAAAAAAATGTTGCGAGCCACTGATGTATAAACATTAGCACATTAAAGCACCCCACCCCTTACGCACACAAACTCAACTGCTTTGAAAGCAGGCTATCTTACATACTATGTGAGAAATCCACAGTGCTAGGAATTAACAATTCACTAATCTACATACTTTCTTTAGAAATTAAAATGTCTTACTAATGATCATCATTTCATATTTTTTTCATTAAAGAACGAGAGTGACCCCTTTAACACAATTTCAATTTTTGTCAGTAATGACATCAATAAAAAAATTTACGCTTGGATTTATTGGGAGTAAACATCAGTAGAGGGGGGGGGGGCTTGCGCGAAGTATCAAAAGGTCTGTCATTGAGTCAACTGGCGTGGTTTCCATTTCCCGGTTGTAAGTGACAAGGAATAGGGTCGCCTGTCCAACCTCGTGGTTTGTCTCCAGGTCCTCCAGTTTCTTACCACTGCTAAATGCTAAAGACCTCTACGTGCAAACGAATTATTGAAATAAAATTGAACCATGTTAGTCTCGAGATGAGCTAGTTTGTGTCGAGCGGACGCCCCTCCTCCCCCCCCCCCCCTCTCTCTCTCTCCAAGTGGGTGACGATAACCTCCTTGAGACACCGGACTAGCAGATATGATTTACGTGACAAATGTATTTGCCGACATCACGATTGTAGTCCACTTTTTTTTAAAACCATTAGAATTTGTCTATTGAATAAAAAAAGCTGTTGTCACTTACCTGATTTCAGCTTTATCGACTAATGTTGAATGTGAGATTTGTTCTCTATTTATATAATGTATTGATGGTGATAGTGTTTGATCTTTTAAACGCGTAATTATGTAGTTTAATAATATCTACTATTTGGTAAAGGTTACCTCTATTATGTGAAATAATAACAGATGACACATAAAGGAGTGACCAACTGGTTAGTAACCATGCTTTAATTTGTTCACACACTAATTCAGATGCGATATAGGACTCTTGAACCCCTGTTTACTTCTTGTAGGTCGCGCCTTCGATCTCTGCAACCCGATTTTCCGAAGTAGTTTTCTCTTGTCATGGTGCATGACGAAGAGCCTGACAATGACAACTGTCTAGTTGTTCGGGTGCGACGAAAAATCGCGGTCCCGTATATACATTGGCGTGCACGTAGAAGATCCATTGACAGTCGGAATTAGATATAAGCGTAATTTTCCTCATAGCGCACTGTATGGCATAACCCGCCTTTATTGGCCTAGTTCAGAGCAGAACAGTAGGACGTTAAACCATATTCGATTTCATTTCAATATTAGCGATTTAGCTCCTTTAAGCGAGTATACAATTATACAGTACGTATCGATGTGATACAATTTAGTATGATATGATTTTAATATAAGATAATTACTACTTATATTCTCTATTCAGCTTATAATTACACAGAATTTTAATGCCAAACTATTTATTTAGTATAATAATTGCACAGATGTAGGACTAATTGTAATATAATTTGGTTTTTTTTATAATTTTCTCCCAAGTCAATTTTAATTTTCACCCAAGTCAATTGTAATATATTTTCGATTCTGTTGAATTTCCACCCAGCGCGTGATGGGCGAAAAATGCCTCCTAGAAAAGGCCTTTAACTCGGTCCCCATGGGCAGTAGGTCCATGAAATTTGGCGGGCGCCCACCAAAAATGAGCAGGATCGACCAAGTTCTCACGTAAAAGTTGAATTAAGGGTCGGAAGGTGTCGGGTCAGAACTCTATTCCACCTGATCCCCACTGCCCCCCCCCGTCCCTCCTGGGAGGCCCAGTGGCCCCAAATTTGGCATTGAGCAGGCCTTGGTAATGCCTTCTAACCCTCTGGGGATTGGACCCTCAAGTCCGAGCCCTTACAACTATTTTGACGAGCAGCCCGTGTAGGAAACGAAAAACTGGGGTGATACGATCAAGTTTCCATGTTGACGACATCACGTGCTGGGTGGAAATTCAAAAGAATCGAAATTATATTACAAATGACTTGGGTGGAAATTACAATTTGCTTGGGTGAATATTTAAAAAAATAAATTGTATTATTGTTTTGCTTAATACACGAACCATCGTTCTCCTAAGCCGTAATTAAACAAGTAAACAAAAGACACAATATGAAGCATATGGTGCACATGCACTACGATCAGAAATGTCAACCTGATTTGAAATTGACATTCCTATTTTTTAATTCTTCAGGTTTTAGTAGGCGTGAAATGCCAACGTTGATATCTTTTTTTTTTGTTGTTTTCATAACATTTTATACAACCCAGACACCTGCTACGACATAGACAGACAGCCTGTACATAAAGACAAGCTGAACGTGACTAATATTAAAATCATTTTGAGTAATCGTGAAATGCAGAAAACCTATGATCACAGTTTTTAATGTCACCGCTTCGACCACACGGATCCACAGTAAAATATCACTGAATGTAATGACATCACAGCGAGTTAATTTGCTAATTTGCTTTCAATCTTAAAGATATATTATGAACGATTATATAAAGAGCTGGCGGTTCTCACTATAATAGGTAAAAACCGGGTAATGTAGAAGAAATTTGCTGAAAATTACAGTCAAATTGATCATCGCTGACATTAATTAGACATTAATTAACATATCCAGACCATAATAAACTCTTGATGGAAAGGCTAGCCTTCGATGTTGGCGGATTTATTCATATATGCCGCTTAATGGCCGTTGATAATTAAATCAATCAAGTGGATAATCGAGACTATATTAATGATTTGAGTAATGATGACCGAGGCTATGTGAATATTTCAAACGCCTTTTCTCGGCTAATAGTGGATCAATTTGACTGAAATTTTCAGCAAATTACCTTTACACTATCTAGTTTTTAACTATTATAGTTAGAACTGCCATCTCTTTATCATATCCCACATAATGTAACTCTAAGTCGGTACAATAAAAAAAACCCATAGTCTCCATTATACATTTCATCATTAAATCTTCAATGAAAACTGAGTAGCAAATTGAATACTAATCAAGTAGATATTGCAGGCTAGCGTTGACATCGAGAGTTGATTATGGTGTAGATAATATAATTAATGTCTAATTAACAATTCTGCAAAATTTCCCTCCTCGTAGCACACTGTATGGCGTATGCCCGTCTTCATTGGCCCCGTTGCTATATTGTCCATATCATCTTCTGTAATTTCAGGATATGTTTTTAAGATGTATGTGCTATTTAACATGCATTATGCGAGAGGTAAATCTGCCTATTGCAGGTCTGTTTTAGGCCCGAAATGCTATATAAACTATTAATTAAGACATTTAATAACAATACAATAGTATACTCAACTCTCGATGGCATCGGATACTCGAGATTTAAACTAGATGTCGACGGTTCGCCATTTACAAATTATAATTTATTAATGCGAAAGCGAGGCTGAGGCTTGAATATACCAATACCCTAGGCCCTGTTTCACGAAATTTTAACTTAAGATAAAATCCAATTTTAGTAGATACTTCAATTTTGATTGGCTAAGCACTAAAATCAATCTAATATTATCCAATCAAATTACTAAAATTGGGATCTTATCTTAGTTAAAATTTCGTGAAATAGGCCCCAGGTTACCACAATGCAAATCAACAAACAGTGATATGGCTCAGAATGAGGTAATTTGAATGAAATTTTCAACATTTTCATATTACATTATCTAATTTTGAGCCATTATGTCAATAATGACCAACTCTTTATCTAAATCTTACATAATGTATCTTTAAGATTTCTGACCGGTTTCTCTAATAAAATCAATTTAATCCCAAGTTTGTATATGATAATGTTCTTCACTCTACTGTAATGAAAGTTTGGTGAGTGGCTCTCCCTAGCGGTACCCATATCGTTATTTCGACTTTTAGCCACTTTTGGATACGATTAATAAAAGTACAATTTTATATAGTTATCTGAGTTAGTTTTGGAATATGCTAAAACACCAAGAATGCAGCACTACGACAGAACTACAAATCTCCATATTTTCCGTAAACACTGATCTGTTTTCGTTAATGCTTTTGAGAGAGAGAGAGAGAGAGAGAGAGAGAGAGAAATGGGGTATAACGTCCACTGGACACAAACTAGGTCATTTCGGGTCTCCTTGCCACGTACAATCGGGGATTTGAAACCATTTTACTTTGGATGATGAATTATATTTATCAGCGATAAAAGGTGTCATACCCATCAAACGAGCGAGTTTTTGTTGTGAATTCCAAGGGTATTGTTACGTGTACTCCAACGTGGACACGGATTAAAAAATCCGATTTCATGTCATGTCCAGTCTCATACAGTGTTATAAGTTGTTTTGTTGTCTCGATTTTGTTTATGAAACCAGTCAGTTTTATAAGTTGTTTTGTCCTATGAATGTTGTTTATGAAACCAATCAGAACCTTATATGTCAATCTTGATATACGTTTCGACATGAACTGCTAATCATACCACCTAATCTTTTGTGCTCGAGGTATAATTTGAGATTTGATAGGCACCGCCATTCGATATGTTACATCTGGTAATGACATCTTATTTCATTCTTCATTCATAACAAATTTGAAAAACGTATAAAAGGGGTACCTTGGTGTCAATACACATTGGTTCAGACAAGTTCACTCACGTCACGTTAAGGTAAGCATAACCTTTTATACTTTTAAAGGGCCATGAAGTTGCACCGAATAGAAATGGAATGGGGTTTAACGTCATATTGTTCTGCCCAGAACAGGACCAATGAAGACGTGTGGTATGAGGGAACTTTGCCCGGACAGCGGCACTACGGCCAACTCTTATATCGAATTCTAACTATCAATGGATATTTTACGTGCGCTCCGATGTGTACATCCGAACAATGAGACAGATGTCCTTATCCGGTCCTCCACCCTGCATCACTGACAGGGAGAATCACGCTTGAAAACCTAGATGAACTTTCTCGGCCAATGCAGGGATCGAACACCCGACATCTAGGCCATCTAGCCCGCGTCTTACTAACTTAGCAACCGTGACCCCCAAGGCAAAAGACAACTTGGACTAAAAAAAACACACACACACTAAAAACAATACAGACAATAAATATTGTCTGTACAGATCAAATAAATATGTTGTGAATAATTGATAGGTGAATACACATATTGGTAGTTGAATATAATATACATCAATGTCTTCTATGTACTGCAATGTGTCATGTTTCTATCTTCAACATTTCTAACATAGAGTGTCTAATTATTCTTGGGTGAAGGGCGTGTGAATATATTACTTGTTCTTCAATTAATCTCCCTCAAAATCGAAAGTTGGTTGTCTACCAACCGCGGAATTGTGCCAAATATCTATTGCTGTTTGGTCTTGGTCAACGGTTCCTCCTCGGTTTTATCTCCGCTAGAGAGAGAGATAATTTAACGTCGACTTATCCGCTCGACACAAACTAGGTCTTTTCGGGACTAACATATGGCTCAATTTCATTTCAATGATGCGCTGGTACGTAGCAGTCTTTCGCAGTGGGATGGAGGATTCGAACGAAACCCACAAGGTTGGACAAGCGACCCTACTCCCTGTCACGAACAACCCGGGATTCGACACAACGCCAGTGGACTCAATAACAGGCCTTATGATACAACGGTCAAGCGCCAACCACTTTGCCACCCAACACCCCAATTCCCGTATACATATAGACGGACACGTAAAAGGTTCCTTGGCAGTTAGATGTCGTAATTCGCTGTATGGCGAATGCCTGTCTTCATTAGTCCAGTTTAGGAGTAGTCTTTTGAGTTACCACGTACTGAATCTATCAAAACATCTCGCTTGTCAACAATGACACTCTCTAAAATTTTGTTTGTAAAGGTTTTAATTGAGATAGTAATTTTCTCTCGTCATGAATCAGACGGCCTCTCACAATCTTCTGAATTCTTCATCGCGATTCATGCTTTATTCCTCGTGTCTATGTTTCTAATAATAGATGTACCAAGTGAATTGTGGGATATATTTCAGACTCGCTTTATAGAATCTAGCAAAATCGGCCCGGCTTCGTAAGATCTAGCACTTACCGAGACTTTAGTCAAAAGGTTCCATTGCCCATGCGTAACCAGGAGTTTGTTTTTTTATGTGGTAAATTATCCAGTAATTTTCGTCAATAATTGAGAACCGAGCCAGACCCTCCGTGCGTTGAAGACTATGGGGTTCTGGGTGACAGTGACTAGTTTAGGAGTAGAAAAGCAGAACGGTAGACCCCATTCTATTTGATTTCATTTCTTGTAATTTTGTTGTTTGACCTCGTAGGTTATATCCTGTTTCACAATGAAATCTGCAGTACTAGTGTGTTGTGTACTGGTATTAACGTTCTACAGTCAATCAGAGGCTACGTCGTGTTTACCATGCAGCCCAGATGTAGTGTGTGAAGCCTTGCCGTCATATTGCCAAGCTGGTAGGCCAACGTGTGGGTGTTGTGACGTGTGTAGAGGGAAACTTGGCGAAAAATGTACCGCATTTTCTGTACCGTAAGATATTTTGTTAATGTATTCTTTTATTTCATTTGTGGTTTTTTTTGGTGGTGGTGGTGGGTTGGGGGGCAAACTTGACTAATATAATTACAAAAAATTATAATTATCAATGTACAATGTTGACCGACATTACCATATGTTACATGTTACGTTTTAGGATGTGATGACCAACCAATATTAAAGCGGAACAACCCACCAGTTTATACAGAAAATAAAGGTTCTGTTTCAGTAACGCACCTCTACCAGGGGGGTTTCAGGTGGACTAGCGATGACCTCACACCAAATGTCAGCCAAATCGATCAATAACTTTTCATTTTACCGACCTTAAGCTTCCCCTTAGAGATATATTTATTCATTCGACGCCATTAGTGACACTCATCAATTAATTACGTATTTATATTCTTAACAATTACGATATGGGCCCGAAACCGACCATTCGGTCTTGTCATCGCTTCCATCTTGGAATTGTGACGTCATATCGATTGTATTTGAATGCAAAGCGCGTGCACCCGAGTTTATCACTGTCCCTACTATTTTCATTTTGGTCATAGTATCAAACCTATAGACCACAGTTTACAAGCATCGATAAATCAATTACGTAACGCTGGGCAGTCTAAGATATAAAAAAAAAAGTTATCCAATAACATTAAAGTTATTGTATTTCAATGTGTGACGACCTCAACGGTGGCATATATATCAATAGCCCCTTGATTTTATCCGACAGTCTGGACCTCCAACAATACAATATAATAGTATCAACATGTTACATTCTCTTTTTAGATGTGAATCCCATTTGATTTGCATTGATGACAATGGCCAGCAGGCTGCTAATTGGTGGGACTATGGATTCAAAGGAACCTGCAGAACCGCAACAAAGGATCCAAGATGTCAATAAATAAAATACGATTTTATTGACAAATACACATTTTTGTTATTTGATTGCAAATGCTTAAAAAAAAACACGAAATGAACTGAATTGAAGGACAGTGTTGGTGACAGCCAATAGTAAATATGTATTAGAACGTGTCAGAACACCATGCAGAGTGATAAACCTTGGGTCAGGGATTTGCACCAAATTTGTTCTGTGAGATGGATTAGTGCCCAGATACATCGTCACAAAATATTAAGTTGATTCAGTTGATACCAACTTGGCAAATTGGAAGAATATTTTTTTAATAGAAAAATACCAATCTGATTAAAATACAGATCCTATTTCGGTTCGTTTTTTATAGTTCAAAATTTCGTTTTACTTGCCTTTACTACATTAGGATCTGAACGACTTGTTATTTAACTCGTGTTCTGCTTGAAATGAGGGGTCAGCCAATCAAATTGTCTGTTGAATCGAGGGTTTGACCTTTTTGCGCGGAATTGTGGGTAGGCATTATTTGCGATAGAAACCAAAACAAAGCAACATCGATTCTTATTGGTTAATCGAATGACCGAGGTTATAGGGGCAAATGTCGCGTGCTTGACATCTGAACTGGCTGAAAGTGACCTCCCGCTATAACTTGTTATATACTCTCCCAAAAAAGAAACGCAAAGTTACATTTCGTCGTCGGTATATCCTCACTCTACCATCGCCTTGTTGCAACAAGAACCGCGACACGTCGCTGAACCAAACTGCTCTCCAGTGTTGCTGTGTCCATACCGTCAGTGCCTGATCCATTAAAGTTGGATTTCAAGGTGTTGGCGTATTTCAAAACAGAAGCTCTAACGGGGACGTCTGCCTCGTTATTCGGTTTCACATAGGCGTTTACCTACTGTCTGGTACGAGATTCTACGCCGTCCGGGAATTGCTGCTGCGGTAGAGGTCGCTGTTGAAACCATTTACGCCAATGACGTAACTGGATGTGACGATCCAGGACAGGTGGGGTCACTCTTGTTTGGCCTGAGCTAGGGCGGTAATGTGTTGAACTTTGTTGTCGGTACCCATCCCAAAGGCGAGAAATGGAACCAAGAAAAACATTCAGCAGCCTTGCTACATCTGTGTTGGTATTCGTTCAGATGTGGCATCATTTGGTTCGTTGAGTGTTTACATGTGCAGCTGATTTGGAAATCGAGAACCCAGGGATTTTAAAGACCTTAGATCTAGGTTCCATGCGAAAAACTCGCGAAGTTGTTAAATTCATGTTTCTTGGTGCAATCAAGCGATAACAAATTTCGACAAAAAGGATGACCAGTCACAATTAATGACCCTACCTTTAAAATCAATAATGAATTTCTTTTATCTTTACATAATAGCATTGAAAACAAGTAAGATTTACCGAAACAACGACCTCGTTCAAACAAAATCGTTCAAACAAAAAATTGATGACAAATGGGTTGTGCGTTCCTTTTTTTGAAGAGTATATCTACATGTAGTGTAGGCCATCGAAATTATAAAAAAACAGAAACGAAATATAGATCTGTATTTGAATTAAATTGGAAAAATGCTAAAAACTATGGTAGCACTTGATTTGGATAACCTGGTGTTCGGATCAATGTCATTGAAATACAGATATATTTTTCGCTAGGTTTTTTTATTATATATTTTCGATGGCCTATACTATATGAAGATCTGAGAAGTTGTAATATAATTTTTTTTTTAATTTTCACTCAAGTCAATTGTAATATATTTTCGATGTCATCGGAGAACGCTAGGTGGGATATTATGACGTCATATGTGGATTGTGGGTTAGGGTAAGGGTTTTTTGTCTCTCGCTCACGTTTTGTGATCGAGAGATAGTGTTTGTTTGCGTTGCTGGTTCATTTTTCTCCAGGTCACCGTGAGCGGGAGCATAGTCTCCAGATCACCAACCATTTTTCATTAGAAAATGGTTTGTTAGCCAAAACGAGACTCCCGGTCACCTCAAATTGGAGTTTTGTCTCCTTGGGGCCCGACGATAGCAAGGGCAAGTTTTAAGGGATATGGAGTTGTGTTCCCGTGGGGTCGGGGAGGGCATGAGCATTATTTTTTTGGTCACCTACTCGCATTGTATTCTCTGGGGGTGTACCGAAAAAATAAATCGGGAAGGGGGGGGGGATGGGGGTGCATGCCCCCCCACACACACACAAATGGGGGGTATCAAAAAATTCAAACGATAATTTTTTCTTAACTCTCGGGCCATGTCCCTCCCAAAATCCTAGGGTGCACGCCCTATAGGAACCGATATATGACATTGGAAATAATCCGGATGATTTGGAAAGCCCATGTTTGAGACGTCCGTCCGCCCCGCTGGTAGTGCCCAGTGACTTGAAATTTTCATAAATAGATGATAATACGCCTGGTTACTGATTTGAAAGAAAAGAATGGATTCTGATTCATAGGGGCCGAAATATAGGGCCGCAAACTGACCCCTCCTTTTAGGCAATCACTCAAACTTCGCCAATTTGGACCAAAAACACCCGATTTCGTTCTTTAAACACCCAAATGCACCCATTAGGATGTTCTGAGGTTGGAAATTCTTGAAGTATATCGACCCCGGAGAGTCGCCCGTGGATCTCACATTTCGGCCTCTGCGACCGGAAGTGGGAGAAATCGTGATCTTTTGCATGAAAATGTCTGAAAGGGATGTTCCGAGGTTGGAAATTCTTGAAGTATATCAACCCCGGAGAGTCGCCCGTGGGTCTCACATTTCAGCCTCTGCGACCGGAAGTGGGAGAAATCGTGATTTTTTGCATGAAAATGTCTGAAAGGTCCCCTTTGCCTGACCGCAGCTATATACATTTATGACGGATTTTTTTTTTAAATGGTCCTATCTCTTCGAACTCTCGGCTACCCACCCAAGCCCTATTTACGACCTTGGGACATCCAGAAATGGTCTCAAAATTAAAATCGAACATCTAATCCATCTCTATTTTTTTTTAACTTTATGTACCCCCGTGAAAATGGCCACCGTTCACTCCCCATGGGTCGGGATCAACACTTTCTTTTTGGGAATTGTGTTTGGCCAAAAGATGGGTGCTTGGGTGGAATACCTGCCCTGGAAATTTGGTATCAATTGACCCTCTGAAAGGGTCGGGCGTGGCAATAATCCACATGAAAAATGGGCGAAAATGGACAAAAATTTGATTTTGTCATTTCGGTGCTCCCTAAGGAAAGCCCTTAACTCGGCCCCTATGGGTAGTAGGTCCATGAAATTTGGAGGGCGCCCACCAAAAATGGACCGGGTCTACCAAGGGGTTCCGATTTGATTCAAGTTCTCACGTTAAAGTTGAATTAAGGGTAGGAAGCTGTCGGATCCGAACTCTATTCCACCTGATCCCCATTGCCCCTACCCCACAGGGACCCCAAATTTGGCAAGGGGCAGGCCTTGGTAATGCCTTCTAACGTCCGAACCCTTAACCCTATTTTGACGAGCTAGCACGTGTAGGAAACGGAGAACTGGGGTAATATGATCAAATTTCCTTGTTGATGACATCACGCGCTGGCTGGAAATTCAACAGAATCGAAATTATATTACAAATGAGTTGGGTGAAAATTAAAATTGACTTGAGTGGAAATTAAAATTTACTTGGGTGAATCTTGAAAAAAAATAAATTATATTATTTTTCATGTCCCTTATCACCGTACTAATTATTCATATACGTCTGTCGCGGTATACGAGAAAAGTTTGCTTACACGTAATTAAACAAGTAAACAAAAGGCATGATATGAATGCACTACAATCAGAAATGTCAGCCTGATTTCAAATTTACATTCCTTTTTTTAATTCTTCAGTTTTTATTAGGCGTGTTATGCCAACGTTGATATCATTTTTTAGTTGTTGTTGTCATAACATTTTATACAACCCAGACACCTGCTACGCCATAGATAGACAGCCTGTATATAAAGACAACCTGGACGTGACTAATATTTAAATAATTTTGAGTAATCGACATGTGAAATGCAGAAAACCTATGATCACAGTTTTTATTGTCAGCGCTTCAGAGAGAGAGAGAGAGAGAGAGAGAGAGAGAGAGAGATGGGTTTTAACGTCCACTCGACACAAACTAGTTCATTTTGGGACTAACATGGTTTCAATTTTATTTCAATAATTTGCTTGCGCGTAGGGGTCTTTAGCAGTGGGAGGAAACCGGACTGCCGGAGGAAACCCACGAGGTTGAGATGGCGCCCCTATCATGCCACATACGCTCACACCAGGGATCGAAACCACAGCCGCAAGCCAGAGGTGACCGGCCAGCTAGAGGTCGAAGCGCGGCACTCTAGACCACTAGGCCATCCCAACCCCCCGCCAGCGCTTCGACCACACGTATCATCAGTATATATTCGATTGTCCACTAATATAACCGAATGGAATGACATCACGGCGAGTTAATTTGCTCTCAATCTTTAAGATAGATTATGGGAGATTAGATAAAGAGCTGACAGTTCTCACTGCAATAGTTAAAAACTAGTTAATGTCATGTCCAGTCTCATACAGTGTTATAAGATGTTTTGTTGTCTGGGTATTGTTGATGAAACCAGTCAGTTTTATAAGTTGTTTTGTTCTATGAATGTTGTTTATGAAACCAATCAGAACCTTATATGACAGTCTTGATATACGTTTCGACATGAACTGCTAATCATATCACCCAGTCTTTTGTGCTCGAGGTATAATTTGAGATTTGATAGACACCACTGTTTCACAAGCCAACCCAGCCCCCCTTTCGTGTGGCTGGTACAGGCTAGTTTCCCAGGAAACACCTTGTCTACGATATCACCTTAGGTGGAAGTGGACGTTAAACCCCACAAACGAACGAACGAACACCACTGTTTTTGATATGTTACATCTGGTAATGACATATTATTTCATTCATAACCAATTTGAAAAACGTATAAAAGGGGTACCGTGGTGTCGCTACACACTGGTTCATACAAGTTCACGTTAAGGTAAGCATAACCTTTTATACTTTCAAAGGGCCATGATGTTGCACCGAATAGACATGAAATGGGTTTTAACGTCCTATTGGTCTGCTCAGAACTGGACTAATGAAGACGTGTGGTATGAGGGAACTTTGCCCGGGCAGTGGCGCTGTGGCCTACTCTTATATCGAATTCCAACTGTCAATGGATATTTTACGTGCGCGCCAATGTGTACACATCCGAACAATGAGACAGTTGTCCTTATCAGGCCCTCCGACAAGGGCCTGCATCACTGACAAAGGAGAATCGCGCTTGAAAACCCAGATGAACTTTCTCAGTCAATGCAGGGATAGAACACCCGACATCTAGGCCATCGAGCCCGCGTCTTACCAACTTAGCAACCGTGACCCCCAAGGCAAAAGACTACTTGGACTACAAAAACACACACACACACACACACACAAAAATACAGACAATAAATATCAATGTCTTCTATGTACTGCAATATGCCATGTTTCTATCTTCAACATTTCAAAATGTTAACGGTAAACGTTAAATTCTGCGTATACACTTATACTTAATAAAAAAACACCAAAAGTCTATATTCACAGCTTTATATATTCCACAATACTATTCTTCAAAATGTCAATTCTATCTATTTTCTACAAAGTTCAATTCTACTAATAAATCTGGTAATTGGTAAAACTGCGATTCGACTAAGTATACTGTGATTCAACTAAATATGCTGCGATTCAACTCAATATGCTGCGATTCACTACAATAAAGAAATAACGACATATTATCTATGTCACTGCAGCAGTTTGCAGTGAGGGTATTAATTGGTCTGATCCCTGGGGTGGGTACTTAAATGAAGTTACCCCCCATAGTTCAGTAAAATTGAGAACCAAGAGGAGATCACTCTAAGGGCCAGGAGAGTCGGCCATGTGCTCAGGGTGATCTAGCCTGAAATCTTGATGTGTATTTTGTATTTGTTTATCCCACAAGTTGTCAACGATTGTTATCTCCTTTACCTCCTTCTCCTCCCCCTCCTCCTGGTAAATGTTGTTAACTGCTTGTATTCAGACTTACCAAGGTAACCAAGGTGAATAAACTATTGATAACCGGTACGACTATTGATTGATTCAATTGTGTTTTGAATTTGAAACTCCCAGTAGAGACAAGTGACTCTAGGGCAGCCACAATAACAATCGACTAGTGTATCAGGGAAGACAAATAAAAAAATACAGAAATGTCAGATGTCGGCAGAGTGACAGAATCCCCAAACACAGTAAATGGTGCAGCAGGTCAAAGTGTGACAGGTGGTGGCAGTGTCATTGACACAGACAGTCACAGACGCCAGGTTAAACTTACACAGAAAGGCCTAGATTACCAGATAGAATTAAAAAATAAATTATTGAAGTCTAAGAGGACAGAGTTTCAAGAAAAGAAGAAACAGATTATCCTACTGAAAGGTGTTTGTGCAGATCTTCGAGTTTGGAAGAAAGAGTTTGGACAGGCACAGATTATTTTAGAAGAATACAGAGGTATTTTCGAAGAATTTGAAAATCTTTTCAAGGGTATGGAAGAAAGAGAAGATTATTTACAGACTAAAGCCCAGGTAGAACAGTTTCAAATAGACTGGGATAATTTTGAACAGGATGTCAGAAGTGAGATTAGATTTTTAGAGGAATACCAATTAGAGACTGCTTCAATTAGGTCAAAAGGATCAAGAAGGTCTGAATATAGAAAAGATAATCTTGAGGTTAAAAAAACATCGGAATTACAGAAAAAAGAAACAAAATTACAATTACAATTAGAAGAAATTGAAGAGGAAAAAAAGATCCAACTTCAAATAACAGAAGAGAAAAGAAGACAAATAGAATGTCAACAAAAAGAAATAGAGGATAAAGTTCATCAAAGGGAAACTAAATTAAAGGCAGAATTAACTAAAATAAAAGAAGAAATAAACAGTCAAAAGTTGTCAGAAGAAAATGAAGATGAAGAATCGCAATACAGGCAAGACCTAAGCCCTATTCCTACAGAAGGGAAAGAAGAGAAGTTGTCCAGATTTTTTGAATCACAGGAAGAAATCAGTAAAGCTTACAGATACGAAGAGACAGAAAGTAAAGGGTGGATGAAGATAGCATCCTCATTAGAACGATGTGTAGAGAAGCTGGCAGAAACTAACAAAGAACAGAATGAACTCAATAGACAGCTAGTATCCTGCACTCAATTACCTAAATTAGATGTTCCAGTATTTGACGGGGACCCTCTAAAGTACCCTTCATGGA
The DNA here is from genome assembly GCA_948474765.1 of Patella depressa. Taxonomy (NCBI): domain Eukaryota; kingdom Metazoa; phylum Mollusca; class Gastropoda; family Patellidae; genus Patella; species Patella depressa. The sequence goes on from OX419720.1 coordinate 7,233,091, forward strand.
AACATGCATTCACAGCTCTGATTGACTCCAAGGTGTCCAATGTAGATTCTAAACTAAGTTATCTGAGAAAATATATTGGAGATGATCCGAAGGGACCAAAGGCATTGGTATAACACTATTTACTGTTAGGAACAGAAGACGCCTATCGTAAAGCTATAGAAGCTATAGAAGACAGATATGGTAATTGCAGTGTTATTGCAACAGCCTTCATTAATAAATTAGACAACTGGAAAAACATAGAATCGAGAGATGCCACTGGTTTGAGAGGTTTTTCAGATTTTCTAGATGAAATTGTAGTAGCCAAAACCAAAATCAAAGAACTGGGTGTATTAGACTATGCGAAGGAAAATGCCAAGATGGTTGGTAAATTGCCTTATTACTTGGATAGCAGATGGAGAGACATAATCCTATCCTGGAGGGACGCAAATGGAAAAAAAAGTTTTCCCCCACTTACCAAGTTTGCAGAATTTGTCAAGAAGGCAGCAGAGAAAGCCAATTTGCCTGAATTGAACAATAATGATTTCAAGCGAGCAGGGTATATAAAGTCAACTTCTAATACACATAGGCCCTACAACAATAATAGACCGAATGGAAGATCATTTCTTACGTCAGGTGTACACGAAGATAAGAAACCTACTTATGTCAACACTTACGCGGACAGTGACAGTTGTTTATTTTGCAACGAGAAGCACCATATAGATGATTGTAAGCAGTTCATGAAGAAATCCAGATCCGAGAAAAAGGCTTTCTTCTTCCGTAAACGATTATGTATGGGATGCGCAAGTTCAAGGTCACATTATGTTGCAGATTGCAACAAGAAGAAAACTTGTAAAATTTGTAAGGGAGATCATCTTACTTGTTTTCATATATCAAAAGCAGATTCTCTTGAGCATGAAGCTACATCACATTGTATGACCGTTTGTTCACTACCCGACCAAGATGGAAAAGAGCACAGCATGATAGTTCCTGTTTGGATTCGTCATAGAGCTAACCCATCAAAAGAATCCCTTGAATACTTGGTAGTAGATGATCAATCAAATGTCGGCTTTATTGTAGATAATGTTTGCGATAAACTTAACATAACCGGTCCTGAAACCAGTCTCCGATTAAGTACAATGCATGGAAGTAATGAAGTCATACACAGCAGGAAGATTTATGATCTCGAAGTCTTAGATTTCAAACGTGAAAATGTCATTCAACTACCAGGATTGTTTACTCGCGATTCAATTCCAGCTAGTCGATCGCAGATACCTAAACAAGACGTCGTCAGGCAATGGAGCCACTTGAAAGAAGTTGCTGATAAACTAATGCCTTACAACTCAAATGTCGAAATTTCGATATTGATAGGAAATAACTGCGCCAGGATTGTTAGACCCAGAGCAGTAGTCACCGGAAAGGAAAACGAACCTTATGTACAGAAGTCGATCCTAGGCTGGGGAGTTATTGGTCGAGTCTGCAAGTCAAAACCTGAGTTTGAAAATAATAAAGACATCAACGTAATTTGTAACAAAATAGTTGCTTCAGAAACTTACAGCAATTTTGTATTCAATACCAAAGTTAAAGAAATTTTCGATGGTGAAAGACTTCTGAAAATCATGGAGACAGACTTCACAGATATTTCGAGGAAACCTTATTCCGTTGAAGATGAGAAGTTCCTGAAGACTTTAGAAGATGGTATCAAGAAAAGACCTGATGGACACTACGAAATGCCTTTACCATTAAAGACAAGCGATGTCTCGCTCCAAAACAACTATAAACTAGCCTTGAAGAGATGGAATCAGTTAACCGGAAGATTTAGGAAGAATCCTAAATTCCTCGCAGATTACCAAGCTTTCATGAAAGATCTAATCGACAACTGCGCAGAAAGAGTCCCAAGTGACAGATTACAACTTCATGATGGCAGAGTCAACTACATAGCCCATACAGGAGTCTACCATAATAGGAAGATTGACCAGATTAGAGTCGTATTCGATTGTTCAGCCCAGTTTGAGGGAATATCTCTAAACGACATTCTCTTACAAGGTCCTGATCTGATGAATGGTCTACTCGGAATTCTTTGTAGATTTAGAGAAGAAGATATTGCATTCATGACGGATATCAAGGGTATGTTCCATCAGTTTTTCGTGTCCGAGGAACATAGAGACCTACTAAGATTCATCTGGTGGGAGGATGGAGATCCAGAAAAAGATTTAGTCCATTACAGAATGAAAGTTCATTTATTTGGAGCCACAAGTTCTCCTGGATGTGCCAACTTCGGGTTGAAGAAAGCCGCAGATGATGGTGTAACAGAATTTGGAGAAAAGGCTGCAGAGTTTATCAAGAAGGACTTCTACGTTGATGATGGGTTAAAGTCAGTATCAACAGTTTCAGAAGCCATTGAGTTAATTAAATCAAGTCAGAAGATTTGTGCTAAAGCTGGTTTGAGGTTACACAAGATAATTTCGAACAGAAAAGAAGTTTTAGAAGCTATACCCAATGAAGATAGATCCAAAAAGATAAAAGAGTTAGATCTACAGAAAGATCCCCTACCATTAGAGAGAGCTCTAGGAATAGTTTGGTGTGTCGAGAAAGATGTATTTCAGTTCCGGATAGAATTTCGAGACAGACCCTTCTCTCGTCGTGGAATACTAGCTACTATCAGCTCAATATATGATCCAAATGGTTATGTCGCTCCAGTTACCCTGAAAGGAAAACAGATCTTGCAGCAAATGTGCAAAGATAAACTAGACTGGGACAGTGTTGTTCCAGAATATTTACATCCAGTATGGGAAAAATGGAGACAGGATATCATGGAGCTAGAGAAACTAGAAATTCCCAGATGCTACAAACCGAAAGACTTCGGGGACATCAAAGCCGTGGAATTGCACCACTTTTCCGACGCTTCAGAAAGTGGAATAGGCCAAAGTTCATATCTCAGAATCGTCAACGAGAAGTTCACTGCAGCTTTGTAATTGGAAAAGCTAGAGTAACTCCAATGAAGGTGGTAACAGTTCCTAGACTAGAATTAGTAGCAGCTACCATTTCCGCTAAAATGAGCACCTTCCTACGCAACGAGCTAACATACGAAAATGTTACAGAATTCTTCTGGACAGACAGCAGGATCGTATTAGGTTATTTGAAGAATGAAGCAAAACGTTTTCACACCTTCGTAGCTAACAGAGTTCAGCAGATACGAAATCAGACAGATCCAGATAGATGGTCCTTCGTCAAAAGTGAATCCAACGTAGCAGACTTAGCTTCAAGAGGACTCACCGCTAAACAACTGGTAGAGGATTCAACTTGGTTAGCTGGACCACCGTTCTTATGGCAGAAGGAAGTGATTGATGTTGACCAAGAAATAGCCTACAGTCTAGATGAAGCTGATGATGAAGTCAAGAAAGCTACAGTCCTTTCTTCAAAAGTATCATCATGCAACGTATTAGAATCTGACAGTTTATCCACATGTCCAGCTGGTATAGATGCAAGCGAGCAGTTGCGTCATGTTTACAACTAAAGAAAAGACTCCAGAAGAAATTCAGAAATGAAATGACGGGTTCGGAAAAAATAGGAGTTCCTGAGTTTGAAGAAGCTGAAAAGGAAATTTTAAAGATTCTGCAAAGAAAACATTTTGAGAAAGAATTAGAAATTCTACAGAGTCATTCTGGAGTAGTAGAAGATAGAACAGCAACTAGGGACAGAAATAGGAAGATTAAGAAGTACAGTTCCCTATTTCGACTTGATCCTTTCCTTGACAAGAATGGCCTGATTAGAGTTGGTGGTCGTATCCAGAGAGCCAACATTCCACAAGAGTTAAAGCATCCAGTCATCATTCCTAGCAAATCACATCTTACGAAACTACTCATTACACACTACCATCAGAAAGTCAACCACATGGGAAGAGGTATCACCCACAACGAGCTTCGTCAAAATGGTTATTGGGTAATTAATGGTTCATCAGCTGTGGCCAGATTGATTTCTCAATGTGTAACATGTCGACGTCTACGAGGTTCCTTACAGACACAGAAAATGTCAGACCTGCCAGAAGACAGGGTCGAACCAGCTCCCCCATTCTCTTATTGTGCTGTAGACTATTTTGGTCCGTTCCTGATTAAAGAACGAAGAAGTCAAGTTAAACGCTATGGAGTATTGTTCACCTGCATGTCATCCAGAGCAGTACATTTAGAAACTGCCGTGTCACTCTCCAGTAGCTCTTTTATAAACGCATTATCCAGATTCCTGAATCGAAGAGGTCCAGTTCGCGTCCTCAGAAGCGACCAAGGCACCAATTTCATCGGAGCTAGAAACGAGCTGAAAGCAGTCCTCAGCGAGATGGATCAAGATCAAGTACATAAATATTTGCTCCAGAATGATTGTGAATGGATCAAATTTAACATGAATTGTCCTCACTCCAGCCACATGGGTGGAGCCTGGGAGAGGCAGATCTTAACAGTACGAAACGCCTTGGAAACTTTACTGATGAGTTCCGGTCAACAACTGGATGACGAGTCCTTTCGAACCTTTATGACAGAAGTTGAATGCATCATCAACTCCAGACCCTTATCAGTCGTCAACTTATCCGATCCTGAGGGACCAGAGCCGTTAACTCCTAATCATCTCCTCACCATGAAACCGAAGATAGTACTACCACCACCTGGACAGTTCCAGAGAGAGGATATCTATTCACAGAAATGGTGGCGTAGAGTTCAGTTTCTTGCCAATGAATTTTGGTTACGATGGCGTAAAGAGTATTTGCAGAATTTACAGCATCGCAACAAATGGTCAAGCTTCAAACGAAATCTACAAGTTGGTGACATAGTTATCTCTAAAGAAGCAGATGACCAACGCAATAAGTGGCCATTGGCAAGAGTCACAGAAGTCTACAAAAGTCATGATGGTGAAATTAGAAAAGTTAAAATTCTTATAGCTGATAGAGAGTTAACTACTGATGATAAACGCAGATCTCAACCGACTTATCTAGATAGACCTATACACAAGTTGGTGTTGTTGTTGGCAGCAGAAACTTCAGAAAACAGTATTGGAGAACCAGGAGACCAGGATGTAATCCCCGTCAAGGAGCCAGACTCAGTTCCTAATGATGTTTAAATCCACGAATTGCTGTGACCCGAGTATATGTGACAATGTTATGTTGTTCATCGCGAGTGACCGTGATGTAATACTATGACAATATACAGGTTGTGTCACGTGGCCTTTGTAGGATTAATATATTTTCGCTGTGACTTGTGTTAAATGTTTGGTTTGACTAATACCATTGTGATGATTGTGATAAACTGAGTACTTTATTATAATTTGGAATATTAGTGTTTGTGTTCGTTTGGGACTGACAAGATATTCCTCAAGTGCTAGTGTACCAAGAGACTTATATGATATAACATTTTAAATGTTCGTTTGATTCAGGGATAAAGAAGTCAAACTAAGTTCTTTGTTACATATCAGTATATTTTGTCCATTCAGATATTCATATAGAACTTGTAATGTAAGAATTAGCAATCTATTATTGTAACTGCTGTAGCAGTTAGGGGAGCCATGTCACTGCAGCAGTTTGCAGTGAGGGTATTAATTGGTCTGATCCATGGGGTTGGGTACTTAAATGAAGTTACCCCCCATAGTTCAGTAAAATTGAGAACCAAGAGGAGATCACTCTAAGGGCCAGGAGAGTCGGCCATGTGCTCAGGGTGATCTAGCCTGAAATCTTCATGTGTATTTTGTATTTGTGTATCCCACAAGTTGCCAACGATTGTTATCTCCTTTACCTCCTTCTCCTCCCCCTCCTCCTGGTAAATGTTGTTAACTGCTTGTATTCAGACTTACCAAGGTAACCAAGGTGAATAAACTATTGATAACCGGTACGACTATTGATTGATTCAATTAGCATTGCAAACGGGTTTTCAAATACTACCAATGACTCAAAAATGACAGTGATACTGTAATTATGAACTATCTAGAATGAATAATCTGAAAAAATTTCCAAAAAATATTGAAAATTAAAAAAGTTATAGCGTTTTTAAGATGGCAAACTGGGGGCACAAAAAACGGCTTTTTTCAAAAACGCAAAAAAACTGACCGAAGTCAATATCTCAGTAACTATACAAGATAGGCCTATGAAAATTGCACTAATTAAAGATCTCGATGTACTTAATAAAGCCAAATTGTCGCTATAATATTCTGGCATATACTTTTTGTGTTACAGAGGTTCAAAGTTGAGGTCCGTGCCAATTACGCACAAATCACAGCAAAAAAATTGACAAATTCCTGTATACTTAAATTGCAGCACTTTGACATTCATACAGTGGCTTATTTTTAAATGAATATGCACAAACAAAGTGTTTTCAGTCGGTTCTGTTATTTATTTTTTGCATGACAACACCTTAAATCACAATTTTTGACCGATTGATGTCAAGGTCAAAGAGAAACAACTTTTTACATGTATGTATGCAATTGGGCATCCACTGGTCTAGAGACCATTGACATCTGGTCACTCACAGTCATAAAACAATTATAATTCATAAACAGGTTATACTGTAGATATTTTCAAAAATTATCAAAAGTGTGTGGTAAAATGAGAAATATACATGTACATGTAAGCTTTTGGTGGATATGCCACTTTTTCCACACCAATTGTGTGTACATCAATTTGAGATTGTATGTTTCAGGAATGAAAATTAACAATTAAACTATGATTTATATAACAGCTATATTTTGGTGATCAACATCATTACAATTTCAAATAAAAACAGTTACATAGACATAATTAAAACATTTAAATATCTTAAAAGAGTCCAAATAACCCTAAACAATGAGTATCATGATCACTTCAATTGTCTGATAAATATGCAAAATGATAAAAACAAAATGTAGCCTACTCTGCTAAAAAATAAATTAAAAGGTAAACTTATAAAAGTAAGGTATGATCTACATGAAAGAGTATTTAAAATAAATCAAATTTGTGATACATATGTGCATTACGATATACTAGATTATAGTATTACTAATCTATTAGTGGTAGAAATATAGTTTTCTTGTTTAGATATTATCTCAAGGAAAAAAAAATATAAAAATTCTTCGTCAGTAAAAATGTCTGGGAATTTTCTTCTTCCAATTCAATAATCACAGTATGAGCTACACTGCTAAATTAAACAATCCTGAAATGAAAAAAAATGTGTTATAAATTATTTGAGGCCTAAGGCTAAGATACCTAGCATGCTAAGCTAACTGGCTTCAACAAAGGACAGTAATACTAATTTTTCAACTGCATTTCATGAAAAAAATATCCAAGGTGGTCAACAACATTCACGATTTTTATCCTTTGTTAGTGAAATATCTGGCTAAAGTTTGGTAGGTAGCTTTAGTAACATTCAATATAAGAAAAACCCTGTCCAAATCTATCATTTGTTTTTTACACACTGAAGTCTGTGGCGTTTTCAATTGTGGTCTGACCCTGATCAACCACGAATTACCTCCCTTTAACGCCACATGGTTCGATTTCTGACAATTTACGGATTCCTACGGGGGATACAGACTTAACAAATGGTCAAACTAAGTAGTTAATGAATTGGGCTTTCCAAATATACCCAAATCTTGAGCGTCGAGGGCCTTTTTCGAAAATTTCTATCAACTTCAAATTTTCAATTGATGAAAAATATGAGAAAATCTTACCTGAGTTTCTCCAAATCCTACTCGACAGCAAGTTCATTCATTTTTCTCGATAGTAAACATCGCGTGGTCAATGTTTGACACTCTGCAAATTCATGAGAAGGCGTAGCACGAAGTATACTTTTCTCGGTCAACTTTTTGTGGTGTCTGAAAATAGTACCGTCAGCGCCCCTAGCGGCGTTTGGCATCGCTAATTCAATTGTGTTTTGAATTTGAAACTCCCAGTAGAGACAAGTGACTCTAGGGCAGCCACAATCTAACTATTCATACAAATTCAACCGTTTCGTTTACTACTTCGATTTGTTTACATGTGGGCTTTAAATGTAGTTGTCTCCCTTGAATACATTCCCGTCTCCAATTTAAGTAGGCTCAAATTACGCTATGGCAGGACCCCCCACAAGGTACCACAGATAATGAGCAATTAGAGCAACCAACTACGACCCATTTATTAATTTAAATTTTTTACGATAAAAACTAAATGAAAATACATATAAAGATCTACAAATGATTCTCTAAATCTACTTACAACTAATAGTGCTATTTTCAACTCTATTCTATTCATTAATTCTTACAAATTCTACAAAGTATTTAAGAGTACTTAAAAAAAATGCTAAGGAATTCTACAAAAAATGACGTCACGCTGCTTAGCATGATGGGAATTTGGAAGGAACTTTTTAATATATTCATGCAACCTTTGACTTGTGATAACAAAAAACATTAACATAGAAATCATTTCAACACTAACGTATGGCCACAGATCACTAATTATTTCCCCATTGACTTCAATGTTAATTCTCGTCTCTTAGACTGGCTGTAACTTTTTCCCAAATATTCGATGGGTAGAACGCTTTCTGCCACAGATGGAGCAACATGTGGCAAACTCTTGCCCAAAAGCACGTATGAGGTTCTTCATGAAAAACTTGAGATACACAAGCTGGAAGTAGAGACAGCTAACCAGGCAATTTTCGGCCCCCCCTTTCAACGTAACCAACCCCACAACTCTTGTATCCTTCCGCTTCAAAATCATGAATATTCACCAAAACCTGGCAGAAAATGTATTTTCAAACCCTTTTCTTCGATTCTACACCAAAAAGTAAACAAAAATCACCATGCAAAAGGGGGAAAAAGGGAAAGGGAGAGAAAGACTAAAAATAACATGGCCCTACAATTTGTAGGAATATTTAGTGATCTGTGTCCGTATGTAGCAGTTGGCAGCGAAAAATTCGGCCGACCTACAACAGAGTGTGTAATTATTCTTGAGTGAAGGGCGTGTGAATATACTACTTGTTCTTCAATTAATCTCCCTCAAAATCGAAAGTTGGTTGTCTACCAACCTCGGAATTGTGCCAAATATCTATTGCTGTTTGGTCTTGTTCAAGGGTTCCTCTTCGGTTTTATCTTTGCTAGAGAGAGAGAGATAATTTTACGTCGACACAAACTAGGTTTTTTCGGGACTAACATATGGCCCAATTTCAATTCAATGATTCGCTTGTGGGAGGGAGGATTCGGACGAAACCCACAAGATTGGAAAAGCGACCCTATTCCTTGTCACGTACAACCGGAAAATCGAAACAACACCAATGGACTCAATAACAGGCTTTATGATACAACGGGCAAGCGCCAACCATTTTGCAACCCAACACCCGTATACATATAGACGGACAGGTAAATGGTCCCTTTTTGGCAGTTAGATTTCGTCATAAGAGTAGGCCGTAGCAGCGCTGCCCGGGACAAACATTCCAGAACACTGTATGGCGAATGCCAGTCTTCATTAGTCCAGCTTAGGAGTAGTCTCTATAATCCAAACAAATATTCTACGAAGATTAGTCCGGATGGGTCCCTAAAATTTGACAGAAAGTCGGTCATTGTCTGGATTGTCCAGTCTTTTGAGTTACCACGTACTGAATCTATCAAAACATCTCGCTTGTCAACAATGACACTCTCTAAAATTTTGTTTGTAAAGGTTTTAATTGAGATAGTAATTTTCTCTCGTCATGAATCAGACGGCCTCTCACAATCTTCTGAATTCTTCATCGTGATTCATGCTTTATTACTCGTGTCTATTTTGTTTCTAATAATAGATGTACCAAGTGAATTGTGGGATATATTTCAGACTCGCTTTCTAGAATCTAGCAAAATCGGCCCGGCTTCATAAGATCTAGCACTTACCGAGACTTTAGCCAAAAGGTTCCATTGCCCATGCGTAACCAGGAGTTTGTTTTTTATGTGGTAATTTATCCAGTAATTTTCGTCAATAATTGAGAACCGACCCAGACCCTCCGTGCGTTGAAGACTAGGGGGTTCTGAGTGACAGAGACTAGTTTAGGATTAGAAAAGCAGAACGGTAGACCCCATTTTATTTGATTTCAATTCTTGTAATTTTGATGTTTGACCTTGTAGGTTATATCATGGACCTTATAATACAGTGTTATAAGGTCCATGGTTATATCCTGTTTCACAATGAAATCTGCAGTACTTGTGTGTTGTGTACTGGTATTAACGTTCTACAGTCAATCAGAGGCTACGTCGTGTGCACAATGCAGCCCAGATGTAGTGTGTGAAGACTTGCCGTCATATTGCCAAGCTGATAGGCCAACGTGTGGGTGTTGTGACGTGTGTAGAGGGAAACTTGGCGAAAATTGTATCGTATATTCTGTACCGTAAGATATTTTGTTAATGTATTCTTTTATTTCATTTGTTGTATTTTTTGGTGGTGGTGGTGGTGGGGTGGGGGCAAACTTGACGACTAATATAAGTACAAAAATATTATAATTACCATTGTACAATGTTGACTGAGACTACCATATGTTACATGTTACGTTTTAGGTTGTGATGACCAACCAATATTAAAGCGGAACAACCCACCAGTTTAAACAGAAAATAAAGGTTCTATTTCAATAACGTACATCAACCACGGGGTGTTCAGGTGGAATGGCAATGACCGCAAACCAAATGTCAGCCAAATCGATCAATAATTGTTCATTTTATCGACCTTAAGCTTCCCATTAGAGATATATTTACTAAATTGGTCAATGACTCGACCGGTTGAAACAAATTAAAATTCACCTCTTTCTTCAATTCAAGTTGATCTTCGGCCACTTATCTTCTGTCTCAAATAAAAATTCTGGACCCTTAAGCCATCGACTTCTATTTTCAAATTTATTCACTGGACGTGTACACTCGTCTGCAGGATTCAACACACCTGGACAGTGTCGCCACTGATCGGGTGTCGTCGCGTCCCTTATTTCAGTGATTCTATTAGCAACATAAGTCTTAAATCTCTGAGATTCATTGTTTATATAGTTCAAAGTGATCATGGAATCTGACCAAAATATTACCCTTGAAATGTTTAGTTCAAGTTCTCGTATTAAAGAGGTATACATTTTTACAGACAATAAGGCACTATGTAATTCTAAACGTGGTATACTAATTGTTTTTAACGGAGCGTTTCTACATTTTCCTATAATGTATGAACAATCGATGTCACTATTTGGATAAACTACTCTAAAATATGATACTGATCCAAATCCCTTTTCTGAAACATCGCAAAAATTGTGAATTTCTACTACACTATCATCATGATTAAATTGTGTAAAATAACACCTGGGTATCCGGATTGTTCCCAAAGTCTCTATGTTCTTCTTCCAATTTAACCACGAGTCTAATATATCTCCTTTCAGCGGTTCGTCCCACTTAAATTTCTGTCGCCATAATTCTTGCATGATTAGCTTGCCTTGAATCGTTATTGGTGCAGCGAGACAAAGCGGATCAAATATGGAACAAATGGTGGATAGCACTCCTCTCATAGTATTCGGTCTTTCATTCTGAAGATTATCTTAATTAAATCCTAATTCATCTGATTCGACGTACCATCTTATTCCCAGAGCTCTCGAATTAGGCATATCACAAAGGTTCAAGTTTAATGACGGTAAGAGTCGCTTCTCACTTGGTATGGCATCTAACACTCTTCTGTCATTACTAAGAAATTTGGTAAGTTTAAAACCTCCTTTTGAACATAACTCGATTAATTCCAGACCTAAGTTTACGGCAGACTCGGTGGAAGGTAGCGATTTCAAAAGATCATCTACGTAGTAATTTCTTTCAATGGTTTTAATAGATTCTTCGCTAAAATTTTCTCTATTATCATCTGCGGTTTTCCGTAGGCAATAATTGCCAATGCAAGGCGAGTCTGACGCGCCGAATATATGTACAGTCATTACGTATTCTTCTGGCGATTCGTCCTTAGATCCACTCCACCAAAAAAATCTAAGGGAGTTTTGATTTTCTTGATCGACTTTCACCTGATGAAACATTCCTTCAATGTCGGCGGATAAGGCTATTTTATCTTGCCTGAATCTTATCATTACACCCATTAAATTATTTGTTTGCTCAGGGCCTGAAAGCAAATGATCGTTTAAACTTGTGCCAGAACTTCTAGCGGCTGCGTCGAACACTATTCTAACTTTTCCCGGTTTATTACGATTAATTACCCCAAAGTGAGGTAAATACCAGGTTTTAGGTGGTTTTGTTTCTACTTCATTTTGTTTCAGCTTTCTTGCGAATCCCTTGTTGATATAGTCCCCCATCGTCTTAGAATATAATTCTTCGTATTCTGCATCTGCCTTAAATTTTCTCTTTAAGGTGTCCAATCGTTTCAGGGCTTCGATTTTATTATTTGGCAATGTTATTTCATCGTATTTCCATAGAAGACCAGTTTCGTAATGTCCATCGTTTGTTATCCTTGTGTTGTTTTTAAGGAGAGTAACTGCTCTTCTATCTTCAATGGACATACCTATATCCTCATTTCCAACCTCCAACTGTGAGTCAAACGAATTCAATTTCTTCGAACCAAACGAGTCTAACTTCCAAAATTCTTCAACCCTTTGGTATAAATCATTGTCACGATTAAGAAAGTTTATGTCTCTACCATTCGACGCTCCATTAATTGTTCCTGTAATGACCCATCCCAGAGGTCCCAGTTCGGCTTGTAATTTTCTATCCGGGTCATTCGTTTTTCTAATTTCCAATATTTCAAACGCATCTTCAAGATCCTTCCCAATAAGGATAGATATTTTCTTCAAATCCACATCAGGGAGATTAATATCGGCAAATTCTGGATATGAGTTAAGATCAATCTGTTTTGGCAACACTTTCTCGTCAATATTTAAACTTTGCGATATCAGACCTTCTTCTACTGTTAATAATTTTCCTTCACCCGTTGCGGATTGCAACTGGAAACTGACTTGTTGAAATTCATCAGATCTTTGTTCTAGAACCGTGTTTACTGTAATCTGCTTACTATCGCCCCTTAAATTTAATATTCTTCCTACGTCACGACTGAACATTGTAGCTCTTGATCCATTGTCCAACAAACCATACGTAGTTAAATAATTTCCTTCTGGTGATATAATTCGGACAGCTACAACATGTAATAGTATGATTTTAACTAATTCGTTTTCTAATCGTGTGGCGTATTGTTCAATGTTCTTAATTTCATTCTGAGCTGGTGGTTTCCTCGGTTCTAAATCTCTAATTGGTGGATGGTTACTCTTATGTTCGTCTCTTACTATTCTTGGGTTATGTAGCAATGAATGGTGTTTTCTTATTGCGCTGCATTTACAAAATCCACTGAATCCGCAATCTTCTCGGCGATGATCTGACTGCAAACAGGCGTAACACAAATGTTTGCTTCTAACGAAATCCCATCTACGGTCTAACGAAGATTGTCTAAATTTCTCACAGATCCATATCCCATGTGGACCCTTACAAAAAGTACAAAATCTGACTGATTGATCAAAAGACTTATTTATATCTGTCGAATACGATGATGTGTTTTTAATTGGATATTTCGGCCTGATAGCGTTATGATAGTATTTTTGTTCTGCACGACACGATTCAGCAGCCAGAGGAGCGAATACAAATTCAGGATCATTTTTAATTGATGCCTGTTTCTGTGCAAAATAAGCTAAGTCCCTAAGTTTAGGAGTTGCGTTGTTCTGCCTTACCGAATAACAAAAATCGCCCCACTTATTAATCAGGTATGGGGGCAATCTAGAGACAATCATTTTCAAATTCGACAAGGTACTCGCTTCCACTTCATATTCTCCGGTTAATTTCGATGTTGCAGCTTCTAATTGTTCGGCAAATTTGAGCAAACCTTTAAAATCAGAATTTCCTAACTTCGGTTCATTAATAAGTCCTGATAAGCAGGCGGCAGCAACGGTTGCTGGATGACCGTATCTTCCTTCTAAGGCAGAAATGACTGAATAGTAGGAGCAGCCAGATATTCTATTCAGTACGTCACGGGCTTCTCCAGCTACAAATTGCGGCAAGAATTCTATTTTTCGAGCATCATCTAATAAACCATCCTCAAAATGAGTGCGTATTCTTCCTCGAAAAACAGGATAATCTGCAGGATTACCATAAAACTTTATTGGATCAATAGCCTGTAACATTGACAATTTCAACATGACGGCTTGTATTGGCGGTCGATTTTATTCTTCTGTGTATTCGGACGGAGGTTGTCTGACTGGTGCAAATTCTGCGGAATTAGCGTTTAACATGTTTCTTGACTGATCAGCCCATGTAGCTATTCTATGCGGTGCTGATGTTTCTACTTCACCTTGATCACTGGTACTTCCTACACGAAATGTTGCATGATCCACTACCTGAGCTTGCGTTTCCGCTAGACGAGCATTTAATTGTATTTCCTTTATTTTCTTCTGTGCCCGTATTTCAATATCTAATTTTCTCCTTTCCACTTCTGCCTCATACGAGGCCAGTTCTTCTGAATATTTAGCCATAACTTTTTTCACTTCTGCTTCTTCTCGCTTAATTGCTTCTCTTAATCGCTCGGAGGATTTCACAGAAGTTGAATGAGTAATTTCACTCATTGTGGATTCACAATAGCATTAGTTTGAATAAAATGTTAACGGTAAACGTTAAATTCTGCGTATACACTTATACTTAATAAAAAAACACCAAAAGTCTATATTCACAGCTTTATATATTCCACAATACTATTCTTCAAAATGTCAATTCTATCTATTTTCTACAAAGTTCAATTCTACTAATAAATCTGGTAATTGGTAAAACTGCGATTCGACTAAGTATACTGTGATTCAACTAAATATGCTGCGATTCAACTCAATATGCTGCGATTCACTACAATAAAGAAATAACGACATATTATCTAACTATTCATACAAATTCAACCGTTTCCTTTACTACTTTCGATTTGTTTACATGTGGGCTTTAAATGTAGTTGTCTCCCTTGAATACATTCCTGCTAGGCCCAAATTACGCTATGGCAGGACCCCCCACAAGGTACCACAGATAATGGGCAATTAGAGCAACCAACTACGACCCATTTATTAATTTACTTTTTTTACGATAAAAACTAAATGAAAATACATATAAAGATCTACAAATGATTCTCTAAATCTACTTACAACTAATGGTGCTATTTTCTACTCTATTCTATTCATTAATTCTTACAAATTCTACAAAGTATTTAAGAGTACTTAAAAAAAAAATGCTAAGGAATTCTACAAAAAATGGCGTCACGCTGCTTGCCATGATGGGAATTTGGAAGGAACTTTTTAATATATTCATGCAACCTTAGACTTGTGATAACAAAAAACATTAACATAGAAATCATTTCAACACTAACGTATGTAGCAGTTGGCAGCGAAAAATTCGGCCGACCTACAACAGAGTGTGTAATTATTCTTGAGTGAAGGGCGTGTGAATATACTACTTGTTCTTCAATTAATCTCCCTCAAAATCGAAAGCTGGTTGTCTACCAACCTCGGAATTGTGCCAAATATCTATTGCTGTTTGGTCTTGTTCAAGGGTTCCTCTTCGGTTTTATCTTTGCTAGAGAGAGAGATAATTTAACGTCGACACAAACTAGGTTTTTTCGGGACTAACATATGGCCCAATTTCATTTCAATGATTCGCTTGTGGGAGGGAGGATTCGGACGAAACCCACAAGGTTGGACAAGCGACCCTATTCCTTGTCACGTACAACCGGGAAATCGAAACAACACCAATGGACTCAATAACAGGCCTTATGATACAACGGGCAATCGCCAACCATTTTGCCACCCAACACCCGTATACATATAGACGGACACGTAAAAGGTCCCTTTTTGGCAGTTAGATTTCGTCATAAGAGTAGGCCGTAGCAGCGCTGCCCGGGACAAACATCCCAGAACACTGTATGGCGAATGCCAGTCTTCATTAGTCCAGTTTAGGAGTAGTGTTACATAGTGTGAGAGACAGTGATAGGTAAAATATTATAATTATCCTATGACCGCATGTGTAATAAACTCTCCGCTGTTCTCTAATTGACCACACTATTGCTCATTTAATAAAGAACCAGATGCTGCCATATGTATAATGGTCAAGTTAGATAATCCGCTGATCACTAATGACGTTTACTAGCGTTAGCTGTCACATATGAATTGTTCTGTAGCATGCCATATGCTTATAGTGAGATAATCTATCAATGACAAATGATTTAATTATGTAGTCTTTACATAAGTCCTTTTGTTCCATATTATTAATTACCTGTGTTATCAATGTGAATTTAGTATAAATTGGCTTTGGTTTTTCATGTAAATCAGACCAGCTTTGGCGGCTGACCAGGTACGACTTTATAGTATATCTAGTATGCTAGAATAAAATGTTGCATCCAGATCATGTTTTATTTCTATTAACTCAAACTATGTTATAGTAGTCTCTATAATCCAAACAAATATTCTACGAAGATTAGTCCGGATGGGTCCTCAAAATTTGACAGGAAGTCGGTCATTGTCTGGATTGTCCAGTCTTTTGAGTTACCACGTACTGAATCTATCAAAACATCTCGCTTGTCAACAATGACACTCTCTAAAATTTTGTTTGAAAAGGTTTTAATTGAGATAGTAATTTTCTCTCGTCATGAATCAGACGTATGGCCTCTCACAATCTTCTTAATTCTTCATCGCGATTCATGCTTTATTACTCGTGTCTATTTTGTTTCTAATAATAGATGTGCCAAGTGAATTGTGGGATATATTTCAGACTCGCTTTATAGAATCTAGCAAAATCGGCCCGGCTTCGTAAGATCTAGCACTTACCGAGACTTTAGTCAAAAGGTTCCATTGCCCATGCGTAACCAGGAGTTTGTTTTTTTATGTGGTAAATTATCCAGTAATTTTCGTCAATAATTGAGAACCAACCCAGACCCTCCGTGCGTTGAAGACTATGGGGTTCTGGGTGACAGAGACTAGTTTAGGAGTAGAAAAGCAGAACGGTAGACCCCATTTATTTGATTTCATTTCTTGTAATTTTGTTGTTTGACCTCGTAGGTTATATCCTGTTTCACAATGAAATCTGCAGTACTAGTGTGTTGTGTACTGGTATTAACGTTCTACAGTCAATCAGAGGCTACGTCGTGTTTACCATGCAGCCCAGATGTAGTGTGTGAAGCCTTGCCGTCATATTGCCAAGCTGGTAGGCCAACGTGTGGGTGTTGTGACGTGTGTAGAGGGAAACTTGGCGAAAATTGTATCGTATATTCTGTACCGTAAGATATTTTGTTAATGTATTCTTTTATTTCATTTGTGGTTTTTTTTGGTGGTGGTGGTGGGTTGGGGGGCAAACTTGACTAATATAATTACAAAAAATTATAATTATCAATGTACAATGTTGACCGACATTACCATATGTTACATGTTACGTTTTAGGTTGTGATGACCAACCAATATTAAAGCGGAACAACCCACCAGTTTATACAGAAAATAAAGGTTCTGTTTCAGTAACGCACCTCTACCAGGGGGGTTTCAGGTGGACTAGCGATGACCTCACACCAAATGTCAGCCAAATCGATCAATAACTTTTCATTTTACCGACCCTTAGAGATATATTTATTCATTCGACGCCATTAGTGACACCCATCAATTAATTACGTATTTATATTCTTAACAATTACGATATGAGCCCGAAACCGACCATTCGGTCTTGTCATCGCTTCCATCTTGGAATTGTGACGTCATATCGATTGTATTTGAATGCAAAGCGCGTGCACCCGAGTTTATCACTGTCCCTACTATTTTCATTTTGGTCATAGTATCAAACCTATAGACCACAGTTTACAAGCATCGATAAATCAATTACGTAACGCTGGGCAGTCTAAGATATAAAAAAAAAAAGTTATCCAATAACATTAAAGTTATTGTATTTCAATGTGTGACGACCTCAACGGTGGCATATATATCAATAGCCCCTTGATTTTATCCGACAGTCTGGACCTCCAACAAAACAATATAATAGTATCAACATGTTACATTCTCTTTTTAGATGTGAATCCCATTTGATTTGCATTGATGACAATGGCCAGCAGGCTGCTAATTGGTGGGACTATGGATTCAAAGGAACCTGCAGGACCGCAACAAAGGATCCAAGATGTCAATAAATAAAATACGATTTTATTGACACATACACATTTTTGTTATTTGATTGCAAATGCTTAAAAAACAAACGAAATGAACTGAATTGAGGGACAGTGTTGGTGACAGCCAATAGTAAATCTGTATTAAAACGTGTCAGAACACCATGCAGAGTGATAAACCTTGGATCAGGGATTTGGACCAAATTTGTTCTATGAGATGCATTAGTACCCAGATACATCCTCACAAAATATTAAGTTGATTCAGTTGATACCAACTTGGGAAATTGGAAGAATATTTTTTTAATAGTTTTTATAGTTAAAAAATTTCGTTTTACGTGTCTTTAGTACATTAGGATCTGAAAGACTTGTTATGCTTGAAATGAGGCGTCAGCTAATTAAATTGTCTGTCGAATCGAGGATTTGAACTTTTTTGCGCGGAATTGTGGGTAGGCATTATCGGCGATAGAAATCAAAACAAAGCAACAACGATTAGGATTGGTTAATCGAATGACTGAGGTTATAGGGTCAAATGTCGCGTGCTTGACATCTGAACCGGCTGAGAGTGAGCTCCCGCTATAACTTGTTAGATCTACATGTAGTGTAGGCCATCGAAATCATAATAAACTGAAACGAGATACAGATCTGTATTTCAATTTAATTGGAAAAATGCTAAATACAAATGTACTATGGTAGCACTTGATTCGGACAATCTGGTGTTCGGACCAATGTCATTAAAATACAGATATATATATATTTCGCTAGGTTTTTTATTATATATTTTCGATGGCCTATACTATATGAAGATCTGAGAAGTTGTAGCGATAGGTCGCGTCAGAGGTCATGCGAGCAGATTTAGACCCTATGACGTCAGATATCTCATTAATGAATCAGCATTGATGTTTATAGTGAATTGCCCATAGTTCCGTACAAACATGTCTAAAGCTCCCCGTAACAGACCGTTTCATTGGCTAATCCGTCACACCATCCAGAACACGTTAATGATAACAACTCCTCCAGATCCCAGTGTAGTAAACTCTTCAAAACGAAGCGTAATAGGCACCGTGTTTTAATCACATTGTGTTTTTACAAATTAAATTTGGGGCATTAGTAGGTGCAGTCAGATCCCCCCTCCACACAGAGTTTGAAGTTTCTTTTGTCGATGATATCATGGTACTGGCCAGATACCCAACTCGCTCAGAAAATTGAATTTAATGCAAACCAAAGTCTGAGAGGCGGGGACTAGTTGCAAAGTTGATCGTTACCAACAACTAGCAAACTTCCTAGTAACGAGAAAAAAAAAGATAACCGGCCTCGGCAAAATAAAAAAAGAGGAGAAATTTAAAACACCAAATATTCCGTTTATCAATACACCAGCAGAGAACAACGAATAAATACGGAAATCGTTACAAAATTGATATATCCAATTTATTCATAAGCGAGGATGATTTAAATATGAAACAGAGGGACAAAAAATGGGTTTAACGTCCACTGGCCACGAACTAGTACTAACATATTATGGTGATGCATATGATTTGACATCTTTACTAAGTTTATATAGTCCATCCAGGGATGGTGTTAACGTGCGAGAGAGAAATGAGGTTTAAGGTCCACTCGACACAAACTAGGTAATTTGTGGACATATGAATCTGTGAGGTGGGGTAGACAACACTAAACAATGTTACCCACAAGCTTGTAATGGAAACCACACCACTTAAATCTATGACAAGCCTTATGACCTAAAGCGCACGTGTTCTACTACGGTTGTTTTAACCTCACGATGACATTTACACATAATGCATCTTATATAAATATGATATAGGAATGAAATTAAACATATTTTAGCTTTCGTGTAAATGATCAGCAGCATCTCCAATACGTTATCGTGGTTGGTAATGTTATGTGTAGAATTGGACAACCGATCCACGAGAGAGGCATATCAGCTTACATAGAATTGGAAGGCAAAGTAAGTGGAAACTTCTGCTCGGACATAGCTATATGTCGAAAGTTGGCATGTGTCAATCTGTTTCACAGAGAATTACTTACGAACTATCTCTGTAACGGATGCATGTCCAAAACACGTGCGTTGACTGCACGCCTCGTAGTCATTGGCTCAACGGCTCGTGCAATGTTTACTTAACACCTAACTGCTTCGGGCAAAATGATGCATTTTACTCATTTTAATACCCATTTACACAAAATAGGAAATATTTTTAACTACAAACACTTCAAACGTCTTTATTTATTTTTCTTTTACCTCAAAAAAATGTTTGAGAATTTAATTTGTCGGAGTAAAAAAGTTGATATGCCGTACTCTTTAAGCCTCGTCGATGTCATGCTTACCAGTGATTGTAGCGGCCTAGCGAATATTCACTGCGGGATCAGTTTGGGCATGTGTATGTAGGATCATTTTTTGTCAGTCGAAGAGAGTGGGCGCAGGAAAAACCGGTTGACTCATCCGGCGTGTAACCCATGCATCTTTTCTTACTACATATTTTGGAACAGCCTATGATCGTCTACCATTGTTTCTGGTCGCATATGTAATTCCTTACCTGATTTGAAATTATTTTTACATTCCACTTTGACATGTCACATTAATGTCAGCTTAACGTTGTGTCAGTTGTGATTGAATATACCACATTTCATCTTTACAGTCTTAATCAATCTGCTTACACATCGGGGGGGGGGGGGGTAGCGTGCCCTAGCTATATCATAAGGCCTGCCATTGAGTCAACTGGTGTGGTTTAGAATCCCCGGTTGTACGTGGCAAGGAGTAAGGTCACCTGTCCAACCTCGTGGGTTTTCTCCGGGTACTCCGTCCAGAATAAATAAACTAGGTATAATTAATTCTTCCTTTCGCATGACGACCAGATCTAAGATGTGTCCATGACAGTGTGTTGGTGTTGTTACATGGTGTTGTGTTGGTTATTTGATGTTCAGGTTTATCACAATGTGTATGTTTAAAGCACCTAAACTTAACAGCTCACAACTGGACGAAAGACTTTGTAAAATTATTCCAAATACAATGTACTGAGAAATTCGCTTTATTAGATGGGCGGTAAACAACAAGGATCTGTATACGTTTACGATGGATTGATAAAACACAGTTTGATAATTCAAAGCTATCCGGGCAAAATTTCTCTCTTATAGTATACCGTATCTCGTATACCCGTCTTCATTAACCCAGTTCGGAGCAGAACAGTAGGACGTTAAACCTCATTTCATTTTCATATAATAATGAGGTCTGGTGTACAAAGTACACATTGGCGTGCACCTAAAGGAACCCTTGACAGTTGGGATTCGATGTGTAAGATGGGATTACATCCTATGCAGTGTAGAAAATAGTACACTGTATGGCGCACGTCAGTTTTCATTAGCCCAGCCAGGAACAGAACAGTATGATGTGAAACCCTATTTTAATTAATTTCAGTTGAAATTCGATGGAGAGTAGACGGAACTGCCACTGCCTGAGCAAATCAGTAGCGTATTCCCATCTTCCGTATCTCCCTTAGTGCACATAAGTAGGTGGGAATCCAGTTAATAGTGTATTTAGGGAGGTCCTCGTCAACTGCAACGTAGTCCCTCCCTATGGGGATCACGTTGCTAAGTGGGTCTGGCGCTGGCTCGTTAGCCTGGAGGTCCGGTGTTCGATCCCTGCATTGGTTGAGAAGTTATCTGGATTTACCAGCGGGGTTTCTCCTTGTCAGTGATGCAGAACGGAGGTTCTGACTAGAACAGCTGTCTAGTCGTTCGGATATTGCGAAAAACCGAGGTCCCGGGTACTCATTGGCGTGCACGTAAAAGATCCCTTGGCAGTTGGAATTCGACATGAGAGTAGGTCGTAGCGCCACTGCCCGGGCAAAATTTCCCTCATAACACACCATGTTGCGTATGCTCGTCTTCCATTATCCCAGGTTAAGTGCAGAGGAGTAGGACGTTTAACCAAATTTCATCGCGTCTGATTTACTCCACAGACCCCTGTCTATTTAAATGCCAATGAAATGGAAGCACCATCGATCTTAAACGGCTGCTATTTTAAATTCAATCTAAATTAAATATTTCATATTTGGAGTAAAAGGGAGGGGC
This sequence comes from Patella depressa, assembly GCA_948474765.1. Classification (NCBI taxonomy): domain Eukaryota; kingdom Metazoa; phylum Mollusca; class Gastropoda; family Patellidae; genus Patella; species Patella depressa. Next base: position 7,255,262 of record OX419720.1, read on the forward strand.
ATAACTATAGCATGGAAGATCTGTGGCGAATTAATATCAACATCCTACAATATTTTAAACAAATTTTATTTCGTCTATAATAAACAAAATGGTGGACTCGCTAATATTGTACATAATTTGCATTAAAGAAAGGGGGAATAACTACAGAATTATTTTTCTACTGTGCAAAAATATAGCCACAGTCGCCTATGACTTGCTTAGGGTAGATGTAACAGTATATTCTCAAAAGTCTTGACGATTTGTTGACAGCGTTGCTGAGAAAACGGTGCGAAGCTTCAGATTGAATATTACCAAGTTAAACCGATTGATTCTGAATACAGTTGTGCGATATCCGTTACATACGGTACAGCTTGCGATTTATATGACAGAAAAAAATCCATGATAGCCTTTGGTATGATGTCATAGGCTATACGGAGTGGGGCCAACAGAATGTGAGCTAACGGAGGGTAAACTTCTGAATAGCACGAGACCCGAATACCATTAACGAGGATCTCGCCTGATTTAGTTACTGGTGCGAAGGCGCCACGACTTCCAATTTCCTTCACATGTTTCACCATTTCCAAACTTTGTTCATTGTCGTCACCAAGGGTTAAGAGATAATCTCCGATCTGAAATTCAATTAAAACAAAAAAAGTTATATAAAAACGGAGTTATCCATCCTACCGGTATGTCCATCAGAAACATCTACAACAATGTGGGCGTTATCAGCGTTTTTACTATCTCTGGTAGTCAGTCAAGAGCTTCAGAATGAACTGGTCAAGTTGTAGTCATTTATTATGCAAACCCGAATCGGGAATTTGTGACGTTCGTGTATCAATTTGATTTGGCCTATAGCGACACTTAAAACACAAAATACCATATTTTAATCTCACCAGTGCCACTTATTAGGAATTTTAACACAAACTTCTTCAGGATGTCGTGTAAACAATATGTAACAGGCACAACATACCTGTATGCATTGTAACTATCGATCGGAAAGCACGCAATCATGGTTAACTATCGGAAAGCACGCAATAATTTTTTCTTAACCTACACAGGCCCATTGCTTTTCCGGTGAGCGCCCACTTTGTTTTATATCTTCATGAAATGTGTGGTACATGGTACATAATAATGAAAATGCTTTGTGAATAACTCTAATCACAATTAATGCAAAATGTAACCATTACAGGCGCGGATCCAGAGGGGGGGGTCCAGGGGGTCCGCCCCCCCCCCCCTGCTCAGACATGAAAATGTTTTATTCGATTTTATTGACGACTTTTAGATCTGTACTTTGGAATTTACCTTCCGGAAATACGTCAGAATGCACCAAATTGAATCTAATTTACCAAATTTTTCTGGATGAGGGCCCCCAAAACCCCCGTTAATTAGTTCACAAACCTAGACCCGCCCTTGCAAAAAATCCTGGATCCGCGCTTGCATTGCGTGGCCTAATAAATGCTTATTTAAAGATATACAGTATTTTTGCGGCATGTGAAGGGGTTCCTCATTTTTTATCACCTGTAATAAAATCGCAGCTTTGGGAATCACTCCAATAATAATTAATGCAAAAAGTGGTCAAACATGCATCACTGTTACTTACTTAAAAAATATAGTCACTATATATATATATATATATATATATATTATGAGATTTTGGCGTTCATTTTGAAAAGCGCTCTCACGGAAAGAGGTTGTGATATTGAATTACCTGAACATTTTGCGCCATTTTATATATAATAGTTGAGTTTGCGGCAACCGGAAGATAGTGCCGATGACTGATGGGTAATACATGTGTCTGTGTTGTTACTTCCAGGTAGGTATTGGTCGAGTTGAGATCGTAATGACCATGACACCATACTTCACTGTAATCAACACTACCATCAGGGGAGATAACTTGTACTTCGTCACCAATTTCTACATCTTCTATGTATTTAACACCACTATCCCTTGTAACAATTTTTGTGTTGGCTGGGAAACAGCTACTGCTACTGACCTAGAGAATTTATATATCTGTTATTCAACTCCAGTTTAAAATACAGACGGCTACACTAAAAACAAATTTGTCCCAAAACCCACCATAACGCCGAACCTTGTTTTCGCTGTTGCACTGATACTTATATTATTACATTTCTGACTTGTTACTAGGGACAATAACGTCACAAGAAATGGAAAGGTTAAAACAAATTTATTCAAGTTACGTTCAACTTCATCTCATCTTATGAACGTTATTTATTTCATTATAATTTTGAGATCCTTAGGAGCGCTTACTTTTCCCTCCCCACCCCCTTTTATCCGTGCTTGACTAGCTGGCATAGTGTTTTCCCGAAAGTTTAGTCGTTTTTTTCTAAAGAAAATTGCGTTCATTGTACCATACAACGACACATATTTGCCATATCACGTCCGTACCGTTCACAAGGGGGTTGGGATGGCCTAGTGGTCTAGAGTGCCGCGCTTCGACCTCTAGCTGGCCGGTCACCTCTGGCTTGCGGCTGTGGTTTCGAGCCCTGGTGTGAGCGTATGTGGCATGGAGATAGGGGCGCCACTGCTAAAGACCCCTACGCGCAAGCGAATTATTGAAATAAAATTAAACCATTTTAGTCCCAAAATGACCTGGTTTGTGTCGAGTGGACGTTAAACCCCATTTCTCTCTCTCTCCGTTCACAAAATACATTTCATGTTGCATTTATTGTGTAATAATGTAAGAACAAAGGGTGGGGGGGTACCTTGCCCTGTTATGTATACGACCACAGCATACCTTGAAAATGCCAGCTAGCAAGACATTTAGCCAAAACATAGAGAGCTCAATTATACAGCCGTTTTCAAAAAAATAAATTTTAAAAAGCCTTACATCTAAATCCAAGGTTGCACTTCCCTCCTGTACGTCCCCTTTCGCCACTTTATAAGGTGTGTCAAATGGTAATAAAACCTCATATTCACCTGGAGAAGCTGTGCAACTTTCGAGATATGCGCCAGAGGAATGCGACAGGAATGTTGTTAAGTAATCTTTTTGAAAATCAACTTGCCACTTTTCAGCCACTTGCTTCTGTGTAGATGTGGATGTGAATTGTACCAGTTTGCCTTCTATACCTGTACTTTTACTACTTCGATAGGAGCTCAACACGTCATTTTTTAATTCAGCGCGGTATAATTTGTCCCAGCTAACCCCGTTCTCTCTTTGGTGGTCACCTAGTTTTTTCAAAGCTTTCGACAATGCCTCTTTGGCCTTTGGAAAACTACCACTATTTCTATCACCCCTTACATATGCATTTAAATCCTTGTGGAAATCCGTCTTCGTGGTATAAGCTATAATCATTGTCATCTCGGCTCTGTCAATGACTGAACTGTATTTTTCACATGCCTGAGGTAAATATCGGTACATTTGTTTAGCTATCTTCAATGCTTTTGTAAACGACTTACTCACAGAAGCTTCCTTTTGTAATTCGAGCACGTTAATAGCCTCAATGAGATTTGAAAATGTTACAGCTGCAACCAGTAAAAATACAAAATGTCCTCGGAAATCCATGTCTTGGGTAAGCCTATAAACGAGGAGAAATTATAAGGAAGATATGGTTAACCAAAAACAAAAAACGCCCAAATGAGTTGCTAGCAGTTTGCAATTCATATTTATAGGTGTCAGTAATGTTCGTGACTATCATTATATCAAACTGATCCCGCAGTGAATATTCGCTTGGCCGCTACAATCACTGATAAGCATGACATCGACCAGGCTTAATGAGTACGGCATATTAACTTTTTTACTCCGACAAATTAAATTCTCAAACATTTTTTAGAGGTAAAAGAAAAATAAATAAAGACGTTTGAAGTATTTGTAGTTAAACAATATTTCCTTTTTAGTGTAAATCGGTGTTAAAATGAGTAAAATGCATCATTTAGCCCGAAGCAGTTAGGTGTTAAGTAAACATTGCACGAGCCGTTGAGCCAATGACTACGAGGCGTGCAGTCAACGCACGTGTTTTGGACAGGCATCCGTTACAGAGATAATTCGTAAGTAATTCTCTGTGAAACAGATTGTCATTATATTAGTTGCCATGAAAATTTTCAGAGAATGTTTCTCCCCGTAAATTTTATAACTCAGTCTACTACATAATAGACTGCCGTAGCTAAGGACATGTTTGCGATGTACGTACTATATGGTCAAATTAAAGGAGCTACACTGCTAACATTTGGGACCTAGAAATTGACAAAAGTGGGTTGCAACGCATATAATACTGTAATATGAATGTATATAAACTGATTTACATTCAATGTTTTCCGTTTTTACTTATATTTCAAATCGGTTTTATTCCGCGAAATAAGCCAGCCGTCTCAATCGAATGCAAATTTCTAGCGTCTGGTTATTCCAGTCTACATACTCCGTTTGTTTGGTACAATGTGTCTAGCCCCGAGTCTCTTGCCAGAGTAGAACGGGGGCTGAAACGCGTTATGGTACACGAATGGTAAAATGTTTATTTTGTCTTAAATATTGGATATCAGAAGCCCATCGTTTCCGGTAAGATAACCGCATCAATGTTGATTTAAATTGACTAATAATTCGTGTTGTCGAAGTTGAAGATTTTGGATGATATTGAGTTAGAGACTTAGCTACTTTAAACATAATCAACCTTTTCCTTACAGTAAGTTGTATTCCTGTCTTCAAAATTCGTTGTATTATTTGTAGTATTTCCAGAGAATAACGTACTTTTATAGAAACTGTTTACACTCACATAATAGAAATTGATTTTATGTTTAATTTACATTATGTCATAAACACCTTGGTGTCGTTTTAAACTCAAAAGCCTACTGGGAAGATCATATAGAGTATTTTACGTCAAAAACAAGCAAATTAATCGACTGTTTAAGATCCCTCAAATATAAGTTATATCGTAAAAACTTAAAAAACATAAACAAATCATTCATTTTATCGATCTTTGACTATGCCGACATTTTATGGGATAACTGTTCTTTTAAGCTAGCTAGCTAAACTACATTTAGATGCTTTAAGAACTATAACTGGGCTCCCAAGGGGTACCTGACATAGCATCCTGTATGAAGAGACTGGACTTTGTTCACCGAAATCTCTCGGAACACAGCATAAACTCATAACGTTTCATAAGATAGTTCATGACGAAGTTCCAAATTTCTTATCAACTAAGAAACCCCATAGAGTATCAGCAAACCAGCCTTACCATCTTCGAAACAGCGACTCTTTTAAAAACGTGCAATGCAAAACAAATCTTTATCAAACATCTTTTTTCCTCCATCAATTAAATGATGGATTAGTCTAGATACTGATATATATCTGATTCCCACTCGTCCCTTTTCAAACACAAAATTCGGTCACAGTTTTCTAACCCTTGTAAGCCCTTTTTTGTTCTTTTACTTTGGTAACTGAACTTTTCAAGTTATACATTGTAAACTTCGTATTTGCAAGAGTGACCTCAATTTACACAAATTTCTAATGCATGTGAGTATATACCCTATGTGTAGCATTAACGGGGGCTCAGATCGACCGTACGACGCGACTCAACTGGTCGCCGACTGGTTTATCGACGACTGCCGCCGATCGTCACACAAGTTCCGTCGCCGATTCTAGTCGATCTAAGTTTAGCTACGACCGTCGTGCTAGATCGGCGACTGAGTCGCAGGAGTTGAACATGTTCTACTTCTACGACGGAACCAGTCGCCGACTCGTCATCGTCGATGTGTGCGTTTCTACGATCGGTGGCCGACTGCGCTATAAATTTTAGCCGATCAGGGGGCCGGTTGCTCAAAACTTAAGTTATTTTAACGATCCGTTAAACTAACGGATCGTTATCTTTCACGTGTCGTTTGTTAACGGTTCGTTAAATTTCTGTTGCTGGAAAGTCAATTTCATTATCCGTTAAAGTTAACGGGGCTTCCAGCAACAACCTTTCTCTCCGTTAAAGTTAACGATCCGTTTACTCCATGTTAACGGATCGTTAAAAGTTAACAGAGCTTTGAGCAACCAGCCCCAGAGCGGCGAATGAAAAATCAACATGGCGACCTCATGGACGACCGAAAAAGAAGGAAGCCTGATTTTTATGTGGGAAGAGAGACCATGCCTCTATAAAATATCATCAAAAGAGTACTCCGATAGGGACAAACAAAGAAAGGCAATAGATGAAATGGCTAAAGAGCTCAATAGTATGGAAGGGTATCGCTGCCAATATTAAATGCTCTGCTAAAATGTCTTTTCCATTGATTATATGTAAAAAGTACAATGTACAAAGTCACAATACCGGTAATGATAAAGTCAAAATACCTCTAAGGACAAAGTTAAATGTAAAACGACAAATGTAATGTGTCAAATGACAAATGTTTTAATGCAGAATGCTGTTCTTTGACATTTCTACATTTTACATTTCTCTCATTACAAATCACATTTGCGCTCTGCAACATCTCATTTGTCATTCACGCTTTCTTTTCATCAACTTGCGCATAGCATCTTCTTAAATATCCAAATATAGTATGCCACGTGACTTATTAACATATATACGGAAACATCCGATCTTTCTTGAAATAAGAATATGAATTATTTCTCCCAGTTAACGTGCTGCCATTCTTCAGTTGACTTCATGCCATTCATGGGTTCTTTAGCTAACAATTAAGTTGACCTTAGTTGTTTGTTCCGTACTAGGAGAAACCTTCTCGGCCAATACAGGTCGAGCCGTAAGCCCAAGTGGTTTCATGCGCGTAGAACCTCTTATCATTATTCCACTTTCTAATTTTTGTTTTCGTAAGATTATATAAAATGAAGGAGGTCAAAGACAAAATATAGTACTGCGGCTGTGCCACTATGGACATACAGATCATATATATTCATACATTTATAATGGGGGGTTGGAATGGCCTAATTGTCTAGAGTGCCGCGCTTCGACCTCTAGCTTGCCGATCACTTTTGGCTTGCGGCTGTGGTTTCGATCCCTGGTGTGAGCGTATGTGGCATGGAGATAGGGGAGTCTTCTCAACCTCGTGGTTCTCCTCCGGGCACTCCGGTTTCCTTCCACTGCTAAAGACCCCTACGCGCATGCGAATTATTGAAATAAAATTAAACCATGTTAGTCCCGAAATGACCTAGTTTGTGTCGAGTGGACGTTAAACCCCATTTCTCTCTCTCTCTCACACATTTATAATATAATTATTGATACCGTATTATACATAACACAGGTAAGTGAAAAATTAATACATGTATAGGCCTAATAAGTAAATATTGTCGAGGTCTATGTTATGACAATCACAACGGATGAAAAAATTCCCTGGCTTCTCCGTCCTTTCATTATCCTGTTCCTGTTAAGTGTCATTAATTATTTTTCAAAATTGCGATTAGTTTAAAGGACCTAAATCGCTAACATTTGATTTGGGACCTAGAAATTGACATAAGAGAGTCGCAACGCATATAATAATGTAACATGAATGTATATAAACTGATTTAAATTCAATGGTTTCCGTTTTTACTCTTATTTCAAATCAGTTATGTTCAGCGAAATAAGTCAGTAGTCTCAATCGAATGCAAATTTCTAGCGTCTGGTTATTCCAGTCTACACACGCCGTTTGATCTGTTTCTAGCCTCTTTCCTCGAACTTGGTTTGAAACGCTTTATTGTACACGATTCGTGTACCAATGGTAAAATTTGTATTGTGTCTTAAATATTGGATATCCGAAGTCCATCTTTTCCCGGTAAGATCACAGCATGAATTGTTGATTTAAATTTACAAATAATTCGTGTTTTCAATGTTGAAGATTTTGGATGACATTGAGTTAGAGACTTAGCTACTTTAAACCTTTCACAAACATCAATAAATGTTTACTAATTCGGGGAGGAAATTGGTCAGGATGCTCATATTTTTAGATTCAACAAAAAGTTATATTTTCCTTTTACCAGCACAAACATATATAAATAATTTAAAAAGAAAAACAACTAATGGCGCGTTAACTGAGTTATCTTTCCTTTGGAACAATTTTCCATATTTTTATTTAAAGAAAGATCGGTCTTTTCCGTATTTATGTTAATAAGTCACGTGGTATACTATATTTGGATATTTAAGAAGATGCTATGCGCAAGTTGATAAAAAGAAAGTGTGAATGACAAATGAGATGTGGCAGAGCGCAAATGTGATTTGTAATGAGAGAAATGTAAAATGTAGAAATGTCTAAGAACAGCATTTTGCATTAAAACATTTGTCATTTGACACATCACATTTGTCGTTTCACATTTAACTTTGGCTTTAGAGGTATTTTGACTTTATCATTACCGGTATAGTGACTTTGTACATTGTACTTTTTACATATAATCAACGGAAAAGACATTTTAGCATAGCATTTAATATTGGCAGCGATACCCTTCCATACAATAGATCTGGTAAGAAGCAGTTAAAAACGCAACTTAAACGATTAAAACACGAAAGCTCGTCGCGTTACTGCGCGGTTGGGTTCGAATCCTGCTTATAGTAACATTTTATTATTGTGATTTCCTTGGGAGAGAGAGAGAGAGAAATGAGGTTTAACGTCCACTCAACACAAACTAGGTCATTTCGGGACTAACATATGGTTAATTTTATTTCAATAATTCGCTTGCGCGTAGGGGTCTTTAGCAGTGGGAGGAAACCGGAGTGCCCGGAGGAAACCCGTGATTTCCTTGGAATGAATGCCTTATTATTAGGGGTATTCGGATAATTCCTTATTAAAAATATGGAAAAAAATAGTTTTAGTAAATTCAGTACATTTTTCTCTCAAAATCATATTTATTCGTTTGTCATAAAAAAATTTCATAAGGAAAGAGAAACGCCTATTTGCACATACATTAATGTTTGATCAACAATACAAAACTTTTTGAATATTTTGATATACATGCCTTCTGAATAATTTTATGAGCAAACTTAATATTTCCCATTTTTTATTTTCTATTTAGCAAGTGATATAACCGTTCGTATCAAAACACTCGGGACACTGCTTGGAAGAGATAAAATGCCCAGCATCAGACTCGGGCAGAAAAGGTAGAACACCAAGACAAGAATGGATTGCTACGCATTTGAGTTTTTTGAGGCCACATATAAAAGGACGAGAAACTGTCAGCACTTTTGAGGTTGTAATAATACTATTTATTTTGCCATGTATATGCAGTATAAATGATATATAAAGTTTATATCATCGCATGTTTCCAAGCAACTGCCCCAGCAGCACTATTGTAACAGTGCACATTGACAAAATATGCAATAGATATTTTATTCTTATGCATTTTAAAAATGTAGATTTTATAGATTATATAGTTTATTTTAAATGTATATATGTTTATTAAAGACGTCGAGTCTATATTGCATAAATCAAACCTGACGCTGATTTGGTGTCAATAGATCTTAAGCATATTATATAATTGTATACTGATATTGTAAAAGTGTGGTTTTCGGTGTGTTTTTAATCTGAATATAAGAGAGATCCAATATTGTCGTTTCAAAGTAATTTATTAAGTGAAGATCATTATTCAAATTTAAACATTAACAATATAACGTAAAGACAATGTTAAGGGTGGTGTAGCTTATAAATATATATATACATAGGGTGGTGTAGCCTATAATAATATATATATATAATTTCAGTGTAATACAATAGAGCTAACTCGCTTGTGAAGAGGTACAAATTACTGATGTCGAATTAATTAAATATACGAACTTCATTAAATGTAACTATTAAATCTTTATTAAATATAACTATTAAATCTTTACTAAATATAACTATTAAATCTCTATTCTCTATTTAGCAACAAGTATTAATCGATAATAACATATACCGTACTTTTTAGTCACTAATTATTTCCACTAATCTAAATAACACATTTCTTTAATAAACAAGTAATCTATCGAATATATAGTACTTTTCTGTCTATTAAAAATATATATTGTAAAATATTCGCTAGTAGTTAAACAAGTAATAAATCATGTAAATTCTTACTTTTCCGTTTGTAAAATTATTTTTAGACATATATCTATTCTAGTTTAGACTGTGACATTACGGTGATGATTGATATTTGGTATAAACATTCCAGATTTTTGCATTTTTATACGTCCACATTCATAATGTGAACGTATTATGCCGTCGCCCCTGTCTGTGTGTGTGTGTGTGTGTGTGTGTGTGTGTGTGTGTGTGTGTGTGTATGTATGTATGTGTGTGTGTGTGTGTGTCTGTGGTTCGCCTACAGGCCGCAATTCTTCATGGATTTTCTTCAAACTTGGTATACTTATTCCTTATACCCCAAGGAAGATCCCTATTGTTTTTGGGGCATGCCCGACCCCCAGGGGCCGAGCCACGCCCATTTCTAGTATTTGTTTGTTTGTCGTCTACAGGCCATATTTTTTAACTTATAATTTTGAAACTTAGCATACACATTCTTTGTACCCTAAGGAACATCCCTATCATTTGGGGTGTATGCCCCACCCCCAGGGGCAGAGCCACGCCCATTTTCTTTTCGTGTGTCTTTGTGTCGCCTACAGGGCGCAATTCTTACTGGATTTTCTTCAAACTTGGTATACGTATTCCTTATACCCTAAGGAAGATCTCTATTGTTTTTGGTGCATGCCCGACCCCTAGGGACAGAGCCACGCCCATTTCTAGTATGTATTTGTTTGTCGTCTACAGGCCACATTTCTTAACTTATAATTTTGAAACTTAGCATACACATTCTTTGTACCCTAAGGAACATCCCTATCATTTGGGGTGCATGTCCAACCCCCTGGGGCAGAGCCACACCCATTTTCTTATCGTGTGTCTTTGTGTCGCCTACAGGCCGCAATTCTTATTGGATTTTCTTTAAAACTTTGTATACTTACTCTTTATACTCTAAGGATGATCCCTATCGTTTGGGGTGCATGCCCAACCCCCCAGGGGCAGAGCCACGCCCATTTTCTTTTTGTGTGTCTCTGTTTTGCCTAGAAGCCGCAATTCTAACTGTATTTTCTTAAAACTTTGTATACTTACCCTAAGGATGATCCGTATTGTTTTTTGGTGCATGCCCGACCCCCAATGGCAGAGCCACGCCCATTCCTTGTATTTATTTGTTTGTCGTCTACAAGCCACATTTCTTAACGTATCATCTTGAAACTTTGAATGATTATGCTTTGTACCCTAAGGAACATTTCTATCATTTGGGGTGCATGCCCAACCCCCAGGGGCAGAGTCACGCCAATTTTCTTTTTGTGTGTCGCCTACAGGCCACAATTCTTAATCGGTCATCTTGAAACTTAAAATACTTATTCCTTATACCCTAAGGATGACCCCTTTTGTTTTGGGTGCATGCCCGACCCCCATGGGACAGCAACACCCATTTGGTTTATGTATTCCTTATAGCCTGAGGGCGTCCACTATTGATTTTGACGAATATCCCGACCCCTAGGGGCAGAGCCACGCCCACTTTTTGCCTTTAGTGTTAGGAAGGCACAATTCTGAATGGATTATCTTGGTATAGTTATTCCTTATAAGGACGGCAACTATTAATGTAGGTGCACGACCCTCAACGCTAAACAAACCAAAAGCCTAGCCTTCTTGACAAAGTACCATATCAATCAAAGTAGGAATGTGGACGTATATTGTAGCGTTAGCGTTATGTTAATTTGTGTCTTCATGTTCACATATTTGTGTACACTAAATGTTTGTTCATTTTTTATTAAACTTTTATGTTGTTAATCACTGTAAAAAAATAGATTGAACTATTGAAGAGAAATGAACTGAGCTTAACACTCTAGTACATAGACCTTTGTGGGGCAGTCCCCCAACCTAGGCCCATGACCAAATCTGGTGTACATTTAGACCTTTTCTTTCTTTGAACCGATGGGGGATTTGGGGCTGGATTAGTTTAATATATGTGCGTCAAGTGGCGTGGTTTTGATTCCAAGCTTGCACGCGACAAGGAGTCCGGGTTTTACTCCGAGTTCTCAGGTTTCCTTCCACTGCTATATGTTGTCCATTGCCAGGCCCTCTGTCCTACACCGCTGCAAACGGGGAGGGGGGGGCAAATCGGAAAATGTATATCAATTTTCTTGACAACACCGGGATCGAACAAGGGACCTCAAATCAAGGTTTGTGGGGCACCGTGGCCCCAAGTTATGAAATGGGATCTAACATCCTACATTTTTGCACTACCTGGGGTAACAAAGACAGGTATTCACAAGATTATAGTACGCTGAGCTACTTCTGCTGAACAACAAAGGGTTCTTTAACGTGAACAAAAATGTTCGGGTCTGTCCGAAGATAGACGGTTCCTTGCCAGGTCCGCCATCGTGTTCATACGGTTCCTTGCCAGGGACTCCATCGTGTTCCAGTAAAAACGGAAAGCAACGTCGGTTACAATCGAACAGGGCCACCATGGCTCAAGATTACTGTACCAACCAGGCAGATGAAGTCAGGCATACGCTTGGACGTCAAGTCCGAATGGTTAGCAAGTGTGCGGTGGATCACAAGGTCTTCATTGAGTAAATTGGCGTGGTTTCGATCACCGGTTGTATGTGACAAGGAGTAGGGTCGCCTCTTGGACTTTTTATGGGTACTCCGGTTTCCTCCCACTGTAAAAGGCCCTACGTACAAGCAGCTCGTTCAATTATTGGTTTAGCGCTACGGCAGGAAATAATCAGTACGAAACCAAGAAAATTCTTAATTTCGTCTTGTACATTTCTGTCCTTTGCAAGTCGAAGAAATAAATAAGGCTTTACTCTTACTCAACGGGAAGGGATACTTATCCATAAGAATGCTGCGTAATGTGGTGCTATGAGGAAATTTTCCCTGTACAGCGGTACTATAACATATCAACTGTATATTGTTCTTTTATGCGCCATACCAAGGGATCTCCTGCCTGAGATGCAGAATAGTTTGATGGGGGTGAGGCAGGGTATCCTCAAGCAACAAAAAATACAAATGTACAGGTTTTTGGAGAAGAGGTGTGGCTACTGCCTGAGTGGCAGGCACAGAATATTTTGTCAAGAGTGGAGCATCTCATTTCTCCCCTACGGTTAAAAATTGTGACCTCTACACTGTTCACAAGCTAAAAACGTGATTTTTTGTACAATCAGGGGACATTACCCACGAACTTACGGTCCGATACATGCCAATATCGAAAGGGACAGAGATCTTAGAGAGACAAACCTATATTTCAAGTTTCGTTGCAATCGGATAAAAATTGTGACCTGAAGAGTATAACCACAAGCACATTGTGGACGGACGGGGACCCGCACGGACAAACGGGGGCGACGGCATATGTGGGCGTATGAAAAGTTGGCATTGTGTCTGCATGTCATGTTTGTTTACATGTCAACAATTGGCTAATTAACGTCATGTGACCGGTGCCTATGTCCAAATATGGTTAAAGAGTAAGCTTCCGCGGTAAAGTAATCTGCCAACTATGAGCTCTAAATATAAATACTGCGGGGTTAGATCCCCAGAACTATCGATATATTTAATCACAATACATATTTCTAGTAGACAAAGCAAAGATATTTTACATTTCTAAAACTTGGAGCAAAATGTCTTTTCTGATAATATTATTTGGTGTCAGCTACTGGCCTATATGGGGTGGGGGCTGGATGGTTTAACATGTATACATGAAATCATATGGTCTGTCATTGGGTCAGGTGATGGTGAGTCAGAGCATGTTTAGTTGAAAACATGTTTAAACGATTATGTTATGAGTGAATTGTTGTTTTTGTTAAATGATTAATATGCTAATAGTCAGTTGTTATTTTTGGGTCAGGTAAATAATGTTTGGTAAAATATATTATGACCACATCCCAGTAGTACTCTGTAGTGGCAGTTGTAGTTTCGGTTGGACTGAATCAAGATGTTGCCTTCTCGCTCTCTAGTTTTGCTTTCTTTTTCGCATCTTTTAACTGATTTTAATAGCCTCATTTTGTCCATGAAACAATTATATCATGTTTGGTGAAATCCAACACCACTGTCGACTGTATCTTCAATATATGATCCTTGGTAAACAATCAATTTGTATCGACAAATGCTACAATGGACGGTCATTTCCATCCAATTGAAACCAGCCTATATTTACCTCACGACACTTGTTCCACCTTGTCTTTTATATGACAACTCGCAAGGAACCAAAATCGTTGGGTTATAAACATACATGTCAAGTTCCATCAAAATCGGTTCAAAATTGTGACCTTTACAGGTCGAACACAACCTTCATTACAGTGTAACGGTGATATAACCAGACGGTTTTATAAATCGAATAATAATTGTGTCCTCTTGAGTGAGCACAAGCTTTAAAAGGCGATTTTTCGTACAATTAGGGAACAAAATTCAGGAAGTTACGATTCGATATGCGCAAATATCGAAAGGAACAAAGATCTTTGGCTTTTAAACATGCATTTCAAGTTTCATCAAAATCGGTTCCAAATTGTGACCTCTACAGCGTTAACAAGCTAAAAACGTGGGTTTTCGTACAATGAGGGACATAATCCATGAAGTTACAGTCCGATAAATGCCAGTATCGAAAGGAAACGAGATCCTAGGGTGATAACCCTACATGTCAAGTTTCATTGAAATCGGAGAAAAATTGTGACCTGTAGTTGTGGACGGACGGACGAACAGGGGCGACGACAATATAAGTCCACATGAAAATGTGGGCGTGTAAAAATTGTATCTGGAAATCAATATTTATGATGTTAGATCAGTAAATTGGTTGTACCTCTGTTTAATTTAACAAAAAAAAAATCTGGAACAACAATTTCCAAGTGCAAATAACATTCTTACACAACCATTGTCAAAAAACACTAGATACAGAGCTGTTTTGACATCCATAGACTTGCACCTGAGAAAAAGTATGTAGAGCTAGATCAATTTTATTCTTTTCTTCTCCGATATTTTTTAGTTTGCGGAAAATGGTATTTATTTTCAATTTTAACATTTTGCCAATTAATAAATATTGACGCGTTTCTAACTTCTGTCCCTTTTCTGTACAAATACATTGCAGGGTAGCTGTTTTATATGCCCACATTTTCGTGTGGACATATTGTCGTGTGTATATTGTCGTCGTCCCTGTCCGTCCGCGTCCAACATTGTTTTGTGAACACTCTACGGGTCCCATCTTATCTCTTGGAATATAGGTTTATCTTCTAAATATCTTGATTCCTTTCGATATTGGCATGTATCGTATCCGATTGTATACCAAGGAAAAATCACATTTTTAGCACATGGACACTCTAGAGTTCACAATGGTTACTTGATTTTGATGAAACTGAAAACGTGTGTTTTATCATCCAAAAATCTTGGTTCCTTTCGATGTTTGAGCGTGTCGAATTTCGCGAAAATCGGACCAAAACTGCCAGACGAAATGGCCGCCCCTTGTACGCAAATTTTGTACAAACATGGTATATCAAGGTTGTTGGCGCGATAGCGGTCTCATTATTCATCCGATTTTGATGAAACTTTCAATACATGTTTATAACCCAAAGATCTTGCGCCTGTCAATATTCGCGCATATCGGATCGTCACTTCTTGATTTATGGCCCTTGATTGAACGGAAAATCGAGTTTTTATCCGATTAAAAAATTGGTTGGGGCATTTCGGGTTCTGTCCTCCTAACTGTCATGGAGCCCGTACGCCTATGTATGAATACAAATTGATTTCGGTTTTTCATTTCGTTTCGAGAGACTAATTTAATCACTCACAGGTGAATCGTTTAGTTTACCTTGTACTTTGTATAAACAAAAGTCGTAATTAGATGCGTATTTATATAAAAATACAACACGGTAGAGAGATTTTGAGAATAATTCGGGGCCTTGTAAAAAGAAACAAAGAGTACATACATTATTTTAAACAAGATTGACATTAATTAAGCCATATAATTAATGAAGGTTCCCTCTCGATGTCTTGTCAGGATTATTATGAAGAAATACCATTTAAAACACATGACTATGCAGATCCCATAGATATTCTTCAACCACAGGAACGAGACAATGTCACTGGGGCAAGTGCATTCCCGCTTTATGATTTGGAACGATGTGTCTCTTCGCAATCTGATTTAAGGAAACGAGAGATTGATCTGGGATATACCAAAGTGAACAAGAAGTTTCGGACGGACTCCTCAAGTCACAAAAAAAACCGGGACACTAGTTACATGATTGGAGATAAAAGAAGTAACTCGATGGATTCCATATCTGATCCCGATTATGATCATTTGGGATCCGACAAGAAAACAAAATCGGCTAATACTAGCCAGTCTGATTATGATCACATTTGTATTAATAACTAAAAACAGACTGAGGTTATTTGACAATTCTTAGTATCAAGGTGAATCATTTATAAAGTGAATTTGAATAAGCAAGTTATTCTGAATATGTGTTTATTTGTGCTAATGAATATTAATTGCTTACTTCATGTAAACAACCCGTTAAGAATCCTAATTAACCCATAAAGTGTTCTAGCCCAGTAGAGATGAGATAACGACTAGCGGCTCAATCTGAACTGAAACTGTTGTTCCCTTGAAAGTGAAGGGTCATAAGATTATAGCGAAGGTTTTGGGTTGCCCTGACATATTTTGATCATATCCACTTTATATCGATGAATGTCAAATATGGGTGAATAATAAACGTGATTGAACGAATTATCACAATATTATGTAATACACAAATGCCAAGTTACAACTCTTTATATGAAAGCACTGTGAAGAGAAGACCTGGTTATTAACTCTGGTTGATCTATAACGTTACCAAAATTACGAGAGAGAGAGAGCGTCGTGTCCACTTGAAACCGTCACAATCACGTGGCCCATTTTGTTTTTAATAATACGTTTGAGCGTAGTAATCCCCAGCAATGAGAGGTCCCGGAGAAAGCTCGCCGAGGTAAGACAGACATGATCAAGGGGAGAATCGACACGTCACTTGACTCAGTGACAGACCGTGTGAGTTAAACGCTCATAACTGAGGGATAACTGGCTTTATGTGATCAAAGTAAACAGAGGCTTCCAATATCACGAAGAAATGCCGATGCAAGTCAAAATAACATACACTATCAAATAAATGATACAAATGACACAAATAACGTGTTGTGTGCCCTAACGCTGATTGTGACAATTACCGACAAGATTATACACTGACAAAATTAACGAAGAAATATTATATAGTAACAAGCCAACAGTGCGGCTGATGTCCCCCGCCAAATCCCCAAATAAATAGATAACACATATTAATTAATCGCACATTTATTTTTTCAAAAGTATGGAACAATCAAACCAACAATTAGTCTCAACACTCTCTATCGGATATAATCAAGATTATCTTGTCCCAAAGCACGGACCAATGAAAGTGATTAGCTCTACTTAGATTTAGCTGCGAATGTTAATCATTAAACTCAGTCACGACATTCACCTAATAAACATCTATATCAAGTCCAAACATTCTACCTCAATTAAAAGCATAGTTGTTATGTTCAAAACTCTTGAACAATCGTTCCTTAGCCTAAGCAGAAAATTCAAACTTACTCAAGGTAATGATATAATGAATCTATATTCTAAGTTTCATCGCTCTCACTTCAGTATAACCAAAGTTACTGTGCCCCAAAGCTTCAACCAATCAGATTGCTTATCTTTGCTTACTGTAAGCAGAAAATCTTCATCACTAAACTCCATCAAGGTATTCACCTAATGAATGCTTACACCAAGTTTGAACACTAGCTCAGTTAGAAGGAGAGTTATTGTGTTCCCAAGTTTCGACCAATCAAATTGCTTATCGCTCTGCTTACACTGGGCAGCCAATGTTCAATATCGAACTTGGTCGAGGTATCGATACAATGAAACTATACACCAAGTTTCATCACTCTCACTTAATTATCCTGTCCCAAAGCATCAACCAATCAAATTGCTTATCTCTGCTTACCCTAGGCCGAAAATGCCCATCTTCGAACTGCATCAAGGTATCGACATAATAAACACATACACCAAGTTTTAACATTCTAGCTCAATTAGGAAGAGAGTTATTGTGTCTAAAAGAGTGTGACGGACGGACAGACAGACATTTTAATAGTGCCCCACTTTCTTCGAAAGGCGGGGGTTGGGATGGCCTAGTGGTCTAGAGTGCCGCGCTTCGACCTCTAGCTGGCCGGTCACCTCTGGCTTGCGGCTGTGGTTTCGAGCCCTGGTGTGAGCGTATGTGGCATGGAGATAGGGGCGCCTTCTCAACCTCGTGGGTTTCCTCCGGGCACTCCGGTTTCCTCCCACTGCTAAAGACCCCTACGCGCAAGCGAGTTATTGAAATAAAATTAAACCATGCGTTAGTCCCGAAATGACCTAGTTTGTGTTGAGTGGACGTTAAACCCCATTTCTCTCTCTCTCTCTCTTCGAAAGGCGAGAGACAAATATAGCTACAACTATTCATTCGTATACAAAGATGAAATGATATCCGGGTGGTAGTAAGTCATTGTCAGATGACAGTGATTCATGTGTATAGAGCGGTCTGAGATGTACACGGCCGGTAAAGAAACCAACAGAACACTATGAATATGTCCGTGTATGTAGCAAAGACGATGACTCTACGGTTTCCGTTTAAGTAACTTTTTACGGTTTGTAAGTCAAGAAAACGCGTTTGTATAATGTCGATAAATCCAAATCGTGAGTTTATTTTGTTTGTAAATCATCAAAGCAAATCATCAAAGCTTACATTTATATTTCAAAGTATCCGTTTCCTTTAAATTGGTGACGTATGAAACATGTGCGGCGAAACATCTCTCGTTGAATGTATAGAACAGACGTTAAAAATGGCGCTTGTTGTTGTTCTCTAAAGTGACATGTTGTGTTCTACTATTGTAATTTTACCACTATTAACTTAATCATGAAGTATAAAGGCTCTGGGGTTGTTACAAAGGAAAGATGAATGCATCTTTGAAAAATTTCAAGGGGAATGAGGGGTACGCTTGAATAAGTTTTACATTAAAGCGATGTGACTTTATCTTATAATTAAACATTTAGAACGGGTTTATTAAAAGTAAAGTATGGCATATAATGCTACCATTGAAATGGTATCACGGTTTACTAACCGTGAGTTTAAAGGGTCTTCGGGTTTTGCCTATGTTTGGCGAAGGCTTTCTCACAAAACTTTCAATGTTCTCAGATTGAAATGCACAAACGGATCTTGAACTATAAATGAAGGGTGTTTTGTAATATCCAGCCCCGATTCATAGTGGAATTTACCTTTTCCACTTCTGAAAGTCCACTTACATTGTTCAGTTAACTCATATCCCACTATTTCCATGCATGAACGACTAATTCGTAAAAACATCTGCTCGGGGTTGAACCACTAATTCTTATATACATCTGCTCGGGGTTGGACCACTAATTCTTATAAACATCTGCCGGAGGAGTCTAATGAAGACGAAGAAACTACCATGGACGACTAATTCTTATAACATCCACTGGGGATGACTTTGAAATGGGATTTAACCGGGTGGGGATTTTTTACACGGATGCTCTTGCTTAATGCCTTTTGTCATTCAAATTGTGCCTGCCATTGTTCGCTTTGTACGGAAAATCTATGTACAGCCTATAGTTAATATATAACTTATCTCAAGCCGTAATTATAAAAAGATTAGAGTTTTGTCATTTATGGCAAGGTTTGTGGTTTATGTTTTTACAGAGATTTAAGGGGGTTGGGATGGCCTAGTGGTCTAGAGTGCCGCGCTTCGACCTCTAGCTGGCCAGTCACTTCTGGTTTGCGGCTGTGGTTTCGAGCCTTGGTGTGAGCGTATGTGGCATGGAGATAGGGACGCCTTCTCAACCTCGTGGGTTTCCTCCGGGCACTCCGGTTTCCTCCCACTGCTAAAGACCCCTCCGCGCAAGCGAATTATTGAAATAAAAAATTAAAAAAACATATGTTAGTCCCGAAATGACCTAGTTGTCTTGAGTGGACGTTAAACCCCATTTCTCTCTCTCTCTCTACAGAGATTTATTCTGATATGCCCATTACTGAAAGAAAAGAGAAACGATTAACCAACTTAACACCAAGACACGATATTGTAAATAACATTTCACATTATCCTTAAAGATACGGTTCCACGAAAGTATTTATATGGTAGCAATTTCCAATAAACGTATGGCCTATTTGAAATATTATATGGAAAGTATTATTTCGGGTGCTCACATGACACAAATGCCAGGGTACTTGTCGAGTTACATAAGTAGCACTTCTTATGTGTTTATTTAATTGCTAACGGGGGTGTGAGAACACTGAGAGACTTAAAATAAAACTCCCGGTAGACTCTACGTTTAAGCGCGAGAACAGATCTGCAGCAGGGTAACGCACAGCAGCGTGGGAAACGCTTTACATATGTTTAATACCATGTAGTTCTAAAACGTTGTATACCTGCTTCTTTGTAAATGTGGTGTACAATTGCCTGATATTTGTTGTCGCTAAGACTGTGTCAGACAAAACTGGCGGAAACTCCTCCAACTAGAGTGATGAAATAATCTGAAAATGGATAAAAACGGTATCTTTTCGAGCGAGTTATATATTCGCCGATAGCAGTCGATTATCTTAGGAAGCTTGTTCCGGTCATGTTTATTTTTTTTATTTTGTTAGCAGGAAGACTACCAGTTATCATAGACATACAACCTTAACGCAGGTCCCCACACAGAACCAACTATCGCCTCTCAAACTTTGGTTTTCACTAATTAAATTCAATTTTCAAAGAGGGAGAGAGAGAAATGGGGTTTAGGAGAGAAATGGGGTTTAACGTGGGGTTGGAAGCGACCCTTCTCCTTGTCACGTACAAACGGAAATTCGAAACCACGCCAGTTGACGCAATGACAGGCTTTATGATACAGCACGCACGTGCTAACCATTCGGCCATCCAACCCCCCAATTTTCAAAGAGTGTTGAGACTCCGGTCTATACCAAGGTAACATTAGCA
Organism: Patella depressa; assembly: GCA_948474765.1. Lineage (NCBI taxonomy): Eukaryota > Metazoa > Mollusca > Gastropoda > Patellidae > Patella > Patella depressa. Next base: position 7,276,151 of record OX419720.1, read on the forward strand.
GTAGAAGCCGAAAACGTGGTGTGTGGGAGGAGCATGAATGGTCCGACTAATGGTAAGAAATTTGTTTGTCCAAAACATTTATTTTCGGGACAAAAGATCATCCCAAATTTTCCAATTTGCCAGGTCGGTATATTAACTGAATTAATCCAATATTTTGCATGCATGTGTTTGGGTACGAACCCATCTCACAAAAGATATTTAACCAAATTACTGGTTTATGACCCCTGAATGATGCTCTCGCCCATTGTTTGGGATAATCGGCGGTTGTCCACAATCCCTTGAGGATATTTGCTGATCACCGGTGGGCGCGAAATTGAAAAGACAGCGGTGGATAAACTTTAGTAGAAAAGACTGGTATGCCTATTTATTTTGATTGTCCCTGTTTCTAGTAACCATAGAAATCATTCTATATTAGCTATAAGAAAAAAACACGAACAGAATGTTAAATACGAAAAGGTAAACGTTTTATCGAAGAAATTTTCCATTACTGTTTTTTGCGCAATTCGTTTTTGTTTTTTTTTTTCATTAAATGAAATCTGATATCCGATGTATTCAAATATTGTACAACACAAACAGGATATGATGATATTTTCAGTGCGTTTTTTGTTATAAATCTTTATTTCAATCGTATAGACTTACATCCAAACAATAATGAAGGCCTACCTCGAATTAGGGTTTTTCTGGAGATTCTCAGTTTTCGGAAAATTGTATTTATTTGCACTATACTAATTTTCGAATTTAGCTTGTTCCAGTTTTGCTATACAAATATAATAAAAGAGTAACTTTGTGTGTGTGTGTGTGTGGGGGGGGGGGGGGTTCTTTAGTAACTTAACTGGGTGTTATTTTTATGTGTAGTCTCCCGAGACGAAAACGAAAAACCTGTTTTATTTCATAAACTTTATATACAGTGTGAAAATACATTAATTGTAACATCTGGTGACGCCCAAAAAAAAGGGCAGTGAGCTAGCTTATGATTTGGTTTATATGAGAACGAAGTAAAATGTTTGATATTTTTATCTGAACGTATTGTTTTATTTATTTATGTATTTATAAACTTAAATATAGTAGTACTTTATCTACTTTAATAAATATATATTATTAAAGTAGATAAAGTATGACTCACAATAAAGTAATTTGAATAAAATTTCCAACATATTCATTTTTTCATTACCTATTTCTGAACGCCAGCTCTTTATCAAAATCTTACATCTTTAATAACAAATAAATAATCAACAGAAATGGATAATAATATGATGATGCATAAGAACACTCGGAATAAATCATGATTTTTCGTTAATTCGTGTAAGTAAAAAAATACAAAAAAAATCAACCTTAAAAATAAAAATTTGTACAATTCATTTCAACTCTTATCTAACCCAGCAAAACAGGTACAGTATGCAGACACAATTTCTCAAGTTTTCTTCACCACAGTCACCCATACATTATGACGTGTTGTATTCTCTGACTTTGACAGCACATAGCTTTTAAAAAGAAAAATTCTATGAATCATCGGATAAACGGGTGATAAAAGACTTCCTTGCATGGTCCATTGAGAGTCAAAGTAAGAAAATTAAAGAAATAAAACGAATGAAATTAGCAAGAATTCGGCGATAGAGTTTATAATTTTGTTTGTGAGATATTCTCTGGGATCATATGGAAGGTCGGTTTTATGGAATTAAAACCATTCTTCATTCGCACATGTTGTGAAACATTTTACAAAAACCAAGAAATTTCTGAGGATGATCACAAATATATATTTATGTGGCCTTTATGGTATATGGAAATGAAATGAAATGGGGTTTGATATTCTACTGCTCTGCGCCATCTGGCGGGGACGGGACTGCGCCATGCAGTGTGCTATGAGGTGACTATGTGTATATTTTCTGGGATCGCATTGAAGGTGTAATTGAATCAAAACCTTTTTCATGATGTAGTAGATAGCAACCCCTTTCCAGGTTGATGTTCTATAATTTAGTGCAGAAGAAATTATATACGCGGAAAATAAAGAATTCTCGGTTATCAAGTCGTATTATTCATATTTTTATTGGCGTTCGCCATTCGCCGTTTATGGGAGAATCCCAGACACCGCGCAAAGACGCCTACTTTAAGTGACAAAACCAGGCTCTACTACGAATGTTCAATGTGCAAATTTACCGGCCCATGTTTATAGTTCTGAGAACCCAAGTGTTCATGTTCCTATAATTCGTAGATTATAAGACGAGTATTATTTATCACACAATCCTTTCGTACATGCACAAATATATAACTATAATTCTTTGCTATTGATTTCACTCTTTCTGAACCTCTTTACATTCCGTCGTAGTAATACATCATTTTTGACAGCAGTTCAACCATTACAAAAATCTGATTTCAAACACCGGCACGCAGTTAAAATTTGTGGGTGTTCCTCCTTCCTTCTCTCGTCTGTTTTAGCTGGTCTTGGATTATGCTCTTCTGTCCTGACTGATCGCTGCTGTCTTCATACTTATCCTTCTCTCCTTACTTCTGCCCCTTTTCTTATCATCCCTACCCATTCTGCGCCCTCCTCTATCCCCATCCCTGCTAATTCTTAAACCATCCTTGCCTTTCCTATCTCTTACTCCATGGTCTATTCCTGCCACACTTTTCCTCCCCCTGGCTTCATCTTTCTCTCTCTCTCTCCCTCCGCTTTCCTTTTCAGTTTAAAAACCGATTTGGGACTTTTCAAACTCTTGTTGTACCTCCTTTCCAGATTCCACACTCGGAAGGTTTTACCAGGACGAAAACCGAGTCGGGTGTACATGACTGGTGGCGAAAATCGTTCCTGGCACTTACAGACTTAAACCTTAACATCTTATAGAGCCAAAACCACTGTGGGTGGAAATTTTGTTGTCTCTCGCTGTTTGAGGCTGTTTTAAATTCTACATCATGGCTACACGTTGCAAACCGATACCTCACAACCTGGAAAATATAACCATCCCCGACATAAATCACTGTGAAACAAAACTTATATGAATGTGGACATAGTTATTTATGATTGTTTTAACTCAGTCCGGAATAAGGTTTTATTATAGTATGATGTACTATCTTTCATTTCGTTCGATGGTTCTTCCTTACTTCATAAATAACACCGTTGATCCTTCTTAGCACAGTATAAGGCCCTTCACAAGGACATCGCAGCTTTGACCCCACATCAGGTTAAGGCTGACGATTTACCCCGACGTCAACGGGACAGAAAGATTAATTTACCCGCTTTACCATACTAATAAAATGGGGCTTACCTTTGTGGACAATCAAATATGCATCAATTGACTAGGTTCGCAACAGTACACAGGTCCTTTGTCAGGCCATCCTACAAAGAGAAACCAGACCGGAAAATCTTCATCGAACACACGACCTCCAGGCCAGCAAGCCAGCGTCTTACCTACTTAGCTACCGTGATCACCCCGAAAATAATGGTGGAGTGGTTGTCTTAGAATATAGATCTACGGAGTTATAGTTTAAGTTCCTGTTTGATTTGTGTTTCATTTTGTCATCGGTAGTGTTACATAATTAATCTATAACCATTATGTTCCTATTGTATTTATATTCCTGCTTTACATGCTGTTCCCGGTGTAAATAAATATTATATTTACTTAAAGCTCCAATAGCATTTTTTTAAGTTATATTTTTAAAATGTATTAAAATAAAGCCCAAAAATAGATTGAACCTATAAACAGTCCTACCTTGTTAAAGAATAATCCTATTAATCCTATAATTCAGTACTGCCAGTTGAGAAATTGGCAAAAATATCATTTTCAACTTCAAATTCAAACGTTTGAAGATGGCCGTCCATGGAGAGGAATGGGAAAACAAGGGAGGTAATTGAGTAACTATTTCCTCAATCACCCTGTGTCACCCTTTATAATGCCCAAAAAATTTTGCCCAGGACCGTATAATAGTGAGTTGACAACCTTTTGAGCAAAAGACATAGAAATAATTATGTTTTGACTTTCTTAGAAAATGTGAAATTGGAACTTTAACTTATAATCTGTTATTGGTTGTGTTACAACAGTAAGCTACACTAATTCATTACCGTGTCATTTTGAAGAAAATAATACGCTGCATACATCTGGTATCTAAAATTAATGACATAGTCTGATATTTGCAGTGGGCACCTTAAATTAATGACATTGTTTGGTATGCTACAACTTTGACTGACATGTTTTTACTGAAAATAATACAACCACACGTATAAAACTGAACAGTTGGCAGTCTTAAACTCTTTGTCAACAAACAATATTAACATTGAGGTAAGTAATGTTGTATGGTACTTCTCCCGCGTGGCTTCCCCTTGTCATTGGTGTAGGGCAAATGGAATGAAATGGAGAATAACGTCCTACTATTCTGCTCCTAAACGGGGCTAATGTGTGTTGAAAGAATCTTTTACGTGCACGCCAATATGTACACAGGACATCAGTTCTTCGTCCCATCCGAACGACTAGACAGTTGTCCCAGGCGAATGATTACGTATGTGTATAAATTTACCTAAATCATTCTATAGTTGTAGCAATGTACGCGAATAGGCCTGTTTTAGTTGATTGGTTCTCAGTGGTTCCCAACCTATGGTACGCGACCACTTACGGGGTCATGAACGACTTTAAGTTATTTTTTACTTCACAAAAATGTTAACTGCCTAAGACAAGCTGGTGAAGAAGAAGCAAATTCAGCCCCAACATTGAGTGGGGTTTATTTTAGTTTATTTGAGTGTTCTACTTGCAAAATTGTGTAAATAAGTGATATTTGATCGAATTGAGTTTCTCTGGAACCAGGTGGTTTCACAACGGCTGTACGGGACCTGCAAGTGGTACTCTATCACAAAAAGGTTGGGAACCAATGGATAGATTTAAAGATTTATGTGAATGATTATGTATCCGTAAAAATTTAAGCCAGCCTGACATTGCGCGACTTTTGGCCACGATTTTGTCGTGCCCACCAGTGTCGACATTGACACGAACTGGCACGACGAGTTCACGCATAGTTTGCGCATTGTTTACGCACTTCCCGCATTGGCACGATGAGTTTGCGCGAATCGGACGCTGTCGTGTCGACTCGAGTCGTGCCAATGCGTGCCACGGAATCGTTCAAGTGTCAGCCTTGCTTTACGTGAGTGTTTCTCTATTTGCTACGGTTTAGCATGTTTTTCGGTGTTTAGTAGTTCGTTGTTAAAGTCGCCGTTCTCGATCATGAATTTGTCGATTTTAGGCGCTGATTTCCGTCTTTTATATATATAGAGAATTGAAACAGTTGTAATACGAACTTTCAACTATCGTCTCGACGCTTCCACCATGATTGTATTTCTAAAAGTCGATAGTTCGCTTTAACAATCGACGGTGTTAACATGTCTTACCAATGTGTGTCGTGTATTTTGTACACGGTGAACAGTCCATTTGCTGATTACATTGCAATATTTTGTACATGGTAAACAATCCATTTTCTGATTACACTATTTCGCCTATTCCGTTTTTTTAGGACTTCGAATTTTGTCTAAAGCGGCGTTTACACGATACAATCAAGAATCAACCCATACAACCATGGGTTGCAACCGTCGCATCCGACCAACTCATCAGACGAATGATCGGATGAATAGCTTGTTGTATGGATATGATCAGTTCTATTCTCATCCGACCAACTGATGCAATACCCAATCAAATTGAGTCATATTTTACGACGCCATACGGTGTATGACGTCACATCTGTATTGACAACCAGAATTCCTACTATCATAATGTCTTCTTCTGTCGCTTCGAGTGCTTCGACCTCCTCTAAAATGAACCTTAGCCTAACTGCCACTTAATTAGAGTGTCTAATAACTCTTTATCTGGAACATGAACTATTGTGGAACTCACGGCATCCTAACTACATGAAGACGGGAATGGGAAGTGTATTTACGGTACCCTTACGATTCGCGGTAGCTTAGATAAGCTCCCTGGCTAGGCTACTGTCGTGCACACACCTATAGGTCTACGTTTTCTCATCAAAAGGAAACGCCTAGCCCACCTTCTTTTCTTTTTACTTTGATATGTCTCCTCTTCGGCCTAACACAGAATATAAGTAGCTAATACAACTGTTAAACACTCTTCTTCACGCGACGCCATTATATTCAGTCACTAAGAACGAACAAAATGACGCGGCACGCGGGTGTGCATTTGGCGTCAATTTGTCATACAATGATTAGAACGGTAAACGTTTTTTACCGTCCACCGGAGCCTGGTCTTATGACGTCATATGTGGATTGTGGGTTAGGATAAGGGTTAGGCTTGGCCCAGGGTTAGGGTTAGGGCTAGCCCTGTCTACATCTCGAGACTGTGACGAAATCTGCAGGTCACAGCCCTTATACTAACCCACAATTCACATATGACGTCATAATACCAGGCTCCGGTGGACGGTAAAAAACGCTTACCGATTAGAACCAAAGCCCTGTATAGGGAAAGTTACGACAACTCATTTACAGGCGCCATTGTGGGTCCCAACTATGACGCCATAAAAACTATGACGCCATGGCGTCAAATAGCTTTACCATGGATCGTATACGGTATACAGTCTATTGTTTTACTTAACAAAAAGTTTTATCTTTTTCTTGGGGTAACGTTAACGGGCTACAATTTATCCTAAACAAATTGCAAAAGAAACCAATGCTGTTTGGTTCAATGATAAAAATGTCAGACAAATTCATACTCAAAATCGGCCGAATTCGGCCAAGGAAAAAATGACGTAATTAACATAATTCAATACGGCGTTCTTCAGGAATTATCGGAGAGCGATATCCCGTAATCAGTGTCTTTCAGTGGTGGGATAATAAATAATTTCTTTTAAAATTCCTCAAACACAGCTACCAGGACTGGTCGGGGGCATCTAAACTGTAGTTCGGGTAGAGTCTGACTCTAAACCATGACACTGAGACTCTAAACCATGGTGTATCCTGTATTCAGATAGAGTCCCTCTAAATAATCATTCTCTAAGCCATGATGTAGTTCAGACATGACATACTCGGTAGTCTCCAAAACATGATGTACCCTGTAGTTGGGATAAACCATAGTTTTGTAAATATGAATTGTAGCCTACGATATGTTAACCCAGAAGTGATGTAGTTTCTTTTACATGAATATATTGTTAATGCGCTTTAAATATCTGAATGCAGTAGACTTGGTGTAGAAAATTCTAACCAGGTACACACTTTTAACCACCCATAGATGTTTTAATGACAATAATAGTAGGTACAACAGGATCGCACTACACGCAAATTCAAAATCTTAAAGATAAACCTGCGGACAAGACAGAAAATAGACATTGCAAAAAATAAACAAATCAAATCGAGGGAAAAATCATAATTTATTCAGCTCGACATCAGACGTAAAATGCTGTCTTGTATAGTTGAATCATATCATAAAAATATCTTATTTCATATAGTCTTACGTACATGTATTTGTCAACATCAAGGTGAACTTGCTCTATTTAGCCTATTCAGAATTGTTGATGAATCTGATTTTTAAATTTATAGCGCTTTATCTGGTGTATCTTCTATTTTATTTTCTTATGAATTAGGTTATATGTAAAAATATATGTTTTATCTCCAATAGAATCGTTTTCGTGGAAATCTATGACATATCTATCCACACCCTGTATGTCTGGGCAGCCAATTGCGACACAACAATAAAATAGGGCATATTATAAATAATAATAATAATGTACATTTATATAGCGCTTAATCCATCCATGAGCATGCTCTAAGCGCTGTAAGTTAATAGCTCCTGTGGATAATACATCGTGAACATAGACCGAAATTGAGCAACTGTTTCTGAACACTTTATTTTGTCAGGTAAGTCATTCCAAAGTCGTGGACCATATACACTGAAGGCTTTATCACCAAAAGATTTTAATTTCGTTGAAGGTGCAACAAGTGATCGATTATTCTGTGAACGGAGTGGTCGGTTTCGTACATACGGCTGCATAAGATCTGTGACATATGATGGAGCTGAATCATGCTGAGATTTGTAGACCAGTGTTAGGATTTTAAAGTTTATACGAGCCTCTATTGGTAACCAGTGAAGCGATTTAAGGACAGATGTTATATGTTGGCGTTTTGCTGTTCTTGTGATGATTGTGACAGATAGTGCGTAGGTACTTGGGACCCAAGATGGCGTCTTTTTACACATAACGTCATATTTTCATGACGTCACGTGAATTTTCTGGCTTCACAGTTGTCGCAACTTTATCTATATACGGCTTTGAATAGAACCATTGTACCGTGTAAACGCCCTTCCGATATGTTGCATCCGACGGTTGTATGGATTGGTTGTATCGTGTAAACGCCGCTTAATGGTTTGGATTGTTCGTACATGGTTTGCTTTTATTAAACAAGCCATCTACAAGTAGTGTAACAATCAATGGGTTTAAGTCTATAGCTTTTAACAACCGACAGTTAGTCTGAACTCTGTTTTAAACATTAGGGAGGTTAAGATTTGACCCGAGAACGAGAACGAAAACGCGGTGACGTAGTTCTGTGCATTACGTCATCATTTTTAGTGAGGTTTCTCCACGTCTACTGTCAATCTCGGACGTGAAAATGACTTGAGGACGCCGAAGTCGTAAGTACTTTCCGAGTTTATATTACTAGTATTTTACATCAATAAACATAAATTTTGTTACTGTTACGTGTTTACTAAACATGTACCGAACACACGTACAAAGTTTGAAGGACATGAGGCGTTGTTAAACGAAAATATCGTATGTTTTTGTTGGCATAGCAAAAATGACCAAAATGTTTCAAAATGGTCGTTTGTGGTTTTTCTTGTCGCTTTTGTTTGTCTGTATTTTTTTTTACAAATTTTAAATTACTATAAATTTCACACACCATTTTATCATGCCCTTTTTATAAATTTTTGGTGCGCGCCACCTACAAACAAAGGAACTCAGACGTAATTTTTCTTAACCGCATTTTAGCGTCGAGGCCCACGAGAATGAGAACGACGTCACCTCGTTTTCGTTCTCGTTCTCGAGTCAAATCTTAACCTCTCTATTTTGCTTTACGGACCAGGCTTTATAGAACTTGCCAATCGACAATCCAAGCATATCTTTAACAATCTAAAGTGTAAACCTGGCTTAATAAAGTAATTATTTTCAGAATGAAGCCAGTCATATCACTCTGGGTTTTACTGTACACATGTGTAATCTTAATGCAAGAATCAGAAGGATTATCGTGTCTAGCTTGTGATGAAAATCAGAGTTGTCCAGAGTTACCTTGTTCGTGTTTACCATCCCGGGTACCATGTGGATGTTGTGACGTGTGTGCTGGAAAAGTTGGAGAAGAATGTTATAACTTCTCTGCACAGTAAGTTTCTGTTTTGGGGTGTATGATACCCAGAACCTATTTTATAAATTACAAATCTATATATTTTTTTTTAGTTTACCTGCATTCTATATAGATACCAACATATTTCTGGATGGTTCTTTTTTTTGGATGCCAATTATCCAATCACTTTCAAGATTTCGCGTTGAGATCATTAAAATAAGGCCGTGTTCGGTGGAAGATACCATAACCCCGACTTAAACGTGGGTCTAAAATCGCCCCGACTTTAGCACGAACGGCTAATAAATAACATGAAATGGGGTTTAGCTTAGAACTGGGCTAATGTAGACAGAAAGACGCCATATAATGTGTTATGAGGGACCAACGTCTAAAAATGTACAGGGACAATTTAAGACCATTCCAAGACATTCTTCGTCCAAATGTAAAGATCGTCGATATGTTTATTTTTCATACAGCGATATCTAACTTTAGAAGTTTCAAATCGTTGCGTCGTGATTGAGATAAACCTTCCAAATGTAGACGTCGCTCGGAGGTTTCCATACAGCGATATATTATACGTCTCTGTACTTTTAGAAATTTCCAAATGTTGGGTTGTGATTGAGCTCCTAGGGTACGACCGTTTATATTAGAAAACACGCGACGGCCTGACATCCCTGATCGTGTCACTGATCACATGGGTAGCAGAGGGGCGGATGCAGGAATTTTTGCAGGAGGGGGTTTGCCAGGTTTCTGTTAGGAAATCTGTCATCATCGTCTCTAAATTACATAGGCATACATACAAATTGAGCTTTTTAAGCAGAGAAATCATTTTTATACTGATGTAGGATCACTTTGTGATGTAATTTCATTGATGCAAGGCATTATTTTTTTATGTAGCTGTGCAGGGGGGGGGGGCACCCCTCTGGATCCATCCCTGGGTAGATGATCATGGGACAATTAGCCCCAGTTATTTAGTCTCATATTGACCGATATTATCTCGGTATCAATGGTGGAACGATAGTCAACGCCTTAGAATCGAATTGAAATTACACCCTCACTTTGTTATATAGAATTGTGTTTATCTTCAGATGTGAACCTGAGCTAGTGTGTGTCAATGCCACTGGTGCAACCAAGACGAATGTGTATTGGTTTGATTTTGATTTTGGTCGTGGAACATGCCAGATACCATGAAACCTGATATGGAAATACGTGCCTACAGTGCAATTTAAGAAAAATTAAAATAGTATATAATCGTTAAAATTCTTGTTTGTTGAAGCGAAGAAGTACGTGTAGACGTGACAGAGAGAGAGAGAGAAATGGGGTTTAACGTCCACTCGACACAAATTAAAATTAGGTCATTTGGGTACTAACATATGGTTTTCAATTTTATTTCAATAATTTGCTTGCGCGTAGAGGTCTTTAGCAGTGGGAGGAAACCGGACTGCCCCGAGGAAACCCACGAGGTTGAGAAGGCGCCCCTATCTCCATGCCACATACGCTTACACCAGGGATCGAAACCACAGCCGCAAGTCAGAGTTGACCGGCCAGCTAGTAGGTGGGTAGAGATAACAATATGAGAGGGGTGACCTAAAACAAACTGCAACAGAAATCATTTCTTTGGGAACTGTTCGGGTGTGGTCTCTAGTACTCCCATAACTAAAGCGGCCATTATCGGTCTTGGGGAAATTTGCATAATCAACAACGACAACAACATTCTAAGATGGCCGTCAGTGGACCAGAAAATCGACTAAGTCTCCGAAACGGTTGGCTTTAGTTCAGCTAAATATATACTCACGAGTTCAAAAATGCCGACATTATTTTCCTACGACCTTATCGTAACCAAAGTCCTATATAGGGAAAGTTACGACAACTCGTTTCCAGGCGCCATTTTTGCTCCCAACTATGACGCTCAAAAACAATGGCGTCATAGGCCTACAGCTTTACTTAACATTACAAAACGTTTTATTTACTTTATGCAGTATTATGTAGGTGGGAGAGTTAACGTTCTACCTTAAACAAACTGCACCAATGCAGTTTGGTTCAATGATAAATATGTCAGACAAAATCATACTCAAAATCGGCTGAATTCGGCCAAGGCAAAATGACGCGATTAACATAATTCAAAATGGCGGTCTTCAGGAATTTCTGGAAAGAGATATCTCGCAATCAGTGTGTTTCGATGGTGGAAGGATAAATTCCTCAAACACTTAGCGATAATGCAAGTGAAATGTGCCTAAAAATCGAACTTGACAAATATCAATTTAAAAAATTTATTTTTCATAATGGTGCCGGGCAATTAAAGGGCAGCGATAATCGCGTAAGATTTGATTTTTGCAATGTCTTTTATATGGTTTTCGATATCCGAATTTAAAGATAAATTTCTAAAACCCAAAATGGCAGCAACACAAACCAGCAGATGTTAATTTAATCTTCGTTTCATTTTTCCATGCTGGATATTACTTGTAACATGTCATTTACACGGTTCACGATGTCGCCGGGTTCAATACTGATCTCAAAAATGAATCCATGGTGGCAGAAACTCCAATCACAATGCTACACAATATAGTATACCCCTCCCACTATTGAGAATTGTAATTAAAGAATGTAATGATATCTTATGTTTATATGTCTTTGAATCGACGTTGGAGGTATCTGCAACCGTATGATACCTTTAAATATGATTATTTCTACAAAGATCCTATTATAGTCTTGAATTACACGCTGTTTTAACGCCAGCCATTGTCGCTTCAATCACTACATTTAGTTTATTCAGTTCGACGTAAGATTTAAACTGAATAGATACAGGTTTTTTTTTACTTGAATGAAGATATAAATCACCTATGTTGCATATATATCTCCTTTCAGTTGAATCATATATCATTTGTTATGTTTATATCGTTTTACGTACTACATCAAGGTGACCTTGTTCTATTGTTCCACCTGCCTATTCAGATTTTTTCAGATGAAAGTAGTACTAAAATGTCATTTTATACGCCCAAATTTTCATGTGGACGTATATTGTCGCAGCCCCTGTTTGTCCGTCCAGACTTCCGTCCACAATTGTTTGTGAACCGTCTACAGGTCACAATTTTTATCCGATTTCAATGAAACTTGAAATGTAGGTTTATCACCCGAAGATCTCGGTTCCTTTCGATATTGGCATGTATCGGACTGTAACTTCATGGGTTATGGCCCCTGATTGTACGAAAAATCATGTTTTTAGCTTTTGAACAGTGTAGAGGGCACAATTGTGAACCGATTTTAATGAAACTGACGGACAAAATCGCTGTCACTAATACGCGAATAGTGTAAAAATATGATATATCAAGGTTGTGGACCCTGTAGAGGTCACAATTTTAATCCGATTTTGATGAAATTTGAAATGTAGGTTTATAACCCAAAGAATTAAAAAACCGTTTGACTATATCCCCGTTACACATTAATGGTGGTTGAGTTTGAATTTCTTGAAAATCGATAATTGAACAGCAAAATCCATAATGTTAAATGTTTCGTATACTAAACGTTAGCATGGGGCAGAACTTTATAAAAACCAAATAAATTCTAATTATTTTCTGATAATTACTTAATATGCGACTCTTGTTGACTGCCCTGACGATTTAGCTGCCGTGGGCGTATGTTTCGTTGCCTGGCAACCTATTTGTCCGAAAAGATGTGACTTTTACTTTGTCTTTAAATGGATGTCGATGTCTTTGAATTAAAGGTCACCGTCGAGTGCAGAAGTCATGAAACACGCCGTCGGGGGATTTGTTCTGGCCTGTCTTTCCAACAAAATTCATGAAAATTACAAGCCGGAAAACGCGTTGTCTTGCTACGAATTTCGGGCACGAATACAGCAATCTGCAGATGGTCCATGTTAACGAAGACATCTGAACTCCAATCAACAAATCAATCAGGCTGTTGTCGTTGCATTCACATGTCACCAGACATTTTCACTGATGAAACAAATATTTCCGAAACCCACGTCGCGCTTATGGCAGCGTGGCGATACACACTTGTTTTAAAATTTAAATTACACTGATTTTAAATGTTTTATCCATTGGACAATTTAAAGAAATTTCGATTACCGAAATATTGATGATACAATTAAAGATCGATGACCCAAAACTGCAGACACATTTTTTTTCCTCCGACCTATTGTAACGTCATATAGTCATTTTGACGGCATTATCAAATTTTATTGTAACTTCGCTCGGAAAACCACGAACCGCTGTATGATTTGTATAAAAGAACACATCTTCACCCAAACTGAAACTATATATCATCGTTCATCTATAGCCTGAAGCCACGGTGGTTCAATGCGTTGCAGGAAGTGGCCAGAGAAAGTAATGACAAGTGCTTCACCTACACAAGTATAGTCCCTATTTCCATCTGAAGATGCTGCACAACAGTCAGGCCAAAATACAGTTTAACCCTAAAAAGATTGCTAAAAAGGGGTTCTCAACTGATTCTGGTAGGCTTCATTGTAGTTTTTAACACACTGAAAGCTTACCCAAGTAGGACCCCCCGGAAAGGTGGTTTTTCAAGATTACGCCCAAGCGGACATCGAAACCTAATAATCATAACTCTGTAACTATCAACCCAAATTTGATGATCTTTGTGTCTATCCCTAGGATTTTGGGAGCAGAGAACACAACAAAATGGTGTTGGCTTTGAACATAATCCATTGTAACTGTTCGGTGGGATGCAAAGCCTTTCGATGCAGCAGCAGATGCAATGGACACTCCTCTACTACTGCCAAGCTGGAAACTGTGACAAGCCAAACAACACTCATGAGGTCCATACAGAGGAGGATGACACTTAAAACTGAACGCTCTGAAACTTATCCTATGGACAAAGAAGTTTGTGTATTGAGTGATAGTGGACAGCTGGAGGTCATAAATTCAAATTCACAATGATTCAACAGCTAAGTGATAACCAAAGTTTTCTTAATGTGTTTCTTGTCCCCCCAAACCTGGGCATAGACATCCTACTTTGGTAAACTTTTAGTACATTGTATGTTATGAAACCTTACCAAAAGAAATTTCCATATATCGACTGGGTTACAATATCACAGCTACCTAGTGTACCAGCAGGTTCAAACCTGGACTAACGTTGTCACAGAACTAAATCTAGAACATTTTGGTTGACAACTTTCTAACAAAAAATACGTTTCGAACACGATGGACAGTCCCCGGCGCCCGAATCACTGCTGAAAATCATACGTTGTAACTGCAAAGGGGGATGTCATTTCAAGCGATGTAGGCCGTAAGCATGGTCTGGCTTGCACTGCTGGATGTGGAAAATATATGGATTTATCTTGTGCAAACTCCGAAACAGTGATAATTTAAGCCTTTGAAGATGTGGGCGATATTTTCTTTTTATGGGTCTCATAAGTTGGCCATGGAAACATCAGATGTATTCTATTTCATTGATATTTCTAAATATTAAGATGCCGATTTTATATATTGGCTTTTAATAGATGAAATGGGTTTTAACGCCCTACTGTTCTGCTCCAACTGGGATAATAATACATGTGCTATAAGGGATTACGACCTACTCTTATACTGAATTCCAACTGCCAAGGGAACCGTAAATTGCACGCCAATGTGAATACGGGATCTCGGCTTTCTGTACCATCCGAAGGACTATACGTTGCCTCTTGTCAGACCCTCTGTCCTGCATCACTGACAGGGGAGAACCACGCCGGAAAGTCCCGATGAACTTTCTTTCTCGGCCAACGCAGGGATCAAAAACTGAACCCAGATAAGCAAGCTAACGTTACCCCCGCTATAGATGAACGATGATATTTAATTTCAGTTTTGGAGAAGACGTGTTCTTTTATACAAATTATACAGCGGTTCGTGGGTTCCAGCAGTTTTCTGAGTACAGTTACAATAACTTTTGATAATGACGTCACGAGAACAACGTAATGCCGTCAAAATTTTGATGACGTTACGACGGAGGAAAAAAAATGTCGGCATTTTTGAACTCGCGAGTATCGATTTCCTATAGGTCGGTAATACATTTATTTGTGCTAAAGTCAACCGTTTCGGGGATTTCGGCGATTTTCTGGTCTTCTGGTGGCCATCTTCGATTTATGGTTATTATGCAAATTTCCCTAAGACCGATAA
Source organism: Patella depressa (assembly GCA_948474765.1). Classification (NCBI taxonomy): domain Eukaryota; kingdom Metazoa; phylum Mollusca; class Gastropoda; family Patellidae; genus Patella; species Patella depressa. The sequence continues at coordinate 7,291,589 of OX419720.1, forward strand.
TGGCCGCTTTTGTTATGGGAGTACTAGAGACCATACCGGAACAGTTCCTAAAGAAATGATTTCTGTTGCAGTTTGTTCTAGGTGCTTTTTTATCTTTACCCGCCTATAGAGGTCGAAGCGCGACACTCTAGACCACTAGGCCACCCCAACCCCCGTGTGGATGCGAAGGGGTAAGTGAAGACGTGACAGACATAAGACCTTCGGGATCGACTTGATGCAGAAAGTAAGGTGATAAACAAACTAGACGCCCAATGATACTAATAAAACAGAACTTACGTGAATGAATTGAATCCTCCGGCAGTTGAAATCCCATGGTATGCATTTCCCTAAGCCTAACATGTGTTAAAGAATAAATATGAAATAGCCGAATAAAAAAAAGTTAGATTATAGTAAGTTACGTATATTATAGTAACTTTGGAAATGTTGCTACATTTGGTGTTGTGTGCCCCAAGACGGATATGTGCTTAAGATTTGTCAGCCCAGGCAAGTACAGGGTGAGGGCACTCGATTGTGGGTTAGAGTAAATCTTAGGCCGAGATCAGGAGTTAGGGTTAACGCTAACCCTGTTTCTATCCCGCGAACGTGAGTAAATCCGCACCTTAATAAATAGGCCTATACCACTTTTTACCCAATAAATTACTGTTAACAGAAGACTGTAGTTACTAAATCTTGATTTAAATAATTTGCGTGTGAGTACAGGGCCTTGGTTCTGGTGTGTATTCAGAAAATACATATAAAACTAATGGAGCGAGAAAATGAAATGTAATTAGGTTTGACGTCCTACTCTTCTGCTCCGAAGACGGGCATACATGTTGAGCGGAACTAGGCCTGCTCTTACATCGAATATCAAGGGATCTTTTACGTGTACAGGGGACCTCGGTTTTTGTTCCCTCCGCATGACTAGACAGCTGTCCTTGTCAGGCCCACCGTCCTGCGTCACTGACAAGTGGGAAACACGCTGGAAAAACTGGATGAACTTTCTCGGCCACCGTGATCCCAAAATGAAGTGAGGCAGTCGACCCTATTCCTGATCAAGTAGTCCCCAACACACTACAAGAACTGGTTCATGGACGACACATATCGTCGAGGGCGCTCGCATTTCACCACCCGACCACACAACTCTGGGCTTAAGTCTTCAGAGAGAGGGAGAGATAGAGAGGGAGAGGGAGAATTAGTTATATTTTCCAATCTTTAGATGTTTACTATTCAAAATTGTAACATGCTTCAGGGTAAACCCTGCGTTTTGATTGGTCAATTAGACACTGTCTATTGGACAATAACACCCTTCTGTTTTAGTAATGTGTTTTAAAATCCTAAAAAAGCGCCTCGGGTCCTAATGATCGCAGGACATGTCTATTGGACAATAACACCCCTCTAAATGCGAAACAGGAAGTGTTTATCTCCTAATTAGATATTCACAAATTTTTTACTTATCTTTAAAAATAGATATTTACTTATATTTAAAATTAGATATTTACAAATCGTTAAAGTTAGATATTTAAATTTTGATAATTATTTATCTTTACAGATATTTACACATCTTCAAAATTAGGTATTTACTAATATTTAAAATTAGATATTTTTTCACCTTTAAATTTAGATATTTTCTTATTAGATACTTACAAATCTTTACAATTAAATATCTACTTACAAATCTTTAAAATTTATCGATAAATACTAATTTATTGTATTAATCGGCACATGTGCAAATTAAACATGCAGTTATTATCATTATTTTCACAGTAAGATAATAGCATCGATATTGATTTAACTATACCAATATTGAATTCTAATTTGTCCTTTAATTTTAAATATTACGAATAATATTCCATAAGAGGGTTAGCTCCTTCAATGGGTATAGAGATATAGAGATAGGTCACACATATATCTCAGAGAAAAGAGCGGGTTACAGTAACGTTTTGGTACTTGTAATCCAAGAAACTGTGAACTCTCAACATTAGTTGAGGATTGGCGCCGTGCGGATTTGCGGGAATCCTAATCTGTAAAAATTAAACACAACTAGCGGCCATGTAAGTGTATGCATATAATTAGTGTTATACGTTTCAAGACGTACTGGGCTATTCCAAATAACTAAATTAAATCAACGTTTCGATAATAGTAGCATATTTCACGTTAATCAACAAACAATGTTTCCAGCACTGTCGGAAACTAAAGAGACCCCCACACCCCCGGAAACTCGCGACCAGAAGATGAAAGTGTGTTTCAATCACACCTGTTTAAGACTAATGTGCGTTACAAAGGGATTATGACAATGTTAAAAGTATTTTACTCCTTGTTTGGAGACTATCCACCCACCAAGGGATTACATGGCTAACTGGTTAAGACGGTGACTCGCTAGCCTGGAGGTCAGGGGTTCGATCCCTGCATTGGCCGAGAAAAGTGCATCCAGATTTTCCCGCATGCAGGACGGATGGCTTGACAGGGACAGCTGTTTAGTCGTTCGAATGGTACGAAAAACCGAGGTCCCGTGCACGTAAGATCCCTTGGCAGTTGGAATTCGATATAAAAGTAGACCGTAGCGCCGCTAGCCGAGTAAAATTCCCCCATAGCACACTGTATGGTGTATACCCGTCTTCATTAGACCAGTTTAGGAGCAGAAAAGTAGGACGTTAAACCACATTTCAATTCATATTATCCACCCATCCTTAGATCTAGAGGCGGTAGGGGCCTCATCCTATAGGTAAACCCGGCACCAGTTTCACATATTAAAGATATAATTTCAATGGGTTCTATTTGTTGATTTGCTTTATGTGACGTGAACAGAATCATGGAACAATAATATAATTTATAATTTGTTTTATTTCCGTGTACACTTGTCTTCATTTTTTAGAACTGGTACATGTTCCCCAGTAAGAGTACATATACTGACTTGCATCCTCTCCAGCTGGTAGTTCGGGATACAGACATGTCGTACCAGATTCACAACTGTGTAAAACAAAAAACATAACATAAACTCGCGATAATATTGTATTGTATCACTGCATACACAGTTTAAGCAAAAGTTGGATCATACAATTATAACATAACATCTGGCGTGATCCTTTATGGATGGATGTACGATCTGATATTAATAAGTCTATAAGCATCAGAGGGGTTGGGTGGCCGAATGGTTAGCGTGCGCATGCTGTATCATACGGCCTACCATTGAGTGAACTGGCGCAGTTTCGAATCCCCGGATGTACGTGGCAAGGAGTAGTATCGGCAGGCTAACCTCGTGAAGTTTTCTCTGGGTACCCCGGTTTCCTCCCTACGCGCAAGTGAATTATTGAAATAAAATTAAAAACAATATGTTAGTCCCGAAATGATCTAGTGTGTGTCGAGTTGACTTTAAATCCCATCTCTCTCTCTCTCTCTCTAAAAGCATCAAAATATGGTCGGTATACTGAAAAGTATCTAAACTTGTCTGGCGAGCAAACAATCAATTTCTACCGTACTTATTAGTATAATAAACATATTTTCATCTGGCCGCTATAATCGTTTATTTGAAATGGCGATACTTCTTTGAATTGGGTTACAAATAAAACTGTTCTTGGGTATCATTTCTCTATTTCATCCAGTACTGACAATAGGAATTTCTCCTCAATTATATCGTACACTGTAACAAAAATATCCGTGAAAAAACGGAAAAAAATTCCGGAAACAAAAATTACCAGGAAAATTTTATCCGTATTTGTTTTTCCTGTAATTTACAGAAATTCCCTCAATTAACATAAATTCCATTTTCAAATACAGAAAAATAAATCCTGGTAATTTTTGCTCCCTAGACTCGAAAATGATAAGAATTTAATTGAATTAACCATTGACTTTGTATGCGTGTGCGAAATAGCTTTATTAAACGTCGGTTTCCGCCGAAGTGCTATCGCTGACGAAATTTACCTCTTTCCGCTACTATAAGAATACCCTCATCGAGAAAAGGGCGTGTCGGACAACTGTTAATGGTCAGTGTTAGGACCGTTTGGAGGCTTTCAGATGTAAGTTTGCGGCTTACACTGGCCAATCGGTTATCGAGATTTGCCGAGTGAAATGGCAGTATGAATACAATAGGAACCAGTGTCAACACGTTCTGGTTTGACTAACAACATGGCGTGTTATCAACGTGGATAGGTCATTTAATCGCTAACTCGTCTGGAGAGATTTATTACAAATAATTGCTCAGCTTATCCATAAATCAGCGAATGAAATAAACTTATTTGTATTATCATTATGATCGACAGTATGTAGTTACATTACCTGGGACTATACATGCCACAGGACTCGCCTTCTTTAGTAGCACACAATTGACAACATCCACAGACATCGGAAACTCGTTCACAATCAGTGGGTAATTCGTCACATGTAACTTCCGAACATGGCATACAGACATATCCTTCAGCTCTACCAACCAATGTTACTGCTACTAGAGCACATACTACAACCAACATCTTCATACTGAAACACAAACAATATACCTTCCAAAAGTTCAAGTCAGTTTTTGTTGGCATACTTTTTTATCTTTTCAAGTGCAGCTTTACGGCGGTGCTAATATTTTCACCGCTAAGGAAATATATAAATTTAAAGCCCCAGTAACACTCTTGTTGTAACTGAATACTATGTCCCAATCTTCATTCTGGTCAACAAATCGTATTATTTTAGAATATTCCAATTAAATGATGATATAAATTTCATCTTAACACACCTATTTTAAAAAATAGAAAAAATTCAACCAATTGATTTGAAAAGCCTAACGTAAACCTTTTCAAATGTGACTTGGATTTTAAAATATTTTCGAACCCTCTGGACAAGTAAAATAGGTTGTAATGGATAATTTACACAACAGGTAGGACACTTAAACATCTAGTACTTAGAATAAGGGTATTATTTATTTTCTGGAGCTACCAAGCCAGCAAGAATGTTATTGTCCCTTTAAATGATCCCTAGTAGACCCGAAGCCCAGGGGGTCGACCTAGCTGAAAAGTGTACCAATTTTCTTGTGTATGTTATCTGTCAGGGTGTTTTTGTGATACCTGAAGATGTACGGTACACTGGTGTGTGAATTTCATGTGGTACACTTTTGAGCTAATCTAGACTAGTTGGGAGGGGAGGGGGCATGTCATTTTGGGTGTGGAACACCACAGTACACCCACCGCCAGAAACCCGGCAGACTTACATTTTGATGATATCAGATATACATGCATTGATACCATAAAAGAGAAAATTGGTAGATTAACCCCCTGGGCTCCTGCTCTATCGACACCAGCTGGGTTGTTTTAGTTCAATTAAATTTTTTAAATTCAATGGAAATGTTATAAGTATAGATAGCCACTTACTTGCTTTCAGTTGTACAGACTAATTTCCACTGTGGTCGGTAAGATTTGTTTTCAGTTTATATACTGCATCGGGACTGATTTTGACACATTTATAGTGATAGTCAATAAAAAATTAGATTGCTTATATTTCCGTAGTTGTGTAGGCTAAAACAATTGAAATATCTATCAAATTGCAGGAGTAAGGTAATCCATTCTATTAATATATCGTTATATTATTTATATATCTCCGGTGTATGTATAGAGTGGCCGGACAATAAAAATGGTATCTTCCGCCATCGATTTAATTCATCCGGTGGCGTGGAGAGGTTTGTTGGTTTTAAGCTAATGAAATAAATTGCGTGGAATGGAACGTCTATTGCAGCTAATAAAGATGAGATTGATGAAATAATAAACTTTTGTTGACAAATCGGTAGGGCGGAATAGTTTTAAATACTTTAATGTCCTTACATTAACAACCGGTGTTCATTGTTCAGTCATTGTAGAATTGTATTTCAGTTTATCTTTTAAACTATATATGGAGCGGGGGAGGGGGGCTAGTGGTCTAGAGTACGGCGCTTCGACATCTAGCTGGTCACCTCTGGCTTGCGGCTGTGGTTTCGATCTCTGGTGTGAGCGTATGTGACATGGCGATAGGGGCGGCTTCTCAGACTCGTGGGTTTCCTCCGGGCACTCCGGCTACCTCCCGTTACTAAAGACCCGTACGGGCAAGCGAATTATTGAAATAAAATTGAAACCATGTTAGTTCCAAAATGTCCTAGTTTGTGTCGAGTTGACATTAAACCCCATTTTTTCTCTCTATATATATATTGAGCGGAATTTTCCCCATAATTCTAACTTCTAACCTAGTAATGCGTATGCTAATGTGCTTACTTCTATGCATGTAACGTCTTACTTACATATATTAAATTGACTATTTACACATTTAAAAATGCTAATTTATATGACTGAATTGTTAAATATTGAAGTTAGAATTTGTATTTTGTTCTATTTAATTATTACTTTTAATTTTTTGTAGTTCTGTTTAGTTTCGTAAACATTTTGACAATGAGTCACCATACAGAACACTCGGCCAATCTCGACAGATTCCGTAAACTACATCTAGTCTCGGCTGTATGACAGTAAGTGATATGTACCTACGCCGAATGCCCATACATTTGCGATGCGGCTACCGGTTTACTTAAACAGGAAAACTTGACGCTATTTCACAAATTGGGAACCTATTCGGCTAGCGACCTATTCGACCGATCGAGCTGCAACCTGTTCGTTGGAAACCTATTTATAATAAAGACAACAGTCGCCTTAACTCATCTATCAACCAATAAAATCCAACGTTATGTCTATCAAATGAAAGTAGAGTATATTATTTTTTTTTATCCATTCCTTTATCTCAGAATAGAAGTGAAATTTCGTCATTATCTTACAGCTGGATCGGTCGAATAGGTCGCTAGCCAAATAGGTCGCCAATTTGTGTTCGGTATGGGCGCAGCCATGTTTCATCCGGGACCTTTAAAGTAGTTCCAATATGGCAGAATTCGTCATACAGCCGAGGTTAGATGTAGGTTCCGTAGGTTACGGAATCTCCCGAGGTTTGCCGAGTGCATACAGAAAACAGTGCCACCTGTTAGCATACTGAGCGTTAAAATAATGACTCCCTTTTAACCCGACAAGTCATAATTCTTACTCTCATTATGGAAACAGGTGGTGCTGTTTAGTATATGGTGGCCCATTATCGACATGTGAAATTGTGCCTTTTTTATTTATACCAAAAAAAACACATTCTTCCTTTCAAAAATAAGTACAAAAGTGAACCATTCTCACAATTTTGAAAACAAATAGGCTATTTTTTCCCTAAAGAAAAATAAAGTGTTTTACGTGCAAATTATTCTGATACTATTTAAGTAATCTGGAAATATGCCAGTAGAGCAATGTCTTTTGTTTGTTTGTTTGTTTTGGTTAATAAACAAAATTTTATTTTACTTGAAATTTTCGGAAAGGGAGATAACTCCAGAACGGAAGATCATGGAACGTTGATGGACGGGGTAAACCGACAAATTAAATCAACGCTTCGATAATAGTAGCATATTTCACGTTAATCAACAAACAATGTTTCCAGCACTGTCGGAAACTAAAGAGACCCCCACACCCCCGGAAACTCGCGACTACAAGATGAAAGTGTGTTTCATTCACACCTGTTTAAGACTAATGTGCGTTACAAAGGGATTATGACAATGTTAACAGTATTTTACTCCTTGTTTGGAGACTATCCACCCACCAAGGGATTACATGGCTAACTGGTTAAGACGGTGACTCGCTAGCCTGGAGGTCAGGGGTCCGATCCCTGCATTGGCCGAGAAAAGTGCATCCAGATTTTCCCGCATGGTTTCCCTTGTCAGTGCTGCAGGACGGACGGCTTGACAGGGACAGCTGTTTAGTCGTTCGAATGGTACGAAAAACCGAGGCCCCGTGCACGTAAGATCCCTTGGCAGTTATAATTCGATATAAAATTTGGGTATTGCTTTATACAGTTATGTATTTAGAACTTTACGGTAACTAGGTGTCCAGCTGCATGTGCGACGTTGCACTGTGGGACAGCTATGGCGGGATAGATCAGTGAGGACAGCGTTCGTCGTCTGTCGCCGTTTGTCGGCCTTATCGTCATATCATGTGTATGATAACTGGTAATCTGTTTGTCAGATGTTTCTTATCATCATAATATACTTTTTCAATTCATGACCATGTTGTTGGTATTGTTTGTTCGGCTAAAACCCTACAAAAAGTAGACCGTAGCGCCGCTGGCCGAGTAAAATTCCCCCATAGCTCACTGTATGGCGCATGCCCGTCTTCATTAGACCAGTTTAGGAGCAGAAAAGTAGGACGTTAAACCCCATTTCACTTGATTTCATCCACTCATCCTTAGATCCAGAGGCGGGTAGGGGCCTCATCCTATAGGTAAACCCGGCACCAGTTTCACATATTAAAGATATAATTTCAATGGGTTCTATTTGTTGATTTGCTTTATGTGACGTGGACAGAATCATGGAACAATAATATAATTTATAATTTGTTTTATTTCCGTGTACACTTGTCTTCATTTTTTAGAACTGGTACATGTTCCCCAGTAATAGTATATATTCCGACTTGCATCCTCTCCAGCTTGTAGTTCGGGATACAGACATGTCGTACCAGATTCACAACTGTGTAAAACAAAAAACATATCATAAACACGCGATAATGTTGTAGCACTGCACCCACCAAGGACTGCATATACATTTTAAACAAAAGTTGATCATACAATTATAGCATAATATCTGGCGTAACCTATATGGATGTACGATCTGATATAATAAGTCTATAAGCATCAGAGGGGTTGGGTGGCCAAATGGTTAGCGTGCGCATGCTGTATCATACGGCCTACCATTGAGTGAACTGGCGCAGTTTCGAATCCCCGGATGTACGTGGCAAGGAGTAGTATCGGCAGGCTAACCTCGTGAAGTTTTCTCCGGGTACTCCGGTTTCCTCCCTACGCGCAAGTGAATTATTGAAATAAAATTAAAAACAATATGTTAGTCCCGAAATGATCTAGTGTGTGTCGAGTGGACTTTAAATCCCATTTCTCTCTCTCTTTCTCTAAAAGCATCAAAATATGGTCGGTATACTGAAAAGTATCTAAACTTGTCTGGCGAGCAAACAATCAATTTCTACCGTACTTAGTATAATAAACATATTTTCATCTGGCCGCTATAATCGTTTATTTGGAATGGCGATACTTCTTTGAATTGGGTTACAAATAAAACTGTTCTTGGGTATTATTTCTCTAATTCATCCAGTACTGACAATAGGAATTTCTCCTCAATTATATCGTACACTGTAACAAAAATATCCGTGAAAAAACGGAAAAAAATTCCGGAAACAAAAATTACCAGGAAAATTTTATCCGTATTTGTTTTTTCTGTAATTTACAGAAATTCCCTCAATTAACATAAATTCCATTTTCAAATACAGAAAAATAAATCCTGGTAATTTTTGCTCCCTAGACTCGAAAATGATAAGAATTTCATTGAATTAACCATTGACTTTGTATGCGTGTGCGAAATAGATTTATTAAACGTCGGTTTCCGCCGAAGTGCTATCGCTGACGAAATTTACCTCTTTCCGCTAATATAAGAATACCCTCATCGAGAAAAGGGCGTGTCGGACAACTGTTAATGGTCAGTGTTAGGACCGTTTGGAGGCTTTCAGATGTAAGTTTGCGGCTTACACTGACCAATCGGTTATCGAGATCTGCCGAGTGAAATGGCAGTATGAATACAATAGGAACCAGTGTCAACACGTTCTGGTTTGACTAACAACATGGCGTGTTATCAACGTGGATAGGTCATTTAATCGCTAACTCGTCTGGAGAGATTTATTATAAATAATTGCTCAGCTTATCCATAAATCAGCGAATGAAATAAACTTATTTGTATTATCATTATGATCGACAGTATTTAGTTACATTACCTGGGACTATACCTGCCACAGGACTCGCCTTCTTTAGTAGCACACACTTGACAACATCTACAGACATCGGAAACTGGTTCACAATCAGTGGGTAATTCGTCACATGTAACTTCCGAACATGGCATACAGATATATCCTTCAGCTCTACCAACCAATGTTACTGCTACTAGAGCACATACTACAACCAACATCTTCATACTGAAACACCAACAATATACCTTCCTAAAGTTCAAGTCAGTTTTTGTTGGCATACTTTTTTATCTTTTCAAGTGCAGCTTTACGGCGGTGCTAATATTTTCACCGCTAAGGAAATATATAAATTTAAAGCCCCAATAACACTCTTGTTGTAACTGAATACTATGTCCCAATCTTCATTCTGGTCAACAAATCGTATTATTTTAGAATATTGCAATTAAATGATGATATAAATTTCATCTTAACACACCTATTTTAAAAAAATAGGAAAAATTCAAACAATTGATTTGAAAAGTCTAACGTAAACCTTTTCAAATGTGACTTAGATTTTAAAATATTTTCGAACCCTCTGGACAAGTAAAATAGGTTGTAATGGATAATTTACACAACAGGTAGGACACTTAAACATCTAGTACTTGATTAGAATAAGGGTATTATTTATTTTCTGGAGCTACCAAGCCAGCAAGAATGTTATTGTCCCTTTAAATTATCCCTAGTAGACCCGAAGCCCAGGGGGTCGACCTAGCTGAAAAGTGTACCAATTTTTTTGTTTATGTTATCTGTCAGGGTGTTTTTGTGATACCTGAAGATGTACGGTACACTGGTGTGTGAATTTCATGTGGTACACTTTTGAGCTAATCTAGACTAGTTGGGAGGGGAGGGGGCATGTCATTTTGGGTGTGGAACACCACAGTACACCCACCGCCAGAAACCCGGCAGACTTACATTTTGATGATATCAGATATACATGCATTGATACCATAAAAGAGAAAATTGGTAGATTAACCCCCTGGGCTCCTGCTCTATCGACACCAGCTGGGTTGTTTTAGTTCAATTAAATTTTTTAAATTCAATGGAAATGTTATAAGTATAGATAGCCACTTACTTGCTTTCAGTTGTACAGACTAATTTCCACTGTGGTCGGTAAGATTTGTTTTCAGTTTATATACTGCATCGGGACTGATTTTGACACATTTATAGTGATAGTCAAAAAAAAATGAGATTACTTATATTTCCGTAGTTGTGTAGGCTAAAACCATTGAAATATCCATCAAATTGCAGGAGTAAGGCAATCAGTTTTATTAATATATCGTTATATTATTTATCTACCTCCGGTGTATGTATAGAATGACTGGACAATAAAAATGGTATCTTCCGCCATCGATTTAATTCATCCGGTGGCGTGGAGAGAGAGGTTTGTTGGTTTTAAGCTAATGAAATAAATTGCGTGGAATGGAACGTCTATTGCACCTAATGAAGATGAGGTTGGTGAAATAATAAACTTTTGTTGCCAAATCGGTAGGGCGGAATAATTTTAAATACTTTAATGACCTTACATTAACAGCCCGTGTTCAATGCTCAGTCATTGTAGAATTGTATTTCAGTTTATCTTTTAAACTATATATGGAGCGGGGGGGGGGGGGGCTAGTGGTCTAGAGTACGGCGCTTCGACATCTAGCTGGTCACCTCTGGCTTGCGGCTGTGGTTTCGATCTCTGGTGTGAGCGTATGTGACATGGCGAAAGGGGCGGCTTCTCAGCCTCGTGGGTTTCCCCCGGGCACTCCGGCTACCTCCCATTGCTAAAGACCCGTACGCGCAAGCGAATTATTGAAATAAAATTGAAACCATGTTAGTTCCAAAATGGCCTAGTTTGTGTCGAGTTGACATTAAACCCCATTTTCTCTCTATATATATATATTGAGCGGAATTTTCCCCATAATTCTAACTTCGAACCTAGTAATGACTTAACTGTTAAATATTCCAGTTAGAATTTGTTTTTTGTTCTATTTAATTATTACTTTATTCAAGAAATTTTAACTAAGATAAACCCAAATTTTAGTTATATTTTTGGATAATATTACATTGATTTTAGTGCTAAGCCAATCAAAACTGAAGTATCTACTAAAATTTGGATTTTATCTTAAGTTAAGATTTCGTGAATCAGGGCCCTATTTAGTTTCGTAAACATTTTGACAATGAGTCACCATACAGAAAACAGTGCCATCTGTTAGCATACTGAGCGTTAAAATAATGACTCCCTTTTAACCCGACAAGTCATAATTCTAACTCTCATTATGGTAACAGGTGACGCTGTTTACTATATGGTGGTCTATTATGGACATGTGAAATTGTGTCTTTTTTATTTATACCAAAAAACACAAAAGTAAACCATTCTCACAATTTTGAAAAAAATAGGCTATTTTTTTCTCTAAAGAAAAATAAAGTATTTGACGTGCAAATTATTCTGATACTATTTAAATAATCTGGAAATATGCCAGTAGAGCAATGTCTTTTGTTTGTTTGTTTTGGTTAATAAACAAAATTTTATTTTACTTGAAATTTTCGGAAAAGGGAGATAACTCCAGAACGGAAGATCATGGAACGTTGATGGACGGGGTAAACCGACAGGGCTCGTTCTGTCGTTGTCTCAATGATTTACACCGAACAAGAATTAAATATATTACAGGGACTACACGGACGGTTGAATATTGATGGGGTTTTCGGCTAAGGGGACATAACCTAATTCTATTTTAAAAAAAAATCTGTTAAAAACTATAGCCTGTATCGCGATCACAATGTTTTCAGAACAGGAGGATAACTCTTGAACGGAAGGTCCTATGCTCACCAAATTCAAACCAATCCAGAAACTTTGCGCATATTTCTCTTTTTACGTAACAGGGGCCATTTGTAAGTAAGAAGTTACATGCATAGAAGTAAGCATATTAGCATACGCATTACAAGGTTAGGAGTTCGAATTATGGGGGAAATTCTGCTCCATAATAAACAGGAACCAAAATTTATTATGATACATTATTACTTTATTATGTTCAATATTTCAAAAAACATAAACTTTTAATATGTGTATTATCTATATTGTCACTATAAATGATACGCGATACATAATATAAACACACATAGATAATTACAGGTACATTGTCAAATGAATGTTATTAATGTATCAAATGGTGTATATCTTAACGAAGATATATTTCGCTGAAACCGTCTATACAATCTAGCTAGAACACATGGGAGAGAGAGAGAGAGAGAGAGAGAGAGAGAGAGAGAAAGAGCGAGAGAGAGATTTCACTGAAACTGTTCACTCAATCAAGCTAGAACACACCCGATCAATTCTCAATGTGTAGTGAAATCACGTCACAGAAATCTGAAACATTAAAGAGACATTAGGGAAAATTAGATAACGATTATGGCAAGGATCATTATGGCAAATTAGATAAAAAGGGGATACGCTGAGAATTCCAGTCCCATTGATTCAATCTGTACGGAAAATGTAGCGATTGAATTTTGGGCCTAGCTTCGATCATCATTGCTAAAGTCGGTACGATAAAAAAAAAACATAGTCTCGATTATCCATTGTTGTATTTAATCATCACTGAGTGTTAGAGAGCAGACCGGATTTAAATCAAGTGGCACCGAGAGTTGATTTGGGTATTTCCATGTTAATAAATGTCTAATTAATATTTTTATATTACATTTCAGGCATACTCTTCCATTAGATCATATGATGATTCAAGTACCACCCTATTTTTATACGAAAGTCGTCTGAAAAGTGCTAATGCTGAAACGGGTGTTAAAAGAATTGCCACCAACAAATACAACCATTGTACGAATGAAAGACACACAAACTACATACAGCTTGTGCTACTGGGGACATGTTGCCAGGACAGCGGCACTGTCAAGGGATCTTTTACGCACACGACAATGTGTACACGTCCTGCATCACTGACAAGGGGGGGGGGGCACGCCGGAAAACTTGGTTGAACTATCTCGGCCAATGCCGGGATCGAACACCCGACCTCTAGGTTAGCGAGCCAGCTTCTCACCCAACGCGACCCCTTAAAATAATCAGTGAAATGTCCATGTGTCTAATCCAGTTGACGGTTTCTGGCTTATCAGCGTTACTTTTTCACACTTCTGTTTTTAAACCTGTTTGTATTTATATTTTATAACCACGAATTACATCAATCATTTTTATAAATCATTTGTTAAAGATTGATGAAAACATAGTAATCGTAATGTCAGATGACAACAAAGGTGCGCCTGGTTTATATGTAAATAAATCTACATATTTTCCTCAATTTAACATTATAATTTAAAGATACATTGTTCAAGAACTAAATCGGCCTATTGCAAGTCTCTCGTTATTAGGCCTTAGAGGTAGTTTGACTTTATCATTGATGGTATTAGGACTTTGTTCATTATACTTTTTACATATAATCAATGGAAAAGACATTGTAGCAGAGCGATACCCTTCCACAATGCCCGTCTTCATTAGCACAGTTCGAACAGAACAATAGGACGTTAAACCCAATTTCATATCCTTACATGTGGTTCATATCAGCCATACTGCATGAAATAAAGAAGAGATGGCCTTGACCGAAAATGAAAATCAATCATTCACCAATGGGAGATAAGTCTATTTTGACTTATTTGCAATCAATCAACTTGACGTTATGATTACAATAATTTATTTATAACTTACTGGAGGGTTGGGATGGCCTAGTGGTCTAGAGTGCCGCGCTTCGACCTCTAGTTGGCCGGTCACCTCTGGCTTGCCCTGGTGTGAGCGTATGTGGCATGGAGATAGGGGCGCCTTCTCAACCTCGTGGGTTTCCTCCGGGCACTCCGGTTTCCTCCCACTGCTAAAGACCCCTACGCGCAATCGTATTATTGAAAAAAAATTAAACCATATGTTAGTCCCGAAATGACCTAGTTTGTGTTGAGTGGACGTTAAACTCCATTTCTCTCTCTCTCTCTCTCTCTCTAACTTACTACAACATTAACTATCTCGGGGAAGCTGTCTAAATTGTTTGACTCTTGACATTCATGGTCTATAGTTATAAAAATATCAAGCTGAATGATTTTAACTCGCATGCTGTTTATCATTGCATGTTATAGAGTCAAGTGATTTCGTTTTGCAGTTGGTACGTACGTGGTCTGTCCAATCTCTTGGACTATCTTTCTTTCCCCCTCTCCCATCAAAGACAAAGTTCACAAGACCACAAATGTCTTGGAATGTTTTAAAAAAATTGAATTGCGTGGTTTACTCAATCGAAATAGGAGAAGATAAATGATACGGACAAGGTTTGTGCGATTAATGCAATCTCTATAAATGGCCACAGATCACTAAATATTTCCCGGTTCACTTTAATGTTAATTCTCGTCTCTTAGACCGGCTCGAACTTTTTCCCAAATTTTCATTGGGTAGATCGCTTTCTGCAACAGATGGAGCAACATGTGGCAAACTCTTGCCCAAAAGCATGTATGAGGTTCTTCATGTTAATTAAACTAGAGATACACAAGCTGGAAGTAGAAACAAGTAAACATGCAATTCCCGGTCCTACATTTCAACGTAACTAACCTCACAACTCTTGTATCCTTTCACCTCCAAATCATGAATATTCACCAGAACCTGGCAGAAAATGTATTTTCAAACCTAAAATTGGTGATGTGGACAAAGTCTATACAATTAATAATGTGGACAAGCTATGTTCGAATAGTGATGGGACATGTGTCCATCTTGGATCAATAAAATCAAAGAATTATTTTATGTTTGACCCCTTCAAAGATGTATAGATATACAAAATCATAATGTGTGTGCGTATATTATGTTTTTTGTTTGCGCGTAGGGATCTTTAGCAGCGGGAGGAATCCGGGGAACCCGGAGAAAACCCATAAGGTTTGACAGGCATCCCTACTTGATATCGGGGTCCTTATCACGTACAACCGGGAAATAAAGAAACTACGCCAGTTGACTCAATGACAGATCTTAATATGATTCAGCACGCAGGCGGTAACCATTCGGCCATCATCCCCCCCACACACACACACCATCACACACACACCTGTGTTGGTGATTGACGGGTAAGTATTTATTACATTTACTGTTTTATTTGAAAATGTCATAGTTCATAGTATCTATGTGTTTTATGATATGCCGCCGGTACAATTAGTTTAATTATCTTTTTTATCTACAATAATTAACAGCTATAATTGAATTATTGAGCATTATATAATAATAAACCACAAGGCACTTGAAGGGATTAAAATAAAACTTCTTACTACTGCTTGACTATATAGTATAGTATAATAGAAGATATTTCAGACGCCATCTTTGTTATGATTTGTTGACGATATATCGTCTGTTATCATCTCACAATACTCACTAGTTCTAAGACTTTCCATCGTTTTAATTGCCAACGAGACTTTATTTGATAATTATACACCCTCCAATGTAGTTTAATCCCTTCAATTTGAATTTAAAAAAAATGTTATTGCACTAAAACGACTCAGCTGGTGTCTATACAGCAGGAGCTCAGGGGGTTAACCTAACTGAAAAGTGTACCAATTTTCTCCCTTATGATATATATCAATGCATGTATATCTGATATCATAAAAAAGTAACTCTGTCGGGTTGGAATTCGATGTAAGGATAGTACATAGTGCCGAAGCCCGGTTAAAATAGTACACTGTAGGGTATATACCCGTTTTCATTAGCCCAGTAGGAACAGAATAGTAAGAAGTTAAACCCCATTTTATTTTATTTTTTAATTCAAGGAAACAACCAATAACTTTAAATGCATTCAATATACTTCAATCCTCTTCTTTATTGATTTAATGCATCTAGTTTTTTAGAACTAGGCCTACTTCTTCGATACATTTAACGGTGTGGTTACTTGTATATCGGAATTTATACAACAATATGCTTGCATTCGTAATTCTTGCAACATATGACAGATCATGACTCATGCTGACATTATATAACTGTTTCCTTGGGTTTTACTCCAAACTTGTTTTTCAAATATGAGTGAAGTCTGTGTCACCACAGGCCCGGGACTGTACAGCGCAGTGGACGCTTAGGGCTAGCCCCCGGATCCATTCACTGTTTGATTTGTTTTTGTTTGTGGTCTCTGAGTATGATGTCTTATCTGTATATTTGTTTTTGTGTAGAATTGTGTGTGGTGCAGTCCCCCTGCACTTACTATTAAAGATTATACATGTAGCTATTGAATTTATATGCCTTGACGTGGAATTTAAAAGTCTCCATATTGAAAACATGTAAATAACATATCACTCATTATGTCATGTATTTGATCTGAGTTGTAATTAAAGTCATGTTCTGTTTTGTTTCTTAGACAAAATAATGAATCAAAACAGTTGATTGTTTCCCCAATTATATTAGACATGTTAGCGTAATAAAATATCATATTTAAAACACTTTCCCTTTCCTTTAAACAAACTCATTTGTATTACTTATATAGATATTTATACCATTTACAGTTTAAGAATGTAACATAACAGTGGCACAGCACGTGCGCGTTGTATCATTACGTCTGTCATGAAATCAACTGGTGTGATTTCAATTCCCCGGTTGTACGTGACAAAGAGTAGTATCGCTTGTCCAGCCTCGTAGGTTTTCTCCTGGTTTCCTCGCACTGCTAAAAAAACACAACGCGCGAGCGAATTGTCGAAATAAAATTGTACCGTATGTTGGTCCCAACATGACCTAGTGTTTGCGTCGAGTGGTCGTTAATTTCTCCCTTTTTAAATTGAATCATTCAATAGCCGAATCGTTCTAATCTACTTCAAATCAGAGCCATTCGCTGGATTAGATAATCGTGTCATATGTTTGTCCAGAAATTACCTGGTTTGTTTCGATTGGACGTTAAACCCCATTTCTCTGCCTCTCGCATACGTCATACATCGAATTCCAACAGCCAGGGGATATTCAACGGACCCTCCAGTGTGTACACCGGACCTCGGAAAATATGATAAAGCGGTAGTGGTATTTTTATTTCAGAATGAAGTCGTCATTAGCTCTAGCTATGGTACTAGTTTTAACATTGGTAGTTGAATCGGCAGGTCTAACGTGTGCACCATGTGATCGACAACAACAATGTCCAAGACTGCCATACAATTGTTACCCTACAGGAAAACAATGTGCATGCTGTGATGTGTGTGCAGGGTCGATAGGGGATGTTTGTTCCTCTTCTTTACCTAGGTAATACGATAAACTGTCTACTTTAAGAAAAAGATCTTTGCCCTGAAAGACAGCGATATTTAAAGGGCCAATCCCGGTATTTTTTTAGAGAATAAAACTGCTTAATTTTTTGCTAAAATCCCTTAAAATTCTCTACGTTAGGACCGAGCAACCAAACCAATCTATGTGATACGTTTTCAAACAAGTTATACCCGCTAGTCGTCATCTTGAAATGGGGATCGGTGTCCCAAGCTGTATTATACTAAACTGTGTGTACTAAACGTTAACAAAACATAAATTCGTGTTTATAATATCCTATTAGACAGTCCATTTTATCAGACCTTTGGTCAAAGGACGATGAGTGCACACAATACAGCAGTAAACTTATGCCAAATCTGTATGCTTTCTATAGAGCCCAGTGAGCGTGTTGAACCAACTATGTCACTTCCGGTTTTAATAAAAATCAATTTCTCGCTTACAAAAACTTTTTTGCTTTTGTTACAGAGGGGATTATTTAACAATATATATTTAAGATTTATGGAAGCCTTTTTGAAAATCGTTGGTCTTCCCCTTTAAGAGCATCACTGTGTGACCATAATATTATTTCATAATTAAAAGATTGTTTTCTGGGGGTGCAATGTACCTAATGCACCGTTTAAATATGTATATAACCTATTACCAAATACGGCATGTATTTTGTAAATAAAGTTCTATTCTGTTTCCCCAATTATATTAGACATGTTATCGCAAAAAATTACCATATTTTGTAAACTAGTCCTTATTGTTGTCAACATGATTCATTTTATTACTAAAAATTCATCATTTTGAAAAAAGAATACCTAGTTATAAAACAATCAAGATATTTGTACTATGTAGAGTTTAAAAATTTAACAGTGACTTAAAGATATACTCCGTTTACGAAACTACAGAAATAATTAAATAAAAAAAACATTCACCATACTTGTTTTCAATTTGTAGAACAAACATGGCGATTGCTTGCAGGCGTACATAAACAGAGACATGCCACGCCCACATCTTGTCAACGATATCACCGTTGGTGTAAGTGGGCGTAAACCTCCCGGAACGAACAAACGACGACATCCAATATATGCCTTGTCAAGCACGGTGTCCACATCCGGCTAGTAATATTTTAACTACAAATTACCGCCTTACCAACTGACGTTTTTTCACTACTATCAGCTAACTGAAAATATTATTGCTACACAATTATTATGTCTGATCTCATTAACTTCGCATAGAATGAGGGGGTTTGGATGGCCGAATTGTTAGCACGTGCGCGCTGTATCATAAAGTTTGTCATTGAGTCAACTGGCTCGGTTTCGAATCCCTGAACCTCCGGTTTCCTCCCACTGCTAAAGACCCATACGCGCAAACAAATTATTGAAATAAAATAAACCATATGCTCCGAAATGACATTGTTGGTGTCGTGTGGACGTTACATATTTCCCCCTTTCTCTCTCTCTCCCCTCTCTCACTCTCTCTCTAGCACAGAATGAAATAATTTTATTGACATTTTCAATATATTCGAATTTCATTATCTAGATTTGAGCTTTTATAGCAAGAACGATCAGCTCTTAAAGTAATTTTAACCACTGGAAATAAAAGACTAGCTGGATAAACAGGACAATAGAAACAGGTTAAAATATTTAAAGAGAATAATATGACACCCTTCTTCACTAAGACAGCAAGTACGACCAGCTCTTTATATCAATCTTACCTACTGTATCTTTAAATTCGAATCTTGCTAAAATGAGGGCAATATGTAAAGTAGATTTAAATGAGGCCTGGGGCGGATCCAGGGAGGGGGTTTGGGACTCCCCCCCCCTGCTCAGCTACATAAAAAAAATAATGCCTTGCATCAATGAAATTACATCAAAAAGTGATCCTACATCAGTATAAAAATGATTTCTCTGTTTAAAAAGCTCAATTTGTATGTATGCCTATGTAATTTAGAGACGTTGATGGCAGATTTCCGTGACAGAAACCCCTCTTGCAAAAATTCCTGGATCCGCCCCTGAATGAGGCACAGCTATGTTGTCATCTGACATGACGATTAATATGTTTACATCAATCTTTTACAAATAATTTATGAAAATGATTGATGTAACGAATGGTTATAAAATATACATACAGACACGTTTCAAGACAGAAGTGGGGAAAAGTAACGTTGATAAGTTAGAAACCCTCAACTGAATTAGACACAGGTAAGCAAGTAGTTTTTTTCGAAGCAGGTGAACAGACGATTTAATTGCTTATCTTAAACTTGAAATTGTAGGCGAAAACCAAATCAATTCTACCAAATTCCGTTCGGGCATACTTCATGCCACCTTTGGTATCTCGATCCCTTCTCCAGCCCGTCGTAGTTTAGTTTTCGAATGTCAGAAAGGGTGATCTATGAAGCTAATTTGTGAAATGAAATGAAATGAAACGGGATTCATCTTCCTATTGTTTTGTTTCGAGACAGTTAATGAAGACGAACAGACTTCATACAGTGTGCTTTGAGGAACATTTTGTCGGACAGCGACGCAACGGCCTACTCTTTATATAGAATTCCAACTGTCAAGGAATCTTTTAAGTACACGCCAATGTGTACGTGGGATTTTGGTTTTCGCACCACCCGACCGAATAGACAACTGTCCATGTGAGACAAAGAAGAAACATTCAAGAAGTGCCATTTAAATCAAATGATCCGATAAATTGCGACACTTAAATTGTGACTTGAATTGTGTCTTAAATTGTGACTTGAATTGTGTCTTAAATTGTGACTTTGTGATTTAAATTGTGACTTAATTGCGATAAAAGTAAAATATGATCCCAATTGCACAACTGGCACATTAATGGCACACAAATGGCACACGAATCTCCACAAGTTCCTAAAATTTTGTCTGTATTTCAGAATGAAATCATTAGCTCTAGTTGTGGTGCTAGTGTTAACATTGGTAGATGAATCGGCAAGTCTAAGTTGCTATCCATGTGATCGACAACAACCATGTCCAAGACTGCCATACTATTGTTACCCTACACGAGCACCGTGTGGATGTTGTGATGTGTGTGCAGGGTGGATAGGGGATGAATGTTCTGCTCTTTCACCCAGGTAATATGAAATGACATGAAATGAGGTTTAACGTCCTACTTCTCCGAATGAAGACGGTCATACGCGATACAGTGTGCTATGAGAGACATTTTGTCCGGACAGCGGCGCTACGGCCTACGCCTACTCTTATATCGAACTCCACCTGTCAAGGGATCTGTTACCTCGATTTTTAATCCCAAGGGGAAACCACGCCGGAAAATCTGGATGAATTTCCTCGGCCAATTCAGGGATCGAAGAACCGACCTCCAGGCTAACCAGCATCTTAAAAACTTAGCAACCTTGACCCCCTCCCCTCCCCGCAAAGGTAATACGATAAACCGTCTACTTTGAGAAAAGTTAGCCTTGAATGGCAGCCATATTCAAACATTATTATATCGTTTACAATGATGTTATACACACAAAATTTAAATATATATGCAATGCTAACTTTAAAGTGAGAAAAAGAACTCTTTTGCACCTAACCTGGGCTAATGGAAGACGGGCATACGCCATACAGTGCGCTATTAGGGAAATTTTGCCCGGGCAGCGGCGCTACGGCCTACTCTTATATCGAATTCCAACTGCTGGGGATCTTTTACGTGCACGTCAATGACCTCGATTTTTTATCCCACCCGAACGACTAGACAGCTGTCCTTGTCAGGATCTCCGTTCTGCATCACTGAAAAGGAGAAACCACGCCGGAAAATCGAGATGAACTAGGTCATTTCAGGACTAACATGGTTAACTTTATTTCAATAATCCGCTTGTGCGTAGGGGGTCTTTAGCAATGGGAGAAAACCGGTGGATCCAGCGAAGTTGTTCAGGCGACCCTACTCCTTGTCACGTACAACCGGGGATTCGAAACCACGCCAGTAGATAAGTCTCAAAAACTCAATGTCATCCACAGTCTTCGACGTTGAAAACACAAATTACGTGTCAATTTAAATTGATGTTGTGATCTTACCGGGATTGCCATTGCTACCGTTGCTACGATAATAAATAAATCTGAATAGCAGATTGGATTCAAATCTGTTTAAAATTGTACCCATCTGATGGCATTGGAAGTTGAGTATGGTCTACTCAAGTTAATAATGTTTTATTAACCGTTTATATCACATATTTAGCTCTTGCATAAAGAATCTTGAACTGTTGACTGGACAGTAACAGGTCCCAATATTAAAGTGGTCACCAGATTAGGGATAACCACCACCATGACATTAAATCGTTTGGTTAAGCTAATATCCATTTGTGCTGGATAAAGATAATGCATTAGAACACTTCTCGTGTTTGAGAGGAGAGTAGTATCCGTTGGATCATAAGGTCTGTCATTGAATCAAATGACGTGGTTTAGATTCGCAGGGGTGGGGTGTGTGTGGCCGAATGGTTAGCACGTGCGTGCCGTATCATAACGCCTGTCATTGAGTCAACTGTCGTGGTTTCGAATCCCCGGTTGTATGTGAAACGGAATAGGGTCGCCTGTCCAACCTCATGGGATTTCTCCGGTTCCCCCAGTTTCTTCCCACTCCTAAAGAAACTATGAAATGACCTAGTTTTTGTCGAGTGGGTGTCACCCCCTCCCCCTCTCTCTCTCTTTCTCTAGCGATTGTTGTGTTGTGTTTTTTTTATAGTTTATGAAGATGGGTGTATGAGTATTCAATATTTATTATTTTAAATATTCTAGATGCACACCAGGCTTAGTTTGTGTGAACAAAAGAGGCGAAAAGAAGAGAGTGGTTAAATGGTATGAAAGAGCTTTTGGAAAAGGAAAATGTCGTTTGCCATATCGTCGTCCACACCGATACGACGACGACTCCCACGATGACTGAATACATTACGTGCTCTTTGTGGTGATAGCGTGGACCGCCTAGGCTGTATTTCAAGCCTATACCTTATCCGACAATAAACGTATTTAAATCAATTTAATTTGTAGATTATTGGGGATTTTTGTGGGGTTCACCAGGGCTAGACTGTGAGTATGACTGGCTCCTGGAACGCTAAAGGCGTCAATGTCCTCGTGTACTTTCGGGGCCCATTTTAGTTTTGAATTAACGTTGTTTTTGATAAAATGGTAAGATTGCCACGCCTCACAATATGTGCAAAATCTAGAAACATCCGTATATAATCATTTTTTTTTTAAATGAAATGAAATGAAATGGGGTTTAACGTCCTACTCTTTTGCGCCTAACCTGGGCTAATGGAAGACGGGCATACGCCATAGTGGTCTACGAGGGAAATTTTGCCCGGGCAGCGGCGCTACGGTCCCCTCTTATATCGTATTCAAACTGCCAAGGGATCGTTTACGTACATGCCAATGTGTACACGGGATCTCGGTTTTTCGTCCCATCCAAGCGACTAGTCAGCTGTCCTTGTCTGGCCGTCCGTTCTGCTTCACTGATAAGGGGAAACCACGCCGGACAGTTTTTTTTTTATTTGTAAGTATTCTCGCTAACGGGATAAGAAAATCCGACCCACTGGTGCGGACACCTAACTGGATCAGACTCGGAGGTATCCAATATCAGACCGTACATGTAGCTAAAAGTGTAAGTTTACGTCATGGATGTAGTTCCTACCATGCATTAAGTGTCCTTTTCTTTTTCCGTTTCTCAACCATGTTTACATTACTTCTTAAAGGAGTTAAATCGCTAACATTCGGGAAATTCATCTAACCGGAACATTAGAAATCAACATGGCATACAATAAGTCACCATACAATAACGAAGAATCGAGCACGCATACAACAAGTAAAATCGTACAATGACCGTGCGTGTTATGTTTCTATATATAAATATATTGGTTAATATGATCTAGCCTTAAATGAATTACATTGAAAGTAGACATATGTCGTTAGATCAATGAAAGAGGACTGTATCTCTTCTAAATTATGTATGTGCCAGAAAATATGTATATATGTCAGAAAATAGTTTACAATTGTTACAATGTATTTGGACCTTCTTAATGGTGTGCAACCCGATATCTTGTATTTCGTGTTATAGCCGGTATTTTGACGTTAAATACCCTCCCCACCCCTCATTTGTTAGTGCCAAATATATAAATTTTGTATATAATAGCAAGCATAAAAACCCCATAAAACACACACTTTCCAGTAGTATATGAACAAATATCGCGAATTTCTTATTTTCTAAGATTTAAATCCCCGCCACCTCCCCTCACTTAATAAATGAAATGAAAGGAAACACGAGTTTAACGTCATTCTATTGTGGGCCGATGAAGACGGGAATAGGCTATACAGTGTGCTATGAGGGAAATTGTGCCAGGACAGCGACACTACGGCCTACTCTTATATGGAATTCCAACTGTCAAGGGATATTTTACGTGCACGCAAATGTGTACACGAGGTCTCGGTTTTTCGCACCATCCGAACGACTACACACCTGTCCTTGTTAGGCCCTTGGTCCTGCATCACTGAGAAGGGGAAATAACGCCGAAAAATCTGTATGAACTTATTCCCAGACACATTCATGAAAATATGATTTAAAAGAAGTAAAACTTTCTTTCGTTTGAGCAAAGGAGGGGGTTTGGATGGTCTAATGAATAGCACGTACGCGTTGTCATTGAGTCAACTGGCGTGGTTTCGATGTACGTAGGGACGCCTGTCCAATCTCGTGGGTTTTATCCGGGGCCCCGGTTTCCTCCCACTGCTAAAGATCCATACGCGCAAGCGGATTAATAAAATAAAATTGAACCATGTGTTAGTCCCGAAATGAGCTAGTTGTGTCGAGTGTTTGTTAAACTCCATTTCTCCCTCTCTTTGAACAAAGAAGTATGTCGCTATCAGACAAAGCCTAATTTCTGAAAATAGACTACTTTCAATTTATTTTCGATATCGAAGGCCCGGTCCGATTAGCCGTCCCAGGCACGTGGTTTCACTAGCGAAATGAAATGAAATGGGGTTAAACATACGACTGTTCTGCTCCTAAGCTGGGCTACGCCAATCGGTGTGCTATGAAGGAAATTTTGCCCGGGCAGCGGCGCTACGGCCTACTCTGATATCGAATTCCAACTGCCAAGGGATCGTTTCACTAGCGTCGCCGTCACTGAGCGACTGTTCTTATTGTACATGTGCTTATACTCGATTCCCATTATTGTATGGTGACTTATGTGTATGCCCAATCTGTTTCACAGAGAATTACTTACGAAATATCTCTGTAACAGACGACAATCCACAACAGGTGCGTTGACTGCACGCGCCGTTAGTCATTGGCTCAACGGCTCGTGCAATGTTTACTTAACACCTAACTGCTTCGGGCAAAATGATGCATTTTACTCTTTTTAATACCCATTTACACTAAATAGGAAATATTTTTTAACTACAAATACTTCAAACGTCTTTATTTATTTTTCTTTTACCTCAAAAAAATGTTTGAGAATTTAATTTGTCGGAGTTAAAAAGTTAATATTCCGTACTCATTAAGCCTCGTCAATGTCATGCTTATCAGTGATTGTAGCGGCCAAGCGAATATTCACTGCGGGATCAGTTTGGTGTATGCCAGTTTGATTTCAAATGTTCCGGTTCGATGAATTTCGAGAAATGTTTTTGGAGAAATGTTTTTGAAACAATGTTTTTGGAGAAATGTTTTTAGAGAAATATTTGCAAGATTTGTATTTGGAGATTTGTATTTTGAAATTTGTTGTTCGATATTTGTTTGTTGTATTTTTCTGATGAAATGTAAATATAGACTATTTTACAAATCTGATATGACAAATGTCTGATTTGTGAAACAAATATTGATTTTAAGATACAAATGTTACTTTTAGTGTACAAATGTCGAAATACGACAACAAATGAAGAAGTAAGAATTAAGGACTATGAATTTAGAACTAAGAACTAAGAACACTGAATAAAGAGCTGTTTGGTCTTCCATACTAGGCTACGGGCTAAAGCTTTTTAGATGCCACGGTATATCGTTTGTATAGAAGATAGATTTATGGGATTAATGACCTAGGCGATGCATGAGGATATATAGACAGAATTAGGGGACGACCTGGCGACACACGTGTCTTGGGAGATCAGCTTAGATCATATTCCTAAGAACAGACCTGTATTTGGATATTTGGAGACCTAAGTTTATGTCAGTTCCCGTACCCATATTGGAGCTTATTTACTATTAAGCATTTAACCAATAATTGATGAATTAAAATTATCTGCTACTAAGTATTGTTTACTAAAGAATATATCGAATTATTAACAACCAACAAGAGTCCTGTCTTCATTTAATCAACAACAAGATCCAAGAAAATACACTAAAAGTGCACTTCCACAATATCATTTAATACGTCATGTATTTTGTAAATAAAGTTCTGTTCTGTTTCCCTAATTGTATTAGACATGTTATCGCAATAAAACTACCATATTTATCAACTATTTCTTTATTGTCAAAACGACCCATTTTTATTACTCACAATTCATCAACTTTTTGAAAAACATATCTAGTAATAAAACAATCAAGATATCTATACTAATGGCGATAGCTTACGGGCGTACAAAAACAGAGGCAGGCCGCATCTTGTAAATGGAATGAAATGAGATTTAACGTCCTACTGTTCTGCTCCTAAATTAGGCTAATGGGAGAGAGAGAGAGAGAGAGAGAGAGATGGGGTTTAACGTCCACTCAACACAAACTAGGTCATTTTGGGACTAACATATGGTTTCATTTTATTTCAATAATTCGCTTGCGCGTAGGGGTCTGTAGCAGTGGGAGGAAACCGGAGTGCCCGGAGTAAAACCATGATGTTGAGAAGGCGCCCCTATCTCCATGCAACAATCGCTCACAGGGCTCGAAACCACAGCCGCAAATCAGAGGTGACCGGCCAGCTATCCCAATGCCCCAGGCTAATGAAGATGGGCATACGCCATACCGTGAGTGTGCTATGAGGGAAATTTTGCCGGGCTGCGGCCAACTCTTAAATCGAATTGTGTACAAGGAACTCTGTTTTCATCCCATACGAACGACTAGACAGTTGTCCTTGCCAGGCCCTTCGTCCTGCATAACTGACAAATAGAAACCACGCCGGATAATCTGGATGAACTATCTTGGCCAATGCAGGGATCGAACACCCGACCCCCAGGCTAGCGAGCCAGCGTCTTACCCACTTCCCCGTACATAACATATCTTTAAATTAGAATCTTAGCTAAGATTTATTCAAATTTAAACGAGACGTCGCTGAGTTGTCATCTGACATTAATTTGTATTCGTCGATCAATCTTTTACAGAGGATTTATAAAAATGATTGATGTAATTTGTCGTTATAAAACAGGTTTAAAAACAGAAGAGTGAAAAAGTTGATAAGCCAGAAACCTTCAACTGAATTAGCTACAGGTAAGCAAATAGTTAATTTTAAACTTTGCAGTGGGCGAACACATAATATTATTTGAAATTGTAGGCTAGAGCAAATTCATTTCTACCAAATTCTTTTTGGGCATACTTCATGGCGTATTCCCGCCTTCATTTGGTATCTCGAGACCTTCGAAATTTATTTGGTGAATTAAAATGAAATGGAGCGGGGTTCAACATCTCATTGTTCTGCTACGACGGGGTTAATGAAGACGGATATATGCCAAACAGTGAGCTATGAGCAGCTACGACCTACTCTTATACAGAGAGAGAGAGAGAGAGAGAGAGAGAGAAATGGGGTTTAACGTCCACTCAACACAAACTAGGTCATTTCGGGACTAACATATGGTTTAATTTTATTTCAATAATTCGCTTGCGCGTAGGGGTCTTTAGCAGTGGGAGGAAACCGGAGTGCCCGGAGGAAACCCACGAGGTTGAGAAGGCGCCCCTATCTCCATGCCACATACGCTCACACCAGGGCTCGAAACCACAGCCGCAAGCCAGAGGTGACCGGCCAGCTAGAGGTCGTAGCGCGGCACTCTAGATCACTAGGCCATCCCAACCCCCCTACTCTTATACAGATTTCCAACTGTCAAGGGATCTTTTAAGTACATGCCAAAGTGTACATGGGATCTTGGTCTTTGTACCACCCGAGACAAAAGAATAGACATTCACAAAGTGCCATGTAAATCAAATGATCCAATAAATTGCGATACTGTGTGACTTAATTGCGTCAAAAGTAAAATATGATTCCAATTTCAAAATTGTCACACATCCCATAACTATCACGCGAATGGTACACGAATGGCACTTGGACATCAGGCGAAATTTGGACCAAACCCCTAAGATTTCGTGCGACTTTACCACGATATTCAGTGAAAATTGTTCCTAATAATTCGTCTTTGTTAACAGACTTCGGGGTCTTCAACTAGTTGTGAGCTGTCACTATATAACCGATATTCCAATAGGCGGAGGCTTTGTCTGCGATATCACTTCGGTGGAAGCCGACGTAAAATAAAACTACTTCACACACAGGCGGGAACTGTTTGACAATTCGGGGTCTCCAACTTATTGGAATCTGTCACTATATAACCGATATTCCAATAGCCGGAGACTGTTTGACACTTCCGTATATAATTAGCCGTTTGTCAAAATTTATAATGAAGTTCGCCGACGAAGAGCTCACCAGGTGGCGCGCGTGAATTATGGGTTATAGTTCACGGCCTTATGTCAACATACGATCTATGATGTAAACATCGTCTGCTACTTCCTGTCGTCTCTAATGACGCACAATGCCGCAGTATTGCTGTGTACCAAACTGCAAAAACTCAAAAGGTGGGCACACTTTTCCGAAAGATCTAATTCTGCGGAAGAGATGGATTGTTGCCATAAAGCGGAATGATCAACAGACTGGAAAATTATGGCAACCCGGGGAGCACGATCGTGTTTGTAAAGATCATTTTACCAATGACGACTACACAAGTACACTTCTCGGTAAGAAAATAAAATAAATAAAAACATAGGCCCCTAGGCCCTACATACATGGTTCATCATCTTTGCACTAAGATGCTGAGTTTGATATTGTTCAAATCCCCATACGAGAATATATTCTTAGGTCTGTTGAAAAATAAAATAAAATAACACTCGCCATCCAAAAGATTGAGACTCTGGCTTCGGCAACTCGATGATAAATTATTTGGTATTATTATCTATGATTTCATTGCCACTCTTCATTAAACTCAGGCCCAAATCTACTATGCACCAGTGTGTATTTTAATATTAAATGCTTGACTATTAATATTGCTACAACTGTATTACTATTATTAGGCCTTAAATTTAGAATCAAGCAATTGCTAGGCCTAGGCTAGTTGTTTATATTTAAATGAATGAGCATATTTGTTTTAAATAGAAAATTATCTAATATTGATAAGACATTTTTTCTATAAATTAAAGGACTACTTATACTGTTATGTTATTATCATTCACTTTAATCTCAAGCATAAGGGTTAATACTAATAGTGATTTTTGATTTCTATTCTAGGAGAACGCAAAAGATTGAAAAAGGATGCCGTTCCATCATTATTTAAATTCAAAAAGTCTGTATGCCCAAGAAGAAAGTTGAAGAGAGTCTTTGAAGATCCAGTTAACCCGGTAATTTTTGAGAATGAAGAGAATGAAGTCATCAATGAAATCATAATTGATCACTCCTGTGTTGATGTCGCAGTGCCTGTTGATTGTGAACCATCCCAAAATAATAATGTTGAAATTCAATGTCACCTTTTGTCAGATATAAATTCTAAGTTCTCCATTGAAAATTTCTGTGAAAATCCAGGAGCCATTAAATATTACTCTGGGTTTAATAATTATAATCATTTTATGTTTTTCTTTAATCTTCTTGGGCCTGTAGTTTTTGATTTAAATTATAAGTGTTCTTTGTTGGAACCCAAGGATCAACTTTTCTTAACTCTCATGAAATTAAGACAAGCCAAGGAAGATTTGGAACTCAGTATTTTTTTCAAAGTCAGTGAAAGTACCGTTTCCCAACTAATTAATGTATGGATCAATTTTTTATACTTCCAATTAAAAGAAATCAATATTTGGCCCGAAAAATCTATTGTGCAAGAGACTATGCCTAGTAACTTTAAATCTGCATTTCCTACAACACGTGTAGTACTAGACGCCACAGAAATTCCTATTTCAAAGCCACAGAATGTTGATGCCCAAAGTATGACATTTTCTACATACAAAAATAAAAACACACTGAAAACCATAATCGGTTGTTCACCACGAGGACTTGTATCGTATATCAGTGACAGTTATGGCGGATCAGCTAGTGACAGACAAATAATTGAACGATCCACACTAGTCAATAATAATGATATGTTTGAATCAAAGGATAGCATAATGGCGGACAGGGGTATTATGGTCCAGGATATCTTTGCATCCAAAAATGTTTTTGTCAACACCCCAACAATGTTGAAAGGCAAGTCGCAACTAGAACCGGAACAAGTCATACATGATCGTCGGATTGCTTCAAAGAGAATTCATGTGGAACGAGTGATAGGTTTAGGCAAAACCTACAAAATTTTGAAAAAAGATCTACCTGCCAGCAAACGAGCTCTTGGTTCGAGAATTGTATTTGTATGCTATATGCTATCAAATTTCCGTCCATCAATTGTCAACAGACTTGCCTAATCACATTCCCCCCAATAGATCAAACAAAGAAATCTAGTAGGCCTGTAATATAATACTGTGTTTATTACTGTAACTACATGTATTTAATATCATGTAAATAAAGCATTTTATATAACACATACCTATAAGTAATAATAACAATTCAATAATCAATTACTAATGAAAACAAAAAATGTACACAATCTTTGCATTGTACAAGTCTCTTAAAAATACATTATGCAAAATTTAGATAAGAGCTAATCGTTCTTGCTATGATAGTTCAAAAATAGATAATGCAAATTGAATATATTGAAAATTTTATTTAACTTACTTTATTGTAAGCCAAGTTATCAATGTCTGTAGTTTCGACAAGAATCTGTGTGCATTGATTGTGTATGTTAATAAATGTCTGATAATTTATATAACATTTAAGGCCAAAAGAAAGACCCGCAATTAGGCAGATTTAGCACACTTGAATAATGTATATTTATCTTGCCATGAACGATGGTAGCGGCTATTAAAAGAGAAAACCTCTTATTAAATCCTTTCAAAAGATAACATTTCTCTGGAAGCGGACAAGTACCATGTAACTTTGTTTATCAATATAATAGTCATGTTCTAATTTTTAAATATTGTACATAGCACCATTGTTATAAGGCCTTACAAAGAATATCCTGGTTCTCAGACAATCCTGTGTAACCTGAAAAGCACTGCATGACCCGTTTTTATTTGAAAATATAAAACATGAAAAAAGACTATTTAATTATATATATATATATATATATATATATATTGCAATCCAGCCACCCCGCCTCAACTAATTTATCATATATAATATATAACCCTGACAATTTTAAGTGAAACAGGATAATTGTACATTCCTATAAACAACATGACATATATACTTAGTCAATGGAAATATGTGATGAAGGCATTTAATTTAGCCCAGTGATCCAGTAGAAATTGTAAATATTACTGTTGTTGAACAAAAAAAGGGATGCTATATATAAGGTTTTAGTTTAACCTGCTATCACATTGATTAATTTTGTTTTATAGAACTGTTGTAATTGTACATATCACCATTATTGTTATAATTATAAATGGGATGCAATATAAGGTCTTAAATATTTATGATAAAATAATTCAAGCTTAGGTAATAAAGAACCTTTACAATAATCATTGTCAACTTCTATTTTTTCTATATAAAGATCTTTATGTGTAAATATTATAAAAAAACATAACTGGTGTTTAGACAAAAAAAGCTGTCCTTGTATCTGAGAATAATACCGACTGTGTCTAGAAAGCCTGACTTTGCTGCTACCATCCAAATATTCCAGATAAGGGAAATATTTTCCTGGAGCAATATTTACATCCCTTCCTGTATATGGACATTTAATTTCAATTATTTTATCATCATCAATTACTCCATCAGGAGTTGCACCAAGATAAGGATAACTTGGGTGCACAAAAACTCCACATTTAGACACAATGAAACCTGTCTTTTTTTCGAAAGACTTGCATGCAACAGTTTCAAATTTAAGACCATGTATTACAGGCGGGCCACTAAGAACAGGTGGAAAACAAATACTTTCACAAAGTTTGTCAACATTTCGTCTTGCGGTCATATGCGTAATATCCCCAAATCGAGAGGCAGTCAAACGCCACTCCCTGGCGTCATGCCATTTTGAACACAAACTCTGTCTCCTTGTACATGCCTCTAGCTTTATTGCTTCAGCCTCTTTTATCTGAAAATAACTGTCAACCCAATATTGAGTATATGGTAACATTAAATAATCATGGTCTTTCACTGCAGTTAACATATCAGCTTTGGGATATAAAAATTTGATCGTTAAATCAAGTTGTTCTGAAATGCAGAAGTTGTGCACACGGTTCCTAACATCAGCTTCAAAGCTGGCCTTGTTGCGATGCGCTGAAGGACGTGGATCATCTAAGCGAGGTTGTTTTGATTGAGGGATTTTCTCTGATTTTACTGGGGATCCTGAAAATAAATCAAAATTTTATTAAAGGGGCATTGGCATTTGGGAAGTTTAGATAAAGAGCTGACAGTTTTTGCTATAATAGTTAACAAATAGATAATGAAAAGGGAATATGTTGAAAATTTCAGTCACATTATTTCACTCGAAGTTTGGCTATTGGCGACACATATAGAGTCTAGCTCTGATTGTCATAATTACGATAATAAACCGCAAAAGTATTTAAATTTACTTCATATCAGAGATATCTGATGGCAAGCAAGGCATTAATCATTGTGTTGATCTTGGTAGTTAATTAATGTCTAAGTCTAATTAATAATTTATATCTAAGGTCTGAAAAAAGACATTCAATAGGCTGATTTAGCTTAAATAAATAGCTTAAGACAAGGACATGCTAAGGAATTACATTGTCAACCAAGGACATAAGTAGAAATAAAACCCCCAACTCTGCCACAGATTCCTTGACTAATAGTAATAATAAGTGCAGGTGGACCGCACTACACGCAAAACAAAATTTTGTATCTTAACATTCTCTCTTACCTTCATATTGCCTTTTTGGCATGTGGAAAGATTGCAAATTCTCAGTACAACTTCTCTTGATTTTACACTGCCCATCTTCAATAAATTTAACAAGCATCAGTAAAACTGCAGCCAGGTGTTTGCAGGTTCCATGTGGGCCTTTACCAGCAGGACACTCACAGTGACTATTTACAATTTCACCACTACTCTTTTCAACGCTGACTTTATAGTTGTAAGTTACCTGTAATAAAATACAGAAGTATCTATACATGTAGGCTATACATAATAAAAAAGTAATAAATTATCTCTTGCAAAGAAAAATATCTCTATCAATGAATGGTCATAAGAAATACATCAGTCCTGAGTAATTTCAGAATATCTGATCCATTTCTTTTTTACCAGAAATCTAATTGTTGTTTACTAAAATTGCGATGCAGATAATGTGATTGGCATGAATGACAGAGGTAGGCTTTAATATCTAGCCAATAAAACAGGAAACAAAATTCTCTGATCAGCTCTCCCTATTAAATTATAGCATAAAGAAAGATTTAAGCTCACAAATTACCTTCTTTTTCATTGCAGCAGCAACAATTCCTGTAAAGTAAATACAAGTACATGTACCGGTATCTATTTCACATAAACTGCATGCATTAACTCGATCACTTTCCATCAACTTCTCTCCTTTCTGTAGTGCTTTTAAATCATTGACCATCCCATGATCAGATACCATTCTGTATTTAAAATAACCATCTATTTGACATCTATCAATTTTTGGTAACGTTAATCTGTGTTCAGGCACAAGTTGTCGAAATCCTGAACTAGGCCACTGTGGAATTGTGTACTCAGGAAGATGGATAACAGGATTTCTAAAGTTATCATTTTTATCATAGGCATCTTTCATTATCATGATCAAGTTGAATGCAGGATGACAACAGAATACTAGGCCCATCCTATAGGCTAAGTTTTCTTATTTCATCTTTCAAGCTAAAATACACGGACAGCAGTGTCTCTGGGTCAGTATATAATAACTTCCATGGAATCCATTGCCATAGTTAATTAATAAGGCCTATTCAGATTTAAAACTTTCTTGGGCAGTGCCAGTGGGCTTGCCTAGCCTAGGCCTACTAAGTACTACAGTACTACTGTAGTACTAGGCCCTTGTTATATTATTATTATTATGGCATTTATGATCATCGTAGCCTACTCATGATATTGATAGGTTATGGCGTAGCTAAGAACAGTGAAAATCAATAAATTACACTACCGACAACGTGAGTAATGCCAAATCAGTAATTTGTTTGTTTCTAAATGCCGACGAATGAACGTCTGGACCGCTCATAATAGGCTAGTCAAAAACTTTTGGGGCAGGTTTGTTATTGTTGTGAAGCGCACGAAAGGCAGTCGCTGGAATGGAATGGGAACAGGTCTAGATATAGGCTAATGTTTACTCGATGACACTTACCTCTCAATAAGTGCCTCTTTTCTGCCCGTTGTCCTTGCACCTCGTTTAGCTAACTCGTCTTTCAATTTCCCAACAGTAAATCGACCGTAATTATTTTCCGACATGATTTTGCCGTCTGCTGTGAAAGACGTCTTGGAGTAACCCATAATCCAGTGGCGCCACCTGAGAATCGAAGCGCGAGCGGATAACCCCATTGTTTCAATTTTATTTCAGAATGAGGTCATTAGCTCTAGTTGTAGTGCTGGCTTTAACATTGGTAGATGAATCGGCAGGTCTAAGCTGTGCAAAATGTAATCGAGGACCATGTCCAAGACTGCCATACTATTGTTACCCTACACGAACACCATGTGGATGTTGTGATGTATGTGCAGGGTGGATAGGGGATGTTTGTTCTGCTTTTTCACCCAGGTAATACGAAATGAAATGGGGTTTAAAGTACTACTGCTCTGAATTAAGACGCTCATACGCAATCCAGTGTGCTATAAGGTACACTTTGCCCGGACAACGGCATTACGGCCTACTCTTATATTAAAATCCATTTTTCAAGGGATCCTGTCCGTGCACACCAATGTGTATCCCGAACCTCGGTTTTTCGTACCATCCGAATAACTAGATAGCTGTCCCTGTCAGGCCTTCCGTCCTGAATCACTAACAAAGAGGTACCCCGCCGGAAAATCTCTTCCAAACCTAGCCACCGTGCCCCCCACCCATCCCCACAAAGGTAACACGATAATCCGTCTACTGGATATTCGCACACTATGTGTAATCGGACATATTGTGACGATCCCGAATGATGTCGGATTAGACAGAGTCCACTGTATAGTTTATTATTATGCATTTATATACACAGCAAATCTATGGTATGGATTAGAAAGCGTCCATTGAATAGTTTATTATTATGAATTTATATACACAGCAAAGCTATGGTATGCTTGGATTTTGGATTAAGTAGAACTCTCCCACCACTTAACAATTAAGCAATAAAATGAATATGATTATATCAGCGGTACCTGACCCTCACGACCAGCTTAACATTCGCTCAGAATGAAGTAATTTGACTGAAAATTACAATTATCCACTTCTCATTCTCTATTTCGTAAAGGCACACGACAAACGATTAGATATAATAGCCAAATTACTCCACTCCTGGTCGAGCAAAGCGAATTAAGAAAAAGAAAAAAAACCCTAAAATGTGGCCCCGATTGTCAATGATACCGTTGCTACGATAATAAACAAATCTGAATAGCGGAGTCAAATCTGTTTAAAATTGGCATTGGAAGTTGAGTATGGTCTTCTCAAGTTAATAATGTATTAAAATAGTTTATATCACAGATTTAGCTCTTGCATAAAGAATCTTGAACTATTATTTCAAGAACAATCAGCTTTTCTTTATCTACATCTTACGTAATGCATCTTTAATTTGTAGTCTATATAAAGCTGTTTCTGGTGCTCCTCATAGAAGGGAATTTGCATAGTCCATATGAGACTTTACTAATGCTCTAACAACATTCTGACAAGCATCGGTATTAAGATTAGAGCGTGTTCTACAAATATCTCTCATTTGACGATGCATTTTTACCACAATACTACTGATTCGGGGAACTCGGGGCATAAAATTAGCGGTCACATTGCCACGATTCTTAGGATACTTCTATATTATTTTATATTAGTTCCTATTGATTTCACACTGACACTAGGCCCTGGTTAAAGGAATGGGGAGACTGGGCTGTAATCATGGGCCCAATGTTATAGGAGGGCTGCATGCGGTTGACTGGACAGTAACAGGTCCCAATATTAAAGGGGTCACCAGATTAGGGATAACCACCACCATGACAATAAATCCTTTGGTTAAACTAATATCCATTTGTGCGGGATAAAGATAGTGCATTAGAATACTTGTCGTGTTTGAGAGGAGAGGAGTGGTCGTATGGTTAACGCGTACCGTTGGATCATAAGTTCTGTCATTGAATCCAGTGGCGTGGTTTAGATTCGCAGGGGGGTGTGGCGGTGAGATGGCCTAGTGGTCTAAAGTGCCGCGCCTCGACTTCTAGCTGGCCGGTCACTTCTGGCTTGCGGCTGTGGTTTCGAGCCCTGTGTGAGCGTATGTGGCATGGAGATAGGGGCGCCTTCTCAACCTCGTGGATTTCCTCCGGGCACTCCGGTTTCCTCCCACTGCTAAAGACCCCTACGCGCAAGCGAATTATTGAAATGAAACCATATGTTAGTCCCAAAATGACCTAGTTTGTATCGAGTGGACGTTAAACCCTATTTCTCTCTCTCTCTTTCGATTCGCAGGGTGGAAGGCCGAATGGTTAGTACGTGCGTGCTGTATCATAACGTCGGTCATTGAGTTAACTGTCGTGGTTTCAAATCCCTGGTTGTATGTAAAACGGATTAGGGTTGCCTGTCCAACCTCATGGGTTTTCTACGGGTCCTCCAGTTTCCTCCCACTGCTAAAGACACTTTGAAATGACCTAGTTTTTTGTCTCTCTCTCTCTCTCTCTCTCTCTCTCTCTCGTGTTTGTGTGTAACAAATGGACTAGTGTTAGTTGTGTTATGTGTTTAAATAGTTTATAAATATGAGTATTCAATATTTATTATTTTAAATATTCTAGGTGCACACCAGGCTTAGTTTGTGTGAACAAAAGAGGCGAAAAGAAGGAAGTGGTTGAATGGTATGAAAGATCTTTTGGAAAAGGAAGATGCCGTTTGCCATATCGTCGTCCACACCGATACGACGACGACTCCCGCGATGATTGAAGACATCTCGTGGTTTTTAGCACGAAAACACGACGGATATGATGATAACGTGGACCGTCTAGGCTATATTTCAAGGCTATACCTAATCCGTCAATAAACGTATTTAAATCCATTTAATTTGTAGTTTATTGGGGCTTTTTGTGGATATTGAAGCTTGAGGCGGAGTGAGACTGTGAATATGATAGGCTCCTGGAACTCTAAAGACGTTAAAAAATTTATTTCAATAATTCGCTTAAACGTAAGGTACTTTAGCAGTGGGAGGAAACAGGAGGAGCCGGAGAAAACCCTGAAGGTTTGACAGGCGACCCTACTCCTTGTCACGTGCAACCGGGATTCGAAACCACACCAGTTGACAGAATGACGGGCTTTATGATACAGTGCGCATGTACTAGCCATTCGGCCATCCAACCTCCCAACACGTGAAAAAGAAACAGATGACAAATAATATTGATTGTGATATTTATCCAACACAAAAACAGTTATTACCACACATTTAGCGTTACAGTATATATACATTGTATTAAAAAATAAATATTGTAAGCTTTTCTCAAAATGGTAGGCGTAGATATTAAATAAACTTATATATTTTACACATGGACACGTGCTACAACCACGTCATATTAAAATAGGTAGTCGGTTTACCATAGATAGATGGCTGTTTAGTCTATAATTTCATACGTATTGCGCATGGAGTAGAGTTGCCTGTCCAACTTCGTGGGTTTTCTCTGGGTCCTCCGGTTTTCTGTCACTGATAAAGACCCCAATGCGAAAGCGAATTATTGAAATAAAATTGAAGCATGTGTTTGTCCTGAAATGACCTAGTTTCTGTCGAGTGGATGGTAAACCCCATTTCTCCCTCCCCGCCATACAAATTAGCAATCGCGGTGGCTCAGCACGTACAACTGGAGGTCTGACATAAAGTCGAAGAGAAATGGTTTGAATTTGTATTTATATCAACAGTTTGGACAGGGAGAAGGGGATTACATGTATTTCTAGTTAATCATTACATGTAGTCTATGCACTATATTGAGTCATTTCGGGTACTAGGGCTTTCTGCAAATTCCTCGCTGGAAGAAACGGAACCCAATAGTAGATGCTCCCAGAGGTGATGTTGGTCCACTTTGACTCCGGCAGGTTAAACCATTTTCACATCTGAAACAAAGAATATTCAATATAATAATAATAATAATATAGACTAACCTTTAATCATTTTATTATAGGATTATATTATATTATCGAGCAATCATGTTATATTATAGACTGTATCCTACAATCATGTTATATTATAGCCTGTATCATACAATCATATTATCAATTGCATCCAGCAATCATGTCATATTATAGACTATATCCCGCAATTATGCCATATTATAGACTGTATCCTGCAATCATGTTATACAAAAGACTGTATCCCACAATCATGTTTTATTATATACTGTATCCCTACAATCATGTTATACTAAAGACTGTGTCCCAAAATCATGTTATATTATAAACTGTATGCTACATTCATGTTATACTGGAGTCACTGATAAGGGGAAACCACGTCGGAAGTTCCCGATAAACTTTCTCAGCCAATACGGGAGAACAACAATTATCTCGTTAAGTTCGGTCGGCGGTTCTTGCAAATTTCACGAACTGGATCAACATGGAGGCAGTTGACCAGAGGGCGCGTTACGAAATTCGCGGGGTTGGATGGCTGGATAGATAGTGCGTGCGACATTTATTATAAGGTCTGTCATTGATTCAACGGGCGTGGCTTCAATCACGTGACAAGGGGGGGGGGTCTAAGGGTCCTCCTCTTCCCCCACTACTAAAGACCACAGTTTTGTGTCAGGTGAACGTTAAGCTCCCTACCCCAACTCGCTCTCTCTCTTTCTCTCTCTCTCAAACACACGCACACACATCCACTACATTGAGAGAGATTGATGTTTGAGAGTACTCACCGCGCTTGGAACATGCCGCATCTGTCACCGACTTTACCTGCGCAGACCGGACAGCATCCACAAGGCTTTCTAGCCCGTTCACAAGTTTTAGGTAACTTCGGACAGATCCGCTTACGAGGAGGAAATCGACGAGTCCAACATGGGGCGCAACTCAATGCATCTGATCCTGTCACTACTAGTACAACCAATACAACACAGATGAGTAAAAACAATGTCTTCATCCTACAACACAATGAAACACAACACGATTGAATTAGAGAGAAAAAATGGCCATTAACGTCAACTTAACGCAAACTATGTAATTTGGGACTAACACCTGATTTAGTTTCATATCAATAATTCGCTTGCACCTAGAGATCTTTAGCTGTGGGGTGTTGGTGACCTTAGGGATCCTCCAGTCAAGGTGTATGATAATTGTGAAACCCACCGTATTCTTGAACATACGTAACCATCCCCTGGTTTGCTCCCATGGCATTGTGCTTGAAACAAACTGTAATCTTCATCTAGGCCAGATGATTGGGGATTGGGGATTGAGGGGGGGGGGGGGACATTATTGGAATAGTCTAGTGTCGGTTCATCTAAATCCGATATTGTTGTTTTACCAGGGGCAGATTCAGACGGAAATTTGCAGTAGGAGGATTGCCAGGTTCCTGTTAGGCACATTTGACATTTTACAATCATGATGCCATCGTCGTCTCAAAATTACGTAGGCATACATTGACACTGAGCTTTTTAAAGAGAGAAATCAAACACCCCGTTCAACATCAAGTTTTGTTATGAATTAATAGGATCACATTGTTATTCAATTTCATTCGTGTAAAGCATTAATTGTGATATCACTTATGTCTATATGATTATCTCGCGCTTTGAATGACCATCCCATCCCACAATCTGGTGATAAAGGGCAAAGCACACGATCGTGACACCTTTCTCAAAAAAAATTGTTGTTTTACAATATTGTTTTGTATGTAGCTTAGCTTTGAATGCCTACCCAATCCCACCATATAATTATTAAGCCCGGTCCACACCGCCACGACTTGCCCAGACTTCACCCAACGCAACGTCTTGTCTCAGATAATCAGTGCAGTATGAACAGTCCCACGACCACGATTCGATCGATTTCCGTCGCGTGGCCACGATTTTGCCGTGCCCATCAGTGTCCACATTGACACGAACTGGCACGAGTTCACGCATAGTTTGTGCATTGTTTACGCACTTCCCGCATTGGCACGACGAGTTTGCGCAAATCGGACGGTGTCGTGCCGACTAGAGTCATGCCAATGCGTGCCACGGAATCATGCAAGTGTCAGCCTGGCTTTAATTTACAAAATATGTTATATATCTTAGCAGGGGAAGGGTGGAGGGGAGGGGGCGTCCTCTGTCATACTGATAAAAATGTCAACAATGAAATGGTGCTTAATGCCCTACTCTTCTGCACCTAATCTGGGCTAATGGAAAACGGGCATACGCCATGCTATGAGGGAAATTTTGCCCGGACAGCGGCACTACGGCCTACTCTTATATCGAATTCCACCTGCCAAGGGATCTTTTACGTGCATGACAATGTGTACACGGGACCTCAGT
Organism: Patella depressa; assembly: GCA_948474765.1. Classification (NCBI taxonomy): domain Eukaryota; kingdom Metazoa; phylum Mollusca; class Gastropoda; family Patellidae; genus Patella; species Patella depressa. The sequence continues at coordinate 7,332,496 of OX419720.1, forward strand.
TTTTCGCCCCATCCGAACGACTAGACAGCTGTCATTGTCAGACCCTCAGTCATGCATCACTGACATGAGGAAACCACGCCGGAAAAAATGTCTACACACTTACCTGGTATTTAACAGCGACGTTTACTTGTCTCTCGAAAATCTTCTGTCTTATATGGCTCGCAACAGGATGTGTTTTTAAAAGCCGGATATAAATAAAATGATGTTTATAGTTATAACTAATTGTTTTGGATATTTTTACTGGCATTAACATGGCTCTTTACGTATAAACAGCGTGTTATAATATAATGTAGCACAAATTAAAAAAAGTCCTTGATTCTGATTGGTCGACGAAGGTGTATACACATAGTTTTCCCTGATATATGACGTCATTTCATCAGAAAACCTTAATATTTCAATTAGATGTCACATTAACGACCAACACAGACAGTTAATAAAACTTACAAAAAATGGATGATTGTTTATGTCGTCTTCGTGTCATCTTCAACCAGCAGTATATCCGGCTTCGCCCATGGCCTAAATTCGTCGGTGCACTCTTCGCTTGCCTATTTCGCCAGGTGTCAAAATTCGCCTGCGATCCAATTTTCCCGGGCCCAATATCACCTGGCACTCAAAATTCGATGGCCTTATATAGTTAATTTAAAATCACAAATGTGGGATTGGAGAGCGGCGACGAAGCGTGATTCGCCTGTGGTCCAGGCTCAGTTCGCCCGGGGCTCAGTGGGTACTGACCTCGCTCGTTAACAAGGAATGTATGATTAATTGATAATATTAGGGTCAAGCACATGTATTTATAATAAAGACATTAAAAAATAGTAAATAATTCCTGTAATGGGTGAAAGCGCTAAATCGAATTAGTACGCATGTTTTTCCATCCCGATTTTCCACAAAACCACTTTCAAAAGTATTGACATCTATACTAACTGCAGTTAAAGAGGGTATTCAAAAATACTGTGACAAAATATACTCTCGTAGTGGTATTAATCAAATGTGGATATTAAAAAATTCCAAAGAATCACTTGATGGTTTACAATCTAGATCCCTTGCTTCGATCTCATCTATTCAAACTTTTGACTTTTCCACTTTGTACACTAAAATTCCTCATAGTAAATTAAAAGCTCGGTTGAAAGATATTATTCACAGTGTCTTTTCATCTAAATCGGGAACTGCTAGATATCAATATTTAGTTGTTAATTACAATTCTTCATATTTCGTTAAGTACCATAGTGATTCAAAAAATAAATTCACCGCCATCAAGATAATTCAGATGTTGGATTTTTAAATTGATAACATCTTTATTGAATTTGGAGGGGAAATATATCAGCAAGTGGTTGGTATCCCCATGGGCACCAACTGTGCACCTTTGCTTGCTGATTTATTTCTGTATTCCTATGAAGCCGAGTACATACAGGCACTAGTTAAAACAAATAAACGACTAGTCAGACATTTTAATTTTACTTATCGGTATATCGATGATGTTCTATCACTGAATAATCCTAAATTTAGTGATTATGTAGAATTCATATATCCTGATAAATACCACTGACAGTGACAATTACGCTTCCTACTTGGATCTGCGTCTCGATTTTGACAATTGCCATAGACAATTGCCATAGTGTTAAATTGTATGATAAACGTGATGACTTTGACTTTCCGATTGTTAACTTTCCATTTATTAGTAGTAACATTCCTGTATCACCAGCTTATGGAGTGTTTGTGTCTCAGCTAATTCGTAACGCGAGAGCTTGTTCTTTTTATTCTGATTTTTTAAGTAGATCGAGACATTTGTCAACTAAGCTTCAACTACAAGGATACTTACGCACTAAACTTATAAAATCCTTTAAAGGGTGTTATGGCCGTCATATTGACTTGATTGGTAAATATAACTTGTCGCTCTCAGCTATTATTCTTGATATATTTAATTGACGCGTATCCTATTTACTATCTCTCTGATTATGTCTACTACAACGTTAACAATGTTCATCACGTGCATTTTGCATACCTATAGTCCATTGGCCAATCACGTTATTTTACCTACATTTTGCCTAGTAGTTTGGATGCAGCGATGGCGGGTGTGGCGCGCCAGTCAGGGTAAGCTTACTCTTCCGGACACCTGTTACCACTGTTTGTTGTGTATTTCGTACACGATGAACAGTCCATTTGCTGATTACACTACTTTGCCTAACTATTTTGCCTATTACGTTCTTTAGGACTTCGATTTTTGCCTAATGGTTTGGATTGTTCGTACTTGGTTTTATTTTATTTCATATGTTGATATACATGAACCTGAGAGTAGAATTTGTTATATATGTATGACGATTGGGTCACCGTGGCTAATTATAAGTCGGTAATCCATTGGCTCGCCAGGCTGGAGGTAGGTTGTTCAACCCTAGTCGAGAAAGTTCATTCAAATATTCCGGCATGATGCATGATGCAATAATTGAACGTTCCAGAATTAAATTCAGTCAATTCCGAAAATAGTGTCAGTCGAGTGAAAAGGAGAATTTCGTAGTACAACGCGTCCGCCGACTGCATAAAAAATGTCTTAACCTATCATGACTGAAACTAAATTTGTTACTTTAAATACGTCACGATTGTACTCACGTCACCCCAGCTGTTGCGACTGGCAGAACTGTGACAGGACTAAATTCCGTATCACCTGATTGCGATTCTGTCAATTTGGGACATTCTGTGCTGACAATTGAGCACCCCCAATATCACACGAAACATAACTTCACCACCTCTGTTTGAAACTGTGTAGACAAGTTTAAAATTCATGTAATTTAAAAGCAGGTCCACGATAGCAAGAGCATGTTAAGTAACATTTCGTCGGAAAACTCATTTCATTAGATCGTGTAGAATTGAGACCTGGGCTAGACATTTTACTACATGTAGTTGCCAGGGGTTTCATATATATTGCGTACATATCTATATGATGCTCAAGCAATGAACAATAAAATTAGTTTCTTTTCTGCCAGCAGATGTTGGAATTCAATTCACACAGATCGATGATGAATATGGAACGATAAAAACTCCTTTCGTCACTTAAAAATCTCCACTGTCTTGTTTTCACATTTGCAAACACGAACCTTTGTCTAACAATATGAGAAATAGTTTGAAATATGGACTTATGTTTTTCGCCTGTCTCATTATTATTATTATGGCTATGCTGACACAATTCCATGTAAGTTACCTATTTGTTTCTGGGTTGTTGGTGTTTTTTTTGGTTTTGTTTTTATTTATCATATTCGGTTATTTTTATTCGATTAACGTATCGACAGAACCGGATGATTTTATGCCCTATATAAAATAAATCAACTAAAATACAAGTGTATACATTTAATTGTTTGTTAACTACATTTCACGAAAATAAATTTTATAAAAGCTATTTTGTTCAATGTGCTGGTATTTTCTTGAAGCCCATTTATTCATTGTTGTCCTCTTGCACTCATTACTAATAGGCAATCCCACTGCTAAAGACCCCTACGCGCAAACGAATTATTAAAATAAAATTAAACCATATGTTAGTCCCGAAATGACCTAGTTTGTGTTGAGTGGACGTTAAACCCCATTTCCCTCTCTCTCACTAATAGGCAAGGAACTATTTTAAAATTTAAATATAAAAGAGGCGAATGTTGTTTTATTCCTCGCGACCTGTCTTTTATTGTCTCAATCGGAGCAGAACAGTAAGACGTTAAACCCCATTTCATCAACCCTTTCATATCTTTTCAGTTTTAAAATGCATGACGCCAAATCCTGACAATACTCAGAAAAAAACGTCGAAAAAATATGCGAAATGCTCATATGATTATAGCGCAAATTTTATCAACTTTCAAAGAAGACAAGTTATGATTTTCTGAAAGGAAGTTGAATTCTCTTTTCACTGGAGTCAGTTATGATTTTCTGAAAGGAAGTTGAATTCTCTTTTCACTGGAGTCAACTATAAATATATATCTTTGATCACTGCTTAAGTAATAAGATGTATCTGAACATTTTTTCAAGATAACCTTTGGAGAAAGATTTAATGCTACAAAGTTCAAAATTAATCTGAATTTAATTTCATTCAAAATAGTACAATATTTTTGAAAATCGGATGATAAATAAAAAGGAATGGCAAACATTTTAGTTACAGAGTAACAACGTCGTTGCGCCGGATGAACCGTTAGGGTGTCGACATATATTGCTTACATTGATTTATTTAACTTAATACTAATGCACGAAGCTGTATAGATTTTATACGCCCCTGTCCGTCCGTCCGTCCACAATTTGTTTGTGGACTCTCTACAGGTCACAATTCTTATCCGATTTTGACGAAACTTGAAATATAGGTTTATCCCCAAAAGATCTCGGCTGCTTTCGATATTGGCATGTATCGGATGAAAACTTCATGGATTATGGCCCCTGATTGTACGAAAAATCACGTTTTTAGCTTGTGGATCCTATGGAGGTCACAATTTTGAACCGATTTTGATGAAACTTGACATGCATGTTTATAACCCAAAGATCTTGGTTCCTTTCGATATTTGCGCCTATCGGAATGTAATTTCCTGAATTATGGCCCCTGATTGTCCGAAAAATCACCCTTTTTAGCTTGTGGTCCCTCTGGAGGTCACAATTATTATCCGATTTAAAAAACCGTTTGATTATATTACCGTTACACCCTAAGGAAGGTTGAGTTCCAATTTCGGGAAAATCGGACGAAAATTGCCATACAAAATGGCCGCCGTTTGTACACGAATACTGTTAAAAAATGGTATATCAAGGTTGTGGACCCTGTAGAGGTCACATTTTTTATTCGATTTTGATGAAACTTGAAATTCATGGTTATAACCCAAAGATCTTGGTTCATTTCGATATTTGCGCATATCTGAACGTAACTTCCTGAATTATGGCCCCTGATTATACGCAAAATCGCCTTATTTTAGCTCGTGGTCCCTCTGGTGGTCACAATTATTATCCGATTTAATAAAACGGTTGATTATATTACCGTTACACCGTAAGGAAGGTTGAGTTCGAATTTCGGGAAAATCGCACAAAAATTGCCATACAAAATGGCCGCCGTTTGTACGCGAATACTGTTAAAAAATTGTATATCATGGTTGTGGACCCTGTAGAGGTCACAATTTTAGTTCGATTTTAATAAAACTTGAAATGCATGGTTATAACCCAAAGATTTTGGTTCTTTTCGTTATTTGCGCATATCGGATCGTAACTTCCTGAATTATGGCCCCTGATTGTCCGAAAAATCGCCTATGGTCCCTCTGGAGGTCACAATTATTATCCGATTTGAAAACGTTTGACTCTATCACCGTTACACCCTACGGAAGGTTGAGTTCGAATTTCGAGAAAATTGGACCATAATTGCCAGAAAAAATGGCCGCCGTTTGTACGCGAACAGTGTTAAAATATGCTATGTCAAAGTTGTGGACCCTGTAGAGGTGACAATTTTAATTCGATTTTGATGAAACCTGAAATGCTTGTTTATAACCTAAAGATCTTTATTCTTTTCGATATTTGCGCATATCAAATTGTAACTTAATTAATTATGGCCTTTGATTGTAGGAAAAATTACTTTCGGTATTGCTTGTTCTCTGTCTATCTCTCGAACAATTATTATCTGATTTAAAAAAAACCTCTGATTATATTAATGTTGCACCGTAAGGAAGGTTTAATTCGAATTTCGTGAAAATCGTACCAAAATTGCTGGACGAAATGGTCACCATTTGTACGCGAATAGTGTAAAAATATGGTATATCATGGTTGTGGACTCTCTACAGGTCACAATTCTTATCCGATTTGGACGAAAAGTAACATTTCTAGGTTGTGTACCGTCACACCATAATCATTGTCGGCTTCGAATTTCATGAATATCAGACTGGAACTGACCAACAAAATGGCTGCTCCCAATAGAGTATGAAATACAGGACTTAATGATGTAGGACAAATCACTTTCGGTATTGCTTGTCCTCTATCCATCTCCCAAAAATGTGGGCGTATCCTGCCTGGCAGTGCCAGGATATCTTTAAGGGCTTATTGGTGTCAACATGTATTCCTCACAATTGAATAGGCGCAATATATAAAAATAAACAATTTTTTGTTGAGTTTCTGAGTGCCATCATCGAAGTCGGGAGGCGAATTCAATAGATTGGATTAATGTTATTTCTACTAGGTAAGTCAGGCACTACAAACACACACACACGTTTGCGCCGAGACAAATGAACACGCCATGACCAGATAGGTCGTTTTCATTGAACAACTTTTTCAATTTACGTTTTGGTGTACGTCTGAAACTTTTCGAAACTGTTCCACCAATCAAACACTTCGCCAGACAATGACGAAGTTCTACTTGAGTCATGGGGGGTTTACGCAATGTTTGCATACGAAGCTTATAGACCAGAAAGCTGTTTACACATTCCACATTCAGTAAAAAGTATATCAAATATCGCCACCATTTGAGACTAGTACGACTGAAAGAATAGTACTGGCGGAGCTAGTCACCCAAATCTACTCCCCCCCCATACATTTATTACAATTAATTGTGCAGGGGCCTATTTCACAAAATTTTAACTAAGATAAGATCTGAATTTTAGTTATTTGATTGGACAATATTAGATTGATTTTAGTTCTTAGCCAATCAAAATTGAAGTATCTACTAAAATGTGGATTTTATCTTTAGTTAAAATTTCGTGAAACAGGGCCCTGAGCGGTTTAGAAACATTTTCAATAGTTCCAGCTCAGGGCCCTGTTTCTCGAAATCTTAACTAAAGATAAAATCCTGATTTTAGCAGATACTCCAAGCTTTATTGGCTAAGCCCTAAAATCAATCTAATATTATCCAATCAAATTACTAAAATTTGTATTGTATCTTAGTTAAAATTTCGTGAAACAGGCCCCATTACAGCTAAACAGTAAGTAGACAGAATGTGCACAGTCTTTTTCATCCTGTCATGCTGTTGCAATCAAGTTGTTACTTGGTATGAATTTGTTACTGCCTTTTAAGAAGTTTATTGACATTTGATAGCGGATAGTATTTCCTATTGAATAGTACCACAGCAGTACGTTTTTTTTTATCGCCTAATTGACACTAGTGAAACAAGGATCAACGTAATCATGTCGATATTCATATAACATGGTTTCCATAGGGTCTTTAGCAACTTTGTGTCCAAGTTTTTTTTTTTTTTTGCACTCCATCGAAGCTTTTGCCAGTGTAATTTAAACATTGAAGACATGAACATAACCGGTATCCAACGCAGCAGCGATCCAAACGTGTATACCTCTTTTTGAGGGTTTCATGGGCATGTACTGTACAAATCTGAGGCTTCCTCTATACTAAACCATGCCCTCATCAGTGCTTTTATTTTGTGGAGAATCATATTGTTCTCTAAAAATATTTTTGCACATGTCCATGATGGTCTTACTGTATACACTATCAAAACTATCTTCGTCTTTAGCTGGCTGTTTAGTAGAATAAGTGAGATGCAAATCTCTTTGAATAGCAAAATATGTGTCGCTATTCAACGAGGGGTCTGACGACCATTATTGTTTCATAGACGGCAAAACAATCAACCCCATCAGCATTGTAATACCTATAGAAGTTTTCCTGATATATTTACATCGCGTCCATTTTGAGATGTATCCCAAAAAGTATTGGTAATCAACTGATCGAAATATGCGGAAGCTGGAGGCAACTTGGAACCATCCCCGGCGTCATCAACAATGCCAATCCGACCTACATTTGGAAAATTTGTCGTTCCTTGTTTTGCTGGAAAACGTTTAATTACTACCCGTCGACTTATCTGACTCCATTTGTGGCCGTCCCTATTTGAAACGTCCCCAATTTCATCATTTTCGCTTCTAGAACCTCCAGAAAAATTGTATTCCAGTTCTTGGTCAAATTTAATGTCAACTTAAATCGTCAAAATTATCATTTAAATCACGGGCATTTATCACGTCTTTTTGCTTCAATTCGGCACATTCAACGTCATAAGAATCGAATCCATTGAAATCGGCGTCTGAAACCGATGACGCCATTCAAAAATTCAACAAAATCCTTCATTTCTACGCAAAACTCTTCAATGAAAAAAATATTTCACGGAGGTCGTCATTTTGAATACTGCTATGTTTACAGTACACTCCAGGTGTCGTAAGTCACGTGAGAGTTTTGTTACGAATGGAAAATTACCGAGATATACCGACCGTCATTTCGGGCGATCCCATCAATGACCCTGGGCCCTGTTTCACGAAATTTTAACTTAAGATAAAATCCAATTTTAGTAGATACTTCAATTTTGATTGGCTAAGCACTAAAATCAATCTAATATTATCCAATCAAATTACTAAAATTGGGATCTTATCTTAGTTAAAATTTCGTGAAATAGGCCCCAGGTTTGTAGCTGTTTGTAGAAGATCGACGCATGCATGTGGCCCAATTTAAAGATCAAACGTGAAAAGAATGAAATTTCTGTGCTTAACTTTTTTTTATTTTTGAAGAATTAAGAATGGTGAATTAAGCCTTATTTAAAAATATCTGTCTATAGTTTTTAAAAATTAATCCCATTAAGTTAAGATTCACCGGAAGTGCTACCATTTTGAAAATGTAAGTCACCCTTTAAATAAAATTCTACTCATTCTATAATTTTTATCCAATTTTTAATATCGTCATATTTTTGGAAAGCACTCACAATTCGCCATCAATCGGCGCGTTTAGAATTGTGATAGTTGACGTGGATTGAAGTGCAAGACTTGTGATAGAATTGTGATAGTTGACGTGGATTGAAGTGCAAGACTTTGAAATTAGGTAGTGTGTCAATGGTAAACGATACATTGAGTCATTTGGTGTATACTCCTTGTCCCGTAAAAACGAAGAATCGAAAACATCCCAGTTGACTCAATGACAGACCTTTTGATACACCGCGTGCGCGCCAACCATTGTGATTGATTGTATTCTTTATAAGCCAGAATTTACTGACAGTAAGTCAGACTTGAATAGAGCTTCCTCCGATCTATGTCTATTTCATGCTCTCAATAAAGGTCTATCAACTATGCTGATATTCTGTTATCTGTATGTAGTGTTACACCATTCGGCAATCTACTAGATGTTGAAATTAACGTATAAGTGTATGATTGGGTTGTATAAAATCTACCAAACCTGTTCGAGAACAGCTCTAGTTATTATTATTATTCCAGATTTCAAGATCCATTGAAGTCAATATAAAATCGTTACATCTTGTTGAAGAAGAAGGTAGGTCGTTATTGTCACGTGATAGCTCTTGCCTAATGTTAAGGGCCGGAATTGATATTCATGATGGCTTTAAAAAAAACTATTATTAGGTCATTGAATTAATATTCATGTAAAAGTTATTTTTAAAATTAATATAAATTGTTATAAAATTAATATAAATAGTTGTAAAATTAATATACAAATTGTTATAGAATTGTAAAATTATTGTAAATTGTTATAGCATTAATATACAAATTAGTATAAAATTAACAAAAATTGTTATAAAATTAATATAAATTGTTATAAATTTAATATACCAATTGTTATAAATTTAATATAAATTGCTGTAATATTAATACAAATTGTTATAGAATTAATATAAATTGTTATAGAATTAATACAAACTGTTATAAAATTAATATAAATTGTTATAAATTAATATAAATTGTTATTAAATTAATATATATATATATATTTATATATTGATATAAAATTAATTATACAAAAGAACATATTAATTGAACTAAAATACAGGTCACAAATCTATAAAATGAAATTACTTTATATTACCAGAGACGTTTCGACTAGGCGCACGTGCTTTAGGTTATAAGGTCCGTCATTGAATCAAGTGGCTCGGTTGCGATTCCTCCGTCACTCCCCCACTACTAGAGTCAAGTGGCTTGGTTTAGATGTCTCGCTTGCAGGTGACCCAGTAGTAGGGATGCCTGCCCAATCTCATGGATTTTTGCAATGTCATTTGGTTTCTCCCAAGAAGATTAAATGACCCGGAGACGGCATGACGTCATATTGGTTATCTTGAAACATTAAAATAAATTGGTTGTGTCGGGTGAATAAAACTTCCCTTTTTAAAGTGAGGATAATATAAAACAGAGAAAGGCAACAGATATAAATTATTAGGATTTAATACATCATTAAAATCAGCATAAACTTATAGAATTAAAATTATCATCTAAAACAGAGTAGCCATTCAGCAAACCTCGGTAGACTCCGGTACCGTGCTAACCATTCGCCCCCCCACACCCACATATTAAAATTCACGAGTGTTCGTCTCATGAGCTAAACAGACTGACTTCCCTTGTGATCAGGACAACGAGTAAGTGTTCCTTGTCATCTTCACAGGTCCCATCAAAACATGAGGGGGGGGGGGTGACCGACTGATTAGCACGTGCGCGCTCTATCCTAAAGCCTGTCATTGAGACAACTGGCGTGGTTTCTAATCCCCAACCTCGTGGGTTTCTCTGGGTCCTCCGGTTTCTCCCACTGCTAAGGACCCCTACGCGCAAGCGAATTATTGAAATAAAATTAAACCCGAAATGACATAGTTTGTTAAACCCCATTTCACTCTCCAGGTGACCTCAGAACAACAAACAAAATTTCCTTGTTTTCCCGCATGTGCCACATTCGAACATTTCAATTTCATCTATAGATAACGTGGTTATATTTACATAGGTCGAGTGTATGGACATGACAAACATTGCAAGGCTTACTTCCATGCCACCAAGCTCAGCAACACGAAGCGGCTGTTGGGAATGCAGACTACCCCGGAAGTAGAAGATTATCTTTCCCGTCTTGGCTTTCCACGAAGGAATACAACATCCGGTGACGTCTATATACCCAATTTTCCAGATCCAAGGATACCCGTTCCTGATATTCCCGTGATTGTATTTGGTATCTCTTCTAACCATTTTAATGAAGCAAAGGCCGCACTGTATCGGCTTGACACTATTTTACGACCAGCTTACCCGGACATTAAAATTATTATCTATGATATAGGATTAACAAAAACAGAACGACAAGCCGTAAGTATGTAAGAGGGATCAGGTGCGTGTTACATCACAACACTGTCTAAGGGGCGTGGTTTCGATTCCCCGTGTATAAGAGTAGAATCCTCTGCCCAAACCCACTGGCTTTCTTCGTGACCTCTGAATTCTTGTTACAGCCTAAACGACTTCCGTTCACGTTAAATGTAAGGGGAATTGGGTGCACGTTAGATCAAAACTCTGTCAATGAGTCAATTGGCGTGGTTTCGATTCTCTGTGTGCAGGAGTAGAGTCGTCTGCCCAAACCCGCCGAGTTTCTCTGGGGCCTCTGGATTCCTAAAAACACTGAACCACCTGGGCGCACGTTACATAAAAAAAACTCCCCGCTGGTTGGAGTAGGTTCGTCTGCCCAACCATGTCTGTTTTCTCCTGGTCCTCCAGTTTCCTTCTACAACTATATACCAGTGAACCACGTGTTGTTCCCTAATGACATAGTAAGTGCCGTGTGGAAGTTAAACTCATACATTGTATTTAGCTATAAATGGATAACAGATAAAAACCCTTTAGTTTGGGTCACCCTACTGGTTGTTTACCATAACAACTGTGTTCTGTTAATAAAGAAATGAAATGAAATGGGGTTTAACGTCCTACTCTTCTGCACCTAACCTGGGCTAATTGAAGACGGGCATACGCCATACAGTGTGTTATGAGGGACATTTTGCCCGGGCAGCGGCCTAATCTTATATCGAATTCCAACTGTCAAGGGATCTTTTACGTGAACGCCAATGTGTACACGGGACCTCGGTTTTTTGTCCCGTCCGAACGACTACACTGACAAGATGAACTTTGTCAGCGAATGCAGGGATCAAACACCCGACCTCCAGGCTAGCGAGCCAACGCCTTACCCACTTAGCCACGTCGTCCCCCTGTCAATAAAGAAGTACATATCTTGGCTTATACAAGTTACTGAATCAGCCCCCTTACTAATTGAACCACCATGACTCTCAATTATGGAGAAACCAAGCAAAGACATATTATTATTACCTAGTTTAACGTCTTGAATCAAAAATCGTTTGTAATATTTTCAGGTGAGACGGTATGGCAAATGTGAATTAAGAACTTTTGATTTTAAAAAGTATCCTAAACATGTAAAAATTCTACATCTTTGTGCCTGGAAACCCATTATAATACAGGTAATTTACATGCGCAGTCAGTGAATTTGTAGAAGATAGAAAATCAACATTAACACCTATAGCATTATTCGTTTATAACCTAGCAACAAGCCCACCGTTCACGATCAAATCGTCTGAACTTTATTGGGAGGGGGGCGCTAATGATTAACGTGTGCGCGCTGTATGATAAGGTCTGCCATAGAGTCTACTTGTGTGGTTCCGATTCCCCGGTTATGCGTGACAAGGAGTAATGTTGTCGATCCACGGCCTCTTCTCGCAGAAAAGGAACTATATTACACATACAGGGATGAAAGACCGAACTATTTTTAAGTTAATGTAACTTATCAACCGTCAAGTGAACTATATAACACATACAGGGATAAAGAAAATAAACTATTTAAACAAACATTATCAACCGCCACGTGAACTACATTACACATACAGGGATAAAAACTGAACTATTTTTAAATGTAAATTATCAACTGTCAAGTGAGTCGCTCGTCATTTTCTATCAGTTGTGATAAAAGTTTTATTTTGGCGACTTTTGCGAATATTTTTTGTTAAAGATACATTATCGAAGATTAGATAAGGAGTTGGGAGTTCTCACTATAATAGTTAAAAACGAGCTTATGTAAAGGCAATTTTCTGGAAAATGTACAGCATATTTTATCCTATGAATGTTCCGCTTAGCCTTGGTTATCTTTACTGAAGTCGGTAAGACAATAGTGATAATCGTAATCGGTAAATCACGAAGGAAAATATTGCCACACTAAGTTAACGGCCAATTGAAACTATCGCATACACAATTTTGTTAATTTGTAATTGTAACTCATTTTCAGTTATTTGCAATACAATGACTTTTTCAATTCTAGTAGTATAACGACTGTAGAGCATAAAGCACGCCCGTCGAAACCAAATTCATATGAGGAAGGTGTGCTCGGCGTAGCAAGTCAAAATAGCCTTTAGGGAGATTTTGCCCCGGAAAAATTTATGGACCCATCGCTACTCATCTTGTTCTCTGGGTCGACTCTCCTCGGTGACCCACACCCAGTTTACGGTCAGCCAATTGAAACTATCGCAATAGAAACTATTGCAAATTATTGAGGGCTATGTAAGAAATCTTGATAGCTGAGCAAAACGGCTCCTCCGTCCTTCATTAAAGAGTGCATAGATCCCATGATATACTCGGGACATGATAGGGAGTGCAAAGAATATCAAAAGCGGGACACTTTAAGTAAATAATTCAAAACAAATATTGGCTATTAGATAAATTAGATAAAAAAAATCATCTAATAGTAAATAATGCAACACAAATACTAGCAAATACAAAATAGATACAAGACAGCTGTTTATAGAATAATACACGTTTTATATCCGAGATTACCCGTGCATATTAATATGAAATGAAACTAATTGGCGTACAGCACCCTACCTTTCTGCTCTAGATCAAATTGTGAAATAAAAATAGCGTCGGAGGCCCTTCTTTTCTGCTCTACATATCATGAACTAATGTGGGTTAGCCAATGTGGCAGCTCCAGAAAATAAATAATAGCCTTATTCTAAGTACTAGATGTTTAAGTGTCCTACTTGTTGTGTAAATTATCCATTACAACATATTTTATCCTATCCAGAGGGTTCGAAAATATTTAAAAATCCAGGTCACATTTGAAAAGGTTTACGTTAGGCTTTTCAGATCATTTAGTTGCTTTTTGTTTTAAATTAGATATGTTAAGATGAAATTTGTATCATCAATTAATTGGAATATTGTAAAATAATACAATTTGATGACCAGAATAAACATTGGAACATATTATTCAGTTACAACAAGAGTGGTATTCAGCCATTACATTTCTCCGTTCCACTGAAATATGTTTAAGCCTCTCCGCTCAACATCATATTATAAACTAAAATTGGTTTAAACTTCTCCGTTCTACATCATATTATGAACTAAATGGTTTTAAGCCTCTCCGTTCCACACCATATTATGAACTAAAATGGGGTTTAACCTTTCTGTCTTCAGCTTGTCATGCAGTGGGGTTTAATATCCAACGTTTCTACATCGCATCATAGTAATATTATGAAATGAAATGGGGTTTAAAAACCTACTGTTCTACACAGACTGGGATAATGAAGGCAGACATACACCACACAGTTTGCTGGCATGGCAATTCTGCCCGAACAGTGGCACTACGGCGTACTCTTATATCGAATTCCAACTGCGAAGGGATCGTTTACGCGCACGCAAATGTGTACATGGATGACCTCGTTTTTCGTCTATTCCGAACGACTGAACAGCTGTCATTGGTCAGGTCATCTGTCCTGCCCACTGACAAGGGTAAGCCAGGTCTGAAAATCCCGATGAACTTTTTCGGTCAACTGCAGTGGGAGGAAACCGGAGGACACTGGAAAAAACCACAGGCGACCTACTTCTTGTCACGCACAACCTGAGAATCGAAAACCACGCCAGTTGACTCAATGACAGACCCTATGATAGAACGTACACGCGCTAACCATTCGACCATCCCGTCCTCCGATATCGAACAAGGAGGCAGTTATACTGCAGACGATTATAATGGGATGTGTTCGATTTTTTGTGCGCATCGAAACTTCCATGCTGTAGTTATACCTACCCATTAGAGGTTTATTCCAATTTTACCCCATTGCGATGCAACTTACAAAGGTATGCTATGGATCAAAGGATCTTGACTGAAATCATATGGTTCTCTTAGCTAAATGAAATTTTCGTATGTGGAAGGGTTATAAATGCAGAAACACAAACCCGGGAGTTCCAAGGGACAACTTTGCAAAAATTCGATTTAAGGCTATAGTTTACTTATAATTATGAAGTTGGAATAAAATTAAACATTGGCGAACACACCCGTAATGCCTAAAACATAATTGTGATGGCTGAAAAATGAATTTGGGAAATCCATTAATGGTAAAAAAAGAGAGTTATCTGCCTGCCATTCGTAATAGTATTTCACACAGCAACCTATATTTGAATCCGTTAAAAATAAAATTTAACAGAGCAGTGAAAAAAAGCTTATTATATCATTTTAATTTCATGTAAATGCATGGGGCATATAATGACAGCGTATAGATACATGCCAGGGGACACACTATCGGTGACTTATCTCCCGGGATCACCAAACCCATGTTCGACACTCTGGATGACAATATTAATGTCATAGAGTCAAACGGTGTGGTTTCGATTCCCCGCTTGTGCGTGACTTAGAGTAGGGTCGCGTTCCCATCCTCATCTGTTTTCTCTTGGTCCTCCGCCTTCCCCACGTCTTTTGTACTTGACAAAGTAAAAGGTCGCATGTCCAACCTCGCGGGTTTTCGAGGTATTCTACCGTAAGCTTATTGTCATTGTTGAAGGGAGGTAACTCCACCGCATGTGGCGCTAGTTGAGGCGACATTCACAAACGTTGCATGTATCGTTCTTACTTCTTGTATGGTTGCCCCCTAAAGCGCAACTAAAAATCGTATATACCCATTATCGAAAGTAAAAAACAAACCTGTTTGTCTACGTCTGCCCCCCCCCCCCCCCGCCCCCGCAACTAGAGCCTCTAGAGGTGGAGTTATCTCCCTTCGAGCGCTGACGAATTGGAGAATTATATAATAGCTTTATATCTTATAGTGGGAGACATGCGAACGACCTGGCTGGCCATGACTATATTTACATAAATACACTATGACCAGTAATCACATGATTTGTATTGCCATGGCATGCTATAACTTTTAACACAAGAACAAACAGTATACTTTTCTGTCTAGATAAAAACGAAGGAGAAACGGGGGAACCCGGAGAAAGCCAACGAGGCTGGGCGGGTGATCCTTTGTCACGTGCAAGCGTAGCATTCGAACCACTTGACGCAATGCCATCACTACTAGTAGATCTTAAGCGCACGTGGCCAACCATTACCCCTGTAAACATACATTATGCAAGTGCTAAATCTGCCCATTGTTGCATTCCTACTTGGAAAGCCAAGACGGGAAAGATACTCTTCTACTTCCTGATTAGTCTCCATCTCCAACAGCCACTTCGTGTTGCTGCGCTTGGTGGCATGGAAGTATGCCTTGCAATTTTTATCATGTGGTGGTGGTTACGTTATGGTTCGTGACATATATTATGTTATTATATCATGGATCATTTACATCGTATATTTTTGTTGTCAAATTGATACCTTTGATTTGTTAACACATCAAATGATAATAGAGTGGTGTATGGATTACATAAATCAATATTACCAATGAAATGGTCGTAAACATCCAACTTTTCTTCACAGATGAGATAATGAAGTCGGGTATACATTTGTCCGGGCATTGGCTTCCATGTAACAAAGTAGTGTATACCTTTCATAAACTGAACATTCATTTAGGTGCAAAGAACTGTATTGTTAGTTTTGATATATATTACAGTGGACGTTTCTTTTACTCTCTAAACTTATTTAAGGCACGATCTTATTAACTATATAATTTATTCAATATGTTATTTACAAGCTACATATGATCTATGAAAACACGCGGCAGAACTTCCTTATTTGATGATCCCTCCTGCCCATCTTCCCTAAGTGTTGAAGACTTTATATACAGTAGTTTACTCACAGACAAACAGAGGGAGAGAGAAAGAGGGAGCAGACGGCATAGACCTGCGTATGGACTCGCCCGAGTCCAACCGCTGCATTGCCAGCGTGGCAGAATGGTAGATTCAATATTGTTAGATGCGTTTCTATCGAAGACACAGAGTTCCGGTATATATAGACTAGTTCCTGTTGTGTAGATGTAGGCCTATTTGTGTATTTGTTGATATTCTGTTCCCGTTGTAAATAAAACCATATATTTACGAAGCTGACTCAGCAATAACTAAAATACTGTTACATCCAGGCCTACGTTTTTGTCGAGTGTTCTTTCATATAAACCTATAACAGTAAATCGCCTTGATCTGTGGGGTATATTCTATGCCCGGAATACCTTTATTGTCAAATATATAACTGTTTTACAGTCATAACAAATCAGTGATCAATTTACTTGAAAATTTACATTTACATTATTTGTTTTCTTCCCTTTATTATGTTACACCTATTGTTCCCACACTTTGTAGGGTCAGGGTCCAGAACTTCATAATATTATTTTGGAGAAGTAATCTACACGTTTTAAATTTTTTGCCACAATTTTGCCAGGTTGTAAAGTGGTAAAACAATGTCATGTTTGTCTAGTAGCTTTTTATCCCGTGCCGAACTAAGCTAGGGGGGATATTGAAACGGGGTCCGTCCGTCCGTCATTCCGTCCGTCCCGATTTTGTTTCCGGACCATATCTCATAAACCGTTGAAGATGTCTTTCCATTGAAAAAAAATGACTTAGTTTCCGGAGCATATCTCATAAATACCGCCAGTTGTATATATTTTTGGAAACATTAAAAGGGCAGTGACTGATGGGGTATGCTAAGGGAACATTGCCAGCATTGTGGCTCGTGTTATATACTATGGGTGTGTGTGTGTGGGGGGGGGGGATCATGGGACATTATTTAATGGATTGCGCCATGGGAAAATGTTACAATAAATGAAATGAAATTGGGTTTAACGCCCCACTGTTCTGCTCCTAAACTGGGCTAATGAAAACGGGCCTACGCCATACAGTGTGCTATGAGGGAAATTTTGCCCGGGCAGCGGCGGAATGTTCTTCTCTTACATTGAATTCCAACTGCCAAGGGATCTTTTACGTGCGCGCCAATGTGTACATTGGACCTCTAACGTCTAGCTAGGCAGCTGCCTGGCCGTCCGTCCCGCTTCACCGACAAGGGGAAACACGCAGGAAAATCCCGATGAACTTTCACGGCCAATGCAAACGTTACAAGAACAGTGGCTAATGTTATACTATGGGAGAAACGTTACAAGGACAGGGGCTAAGGAGACGTGCTATGGGGGAAACGTTACGGGGATAGTGCCTAATGTGGTATGCTATTGGGGGCACGTTAACAGAAGAGTGATTAATGGGGTTTGCTTTAGGGACACGTTACCTGGACTGTGGCTATTTCATTACCTTACTTTATTACATTACATATTACATTTGCTATAGCGCACATTACTGCCATGCATTCAATGGTGCTTCACAAAGTTTTAGACAAATATTAACGGAATAATATACGGAAAAAGGTGTGTTTTTAGTTTCCTAGTTGGGCATTGTTTTACACTTTCTGGAAGGCTATAAAGGAAAACGTTACGTACGATAACAGTGGCTAATGAGATGTGCTATTGGGAAACATTTCGAGGACAGTGACTAATGGAATGTGCTGTTGGGGACACGTTACCAGGACAGTGACTAAAGTGAGAAACGTTCCCAGAACAGTGACTAATGAGGTGTACTTCGGGGAAAACATTAACAAGACGGTTGCTAATTAGGTGTGTTATGGGGGAAACATTACGAGGACAGTCCAACTTTGCGATGAAACCTCAACATGAACCTCAAACACATAGTTTCACTGGCAGTTCCTGGATGTAGTTCAGCTATGAAGCTGCACATAAAGTTATAAACCCCAATGTACCTATTCGATAAAAGTAAGTAACAGCTCGCGAATCAACACCTTACTGCCGCTGGTAATCTACTTTAGTCCATGGCCGCCAAATCTACCAAGTTTGACAAGTAACGAAACGAAAATCAGAGACGTAAAATATGCACATTAATAAAGGGGAGAGAGAAATGGGATTTAACGTCCACTCGACACAAACTATAAATCATTTCAGGACTAACACATTGCTCAATAATTCGCTTGCGCGTAAGGGTCTTTAGCTGTGGGAGGAAGCCGGGGGTTGGACAGGCGACCCTATTCCTTGTCACGTACAACAGGGGAAACGAAAGCACACCTACAGTGCAGATGCTAAACATTCGATCAAGGTATTATTTTCTGTTGTACACAAGAGGTCGGTAAATGCCATAAAACAGTCTGTACATAGAACTTAAGCTTTCTATATGCTCAATTTATTTCTTATACAAATAATACATGTTGATAATTCTATAGTCAGGATATTGCTGTGTAGATTATCAATCTTTATACTCGATAATTATCGACTTTATCTGTGTTTTAATTATTTATTTTTATAAATTGTATTATGTCTTTTAATGAATATCTCATAAACGAATTGCCGTTTTGTCGATAAATTGATATTTGTGTATCTTATTTCATATTTTTGTCGATTTGTTCATATTTTTGGATTTTATTTCATGTTTTGTTGATTAATACATATTTTGTCGATTACTTCATATTTTTGTCGATTAATGTATATTTTTGTCGAGTAATTCATATTGTTGTAATCATTTCTTATTCTGTCGGGTAATCCATACATTGTGTCTTAATTGATGGCATGTTAATAAGAGTTATAATTATTCAAGGTACCACACGGTGGTGGTATAGTTGTTGGATCTCGACATCCCTGTTCTTCTTCATAATATACCAAACCTTAAACATAGAACATATAATAATCTGCTATTATAGAACATTCAAATACAGATGTGACGTCATCCTTTGACGTTGGTGTACCATTACTTCAAATAATTGTACGGGAAATGTGCCAAGCCTATATTATACATACTAATTGAAATTTGAGACGCGCGTAACGTATTTCATTGCACAGCTCGGACGGGTGTCTGCATTTTATGTTGTTTAATGGTCTCGAGCACAACAGCTCCCTAACCCTAATCCTCGCGTTGTTTCAATATGTTACTTGATTTGTCGTTCCCGACCATTAAGGGGGTTGGGATGGCCTAGTGGTCTAGAGTGCCGGGCTTCGACTTCTGACTGGCCGGTCACCTCTGGTTTGCGGCTGTGGTTTCGATCCCTGGTGTGAGCGTATGTGGCATGGAGATGGGGGCGCCTTCTCAACCTCCGGGCACTCCGGTTTCCTCCCACAGCTAAAGACCCCTACGCGCAAGTGAATTATTGAAATAAAATTAATTAAACCATATGTTTGTCCCGAAATGACCTAGTTTGTGTTGGGTGGACGTTAAACTCCATTTTTCTCTCTCTCTCTCTTAACCGGTTATTATATAATGACCACATGCAACATACAATGATCATGCATTATGGTGATGTATCTGCACACATTTAAGTATCACTGGTTGGTTATTAAATGATCGAAAGAGAGGTTTAACGCCCCCCAAAACAAACTGGGACGAAATACAGAGAGATGGGTTTAACGTCCAATCAAAACAGACAAGGTTAACATTATGATTCAGCAACAATTCTTTGGTAGTGTGTATGTGGGTGGGGTGGGGGTTCTTGAGATTTAAAAATACAATGTATCGAATAGAACAGACATGGTCTCTCCCATGCTTTAAGATTTTAACTGTTATCGTATTTTCGTTGCTAGCAGTTCAGATCATTTTCAATGTTTCAATAATTGTTTTGATTTTCGCTACATGTGTGTGAAATAGCTTTATTTAACGTCCGCTTCCACCGAGGTGATATCGCTACATATATTTTATTTGATTAAATACTATACCTGAAGGACATTTTTGGTGACCAGCAAAGTAACCATAGTTACACGTGTAGAAATAGGTACATGGTGGATCAGGACCAGAATCCTGTTCCGGTTTGCTGAGAATTATTTCACCCAGATTCTGACATTCATTGGTTCTATCAAAATTACACGGGGGTGGCGCATTATTTACCCTGATAACACAAAAGAACAATATAATTATTACACAGAATCTGTCCTTTATGAAATACGGCGCTTGGGGAAAATGTCTTTATGTAGTTAAACATACATTATGCAAGAGGTAAATCTGCCTAGTGCAGGTCTTTCTTTAGGCCAGAATGTTTTCTAAATTATTAAATAGACATTAATTAACTGTTCCGGGCCATAACCCGATATTAAATACATTTGAACAGTTCAGCCATGTGTTGATTTAAGCTAAAAATGGGGGAGTCAGACATAGCAGTACGGTGGTTGAAATTATTGCACACGTCTTGTCAAACCTTCAAAGGCTAATATCTTCGCTCGCAATAGAGTAATTTGAATGAAATTATCAAATTATTCATTTTACATTTTCTTTTTTCAAACTACTGTAGCAAGTCTGGCTAGCTCTATATCTAAATCGTACATAATGTATCTTTAATAATATAAACACAAATTATACATAATCTGTTTTTTCGTGAAATTCAACTCTTTGGGCGTTAGCTAGCTATTTCACAATCTGAGAATTCTAATCTGAAGTTACAGTCAGACATATGCCATTGTACAACAAAGGTGAATCTTTCGCTCTGATTGGTTAATAATTAGACACTGTCGAGTGGACAATAACACTGAGTGAGATCTTTGGGATATAAACCTATATTTAAAGGACGGATGAACAGCGGTGGATACTCCCTCATTCACAGTCCGTGTAGCTCGACGAAAGTTACACTACTGCCTTAGAGAAACTTGCGAAAATATTACCTTTTCTCACTAGCTCTTAATACCAGTTCCTTTACCTAATCATGAGAGGTCCTCTGTGTTTGATCCCTGCGTTGGTCGAAAAAGTTCACCAGGATCTTCCAGCGTAGTTCTTCCTTGTCGGTGACACGGAACCGAGTGCCTGACAACGGACAAAGTCTAGTCGTTCTGGTGGGATAAAAACTGAGATTCCGTGTTCTCAGTGGCGTGCACGTTAAAGACCTTATTCTATCAGTAATGCGATCTCAGAGTAGGCCGTAGCGTCGCCGTCCGGGCACAATTCCCCTCATTGCTCAATACACGACGTATGACAGTGTTAAACACCATAGCATTTCCCTCCCCCTCTCCCCCTCTGTTACATATACTCACTCAGTACATCCCGATTGCTGATTGTAGGCCATACCGTCCGGACAATCTGTCTGAATATGTGTACCTCCTCTACATTCACCGAATGCCCTACAACCCCACCAGACAACGCCCTCGGGTAATCCAGAACAGTCAAATGGGTCAGGTTTAATCTGACCATTGGCCATACCTACAGAACAACAAAACATGAGTCATCATTTCGGGGCATTTAGAAATTACCCAAATAACACATGTGTATATTTATTGTATTTATTTTTCTCAGGAAATTACTCATCAAAAATAGTGTTACAACTTACCTGCTAACAACACAATTAATATCCACCAACTCATTTCTAACAACTTCTGCGTAATTAAACGTAATGCATTAACATTCCTTTATATATTCCGTTTTCCAGCTGAACTTTATCCCGTAACCTTTAAAGTGTCTTTCATCTTCACAAACAGAAATGAATAGGATGGGACAACTCCCTTGGTTTTCAACGCGAAAGCATACACATACACACCGCCCTTTCCCCTTGTCCCATTTGTTGCTGAATTCATGGTTTAAAATCTAAGAAAATGTTATATGTATTTGCTTGTGTTTCTCAAGTGTTTTGCTGCATATAGTGAAAAACGTTCAGCCCAACGAATATTTTGGCAGGGCAAAGAGCCCAGAAAGGCGGATTTTCTTCATAAAATGTGAGTGTGATGCGTTCTGTTAATCTGTCGTAATGCTCATTGCATCGTATCTTGATTGTTTGATAATAGAGTCTATTATACTTTCATGAATTCGTAGACTTGATTGTCAAACAATATTGCGATTTATGGGCTTTTTTGACCCGTCGACAGAATAAAGCGTCAATACCCAGGTCGCGACCTTTGACCCCACCTTTCTACATCCTTCGAATTAATTTTTCGCATTTTTGTAAAGGAAACTGTATCTTATGAAAAAAAATAAATGATTCCAGAGAACAGTTATTATTATGTAATTGTCGGACGGAGTTGATATTAGAGAAACGGACATGATAATTATATAACTTTGTTTCTTGCCTTCAGTATTTGTTGAACGATTGAGAAGCGGGCTGGGATCGACGAATTGAAATTCAGTAATGTGCGTATATATAAATCAACGCAGAACATTAGACCAACTAATTAATCTCGGTGTAATGTTATCTTTAACTATTGCATGTACAGGATCCCTTGACAGTTGGAATTCGGTATGAGAGTAGGCTGTAGCACCGCTGCCCGGGTAAAATGTCCCTCATAACACACTGGCGTTTGTCCGTCTTCATTTGCCTAGTCGGAGCTAAACAGTAGGACGTTAAACCTTATTTCACTTCATTTCATTTTTAATTTTTGGCTGTATGGATATGATAATTATTGTTACTGTTGGCTATAATATAATTATTGTTACTGTTGGCTATAATATAATTATTGTTACTGTTGGCTATAATATAATTATTGTTGACAAATTTATGAACTGAGAGTGAAGGACAACGAGAATACTGCCACGTTTAACAAGTGCGTGTTTTAACCGGGTGGGAATTTCACACATTGAATGTCAACGTGTCCCTCGCGCAGTCACGAAAAACTTAAAAGTGAAAACAAAATTGAAGTATCATTAGAAAATACCAGACATTTTAGCTTTAATGTGCGTCACATACTTATTTGTTGTTTGTTTCCACAGCTACACAGTAAGAAACTACAGTATTATGATTCGATAAGTTAAATTAACACACTGTTGTTGCCATCTTAGCTTTTTGTCGATAAGCGAGTTAAGGCGCATGCTCACTATCTTGGATATTCCGGGTTTAATCCTGGTATTATGATTTACCAGCAAGGCTTCACCTTGTCATTGGTGCAGGACATGGGAGGGAGGGGGAAATGGCGTCTAGTCGTTCGGCAGCAAAATCTGAGGCCCCGCGAACATTAGCATTATAGTTGGAATTCGGTGAAAAGCAGGAACGGAACGCCTCTGTTACGTTTTGCCCTGAAAACACATACAAAAACATCTCAATGTTCATCAATGCGCATCAGAGCAGTCAAATAAAAAAACAAAATAATTATCATAGAAGCACAACAAAACGTTGACAGAATATAACCATTTGTCCACCAAGTAACAGATTCACTCATGAAACTATTCTCAAATTAAATTAACCAACTCCTACTCAAATAAAACATATTATAGTCATTCGGAAGGGATGATAAAAACGTACACGTAAAATAACTCTTAACAGTTACAGGGTATGTTTTTTTTCCCAGAAGAAAACACGAAGAAGAAAACACGAGAAAAAATCTTTCTTACGGAAATTCTGGGATATTCTTATATTACGTACATGTAAACATAGACAGTTTATAAGTAAGATAAAGTACTCGACTCCAGAAAGGAAGACTGCAAAAGAAAAAACCTTCGACAGAAAACACTCGTCCTACCAGCCTTGGTTTTTCTTTTTCTCGGGTTATTTTCTTTCAGTCTTTCCTTCCCCGTCATAACTCAAAGTGAGGATAAAATATATGAAAAATAATAATGGGAAATCAGAAAAGTTAATGGAAATGTAAATTTGCAAGTACATCAATCATTGGACTGTAAAAGTAAAATTGTTATATCTTTGATAATATGTCCAAATTGAAATATGTCTAGGTTGGAATGAAAGTTATAGCTGCGTATATTAACGTCACTGTTTCAGATAATAGCACGGACAATGTGCCCGCATACATTATTTATACCAGTAGAAATTTTGGACCCACGTGACGTGTTTCATTGAAAAACACGTGCAAGTTTCTGTATTTTACGTTGTTTAATGGACTCGAGCTTAAGACACTGCGTAATATTGTCTCGCTCTCAACCATTACACTACACATTTAAATTGTTATATATTGCCGGTTTTATTTATTATAATAATGTTATACTTATTATAATATTGTTTTATGTATTATATCTTTTTATTTATTATATTATTTTATTTATAACATTGTTCTATCAATAATATTGTTTTATTTATTTATAACATTGTTTTATTGATTATATTGTTTTATTTATTATATTTATATAACATTGTTTTATTTATTATACTTATAACATTGTTTAACTTATAATATTTTGTTTTATTTATTTAATATGGTTTTATTCATTATGATATTGTTTTATTTATAATAGTGTTTTATGTATACAGCATGTTTAGTGGTTACCTCGGGTTCCATATTTTCCGTACTATATTCATTTACATTAAATACCATTTACCATGTATTGATTTATACATTCCGTATAGAGTTATAATATTAGGTGAAATGAAATGGGGTTTATCGTCCTACTTTTTCTTCACCTAACCTGGGCTAATGGAAGACGGGCATACGCCATATTGGGCAGCGGCGCTACGGCCTACTATTATATCGAATTCCAACTGCCAAGGGATCTTTTGCGTGCACTCCAATGTGTACACGAGACCTCGGTTTTTCGTCCCATCCGAACGACTAGGCAACTGTCCTTGTTAGGCCCCTTTCTGCATCACTGACAAAGGGAAATCACGCCGGAAAATCGAGATGAACTTTCTCGGCCAATGCAAGGATCGAACACCCGACCTCCAGGCTAGCGAACCAGCGCCTTATCCACTTAGCTACCTAGTATTAGGTGATTTGTAAATTTGTAAACAAAATATCGAAAAAAGAAATAAGTAGGACATGCTGTAGTATCAAAATAAACAAAGTATATATATAATTATTTGGCGACAAATTTAACGACATATGTTGCTTAATTTCTATGGGCAAGACGAAATGAAATGGGGCTACTAATGCCTGTAAATATATATTGAACTGTCAAAAGTCCTTTCACGTGCATAGGTCTATAGGGTGATAGGCAAGCTGTTCTGGGATAAAGCTAATGTCGATATTCCCAAACCAAGCACGCAATAACAATACTATTACTTGAAATGTAAAAATCTATATGACTGGCGGCTAGCACACAGGAGTAGTCTTGAACCGGAAGTAGTACAACGCCGAAGCTGAAAGTGGTAGGCTTTCGTCACCAGGCCTGTGTTACTACTCGGTCTGAGGTACACCTATGCACAAAATGTCAGCCTTGGGTTAGCCTTAGTGTAGCCACCAACGCTGGACAGACTGACAGGCAAAAAAAAATACATTCACAAATGTTACTACAGAATACGTGTGAAACCAGACTCTGTGTTCACAAAGTATTCTAAGACTTAAGTTAAGAATTTGCTCCACTTTCAATCACTGTTTATGAGAAAAATCTTTGACATAGAAACACAAAACTTCGCACATAGTTTCTTATTGTTGTATTTGATACAATAAAACAATACAAGATTTTGAAAGGACTATAGTTTTTAGTTAAAATAAGGCTAAAAATTTTTACTAAATTCTGAGATTGTGAACTCCGGGTCTGGACACAACGCTTTGAAATAATCGGATATCTATGTTTTCTGATTAATCCTAATTCGTCACGATTCATATTTGTTTATAATTCGTTCGGGAAAGGACTCGACTCTACTTGATATGGCGAAATTTACAGGATAGTCAACTACATAAACAACTAAACTCGAGGTTTCTCATGGACAATGGACCCAGGCCCTCAGTACGTCGAAGACTGGGTTTACCAGACCCTTCCCATGTTGAAGACTGGGAGGCTATACAATTGTGTAATTTGTTAAAAAAAAATGTTTATGACCTATGGCGGTTGGATGCCGAATGGTTAGCACGCACTGTCATTGAGTCAAGTGGCGTGGTTTCGATTCCTCTGTTGCATGTGATAGGGAGAAGGCGGATCGCCTGACAATCCCCTGGTTTCCCCCCACTTCTAAAGACCCCTATGCACAACCAAATTATTGAAATAGGAAATTGAACTATGCGTTAGTTACAAAATAACCTAGTTTGTGTCGAGTAAACGTTAAACCCCATTTCTCTCTCTTTCTCTGTGACCATGTACAATCAAGGAAATTCGCTATAAAATATAATTAATCTTCTACAACAGCGATTTGACACCATGAATATAATATGTCGTGAAGTTGGAATATGTTTTCTATGAAACTATTTAATCAATATTCAATCCTATATTTGTTATCGAGCGTGGTTCAAACATGCTTTGGTTGGAAATACACAATCAATAATTACAGTATTCAAGGAACTGATTCTTGTAATAACGGGAAACGAACAATTTTGGTTTGATGACTGTTGTACAAGAAGCAGTATATGCTGTATCCTTCTAGAAAATCTGATACCTCTTGAGATTGATGTTCTGTGGTCGCTTCGCTTTGTGGACATTATCCTATTGATTTTTTATTCGAATCCAACATCGAAGGTTTTCTCCGGGTGCAAGCGAATTATTGAAATAAAATTAAACCATATATCAGTCTCGAGATGACTTAGTTTGTGCCGAACTATTCAAATTAAATAAAACGAGAGGGGTGCACTATTCCGCTACTATAAGAAGTACTATAAATGTGGGTACCAATAACCCTAACCCAAATCTAATGATGGATATCGGTAGACTGACGATCCCTGGTCCTAATGAAAGATATCGGTGGATTAATGAACCCGCGGACTAGTGAAACATGTATCCTTACCTTTAATACACATGTATTGACATATTGCAATGACGTCATATCCGATTACAGGTAGACAAAGGTAGTGTGGGCTGTAGTTCTTAGTTTTTATCAAATAACATTCCATTTTTTAGACATTTCTAGGTATATGTTTTATATTTTTACGAATATATGAGCTGTGTTTTAGTTTGTATATAAGAATTAATATCAATATGAGATATAGTGTGTATTTAGACATTTCCA
Source organism: Patella depressa (assembly GCA_948474765.1). NCBI lineage: Eukaryota > Metazoa > Mollusca > Gastropoda > Patellidae > Patella > Patella depressa. The sequence goes on from OX419720.1 coordinate 7,360,247, forward strand.
GATATGAGTGGCATAGTTTGTTTGTATTAAAGACTTACACATGGTTTAATTTTATTTCAATATTTCAATTGCGCGCAGAGGTCTTTAGCAGTGGGAAGTGTCGGAGGACTCGAAGAAAACCCTCGAGGTTGGACAGCATAAATTGAATCTGTTCAATATGACATTATGTATGTTATATAACAAATTGAAAATATCCAATATGATACAAACGTAGGACGTTAAAGCTCATTTCATTCATTCATTCAATCGTTATAATGTATAAATAACATTCAATAAGATGTTAATTTTAATACCGTGTGTTATTAGAGTGTATATGTAACCTGACCTGTCTATTATATAGATATACATGTAGTAGTAGATCTATTGTTTATGTTGACACTACCTATTATATATATACATATACCCCAGGTAACATACCTACACTCTATACCTATATCAACACACCTGACAGGTAGGACGACAAGATAATCTATTCACAGGTAAATATCTTACTGAATTCCTAGTTAAATTGAACAAGCTTGTAGATCTTACTGAATTCCTGGTTAATTTTATTAATCGTAGGTTACAGTTGCTCGTTTAATATATTTTACTGGATTCCTAATTAGGTACTCCATATATCTTACTGTATTCCGATTTAGATTTTAACAAGGTGGGCAATAGTAGTTTGCAGGTGCCCGTATACTAAATATCTTCCTAATTAAAGTTAACTAGCTTACAAGTCGTAATTTACAAATGTCCGTTAACCAAATATCTTATTGCATTACTATTTAAAATAATTCGAGTTTACATTGTGCCCGTATTCATTAAATATCCTGTTAAAGTTAACAAGATTACTATACTAAATGTAAATCAGTGAGGACGGGAGTTTACCTTGATTATGTTGGGTGTAACATACGGTGATGTGTATTTGCAATAGTCACTTCTACAATGATACTTTGTCTGTAATATCACCATCGTGGAAGCGGGTGTTAAAGTAGCTAAGTCTCTATAACTCAATATCGTCCAAAGTCTTCCGTATTCAAAAAACGAATTATTTGTCAATTTAAATCAACACCGATGTTGTCATTTTACCGAGAAAATATGGGCTTTTGATATTCAATATTTAAGACAAAATAAACATTTTACGATTGGTACACGAATCGTGTACCATAATGCGTTTCAGTCCCAGTTCTAGCAAGAGCCTCGGAGAACAAGGCTAAACAATTGCACCAAAACGGTTGAATGTAAATCAGTTTGTATACATTCATATTACATTATTATATGTGTTGCGACCCATTGAGGCAATTTCTAGGTTTCAGATAGTAGCGATTTAATTCCTTTAACAACCAAGATATTACAACTACATTGAGATAATGAGGTGGGGGTGTATTTTTGACATACGTGTATTATTGTTCCTACATTTTATCTGAATCTTCAGTGGTGAGGTCGGAAGGATAGGACGAAAATCGAGGACCCGTAATTTTTGCCCGGGCAGCTGGACAATAGCCTACTTTTATATCGAATTCTAACTGCCAAGGGATTTTTTTTCGTTCATGTCAATGAATACACGGGACCGCAGATGACGTATGTGAGAGAAATGGGGTTTAACGTCCCCCCGACACAAACTAGGTCATTTCGGGACTAACATGGTTAATTCGCTTGCGCGTAGGGGTCTTTAGCAGTGGGAAGAAACCGGAGTACCCGGAGGAAACCCACGAGGTTGAGAAGGCGCCCCTATCTCCATGCCACATACGCTCACACCAGGGATCGAAACCACAGCCGCAAGCCAGAGGTGACCGGCCAGCTAGAGGTCGAAGCGCGGCACTCTAGACCACTAGGCCATTCCCCCCTCCTCAATTAGCCATGTATAGGAGCAGAACATTAAACCGTTAAACATTTCAATTCATTTATCTGAATTACCTTCTGACTTATTTTTTCCCAAATCCAAATTTTAATTGAATACAATATTTACAAAAACGTTATAAATTGCGACGTGAAGCTTTCTATTTTACAACAACACCGTGGGGGTTATCATTGGTCCAACTTGATGACGGTGGCCATTTTCATTGTCGGCGTGTGTCAAAATCAAACTTCCATAGTACTGGTGTGCTACTCGTTCCAGAACAGCGACACACTATTTCTTGAACATTTGGTATCATTTATGCTGAGCTAACGATAACAGAATACTTGCCGAAACGTCGTGCTATATGTGTAAAAACGAGTGGTTGTTTTCCATTATAAATTGTGTTGTGTTTTTAATGCGCCCAAACGTTAAAATGCCACCACCGAGGGATTATATTTCTAGTGTATTAGAGGAGTTTGCGATCATGTTGTTAAATTTATAACTAATGTTTACTACCGAAACATGAATATTATATTAATTATACTGTATATTGAAATCTCTATCACGCTGTAACAGTCGCACGTCACATAACACTGTGTTAATTCACAAGAAACTAGTCTATTGATTATATTTGCTTATTAAAGACGAACTGATCACCCTTGCCTTGAATAAGCTTGGGTGTCATACAGTTTTGTAATCTACTAAATTCCACTTGTCATTCCGTTTATACCCCCCCGTGAACCAACCCATTTATTAACTGACAAGTTTTTGTCAATATATTTTAATAAAGTGTTTTGTATATTTAAATATGGCGATGTCACGCGCTAATACGTATATATTGATATGATCTATAGTTAGCGAGGTGTGAATGATCTGTTCCACCCTGCTCTATCAGGTAACACTGTTGTATATTTAAAGGGCAAATCACAATTATATTTTGGAGAATAAAACTCTAAATTGTGTGTAAAAAGCCATTAAAATCCCTTCCCTTATTTAATACATCTTGTGCCTTGTTTACAAATTACAATAGTTAACATGACTGACTCCGAAACAAAATAGTCCTAAAGGAAACACGTGTCTATTACAGATTGCTCGTGTTGAAAATGATAACTTCTCAGAAATGTGAAAACTAACCATCAATTGCCTGTATATGTAAAAAAGAGAGTTGATCTAGATATTGACGCTTACATGATGTTGAAAAGGATTTTCCAGCTTGTCGATGTTCCGATAGTCTTAATGTAAACAGCCCTAGCCCCCCCCCCCCCCCCGAAATCGCTTTTTGTTAACTACATATAACTATTTTGTAGCGTCAATATGGATAATGATTCATGGTGCTGTATTATATAAAATATATTTTAGTACGAATGTAAATTCTATGGAAACCATACAAGGACACATTTCTATTTCAGAATATATGGTTAATTTGATATGAATCCTTCTATTTCAGGGGGGGGGGGGGTGGCCTAGAGACCTCTAGCTGGCCGGTCACCTCTGGCTTGCGGCTGTGGTTTCGATCTCGGTGTGAGCGTATGTGACATGGAGATAGGGGCGCCTTCTCCACCTCTTGGGTTTCCTCCGGGCATTCCGGTTTCCTCCCACTGCGCATGCAAATTAATGAAATAAAATTAAACCATATGTTAGTCCCCAAAATGACATAGTTTGTGTCGAGTGGACGTTAAACCCTATTTCTCTCTCTCTCTATTTCAGGGAATGGTTAGTATGATATGAATCCCACCCATTCCATAGGTTACTATGACTGGAACAAAAAAAGCATCGCCTCTTCTCAAATTACCTAATTTATCTTCTAATGATACCGGATGTAAATCAGGTTATACAGAATCGACTTTGATGATCGAGACGCCCGCTATTGATCAACTGCAAACTCACAGGGAAGATGTTAGATTATTACAAGTAAGCAAACAGATACATGTAATAAATCAATCATAAGGACGTAATGAGGCAACATCCGCCTATTTTCGTTTCGTTTTTGTGGTTCGGATTATAGACTACTCTCTCGGAGAACGCTAGATCGGAGACGGTCCTACGCATTTTAGCACATATGACGTCATATATAGATTGTGGGTTAGGGTTAGGGTAAGGGCTAGGACCCGTAGATTTGGTCAAAGTCCCGAGATGTAAACAGGGCTAGCCCTAACCCTAACCCATGATCAAGCTTAACCCTTACCCTAACTCACAATTCACATATGACGTCACAATTCGCGTAGGACCGTCTCCGATCTAGCGTTCTCCTACTCTCTCATGTAAAAAATCATGTAAAATAGTAAACGAAATAAGGAGCGAGAGAGGGGAAGATTATTGAAATGTACCGCGTATTTAGGGTCCCCTGGTATCTAAAGATTACCCGCTAGACCATTCGATCATTAGGCAACACATCCCACGAAAAGTGGATTAAGCAATATCTGATTTCTGTGGCTAACCACGTGTTTTCTCTTTAAATCTATAGGATTGTTTTGGTCGACTATTGTGCACATGTTTGTGTTATCGATCAGCCCATGTCACTGATCGAAAAACCGCCGCCAACCCAATAGTTTATCTTGAACTCGTCAATAGTAGGTGAACACGTTCATCACCTTCATTAAGTCTCTCTTGGGGAACTGACCAAGCCCCCATGGGCCCTATTGCACTTTAACAAAGGTCATAAACTCATTTGGTCATCCGAAAGCGAGAGCCCCAACCAGAATTTGTGATCAAGTGCAAGCATAACAAGGATGTTACTTTGCATGTTAACCATTGTCAATCATTACACCTAACCGGGTCTATATTGTAAAATACTAGACTTTTTATTGTAAATTTTGATTGTATAAATTTTCATCTATTCATTTTTAATATTTATATATATACATGTAGTTAGTTTGTTTTGTTGTTATGTTGCCTCGATGACGTCATTAACGTAACTATGTTTTGTATATTCAAATTTCATTTTATAATTGTCTTCTGAAGAGTGTGCATCGCACATGAAACTATTAGTAAAGACTTTTTGATTCTATATCTTTTATTGTGTAGTTAGTTATAGCTATATTTTAATTTAGAAATGTCAGTGATATTTGTTTTTATATGCATATAGTTTTGTGATATATTTGAGCCCGTCTCACTTCTCACCATAATAGCCCGGTTGGGCTTGACGTGCCATAAAAATTCATTTCATTCTTTTAACTTCATTTTTTTGTTTTTTTTTTAACCTAGGAAAATTTTCAATGTTATGGAAGGGAGAACGAAATCAAGACCATAAACCAAATACACAAAATAAAACAGGACCTTAACAAGGCTATGCCCTTTCGACTTCAAACCAGGGACAGGGGCAATAACAAGTCAACGAGAACAGTCGATACCCCCGAAATCACGCCTTCTGCCACATACGCAAAGAGAACAAAGTATCATAGAATGAGCCAAAACAATTTCATCACTTCCGGTGATTCCTTTCAGTGGTCACAGATTACGGACAAGGTCGTGGTTAATGGTCAATTATCAATACCAACACTAAGGCCCAGACGAAAACGATCAAAATGGTCGTCCGTAATACTAAATGAAAGTAGTATTCCACATTTTTCTCATAAAGCAGATCAAGTTCTTCCTGGATTGGGAACGAGTGAAAATCGTCCGCCACTAGGTTATCCTGAACATACGCATAAACACTTTGGACCTTCTTCTAGAATTAAACCCATTAAAACTCTAGGTTGTGTTTTAGCTAAACACGGTTACGACATGACGGATCCTAGGACCTCTGGGGTATCTGGAAGGCCGACACAATATTGCCATTCGGATAAATACATGGCTTCGAAGATCAACACCAATATCATTGATACTACGTGTTATGACGAGTTTTCTCGCATCTCCGAGACAGTTCGCTCAGATGATAAATTACCGAGTTTCACTCCTAGAACCAATGACTATAGTTTATCACGATCTGAAATGGGTCGATGTTTTCCGGTGTTTACGTCTGATGGCGGACCTATGAGAAAACATGGCCACGTCGGTCCTCTTTCTCCAGGAAGATCCAGTAATATTTAACGAGTTAGTTCTCCAAATGGAACGACCGGGTACACACATTTGACTTGATAGAAGTGTGTTGTTTATTTGTTATTTTTTTTTCAATGTTCGTGTGTTGTGTGTCTTATATGCCGAATTCGGGGGTTTGGGATGGCCTAGTGGTCTAGAGTGCCGCGCTTCGTCCTCCGGCTGGCCGGTCACCTCTGGTTTGCGGCTGTGGTTTCGAGCCCTGGTGTGAGCTTATGTGGCATGGAGATAGGGGCGCCTTCTCAACCTCGTGGGTTTCCTCTGGGCACTCCGGTTTCCTCCCACTGCTAAAGACCCCTACGCGCAAGCGAATTATTGAAATCGGATTGAACCATGTGTTAGTCCCGAAATGACCTAGTTTGTGTTGAGTGGACGTTAAATCCCATTTCTCTCTATATATATATATGCCGAATTCTGTTAATATATAGTGCGGCAGTTACTATAAGTAACGATATTTATCGGCTTTGACCTCTAACCGTTACTAGTTTGATCTATAGGCAACTAATATGAAAATAAGGCTTTTTCCCCATCTCGGTTCTAAGGCTAATTTGGAATCCTTACCTTCTATTTTTCACTGTGATTCTTCTTTGATCGCCAAAAGGATTCCTTTCTTGCCACACCCAATACAAATTTATAACAATCCAACATTATTTTCATGTAGAATTTAGCGATCTAAAAACACAAACAAAATTCACTCGAAAAGAACCGCCATTGTGACCGAACGTCCAAATTTAGGAATGCATTGTTACCGTAAACGAAAATTCTTGCTGTACTTCAAGTAACTGCCAAAACTGTCAATGGTTATACCACTAACGTTTATGTATTCAACATACATAAACAATCATTGCATAAAATCCATTAACACATAACGGTTTGAGGCCAAAGCCGATAAATACCGTTACTATAGTAACTAATAGTGCGGTTCTCCTTATTAGTGAAAGTCTTATTGGTCAAGGCCATTGTCCAATAGACATGTCCTGAGATTTTACATCAGAACCCGCGACGCTACACTGTAACGGGTTTTAGTTCTCACTGAATTTGATAAAACCTGTGTTAGTTATTGCTTGCAATTGTAGTATGGTGTGTTACGTCCGCGTGTTTAACTTACGGGTTTATGTGTGGTGTTGTTCTCCTGTACTTCCTAATAAAATGATGTAGAGGTCAAGGTCATGCTCAATCACGTATTTATTCTGTTGAAATTAGGTAGTCTCGGTAACCAAGAACTTCCTAGTCTTCAACGTACGGAGGGTCTGGAACCGTTGTCAATATTTGACGTAAAGTCAATCGCCCATGCGGAAACTGGGAGTTTTTTTATGTGGTTGATTATCCAGTATCTTTTGTCAAGTCAAGTTAGGGTTGCACCCTTCCCACAATAAATCCCATAATTCTTTTAATTTAAACAAACATGAATCGTGGCGACGAATTCGGATTAATTAAAAAAAAAACATAGCTAACGACCCATCAAGAGGGAAATTTTACAATTGAGTATTGAATTGACAACGCAATCAAATGGATTTCCTGGAATGTTATTGGCGTCAACATCTTTAATTTAGTACTATAGTTATCTCTCTTAGACTTTGTATATGTAAAAGACCGGATAATCTGGCCAATGGCTTATTCTCAAATGTTGACAACGCATCCATGCTAATATTGGTAGAATATTTCTCTGGGTGATAGAGACTATTGTCCATACTACCCAGCGGTTTTTAACGGAATCTTGTTTAGTCTTTCTCGTCTAAGCCAATGTTGTGTTTGTTGACTACTAGATAAAAAAAACACATCTCTCAACACTCTGTGCTATTCAATCCCTGCATTGGCCGAGAAAATTCATTCAGATTTTCATGCGTGGTGTCCCCTTGTCACTGATGCAGGACGGAGGGTCTGACAAGGAAAGCTGTCTAGTCGTTCGGGTGGGACGATAATCCAAGTTCCCGTGTACACATTGGAGTGCACATTAAAGATCCCTTGACAGTTGGAATTCGGCAAAGAGAAGGCCTTAGTGCCGCTGTCCGGACACAATTTCACTTATAGCATACTGTATGGCGTATGTCCGTCTTCATTAACCCACGAGGTTGGACAGGCGACCCTACACCTTGTCACGTCCAACCGGGGAATCGAAACCACGCCAGTTGACTCAGTGAAAGGCTTTTTGATACAGCGCGCACGTCCTAACCATTCGGCCACCCCACTTCACCTAAAAGGAGCAATCGGAAATGGTTGAGGATTTAATTCAATATTTAATGTTGTAGAAAACACGCCTTGAGAAGTGGTGTTTCAATTATGCCATTGGATTATTTTGAGAAACAATTGGAAAGTATAAACACAAAAACCATTTGGGTGAATATTTAAAATCTTCGGCCGTCATTTGCTTTTTTGGAACATAATATATCTTTTCATTGCATAAAACGTGATCTCAATTGTCATAAAATGAAGCAATGATAGATAATCGCTCGGCTTGGGTTCAGAAACAGCTCATCGATGGTCGACAATCTTCTGGCTTGGGTTCAGTTAGTTTTAAAAGAAGCTTATCAATAGATTTAAGCAAAGATAAAAGGTCGGCGATGGCGCTTGACCATCACCTAGCTTTTCAATGTTCAATACATAATCTGAGCGAAGATTAGGGGTCGGCGATAACGACCTGCCATTTCCCGTTTATATCTCGTTTGAAGAGGAGGCTTATTCATGACAAATGTTCGAGTCATCATAATATATTATGTGTATATACTGAATGGAATTCGATCTTTGGGAATCTAGAAAGCGTATGTAGTATTAATAACATTAGTTCTTAGAAACAGCGAGATAGCTCTGTGAGTACTGCGCTGGCTCGAGAAAGTTCCCCAATATTTTTAGATGGGTTTCCTTGTCAGTAATGCAGGGAAGTGGGCGTGGCAAGACACGGTGTATAGTCGGATGGGTGGGGTAACAACCCGGTGACAGAATACACGTAAAAGAAGCCCTGAAATCCGACGAAGAGTGGGCGAAAAAACAATTCCCGGTCAAAATGATGACAATACAACTGTTTGTCTTGATTAGCCAGGCGGATGAATATATGTTCATATTATTGATCCTTTATTTAGCCTATGAATAACATATTTACAATCGTGTTTATTATATGAACTTCTTTATTTTCACGTGCATTGGATGAAACCGTTGAGTGTAATTAACTCCAATGGGTGACAATAGTTGTATTTACAAATGTCTGTTATACAAATTGCGTATATTTCAATTTAACATCACAGGTTGGGTTAAAGTGACAATACGTAATATTAAATAAAGAACTGGCAGGTCCTGTTGTTATAGTTTTAAAAAGTGATAATGTAAAGAGAATATGCTGAAAATTTATGTGAAATTGTTTCACTCTGAACCGATATATTATCCATTGAATTTAGACTACGCGTGGTCGTCATTTTTGACGTTGGTATCATAACATACAAAGTCGCGATTATCCATTTTACGATAAATTATCCATCACAAGATCTATTCAAATCCAGTAAATATCCAGGCAACGATGGCACCGAGAGTTGATTATGGTCGGGATAAGATAATTCATTCCCAATTGATAATTTAGATAACATATTAGTTATAAAGAAAGAAATGAAATGCATCTAACCTGTTACAAAGAAAGACATGCGATAGGTAGATTTAGCTCTTGCATAATGCACTTTTAAATTATATTATTTTCATATTATGAGGGAGTAATAAGAAATATCTCTTTAAAGGGACAATCCCGATAAGAACAGAGTCTCAAAAATTAAAGTCCGAGTATTTATGAATTTTATGGACCAAAATATAGTGGCATGGTGTATTTACCTTGTCTCAAAATTTCAGCTCAAAATATTGAGTCGTTTTGACGTTAACGTCAACACTGCTTATCCGGACACGTAACCCTTTTAAGATTTCGGGTCAATTTTTTCATTGGGTGACCTGCTAATCGATCCTCGTTTCTTGAGAGGTCTATACTGTGAATGACCCATGTACTGTACTTGATAACAAAAGGTAAATTTCACCTACATATTATTTTTATAGAAAAAAGTCTGGTTTTATCCCTATACTGTATAATACAACGGTCTCCATTTCCAGATGAAGACGGCCAGGTTTAAGTTATTTACAAGCATATCACAAATATCGGGTTAGTTGGTCGGCCTTAGGTAATGGGTTTTAAGGGATTTTAACACAAAATCAAGCAGTTTTATTCCCCCAAAAGTTATCGGGATTGGGCCTTTAAATTCTCGTGAGAAGAGAGGGTGGGTCATCTTTTTAATCCGACTTGGCAAATGAAGACGGGTAGACGCCATACTGTGTCTCCCGGGAGATATATGATCATCTGTATAAATTTTTGATTTTATTTCATAATTAAATGTTAAAAAATCAATGACTATGAGACAAAAACATAGATATCGTTGTAGAAAATATATATTAGATGAAAATAAAAATTATTACGATCCTTCTTCTCCTGATAGCAAAGTAGATAAGGGGAAAATGGCCTCCGGAAAAAGCTATTTCACCAAAAGCCTCATTTGACGTTCTGTACAATATTATATCAAGTTAATTTTCTGTTTTAATATTATGTAAGACGGTCGGTGGTATTAACGAAACGACTCTTTGTGTTAGAGGTACGGAAAAAAATAGACATCAAAATCCGCGGTCTAATTACATTTGTAAGACTATGATTTTATTAGTACCGGTAGTGTAAATCATGGAGGTGTATATATTGACTAGAGTGTATGGTGGTCACGTGATCGCGTGCCGACTATGGAGCTTGGCAGCCATTTTACAACCGGGAAGATTTAGCCTGCGTTGGCATATACCAATATGTCGGAAAGTTGTTATTATTTTGGTAAATTCAATGTCATACGAAAAGGGAGTGGATTATCATTTCATAAGTAGGCATGCTAAGTTATAAGTGAAATAGTGAATTAATAGATACGGTAAAATCATGATAATTGTGTAAAATAATTAAATAAACACGACGAGAAGACGTCGAACACTCGAAGCTTGACCGAAAACCCGGTGGGTCCATTCACTTAATTTATTAGTACTGATACTTTTATTATGTAATGATTACAAGGTCCGTCTGTTAAGCAAACCTCCAAATTAATGTTTTATTTAATTATTCGAAATTTGCGCAAATTATACACACGTGCGGCTTTGTACGAAAAATATCGCGGGGAGTAAGTCTGTTTATTGGAGTGGAGTGTTTAGTCACAGACATGCACTCACTGGCCAGTAGTTGCTTTGTTATCTTTTAGTTTCACTCCCTCGGATTTAATTAATTAGGACGACATTGTGTTCACAGATGTACAGAATGAAATAAAGCGAAAGTTTCTTGCAATATCAGTTTATGCTTCTTTTATTTTCTTCAGAAAACCCGCTTTAAACCCCCGAACTAATTTTTAAAAAAGGAAGGTTAATTATATTAAGGATAAATAAGTGAAAGTCTTGAAAACTTCATTCCCCGAACAAATTTTGTAAAAAATAAATTTTTAATTAGGCCTAAATTTTTTTTTTTAATCGCTGCTGCTACTACGAAAATCTCATCAAGAGGTTTGTCTTTTTTTTTGTAAAATTTAATATACCGCCGTATTTTTCAAGCAAAGAAAAATCAGACACCAGTTCATGGAAATTGAAAACCATATAGGCCTACTAAGGCCATGCTAGTCCTGTTTATATTTTCTTTTTTTTTAAAAAAAAAAAAAAAAAATCCCATCGGCATCAGATATTATTCTACTGGTAAATGATAGAAGTCCTAGATTATTTTTAAAATCTATTTTATTTCTTTATTCATCATCTGGATGACGCTATTTATTTTAGAGTATAGGCCTAGTCAGTTAATCTCTGCCAATCACGCAGAACATTCATTTCAAATCGTCCAACAAATTATTTAGATCTATCCAAAATAAAGTTTTATGTGAACTGCGGGTAGCAATGTTCAAAATTTTGCTGAATACTCTATAGATATCTGGACATTCGAGGACGTTCACTTAGCTCAATTAATAAAATAAACATGATTTCGTAGTTCTGCGCACTATTTACACATTGCCACGGTGACTCTTAATAAATAAAGCCCCCAAAATATGCCAGTTGACCAAAGCTATTTTGCTTTTAGGACTGTAAGGTAAGACCTTTCAATCATCATTTTTTTTTTTTTTGTTGGTTGATATTGTTGAATTAGAACTGCTTTTTAATGGACTTACCAACACTTCGTCATTCTATTTCCCTTTGTTTACATAGCGTTCATCCGGGCACTTCCGTCATTCTTTCCCGGTTGAAACATGGCGGCCGGTCTCCAGTGTCGGCCCACGGCGTTAACGTTACGTCAATGGGGATCACGTGACCACAATACACTCTAGTCAATATACAGCTCTATGGTGTAAATCCATAAGAACACAGATCACTAAATATTTCTACGCCGGTACAAATTGTAGGGTTAAGTTATTTTTAGTCTTTCTCTCTCTTTCCCTTCTCCCCCCTTTTTGTTGATTTTTTGGTGTAGAATTGAAGAAAAATGTTTCAAAATACATTTTCTGCCAGGTTTTGGTGAATATTCATGATTTTGAGGCGGGTGGATAAGAGAGTTGTGAGGTTGGTAACGTTGAAAGGGAGGGCCGGAAATTGCTCGTTTAGTTGTCTCTACTTCCAGCTTGTAGTTTTGTACAGTGTATTTCATTGTCTTTCGTGGTGAACCTCATATATACTTTTGTGCAAGAGTTTGCCACATGTTTCTCAATGTATGGCAGAAAGCGTTCTACCCAGCGAATATTTGAGGAAAAGTTACAGGCGGTCTAAGAGACGAGAATTATCATTGAAGTCAATGGAGGAAAAATTAGTGATCTGTGGCCGTAAACAAAACATAGTCTCGATTGATTAGTCAATTATGACATCAATCGCACGTCGTGTCGAACATAGTCTCGGTTAGTCTAGTTAGGGTTATTGCTGCAAGGCAATGTTGTATTCCATTAGGCGAATGGGTTTGATTACTGGTTGCTGCTTTGTTGTGATAGAACAAACATATCATAATGTAAATAGATTTTAAAAGCAATTAGGCACAGAACTATGCAACAAAAATATAACCGCTATGGCGGCCTGTTGTCCGAACAAACAAGAAAAATAGCTGTTATTTCTACATGAAGGTTTCATGGTGTAGTGGTTATCACGTCTGCTTAACACGCAGAAGGTCGCGAGTTCGAGCCTCGCTGAAACCTCATAATTTTTCCTCTTCTCTTTTCCATGATCTATCAATTTGCAGTGATCGATATTTACTGTGAAAGGGAGATTTTTAGACTTTTTTTTTATATTTTCATTCAAAATTTCAGCGTTAAGGTCGTTGATTTGCAAGAGACGATAATAGATAATTTAAAATTAAATTTTTATAAACTGTTTAATTTTTATTATGGATGTAGGCCTCAATAAATATCAGTTATTTTTAATTCAAAGATAAAATATTTGTGCATACTATCAGATACATCGACATTATAAAACAACGGCCTGGTAATTGTTCTACGATTAATTCTTTACATTTAGCCACTGTCTATTGTACAATAGCGCCGCCGTATGGCGGATGCCCGTCTTCCATTAGCCAAAATGGAGTGCTAAAGAGTAGGACGTTAAACCCTATTTCATTTCACCTGGCTTTACACGATCTTTCACCCAACAAACCGCTTCGATCAAACAACATGCCGCCGTTGTTACATACATGATTGTATTGACTCAACGTTATATAATACAAAGGGAGATAATCTGTCGCTGCCGCCTTTTTTTTCTTTGTTTGATTTCTTTTTCTAAGATTGGTAGTATGATCTCTAGCTTTAAATTAATTTGAAAGGAAGACAAACTCAATTTTGAATTTATTTCATCGAATATGCATTGATTTTATTGTAGTGAAAAAAAACAACCCAACAAAAAACAAAACAAAACAAACAAAGCAAATCAAAATAATTCTAAACAAAAAATACAAATTAAAAATATGGCACATCAAATAGTATTTTTTTTTTTTCATTTCTCTACAATATCGTATTTATGACTAGTTCATAGTTACCGTTGGGAACCAAATAATATTATGTGACCGGTACTGAAGTCAAGAAAAGAGATTTATTCCGGAAGTAATGTGATTGCTATAATAATAATAGGCCTAATATAGGCCTTTAATTGATCAGTTGTTGAGTGCATTTTGTAAAAAGTAATGCGAGGCGGTTGTAAATCAGCATTACGTGAACACCAGTGACTAAAAAGAAGAAAACATTGAAAAAGGTACGAGCTTGCCAGGATTCGAACCTGGAATCTTCTGATCCGTAGTCAGACGCGTTATCCATTGCGCCACAAGCCCGAGGATGGTGACGCAGTGGAATTATTGGTATAAATAATTGCTTTACTTCCCGCGTGATTACTTTGTTCGTTTCTGAAATATTCTGACGACGGGATTTAATATTTGTGATGGATTAGGGTTTTTATGGGGTTAACCCACTTGTTTCGCCAAGCAGCGATAGAATTAAAACGCTGTAATAATCAATATTAGCAAATGAGAACACAAGTCAATGCCTGGCTAGCTCAGTCGGTAGAGCACGAGACTCTTAATCTCGGGGTCGTGGGTTCGAGCCCCACGTTGGGCGTAATATTTTCTTCAGTCCGGAATCAAACCTACAACAGAAACTATCAATTCATGCAACTTATTTTTAAAACATTTATGCAATTTTATTTTATTTTTATCCAATTGTATTTCATTTTTATGCAATTGTATTTAGTTTTTTAAAAATTTAAATTCATGCAATTTTATTTTATTTTTTAAAAATTTAAATTCGCACAATTTTATTTTATTCCATTTTTTTAAAATTCAAATTCATGAAATTTTTACAATCCAAATGACAATCCAAATTCATGAGATTTTTACAATGCAATTTTATTTTTATTTTTAAAATTCAAATTCATGCAATTTTATTTTTTAGAATTAACAGATAATAATAGTAAAAAAAAACCCAAAAAAAACTCCAAAACATGTTAGTCCCGAAATGACCTAGTTTGTGTCGAGTGGACGAAAAACACATTTCTCCCCCTCTCTCCAAAATGTAGAAATTAACACCATCTATGCACTGCAGGTAACTGTTTGTTACTCGTTGTTAGTCGGTGACAGGTGTCCTCACCGTGACTACATCGTACAACTTTTTCAACTTTCAACTTTTTTTATTTGCATATTACATCCATTAAGAACAGTATACAAAAATCAACATACATATGCATGCAAAAGATACATTTGTCATGGAATACTATATAAATAATGAAAATATAATGAAATTATAATGGGATATATTTATGTACATGCACCATTGGGATGACATGAAACTGTGGGTTTACAATTTTTTTTAAGTAATGTATACCTCCAAAATTCAATAAATTCACAAATTATTGTTAGACTGAAACTTAAACATCTGGAAATCGTCGGATTTAGATCAATTTTGGCAGTTATAATTTTTGTGAAGGGTTGTGTAGACGTAGTGCCTCGCCATATTCGCCCGGTTGTAAATAAAATACACAATAATTGTCATGTGACCAATACGTATTATTCTATTGCCTCTTTATCTTATTTAACTACTCATTCTCTAAGTGGTTTCGTGGTGTAGTGGTTATCACGTCTGCTTTACACGCAGAAGGCCGCGAGTTCGATCCTCGCCGAAACCTCATACTTTTTTTTCTGATTTAATAATATCGATATTCGCAGGAGAAAACTAGAAGGAACATCAAAGTGGAATCTGAAGACAATGGGCTAATTAACACAGAAGCTACAAACAAAGGTGAATAACGATTTTAAGTAACACATTATTAAGTTATTAACAAAAGGCAACCACTCGTGGCGTCGTGCACTGATTAATTAACCTTTGCCTCAGGATACAAGCGATCAATTTTTATTTAAGTATCGAGTTCAGTAAATTTTAAATTAAAAAAATATATATTACTGAACTCAGTGCGAACTACGTGTCTATCAATCAACCAATGAACTCACCACGTGTTTATCAATGAACCAATCAATTAAGTTAATAAAATATGGTTTAACAATCTTCTATTTTCTGCACAAAATGGTCTATAACGACGACCTATCCCTTTTTTTTTTCAATTTCCATACATATTACAAAGCAACAAGCCAATTATTATGAGTAGTACTTAGTAGTAGGCCTATAATTTTCGTATTAAAAACATGATAATACATAATCCTTATAAGACATATAGAAATAGACTTCACTAAAATACAATGTCACTGATAATACATCTTCTTAATTAGAAATAGAATACAATGGTCAAACACGAATTGTTTGTACTGTTCCATTTTTTGTTTTTTATTTTTTAATTTATCAGCCTTACAGTTCATCTAATTGGTTGACTATGATACAGTTCATCTAAAACCGGAAAGCAAACCAAATTGATTTGACGAATGGAATGTGAAAAGTGTAAACACCCACGCCACTGCGCATGTATCGGGATTATTATAGAATATTTCCCTCTATTCAACCACGGGGGTGTAGCTCAAATGGTAGAGCGCTCGCTTAGCATGTGAGAGGTACCGGGATCGATACCCGGCATCTCCAATCTTTTGTTTTACTTTCATAGCCCTGCAATATATACTAAGATTTGTTTTTCCACTAATAGTGCCCGGTTAAATTTTGATATGAATTTGCACATGGAATAACGTTTTCGTTTGCATTAGCTTCGTTGCACCGTCACGTTTTATCCATTCACTCTTAGAGTATACACATCGTAGTCTCGATTGAATAAGTACTTCAGTAACACTCCAAGCCGTTTTAAATTTACGATCGACATAAATAACTTTATTCAATTACAGAATTGCTCAAATAACCTATAAAATAGTTTAAAGAATACTTTAAAGTCTCCATTATCCCGGTTGAATCTGAAACCTTATTCCATTTTATTCATTAAATTTTTTAAAAATATTCGTAAACCTGGTAAGCGAGACTATAGCAGACGATCAATGATCAAGGGAGACAAACCTAAAGAGCTCTGCATGGAATCAGACCACATTTACAGGTGCTTTGACTGATTTATAAAGGTGCGTTACCCTTTGTTTCATATTCTTTCGTTTGTTCTTTTCTTTAAAGCACTGGAGAATTGATCACTAGCCCAGGTGTCTCTCACTATACATTTATATTTAGCTTTCACAAATGTGTATTTAATACTTAGATTTACATCGTGCTGTTCCCGAATGACTATTTAATTGTAATCACTTTCATGATTTCGTCAATTTTTGAGCACACTAACATCCTTAAAACATCATTATCTAATGAAAATCAACTGTTGCCCGGGTTAAACGCAAGTTTGTGATACACCCATATTAGTATATTATTTCAAGGTTTTCTCGTCAGCAGAGTGGCGCAGTGGAAGCGTGCTGGGCCCATAACCCAGAGGTCCGTGGATCGAAACCACGCTCTGCTAAATTATTTTTTCCTAGTATTCAGATTGAAGGAAAATGGTAACATTTCTCTTCCCGAAACAATACAATAACGAACGTTATTTGAAGAAAAGAAAATATTTCGTCCCTGGGTGGGCTCGAACCACCAACCTTTCGGTTAACAGCCGAACGCGCTAACCGATTGCGCCACAGAGACAACTACAGCGAGAGGGAGTACACTGTGCCAGTACGTTACTCTTAATTTCTGTGCAGTATATTTTAAACGATATATTTTTAATCAATTCATTTATTAATTAAAAAATAGGCTAATTTGCAAGCGCCAATAATTTCAATATTAAATCACTTTGCCTTTGACTTCATAATATTCTGATAGCAGACTAGTGGACCAAAGCGTCATGCGCGCGTTCCACAGGGGTCATGTGACCGATATGCAGTAATTTCATTGGTTTTAACGACAGACTCGTGTACCTGGTAAAACTGATTTCAAATTGTCTGCGACATCTAGGGGAAAGCGGGCGAAAAATACCTAATATCACCCTTATCATTCACACAGTCCGATGGCTTGTTCATTCTCGACTTTAATGAAGACACAGACAATAAATTAAGCTCTGCATGGGATGGTCATTGTGTGGTTTTGAACACCAGGGACCGTATACAGATTTTTGTCAGAACTTTATACTTTATATTTTTAAGAACGTTTTTCGTAGAATTTAATGATTTTATAATGTTTTTATCACATTTATCATTTTCAAATATAATGGATGTTGTTTTTTTATTATGATTTTTTTTACATAATGGCCATTGTTACTACGATGCATTCAGAGCCCTTCATTGGCTAGGGTTGGGTTAGGTTTAGATCGAGAATTCCGTGTGCACAAATTACATTGACACTTGCTGCCTTTAGTTCTGAAAACGTTAAAAAATACTGCTCCCTTTTCAAAGCTGGCGTTGGGAGGCAAATGCATTAAACAAGGACGAGTTGCAAAGTACAATGCGCCGAGACGAGTGCGCATCGAGTTCTGGCTGTATCGCAGGCTGTTGCTAGGATATTTTAAAAACAATGAGAATATGCAACAAAAAATATGTAAGATTAAGTTTCGGCACTTTCGACATAGATGGTATCGATTATTTTCAATCAAAAATTCAACAAAAAGAAAAATTTTCTATTATAAGAAATCACCCCACATGGTGCAATACATAAACCTACACCATCAATACGAGAGGAAATTAATAATGACCATATAGATCAATTTAAAATACTGGCTTATACATATGATATGAATTACTTACATAACTTTAACGATGATCGGTTTGAAGTCAGTGGTTTATCAACCATTCCATGTAGGCCTATACGTTGGTTGTCTGATACCACAATAGCATTTTTTTTACAGTATTTTCAATAAAATAACAATTCATATTCTTTCTTTCTAAATAATATTAATGTTTCTAGATACCCTAATATTGCAATAAAAATTAAAAATTCATTTTAGCAATAACTTCTAAAATAAAAAAAAACCCAACTTATTAATGGATTACATGTTGGAACAGTTGAAAACTGACATTTTTAGGCCCACAATTTGAACTAGATAATAATATATATCAAGCTAATCATTTTTGTTTCGCCATCTTTGACTTCAACATAAATACATTAATATATTGCGACACATTGGGACATACACGCCCAGTAGATTTTGATGAAAAAATTGTTGTTTCATCTAGGATTTCCAAATCCTGAGTATAAATATATGCATCATCCATCATCGATGTACACAATTGTTCTCACGACTGTTCCAAACTGTATCCAACACAAACATGTGGTGCAATTTGTGGTATTGCGACAACCATTTGCTCTGCAATAGCTGTATATGATTACTTAACATTTAAAGAGTTTTTTGTCCAAATATTTAGAATACTAATACAGTAAACAAACAGTAGTATAAATTACTTAAGAAATATTTCAGATTTGTCAGATTATTTAAGACTAGTAATTAGGTTTAACCTAGGGTTTGTAAGAAAGTTTTTCGTAGAATTTATATACTGATATTAATAATTTTTTGACAGATAAAAATAAATGTTTTTATCACATTTATCATTTTCAAATATAATGGATGGTTGTTTTTGTTTTTTTTTACATAATGGCTATTGTTACTACGATGCATTCAGAGCCCTCCATTGGCTAGGTTAGGGGTTAGATCGAGAGTTCCGTGTGTACAAATTTACGTAGGGTTCAAACTGGTTATTTATGTAAGTCAAGTTTCCCTTGATCAAATAAAAACTGTACATTTTCCAGGAGCGTCATCCTAGACGCTCCCTAAAGAAAATCAAATCTTCATCTAGCCAAATTACCAGAATAAGCCAGCAGACAAAGAAAATATTAACACCAATAATTCACATGGTACCCCTGCAAATAATAGCATAAAAACAAGCAAGACTTGTTAAACTGGTCTCAAGATTAAAGATTTGTTTCAAGGGAAATTTTTTAATATGAAATATATGCGTTTAACATATTCATCCACAATAAAAAAAAAGTTTTAATACGTTTAAATGCAGCCAATTAGGATTTGCTGATATTAAATGTCAAAACAATACAAAGAACTTTATTGGCAATGAAAAAAAGCTTTGAATTGGATTACTTGTAGTATGGAAGAAACTATATTATTAAAACATGCAGGCCTTTCTCCGGAAATTCAAAATTTAATTGTAAAAAATTTCAATGTTTCATTTATACAGAAACGAAATCATTGTCATCTGAAATGCACATTAAAATCTGGCAAAATAAAGAGCAAGTTATTTTTATTAATTCATATCATAAATCGCAACAATATATTGATATTAATAATTTTTTAACAGATAAAAATAAATGTGTGAAATTCATTGGTGGAAATTCATCAAAATGGATATTTTTAAAAACTATTAACACTGGATTTGATACAAAAAGGTTAATAGACACTAATCAGTTTGATCATAGAATTGAGTATAAAATTAATAAAAAAATAAATCTACACAAATATATGATGAAGATACACCCAATTGCTCATCCTAATTGGGGGAAACTCACCGGTAAGATGAACATTATACTTTGGTGGATTGGCAAAGGCAAAACTTTAGCTAAGTTTTATTAAAAATGTTCAGGTAAATCCACAGCTTGAAAAACTGGTTGTGGTTTTCTCTTAACCCCTTTTGGACGGATGACGTGTTGACACGCAAATATTTTCCATGCCCAGAGACGGCTGACGTGTTAACACGTGACACCCTGAATCAGTCCTCATTTAAATATGCTAAATTTAGCACGGGAAATCCCCCTTTGCCTTGCGATCATAAACTAGTTATCTACCGTTGCTCTAGATGGCATCACTTGTATTTTATCGTGTAATTTTCTCGAATTTTCTGCTAGTTACGACATATAAACAATGGCGGTTGCCAGGAAGCGCCAGCTGTCTTTCGACTAAGTAAAATTGACAATAAGGCAAGGAAAATTCATTTTGTTTACTCAAAACATCATAAAATTACAACAGGAATTCTTTTTTAAGAATTTAAGCCAAGCAGATTGAAGATAAATTCACATTTTAAAAAAAATGATTTTTTCCCCTAAATACTCCCGTCCAGGGTTACGAAATTTCGTCGAAAATCCTGTCCACAGAGATTGGAAGATCCCCATGTGTTATTTTGTGTAACAAATGTTGATACCAAGTTATAATAACAAATTGTAGGATTTGACATTTATGCAACAGCATTTTATGGTTTTAAAGTGAGGCTAATTTAGATATATTATGTAATATTTTAATAGACATATAAACACCAAAGACCACAGGAAATTTATAATATAAAAAAGGACATTAAGTGCCTATGGCAGTAAAAGAGTCAAAATTCCAACATGCTATCGTCTATTCAAGCAACTTCTTATCTAAGACAATGTATATTCTAATTTCTTCATTTGTTCCTCGTATTTAATGGGGCCTTCTAATCTTGCAATTTTTATTCCATTTACGTTATTTCTATTATTGTAAGGACAAATTTTCATTTGTTCCTCGTATTTAATGGGGCCTTCTAATCTTGCAATTTTTATTCCATTTACGTTATTTCTATTATTGTAAGGACAAATTTTCATTTCAATAACGCTTAACATGTTTAGAATGAACATTGAACAAATTTAGAATTTGATACGTCCACCAAGCAACCGCCATGATGACGTCGTTTGGTGTCACCACTGTATGCGCAGCTATCCACGCAATTACTACCCACGGCCGGAAGTTTATAATGTTTTACGACAACAATTACGAATAACGGCATTGACACAACCGGTGCCTATAGGCTAAAACATGTAAGATGCAGATGCCAAATCAAAATCTCTCAGTCTATTGAAGCAGGCCACACAGGCACTTACAGAATCACAACAAGATAATAATTATATACTCAGCCAATTAATTAAAAACTTGACACTCGGGATTTTTGGGACTTGAATTTTTAATATTTGGTTTAAGGCAACTATTTTAGTGTTATGTTGTGCACAGACGACCTTGACATCAACAGAAAGCAAGAATACGTCTCGCCGGAAGTCCTTGACATTGATAACGTTCGTGATGTCACAGTACCCCCATTTAAAAAAAATAAAATTCACAGACTTGGAGAACAATCGGAATAAAGTGTGTACTAACGGTTGTTGCCTCCCCTAGCGTCTCGTACTGCCACACAACGTCTTCTCGTGGATCTCAGAACATTAGTAAACACTACCCGAGGAAGACGTCACCACTGCTCAGCACGAGAATGTTGAAGGTCCTACAACGTCAGTGGTGGATTCACTTAATGGCGACTCAGTTTGTCCCAGATGAGTTCAATAAGATTAAGGTCGGGGCCAAGCGACTGCCAATACAGGACTTGGACAACGGCATTTCTTAAAAAATTCTGGGTAGCAATTGCCATATGGGGCCGAGCATTGTCTTGTTGAAACCTTAGTCCAGACCCATGTCTCTGCATAAACGGAAGAAGAACAGGTTGCAAAATCTGATCCCTGTACCGGACAGCATTTAAGTTCCCTTGGACATCAACAAGAGGAGAACGTCCATGTGCACAAAAAGAACCCCAAACCATGACGCTACCGCCACCAAATCGGTCTACTTCTCTGACGCATACTTGAGCGTAACGTTCACCTCGTCTGTGGTACACTCGGGCCCGGTCATTGGCAAATCTGAAAGTGAATCGAGATTCGTCACTAAAGACAACCGAATTCCACTGTCTTTGGGTAAATCTTATGTGTCTTGTGGCCCACACAAGTCGGTTACGGCGATGAAGAGGTGTCAATATTGGTTCATTATAGGGCCTCCGTCCCCAATCCATCTCAAGTCATACGCTTCAAGCAAGAAAACATACGTCCCAGTCATACGCCTCAATAATGGACGTGATGTAATTTTATCGCATGTAAAATCTTACGTCCAGCTTTCGAGCGATGATCGGAAGTTCTCTTACGTCAAACATTCAAGCGATGACTTGAGACATTCTTGAGACATGGTCGTACGGCTGCGCATGTTTCCAATTGGATAATATTTAGCATATTGGTTTTTTTTTATTTTATCGCATTTAAATCCTTACGTCAAGCCTACAAGCGATGATCGGAAATTCTAGCTATTGCGCATGCTGTATAATAAACGTTTTCCTCAAACATTTTTTTTCGACGCCATCTTTGCTATACATTGTAATTTTGGAGAATTTTATTGATAATCTGATAGAACCATTAGTAAGCTCTACGTCAAATGTTAATTTGATACACCATCCAAAGCTCCACTTCTTACACATGTAAAAGTAAGCTCAGCTCATGGACTAAATCTGGATCAAGCTCGATAGAATTCAGGCGAAATAATAGTCATAAAGGCAGGCCTTGACTCTAACTTGAGTAACGACGACTAAGGATGCATTTCGTACATTTATTACTCCCAACCCTTCAATTTGTCGTCAACGTGAAAGACCAAATCACTGTCCATAATTGATACAAGTTACCTCCCTTTATGTTCGTGAAGGGAGTAAGGTGGCGCTTCAAAACATTAAGACCGGTGATCGTGACTATGGTGGTTTACCTTCGAAACAATAAGGCGATCTGTGGAATTTTGACTGTTTTGCACCCTGTATAGTGTTAATGGTGTCCAGGAAATATGTTGTACACTCAGTCAAGTGGCCTCTTGAGACTTTTGTGATGGAAGAAAACAGGATGGCTCATTTTCTTCTACACTGACCAAGGCGTCCAAGGGTCACACTTACAGATTCGAATCTGGGTAGATACAGACATTCATGGCTACAGGGTTTTTTTTACATTGGAATTACTCTACTAGCTGATTGAAACTAGAAAACATGACGAAAGTGAACAAAGTTCGAGAATACAGAGAAGTGGAGATCTGGGTAGATACAGACATTCATGTCTACAGGTTTTTTTTTACACTGGAATTACTCTACCAGCTGATTGAAACTAGAAAACATGGCGAAAGTGAACACAGTTCGAGAATACAGAGAAGTGGAGATCTAAGAAGCAGTGAACAGAATATAGTAAAACTTCAAGTGTTTACAGCCCCCGGTAAACTTCACAGAGAACATATACCGTACACTGGATTGTCTCTTCAACAACATCGACGGGATCATCGCCATCTATAAACAAGAGACAGAGTAGTATGTTGACATCGAAGAAAGATTCTACCATCAATTCTTAGGAACATCTCTATTCCACAAGAACTACAGAGGAAAACTGATAGTTTATACACAGGCGTCTATGAAACAACACAGACTTAGATCTCTGGTTACCATATAATGTTAGCAACATCTTAGTGGAAAGCGTGTTATCGTCAGATGAGTGTATTTCCATTAACTGCCAGGATGAGTTAATGCTATCGACGGAAATCACCACTGGAATTAGAATAGCCTCAGTTTTATGCAGGACAAGCTTCGAAGAGGACATTCTCTACCTCATCAAACTACCGGATAATAAAAGAACCATAGTGGTTGAATGGGGAAGAGAGCCACTTTGTCATGTATGCAGACAGGTCATCTTAGAAAAGATTGTCTTGAGAAGCAGAAGACGATGAATGTCACAAAATTGCCAATACCGACTACATCAACGCAAATCCTAGTGCCAAACGCAGATCTGAGTCACGAAACAATGTCAGATAATCTGGTATCGTTTGAAAATCAGGAAGAGAAGTCACCAGCCACGTCTAAGGAACAACTCTTCTTATGACGAAACTACAACACCAACTGACTCTCAGAGCGACCTAGAACAACCATCGATTACGGAAAAGAACAACGCTAAGGAATACGACGCCCACAGAAGATGACAAACTAACTCGCTTCAACAACGTGTCGAAAGACATTGTACACGAACTTTGTGTACGAGATTTGTTCGCATTCAATTAAGACAGACAGAGTTCTATTTTTGTCGAGGGCTAAGTCAACAATGTCACTAAATGATCGATTCATTCTCACAATCTGTGCCACGATTAGAAATTGATAACAGGCAAGCCTAATTTCTCACCATTGTGAAATGAGGAAATTATTATTATATGATTTTGATTGAATCATTCACACGACCTGTGCCCACAGCAGAAATTGATAACAGGCTGCTCAGGCAAGCCTAATTTCATACTCTTGTAGAATGAGGAGATTTTGAATGACGAACAAAGCGACAGCCTGTCACAACACAAGTGAAGAAATGACAAATCCAATAGTTGCACCTATTAGTATATTAACTTGCAATCCAATGAAAATCTGAAGGTGAAGATGATTACGTTTTACTTGCAGATGCCTATCTATAAGAGAAAATTGATCAAGAAAATTAATGTCGTAGTATCAGAAGGTGGGAAGCGCAGTAGAAGAGCTCAATGGTTCGATCCGTGACATGAACATGCTGCTAGTGCTATACCGCTCCCAATTCCATTGACTGATTCAACTGGTGAACCAATGATCTGGCCCTGGTAAGTCTCTTATAAGTCTAATGTCTACTGTTCACTGTCCCTGATTCATAAAAAGTTTGTGCACTTGATAAAAATCAATCAAATTACATCAATCAAATTTTTATTTCTGTGTATGTTATCTTACACTCATATATATAAACGTAACAGAATATTTAAATGATCATATTGATACACGTCTAGTTTGCATATGAATATATCTTTTCAGATAATGAAAACAGTACCGGTATTGATTATGATTCAGCGTTTTGTAAGAAAAAACAACAAAGGTTCGAATATTGGACAGATATACAGTCAAAGTTACTTCATACTCATATTGAAGAGATGTGTCCAGCGAGCAATGCCTGTAGGATGTGTGGTATTTCAGTACCTGAAATCATATTTTGTATTGATTGTGGGCCATCCTCATACTATTGCTCAGAGTTCAGTACCTGAAATCATATTTTGTATTGATTGTAGGCCATCAGCATACTATTGCTCAGAGTGCAATACTAAAATACATAACATAGTTGTATTTCACTCGCCTCAAATTTGGAAGGTAGGTCTTTGATATTGATAATTATCTCCAGGTTTCACAAAGTATGACATTAGACCTGTTTACAATCGGCATACAGAACAGCCGTCAAGCGTTCTTGCTGTGAAAACCTTACAAAAAAACGTGCCCGGTCAAAAATTGTTTACCGTACTCAAGGTCTTGTCTATGTACCCTTGGCTATTGCTGTTATATTAGTAATACCTTACAGTTTATTTTAAATTATAAATATAGAACCTCTAAAATCTACTAAATCATGATATAACTATTTCCAATACTAAAATGTATTAAATTTATATTATAGTACCTTTATTTCTTGAGTAAAATAACTTTAAATATTATACTTTTAATTATAGGGAGAGTTTTATGTCCCACTTTTGGTGAATCCGAATTTCAACACAAAATAGCGAACCGACAGAATAAAAATCTGAGAACTCACTAATATAGCATACATACAATACAATTATGAAGACTAGCCTCACATGTTTAACAAGTCTATGGCGACGGATGCAGATGTGCATAATCAGTATTTTGACTCAATCAGACAGCGCGAGATGCAATTTCTAGAAAATCAACTCTTTGTATATATCTGCACCAGATTAGTCAAACCAGAGACTGATACCCTTGGATAAAGTAGGATAAGTATTTAAAGTACAGTGGGAACGCTTAAAGTTCATATTATTCGATAGTCTAGAACTGATATTCAAAACTTTATGACAATTTTCCATTATATGGACCCCATTCGGAATTCTGTGTCCAATTCGAAAAATCTGGCTGGGTATAATGACTCGAAGGCTAGGGGCAGCCATTTAGAGTCTAAATTCTATTTTGAAAGATCCCACTATATTCATATAGGCTGAACATATTTGATGAGTGTTGTTATTCATCCCCATTTCCAATAACAATGATTTAACTACGATTAAGTTCTTGTATTCAATTCAATGATTCATGAAATAGCAAAAACCAAAGCACTGTCAACAACAATATGCACCTTAATCATTGGTTACAAATACCCACCTGCACCTTGTTCTCTACAAAATAGGTTGTGCCCATTTATTGTCCCTTTGACAGACCTGTAAACCCTGCCGCTCAGCTTTCGTTTTTTATTCGATATCCAATCCTACAAAATATGAGATGAAATAAAATATTTTACATTCAGTCAAAGTAATTGCATACTTCAAAACTTACAGAGATGATAGAAGCAGTATTAAAGGAGCATACCTGTAATATTTTGGGTGAAAAATATGTTTTGAAACCTATGATTTATGCTAATAATTAAAACATACCACAAACAATGTTCCCTTAAACAAAATCAAAATAGATGTTAAACACCATACTGTGATGGTTGTGTATGTAAATGTCTATTTTTATTGTTATTAGTTACATTGTTGATCAGATAATCCAGGTTAATCATTTTGTAAATGAATACTAAGATTTCCATATAATATATATTCTTGGCCTTAACTCAAACTGTTTTGAATTCATTCACTCACCATGTAAGAGTAGTTCTGTGTGCCAGATGGCTCTTCCATATGCATACATACATAAATATGCAGATGAATTTAAATGCTGGTATTATACTGAGGATGTCTCACAGTGACAATACCAGAATAAGCAACACAACTGTAATGATCATAAATTCTCAGAGCTATGATGGAAAAGAGGAATTCATTTCTCAATTTGAAATAATTTCCCAAATCAATAATTGGAATTACTGGGAAAAATCATTGTACCTCGCCAGTAGCCTAACAGGGGATGCAAGGACCCTCCTGGTAGAATTGAGTAATTTTTAAGATTTTGACACATTATACAAAATGTTGAATGCCAGATTCGGAACATTAGAGCGTTGTGAAATGTACAGAGCTAAATTGCAGACAAGGTCAAGGGGAAAACAAGAAACCTTGTCCGAATTGGCTCAGTCTGTCCGCAAACTTACAAGGCTTGCCTATCCAACTAGTGACAGATCCATAACCGCTATCTTGGCGTTGGATTATTTTATAAATGCCATTCCTGATTCTGACATGAGGTTGCGTATTCGAGAATTGCAACCTAGGAACATACATGAGACTGAAACACATGCTGTAAGACTTGAAGCCCATCGCTTGGCTGATAAACAGCGAAATCGATCTATTCACGTGATTGATCAAACTAATGTCGAATCAGTCTGTCAGGTCAAAAAGGAGACTGATAACACCCAACTAATGGACATTCGAACATTAAACCGATCGATTGTCTCCCTTGATCAAACTACCAAACAACTGGTTCAATCATTTAAGCAGGGTGGGGGTAATAATCAAATCAATTTTTCACATAAACGAAATGTGTGGAATCAAAATGGACGTGAAAATTATGCACCTCGAGCACCCGATCACTCACGGCGGGAACGAGAAGGTAGACAAAATCCATATGAAGGTCACAACTGGCGGGCCCCCTTAGGCAATAACCAAGGACGCTGGGAGTCAAGCCCTCTTTCACGTCCAAATGCCCGTTCGGAAAACCCGTAAAGGCTGACCTGGAGGGTCACAAGTCAGCTCAAATTCAGGATGATGGACACACAAATATATTAATCAGTAGCATAGGCGATGACAATAAAGGCCTATTTGTACATACAAAAATCGAAAATCTTGATTTACCTTGTCTTTTGGATACTGGCGCTAATGTATCCATTCTTGGTGCCCCATTTGTAAATATGCCCCAAGCCACATCTGAACTTGATATATCACCTGTAAAATTAAATCTAGTCACTGCAACAGGTGATAAGAAACCTATTCATGGCCAATGTACTGTAGATATATGTATAGGCCCCCATAAATTTAAACATGATTTCCTTATTGCTGATATAACGCAGAAGGGAATTCTTGGTATGGATTTTATGACCAAGAACACTGTCAATATATTATTAGATTCATACTCCTTAATGGTAAAAGGGACACGTATCCCTTGCTACTCTAATCAACATGAATACGAACGCACTTGTAACAGAGTCTCAGTTTCAGAGGACATAATCATTCCCTCAAATACTGAGATGATTGTAAATGGTAATTTAATGGGGAAAATCCCAAGTGAGGGGTCAGCTATTTTAGAACCAACTCAGAATTTTTTACAAAAGCATGAAGTTTTATTAGACAAATCACTAGTAGACTCTAGCCTTGGCATTGTACCTTTACGATTAATCAACTTAAGTGATCAAGAATGTAAAATTTTCAAAGATTCTGTGGTTGCTAGTGTTGAGGAAATTAATTATTGCTTTGATAACCCAATACAAAATGAATATATCAATGCCTTAGATACCTCCACCTCTCATGGAGAAATTAAGAATACTCATGAGATACCTTCACATTTAATAAACCTTTATGAGACCTCCTGTATTGATTTAAATGATGAGCAAAAGGCTGCATTAAAAGCATTGCTTATCAAATTTCAAGACACCTTTTCAAAATCATCTGATGATCTTGGGTTGACCAATGTGGTCAAACACAGCATCAATACTGGTAATTGTCCTCCAATTCGTTAATATCCTAGACGTGTACCATTGGCGAGTGTAAAGGAGGTAGAAAAAGAGATCCAGGACATGGCAGCTAAAGGTGTGATAGAGCCTTCTGACAGTCCTTGGTGCTCACCTGTCGTTCTTGTTCGCAAAAAGGACAATTCACTTAGATTCTGCATAGACTATCGCAAACTCAATGATGTTACTATTAAAGATAGCCACCCCATTCCCCGAATTGATACAACCTTAGATGCACTTTCTGGCTCTGTCTGGTACTCAACAGTCGATTTGCAAAGCGGATTTTGGCAAGTAGAGTTAGACAAAAAGGACAGACACAAGTCAGCATTTGCCATTCAAGGCAGCGGGCTCTGGTAGTTCGTAACTATGCCCTTTGGACTTTGTAATGCGCCGGCAACTTTTGAGCGTCTGATCGAGAATATCCTATCTAAATTGTCATGGAAAATATGCATGGTATATTTAGATGATATAATAATCTTCGCAAAAACCTTCGAAGATCACTTGTTAAATTTGGAACAAGTATTTCAAAGATTATTAGACGCAAATCTAAAAATGAGCCTAAAGAAATGCAGATTATTAAAAAAAGAGGTTTCTTTTCTCGGTCATATTATTAGTGGGGAGGGTATTTCTACTGACCCCGAAAAGACGGGGTGTGTTAGGAATTGGCCGACCCCGAGAAATGTAAAAGAAGTTAGGCAATTTTTAGGCCTCTGCTCGTACTATAGACGTTTTGTTTTTAAGTTCGCAGACATAGCGAGACCGTTGCACACACTTACTGAAAAATTTCAATGGGGCAACGAATGTCAAAACTCTTTCATAAAACTTAAAGAGGCTCTTACGAGTACACCAATCCTGTCCTATCCACAAGAGGAAGGAACTTTTGTAGTAGACAGTGACGCATCAAACATTGGGTTGGGGGCAGTATTATCACAAATTCAGGGGGAGGGGGTTGAACGTGTAATTTGTTACTACAGTAAGATCTTTAACAGGGCCGAAAGGAAATATTGTGTCACACGCCGTGAGCTGTTAGCTATAGTCAGCTCAGGAAAACACTTTCATCACTATTTATATGGGCGACCATTAAAGGTTCGCAGTGACCATGGCTCACTCACATGGCTCATCAATTTCAAAAACCCAGAAGGGCAATTAGCTCGATGGTTTGAACTATTGGCCTCTTACCAATTCACAATTGAATACAGGACGGGGCGGAAACACAATAATGCAGACGCAATGTCAAGGCGTCCGTGTCTTGTGGAGCAATGTATTTAACCACTGTGATCGAGTGGAAATAAAATACAAACCGGAAGAAACTAATGATTGTCACATACACGGTGTAACACTTGGCGAGCCATCACAAAATCTTGAATTAAATCCAAGTTCCTCAAATTCACCTCCTCTAGATTTAAATCTTCCCTCAACGTCCAATTCTGAAAATAAAACGAAAATGTCATTAGAAAATATAACTTTTGATACAATAAAATCAATGCAAGAGTCCGATCCCAACCTACATGTTGTGAGACAATGGGTTGAGAATGATAAAAAGACTACTTGGCAAGAAATTTCAAATACGATTTGACTCCCTAATATTTCACAAAGGCGTATTGTGTCACTGTTAGCCCTCGTTGAATGGGAAAAATCCTAAACTCCAAATTATTCTCCCCAAGGAATTACAGAAAATAGCTTTGTCACAATTACATGACACCGTTACAGGAGGGCATTTTGGGTTAAAGAAAACCCTCTCCAAAATCAGAGAGAGGTGTTTTTGGCATGGGATGATCAGTGACATTAAACACTGGTGTTCAAAATGTGACACTTGTTCTTCAAACAAACCTGCAATTAAAAGGCGAAAGCCTCAATGAAAACATATAATGTAGGAGCCCCTATGGAAAGATGGGCTATAGATATTGTTGGCCCCCTTCCAATAACTGATCAAGGAAATAAGTACCTCTTAGTCATGGCAGATTACTTTACAAAGTGGGTCGATGCAGTGTCCCTAAAAGACCAAAAAGCCACGACTATAGCAAATCACATAATTGATCGTATCGTCACTATTTTTGGTGTACCCATGCAAATTCACTCAGATCAAGGACCCAATTTTGGATCCCTTGTATTAAATGAAGTCTTTAAAATACTGGGTATCAGAAAACCCGGACTACTCCCGATTGTTCGAGAGATAGACAGAGAACAAGCAATACCGAAAGTGATTTTTCCTACAATCAAAGGCCATAATTCATTAAGTTACAATTCGATATTTCATTGTTACAATTTGATATGCGCAAATATCGAAAAGAATAAAGATCTTTAGGTTATAAACAAGCATTTCAGGTTTCATCAAAATCGAATTAAAATTGTCACCTCTACAGGGTCCACAACTTTGACATACCATATTTTTACACTGTTTGCGTACAAACGGCGGCCATTTTTTCTGGCAATTATGGTCCAATTTTCTAGAAATTCGAACTCAACCTTCCGTAGGGTGTAACGGTGATAAGAGTTAAACATTTTTTTCAAATCGGATAATAATTGTGACCTCCAGAGGGACCATAGGCGATTTTTCAGGCAATCAGGGGCCGTAATTCAGGAAGTTACGATCCGATATGCGCAAATAACGAAAGGAACAAAGATCTTTGGGTTATAACCATGCATTTCAAGTTTCATCAAAATCGAATTAAAATTGTGACCTCTACAGGGTCCACAACCATGAAATACAATTTTTTAACAGTATTCGCGTACAAACGGCGGCCATTTTGTATGACAATTTTGCTCGATTATCCCGAAATTCGAACTCAACCTTCCTTACGGTGTAATGGTAATATAATCAACCGCTTTATTAAATCGGATAATAATTGTGACCACCAGAGGGACCACAAGCTAAAATAAGACGATTTTGCGTATAATCAGGGACCATAATTCAGGAAGTTACGTTACGATATGCGCAAATATCGAAAGGAACCAAGATCTTTGGGTTACAACCATGAATTTCAAGTTTCATCAAAATGGAATAAAAAATGTGACTTCTACAGGGTCCACAACCTTGATATACCATTTTTTAACAGTATTCGCGTACAAACGGCGGCCATTTTGTATGGCAATTTTCTTCCGATTTTCCCGAAATTCGAACTCAACCTTCCTTAGGGTGTAACGGTGATATAATCAAACGGTTTTTTAAATCGGATAATAATTGTGACCTCCAGAGGAACCACAAGCTAAAAAGGGTGATTTTTCGGACAATCAGGGGCCATAATTCAGAAAATTACATTCCGATAGGCGCAAATATCGAAAGGAACCAAGATCTTTGGGTTATAAACATGCATGTCAAGTTTCATCAAAATCGGTTCAAAATTGTGACCTCTATAGGGTCCACAAGCTAAAAACGTGATTTTTCGTACAATCAGGGGCCATAATCCATGAAGTTTTGATCCGATACATGCCACTACCAAAAGCAGCGGAGATCTTTTGGGGATAAACCTATATTTCAAGTTTCGTCAAAATCGGATAAGAATTGTGACCTGTAGAGAGTCCACAAACAAATTGTGGACGGACGTCCGGACGGACAGGGGCGACGACAATATACGTCCACATAAAAATGTGGGCGCATAAAAACAGATTATGCATATGTTTTATCACACAAATTGTCAAAAATCCATGAATTTGCACGGAATAAAATTGATCTTTCAACAATAAATATTAAACGTGACCATGACAGGAATATTCACTTAAATACTTATAAAGAAAATGACCCTGTCTGGCTTTCAAATTTCAAAAGAAGGGGCGTTGGTTCAAAACTACAGTCACATTGGGTTGGGCCTTACATTGTCATTGAAAAGATCAATGACATCCTGCATAAAATTAAGAAATCACCTAAGGTGAGCCCCAAGTCGTTCATCATAATCACCTGAAGCCATACCTGGGTAACAATATCCCATTTGGGCTCAATAAATATTAAAGTTTTCAATTTTTTTTGTCTTTCACAGGCCACCATTTACAAATGCAATTTATGTACCAAAATAGATTTTCATCGAAGAGATTATTGCGAAAAACACATCTTAAGTGCTCATTCTGGCTTTGGCTATGTTTGTTCAGTATGCTCCTTCGTGTCAAACAGAAATGACGCCACCCATCCCCGCTGTGCAGGCTCAACATTTAGCAGAATAAAACGCACAACTATGATGTATGGCCCTGATGAACAAAAGGAATATGATGAGTTTGTTCCAAGCTTACCAAATAAGATGTCTACAAATAATGCCTCTAAACCAAAACCACTACTTGCACCTAATAGCACTGTGTTTCAGAAAACCTCTATCCCAAAACGCCAAAAAGAAAGAGATATAGAATAGGCGAAAAGACGGAAGTTAGTTCCGACTAAACTACCACAGCCACAATTTTCATCACCGAAACTAAATAAGAAAACCACTAACACTAAAATCCAATCATACGGTTTAGACGTAGAACTTGATGACTACCCCCTGATATTTCCTCACTCTATGTCACTCTATGTTCGTGCTGCAACATAAGGAACCTAGTTCTATTCAATTACTACTAGTGTATGTTACAAACATAACATAATGTTTAAAAGCTAACATGTTGTAATCGGAACATTCCACGTTGCATTCATAACAAACTTGTTGCATCCATAACAAACCCATTGTATCACAAGGATTGGTCTTTCAGACATTCGCTGCTGTTTTTAATTTAACTGGTATTATAATTATAGGCTTATTATAGCTTTGATATTTCAACGATTATTGCAGACTGTTTAACTCATAACAGTTCCCCTTAAATATAATTGTAACCTGACCTGCCTGATTTGCTTATAATTATAGCAATCAATCATCATCAATTAATATAGCTTGTGGAAATTTATTGCATTTCTTATTTATAAATTATTACATAGTATAGTGAAAGTATTAACATATATAGCTTACAAGCTTAATTGTTAAATATAATATAATATTGCATCGTATTTATAATTATTAAAATATATATATCGTTACAATTCTTATTGTTGAATAAATTGTTACATGAGATTTTTAAACTTGGCTTGTGTCAATTCTTCGATCGTAGTGCTAGGCTGGGAACGAACGATCCACATATTTGTGTAGCACGTTTGCCTGGAAGCCTGTGGGGAAAGGGCGCTTTACAACATTGAGGGTCAGGGGGTCGAATCGCTACAATATCTTTCGCCAGGGAATCAGAAAGTTTTCCGGGAGAGATTTGTGTAGGGGGGAGTTGAGGGAAGTGGGGATAGGATAAGGGAAGCATCCCGGGGAAATTGGTGAATGGAGTTGTAGGAGATTCCAATAAAGGAAAATTAAGAGAAAAGTCAGAATAGAAAGAAGGAAAAAAATGGATAAAGCAGAATAGTGAGATAATTGGTTATGATCTCATTTTTTTCAGATGGAGGAAAGAAATCAATCTTCACCTATTCCCCCGCACCCGCTCACCCTAGGGGAGGGGGGTAATACAACACCACCGGAGTCTTGCCCCAGGTCCCTCCTTGACCAGTTTGAATAGTTTGGGGGCCTGGGGAGGAGACCCAGGGTCTGCAGGGGGCAGACCCTGGCTTCTCCCGAAAGGGAGCATGTCCGTGGGGTGGGGAGATTTCGTGCCTACTCCAGGGCTAGGGGCCGAGGTCGGGCAACTCAAACTGGATCCCCTCTACCCGCCGCTCCAACTCAAGGAGCGGTAGAGGGGATGCCCCGGCGGGCTCCAACTGTACCTGAATCTACTCCAGGGCAGGTGAGGGTCCTATCCACCCTAGCCCTCCTGACTATGTAGGACGGGCTGGGGAGGGTACTGATCCGAGGGGACAACCAGTTCCGCTGAAGAGGACTCGTAAACGCGAGGAACGCCGGTGGCGTCAGCGGGCACGGGAGTTGGTGGGGGCCGTCCCGGTAGATGACCGGCCCGTTCATCTCTCGCCGCAACAGTGGCGAGAGTTGTTGGGCCGGATTAGCTCCCGGGAGAGACAGATAAATGTCTGTTGTCCCCACTGCGGCCGCCCTACCCCTCCGTGTTGAGCCTTAGGGGATTATTTTTTTTGTATGTTTAGTTCTTTTTCCTCTGGTCCTTGTTTTTTTGTTTTTTTTTGTTAATTTCGGTTTATTTAGTTTGGGTGGGTGGTTTTATGGTATTTTGTTAATTATTTTTAGGGAAGGCCGCTCTCACTGTCATTTTTTATCTTCCTCTATAATCTTTCCTAACTCTTTGTTTCATTTTCCCTAGTGCTTTCCTGTTTCTTATCTTTGAGCTTAGCTATCTTCTAATTTCTAGTCTAGATTCGAACTTTTGATATTCTTCTGTCCCCTCTTTTATGTATGGATCAACTTATCCTAGGGATGGAGGGAAGGGATTTATTTTTTGAATTGGTTATATTTTTATTTCCCTAGGGGGGTCTCCTTTTATAAAATTGGGGGGCGTGTTGCAGACGTGAGCTGATCTCCCTCAGGTCAGAATGGATCAGCCCGTCTGTGACGTTTATTAATTTAGCACGTGCATGTTTTTTTTTTGGATATAAAGGCCGTGGTTGGTCCATATTTGCCCCTCTTAGATTTCGTTAGACTTCTTCGCTTTGGATATTACCTGTAGATTACTCGGATACTAATCAAGATATCTGGACTACGATACAATTTGGATTGCAATTGCATTATAGTAAGTAGAAAGCTTTTACTTATATTTATTTTATGGCTGCAGTAGTGGTTGTGCATGTTGCATGCTGTTTGTAGAATAGCTGTGTAATGCTTATCATCGTTATTAGTATATACTATTCAAATGACTACGAAAAAAGTCACTATAGAACCTAACAGAAGAAACATTTCCAGTTACATGTGACGCCCAAACGCACTAATAGCTACCGCGTGGAATGCAGGTGATGCTTGGGGTCATCATGGGGGTCCAACCCAAGATTTGCACGACTCTGACTTTGAAGGTTACAGTCATTGTGGCATTAAATTCCAGGGTGGAAACATCAGTTTAATTGTTTTAGTGACCAGAAAACAAATTTTGATATGCGTCAGCTTACCCAAAATGAAAGGTTACGGGCCCTTGTCATGCTACAGGTCGGCACAACACAGGCGGTTGTGGCGCGGACGCTGAATGTTTCTCAGTCTGTCATAAGCAGGCTATGGTCCAGATACCGTGATACACAATCTGTACAGGGCAGACCACGCCCAGGTCGACAACTCAAGCCCAGGATCGATTTATCCGTACCTTGGCCTTGAGAAATCGTGTCATAACAGCAAATCAGATCAGCGCTCGTCTTCAAACAGACACTGGTGTGAGAGTGAGTGGCCA
This sequence comes from Patella depressa, assembly GCA_948474765.1. NCBI lineage: Eukaryota > Metazoa > Mollusca > Gastropoda > Patellidae > Patella > Patella depressa. The sequence goes on from OX419720.1 coordinate 7,396,790, forward strand.
GACGATTCGGAATCGACTGCATAGGGGTCACCTTCGCGCCCGACATCCTCGCGTGATCCCTTGTTTGAGAGATCATCACATTCAGGCAAGACGTCGTTGGTGTAGTGATCGTCAACACTGGGATAATCGACGCTGGAGCAATGTGATGTTTTCAGGTGAGTCAAGGTTCATTGTTGATTTTTTGGACAGACGTAGGAGGGTGTGGCGTCGTCGAAACGAGCTCTTCCACGGGGTTAACGTCATCAGACATGATCAATTTGGGGGTGGTTCTGTTATGGTGTGGGGAGGCATCACTGTTGCTGGAAGAACGGCTTTACATGTTGTTGCAAGGCGTGTTACAGGCCAGTACTACCGGGACAACATCTTGGCAGTCCATGTTGTGCCGTTCGCACGACGTCATGGCCGCCGTTTCATCTTCCAGGATGACAACGCAAGATGTCTCAGGGCCAGGATCGTTACAGGTTACCTCCAACAACAGAACATCACCACATTACCTTGGCTAGCACTGAGCCCCGACCTCTCCCCCATCGAGCATGTCTGGGACATGCTTGGACAGAGGTTACGTCAACTTCAACAATGTCCAAGAACTTCCTGCTGCGTTGCAACAGGAATGGGACAATCTGGACCAAAATGACCTTAGACGTCTCATTAGGAATATGCCACGTCGGATCAATGCTTGTTTGGCAAACAGAGGGGGATTTACCCGTTACTGACTTGGTTGTGATGCTGTGGTAACTTTGCTGTTTGACCCCGGGTATTATTTTACCCTTATAATGGTCAGTCTGTGCCTTACTTAGTCTAACGATCATTTGGAATAAATCGATGAATGTGAACTTCATTTCATTTTGTCATTTGTTTCTTCGTCAGTTTCATTAGGTGACTTTAATAACACTTAAAAATCAAATATCCCCTACTTTTTGTTAATAGTATATTATATAGTTACCTGTCTGTCGCCCTTTCATAACCCCTCAACATATCCCGCCTTTTCACTCAGGCCATCACAGACTAGGTGGGTAAACCCCGAGGGCTTAATTCAGAGATAATCAACGGAATCTTTACCGAATTTTACTTTATTATATTGATTTAATAATATCTTCAAATACTTGATTATGTGTTTCCTGTGTCTTTAATACTAGTTCTAAAAACGTTTCTACGTGACTAAAGGAACAGAGAGAAGATCTGTTTTCAATTTCTCCGACAAAGCGAATGGAAGTTTTCCTCTGGCAAATGCATGGAACGTGGACGAGTTGCAAAGTACAATGCGCAGAGACGAGTGCGCATCGAGTGGCGAGCTGGTCGTATCTTATCGTCAGCTCTATTTATAGTGCATATGTACGGATCGTCTGCTGTTAATATATGATCAGCAACACCTCGGTTATGCATTGCTTAAACTGATGCCGAGTCACTTCCATATGGTTGCTGTATGGATTTTGACCACGAATGTATCTCAATTAATGCAATGTTGTGATGATTTAAATATAGGCCTACTGAAACTGCACATTTCAGAGTACGGATCTGTATAATATTATATTTGTAAAGATTAAATGAACATAATACGTCATATTAAGCATTGAAATAAAATTGAATGTTTACTTTATTTTGTTTTCTGTTCTTTGTAAATTGTAATTGAATTAAGGAGCAGCGCTAGGCTACAGGGTGCGTAAAGCCAGCGGAGGACACACGCGTAAGCCTACTAGTACTGACAATTAATCATCTTTGTCGTACTTTTGGTTTTGACCCCTCTGACTTTGTAACATTGATTACTGATTAAACATTCATAAGCGTACAATGTGTTGTTATTGACGTGTCCCCATTTGAATATTGTTAACAATAAGAAGCAAAATGAATAAGATATGTTTACAGGATGATTTTTTTATACGAAAAACTAAGTGATGCGTTTCCTTTGGCGCTCAGTATATAACAAGAAATTGAAAACGTTCCATATCCCACCTCATACGCCTACTAAAGTGAATAATGAGAAAACATCTTATTTGATAATTAATTTTATTTATTTACTCAAGTGTATAGTCGTGCAGTTTACAAAATTTATCTGAAATATCAAGCACTAGAAACTCCCAAAGAAAACTGTAATTTACTGACTTTACACATGTCAATGACAATGGTTTAACAATGAAAGAAAGGCCTACTTGCAGGCTGACTGTGCCACGCCTCTGATCATGCAATACGCATCTTACGTTATTTTAAAGTGTATTCTCAATTTCCCTATATTGGGTGAGAAAGTTCATCGTTATTAATTATTTCCCGATGTGTTTTTCTTTGTCATTGGTGCTGGACAGTGGTCTGGTGTAGTCGTTCGAATGTAACGGAAACCGAGGTCTCATGTATAAATTGGCATGCACGTAGAACATCCCTTGCAGTTAGAATTCATTAGCTCAGTCGGAGCAGAACGGTTTATAGGACGCTAAACCCCATTCTATTTAATTTAAACTTTTTTGCCTCTAAGTTATAATATAGGCTACATCACACAATTCAGTATTCATCGAATAGTACATTCACATTAAACTAAATTAAATTTATTTTATAGGTCTTAATATGTTCAATCTATATGTAGGCCTATTTCGTGTCAATTCTAATTAATACAGGGCTATATAATGTCCCAGAAACTTTCGTTTGTAAGAATGATTAACGGCATTTGTTATAATGGATGGCACCTTATTTAGATTATACAGACTTGCACTATATAGTTATATAGCCTATCTAATAACAGCTTGCCTACAACATCATGGACATGAATGATAAGTCTCCAGATACTATAAGAAGGTCCAACCTATATTCTGTTTTATTATCAACTAAGCAAATTTGTCCATCTGACCCGACTGCTTGATAAAGGAATAAGGTAAATTTATCTTTCTCATATCTGTGCTTTTTTTAATATCACTTTATATTTTATTGCAAGTAATAAAACAGTTCTACTTGACCGAGTGACACTGGGTGGTGTGGGGGAGCTCCCCCACACCGTTGGAATCTTCCCTTTGAAATTGGTCAAATCGGAAGATCATCGAGTTTTATGTGGAAATATTTCTGAGGGTAATTAGATGCATTGTTTCGTCTAATAAACCCATTTTTTCGTGAATTCTGTCCACCTAACAGCCAATGATAACAATAAATGGAGGATTTCTTATATTGTACGGTATTTAGGCCTAATCCGATTGGGTGACTGATCGGCAACTCAACTTTTGCCAAAAATCTGCTAAATCATTTTCAATGCGCAGGACTTGATAAACTTCCACACGATTTCTGTTGTTTTTGAATCACAACACTAGGGCCTATCCCTGACCCTCCTGACATTAACGATGTGGCACAATCAATTTTCCTTTCTGATTATCTATTTAACAATTTTGTTTAGCAATATTTTATGAGCGAAAAATGAAATTAAGACGATAAAGTTCTACATTACATGCCATATCTGTGGGCCTATTTTGCAAACCCACGGTCACCACAGCACCGTGTAAATCTTTTGCAATAATAAATACTAAAATGATATAAAGATGGATCCTAATACATTTACCATTTATTCTATTTCAGTATACTGACAAGTTCACATACGCTATAGGCCTACTATAAAATAAGTATAACTCTATAACGTATATCATGGCGAAATCACTAGGCCTACAGGTAACCCATTGTTGTTTATCATTCATTATTAATTATAGCCCCGTAGTACTGATTTTGGTATGGGGAGTGGAATACAATATTTTCACAAATAAAGATCCTAATTATTATTTGTTTTAGTACAGTCCTACACGACGATTTGGTGTGTTGTGAATTCCATATCTATCTGGTCACGAGTTTATATCCATGACCATAATATTCATAACTTCAATAATATGTAACTGCAAATACAAACCATAGCAAATATAACGACCAAACCAGGCGCGGATCCAGAGGGGGGTCCAGACCCCCCCCCTGCTCAGGCTTGAAAATTTGTTTATGCGATTTTATTGGCGATTTAGACCTGTAATTTTGGAATTTACCTTCCGGAAATACGTCAGAATGAACCAAATTGAACCTAATTTACCAAATTAATCGGTTGAGAGCAATTAGTTAAGCAATTATCAAACCTAGACACCCCCCCCCCCTGCAAACTTCAATTAACAATAATAACTCAAGTCAATATTTCGTTAAGGACTTCAACATAATAGGGAACTCCCATGTTCGTTCCCTATTAAAGAACCAGTTTCTAAAGGGTTACACGGGGACAGTAAAGTGCTTACCGGGAGGATATATATGGGATGCCATAAATGCCATACATGAACTTCAGAAGGTCAGTTTATTCATTTTAATTTTTCAACAAAACTTAATTACACATGAGAATCGGAATTGGTTACGCATTTTTTTTTTATAACACCGACCGTATCGTCTTATATCACTTGGTTAAACCCATTAAAACTGTTTAATCAATCTCCATTATGCTTTATATTCCAGTCGAAAATTAGAATATTCGTAACTTTGGGGAATGATATGCGCCGCAACAAAGGTAAACATTTACAACAGAACAACCATGGTCTGAGAAAGTTCTTTGATGTAGGTTTCCTCTGCTAGTGACCGTGCAGGACACATGACCCGAAAAGGCTTAGTGTCCAGTCATTCAGATAGACAAAATAAAACCCCGAAGATCACTGGCGTGCGCGTGAGAAAAAACATTGGCAGATGACATTCGAAACAATGGCGAACCGCGGTGCAGTTCTACAAGCGACATTTCTCTGAAAGTACATTATAGGGTATTCCCCGCCATCTTTAGCCCAGTACAACGGCAAACCTCCATTTTATTTCATATTTCAATTAACCAAAATAAATGATTAGATAATGCATATTCTAAACGAGGAATGGCATTACAGCGTGCCCTTTTCCATTAGCTAGAAAAAGGAATTTCTTAAAAATGTAGCCTCCATTTTAAAGCTTAGATAATGCATTTTCTAAACAAGAAGTACATTACGTGGCAATCCCCATTAGGCTACCTTATAAAAGGAAATTCTTATAAATTTCCATTTTTATAAATTTCATGTCAATGTCTATAGGAATCTCGGTTTTTTTTTATTAATATGTCGTTGTCTTTTTTCCAGTTCTTAATACCAAAGCCTTTAAAAAAAATGATACAACTGGCAAAAAAAGCGTTTTGAATATATTGTAAGTATCCTTGTAGACTAAAACAGGGAAAAATCATGATTTATTTCTGCATATTTTACATTAAGAAATACATTAAAAACTACATTAATTGAGAAATACATTTATAACGGTTAACAGAATATTGACATTTCTTTAATACATTTTGTCTAATTTTAGTTTGTTTGTTCGCCTTTACCGGACACAAAAACAAAAAGTAGAATTCAAACTGAATTTGTGGGAAGAATAAATACTCTGTGTCAGTCACTATGTTTAAATTTCATAGACACAAAAAAATTCCTGCCAAAAAGATACAAATATAAAGAAAATGACCAGGTTCATCTTTCCAATGCCTCATATCGAAAACTGTATGAATCTCTGTGTAAGTACAAAATAATCTTTCTTAGTAGACAATAGTATCCAGACAGTTTCCACAGGCAATCTATACCATAACTCAACCTGCAAATATTTATGTTTATATTTCTTGTAGCAAGATAAGATTTTATTGTTGCACAAATAAAATACAACTATGATATCACATTAATCTAAATTTAACTACAGATATACTAAAGTAAATCTGCAAAACGTGAGCAGTAAAAAGCATACTCTTTACTGATAAGGTTAAAGGCATATCTGATTAATAGAACACCCCAACTTCTTTTCAGTGTCTAACATATTCCAAGCAGTGGAAGGTAAGGATTTTTGAATTTAGTTTGACTTTGTCTAACACCGGTCTAATTTAATTTGAGTTGTGCCAAAGACAATGGAGCCTAACCTTTGTTCGGCACACTTAATTTCGAGACGAAAATGGAATAGATAGATTTTTTAAAACTTAGTACAGGAGAAACACATTTAGTACATTTCTTATGGGATATGATGGCCGGATTTATTATATAAGCACATGTTTCGACAAGGTAAATATGGAACATAATGCATCATTTCTAAATTTGCAAATTCTACCATTTTGACATGTGACTGTCACAGTTATGATAGTTTTAGGGGAATAGTCTTATTTGAAAAAGGGGAGAAGGAAATAATTGAAATTGCCATTAATAATTATGTTCAGTAAACGACAAGGTACCTAAATTCAATAATTATAACATTAAATGATAGCTAGATAATAGGCTACTTACTTTGGGGACAAAAATGAACAGCGGGAAAAACACTTCTGCACACACTACTAACTTTCCAGGCTTCCAAGTTCCAATTATTGAGAGCGAAGCAGATCTCGTGCTATACGCTAGACAAAAGGAGCATGGTCCTTCTCAACCGAAAATACTAACTAACTGTCCATGTTTCCAGGCAAGTTCCAATGATTGAGAGCGAGGCAGGTCTCGTGCTATACGTTGTTAGATAAAAGGAGCAAGGTCCCTCAACCGAAAATACTGTTCGTTTCAAAGTGTGTGTGAGAGAGAGGGAGAAAGAGAGAGCGAGCGAGACAGACTTACTATTAGTAATAGTATTAGTGGAAGGAATATATTAATTACAAGGCCTAATCGTCTGACTGTTGGCAGACTTGGTTTAGGTTTTATATTTTAATTAATTTTATTCTAAAAAAAACAAAATTAAACACGTGATTTAATAATGAAAAGTCAGTGTTAATAAAACAGTTTTAGCAATAATGTGGCATCAGTGTATGCATACATGTTCTTGTTTGTAACCGTGGGGTGTCTGTTTCATTCATTAACAGCAGACGATTTATACACTATAAATAGAGCTGACGATAGGATACGGCCAGCTCGCCACTCGATGCCCACTCGTCTCTGTGCATTGTACTTTGCAACTCGTCCATGCATTTGCTTTCCTCTGTGTTTTTCAGCCATTTTGTATTATCACGTGATCTTGTTGATATGTAGATCACGTGAGCAGTATATCACGTGGAAGTATGACGTAGGTGAAGTTTATCTGGGAACAGTCTGGATCATTGAGAGGCTGGATTGCGAGACTAAAACCACGACGTCACATTAAGGCGCCACCCTTGACTCAAATAAAAGGAAATAATCGTGGGTCAATTAAGGTCACTAATTATTTAATAGACAGGCATCACATTTATTGAACCCAGTCCCGTAGACCTTAACCCCTATCTCTATTTTGAGTATGCGAAAACCTAGAGGCAAAAGATTATTACACTCATTTGAGGACAAACTTTAAGAAAGGCTAGACCTATACTCTCAGTCTCACTGATGATGAGATTGATTTTCGGCTGTAGCCCGTAGGACTGTTTATTTGTGAATATTTTTATTTCTACCTTAGTTTCCCACCCTTTAACCGTTACATTAAACAGTTTATTATTGTCCCCCGCCTTTCGGTTCGTCCGTCTGTCTGTCCGTCACACTTTTTGGGACACAATAACTCTCTTCCTAAATAAGCTAGAATGTTCAAACTTAGTGTATGTGTTTATTAGGTCATTGCCTTGCTGGAGTTCGAAGATGAGCATTTTCCGCTTAGGGTAAGCAGAGATAAGCAATTTGATTGGTTGATGCTTTGGGACACGATAAGTTTAGTTCTAATTAAGTGAGATTGATGAAACTTGGTGTGTGGTTTCATTACAGTAATACCTTAACTAAGTTCGATAATGAGCATTTTCTGCTCGGGGTAAGCAGAGCGATACGCAATTTGATTGGTCGAGACTTGCGATACGCAATTTGATTGGTCGAGACTTTTGAACACAATAACTCTCCTTCTAATTGAGTTAAAATGTTCAAACTTGGTGTATATGCTTATTAGGTCAATGCCTTGATTTAGTTCGAAGATGAGCATTTTCCAATTAGGGTAAACAGACATAAGCAATTTGATTGGTTGATGCTTTGGGACACGATAACTTTAGTTCTAATTAAGTGAGAGTGATGAAACTAGGTGTATAGTTTCATTACAGTAATACCTTGACTAAGTTCGATAATGAGCATTTTCTGCTCAGGGTAAGCAGAGCGATACGCAATTTGATTGGTCGAGACTTTGGAACACAATAACTCTCCTTCTAATTGAGTTAAAATGGTCAAACTTGGTGAATATGCTTATTAGCTCAATGCCTTGATGTAGTTCGAAGATGAGCATTTTCTTCTTAGGGTAGGCAGAGATAAGCAATTTGATTGGTTGATACTTTGGGACAAGATAACTTAGGTTCATCTTGAATGATGATTTTTGATGACTGCATTCTCATTCAGTAATGGATTCGACAGTAACAGTGTATAGAAATGATTGAGGGCCCTTTCCCTTGGCCAGAGGGGCCCTTTTGTCTGCCTTTAGGGTACCCCTAACTAGGGTACGTTTTCATTTTTCTCTTCGGTTTTAGCATTTTTCTTTATAAAACACTTTTGGATGACACTTCGTGTACAGTTTGATTGCTTGATACGTTTGAAAAAAATAAATGTGCGATTAATTAATATGTGTCATCTATTTATTTTGGGATTTCGGCGGGGGACATCAGCCTCACTGTTGGCTTGTTAGTCTACTAGTATCACTTTCTGTGACGCCTCCAGTCCGGGCCGCTACTCCGGTGCTCGAGTATTTACACCCCCTCCCTATTTAAAAAAAAAACATGGATCCGACCATGTAGGGCCTAACCATGTGCCATATGTGGCCTAATTCCAGGCGACTGGCTGTTGTTTTTTCTTTCTCTATTCATGTATTTGGCCGCACACATTGCTAAATGCTTCCTACGGACCTGATATGATTTTATTATTGCCTATCGCTAGCCTACATCTCAACTATCCATAGGCTAAAAACAAACACGCCGTACCGAGTCCATTTTCTGTTTTCGCGGGTTTATTTTTAATATTTAGTAAAAAAAAAAAACACAACAGGCTAAATATTATCCAATTGGAAACATGCTTACAACATGCGCAGCCGTACGACCATGTCTCAAGATTGTCTCAAGTCATGATTGAAGGCTGGACGTAAGATTTTACATGCGATAAAATTACATCACGTCCATTATTGAGGCGTATGACTGGGACATATGTTTTCTTGCTTGAAGACTTGAGATGGATTGGGTGGCCTCCGAGCTCGAATACCAGCAGCCTGCAAGCGATTTCGAAGAGTTTGTGCAGTTACCTTTCCACCAAACATCGCTCGACTTGTGAAGGTTGGAGTGACAAATCTGTTTACAAGATGACGTAATCGTATTGCTTGATCTTCCTGGAGTGACGTCACACGTGGCGCTCCCGCCCTCGGGCGGTCGGCAAAAGTTCCAGTCTGAAGCACTGGATTAATTATTGTCTGGCGTGGACAATTAAGGGCTCTTGCAACAGTGACCACAGACTGACCAGCATAGAGCTTACCTATAGCAGGTAGACGTTCTACATTTGAAAGGCACGGCATGTTTTAACAAAGATGAAAATAACAATTTTAATTTGTTTTTATACGCCCACATTTTCATGTGGACGTATTATGTCGTCGCCCCTGTCCGTCCGGACGTCCGTCCGTCCACAATTTGTTTGTGGACTCTCTACAGGTCACAATTCTTATCCGATTTTGACGAAACTTGAAATATAGGTTTATCCCCAAAAGATCTCGGCTGCTTTCGATATTGGCATGTATCGGATCAAAACTTCATGGATTATGGCCCCTGATTGTACGAAAAATCACGTTTTTAGCTTGTGGACCCTATAGAGGTCACAATTTTGAACCGATTTTGATGAAACTTGACATGCATTTTTGTAACCCAAAGATCTTGTTTCCTTTCGATATTTGCGCCTATCGGAATGTAATTTCCTGAATTATGGCCCCTGATTGTCCGAAAAATCACCCTTTTTAGCTTGTGGTCCCCCTGGAGGTCACAATTATTATTCGATTTAAAAAACCGTTTGATTATATCACCGTTACACCCTAAGGAAGGTTGAGTTCGAATTTGGGGAAAATCGGACGAAAATTGCCATACAAAATGGCCGCCGTTTGTACGCGAATACTGTTAAAAAATGGTATATCAAGGTTGTGGACCCTGTGGAGGTCACAATTTTGATTCGATTTTGATGAAACTTGAAATTCATGGTTATAACCCAAAGATCTTGCTTCCTTTCGATATTTGCGCATATCGGATCGTAACTTTCTGAATTATGGCCCCTGATTATACGCAAAATCGCCTTTTTTTTAGCTTGGAGGTCACAAATATTATCCGATTTAAAAAGACGTTAAAACACCAGGTAGTAGTAGTATTTTTGGAACCAATCCAGTACTATATGAGATCAGATAGATTAAACGTTTGTAGGTAATCCAGGCCAGCGAGCCACGCGGGAAACAAAACTATACTACCAGACAAAAAAAAATGTTACCGTAATATAAGTATTGTAGATAAAAAAAATATTGCTTATGTGTTTAAAGAAAAATAAAAAATATTGTATGAAATTTAAATCAGCATTGTCATCCAGAATCTTATATAAAGACCCAATACCGTAACCGTTATTTGAAAACTGGCAAACTTGGATTCTTCGCAGTAGCGAGTTTGTAATCGGTATTGCTTTGGACGAACGCAAGATTAGTATAACCGATATAAACCCGAATTAAGCGGGTCATTATACCAAAAGACTTCAGATTCCTGCAATTGATACATACCTAACTATACTTACAGCTGGTACAATGGCATGTGATTATGACAGAAAATTGATTTACTACACACTGAAAAGTAAAGGAAACAAGCTCTTTTCCATGAAGAAAGATGGTGGAGATAGGAAAATCATATCAGATAAAGGTAGATATAATGTTAATCAGGCATTATGTAAAAACTAAATCTGACTATTGCTGGTCTTTCTTTAGGCCCTCAATGTTACATAAATTATCAATTACACATTTATTATAGTGACCAGACTATAATTTAAAATGGAGAGGCGAGGCTTTGACATGCATGATCAGTGCAGAGGTTTCGATAAATGCAAACATCTTGTTAAAACTGCAGCCATTAATATCTAGTAGTGCCAAGATTAATTAATTCATTTGATTTATAATGATTGACACCATTACGTTATCCCTGAACTTTCATTAACTAAATATTAAAATAAAAAAACGCAAATGTTCATGTGATTGGAGACATTTGTCCGATCTACTCGGAACTACGGTAACTAATTAGTAAGCTGGAGGCCTTGGGTGGGATCCCTGTGTTGGCGGAGAAAAGTGATCGGAAATTTCCGGCGTTGAATTGTGTTCCCATGTCGATTTGTTAACTTTGCAGTCGAAATGGCGGCTTCTTGAACGCAAATGATATGTAATACCAAGTTAGTGGATCCGATATTCCTGCATATCTGACCGTAACATCCTGAAGTATGGCCTTGGTTATACAAAAAAACGCATTTTTATTACCGTGTTCTCTATCCATCTCTTGCAAAATGTTGGCGGATCTTGCCTGTCATCCACTGGGTTTGTCTTTCATATTAGTCAACCACGCGTACAGTGAAAGGTATTTTGTTCGTCATATTTGTATGACATGGATTCCTTTTGAAAAGTAAAACTGATCCTTTTGCCTTTCATATCAGTCGATCCTGAAACTCAGAATATTGGCGTTGACCACGAAACTGGAAACTTATACTATTCTTCACCAGAGGGAATTGGATATTTGTCTTACAAACAGAACTACAGAAAAACAATTATCTCTACTAGCAATATAGGTGACGTTTTTGATATTGGATTCCACGGCAAAGGACCTAATAAAAGGTAATATCATTTGGTGTAATTATTACTTCACTTGTAAACAGAATGAAATGGGGGTTTAACGTCCTACTCTTTTGCACCTGGCCAGGGCTAATGGAAGACGGGCATACAGAGTGCGATGAGGGAAATTTTGCCCGGGCAGCGGTGCTACGGCCTACTGTTATATCTAATTCCAACTGCCAAGGGACCTTTTACGTGCACACCAATGTGTACACGGGACCGGTTTTTCGTCCCATCCGAACGACTTGGCAGCTGTCCTTGTCAGGCCCTCCTTCTGCATCACTAACAAGGGGAAACCACGCCGGATAATCGAGATGAACTTTCTCGGCCAATGCAGGGATCGAACGCCCGACCTCCAGGCTAGCGAGCCAGCGCCTTGCCCACTTAGCCACCGTGATTCCCAAATGAAATGGAGTTTAACGTCCTATTAACATAGACAGTTTTTCACCTCATTGTGCTTGTGTCTGAACAATCGCATTACAGCTTACTCTTCCATCGAATTCTGAACTTCACATTACAACCGATCGATTATACGTTGTCGCCTGTCCGGTTCTCTGTCCTATACCACTGACAAGGGGAAACCATGCACGCCGGCCAACCCGGGGATCGAACATCGGATCTCTGGGTTACTCACTCAGCGAGGCTCAAGCATGTAAACGTGCACGTAAAAAAATCTGATATTGTAAGAGTGCCGAAGTACCACAAAACACCACAGATACTGTAAGTAGAGTACTTGATATACATCTACATATCTAAATAATATATTGGTTAATCTGTTGTAGGGTTTACTGGTCTACCGTAGATGGTGACCTTTAAATGTCACAATCTGACACCAACAAACTTACCAAGGTGAGAGAAGATTGTGAGAATTTTATTATTTTAGGTAAGTTGACAGTATTGGGAAGAAAGTTTTGAAATCTGGTGTACCTTTAAAACTAAACTAATCGTTATTTGTGGTAAGACGCTAGCTCGCTAGCCCGAAGGTCGAGTGCTCGATCCCTGTATTTGCTGAGAAAGTTCATCCAGATTTTCGCGTGTGATTTCTACTTGTCAGTGATGCAGTACGGATGACATGACAAGGACAGCTGTCTAGACGTTCGGATGGGACGAAAAACTGAGGTCCCGTGTACACATTCACTTGCACGTAAAAGATCCCCTTGCAGTTGGATTTCGATATAAGAGTAAGCCTTAGCACCGCTGCGCGGGCAAAATTTCCCTCATATCGCACTGTATGGCGTATGTCCGCTTTCATTAGCTCAGGTTAGGAAATGAGAAATTAGGATGCTAAACCCCATTTCATTTCATTTGTAAATCTGAAGCATCGTCATTTCGTCAATTCCAAATAGAAAATACATCATCTAGCATCGTTTTAGTTGGTTCTCTAACTATATAATCCTCGCCTTATTTAATTTTTACAATTCAGTAAAATTGTTCTTGTAATCCCCGACTAGGTACCCATTACTACCATATATTTGTTTGTAATTTGTTTCCTAAAATGTAAGGATGATTCGTATGGTTTTGAGGATGATTTTGCGGGGTTTTTTTTGCATCCATGATGCTTGTACAAGTTAGTGTCTTGTAACGCATCGCCCCACGCCCATAGCCCGGTTGTTGCGTGGAAAATAAAACGAGGTCTCATTTCATTTATATTATAATTTAAATAACAATAGTTGACATAAATATACACTCCTACAATATTTGTTAGACCTATCATTTTATTTAATTGGACAGATAAAGGTATGGTGTGTTCGGGCATCATGGGTAACAAGTTATATCTAGCAGGACTGGACGGTGTAAAGACTAAATCGCTACCCAATACACCTATTACATCATCGATACTTAAAGGCTTTCGTTGTTCCGGTCGTGGTTATCCAACTTATATTATACAAGTTGATGGAAATTTATATATCTTCTGTGAAGAACCGAAACAGTTAGTAGTGATATTCATCGTATTTATCTTTTCATCGTTTTATTGATCCTAAAACTGGCAAACCTACTTGGTATTTTGGCAAAGTGAAGATAAACCTGGAATTGAAAATAGCAGCAAAGGGGTAACTCTAGAACCTAAATATTTCTAGAGACATTTTTTAAAATATACTATTCAAAAAATGTAGGAGATATTTGATTTTGGGGGCATAATACTAAAATATGCAAATGACTACGAAAAAAGTCACTATAGAACCTAACAGAAGAAACATTTCCAGTTACATGTGACGCCCAAACGCACCAATAGCTAGCGCATGGAATGCAGGTGATGCTTGGGATCATCATGGGGGTCCAACCCAAGATTTGTACGACTCTGACTTTGAATGTTACAGTCATTGTGGCATTGAATTCCAGGGTGGAAACATCAGTTTAATTGTTTTAGTGACCAGAAAACAAATTTTGATATGCGTCGGCTTGCCAAAAATGAAAGGTTACGTGCCCTTGGCATGCTACAGATCGGCACAACACAGGCGGTTGTGGCGCGGACGATGAATGTTTCTCAGTCTCTCATAAGCAGGCTATGGTCCAGATACCGTAATACACAATCTGTACAGGACAGACCACGCCCAGGTCGACAACTCAAGCCCAGAATCGATTTATCCGTACCTTGGCCTTGAGAAATCGTGTCATCACAGCAAATCAGATCAGCGCTCGTCTTCAAACAGACACTGGTGTGAGAGTGAGTGGCCAGACGATTCGGAATCGACTGCATAGGGGTGACCTTCGCGCCCGACGTCCTCGCGTGATCCCTTGTTTGAGAGATCATCACATTCAGGCAAGACGTCGTTGGTGTAGGGATCGTCAACACTGGGATAATCGACGCAGGAGCAATGTGATGTTTTCAGATGAGTCAAGGTTCACTGTTGATTTTTTGGACAGACGCAGGAGGGTGTGGCGTCGTCGAAACGAGCGCTTCCAAGACGTTAACGTCATCAGACATGATCGATTTGGGGGTGGTTCTGTTATGGTGTGGGGAGGCATCACTGTTGCTGGAAGAACGGCTTTACATGTTGTTGCAGGGCGTGTTACAGGCCAGTACTACCGGGACAACATCTTGGCAGTCCATGTTGTGCCGTTCGCACGACGTCATGGCCGCCGTTTCATCTTCCAGGATGACAACGCAAGATGCCACAGGGCCAGGATCGTTACAGGTTACCTCCAACAACAGAACATCACCACATTACCTTGGCCAGCACTGAGTCCCGACCTCTCCCCCATCGAGCATGTCTGGGACATGCTTGGACAGAGGTTACGTCAACGTCAACAACGTCCTGCCAATGTCCAAGAACTTGCTGCTGCGTTGCAACAGGAATGGGACAATCTGGACCAAAATGACCTTAGACGTATGCCACGTCGGATCAATGCTTGTTTGGCAAACAGAGGAGGATTTACCCGTTACTGACTTTGTTGTGATGCTGTGGTAACTTTGCTGTTTGATCCCGGGTATCATTTTACCCTTATAATGGTCAGTCTGTGCCTTACTTAGTCTAACGATCATTTGCAATAAATTGGATGTCTCCGGGTGTTAGCGTATGTGGCATGGAGATAGGGGCCTTCTCAACCTCGTGGGTTTCCTCTGGGCACCCCGGTTTCCTCCCACTGCTAAAGACCCCTAGCGAATTATTGTAATAAAATTAAACCATATGTTAGTCCCGAAGTGGTCTAGTTTGTGTTGAGTGGACGTTAAACCCCATTTCTTTCTCTTTCTCTCTCAGTAGAAATGACATAAAGTATTGTATTTGATGTTTGGATGAACTCCAGGGCCTGAAAATAGTCTGGAGCTCAACTGGAAATATATAAGCAGGAGGGGGAAGACGGTCAGATATGGTTTCAGATGGCGTCAAGATGGCCGAAGCTTCCAGGTCGCCACCCTTCGAACCATACGTAAAATAGGAGCAGAATCACCGCAGACCATAACCCCCTTAATAAATAATAAAAAAAATAAACCAACAAGATAATTCGGATGTTGGAATTTTTAAATTATAATATCTCTGTTGAATTCTGAGTTGAACTATATCAAGTGGTATGTTTTCCACATGGCCAATAACTGCGCACCTTTGCTTGCGGATTTGTTCCTAAATTCGTACGAAGCCGATTACATACAGGTACTCGTAAAATCAAATAAACGACTAGTCAGACGTTTTAATTTCACTTCCCGATATATCGATGATGTTATTTCACTGAATAATTCTAAATTTAATGATTATGTAGAATTCATATATCCTTATAATTACGCGTCCTTATTGGATCTGCGTCCCGATTTTGACAATTGCCATAAACTGGGCGTTAAACTATACAATAAACGTGATGACTTTAATCTTTCATTCAGTAGCAGCAATATTCATTAGTAGTAACATTACAATATCACCAGCTTATGGAACGTATATGTCTGAGTTAGTTCGATACCCGAGAGCTTGTTCCTTTCGATTTTTTTTTAAGTAGATCGGGGCATTTGTCATGTAAACTTCAACTACAGGGATGTTTGCCCACTAAACTTACTAAAAATTTAAAGAGTTTTCTGGCCGTCATATTGACTTGATTAGTAAATATATCATGTCTATTTCGCCTATTATTTTAGATATATTATATTGAGCCGTATACTATCGTCCAGAATATGTCTCGAAAACTGTTAACAATATTCATCATGTGCATTTTGCATACTGATAGTCCATTAGCCAATTACGCTATCTTAACGAGATTTCGTCTAATGGTTTGGATAAGGGTGTGGTGCGCGACAGGGTGCGCTTACCCTTCCGGACACCTATTACCACTGTATGTCGTGTATTTTGTACACAGTGAAAACAGTCCATTTGCTTATTTCACTGGAGTATGGTCGCCGGTTTCTCCCCACTATGAAAAGATCCCTTATTGAAATAAAATTAAAACCATATGTTAGTCCTGAAATGACCTAGTTTATGCTGAGTGGACGTTAACACTGTTTTGAATATACAGCATTTTAAAAATTCTGATTTTGTCTAATGGTTTGGACTGTTCGTACTTGGTTTTATTTTATTTTAATAAAGTTTACTTTATTAAATTCTGACTATAGAACATTTTTTAATCCAATCTCGAAACCAGAAAATTTTTTGAAGAAATTTCTCTGGTGAATCGGGGTAGCCATTTCCCCGGAAAATGACATGTAATTCCTACACGCGAAATTTCTCGTTTATTTTACGTGCCTGGATGACCGAATCACCTAAAAATATACCCACGCGTAGAAAAATAGATCTTTACAAAAACTTGAATTTGTTCGTTCAGGATCCAATTTTTTTTTTATGTCAGCGAGTTGACTTTGACTCAAGGATCATTTTACAACAAACGAAACGACGATCCGACCTCTAGTTTTCGAGAAATCGACCCAAAAAATGACCAATCAGAGGTCAGAAGGGCGGGGCTTAGGTTTGAAAAAAATTGGAAAAAATGGACGGTCTAATGTGCCTGAGGCCTTCGGCTCCGCGGCTGCCTCTGGGAACGAGATTGTTTTTAATCGTAACGAGTTTAATTATGAATTTGGTTGGAATTCATATATATCTAATCGTAACTAGAATCTCGTTCTTTTATTGCCGTTTTAATTAGTATATGTTGGAAGTAAACAAAAGTGTCAGTTGGCGTCTAGACATGAAAATGCAGACATGATCTGGTTGAAACAAAATCATTTATTAATTTCTACTAAAACGAATGCAATTTGAAGATGATTAATGCATAAGCATCATATCAGAAGTGGATCCAGTAGTTTTTGCAGGAGGGTGTCAGCTTCCGAAGACAATGTCTTTCTCCCCCATGCTGCCCCTCCCCTGGAAATTGTTTGAGAAATGCGTGGTTTCTATCGTCATTTCCGTTTGACGTCAATTTTTATTATGAATTATTACGATGACACCCTGATTCAATTTCACTGATGCAAAACATTAATTGTTCTCATTACAGGGATTTTCCAGGGTAGAGCGTACCAAATCCTTGTGTTCGCAATCCCGTTTCCTCCTACTGCAAAAGACCCCTTCGCGCAAGCGAATTATTGAAATAAAATTAAAACCATGTTAGTCCCGAAATGACCCAGTTGTGTCGAGTGGACGTTAAAGCCCATTTTTCTCTCTCTCACACACATTCTTTATGAGAAATGTGTCTCGGTCGTGTGCTTTATCCTTTATTATCAGATGGTGCGACGAGATCGTCACTCAAAGCGCGAGATAATGATATAGACATACGTGATATTACAATCGTAAATCCTATTTCATTTCTATACCGTGTCCTTGTTAATATCTCTGTATCTTTGTGTAGTATCGCTGTATCCAGTATCTGATTACCTTTGTTTAATATCTTGTTGATTATATTTTTCTGCAATCTGTACGAGCTTATATCGTCACTTCTAGAATCGTATTTGATTATTTCGTTTTCAGTCTTTTCAAGCAAAATTACATTTTCTGCTTTCCTATAGTGTTAGTTTCAACGCCGTCACCGTCTCGATTTACCATTTCAGGAAACATGACATGGTATCTCAGATAACTGGAGTAGGCTTATCTGAACACGTGGCCAATGGTAGTTCTACTTTAGTTGAATCTATAATAGATGATGTGTTATACATCAGACGATGCAAAATGTGTGTTTAAAGAAATATAGCGAAACTGCACGAGGTGACAACGTAAATGTAGTTAAAGAAAAAACTTGCATTGCAAATCCAACGAAAATCAAACCTCGGAATAAACCCGAAAATGCAACTGAAAAGAGAGCCGTGACTGAACCTGAAAAGAGAATAGTTAATCAACCTGATATAATAACAGCCGTAGTATGGCCTACTCGTATATCGAATTCCAATTGCAAAGGATTCTTTTACGTGGGACCTGGATTTTTTGTCCCATCCGAAAGACGAACAAGGGGTGACTTGAACTGTGTAGGCTAACACCGGGACCAAACACGGTACCTTGAGGTTATCGAGCTAGCGACTTACGCTCGCAACTCCAATATTATTAATAAAAAATAAACATACAATAATACTCATTTTATTAAATCAGTATGTCTATACAACATAATACAAATAATTCCTTGCTACCATAGGCCTATGATTCACTGTCGAAAATATATTGAAATTATATAAGGCATTAAATACATATTATTATACAACAATTTATTATGTAAGCACGTACAAATAAAGGCAGCCCCGCCCAAATAAATCTGTAACAATCTCATAGAGTTGCCATAAGATTAAATACAGGGATTTGATCCATCAGTAGTAGCACACTACTTGGTTGACCATAAGTTTTTAATACAATGGTGGATTTATGAATTACGATGGAGAGCCAATTCAGACTAAAAGAATTGTAATCTGATTGTGGTCATGTAAATAAAATTAAAACAAAAAAACTTAAACAGTTTTAGAAAATGGCCGGTCTGATGACTAAAATATTATGATAACGAACGTTAAATACAGCTATTCCACAAACTGAGAATTATATCTGGAATAATGAATAAATTGCAGTAAAACATTTATATATTATATTTCGAAACTGATTCCGGGTGACATCCTACTGCTGTGTTTCATTAGAACTTGGCAGTAGACGACGTTAAGGAGATAAACGCGCCTTGGGTCCTAATGATCTCAGGACATGTCTATTGGACAATAACATCCCTCTAAATGCGAAACAGGGGGTGTTTATTGACATTGTAACATGCTATTTTTCGAGATTTTAAAAGAACTTATTTTATTGTGTAAACTTCAAAATTCGCCTAACTGCAAATCGGTTTGAATAAAGTAAAAATAAAAAAAAATCAATTTTGACGTAAGAAAACTTTGTGACGTAACTGGAGAACGAGCTGTTGTGTTTTTTTCCCGAGGTGTGTCGAATTAGTGGTCGAATCCAAGTGAAGCTAAATTCAATTTTAAAATGCTTGAGTCTTGGGTCTCTGGTAATTAAATTATGAAAGAAAATGTTATTCGAATATTTCAAATAAAATATTTTTAACGTTTGAATATTTTAAAAAAGATTAGTAAATTAGACTTAAAGTGGTCTTGTCGACCGGTAGCGCCCGTCGTGAATGAATTAGTTACGCCCTGTTAACCGAGACTACAAAGGGGTAACTCTTGGCAACAATGATGGCTTCGCTTTCGCAGTTTTTGATAACATGGGTGAGTTTTTAGCCTTTATTATTTTATTTGCAGACTGTCGACACAATTTTATTGCTAGTTCCTGTTCAGATAAGAGAACTTCTTGCACACATCCCTCAAAATACCCTATAAAACTAGGCGATGCCTAAGATTCAAATGGTTGCATTGTAATGTATATCGTTCTGACGTGTTATCAATCATTGTCAATTTTGGCATAATTTACCGTTATAAAAGGCCCATCTCAGCTGCTATTTCACCTCCCCTAGTTACTCTATTTTCAAACAATTTCTTTTGACTAATCACTCATTATCAGGCGGATCATGTTATTCAGAATTTGATTTAAAATTTCCACTTTAAAGTAAACACTGCCGAGTGCAAAAAAAACAAAAACAAAATTGTTCACCACACTGCTTAGTTACGAATAATTTATGATGCCTGAAAACGGTTTTTATTAATTTATGACTGATTTTCTTCTGTTTTATGTATTTCAGAGATGTGTTTGGATAAAGTTTGAAAATAGTGTGATGGTATTTGAGCAGAATTTCTTGGAAATATTTGTCAATAAAGATTTGAGTTGAGGAAGATGGCTGAGCACAAAATGAAAAAAAAGTACACTGTAATATTTATACGCAGTTATTCGCCTTGCTAAAACAGAGGGGTGTTATTGTCCAATCGACAGTGTCTAGTCGACCAATGTAAACGCAAGACTGACCCTTAAGTATGTTCCAATACGATATACTCGTTTCTTTTCTCAAGCCTGTTTTCTTGGGTACCGGGATATTCCAATGTTTCGTATGAATTACGGGCAGTCGTGTTATCCAAGATGTAATCATATATACCAGAATCTCCCAGGGTTTCGTTTGGATTTTGGTCTTGGATTTGGGTACCAGGATGTCCCAGTGTTTCGTTTGAATTACGGGCATTCCTTTTCTTTGTTTTGTTCTTCTTGCATTCTCTAATGATGACTGCTTGTATAACAATCAGGAGGAGGATGCAAGCTACAATCACAACCACCATGAAAATCTTTGAAGTAGAATATCCTGTTACTGAAACAAAACATTGAAATAAAACATAACACATCAATGTAAAACAGTTTGATTGTCACTGTTGAATAATGTACATGGGATAATTCGAACGTAACGCGACCACAGAGTCGTGTCATTTTCTGCATATAGGTGAGTGAACATTTTGTCGGGACTCTGTGGTCCGATTTCAAACTAAGCCATGGCGTAACGCAGATATAATTCAACAGATTTTATAATCTATGCTGAGCCAAATTAAAAACTTGACACTGATGAATTTCAACAATTTTTTTTTTTCTCGTAAGTCAAATAATTTTTTAAGTGTTTCTAACGATAGTAAGTAGCCTTTAATTTTATAAAATTGTAAAGTCAAGTGGATCACGTGACTTTTGAGCATATACAGATGAAAAACCTGAAAAACACGTGCAAATACAAACTCGTGAGGTCAATCGATGCAAGTTTGCTTAAACTGAACACGCACACGTAACTTGAACTGGAAAAACAAATTGAAATTGTTATTTTCATCTTTGTTAGAAAATGCCGCGCTTTTTAAATGTAGAACGTCTACGTGCTATAGGTAGGCTTTATGCTGGTCAGTCTGTGGTCACTGTTGTAAGAGCATTTAATTGTTCACGGCAGACAATAATTACAGTAACATTATGGGAGATAAGATAAAGAGATGGCAGTTCTCACTATAATAGTTAAAAACTAAATATTGTAAAGGTAATTTGCTGAAAATTTCAGCCAAATTGGTCCACTATTAGCCGAGAAAAAAGCGTTTGAAATTTCAAGATAGCATCGGTCATCATTACTCAAATCATTAATATAAACAGCATAGATTTTGCTCTTGTATAATGCTATTTTAATCTTAGAATGAGACTGCTTCAAACTGGAACTTTTGACGACCGCCCAAGGGCGGGAGCGCCACGTGGGCCTGGAGTGACGTTTCAGCAAGACAATGCTAGACCCCATACGGCAATTGATACCCAGAATTTTATAAGAAATGCCGGTGTCAAAGTCCTGGATTGGCCGTCGCTTAGCCCCGACCTTAATCCTATTGATCACATCTGGGACGAACTGGGTCGATGTGTTCGTCAGCAAGTGAATCCACTACTGACGTTACAGGACCTTCAACATGCTCGGGTAGTGTTTACTAATGTTCTGAGACCCATGAGAAGACGTTGTGTGGCAGTACGAGAACTAGAGGAGGCCACAACCGTTACTAAAACTTTATTCCGATTGTTCTCAAAGTCTGTGAATTTCATCTTGGGGGTTACTGTGACATCACGAACGTTATCAATGTCAAGGACTTTCGGCGAGACGTTTTCGTGCTTTCTGTTGATGTCAAGGTCGTCTGTGCGCAACATAACATTAAAATAGTTGCCTTAAACTAAATATTAAAAATCTAGTCCCAAAAATCCCGAGTGTCAAGTTTTTAATTTGGCTGAGTATTATTATTGCAAATTGCTACACCCGGGGGGTTCACGAACTAAAAATACGATTTACACACAACTAGGGGCCACAATCTATGAAATTGTCCAGGATCTTTTGACGTAAACATATCTTTTTTAAGTGTTTCCCCCAAATAAGAAAAAAAACATTCAATGTGGACGTACCCGATTGAACTGAAGTTAGCCGCTTAGGACAAATCGCAGGACAGGGGGTTAAAACCTCGAGCGTTGCGAATACAACGCCCGCCTCCCGCCTTAAATCTGTCATGAGAATGCACTTCCGTTCCTTTCACCCATCTTCGGTAACCCGAAGTGAATGTTACAGTACCGGATGACTCCTCCTGGACCCGGCCGTTTGCCCTTTAGAGTGTACACAAAGGGATACTTGGTGTTTTTCATCGAATGGGGAGGGAGCAATAAAACGGAGAGCGATGTTCACGACCCTATATCGTAGCACCTATGTTCAGACTTAATCGATTTCCCCAACATGGCACTCTGAGTCATCCAAAATACTTTTATGGCAATATCCCGGTTCCTATGGGCGTGCACTCTACATTTTATTCAGGGAGACATGTCCTAAGCCCCCGAATGGATCCCAATTGGAAATGAAATCAAATGGGGTTTAACGTATCCCAATTGAAGCATTCACCCCTCGAAAAAAATGTAACACCATAAACTAACTGACATAACATTTATATGTTCAATTAAGTACAAGAATATAATAAAACAACTAAATTGATAAGTATGCGTGTTGTTGTTTCATGTAAAAATGTTTTGGTTTTATTTCTGTTGTTTATTTCTGTGTGTATAGCACTATTACTTTTATACGCCAACATTTTCGTGCGGAAGTAATATGCCGTCATCCCTGTCCGTCCATCCGTCTTTCCACAATTTGTTTGTGGACTCTCCACAAGTCACAATTCTTATCCGATTTTGATGTAATTTGAAATATAGGTTTATCCCCATAAGATCTCGGCTGCTTTCGATATTGCCATGTATCGGACCGAAACTTCATGGATTATGGCCCCTAATTATTCGAAAAATCACTTTTTGAGCTTGTGGACACTATTAATAGAGGTCACAATTTTGAACTGATTTCGAGGAAACTTCACATGCGCGTTTATAACCCACAGATCTTGGTTCCTTTCGATATTTAATAATAATTTTTTTAACTCGCAAGGGTGAATTTCAAAAGAAGACACTAAATCCCCCATTGAGATTCTTTGGGCATGTATGAAAAATTACTTTCATAAAGCAAATATTTAAGAATTTCGCTACAATGAGATTTTTAACTATTTATTTTAAAATGTATATCCTTCGTTTTTGTGTTTTCTTAACAATTGTACTTTTATAACTGTCAATTACAATGCATGTGGAGCGGGCATCAGTAAGTTTTCGTATATTTTGTCCCAATCCGTTTGATACTTTATTTATGTTCAAATACAATAAACTATGTTTAAACCAAACACACTGAAGCGGCTAACTTCACTAGATTCGGCTGGGTTATAACGGGCATCTGGATAGACATGGGCGACGAAATGATAAGGAGGGGGCGGGGTATAACAAAAAATGTGACATGAAGGACCCACAAGTTGAAAATTTAACTTTTCGTAGCCAAAACTGAACAACACCTAAATCTTTGGGATATTGTAATAGTTAAGAGTTTTATTATATATTTTAAATCTTATAATGTTGTTTCAAAGATTATTCTAAACGCTACCTTAATTAGATGAATTCTGGTATAAGCTGTATTGGAGTATTAGCAAGTATTATGAGGGCAGCGTCTTAAGTTACAAACAATAAACATTAACTAGACCTGCATGCAGGAATGACGGGTTTCACTGGTGCCACATTACCCTTTAACATGTCACGTCCGGTGCCACGTTACCCTTAAACATATGTCACTTCCGGTACCAGTGAAACCATTAAACAGGTTTCCCCATAAGCAATGCACACATCAAATAAATTGGACACAGAATCAACCAAATCCAGTAACTATCAATTTATTTTATACATTTGTTACTTGTAAGTGATCCTGGCAAACTTACATTACTTCCGGTGATAATGAAAATGTTCAATTAGTTTTATGAAATCCGAAATGACATATGACATCATATAGTGAAAATTTTTTATGTAAATAGAATAATAATTTCCACTTTTATAGACCAAAAACCTTGAAAAGTGACTTGTAGACAATCAACTATTTCTCTGCAACCGCACAAGTTAGAAACCATTTTGTGGTGTCTGTATGATCGTATGGATTCAATCTATTTGTTGAATAGAATCAAATATCATAATTTTGAAAACATTACAATTCAGACTCATTTGAATAAAATATCTGTTTTTCAGGCTAAAAATTCAGTTTTTGACAAAATGACATCACTTCCGTTGATACTAAAACAGCTAAATTAGTTCTATAAAATCGTAAATCGCATAAGACATCATATGGTGAAAATTTTATGAAAATCGAATAATAACTGATTCTTTTAGAGCCAAAATAAAGTAAAAAGTGACTTGTGGAAAATCGTCCATTTCTCTGCAACCGTACAAGTTAGAAACCATTTTGTGGTATCTATATGATCGCATGGGTTCATTCTATTTGTTGATGGGAACCAAATTTCATAAATAATTCTAAAAATAATACAAAAAATACTCATTTGAATAAAAAGTGTATTTTTAAAGGCTAAAAATTCAGTTATTGCCTAAATGACGTCACTTCTGGTAACAGTAAAAGTGTTAAAATGGTTTGGAATAGTCGACTGTGGAAATAGGCAACGGAGAGTGAAAGAAAATTGAAAATCAAATAATAATTGATTCTTTTACAGCCAAAATAACGTGAAAAGTGACTCATGGAAAATTGCCCATTTCTCGGCAACTGCTTATATTACAAACTAAATTTCACATACATTCTCTTTGTATGGATTATTGCTACAAGTTTATGAAAGTATCGAAGACATATTTTAATATATGAAGACACTGAAATAATAATCACATGGTGAAAATTTTATGTAAATCGAATAAGAATTGACACTTTTATAGACCCCAAACCTTGAAAAGTGACTTGTAAGAAATCGTCTATTTCTCTGCAAACATACAAGTGAGAAACCATTTTGTGGTATCTGAATGATCGCATGGGTTCATTTTATTAGTTGATGCGAACTAAATATCATAATTTTAAATATATTACAAATCAGACTCATTTGAAAAAAATATCTGTTTTGAAGGCTAAAAATACAGTTTTTGCCAAACTATAATTACTTCCGTTGATACTGAAAATGTTAAATTAGTTCTATGAAATTATAAATGACGTAAGATATCATATGGTGAAAATTTTATGAAAATCGAATAACAACTGACACTTTTATAGACCAAAATCCTCGAAAAGTGACTTGTGGAAAATCGCCCATTTCTCTGCAACCGTACAAGTTAGAAACCGTTTTGTGATATCTGTATGATCGCATGGGTTCATTCTATTTGATGAATAGAATCAAATATCATAATTTGAAAACAATAACAGGTACGATCCATTTGAATAAAATATTGTTTTTTAATGCTAAAAATTAAGTTTTTAGCAAATGACGTCATTTCCGGTGGTAGCGTATGAGGTAGAATGGTTTGACCTTGTCCACTATGGCATTAGGCATCCAATGGTGAAAGAAAATTGAAAATCACATAATAATTGATTCTTATACAGCCAAAATAACGTGAAAAGTGACTCATGCAAAATTGACTTTTTCTCGGCAACTGCGCATATTACAAATTAATTTTCACATACATTCTCTTAGTATGGTTTATTGCTACGAGATTATGAATGCTACGGAGATATATTTTTTAATATGAAGACGCTGGATGGGTTGTAAATAGCTTATTTTGACACCTTTTTTCACCCTTTAATCCAATTTGCCCGAAAACGAAATCGAAATTAAAAAAACTGAGCGCGATGTTTTGTGCGCCTTTATATGGCACATCTTTTCGGTCATATTAGATTTGAAAAAAATAATTTTTGCTTTCAAAAAGTGGTACCGAACTGTTAAAATTGTAGTTTTTGCTAAATTTACGTCACTTACGGTGCCGACAGGAAACTTTGCCGGTAACAAAAGAAATGACATTTTGGACCATGGAGCATATAAACTTTGTTTTATACAAATCGGACAATAAATAATTTATATAGAACCGATAAACTGAATTAGCCAATAGCGACCACGGAAAATTATCCAGAAAAAAAATGTTCACATTTTTGCCCAAATCAGACGACCCTTTAACCCTTGGTAAAAGGTCATTAAAAAATATTCATTAATAAAATGATTTTTTGTCAAAATTTAAATTTTCAAAATTTGGCGCCTTATTTTTCCGAAGATTCGGCGAAATTTAAAAGTCTAAAGACCCGTAGCTATGTGCCATGTCTCTGGCTATGTCAAAAACTATCAAACGATAAAATCCAACAATTTTTGTTAACATTACGGCAATATTTCAAAAAACGACAACTTCGGTGATTTCGGACATTTCGCATTGTCGCAGAATGCCGGAAATAGCTTTAATCTCTAAGTCACACCCACTTTCGCAGTAAAACTCAAGACATTGCATCGATCCGACAAGTAGTTCCTGAGATATAAGCAAATTGGAAAAAAAAAAATAATAAGAATAATAATAAGAAGAATTTTAACAAAAACAATAGTGTTTCACACAAGCTACGCAGTGTGAAACCCTAATTAGTGTTTAACTAAATTGGTTGCTATAAACTAGTTGCTAGGAATACATAATGTAGATATAAAAAGGAAGACATCTAGTAGACTCCTCATAAACTTGCTGTACATCTAATACAGTGTTTGTTTCCATTTTTAAGGTAAGCGTATATTTTGTATATTATTTGTTTTAAAACTATCGATGCACTCTATCCAAAGTGTGTAGTTTTATAACTTAAAGATAGACGTCCTATAGACGAAATAGTGCCTCTACACACCAGCGAGTAAGAAAGCTCTTACACCCACCCCCAACTTATGTAAATATTAATATGTCATTTTATTTTAATTATGTGTTTATTATTAGTAAATATATTATCAATACTTTATTCAATGTAATTATATGTTAAGTTGTCTTGTATAAATATGATTATGAATGAGATATAATATAAACTTGCTTTACATCTAATACAGTGTTTGTTTCCCTTTTTAAGACTTATAACCAGAGAACATTTAGCTTTTACAATATAACGATACATTTAATTTGGATAATCATTGTGACCCCTTGAGTCTTTAAAAATTATTTTCTACGGATATCCGGAGTGACGAAATACTAAGTGAACCTGGACATGATATCTGCATAGAAAGATAATCGTTATCATACCTGTGGGTTGAGATAGTCGACTCTTCTCGTCAGGCCATAGACACACACGATACCAAAGATCTTCATGCGGTGACTTACGAATCAGTTTGCGGGTTTTATTGGTTTTTAAATCCCACCTAATGATTCTGTAATGTTAACAACGTATCTGTATAAATAGTGGCATTAAAATAAAATATCGACAATGAAAGGACGTCATTTACTTAAAGGGGCATTACTGGAGATTTGATAAGGAGTTCAACTGAGATAAAAGCTCATCATCACTCAAGTCGATACGATAAAAAAAAACAAAGTCTCGATTATCCATTTTCAAGAATTTAACAAAAGTTGAGCATAAAATGAAGTGGGGGGGGGGGATTCTGTTATATTTTTACAAATAAGGAAATTATCATTAACATAAGTCTTATCCCCGCTGTGTACAACTTCCGCCCATGAAAAGATCGGTCTGATGCAAACATATTGTTGTGCCAGCTGTCATTCATTGGTTGATATATTTGCCTATATATTCGGTGCATGTGTGGTAGTGCGAAATCCCTTAAAACACGGATGTTACTGGGTTAAGGATTGGGAGAAACCAATTCTGGAACGTTCCCCTCAACAGATTTTTTTTCCATGGTGGTATCATTAGAGGACGAACCGTTTTTACGAGGTACCGATTATTGCTGAAGGATTTGCAATCACGTTTACAGCAAAAAATGAGCCTAATGGGTTTCACACAACCGTCGTATATATCACAACGCTTTACCCATTCGAATTCGCAAAACTTTCAAATTGACGATCAGATGGCGCCCCCCACACGAGCATTAACATTAGTTCATTTTCTTTCGAATTTCACATTAAAATTCAAATATTATGGACATTTCTGATACGAATACGGGATATTTGGCAGCAGTCAACTAGAACAACTTCTGTTTTTTATTTGTGGGAGGTTTTGTCAAGAACAGAAGAAAGAAAAAATGTTGTTTTTTTTTAACATTTTCCTCAAACCTTCAGTCTTCAGCCATCTTCTAGGGCAACTTGTGTTTACGAGAACCAACCCGAGACCAAGACGTCATATACAAAACGAGAATGGTAGTCGAAACCGATCTGTTATATTTAAAAAATGTCTCTAGAAATATTCAAGTTCTAGAGTTACCCCTTTGCTGCGATGTTCAATTTCAGGATTATCTTCACTTTGCCAAAGGTTCCAATTTGGATATGGGGAAGTACATACCAAGTAGGTTTGTCAGTTTTAAAATCAATAAAACGATGCCAAGATAAATACGATAAATATAATAACTACTAACTGTTTCGGTTCTTCACGGAAGATATATATATTTCCATCAACTTGTATAATACGAGTTGGATAACCAGGACCGGAACAACAAAAGCCGTTAAGTATCGATGATGTAATAGGTGTATTGGGTAGCGATTTATAGTCTTTACACCGTTCAGTCTTGCAAGATGAATTTCCTTCGCAAAGGACAAACACACCATACCTTTATCTGTTCAATTAAATAAATGAAATGAAATGAAATTGGGTTTAACGTCCCACTCTTCTCTACCTAACTTGGACTAATGGAGACGAGCATACACCATACAGTGTGCTATGAGGGAAATTTTTCCCGGGCAGCGGCACTACGGCCTACTCATATCGAATTCCAACTGCCATGGGATCTTTTACGTGCACGCCAATGTGTACACGGGACCTCGGTTTTTCGTCCCATCCGAACGACTAGGCAGCTGTCCTTGTCAGACCCACTTTCTGCATCACTTCAATTAAATAAAATGAAACGTCTAACAAATATAAATGGAATGAAATGAGACGTGTTTCATTTTCCGAGCAAAAACCTGGCTATGTGTTTTTTATTCGGGGGGGGGGGGGGATGCGTTACAGATCTAACTAGAATACTGAATACTTACCGGACAAGTATCATGAATGCAAAACAAACAACCTTTTACACTCAAGGTCATCCCCCAACATTTTATGGAACAAATTACAAACAAATGAATGATATTGTACTGGGTACCTTGTCGGTGGTTTCTAGAACAATTATATTCAATTGTAAATATCAAATATATGGCGTTGATTACAGATTATATTTTGAGAACCACATGTATTTTCTATTTGGAATGGACGAAATGACGCTGCTGCAGATTTACAAGAAATAACGCGTACGTTAGATTTAAAGGTATGCCAACACATGCTAGATCAAAACTTTCTAACCTAAAATAATAAAACTCCCACAATCTTCTCTTAACTTGGTAAGTGTGTTGGTGTTAGATTTTGACATGAAAAGTTTATCATCTACTGTAGACCAGTAAACCCTACAATAGATTAAAACATATTATTTAGATATGTAAATGTATATCGAGTACTCTGGTACAGTGGGTCCATTCGCTTGAATTTATATATACGGTCATTGCTTGCAGTATGTGTGGTGTGTGTGTGTCTTATCGGTTGTAAAGGATCATAGTTTCACACGGATAAAACAATTATACGGTCATTAGAGACTTTTGGCAACCCTAAATTCCTAGTACGTATCGCGTATCCGTATGGATTTTGCGTGTGACGTCATCAATGTGTGTGTATTTCTCATACGTGTTACGGCACACGGATACGGTAGCCCCATAGCGAACAGCTTTCATATTGTCGTCTTTTTAGACGCTGAAATGTTGTATCATAGCGTTTTTATGAATCAATGTGTATTCCAGAACACGAAGGTGTATATTTGATGTGAATTTAACCATAATAAAGACAGGAATTTAATCATTATTTGTTATGGGTTTTTCTCGGAATTTTCATACTTTTCCCGTCTGTGTCTGTCTGTATGCTGGTTGAACTACGTGATAAATTTAAGTAAAATGGGAGCTTCCAAATCAGTAAATGATGAGATTCTATAGTAAAGGGGTATAAATGATAAATTAGTGAAACCAAAAATTGCTGTCGAGTCGAAGTCAACGATTTTTTAAATAAGATGCGAGATTATTATTATTTTTTTTTTAAATAGCTCACCGACTGTCGAGCGACTTCATTCACTTTGAGAAATTGTAGGCTAGGCACTTGACTAGTACTGATGGTGATTTTGGTAGATAACTACCATCATGGTGTAATAGAACTAAGCTCAGCTCAGTGACGCATACGTACGCGACGTGAAAATCTGCCAAAACTCTAAAACTACTCTGACGCAACGTATCACGTATACGATACGTGATACGGGTAGGAGAAATATCACTTGCCAAAAGTCTCTAGTGTTTGCAGTACCTGTGCAGTGTGTGTGTGTGTGTCTTATCCGGTGTGGTTTCCCGGAAAGCGACAACGTGTAATTGTTCGGATTTGACCAAAAACCCATTTCACGTGAACACCATGGCGTGCACTGTAAAAGAAACGTTGGTAGTTGGAATTCGATTCCCCCAAAGCACAATGCAATGCATATGCCCGTCTTTATAAGTCCAGTAAATGCAGAACAATAGGGCGTTAAACCCCATTTCATTTCGTTTACAAGTGAAGTAATAATTACACCAAATGATATTACCTTTTATTAGGTCCTTTGCCATGGAATCCAATATCAAAAACTTCATCTATCTTGGTAGTAGAAATAACTGTTTTTCTATAGTTCTGTTTGTAAGAAAAATATCCAATTCCCTCTGGTGAATGGTAGTACACGTTTCCAGTTTCTTGATCGACACTAATCATATCAGGAAAAGCACCGACTAATATGAAAGACAAACGGGCCAGGTTTACTTTTCAAAGGGAATTCATTGTTAGTGTACAACAAATGTAACGAACAAAATACTATTCACTTTGGGGTTGGCCGATATGAAAGACAAACCCAGTGGTTGACAGGCAAGATACGCCCACATTTAGCAAGAAATGTACAGAGAACGAGCTATACAATTTTTTTTTGTATAACCAGGGGCCATACATACTCTAGGAAGTTACGGTCAGATATGCAGGAATATCGGTTCGACAACCTTGGTGTTACATACCTTTACACTATTTGCGTTCAGGAAGCCACCATTTCGGGTTGATTATTACGAAATTAAAACACAACCATCATCAGAATGTA
Organism: Patella depressa; assembly: GCA_948474765.1. NCBI lineage: Eukaryota > Metazoa > Mollusca > Gastropoda > Patellidae > Patella > Patella depressa. The sequence goes on from OX419720.1 coordinate 7,428,498, forward strand.
ACGATAAAATATTCAAACAATTTTTAAAATCAGATAAAAACAAATGTGACATATTTATAGAAGAAGCACAGGCTAAAAACGAGACTTTTCGTCCAATCAGGGGCCATAATACTGGAAGTTAGGAACCGATATTCGTAAATACAAAAAGCTCCTAGACCTTTGCGTTATAAACATACAGTACAAGTTCCATTAAAATCAAATAAAAAGGGGTGACCTCTAGACTGTCTACGTCAGAATTGGCTCGCTGACCTGAAGATCCCGCGTTCGATCCCGGTATCTTATTCGTGCAGGAGCTGTAGTGCCGGCGTCCGGAAATAATCGAATCTTATGGCAAGTGAATGTTTCCCGCCCGTTTCCTGTATCTTCACGCGATATATTGGGTTAATGGTAGTTTTGGTTGATTTTCCCACCGCGTACGTATGAGCTTAGTTCGATTACAGGATGATGGCAGTTACCTACGAAGATCACCACCAGTACTCGTCAAGTGCCTAGCCTACACATTCCTAGAGGGAGTGAAGTCGCTCGTCAGTCTCTAAGCTATTAATAAAAGTCTTCGACTTCGACTCAACAGCAATTTTTGGTTTCACTATGTATCATTTCACAAAGTTTATACCTATTAACCATAGAATCACACCATTTAGACATTGCAAGGTACAACCTGTCTAAATTGACCACGTAGACAGGAAAGAAAATTCCGAGAAAACTCATCAAAAATAATGAATAAATACCAGTCTTTATCTTGGTTAAAGTCACATCAAATATACACCGTTCTGTTCTGGGATACTCACAGATTCATAAACAAGTAGATAAATAATTAATATATCACAATATTTCAACAAGGTTATTGTTTATAAAAATAGAAGGGATAAAATAAACGTTTCAACTGCTTCTTAAGCCAGTTTAAAATCCATCACCCCCTATCTAAACTTGGATCTAAAACATCATTAAAATCACTTATTGCGGCCATGAACATTTAATACCAGTGATCACATCCAAACCAAAATCTTAGCTCTGGCCCCAAGTTCACAAAGCATTCTCAGACATAAGTTAAGAATTTTCTCAAATTTGTTTGCCTTGTTGTAGCTAAAAAATAGCCCTTTATAAAACTTTTGTTATTTCAATGCATCAAATACCCTAACAAGAAACTGTATGCAATGTTTTATGTTTCTGGATCAAAGATATTTCTTATAAACAGTGATTGAAAGTTTAGTAAATTCTCAACAATTTTCTGTTGTCGAATATCAACCATGTTTGATATTTGGCAACTCGGAGCAACAGCAGGCAACTATTGTTGTCCGTTGGCGCAGACGAGCGAGTTTTTCTTTCAACGACCAGCGATTTCAGTGTTGCCTGAAAGTTGCTCGAAAAAGTTGCCCGTCTGCGCCTGGCTTTATAATCACAAATACCACTTTCAAGATTCACATTTTCGACTGCTTTATTAACATTATATCGGTATTTAATTCACTCGGTGTAACCAACTCTGTTATACCGCTTGAGTTGCATTAATCTCATTACTCATTTCGCCAACATCCGCTTGATGAACAAACACAGCTTATTGAGATCTGGTTTTGATAACAAACTAGTATCAGACATTGGTTGATGGTTATTATAGCCTCAGGTACAACACAATTAGGGTTGTCACTAATTTGTTTACCCAGTTTATTGTCTGTCTGCACAATACTGCCACATACACACCCAGTAAACATGGATGGTTAGATTTAGGTTAAGTTTATGTCATTATAGTTAGATTTTGGTTAGCGTCCAACAATGTTAAAATTTGACAGTATCAGACATTGGTTGAAGGTTATAATAGCCTCAGGTAGAACACAATTAGGGTTGTCACTAATTTGTTTACCCAGTTTATTGTCTGTCTGCACAATACTGCCACATACACACCCAGTAAACATGGATGGTTAGATGTAGGTTAAGTTTATGTCATTATAGTTAGATTTTGGTTAGCGTCCAACAATGTTAAAATTTGACAGTTAAATTTACATTACTTTTTTGTCATAATGGTTATGGTTACTTTTACGCCAGAAAATGACGTAAATCCAACGTAAAATTTATGACGATTTTCTAACCATTTTTTTTCGCTTTGATTTTCGCATTGAATGCTTCTGGATTAAATATCAATACCAGTTTATGCACATTCTAACAATTGATAATTAGTCACAATTCAGACATAATGATGACATGTGTATTATTGGTTATAATTCTAACGTTAATCTAATGTTAATTTTACGTCAGGTTTCTAACCGTTAGTTTATGGTTAATTTTCTAACGTAAATCATATTGTTATGTGGGCATACATCGCCACATTTATCAAATTCGAACATGGTACACCTTTACAATTATGATACATGACCAAAAGGTTTACACACTTTACATCTGGCATCAGGAGAGTTAGTAATAATATGATCTATCGAATAGAATTTCCAACATACCCGTTGTTGATCTGAATGAATGACAGGGAAACTTTGCATACCTTCTACAGTTTCAAACTTCATAGCATACGGTAAAAATTTATATGGGGTGGACATTTACGTCTCACCAATCTAGTACCATTAAAGCAGCACTTGTTACGAACGATGTATGAGAAATCCCGAAATGGATTCTCAGGCTGGGCCCATAAATAGCAGACTCATGGCTTCGAGTTACGATGGGTGAAAAGAAAGAAACAAACACGATGTTGATGGTACGAACTCTCTAGTGCATCTCACATGCTTTATTTGGACTACATTTATATAAATAGCATGCATGTATTCATACGCCAATAGACGTAATTAACCAGTCACTATAAAACAAAGATGAAAGTTTATTTCTAACAGCACTTTACTTCTATCACATCCATTTCGTGTCCGTTCAATCTTGTAATAATCTCTCGATCTTCAATATTTTAACTAGGCAAGTTCATGAAGGATACAGCAACAGTAGTTCTGTCACCCAGAAATTTATCATCACCAATAGCAACTTAGAGTCTTCTTCATCGTAAGCAGTTACTTCAATATGGGTCGGAGATCTCGGAACACAAGCAAAACATGTACCTTCACCACTAACATTTTCTACAGCCTCAATTAAATTCACAATATTCACTTTCGAAAATTAGGAGTTTTTTCTTTAAAGGGACGCTTCTCACCGCCATTCGATGATGGTTGAACAGCGCAAGACAAAGATATTTTTGAGTAGACTCCCAACGAGCCCGGGAAAGGGCCCAACTCATACACTAGTCTAAAGCACATAAATTATCGATATAATTCTCACCCTAGATAGTTTCAAATCCTCTAGAAAACATAGAATTAAATTCAAAATAAACACCGATAAAATCGATTTGAAGAGCCGAAGTAAAACACGTCTTACTCAAACAAATCACAAACCGGAAGTTCCAATTATTTCAATAATTCGTCTGCAAGTAGGGGTCTTTAGCAGTGGGAAGAAACTGGAGGCTCCCTGCATTGGCGGAGAAAGTTCATCTCGATTTCCCCCCTGGGGTGTAGGGGGTGATAAGAATATACCCTTCGTATATCCTGCGTGTCGTAAGAGGCGACTAAAAGGATCCCTGTAATGGGGCAACGTGTTTGCCGTGCGTTGCGACCCGTGTCGGTGGAGAGTGGAATCCTGGTAATTGAGTGGGGATTTGGCTTGCGAGCCCTTTCTCTGCAACACATTGCTTTGGCCCATGGTTCACCTAGACGGGAGGTCAGAGTGGCCCACTCTGATCAATCGGCTTTGGTCGTTTGTAGCTCTGTAGAATGTACCCTTTCCCAGTGTAATGCTCTGTTGTTTATTCACTCAGCAATTATCTACCTTTGTGTCCTTAGTACATTCTACAGGGCGGCGGCTCGGGTCAATCAGGTTAGACAAGTATTTTTTACTTTCTGGCTTGAGTATACCCCTCGTCGAGCCCTGGGGCCATGCGCTGGTTACCCGCGCTAGTCCTCCCCTGGTAGGCAGGGAAGTAACCTGGGGGACGACGAGGGGTGAACCTTAAAAAAATACTTTCATGGATTCCCCAATCCCCCCCACCCCAATAGTTAAAGAAAATAATAAACAGAAACGTCCGAGTTCAGACGACGTTTCCAATATATTTAATAGTAATTGTAAAATGTCAAAGTCTTGGCCGAGGTTCCTCTTAATTGAGAGTCCCTCCAAAGATCTATCTAAAGTATCACCATTTTTGATATCCAAAGGCATAGCTGGCTTAGCCGGTGAGCCCAAGGCTATCAAAAAACTAAAAAATGGAGCACTCTTAGTAGAATGTACCAAATAGCAGCATGCTACCATGCTTCTTAAATCTTCATCTTTGGCTGACATTCCTATTAAGGTGTCTCCCCATAGGTCTTTGAATTCGAGTAGAGGTGTAATTCGTTGCCGGGACCTTGAAGGCAGCAGTGAGGAAGAAATGGTAGAATACCTTTCTCCTCAAGGTGTACAATACGTCAAACGAATTAGTGTTCGTCGAGGAGATAAGGTGATTCCAACAAGCACCTACATCCTCACATTCAATCGTCCCGACATACCAAAGACTCTCAAGGCAGGTTATCTCAACATACCTGTTGATTCGTACATTTCCAACCCTCTTCGCTGTTACAAATGTCGAAAGTTTGGACACAGCAAAACTGTCTGCCGAGGTAAAGACACCTGCGCTCGTTGTGGTCATGATGGCCACGAGAACGCTACCTGTCAGGCGGAGTTTTGTTGTGTTAACTGCAAGGGTAAGCACTTTGCTTACTCTCGCGAATGTCCTATTTGGCAGAAAGAGAAACGAATCCAACAGATTATGTCTGAACGGAAAATTTCATATTTCGATGCACGAAAACAGGCAGATTTAACTGCACCTTTCCCCATTGCACCACAGGGGAAATCTTTTGCAAGTGCAGTTAAAACTTCCACTAGATCCATCTGCGTTCAGACAGACATAACCTGGCCTGATAAACAAGAAATGAAGACTTTGACGACATCAGATCAGAATAAAGGGGCTTCGAGCTCTTCTCATTTATGTGAGAGCTCGATTCAAACAGCTTTGCCCTTGCCTGGTGAGGGTTCATCGTCCTTGCCCCAGGTTGAAGTTGTTGGGACCAGTCCCAATGCTTCTGCCCAGAATGGCAAGGTACCTCCTTCATTGGATAAGTCGAAGGCTGCAACTCCTGATCCCAGGTCCACTGGGTCAGGTTCGCAGTCAACGGCTGTCCCGCCCTCACAGGAAAGAGTATATCTATCCTCAAGGCAACGGAAATTAGCAAAGTTGCGTGAGAAGGGTAAAAAGGGTTCACAGGACCCTATTATCCATTTCACAAAATATGGGGTTGATCTGATGGACGGTATTACCGTAGAGGGGGCCAATAATGACCCCCTTGGCGGTAAACCGCCAAAAATAAATTATCCCTGACAATGGTAAATTCCATTATCCAATGGAATTGTCGTGGCTTAAAACCAAATTTTAATGAAGTCCAACTTTTAATTCAAAAATATAATCCTTTAGCTATTTGTTTACGGAATTCTGACACTTTGTCTTTTAGACATTTTGTTGGCTATCATCATCATGCCGTTGGTGATGGTAGAGCTCATGGGGGTGTTTCTATTATTCTTAATGGAGATATCCCTCAGAGTAAAGTCACTCTCAACTCGCCTTTACAGGCAGTTGCAGTTCGGGTGACTTTGCATATTCCCATCACACTCTGTTTACATCTAAATCCCAGAGATCTTGATGACCTTGTTGCACAACTTCCTCTCCCGTTTATTATAACGGGAGATTTCAATGGTCATCATTCCCTCTGGGGTAGTCCTGATGATAACAACAGAGGTAAACAAATAGCGGACTTCATTAACCTTAATAATTTGTGTTTACTAAATGATGACTCGCCTACTTATCTACATCCTGCCACAGCTTCTTTTTCTTCCCTCGATCTGACCATTTGCTCTCCGGTCCTGTTTCAGGATTTTACATGGAGAGTAAATGAAGATCTGTGTGGTAGTGACCACTTTCCTATCTTGATTGATAATAATGGTCCCTCTCCGGTCGAAAGACCCCAGAGGTGGAAGTTACATAAGGCTGATTGGGCTCTTTTCGAATCTTTGTGTCTCTTCTCTTTTGATTCAAAGGAGTTAGAAGATGCAGATGAGCCCATGGCCTTATTTACTTCAATTCTACAAGATGTAGCTGAGCAGGCGATTCCAAAAACCACGACTGAACCAAAACATTTCAATAAACCATGGTTTAATGATGATTGCAAATCCGCTCTTAAAGAGCGTGATCGTATCCTGAGACGATTAAAAAAACATCCTTCCATGGAGAATATTGCTGCATACCAAATGGTCCGAGCGAAGGCCCGTAGAACCATACGCCAAGCAAAGAAATCTTCATGGCAAGGATATGTCTCTAGGATCAATTCCCGTACCACATCTAAGTCGGTATGGGACAGGATTCGTAGGATTAAAGGTAAAAGTAGTGCTTTATCAGTTAACCATCTCAATGTTGATAACACCACCTTAACAACTTTTCCTGATATTGCCAATTCTCTGGCCAGTACCTTTTCATTCAATTCATCATCCAATTTCTCCTCTGATGCCTTTCGAGGCATAAGACAACAACAGGAGAAAAGGCGACTTAATTTCAAGTCCCGCAATGATGAATACTACAATGATCATTTTTCCATTGCAGAGCTCCGTGATTCGCTAAAGCGGGCTCGGGAACTGCAACTGGTCCAGATGAAATTCACTACCAAATTTTAAAACATTTACCTTTTCCAACACTCCTAATATTACTGGATCTTTTCAACCGGATTTGGGTTGATGGGAATGTCCCTCCTTCGTGGCATGAAGCCACAATAATTCCTATCCCTAAACCGGGAAAAGATCATACGAATCCTACCAACTATCGTCCGATCGCTTTAACTAGCTGTATTTGCAAAACCATGGAGAGATTGATCAATCGAAGGCTTGTTTGGTACCTAGAGTCCAACAACCTTATTACTGACCTCCAATGTGGATTTCGTTCCCAAAGGAGCACTCTTGATCATCTCGTTAGATTTGAAACGTTCGTCAGGGACGCTTTCATCCAGAAGCAACATTTAGTTGCAATATTTTTTGATCTGGAGAAAGCTTATGATACTACATGGAAACATGGTATCATGCGCGACCTCCATAACCTCGGCCTACGAGGTCGCTTACCTGTCTTCATTAAAAATTTCCTGGAAGATAGGTCATTTAAGGTACGACTGGGATCAATATTTTCTGACCCATTTCCTCAGGAAATGGGGGTTCCACAGGGAAGCATTTTATCTCCTACTCTTTTTGCTTTAAAGATAAATACGATCCCAGCGTGCCTTAAACCAGGTACAAACGGCGCTCTTTATGTTGATGACTTTCAGATGTGCTATGGTTCTACAGACATGCGGATAATCGAACGTAAGTTGCAGCTTTGTTTGAATTCACTTCAACAATGGGCAACCGAAAATGGATTTCGTTTTTCGAAATCCAAGACTGTCTGCATGCATTTCTGTCAGAAACGAGGTTTGCATCCAGATCCAGAACTTTATTTGGATGGCAATCGCCTTCCGTTTGTGGATGAAACCAAATTTCTGGGGCTGATATTTGATAAGAAATTATCATTTATCCCCCATATTAAAAGCCTTAAAAAGAAATGTCTGAAAGCCCTCAACATATTGAGAGTCTTATCAAATACTGACTGGGGAGCAGACCGTAAGGTCTTGCTCAGATTATATCGAGCTTTAATAAGATCAAAACTCGATTATGGGTGTATTGTGTATGGGTCTGCCCGCGAGTCTTATCTCAAAGAGCTCGACACCATACACAACCAAGGACTTAGAATCAGTTTAGGAGCATTTCGTACATCTCCAGTGGACAGTTTATACGTCGAGGCACACGAGCCCTCATTGCATAACAGACGTGATAAACTGGCCCTGCAGTATGCTACGAAAATTGCATCACTTCCAAATCACATTTCATTTAACACCATATTTAGACCTCTTCATGAGCATTTATATCTGGTAAAGACTAATGTTATTCCATCATTCGGTATTCGCATACAACCCCTTTTGTCGGAGGCTGGTATCAGCCTTGACAGTATTGCGAATACCCCTGTCTTTAGGACTCCACCGTGGGCCGTATCTCCTCCAAAGATAGATTTCGATCTTACTCAACATAAAAAGAGAGATACTAGCTCTACGGTGTTCCAATCTCTCTTTAGAGAGTTAAGGTCTAAATATGGTGATTATGCTGCCATTTACACAAATGGTTCTAAAGATGGAGATCGGGTAGCTTCGGCTACCGTGACACCATCTGAGACCATTTCTGTGCGTCTTCCACCTGCTGCTTCAATCTTTACAGCTGAACTCCAGGCCATTCTTCAGGCATTGGAGTTCATTCAATCCTCTTCATGGTTAAAATACATTATATTTACTGATTCTTTGTCCTCTTTACAAGCAATAAACAACAAGCAGCTTGTACACCCATTAGTAGCAGACATTTATCGTCTGCTACTATCACACGAGTTTAACGGCAAAGACACTGTCCTTTGCTGGCTCCCCAGTCATGTTGACATAAAAGGGAATGATAAAGCAGACTTAGCTGCCAAGTCTGCTTTAAATCTTCCCGTATCACAAGTTCTTTTACCTTTCACCGATTTTAAATCGTCTATTAACTCTTTAATAAACGACCGCTGGCAACGGTCTTGGGATCTTGCAGACACAAATAAACTTCATCACATTAAGCCTCTCTTAGGAGACTGGCCAAACTCCTATAGAACCAACAGGAGGGATGAAGTGGTTTTGTGTCGCTCTCGCATTGGTCATACCTTTTTAACTCATATTTTCATTTTGAAGCGAGAGCCTCAACCAGAATGTGTTCACTGTCATGTTCCTTTGACAGTAAAACACATCTTGATTGGGTGCAATCATCTCAAAAATATTAGATCTAAATTTTACCGTTGTCAGTCAGCACGTCAGCTATTTGCTCAACCGGAGCTTTATGATAAATTGTTAGCATTTTTAAAAGAGACAAACTTTTATTCGAAATTTTAATTGTATATATTTATCATATAATGTGTTTTTAAATATTTATATGTAAAGGAATTGATATATTTAATTTTAATTATATTTCCTGTGATATTTGTTTTTAATTACATATATGAATACACCCCTGTGATATTGTTCTAATTTCTCTTGTAAATCTCATCATGTTTGGCGCAATATGGCCCGGTTGGAGCTGACGTGCCATTAAACAACATTTCATTCATTCATTCATCTCGATTTTCCGGCGTGGTTTCCCCTTGTTGTTTGGATGGGACAAAAAGTCGGTCCCGTGTACACGTAAAGGATCCCTTGGCCAGGTTATATGCAGAAGAGTAGGACGTTAAACCCCATTTCATTTCTCTCCATTTTTATAAAGAGCGCCATGGAAAACGCATCACTTTTTTCCCCAAATATTTGATTACTAGGTCGTTTTGTATGTATAATATTATGCAATACTATGAACTATTGTTTCACACAATGCTCCCAAACGCAAAAATATCGGCCCGTGTGCACCAAAAAATGCACGAGATGCACATGAAAAACCCAATATTCATGTGCAACATTGTGTGTGAGCCCTTTAAAGGCTTGTTTTCAACTTAATGTGCAGTACATGAACTGTGAAGCGTCAATCTGTCGCAATTTTCTGTTGAACGCGCGAAGGAATCGAGCTAGAGATGCCTGAGCTTACTGAAAATCAACGCCAAAAATCACGAATTTCTAACATTGCAAGCAAGTTACGCCCCCTTTAAGCTGAACTCCGGTTACTCTATTAAATTCTAAGTGTACATCATCAGGAAAATGCTTGTAGAAATATTATATTGTAACCGATGAAAATAGTATGACTATAATTTAGGATAAATTATGATAGTGTGCATCCTTTGCCGGAACAGCTGTTTTCATCGACTTTAAAATAAAAAAAAAATCCATTCCAATAGATTACAATAAATAGTGGTAGTAAAACTTTATTTTTTTTTAACAATATATCGCGAATAGAAAACAACATATTATTAACAATACACACTGACCATTGTCTTCTAAGTTAGACTGGACAAATTATACAGTGTAATCTATCATTTGAGAAATTCATAGATATTGTGTAACGATACATTTGTGTGTACGAAATTTTCATGTTGCATTATATTTTACCTAAATAAATACTACCGATTATGTGTATATGGGAATGAGTTGTAAACAATAGATCATGCATGATTCTAGCGGTAGTATAAATAATTTGTGAAATCTATAAATCCATGTCATCACCATACTCCTGAAGCAATGGCCCGAGAAATCCCTCTCTGGCCATTGCTGGAATAGCGTCTGTTTCTTGAACTTATGCGTGAGTGTGTCTATTTTTTCCGTTCAAGGAAACCTATCACTTATTTGGTCCAATATTGGCACTCGTTTTAAATGTAAAGCTTTTGTAGGGCAGCTAGTGATTGGTTGGTAGACCGACTACTGACCAATCAAAATTTAAACCAACAATATCCACTCATAATAGCAGTGTGTAGTGGGATTACCTCTAATGAAACGAAACGCTGCGCGGAGTATGTTTCATCACAAATGAATTCTACTTTATTATATGACATACACACATAACATGATAAATGATTGGGAAATATATCCTTAACTAGCTCGCTGGTAATAACCTTATACTCTATTATGGCACTACAACATCAAATTTGTCGACGAAAAAATAAATTTGAGGTCAGCTACGCTCGGCGACATTGTCTTTGTTTTAAACTGAATCCCCTATCTTTTAAAATCGCCAATACGGGACTACTTCTACAGCATTAAAAGAAGTCATTATAATCTCCACTTAACTTTCAGGTACCTCCCATAGGTCACTTAAAGTTAAGTGGATATTTCTCACTTAAACTGGCCTTTGAATACCACTTAAAGACTAACACAGCTTAACTTTAAGGGACAATTTGATACTTAACAGTGCCTTTGAATGCGACTTTCCCTTAACTAACAGGAAGATACGTATATTTAAGTGAAAGCTAGTAGTTAAGTGACTATCTTAGACTTAAAATATCCTTTGAATACGGACCCTGCAATAGGCAGATTTTGTTTTTAGATAATGTCTGTTTAACATAGCATACCTTTATCTGATATGATTTTCGTATCTCCACCGTCTTTTTTCACGGAAAACAGCTTGTTTCGTTTACTTTTCAATGTGTAGTAAATCAATTTCCTGTCATAATCGCATGCCATTGTACCAGCTGTAAGTATAGTTAAGTATGTATAAATTGCAGAAATCTGGAGCCTTCTTGTCTAAGTATGACCCCGCTTAAATCACGTTTTGTTCAGTTATGCAAACTTGCGTTAATCCAAAAGAATACCGATTACAAACTGACTACTACTAAGAATTCAAGGTTGTCATTTTCCAAATAACATCGAATCCACACTACCGGTAAGTAAGCGGCTGGCGGGGTTAACTGTACCAACCCCTACGTTCATGGGGTGGTTTCACTTGTCAGGTGGCAGGACAGGAGACCTGGCAATGGACATGAAGGTACTGTATAAAAATAGGAGGTCCCGTTTACATATTGGCGGACACATATGACATAATTTGTAATATTTATATCAGGAATCAAAATCAATAGTATTCGTTTCTTTTTTAATAGTAAACGAATTTGCGACGAACAGTAAGTTATTGACATTTACCTTTCTCCAAGATTTTCTCAAGCTTGTTGTTGGTCGTGTTATACCGATAGATGTTATCTACGACACCAAGCACATGCAGCTCTTCTCCTGGAATATAAGCGTTCACACTAAATATACGCCGATAATAAATATGGAGAAAACAGGCCAATGAAACGGGGAATGCTCACTGGCCCTGGTTCATTAGTTCAGCGATATCTATTATTAGGGGTTGGGTTAGGGTGAAGGTGCGCTAATCCGCGGGTTCATTGATTCACCGATATCTATTATTAGATGTAGGGATAGTAACACGGCCGGCAGGTGAAATGAAAGTTGAGCATTGTAGTATCAAGCCAAAAGGCACAACGCCAGGAAACCACTGCAGTGTGTAGAAAGTTTAGCAGATCTAATTTTATGCAGAAGAAAATATAACGTGTCACAAAAATGTACATAGCAATGCGACTGGTGAGTTTTCAAAATTGCTTCGGAAACAAAATGCAAACAGATCGATGGACGGGCAGGCAGACAAATCGATCAGATAACACGTGCAGCGAGATATGACTGTCTTAATGTGATGCCTAATTTTATGCAGAAAAAAATATAACGTGTCACAAAACTATACATAGCAATGAGACTGGTGAGTTTTCAAAATTGCTTCGGAAACAAAATGCAACAGATCGATGGACGGGCAGGCAGACAAATCGATCAGATAACATGTGAGCGAGATATGACTGTCTTAATGTGATGCCTAATTTTATGCAGAAAAAAATATAACGGGTCACAAAATTATACATAGCAATGAGACTGGTGAGTTTTCAAAATTGCTTCGGAAACAAAATGCAACAGATCGATGGACGGGCAGGCAGACAAATCGATCAGATAACATGTGCAGCGAGATATGACTGTCTTAATGTGATGCCTAATATTATGCAGAATAAAAATATAACGTGTCACAAAACTATACATAGCAATGAGACTGGTGAGTTTTCAAAATTGCTTCGGAAACAAAATGCAACAGATCGATGAACGGGCAGGCAGACAAATCGATCAGATAACACGTGCAGCGAGATATGACTGTCTTAATGTGATGCCTATGCTTCAAAATATATTCATATTCAAATTATAAGACAATATTGTTCTTACCATTTCCCAACATAGCATTAGAAACACACAAAACCAGTATCCATATAAACAGCTCCATTTCTAGAAAACAAATGACGCCTTTATTTCATCGCCAACAAATATTAATTAAATATGACCAATGGACGATTGGAATTGGAAAATGTTATTAAAATCAGTAAAACTAAATTCAAATCAAATTTGTGTGCGATATCCACGATTTAATTATATATAACAATAATAATCAGTTTAACCTGAAAAGAGAACTCAACATCAACATCTGAAAAGAGAACTCAACCCGAACCTGAAAAGAGAAGCAAAACGAACGAATCAGAAAAGATAATCGTGAAACGAGAACACAAACCGAATCTGAAAAGAAAATTATTACAAATCATCCTACAAATCAACCTGAAAAGAGAATTACACATCAGCTTCAACATCTGAAATATTGACTCAAAAGTGAAAATATTACATGAAGAGATATCAAAAGACATCTCTTGTGAGCGAGACAGGATTGACCAGGTTGTTAATACGGTTCAAGGTATACAAGTCAAGGTATTAGAAATGAAAAAGGCTAATCACAATACTACTGCTCACCAAACCCCAACAATGATATCACAGTCGTTGCATTTGGAGTAAAATATGATGATGGTGAACACATTGAAGAGAAAGCTACACTCATTATCAAAGCAGTTGGTGACGAGATATCAAAAAATGTTAAAATTACAGGAGTGTGTCGACAAAAGTCAAGAAACCCAGAAAAACCCGGATTGGTAAAAATAAGCTTTGAAAACACTGAACAGGAAACCTAAAAAGCAAATCTGAAGAATGGTGCCTTCAAAGATGTTTTCCTATCAAAAGCCAAATCATTTGAAGAGAGACTTATTGAGATGAATGCCAGATCAATCATCCGTCATTTACCGAATGGACCAACACTTAGAGTTAACTCCAATGGGCGTGTTTTAATGCTGCAAGACAAAGAAGAGACACCAACTGTGACTTTAGAGCCATTGAATCGTCAAAATACAGACACTACTAAGTTAAGAATATGTTCGCTGAATGTATGTGGAATTAAATCAAAATTACTCTGACCGGACTTTGATGATTATATCGCACCTTTCGATATTTTATGTCTTAATGAAATTAAAATCGGAAAACTTGATACGATAGAAATCGAGAATTTCGAAGTTTACTGTAACTATAGAAAAGACGTTAAAGTTAGTTCAGGTGGAGTAGCTGTTCTGATTAAAAACGATTTACAAAAATATGTTAAAATCCATAGTACAAATGATGACTTTACTGTGTGGTTTACGCTTGATAAAATCATCCGTGGATATGAATTACTGTTCTGTGCGACATATATACCACCCTATAATACCAACTACAGCAAAGATGTTTGATATATTAGAAGATAAGTATCTTGAATTACACAAACAAGATTTGAAATTCTGTTTATTAGGGGATGTGAATTCCCGAACGGGTCAACTTCAAGACACCGTAACACCTAACCACACCATATATAACCACCTAGATGATTACATGATCGATAACTCCGATTTAGCTGACCACTTAAAAAGTAACGGGTGTCCAATAATGAGAACAAGTAAAGATACTATTATTAACAGGTATGGAGAAAGACTTATTGAAATGTGTCTAAATCTTGGCATATGTATAGCGAACGGTAGGTGCGGTAAAGATACCAATGTTGGAAATTACACCTGTGACGAAAAATCTGTAGTTACTAGAGTAGCTCATGGTAGTTTTGTATGCACTTATATGTCCAGAGATAAACTCTTCAAATATCATCTATTTAAAGGTCATTGAACATTATTTGATTGGTGACACATTTGTCACCGGGGCCGAAATACGCGAAAATGCCACGCCCCTTTTTAAGCGCAGCACTACCCCCTGCCATTACTGTATCTCTAGAACCGGTGTACCCAGAAGGTTGTATGACCACTCAAAATCTTCGGAATGGCCACATTATAGGGGGTCTGTAATACATTTATATGTTTAAAAGTCAATAGCTTTTAAGATATTTGCCAAAAACTGATTTATTATTATATAATTTACTCATTATTATATTACTTGTTGCAATTTTTTTCAATTGTCTATTTTAGAGTTCAATTATGTGAATTTTTTACACTTATTGCTTTTAAATTACTACAGTCACAAAATATTACATATTTTATGATCATTCTTTTGCAAGTGCATTAAGAAACCCTTGACAGTCGGAAATCTAACAAGAAAAAGAAGGGGGGTTATCCCCTTAATACTGATTTCAAGAGGGTAAGAACCTCCCAGTTGATGTTACTGTAATGGCAGGATTTCATTATAGTTGAATTATGCAGATTACAATCATCTTAACAAAGTATTTTTGTAATAACTTCATTATCTACAATTAATTACGCTTAGCCAAAATATTTTTACAGGAAATGTTAGTGGTTTCAAGGTCAGTAGCCAAGGGAGCTTTTGATGGGACTGCATGCGTTATATGCAACTCTGCAGGAAAAACTTTAACAGCAACTAATGATGGGCGTGTTAAAATACGAATGGCAGCAAAACAATTGCAAGATACTTTGGTCGCCTCAAGAATAAATGCATACAGCAACACATTTATGTACCATCTGAAGCCGAAATGTTGTTATTCTACTTACATTCTGAAGTCGAATGTTGTTATTCTACTTACATTCTGAAGTCGAATAACAACATTTCGGCTTCAGATGGTACATAAATGTGTTGCTGTATGCATTTATTCTTGAGGCGACTAAAGAATCTTGCAATTGTTTTGCTGCCATTCGTATTTTAACACGCCCATCATAAGTTGCTGTTAAAGTTTTTCCTGAAGAGTTGCATATAACGCATGCAGTCCCATCAAACGCTCCCCTGGCTACTGACCTTGAAACCACTAACATTTCCTGTAAAAATATTTTGGCCAAGCGTAATTAATTGTAGATAATGCAGTTATTACAAAAACACCTTGTTTAGATGATTGTAATCTGCATAATTCAACTATAATGAAATCCTGCCATTACAGTAACATCAACTGGGAGGTTCTTACCCTCTTGAAATCAGTATTAAGGGGATAACCCCCCTTCTTTTTCTTGTTAGATTGCCGACTGTCAAGGGTTTTTTAATGCACTTGCACAAGAATGAACATAAAATATGTAATATTTTGTGACTGTAGTAATTTAAAAGCAATAAGTGTAAAAAATTCACATAATTGAACTGTAAAATAGACAATTGAAAAAAATTGCAACAAATAATATAATGATGAGTAAATTATATAATAATAAATCAGTTTTTTGCAAATATCTTAAAAGCTATTGACTTTTAAACATATAAATGTATTACAGACCCCTATAATGTGGCCATTCCGAAGATTTTGAGTGGTCACACAACCTTCTGGGTCCACCGGTTCTAGAGATACAGTAATGGCAGGGGGTAGTGCTGCGCTTAAAAAGGGGCGTGGCATTTTCACGTATTTCGGCCCCGGTGACAAATGTGTCACCAATCAAAAAATGTTCAATGACCTTCAAATAGATGATTTTTGAAGAGTTTAGCTCTGGACATATAAGTGCATACAAAACTACCATGAGCTACTAGAGTAAGTAGACTGTAAGATATGCTCCCCCCAACTTCTTTATAACATTGAAGAATTCTGTATAGGCGATTTTGAGAACATGCTATCGGATAACCACCGCCCTATACATATAGCCTTGACTTCAGTCCTGGAAAGATCCCGGCCTCCGATTAAAACTTCAAATGGTAATACCCGTCCGGTGACCAAAATAAACTGGAAAAATGACCTACAAGAAGATTTCTCTATGAATATTAATGAAGATGAGATAAGCCGTATCAATCAGATCCTTTATAACACTGAACCGTGCTCGGTTGACCAAACTGGACTCGATTATATCGTCAAGTTAATTGGGAGTATTTTTCGAGAGAGTGCTGCGATATCAGGAATAAGTAGAACTATAAGTGTAACGCCAAACGACTGTACGAAACGAAAATCGACCAAAAAGCCATGGTTCAACGAAATATGTGAATTGAAACGTAAGGCTTTTTTCTGTGCCAAAAACACCTTTAAATCAGTGAATACGGACATAAACAATCTAAAACTGCGACAAGCGAGCTCAGAATATAAACGCCAGTTAAAAACTGAATACTCCCTATACTATAGGGCATTTAACGATCACTTAAAGTCTATTCAAAGAAATAATACGAAAGAATACTGGAGATTATTGAATAGCGACAGGAAACGACATGATACTGACAGTATTGACATTGACCGCTTCCATGAATACTTCTCTAAGCTTAATAAAGCCGCACCAATCAACGAGGATACAGAAAAAGAACTATTACAGCAATCGTTCGGTGACGTCGAAAATGAACTAAATGTGCCTTTTACTGAAAAAGAGATAACAAAGTGTATTCAAAAACTGAAACCTAATAAAGCATATGGTATAGATAACATTTTAAATGAATATATTAAACACACTGAAAAATCTTTGATGCAAACATATGTAGCATTGTTTAATTTGATATTAGAAACGGGTACAATACCATCAGAATGGTTGACGGGTTTTATACGTCCACTGTACAAAAACAAAGGGGCTAGAGCAGACCTTCACAATTACCGTGGTATCACAATTTTAAGCTGTCTTAGTAAACTTTTTACGGCAGTAGTTAATGATAGGTTAACTAAATATATCGAGTCTATGGGTAGTATTGGACCTGAGCAGACGGGATTTCGTAAAGGGTACACAACTCTAGATCATATATTCACACTCAAATGTCTAATTGATTTGTATTTATCAAAGAAAAAGCGAATTTATGCATCCTTTATAGATTACAGAATGGCCTTTGATTCTGTTGATAGAACAAATCTATGGTATAAAGTCATTAATTGTAAAATTAAAGGTAAACTTTTCAATGTAATTTATAACATATACAAATCAGCCAAATCTTGTATTAAACACGAGAATGAACTGTCAGACATGTTCAACTGTATGGTTGGAGTTAGACAAGGAGAAAATATCTCTCCTCTACTTTTCTCGATCTATCTTGGAGATCTTGAATCATTCCTCTCGAATTATTACGAAGGTCTAAAATATTTTAACGACCAAGCATTTAATAATACTGACGAGGGTAGTGATGTGCACGTTTATATAAAATTATTTATATTATTGTATGCGGATGATACTGTTATTTTGGCCGAAACTGAAGCTGATCTTCAAGCCGCAATAAATGGTATGCATGAATATTGCAATATATGGAAACTTGACATAAACACCGCGAAAACAAAAGTCATCGTTTTTTCAAGGGGCAAAATTAGAAACAAGCCGAAAATAATGTATGGAGATGTATTACTTCATGTAGTAGATGATTATACATATTTAGGAATAGTCTTTAACTACAACGGCTCGTTTACTAAAACAATAAGAATATTGTATGTTAAAGCCAGTAATGCAATGTTTACAATTCTTAAAAAAGCCAAGAAACTGCATTTAGACATTGACACACAGATTCAACTGTTTAATACTTTAGTCGTCCCTATTATGCTTTATGGTTGTGAAGTCTGGGGAAACTCAGATATACAATTGTTAGAACGACTGCAACTACGATTCTGCAAAATAGTGTTAGGTGTCAAGAAATTCACCCAAACGCCATGGTATATTGGGAGCTGGGCGTCTCTCAGCTTCAACTTATTGTTAAACGTAGAATGATATCTTACTGGCATAAGATTAGTTCTGGTAACCCAAATAAATTGTCGTGTATATTGTATAAGTTAATGATTAAACTAGAAAACACTACAAAGTGGATAAATTATGTTAAATGTATTTTGGACGAAACTGGTTTCTCATCGATATTTGTCTCTAACAGCAATATTAATCCCAAATGGCTTAAAGAAAGTATTAAGCTAAAACTAATGGACCAATATGTACAAGAATGGAGATCTAAAGTAAACAACAGTAGCAAGTGGCTTAACTATAGAATATTCAAAGAATGTCTTGCATTTGAAGAATACCTAGTAAGCCTGTCTAGGAAATACCGTGTTAGTTTCACACGACTTCGATGCAGAAGTAATTTGCTACCAATAGAAACTGCAGGTGCGGATCCAGGATTTTTTGCAGGGGGGGGGGGTCTAGGTTTGATAATTGCTTAACTAATTGCGCTCTACCGATAATTTGGTAAATTAGATTCAATTTGGTTCATTCTGACGTATTTCTGGAAGGTAAATTACAAAATAACAGGTCTAAATCGCCAATAAAATCGCATAAAAAAATTTTCAAGTCTGAGCGGGGGGGGGGGGGGGGTCCGGACCCCCCTCTGGATCCGCACCTGAACTGGCTCCTTTACAAACATTCCAAAAGAACACAGAATCTGTACATTATGTAATGAAAATGAAGTTGGTGATGAATATCATTATATATTCAAATGTTCTTTTTTTCTCAAAGACAGGGCTGAATATTTAACTCGTTTTTTTTAACAGATCTCCCGCAACCTATAAAATGAAAGATTTATTTAATGTTAAAGGCACAAACTTAATCAAATTATGTAAATTTATATCGATTATACTAAGTAACTTTAGTCAATAGCTTGTATTCACGATATTTATGTGTAAATAGTTGTACGTAAATTTTTAAAATATTGATTGTCATATTCGACTGTATCTATATCATGTATTATATATATTCATGTGTCTTCTCGTGAAGATTTTTTTGGAATAAAGATTATTATTCCAGTAAGAGTAGTTTGCGCCGATTTATCAGCCATATTTCGATAACCAATATTGCATATGTGCCTAATTTTCCCTGACTTTAGGTTTCCGAAACATGTTTTAAAGATACACTGATTATAAACGCGTCGACGTTCCTATCGGAACGTTGAGGTCTTTTTAGTTGCATGACCAAATTATGGCATTCTGAAGTAGATCTTTGATTTCCGACATCATACAAAATTACTTCTTCCCCACGAGGTTGGGACTTTCGACCAATTTTTCAAAAACTTATGACTATTAGCCTTCGTGCGATTCAATTCTTTTGAGGTCTTCCTTAGTCGATTTGTTAAACTGAAAATTATTTTGTTTTTATACGTATTGATCCTACTTACTAAATTCCTATCTAATTTGGTCTAAGTCGCACTGACAGACGTCTGTGTCTCTATATTAATTAAATGTGTCTTGCAGGTATCTCGGGGAAAAGGGGGCTGTCGAGATAGTCGTTATGTATTTTTAAAGATTTATTAACGTCTTTATATGTTTACCCAGCATTCTAGTCTTTGTTTTCAGTCTCACCAACCTACTTCGAATACAGTTGTCATCAGACGACAATGTAAAGCAGTAATTATAGACTGGTGCTCTGTATTGGTTGGAAATTTATTAATGATACCTATACTACTAGCCTATTTGTAATTTTTGCAAAGGGAAATTTTATTATTGTGCCGAAATCAAAGTGATCACCCAAACCATTGCTGGATATCGATTGGCAATAAATTAAAAAAGAGGTCCGTCGGTGATTTCCTAAATAAAAAGATTTTTTCCCCTTAACCCTAAAAGCCAGTAGTCTCGAACAGTAAATCTGGTCAATCGAGATTAAACTTCATTTCGATAAATTCCCGGCAGCATATTTCAAAAACGAAACAATTTCTTAAATTTACTAACTTGGTATAACGCGTCTGTGTCGTCATCATTGAGAAATTCGTCTTTGCACAGTTAACACCTCTCGAGGTAAATCAATTTCTTAGAGGCTAAATTTGACCGCTCGGGTCACCCAACCATTAGTAAAGTGGATTACAACAAAGCTGCAACATACGTGCGATTAACGGCATGTCTTTAGAACCATCACACATCTGGAATTTATCATTAGCGCCATTATTTGTGTAAATGTTGTTACTGTGTGGTTGATAGTTTTATAGAGTAACGGGTCGGGGTGGGGGGCATGTTGAAAATTATAACTCATGTACTAATTATGTTCCCCCAGATAATAAACTGATTGTTATTATTATATACAATTAAATTGTGGTCATCGAACACCTCAAAATTTTAATTACGAATATGATTCGAAGTCAGCTTTACCTGTTCGTTATTACATATTATGTAATTCAAATCCTTTTCGTTTATTGACGCTTCTATAGTCTTCTATTGGACGATTTAATTAATATTTGTTGTCGATGAAGTAATATCGTCATTAGTTTTCTAGAAATGGAGCTGTTTATATGGATACTGTCTGTGTGTGTTTCTAATGCAATGTTGGGAAATGGTAGGAACAATAGTGTCTTATTTATTTGTGTAGTTTTAATACGAATAAATTTAGAAGCTGGTCAAGTCAAAGGAATCAAATTAGGAAAGTCATATCTCGCTGCACATGATCTCTGATCGATTTGTCGATCTGTTGCATTTTGTTTCCGAAGCGATTTTTAAAACTCGACGGTGTCATGGCTATTTCCTGTGTCCTGGCATTAGCCCAGTCAAGACAGAAAAATGGGATGTTAAAGTATATTTCTTTTATTTCTTTGACTTCTTGCGGAGTGGGGATCACGTGGCTAAGTGGGTAAGGCACACTAGCCTGGAGGTCGGGTGTTCGATCCCTGCATTGGCCAAGAAAGTAAATCTTGGTTTCTCCTTGTCAGTGATGCCGAACGGAGGGCATGACAAGGACAGCTGTTTAGTCGTTCGGATGGGACGAAAAACCCTTGGCAGTTGGAATTCGATGTAAGAGTAGGCCGTAGCGCCTCTGCCGGGCAAAATTTCCCTCATAGCACTCTGTATGGCGAATGCCCGTCTTCAATTAGTCCAGATTAGGTGTAGAAGAGTAGGACGTTAAACCCCACTTCATTTCATTTCATTCCTTGCGGAGCCCTTGTGCAGCCATACTAGTTTCTTCATAATTGGTATGTCAATGGAAAACACGGGTTGGTTGTTTTGAGTCGCTCTCGCATAGGTGTAACAAAGTTGTCTATACCTTTCATAAACTGAACATTCATTTAGGTGCAAAGAACTGTATGAGCCCTGTTAGTTTTGATATATATTGTAGTGGACGTTTCTTTTACTCTCTAAACTTATTTAAGGCACGATCTTATTAACTATATAATTTATTCAATATGTTATCTACAAGCTACATATGATCTGTGCAATACGGGGCAGAACTTCCTTATTTGATGATCCCTCGTGTCCATCTTCCCTAAGTGTTGGAGGCTTTATATACAGTAGTTTACTCACAGTTAGCAGACAAGACAAGCCAACTAGAGACAGAGCTGACGACGAGACGGCAGAGACCGGCGTATGGACATCAATAGTTAGATGTGTTCCTGTCGTAGTAGTTGCTCCAGAATATATAGACTAGTTCCTGTAGTGTAGATGTAGGCCTATTTGTGTATTTGTTGATATTCTGTTCCCGTTGTAAATAAACCATATATTTACGAAGCTGACTATGTAATAACTAAAATACTGTTACAGTGATTAGTTAATGATGCCGTGACTGTGAACCTGGGAGTTAATCGCCATAACAGCGGCAAGTCTTTCGCGACGATCATGGGCCGATGATTGAGATACAGAGTTCGATGATATGAACATTTTTAAATCAAGGATAGTAACAAAAGATTTTCGCACCGACGGCGGCAGAACTGCGAGGAACAGGAATTGTGTTTGAGTGTTGTTTTACGGTGAGTCATTTTGTTTTTAAAAGATTGTAATTGTTAGTTTTTGAACACATATTTTGGCTTTTAAAATGAATAGTAATAAAGTATTAAAAAGTTTATTTTAAGAAGTAAAATATTTTGTGATTGTTTTCTGGAAGTGAGTTAAGTTCCTAATTTGGAAATTCTTCAATAGATGGTTGAATAGATTTTTTCATCGTCCATCGCTATATTTTGTGTGTTTTTTATGTTCCCCGGCGTAACGGGTAAGGTTTTAAAGAGTTTTTGCCTCGTAAATTCGAGCTCGGTGTATTCCTATTAAGAGGAATCGGTTTTGTATACCTTCAAGGGTGAAGGGTCGCGCTTAGGTTAGAAGCGTATTTGGTGTGGTGTTTTGTTTTGTTTAAGGAATAGAGAGATAAACCGTTGTTACCTTTGATAAGTTCTTTGAAAAATATCTTATTTAAGATTGGTAAAATGTGTTCAAATCATTCATTCATCTCAAGTAAAAAACAAAATGACAACATCCTATGTTTTTTTCTATATATGTACATTTTCTATTTTCTAAAATGTTTGCTATTTTTTATTAACATTATATTTCAATTATATGAATTCCCTTTTAGTAATGTTTACGACCGACGTGTATATTGTTTGAATTGTAATGCTATCGTGCTTGCAGTTCTTATTTTGTGTGTGATGTAACTTTATTGTGTGTACCATCAAGGGATAAGAGATGAAATCAGTGTCCCACCTGTGTGAATTGTGTTATTTATTTATTTACTTTTGTAAATAAACTGTGGGTGAGAAAGGCAATTTAACAAAGTTGTCTATACCTTTCTTAAACTGAACATTCATTTAGGTGCAAAGAACTGTATGACCTCTGTTAGTTTTGATATATATTGCACTGGACGTTTCTTTTACTCTCTAAACTTATTTAAGGCACGATCTTATTAACTATATAATTTATTCAATATGTTTTCTACAAGCTACATATAATCTGTGCAATACGAGGCAGAACTTCCTTATTTGATGATCCCTCGACTGTCCATCTTCCCTAAGTGTTGGCGGCTTTATATACAGTAGTTAGAAGACAAGACAACTAGAGAGAGAGAGAGCAGACGAAGAGACGGCAGAGACTGGCGTATGGACTCGCCCGAGTCCAGCCGCTGCATTGACAGCGGTGCAGAATGGTAGATACAATATAGTTAGACGTGATCCTGTCGTAGTAATGGTTCCAGGAAATATAGACTAGTTCCTGTAGTGTAGATGTAGGCCTATTTGTGTATTTATTGCTATTCTTTTTCCGTTGTAAATAAACCATAATATTTACGAAGCTGAATCTGTAATAACTACAACAGTGTTACATAGGTCATATTTATTCATCTTGAAGCGAAAGCTTCAACCAGAACGTGACCACCGCCATTTTCCTTTGACAATTAACCATATTTTGATTGAGTGCAAACATACAAGATCACGGTATCACCGTTGTTAGCAACTACATCAATTGTTTGCAACTACATCAATTGTTAAAGCACTAAATTTGTAAAAAGAGACAAACTCTTATTCAAAATATTACGTTTTAAATATATACTCTCTCCCCCCCCCCCCCCCAAAAAAAGGCAACGTTACATTTCGTCGTCAGTATATCCTCGCTCTACTATCGCCTTGTTGCAACAAGAACAGCGACACGTCGTTGAACCAAACTGCTCTCCAGTGTTGCTGAGGCCATATCGTCAGTGTCTGAACCCATTAAAGTTGGATTTCATGTTGTCGGCGTATTTCAAAACAGAAGATATAACGGGGACGTCTGCCTCGTTATTCGGTTTCAGGTAGGCGTTTGCCTACTGTCTGGTACGAGATTTTACGTCGTCCGGGTATTGCTGTTGCAGTAGAGGTCGCTGTTGAAAACCATTTACGCCAATGACGTAACCGGAAGTAACGACCCAGGACAGGTGGGACCATACTTGTTTGGCATGAGCTAGGGCGTTCACGTGTTGAACTTCGCTGTCGGTACCTATCCCAAAGGTGAGGAATGGAACTAAGGGAAACATTCAGCAGTTTGGCTACACCTGTCTTGGAGTCACCTGCTTGTAATCGACCAATAGCGTTGTTGCGTTGGTCTTCGTTCAGATTTAGCATCACTTGGGTCTTTGTCTGTTTACATGTGCAACTGATTTGGAAACCGAGAATCCCGGGATTTTAAAGACCTTTGATTTAGGTTTCATGCGAAAGCTCGCGAAGTTGTTAAATTCATGTTTCTTGGTGCAATCAAGCGGTAAAAAATTTCGACGAAAAGGATGACCAGACACAATTAGTGACCCTACCTTTAAAATCAATAATGAATTTCTTTTATCCTTACATAATGGCATTAAAAACAAGTAAGATTTACCGAAACAAAGACATCGTTCAAATAAAAAAAATGATGAAAAATGGGTTGTGCTTTTCTTTTTTGAAGAGTATACTATATATATATATATATTTACATGTATATGTAAAGGACTTGAAATATTTATTTGTAATTATTTTTTCTGTGTTTTTATTTACATATATAAATACATCTCTGTGGTGGTGTTTCAATTCGTTTCTTTATATTCGCCATAATATGTTAGACGCAATATAACCCGGCTGCAGACGGATTATTAAACAACATTTCAGTCACGCATTAATAATTTATTCAGATATACTTTCTCACTTGACATATTATTTAGTGTGTACTTTTATTTTCCAGGTGAAAAATTGTTTGCGCTTGGTGTCCTAGATAACATCTATCGGTATAACACGACCAACAACAAGCTAGAGAAAATTTTGAAGAAAGGTACATGTCGATTGTTGGTCTACTATTAAACGGATACTAAATTGATTTTGATTCTAGATATAAATATTGCATACAACTCATGTTATTGGCTTTTCTTTGTTTGAAACTACTTATGAGATAAAAAGTGGGCCTACTCTTAAAACGAATTCCAATTGTCAAGGGATCGCGTATTTCCACGCCAATGTGTAATCGGAACCTCCAATTTGTATACTTTGTTCATTGCCAGGTTCACTGTCCTACTGCAGTGACAAGTGAAACCACGTCGGAATGTCTTGTTGAACACAAGGGTTGGAACAATTTACCCCGCCAACGTCTTACTTACTGTGGATTCGATGTTATTTGGAAATTGAAAATCTAGAATTCTTGGTAGTAGTCAGTTTGTAATCAAAATTCCTTTGGGCAATTTTTTTGGACATAATTAGAGAAAAAAACTTCAGATTCTTGAAATTAATACATACTTAATTATACATACAGCAGGGGCCCTGGCATGTGATTATGACAGGAAATTGATTTACTACACACTGAAAAGTAAAAGAAACACGCTATTTTCCATGAAAAAAGATGGTGGAGATAGGAAAATCATATCTGGTAAAGGTAGTTATAATGTTGAACAGTCATATATAGTAGAAACTTAATTTACCTATTACAGGTCTTTCGTTTGGGCCTGGAATGTTATTTACATTATTAATTAGGCATTTATTAATAGGACACGACGATTATCAACTGTTGGTCCGATTTTAAGTAGATTAAAACGGTTTTGTCATTTAATAATTTAATTTAAAATGGAGAGGCGAGGCTATGCCATGAATGACCAGTACAATGGTTCCGATCAATGCAAACATCTTGTTAAATCTGCAACCATTGTTAACTCAGGAGTGGCGAGATTAATGAATTCATTTGATTTATAATAATTAAGGCCTATACGCCAAGGGAAACATTACTTTATCCTGGTACTTTCATTAACTATATATTAAAATACGCACACGTTCATGTTGTCAAATGCAGTGTGATTTGAGACTATTGTACGATCTGCTCGGAACCACAGTAGCTAATTAGTAAGACGGTTCGTTCCCCGTATTGGCCGAGAAAGTTCATCTGGAATTTCCGGCGTGGTTTCTCCTTTATAAATAGAGCAAGAGACCAAGCGTGTTTTGAGATAAATTTAAGTAATTTTAAGTAGATTAAAACGGTTTTGTCATTTAATAATTTAATTTAAAATGGAGAGGCGAGGCTATGCCATGAATGACCAGTACAATGGTTCCGATCAATGCAAACATCTTGTTAAATCTGCAACCATTGTTAACTCAGGAGTGGCGAGATTAATGAATTCATTTGATTTATAATAATTAAGGCCTATACGCCAAGGGAAACATTACTTTATCCTGGTACTTTCATTAACTATATATTAAAATACGCACACGTTCATGTTGTCAAATGCAGTGTGATTTGAGACTATTGTACGATCTGCTCGGAACCACAGTAGCTAATTAGTAAGACGGTTCGTTCCCCGTATTGGCCGAGAAAGTTCATCTGGAATTTCCGGCGTGGTTTCTCCTTTATAAATAGAGCAAGAGACCAAGCGTGTTTTGAGATAAATTTAAGTAATTCTTTGCTCCCCATTAAAGTCAACTCGACTGTCCAGGTTTCGAATCCTGGCGTGAAAATGAACTTAGGGGTTTACTGCTCCCCTTTTATAACTCGATCGGGCTAATGAAAACGACATACGCTATAATGTGAAGTAGAGATTTTTAGCAAGCGTTAATTCCCGGTCCGTTTCACGTACCCGTATCGCTTTTGCATGTGACGTCATCAATGTGTGTGTGTATTTCACATACGTGATACGGCACACAGATACGGCAGTACGTATCGAACATCTTTTGCTATTAGTGTGTTTATGAATCTATGTGCATCCCAGAATACAAAGGTGTATGATTGATGTAACTTTATTCATTATTTTTGATGAGTTTTTATCGGAATTTTCATATTTTCCTTTCTGTATGCTGGTTGATCTACGTGCTAAATTTAGGGAGGTGGTTCCTTGCAATCTCTAAATAATGTGATTCTATGGTAAAACTTTGGGAAATGATACATTGGTGAAACCAAAAATTGCTGTTGAGTCGAAGTCGATTACTTTTAATAGCTTACTGTCGAGCGACTTTACACTCTCCTGGAATTTGCTGGATAGGCACTTGACTAGTACTGATGGTGATCTTAGAAGATGACTGCCATCATCCTGTAATAGAACTAAGTTCATACGTAGGCGGTGGGAAAATCAACCAAAACTCTAAAACTACATTGAGGCAATGCATCACATAACGATACTGATGGGCAAACATTCGCTTTCCAGAAGTCTCATATTTTCGGACGGCGGCAACAACTATTACCTGGTGTTTTAACGTACGCTTCCACAGAAGTGACATTGCAGACACACGGATGGCGACACTTGCACCAATGTATTATGGCCCCTGATTGGACGAAAAATCACGTTTTTGGCTTGTGCTTCTTCTAAATGTCACATTTGTTTTTTGTGATTTTAAAAATTGTTTAAATATTTTATCGTTACATTCTGATGTTGGTTGTGTTTGAATTTCGTAATCAACCCGAAATGGCGGCTTTTTGAACGCAAATAGTGTAAAGGTATGTAATACCAAGGTTGTCGACCGTAACTTCCTGGGGTATGCATGGCCCCTGGTTATTCAAAAAAAAAATTGTTTAGCTCGTTCTCTGTACATTTCTTGCAAAATGTGGGCGTATCTTGCCAGTCAACCACTGGGTTTGTCTTTCATATCGGCCAACCCCACACAGTGAAAGGTATTTTGTTCGTTACATTTTTTGTACACTAACAATGAATTCCTGTTGAAAAGTAAAACTGATCCTTTTGCCTTTCATATCAGTCGATCCTGAAACTCAGTATATTGGCGTCGACCAAGAAACTAGAAACGTATACTATTCTTCACCAGAGGGAATTGGGTATTTTTCTTACAAACAGAACTATAGTAAAGCAGTTATTTCTACTAGCAATATAGGTGACGTTTTTGATATTGGATTCCATGGCAAAGGACCTAATAAAAGGTAATATCATTTGGTGTAATTATTACTTCACTTGTAAACGAAATGAAATGGGGTTTAATGTCCTATTGTTCTGCATTTACTGGACTTATAAAGACGGGCATATGCCTTGCATTGTGCTTTGGGGGAATCGAATTCCAACTACCAACGTTTCTTTTACAGTGCACGCCATGGTGTTCACGTGACATGGGTTTTTGGTCAAATCCGAACAATTACACGTTGTCGCTTTCCGGGAAACCACATCGGATAAGACACACACATACACACACACACTGCACAGGTACTGCAAACAATGGCCGTATAATTGTTTTATCCGTGTGAAACTATGATCCTTTACAACCGATAAGACACACACACACCACATATACTGCAAGCAATGACCGTATATATAAATCAACCGAATGGACCCACTGTATCAATCAGAGTACTCGATATACATCTACATATCTAAATAATATGTTTTAATCTATTGTAGGGTTTACTGGTCTACCCGACATGGTGACCTTTACATGTCACAATCTGACACCAACAAACTTACCAAGTTGAGAGAAGATTGTGGGAGTTTTATTATTTTAGGTAAGAAGGTTTTGAGATCTAGCATGTGTTGGCATACCTTTAAATCTAAAGTACGCGTTATTTCTTGTAAATCTTCAGCAGCGTCATTTCGTCCATTCCAAATAGAAAATACATGTGGTTCTCTAAATATAATCTGTAATCAACGCCATATTTGATATTTACAATTGAATATAATTGTTCTAGAAATCTCCGACTACGTACACAGTACAATATCATTCATTTGTTAGTAATTTGTTTCATAAAATGTTGGGGGGTTGGCCTTGAGTATAAAAGGTTTTTTTTTTTGAATTCATGATGCTTGTCCGGTAAGTATTCTAGTTAGATCTGTAACGCATCCCCCCCCCCCCCGAATAAAAAACTCATAGCCGTCTCATTTCATTCCATTTATATTTGTTAGACGTTTCATTTTATTTAATTGAAGTGATGCAGAAAGTGGGTCTGACAAGGACAGCTGCCTAGTCGTTTGGATGGGACGAAAAACCGAGGTCCCGTGTACACATTGGCGTGCACGCAAAAGATCCCTTGGCAGTTGGAATTCGATATGAGTAGGCCGTAGCGCCGCTGCCCGGGCAAAATTTCCCTCATAGCACACTGTATGGCGTATGCTCGTCCCCATTATTCCAGGTAAGGTAGAGAAGAGTGGGACGTTAAACCCCATTTCATTTCATTTAATTAATTGAACAGATAAAGGTATGGTGTGTTTGTCCTTTGCGAAGGAAATTCATCTTGCAAGACTGAACGGTGTAAAGACTATAAATCGCTACCCAATACACCTATTACATCATCGATACTTAACGGCTTTTGTTGTTCCGGTCCTGGTTATCCAACTCATATTATACAAGTTGATGGAAATATATATATCTTCCGTGAAGAACCGAAACAGTTAGTAGTTATTATATTTATCGTATTTATCATGTTTTATTGATTTTAAAACTGACAAACCTACTTGGTATGTAATTCCCCATATCCAAATTGGAACCTTTGGCAAAGTGAAGATAATCCTGAAATTGAACATCGCAGCAAAGGGGTAACTCTGGAACCTAAATACTTCTAGAAACATTTTTTAAATATAACAGATCGGGTTCGACTACCGTTCTCGTTTTGTATATTACGTCTAGGTCTCGAGTTGGTTCTCGTAAACACAAGTTGTCCTAGAAGATGGCTGAAGACTGAAGGGTTGAGGAAAATGTTTAAAAAAATCCACAAAACCTCCCACAAATAAAAACCAGAAGATGTTCTAGTTGACTGCTGCCAAATATCCCGTATTCGTATCAGAAATGTCCATAATATTTGAATTTTAATGTGAAATTCGAAAGAAAATGAACTAATGTTAATGCTCGTGTGGGTGGGTGGGGGGTCATCTGATCGTCAATTTGAAAGATTTGCGAATTCGAATGGGTAAAGCGTTGTGATATATACGACGGTTATGTGAAACCCATTAGGCTAATTTTTGCTGTAAACGTGATTGAATGAAATATGCACATCCTTCAGCAATAATCGGTACCTCGTAAAAACGCTTGATGGTTCGTCCTCTAAGATAGCAATACCAACCACCACGGAAAAACATCTATTGAGGGGAACGTTCTGGAATTGGTTTGTCCCAATCCTTAACCCAGTGACATCCGTGTTATAAGGGATTTCGCACTACCACACATGCACCGAATATATAGGCAAATATCTCAACCAATGAATGACAGCTGGCACAACAATATTTTTGCATCAGACCGACCTTTTCGTGGGCGGAAGTCGTACAGAGCGGGGGATAAGACTTATGTTAATGATAATTGCCTTATTTGTAAAATTAAAACAGAATACCCCCCCCCCCCCCACTTCATTTTATGCACAACGTTTGTTAAATTCTTGAAATTGGATAATTGCGTCTGATTTTTATCGTACCGACTTGAGTGATGATGAGCTTTTATCTCAGTTGAACTCTTTATATTCTAATCTCCAATAATGCTCTTGAAGTAAATGATTTTCTTTCATTGTCGATATTTTATTTTAATGCCACTATTTATACAGGTACGTTGTTTATATTACAGAATCATTAGGTGGAATTTAAAAACCAATAAAACCCGCAAACTGATTCGTAAGTCACCACAAGAAGAAATTTGGTTTAGTGTGTGTCTATGGCCTGACGAGAAGAGTCGATTATCACAACCCACAGGTATGATAACGATTGTCTTTCTATGCAGACATCATGTCGACGTGGAAATATTATTTCGTCGCCCCTGTCCGTCCGTCCGGATGTCCGTTCAAAATTGTTTATCGATACACCAGAGGTTACAATGTTTAGCCCTGGCCCTAAGTTCACGAAGCATTTTCAGACTTAAGTTGAGAATTTGCTCAACTTTCAATCACTGTTTATAAGAAATATCTTTTATCCAGAAACATAAAACTTTGAACATAGTTTCTTATTGATGTATTTGATACTTTAAAACAACAAAAGTATTATAATGGGCTATGTTTTAGTTAAAATACGGTGGACAATTTTGAGTAAATTCTCAACTTAAGTCTTAGAATGCTTTGTGAAATCAGGGCGATCTTTCCCACACGCCCCTATTTTCACGTGGATGTATCAAGTCGTCGCCCATGTCTGACCGGATGCCCGTTCAGATTGGATTTTTTCCAATTTTTAAAAAATCTCGGATATGTTCATGGATTACGGTCACTGATTGCACAACAAATCGCATTTGTAGTCTTTGAAGCCTCCCGAAATCATAATGGTCATTAGATTTTGAAAACCGTTTAAGTATTTCTGTGTTATAACGTAATATGCGCGGCGGAGTTCGAATTTAGTGAACTTCAGACCGCAAAGTCCCGATCAAATCGTCCTTCTCTTATATGCAGAAAAATTGCATTAATCTGTGACCGTATACTATAAGATTAGGGTTTCTATCTTTAGTTCTTTGAATAGCTATTTCACTCTCAAATGACCTTAGACAAAACTACGTTATTCGAAAGTAGCAATCACTTTTATACATTGATGACTGATGTGTTATTATTTTTTTTAATATTTAGGTTTTGTTTCAGTAACAGAATATTCTACTTTAAAGATTTTCATGGTGGTTGGGATTGTAGCTTGCGTCCTCCTCCTGATTGTTATACTAGCAGTCATCATTAGAGAATGCAAGGAGAACAAAACAAAGAAAAGGAAGGCCAGTAATTCAGACGTAACACTTGGACATCCTGGTACCCAAGAAAACAGGCTTGAGGAAGGCAACGAGTATGTCGCAATGCCGCCTACTACCAAGTTCTATTAAAACACAGCAGTAGAATGCCATCATGAATCAGTTTCGTGATATAATATATAAATGTTTTACTGCAATTTATTCACAATTCCTGATATAATTCCCAATTTGTGGAATAGTTGTATTTGACGTTCGTTATCATAATATTTTAGTCATCAGACCGGCCATTCTCTAAAACTGTTTAAGGTTTTTATTTACATGACCACAATCAGATTACAATTATTTTTAGTATGAATTGGCTCTCCATCGTAATTCATAAATCCACCATTGTATAAAAAACTTATGGTCAACCAAGTAGTGTGCTGCTACTGATGGATCAAATCCCTGTATTTAATCTTAATGCAACTGTATGAGATTGTTACAGATTTATTTGGGCGGGGCTGCCTTTATTTGTACGTTTTTACATAATATATTGTTGTATAATAATATGTATTTAATGCTTTAAATAATAACCGTACCATTTCGATAGTGAATCATAGGCCAATAATAGCAAGGAATTATTTGTATTATATTGTATAAAACATGTGGTCATTATCGAATTAATAAAATTGGTATTATTGCACGATTATTACTTTATTATTAATATTGGGAGTTGCGGTGACTCAGAGCGTAACACAGTGGCTCGCTAACCTTGATGTATCGTGTTTGATCCCGCTGCTGGCCAAGAAAGGTCAATGGGATTTTCTGGCGCTGTCCACCCTTGCTAGTCGTTCGTGGGGTGGAGGAAAAAAACGCGGTTCGGTGTACAGACTGGCGTGCACGTAAAAGAACCCCTGAAAGTCGGGCCGTAGCGCCGCTGTCCCGGCGCAATTTCTCTCATACTACAGTGCATGGCATATAGTCGTCTTCATTAGCCCAGTCGGCGCAGAACAAGAGGACGTTAAACCCTGCTTCATTTCTTATTTGTTTACTTGGCCCTGTTAAAACACAGAACAATATTTATTCCTCTTTGAATATAACAACCATTATTTAAAGTTACATTATGGGAGATAAGATAAAGAGATGGCAGTTCTCACTATAATAGTTAAAAACTAGAAAGTGTAAAGGTAATTTCCGTCAAATTGGTCAACTATTAGCCGAGAAAAAAGCGTTTGAAATATTCACATAGCCTCGGTCATCATTACTCAAATCATTAATATAAACAGCATAGTCTCGATTATCCACTTGATTGATTTAATTATCAGCGGCCATTAAGCGGCATATAGGAATTCAATCCGCCAACATCGAAGGCGAGCCTTGACTTTATTATGGTCTGGATATGTCTAACTGATTATTTAGATAACCACCTGCTGCTTCTATTTTTACAGCCGAGCTCCAAGCTATTCTCCAAGCTTTGTAGTTCATTCAGTCCTCATCAAATTTAAAACACATCATCTTTTCTGATTCTTTGTCCTGTCTTCAAGCAATTAATAACAAACAGCTTGATCACCCATTAGTAGCAGACATTTATCGTCTGCTACTTTCATACGAGTTGAGCAGCAAGGACATTGTCCTTTGCTGGCTCCCCAGTCACATGGATATTAAAGGGAATGATCAAGCAGACTCGGCTGCAAGCGAATAATTGAAATAAAATTGAACCATATGTTAGTCCCGAAATGAGCTAGTGTGTGTCGACTGGGCGTTAAAAGCCATTACTGTCTTTCCCAATATGACAAACCCATAGCATGTGGCTAATTTGGAATTTATTACACAGAATTAACTACAATCCCAGCGAAAGACCACACCGCCCTTTGTACTATGTAAATGTTATGTAAATGTTTGTTGACAGTGGTGTTATCTCCCATGGACAGTTTATTAGCAACCACATTGTGGTTACGTTTACTACGGCATCCCCCATCCACCATACATAAACACCATAACCAAACCATTAACTCTATTATCCTTCCGCCTCTGGGGGTTGGGATGGCCTAGATGTCTAGAGTGCCGCGCTTCGAGCTCTAGCTGGCCGATCACCTCTGACTTGCGGCTGTGCTTTCGATCCTTGGTGGGAGCGTATGTGGCATGGAGATAGGGCGCCGTTTCAACCTGTTTCCTCCGGCACCCCGGTTTCATCCGGGCACTCTGGTTTCATCCGGGCACTCCGGTTTCATCCGGGCACTCCGGTTTCCTCCCACTGCTAAAGACCCCTACGCGCAAGCGAATTATTGAAATAAAATTAAACCATATGTTTGTCCCAAAATGACCTAGTTTGTGTCGTGTGGACGTTAAATCCCATCTCTCTCTCTCTCTCTCTCTCTCTCTCTCTCCCCCCCCCCTTCCGCCTCTAAATCATCAATATTTACCAAAATCTGGCAGGTGCTCTTAATTCCCGTCGTGTTCTTCCATTCTAGACCAAACAATTAACACAAATGGCTAGGCAAGGGTGAAAGGGGGAGGGGTCTAAACGTGTACGAAGTATAATTTGTGTACCAAGATGGTGAAATTTAATGGCGGTCTTCGTCCGTATTCGCGCATTATGTTCCAAATATTAAATCTTGCTAATGATATAACACGGGTACGTCTTTGGTGAATCTATTTTGGTGACGTCTCTTCAGTATCTATTAATCAAATGTTCATAACAATAATCCCAGTGGTGAGGATATCCTTGGGTATATATAACTGTAAACATTTGTTACTTTCCTGGAATTTTAACACACGAATCAATCTGTTCTCCTATAAAACGGGACTCCCTAGAACACGAATATATTCACATATGTCTACTTTAGACAGGCCACAGATCACTAATTATTTTCCCATTGACTTCAGTGTTAATTCTCGTCTCTTACACCGGTTGTAACTCTTTCCCAAATATTCGTTGGGTAAAACGCTTTCTTCCACTGATGGAGCAACATGCGGCCAACTCTTGCCCAAAAGCATGTATGAGGTTCTTCATGAAAAACTTGAGATAGACAACCTGGAGACAGCTAACCTTGCAATTTTCGGCCCTCCATTTCAACGTAAACAACCTCACACCAAAAATCGCTATGCAAAGGGGGAAAAGGGAAAGGGAGAGAAAGACTAAAAACAACTTTTGCCCATGAATATTTGGTGATCTGTGTCTTTAGGGTAATTCAGCATCAGTTACCCCCCTTGATTTTGATTTTTGTTTTGTAAAGAGTCCACGTAAATCCATTCTAAGGCTTTATCTAAAGGTAACAGTTTACAGAAGAATATCCCATTCCACTCCCCAAGAAAATCACTAACAGGCGTCTGATAATTGGGAGCCGTCACATGAAGTTCGTGTTCTATTGTCTCCACTAATAACTGACTTTGCTCCCAGGCAGCGTCACTCTGCATCAGCAGATCGTCATGGAATATAATACCTTTATGATAATTATCATATCTTTCCCGCGCCATCGCTGATGCCATATGATATGCCGTCAGAAACGATGCCTGAAAATAAAACAAAACATATAGCAGAAATTCATTTTTGTTGTGTTTTTTTTCTAAATAAACTGAAATGATTATTTGTGAGCATGTACACGTGCTTCGGGAAATTACTTCCCATTGCAAAAGACCCCTACGCACAAGCGAATTAATGAAATAAACTGATCCATATGTTTAACCCGAAATGACCTAGTGTGTGTCGAGTGGACTTTACTCTCTCTCTCTCTCTCTCTCTCTCTCTTTCTCCCCCCCCCTCTCTCCTGGAACAGGAACCAGCACATATCTATCTAAACCAAATGACCAGGATGCCCTGATATATAGCGGTATATTAGTGCCAAAATTCTAACATGCTTTCGTCTAATTTCTTACTTCTATTCATGTAATTTCTAACCTCCATTCATGTAACTTCTAACTTCTATTCATGTAATTTCTAAATTAAGACAATGTATAATTCAACTTCTTTATTTGTTTAGTGTAAATATCAATTCTATTTCATCTTATTTCTAATATTGGGGCGAAAAATGTCTACTTCATTGTGGTGTTACATGTTAAGCATCTATCTAGCGACCATCATTATGACATCGTTTGGTGTCGCCACCGTGTGCTCAGTTTGGGAATTGAGCACCTGATCGGGACCATTCTATTGATACAAACGACTCCCTCTTCGTCAGATTGAGTGGCTTGCCTGAGTGTTAAAATTGAAAACAACATCGGGAGAGAGATATGGGGACATGGGGTTTAACATCAACTCGACACCAACCAGGTCATTTCGGTATTAACACCGTTCAATTGTATTTCAATAATTCGCTTGCGCGTAGGAGTGTTTAGCAGTGGGAGGAAACCGGAGGACCCGGAGAAAACCCACGAGGTTGGAAAGGCGGCTCTGCTCCATGTCACGTAAAAACGGGAAATCGAAACCACGCCAGTTTATTCAATGACAGACCTTATGTTACAGCGTGCACGTGCTAACCATTCGGCCATCCTACCCTCTGAACGTGATATAAATGTATGGTTTGCAAATATTATTTCGAATACCGTGGCTAAGTGGGTAAGACGCAGGCTGTGGGTCGGGAGTTCGATCCCTGCATTGGTCGAAAAAAGTTCATCCAGATTTTCTGGCGTGGTTCCCCCTTATTAGTGTCTTGTCGTTACGATGGGATGAAAACCCGAGGTTCCATGTACATCTTGGCGTGCATGTAAAAGATCCCGTCACCGTTAGACTTCGATATAAGTCCACGTCGTAGATCCGCTCTCCGGGCAATATTTCCCTAAAGCACACTGTATGGCGTATGTCCGTCTCCATTAGCCCGGTTCGGAACAAAACAGTAGGGCGTTAAACCCTCTTTCATTTCATTTCATTTTCTATTTCAAATATAAGCTAAACGGGATTTGGAGAATTTTATTTTATTTTTTTTTATGGTTGAGCCAATAATTAATATCTATATGCAGTTGGTCTATATTAACACAGGGTATAAATGTTATGGATAGGCCTACACAGATACTGAGTTTAATACTAAGTGACCTCTCTCTCTCTCTCTCTGAGCACTCCTTCCAACCTTCAACCAAACGAAGAATGGGTCGTTTATACCAATTATGGTCCCGATCAGGTGCGCAATCATCCAATTGAGCACACAGTGGCGACACCAAACGATGTCATAATGATGGTTGCTAGGTAGAAGTATCAAAATTCTAAATTTGTTTGCCGTTCATGCTTAACATGTAATATCGCAATGAAGTAGACATTTTTCGCCTCAATAATAGAAATAAGATGAAATAGAATTGATATTTACACTGAACAAATAAAGAAGTTGAATTATACATTGTCTTAAATTAGAAATTACGTGAATGGAAGTTAGAAGTTACATGAATGGAGGTTAGAAGTTACATGAATGGAGGTTAGAAATTAGACGATAGCATGTTAGAATTTTGGCACTAATATACCGCCATACTGATAAGCCTCACGAACCGGCTTACGTATCAATCATCTATTGTTTTGTGTTTCGTTTCGTTTTTGAATTCCGATTGCTAATGTCAGACATTCAGACATTTACTTTAACCGGGAATTTCTGATTTTATATGGAAATGACCAGATCCTGTCCCAGCCAGCCTGAGATTAGACAACACCAAAAGAGAGTCGGAGTACAGATAGTCCGAGAGTGATGGGAATAGAGCAGTATTGCCCTTTTTCACCATAATTTAAAGTTAGAATTTGATCTGCAGAATTTATTCAGGTCAACATCTGTTAACATCTCGTTTCCGCCTGCTATGTAGGCAATTTTGCCCGAACAGCGGCGCTACGGTCTACAATTATATCGATTTCCAACTGTCAAAGGATCTTTTATGTCCACGTCAATGTGTACACGGGGACCTCTGTTTTGCGTACCATCCGAACGGCTATTCGTTTTCCCTTGCCTGGCCCTTGGCCGGAAAACGCCGATGAACGTTTTTCGGCCAATATAGGGAACGAGCACGGAACATACGGGTCAGCGAGCCAACGGTTTACGCACCGAGCCACCAAGGCGCATAGAATTTTTGTCGCTTTAAATCAAGAGGTTAAATCATTTCTTACGTAATTTAAATCTTTACAATTATATTTTTCTACAATACTGGTATTTCCTAGTTGCTGGCTAATCCTCTCTGGCCCGATCATTCTAGCTGCGATCTCCTCCGATGTTCTAGATGGTCGATATATCTGGGAGAATGTAACGATGGTGGTTCGCTCTCCCCCGGCATCCATTAATGACGGTGGAATGGATCTGGCGTCCTCCAAGACGTAGCTTTCAACCTGAAAGTGTAAAACAATGTTGAGATAAATTTGTACCTTTGCAGGCGTATGGCGTACATGCATGACATGCGCCTTTACTTAGAAGCATGTTGAAATCTCTAAGTGAGATACCCCATCTTATAGGATTTTTATGACAGGATATGACGTAGGAGAAGGAATGCCAGGATCGCGACCTAAGCTGTTTTGGTGACAGAACTATGGGGAGGGGGGTATTTGTAGACACTTGTATGTCTGTATTCGTTGTATCCCTGAAAAACGAAATTGGACCTAAAAGCAGATGTTAATGTAATATGAATGCATATAAAAAGATGTATTTTCAATTAGGAAATGTATTGTAATTTTGTGTATTGGTTATAAAATATTAGACTTCAGGGTTCCATTTTTTCGCGGCAAATCATAAACATCATTATTGATTGAAATAGACCAAAACTAAATTATAATTTGTGTTTTATTTTCGAATACATGTACTATGGAAATTATTGAGTTAGTGGTTTTATCCCTTTATAGAACTACATAACATAAATTTTAAGATTTTGACATAGTTTTAAGCATTATTTTGAAGTCAGAAAAACAGAATAATATTGTTCTAACGGATTATGATTGAAATTAACCAAATTTGAATTCGTACAAGTTTTAATACAATGGCAAATATTGCCCCATTATAGCAACCCAACTACAGAGCATACATTTGGGTTATTAGTTTGGGACAAAGTCAAAGATTCTTACCGATATCCTTTTTAAATCTGACGGACTGAGGCCAGACAACCATTTCTGAACTATACCAACCCAATCTGACCCCAAGGCCTCGTTCTCTGTTAATGATATAATATCAACAATTGGCTGGAATAACAAGGATTGTATAATAAGCTAATGACATAGAATATATTAAAACTTGCATTAAACATACATAATACAAGAGCAAAATCTGCCTGGCTGGTGCAGGTCTTTCTTTAGGCGTGAAATGTTATAAAAACTATTCATTAGACATTAATTAACTTATCCATACCATAATCAGCTCTCGGTGACAAGGCTAGTCTGCGATATTTGTTGGTTTATAGTCCGATCAACACTGAAAACTTTCCTTCGTGGTTAACGATTGAATGGATAATCGAGACTATTAGTTTTGTCTTAACGACTTCAGTAACGATGATCGAAGTTAAGCGGAACGTTTATCCCCTTCGTTCTCAGTTCATAGTGGATCAATTTGATTGAAATTTTCAGCAAATTGCCTTTACATTTATGTAGTTTTTAACTAGTATATAGAGAATTACCAATTCGTTATCTAATCTCCCATAATGTATCTTTAAGTCATTTGTATTATAATACAAAAAAGAAATACAACAACAACTCACTATTAAGACCACATCTAGACAGTCCCACATGTGGTCTTAATAGAGGGATTTCACTGTAACAACAACTCATGCTGGTATACGTTGACAAAATAGTGTAAAGAAAAAAATATCTCTGTTCATTCCTGTGGTCTTACGTCATCCACTTCCATCGCAATGTTATCTGGGTGTTATGGCAGACAAGGAATGATATATCTTCGGTAGGAATGCTCTTAAATAATTCATATGAGTTGTTAAACAACAGTCTCATAGTTTTAGTGTACGAGACAAGTGATATAACTTCCGCACTGACTTGACTAATGAATACCGGCATTCGCCATACAGTAAACTATGAGGTAACATTTGCCCGGGTAGTGGAGTAAAGGTCTAATCATATACCTAACACTGACAAGGACGAACCACGCCTGAGAATAGGGCGTGGTTGCAACCTTGGAGGAGGATTAATGGACTGTGATGGATTAACGCTGCTACTTGAGATACGGCATAAGCTATTGTGGTATACTTGATACATTAACATTTACGAAGACCAATTTAATGTGATGGTGATTAAAATATGGTATTACGATCATCTTGGTAGCTTTGATAGAACTCCAAATCGAGGATTTCATACACAAATCTGCGTTTTTACTTTCTAAAAAAAGAAACTGAGCTTTCGTAAGAAAAATATTAAAATTGATGACCAGCGCGATATAAGAGCTTAATGTTGATTCCCGTATTGAATTCAATGTAAAATTTATAAAAGAAATATTAGGGGAGATTAGATAAACAGCTGTCAGTTCTCGCTATAATAGTTAAAAAAAACCTAGAAAATGTAAATGGAATTTGCTGACTATTTTAGTCAAATTTGTCCACTCTGAACCGAGAAAGTAGCGATTGAATTTTCGGCCTAGTCTCGATCATTATTACTGAAAGTCGGTACGATAAAAACATAGTCTCGATTATCTATTTCATGATTAAATCATGAATAAAAGTTGAAGCAGCTTTCTAAACCTAATCCAGTAAATATAGTAGGCTAGCGATGACGTCGAGAGTTGATTATGGTCTGGATATGTTCACATTGCCCTTGCACTTCAGCTTTGAAGGTCGATATAGAAATGAGCAATGAAAGGGAAAACCCATATTTGTCAATGATATCTACCATCAATTATTATATAATTCTAACATATTTTGCTATTATATAAATATAATTGTGGAATACCTGCAACATTGATGAAGCGGTTTTATAAGCTGACTGGAACATTGTTTTAGATAAATCCATGTGGCCCGGTTGTCCAGTCACCGTTCCAATAAATCTTACGGTATAATTAGCCACCAGCATCCTCGCATCGTCATCATTGACTTCCGACTTGATATCTTTATCCAACATTTCGTCAGACAGTTCACCATCTGAGAATAGGGCGTGGTTGCAACCTTGGAGGAGGATTAATGGACTGTGATGGATTAACGCTGCTTCTTGAGATACGTCATAAGCGAGTAACCTGAAGACGGAAATGGTAAATAATAAAACTCGTCAATTTTGTTGATTTTGTGGTCTGGGGTGGACCAGGTTTTAATTGACAACGTCTACCATTTTTATAGTAATTATCAGTTGTTGGTGGTCTGCTTCCTAGCAATTATTAGGGGTTGCCTCCCTTTACTCATTACAGCTGACAGATACACGCTATAGAGCGCTACTTCAAGTTTGTGTATCTCAGCAGTCAATCTCACACAAACCATGGAACATATTAATGCGTAATTGTTGCAACGTCAGTATTGAAAAACTTTCAACCTCCCAAAATGTTGGATCCGGGCAAAAACATTAGCTTTAACGTTAAACCATTAAAGAGGAATAATAGTCGTCTGCATCCCGATAACTATAAGGCATTATCTCCCTTTACTCAATTTTGGGGATAAAATGAAATAAATGGAATTAGGGTCCTACTATTCGCTCCGACAGGGCTAATAAAGACGGGTGTGCCGCATACTGTGTGTTATGGGGGGATTTTGCCAGGGCAACGTCACCGTCACCTACTCTTATATCGAATTCCAACATGGACCGGGGTGTCCGAAATATTAGCGCGCGTGTGTTGTATCTTAAGGTCTATCATTCAGTCAACTTGCGTGATTTCGATTCCCCGACTGTACGTGACAAGGAATAGGGTCACCTGTCCAACACCGTTGGTTTTCTCCGGGTCCCCAGGTTTCCTCACACTGCTAAAGACCCCTACGCTCAAGTGAATTATGGAATAAAATTGAACCATGTGTTAGTCCCGAAATGACCTAGTTTGTATCAAATGGATGCTAAACCCCACGTTTTTGTCTCTTTCTTTAGCCCAGTCGGTGCATAACATTTGTACGTTGAAAACCCCATCTCATTTCCAGTTCCGGGATTAAACTTTTTATACCGATGAACTTACCTGTAAAAGTGAGCAACACTCGTTATTCTAGTTACACCATCTAATTCACCTGAGATAGTCAGAACAGGTAGAGGAAAGGTAGAGACTGACTGACCCATTGGTAGAACTGAACCTAGTAAGATGACACCACTCTGTAGGTTGGGATGGGATAACGCAAATTCAGCTACCAACGCACCTAGGAATTTAAAAGAAAACCAGCCATCGTAAATTTTTCTGTAGTTCAAAACAAATAAGATCTTTAATTATCATCCAGCTGTACCCTTGCATGGGTAAACCTAGGGATTTAAAAGAAAACGTGTCTTTGTAAATTGTTCTTTTGTTCAAAACAAATAAGATGTTTAATTATAATTTAGTTGTACCCAATGGTCGATCAAAGCACCTGTCGCGCATCCATCAAAATGTTGCACCGACAGATATAAGGCAAGTTTGGGGGAATTTGAGGCAGAGCGAATGGGGCTAAATGCCACGTTTGGGTCATGGTTTCAGGGATTATGTGGCTGATAATCTATATTAGTGTTTAACGTCCGCGTCCACCTAGGGTGATATCGCCGACAATTTGTCTTATTTGAAAAGGTGTCCCTATCTCCAAACCACATACATGTAAGCTCACCCCGGGGATCACCGGGATCGCAAGCGAATGTTGACCGGTCAGATAGACTACTAGGCCACGTACCAGGTCCGAGGTGGTTTCACCTTGTCAGTGATATTCGTTCGAATGGGACGAAAAATCAAGGTCCTGTGTACGGATCCTCGACAGTTGAATTAGATATAAGGTACTGTCTACAGGGCAAGTATCTGAACTAAATTGCTTATGCCAACCCTCATTATCAAAGCTGGAACTTCCGCATCATTTATCGGAACTGATCCCGTTCACTTGATTTCCGACCCTCGGAGCGTTCCTGTTCCCAAATCGAACGTGGAGGGCGAATGTATACGTACCGGAAGTTCCATGTCCAGCCAGGAATATATCAGCAGTCTCGGTTCTCATGCCCTGGATTGATAATTGTTGTAACAGTTCAGCTATTAATATTGGGAATGTAGTTGAAGACAAGGTCATACCAGTCGCATCCATCAAACCAACCCATATTGGTAGATTACTTCCTATTTGGATTTCTTCAGCTAAAAAAGACAAACTCATATAAAGTAAAGTATTATTATGACGTAATTTTATTCCATTATATGGTGGAGAGTATGAATAAAATGAAATGAAATGGGGTTTAACGTCCTACTCTTCTGCTCCGAACTGGGATAATGAAGACGGACATACGTCATACAGTGTGCTATGAGGAAAATTATGCCGGATAGCTGCACTACGGCCGACTTTTATATCGAATCTAAACAGTCAAAGGATCTTTTTCGTTCAATCTGAACGACTAGACAGCTGCCCTTGTCAGCCCGATCTGCATCACTGACAAGGGGAACCCAGCCGGAAAATCTGCATGAACTTTCTCGGCCAATGCTGGGATAACTTAGCCACGGAGAGTATAAGCCAGTCCACTTTGTAATTGATGTGTCCACTTTGTAATTGATGACAGGAATTGAACCATTTAGAGATTACACATTTTAATAATAGGGATTCATATGGCTAATAGGGATTCATATGGCGCTAAATGACGCCAGTGTATTCAAAATATTCAAGGCATATAACCATCACTTACAATTTCAAACTCTCATGCTTTTTAATGAACACATATAATATGATCTATCTAATTATCGGAAATACAATACGACGAGAGATTAGTTGAATGCGTTCAGATATGTTTCTAACCACTCTTTATATTTATTCTGGCATTCCTTAGAGAAGAATATATATAGCCACATGTTGATTTTGACAATACTCTTAAAGTTGACATTAAACAACCCCGGGGGTTTATTTATTTGTTTTTAATCGACTGACCACACATTGGTCAGTTTCAGCAGATGTGCAGTATTAACCGTGAACTTGTTTGACCACTGGCCAGGTGATAAATGCATCCCTAGGGAGACCAAGTGTAGACTTTATAGTCAGCTACCCTTTACACATGCCCGTGTTATCTTTAGAACACATGTTCGGTATGGAACTTATAAAACATTAAGTGATATAAAGAAAATATACCGTGATGCGTTTAATGCCACGGGAGCAACGGTGGCCAATGCGTAGAGCGTTGGAGCAAATACCTAGAGGTTCCTTTTTTCGATCACTGCATTGGCCCATAAAATTGTTCGTGATTTTCGGTATGTCCCCCAACCCAC
Organism: Patella depressa; assembly: GCA_948474765.1. Taxonomy (NCBI): domain Eukaryota; kingdom Metazoa; phylum Mollusca; class Gastropoda; family Patellidae; genus Patella; species Patella depressa. Next base: position 7,472,770 of record OX419720.1, read on the forward strand.
CCTCTTGTCACTGAAACGGGTAGTGATTAAATACATTGAAATTTGCGATTAAACATTGCAAGTACCCGAGCTTCTACTGTGAAAATTGCTGAATTACTTCAACCAATCGTGTGATTACAGCTGACGAACGACACCAAATGTTTCAGGCTTACAGACTTTAACATTAATTTAGTTTCCAGACAGTTGTTGACGGATGAAGCACATTACGAAAATACGATCACTTTACAACAAATGTTTTCAACTAACAAGCTCACTATTCCATTGCCAGAAGGATGAGTCGTTAAAGTTATCATTCTAACAGGTGCCATTTATATTTCTGGTGAACATTATTACTGATTAGCATGTGGCTAACAGCAAGATCCATACATAATGCCCCCGTCAGACCGAGATTGCGTCCTTACTGCGCTGTTGCGATCGTACGGCGCACAGAAAATGCATAAGGTCGTAGGACGTGAACACAACGCGTGAAAATGTCCCCAAAAATTACAAACTTAAAAAAAGGTCGAGTTCTCACAGCTTTCCATGTGAGGTCGCAGAACGGTGTTGTTTGGAACATGCTCAAAACAAACGCCGTGACAATGGAGACCAAAGCAGGATATCTAGCGTTTCCACCACGCTTAGGGCGTCGTCGGAGCAGCGCAGTAAGGTCACCACCCGGTCTGGGAGCGTAGTAAGTGTCTTGTGTTTTCTATGTTGCGATTGCCTGTACTGTATTTTTATATTATGTTGAGATTCTGCTGCATTCACGTTCTGTTTTTTAGTTCTATGTTATGTTGAGATGAAGTGTCCTGTTTTTGTGCTGTATCCATATATCTGTTTGTATTAACGTGTTGTTCCTCGTTTTGTCGAGATTGTGATGTATTCAAGTACCTTATGTTATATGTTATGTTTAGATAATGATGTATTCAAGTATTATTTGTTCTACTTTATCTTAAGATTGTCTGTGCTATTGTTCTGTGTTATGTCGAGATTGTGATGTATTCAAGTACTATTTGTTCTATGTTATGTCGAGATTGTGATGTACTATTTGTTCTATGTAATGTTGAGTTTGGACTGTATTAATATACTGTATGTTTTATGTTATGTTTAAATTGGACTGTGCTGTGTTTCTTTTTTATGCTGAGCACGTACTAATAGTTCTACTTTATGTTGGATTTGTGCTAAATACACGTACTAGTTGTTCTACTTTATGTTGAGATTTTTGCTATGTAATGTTGTTATCCTGCTGTATCCAAACACTATTTGTTCTATGGTATGTTGAGAATCTGCTGAATCCAAGTACCAATTATTCTACTTTACGTTGAAACTATACTCTACCCACGTACTTTAGTTCTTTTTCTTGTCTTATATTGTATTCATGTAGTGTTTATGCTATGTTATGCTGTAATTGTGTGGGTGTGTTGTATTTGCACTGTGTACTCTATGTTTTGTTGGAATTATATGTACCGTTTGTCCTATGTTGAGACTGGTACAGAACAGTAGGACGTTAAACCCCATTTTATTTCATATCCCTGCACTAACTGTACGAGACAGTATTATACATTTAACAGCCATGTTTACAAACAAGCAAGTACTTTAAAGGACGACATCTTAAGTGCGAGTCCGAGTAACATAATATTTTGATTTAGGAATATTTGGTCTGAGTTATTAGTTGAAAAATATATTCTTTGTAGATAACTGTCAGCAACAATAAACGTGATATACCATAAATACATAACATGTCAAGACTTTCTGGTACACGAAACCTTATTAAGCGACGTTTGCACGGTACACCTAATCCACAGAGAGAGAGAGAGAGAGAGATAGAGAGGGGAGGGAGAGAGAGAGAGGGTTAACGTTTACTGGACACAAAGTAGGTCATTTCGGGAATAACACATGGTTCAATTGTATTTCAATAATTTGCTAGGGGTCTTTAGCACTGGGAGGAAACGGGATGACCCTACTCCTTGTCACGTACAACCACGGGGAATCGCACCCACACCAGTTGACACATGATACAGTGCGCACGTTTTAACGTAATCGACACAACCGTCACATACAAAAGCCAGCTCATGCATACATAAAAATGATCGGAGCGTCAGATTTTTGAATGGATGGGGTCTTATAAGGACTTGATCGATCGCATAGTGTAAACAGGCGTTCGATATGTTGCATTCGACAGTTGTTTGGTGGTATCGTGTGGACAGCTGTCCGATGTGTTGTTCCGGCCTCCAACGGACGTTTGATTAGTTGTGTCGTGTAAACCCGGCTTTATGGAACTATTCATTTGCTCCCAAATGCCATTTTTGTTCCCATTGGATAAATATAAAGATATGATCACATTCTGTAGAAACTGATACTTTTCACTTTTAAACTGACGGCTTTTACAGTTATGTGAGTCGTAACCGCTGTCTTTGCAAGTGGAACAGGACAAAGGGCCAGACAAAGGGTCAGACAAGGGCAGCTGTCTTGAGAAGTGGAAGGAAACCGGAAGACCCACGAGGTTAGATATACAGTGCACGCTTAAACCATTTTGCGCCCTCACTCACTTTTTCTCTCTCCCTCTCTCATTTCATTTCCGATACAATACAGAATACAAAGTGCATGAACGGTTACCTTAACCTTTACTGGTTGACCGAGATGAAAATGTCACCGATAACCAGTTGTATAGTGTCCGGACGCTGTGTAGCCAAAGATATTGATAAAACGATATTAATTCAAACAGAACGCCAAATGGCACAGAACTCAATCTGCTATGTCAGATATATAAATGTCACGATAAAAAGAGGTTTATCTAATTATACACACACAGCAAGCAATCTGTTCTGTAGGGAATAATTGCAACGTCTATCACATTCCGTTTCTTAAAAAATTAGATTTGTCAAACATTTTTGCAAAGATAAAAACAAATGAAGGGCGGTAGCGAAGATTTTTTTTTTTGTTCCTCATTTACGGTTATGCTTTGATAAGGTTAGTGCGTGATGAACTTACCCAACACTTCGTAAAGTAACACACTGTCTTAATCAAAATAGCTTAAACTAGTTGGAAATGAAATGAAATGAAATGGGGTTTAACTTCCTACTCTTCTGCACCTAACCTGGGCTAATGGAAGAAGGGCATACGCCATACAGTGTGCCATGAGGGAAATTTTGCCCGGACAGGGGCGCTACGGCCTATTTTATATGGAATTCAAATTGCCAAGGGATCTTTTACGTGAACGTCAATGTGTACACGGGATCTCGGTTTTCGTCCCATCCGAACGACTAGACAGCTGTCAGTGGTCTAGAGTGCCGCGCTTCAACCTCGTGGGTTTCCTCCGGGCACTCCGATTTCCTCCCACTGCTAAAGACCCCTACGCGAAAGCGAATTATTGTAATAAAATTAAACCACGAAATGACTTAGTTTGTGTCGAGTGGACGTTAAACCCTATTTTTCTCTCTCCCTCTCTCTTCTTGATTTATCTCCAAATAAACACGTGACATGATCATCTTAAAGATATACTACTGCCCTTGTAGAGAAAGAGAAATGACAAACTAGGACATTTCTGGACTAATACAGGTTTTAATTTAACTTCAACAAATGGATTGCGGGTAGGGGTCTTTAGCAGTGGGGGGACCCGGAGAAAACCCACGAGACTGTACAGGCGATCCTACTCATTACGTACAACCCGCGATTCGAAACCACGCCAGTTGACAACACGCACGTGCTAACCATTCGGCCATTCACCACCCCCCCCCCCCCCCTTTGTGCCTATTCCGATGTTCGCATAGATGTCCAATCTCAGTTCTGAGCGGGGGGTGGGGGGCAATCGGCCCGAAAAATTTTTGGGTCGCCCGAATTTTCAGAATAAATCAATCGTTAACTAGAAACGAATATTCCTCAATTCCCCATTCTCTGATGTTTGTGCCCTAAAACGGAACTACATTGCCCGAAAAATCGAAAGTTCGTCGAATCTGGAGGAGGCATTCTAAAGCGCGATGACTTTGAATAGTCTAACGGAGGAGTTGATCGGTCGAAATCATTGCATTCTGTAGACTTCGGTTCTATAAGTATATCCATCAACATGTATGTATAGTTAAGATATTAAAGGGACAATAACACTTTTGCTGGCTTGGCAGCTCTAGAAAATAAATAATAGTCTTATTCTAAGTACTAGATGTTTATGTGTCCTACCTGTAAATTGTGTAAATTATCCGTTACATCATATTTTACTTGTCCAGAGAGTTCGAAAATATTTTAAAATCCCATTAAAGTCCCATTTGCAAAGGTTTGCGTTAACCTTTTCAAATCATGTAGTTGAATTTTACCAATTTTTTTTAAATTAGGTGTGTTAAGATGAAATTTGTATCATCAATTAATTTTAATATTGTAAAATAATACAATTTGTTGACCAGAATAAAAATTGGGACATATTATTCAATTACAACAAGAGTGTTATTGGGGCTTTAAAACTAGGATCCAAATGCAATATAAACAAAGGTGATACGTTTAGTTAAATTTGTGTACTATTTCTGGTTGCCCAACATAATACTAAGATTACCATGTTGCTATTGGTTTTTTTTGTTGCGTTACTGGAGAGATTTTGATATCGCGGAATTTACAGAATGGTAATACTATCATCTGGAATTTACCTAATCAGCACGACCACACCCTACAACTATTTTAAGGTATAGATATAATGTGAAGTTTTTGTTTTTAAAGAGGATAATATTATCTTAATGAACAACTTCCAGATGTTATTCAGTATATTTGTATTTTTGTAGTATGAATAATACCCATGGAGATATTAGAAGTTTATCGTGCTAAATGCGTTTATAATTATTTAGTAAAAACAAAACTCCGAAAGATATTCATGGTATTATATATTCATGTTGCTATGTATATAATATGCTTTAATTCTTCTAGGAATCTTCTTTTTTCTGTGGCCAGTGTATAGCCCATTTGGCTCGAATAACGATAGGTTGCCAAGAAATGAAAGTCCATACTATTAATATGGCAGTAAAAATCCATGAAGTAATTATCAGAAATAATGTGCACCCGTTGTAAGTAAACCGAACGTAAGCCATAGTAAGTAAAGCAGGACTGCACTACATGCAAAGAGAACCGAAGGGACAAACCTGCCGACAAACTACACAGACGTGACAAGCAATGACCAACAATGTTATCAAATCAAGTGAATGGATTCGAGGGCAAGGGCCATAACTTTGAGTAATCATCAGAAATCTTCGACAATCAATGTCATTCTTCAATATAATATTTTAAAGTCTATTTATAATTCGCTAAGCGAAACAAACAATTACCTTCGCTCGATTCAAAGACCAGTTTTGCGGTGAGGTCTCAGTCTTAAGGCGAAGCGCCCCCCCCCCCCCAATGTTATCAAATCAAGTGAATGGATTCGAGGGCAAGGGCCATAACTTTGAGTAATTATCAGAAATCCTCGACAATCAATGTCATTCTTCAATATAATATTTTAAAGTCTATTTATAATTCGCTAAGCGAAGCAAATAATTACCTTCGCTCGATTCAAAGCCCAGTTTTGTGGTGAGGTTTGAGTCTTAAGGCGAAGCGCCCGCCCCCACCCCCAAATATTTCGCCAATAATAATGATTTCTTAGGAGTATTCTTAGTCAGTCACATCCTCAGCCCCTCCAAAACATTATGTATCCCCCCCCCCTCAAATTTTATGAGCTGGCTACGGGCCCGAGGCGAGGCTATGCAAAGACAATTCTTTGCTTTCCGACTTCGCTATCAATCGGCCTTCAAGGCAGTTTTTGATTTAAGGTGACAGGCTGATATTCCATGACGTCATTAAGATCAAAGGCGCCGAGAATCTGCGCCGACGAAAGTGTATTTATCGTCCCTGTCCGCTTAAGTGCTTGCGAAGACAATTGTAATATCGTCTTCCTATTTTTACAGACAGACTGAGTTCATGTGGTGCGTCCTTTAACACCCTAATAACATATGTGTTGATTTATTTAGTGTTAGGATAATCGTCTATATTTTCAATGCACTTCCTATCTTAAAACGTCCCGTGTTTATTTTAACGTGAAACACGGAGTGTCTTGTTAGATCAGTGAATAAAATAATAAACTTATACCAATGTTCTTTGTAAGAAACGGTACATGTTTCCTTGTATATTCTGGAACAATGGTCACTTTGACACGTTCTTCAGTGCCGTAAAGAAAGACCAATACTCTTACATTGAATCGACAAGAAATTGGTCGGCGTGTACGTGAAATTTAAATACGCGGAAATGGAGATGCCCTTGCAAAACAATTATCATTTCCCCGGTTTTTTTTTTAAATAGAAAAATTGGATTTTAAACCCATTTTATTATCGTAGTTATATTTTTTTTCGTATTTTTATTGTTTAGATTCCATTTTATTAGTAATTACGTCAGTGCGTCCGGAGGAGATTTTGCTACACAATCCTTGTTTGGTGGCCGACAAGTTAACGCATGCGCATTTGATAACAAGGTCTGTCATTGAGTCAACTTGCGTGGTTTCATTCCCTGGTTGTACGTGACAAGGAGTGGGGTCGCCTGTCCATCCTCGTGGGTTTTCTTCGGGAATTTCTGTTTCCTCCAACTGCTAAAGATCCCTACGCGCAAGCCAATTATTGACATAAAATTAAACCATATGTTAGTCCAGAGATGGTCCAGTTTGTGTCGAATGGACGTTAAAACCCACCTCGTGTTGTTTTCCTCTAAAATGGTTTATTTCGACTTCAGAATACCATATTGAAGGAAAACTCATGAATTAGTACCATTTCAATAATCCTGATTTTGCGAACATTAGAAGGAGAAATTCATAAGGTATATATTTCGTGGGGGTGGAGGGTGGATGGCCTAGTGCCCTATAGTGTCGCGCTTCGACCTCTAGCTGGCCGGTCACTTCTGGCTTCAGGCTGTGCTTTCGATCCCTGGTGTGAGCGTATGTGGGTTTCCTCTGGGCACTCCGGTTTCTCCCACGGCTAAAGACCCCTACGCGCAAGCGAATTATTAAAAAAAAAATTAAAAACCATATGTCAGTTCCTGTTCCGAACCCCATTTCTCTTTCTATATATATATTTCGTTTTATAGCGAGTCTAATGCTGATCATGCACTTAATAATCTTAATAAGTATTTATATAAGATGTTCTACATGTATTTATATTTGTAATGCTATGAACCGAGACAATCAACCGACTTTATATCTATATCTAACATATGGACTTTGTTTTAATAAACTTAGTTACCCATTTCATCTACTATTAATACTACATCATTGTCTTTATATATATATAGACATGACAGACGTTTGGTTGATCCAGGTTATTACGGAAATGAAATGAGGTTTAACGTCCTACTCTTCTGTAACTAGCTTGGGCTAAAGGAAGACGGACATATGCCATACAGTGTGCTATGAGGGAAATGTTACTTACTCTCATATCGAATTTCAACTGCCAGGGGATCTGTTATGTGCACGCCAATATGTACACGGGACCTCGTCCCATCCGAACGACTAGACAGAAAATAGATATAAGCTTTCTCGACCAATGCAGGGATAGAATACCCAACCTTCAGGCTAGCGAGCAAGCACCTCACCCACTTAGCCAGGTGATTCTCAGGCTGTTACTATTACAATCAAAAGACTATGCATCTATATAAAAAAAACACGTTTAGTCGGGGAGCTGGGAACGCGGGTAACTGACTGGGTGAGTCACTAAGCAGGCCAGGGACTTACACCCATGTGCTGCTCGTAATTTTCGTCCCATCAGAACGACAAAATAGCTGTACTTGTCAGCCCCCCCCCCTTCTGCATCACTGACAAGGCGAACCATGCCGGAAAATCTAGATGAACGGCCGATGCAGGGATCAAACAGCCGACCTCCAGGCTAGCGAGCCAGACATTAACAGACCGTTTTATTGGCCAATTCCTCATATCAATAAGAGTCTATTATATAACAACTCTTCAAGATCCTAGTGTAGTACAAACAAGTTAAACCAAATTTTGAACTATAAAAAAACGAAACGAAATAGGATCTGTGTTTTAATCAGATTGTGGTTATCTGTATACGGACGGAAGTCGCCCGACAAACAATACGGACACAGATCACTAAATATTCATGGGCCGTCACCTACGAATGTAGGGCGAAAGTTATTTTTAGTCCTTCTCTCCCTTTTCCTTTTTCCCCCTTTTGCATGGCGATTTTTGTTGACTTTTTGGTGTAGAATTGAAGAAAAGGGTTTAAAAATACATTTTCTGCCAGGTTTTGGTGAATATTCATGATTTTGAGGCGGAAAGATACAAGAGTTGTGAGGTTGCTTACGTTGAAAGGGGGGGGGGGGGGGGCGAAAATTGCTTGTTTAGTTGTCTCTACTTCCAGCCTGTGTATCTCAAGTTTTTCATGTTGAACCTCATACATGCTTTTGGGCCAGAGTTTGCCACATGTTGCTCCATCTGTGGCAGAAAGCGTTCTACCCAACGAATATTTGGGAAAAAGTTACAGCCGGTCTAAGAGACGAGAATTAACATTAAAGTCAATGGGCAAATAATTAGTGATCTGTGGCCAGATTGATTTGGTTAGTTCCCGAGAGTTATCTGCACGTGTATACTAGTGTATAATAATTCGCGATATATTTTCTTGATAAGTGCTTCCCCCTGGTGGATATTACTGACATAATGTGAACCTACCTTACAATAACTTGCCCCACTCCCCTTGCATTCCGGCACTGCCCCCCACCCCCTCTCTCCCTTTCCCTGGTATGAGTAGTAGGGTAAGACATAAAAGATCTTTGATAACTTCATCAAATTACAGACCGTTACAGCGCCAACTACTCGTATTAACGTAACTTCAATGATCTGTGTGATCTATCTTTGCTTTCTTAAACTCATGTTATTTTTGTAATAGTTGAAATAATATTGTTTTATTATATGAAGAGGTTTGAGTTGGGTTTTATCGTAGTGAAAGTAGACTTCTAGGGACATATTTGTTTTCATATAATTTCATCATTTTTTTTTTGTTTTCATATAATTGCGTTTGATGAATAGCAGTATCATATCTCTGACATGGCTGATTTAGGACTAGCAAAAAATAAAAAAAAAATAAAAAAAAATGAAATAGTAATATCGCACGGACGCTCCTGATACTAAATCGAGCGCTCGAGATATACTAAGTTCGCTCCGTCACTGCAGCTTTTTTCCTGGACTGTAAAACGAACAAATGAATATCATTATTCTGCAAGTTTATCATTGACTAATGCAGAACATATCCGTTGAAACTTGTTCGATTGTAATATTTCGAGCGCCTGACTTACTATCATAAGAGCTCATCTTAATTATCTCGAGCGATCGACTTAGTATCTCAAGCGCTCGAGCGCTCTAGATATTAAGTCGAGCGTTCGTAATATTTTTTTTTATTTACGTGTCCTAACAACTGAAATTAGCAGCTGTGTAACTGATAGATATTCGGTAGAAGGCTTGATACCACTTCTCATATTAATGCACTGGGGTTTAGCTTCTTCCTTTTCTCCGGGTGCTCTGATTTCCTTCCATTGCAAAAGTTCCCTAAGTGATAGCGAATTTTTAAAATATAATTGAGCCATATCATGGTTGTCACGAAATGACATAGTTTGTGTCGATTGAATATGAAACTCCGTGACTCTCTGTCTTTTCAATAAAGGTTCAAACTGGTCCCAGGTCTTTGTCCATTTATCAACGTAACTAGATATTTTCCTGTGCTCGAGCCTCCGGGGAAGCTACGGTGTCCGAGTAGGTAAGACGTTGACTCGCTGTCCTTGGGGTCGCTGTTCTAATCCCGTATTGAGCGATGCAGGACCGTGGGACGGGTTAGAGATACCGTATAGTCGTTCGAGTTGTATGGAAAACCGACGTCCCGTGACCAGTTTGACAGTTCGAATTCCATACAAGAGCAGACAGTAGCGCCTCTACCCGGGCATATCTCCCCCCATGGAACAATGTATGGAGAAGTCCAGTCGGAGAAGGACGATATACCCTGTTCCATTTTTGATATTCTTTGAAAGGAGGCATTGGTGCCATTTTGTCCAACATGAACGATAAGACGCTAACAATAAGCGCAAACGTTACAGTTTTGTTTTATTTATATATGTCTGGTATATAATTCTTTAGTGGCATTTAGCGATTGGAGACATGACAGAACTAACACAGTTATATGGGAAAACAATCACTGGTTTATTATAAACAAGCACGACGTTTCGATAAGTATCCTCCTATCGTTATCAAGCACAACGATAGGAGGATACTTATCGAAACGTCGTGCTTGTTTATAATAAATCAGTGATTGTTTTCCCATATAACTGTGTTAGTTCTATTATGTCTGGTATAGTTCACATTGGACGTATTGTATTAAATGTAATTAATAGTCTGACGGCGAGCTCCAATGGTCTATTTCCTCCGTATTTCATGACCAGCTTCATAGCTAGGTACGTACTGACTTTAACAATTAGGTATACAACTCAAAAGCCATTCACATGATTTACAAAGTCGGTCAAAAGGGTCCACTTGAGATTATATAGGTCGTGCATGATATTAAATATAACATAATATTATTTATATAGTTTAAGACCCCCACTACAATCTATTATAACAGAACTGCTTTGATATACGAACGATGGTATCTGACATCTTACTATTAAATGGGTGATCAGCGTGTCTCGTGTTCAGGGCGGTTACTATCTTTTAAAACTCACCGTAGCTAAAACAAATACGATACACGTTTTATTCTCTCGACAGTGTATAGCGAGAGAGAGAGAGAGAGAGAGAGAGAGAGAGAGGGAGAAATGGGGTTTAATGTCCACTCGACACAAACTAGGTCATTTTGAGACTAACATATGGTTTCATTTTATTTGCGTGTAGGGGTCTTTAGCAGTGGGAGGAAACCGGAGTGTCCAGAGGAAACCCACGAGGTTGAGAAGGCGCCCCTATCTCCATGCCACATACGCTCACACCAGGGATCGAAACCACAGGCGCAAGCCAGAGGTGACCGGCAAGCTAGAGGTCGAAGCGCGGCACTATAGACCACTAGGTCATCCCAATCCCCCTCTCGACAGTGGAGTTGAAGACCAGAGTCCAAATTAATACTTCGGTCAACAGGATCATTGCTATCTTTAAAGATGTCTTAACGGAGCTAAATCGCTAGATATTGACATGAATGGGTAGCAACGCATATACTACTGTATTTATGAATGTATAAAAACTGATTTACATTCAATTGTTTCTGTTTCTACTCTAATCAGTTTCATTGACGTGCACGTAAAAGATTCTATGGCAGTTTGAATTCCATACGAGTAAGCCGTAGCAACTAGCGCCTTAAACCCCCATCTTATTCAATCGTTTTTCGGTATTTGTGTTGTATATATGACAGGTTTAGTTGATGCAATCTACATCCCCGGTACTGATATACCCTTTAGTTTACTGTACAGGAAGAAAGACAGGTGAAGATATCAAGTTATTTGAGTTGAATAAATATTGATAGATCAATAAGTAAAACATGGTAGGCAGTAGATATACACTATATCTATTCCATTTATGTATACCTGAAAGCTAATACATGTACATGAATAATTCTTAATTCAAACTAACGGCCCTTACGCTTATGAATTTAGTTGAAATAAGGAGAACAATTTTGAATAAATTCTTAACTTAATAGTATGCCTACTGTTACGTAATCATGGTCACCTGACACCCGATGGTCTCTTTCATCCTGTGACACAATGAGTAAGGTGTTCGCCGAGAAAGGTTATTGGGATTTGTCGGCGTGGTTCCCATTTGAATGCGGTGCAGGACGAAGAACCTGTTGTAGTCACTCGAATGGGGCGAAGATATGGGCCTCCATGTACACACTGGCGTGTACGTAAATGGACCCATGGCAGTTGGGATTTAAAATACGAGCTCGATGTAGTGCTAGGCGTAGGACTGGGAAGTTCTAACTAGCTTAGTTTTCAAAAGTCGTTGCAACTCACCGCTGGGAGAAATTTTAATATTTATTTTTCGAGAAATAACCCTAATGTGTTGTAAACAGAACTGCCACACTCCAATTTATGTGCCAGAAACGTTTTAAACAAATAATCTAAACGACAGCATTTTTTGTCCTCGCAATAATAAAGTAGTGAAACGGCGAGCTCTCAGCCAATGAAAATCGAGTAAATAGCGAATAACAGTAAATACACGTGACCTTAAGGAGAATTTAATAGATCACTGTCGTTGTTTTGCTATAATATAATTAGGACGATGTTTCCTAGCCAAACTCGTTGTAAATCATATTTCTAATGAAAAGAAATACCGGTGTCGGCTAACATGTAATAAGTGCATAAATGTGAAAGATTTAGATCAGCGATGACTCATTCAGTCAATGGGTAGAGTGTCCAAATGACAGCTGCTTACAACTTGGCGATTATGTGCCGTGTTTTCGGACCCGCCACCCCATCAGACGGTCAGTTTTCCCCGGTGCTAGACAAGCTTTACCCCTGTGAAGCCGCTGTCGATAATACCTGACGGGCTTGTCCTCTCTCAACAAATTTTAAGCTGTTTGTAGCCTGTGTAAATGTGATGAATCAATTTATTATTCTTAAGAAAGTACAACTGTGGAATTAATTTTTGCATGCATCGTGTTTAACGTCCCGCCACAGCTCCGAGTATTAAGATAATTTTAGAAGGGTTGGAAATTTTGTTTGATAGCAATGATATAGGCCTATATATAATCGAATATAGATAATTGCCAAATATCAAAATCAATCAAGGTGTGTGAAGCTATATTTTATTAGAGGCTCTCTTCCTTCTGTATTTGTCTTTGCGTGTGTAGGCATACGTACTTTGCATTGTCGAGTTCACCCTAATATTAACTGGTTAGAATAGATCCCCGAAGCCCACCCTTCCTCATCTCTAATAAAGTCGACACTGTAGCATCCATATAATATAACTATGCATAAATCAAATGCAAGGCGAGCCCCCCCCCCCTACACTGCTTAATCCCCCACCCTCCATATAAGGTTGGAAACACCTTTTAATATCAATAGGCCCAGCACCCCCCCCCCCCCCCATACACTGCTTAATCCCCCACCCTTCATATATAAGGTTGGAAATACCTTTTAATATCAATATACCCACAAAACGGAAATTCCGACTACATCCATACCAAAGGCACCTCTAAATTAACTGATGTTTTGTGGACAGTTATTTGTGTATGCTAAATTATGACTTTTTGAAATTAATGCATAGGTATAATACAGGTTGTGTTCTAACAACTGGCTAAAATGTCCCTTGTTTGTCCATGCCCCTATTTTAAAAAAATATATATAGACTACTTGGTCTTGCTCAAAAGGGCGGTGTATGGGAGTTTTAAAAATAAATTATGTTTGTAACATTATTTATTTACAATATAGGCTATAGTTTGTAGTTTGTACATTCAATATTCTTCTTCATCATCATCATCATCATTTACATCATCATTATCATCCATAGCCATCTCTGTGGCTGGAGGTGTTAAATTATGACACTCTTTACATCCACATAGATCTGTACATGAAAGAGCCGCAACTTTACATGAACGGGGCTAAAAGTTTTCTTTATTTTGATTGGTCAAAATGGCACTCGGCAACAAACTTCGGCAGTTTCCGGCTGAGTATTTATCTTTCGAGTTCAAGGCCGATTGCACATCGACCGAACTAGCCGTTACGCCATTGATCAGAGTGCGTATTCCTACAGCGTGTAAGTTTATTTTTTAGGTGATTAGGTTTTAAAAAAAGAATTCCATTTTTAAAAAAATAATTATGAAATACAGGCACATGCTGGATGTGTGGAGATCATGTTTTTTAAATTAGTACAAAGAGAAGTGTAATTTAAAAAATTAAAATCTCTCCCACAGGTTGTTGCAACGAACTTAAACGATAAATTTCTTCGGTCTTTCGCCTATGCCGTTGTCCAGGACAAATTTCCCTCATAATTACACTGTATAGGATATGTCCTTCTTCGTAAATACCGAATGGAGGGCCTTAAAAGCACATCTGTCCAGTCGTTCGGGTGGGACAAAAACTGAATCCCCGTGTACACGTTGGCGTGCACGTAAAAGATCCCTTGGCAGTTGGAATTCGATATAAGAGTAGGCCGTAGTGCCGCTGTCCGGGCAAAATTTCCTTCATAGCACACTGTCTGGTGTATGCCCGTCTTCCATTAGCCCAGGTTAGGTGCAAAAGAGTAGGACGTTAAACCCCGTTTCATTTCATTTCCATCTTCGTAAGCCCAGCTGGAGCAGGATAGTGGGAATTTAAAGCCCATTTCAATTCGTTGTATAGAGAGAGAGAGAGAGAGAGAGAGAGATGGGGTTTAACGTCCACTCGACACGAACTAGGTCATTTTGAGACTAACATATGGTTTCATTTTATTTCAATAATTCGCTTGCGCGTAGGGGTCTTTAGCAGTGGGGGGAAACCGGAGTGCCCGGAGGAAACCCACGAGGTTGAGAAGGCGCCCCTATCCCCATGCCACATACGCTCACACCAGGGATCGAAACCACATCCGCAAGCCAGAGGTGACCGGCCAGCTAGACCTCTAGGCCTTCCCAACCCCCTCTCGTTGTAAAGCATATTATGTCTGTCTTCATTAACCAAGTCGGGACAGGGCAGTGGGGGTTTTAAATACCCAGTGCATTTCACATCACAGCATAGTCTTGATTATCCACTTGATTGATTTAATTATCAACGGCCATTAAGCGGCATAGGAGAATTTAATCCGCCAACATCGAAGGCTAGCCTTGACATAAAGAGTTTATTATGGTCTGGATATGTTAACTAATGTCTAATTGATTATTTAGATAACATCTCAGTCCTAAAGAAAGATCTGTAATAAGCAGATTTTGCTCTTGCATAATGCTTGTTTAAACATCTAACAGGTTTGCTTGTACTTTGATATGAAATTTCTCCCACAGTACATGTTCGCCTCCATTTGCCTTGCCGTAAGGACTATAAAATCCATTGCATTTCATTTCACTTAAAAAATAGTTTAAACACTTAACCGGTTTGCTTATGCTTTGTGTGAGCCTTTGCGAATTTCCCTAACTCTCCATGCCTATTTTACTATATATTATATATCAAGCAAGGAGGGGTCAAGGGGTTTCACCTTTTTATTTGTTCAGTTCAAATATTATCAGCCCTTTATTGATTTAGTACCATCGATGTCATATTGAACATGTTTATAACATTATAATATTGAATCAAATAGTCACGTTTTGTCTCGAAAACAAATACTATATCGACCTAGAACCATCTTGACATTTCAACTTCAGAAAATGAAATAGAGTTTAGCGTCCTACTAATGGGCTATTGAAGACGGGCATACACCATACAGTATGTTTTGGGGACAATTTCGCCGTCGCCGAGGCACTTAGACTTGCCCTTTGCATTATACACACAATTTTCGTGTCATGCATTGAATCCTATTAAAGGTCTGCCATTAAGTCAAATAACTGGCGTGGTTTCGATTACCCGGTTGCACGTGACAAGGAGCTCTCTCTCTCTCTCTCTCTCTCCCTCTCTCTCTCTCTGAAACAAACAACGAAAATCATACCACGCCTAACATGGGAGAAATATCCCTCTTGTTCTACCGGTTCCACAATCTTCAAGTCCGCAAATTAAAAAAAACTAATCCTTTTTGATATCAAATATGCGTGTGTATTTTGGGCTCAATCGTGTTACTAATGGAAGTTCAGTAGCGATGGCGATGTCATAATAATATTCTCAGCAAACTATTTTTAACATCTATATTAAATCAGTAGCAAACATAGAAAAGATTATTAAATTCAGCATGTTTTATGTATGTGAAAAGATATACTTAATTCTGCATGGTTTTATGTATGTGAAAAGTATTAGTTTGTTTAGGGTGTGTTATATAACATGTATCTATATCTTATCCTTATCTGAACTTGTATATATTTTATATACAACATCACACCACCATTACTGTATCAACAAATACCACTATATGATTTATTAAAAATAAACAAACTTATATTAAAATATGTCTAGACAAAAAATTAACTTAATAACATTATGTAAACGTGCAAAACAAGTAATTCTAAACCCACTTGTCGATTACAAAATGGAGATTTACTTGTATGGTGTATAGGTACAGCGCAGTGGACGCTTACGGCTGGCCCCCCGGATCCATTCACTTGATTTGATATTTTCGCAGGTTAATCTTATAGGTTTTTGTTTTGCGTGTAGTGCGTTCCTCCTGTACTTACTATATATAGTCAGGAAAAAATACCAGGAATTAATACAAAAACAAAGTTAAAAATAGAAATGAAATGAAATGAGTTGAAACGTCCTATTGTTTTTCTCCTATACTGGGCTAATAGAGACAGGTATAAGCCATTCAATGTGCTATGGGGGACATTTTGCCAGGGCAGCGGTGCGCTTATATGGAATTCCAACTGCATGGGATCTTTTACGTGCACTTCAATGTGTACAAGGACCCCAGTGTGTCGTCCCACCCGAACGACTAGACAACTTTCTCGGTCAACACCGGGATCGAACCCACAATCTCCAGGATAGCGAGCTAGCGTCTTACTCACTTAGCCACCGGGTGCCACATTTCTGTCGCTTGTAATCATGTTATGTACATGGAAATAGTTTGAAGATACATAAGATAAAGAGATTAGACAAAGAACTAGCCGCGCAGCGTTTCGTTTGATTAGAGGTAATCCCACTACACACTGCTATTTAGGGTTTCACACTGCGTAGCTTGTGTGAAACACTATTGTTTTTGTTAAAATTCTTCTTATTATTAGGGTTTCACACTGCGTAGCTTGTGTGAAACACTATTGTTTTTGTTAAAATTCTTCTTATTATTATTCTTATTATTATTATTTTTTTTTTTCCAATTTGCTTATATCTCAGGAACTGCTTGTCGGATCGATGCAATGTCTTGAGTTTTACTGCGAAAGTGGGTGTGACTTAGAGATTAAAGCTATTTCCGGCATTCTGCGACAATGCGAAATGTCCGAAATCACCGAAGTTGTCGTTTTTTGAAATATTGCCGTAATATTAACAACAATTGTTGGATTTTATCGTTTGATAGTTTTTGACATAGCCAGAGACATGGCACATAGCTACAGGTCTTTAGATTTTTAAATTTCGCCGAATCTTCGGAAAAATAAGGCGCCAAATTTTGAAAATTTAAATTTTGACAAAAAACTTTTTTATTAATGAATATTTTTTAATGACCTTTTATCAAGGGTTAAAGGGTCATCTGATTTGGGCAAAAATGTGAACATTTTTTTTCTGGATAATTTTCGTTGGTCGCTATTAGCTAATTCAGTTTATCGGTTCTATATAAATTATTTATTGTCCGATTTGTATAAAACAAAGTTTATATGCTCCATGGTCCAAAATGTCATTTTTTTTGTTACCGGCAAAGTTTCCTTTCGGCACCGTAAGTGACGTAAATTTAGCAAAAACTACAATTTTAACAGTTCGGTACCACTTTTTGAAAGCAAAAATTATTTTTTTCAAATCTAATATGACTGAAAAGATGTGCCATATAAAGGCGCACAAAACATCGGGCTCAGTTTTTTTAATTTCGATTTCGTTTTCGGGCAATTTGGATTAAAGGGCGAAAAAAAGTGTCAAAATAAGCTATTTACAACCCATCCAGCGTCTTCATATTAAAAAATATATCTTCGTAACATTCATAATCTCGTAGCAATAACCCATACGAAGAGAATGTATGTGAAAATTAATTTGTAATATGCGCAGTTGCCGAGAAAAAGTCAATTTTGCATGAGTCACTTTTCAGGTTATTTTGGCTGTAAAAGAATCAATTATTATGTTATTTTCAATTTTCTTTCACCATTGGATGCCTAATGCCATACTGGACAAGGCCAAACTATTCTACCCCATATGCTGCCACCGGAAATGACGTCATTTGCTCAAAACTTAATTTTTAGCATTAAAAAACAATATTTTATTCAAATGGGTCGTACTTGTTATTTTTTTCAAATTATGATATTTGATTCTATTCATCAAATAGAATGAACCCATACGATCATACAGATATCACAAAACGGTTTCTAACTTGTACGGTTGCAGAGAAATGGGCGATTTTCCACAAGTCACTTTTCGAGGATTTTGGTCTATAAAAGTGTCAGTTATTATTCGATTTTCATAAAATTTTCACCATATGATATCTTATGTCATTTATGGTTTCATAGAACTAATCTAACATTTTCAGTATCACCGGAAGTAATTATATTTTGGCAAAAACTGTATTTTTAGCCTTCAAAACAGATATTTTTTTTTCAAATGAGTCTGATTTGTAATATATTTAAAATTATGATATTTAGTTCGCATCAACTAATAGAATGAACCCGTGCGATCATTCAGATACCACAAAATGGTTTCTCACTTGTATGGTTGCAGAGAAATAGACGATTTTCTTTTCAAGGTTTGGGGTCTATAAAAGTGGCAATTCTTATTCGATTTACATAAAATTTTCACCATGTGATTATTATTTCTGATTTTAAGAAACTAATTTAATATTTTCATTATCGCTGGAAGTACTGTGATATGGTCAGGATCACTTACATGTAACACATGTATAAAATGGGTTGGTTCAACAGAAAATATTATTTTTTTAAAAACTTGATATAACAAAAAGAGTGTGCCCTTCAAAGGCGCAAAAAACTGTGAGCTCAGTTTTTTTAATTTCGATTTCATTTTCGAGCAAGTTCGATTAAAAGTTGAAAAAGGTGTAAAATTGACCTATTTACAACCCATTCAGACTTTTCAGATTTTACAATATTTCTAAGTAACTTTTATAAACTTGTAGCTTTAATCCATACACAGAAAATGTATGTTAAAATTAGTTTCTAATAGAAGCAGTTGCCGAGAAATAGGCAGTTTTGCATAAGTCACTGTTTTCGTAATTTTGCCTGTAAAATAGTCAATTATTAATGGATATTCACAAAAGTGATATCATTTGATTCAAAGGGCAAGTGTACGCCATATCATGTTGATTACTATTTAAAATTGACACCGGAAGTGGCGTCATTTAGTCAAAATCTGCGTTTTTAACTTTTAAAATCGATATTTTTTTCAACCAAAAATTATGTCATATGTAATAATAAAATTAACTTTTGGTTTAAATTCACATATTAACAAAACTCATACGGTCATACAGATATCATAAAATTGTTTTTAACTTGTTCGGTTGCCGAGATATAGGCGGTTTTCTACAAGTCACTTTTGAAGGTTTTTGGCCCGTAAATGTGTCAATTATTATTCGATTTTCATAAAATTTTCATCATTTGATGCCTAACGTCATAGACGATATTATAAACTTAATTTAACATTTTAGTAACACCGGAAGTAATGTCATTTTGGCAAAAACTGTATTTTTAGCCTTCAAAACATATATTTTATTCAAATGAGTCTGTTTTGAAATCTTTTTCAAATTATGATATTTGATGCCAATCAACAAAGAGAATGAACCCATACGATCATACAGATACCACAAAATGGTTTCTAACTTGTACGGTTGCAGAGAAATAGCCGATTTTCTACAAGTCACTTTTCAAGTTTTTTGGTCAATAAAAGTGGCCATTATTATTCGATTTACATAAAATTTTCACTATATGATATATTATACCATTTCTGATTTCATGAAACTAATTGAACATGTTCATTATCACCGGAAGTACTGTAATTTTATCAGGATCAATTACATGTTACAAATGTATAAAATGAATTGATATTGCTGGATTTTTGTTGATTCTGTTTCCCTTTTATTTGATGTTTGCAATGTTTATGTGGAAATCTGTTTATCGGTGCCATTGGTTCAAGGGCAACATGGGAGCGAAAGTGACATAAGTTTAAAGTTAACGTGGCACCAGTGAAACCCGTCATTCCTGCATGCAGGTCTAGTTATTCTTATTATTATTATTTTTTTTTTTCCAATTTGCTTATATCTCAGGAACTACTTGTCGGATCGATGCAATGTCTTGAGTTTTACTGCGAAAGTGGGTGTGACTTAGAGATTAAAGCTATTTCCGGCATTCTGCGACAATGCGAAATGTCCGAAATCACCGAAGTTGTCGTTTTTTGAAATATTGCCGTAATATTAACAACAATTGTTGGATTTTATCGTTTGATAGTTTTTGACATAGCCAGAGACATGGCACATAGCTACCGGTCTTTAGACTTTTAAATTTCGCCGAATCTTCGGAAAAATAAGGCGCCAAATTTTGAAAATTTAAATTTTGACAAAAAATCTTTTTATTAATGAATATTTTTTAATGACCTTTTACCAAGGGTTAAAGGGTCGTCTGATTTGGGTAAAAATGTGAACATTTTTTTTCTGGATAATTTTCCTTGGTCGCTATTGGCTAATTCAGTTTATCGGTTCTATATAAATTATTTATTGTCCGATTTGTATAAAACAAAGTTTATATGCTCCATGGTCCAAAATGTCATTTTTTTTGTTACCGGCAAAGTTTCCTGTCGGCACCGTAAGTGACGTAAATTTAGCAAAAACTACAATTTTAACAGTTCGGTACCACTTTTTGAAAGCAAAAATTATTTTTTTCAAATCTAATATGACCGAAAAGATGTGCCATATAAAGGCGCACAAAACATCGCGCTCAGTTTTTTTAATTTCGATTTCGTTTTCGGGCAAATTGGATTAAAGGGTGAAAAAAGGTGTCAAAATAAGCTATTTACAACCCATCCAGCGTCTTCATATTAAAAAATATATCTCCGTAGCATTCATAATCTCGTAGCAATAAACCATACTAAGAGAATGTATGTGAAAATTAATTTGTAATATGCGCAGTTGCCGAGAAATAGTCAATTTTGCATGAGTCACTTTTCACGTTATTTTGGCTGTATAAGAATCAATTATTATGTGATTTTCAATTTTCTTTCACCATTGGATGCCTAATGCCATAGTGGACAAGGTCAAACCATTCTACCTCATACGCTGCCACCGGAAATGACGTCATTTGCTAAAAACTTAATTTTTAGCATTAAAAAACAATATTTTATTCAAATGGGTCGTACCTGTTATTGTTTTCAAATTATGATATTTGATTCTATTCATCAAATAGAATGAACCCATGCGATCATACAGATATCACAAAACGGTTTCTAACTTGTACGGTTGCAGAGAAATGGGCGATTTTCCACAAGTCACTTTTCGAGGATTTTGGTCTATAAAAGTGTCAGTTGTTATTCGATTTTCATAAAATTTTCACCATATGATATCTTACGTCATTTATAATTTCATAGAACTAATTTAACATTTTCAGTATCACCGGAAGTAATTATATTTTGGCAAAAACTGTATTTTTAGCCTTCAAAACAGATATTTTTTTCAAATGAGTCTGATTTGTAATATATTTAAAATTATGATATTTAGTTCGCATCAACTAATAAAATGAACCCATGCGATCATTCAGATACCACAAAATGGTTTCTCACTTGTATGTTTGCAGAGAAATAGACGATTTCTTACAAGTCACTTTTCAAGGTTTGGGGTCTATAAAAGTGTCAATTCTTATTCGATTTACATAAAATTTTCACCATGTGATTATTATTTCAGTGTCTTCATATATTAAAATATGTCTTCGATACTTTCATAAACTTGTAGCAATAATCCATACAAAGAGAATGTATGTGAAATTTAGTTTGTAATATAAGCAGTTGCCGAGAAATGGGCAATTTTGCATGAGTCACTTTTCACGTTATTTTGGCTGTAAAAGAATCAATTATTATTTGATTTTCAATTTTCTTTCACTCTCCGTTGCCTATTTCCACAGTCGACTATTCCAAACCATTTTAACACTTTTACTGTTACCGGAAGTGACGTCATTTAGGCAATAACTGAATTTTTAGCCTTTAAAAATACACTTTTTATTCAAATGAGTATTTTTTGTATTATTTTTAGAATTATTTATGAAATTTGGTTCCCATCAACAAATAGAATGAACCCATGCGATCATATAGATACCACAAAATGGTTTCTAACTTGTACGGTTGCAGAGAAATGGACGATTTTCCACAAGTCACTTTTTACTTTATTTTGGCTCTAAAAGAATCAGTTATTATTCGATTTTCATAAAATTTTCACCATATGATGTCTTATGCGATTTACGATTTTATAGAACTAATTTAGCTGTTTTAGTATCACCGGAAGTGATGTCATTTTGTCAAAAACTGAATTTTTAGCCTGAAAAACAGATATTTTATTCAAATGAGTCTGAATTGTAATGTTTTCAAAATTATGATATTTGATTCCATTCAACAAATAGATTGAATCCACACGATCATACAGATACCACAAAATGGTTTCTAACTTGTGCGGTTGCAGAGAAATAGTTGATTGTCTACAAGTCACTTTTCAAGGTTTTTGGTCTATAAAAGTGGAAATTATTATTCTATTTACATAAAAAATTTTCACTATATGATGTCATATTATGTCATTTGGGATTTCATAAAACTAATTGAACATTTTCATTATCACCGGAAGTAATGTAAGTTTGCCAGGATCACTTACAAGTAACAAATGTATAAAATAAATTGATAGTTACTGGATTTGGTTGATTCTGTGTCCAATTTATTTGATGTGTGCATTGCTTATGGGGAAACCTGTTTAATGGTTTCACTGGTACCGGAAGTGACATATGTTTAAGGGTAACGTGGCACCGGACGTGACATGTTAAAGGGTAATGTGGTACCAGTGAAACCCGTCATTCCTGCATGCAGGTCTAGTATGAGTTGATATTGTTGTTTTAAATTTTGATTGGTCAGTAGTCGGTCTACCAACCAATCACTAGCTACCCTAAAAAAAGCTTTACATTTAAAACGAGTGCCAATAATGTTAACATAACGTTACGTCGTGACTCACGATTTTATTATGCCTAATTAACCCGTTCATAGCAGAATACTGCAGTAAAACTAATTGCGTGACAAACGAGGCTATCAAGTCGAATGAAATGTAAATAATATTGCTTGGAAACGAACATACTTTCACCGTTTTTAATACCTTAAATCACTGTCCAAAGTTTTAGGGAAGACCCAGATTAAACGAAGGGCTGTCTTTTTGCTGTACTTAAGTAATAGCTTTCATTGAACGGAAAGAATAGACACACTCCCGCATAAGTTCAAGAAACAGACGCTATTCCAGCAATGGCCAGAGAGGGATTTCTCGGCCCATTGCTTCAGGAATATGTAACTATTCTTGCTATAATAGTTCAAATATACATAGTACATAATTAATATTAATTTATTCTGAGTAACGTTGTTGCTGTTTATTATCGTAACAACAGCATTACTACTGTTGTAACGATAATAAACATTCTTAGGGTTATTTCGTCCCAAGCAAAAAATATTCAAATCCACTAAATATCGTAGGCATCCGAGAGTTGATATGTTCTTTATAAGTTAATCAATGTCTAATTAGGCCTTAATATGGTGACTGATTGGTTTCATTTCGTGGTGTCGCTCTTTATATTTCCGACAAACATGCCGACAACATTATGGTTGCAAGGTTACCTCAGGTGTGTCAGAGATGCCCTAACATCCAGTATGTATACTAGTTTTATCACCTGTAAGATCTTGACCTCATCTTGACTTCTTCAACCTTTAACATTACACTACAATCTTGTAGCATGTTGACATCGTGTATTTTATTACAGACTTATGTGTGAGCCACGGTGGTTCAGGGAGTAAGACACTTGTTCACTCGTTGATCCGTGAGTTGGCCTATAGAAAGTTACCCTGGGCTTTCATTTGCGGAACAGGATGATTGACAAGGAACAGTGTCCTGCCGTTTGGCTGGGACGAGAAGCCAAGGTCACATGTGAACGGTGGCGTGCATGTAATAGATCTCTTGATAGATTTAATTCAAATGTTGTCCGTGCACACAATCCGCCATAGCAAGCTAGTTAGTACCACTAAACCCCATGCGGTGCGTGGGTGGTCCCTTATCAAGCTAAACTCCGAGGACACCTTCTTTCCGAACATTAAGTTGTTCAATATCAAGTCAGTACATTACTAAGTTATTTTGAGACTAAAACAGATACGCATGCTGTGTGAAGTGTGTGCAATTTCAACCGGGATAATTAAGACTGGTTGCCAGTCTATCCGTCCTACACCAATGGCCCGGGAGCAAACAAAGTTGGAAAACTCCAAGGAACAACATCGGCCAACATAGCGTCTTTCTCGCAGGAAATAAAGCCAAGTTGCATCTTTAAGAAACATGTCTTTATATATTAATATATAGATCATATCTTAAATCTGATGAATTCTATCAGCACGTGCATGTATTATATCGGCACGTGCATGTATTATAGATCCTGACATTATCTTACAGAAAAAACAGCAGGTGAAATGTGTAATATGTATAAAAGACACATGCATCATTATAGTTCATGACATTATCTTAGACAAAAAACTCAGGTTAAATCGTCTACTTATATCAACGTATTTATAAAGATCAGAGCCGTTGTGATTGTTAACAAAATGGTTTATAGGTCTAACCCCACAATCTTACACGGTTCCTTCATTTTACCCACTACATTTATAATCACATTAATAAAATTATACATAAAGTCTGGACTACGATTGTATCAATTCCCCCCTTTTGAATTTTTAGACACAGATTTGATATAGAATGAATGGGAAGCAATTAGTATTAAATACATACGATTAAATGATACCCCGGTTACAGTGATAAATAAATGATTTTTAGTGGTTTTGAATACATTTTGTGATGGATAATTTAACGTATATGGATCATCGATAGCCAATATATCGATCCAGATAAAAGCAGTTTGACTGATGAAAGTTTCAGCATATTAGGTTTTTATTATCTATTGTTTAAAGGGACAATAACATTCTTGCTGGCTTGATAGCTCCAGAAAATAAATAATACCCTTATTCTAAGTACTAGATGTTTAAGTGTCCTACCTGTTGTGTAAATTATCCATTACAACCTATTTTACTTGTCCAGACGGTCCGAAAATATTTTAAAATCCAAGTCACATTTGAAAAGGTTTATGTTAGACTTTTAAATCAATTGGTTGAATTTTTCCAATTTTCCAATAGGTGTGTTAGGTGTGAAATTTATATAATCATTTAATTGGAATATTCTAAAATAATACGATTTGTTGACCAGAATGAAGATTGGGACATATTATTCAGTTACAACAAGAGTGTTATTGGGGCTTTAAAACTATGAAAGCGAGAACTTTCAGCTCTTACATAATTCCCCTTTAAGGTTACATACACCAATATGGTGTTGGTTAGTCACTAAACATTCAACTGACCATAATGTATACATATGTTTAACGCTATTAGTCATTACGAACTAGAGGAAATGTAACAATACCACCATCTAATAATACCATTCTTAAATTCTTCACATACCTGTCTCCAATATCAACTTTAATCTTAGAGAAATGTGGCTACCGTCTAGGCAATAATAACATTACTAAATTATGACAAATTTATTTGGAATGGTTTGTTGTAAATTTGATAGAATCATACATTATGCTCGGGTCAAATCTACTGTTGCTGGTGTTATAGGCATTAATTAACTTATCCAGACCATAATCATCTTTCGATGTCATTTTTACTTTCATTCATGATTGAATCATGAATTGGACATGGAGATTATGTATTTTCATTGTTTTGGCTTTAGTAATGATGATCGAGGCTAGGCAAAACATTCAATAGCTACTTTTTAGGTTCGGAAATTTTCAGCAAATTCCCTTTACATTATCTATGTTTTGAATATCATACTGAGAGCTGCCAGCTCTTTATCTAATACCCCATAACGTATCTTTGATAAAAAGAGTATAGTGGCATGTAGAGGTGTAAGTGTGTTTATGTTTTACATTCTGTTATTGATATCATTGATAAAGATTTTAAGGGCGAGTGGAATGTTATTCAATCGGCAAAATGTGGTCTAGTTTAAAATTCCTGACAATTTAACGAATATTTTAATTTCGGAAAACAATAATGTTCCGCCAATATTGTTTTTCCAAAACTTGTGGTGGGGAATCGACTTATGATCGTGCCATGTTAATAAATGGCCAATTAATAATGTATATAATATTTCAGGCCTAAAGAAAGAACAGCAATAGGTAGATTTAGCTCTTGCATAATGTATGTTAAAATAAATGTCTAATTAATAATTTTTATAATAATTTAGGTCATAAGAAAATACTGCAAAAGCAGATTTAGTAGCTGTTTAATGAGATACCGTGCATAAATATTTCTTTATACGTAACAACGGACAATCTTAATTAAACATTTGGTTTCTATTTAAAATAAAAGGAGTTGATACAAACATGAAAGAAGTTTACATTATTTGATAAAGAAGCTTGCTGGGGTGTCAAAAGTGAATGATATTTGATAAAGTTATAAGGAATAATTCCAACTGATAAAATCAACATAGAAACCAGCTGTTTATATATCAGTGGAAATAGAAACTAGTCTACAAACAATCTTCTGTAGATAGTTCCTGCTAATTTTGTATTTTTATCAATATTACTAATTTTATGTTTACCCAAGTGTTACAACTGTCAAATAGCGCCGATTGAAATGTTAAATTCTGTGTTACACCCAAAATATTTCTTCTAACTATTAATTAAAATAAATAATTAAACCCTCTGAACTCGAAGTCTGGTGCAGTTTTTTTATCAGCGGAAATTAAAAAATAAACCCAGACATGATGTGAAAAAATAATTTTAATTTACTCACTGTATTATTCGTAATATTTTGAAATGTTATTTTAATTAAATTATAAAAATTATTTCCATTATAACCAAAAACTTCTAAAGTTGAGAGTTTCTTGTCATCTGTGTATATTTAAAACTAAACAAAGATAGGAAAAAACAAAAATGAATTTTACATTATTTTACTTTATCATTAACGAAATTAGCTTAAAACCAAGACTTTCAAAAGTGTTTCAAATATTTTTTGATCTTCGCAATAAAGCAAAGGAGGCAACCAAGATAAGAAGATAAATCTGTGTTTATCTTTTATTGTTTTTGATTATTTTCCTTTTACAATTTCCTGATATTTTGGTGAGATATTAAATATATTTTTTTTTTAAATAAAATAATCATGTCTGAATTATGTAATATATTTTAACAGTTTGTAATCTTGTGTTAATCTGGAGAGAAGCGTCGGCTAAGTGATTAGGGCGTTCGCTTTCTAACCTGGAGCTCCCGTGTTAGATAGCTGGGTGAGAAAGTTCCGGCGGGTTTAATCAGTGGAACATGCTAAGTGATATAATCTTTGAATGATTGAACATAATATAACACAGTTCTATGGATAACAATCACTATATTATACACACACGACGTTTCGACAAGAATTCACTGGTCGTTATCAAGCATACAAATTACAAATGAGGAAAAATGTGACAGTGTTATATATAGGTATATTAAACAATAATAAGAGAAACCATAAGTAACAATGATGAAACCCTAGCTTAATTGGTTATCAAAAACGACCAGTGAATTCTTGTCGAAACGTCGTGTGTGTATCATATAGTGATCGTTATCCATAGAACTGTGTTTTGTGTTATGCCAAGTGATGACGTAAAGTCGTTCGAATAGGAAAAAAACTCTTGGCAGTTGGAAATCGAAATAAGAGAGACCGTTGATTTTTATCATCGTGAAAATAAATCGAAGGTCCTTGTCCGTAAATAACCCTCGACAGTTGGAATTCGAAAGAAGAGTAGGCCGTTAATTTTATCAGATAGAATTTTTTCTTTATTCTTTACATCACATCAAGCTTCTTTATCAAATAACATTAGAAACTCAGTTCATGTCTGGGCATGATGTCCTTCATAGAACACTGCATAAGCCCGGTAGGAACGGAACATTAGGAGAGGGAGAGCAATGGGGTTTAACGTCCACCCGACACAAATGGGGTCATTGTTGAACTAAGATATGGTTTATTTTTAGGACCCGGTGAAAATCCACAAGGTGGGACAGGCGACCCTACTCTGTCACGTACAACCGGGTACTCGAAACAACGCCAGATCACACAATGACATGCTTCATGATACAGCACGGACGTGCTTACCATTAGCCCCCCCCCCCCTAGGAAGTTATATAAACCTAATTTCATGACATGCCAACCTAACTCGTATTAAATATAACTTCTCATATTTAATCCAGAAACATTTCAAAGTGTGAAATAAATTTCCTACATTATTTCTAACCTTTTAGCCTTATGAGCAAATTAGTCCAATAATTTGTTTGTGATTGACCCCGTGACCTTTGAGTATTTCCACATACTGATATCATTATTAATCTCAACGATGACAAGTGAATAATTATGTAACGAGCGATGTAATTGGCTAATCTGTGAAAAACAGATGGCGCTATCAGTAAATAGAAACTGACATAATCGTCTGTGTATCGTGAGAAAACTGAAACGAAATTTGGTTCAGCAACTTACTGTTCCGCTCTGACAAGGCTGATGAAGACGGAAATACGCCATACAGTGTGCTTAGAGGACATTTTGTCCAGGCAGCGACATTACGGCCTACCCTTATATCAAATTCCCACTGTCAGTGGATCTTTTACGTAAACTCAAATGAGTTGACGAGAACATGTTTTTTTTTCTACCCACCCGTTCGACTATATGTTGTTCCTTGCTGAGTCCTGCCATGCCAGAAAATCGCAAAGAAATATCCCGACTTACACCGGTATCGAACAGACATCTCCAGGTTACCGAATCAACTCCCTACCACCTGAACCACTGCGGCTACCGTGAGAAAGCTACCAGCTAATAAAACCAGCTGTTTAAAGCAAAAATTGATAACCAAATAAATCTAAAACAAAATATATAAACTACATTATTAATCTGACTGGGACTCTTTAAACAAAACTGCATGAAAGAAAGACGAACTTAGACAAATGCGTTTATAATTTGTCCCAAAGGAATAGCTACACGGTCGATCAATGTAAGTTTACCCTGAACCATATTCGTTGGCATTTCAGTTTTGCAATCCACCCCTTACAGTCGCTTATCAGCCCATTTAACATTGAAGAACAAATAGCGAGGGTTACGGCATATTTTGATTGCAACACATAAATTATTACAATGAACTTTAAAATCAAAAGGTTACACTCTCAGTATGCGATTTGTGTGTTTCAAATTTTGAATTATAAATGTTTCGGCTGATTAAAAAACAGATCTATTCTTCATTTCATTTTTTATACTTTCGATGTCCTCTGCTACACGAAGATGTGACAAATTATAGTCATGCGTAGAGTTGTCCTTAACAAGCCAATCATAAATTTATTTGTTTTATTGTCACGAATGTATCTCTTTCTTTATACGTTATATCAATCAATATACATGTAATAGTTTTCTGTCGGAAACCAAGTTATAGTCTTTACTCTGTGAAATATAACCTCGTCCCTCCCTACACCCCGGTATTAAAGGAGCTAAATCGCTAATATTTTGGACCTAAATATTGACACAAATGGGCCGCACCACATATAATAATGTCATGTGAATGTGTATAAACTGATTTACATTCAATCGTTTCTGTTTTTACTGTAATTTCTACTCGGTTATTTTTGGCGAAATACGCCAGGAGTCTCAATCGATTGGCAGTCTCTAGCGTGTGGTTAGTCCAGTCTCCATCCATAGTATTTATTGGGCATGCTCTCCAAAAAAGAATATGAGGTCACCGTTTGACATGTCTTCTGGAATGTGTCTAATACCTCTCTTCGCGTCTCTTGTTACAAATGGCACTGAAAAGCATTATGGTACTCGATTCCTGTACCAAAGATGAAATATTTATTTTGTTTTAAATATTGGATATCAGAAGCCCATCTTTTCCCGACAAGATCACACCATCATTGTTGATTTAAATTGACAAATAATTCGCGTTTTCAATATCAAAGATTTTGGGTGATATTGAGTTAGAGACTTAACTCCTTTAAATATAATACATGGAGTAACCATGAATATCCTATACATTAAGGTTTAGACTTTTACATGGGCAATATAACCTCTCCCCTTCCTGCACCCATTGCACTAGTGTATTATAATATTTTTAAAATACGAACAATAAATAACTGCTAAAGTGTGAAATATAACCTTCCCCGCCCCTTCCTACCCTAGTGAAATTGAAATATACTACTAATCAATAAGCACTACAATAAGCTATAATCTTTCCTATGAGAAATGTAACCTGTCTCATCCCTGTCTGCACTAATGTATTAAAATAATGAATAGCATACTAGTATCCATCAATAGCCGCTATAGTCTTTACTGTGGAAAATATAATTTATCTTGCCCCTACACTAGCCTATATTATAATAATATACTACTAAGGCTATACTCTTTGCTTTTGGAAATATACCATGTCTCACGCTCCCTGCACTAGTATTGTATAATGATAATATGTAGAATAGTAACAATGTACAACTAGACCTGCATGCAGCTATGACGGGTTTCACTGGTGCCATGTTACTTTTGAACTTGTGTCACTTTCGGTGCCACGTTACCCTTGAACATATGTCACTTCCGGTACCAAAGAAACAAATAAACAGGTTTCCACATAAACATTGCACACATCATATAAAATGTACGCTGAATCAACCAAATCCAGCAATATCAATTCATTTTATATATATGTTACTTGTAAGTGATCCGGGCAAAATTACATTACTTCCGGTGATAATGAAGATGTTCAATTAGTTTTATGAAATCGGAAATGGCATAACATGTCATATGGTGAGAATTTTATTTAAATCGAATAATAATTGCCACATTTATAAACCAAAAACCTTGAAAAGTGACTTGTAGAAAATCGTCTATTTCTCGGCAACCGTACAAGCTAGAAACTTTTTTTGGGAATCTATATGATCGTATGGGTTCAGTCTATTTGTTGATTGGAATCAAATATCATAATTTTAAAAACATTACAAATCATAATCATATGAATAAAATATATGTTTTGAAGGCTAAAAATACAGTTTTTGCCAAAAGAACATTACTTCCTGTGATACCAGAAACGTTTAATTAGTTTTATAACACCGACTATGACATTAGGCATCAGAGGGTGAAAATTTTCTGACAATCGAAAAGTAATTGACACTTTTATGGGCCAAAAACCTTCAAAAGTGACTTTTAGAAAACCGCCTATATCTCGGCAACCGAACAAGTTGGAAACAATTTTATGATATCTATATGACCGTATGAGTTTTGTTAATATGTGAATTTAATCCAAAAGTTAATTTTATTATTACATATTAAATAATTATTGGTTCAAAAAAAAATATTGATTTTAAAAGTTAAAATGCAGTTTTTGACCAAATGGCGTCACTTCCTGTGTCAATTTTAAATTGTAATCGACTTGATATGACGCAGACTTGCTTTGTGAATCAAATGGTGTCACTTTTGTGAATATCCATTAATAATTAACTTTTTTACAGGCAAATTACGAAAACAGTGACTTACGCAAAACTGCCCATTTCTCGGCAACTGCTTATATTACAAACTAATTTTCACATACATTCTCTTCGTATGGATTATAGCTACAATTTTATAAAAGTTACATAGAAATATTTTAAAATCTGAAAAGCCTGAACGGGTTGTAAATAGGTCAGTTTTACACCTTTTCTCACCTCTTAATCCAATTTGCTCGAAAATGAAACCGAAATTAAAAAAACTGAGCTCACACTTTTTTGCGCTTTGAAAGGGCACACACTTTTGGTTATATCAGTTTTTAAATAAAATAATATTTTCTTTTGAAAAATGGTACCTAACTGTCAAAATTGTAGTTTTTAATAAATTTACGCCACTTCCGTTGCCGACAGATAACACTGTTGGTAACAAAAAAGATGACGATTGAGACAACGGAGCTTATGAACTTTGTTTTATACAAATCGAACAATAAATAATTAATCTTGGGCTAAAAAACTGAATTCGCCAATGGCGGCCAAGGAAAATAACCGAGCCAAAAATGTTTTTCATTTTTGCTCAAGTCAATATTAAATTAGTTTCTTAAAATCAGAAATAATAATCACATGGTGAAAATTTTATGTAAATCGAATAGGAATTGCCACTTTTATACACCCCAAACCTTGGAAAGTGACTTGTAGGAAATCGTCTATTTCTCTGCAACCATACAAGTGAGAAACCATATTGTGGTATCTGAATGATCGCATGGGTTCATTTTATTAGTTGATGCGAATTAAATATCATGATTTTAAATTTATTACAAATCAGACTCATTTGAAAAAAAAATATCTGTTTTGAAGGCTAAAAATACAGTTTTTGCCAAAATATAATTACTTCCGGTGATACTGAAACTGTTAAATTAGTTCTATGAAATCATAAATGACATAAGATATCATATGGTGAAAATTTTATAAAAATCGAATGATATAACCGACACTTTTATAGACCAAAATCCTCGAAAAGTGACTTGTGGAAAATCGCCCATTTCTCTGCAACCGTACAAGTTAGAAACCGTTTTGTGATATCTGTATGATCGTATGGGTTCATTCTATTTGATGAATAGAATCAAATATCATAATTTGAAAAAAATAATAAGTACGACCCATTTGAATAAAATATTGTTTTTTAATGCTAAAAATTAAGTTTTGAGCAAATGACGTCATTTCCGGTGGCAGCGTATGAGGTAGAATGGTTTGACCGTGTCCACTATGGCATTATGCATCCAATGGTGAAAAAAAATTGAAAATCACATAATAATTGATTCTTTTACAGCCAAAATAACGTGAAAAGTGACTCATGCAAAATTGACTTTTTCTCGGCAACTGCGCATATTACAAATTAATTTTCACATACATTCTCTTCGTATGGGTTATTGCTACGAGATTATGAATGTTACGAAGATATATTTTTTAATATGAAGACGCTGGATGGGTTGTAAATAGCTTATTTTGACACCTTTTTTCACCCTTTAATCCAAATTGCCCGAAAACGAAATCGAAATTAAAAAAACTGAGCGCGATGTTTTGTGCGCCTTTATATGGCACATCTTTTCAGTCATATTAGATTTGAAAAAAATAATTTTTGCTTTCAAAAAGTGGTACCGAACTGTTAAAATTGTAGTTTTTGCTAAATTTACGTCACTTACGTCAACGACAGGAAACTTTGCCGGTAACAAAAAAAATGACATTTTGGACCATGGAGCATATAAACTTTGTTTTATACAAATCGAACAATAAATAATTTATATAGAACCGATAAACTGAATTAGCCAATAGCGACCAAGGAAAATTATCTAGAAAAAAAAATGTTCACATTTTCGCCTAAATCAGACGACCCTTTAACCCTTGGTAAAAGGTCATTAAAAAATATTCATTAATAAAAAAGTTTTTGGTCAAAATTTAAATTTTCAAAATTTGGCGCCTTATTTTTCCGAAGATTCGGCGAAATTTAAAAATCTAAAGACCCGTAGCTATGTGCCATGTCTCTGGCTATGTCAAAAACTATCAAACGATAAAATTCAACAATTGTTGTTAATATTACGGCAATATTTAAAAAAACGACAACTTCGGTGATTTCGGACATTTCGCATTGTCGCAGAATGCCGGAAATAGCTTTAATCTCTAAGTCACACCCACTTTCGCAGTAAAACTCAAGACATTGCATCGTTCCTACAAGTAGTTCCTGAGATATAAGCAAATTGGAAAAAAAAAAATAATAATAATAAGAATAATAATAAGAAGAATTTTAACAAAAACAATAGTGTTTCACACAAGCTACGCAGTGTGAAACCCTAATAAACTATAGTCTGGACTATGTGAACTATAATATATCCCACTCCTCCCTCGACTAGTGTTTTATAATAATATTTCCTGATATAACTCAAGTTATTGCAAGAGTTTATAACCTGCTACTTGAGATATCTGATTTTATGAACTTAGAAGTGTTGAAGGGAAATCGCTAAGAACAATTATATCATTGTTTCTGACGATCTGTTTAGACCGAAATTTCACCCAGATCAAACGTGTGTTTAATACAACGTAAAGACTTTCTTTATATCTATCAAGTTTGTTTATCAACTTTCTAATAAATCTTTGTCATTGTGTTGACACGAGTATAAATTACTTATATCCAAATGGTTCGTATTTAGTTTTCATGCTGAAATACAAAATCTGACATAGAAAGTGTGTCTAGTCCTTTGGAAATATACCCATTGTAAAATTTGGCAGTGAACGGTAACTACAGATATCTTATTTTAGTAAAATACTAATAAGTGGTTTGAAATATTTGGTATTGTAAAATACTAATATTCTTGTAGAATGTTGTAACGTAAAGTACTAATATACCGTTTGTAGGATTGGTATGATAAACCACTAATATGCACCATGCACAATTTGGTTCAATTTTATTCCAATAATTCGCTTGCACATTGGGGTCTATAGCTGTGGGTGGAAACTGGTTGTACGTGACAAGGCGTAGGGTTGACTGTCCAGCCTCGTGGGTTTTCTCCTGGTCCCCCGGTTTCCCCCCAGTGCAAGCGAATTGTGGAAATAAAATTTAACCATGTGTTAGTCACGAAATGAGCTAGTTTGTGTCGAGTGGACGTTAAACCCTATTTCACTCTCTCTCTCTCCCTCTCTCTTGTATCAGATAAATAAACCAAATCCGTTTAACTTCCACTCGACCCAGACCAGGTCATTTCGGGACTAACACGGTTGTATTTTATTTCAATAATTCGATTACGGGCATGTGTCTTTAGCCGGTGAAATCCCACAAGCTTGTTCAAGCGATCCTACTCCTTGTCACGTACAGTCGGTGAATCGAAACCACGCCAGTTGACGCAATGACAGACCACATAATACAGCACACACGTGCTAACCATTTGGCCATCCAAAGCCCTGCCCCTAAAAACAGTGAGAGCGCCAGATATTATGTTTTGTTGATATTGATATCAGATAAAGTATTATCTTTATTAAATCGTTTTACCAGCCGGAAGTTTATGCAATGTGTTGATATTTTCTTTTCCTCCTTACAGCTTGCGGTGGTCCATCTTGTCATCAAGGGTGGATAAACACGCCTCTAGACAAATACAGAACTTGAACCCCCGTGCCGAAATATGCGTAAACATCAAGAGTTTTAATGTAATCAACACGCTTGTTTCAAACAAATTTCGATAATTATTTCTGAGTGCGCAGAAAAAATGGAAAATGAAAACATATTAAAATTACACGTCCTAGTGATTCTTATTGAGATTTACAAAAAAAAAATGAAATAAATAAAGACGGTAAATGTCATTGGATATTGAATACTTTACTTGTGTAGTGTGTACCTTAAATTTGGTTTTCTTACAGAAAAAAAGTTGTTATTTCAAGTTTGTTCTTTATTTCCCAGTCAATCTACTTAAAAAAGACAAACAAACTACCCCCCCCCCCCCTAAAAAAACAAAACAAAAAAACCCCATTAAACCAAGTGAAACGAAAAATATTATATTCGTTGGTGTGTTCTGGATTTTCCCGTATGATTGACGTTTGACAGTGGTGCAGGACGGAGGGCTTCATCACTGAGAACGGGGAACAACACCGAAAAAACCCGATGAACTTTCTCGGAAATCACAGAATCTCTTAAATAAGCGAGCACACGTCTTACTCACTCACTTAGCCACGATGGCCACCAGAACAATAAGTCGAACAAGTTTGGACATTCTAAAAGACATGTTAAAAGTTTTCCAAACTTCCACATTTTTTTGTGTTGAATTCGTCCAATCACCCTCAGGAGTTGTTCGTCCTTAACTTATTGTTAAATCTTCCGGTTGATGTCTTTGATATATTTTAACAAACGACGATCATAGAGAATTCTGTGATCAGGAAACGAGACAATCTGCAAACATTTGTTGATCTGAAACCAAATGCTAAACGTAGTTTATTGTTAAAACACAGAGAGTAAAATATAAACAAATTGATATCAGTCTTAATATAATTTATGGACAGACTTTCAACACTGCCACAAATACTGTTCCCATCTATTAGCCATAATATTTGTCAGGAATCTCATAAAGAGAAAAAAAGTATACCTCAAACTGAAGTGTAGAATGGTTTATGCAATAACAACGCCCTTGACATATTCTGTGTTAATTCATAACAAATGCAAGATGCAAGGAAAAGTTTATTAGATCTTTCAAGATAATAATTTCTGTCCCGTTGTCGAAATAAAACTATATTGCAGTCCTCCCAATAACCGACAAGAACCGATAACATCGTAACGTATTGCAAAACGTGACCGACCAGGGACGATATGTTATAGATATGCACATTCTACACATAATATCCTAAATTTAAAGATGTTGGATCACCGACTAATTGCTAAAGTCTGTCGATTCCTTTCAGTGATTAGTAGTACTCACGCGTCGCTTTGCAAGTGTTAAACTGTATGTTTGATTGAAAGCTTTTAGGAATAGTAATTGTACGAATTCTTACAACATAGATTTTGTAATTTTTACTTAGCTGTCTCTTAAATTTCGCATAAATGGTTTTACTCATTACGGTATTTTCTTTCAATGTGCCTACATTTCATGTGGCATATAACCGATCATGAGCCATTCTAGTATTATACAACACTGGGGAATATTCCTTTATTTTCAGTTCGTTTTTCCTTTCTTTTGAGTTAAGTCTATATTACTAGAAACTCTGATCTGTAAAGCGCAGTAGGGGTTTACGACTAGCGCCAGGATTCATTCCCGTAATCTTATATGTACGTTTGAAGTTGCTTGGGATGTTTGTGTATTATGACTTGTTCGTAGATTTGTCTTGTATATCTAGTGCGGTGCACCCCCACCCCGGGCCCGTAGCCAGCTCATATTTTTTTATTTTTTTTTCTTGGGGGGGGGGGCTACAGAATTTTTTGGAGGGGCTGAGGATGTGGCCGGCTAAGAAAACCCCTAAGAAATCATTATTGTTGGTGAAATATTTTTTTTTGTGGTGGGGGGGGTCATTGGATTGGGGGCGGGGGGCCACCCCCGCACTTAATTTTAATATATTCCTTTTCGTATATCAGTACTTATTTATTACCTTTTAAACAATTGCAACGTTACAAGAAGATAGGTTGCCAGGCAACGAAACATACGCCCACAGCAGCTAAATCGTCCGGGCAGTCAACAAGGGTTGTCGCATATTTTTACTTTTTTCGGTAATGAAACATTTGTAATACACTAAAAACTGATTAAGAGTAACAACTCATTATGTAATTATCAGAAAATCATTAGAATTTGATTGCTTTTTATAAAGTTTTACCCCAAGCTAACAATTAGTATATACATGAAACATTTAATATCATGGATTTAGCTGTTCAGTTATCTAAATTCATTGAAAATCAAAATACTTGTTCGTTTCAACACCTTAAACTCTATGTATCAATCTGAAGTCAATCGGATGGTAACTTTGGCCTCTATAGCGTCACAAGAATTTTTGAAGTTATCAAGGGAGATAACTCTGGCAGTAATTATTTGAAATCGCTGAAAATCAATAGGCTTCTTCGTCTCATGACCTTAAACACTGTGTATAAATCTAAAGTCAATCAGATATTAACTTTGGCCTCCAGAACGTCCACAAGATTTTTTGAGGTGATCAAGGGCCATAACTCTGGCACTTACTATCGGAAATCGCTGAAAATCAATAGGCGTCTTCGTCTTATAACCTTAAACACTGTGTATAAATTTAAAGTCAATCGGATATTAACTTTGGCCTCTAGAGCGTCCACAAGATATTTTGAAGTGATCAAGGGCCATAACTCTGGCACTAATTATCGGAAATCGCTGAAAATCAATAGGATTCTTCATCTTATCACCTTAAACACTGTGTATAAATTTAAAGTCAATCGGATATTAACTTTGACCTTTAGAGCGTCCACAAGATTTTTTAAAGAGATCAAGGGCCATAACTCTGGCACTAATTATCGGAAATCGCCGAAAATCAATAGGCTTCATTGTCTTATGACCTTAAACGCTGTGTATAAATTTAAAGTCAATCGGATATTAACTTTGGCCTCTAGAGCGTCCACAAGATTTTTTGAAGTGATCAAGGGCCATAACTCTGGTAGTTATTATCGGAAATCGCTGAAAAACAATAGGCTTCTTCGTCTCATGACCTTAAACACTGTGTATAAATTTAAAGTCAATCGGATATTAACTTTAGCCTGTAGAGCGTCCACAAGCAATTGTGGACGCCGGACCGACGGACGGACCGACGGACCGACGGACCGACGGACCGACGGACGGACGGACGGGGGCGACGACAATATACGACCACATTTCAATGTGGGCGTATAAAAACGAAAGACACGTGGTAAAAATGTGTACTGCAATGGTGACAATATCTTGAATAGTTCTACGATGAATACAAATATTATGTGTTTGCCCATATTGCCGCTGCCCGTGTTAAATGTCCCTCATCTCATATCACACTGCGTGGCGTATTCCCGTCTTCATTATCCCAGAAGGAACAAAACATTAGGACGTTAAACCCCTTTTCATTTTATTCTATTTACATAATTTGTCTTTTAAATAAGTAACCGAAAAGGACGAATGGAAAAGGCAAACGAAGGCGTGGCAATATCTTGAATAGTTGTTCAATGTCTGGTAGGTGTATCATCTTATAGGAATAATATCAATACCAGAAATTACAGAAATAACAGAAATTACAATGTTGAGTGGTTTATGGCGAGAACATGGATATTTTACATCATCAGGGTTTTATTAGCTTAATTACACACCCCATCATCATCATTAATCATCATCTAATTACTTTATATAAACATACAAATTATCACTCTCATTATCATCATCGTTATCGTCATCATTATTCAAATGTTAAATGTTTCCCGAAATCTTAACTAAAGATAGGTTGCCAGGCAACGAAACATACGCCCACAGCAGCTAAATCGTCCGGGCAGTCAACAAGGGTTGTCGCATATTTTTACTTTTTTCGGTAATGAAACATTTGTAATACACTAAAAACTGATTAAGAGTAACAACTCATTATGTAATTATTAGAAAATCATTAGAATTTGATTGCTTTTTATAAAATTTTACCCCACGCTAACAATTAGTATATACATGAAACATTTAATATCATGGATTTAGCTGTTCAGTTATCTAAATTCATTGAAAATCAAAATACTTGTTCGTTTCAACACCTTAACTCTATGTATCAATCTGAAGTAAATCGGATGGTAACTTTGGCCTCTATAGCGTCCCAAGAATTTTTGAAGTTATCAAGGGAGATAACTCTGGCAGTAATTATTTGAAATCGCAGAAAATCAATAGGCTTCTTCGTCTCATTAACTTAAACACTGTGTGTAAATCTAAAGTCAATCGGATATTAACTTTGGCCTCCAGAGCGTCCACAAGATTTTTTGAGGTGATCAAGGGCCATAACTCTGGCACTAATTAACGGAAATCGCTGAAAATCAATAGGCGTCTTTGTTTTATGACCTTAAACACTGTGTATAAATTTGAAGTCAATCGGATATTAACTTTGGCCTCTAGAGCGTCCACAAGATTTTTTGAAGTGATCAAGGGCCATAACTCTGGCACTAATTATCGGAAATCGCTGAAAATCAATAGGCTTCTTCGTCTTATGACCTTAAACACTGTGTATAAATTTAAAGTCAATCGGATATTAACTTTGACCTTTAGAGCGTCCACATGATTTTTTAAAGAGATCAAGGGCAATAACTCTGGCACTAATTATCGGAAATCGCCGAAAATCG
Organism: Patella depressa; assembly: GCA_948474765.1. Lineage (NCBI taxonomy): Eukaryota > Metazoa > Mollusca > Gastropoda > Patellidae > Patella > Patella depressa. The sequence goes on from OX419720.1 coordinate 7,512,520, forward strand.
ATAGGCTTCTTCGTCTCATGACCTTAAACACTGTGTATAAATCTAAAGTCAATCGGATATTAACTTTGGCCTCTAGAGCGTCCACAAGATTTTTTGAGGTGATCAAGGGCCATAACTCTGGCACTAATTATCGGAAATTGCTGAAAATCAATAGGCGTCTTCGTCTTATGACCTTAAACACTGTGTATAAATTTAAAGTCAATCAGATATTAACTTTGGCCTCTAGAGCGTCCACAAGATGTTTTGAAGTGATCAAGGGCCATAACTCTGGCACTAATTATCGGAAATCGCTGAAAATCAATAGGCTTCTTCGTCTTATGACCTTAAACACTGTGTATAAATTTAAAGTCAATCGGATATTAACTTTGACCTTTAGAGCGTCCACAAGATTTTTTAAAGAGATCAAGGGCCATAACTCTGGCACTAATTATCGGAAATCGCCGAAAATCAATAGGCTTCTTCGTCTCATTAATTTAAACACTGTGTGTAAATCTAAAGTCAATCGGATATTAACTTTGGCCTCTAGAGCGTCCACAAGATTTTTTGAAGTGATCAAGGGCCATAACTCTGGTAGTTATTATCGGAAATCGCTGAAAAACAATAGGCTTCTTCGTCTCATGACCTTAAACACTGTGTATAAATTTAAAGTCAATCGAATATTAACTTTAGCCTGTAGAGCGTCCACAAGCAATTGTGGACGCCGGACCGACGGACGGACCGACGGACGGACGGACCGACGGACGGACGGACGGACGGACGGACGGGGGCGACGACAATATACGACCACATTTCAATGTGGGCGTATAAAAATAAAATCCAAATTTTAGTAGCTACGTCAACTAATTATTCAATCAAAGTACTAAAATTTGTTTTTTTTTTATCTTTATTTTATGAAATATGCCCAAGATCATAAAAGTCATCACCATCATCATCATCATCATCATCGATAGATAGAGAGTGATAGATAGAGAGAGAGAGCGAGAGAGGGGGAGAGAGAGATAGAGAGAGATAGGGAGAGAGAGAGAGTAGAGAGAGAGGGGGATAGAGAGATAGATAGATAGATAGATAGATAGAGAGAGATAAGGAGAGAGAGAGTAGAGAGACAGAGATAGAGAGAGGGAGGAGAGAGAGAGAGATAGAGAGAGAGAAAGAGAGGGAGATAGGGGGAGAGAGAGAGCGATATATAGAGAGATAGATAGAGAGAGACAGATAGATAGAGAGAGAGAGATAGATAGGGAGAGAGAGATAGAAAGAGAGAGAGAGATAGAGAGAGAGAGAGAAGAGCAATCGGCAATCGGCAATGGGGTTTCACATTAACTCGACAAAAACTAGGACATTTCGGGTTAAACATAATGGTTCAATTTTATTTCAATAATTCAGCCCAGTTGACTCAGTGGCAGACCTTATGATACAACGAGCCTACGCGCTCATCGGTGCAGAATCGTGGGACGTTCAGCGTCATTTAATTTCATTTCATTTCCTTCGAAGTCGTACTTGATTGTTATGAGTTGCAGTGCTAATCCTTGTATCTATTTAAGCTGAAAATCAATGTGAACGAACGATACGATATTAAACCATCGTATCGTTTATTTATCGTATGAATGATATACATGGAGTACACATGGCATAGTATAATTATCCAACAGGGAATACGATAGACATCGTCCTACCCTACCCAAAATGTTACATCCGTTATATTTCAAAGGTTAATATAACAAAATATTCTCACATCACACAGTTCTACTACACATTATTTTTTATAATTGTTTGTTCGGGTTTTGGTTTACGATAATTTTGGCTGCGATTTGAAAAGTTCACGTAATTTCCTTTATGCAATTTGTTCTCAGCGGAGTTCGGTATGTTCCGTTCCAAAGCTACATTATTACATGTAGTGGGCCAATCTGTTTCACAGAGAATTACTTTCGAATTAACTCTGTAACAGATAGTGTCCACAGCACGTGCGTTGACTGCAGTCATTGGCTCAACGGCTCGTGCAATGTTTACTTAACACCTAACTGCTTCGGGCAAAATGACGCATTTTACTCATTTTAATACCCATTTACACTTAATAGGAAATATTTTTTAACTTCAATTACTTCAAACGTCTTTATTTATTTTTCTGTTACCTCAAAAAAATGTTTAAGAATTTAATTTGTCGGAGTAAAAAAGTTAATATGCCGGACTTATTAAGCCTCGTTGATGTCATGCTTATCAGTGATTGTAGCGGCCAAGCGAATATTCACTGCGGGATCAGTTTGGTAGTGGGCTAGGAAGGTGGTGAAAAGGGAAGTAATTAGCCCAAATATCCCTACGTGTGATCTATGCTTTTAACCCATCCGAACGACTAGACGCTAACTATATGGTTAGTGTATTTGATGTGAAGCGTATTGCGCCACATTGTCAAATATAACCCTACTGTCAAAAATTCACGTGATAGGCCTATATTTCACTTTATTACTGACCCTATTTTAGGTGACTCCATTAGCCCAGTGGGAGCAGAACAGTAGGACGTTAAAACCCATTTCATTTCGCGTCATTTCTATTTTCAACATTGTTTTTGCTATAATTCCTGGTATTTAATTCTGACTACGTATATAGCATCATATACACCATGGTTGTAAATATCCATTTTTCCATCAATACGAGACAAAAAACGTAACATTATCTACTGCAATTTATACGCCAAAGAATATAATATGCCAATCTTTTTGTGGTGATAAAATGATATCGCGTCACGGGTGAAGTTTTATTTACCATACACTCGAGACAAGTTTCCTTTTTTCAATATTTTTTGTTTTTTGCTGGGAATTTGTGATGTTAGATTTTTTTGTGAGGTTATCGTATTTCTGTACGAGGTTAATGTGTAAATACTGTAGAGTTATAAAATAGAAGATCACATGACAGATTTAACAGATGTTTAACGTGGTTTTTATCTCTGGTGCATAGATAAAATGATTCCCAGGTTGTGATGAGTAAATAATGATATATGGTATAGCAGTACGATCTCATCAATTGGGAAGTGGTACCAGGTGTTTAGAAAGAGTAAGCATATTATGTAATCTCCTAGGGGAGTCATGGTGGCTTAGTTGGTAAGGTGATGGCTTGCCAGCCTATTAGAGGTCGCGTGTTCAGTGGCTGCAATGGCCGTGAAAACTCATTCAGAGTTTCCGACGTGGTTTCCCCGAGGCCCCGTGTATACTTTAAATTATTCATAATGAAATTATAGTATTGCGATTTGACACAGTGTGTTGCGAAGAGATAAATCGACGCATCGTGTCGATTCCGGTTCACATACCCCTCCCTCTCTCTCTCTCTCTCTCTCTCTCTCTCTCGGTCTCTCAGGCATGAAATCCCAGATTGATCAGTATCGCCACGTAACGTTATACACGGAGGCTGTAATATATAGACTATTGTTACTAAAACTAGTAGATTTCTATCACTATATAAAATTACTAATTCACTGGTTGTATTCATCGACTATATAGTCCTTATATCAATAATATCAACAGTCACTCATCTATTTACACCTGTCCATTCAACAAAATAATATAAGGTTACCACAACAGATACAATCGTGGATGTAAAGGTAGAAACCTATGCTATGGAAGACCAAACAGCTCTTTATTCAGTTTCCCCCATTCTTAATTCTTAATTCATAGTTTTTAATTCTTACTTATTCATTGACTTAAAGATACAAATGTTAATTTTAGTTTATATATAAATGTCTAAATACGACAACAAATGAAGAAATAAAAATTACGGACTAAGAAGTAAGAACACTGAGTAAAGACCTGTTTGGTCTTCCATTCTATCCGTCCATCGTGGAATGTTTTAGTTATTTTTTGGTAAGATAAGTCATTTATTTCGTGTGTCTAGTTAGTATGTAAGATATATGATTTCTTTCATCTTTACCGACATATTGTTATGGTAATAAGGTATAGATATACCATATGATAAACTTAAGATGGACTTATAATGGACAGGCTAAGTATATACTGCCTGTCTGTCTGAACTTTATCGTTGTAAAACTGTCAACAATGAAGTTTTCTTGTTCTATGTATTTTTGAAGGAAATGAAATGGGTTTTAACGTCCTACTGTTCTGCTGCTACTGGCTAATGAAAACGGTGATGCGCCATAGTTTGTCCTATGAGATAAACTTACTCCGACAGTGCGCTACGGCCTACTCTTATATCGAATTCCAACTGATAACTAACTGATCGTTTACGTGTACACGGGACCTCGGGGGTTTCGTCCCCAAAATAATCATTTGTATAAAGCCGCCAGTGTAGATTCCGGAAATTCTCCAACCTCCCCAATCGAATAACAATCGACATCTCTAAATTCGATAATGACTTTGCACGTACATGGCCGTCTTTATACGAACGGTTGCTATAATAAAGTAGTTAGTTAATCTGTATTTCTACTCATTCTTTTGTGATGATTGCGTACGAAATGATATATTTCAGTCCAAACAACAACTGCAAGTATTCCATTACACATCACCTACACGTGAGAAATCCTAAATAATTCTGTCTGAATTAACAAATTACAGAAAGAGAGAGAGAGAGAGAGAGAGAGAGAGAGAGAGAGAGGGAGGGATGTGAAGTCCACTCGACACAAAGTCGGTTGCGCGCTGTTGTCTTTTGCAGTGGGAGGAAATCCGAGGACCCGGAGAAAACCCACGAGGTTGGGCAGGCGAACATACTTACGTACAGCCGGGGAATCGAAACCATGCCAATTGACTCAATGACAGATGTTATGATACAGCACCCACGCGCTAAACATTCGACCATTATACCCCAAGAATTTTTAATAAAAATAGAATAAGTCTAATTGAGTAATGCATTCCACACATGCATATTTGTTGAATTCTTACTCTTATTTGGCACATGCCTTAGCGTAGTGGATTATTAATCATACTGAAACTTTAAATCTGTTAAGACACCAATTAGCGAAAGGTTTTATTTAGTTATGCAAATACAGAAAGCATCTTGCTGGGTGGGTGAATAATAGCATATTTGCTAAAGTGGCAATAATTGCCAGTTGAGATTCAAACGTCTGAAGATAGCTATCCCATGGGGGCGGGGGGGGGGGGTAATAGAACACTAGGGAAGTTATTGTGTTATTCTTCCCTGTGTCAATGATTTTTAAGTGTGGGGAATAATGCCCATGATCGTATAATAGTGAGTTGGCAACCTATTGAGCAAAAGATATAGCAATAATTATGTTTTGACTTTCTTTGAAAATATGAAATTCTCGCTTTAACAAAGTTATTGTTTAATACAACAGAAAGCATGAAGGAGAAAAACTTCACATGAAATTCCATAGATTAAGTTATAAAATATGTTTGAACTTCTTCTAAAGCTAATTTTAAAATCCAATGATCGAACCAGCGCCTTTAACACTGAGCCACTGTGGCTGAATATCTTAATGCGTAACAATACCGACTATCTGATATTTATATAACATTGTCTTAAGCACGGGATACACGATAGATCTTAATTATAGGATTCTGCCCAATTAATCTATTTCATACTAAAAGACCATTTGTAGCCAGGAATGTAATTTTCATATCTTCTAATGATATACGACAATGGAATACCCATCCGACCATTAATTATAAGCAAATGTACATTTGGAATGTATCTTAGAGTATCGGGTAATTACCTGCATGTGTTTGAAGAACGTGTAGAAAGAATAAAATAGTTGCAGGTTAATGAGAGTGTCAGATAAAGAATGTTCTTGACCTTCTCCAGTATAGAATTGATGGGCATGTTATTTCGGAATTTAAACCAGATCATTTCGGGACTATAATGTATCACTTGCTTGTAGGATTCTGATTGTATCCTTGCTTGATAACGGTGAGAGTATCCTCATTGAAACACTGCAGTCAAAAAACCTGGTGAATGTTATTCATAAAGTTTTCTGTTTATTAGACACAAGAGTTATGGTTTACCTTGACTCTCCATCCCGTTAAAATACCAGGAAGCCGAAGAATATTAAAAGTATTCTCGTTTTCAAATTATTACAATGATATTATTGTAAGAAGAATACTGAGAATATAAACTTATAGTAGTACGGTTATTGACCTTGTATTAACAGACACAAGAGTGTTTTTTTATATTTTACTTCACCCTGGTTGATGTAAGTGCCAACAGCTGTTTTATTAATTCAAGTTTGTTCTAGATGTGCAGTTGATATGAACTTAGCACTTGAACTGTCAATAATTTAAACATCAGCAAAATGAAAAAAAGAAACTGTAACCGAAGCCTGTAATAACCTTCGATGTGATGTCGTGTTAATTTTGTCTGTCAAGAAAAGTTATATTTGTAACAACACAATGTGAAAGGTAGAATGAAATGATCGATGTTTTCTATTTAAATTAATAAATTGTCAACTATATTCTGAGGAGGGACCGAATCTCCATTCCGAGAAGAGACCGGGTCTCTATTGTGAAGGGATTGGATCTCTATTCTGAGGAAGAATTGGATTTCTATTCTGAGAAGGGACTAGGTCTCTATTTTGTAATGGCTGTTGGATCACTATTCTGTGAAGGGGTTAGATGTAAATTTTATTGTTTCATTCTGAGAATCGGTGGGTGAATTTTCGTTCTGAGAAGGTGTTGGATCTTTTTTTGAATTTTCGAAAATGATGGGGAACAAAACTGTTACACAAATTCAAAACTGTTCACTTAAAAAGTTATTGTAAGACGGCGGGCATACAATACGAAAATGTCGTAACGGGTATAATCCCTGCCTTAATGGGTGGTGAATAATATCTCAGTAGAGGCGATAGAGATATACCCAACAACAAGACTTACATATAGGTGACTCAGATATCCTCAACAAGACTGTCAGTGATGCAGGACGGAGGGCCTGACATTGTCAGCTGTCTAGTCCTTCTGATGGTACTAAAACCGAGCTAATGTGTTCACGTTGGAGTGCACGTAAAAGATCCCTTGAATTAGGTATAAGAGTAGGCCGTAGCGTCGCTGTCCGGGCAAAATTTCCATCATAGCACACGGTATGGCATATGCCCGTCTTCCATAAGCCCAGGTTAGGTGCAGAAGAGTAGGGCGTTAAACCTCATTTCATTTCATTTCTCAACAAAACTTATATAGGGCGCGACACAGATAATGCTGATTAATACACAGGATGACTTACATGTGAACAATTCAACCTGGTTTCATGTTGATGAATATTTGACGTGATATTGTAAAGGTTTTTGTTTCAATGTAAGAACAGGTTATGGTAATTAAATAACAAGTACTTATGTTTCCCGTGACTTAGCAAAAAGGTCAAAGGCCAATTACATGCTCCTTTTATTCATTAATATCTAGATTCATTGACGCCATCATTCAGTCATTCACGAGCTGTACGTAACTGGTTCTCAAGAACAATTCATCTGAAGCATTAAAGAGACATTGTCACACTGAAAAAACACAGAGAGAGAGAGAGAGAGAGAGAGAGAGAGAGAGCAATAAATGAAAGAATATAAATGGTTTTACTTCCTACTTTACCCCTAGTCAGATCGTTTGTCATTCTGTTTTGTTTTACTAACAACTTTATAATGGGGTTTAAGGCTGCATTTTCATATTTTTAAGTTATGAAATTTCCGCTTTAACGTTCATTCGGCACAAACTAGGCCATTTTATGACTATCATACGCTTTATGATCATTTCATTATACATTGTCCTTAGTTATGTGTGTATTATCGTTAAACGTCATGAAACAACTGAAGTCTACATAAAACAACATGGTTCGTATATCGAGTGTTAAATCGCCTGTATATCGGCAACCTGTCTGCAGTACTATATATGATCGAGCCAGTAATTCTTTTTGAATAAAATCACCATATTACTACGAATTTGCAAAAATCCAAAACAGATGTCCGAAGGCATGATATTTCTTTTGGATTTACTGCCTGGTGTTGTTTCCCCCCATTCTGATGGTGCAAAACGGAGACGCTGACTAGGGTAGATATCCAGTCGATCGAATGGGACGAAAAACTGAGGTCCCTTCTACACATTGGCTTGTACGTGACAGATCCATTGGTAGTTGACACTCGATTTATCTCATAACACACTGTATGACGTATATCCGTCTTCATTACCCCAATCGTGGCAGAACAGTAGGACGTTAAACCCCATTTCATTTCATTTCATTTAATTATCATGTAATAATAATTATATAATATAACCACATTTTGTTGCTTTGCATCTTGAGGTTTCTTACGGGCACTCCGGTTTCCTCCCACTGCTAAAGACCCCTACGCGCAAGCGAATTATTGAAACAGAATTAAACCATATGTCAGTCCCGAAATGACCTAGTTTGTGTCGAGTGGGCGTTAAACCCCATTTCTCTCTCTCTCTTTCTCGCTTTGCATCTTGAATAAAATCATCATGTATTGTAAATCGTGATCCACCAGTACATGTATCTAACAACAGAAGAAGATATTAATATCTATATGTATTCTCCAGAAATAGATTCCACACGTCTTTAAATATTTCACTATATATCAGGTGGCGCTAGTGCACGTTCATCAACACGTACCAGTTAAATATATTCAAAATATCTTTTGTTTCGTATTTCAGTTCTAGATCCGCCCGTATACACAGATAGAGGTTTTACTTAATAAAGAGTTCTACGTTATTCAAATGTTATAAACATTGAAGCACAACGTAACATCTGTGGTGTGCAGAATAGGCCTAGGGGTGGTGAGGGGTGGGGAGACAACACTGGGCATCTAAGGGGGTTGGGGTGATCTTCCTATCATAGAGTTGAAATTTGAAATTATCGTTGTTAACTTTGACGTACAAGTTTATTGATTTGATGAGTTTTGATATACGTGTATTAATAATTAAGATGTTTCGAATTCTCAAACACGAACAATATCGTGACCAGATAAATAAGTATCGTTTAGCCTACTTATATTACAAAATATACGTTCAACATTACGGAGCAGCGCTGAAATTGCCGATGATACTAATTACAAACCCACTGAATATAACTTCGCGAACATTTAAAAAAAAATAAACCATTTACGTATATTTTCCATACGTTGTTGAAGCACTTCGAAACTAGTTCCATTAGAAACGGTTGAATGGACGCTGTCCTCTGATCGAAACTGATCGTCACTATTACCATACTAAATTTAAATTATTCAAATTCCAAATCTATTTACCTTTATGTAAACTGATTAATCCTATTATGAAATATAAACGTTGAGGGGTGGGGGCAATTTATAATGGAAAACAATCACTGGTTCATATACGTTTCGACCAGTATTCTCTTATCATTCAATGTATTGCTGCTTTTAATTTATATTTCGGTTGTAAAAGATATAGAATAGTTTTGATAGTTCATGCACACAATATCCGTGATGTTTCTTGTGTATTTTCTAGTTTGGGTTTGCTTTTTGTTAATCGGAAACCATAGTAGCCGCGGGTTCGATCCCAGTATTGATAGAGACAGTGCATCTGGATATTCCTGCTTGGCTTCCCCTTGTCGTTGGTGCAGGACAAGGGCAGCTGTCTAGTCATTGGGATGAGACAAAAACAGAGGTCTCTTGTATGCATTGGCGTGGTTGTAAAATTTCCATTGCCAGTTGGAATTCAATATAAGTGTAGGCCGTAGTGCCGCTGTCTGGGCAAAATGTCCCTCATATCACACTGTATGGCGCATACCCGTCTTCATTAGCCCAGTTGGAGCAGAACATTTCAGTTCTTTGTTCGTTTTTTTTTTTTCCAGTGAGTAATTCGTACTACAAGACTGTTTGGAAATGAATATTATTGTTTGTAAATGAATATTAGTAAAAATTGTAAAAGGGGTCTTACCTAAGGTAGCATAAGCCACACTCCTAACACCCTCCTCGGGAACTATAATAATCCCTATATCTCTGTCCCCTGAACCAGAGGGCGGGAGGATCATATGACGAGCAGGACCAGCAGACTGACTCCTCCCCGAGTTGACAACTAAACACAAAACCACACACGTAATCCACATTGTTTAAAACCGAACACAAGACGATTCCACAAATAATTTAAAACATCCATTCAACACTTAAAACATTCTAAAGAATTCCCTTAATATCATTTTCAATCCACCGAGTACAATATCCCTGTAATACATTCACATGCTGACTGTTCGACACGGCGCGTGAGTATTAGAATGATACGATAATTTGTAAGTGTAGTGGCACGCTGGTCTGTGAGTCGCCATAGTTTGAACCCAGCGATAGTCGAGTGGTGATAAGCCCCGTGTAAATGTTTACTTTCTACATTAATTCTATGGACACACAGCGGTATTCATCATGTCTCAAACAGGTCACAAGTTGTTCAACTTTAGTAGTTCACATTTCATTGAGAAAGATATGAAAAGATACGAATTATCAGGGGCGGATCTAGGAATTTTGAAATGCCGCTGAGAGGGGGGTGGAGGCCCAAAGATAATTATCCGCCATTTCCTTGCATCTGTAGCCAATTCAATACTTATTTGGCTGATATTTTCGTCTAAACGTTCGGAAACCGTAGAATAGGAGAGTCGAAATCGAGCAAAAAAGCTAGTTGTAAGGCACTATCAGTAGTAAAAAAGGGCACTGTCGAAAATTAGGGGGGGGGGGCGCGCCCCCCATTGAATCCGCCTCTGATTATTGAGGTATAACGTCCTTTATTTTGGGAGTTTAATGTCCTTGATGTCTGCACTGACCGGCTAATGAGGACGAACATACGCAAAACAATAACTCATGATCTCTCACACGTTGTTCAACGTTAGTAATTCACATTTCCTTGAGAAAAATATAAAATAAGATGAATGTGGGTTTAACGCCCTTTATTTCTGCACCGAGCTGCTAATGAAGACGTACATACGCAAAACAGTAATTCATCATCTTTCACACAGTTCACAAGTTCTTCAACTTTAGTAGTTCACATTTCATTGAGATAAAAAATGAAATGGGTTATAACGTGCTGCATTTTCGCATCGACCGGCTGATGAAGACGAGAGAAAAAGGGGGGTTAACGCCACTCGACACAAACTAGGCCATTTCGGGACTAATAATATAATATGATTAAATTTTATTTTAATTATTCGCTTGTACGTAACGGGTGTTTAACAATGGGAACCGGAGGAACTGGAGAAAACCCAAGAAGTTGGATAGGCGACTCTACTCTTTGTCACGTACATTTGGGGAATCGAGCCAATGAAGACGGCCATCGGAAAAACAATCATTCATGACGTCTCATACAGTTCAAAAGTTTGTTTATTTTAATAGTTCACGTTTCATTGAAACAACATTCATATCATATTAGCGCAAGAAAGAAAGTGGGGTTTTAACGTTAATCTATTTCTGATGGGCCCTTTCAAAAATAGCTAAGCTCTCTAAAAGTCCTTCGGAGAGAGAGAGAGAGAAATGGGATTTAAAGTCCACTCAACACAAACTAGGTCATTTCGGGACTAACACATGGTTTAATTTCATTTCAATAATTCGCTTGCGCGTAGGGGTCTTTAGCAGTGGGAGGAAACCGGAGTGCCCGGAGGAAACCCACGAGGTTGAGAAGGCGCCCCAATCTCCATGCCACATACGCTCACACCAGGGCTCGAAAAAAAGTCCTTCGGATGAAACGAAAACTTGAGGTCTCATGTACACCTTGGTGCGCACGTGAAAGATCCTTTGCAGTTGAAATTCGATGTAGGAGCAAGCAGTAGCATCGGCATATTCCTGAAGCAATGGCCCGAGAAATCCCTGTCTAATCAAACGAAACACTGCGCGGAGTATGTAGCATCGGCTTTCCGGGCAAAATGTCCGTCATAGCACACTGCATGGTTTATGCCCGTCTACATTAGCCTAATCGTGGCAGAACAGTAGGGCGTTAAAATCCCACCCCTCGTACAATAAACTGTGAATGAAGGAGGCGAAATATGGAAGATTGTACACCAGCCCCAAATGAAAAAAAAAAGTATCTATATATTTCAATGATTAACGCGTTCTTTCTGCACAGCTTTGTACGAGCTCGGGTGTTCATATAATAAGTTTCTGATATTGGGCCAACGAAAAGAGTATTCTTATTAAAAAAAAACCTTAACGCCGAGAACATAGGAATCAAACACGTACGCACGTGTACATACCTCCCTATAAATATGTCAGTGAGACGTGATACAACTAAAGAGATATAATTTCCCCGGTGAAAGTTATAATACGTTTTAAATGGTGACTATTATTATTGTAACCAATATTTAACAATTTATGTGTGTTGTGATGAGGAAACCTAAACGTCTTCAATCATATCGCATTATTTATTCCACTCACAGATGGTAAGAGTTAACTCACTGCCTGTTATAGAAAGGGGATCATAGTCCGGACGACGAGACCGAGAACCCATTTTTGTTTGATGTATAATGTTTCTCGATCGATTATTATTGGGTAAGGCCCACTTGAGTTTTTCCAGGGTGGGTGTGGTCGTGTCACCCTTGGGGAAAATTAATTATTTAAGATGGCGTCTAAAAATGGCGACAAAAATACAAACAAATCATTTTTCACCATCCTAGGTCGTGTAATATATCATTTTGTAGGTTTTCAGGGTCGCCGAACACGAAATCGGGCATATTTTCAACAACCGACAAAGATATTCAAAATGGCGTCCAAAAATGGCGGCGGGAGTTTAGGTTTCCCCATCATAACACACATAAATTGTTAAATATTGGTTACAATAATCACCATTTAAAACGTATTATAACTTCACCGGGAAATTATATCTCTTTAGTTGTATATCTCTTTAGTTGTATATCGCTCTCTCTCTCTCTCTCTTCTCTCTCTCTCTCTCTGTCTTTTGCAGATCCATTGCTGTGATCTTTTGGTCTAGAATGGACAAAGGTTGTTTGAATTAATATTATTCTGCCAGGTTTTGGTAATTATTCATGATTTAGGAGCAGGTAATAAAGAATGTCATTGAGGGGATGCTCGATTCACAGTTCCGGAATTAAATTCCAAAACTGGTGTCAATCGAGCGAAAAGGATAATTTCTGAGTACAACGCATGCGTCGACTGTAAAAAAATATCTCAACCAATCATAACAGCTGAAACATTTTTTTACCAAGGAATACGTCACGATTCTACTCACTCCACCTCAGCTGTCGGGACTGGCAGAACTGTGACAGGCCTGAATTCCACGTCACTGTGAATCGATCATCCCCTTGTCAACTAGAGTGGCTTTGATTCCTCGGTTCTACGTGACAAGGAGTAGGGTCGCCTGTCCAACCTCATGGGTTTTCTCCGGGTCCCCCGCTTTCCTCCCACTGCTAAAGACCCATACGCGTAAGCGAATTATTGAAATAAAATCATTAGTCACAAAATTACCTCGTTTGTGTTGGATGAACTGTAAACTAATGGGAGACAACTCGAATATGACTGCTCTGGATTTATCTACTTGGAACAAAAACCCCACAAACATAGAGAGCGAACGAAATGGGGTTAAACGTCCACTCGACACAAACTATGCCATTTCATTTCGGGGTCTTTAGCAGTGGGAGAAAACCGGAGGACCCGGAGAAAATCCACGACCTTGGGAGGCGCCCCTACTCCTTGTCACGTACAACTGGGGATTCGAATCCACGCCAGTTGACTCAATGACAGGCTTTCTTATACGGCACACACGTGCTAACCACTCCCCACCCCCTACACAAACAAGATAGGGGCGCGTTCTCAACCTCGTGAGTTTCCTCTGGGCATTCCGGTTTCCTCCCACTGCTAAAGACCCCTACGCGCAAGCGAACTATTGAAATAAATTTAACCATATGTTAGTCCCGAAATGACCTAGTTTGTGATGAGTGGACGTTAAACCCATTTCTCTCTCTGTAAATAATTCATAATGCACTCTTCAAACGACAAAAGGAATTGATTATTTTTTGACAATTTCAAGTTTAAAGAGTTGATAAAAAATTTGTAGTGGCAAACTGGAGTTATCCCCCTTCCACAACACGGTCTACCGTGCTTAACAATACTGATGAGAAATATACCGAACATCTAATTCGCCCAATGTAACTGGTCCGGTCGGGAAATGGAATGGGTAAACAGCATACTTTTCTGAGCTATACTGATGACAGATATGCACCGTGTCATGTTCCGGAAGCACGACTGTGAGTTTTTATACCATTTATCCAAGATGTAGACTACGGAGATCAAGCCTTCTATAGATGATGATTCAGCTTTTTTTAAGGGAAATATTGTGCATTACTAGTCTCATTTCGGGGCTAACATATGGAGGACCCAAAAGAAACACGATGCTGGACAGGCGACCCTACTAGTTGTCACTTACACGCGAGGATCGAAACCACGCCACTTGGCTCAATAACGTCCTGATCCAACGCGTTAATTATGCGGCTATCTAACCCAACGCCACGTGTAGGTGAAAATGGAATTGTAGTATTTAATTGTTCTGTAGCATTTAATTGTTTTCCTTTTCTCTTGAATGAATGGTTTTATTAAATGACCACGTGCCACATGGCTCAATGACGTTCTGACCCAACGCGTTACCCACACGGCTACCCAACTCAACCCCACATGTAGGTAAACATACAATTGTTGTATAGCCGACACACAGTTCTTTTTTTGTTCTGTAGCATTTAATTGTTTTGTTTTTCCCTTGAATGAATGTTTAATTAACTGACCTCGTGCCACATGGCTCTATGACGTTGTGATCCAACGCTTTACCCACACGGCTACCCAACTCAACCCCACGTGTAGGTAAACATACAATTGTTGTATAGCTGGCACACAGTTCTTTTTTTTTGTTCTGCAGCATTTAATTGTTTTGTTTTTCTGTTGAATGAATGTTTAATTATCTAAAAGATGATTAGAATGAAGCTGTGGTCGTGACTAAATGATTACAGATAAATATGGGGTTTAACTACAAACCAACCACGCCATTATTAATGACTATATTTAAGACGATTATTTATATGTCATTATACAAGTGGTCATTTTTAAAAAAGATAATTTAAATTAAAATACATTAGACAAAACGACTGAATGTTTTCTAATGGCCGATTGTTGCGTTGTCGTCTACATTTTCCCGGCAAGGATGTGTGTCTGTGTGTTGGGGGAGGGGTGTGTGGAGAGCTAGTTTGTGCCGAATGTACGTTAACTCCTATTTCTATGTGTGTTTTTGTGTTGGGGCGTGTGGAGGGGGGTGTTCATAATATAAGACATTGTAAGACATTGTGTAGTGTTTGGGTTAATTTGAATAACAACATACAGGTGTTCGTATTCAGATCATCTTTAGAATGAACGGAAAATAAAGTTTCATATATTGCATGTAAAATTCATTTTACCTTGAGATACCGGTTTTGTATTGATAATTTTATACAACAAGCAATCTTTTTTTGTGTGTTTGCCATAAAGTTAATAGGTGCATCGACCCATATCTATTACTATCGTTTAGTTCATCGGGATTTTCCGACGTGGTTTCCCCCTGTCAGTGGTGCAGGCCAGAGGACCTGACAAGCACAGTTGCCTAGGCGTTCGGATGGGACGAAAAGACTTGTGTACATATTGGCGTCACGAAAAAGAACCCTTGACAGCTGGAATTCGATATAAGAGGTAGACCGTACTGCCGCTATCTTGTCAAAAGTTCCCTCATGCAACTTTGTATGCCCGTCTTCATTAGTCCAGCTCCGAGCAGAACAGTAGGACGTTTAACCCCATTTCATTTCATTAGAGTCTGAGCAGAACAGTAGGATAATAAACCTCGTTTTATTCATTTAAACGAATGTACTCTTACCGATTTAAAGTCAACTAATCTTCTATAGAAGGAATTGGTTAATAGTTGCATTGACCTACATCTATAATGGCTGCTTTAAACTAATTCCAGTAACAAAACTCCAGACTTTTTTTTATTAATCTTAAGCATCTATTAGTTGTTACTTCCATCTGTAGATTAATTCAAGCAACAAAATATTGGCTTTGTTCATACCGGCGTTATTATGATTAATTTGTCCGGCACACAAAGAGCAGAGTGGGTTGCAAGGCTTAGATACAAAAAAGCACAATTTGAAATTGCTAAAATAAAAAAAAGATTTATTTCTTGGCCATTATGTATGGAGATAAATGAGAAAGAATACAATAGCAGCAATGAGTATAGAGAAACTGATTTATTTTTAAAAAAAACCCAAAACAAAACAAAAAACAACACAATGATACCTTTGTGGAACTCCTGAAATAGCAAAACTGAGGCTGATTTAGTATGCGAAAGTCTCTTAAAATCCTTTTCTTCGATTGACTGTCGATTATCTGAAGCACTGCTTACTTTTTTGGTGGAATATGGACGCCCGATTTGTTTGTGTGATTGGCTGATATGTAGTCGCTGGGTGGCGCAGTTACCCACCATGATAAAAGCGAAGTCTGTGGAAGCGGACGTTAAAACACCAGGTAGTAGTAGCAAAGGCGCAAATCTGCAAGTGTCGATTATGCTTTGAAGAACGACAAATTGGTCCATAACAAAACACAACACAAGGTATATACTTCTCTATTATTTAATAACGAAGTTTCGTAAATGGGTATTTTTATTTTTAAGTCAAACGTCTTTTAAATATTATTTACTATCCGTAAACAATTTTCAACATGGATTCACCAAATGACATGTAAATTGAACTCCGCTTATCATAAATTGAACTGTTGTATCCGTACCGGCCAGTATCTATTCAGATTAGTGAATAAACTGATAATGATATTACTGCCATTCAGATAATTACGTTGTTAATTAACCATTTCTAGGAAGCTAGACAAACTGCCAATTTGCGGTGTAATTAGCTGTAACTTAAAACCTCCGTAACTAAGACTCACAGTATATTGTGGGACTGGTGAAGCAATTCTACAGGCCTACCTACAACGGCCACGTCCATGGCATCACATCTTGATTGTACTAGAAAACAAGAAAACTATGCAAACGACTATTTGTGAGTTGTTAACCGTAAAGTAAGTGATTCGCCACTTCTGTAAAAAGAACTCATCATCAATTATTTCAATAATTCGCTTGCGCGTAGGGGTCTTTAGCAGTGGGAGGAAACCGGAGTGCCCGGAGGCGCCCCTATCTCCATGCCAAATACGCTCACACTGGGGATCGAAACCACAACCGCAAGCCAGAGGTGACCGGCCAGTTAGAGGTCGAGGCGCAGCACTCTAGACCATCACCTCCCCTCATTTAACTGTACCACCAAGTGTATAGTCTAGACTCACTGTTCAACTACCCTGGTCTTACCACCACCTATCGTTAGGTTCTTTTACTATAATGAAATTGAGTAACGTCATAGTTTCCTCAGCCGACTCAGCTCATGAGTACGGGCATGCTATTCGGACAATATTTCCCAGATAACAATTAAAATAATTCCAGCTACCAAGTTCTTTTGCGTGCATATTTATATATCATCTGGAGTTCCTTTAACCGGTAACCTACATCTTAGAACACAATGGTATTGAGCTGTATAACAGTGGCCTCTTGTGCCTTCAATAAACAACCCATGTCTTGAAAGACAATCTATTGCGGTGGATAAGGATGACATAACTTGACAATTTAATCAGTTCTATTCAATAATACAAGAGAATACATGCAGCGTTGTCAAGCTGTGTGTTCGACGCATCCTATTCTCTGATCTGATTAATTTTCGTGCATGACCAACTTCAAATAAATTGAACTTCTGAAAGATGTAGATTAATTTCTCTACGGGATACGAACCTTCTTTTAAAAATAATTCACCGGGTTAAATTTTGGATGATGTTTTTATTACATTAATTTTCTTTCTGCAGTTGGTGCAGTTGTTTGTATATGTAATTCGAGTATGTAAAAGAACTTTAACGCCCTACCGTATGCACCATCACGGCTTATGAAAATGGACACAAGCCATACAGTATGCAGTCAGTGAAATGGTGTGCATTTGCGACGTTAACATCAACAATTCTTTGACGGTCAACTACCACGGGTTATTTTACGAGCACCACCAATATTATATGAAATGGGGTTTAATTATGCAGTTTTTTCATGGTTTTTGTTATCAGCGCTGGAAAGGAAGCATTCTCTCTATCTCTCTCGTTACTTAACTATTTCATCCTTTGTACTTTAGTATCGAACCTTAAATGTCTACGTCCTAAATCTCGTTCATATTTAAAAAATAGAAATAGATTGCGTGCTGTAAATAATATAATGAACCAAGTCCTTTTATAGAAGATTAGTTGACTTTAAATCGGTAAGAGTGGGCCTACATCCTTTTAAATGAATGTCCTACTGATCCGTTCCGACTTGAAGAAATGAAATGAAATGGGTTTTAACGCCCTATTGTTCTATTCCGACTGGGAGAATGAATGAAGGAGGAAATACGCCATACAGTGTGTTACGAGGGGTTTTTCCTCGGACAGCGGCGCTACGGCCTACTCTTATACTCCTGATAAGGTAAAACCACGCCTGAAAATCCCGATGAACTCTTTCAGCCAACACATCGGCGAATCGGCTATCCCCAGGCCGGCTTTTCAGCTACCTTGGTCTCCAATGAAATGGGGTTTAACGTCCTACTCTTTTGCACCTAACCTGGGCTAATGGAAGACGGGCATACGCCATACAGTGTGCTATGAGGGAAATTTTGCCCGGCCTACTTTTATATCGAGTTCCAACTGCCAAGGGATCTTTTACGTGCACCCCTATGTGTGCACGGGACCTCGGTTTTTCGTCACATCCGAACAACTAGGCAGCTGTCCTTGTCAGGCTCTCCTTCTGCATCACTGACAAGGGGAAATCACGCCGGAAAATCGAGATGAACTGTCTCGGCCAGTGCAGGGATCCGTCCTCCAGGCTAGCGAACCAGCGCCTTCTCCGCTTAGCCACCGTGACCCTCCACCTTGGACTCCAACTCTAATGATGACGAACATACGTCATACAGCGGGTTATGATGGGAGGTCTGCCAAATGTGCTTTTTACGTGCACCTCAATGTGTGGCCCAACCGCAAGACTATATATTTGTTCCTTCCCAGGCCAGCACATGCAACTGACATGTTGCTTTAATGTGTAATGAAAATCTAGAAAAAATATCCCATTTAGCCATTGAATGAATTCTGTTAAAGTCTGAATGAGCCGCAACAAACGCGTTGACTTGAAGTCATTCAGCACCATTTCAGAGATTGAAGACTCTCAATGCTAAGTTTAGGCTGTCTGTCTTGAACTAGCTCCGCTCGCAAACAACCACTTAGCTTTTTAACCGAAATTTTAATTCCTAAATCGACAATTTTTCTAGTCTAAAACCCAATACATATATATTTCGAGAAATTTGAGAGGTATATATTTTGCTTTCATTTAAAAAAAAAGGTTTAATTATTTTTTTTTGTGTGTAACAGATGTGAACCGAAGTAGGACCACATACACATTTGTTGGCACTCGACAAATTCGGAAAAGTTGAATTTCTAAAAGAAACACCTGTCTTTTAATGTTCAAAACCTTTCAGTATTTGTAGACGGTGTGAATTGAAGATTTGACAGTATTCGCCACCCACAGTAGACTTTTTAAAATCCAATTGATTTCACACAGGATGATATTTAATTTTATTTCCTGGGTTTTGTGCCGACTTGACGTTAATAGTAACTGACTAAGTTCGACTGTTGCCGGGGAAACAGAGGGTGGAGTAACGTCATAATAGGCTTTATTACCCAATCTCAATTACAGAATTACAAGAACTGATCGCGTTATGGATAGATCAGAGAGTAGATTATCTGTTTACAGTTACGCGAGTAAATACGAACTAGTAATATATAATTAATAATTTACACGTTCTTTCTTTCGCAAGGCAGCATTTACAAAAGAACACTACACGGTTGATACGACCGCTGGTACAGAAATGCTGGAAGTTAAACCCCATATCATGCTTCCACGGAATGCGAGAACCAAGTTTGAATATTTTACCCCAATTAGAAATAGAATTATCACGTCTTTTCTTGTCACATGGTAACATTTGGAATTATATCAAATAGAATATAGACTTTTGAGCTGAAATGAATTAACGGCCTAACGTTCTGCCCCGACTGGAATAATGAAGACGGTTATACGCCATACAGTGTGTTATTATGGCCTATTCTTAAAGTATTCCATTTTTCAGGGAATCTTATACATGCATGACAATGTGTACATGGGACATCGGCTTTTGTAACATTCGAACGACGGCTTCCTTTGTCAGAATCTTTGTCCTGAAATAGAGTCCTACTCCGACAGTAAAATAGAACGCTGTATGGCATAAACCAATTTCCAGATTGATACAACAAAATCATGACGTTAAAGACCATTTCATACTTTAACTAAATTTCATGCTTCTATTGGATACGAGCACCAAGCTAGAATCACGAACATTCTTTTAAATGTGTGAAAAATTGTATTCGGAAATCGATTTAAACTCAAAGGAGTCAACGCCAAGTTTTGTCGTAAGTTATAGTTTGGCCCATTGTGTTTTATTACACAATGACATATGTTATAGAAGCGTCCTGCCATATTAAAATACGTGTAAGTGATTGTAACATAAACCTGTTATCAACACTCGGCTGGTTATCTTGGTAGCATTCCTTATGTCAATGTGCAACTTTAACTGGTTGTTGGTATGCCTTATCTAACTTTCTTTGTCTGATAAACTATACTGAATGTTAAACCTGATATGTCTAATGAGCTCCTTTGCCTTGAATAGTTTTATAAACTCCGAACAGAAACGAATCGTCAGTGAGGTCCAGTCAGGACTAGGAGTTAGGTCCGGCCAGGACTGAGCGAAGGCCATGGGCGCCTTGGCACGAGACGAGACAAGAACTACTATTACAAGTATTATTAGAAGTTATACCAGTGTTGTCATCAAGAACCTGATTAAAGAACCAACACTGTCACATATTAAACGCCAAGTTTTGTCGTAAGTTATAATTTGACCCATTGTGTTGTTTAAATGGCCTGTCGGTTATATCTTATTTAAAGTATTATTGTTAAAATTATATATCTGATTTCTTTAACATGTTTTTCTTTCTGTTTAACGCCCGCTTCCACTGAGAATTATATCATAAACATGTTATAACCTTTTATTATTTTAGCGAAAGTACACGAGTCTTTCTGATAGGAGGAAACCATAGTATACCACGAGATCAAGAAGGCGGCTTTAAACGCTCACACTAGGGATCGAAACCGAGGCGACCGGTCATCTAAAGCTCGTAGCGCGACACTTTAAACCACTTGTTTACCCCCGACCCTTTAGCATGATAAGGTTTGGTTTATATATCAGGGGAATACCCACTATCCCCGTTTCCTATTAACGACACTCCATCAATGTTTAAGATGGAACTCAATCTTCTTAGGTTTAGAATTTTGGTTGATGTAGCAATTCATAATCTTTATCCGAAAAGCTGACGTTTCAAGTCTTTGATGGCGCGTTCACCCTCGGGGTTTAATCTGAATTCAATGAAAATCAGAATAAAGTTTTATTACGGATTTAGGCGACACACTCACTAACGCTAAAATACGAACAGGATCTGAAATAACGAGTCCATATATTTTTAAGGATTCGATCTGGAACATATTGATAACTTTGGGCACACGTTCACTTCTACTTCCCATTTATCGGTTTGTGTGGGTTGCTGGCGTGTGTATTTTCAAGGCTTATATTCTGTATATGAATAAATAATTCTACAAGCACTATGGCGGGAGTATGTCAGACCAACGGGTTTACTGGAACCAAATATCTTTGGGCACACGTTCACTTCTACTTCCGATTTATCGGTGTGTGTGGGTTGGGGGCGTGTGTATTTCCAAGACTTATATTCTGCATATGGATAAATAATTCTACAAACACAAATCGGCTTGGATATAGCCTACTTAGCCGTAGCTTCACGCCACGGCACTGAAACATATACTGCTATAACATAGCCAGTTGAAAATATATACGAAGATGTGGTGTGCTCAGATCATAACTGATCACCAAGGGAGTGATTCACAACCAGTGTGCTGCGACACACCGGTGTCCCGCGAGGTCTCACTCCAGAGGCCAGCTATTTGACTGTTCTTTTTCTTATTTTGTTTGATTCATTCTATGTTTTTTTGACTAGCCTGTGTCTACGATTGTGTAACGTCTATGACTTGCCATGTTTTTATTTTGCAAACATCAATTATTTGTCATATATATTTAGCCAGGTGTGCCACTATTTTTTCCATGTGTTCCAAAGTGTGCCGTAAAAAGATTGAGAACCACTAGTTTAAGGCATTGACCTTGGGGGCATGAGAGACTAGCTTCAGACATCTTGAGTTTAGTCATGTTAAGTATCTAGTCTGAAATATCTGGATGAAAATAACAACAAAATGAATTGCTTTGCTTTATGTATGTTTAATGCCGAAAGGATTTTAATTATGAAATGGTAGCCCGATCGGAGCCGAACAACAATGAATTGCTTTGCTTTATGTATGTTTAATGCCGAAAGGATTTTAATTATGAAATGGTAGCCCGATCGGAGCCGAACAACAAGACGTTAAACCCCCTTTCATGCCATTCCAAATTGTTCCACAACCAGGCATTGTACTGTAATCCATTAAAATGTATGACGAAGACGATAAGGGCAAGTGCCCACACGAACGTATTACGGTCTACTCTTACATGTTCTGCAAATACCAACCACTAGCTTTATCGTAAAACACGCGTTAAAATAAGACAATCTTCATATCTATTAGAGCAACTTATAGAGAATCCATAAAAGAGTATGAAATGACCTAGCCTACTTCCTGGTGTAGACAATGTTAATGTAACTGCCATTCAGATAGTAATGGTGCAAGCAGATGTTACGATATTCTACAACTGGATATTGTGTCCTCGAGCTGAAATTCAAATCGTTTCAATCAAATTTTATCTGAACATTTACCGATCGATTCTTGCTTGTAACTTAAAAAATAAAATATTGGGGTTGGATCGGGGGAGGGGGGCGAATATTTAGCGGTTGGGTGTTGCATCATTGAGTCAAGTGGCATGGTTTCGATTCTTCGTTTGTATATGACAATAAGTAGGATCGTCTGTCTAACCGCTTTTCCTCCGGTTTCCTCGTACTGTTAACATTTACCAACATTTGATAATGACAGCCATGACAGCTTAGATTTTGACAGTTCTATTTTCACCAAGTTTGTAGAACGCCCCATGTGAATAATGTTGATATTAAACCTATACAGTTCTTGATAATTAAGGTCAATAGTCTATAATATTATGGGTGTTGGGATGGCCTAGTTGTGCCGCGCTTCGACCTCTAGCTGGCCGGTCACCTCTGGCTTGCGGTTGTGGTTTCGAGCCCTGGTGTGAGCGTATGTGGCATGAAGATAGCTTAGATTTTGACAGTTCTATTTTCACCAAGTTTGTAGAACGCCCCATGTGAATAATGTTGATATTAAACCTTTACAGTTCTTGATAATTAAGGTCAATAGTCTATAATATTATGGGTGTTGGGATGGCCTAGTTGTGCCGCGCTTCGACCTCTAGCTGGCCGGTCACCTCTGGCTTGCGGTTGTGGTTTCGAGCCCTGGTGTGAGCGTATGTGGCATGAAGATAGGGGCGCCTTCTCAACCTCGTGGGTTTCCTCCGGGCACTCCGGTTTCCTCCCACTGCTAAAGACCCCTACGCGCAAGCGAATTATTGAAATAAAATTAAGCCATATGTTTGTCCCGAAATGACCTAGTTTGTGTTGAGTGGACGTTAAACCCCATTTCTCTCTCTCTCTCTATAATATTACTATTTACCACCCGATTATTTATGGATAACTGTGATAGTATTTATGGTATCTTTATTTACCACTCATTTTCCGCCGTGGTTTCCCCTGGTTGGAGGGCCTGACAAAGACGGCTAGCTGTCTACTTGATCGGAAGGTACGGAGAACAGGGGTCTACTGTGCACATCATTGGCAGTTGGAATTCGATATAAGAGGAGGCCATTGTGCCGCTGCCCGGGCAAAATTGCCCTCATAGCCCAGTTTTGGAGCAGAGAAGCAGGACGTTAAACCCCATTTCATTTCTGTTTACCACTAACCGGAAGTTCTGATTACGACAATAACTTATTAGTGAATATAATCATTCTTTTTTAAACATCATCAAATTACATAAATGACACCTCGTTTGTACTACGGTATGAATTAATCATATTCCGTGGTTGTTGAAAAAAAAACTTTTTTGAATTTAAACAATTTGTTCAGTTCAAGGACGTTTTCAAATTCGAAGATGACAATGTTTACGTATATTAAACGGTGAAGTGTTTTATTTCTAAACGGGATACGGTATAATATACAATTGCGTGCATGCTGATGTATATGAAACCTTTGCGTATCGATATAATGTTACGGTAAATTTGTCAGTTTAAAAGGATTATTTTCATCGACCGCCTTAGAGAGAGAGATAGAGCTGGGTTTTAACCTGCACTCGACACAAACTAGGACATCTCGGGACTAACATATTATGGTTTAATTTCATTTTAATAATTGGAGAAAACCCTACCCCGTACAACCGGGGATTCGAAACCACGCCAATTGACTCAATGGCAGACCGTATGATACAGCGCGCGCACGCTAACCATTCGGCCACACCCCACCCCGTTTTAAAATACCAAGGGTCATTTTCAAAATTGAATAAAAATATATGGCGAACCGCAAAACAAGAATGCAAATTTAAAATCTAAAACTGTACAACATAGCATCGATAATAACTGCCTTCCACTTTTACCATTATGTCTGCAGTTGTAACGTGTAACAGTAATTTAAGTGATAACAGAGATCAATTTCGTAAATATATGGTTTATTTACATCGGGGAAAGACTATCAAACAGTTACATAGACACAACACATCGGGGAAAGACTATCAAACAGTTACATCGACACAACTAGACTACACTACATCGGGAACTATATATACCACATAAACGCATATAACAATATTAACTTCACCATTCTGCCCCTCTGCCAAGGCAGCGGCTGAACTTGGATTAATTAGATGGCTAATAAGATCTTAACACAAGTTTACGGAGAGTTGAAAAACGTCAATATCATATATAATCAAATTCAGCAGAGGTTGTAAAGTTCTATGCACCTTAATGATCGTTCAGTTTGATGAAATGTATAGATCACTTTTTCACAAACGTCGATTGCGCAAGAAAGTGCTAGAATTGAAATTTTTGTTTACATGATGACACGCAAGTGTACGATTTAAAGGGGTATTGGCAATGAAATAGTGTATTGTGAGTAATAATATATTTTATATTGGGATTTTTGTATCCAAAGGACACTATTCAGTGTTAGAAAATAATATTACGTTTAGGTTTGTAGGTGTCAATACTGTTTTGCAACAAGATTGTATCGCTAACTCAATATCAACCAAAGTCTTCAACATTGAAAACACTAAGTATTTGTTAATTTCAATCAATCATGTAAAACGGTAACCCCATATTCTTATCTGGATTAACCAGTCGCTACAGATTGTCATTCGATTCAAACTTTTGTTGTATTTCGCAGAACATAACTGATTTGAAATTAGAGGTAAAAAACGTTAACGACTGAATGTAAGTGAGTTTATATACATTCATATTACATCATTGCATGCACTGCGACCCATTTGTGTTAATTTCTCGGTCCCAAATAGTAGCGCTTTAGAAGGGCAAGCGTTAAATCTGTCTATTGCACGTCTTTCATTATTATTAATTAGACATTAATTAACTCACCCTCGATGTCAACGCTACCCTGCAATATTTACTGGTTTAGGATCCCATTTGCTGCTCAACTTCCATTCATGATTTAGTCATGAAATGGATAATCGGGACTATGTTATTAATCATATCGATTTCAGTAATGATGGTCGAGGCTAGAGCTAGACCCAAAATTCAATTGCTAAATTCACGGTTATGAGTGGATACATTTTTTTGAAATAATCAGCACAATCCTTTGACATGATCTTGTTTTTAACTATTATAATAAGAACTTAAATCTCTTTATCAAATCGTCCATAATGCATCTTTAAAACACATTTTATTGTTATTGATATGTTTAGTAATTTGAAGTGAAATATAGCACGTGTTACATGTCAGGACCTGGTATAAATCAATTGGTATAAATATCAGTAGAACCTTATGATACATGTAGTAATCCATATTGATCGTATACCTGCCACAGTTAATAATAACAACATATTTAATATACATAATGTTTATTTTATTTATACAGGTTTCTTCTGTTATTGTGTAGTTTCTTGTGAGATGCAAATACAAAATGTCGATTTTACTACATTAACATTTGCTGGAGACAAGACTACTGTTTCTAGAACAGTATTGTTTAACGTACATGCTTTAGATTATAAAGACATTCTGTTGCCTAACATAGTTGATTATTTTGGGGTGTTATATCACCCAAACCTACTAAACGTATCCATATTATTGACATACAAACACATTTGTTAGTCCAGAAGGATGGAACAAAAATCCCCTAAATTCATGTGTTTTAGGAAATAGAGTGAAATTATCCTGGTTTTATTAATCTACACATAATAAATCAGTGTATAACAATATTCTTTTCTTTTAATATGTGAACTATGCCTGGGTTTTCCCTACCACACTCCTGGGTACCCAACTGACCAGTAAGACTATTTTGTTGAGTTAAAGAATTGATTAACGATATTCCAGTCACGGATACAAAGGAACCTGGTCGTGGGACAGACTAATGTCACTGGGCCCCTATCCCTCTGATATTATGTGACTGAGTTTTGACTATCCTTCGTCACGGCGCTTAAAAGATAATGTGATACTTCGGTTAGACTTACCCCACCGTGTCCACGCTGTGTAATTTGTTGTTGGTATATATTTATATCACCCATACTATGTTTATAGGGGGTTGGATGTCCGAATTGTTAGCACGTACGCGTTGTATCATAAGGTCTGTCATTGAGTCAACTGACGTGAAGTAGGGTCGCCAGTCCAAATTCGTGGGTTTTCCTCCGGTTTCTTCCCAAAGATAAAAAACACTACGCGCAAAAAACCCGAAATGACATGGTCTGTGTCGTGTGGACCTTAAACACAGTTCTCTCTCTCCGTCTCTCTCTCACACTAAGGTTATACAGGAAACGAAACACACGTTTATGACAATAAATATAATCTAAAAGTTACATGACGAGCTCGCCCGGCCTCTAAGCCGATTCGGCTAAAGGAAGGTATGTCTCTCTAAGAGTCGTGCATGATAGATTAACCCGGCCCTGAGCCAGAGGCTGTAGGTACAAGCTTTTAAGACCCCGCACGATGTCGTTATCTCCGCCTCTAAGTTGTGGGGACTGTGGAACGAGTTTCTGAAAATACCAAAATAATATGTCCGATGAAAATGTAATTGCACTCTTTAATTCATATAAAACGTTTATCGTCTATCATGGCGAACCATTCCCGGTTTCGTTTGGGTATCCGTTTACGTCAACGATATTTATTTAGTCGGATTAACATGTGCACCAGAAGGAGTAGTGTCGCCTGTCCAACCTCGTGGGTTTTCTCCGGGTACTGCGTGGAAGCGAATTGCAATAAAATTTAAAACCATATGTTAGTCCCGAAAGGACGTAGTTTGTGTCGATTGGACGTTAAACCCCTTCGAAGTATCTACTTCGTCCGGTTCCCCTAGTCATCCATTGGTTTAACGGCCTCAATATACAAAACAGAGCACCTTTCATGGAACTAAAATAACCTCTTAGCTTAGCATTACACTGCTACGGAAAGAATTTTTTTATTATTATTTCGAAAGGCACGAATGTCCTTTTAAATGGCACACATGCGTAACACACAATTAAATGGTCTGAAATACAAGACGAAGTTACATAATATCTGATCAAATAGGAAATCAATTCAATATCAAATGGCAAATAGGCTCGGAAATGAACTATAATACAGCGGGTCGGGGTCACCTGGGCTGTGATTCCCGTGAACTGTGCGGGCGTTGGAAATCGTGTGTTTCTCGAAACTGACTGCAATCACCGTGGTTTTAGCAAGTAACAGATAATTAAGTATTCAACAACATTTATTCTTTACAAGATGAAATGATGACTTGAATGTGTAATTGCCATATAAAAACTCTGGTAGTTTCGATGGCTTCTCTATAAAAAAAGAGATTGTAGGAGAATTGTTTTGGCGAAACGAACATAAGATGTTTATTATTCGTGTGATCGATAATAACATAGAATTAATTTACCGCTCAATTAGACCCGGTGATTTATCACAAGAACCTCGGGATGTAGTTAAATAATGAGTATATGGTGGTTACACATCTAGATGCGGTTTATCAGTCAACAATCTTGGAGTAGCAATATTGTTATCACTTTCTTTAAAGTGACTATCCCGATTTCAGAGAGACTATTATACGGTTTTGATTTCATTTCAATAATTCGCCTGCGCTTAGGGGTCTTTGGCAGTGGGAGGAAACTGGAGTACCCGGGTAAAACCGACGAGGTTGGCCCTTTAAATCAAATAGCCTATAATCTTTTCATTGTGTAAAAAACTAACTGCATGTATACTACCCTCGTGGGTTTTCTCTGGGTGCTAAAAACTCCAACACACAAGCGAATTATTGAAATAAAATTGAACCATACGATAGTCCCGAAATGACCTAGTTTGTGTCGATGGGACGTTGAACCCCATCATAATATAGTGTTACTTGTCTTTCTGGCAAGCCCGTAATCAACTCTCTTGAATATCGGACGGATCCATTGTTAAGTAGATTAGAACACAGTCACAATTTAAGTGTTTAAACCGCGAGTAATTTTCGACTATCAAGTCCAGTAGCTACGATAATAAATAGGCACGATACATTTGATCAAAATTTCAAAAACTCATATCTTCGCACAGAAATAGTATTCTGATTGACATTTTCAACATAATTTATAGTTCATCAATTTTAAAACAAATCTATTTCTACTTTGGGGGGGGGGGGGGGATGGATTTCCGAATGGTTAGCGCGTGCACTTTTCATCATAAGGTCTGTCATTGAATCAGCTGGTGTGGTTTCGATTCCCCGGTTGTACCGGTTGTACGTGACACGGAGTAGGGTCGCATGTCCAATCTCGTGGGTTTTCTCTGGTTTCCGTCCACTGCTAATAAAAGACCCCTTTGTACAAGCAAATTATTGAAATAAATTTGAACCATATGATCTAGTTTGTGTCGAATGGACGTGAACTCTCTCTCTCTCTCTCTCTCCCTCTCTCTCTCATTATAACACAATGTACCTTTAACTATTTTCTCGAATTTTCAATATACACGAAGATAGAGTTCTTCCCTAACATAGCGTCTGTTTCGACTGTAAATAATATTGTCTTGTAAATCTCTATCTCTCTCTCCCTCTCTCTTCCAACTGGCAGAGTTTATTTTACGAGTTCTTCCCTAATAGCTTCTGTTTCGACTGTAAATAATATTGTGTTGTAATTCCATAATAAATTGGAAGTGACGTTTGGGCAGACAGGTGCGGTTTAAAATATGCCTCATTGAAAAAAAAAATCAACGGAAATCTCGCCAAAACATCAAAAATCTGTGCTATGAATGCACAAACACGAAATAAATTATTCTCACGATCTGATGGAAACAAGGAATACGTCATCGTCTCATAATGAAATAAACACACATAATGTATGCCCCAGTTAGGAGACACATATATAAGTAGAGGTTTAGTTGCTTGGATATGATAATGATATAAACAGATGATGGTTGTGGATACAAAATGTTTACTTATAAATAAAATTTAGGATGACCGCACTGAACACAAACATAATTTAAGACACTCTTTAGAAGAGAGAGAGAGAGAGGGAGCGAAAGAGAGGGGACGTGGGTTGGGGGTAACGTCGACTCGGCACAAACTAAGTCATTTCGGGACTAACTCCACCTCTCCCAGAAAATTAATAGAACTCAACCCATCAATAGTATTGAAAGAAGAAGACGAAGGGGAAGATGGGGAGGAAGAAAATAATATAAATATACATTATGTAATATGCAAACGTCTTTCAGGCGTCAACACAGGCTACTATTTGTAAACGTAGATTATAAAGAACTGAGATTAAATCGCGGAATTTGAAGGAATATAGTCATTTTATCTTCTAACGTCGGCATTTATAAAAATACTAATTAGATTTTAGTTAGTCGCAATATATCAACCCATTGCCGTGAGCTGAAGGAAGACGGCTGCTTTCTGTTTTGTGTCTGTAAATCAACAGAATAATCCAATTTTACATTAAACTTAGCGTGTACACAGGGCAATAAACAAAGGAAACCCGAGAATCAGTCGTGTATATCCGTTATTGATGTTGTTGTAAACCCCCGCATATTGAAACTTGTTATTTTGTTCGATATTTTTCGATGTGGAGGTCACATATTGCACGTATTATTCTATGAAACTTGACCGTTAAACTCTCAGCCGAGTTGTTAGTATTCACTAATTGATTTAAATAAATCATCTTGGAATCACGGTCGTACCTAGCGGGGATGCAGGGGGTATATTGCACCCCAGAAAAGTAAGGTGTCCCTACAAATGCCCCCCCCCCCCCAAATTTTTTTTTTTTTTAAAAATTGACAGACTTTCAATTATACAATAATACGCTTGATTATGATCAACAACAGTAACTTGGGCATTATATTGGCGCCCACAACTCTACTGCGCCCTCACTTTTAAAATTATACAAACGGCTCTGCTTGCATTCGTCACATTTCAATAAACTAACGATTTTTCTGTTTTATGAAAAAAGGTTAATTGATTAGATTTTGAATCCGCTTTCTTATTGTGAAGTGTTGCGTTTCATATGATATTACTGATGAATTGGGTACGGTAATAGATATTCAGTGCCTGTCACAAGTGAAAGACTTTTCGTATAATTTATTAAACTAATTTCGATGTTGATTCAGACAGTGTTTCTTTTTGATATTGATTTATAAATGGGATTGGGGCATAGGCTATGTCTGTTCCCCAACCCCTTCCAGACAACCTGGCTTGTTGCTGTTCAAATCAACTCGTGTTTTAAAATTAGTTTAAAGGAACTAAATCGCTAATATTTGGGACCAATATAAGAATATAGCGTCACCGTTTGACATGACCTGTGGAGAATCGTTCTTCGAGTCCCTTATTAAAAATGGCGCCGAACGTGTACCAATGGTAAAATGTTTATTTTGGGGGGATTTCAGAAGCCCATCTTTGCCAGGTAAAATCACAATATCATATGTTGATTTAAATTGACAAATAAGTCGTATTTTCAATGTCGAAAACTGTGGATGATATCAAGATAAAGACTTAGCTACTTCAATTTCGGATATTTGTTTTTCGTAAACGGAAAAATAAAAATCGTAATGCAGCCATAGTTCGAAAGCCGTTTGGATGATACTACGGAAAATATGTTGAAGTAAGGATATTCTTTGGTAAACGAAGAAATATACATCGTAATACAATGAATGATTCCACCGAAAACATATGTTCAGTCATTGTGTGCTTTAATGTTGAATGAGAATGGAGATGGAGTACAACTTAAACCGATGGATTTGAATTGATTCTGAAGAATGGTCACTGAAGATGAGCTTCGATTGGACAATATTACTTGAACGGACAATATTAGATTGATTTTAGATCTTAGCCAATCAAAATTGAAGTATCTGCTAAAATTTGGATTTTATCTTTAGTTAAAATTTCGTGAAACAAGACCCTGCTCTGATTGCCATAATAGAGATGGGCATACAGTGTGATATGGGGGCTCTGTGGCATACTCTATTGAATTCCAACTACCAAAGGATCCTAAACATAGCTTGATCAAATATAAAAATGAAATGAAATGGAGTTTAACGTCCTGCTGTTCTGTCCTGGGCTAATGAAGAGGGATATATGCCGTACAGTATGCTACGGGTGAAATTCCAACTGCTTTACGTGTTCGCCAATTTGTTTACAGGACCTCGGTTTCTCGTCCCATCAAACGACTAGAGAGCTGTCCTTGTCATCCCTCCGTCCTGCATCAAATAAAACTTGAACTTGAAATTAAGAGGCTTTTTTAGCTAAAAATGTATGAACTTAACATTTTAAAAAAAAATCGTTTATGGGCAGTCTGGTTAAAATATAGATCTATATTTCGTTTATGTATACCTTCGATGACCTACAAGATCTGACCAGTTGTTTTGGGAGGTCACGTCAGATGTCGGACGAGTGGTTTTTGGCCCCATGACTTTAGGCATTTGATTAACCAATCAGCATAGATGTTTCTCGTGGATATTCCACAGTTCCCTGCAGCTCAGACCAGAAGCTCGCCGTAACAGACCATTTCACTGACATCCAGAACATGTCAATGATAACACTTCTTCCAGGTCCTAGTGTAGTAAAGACGAGTAAAACGAAATTTTGAACTATAAAGAAACGAAACGAAATATGATATGTGGTTTAATCAGATTGGTTTGTAGGTAAATGAAGAGTCCAATTGGATTTAAAAGAGACTTGCTATTGCTAAATAAATTGTGTATTTGAAATCAAAGGAGATAGTTTGTAGCTAAATACATTGTCCATCAGAAATTAAAAAGAGATCGTTTGTAAGTAAAGAAATTGTCCATCTGAAATTAAAAAGAGATAGTTTGTAGGTAAATAAAGTGTGTATTTGAAATTAAAAGCGATCGTCTGTACCTGTATAATTTAATACGGACATCAACACAGGATGCGTGTAGGTTGTTTTTGTTATTGTATTATCTATTCTAAAACACCTGTGAAGATACGACAAACAAACAAACTACAATCTGATAACGAATCAACTCTACATGAGGGTTGTTTTGATCACAATTTGGCTTGAGGAATCTCGGAAGAATGCGAATGTTACTCGTTCTAGAATATTTCATTATGAAAATATGATAGCGTTAGCGAAATGAACTCATGTGCGAAGTAGAATTTAATTACATCCATTTCAACATAATTGAATCATTGCATTGCGGGAGAGTGTTACACGTATGGGTTGATGCCAGAATTTAATTGGGTAATAAAGTGGCTTTTTTGGTTTAATATTAGTGCTATGTTATAATAGATTCTTACACAGATCCCGCCCATGACCCGCTATATATTTTCCATTACCGAAACAAATTATTGTGTCTTTTTCTTTGTTCTATTTGTTTGAGGAGCCATGGTGGCAAAGTGGGTATGACGCTGGCTCGCTTTCGATCCCTGCATTGGTCGAACAAGTTCATCGGGATTTCCGACATACAGCTATCTAATCGTTCGGATGAGACAAAACACCGAGGTTCTGTGTATACATTGGTGTGCACGTAAAAGATCCCATGGACGTTGGAATTGGATATAAGAGTAGGCTGTTATATGTATGCTCGTCTTCATTAACCAAGTCGGAGTAGAACAGTTGGACGTTAAACCCCATTCCATTTCGTTTGTTCTAATTTTGTTCAATAAACTTTACCATTTAGATATCAAAATGGCGCAGTTGTTCAGGCCCCCTTTAAGTTGAGGAATATAAAGTTTATCTTAAGTCGTGGTTTGTGATTGGAGAAACTACTTTGTTTTGGAACGTGAACATCGACTGAGTTGCATTGCTAGAATGTCTTTCAATACAAGGGATATATTTAACCACTTAAATGTAGTATATTTTGAAGCGTCTCATCTGTTTCATATTATCCTCGAACATGGAAGTTCGCGTAAACTCCAAGTTTATTAGAAGCAGTATTAGAAACCTCACGCATCCTGCGATTACACCTTTGTGGAAAACCGACATTAATTAAAGTTATCTCACACATAGTGTATGCGATATCATCATCAGTAGAAGCGGACGCGGAACCCTAGTTTGTTAGTAGCAGTATTAAAAGCCCCGCGCACTGGCTGCGATATCACCTCTGTGGAAAGCCGACGTTAAATAAACTTATTACAAACAGAGTGTATGCGATGTTATCATAAGTAGAAGCGGACACGGAACCCTAGTTTAGTAGCTGTAATAATAGACACATCAAACATTGTCTGCGATATCACATCGGTGGCAGCGGAGGCGGAACCCTAGTTTAGTAGCTGTAATTATAGACGCATCAAACATTGTCTGCGATATCACATCGGTGACAGCGGACAATAACTATTCTAAACATACTTCATACCCACTCGAAGCTTTACATCGATTGGAAGGTTTGTTGGGTGTATAGACGTGTACACTGTGTGAGAGCGAGGTAGGTTCAACAATAGGATACTATCAATCTTAAGCTACACACTGTAAAACAACGACCAACGTGTATCTATCTTTTATAAGAGCTTAATTCAGGACTCAGAGAGAAATCGTTGATTTATGTAATCATGGAAACTAATTGCATTACATTCATTATTGTATAAATTCGTTCCGGCTGCTATGGATTAGTTATCACTACTCTTAACGTGTAGAAATTCGTGTGGTAGAAAAGCCTAAGTCTAACCGTGTCGAACTTCGAACAAAGTGGTGTTTTGGAAAAGTTAAGTGCGCTTTGAATCCGTACAACGGAGACCTCAAGTACGAGAAATACCGACTGAATGTTAAGTTACTAAGAAAATGATATTAACTCACACCCAAATTTCTGACCCTGCAAACTGTGCTACAGGATGATCTGAACTGCAGTTTTCCTCCGTAAAACGGACACCTCAAGTACGAGAAATACCAATGGAACTTTCAAGTTGATCAAAAACATAATATGAACTCACACGTAATTTTCTGCTAATTGTATTAAGGATTTAAATACACGACGAATCCCGTCCATCGTTTCGATATGTTCCATGTTTAAAGTGTGCGATGGGAATCTGTAATTTAAAGCTATATTAATGATTGTTACACGGTTGAATTATTGTGCATCACGGACAGTAACTAATATATATATTTATCGAATGTTTGACATCTGTTCTGTTCCTGTGCTTAGAGTCGCAAACAGTGATTCGGATAACTGGGCATCATGATATGTACTTCATACACAAGTTAAAACAAATTATAATTTAAATACTTATGTATATTCGTTTGAAGTCTACTTCTGACCTTATGGTCTAAAGGAGTGAGTTATTAAAGATAAAGATAAATAAAAACCGTGTAATTATATCCATTCATCCCAGTGAAGCTGTATCAGGCGAAGAAGAATCTTGGTTCCTCCGGGACAATATATAACTAGATGTGAGTAAGTTGTTAGATAGTGGAGGATTAGCAGGAGCGGCTCAATTGACTGTCGCGAGTTTATAGCCCGCTTGTCTTCAATCAACAAAATGTCGATAAAACGAAAAAAGAAAATGACTTGTACGTTATTTAGGATTTTAGCTGTGGCTAGCCTGTGTTCGAGTATTATAAACTTGACTTTGTTGTCGATTTGTTTGTCCGCAGGTAAGTTGTTATTTTATTCAAATTGATTTATTTTGGACAGAGCTACAAGATAAAGAGGATGTGCGATCACTGATAGCAACTAAATATGCCTTTAGGAAATGTTATTACTGCAGAACATAAGCTGTGTTAAGATGGAAACGGTTTCAAGTGTCGTCAATATTATAGTGTATTATTTATATTAAGTCAATAAAGTATGCTTTCAATGATACATTCATGCAATAAATATTTAACAAAAATGAAATAGGGTTTAAGGTGCTACTGTTCTGCTCCGACTGGGACAATGAAGGCGTGCATACGTTTACGCTTTTATCGAAATCCGACTACCAAGGGATGATTTTAAATGGAAGCTGATATTTGGGCTCTAGAAATTGACATAAATGGGTTGCAGATTTCAATTCAATTATGTTTGGCGAAATACACCAGAAGTCTCAATCGAATGGCAATATTTAGCGCCGAGTTATTTCCGTCTACACCGATAGGATTTATTGCGCGTGCTCTACAGATACCAACAAGGCGTCACCGTTTGACATGACTTTGTAGCTTTATCGTTCTGGTCCCTTGTTACAAAATGCGCTAAATTCAATTATAGTACACTATAATATAGGATATCCGAAGCCCATCTTTTCCCGGTAAGAATACAATATCATAGTTGTTTTAAATAATTCGTGTTTTCAATATCGAAGTCTTCAGATTATATTGAATTATACGCCCGCCATTGCCACTGTAATGTAACGAAACGAGATTTTACACGGACAGTGGTGTTTCCCTCTGTTCTTCCAATTGGCTCATGTGGCCTGCCATCGGGTCAACTGGTGTGGTTTCGAATCCACTTTTGTACGTGGCAAGGAGAAAGGTCGTCTGTCCAGTCTCGTTGGTTTACTACGGGCACTCCGGTTTCCTCCCACTGCTAAAGACCCATACTCGCAAGTGAATTATTGAAATAAATTAAACCATGTTAGTCCCGAAATGACCTAGTTTGTGTCGAGTGGACGTTAAACCTCATCTCTCTCTCTGCCGCCCCCCTCCGTCTCACCCTCCTTCTCTCTCTCTCTCTTCCAACTGGCAGAGTTTATTTTACGTCACATGAGTGGATTTCAGTTTCCTGACGCACGAGAACGACTGGATATTAAAACGGGTCTTGGGAAGCTTTCGCCTACACTGTCATTCAAACCCGGAGGCTTTAATCATTTTCTGTATTTAAAAAATTAAATTATTTATATTCTAGATTCATCATCTGTCATTTGATTGTAGATCTAGTATGTGTGTTTATAGGACTTTAAAGGGACAATAACATTCTTGCTGGCTTGGTAGCTCCAGAAAATAAATAATACCCTTATTCTAAGTACTAGATGTTTAAGTGTCCTACCTGTTGTGTAAATTATCCATTACAACCTATTTTACTTGTACAGAGGGTTCTAAAATATTTTATAATCCAAGTCACATTTGAAAAGGTTTACGTTAGACTTTTCAAATCAATTGGTTGAATTTTTCCAATTTTTTTAAAATAGGTGTGTTAAGATGAAATTTATATCATCATTTAATTGGAATATTGTAAAATAATACGATTTGTTGACCAGAATGAAGATTGGGACATATTATTCAGTTACAACAAGAGTGTTATAGGGGCTTTAATCCATGACTCAACTATACTAAAATACACATTAAATTATAAACAATTCCAAAAAGACCCAGTTGGAAATTTTAAACGGATTTGTAATTCAAACCGGGAAGCTTCAGGTCTATAGGTCAGCGCCCTATTATCTGACAACGACAAATCCCATGTTGTATTAGAAACAGCGACAATATAAAATCACATCAGCGCATGACTCGTGATACAATAAACAATCATCAACACCATGGAGATACACAACCAACAACAACATGGAGATAAACAACCAACAACAACATCCTCGAAAGACACCCCCCATTGTCGGTTTAAAAACATATTTAAAGCTCTAATTAAAACTGCCATTTACAATTACAAAACATCAAATGTTATATTCAGAAAACAATCAGAAATAGAGAGAGAGAGAGAGAGAGAGAGAGAGAGAGAGAGACTTTGCCCCGGGTCAGATTTGTTTGTCATTCTCTTTTGATTACTAACAACCTTATAACCTCTTATTTCAAATTGTCGGGTGGATACGAGCGAGAGGGAAGGCGGGGGGGGGGGGGTGTCAACGTCATGCCACTTGACATGAACCTGAATAAACACATTGTGTCAATATTAAAGCAGTGGGAGGAAACCAACGCGGGGCTAGGCAGGCTACCGAACTTGGTACACCTTATGATCGAACGCGCAAGTTTTAAACCTTTTCAATTAGAAGCTAAATTACAGGAAGGAATATATATATATATATATCCTTAGGGAAATCTGATGTATAATATCATTAACATACTGGCAAAATCTAGATATTCTATTGAGTTATCTTTCTCGATGGGAATGTATCAAAATAATTAATTCCCCAGGTGTTTCAGACAGTGTGGTTCGTTTTTGATTTATCGGCACCCACAGGAATCAAGTGCTATGGCACTAGTCGGGATTCCAGTAGGTCGAGAAAAGCATTCGGGATTTTAAAACAGATGGAGAGAGGGAGAGAGAGAGAGAGGGGAGAATGGGGGGACATTTCGGGACTAAGACTAATTCATGGTTCAGTTTTTATTTCAATAAATTCTCCTGTGAGTAGGGTCTTTAGCTTAGCAGTGGGATGAAACCGGAGGACAAGAGGAAACCTACGAGGTTGGGCAGGTGACCCTACTCCTTGGCATGTACAATCGTGGAATCAAAATTACGTCACATGACCAACTGACATGCGCACATTGAACCATATATTAATCCCAAAATGACCTAGTGTGTGTGGAGTGTGCTTTAAACCCCATCTCTCTCTCTATCTCTCCCCCCCCCCCCATTTACAGTAGAACAATAGGAAGTAAAGTCTATATTCATCAATTTATTAGTTTCTCTGTGTGTGGTGTGGTGTGGCTTTAAACCCCACCTCCCTCCCCCTCCCACTTTCTCTTCTCCTTTTGCAGAAGAACACTAGGAAGTAAAACCCTCTATATTATGTGTGTGTGATGTGGTTCTCGTGTCTATTCAATGGTGTGAGAAATACATGTAGGTTAGCTAATGACATCTCGCCTGTCGGTAATTCATTTTACTCACTGTTCCGTTAAGACAAGTAACCGGAGACCATAGGTCAATACAACACAGTAGCGGTCTGATTCCTGTTTTGGTGGTTCTATTATTAGATTATATACATTCTTTCTGCCTGTAATTCATATTACCCTTGTTCCGTCATGGTAATTTGCTACATATTGTAGGCAAGTGGTCTGAAGCCTGTTTTGTTGGTTGTATTTTTCTATTATTATTATGTTAGACACATACATTCTTTCTTTCTGTAAATCATATTAACCACGGTTCCGTTGTGATAATTTTACCTCAGATCGTAGGTAAATAAAATACATCGATTGTTTATCGCCCTAATTCAGTGGTCTGCATCCTATTAAAAATAATGACGGTTTTATCATTATTATATTATAGAAGATTATGACATCCTTTCTTTCTGTAATTCAAATCACCCACTATTACGCTATGTTAATTACCATAGACCATAGGTCAGTGGAAGACATCGGTTGGTTATCTCCCTTACCCAGATATCTGAAACCCGGAGAATTCGCTGATTTATTATTATATTATTGTGCTGATCGTGTTATTAGATAGACTTATTGAATCAATATGGCGATACAATAACATTCAATATCACACACAAACACGTTAACTTACGGCAACCTGTCGTCCCATATGATAGGCTACCCTACAAATCGGGGAATCGTCCATTTTGGGAAATGATATGAAGTATAACGTCCCACCGTTCTGCTCCGACTGGGCTTATGAAGACTGTCATACGCCATGGAAGAAATTTTGCCCAGGCAGCGGAACTATCATTTCCTACTAACAAGGGGTCTTTTACGTGCACGCTAATGTATACACGGGACCTCGAATTTTCTAATTCACAATGTTTACTATAATTTTTGCCGTCACAGAATGCCAGAACAACAGCGCCCCCAATCAATGACAGTGCCCTTGGCTTGGGTTTTGAGCACATCTGGTACTATTCAGTACGGTATGCGATAATCAATAATACAATAATGGAGCTGGTCAATACTTCATTCATATTTCACATTTAGCGTAAAGGGCATTTGGCATAACTCCAGACCGAAAAGTCCGATGTGCACCACACTTGAACTCACTCAAGAACTATTGATGCTTCAACACTCGTTTTACTTTTCATCGAAATCGGATAAAAATTGTTACATCCTTGGTACTACATTCTTTTACACTATTTGTGTAAAAGGGGCATGGCCATTTCACGGAAAAATTCCTTGTAACGGTGATACGCCATACAAAGTGATGTGGGGGCATTTTTTCAGGACACCGGCGCTACAGCTTTCTCTTATATTGTGTAAAGTGGGGCCACCATTTTACGGGAGGTTTCCGGGTAACGGTGATACGTCATGCAAAGTGATTGGGGGGGGGGGGCATTTTTCCCGGACACCGGCGCTACAGCTATCTATTTTATCGAATTCAAACTGTCACGTTTTTTCGTTGTATGCACGCCGATATGTATAGGGCACCTTGGTTTTTTGTCACATCGGAACGACTATACCAAAACCTCCGCCCTATGCCACTGCCAAGGGGAAACCACGAATGACACTCACGATGAAATATCTTGACCAATTCCAGAATCGAACACGGGCCCCCAGGTCAACGATTCAAACATCTTACTCACTAAGCCCCAATGCTGTTTATATTCGAGTATTCCATGCTGATTGAACTTGGCGGATATAAAGAACGATAGTTCATATTACGGAGCATGATCCCCTCGAGGCCGTACCATATTGATCAGAGTAATTATGAGGCCTATTATTATTAATCAGATTATTAAGAGGCTGGATGTTGGAGGCTATAAATTAGGCTTATTAGATCGGTGTGTACGACATGTTATTGTTAATCTATAATCTGTGTATATTTAGTACGGCGTGGCGACTCGTTGGAGAATAATTACTTGCTATCAATTATCTCTTATCCTTCTTGTGATAGCTGTGTTATTATAGACTGATTGACGTAGAAAAGAATCAGAACGTGGCACAGATTCTAGACAAACAATCCGATCTACGGGCAGCCAACACGGTCTTCTATAATTCCTCGGTTGGGGGTGGCCGGATGGTTAGCGCATGCAGAAGCGGGGGTGGGGGTGGGTAAATGACAATGGGCATATGCCATTCAGTGTACCATGCAGGAATTGTTGCCCGAGTAGCAGCACTATGGCCCACTCTTGTATCGAATTCCAACTGCCAATGATTTTTTTTACGTATACGCCAACGTATACGTATACACGGGACCTGGTTTTTCCGTACCACCCGCCCCGCATCACCGAGAATAGGAAACCATGCCGGAATACCCCGATGAATTTTGTTCTCGGCAGACACCGCGATCGAACCAGTGTCTTCCTGCTGAAGAAACGCTTTCGCATCATCAGAATAAAACAGTTTGACTTTTTTATACAGGTTACAATTCTATGGAATACAACTACTGCATATTACTGGGCGACGTTTCGACTAGTCATTATCGAGCCTTGTTGAAACGTTGCTCAGTAATAAGCAATTTTTGAATGGCATTGAAAAAGTTTGACGTTTTACGTCACTAAAACCAAATCAAAAACAAAGCATCCGTCAAAAATTGCGTAGAAGATAAATCCAAACTGAATTATAGTGGCGGCCATTAACCCATAACCGGTCACGGTCGCATATTTGCACCACAACGTTATATCCAAAAGTGGTCACGGTCGCATATTTGCCTAGTTATTGGTACTAGTCAGTCGACATCTTACGTGTTTCAACCAACCTT
The DNA here is from genome assembly GCA_948474765.1 of Patella depressa. Lineage (NCBI taxonomy): Eukaryota > Metazoa > Mollusca > Gastropoda > Patellidae > Patella > Patella depressa. The sequence goes on from OX419720.1 coordinate 7,553,776, forward strand.
ACCTGTTACACAGTATCATTTTTGGTCTAAAATGTAATATTGTAATTTTTTTGATTCATATTTTATATTGCAATTTCAATTGTAACGCATTCTGTACATATTAAGTGACAGATTAATGGCAAGCTTTAGTTTGTTTGCAGGTGTGAGTTTGTCTGACATAGTATTATGTAAGATGTATTTGTTGTACAAACTTGTATCATCCAAGTGTCTATTTGATTTAAGCTTAACGCTTTTTGTTTTAGGGCTAAGGTGTGAATATATTTAATTAGTTTTCATTGTTCTGATCTCTAATACTATTAACTATGGCGTGCCTTAGGATTTGACAGGCATTGCTGGATAGTATATATAAAGCCTAGTTTAGAGTTAGGGGAAAGGACACCAGGGACCAGAGACCAGAGGCAGGTCTTAGGGAGACCCAGGGAGACGTCGGTCCGTCCTGGAATATGGGGGTTTGGTACATACCGCTATTACGGGATTATGGAACCTGTAATCATAAATTACAATTTCAATCACCACACGCTCTACTAATTCGTTTAACCCTAATGTTCAATTCAAGCAACTGTACTTCCAGGGCCAATCCTGATAATAATTTGGAGGATAAAACTGCTTACCTTTGTGTTAAAATCCCCTACCTTAGGGCCAAGGAACTAGCTCAATATATGTGATACGTTTTCAAACAACTTAAACACGCCCCTCGTAATCTGGAAATGGGAACCGGTGTCCCGATTCTATTATGTATAATGGAAGACTAGATAAAGAGCTGGGCCCTGTTTCACGAAATTTTAACTTAAGATAAAATCCAATTTTAGTAGATACTTCAATTTTGATTGGCTAAGCACTAAAATCAATCTAATATTATCCAATCAAAATACTAAAATTGGGATCTTATCTTAGTTAAAATTTCGTGAAATAGGCCCCTGGTGGTTCTCACTATAGACAAAGAGTTAGCAGTTTTCACTATAATAGATACAGAACAAGATAATGTAAAGGAAGTATGCTGAAAATTTCAGTCAAATTGCCCCACTCTTAACCGAGATATAAGGATTAGATTTTTAGGTCTAGCCTCGATCATCATTGCTATAGTCGGTATGATAATAACACATAGTGTCGACTGTCAATTTTTGGATTAAATAACCAATGAGCGCTGAGCAGCAAATTGAATCCAAATCCAGTGAAAATCCAACATATAAGATGGCACCGAGAGTTGATTGAGGTCTTTTTGATGTTGATATAGACCTAATTGATAATTTACATAACATTTCAGGCCTAAATACAGATCTGAAATAGGCAGATTTAGCTCTTGCATAATGTATGTTTATATATTTCTAGACATCTAGTACAAATAAAATAGAGTTCAACGTCCTACTTTTCCGCACTAACTAGGGTTATCACGACGGGACATCAATCTGTTGGAAATAAATCGTAATAGTGAAACCCGAAAGGTTCACAAAATCAATGATAACACGACTTGGGAAATAGTTGTTCTATCAGGAACATTTGTCAAGAAAACTGTTTCACAGTGTACTCCCGTATTCCAATACTTGCACGAATGGTCCTCGTATTTTTATCGTATCTGAAAGACTAGGTGTTTCTCCGGACCAAGTCCTCCACCAAGAGACCATTTGTGTTGATGAATTGGGTTCTGATTCCAAAACCACCCACCGTCACTCTCAAAAAGACAAGAATTTTCAATCTTTGTATTTGACCTATTTCATTTAAGACCTCGGCAATTTCATATTTTTTAGTTACATTTTTAAAATATATTAAAATAAAGCCCTAAAATAGATTATATCTATAAACAGTCTAACCTTGTTAAAGAATAATCCTATAATTCACTATTGCCAGTTGAGAAATTGGCAAAAATATCATTTTCAACTTCAAATTGAAGATCGCCATTGCATGGAGGGGGAATAGGGAAACAAGGGAGGTAATTCAAGTAATTGTGTTATTATTTTCTGTGTCAGAGATTTCTATGCCTGTGAAATATTGCCCATGATCGTATAATAGTGAGTTGACAACCTTTTGAGCAAAAGACAGAGAAATAATAATGTTTTGACTTTCTTAGAAAATATGAAATTTCCACGTTAAGACGTCGGCAATAATGCCATTTAAACACCGATCACCCGATTACAGTATTCTTTTAAGGATATCCCCCCCCCCCCAAATAACAACAAAAATGTTCAACCATGTTATTTAAAGCGTTCTTCTTTTAGGGACATTTTAAACTCATCGAACCCAACTAAATGGTTTCTTTGAAAGATAAAGATAAAAACAAAAAAGAAACCATAATTTTAAATTATGTTATTTTCCACCTCTTACCGCGATAACAGTTACATTTTCAACTTATTTAGTCAAACCCAAATAAAGTGTTTCTTTGAAGGATAAGATAAGCGCTAAGATCTTTATTTATTTATCTTTATCCGCAAGAACTGCCTTAACCCCAATATTCTAACAGAGCGGATGACTTGATTGAGTGCAAAGAGTGGATTTTCTATTAACTAGATTTGGAAAGAATCGCTTTAGAGTAAATCGTTCGGCAGTTTGTCGATTAATATGCCGGAGACGACGATAACCTTCGTGTAAATGTCCATCTATCAATGCTCAAAGCTACTAAAATATTCAGGATCGCTTTGATTCAGATAAATAAATTAAGTGTTCTTTTGGATAAACCCGACGTTTAATTTCCTTTTGTGGTGGTCCGAGTTCTATATTATTAAAATTTCACCCGTGTAAGCGTCAAGTTGTACAAATGTGACAAAAAAAAACCATGTACCTAAATGAACCCTTGACAGTTGAAATCAAAATGCGGTCCAGGCCACATAACACACCGCGGCATGTTGTTAGTTCGGTTTCATTACCCCATTTTGGTATAGGTCATTGAACCTCATTTCATTAGTTCATGCATTCCTGCAGTTTTTTTTGTTGAAATGAGAGAAGGAGATAGAGCGAGAGAAATGGGGGTTAACGTCCACTCGACAGAAACTAGAACTTGGTCTGTTTGTACCAACATGGATAATTACACACAATCACATTGGTGGAAAGAAGCTGATTGGTTTTGAGATTACGTTTCCTCACCAGGATGATTACACTAAAGATACTCCACGCAACTAACCAGGAAGTATTTTTTTTCTGTAAATGTTGCTGGAAATATTGTTATGAAATCTTCTAGATACACTTATTTCGCTAATTTGAATACTTTTGTTAAATTCATAACCTGGAATGGCAATTGAAATTCTGTACTTGATTTAAAGGAGGAAAATGAAATCCTCTAGACAAACATGTTTGGCTAATTTGAATGTAGGCCAAACTATTTTTAAATTCAAAACCTGGAATATCAATTGAAATTCTGTACTGAGATAAGAAGGGTGGAAAGCGTTTATTTTAGATTTTCCATGAGTTATTACCCAATTACACGCGTTTGAAATAACTTACAGATGTTAAAGTAATACGCACCAAGTTGGATCTTTTGATTAATAAAATTTGAGAAGATATTAAGTATAGTGTGTGTCAGCCCGACACGACCTAGTGATCAGTCAATGGTTCTCGCCTGTGATTGCACTGTAATATCAGCGCCTCTGTTTTTTTGTTTTCTAACATTTGTGCTGCTGTAGTGGTTTTACAAGGATGGCGAGGCTATTATGGTTTTGCAAAATAGGGGCAGCTATAGTGGTTTTGTGATCTTATGGTATTTTTTGTAAGATCGGTGAGGCTATTGCGGTTTTGCAAGATTGGTGATGCTATTATGGTTTTGTTTTTTTAAAGTTGTTTTGGGGAGGCGGTATTATACTTGTGTTTTAGTTCTAGTTATTGATTATTTCTGTAAGACTGGGGATATGGCGGTACTAGATTCTCTCCCCTCGTCAAACCATCCTTCTAGTGCAGTTAGTTCATTCGCTCCGTCACAACTAGCCGATAATACTGTTGGTGACAAATGGAATTAGACATTAAAGAAACCCACATCATTATCAATATTAATAGCCTTCTACACACCTGTTACATGTTCTACAGCTATCTATCCTGCTAACTATTGCTACAACTGTAACAACTACTACTTTTACTACTACAACAACAACTACTACTAGTACTACTACCACTACTTCTACTACTACCACTGTTGCTACTACTACTACTTTTTTTGTAAATGTAAACTACTACAACTACTACTACTACAACTACTACTGCTACTACTACTACTACTGATACTACTATTGGGGAGTTGGGATGGCCTAGTGGTCTAGAGTGCCGCGCTTCGACCTCTAGCTGGCCGGTCACCTCTAGCTTGCGGCTGTGGTTTCGAGCCCTGGTGTGAGCGTATGTGACATGGAGATGGGGGCGCCTTCTCAACCTCAGGGGTTTCCTCTGGGCACTCCGGTTTCCTCCCACTGCTAAAGACCCCTACGCGCAAGCGAATTATTGAAATAAAATTAAACCATATGTTAGTCCCGAAATGACCTAGTTTGTGTTGAGTGGACGTTAAACCCCATTTCTCTCGCGCGCGCTGATACTACTGTTACTACTACAACTATTACTACTACTACAACTATTTCTACTAATGTTGCTACCACTACTTCTACTACTGTTGCTACTACTACTATTTCTACTAATGTTGCTACTACTGTTACTACTACTACTACTTCTACTAATGTTGCTACTACTACTTCTACTACTACTACTACTGATACTACTACTACTTCTACTACTACTGATACTACTACTACTACTTCTACTACTTCTACTACTACTAGTATTGCTACTACTACTACTACTACTACCACTGTCCACTACTAATACTACTACTATTACTACTACTACACAACAAATATAACCACTACTACTGATACTACTGCTTCTACTACAACTACTACTACTGATACTACTACTACTACTTTTTTTCTTTAAATTTAAACTACTACAACTACTACTACTACTATACTACTGTTGCTACTACTACTGATACTACTACTACTTCTACAACTACTACTACTACTGATACTACTACTACTACTACTACCACTGTCCACCACTAATACTACTACTACTACTTCTATCACTGCTTAACAACTGCAACTACTACCGATACTACTACTGCTACTACTACTACTACTGATACTACTATTACTGCTACTACTACTACTATTACTACTACTATTACTACTACTACTACTACTACTACTATTACTACTACTTCTACTACTACCACTGTCCTCTACTTCTACTTATATTACTACTACTAGTGGGTGCAGAATAGATAGGATGTTAAACCCTGTTCCATTTTATTATTTAAATCCATACTACTGTACCACACGTGAACTCCTCATATTATATGTATAAATACCAATAGCGTGACAAGGACTAGTCCCGAAATGACTTAGTTTGTGTCGAGTGGACGTTAAACCCATCTCTCGCTCTCTCTCTCTCTGCACCAACAGTTAGTACAACACAATTAGCTAACGCACACCGAACAAATTATCTTAGATATTCAGTAAGCTGTATTCATTATTCCGCGTTCGTAAACCAATCTTACATAATTCTAGGTAATTACCCTTTTCTCGGACTTTTCCACTGGGAATTAGCCTATTTTATTTTTTTTACACCGTACAGGTTGTTATTGTCATACACGTCCATAATAATTCATCAGATTAAAATCTAAGCGCGGATTTTTTTTTATTGCTTTCCGTTTTTTTTATCCGGCATTTATATTACTAATAATCCATCAATGTCAGAGTTTTACCAGCACTATAATTATCGCTTTATTTTGTGGGATGACTTTTCAGATGACATCACTTATTTTTGCATCCGAGAATTATTATATGAAAAATTATTCAATGGGACGTTATATAAAAGTCTTTAGAAAATAATAAAAACTCGTATGATTAATTACAAAAATAAACCGTAAAGTTGACATTTAGCCTTAAGATGTCACGGAAGCTTCCAAATCTTAAAATAACTGGCAAGTCCAATTTCATTCGGCTGATTAATAAATATTAACAAGTCTTGCGGCATATCCGTTAAGTCAATTTTTTCGTTGGCACGTTGGGATTAACGTCCACTTACACCTTGAGTGATATCGCAGGCAATTTTCATAGTTGGCGACATGCGGCGGGATATGTCCAGGGCAACAAATCTCTTTATTTTTGTATTTATCTGATTTACTACGAGAGAAAATGTGTAGAGATTTGCCCGATTCTTCTGTCAAACTTCGTATGTTGACTAACAAGCACGGATTGGTTGTAGAGCCACTGTGACTCAATCAGCAAGGCACAGGGTTGCATGGGCGGAAAACACTTGGCAAGGAATAGTCTATAGCGAGGTCCTAATGTACACGTGGGCATGTGCGTAAATGATTTCCGGAATTTGAAGTTTGATGACGAAGTGACGGAAACGCCACTGCCTCGGCAAAATTCTCCCATACCTTAGTATATGACCGGTGTCCATCCTCATTATCCGGTTTCAGTGAAGAAATGTAGAATGTTAACTCCTTAGTTCATTTCTAAAAGCCAGTTCTTTTAATCAACTTATTCAACCGTCCTCTAATTCACGTTGACACCGATTGCATGATCCATTATGTTATTTTCTATGTCCTGAAAGACATATCTACTTTTGAAAAAAACCCACAAATCATTAATATCGATAGAGGTACTTTTTATGAGCTAGACGTTCATCCACCTATGCTATGTCTTGATTAACGATAGTATTGGGATTCAATCGTCATAGGAGCTGAACCTTACTGATTCCTTTTAGGTCAACCGACATATTAAATTGTCAATTTAGCTAGCTCTAATGGCCGATTCACATTATATTACAACTTGCATGTGACATGGGAGTTTGATCTGCTTTCCTTGTTTAAAGAAACTATATCTGGATTCTTTGGAACCTGAATGGGCGAAAATGAATCAAACAGCAAATATTTCCATTCAACTTTTATTGTAATTTCTTATCAGGTATCTTCGTCTTTATACGTAAGCAGTCCAAATTGAATGGAAGTCGCCGATGCCTGGTTAGTCTGGTCTACACTGCAAGCATCGTTTGACATTTCACTTACGACCATCAAAGTTAACTTTAGACACGAGCAAACAGTTCGAAAGTCGACTTGCTTCGTTCGTTCGTTTTTTGGAGTTTAACGTCGACTTCCATCATGGATGATACCGTAGACGCGTCGGCTTGATATTCATTGTGGATTCCCACGCAATAGGTGGAGGTGCGTGGGTGGGGAAGGGGTTCTTTTAACGAATGTGCTGTAGATTATAGGGGATCCAGCGGTCTATCGTTTCTTACTTCAGTTTTTGTACAAAGTCGGATATTGCGGTGATCTGTGGTTTCCTGCGTCAGTTTTGGACAGTCAGCGCGCTGGATGCAGAGTGGGTTAAGTCAGGTTCTAGAGATCGTAAGGGATTGTGCGGTGATCTACAGTTTCCTACTTCAGCTAGAGAGAGAGAGAGAGAGAGAAATGGGGTTTAACGTCCACTCAACACAAACTAGGTCATTTCGGGACTAACATATGGTTTAATTTTATTTCAATAATTCGCTTGCGCGTAGGGGTCTTTGGCAATGGGAGGAAACCGGAGTGCCCGGAGGAAACCCACGAGGTTGAGAAGGCGCCCCTATCTCCATGTCACATACGCTCACACCAGGGCTCGAAACCACAGCCGCAAGCCAGAGGTGACCGGCCAGCTAGAGGTCGAAGCGAGGCACTCTAGACCACTAGGCCATCCCAACCCCCCACTTCAGCTAAAAGCACATGTGTACAGATATTTAATACAAGACACATTCTCACTTTTTGCATTACCGCTTGTACGTGACAAGGCGTAGGGTCGCCTGCACAATCTTGTGGGTTTTCTATGAGTTCTTCAGCCCCCCCCCCCTCTGGCCCCCTGGCCCCCAACCCATACGCGAAAACAAATTATAAAATAATGAAATGGAACCATATGTTAGTCCGAAATGATTTAGTTTGTGTCGAGTAAATCTATCTCTCTCTCTCTCTCTCTCTCTCTCTCTTAATTACATATTTACTAACCGTAACCTTTTGCAACCCAGCGGTGTTTCTTATAAAACTAATATCCACAAATATTCCCGTCTTAATTTGTTGATCTGATCTCCAAGTCTACAAATTTAGCCAATTGTCCGACCATGTAACGTGTTTGATTGGGCAAATTCCTCTAAATTGACGGGGAAGCTTATAAATCACTACAAACTAAGATTTCGATAACAAAAATCAGATGTATCACTTTCACTATCCGTGTCGCCATCCAATTGGATTAATCATTGCTAAAATGTATTTATTTTTAAAAAATAATGCAATAGAATAATTAGAATTAATGATTCCTTTGTTTGTTACATGTTGCTAAAATGTAACCTTTCTAGCTCACGCGGCAAATCTCGACAGATTCCGGAACCTACATCTAGTCTCGGTACTACTTTAAAGGTCCCGGATGAAACATGGCTGCGCCAATGGTGTCTTGGAACTACTTTAAAGGTCCCGGGTGAAACATGGCTGCGCCCATGGTGTCTTGTTTGTTTGTAATAGCGGCAAGTTTTCCTGTTAAAGTAAACCGGTAGCCGCATCGCAATTGTATGGGCGTAGGTACATATCACTTACTGTCATACAGCTGAGACTAGATGTAGGTTCGGGGGTTGGGATGGCCTAGTGGTCTAGAGTGCCGCGCTTCGACCTCTAGCTGGCCAGTCACCTCTGGTTTGCGGCTGTGGTTTCGAGCCGTGGTGTGAGCGTATGTGGCATGGAGATAGGGGCGCCTTCTCAACCTCGTGGGTTTCCTCTGGACACTCCGGTTTCCTCCCACTGCTAAAGACCCCTACGCGTAAGCGAATTATTGAAATAAAAAATTTAAAAAAAACATATGTTAGTCCCGAAATGACCTAGTTTGTGTTGAGTGGACGTTAAACCCCATTTCTCTCTCTCTCAGATGTAGGTTCCGGAATCTGTCGAGATTTGCCGAGTGCGTCCTAGCTATTGATTATCAATTTCTAACAATATATATGGAATTAAAGAGGAGATACCATGTGCAATGAGGACAGTTTTACCAGGACAGCGGAACTACGGCTTATATCGAATTACAACTGTCAAGGGATCTTTTACGTACACGACAATGTGTACACAAGACCTCGTCTTTCGTCACATCCAAACGACTAGACAGCTGCACTTGTCATGAATTCCAACTGTCAAGGGATTTTTTATCTACACGCCAATGTATATAAAGGACCTCGGTTTTTCATCCCATCGTTGTCAGGTCTATTTATGAAATAACAATTACTTTTGTCTATTACACTGCGACGTCTTAACAAGATTTCATAAATTGTTTTATGCAGTTTGTAAACACATTTCTTTCGAGTATAAACTTGAATCATCGGAATAAAAAAACCCATAGTAATTATTATCTATAAATAGTGGTTTTATATTGATTGGGTTCCAACTACTAAATGCTATTCAAAGAATAACAATTGATTATATATCGAAACAAAGTGTATTGTCGTTTCTTTCAAGTTCCTATTTACAAATACCATCATTACAACAGGGTGTGCGTTGTAGCACGAGGTCTCGCACTAGGCACTGACGTGGGTTCGATTCTGCGGTTGTACGCGGCAAGGAATAGGGGCGTTTTTCCAGTCTCGTTGGTTTTCTCTGGGCGATCCGGTTTCCTCATTCTGCTACAGACTCGTACGCGCTAGCGAATTATTGAAATGAAATAGAACAATATGTTAATTCGAAAATGACCTGGTATGTGTGGAGTGGGCTTTATATCCAAACTGTCTCGCTCTCTCTCTCTCCCCCTCTCTCTCTTGCTTTGAATTATTTAAAATAATTTTAAAATAATTGTAATTCAGCAAGCACATTACTTAATGAACCGTCCAATATCACCCCAGGAATAACAGCGCATATTTCTGAAATTATCAACTAATTATCCATTCTTAGCACGTATAAATCGTTTTTTTAACACCCAACTATCCATTATTCCACTTTAGGAATAGATAGTTACCTGATTGTGAATCTATTTAAACATTTTACAATAATAACCAAACACACTTTACAAACTATTGGCGATGGTCCTTTATCTAAAATCAAAATCGGAAACTGCAATAACAAAATAATTCTAGTCCGAGATCTCACTTCATCAATTATTTTCCTTCAAACATTTGTCGCATTTGATTATGTCTAGTCTTTTCTGCAATTAGCTGGTCATCTATATCCCCAGGCATCATATAATGTAGTGGTAGCAGGTGCTTGAATGGGTAGTTTAGTAAAGTGGCCTTTTAAACCACCCTTCTCTCAACACCGTTTGATGGTGTTTTGCAATAAGTGAATTCCGACAGGGGAATCACAACACCATAATATACATCTTCAGCTGGGTGTTACCGTCGTCTGAGGTAAAGTCCACCAGATTTACTATTTTAGGCCTGCAGTATATAAATAAATTGCTAGCAAATTTGGGTTATAATACAGGATAGAAAGAAAATTGTTAACTAGATGAAAGCAAGTTTAATTATCTAATTATTTTGAATCTGAGTAAAAAAATGGAATGAAATTAAATTGAGGTTAACGTGCTTCTGTCCTGCTTCGATTTGGGCTAATGAAGACGGATAAAGACCATACGGTGCGCTACGACCTTATGTCAAATAGCTACCAAAGGTTATTTTACATAAACGCTATTGTGTGCATGGGACCTCAGTTTTTCGTCCCATCCAAATGACTAGACAGCTGTTCTTTTTTCTGTATATTTTTTTCTTTTTTCTGTATATTTTTTGTTAATATGTTTTTGATACGTCTTGATGATGATCTATATATCGTTAATTATTGGAATCGGATTTTACAGAGAGATGAGAGTGTTCCCCGACGCGATGATTTCGGTCTCCTTGGCCGACTCGAGGGCAAAATTCAGCCCAAACAAATACACCCTTGGATACATTAACTGCTGATGATGGCTTGTACCCAATATCTGCTCCCCCACCCCATTCAATTTTCATTTTCCATTGTAATAACTTCTTCTTTTTCCTCCCAATTTTTGAATCATGTATCGCCCTTAACAGGGAAAAATCGAACATTATGCCAGGTTTCCACTAGCACGATTCGCGCTGCCATTGAAAGCGTGGTTTTAATCGAGGAATAATCCTAGAGATCCTTGGTCCTATCATGCATTGAGGCTAATCGTAGCTATGGTGTTGTTTGTATCGAAATGTATCTGCACGCAGCAAAACTCAATAGCGAAAAATCATATCGTAACGCATTGCACGATAGTGGGAACCTAGAATTAATCCTCAAATAATGCTGAATTGATATAACTAGTTCATATATGGCGTTTCGTTTCTATTCACCCCTATTCTCATATTTTACTTCTGCCACAAAATATTCCAAAGATCCATTTAGTTTTTCCTTATCAATATGTTCACTTTTTCTTCGTTCAATCTTAATAAATACCATTTACGAAATCAATTCACATCCCATCTTGCGTCTTCTCCGTCTGCTTGGATAATCCCTGGTGAATCAAGTGGTGTATGTTTATACTTTAATTCTGTACCTAACTTTGGCGTTCCTGTTTTATCATTCTGGCTATAAATGTCCGAAAACAAGTCACGTTTAATAGTAAAACGTCTTGGGTAAAATATATTTTCGTTTGTTGACTTTTTTTTATACATAAATCTAGAATGGGTTTAGAACATATCCTCTTTCATTTACATTTTCATTTCTAATGATTAGGAGTTCGAATATTAATCGCTAATTCGAGATTCACTCAGTAAATGTGAACTTCCTACTTCCTAGTATCAAGAGAAGGGAGCTACTGTGGTTCGGCGAGTAAGACGTTCGACTGCTAGCCTGGAGGTCGTGGGTTCCATCTCAGTATTGGCTGAGAAAGTTCATCGGGATATCCCGGCGTGGTTTACTGTTGTCAGTGGTGCAGGACGGAGGGTCTGACAAAGACAGATACCCAGTCGATCGGGTGGGGCGACAAACCGAGGCCCTGTGTACACATTGGCTTGAACGTAAAAGTTGGAGCAGAACAATAGGACGCTAAACCCTATTTCTTTGGGGAATATTATCAGTGAATATAATTTTAATTCTTTTATTTTCAGGTCGTTGGATATTTGGAGACTTGTTGTGTCAGATTCTAGCGTTCTTGAGTCATGTATTAGTGGCTGGTGCTGCATGGTTGGTGGCCTTGGCTGGTTTAGAAAGGTATGTGCATGCTATTTATCTCGGATATAATTCATTCATTAAATTACGTTCACCCCCCGGACATAGGTTCATACTAAACCAGACCACCATTATTAATCTGACGAGTTGTACCAATAGAATTACCATTACTTGAATACATGTCTCACATACCAGTATCTGCCCAACTCTCTGATTAATAAGTTTTAGGGTTTCTTGCGAGTGCGATCAACCAATCTTGATCAGTCTTGATCACAGACGTTAATCTAGAACGGACAAAGAACGCCTGGGTGATCGGAAATGTTTGTCTCTTGGATGTATGAAATATCATGGACACCCGTGATCTTGACACCAATAGCAGAAGGTCAGTCTTGACTATAGACGTTCAAATACGACTGGATGGTCGAGAATATGAGGTTCTGAATGTGCAGACTCAAAATACTTTCAAGTTGGTGGTCTCTCTATGTCTCTTTCAATCTCTCTCGGCCCTCTAACCCCCTCTCTCTCTGTTTTGCACTCTCTCTATACCCCCTCTCCCTCTCTCTGATTTGTACTTGATAGGAGCACAACTGAATCAATTGTGAATGCGTGTGGGGTTTCCATAAGTAACCATAGTTAACTGAACACCGAGGGAAATAAAAGGAAGGGATGTAAACTCCACCTAACCTTTGATCTGTGTAATGCGTTTAAGCAGGATATGTGAATTATGTGACGATCCAATGAGACAATCACGCCACAAACAATTATACGATCTATCGTAGCCAGAGTTAGACATCTAGAGATGGTTAAAAGACAAAACTAATAAATAACTAGACTGGGTTGGATATAGCAACAAGGAACGTACTCATAAATATAAATGTACTGTTTTCTGTACACCATAATTACAATTTTGTATTCTGAAATCCAATTGCATGTTTGTTTTATTGATGCACATACTTGTTTTATTTGTTGAGATGTAAAAAATGCCATTTCTCAGCTTTGACATCAATGACTAGTCAAATTCATTTCACTAACTGTACTTAATAATATAAGGCACTGTATCAAGAACTACGGGTTGGAAAACTTTTTTGTTCTTAGACGACGCTCATCAAAATATAATTAGCGACTCAACCAATTCATGTACGATTGACAGGACCATTGTCATGCTTGTTCTTTGAGCGTAGTTCCTCGCAACTCCCAATATGTCGGCGATGAGATCATGGTCAGTACATGGTTGATATAGGAGTCTTGTTGAAGTTATTTCATAAATTGAAATTGCCTTTGTGCACGCGGTAATTAATCCAATCACCCTCCCAACCCCCGCTGTTATATTAGTTAATGGAGGCATTTTGAGGGGGGAAACTCGAATGGTTAAAGCGAGGGCGTTGCACCATAAGTTCTGTCGTTAAGTCAATTGGAATGGGTCGCCTGTCCAACCATGTGGGATTTCATGTTCATCTGACACACAAGCATGTTATGTTTTAATGCATTCTGAAGCACTCAGTACCTAAGCAAATTTCGAATAACGGATATGTTAATGAAGGGATTTGATGATACAGACTTTTGTTAACAAAAATAAGAGGGAATTCCATTGACCTGATATCGTGTCACTTCCGGTCCGACGAAGTTGATCATCGTAAAGTGCTTCAAGTTTGATTTGTAATTAATAATGATAAAATAAAGTCTCATTGGAAACAAAAAACACGGTAAATGTTAAAATTATTGAGATGAAATGTGTTCAACGGATGAAAACAATATGGCGGGTGATGCACTTGTTACTACTGTAAAATAAAAGTCAATCAGCAGTAAAAGGTTTTATTTTAATCTCTTGAAGTGCCAGTGGTAAAACATCACTGATTTAACAATAGTCACCGAAGAAATAAATGGTGGAACGTTTGTATCGATTTGTCTAATAGAAAGTATTTTATTGCGTGGTTCACGCCGAAGGCTCTTACAAAAAAGCTCGAAATTGTTTTAAAACATGAAATAAGCATAGAACGTTTAATGACGTCTCGTCTGATCATATCCCCTTCCACCCTCATCTGATATACAGTCAATATTGAATTACCAGTTATAGGAAACAACGAGACAAATAGGCTTAAAACTCTTCTCATTTCTATAGTTTCATTTATAAATCTACCATATCTCTCTCTAGACATTGGTATAATTTTCACATTTTACCCCCGGGCAAACACAATGTCTATTATTACGATAGAATGAGATTCGATTTATTATCAAGAGCCATCTGAAATGTCAAACAATTTTCCCTAGACTTGGTTGATGACAGTTTGCTATTGATGGACCAATACATCGCCCTTCGGAAAATTGATCAACTTAAATTATGATGGATACAGAATATATTCCGTTGATAAAATTGTCAACTAACAGAGAAAGTCACTGTTTAATGAATATAACATTAGCTTTAATCTAATTCATCTAATCTAATTCCATTCATCATTACTTTCAACATTCATCCACCAAACTGAATATTATATCACATTAAATCAAATTGTGAATTCAAAAGAGTTATCGATGGGTGGGGTGGGTGATGTGGGGGTTATCTGGTGTATGCTTAAGGTCTGGTATTGAGTCAACTGACGTGGTTTCGATTTCCCGATTGTGCATGACAAAAAGTAGGGTCGCCTGTCTAACTTTGTTGGGTTTCTCCGAGACTTGCGGGTTCCCCCACTGCTAAAGACTCCAACGCGTAAGATAATTATTGAAATAAAATTGAACCATGTATGACTCCCGAAATGAGAGTTTGTGTCGAGAGGACGTTAAACTCCCGAAACGATATATCTTGTGTCGAGTGGACTTTCAACTCTCTCTCTGTAGGGTGTCGCGCTTCGAACTCTACCTGATCGGTCACCTTAGGCTTCCGAACATGTTTTAGGTCGCGCATCAATCAGGATACGTGTACAGATTTAAAAATATCATCCAGTGTCACTTATATTTAGATGGAAATATTATAAAGCTAGGCCAATTTAATTTGATATTGAATTAAGTAATGGCGTGGACAGGGCACGAAACAGGATGTGTGTAAGCTTTCAAAAACACCCAATTTGGGAAATTGATAAACAAAACTAATTATACTTTTATTTGTGATCGTAATTGGCCAAAAACACTATATTATATGTATATATACTTAATCACTGAAGTCGGTATATTGGTCAATGGATGTGTACTATTTTTAAAATAAAAAAATAACATCCGATTCTATTTCTATTTTTAATACTAATTGTTAAGATCAATTACGGAAGACATTCCGTCGCAACAGGATTTTTTTAAAATCGAGGCTTCCTCTCAATTATGTCGTATCCCGTGTAATTCTTTATGGCTGTCCATTAATTTGTTATTCTATTTATGTATCTTAAGTTAACCTCTGTGTCTTCCGCTTACGAAACAACGGCTTTATTTAAACATTTTACGATTTTTTTTATTTTACGGGAGGAAAATGAAACTGACTGAGATTTGCTGGTGGCCTTGGTACGCCCCAAGACCGAACTACATGGCCTAGTTGTAATTACCTAAAACTGCTTCCATACACACGTTAACAGCGATAATTTCAGTAATAAAGAAACGTAAATTTAATTATTTGTAAACACGTCTTGTGTCTTACACAACCTCCGTCGTGTCGACTTACAGCTGATTCAGATCAGTGGCCATCAGCAAAAATGTTAACGTAAAATGGCAATTACTAGGTTAATGCATTGTGTCATGAGAGACATTTAATCTCATCGAATCCTAAGAATTATGTGCTATTTCGGGCCTAACATATGGTTCAATTATATTTCAATAATTCGCTTGTGGGAGGGAACAGGAGGACTCGGAGAAACCACGAGCTTGGACAAGCGAACCCGACTCTTGTCACGTACAAGCGGGAATAGAACCCACGTCAGTTGACCCAATGTCAAATCTTACGATACAGCGTGCATCCACCCCCACTCTTTGTGATATGATGAATATTTTGCCTAATCGAATAGTAAGAATCATTGACTATTTAAGGAGAAAAACTATTGTGGTTCAATCCTATAATCTAAAGCGATGCGTTAAGCCATTAGGTTACTCAATACCTCTTGAATTAAAATAAGGAAATGGTGAAGTGGTTATTCTCAAGCTTGGACATATTTTGCGAGGTAACCATGACCAATAATAAATTGATTTTACTATATTTTGTAGTAATTGTATTGTGGTTATTCACGACACGTAGCCTTGAAGCACAGTCTCGTGGGAATACTAAATACGATCTTATCGAACAGAGCAATATCAATAAAAAAACAATATTTGGAATCAGCTGGATGATTTGCTTTGGCATATACAGAACTCCCATATCCAAGGAGGTATCTCTTTAACATTTGGACAGGCAAACTAACTCATACATGTACCTTATGCGCCACTACAAATTGAGCCGTTCAGAACTTTTGGTTGGGATGGGCCATCTCATTAACTGAAACGCGACAGGCCATTTGCCCTTAGAAATATATTTCGTGGGGTGAGGGAGAGAATCGTTGTATTACCACGGGAACGTATAAAACAATTCCCGAACAATAACAGCCAGTGGAACAAAAACACCATTTATAAACGAATTATATTTCTGTCAATACGTTTTTGTTGCTAATTACTCAAGCTTTAGCGTTTAAGACCAACTAGACAAGCGAGTATCGTCCAGTTGTTGTTACACATCAACTGTCGAGAAGGTGATACGATAAGAAAAATGAACACGAGTCCAATATTTAACAAAACGTTATTTCTTGGCGTGGGAACATTGACTGCACGGGACAGTCTTGGCTTGCGCGAGCTTGTGTTATTACCAAATCGCGTATAGCATGCTGGGTCATTTAATAGGAATTCGCCAAAAAAGAAAGAAACCAGAACCGGCTACCTTGCATCCTACCATTTACTCGCTATCGCCGACCGTAGTAAGCGTACGATTGGTGACCGCTAGCAAGGAGATGGCCGTTTGGCAAGCAAGTAGGCTGTTGACTAGTTTGTTGTAGTGTACCAATCTGTTTCACAGAGAATTACTTACGAATTATCTCTGTCACAGATAACTGTGTTGAACACGTTCAATGACACCAAGCGGCTTCAATCATTAACTCAATGACTCGTGCATTGTTCACGTAAGACGTAACTGCTCCAGACAAAATGATGCCTTGTACTTATTTTAATACCCATTTACACTAAATAGGAAATATTTTTAACTACAAATCTGGGGCGGATCCAGAGGGGGGGGGGCGTCAGCGACATTACATCACAAAGTGATCCTACATATGTATAAAAAAGATTTCTCTGTTTAAAAAACTCAATTTGTATGTATGCCTATGTATTTTGGAGACGATGATGGCAGATTTCCGTAACCGAAACCTGGCAAACTCCCTCCTGCAAAAATTCCTGGATCCGCCCCTGACAAATACTTCAAACGTCTTTACTTATTTTTCTAATACATACAAAAAACGTTTTAGAATATAATTTGTCGAAAGAAAAAGATAATATGGGGGACTCATTAAGTCTCGACGATGTCATCCATATCAGTGATAGTAGCGGCCTAGCGAATATTCACTGCTGATCAGTGTCGTAGTGTACGTGTCAGTCTTAACCCACACCCACCTGTTTTTGCCGAATCCCGAATAAAGGATTCGTGGATCGTTTTTCAAGTTACCAGAGCGTTGACTGGTTTGTTGACTTGTCCGAGTCAGTCCTCTCCCGGACCCATCTTTTCTTGGTCAAGGGTCATCAATGGCACTTTTCATCACTGCTCACAGCATCTTAATTCTAGTTAGTTGAAGTTTCTCGCTGTTGTCTTACCTTAATTATTCACAAGAGCTGAAGCTTTACGAGTCAGTAATTTAGTTTTAAAGACGATTCGTCTTAATTTGTCCCGAGTTAATCTTGTCCTATTAAATGTAATAAAAGAATTGCAAATCTGGTAAATTCAAGCCTCTAGTCGCTTTAGGCGGTAATGTTTGTAATCTCCTTATACCATCTGGGTAGTCGCAAACTTGATTAAATTTACATGAGGCTTAATAGATCTTAGTTTCTGGAAAACATCAATCCATTGTTGTCTGTGTAACTTCTTCGTACTTACACGCCACACTGATTGATGTGAGGCATAGTTTTACCCTCAGAGTCAAAGGAATAATATGACAATTGGTTACATCCATGAATCCTCTCTTTTCATTTTGAAATTATACGGGTTTTCATTAGTTTATTATACGGGTAGTTATATAATCCAGATGATTATGGTTATTATGATCTCTCCTGTTTAATGTTATCGGATTCTGGTTATGTTTTGTTTTATTCTGCAAGGGAGAGGATTGGTGGCTGATTGACGTGCACGTTGTGTCATAAGGCCTGTCACGGAGTCAACTGGCGTGATTTCGATTGGCCGGTTATACGAGACAAGGAGTAGGGCCGCTTGTCTAACATCAGGCATTTTCACCGATTCCTCCGGTTTCCGCCTGCCCCCCGTCGTGGTTTTTTTTTCAGTCTTCAGTGTCTCACTGTCTGCTACGAGCGAGCGAATTATTTAAATAAAATAGAACCATATGCTAGTCTCGAAATGATCTAATTTGTGTCGAGTGGATTCTGCATAGCTCGACGTTTAATTTTCGGCCTGGTCCCCACTTGCTACGAAGACACGAGATCCTGTTTATAAATTGAAATCGATGTTAGTTTGAGTAAGCCGTAGAGCCACGACCCAGGCAAAATTTTCGTCATAGCACACTGGATGGCGTATGTCCGTCTTTATTACCCTAGTCGGGACAAAACAGTATGGCGTTATATCCCATATCCTTTGTTGTCGTTGTTAGACCCATGAATATTTTTTGTATCATGTTGAAATCATGTTTATTGATATTATAAATCTTTGCCTTTGTCAACATAGTTTTGCCCACGTCTTAATATTATTTTGTTATTAACACAAGGTCAAATTTTATGAATACACAATTTATTTGATTGAAAAAGACGAGAGTATCATCGTCGAAACGTCGCTTAGTATCAAACTCAGTAATTGTGTATCCATAAAATTGTAACCTGTGTTATTATGTCCAATCACTAAATGCTAATCAAAGAAGATATATCATTATTGGTTACTAATACTCTACATCGAGTATTTGTTCCAAAACCGCCGGGCATCTCGTTGCTGTTTTGTCACATCGTTAAATAGATCCCCGGAAACCTTCTTTTTTCGTCTATAGATCTAATTTGTTATTACTATAAATCTTTGCCATTGTCTGTGTTATATTGCCAGGGGCTTATGAATAATTACAAAGGTCTAACACTTCCATAAAATCGGTTCTCCGAGATAATGAAATGCAGGGTTTCAAGTCACGCGATTTCATTTTATACCCATTGATTTCATATACAACATCAGTAATCTGGAATTCTGATATGGAAGCCACAGTGGCTAAGTAAGTAAGACGCTGGGCCGCTAGCCATTGGTCACGGATTCGATCCCGTGATAGTTTGTCGGGATGTTCTGGTGTGGTTTCCCCTTGAAAGTTGTGCAGGACGGAGGACCCCGTGACACCGACTGTTGGAAGTCGATATAAGAAAAGACCGTAGCCTTGCGTGTGCCCGTCGGCATTAGCCAAGTATAGGAACAGAACCTCATTTGATTTAATTTCATATCGGGAATTTTGATTCCTATGTAGATGTTATATTATGCGCGACAAGTAATTGTCGGATTTCGCTACCTCTGTCGATGCATAGTTACATCGCTAACAATTGTTATTTATCTAAAATTATAAGGTTGTCAATTTTCCAGATCAAGTGTTGATATCTAGACCACATAACTTATCTTATGTTGTACCTGTATTAGAGATAAGATAATCACATTTAGATTAATATAGTCTTTAATTTCCGGTAACCTGTTCTTCACCCGTGGGAATATAATAGATAAATGACACACACCTGCCGCTTTCATCACGTTGTATTTAACAATGAATCGAGTGGAGAAAGGTTAATATATTCTTCCAAAAGAGGAAACGCAATGTGACATTTCGTCGTCGGTATACCCTCGTTCTACCACCCCTCGTTGCAACAGGAACCGCGACACGCAGCTGAACCAAACTGTTCTCCGGTGTTGGTGTGGCCATTCTCCCGGATCTGAGCACAATGAAGTCGGATTTGACGGTGTCGGCGTACGTATTTCAAAACAGCAGCTGTAACGGAACCTCTGGCGCGTAATCTGGTTTCACGTAGGCGGTTACGTATTGTCTGGTCTGAGATTCTACGTCGTCGAGGAATTGCTGTTGCAATAGAGGTCGCTGTTGAGAATCGTTTCCGCAAATGACGTAACCAGAAGTGACGATCAAGGGCAGATGTCCGCACGACATAAAACAGGTCATTTCGGAACGAACATATGGTTCAATTTTGTTTCAATAATTCGCTTGCGCGTGGGGGTCTTTAGCAGTGGGAGGAAACGTGAGGACCTGGAGAAAACCCATGAGCGTTCGACAGACAACCCTACTTCTTGACACGTACAGTTGGGGAATCGAAACCACGCCAGATGACTCAATGACCGTATGATTCAGCGCCCACGCTCTAACCATTCGGCCACCCCACCTCCCGCATCAGTGGTAGTGGTGTTAAATCCTGAATTCGAACGCAGTATTGATAGAAAATATCCTCCTCGGGATGTTTCCTGCGTGATGTACACGGGGAACATCGGTAATTTATACCACCAACCCGGGATTTCCTGGTTAGCGAAAGATCGTCATTCGACCCCTGTGTCAATACGAACGAGAACGATTGTGTGTTGATTACTAAGGAAGTCCTAGTTCATTTGAGCCTTATAATCAAGAGTGATGCCACGAGAAGTATATTTAGAAATACTTGTTGATCTTCTGATCCTTATACCCGTAATCTTTCTCTGGTATGGTTTCGTGTAATCGGCTGAAAAACACTGAAGAAAGAATCCTTGCTTTAACATTGCAAATGCGGATGTAACGATAAATCTGGGAAGTTCTACCTTGGGGGAGGGGGATGGGGGTGGTATTAAAAAAACCTGGCGTTTAATTAATAACAGGACGTCGTGCAGATCTTCAGATATGGCTAAAGGACAACAGGAAATAGTTTGATCAATACTTCCTTTATCTCCCACCATTTAAATACTGAGTGCATCGTAAGAATCAAGAGATGTGGTATCATAGCAGGGACGGATCCAGGAATTTTTGCAGGAGGGGGGGGGGGGTGTCAGGATTCTATTACAGAAATCTGCCATCATCGTCTCTAACTTACATAGGTATACATACAAATTGGGCTTTTTAAACAGAGAAATCATTTTTATACTGATGTAGGATCACTTTGTGATGTAAGGCATTATTATTTTATGTAGCTGAGCAGGGTGGGGTGTGTCCCCCCCCCCCTCTGGATCCGCCCCTGCATAAACCGATTAACACTGGTCTTTATTATCCCACTACGAGCATAAAAATAGTCCATTAAAACCGTTTTTATATCAATTTGTAGGGAAAATATCCAGCATATCGTCGTTAAACAATTCAAAGCTGCCGAAAATCGATATTTTGTTTATCATCTGGAGAAAATGATTTGCCAACCAATTTAGGCTATATTTGTCAAAAACTTTTTACTTCCATAAATTTGCTCACAATAAAGTAATTACTTTGAAATGTTCAATATAATATTATTTTCAATGATCAATTTTTATAGCATGTACGTAGCATATCAACTGCTAATGTGCTCGTACTAAAACTAAAATATACATAAGAAGATAAATGTACCCGTCCTTTTTGCATAAAATAAAAAAAAACATTTTTGGGCATTCTGAATAAAATATAAGCAGGTGTACTTTCACCAATTGAAATTACATGTAATTTTCAATACATTTCCACTACATTAGAATTACAATTAGCGGAACACGTTTTCATTGCATTTAATGCCATATCTTCTCATGACAGTTTACATGTATGTCGTGTGTGACTTATTCCCAATTTACATTAGTTTCAATATATTCCCAATTATATTAGATGATATATTACAAAATGTGCAATATATATTTTTTTATTACAAAATGTGAAATATATTATTATTACAAAATGTACATTACATTATTATTATAACAAAATGTGGAATATATTCTCTTTATCTTAGATATAATATTGAATATATTTACATTACAGTAACAGCATTATTATCGTCCTATTACATCGTATAATAACTTCTCGTTCAGGTTTCCCAACCATTTAACCACCACGGTCAATGATATATTCACAGTTGTTAATATTAAATTATAATGTCGGTCGATAACTATTTTGATTGATTAATGCTCTATTTGCACTCAGTGATGTTTATAGGTCAGATCACAGTGTCTGGTATTTTGTTGTAATTTTTTATATAAAGATTCCCGGGAAACCGGAAAACAAAATGCAGTCCTTAATAAGTGATTATTTATTGTTGATATCATCGTTAACCGAATCCTTGTAGTAGCTGGTAGCCAAGGAGGCTAAGTGTGTAGGGTAAGGCGCTGGTTCGGTATCCTGGAGGTCGCGTGTTCGATCCCCGGATTAGCCGAGAAAGTTCCTTTCCTCGGGATTTCTACCATGTCAGTGGTAGAGGATGTTACGGTAACCCAAGGTCAAGGGTTTACATTAGTGTACATACAAAATATCCCCCGGCAGTTGGAATTCGATACGAGAGTGTGTCATAGCACCACTGCTCGGGCAAACGGCCCCCCGCCCCTAACACAGTCGAATAAGAGCAGTAGGATGTTAAACTTCATTTCTTTTCATGTTATTTATTACAGTAGTCTTGTTTTTTATGTAACGCGTAATCCAAGTCATGGGTTATCTAACGAATTTCCTGACACTTCTAAATGACCTGCGCGTCTGAGGTATTGAACAACGTTGCACGTTATGTTAACGAAGAAGATGTGTTTTGCATAAACTAAGCCTGTTCCCAATTTCCATGTATATGCCCTGAATTAAAATAAATGTTTTAAAAAAAGTCCCGAGGCTCTGTACACCATCTATCTGAGTTTCTAATCTAATGACCACACAATCTGATTATGTATTCTAAGATCCACAAAATCCCGTTTCCCCGAGTGCAATCACACACAATATATCCCTATATATTTTAAGTCCATCATTTCCATGATTGGATAAATCATCGGCTTGGATGGTTGTCAGACTTTATTTAGTTATGGATGTCTCGTAATTAACAGTTCGTCTTTAGGTAGTGTTGTTATAAATTCATTATCTAAGCTACGTCTATACTTGTGTTAGGGTGACAGACTAAGATAAGAAATAAATTGTTATTACGACCCGGTTGTTCTAAATATAGATTTACATAATATCTTTATATTCGATTGGTCATCTCCCCATGTGTTAAATTGTCATCATTCCATAACCCGTAATCAACATGATAATTAATACTAATAGATTTATACAGCGTGGTACATATTACCTTAATTTACTTTAGCACTACAAGAGTCAGTTTCCAAGATATAACATATTGTTTTACCACGTAAATCAACCACACAACTGACAAAGCTGCATTCTGTGTATTTGTGGAAACCTTATTGAAAATACATGTAAGGTCTAGGATCACACAACTTCGTCAAGACCCTTCTGGGATGAATACAGAGTCTTGATTCCCACGTTTTAAGAGCATTTATTTGTACAAGTCGTATGTTCTGGACGCATCAAACACAATATGCATACATTGTAACTCAAATTAATGGACATGTTGGAGACCAAAGCAACGGGTAAATCCCATACATGGTAGAACTAACAGAAATAATTCTCCATTGAGAATCCCTTTTCTTATATAGCGCGATGTAGTGATGACTTGGAACTCGTTCTACGGGTTAATAATAGTGGACATTTGGGGATACACAACTTACACCTTTGCGCCTCAACATCTGCAATATTTACCAGAACCTGGCGAAAAACTTAAATTCAGGCTATGTTCTTGGATTCTACCAGCTTTCCGTTCCTCAAGATCAAGGTCTAATCAAAAGCAAAACATATTCACATTATTCTTTGTTAAGTGCAAATGTCAAAGGCTTGCTTGGATAATATTTCTCTCATTTTTTGCCTTTTCCCAATTATTATTGAAATAAAGAGAGTGGCGTTGACCTAAGTGGGTATAACGACTACTCGTTAACAAAGATGGTTTTGGGTGCGCTAACGGTGTTGTTCGAGACAATCCCTTGTCTTTTGTGCAGGACGTACGGTCTCACGAAGATAGTGCCAATCGTTCCGATCGGAGCTTCTATGTTCACGTAAATGCAGATTTCACAACTTGAATTCGAAACAGCAGTATCCCGTGGCGCCGCTCTAGGGGAAACATCGCACTTGCATGGCGTATACCCAGCTTCAAAAAAGGACGTTAAACCCCATTTCATTTTATTCGCCTATTTGAATCAAATGAGCAGTTCCGTCTAGTGATATATCTGTTACACAATAACAGATGACAATCGTCAATAAAATAAACACGTGGGCGTTGGAATACTTTTTTTTTACAGATTATACTCATTGCAAAAACCAAAAATATCTGAATGACGCAATTTCAAAACAAATTACCTGACGACAATGTTGTTCTTCCTCTCGATTATTTATCGTTTAATGCAGCTCGGTACGGAACGCCGCAAGACAAACATACATAATTATCTGGAATCCAAGTCAAAATGTGAGATATGAGATTTTTTTTTCTTTACGTTTAGATTACGATTCATGACTAGACATTAATGTGTTTTATATATGTTGAGTCCTACAGAGATCGGTAAGGGAAACAACATAAAATAAAAATATATTCATATATATTGTGATCAGCACAATAGTGGGGCCCCGTTATTGTCCACGTGACTTTAAGAGAGACACGTGATAGTTTTAGAACGTCATAGTTGACTCGTTTGTCTACCTAGAGTAATTTCCCTGGTTAACACAAGTTAACTCCAATTATTTAAATTTAATTCCAACCGTTTCTCACCTTGGTATTATTATATCGCCTGGAAGAGAATCGGTTCAGCCCACAGATTAAAGACATTACACTTAGTCATATAGCTCAGGCCTAATGTTATTTTTGAAATAATTTCCATGTTACAGACGGCTGTGGTGCACACTGGTTGGTTATATAGTGTGCTGATTATACTATTTTGTTGATATAGTTCGTTAGGCCTTTGGATTTTGATTAATAGTTTGTTCGTACTTGGTGTTTAGTTTATTATTATTTTGTAGGCTGTGTTCGCACAAATTGAAAGTCGATAAAAAAAATTCGAACCAAATAAATTCTAAGCAGTTACAGGTCTCAAACAGCATATGTTTTGTGTTTCGCAAAATTGTGTCAACAAGTTTTAAAAGCGCCGCTACATTGACTAGGTTTATTCTATTAGCATGGCCACGTTGGCTCAGTGTGTAGGGCGTTGGCTCGCTAGCCTGTGAGCCCTTGTTCGATCACTGCGAAATTTTGTGGTGTTGGACGAAGGGGTCGACAGGGGTCAAATTAGAGTCGTTCGGATGGGACGGAAAACCATTGTCCCGAGTTCATATTGATGTGTACTTAAAAGATCCTTGGGCAGTTGGATTTTGATGTGAGAGTAGGCCATTGAGCCGCTGTTCTGTAAGTCAGTCTTCATTATTCCACTCGGGCAGGCTTGCAGGACGTTACGGTTCGACATGCGCGGATATCGAAAGGAGTCGGGGTCGTTAGGATCTAAACATACATCTTTAGTTTCAACAAAAACGTATCAAAATTGTAACCCTTGGCGAAAACGTTCACATTACGTTGTAAACTTTCTGTGGTGAACAAAAAGTGTTACACTGTAGATAAAAGGTTTCTACTGTGGATAAAACTTTATACGGTATACAAACAGTTTTACACCGCGGGGAAAGGGTTTCCATTGTGGATAAAACTTTCTACGATGGACAAACAGTTTTACAGTTTGTGGAGAAAATGTTTCTCCTGTAGAGAAACGGACACACCGCGTAGGAAAGGTTTTCATCTTTTATTGTATTTACCATATTATTCACACCAAGGCAATTGTTCATTGTGTTCCAGAATGAATCTCTCTTATATCCGGTAAAATGGATAAATTAACGAGTGACACGTACCAACGGTCCACTGTATATTATAATATTATATACAAAGCAATTCAACAGTGTTTATTATAAAAGCTAGTTGGTATTCCATCTTTTTGACATTTTCAAATTTACAATCCGTTTTTCAGTGGATAGATTTAATGTATTTTTTTTTAAAATCCCCAGACGCAACATTAACAATCTTCTATAATAATAAAGCTGTCACCCTCCCCTTTGCACAAACAGTATGTCACTTTTCTCAGAATATATGTCAAACAACAAACATCTTTTATATATACTTGAATGTAGGCGAACACGACTTGAAGCTTTCATATTGGAACATAAATTGTAAGTAATAAGCAATTGATGTTATTTACGTCCAGCTTTTTGGGCTATCCTAAGTAAAGGTCTCTTCATGACATCATACCTATCATACTTCTCATTTCTCATTCCTAATCATACAATGCTCCAGAACGTCCTTTATTTTATATGCAAAACTTAATATATCATATTGTTGCCTCTTTCCAGATCATACAATGCAATTCATGTACTTTATTTATTGTTGTTATGTTGTAACCTTTACTTGAAGAATAAATAAATAAATAAATAAATAAAAGAGACTATCCCGATTTGAAAAGAGTCCCCCCCCCCCAAAAAAAAAGTCTGAGTAAGTATG
The DNA here is from genome assembly GCA_948474765.1 of Patella depressa. Taxonomy (NCBI): domain Eukaryota; kingdom Metazoa; phylum Mollusca; class Gastropoda; family Patellidae; genus Patella; species Patella depressa. The sequence continues at coordinate 7,580,627 of OX419720.1, forward strand.
AAATTTAAGCGCCAAAATATAGAGGAATGGTGTATTTACCTTGTCTCAAACATTCAACTCAAATATTGAGTCATTTGGACGTGAAGTTCAAAACTGCTTATCCGAACACGTAACCCTTTTAAGATGTCTGGTTGTTTTTTTGGTTGGGTGACCTGATAATCGATTCACCTTCCCTGAGAGGTCTATATAGTGACCCATGTGCTGTGCTTGATAACGATAGTACACAATATTTTTATCCAGACATCATCGCATAATACAGCTTGGGACACCAACCTACATTTCCAGGTAAGGATTGACGGGTTTAACTTGTTGGAAAACGTATCACAAATATTGAGTTAGTTGCTCGCCAAGGCTCGGCCCTTAGTTAGAGGATTTTAAGGCAATTTAACACAAAATTAAACACTTTAAATATGTCAGAACGAATGCATGCTGTTCTCCCAGTTCTTCACTACTTTTAAATCATTAGGCTTTCTTGGATTTAGAAAATTTGTTTTTTGGTTTCCAGTCTTATAAATGTTATTTAGCCATGCATTCATATAACAACCCCATAATGAACTCTCTAGACCATTGGATTACAGGGATATAAAATGGTTTGAAACACGGTCGCTAGTAATTGATTCAGTTAAGCAATGGATCTTTCACTTGAACGCCAATGTGTACACGGGACGTCGGTTTTGCGTCCCCTCCGAACGACAGTGCTACGATAATAAAGCACTATGTCAAATCTTCAAAAAGAGATAGCTTCACTCCAAACAATGTTATATTAATAACATTTTCAGTATTCGTTTTGCATTATCTATTATAACAAGAACGGCCGGCTCTTGTTTCTAAATTTTATATAATGTATATTTAATTGAAAACTCCACTCAACACAAACCACATCTTCTCGAGATAAACAAACAACAAGCCTTAATTAAATAATTATCTTGGGAAGAGGAGGGGAAACCGGAGAACATGCAGAATACGAGGATGTAAAACCATCCGGTCATCAATCTGAGTTCCAGCAGTAAGAGCGTATTAAAACGGAGAACGCTAGATCGGAGACGGTCCTACGCAAATTGTGACGTCATATATGAATTGTAGGTTAGGGTAAGGGTTAGGCTTGATCATGGGTTAGGGTTAGGGCTAGCCCTGTTTATATCTCGGGACTTTGACCAAATCTACAGGTCCTAGCCCTTACCCTAACCCACAATCTATATACGACGTCATATGTGCTAAAATGCGTAGGACCGTCGCCGATCTAGCGTTCTCCTATTAAAACCTTTCTTTACGCTTCCTTCTTCATTAGACGAGTTTAGGAGCAGAACAGTAGGACGTTAAACCCCATTCCATTTGGTTTCTTTACGCTTACCTGGCCCCAAGATCTGGCCCAAGTTCACAAAGCATTCTCAGACTTAAGTTGAGAATTTACTCAACTTTAAATCACTATTTATAAGAAATATCTTTGATCTCGAAACACAATACTTTGCATACAGTTTCTTATTAGGGTATTTGATACATTAAACCAACAAAAGTTTTATAAAGGTCTATATTTTAGTTAAAATAAGGCGAACAATTTTGAGCAAATTCTCAACTTAAGTCTGAGAATGTTTTGTGAACTCGGGGCCTGTACTGATATTTGTTGACTGTCGTTTGTCTGTTCGGGTTTGGTGGCTGCAATTTGTTTTTTATGGTTAGCTCGGACCGTTGCGGAGCAAGTGACAGTTAGTGATGGACTAGCTTTCAAGTTTCTGAGTAAAGCTGAATTTCCTCTAGTACGGGTCCAGTCCGGTTCCGGTCCGGGAACAGACATGATACACGGTAGGTTGTGTATCCTTATATGCGGACTTCACCCGTACTAAAGGAAATAAAGCTTAACACAACCTACAACCTATGCTGCGCAGCCTGCGCCGTGTCAACAGCTAGTTGTTGAATAAATGAGCTACATATCTAGTCTTTGAATTCTGAAATAGACGAAATGGACACAAGAGGTCCATATTGTAATATGAATTTGCATTAACCCACTTATATTTACAGTAATTTCTAATCGTCGATGGGGTGGAGTGGGGAAAAAGTTAACGAGTGCGCACTGGGTCAAAAGACCTGACAATGAATAGGGTATTCGCCTCTCCCCCCAACACACTGTAAAATACCCCAACACACAAGCGAATTATTAAGTTTATTATTCAAGTTGAGAGGGGGTGGTGAATGGCCGAATGATTAGCGCGCCGTAGCATAAAGCCTGTCATTGAGTCAGCTGGTGTGTTTTCCAATTCCCGGTTCTACGTAAGAAGAAGTAAGGTCCCCTGTCCAACCTCGTGGGATTTTCCGGGTCCCACAGTTAAAGACCCCTACGCGCAAGCGAATGAATGAATGAATGAAATGTTGTTTAATGGCACGTCAGCTGCAACCGGGCCATATTGCGCCAAACATGATGAAATTATCGAGACAAATTAAAACAATATCACAGGGATGTATTTATATATGTAAATAAAAACAAATATCACAGAAAATATAGCTAAAAATAAATATATCAATTACATTACATATATAAATATTTAAAATGCAGTATACGATAAATATATACAATTAAAATTTTGAATAAAAATTTGTCTCTCTTAAAAATGCTAGCAATTTATCATAAAGCTCCGGTTGTGCAAATAGCTGACGTGCTGACTGGCAACGGTAGTACTTAGATCTAATATTCTTAAGATGCTTGCACTCAAACGCGCAAGCGAAGTATTGAAATAAAATTAAACTATTTTAGTCCCGAAATGACCTAGTCTGTGTCGAGTGGACGTTAAACCCCATGTTTATCTATCTTTCTAACCCCCCTCTCTCTCTCTCACAAGTTGAGAGTTTATTTCTCATTTCAAAGGAACTGATAGTGATAAGTGATACTTTTATAAGCTAACAACCGGAAAGAAGCCGAATTAGAGATCTAGAGAAAGCCTTCTACTCTGCAAACGAGTGCAGATAGGGTATCTGTTTTTGTCGGTTATCTAATTTCCTTTTCAAAAAGGCATGCCGTGAACCCAATGAGAATATTCCAGTCGTATACATGAAATAAGTTAACGAGTGCATATGGATAAAACTGGCATGTAAAGCAAGCAAAGAAAGCGTGAAATCCCAATACGGTTTTGTGTTCACCATCTGTTATAAAATTCGTTTCGAAGCAAATCAAATGGTTTAACGTTAAAATATGCTTGACACACCGCGCTAACAAGGATGGGCATATACACCATGCAGTGTGTATTAGTCGGTGGTGGGGTGGGAATACTATCGCCTTCTTGTTTTTAATCCCCCTATTCACCACCCCAATACGTTCCCAAGGAACCCCGTGACAACGTGTCAAAATTGGTGACCCAACACGCGTTTCCTACTATTCAAGCCCTTGATTACGGCAACTTCAAAGTGGTCCAATACAGCCATATTTTAGTGACTGTCCTGAATTCCAACCAACCAATCACAAGGTTGCAACTGCATTCATCGGACACTTCCAGGTAATATAGCGATACAAATGATTTTGCCCGAAAAGTCCCGTTCACACTACATCTAACCACCGCCCACGAAGTCGCAAAGCCCGACGTCGGTGTGTAAAGGGGCGCTACTTCAAGAAATGTTTGAACATTAATCGGTCGCATACGGACAACTTACAAGTGGTTCAATATAGCCTTAACTATGTGGTTTTGTTACCGAAATCCCATTCTATACCGACTGCGGCATTTCCCAAACACCAGAATTTTAACTTCCAAAAAAATATTACGATGATGCCCCTAAACAATTCACGCATAAAACAAAACTACTACTAGTATTATGAACCCAACTGCTACGTCATGTCCACGAGCAGCAATTTCGCCGCGCATACCATGCCGTAATCAATGCATGTCTCGATCACGGATTGTCTGTATTAAGATTCAGATACAGTCCCCATGGCATACAAAACCGCTTCCGCAGTATATTGGTATTAATATCCTACGTGTATTCCATCACCACCACGGTCTTGTTTAGACGTATTAGACGGTTTATGTATGAAACTGACATGAAGATAGTATTTATTACCCATTGCTTGCTATACTTGTGGTTTCTCATTGATTCATTCATCTCGTAAATAACTGGACCTCATCAAGATCTCTAGACCGAGGGTCGTTAATACATATTCCGTTCGTATCTTATAGGCTTCTTAGTATCTGATTTTCACATTAGTAACGATAGGGGGTTAAACCGAATACAGCTGTCAATTTTAGACTGTTTGTGTTGTTGAATTGATTTCGCTGATGATGATATTCTGCTACTGCGACGATTAGGATGATGTCCTGATGTTGCTGTATTGATGTTGCGCTGATATTGTCGAGGATGGTGTTTATTAAGGTTTAGTTAGTAATATATTGTATTGAATATCCGCAATTTTATTTGAAAAACTTTCATGAAAACAAAATAATGATGCTTCATACTGTATTATCAAATTCCGTTGTTAACTAATAAAATGATAGCATTATGGACGCGCCGGACGACATTGATGATTGCAAGCATGTCTTAAACTACATGGCAACCAATGCTTCTATATCAAAAAGCGCGTGGAATACAATTACCGGATAGGTCCAATTGATTTTAGATGCTAATTTACTTTAAACGTCTGGATAAACTGCAATACAAATGGCGGTATTACGTGATGAGGAGACTAAATAGGATGTTGGAATAACAGAATGATATATGGTCGATAAATTAAAGTTGACGGATTCTCCGTTGTTTGTATGGCTTAGAAATGAATTCGGGTTTAACGTCCTATGTGTTTGCGCTAACCAGCCAATAAACTGGCGTAATATATTATAATGCGAGAGAGTGGGCTCTAGTTGGGCTGTAAAAGCTTTTGCCAATAAACTTGCATAAAATATTAGTAGGATTAGCAGAGGATTACTAGGTCTCTCATAATGTTACATTTAACATGATGCAAATGATGAAATTAAATGAGTTTAGACTAGGAATCGCAACTATGTCACGTGAGCTATTGACAAACCTTAAGATCTAAAGCCCACTTGTAAGATCATTTGGCCATCCTTCATCCCCTGTATGCCTGTCAACTATTTAAAAACTGCAGTATCGCTATACATGTAGGCCTACTAGATCATTCTGAGGCGATTTAAGGTTTGTTAGTTTCGAGAGAGAGAGAGAGAATTGGGTTTAACATCTTCTCGACACAAACTAGGTAATTTCGTGACTAATATATGGTTCTATTTTATTCCAATAATTCGCTTACTTGTAAAGGTCTTCAGCAGTGGAAGGAAACCGGGGGACCCGGAGAAAACCTACGAGGTTGGACAGGCAAACCTATTTCTTGTCGATTTGGGGATTCGAAACCGTGCCAGTTGACTAAAGGACAGGCTTTATGATGCAGCGCGCACTTGCTAACCATTTGGCCACCCCTCACCCCCATCAGGGCGGATGGGTGTGTTTGTCGCCACCTGCTTTGTTATGTGACTGATTTAAAATATGTAATTTAAAACTATTTAGGAACTTTTAATGAGCTTTTTATTGTTTTCACTTTCCTTATTGTGACCCGCCTTGTTCCAATTATTACGTGTATAAAACGTCATTTTGAAAAATATAAATTCAGTTTATGATTATTGTTTATATTTGGAAATCAGGCCCCAAGTTCATGAAGCATTCCCAGACTTAAGTTGAGAATTTTCTCAACTTTTAATCAGGGTTTTTGAGAAATATCTTTGATCCAGAAACACAAAACTTTGCACATAGTTTCATATTGATGTTTTTGATACATTAAACAACAACAGTTGTATAAAGGGCTATATTTCAGTTAAAATAAGGTGAACAAATTTGAGTAAATTCTCAACTTAAGTCTGAGAATGCTTTGTGAACTCGGGGCATGGGCCTATATCGGGGCACCGAATTCTGTTAACTGCTTAGGGTCTCTATCTGTCTTAACCCTGCTGGTTTGATCTGTTATTTAGATTAGTGATGTGTTGTGATACGAATTATTAAATCAAATTGTTGGAAGATTTTTTTCAATAAGTGAAAAGAGTATTCCTTTCTGTTGGATTTTAATTAACTAGAAGATAATAGGTGTTAAATTTGGGGGAATTAAAACTCCCATTTGTGTCAATTTCGAGGTCCCAAATGTTAGAGATTTAGCTCCTTTGAAACACGTCTGGGTCGGACACCTACATCACCTTCTACGTGGATACGTCACTACTGCATAAGATGTAACCCACTGTACTACACAGATAGACCATGCCAAGTTATCAATAATATGAAGTGTGTTTTTATGTTTGAAAATAAACACAATGAACGTTCAAAGTTGTTCATGGTTCTTTCATTCGTTGTCTTCTATTTTAAAACAAGAAAACTTTTTTCATTAAGCTTCGTATAATTACAAAGTCGTTTAAGTTTGTGATCCATGTGTGTTAGTGTTGCCCGGCAACTAACTTTAGCGTGGGATGAAACGAGATGAAATATAATTAGTCAAGATATCATGACAACCATAGAGGCGAAAATAACCATACAGGCTAAAATTATAACGTAACGGTGAATCCCATTGATTGTTAATGATGTATAACAATTATTGCTCTGTAGATTCTCGGTATTATACATTTATTTTTCGAGTACCTGAAATGAAGATCTAGAATAAGTTATTACTGCCAGAGTTATAGCCCTTATTAATTCGGAATAACCATGCAGATAGTCAAGATTATACATTTAATTTTTCAGTACCTTTAATTTTACACACTGGATTTAATGTTCATGAATTAGTTATTATCCACTACCCCCCTGATTTATGCATACTGTCGTCATTCGAGCATAAACACCACAAATCAAAACGCAGTGGGGCACGGTTTGAATTTTCCTTTGGGAAAGCTAATAAAACCACGACCCAATAAAATAATTTATCTTTTACGAAGATCAAAGAAGCTACATTCTTAAAAGCAATCAACAAGAAACCTAATTTTAAATCTAATAATTAAAACGCCGCCATAGACAATAAGGAAGTGTTTAAAAAAAAAATATTCTTTTATTTCCTTTGTCGTGTGTTGTATTTCTATGAACCCAATAAACGACTTGTATACACAGTTAAATTGAGTCTTTGTCGTCATTAATTAATTACTGATAAATTGGAAGTTATCTTGATTATATTGGTTGTCGATAGATCGTGCTGCCCCCTGGGGTATTTAGTTTTCATGTAGAACTAACTATAGCGTGATAGATTGTATGTTACTTTGTTGACCGGGCTAATTAAAATCTTGTTAAACCAATGATAAATTATTAAATGTCCAATTCATTACACGGGAATAAATTACTTGTATAAATCAACACGTTGCGATGGGGAAAGTCACAACAAACTGTTGCCAACGCAGATTTCAAAAGATGAATTGAATTTTAGTTTGATTTGAAATGAAATGGGGTTTAACGTTCCACTGTTCTGCCAATAAGTTGATATGAAAGCATGTTAATCTTATTTAGGAACGCTGAGTGGACTCGGATTTCCGAATAGGTCTTAAACTTCAAGATACAGATTATCACATTGGTCAGTTTGGTTTCAGGCGCAATAAAGCACTGGGAGTTAGGTCGCATACTACCTTTCACTACTAAGATTCACGCACGAGAACATTCATATGTTTGATCCCAAATCACTGAGTTGTCATGAGTAAGATATCAATCCCAAGAGAGAGAAATGGGGTTTAACGTCCACTCGACATAAAATAGGTCATTTTGGGACTAACACATGGTTCAATAATTCGCTTGCGCGTAGGGGTCTTTAGCAGTGGGATGAAACCGGAGGACCCTATGAAAACCCACGAGGTTGGACAGACGCCAATACTGCTTTGGCCGAGAATGTTCATTCAGACTTTCTGGCGTGGTATCCCCCTTGTCAGTGATGCAGGACGGAGGTTCTGACTGGGACAGGTGTCTAGGCGTTCGGATGGAGCTAAAAATCGAGGTCCCGTATACACATTGGCGTGCAATTAAAAAAAACTTGGCAGTTGAAATTCGATATAAGAGAAGGCCGTAGCGCCATTACCCGGGAAAAATTGTCCTCATGGCACACTGTATGGCGTATGCCCACGTCTTCATTAGACCAGTTTAGGAACAGAACAGTAGGACGTTAAACCCCACCCCATTTCATTTCCAAAATCACTTCGTAGTCTTGGGAAAGTAAAACCCACCAATTACCTGCTTTATATTTAACACTGGAGTCGCGGCGTGATTAATAGCTTTTATTATCTCCCCGTTTCCTACCGAATCCTCCGAGGAATGCGCCTTTGTGTCGATGTTAATTTTACGTGTTATAAATGTCTTGACGCCGTGTTTTAGTCGATCGGTCACGGAAGTCGAAGCGGGGTCTCCTGTGAACTCTTTAATTGACAGATCGACGGAGTGAAAGGTCATTAATAGAACCCTGGCACCACAGATAAAAGAGCACTAGTCAATGATATCAGAATGGGTTTCTCGTGTGGCTGGTTATTAGCTAGTTGGTTGTTTTCATCAGTCATACCATCCATATCCCGGATAATGTGCAAAAGAAAGCGTAATCAAAGGGTTCATTGTAACCGAAACAACCTTGAGTAGTTCCATGCCGAACATAATAAATTGAATGGGAAATGTATCTTGTTTGAAGTCGCACTGGTCTGAATCCAAAGGGCTAATGTAGATTACCACATATCATGCAGTTTGCTATGCGAGAAATAATTGATTTTACGTGCTACAAGTGGTACAAATGGGGCCGTGGCTTTTGACAGCTCTATTATTCGGATGGTTAAGCATATTTGTTTGTCATGCATACTAAACTTCAGCTGTTTGACCATTGTTAGCTCCGCTTGAGAACAGAGACTTAGCTAGTTGACTGAAATTGTAATTCCTAAATCGATGTTTTTTAGTCGTGAAAATTGAGTACACTTTGCGAATTTTATTCTGCTTCCATTGAATAAAGTTTTACCAGTCCATATGTGTATGACTGTTGTGAAACGATGTATAAACGCATTTACACAACAGTATACTAAAGTTGGGATATGGCGGCCAGTGCCGGAATGGTGTGTGTGTGGGGGGGGGGGGGGTCCCCCCCCCCCGCCTGGAAAATTTTGAAAATTTACAACCTCAACCCCATTTTCCAAGCATTTCATACCAAAACTTCCTATCTTTTCTTTCTCCTGTCATGTCCTCTCCTTTCTTGCTCTTTTCTTTTTTCTTTCTCTTCTTTCTCATAGGCTTAGGCCCACTTTCTTTAATGAACTTTTCCACCTGTCACGGACAGGTGGACATATGGACCAAGTCCGCCACTGATGACGGCCATTTAGGGCAGATAACTATTCTCAAGAGATGAAGTCGATGGATGTGCAGAATGCTAGACCTTGGTGATAGTGTAAATCCACAATGTATTTTTTCACATGGAATTCTTGATTCATAGTGCACTAGCGCCATGATAACCGCGTTACTGTGACTCCCCGTATCGTGCAAGATTGAATCGTTAAATTCCAACATAACCTACCCAGTGCACGATACCTCACCAATGCTTGACCATAGATAATAGGACGAGCCATACCCTAAAGACATTATATCACATGTGTTATTCTTGTGATGGGTGAAAACATAAAAAAAAAACAATTTCAGCTAGTCCAATCTCACAACCGAGTAAACACAATGTGTCCAGTTCCAGACATCAACCAATGCTTGACCTTAGCTGTTACAATGGACAGTGCCTTAAATACATTTACGATAAGAGGCAAGTTTTGGATGGGTAAAAAATTATAAAAGAGTTTAGCTAGTCAAAAATCCAGACACATCTCGAGATAATTGAACGAGTCTCCTCAACTTCTCGTCAAACATGTTCACCAGAATGTCAACAACCCGTCGAGCAAGCTAATTGGGCAAATCACATGGCAGCTGTCTGCTAGAGAAAAAAAAAGGCACTCTGATGTTTTGTCGTTATATATTGCGTATTCATAGAACGATTCCTGTAAATTGGCGATAAATTACTCCGCAGTGCAACATTCTGGTCTGCATTAAATTGACACTAGAGGGTAGTGCACAAGAGTCACGTAGAATTATAAATAGTTGCCACTAAGAAACATAATTGTGTTAATCTGTAGGTAAATTGCTAGCTACATGTAGGTAGAATTTTAATTATAAATGGGCTTAGCGAGTAAGGCAATAACTAATTACGATGAAGTCCAGAGGTTCGAACGAACCGGGTGTTGGCAATAACCGTTTTCGCTATTTGCCAGCGTGATTTACTCTGTGTTAACAAGAGTTTCTATTACCATGGCACCACGTTCGGCGCTAGCTCAGATACAGTTTGCTTCTTGGTTTTAAACATTATCAAAGGTAAATATAGAAACGAAAAACTATTTTACGAATATAGAGGTGATTTTCAGAAAGGACCGAAACCATAGTATATTATTGACGTGTAACTTGGACGAATCCTCATTCACGAGACCAATTCACCAAATCATCTTCCAGAATACCGCTCTAAATATATGCAGAAAACAAACAATATATTTATAATCTGGAAAGATAGGAGATCCTGGATTGCCAAATGAATGAATATGGAAAAGAGTTATATGGTACGCCATCTCCAATCGGACTATTAGGCTAGAATTATATGATGTTTCACGCAAGGCCACACGATATCAATAATCCCAATATATCATAAAACAATTATCTTAATATTGTATATATATATATTTGAAATATAAAAACGGACAGTCCGATTATTATAAACAGTTAAAATTTTCTGTCATATTAAAATGTCTGTTTATACAAATCTAACGCTTTAGAATATAAACCCGATTGGGCAAAATGATGTAACGACTCACAAAGGTTATGTTTTTAGTATACGTCATTCAGGTACTCGCACTCATTAAAACTGGATCGCTACGATTAAACACGCCGATAGCGCTTTTATATTGTAATCATATGCCAACTAAACGTAAATAGAAAGTTCCAACACCATTGGGCCTGTAGCCAAGGAAATAAAAAGCCAAACGAAATGTATACACACCAATATTATTTTCATCACGATATCCCGTAAGAAAAAAACTACTTCATTGTGTTGTTGGTGAATTGTATTAGTACAGAAATGAAAGGAGGCTAAGAGATAATGAAATATTTCTCTCTCAACTCAAATTTTCTCAAGTTTCAAGCCTCGTGTACTAGTCAATTAACACCTTAAATTCAATATGCCACTATTCCGACACGTTTGTCCAAGAGTATGTCAATCAAAGCTTGCTCTTGAAAAAGAGAAAAGGGAAAAGAAATTGCGTCAGAGCCAACGGCCAAGTCTAAATGTAAAGGCCAAATGCAGATTTCGTCAAGTGTACATGGTTGTTGACGAGATTGTGGGTTATGGATTGCGCTAGCCATTTTTACATTTCGGGACCTTTGACCAAATCTGAATTTGACCTTGATATTTAGACCTAACCCCACACCATCAAGAATAGAACAAGCCTAAAATGAAGCTAATACCCCCCCCCCCATACGAATTAAATGCACATTTTTGTTCGTTTGAAAGTTCTCATCATCAAACTCAAGCAATGAATCGACTTCCATCGTTCTCACCAAAATAGCACCAAAGTTATCGCGTTACAAAGTCTAGACCAACTAAATCCATCACCTTTGCGGAAAATGTGCATGATCGAATTCTCCCAAGGGACCCACATAATAGATACGTAGATCCCAGCATCGTAGTAACCTCTCCACTAGCACTCAAAGTTGTCGAGCGCCAATGTCCCGAACAGTCCACTTGTGTATCGCGCTGTTTACCCTTAGTAACAACTTTTGGTCTTGGAAGGAATTATTAGAGAGCAGAAAATTCGCCTGTGTATCTGTTATCGCTCATTTTCCTTTTCGTTGCTTGAAAGCTTCGTAACGCATCTGCGTTAAAACGTGTTTAGCCAGTTCTGTCACATATGTGATAATGAATGACACCAATATTGTCCTTTAACAGACGTGTGAAATAATGTCCCATCGCACTCTGTAGTTATAACCTCGGTTGATTCAGAACCGTAAGTAGTTAAACTGCACGAAACCAGACCACAACCAATCTGATTGATCTGGTAATTCTACATCAAAGGGGGATATCTGTCTACATCGACCTGAAGATAATCACAATTAAATTCCAGCTAAAGCTTTATAACTAAAACGTTCATAAAGTTCACGTTGATGTCACATTTATCACCGTTCAATTTCATCAGATGGTTTTTTATTCGTAAATTGCTGATCGAGTGACGTGCATGATTACATTGGATAACCTTCTAAACGCTTAAAAAAATGATCTTCCTGTTTAGTCATAGATAAGTTCATAGAGGCAGTCTGGCCAACTGTCGCTGTGCTCGCTATTTTGTTAACTAGATTCAACATACATTATGCAGGACCCTTATCTGCCTATTGCAGTTCTTTCACTGGGCCTTAATGGTTATTTAAATATTTAATTATACATTAATTATCTTAGACCGTAATCAACGCTCGACGACGTTGGATGGCCCGGGTATTAAGCAGATGGAAATGCGTTTGTGGTTACCGTAGAATGGATAATCGGGACGTTTTTTATCGTAACAACGGTAGCAATGACAGAGAGAGAGAGACATGGGGTTTAACGTCCACTCAACACATCTAGGTCATTTCGCGACTAACATATGGTTTAATTTTATTTCAATAATTGTCTTGCGCGTAGAGGTCTTTAGCAGTGGGAGAAAACCGGAGGTTGAGAGGGCGCCCCTATCTCCATGCCACATACGCTCACACCAGGGCTCGAAACCACAGGCGCAAGCCAGAGGTGACTGGCCAGATAGAGGTGGAAGCGCGGCACTCTAGACCACTAGGCCATCCCAACCCCCCAGGTAGCAATGACAGTCTTGACTACCCTGTAATTGTATTTGCAATAAGGAGGCTCATTTGACCGAAATCTTACATCATATTGAGTCGAGTAGTGAGGTTTCCACCATGTACGCGACAATAAGTACATTAGCTTATCGGCCCACTACGTTGGTTCTCCGTGCCTCGCCCTTCACACAAAGGAGTTTTTGAAATAGAATTAAACCGAAATGACTTAGGTTGTGACCAAAGAACGTTACCCGCCTTCTCTCTCGCTCTCTATCTCTCCCCCTCTCTCTCGCTCTGTCTCTCTCTCAGCGACCCAGTTACAACGCTTAAATCAAATACTGATGGAATTAGACGATTGACCATTTACCAAATACCAAGAACACCAGTATACAGGAATTAAAATACATGTATTTTGTTTTTATATATTTCAGATATTTCAAGTTAGTATTACCTGCTGATCACCCGTGTGTATTTTCTGATATCAACACTAAATTACTGGTTGTCGGATTATATCTACTTATAGCTATTATATTAATAAACCCTCTTTATGGATGGGGTGAATATTCCGAATACAGAGGTAAATAATACATTATATAAACTATTCCGACGTAGTTCCCCCTTGTCGGTGGTGCAGGACGGGGGCCTGACAAGGACATCTATCTAGTCGTTCGTAAAGGACGAAAACCTGAGGCCCTGTGTATACATTGGCGTGTACATAATAGATCCATTGGTAGTTGAAATTCGATATAACAAGCCACATTTCCGCTGCCCTGGCAAATTTTCTATCGGCACACTGTATGGCCCATGTCCGTCGTCATTAGCCCAGTATAGGAACGTTAAACCCCATTTCATTTCGTTATTCAAACAAACAATTTTATGGGTGAATGAATAAACCTTCTTCATTATTTGGGTGAATAAACCCAATGTATGGATTGGATAGATAAAGGATGCATGGATTATACGGATAAATTCAGCTTTTGAGATGTGGTGAATATACCCGCTTATAGCTGCTGTTAATAATCCCTCTTTACGGATGGGGTAAATAAACCCGCTTTAAGAACGAAGTAGATAAACCCGCTTGATGGGTTGAGTGAATGTGAGAAATTGTGGTCTAAAAGGTGGTCGTTATGATTCGATCACATACCCCAGTACAACCACCACCATCAATAAAACTCTGTTTTTTTTTTATTATTTCCAGGATATTTCAAGTTAACTGTTCACACCACCCGTCCCAATTTAACCAGACACATTTATGACGTCACTTCATCTACGTCGTCACCCCTTCCTGTCAGTGACCTACCGCCGATGGGTTGCGATGGCAACAATAGAACACACTTTATGTTTCCTGGAGATTATAATACCACGGAACTTGCAGAAATGTTTAGCAGGAATTTAAAAATAAACTGGAATTTTTTCTCCCGCCTTTTACACATCAATCACGAAAGCCTTGTGTTGGCTTTAAGAGCACCGAATGAAGAGAATTTAGAAAATCTTCTGTCTGAGAACGGGGATTATTCTCTGGGTGACGAGTTGTTTCATGGTGCGCCAAAGTGTCAAAATAATGAGTATATTCTGTGTCTGGAGTTTATATTAAATTACACCGAAGTGGAAACATATAAGAAAATATTTGTTCCTTTTCAAGGTAAGTTGACCCGTTAATCTTTTTAATGTAAACCGGGCTTTAGGTCCACAGACAACCTATTCGTTCCTTTTTCAAGGTAGGCTGATCGGTTAATCTCTTTAATGTAAGAGCTTTGGTTCCGTGGACAACGTATTCGTTGGAGAGAGAGAGAAATGGGGTTTAACGTCCACTCGACACAAACTGTCATTTTGGGACTAACACATGGTCTCAATTTTATTTCAATAATTCGCTTGCGCGTAGGGGTCCTTAGCAAAGGGAGGAAACCGGAGTGCCCGGATGAAACCCACGAGTTTGAGACGGCACCCATCTCCATGTCACGTACGCTCACACCAGGGATCGAAATCACAGCCGCAAGCCAGGGCGCGGCACTCTAGACCACTAGCCCCCCCCCCCCCCGTATTCGTTGGGGATAATGACAGAACAAAGATACAGCAGTTTTATTTCTTTTTAAATTTTGCCCAGATCAAATATTCAGTTTGGGGAGGAGGGTGGACTTTGTTACCAATGTGTTTGCTCCGTAATATAAGAGAGAGAAATGTGGTTTAGCGACCACTCGACACAAAATAGGTCATTTCGGGACTAACACACTGTTCAGTTTTTTTTCAATAATTCGTTTGCGCGGAGGAATCTGCAGCAGGGAAGGAAAACGGAGGACCAGGAGAAAATCCACAAGGTTTGACAGGCGACCCTACTCCTTTTCCCTTTTAACCGTAGAATCACAGACCTTATGATATAACGCGTACGTGATAACAATTCGGTCACCTAACCCTCGTAATATTATAAACTCTGGTCAAACAAGTCATGTTATTACTGACAAGGAAGTGTTGTATTTTAATTAACTATCTGCGTGTCACCCTAGACAATTGCCAACTGTATTCAATCTTGTAAGTAATCAATTCTAATGTGATTAATCTGTTAGCTTACTTAGAAATAAAGTATATATGTAATTGTTTTGTTTGGAGGAATAAAATGTTCTTTAATTCGGTTAGCGTAATTAGAAATAAGTATTATATAATTTGTATTCGTTCGAGAAAGAACTTAATAGTGTTTTAATCACAAATAAGAAAAAAAACTAAAGTGACCTAGTCTACTGTCCTCGATATTGTTGTTCTAATTAATCCAGACTATATGAAGAAGAGTACTTACTTAATTCTGACGTCAGTGTAGATGGTTATTTAGTCACGTGTCACGACCTTTAACATTTGTTTACTTGTCAGCTTGTTTCTGTTCCGAGACACAGAGAAATATAGAGGGAGAGAGAGAGATGGGGTTTAACATCCACTCGACATAACTAGGTCATTTCGGGACAGACATATTGCTCAATTTTATTTCAATAATTCACTTCCTCGTAGGGGTCGTTTTCAGTTAAATGAAACTGGAGAACCCGGAGTAAACCCATGAGGTCGGACAGACGACTCTACCCCTTGTCACGGTAAACCGGAGAATTGAAACAACCCCAGTTGTCAATAACATACCTTATGTTACAATTCGCACGCGGTCGGTCATTCCCCATCGCCCCACCCCACGAAAAAATTAGACGGTTGTTATTATATGTATACGTTTGGTTATCACCCATGACCTTTTCCTTTTGTCCTGATTGGAAACTTGTTGAATATTCCTAACTAAACACTGTATATTTCATGTCCGCGATTATAGTAACACGCCGATAGAACTTACTCGCTCCTTCTCGTGCCTACAATGACGTCATTGATGGTTCTCTTCATCGATGACTTATGCCCAATTTCTATACACAAATACTCCCACAGTCCGGCGCCAAATATCCGTTTTTTATTATTGTTCATGGATTGACGAAAAGATTAATGGTACTTTAACAACAATAAGACAGCCATAATGAATTTCAAAGTCCAAAATGTCGGCCCAATGACAATCATTGTTAGAAAAGGAACCCATTTCGCCGAGACGCACTTAAGAAAAAACAACACAGTTTCCTTTTGTTTTAGTAATCTCCTGTGTTATTGACAAGGATATTTGGTTTTTAAAAGGCAAGCTCAACAACGCTGCTCTCTTTTGTCTACAAATATTCATACTTTTCAAAACAATGATTGTCTCCTTAGCTTGAAACACTAATGGTTCGCTTTGTGTAATTCTTTTAAGAACTGAAAACCTGAAATAAGAAATGACAAGATAAGTGCATCATGTAATGTAGCATCGCATGTTATTAGTTCAGATATCAAGTTGTATTAAAGATGCCTTCCCGCGTACAAACTGAGTAATTTGATGATATATTATTTCTAAAAAATATTCAAAATGATTAATCTATAAAACTAATAAGTCTCAAAACGGGAATTGGATGGCCGAATGGTTAGCTTGTTCGCGTTGTATCATGAGGGATATCATTGATTCCCCGGTTGTACGTAAGAAGGAATATGGTCACTTGTCCACTGGCATGGGGTTTCACCGGGTCCCCGGATTTCATCCTACTGTTAAAGACCCCGACACGCAGGCGAATGGTTAAATCAAAATTGAATCATATGTTAGTCCCATAATGACCTACATATTGAAGTCTAAGTAGATCATTCTCTGTCAACTTTCCTTTCCGCCGTTTAATTGCATATGTTGACCGTTTAAACTATCCAGTGTTCTTAAAAACGCCTAACCATTCGATCAAGAAATAACAACCACCCTCTATAAGTCAAGCTGGCCGACAAAAATCCCGCCGGGTTGCCAGTTAATGATACCTTGACATTTTATTCCAAGTGCTTTCCTCATGGCTTTTTTTTTCGGGGAATCTGGTATTTTGCCAGTATGATCGGGTGTCTCTACTTTCTATTTA
This sequence comes from Patella depressa, assembly GCA_948474765.1. Taxonomy (NCBI): domain Eukaryota; kingdom Metazoa; phylum Mollusca; class Gastropoda; family Patellidae; genus Patella; species Patella depressa. The sequence continues at coordinate 7,597,873 of OX419720.1, forward strand.
CACCAAATTGCCATACTTTTATTGGATTAACTACTCGAAGAATACTTTCGTGAGAATCGTTAGCATTGCTAGTTTAAAATATAAGTGATCGTGAGAGAGAGAGATAGAGTGAGAGAGAGAGAGAGAGAAATGGGGTTTAACGTCCACACGACACAAACTAGGTCAGTTGGAGCAGAAAACATATTTCATTTTATTTCTATTTTATACTAGAAATCAAAAAACAACCCTCAATATAAATCATGATGATGGTTTTTCCAATCTAATTGAACCCTGCGTATCTCAAATGCAACGTCTGAAAACTCTAGTTCGTATATGGGCTGGCTTCCAAAATAGCGAGATCAACAATCGTTATTTACTTGATAGTGTCGCAAAAACTGGAGCGGGAATTATTAGTTAATTGTACATATTCAAGGAAATTGTATGATAAAAGCTCGATTGTTGTCGATCTAAGAGGTTCCCGTGCCAATAGATAAGTACTTGATAGAATCTTTATAATTAACGGAGACATCTATTCTGGGACATTTTATAATAGGTCCAGAAAAGTGCTTTCTTTTATCTGAAACTCATTATTTGACGTCTGAACAACTGTATTTCCGGATCAACAAGAACATGTATGTTATTAATATAGAGTAATATCCTATTAAAAATAACCAGAGACTGGCCTAATTACCGGTGCTATTGGTATTTAATATTAACATATTAATAATAACCACAGACTGACCTAAATATCAGAACAGTAACCAATTGTGGTTAATAAGTGTGGTCATTATTTTCTGTAATGTCTGAAATTAAAAATACGAATTGGAGAAAGCGAGACGAGTGGCGGGCTTCAACCCTCATTTCGGGGCTAACATGGTTCAATTTTAATTCAGTAATTCGCTTGCGAATAAGGGTCTGTAAAAGTGGAACCCAGGGAGAAAGAGGGTGGGGTTTAACGTCCACTTGATACAAACCAGGTCCTTTCGGGACTAACACATAGTTCAAATTTATTTCAATAATTTGCTTGTGCATAGGGTTCTTTAGCAATGGGTGGAAACCGAACGACCCGGAGAAAACCCACGAGGCTGGTCAGGCGACCCTTAGCACGTACAACCGGGAAATCGAAGCCAAGCCAGTTGCCTCAATGACAGGCCATCAAACCTTTCGTAATCCTCAATAGCAGCACTTGCGGCGAATCGGAGTTTGAATAACCTAGAAGTGCAGAAATCAGCGATTTCTTTAAAATTATTGGGCGCAGTGTTACAAGAGCTTGAAGTTGAACCCTCGCCCGAACTGGGAGCCAATGAAGTTTCTGTAACTTAGCTGATATCTGATCATTTGTATGTTTCTGGTGCTTCTGATAGAAGGGAGTTTACATTGTCCATATCAGGTGTTACTAATGCGCTAATAACACTTTGGTAGGCATCAGTATTGGGATTAAAGCGTATTCTCGAAATAGCTCTCATTTGAAGATGCATTTTCCGTATGATACTATTAATTTAGAGAACCGAGGACTGTTACAGATAACTGTTGGGTATTTTGATAATGGTTTATTTTACATATTCAATGTAAGCACTTGCACTATTTGTTGTACATGTTAGATTTAATTTGTATGTGAGGGGATTGATGACATAGTATTATGTAAGATGTGATGGGTTGTTCAAACAATGTTTAGCCGACAAGTATATTATGATATAAGATTTGGGTAACAAGCATTAACACATATTGTCTAGAGATAGGAGGTGTGAATCGTAATAATTAAGTCTCATTGTTCTGATTACTAATGGTATTAACTATGGCATACCATAGCCGATATAAATACGCCTAGTTTGGAAAACAAGGACATGGGGGGTTGGGATGGCCTAGTGGTCTAGAGTGCCGCGCTTCGACCTCTAGCTGGCCGGTCACCTCTGGCTTGCGGCTGTGGTTTCGAGCCCTGGTGTGAGCGTATGTGGCATGGAGATAGGGGCTCCTTCTCAACCTCGTGGGTTTCCTCGGGGCACTCCGGTTTCCTCCCACAGCAAAGACCCCTGCGTGTGCGCTAACATAATGAAAATGAACAATAAGACTTGTCTGCGATATCACCTTCGGTGGAAGCGGACGTTAAACACCAGCAACAACAACAACAACGAAACAAGGACAGACGAGGGCAGAGACAGGGAGACGAGGGCAGAGAGAGACGTAGAGAACTTGCCCTCAGACTATGAGGCAAGGGGTCTGCCCTTGGACCCCGGAAATAAGGTCTTCGCAGACCTAGGGACAAGAGCCAGATAGATTTCACCATATGTACCTGTAAATATGTTATCCAGCATTATCTGTACCTGTAAATATGTTATCCAGCATTAAAGAATATTTCTAATAAAATGAGTTTATGTATTATGTTACAGGACATAAATTCATTGATCACATAGCTAAGATTCTTAGTCTGCTTCTTGTGAGATATAGAGCAATAAATATCGATCTGAAAGGAATTCGCTTACACAATTTATTGTTATGTGATTTTGATGATATGACAAGCAACTCAGATTTGTCATCGTTCATTCAAGGTTTAGCCTATTTCTGGCCATCCATCCTTTCATCTTTTTATAATTTTGATGACCTACACTACTTGAAGAGCGGCCTTTGACCCTATGACATTTGAATAATCAATCAGCATTGCAAAACACGCATAGAGCATGTCAATGGTAACAACTCTTCCAGATCCTAGCGTGGTAACGACAAGTAAAACGAAATTTGGAACAATAAAAAACGAAATGAAATGGATCTCTATTTTTAATCAGATTGACCTCCAAATCAACTAGAATCCTTGAAATCAGGAGAGTTGTTGGATGTCATCAGCAAAACCGTGGTTTTATACACCATATCTTTTACCGGGTAAGACAGTGGCTTGCTAACATGGAGAGGATAACGTATAGTCGTGCTAATAGAACGAAAGGCCGAAGTCTAGAGTAAACATTAATATGCACGTAAAAGAAGCTTTGGCAGTTTGTAGCCATAATAAGAGAGAGAGTCGTTCGGGCCAAATTCGCCACATCGCCCGACTGTATGGTGTATGCCCGTTTTCATTAGCCCATGCGTTGCAAAAATAGGACGTTAAACCCAGTTTCACATTATTTCATAAAACTATTAGCACTGTTCAGGAAATGAGCCGGTATAGAGAGTTTATATTAAGTACAATATATGTGCATATTTAATGAATATAAACCACATGATATTGATCTCAAAATCTACACTAGACTTAAAGGTGAAATGAATTGAACTAAAAATGACACGTGGTTTAACAACCTACTGTTCTGCTCCGACTGGCTAATCTAGATGGACAGACGCCATACAGTGTGTTATGGGGGACCCCCCCCCCCACCACCACACACACACACACAATCCTAACTAATTAAAACTGCAAAAGGATCTTTCACGTGTAAACCAATGTGTACAATGGGCCTAGGCCTTTCGTCCCATTCGCACGACTATACATTATCCCCTCCAGGTAATCGAGCCAGTATCTTACTCAAGGAGTCACCGCCTCATACATAACCACAGACATGTTATACACTGACTACTCGCCACCAATACAGTTCGGTATTCCGTAGCGCTAATCGCGAAACCTGCAGTGTATAAAAAATCAGGTTTTTGGAGAGAATTCTTTTCCCATTGGACTCTACCATGATTGCACATCTTAATTTTATTAAGGACGGTTAACCGTCAGCCACTTATTATACCTAACTACCATGACGTACAATCGATCTTGACATGAACCTCGCCAATTTTCTGTTTTCGTGGCGTTTATTTAGAACCTTTATTCACTAATTACGTTAGGAAATGTGTCTAAGTGGTCGCGACCTTTGTACATTCGTAAAGTTTCTGGTCACGGACTTGTCTCCTGAATCTCGAAAATATTCAAGCATTTGAGAAATTCTTAAACTTTGTGTTAAACTGTGACGGCATATTAGATTCTAAACTTGTAAATGTCATTCAATGTACGTAATGACATATGATTTATATTCGCTAATTCTAAATTGAAGATAACAAAGTTCAACAAAAGCACTAGATTAACAAATTTTGAATTCATTAATATGTCGCCATGTTGAACGGTCCTAACACGTATTTATTAAGAATCCACAGGCGAGGGTAAGAAATTTTCCCTCACGGAGTTCGGATGTTCGATCCATGCATTGGCCGAGAAAGTTCATCCAGATTTTTCGGCGTTGTTCCCCTTTGTCAGTGATGCAGGAAAGAGGGCCTTGACAAGAACAGCTGTCTATAGTCGTTCGGGTAGGACGACAAAACGTGGTCTTGTTTGTACAAATTGGCGTGCACGTAAACTATCCCTTGACATTCAAAATGTCCCTCCACGCAAAATGTCCCTCATAGAACAATAGGACGTAAAACTGCATTTCATTTCTCATTGTTAAAAATGCCCGCTGCCCCACCCTTTGCAAAGGACGATTATTACTCATATTAGCAGCGAAAACAGTGCACAAATAGACAGGTAAATAATATAACATAATATGTAACATTACGTGATAATCTGGAATCACGACGTGCACATTACAGTTGCTATGTTTATCTAGGTAATTGCAATTGTTGTTTTTTCATACCAGATAAGGGGGCGGGGAGGGGGGGCAGTGGTCTAGAGTGCCGCGCTTCGACCTCTAGCTGGCCGGTCACCTTTGGCTTGCGGCTGTGGTAACGATCCCTGGTGTGAGCGTATGTGGCATGGAGATAGGGGCGCCTTTTCAACCTCGTGGGTTTCCTCCGGACACTCCGGTTTCCTCCCACTGCTAAAGACCTCTACGCGCAAGCGAATTATAGAAATAAGATTGAAACCACATGTTAGTCCCAAAATGACCTAGTTTGTGTCAAGTGGACGTTACACCACATTCTCTCTTTCTCTCATACCAGAGAAGCGTCGTCGAAAGGACTCGCACACATAAACGTTAATTGGGGTCCTTAAAAATGATGGCCGATCAATTACAAGTAATCAAGTAATGATTAAACAACACCAGGTTCTACCATAACTGCCCCTTGGCCTCCAGTGAGTGTCTTCAACTTCCGGTCATCAGCGACTGGTTCCGGTCACAAACGACTTATCCCCAAGAAGAGATGAGAACGTGGGCAGCTATTATAACCGATATGATGATAGCTTCTCGGATTATAAAATGGATACACATTAAAGCAGTATACACAGCATAACATTGTCATTCAGCCTTAGGTTATACCAATACTATTATCTAAGTAATAAACGCCAGCAAATTAATCAAAGAGACGGGACTCGGGTTATAATTACATCTTTATAAAGACCAAGAGACGGCTGTTTTGTTGTATGCTGATCGCTCCGATCCCAGTCTGAAAACTTGACGACAATAGAGGTTACTTTTGTTTCCAGTGATTGTGATTGAACGGTTTTCCATACAGATCTGTCTTGCCTCATTACGATCAATACCACCGGTTTCATTTAATGAACGTTTAATATACAGGAGCTTTAATCATACATATCAGTTACCTTAATCAAAGGAGAGAGAGAGGAGGGAAGGAGAGAGACATACAGAGATAGAGAACCCTAAAATACAGGATCGTTTACGGTCGCATATCTCTGAAATTTTATTTCAATAATTCGATTGCGCATAGGAGTCTTCAGCAGTAAATGTAAACCTGTGGGCCGAGAGAATACGCACGTAGTTGGATAGGCGACCCTATCCTTGTCAAGAACAAGCCCGGAATCGACATCACGCCACTTGACTCAATGGCGTACGTTCTGATCGAGCGCTATTCAAAGAAGACGGGTGTTTTAAAAAGGGACATTTTGCCTAATCTTTGTGGAATTCAAAATATTAAGTGTGCATTCGCTGACAAGTCAATGAGTACACGTGTCCTCGGGTTTCATCATACCTAAATGACTAGGCACTGTTCCATGTCAGGCCCTACAACCTTCATAAATTCCAATGTAATGTCTTAGCCAACACTGGACTCGAACCGGCGGGGGGGGGGGGGCTCATGATTAGTGGGATAGTGCCAAAATCATTGACCCATCTGGGTCAAAATTAATGTAAAGATTGGTTTATAATGTGGAAAGACCGCCATTTCTGGTCCAAAGTTTGGTGCCAATAGATAAAGCCAACGGCGTTTCTTGTGTGAAGGGTACATTAATCCAAACATGGAAAACAAATTAATATACAAACACCGCCTTCCTCTTAATTTGTCCAAACAAAAACTTAATCAGGAGCCTGTCGAATCACTAGTCAGTATTTTATTTAGAACTAACGTAACCAAATCGTGCTATTTAGATTTCGGAGACACCAGCCCGTCTGCAGCCAAAGACCATGAAAACGAGATCGTCTAAATTCACAGATCTCTGAAACACCAGATCGTCCACGGCATAAATCTCTGAGCACCAGGTCGTCCATGGGCACAGAGTTCACAAAGCATTCTTAGAATAAGTTGAGAATCTACTCAAAATTATTCGCCATATTAAATATCGCCTTTATACAACTTGTGTTGTTTTAATGTATCAAATACCCTAAGAGGAAACTATCTGCATTGATTTTTATGTTTCTAGATCAAAGAAATTTCTCATAAACAGTGATAGAAGGTTGAGTCAAATCTTAAACTTAAATCTGAAAATGCTTTGTGAACTCAGGGCCAGATCTATGAAATATTAGTTTGTCACTTAATCTACAATTAAATTGAATAACGCGACCCGTCAGCTACGGCCAGACAAATATAAGAATAGAGAAATATTCAGAATTGTTCAACAATTATAGCAGCGGTAATAGGTATCAGATAGTTCCTGAATATATGACATTGATGGATCACGTGGCGTCCCCGTGGCAATATCTACATTAACCTTTATGTAATGAACCTAAGATAGTTCTAATAGACAATGACGCTTGGGGGGAAATTGAAATATGATTTATTCCTGTAAGACATTTATCAAATAACACCTGAACAAAGAGATCGTGGCACGTGCAAACACACCGAGTGTTAAACAAATATCTGATATTTTTCATTTATGTGAGCTTCGGATTGATCCACAGCATGACACAAAGGTGTGTGTGAGGATGGGGGGGCGGACGACTCAGAGAATATCCACCAATTTTGGCAAGTATCAATACTGGTTCAGGCCAATGCTAAGCCATTCGACTGATTAGATCATTCGACTGGCCTCCAAAGACCCTTTGAGAGATGGAATACGAAATAATAGTTAACTGCAATTTCCACCAAGGTTGAACAATTGATAGCTTAGTTGTTGCGTTGTGTCAATTTTTGAAACATATTACTCAATTTACTACATTGCCAACAAAAAACATTTTAGTCAGTCTGATTAATACACAGATCCAATTTCGTTTCGTTTTTAATAGTTCAAAATTTCGTTTTTACTTGTCTGGAGGACTTGTTATTTAACTCGTGTTCTGCCTGAAATGAGGGGTCAGCCAATCAAATGGTCTGTCGAATCGACCGTTTGACCTTTCCATGCGTGGAACTGTGGGTAGATTTAACCAGCGGATAGAAATCAAAACAAAACAAAAGTAGATTTTAAAAAGCATGGTGGTCGCTAATTTGTTAATCGAATGACTGACGTTATCGGGTCAAATCTCCCGTACTTGATACCTGGCGTCATAGAACGTGAGCTCCCACTATAACTTGTTAGATCTATATGAGTGTAGGCCATCGAAAGTATAAAAAAAACGAAGCGAAATATATATCTATATTTTAATTAGATTGACATTTTAGTATCATGTACATGAGATTTTAATGAAATGCATACCATAAATCGAAATTTAGCTAGATTGACTGGGCTATATGTAGTGCCCCTGCCTTGGAACGATTCCATCATGACATAATGAATGCCATATACCCTTGTAGTAGAACAGCAAAACATTAACCCATTCCATTCTGTATTTGAACAGACAGACAGACCCAGCTCGCGATATCTACGCGTAACAGCATCTTTAAGCCTCTTAAAGCTACCTAGAACCAGGCGAATCAACTGAGTGCCTCTGTGCAGAGGGTAATTATCTCCAGATATATTGTAATCCATGTTAGATTTACAGTCAACCCACGTCTTTAACTATCGCTCGCAGACCGACTGTTTCTTAGTTTTAACTAAATTAATATCAAATTATTTCTTAATGCGTCTGTGTCGTTTATTACATTGTCTGGCTCTATAGAACAAATCATGTATCGTAAAACAATGAGGTCCTGCTGCTGGACATTAAAGGTTATTAAGACCAACTTCCATTCGCTGATTCATACGAAATAAAGGTTAACATTAACTTAGATACTTTTAACATTGAAATGAATTAAATGTCACAATTAGCTTCCATAGATTGAATGCAATTGGATTTTATCGTTCGGTTCGTCCGTATCAACCGGGCTATTGAAGATACAGGGTGTCACGACGGATACGGTGCGGGCTAATATGCACACGGGACCTATGTTTACATCTTAACCGAGCAACTATAGTTGTACCTGTTCCGACAGAATAGTTATACATTAACTACATGATTTACAATATTGTTTTTACTTCATTAAAAATCAGAAAGTTATATCCAATATACTTAGCCCGTGTTCCAGGTACGTTTTGTTTTAAATATTAGGGATGGCGTGCGGCATCCGCATGGTAAACTAGTGCGGTATGTAGACGCACAAGTAACGCGTGCGCGTTGGCTCATAAGGTCTGTCAATGAATAAAGTAGTTTGTACATCAGAATGAGTATCAACGAGTAGGGTCGTATGCACGTACTGGTGGGTTTATTTCCGATCTCCCACCAACGGTATATGGAAGTGGTTTGCTGAAATAAATTGGAACCACATATGCCCCCCCCCCCCGTCTCTCTCACGGATAATAGGATGGTCGTGACGTATAAGAGTGGACGAAATATGCCATTCTGTAGCATTCCATTGTTGACTTTTAATGTATCACCATTTTGAAATGAGCTGGTCTGGGATGCATGACTCCAGAATTACAACTACTAACCTACAAAAAATAATCTGTAATTGTATCACCTTAAAATAAATTAATTTGAAGATTTATTTGTAATTTAATAAATGGAACTCTTTTATTAGCCATTAAATAAATAAGTAAAAAATTCAAGTCAATTAGATCGTGCTTTTTGGACAAATGTATTATATTTATTGGAATATTATATTTAATCATGACCACGTTTCCTCAAGCAAGATAAGTTGCGTTGAATACTATGTTCGATTTGATTTTATTATCACGGCTAGGTTGTCGGCTTTTAAATGTCAAGTGATTTACACTGGAGAGAGAACGATTGACGTTATGTCAAGTCAAAACTATTACCATTTTATAATTAGTTTAACTTCTATGTCGGCTGTATTTTTATTATATTCAACCAAATTACCTAACCCAAATTTGTAGAGGGTAAAAGCAGTAGCAATGGGGTCTAAAAATAAATTTATTAAATGGTCATTGCAACTTCGATTATTTTGTATTCAAAAGCTTAACCATATAAACTCAGATCAGATGTGATAACAGATAAATTTGTTTCCACTTCACAGAATAATAACATTTAAATACTGAAGCCCACAGGTAACAGGTTTTGGGATGGGACATGAAGTCTAGCTAACAACACACAGCACGTGTTTTTACATGCAGAAATCATGAATTTTATAGCTCGCAGAACTGCTCCAAGTAACCGGGTGAACATTTTGTGTGTGCGGGACCAAAGGTCCTCATGTTCAGTCTACGATCTTTCAAGGTTTCAAATACACGCAACGCGTAAGACTTCCACGCGTGTTTACTAAATCCGCCCGTGGACATCCCTTATTAGCAAATACGGCGGGTTGAGAACAAGGCATAAGCTATACATTCGTTCAATTCCGATTATTTGTATGTGAAAGTACAACAAGATATGATTAGCTAGCTAAAAACTCAGATCAGAAGTGGTAGCAGATGTTCACCTTTACAGTCAATTTACAATTAAGAACTGGTGCCATCGGGGATGATAATATATTTTGGGATGGGACATATGAGATCCAGTGGCAGACGGGAGAGGAGGAAACACACGAATTTGGACAGACGACCCTAATCCTTGTAATTCGAAACCACACCAGTGGACTGATCAATGACAAGCTCTATGATACAACACGCGCTAACCATTCGGTCACCCACCCCGGCAGACGGGGAGGTTGATAACCGCGCAAATTCCTCTTCACGTGGTATCCGCAACAGTAGAAATGTGTTAATTTATTCCAAGGAAGTGTCGACCAGACGTTCAATCGTACCATATTCTAACTACATGTATAATGGATTTCTTGAAATTTAATATTAGGTGCAAAAGCAATGAATGAAACCGGATTATAGAGCGCCAAACATAATGGTGGTGAGATAGGAGATACGACTAAATGATATTAAAATATATGTTTGCATAAATAAAAAAAATATCACCTGTAAAATTGGATGGAATAAACTACACAAGGACCATTCCTTAGGGCGGTTTGTGATACACATGTGTTAGCAAGTATTCACTGGGTCATTTTAAAGGACTAGACTGAACTGGGATGTTTCATTGTTATAACATCTCCATATTCCTAGTGTAAATGATCTTTACTAGAGTGCCGCGCTTCGACCTCTAGCTGGCCGGTCACCTCTAGCTTGCGGCTGTGGTTTCGATCCCTGGTGTGAGCGTATGTGGCATGGAGATAGGGGTGCCTTGTCAACCTCGTGGGTTTCCTCCGGGCACTCCGGTTTCCTCCCACTGCTAAAGACCCCTACACTCAAGTGAATTATGGAAATAAAATTATACCATATTTTAGTCCCGAAATGACCTAGTTTGTGTCGAGTGGACGTTAAACCCCATTTATCCCTCTCTCTCGGACTTGGTGTAGCGGTGGGTACAGAAAAGGTAGATGCTAAAGGGCATATGGTTCATTCCCTGGAACATTAAAATTTATACTTACAAAATATCAATGTAATACTACTGAAATGCTTGTATCACCTATTAACACATTATAATCGCTTGTATGATAAATTCCATTTTCTACTGGACGATATCTTCAGTGGAGATATCGCTTTACATGAATCTGTTTGATCAAAAAGGGACTACCGTTTGTTTATTATTTTCAAAGAACAATTCATTTTTTATTACAACTTTCTTTTTATTAACAAAGAACATTTGTAATCTAATTGACTTTGATGAAAATGGCGGGTCAATATAAAGGACTTGCAATGGTTGAATTGCTGTTAAATTTGATGTATTTTGACGACGTAATGTAATCAGGTTCAGTAAAAGTGAAATCTATAGCAGAGAATTATATTTATTTATTTGTACACACAAGAAGGGATTGGGTGATGAAAGACTCGTAGGAGACTACTTATATATTCAATTTCAAAAACAAATATTGTTATTTTTAATCAATTATATTCGGTAATGTACGTCAACACCAAAAATTGACTTACCCAATTCAACGCGTTTTTAAACTTAAAAGTATTGTTATTTTGTCGGTTATGGACTAGCCATAATGAGGAATGTGTTTTCTTTGTCCAATACAAATGAAACGCGAAAGCATGCCATGAACGACTCGTGTACTGATTATAAAATGTTCATTGTTTTTTTTTTAAATTAAATATTAAATATTAATTAGTATAATCGTATACTTTCACGGCACGATAACAACATCCATATCGATTGAAATGGGCCCATGTTGATTGCTAATTCGTGTTTTTTATTTCAATGTTTAGCCCCTTTAAATCATATTTCATGTCACGTATTTATAAAATGACAATAACATGAGTATGGAATTAAAATTGTTTCTTTTAAAAGCTCGATAAAGAGTCCTGGGAGTTAATTTCATATGATAATAAGGCAGAAAAATAGTTCATGACGTTGTAGTTAGTTCTAAAAATATCCCCGAGGTTGTTAAAAGTAAAATGAATAACAACTGATTCCAACCGTGTTTGTGTTCAGTTTTCGATCGTGTTTGATGTTTTCTGAATGAAACCGTTGCACATGATTTACTTTGATAGGTTCACAAAGATCGTAGACTATCTAATTAAAACGGCACAACCAGTCCGTAGCGGTAAATGGGGTTTAACGTTCTACTTTCCCGTTGCATCCGGGCTAACGGTGACGGATTTACGCCATGCAGTGTATTATGGCGACTTTTTTTTAACAAGCAGCGGCGCTACGGCATACACTTATATCGTATTGAAACTGTGAAAGGTTCTTAAACTTGCGTACCATCGTGTACACGGCACTTCCGTTTTTCTAACCATCCAATATCATACCAGACCAGGATATTAGATTTAAACCATTGTCATAAACAAATTAATCATGTGGCATTGTGCAAACTGTCTTGTTTTACTGCTTCCTTGCATCGAGCTTTAACTGATCGGCCACTTCTGACTTGCTGTCGTTTCGATCCTTAGTTTCAGCGTATGTGGCTTGGAGATTTGGGTTCCTTCTCAACCTCGTGGGTTTACTCCTGGTACCCCGGTTTCCACCCACAGAAAAGACCCTTTGGCGTGCGCTAAACATAAATAAGCAATGGAAGCCAACTCGTCTGCAACATCAACCTCGTTGGAAGCGGACGTTAAATATTAATAGAAGGGGAAGAAGAACGGAGATTTGGCAATTTAAAAAGAAAAGGGAAGCGTCGCTCGAATAGCACACTGTATAGCGTATGGCCATGTTGGCCCAGGGACATAACACGTTAAACTCCACACTAAACGTCGCTGCCTGTCTAGAAATAGCATCGCACGAGACCCACAGCTAGTTGACCAAAATTTAAGACCTAAATCGACGACTTTACTCGAAAGCTCTGCGTATATTTCCAGAATTGTGAGGAGTTTAGACCTACATTCTGCTTTATTTAACAATGTTGATTTAGGTTATTAAAAACTGATAAACTAAACAATTCTGGAAGTAGATAGTTGTATGCCTGTAGAATGGTTAAACGCTTCACTTGCCCTTTCCAATAATGATATTGGTTTTCAAAAACATTATTATCACGTCTTGTAATTGTTATTGCTGTCGACTTTTAGTTGAAGATCGGATTACGAACACAACTCCTCAGTGAAACTACATCATACAATTACATTGAATTTATCGCAATATCAAAATCACTCTTTTCAAAATTGGTCCATTGTAAAGTTAGACATACGATTCCAAAATTTCAAATTACAGATTAATTTAGTGACCTAATTGTACGGAAGACCGTAATTCTAGAATCACGAAAATTACAGTTGATGGAATCGATAGCCTAACAGTCAGTGACAATGTACTTATAGACAATCAATGACCGTCATCTGCTATAAACAAAATGGAAAGGAAAGGAAATAGGGTTTAAAATTGTGGTCTGCTCCGATTAGGCTATAGAAGACGGGCGGAGCTAATCCTATGGTAGCATGGCATTTCAACTGCCAAGAGATATTTTATGTGTACGGGAATGAGTACAGACCTCGTTTTTAGTCCCATCCGAACGACTATGTGTCTCATGCGAGGAACTCTGCCCAGAACTACCGACAAGGGATAAAGAGTAGGGTAAGTCTATAACGGAAATGAAATGGGGGTTAACGTGCTACTGTTCTGTTCCCACTGGGCTTATGAAGACGGACATACGTCATACAGTGTGCTATGTGGGAAGTTTGGGAAGGAAACGGTACTACGGCCTACGCTTGTATCGAATAAAAACTACCAAGACTTCTTTTACGGGCACGGTGTCACTAACAAGGGGGAACCACGCCGAAAAATTCCGATGAACTTTGTCAGTCAATGCAATCGTCGAAGACGCCACCGCCAGGGTAGTGAACAAGCTCCTTACCGACTCGGCTACCAAATGCCAAATGGTAACATGCATTTTAGAGCTAGTAAACCTGCAATGGCTAGTGCATTTTGACACAGTTTTAAAAAAATGCACTGTTAAAGAAGTAAAATTGGGTTTAAGGCCTCCCTACTACAACTGGGAACGACAGAGACACTACACGTATGAGTTCGGACCTCATTTTCCAGCCTTATTTTCATTGTTAGTACTTATCTGGTGAAAGTCAAGGTCCACCTATTAGCGTATGTGTAAAAGAACCCGTAATATTACACGATACCTCAGTTGTTTTTCTCCCTGTCTGTGAGTCTTCCTCTTTCTGTACAAGGGACAAACACTTTAGACTAGAACGTCTAGGGGCACTCTGAAACATAGGTATCTGAACTATGGCTTGCCAATATCGTAATCAAGAAACATTATTTATTGATAAAGGCTTATTATTGAATAAACACAAAAATTAAAGCTGAGGTGTCAGGTATGTGAACTGTCGTGATAAATGCTAAACGGATCACATATAATATTGGCTAATTGATTTCCTTGTCGGAAGAGAAATATTTAAATCATTGGGAAGGGAATAAGTTTACGCTATCGTGTGGATCAAGGGGCATTAAACAGCTGTGTGCGTGCTATTCTGAGAGTGGTAGAGTCTAGCTGTTTAATGGTATGTGAACTGTCGTGATAAATGCTAAACGGATCACATATAATATTGGCTAATTGATTTCCTTGTCGGAAGAGAAATATTTAAATCATTGGGAAGGGAATAAGTTTACGCTATCGTGTGGATCAAGGGGCATTAAACAGCTGTGTGCGTGCTATTCTGAGAGTGGTAGAGTCTAGCTGTTTAATGCGGGCACGTGAAATCATAAATCTGTCATTGACTCAAGTGGATTATATCTAACAAGGAGTAGGGTTGCCTGACGAACCTCGTGGGTTATTTTCCGGGTTCTTCGGCTTCCTGTCTCTGGTAAATATCCTCATGAGCGAGTTAATCATGAAAATAATATTGAAACATAACTTACCCCTGGATTGACCTAGTTTGTGTCGATTAGGCTTTAAACCATCTAGTCGCAACATGACCTACTCCCCCCTTTCTCTCACTCTCCCCCTCTCTCCTATAACCAACTGTCAACACCATGGGTTGACGGAGATTTAAACGTATTGAAACGTATCGTCATCTAATGGTTTAAATGAAAGGGGGTGAACCGGGGTTTAGTCTCTATTAACAAGTACAGTTGTTACGATAATAAACAATCTATATCTAGACGGGAAAGTATACGATCCTATCATTACTTGAATACATATTACAATACAAAAAGTGTAAATCACTGTAAATGTATTCATATCACATTCATATGCGCTTGGATAAATATTACAATGTATCGTTTACAAAAAGATCTAATATAAATCACTGTACATATATTCATATCACATTCATATGCGCTTCGGTGCCCATTCCATTCTCGTCTATATTAGGGTTCTAAAAGTATATGCCATACGCCATTTAAACTATCGTGCATCGCTAAATATTCCCTATAAGACTAATATTTATGATTGAAACACGGTACAAAGAATCTGATGAATCGCAGGACTTTGAACATCAATAATATACATTGAATATAATAACACGTTATTTACATAATCGACCATAATTATTCAATTATCCTCACGGGCATCAATCAAGTCTTCTTTATGGATTAGGTCACAACAATAAACCCATTCTAATGTCACACGAGAAGAAAATCGCAAATTTGAAATTAAAGACACAGTCGATACTATAGTATAATTCCGCACAAAGCAGACATATCCGTATAAAGCAGACATTTTAGTATTATTTGCTTCTGATACAGAATTAAAATATTATAGGCTTTATCTAAATAGTCGCACAATTTTTAGAGCACAAAATGTGATAGAAGCATAATCTTTTAATGTGATAGAAGCAGATTATTGTCGATCGAGATATCCCTGGGTTATATCCCTTGTTTTCGTCATTATTGTTCGGATGACGTCACACATCTCGTACCGTCCACTGTATACTACAGGCACGTTGATGAAGTATTGGTTGTTAAGCTATTTTGATCTGTGGACAATAAATTGGTGATATTAAGAGCGAAGTGATTATGGTTAAGAAAATGAACGAAACGTCTTACATTGTTTTGTATGAGATGTTACTCGGCAATCGCACAAAGTTAAATGTTTGATTCCGGCACTTACTTTCAGACATGATGCCTCGTGAACTGTTGACATTTACTCCTTAGCACCCCCACTTCTCCAAACACGTGTGGTGATCCTAAAAGTGTCGAGATGTCCAGGGATATGGCGGTATCACTATACGTGGTGCCCACAAGAACTAGAGCTATCCCATATCTACGGCGGTTTAACAAGTGATAAAGACTTAATACTGTTTTGCGTTTATAATAAAATCATTACCATAAAATTTAATTTGGTTCTGGTATGGGCTACATAAATGTTCGTGTTGGTATTGGACAATAATACCATCAATAAAGACCGTCCATTTCCCCAGTTTAACGTCTGACCGCTGTCGTGTCAGAGGTAAAATATGCTACCTGTATGTATTGTTACACTGTGGTCTCACTTTTTTTTCCTTCTGGTCGACAGTAAGGTATTTTATTAATACATGTGGGGATTTTCCGTCCATATATCTAACGATCTCAGTCAATTTAATAATAAATAATAATTATTCTACCTGTTTTATTTTTCAGCGACCAATATGTGTAGTGTGGACTTTACAACAATGAATAAAGGCGCATGGGGATGGATAGCGTTCTTTATAGCTTCAACAGGAGCAGCTCCTTATATCATGATCGCCGTGTGTGCTATATTGACATTCTGGAAATGGTCGTATTTACAATTTGAACATCGTACACAAGACTTAGTTCAAAGTCGTAAATTTTTCTACGGCTGTTTAATAAGTGTCCCTCTTTACTTTCCGTACTTTATCGTAAATCTGTCGAACTATTATGGAAACTATGTGTCGCCAACGTTAAACGTCTTTGCTATGATTTTATACTACGGTAGCAATCTACTACCATGTGCTTTGCTCAGTCCGCGATATTTGTGTAAGACAGTTGAAAGATCATCAACATCCGGTTCAATCCGAGAATCTGAAACCGAGGATCAGGAGGAATTTGAAATGGAGATTATACCAGATAATCAATTATAAACAGTTTTGCGATTGGTAACGAGCGACGCAGTTATTAGGTGTGAACAGTATTTCAATTGGTTTCGAGCGACGGGCTGGTGTGTAATTCTCCATACCGCGAATGTAAGCAAGTGGAAATCAAACATGTGGACATAATTGAAAGTTGTTCTCCATTATAATCTCTTTTATATTGGTTATGTGTGACTGAGTAGTGTAACTCTTCATGTCCTGGCGGAGGGGGTCGGATCTGATATGATAACAACAAGAATGGAAGCTAAAATACCACAGCCCGTGGATATAATCGGAAGTGGTACCCGAAATGAGTGGTGAAAACAGTTGACCATACACTGACTTCGTGTTCTTTTATCTAGGGGTCGGTTATGAAAGTTGAAACCACGTGTTTGGTCCTGCTAGAAGTAATGACATAAAATGGGGTTTTACGCCCTACTTGTGTCCGCTAGTGTGTCATTTAGTATTGTAAGATAGACTACTATAAACACTACAGTGAAATCTCGCTATTAAGGCCAGTAACAGTATTGGTATAAATTGGTCATGGGGTGATACATAATCCTATACATGATTTTATTTTAAAAAAATAATTACAGGATGCAGCATTATCTTAAAATATGGTCACATACATAATTGATTACAAATACAACTTGCATCACTCTTTATTTGAGTAAAACTTTTTACTACTGAATTTATAATGTCTGCACATATATGCCCCTCAAAGACCACCATGCTCAACATGACTTTAAAAACATGACTTTGGTTAATATGTGCCCCTCAAAGACCACCATGCTCAACATGACTTTAAAAACATGACTTTGGTTAATCATTATAGGCATGTTTGATATATCTGCAAAGAGGTAGGCTATTGGATGTCGAGGCCACGTGGTTGCAATGTGACTCCATGGAGAGGGGGTATATAGGCTTCTGTCTGTACTCAAATCCAGTTTCTGTGAATAAGAATATTGGTTAGAAAAGAAAACGGATATGGCTTATTGCCCCCAGGAGTCTATATACATCCATGGGGTTGTTTAAAAAAATATAACCCGTTAGACCGGGAAACGACATCGGTAAATGATATTTTTAGATTGTTACAATTCACGTCAGGATGGCCAATCTGATTAAAACAAGGATCTATTTCATTTCGATTTTTGTAGTTCAAAATTTTGTTTTACTTGTGTTTACTTCACTAGGATCCGAAAGAGATTTGTTAGCGTTGACGTGCTCTGGATGATGTGAAGGATTAGCCAACGAAACGGTCTGTAATGGCGAACTTTTGGCGCGAGGTGCACGAATCTGTGGGTAATCCACTAGAAACATCAAAATAATGCCTGGCGTCATAGGGTCAAAATCCGCTCGGATGATCTCTGACACAACCTCTCAAAAGAACTGACCAGATCATCATGTAGTGTAGGCTATCGAAAGTATAGAAAAAAATTAAATATTTGAAGTATATTGAATTATGATTGAAATGGTATGGGTGGTAATACAAGAGTATGATTATATATCATCATGTATCAAGTAATGTATGGACGCGTCACAACCTCTGATGACGTATCAATCACCACTACACAATCGATGTGCTATGGAGTTACATCGTCGTCTGAGCATTTTAATCTTTTGGTTTCGGACAGACATCCATATCATTATACTCAAAGATAAATCGCCTAATTAGTCACGATACTAAATACAGAACTATCGATTGAAAAACTTTGTCGAGCTACGAGGGAAAATATATTTGTTAGTAAATACATTTCGATCTATTTTAAGGGAGACCTATTTAAATATTCACAACTTTTAACAGTTATTATTATTATTTACGGTTATTATTATACTGGCTCGGTAGTCGCAGTAACATGATAAACATGCGCTCTATAATAATTAATGCTGTATTTACAATCAGATTAAAGGGTTTCGTTTTTTCAAGTTCAGAATTTTGTTTTACCACACATTGTTAGAAGTATATAAAAGGAAACGAATGGCGTTTAATGAAATGAGGCTCTGTAATAATTAATGGCGTATTAACAGTCTGATCAAAATGAAACGAAATATAAATTTGTAATTTAATTTAGTGATGTGTGTTTGTTGGGCAATTTGAATTCACGATTAGGATTTGTCTCTGGATCATTAAAGTCATGACGCAGTCAAGTAAAATAACTAGATATAAGCCAATTAAGATTCGGGGAACATAGCTTCCGGTGTCGTATTTTTATTGAAAAAACAAAACCATGGACTCGACCAATTGAGGTATATATGCGCGCCTAGGACAAGATGGAAAATATTCAGATTTCGTCAAGTTCTGGTATCTATAAGACAGATTTGTTGACGAGAATCGCATGTTTGATATCAATAACCGGATTTATATCAGTTTCGGTACCTACCAAACCACAAATATATAGAGGATATTTGTCGTGTTAGAGTGAATAACATATTCTATTTCATCGAGAAGCAAGAAAACTTATATTTTCACGAATGCGTAGCATAAGTGAAAATATAAACGTTTTCTTGCTTAGAGATGAAATAAAATATGTTATTCACGACAAAACGACAAATGTTCTATTTATTTTATGATTTTACAATCATTTTAGTTAAAAGAACATAGACTACTTTGTCCGCCAGTGGAATAACACATTTATTTCACTGATAAAACGCGGTATTCCACTACTGATCATAAATTAAAATACAGAATTGGGGATGAAATTCGCATGTTTGATATGAATTAGATCGTACTAATCGCAAAGGGAAACGACTCTCATTATGTCATACAGTGCCGATGAAAGCCTAATTCAGTACCCATCGTCACAAGAAACTGGTGTAAATTGTGTATGTGCATTACCAGAAGACTACGGATCGACTGTGATCATATTCTACGGTGTCGAACACACACAAGTGACTTATAAGTCTCACGCACGGGGTTACTCAAATTTCGCCCGCAGACTGGACTAGCACGTGTGGAGAAGGATGTCAGCTTTGCTTTACATAACTCATTACATGTATATGTCGTCTCCATTTAATGCAGACGAAATGGTAGACATATTGTAAAACAAAAAAAACACAAGATTTGTCATATTATTATTGTTTATAACTGAGTAAATAAACTTATATACAACAAATGTTAATATATTCTTCAATTCATATTGAGTTAAACTTCCTTCTATTTTGTTGTCTTTCGGATGGGGCATAGGAATGAAATGAAAGGGAATGGGGTTCGTCGTCTTACTATGAGACATACAAACGAGATCCGGTTTGCACATGGAATATCAGCTCTGCTGGTAGATATAATTCGATATAAGAGTAGGACGTAGCGATGCTGTCCGGGCACAATTACTCTCATAGCACATTTCATGGCAAATGCCCGTCCTCGTTACCCCAGTCGGAACAGAACAGAAGGACATGAAGCACCATTTTATTTCATTTGATGCTCCTACTGCCAAGCCATGCTATGATGAATATTTTGCTCTGACATCGGTGTAACTGCCTACACTCCACTACCAAGTTATTTTACGTTAAGCCGAATTAGCAGAGGCCCTCTATCAACAACAATTTCCTGGGTAATTTCGAAATCCTCACTTGCAATTTTTTTAACATTGTCAACAACTTTTGTGGATGGTATACGAATTTTGGAATTCGTAGATATATCGTAAACCCTTCGTCACCCTTTCTTATTACCGTAAAGTTTTCGTAGCATTATCAACATCATTCGTGTGGGGAGAACGTAATGTATTCGTAACTGAATTTGTCATATAAATGGGCAATTCGGCATATATTGAACTCAATCGTGCCCTAATCGCTTCAATCGTATAGATGATTCATTCATTTCGTATCTTTTTCGCAACCATACCTTCACACATCATGCAGGCATATTTTTCATCCGAATTACATAACAATTATCGTAACTCTTTCGTAAACAATTCATAACTGTTTCAAAGCTTAGCTAGATTCTCTACTATCTTTTTGAGTTTTTGCCGAATCGATACGAATGTTTATGCGCCACTATTCGGGACGATTTGTAGACTACGTAAAAGCTGGTCATAAGACGCCATAAACTGTCATAAGAAGAGAAAGCTAGCGGCGACTTGTCTCCTTTTAAAAACGTGTGTCAAGATAATCAGACTTTGAATTTGAAAAACTGGATAAACTCATCCACAGAAAATCAGCCGAGAAATTGCATTAATAATAAAAGTATCTAACCGTCAATTAAGATAGACTTTAAGAGAGTCGTGCTTTCTAATAACATACCAGACAAACTAATTACACGACTCCAACTGAGGTAATTCCTCATTCTGTCTCATAAATTACACTTTTAACATGGAACCCGTCCCGTCTTCATTAGCCCGGTCGGTACAATAACGTTAGGAATCTTATTAATCCGATTCCAGGTCATTTCAGAACCCGACATTTCAACACGCTAATGAAATTCGTGTGATCTTGCTGGCAGCCAAACTAGCGCAGATTTTCTGCACAAACTCGATTTTCTCATACCCTGTACTTGATACGTTGAGAGGAAACCTCTTGATAAGTGTCCCATATAATCGATGTTTCCAGTCGCTAAATGCCAATACAGGATTTTTACATACATAAATGAAATGGAATGAGGTTTAACGTCTTACTGTTCTCTTCCGACTGGTCCGATGAGGAAGATATACGTCATACTTCGTGTTATATGCAGGAAGATTGTACAAATAAACGGTCGTCTCATCCTAATGACAATAACTTTTCCAAAGTCAAACCCTCTACTCCGCACCTTTAGTAATGAGGCGGGGGGCGGGGACGGCACGCCCGAAATTCTCGGCCAAGAATCTAAAATAATGGACCAGCTTGTTAAGCAAGGCTGACACTTGCACGATTCTGTGACACGCATTGGCACGACTCAAGTCAGCACGACACCGTCCGATTTGCGCAAACTCGTCGTGCCAATGCGGGAACTGCGTAAACAATGTGAAAACTATGCGTGAACTCGACGTGCCAGTTCGTGTCAATGTGGACACTGATGGGCACGACAAAATCGTGGCCAAAAGTCGTGCAAGTGTCAGACTGGCTTAACTCACTGAGCCACTGTCGTCCCTTAAGCCAGACTGACACTTGCATAGTTCACGCATAGTTTGCGCATTGTTTACGCATTTCCCGCATTGGCACGACGAGTTTGCGCAAGTCGGACGGTGTCGTGCCGACTCGAGTCGTGCCACGGAATCGTGCAAGTGTCAGCCTTGCTTTAGACATACAGATAGTCACCAGGATCTGTCTCTCGGCATCGACACGGGTTTTCAGTCCACGACTTATGTTAATTATTGCACTCTTCTGCGCGAAAGTCCCCACGACCCAGACACCGCCTACAGATTTTCAGCTTGTTCTCTAAAACACTATCACGTTATTCATTAATCTTTCCGTCAGTGTAAATTGGCACCCATAGATATGAACTGTTAATCACTCCATCGTCAACAAAATACATAGAGAATACCAACCATCCAGGATTAGAAACCCCAATCTTTTTCGACTGAACATAGACCGCGTCCCATGAAATGTTATCCTTACCAGAAAAGAATAACATTCTAGAAGGACTATATAATGGCCTTTCCAGTATCCAGTGTAATGTTCTTGCTGCTCCATTGCCGAATCGATGTTGAAGATGTACAATCCAACACTAAAACTAGTTTATCAACCTCTGTACATCTACCTCGTGGACCCTGGACTTATTGCCGTCTAGAAGGTGTTGCTACTCGTCGAGGTTGGTGAAATCGGTCGGCTTTCGAAAAGTCACAACATCATTAGATCTATCGTTAAGGACACTTCATTCAATACAGGAAGAGGTGTGGGGTGATTGGTCTCTACCCCAGGTGCGCTTTAATTTGAGACGGGTTGATTTTACCATTACTGGTACCATACCTTATACCTGCCACCTGATGACAGTATAGGTAGGGTACACCGAGAGTGGCATCCCATACTCCACCATCTCCCCCCCCCCCCCCCCAAAAAAAAAACATGCAAGGACACGCAGAGCATCACCACCCACCAAGTCTCATCGGAGTCGGCCAAAACACTTTTTTCAACGATCATCAAATTTTGCGGGCAGTGTGGAAAAATAATTTTTTGTTATTGTTTTAAATGATTTTACTTCTGTTATCGTCTTTTTGTTATCTTATTTTGTAAAATAAAAGGACGAATTAGGCCAAACAAAAACCCCGAATTATTTTGTAATTTCCTATTTCAGTGGTAATGATTTGGTGGTGATAGCAAAAGTTAAGTCTAAGGGAGATAACTACATTAATACCCGGAACATCCAACTGGTGACCGCCCACTATTAACCTTGTTTGATCTCGGCTCCTGCTCGCTCGATCCGAAAGACTAGACTCTGCCCTTGCTATATAATAATGGCGACCTCCACAAATCACAGGGACGGAATATATAATGCCAGAAATATTATAAAGCTTAGTTTTGTTAGTGTGTTTGTAAACTGATGATTTCATATAACCCATATCTCCCGACGCCAGACCTGCAGTAAGGACAATGTCTAGTGGTTCGGATGGAATAAAAATCAAACGTCTGTAGACCCTGGTTGCACAGTTAGAATTCAATTGCTGTCCATGTAGATCACACGAAACCCGCAGAAGATAGAATTCAACAAAAGTGTAGGCCGTGATAAATTTCCCTGACATCCTAATTCTTTATCAAAACAATCAGATGTGGGGAAAGTGAGGTTAAACCGCCAGACCCACGGTCCAGCACCCGTAACACGAGGAAACCACACCGAACAGATTCAAGTATGCAAATAAAGACACATAATTCTTCTTTTATAATTCTATACTTTTACAACCGGTACATTATATAAGCTTTATTTTAATGACATCTCACAAAGAAATCCTCGCTCCAACACACACTCGTTATCGTTGAACTTTAGAACATGAAATTGTAAACAATTGGCGACTTCGTTACCATTTGGTTGACCCGGTTTCCAACCCTCGGGTATCACACCTGTTCCGTCTATCCACGTAAATTCACCTTCAGTGGACAGATCATTTCCTCCAATCCAGTATTCGATGAATGGGACTAATGAAAAGAAAATATATATATATATATTGTGAATGAACATCGAAAATAAATGAGATCATATATTGAATAATAGTAGTTAAGTATATTCTGGTCATTCACCATGGTAGTTTTGATTACTTTGTCTCCAAAAGCGGCGAACCTATCCAGAGAAGTTGAAATCGGTCGGTCGTTTGAAGGAGACGGATCTATCAACTATCTATCTATTATATTTAACTTGAAAATATTTTCTTGCGGATACCCCCACTTAAGTTTTTGATTGGCTTCAGTGTCAGTGAAAAGGGAGCATTTCCGTTCAGTGCCTCTCTCATGTTTGCGTTTAATGTCCACTCAACAAAAACTAGGTAATTTCGGGACTAACATATGGTTCAATTTTATTTCAATAATTCGCTTGCGCGTAGGGATCTTTAGCAGTGATAAGACTGGAGAAAAGCTAGTGAGGTTGGACAGGCGACCCTACTCATTGACAGACCTTATGATACAGGACGCCCGCGCTAACCATTCGTTACTAGATTCAACCTCGTGGGTTTCCTCTGGGCACTCCGGTTTCCTCCCACTGCTAAAGACCCCTACGCGCAAGTGAATTATTGAAATAAAAATTGAACCATATGTTAGTCCCGAAAAATGACCTAGTTTGTGTTGAGTGGACGTTAAACCCAATTTCTCTCTCTCTCTCTCTCCCTCTCGTTACTAGATAGAGGAATGAACTATAACATACTTATGCAAGAACAATTACTAATCCTTTATATGCACCTTGTATTTGATCTTGTTGCTGTCATGACTTCCATCTTGTTAGTGCCAAGCATGGTTTCTGATTTGCTTTTATTGCTTGTCTATATATAATTACCCTACGCATTTGTAACTGTACTTGCTTGAAGACCTCGAGAAAATACTCCCCAAAACGTCGTCTAAATAAATCAGTAATTGTTCTTCCATAAGTATGCGTTATTGTCTTACTTTCAGGTTTAATTGTCTCCAATGCATATAATTTTATATAAAAGACGTTAGTTCCCATCACAAGTAATTGTCCTCCATCTTGTTGACAGGTTTCGTTGGCGCCTGTCCAATTTTTTTTTGTGTTATAAATCTTGACACACAATGCACCGCCTAATATGGTCATATACCCGTCTAGATTACATCGATCTACAAAACAATTGTGAATAATAAAAACATATTAATAACAACAGAAACGAGTCAATTCAAAGGAATTATTAGTGTGCATAAATTCGCCCACGTATCTGTTATCACTCGTCACTTCAGTCGGTTATATAGTAGGATTACACGTGTTCTCTTTTGGCGTTCGTCAGCTAAAAGTTCAATAGTTAAAAACTAGATTATGTAAAGAGAATTTGCTGAAAATTTCAGTCAAATTGATATCCACTGTGAACATAGATATTAGCTTTTGAATTTTAGGCCTAGCCTGGATCATCATCACTAAGGTCAGCATGATAAAAACAAAGTCTCGGTTATCCATTATCGGATGTGATGATAAATGAGTGTTGAGCAACAGTTCGGGCTCAAATCCAGTAAAATTCACAGGCTAGCGATGACATCGAGGGTTGATAATGGTCTGGATACCTAATTAATTAATGATTTAGATAAAATTTCGGACCTGAAGAGTAGGGTTGCTAAATTCCCAGGAATTTTCAAACAGGGTAAATTTCCTGGGAATATTCCAGGAATTTTCAATATGATGTCATAAATTGAAACCTGTGTCGCTATTAATGAGTTGCAAATGATAGTAATACTTTAATATCAGATATGTCTTGTATACTAAAATCTAATAACTAATAATGTTAAATTGTTCATACACAGGTTACACACTCTATACAATGCTCAAAGTTAGGTAACTCTGCCATTTCATCATCTTCAAAATCATTATCTACATCATCATCGGTGGATAAAAATAAAAGGGAGATTTCAGGTTCAAATAAATCCTCATGATTATCTGAAATTTATGTGCTGAAAGGATCGTTGTCAGCTTCGAAGAGTTTCAAATTATATCTTATATTTTTTTGTATACCTTTGAGAGCAGAATTTACATAAATTTATCTGTTTAGTTTTACCATTTGGAACACAACTAACATGGTTAAATAAGTTTTAATAGTTTATATAGATGAAAGTAAAACAGAAGAAGTATTTTCAGTTCTAAAAATAGATTTGAAAATTCCCGAAAATTCCCAAAACTGAAAATTCACGGAAAGTTTCCCCACCCTTTGCATCCCTACTGAATAGAGACCTGCAATAGGCAAATTTAGCTCTTACATAATAAATTAATGGATCATTTATTTAAACCACGGCGCTCGTTTCCATGCATCCATGCAACGTCGACTAAAACGAAAAATAACACCCCGGATATTGGTTACGATGACAACGTGACCCACTACTTGGTCTACGTGTTCGAAATTTACCGACATGCGCAGTCGATAACACGCGCCATCAGTACCCATCAACGCTGCTTTCAACAACCCATTAAATTAAAATGAAAAGAAATGGAGTTGAACGTCTAACCGCCATTAATTTGAGATGCATACAGAAACATATTAGAATAACAAAAAACGCTGACTGAAGATCTCGTAAAACTATGCAACGTGACACAAGACGCAACAGCAATTGTATCATTACTCTCGGTCACCCATACCCCCCCCCCCCCATACAAGATGGTGGGATATTGAACTGGAAATGGAATCAAATGATTTTCTCAAATGGCAGTCTGAAATTAATTTCATGGGCGTCGACTTCTTGTTTTAGGCTAGCTATCTTCCTTAGACTTTGTTTTATGATAATGTAAAAGACCGGGTAATAACTTATTGTTCTCAAATGTTGACAACACATCCATACTACTATTGGTAGAATATTTTTTCTGGATGACAGAGATTATATATCGATTATTTCAAAACTGAAAACAAGTCTTATCTATTCCTTACAAAGGCAGTGCACACTCGCAACCGATTAAAGCAATAATGGCGAATAATTTTCACAGAATTACAAAAAAGTTCTCGTATTGGTCAGTTTAGGTCTTCCAAAATACTTAAGCAGACTTTATGGACGGGCTAAATCTGCCTATTGTGGGTCTTTCGCCAGAACTTACATGTTATATATACGTTTAGTCCTTTATTAACATGACATGACCCGTGTCAACTTTTGATGCCATCTGATTTTCAACAATACTCAATAGATTTGAATATAATCTGGGGTTCATGGGTCGTTAATGATTAATCGGTAAACATAGATAATCAAGACTTGTTAATTATCAGAACATCGGTAAAAATGACCACGGAAGCTTTGCCATAATGTATAGGTTTTGGGTTAAAGCTTCAATTTCATATTTTTAAGTTATACTTTTAAAATATATTAAAATAAAGCCCTAAAATAGATGGTATCTATAAACAGTCCTACCTTGTTAAAGAAATCCTATAATTCACTATTGCCAGTTGAGAAAATGGCAAAATATCATTTTCAACTTCAAATTCAAACGTTTGAGGATAGCTATTGCAGGGGGGGATTGAAAAACAAGGGAGGTAATTGTGCTATTATTTCCTGTTTGACAGATGTATAAGTGTGGGAAATAATGCCTATGGTCGAATAATAGTGAGTTGACAGCCTATTGAGCAAAAGACATAGACATAATAATGTTTTGAAATTTCCGCTTTAAGTAATTTTTCTGCAATTATCAGGATATTCCATTTTAATAATCTTTTTTTTAAACTGTCAGTTCTGTATATATATCAAATCTACCATAATGTTGCTTTCATGAAAGTGAAATACATTTAAGTCATATAGCGGTGGAAATGTAGATTTCTGAATTTGATCTCTCTTACATTTTCTTTGTAAACTTACATTTAATGAGGACAGTTGGTAGTTAATAATACTTCTTTAAATCAAGTATCATGTTTACTGCGGAAGACCACAAGGGTCAATCAAATGGAGAAAAAAAATATTCTGACTATCTTGTGTAGTTTGGTGATATATTTGGGCTAAAAATATATTCAAGCTAATTATTCTATCAAACATTTGCTCCAAATCTCTCTAAAAACTTTGTATTCGTCGGGAGATACCGCACGCTATAAATGAACTGCTGTTAGACGCTATGTCAGTCAGCTCATTTCATCGAGGAAGGGTCTATTTTTCAGAATATCCTTTTCCTTACTGTCTATAATATTCTGGAAAATATAAGTAGCGTTCTGTGGCTTCACGAAGCGCATTAAGATTATGATATAAATATGTAGTTTGTGAAAGTATGAAGTCAGTGGTATTTATGGGAGCATCAAATCGGTGTATGGCGACCTTAAAATTATTACCCATGGGCTTCTCGCTATCTTGTAGGTTATTTTAGCTAGTCCGGTCGCCAAATCCAATTTTTCGAGTGAACCTGGAAATTATATACAAAGTTTTTTTTTATGATTGATTTTAGTAGCCTAGGGTGTTCTCTTTGAGAATCTGTCGGATGAACCTCGGTCCCCCTTGAGCGTTTTGAGAAATTCAAGATGGCGCCCAAGAAGGCCGCCACATCAAATAATCACCTATAGCTCCCATGGTATTTATTCTAGGATGATAATTTTGGTGTCTAACCGTATGTTTCTGGGATCAAGGAATACACTGAAATCATTAAGTATGCTGTGGGGTGATTAGATGATAGTAAAATCTAACATGTCAGACAATATGGCCCTTTAACTCGTTAGCGGTGGTTGGGGGCGATTATTTCACCGAACCAAACTATATTTAGAGACAAACTATATATATCTGGACATAGTAGCGGATGAGTAATAGGATAACACCACATATATCCCTATCGGGGTCTCCGGAGTCACATGGATCGGCCCTGAAACGGGGGACACAAGCTGTTTGTTTAACATTTAAAAAAAAACAAATTCTACCCGTGAAACAAGAACATAACCTCCACAAAACTAGGCAATATCCAGTTTAATCTTTAAGTCGTATTTCTAGCTCCAACCTGTGCCACACAAGCGCAAAATATTGCATATTCTAAGCCATCCCTAGTGCAGCTACAAGTACACGTACTACTTGGGCTGTCGCCCTTGCATCTACGTCTGATGAGCCACGTGGCAGACTCCGGAGCAAGTTGGACGGTTGTAATGTTCTCAATTGGGTATCTTTCTCCCAGCAATACTGTTCGGGATTAACTTCCGGTGGATTCCGATCTTCCAGTGAACGCCACACAATAGCTTGGTGATGAGCTCATTTTACGTTCTCTGCAAATGTACCATTCGTTGAGCAAGATTTCATTGTTTGGATGGGGAATAATGACGAAAAATTGTAAGGTTTAGATGTCCACACCTTCCAGCGTGTCTCCGACATAGATTTCCAGAACTTTGTCCATAACAAGCGGGCATAAATACAGTGGCCTGTTAACTGTGTATTCAATGATTCTATTGGAGTCTCTAATATTACGACGAATGAGAGAGAATACCATCAAGCTCTAACCATTTTCAAAGCTGTTCCTTTCTCCACGACTCCGCCCTTTAAACCATGTCACACCCTGTAAGCTTGCAGGATTTCTATGACAATTGACATGTGTTTCTCCGTAGTTTGACCAATGTCAACGGTTGTTCTTTCCTCGATTGGCGATCCCATTGTAAGTTTTTAATGGACCGAGCTCTTGCATATCGATGACTGAAACACAGTGTGGGTATATGCATCCAAACTGGATATGTATCAACATCCTACCCACCTATACCTTGTAGTCTATCTCCAACGAATGATGCAACTGTAGAGAACGAAAGCAATATGTCATCGCAAAGTTATTGAGTGACGTTCACTGGAAGATCGGAATCCGCCGAAACTTGATCCGGAACTGTATTGCTGGAAGAAGGACACTAAATTAAAAAAATAACCGGTAAACTTGCTCCAGGGTCTGCATTGTGGTTCACCAGATGTGGATGCAAGAGTGGCAGACCATGTAGTATGTCATACTCCGCTCAGTGTTTCGTTTGACTAGAGGTAATCCAACTACACACTGCTATTATGAGTGGATATTGTTGTTTTAAATTTTGATTTGTCTGTAGTCCGTCTACCAACCAATCACTAGCTGCCAATATTAGACCAAATATGTTTACATAACGTTACGTCATGACTCACGATTTTATTATGCATAATTAACCCATGCATAGCAGAATATTGCAGTAAAACTAATTGCGTGACAAACGAGGCTATCAAGTCAAATGAAATGTAAACAATACTCTTTGGAAACGAACATACTTTCACAGTTTTTAATACCTTAAAGTTTTAGGGAAGACCCAGATTAAACGAAGGACTGTCATGTTGCTGTACTTAAGTGATAGCTTTCATTGAACGGGAAGAATAGACACACTCCCGCATAAGTTCAAGAAACAGACGCTATTCCAGCAATGGTCAGAGAGGGATTTCTCGGGCCATTGCTTCAGGAATATGGTAGTATGTGTGCTTGTAGCTAAACTAGGGATAGCTTAGAATATACAATATTTTGCGCTAGTGCTGTCACAGGTTGAAGCCAGTAACACCACTAAAGGATTAACCTGGATATTGCCTAGTTTTCTGGAGTTTGTGTTCCTGTTTTGCGGGTAGAATTTTTTTTTAAAAATGTTCAACTATCAGCTTGTGTATCCCTTTTCAGGGCCGACCCATGTGGCCATGGAGCCCCCTGTTAGGGTGGTATGTGGTGTTATCCTATCACCCATACGCCTCTGTGGCGAGAATTATACAGTTTTGTCTCTGGATTTAGTTTGGTTCGGAGAAATAATCGCCCCAACCGCCGCTAACGAGTTAAAAAAACCATATTGTCTGGCTTGTTAAGATTTTAATATCATCTAATCAACCCACAACATAATTTCAGTGTATTCCTTGACCCCAAAACCATACGGTTAGACACCAAAATTATCACCGTAGAATAAATACTATGGGAGATATAGGGGATTATTTGATGTGGCCGCCGTCCAAAGACGGCGGCCGTTTTGGACGCCATCTTGAATTTCTGAAACCGCTCAGGGGTGACCGGGCAGATTCTCTGAACGAGGACACACTAGGCTACTAAAATCAATCAAAAACAAACTTTGTATATAATTTCTAGGTTCAGTCATAGTTCAGGTAATTTTCCCCTATGTAACACTGTATGGCGTATGCCCGTCTTCATTAGCCCAGTCGGAGTAAAACAGCTTGACGTTAAACCCCGTTTCATTCCATTTATTAAAGGGTATTTAGCACGCGAAAGCCTTTTTGAAATACCGCCAGAAATAAACTTTGAAGTAACAAGTATTCCATATAATTGTTTCATATTTTATACAAAACACGATCTTCGTGGGTTTTTTTTTAAAAAAAAAATCGACCGATCCTAGGTCGTTGCTATTGTCTTACCTTTGAGCTCATCGTTAACGAAGATATGGCTGATGTTTACTGAACTGTTACCAGGTGTGGCTGCGTTTAAAATGTAACATGAATCGCTGTGCCAATAGAAATATGTACAACCTTCAATAGATAAACAGAATCGTGCACAGGTAATAGGAGACGTGTCATTTATTTCAATAGAATTAAACGAAGTCACGGATTCTTGTAAATCATACTTCTGGTAGAAAACCTCTTCACACGCGATGGTAAGAAATATACCAAAACTAATTCCTAGGATATACTGTAACAATTTCATATTTAAAACTTCTGAAATGAACAAAAAACGTATTAATGATTAATTAAATTTCCATTGCATAGGTCTACAAATGGTATCGATGTATTAAAAGGGGCGGTGGGGCGGATCCACTAAACACACAGCAGTTCAATTCGAGACTTACATTTGTTCTATTCTACTTCAGTAATATGCCTGTGCTAGGGTGCTCACCACGCCGCTACGTTTGATTTTTGTTTTCTTCCTATGAGCAAAGTGTTCCACTACCAAATATAAATTACCACATAAAACAAATCATGAAGATCGGTTCATATCTATGTTGTCAAACGTATATCCACTCTTGTCATTTTCCCCAAAAAATCTTGCCACGCCTTGAGATTTTGCCCCACAAAATTTAATATTGTTTTTTATTTAATATTTCACTTGGTTTTTGGTCAAACATATGCCAATTCAATTTTGGGTTGTATTTAACTGTTTTTATAATCTTTGTATTTAAAAAAAAACGCCGCTACGTTTGATTTTTGTTTTCTTCCTATGAGCAAAGTGTTCCACTACCAAATATAAATTACCACATAAAACAAATCATGAAGATCGGCTCATATCTATGTTGTCAAACGTATATCCACTCTTGTCATTTTCCCCCAAAAATCTTGCCACGTCTTGAGATTTTGCCCCACAAAATTTAATATTGTTTTTTATTTAATATTTCACTTGGTTTTTGGTCAAACATATGCCAATTTAATTTTGGGTTGTATTTCACTGTTTTTATAATCATTGTATTTAAAAAAATGAAGTGCTGTGCATCCTTACATAGGTATCTGGTGCAAAAAGCCAAAGTATACTTGCACATACACCTGAAGAGTGTATGAGGTTGTATGCGGAGTCATAATCATTCAAAGTCAAGTGTGGCCATGTATTCTGATGTGACGCTCCCCCAAACGTGCAAAACTGCAGAGATATTTGGTCTTGACCACGAATTACAATTGCTTCTGCAGATATAACAAGAACAAAAGTTACCCACAAAACAAGGTTGTCGATGTCTGTTGTACCACACACTGAAGATGCAGGCGACTAGTATATTGTTCTTTCAAAAGTTGAGCTTTTCTATACTAATCCGAACATTCCAATGATACAAGACCTTAGTTCTTGCAAAATGATAGTGAATGCTAGACATGGGCACATATAGTCACTGACCTTTTTTGGAAATCATTTTTAGTGAAGCCTGTACCATATCAGGCCTAGGGTTGTGCAGGCAGCGGACGATTACGTCTGGCTCCCAGATCCATTCACTTCATTTGATATGTGTTTATTTTTTGCAATATGTCTTGCTTGCCCACAAGTTTATCCGTCTTGCCCACAGGTTTATCTTGTACATTTTTGTTTTGCGTGTAGTGCGGTCCTCCTGCACATACTATTAAGAGACGAGTCTGTACAATGTGCTTTTATGAGAAAAAAACTCGCATAATCATCGCAACGATTACCCTGAATTCATATATCGTTCCTGTGGCAGTGATGACATTGTCTTTAGGCGCCAAGCAGCTATTTACAAAGCTCGTTGGATGTCGAGGTTAATCAACTGTCTGAAAATATGCGTACTACAAACGCAGATCGATTAACTGCCTCCAGGAACGGTCATTACCAAACAGTCAAAGTTTGTGATTTTACTAACTTAGTGACCTTGGTGCAAGACATGCCCGATTGCAGTGAACGCCCCTTGGAAGACATTGTGCCTCGACGTGCATAAGTAAATTTCTACAAGCGCTCAGAAAGCTCGTAATTGACATTTGTGTATCTAACGTCTAAAGTACTGCCACTGGCTTTGTTCAGAGACATCGTCCCTGAACTGGAGAAAGAGAAACTCGTCGATAAGCTCCTGAACTTAAAGTTTATCTAACGTCTAAAGTACTGCCACTGGCTTTGTTCAGCGACATCGTCCCTGAACTGGAGACAGAGAAACTCGTCGATGAGCTCCTGAACTTAAAGTCTGGCGATGGCGACATCATTACAACAACCACACGATATTGTACAGGGTTTAGTAAATCATCATTCCCCAATGGACCTGAGGTTAGCAGACTTTGTGGATGGGGCATTCCTAACACATGAACCGCATGACTGGACTGAAATGAGGCGGTATGTTGATGCAAAATCAAATACACACTAGATCAGTGTTGTCAATGGCCCTTGGTATCCAGTGGTCATGGATACCAATGATGTCATGGATACCAATGGTGTAATGGTCCAAGAGTGTGATAGTATCAAGTCGTCATGGATGCCAATGGTACAGCTGGTTAATCCTGTAGAATATTCAAAGAAACAAAACCCCAAATCGATGAAATAGGAGAACGTTCTACACGGTTAAAATATCAGACCTGTGTTTCTTAAGTGTTTATAGGGTATACATTGGCGTGCACGTAAAAGATACCTTGGCAGTTGGAATTCGATATAAGAGTAGGCCGTAGCGCAGCTGCCCGGGCAAAATTTCTATATAACACACAGTATCGCGTATGCCCCCTCTTCCATTAGTCCAGGTTAGGTGCAGAAGAATCGGACGTTAAACCCCATTATATTTCATGTATTTATGATTACAGTATCCATGGAGAGTAGGTCATAGATGCCAATTTTCTCCAGCTTACTGATTAACTGGTCACACCACCGTAATTTGATATCAGCAGGGATGATGACGTTAATGCCATATTATGTCTAGTCGTTTAACATGCATTATGCAAGAGCAAAATCTGCCTATTGTAGGTCTTTTTTTGACCTGAAATGTTATAAAAACTATTAATTAGACATCAATTATTTATTCAGACCATAATCAACTCTCCATGTCGAGGCTAGCATGGGATTTTTGTTGGATTGTAGTTCGATTCGCTGAAATATTTTCCTTCGTGATTTACCAATAAAAATGGATAACCGAGACTACTGGTTTCGTCTTACCGATTTTAGTCATGATGACCGAGGCTACGCAAAACTTTCATTCGCTTAGTTTTAAGTCAATAGTGGATCAATTTGATTGAAATTTTCAGCAAATTGCCTTTACTTTTTAACTATTGTAGTGGGAACAGCCAACTCGTTACCTAATCTCCCATAATGTATCTTTAACATCAGACGAGAAACAGAGATTCCATGTACACATCGGCGTACGCGTAAAATATCATTTTGCAGGGATACAAGAAGAGTAGACTGTAGCGCCTTTGTCCGGCCAAAATTAGCTCATAACATACAATATGGCGTATGCCCTAGTCGGAGCAAAACAGTAGGACGTTAAACCCCATTTCATTTCTGTTCTCAGCAGACTGGATAATCGAAAAGATGTTTCGCGGTGTGAACCTCTTCGTTTGTCACCGAGTGCTGCTAAAAACTGCTATAATATGTTCAGCCAACATTCCTCCTAAAAACAAATTCTACATATTTACCTTCAATGAATTATCAAAAAATTAAAAAGATCATAACACATTTTGAGTTCTACATTAGCTATATCTTCCTAATGTTTTTTTTTTTTTAGTCCATCTAACATTTAAATATGTATACCCGTAAATAGGTATATTGCGTATCTGGTCTACTACGGTGACATTTATCGTAATGTAGCTAAACAAAACAATCCTTCATTTATGCTAATGGCAGAATCTAGATCAGCATTGTCTTTTTGTTATTAAAGTACGCTCCATTAGTGAGTTCTGATTATGTCCTACGTGTAAAGGGTCTGTTGCTATTGTTATTATATGACTAATAAGCGTTTTACTTGACGTAGCACGGACAAAGGCATAAGCCGAAAGTAGCATAACTCGGACACCGGATGTGATATTCCATCACTACCAGCCCAATGGTACTCCCAGGTCCAACCTACCCCCTTTACACCGAATTTCCGTCCTGGAACAGCCCCAGTGTAGCCGCCTACCGTGAACAGAAAATAAATAGATTACGAGACACCGCAGGTGTTGATTATTATAATGCAGTAGGACATGACCCTTTGTAGTATCAATTTATACAATGCTGATCAATATTTGCTAGAAGAAAAAAACACCATTAAAAATGCTTTTACAGATTATTTGCGTATTAATTATTTCCACGCAGTTTTAAGATTAATGATAACCAGTCTTTGTTATCTTTCAAAAAATATTTTCTATACTTAGCATTAAAGTTGAAAGAAACCATTAAAGATTATGTGGCACCTATATAGTTGATAATGAAGGTCTATTACGGCTTGTATTTGGAATTAAATTGGACTTATAATGTCTTTCATAAAATCTATACTAATATAGGTGACTGTTGTTTGTTTATATGTCTGGGGTTTAGGTGTAGCTCAGACCAGGGAGTTCCTTTTCTAACTCAAGAGTCGACGATTTAATAACTGACGTTGGATTGTTTTCTGATTTGAAAGGAAGGGGGGCTTAAACAAAACATCCTTGGGAAGTAGTCACGTAAAAATATTGAAATTCCTTAAGAAGGTGTTTGGGTACCAACTTTTTTTTTAATTGTTGATGTCATTGGCCTGTTGATAAATCAGTATAACACAAGGAAAACAATCATGGTAGGTTCGCACTTTACTTATGCCACCGTCAGAAACGGATGGTGTTCTTACTGCGCTGTTGCGACCGTACGGTGAACTCAATGCGAGAAAATGTCCCCAATATTTACGAACTTAAAAAATGTCGAGTTTGAACAGCTTTCCCGGTCAGATCACAGAATCTTGGCGTTATTGACGCGCTGTAAGATCATTTCCCGTCGCTGTAGCAGCGCAGTTTAATGGCAGAGGTTGAGACATTAAACATACATTATGCAAGAGATAGATCTGCATTTGCAAGTCTTTCTTTTGGCGCGAAATGTCACATAAATAATTAATTAGACATATATTTACAAAACAAGACCTTTATCAACATTCGATACCATCGGATATCTCCGATATTAAATAGATAAGAATGGTTTAGCCATATTTTTATTTAATTTAAAAATGGAGGAGCGAGACGTAGCTTCGAAAAACCAGTACGGTGGTTACAATTATTGCACACGTCGAGTCAAAACATTCAAAGGCTAATATCTTTGCTCGCAATACAGTAATCTGAATGAATTTTTCAAATTATCTAGTTTACTTTATTGCTTTTCGAACTACTATAGCAAGAATTGTTAGCTCTTTATCTAATTCTTGCATAGTGTATCTTTAATTGTAGTTATATTGATATTTCACAAGGAGGATATTATATAACTCAACTAAACATACATACACAACCAGGCACGTGTATTTCAATGCAATCGCCAGGAGAGAGCAATATTCCATCCAGAATGGCTACGATAGCTTTTAAATTTATTTTTTTCAAATTTGGTGAGAGGAAGAAAAGTATCGTATTGCGAGTTCGTTTCCCGTTCCGGATTCATCACCATTTCCGAATACCTCTCTTATACATGCCAATACTACTGACTGTAACATTTACAGCTGAAGGAAAGCCTTATAAATTTTAATCATCAATCAAATAGATTTATATAAATCAACAATGTATTGGTTTCATGCAATTCTTCATTTAAAGATGGATTCCCAGAAAAATATTTAATGGGTGGTTATTTTTCAATAAAAGTAAGGCAGTTTTGGTATATATGGACAATAGAAATATCTAATCCGTCTAGAAAATACTGGATTCCCTTAAAGCACCGTTGCTAAGTAGAGATAGAGTTAAGTCACGATTTTTTTATAGCATGGATATTCCTTGGCAATTACAATGTTTTGAAGCAACATTATGATAAATTAATTAGTTTGAATATGTTTTTGATTCAAATATACCATTAAATAACACAGTTTGAACAG
The DNA here is from genome assembly GCA_948474765.1 of Patella depressa. Lineage (NCBI taxonomy): Eukaryota > Metazoa > Mollusca > Gastropoda > Patellidae > Patella > Patella depressa. The sequence continues at coordinate 7,635,256 of OX419720.1, forward strand.
TCTCCCATTATCTGGACGAATGATGACAATTTTAGAAAATACAGAGAAGATATTTGTCGTTTTAGAGTGAATATCATCTTTTATTTCATCGAGAAGCATGAAAACTTATATTATAAATGTTTTCTTGCTTAGAGATGAAATAAAATATGTTATTCACGACAAACGACTATCTATTTTATGATTTTACAAATCATTTTAGGTAAAACAACTGCTAGCCAGTGAAATAACACTTTTATTTCACTGATAAAACGCGGTATTCCACTACTGATCATAAAATAAATTGTATTGTTGGCGTAAATGGCATATTTGGTTCCCAAATTACGTGTACCACTATTATGCAATATACATTACAACCGAACAATTGGGGACCCTGGCCACTATATTGCTTACAATATAACTGTATTGGGTATCAAACAATACATACTTAAAAAAATAGAGTGGCGCTGCTTAAAATACGCTCTATTATAAGGTCCATACTAATACATAAATTCACCCGAAATATGCCAGAATTAATAAAGCCCTTGTGTTTTCCTTACTTGAAATGGTTTGGTCATTTCTGAGCATTTGATTATTTTTCTGGGACCAAACCGGCGTCACATCAACACACGTGCGCTCTTCCTGGTATCCTGGTTATATTTATCTTTAAATTAAAGAACGACAACTATAAATATCACTTACTTGTTTATGTTACAGACAATTCATGACTGAAAAACTCAATAAGTTTCTAAAGACGGAACTGATGCCAGTAACTTTCTGTTTTGTTAGTTAAGTTATGACTGACGTCCAGCAATATCACCAATATACTACTCCATATACATATTTCAGCGAAAGATGGCAGCAATCAATACCTAGGTTTCCACAGAAATACGATAGATTAATTACTAAAACGTTATCTAGTGTTAACTAGACCGTTAAAAGCGTCCGGCAATTTTCCGTCATGGGGGAATCACGGTGGCTAAGTGGGCAAGGCGCTGGGTGTTCGATCCCTGCATAAGCCGAGAAAGTTCATCTCGATTTTCCGGCGTGGTTTCCCCTTGTCAGTGATGCAGAAGGGGGTTTGACAAGGAGAGCTGCCTAGTCGTTCGGATGGGACGAAAAACCGAGGTCTCGTGTACACATTGGCGTGCACGTAAGAGATCCATTGGCAGTTGTAATTCGATATAAGAGTAGGCTACTGCCCGGGCAAAATTTCCCTCATAGCACACTGTATGGCATATGCCCGTCTTCCATTAGCCCGGATTAGGTGCAGAAGAGTAGGAAGTTAAACTCCATTTCATTTTTTTTCCGTCGTGGTTTATCTTTGTTGTCAGTGTTGTCAATGGCCCTTGGTATCCAGTGGTCATGGATACCAATGATGTAATGGTCTCATAGTGTCCAGTGGTCATGGATACCAATGGTGTAATGGTCTCATAGTGTCCAGTGGTCATGGATACCAATGGTGTAATGGTCCAAGAGTGTGATAGTATCAATTCGTCATGGATGCCAATGGTACAGCTGGGTAATCCTGTAGAATATTCAAAGAAACAAAACCCAAAATCGATGAAATAGGAGAACGTTCTACACGGTTAAAATATCAGACCTGTGTTTCCTAAGTGTTTATAGGGTATACATTGGCAGTTGGAATTCGATATAAGAGTAGGCCGTAGCGCAGCTGCCCGGGCAAAATTTCCTTATAACACACAGTATCGCGTATGCCCCCTCTTCCATTAGTCCAGGTTAGGTGCAGAAAATTCGGACGTTAAAACCCATTATATTTCATGTATTTATGATTACAGTATCCATGGAGAGTAGGTCATACATGCCAATTTTCTCCAGCTTACTGATTAACTGGTCACGCCACCGTAATTTGATATCAGCAGGGATGATGATGTTAATGCCATATTATGTCTAGTCGTTAAACATGCATTATGCAAGAGCAAAATCTGCCTTTTGTAGGTCTTTTTTTGACCTGAAATGTTATATAAACTATTAATTAGACATCAATTATTTATTCAGACCATAATCAACTCTCCATGTCAAGGCTAGCATGAGATTTTTGTTGGATTATAGTTCGATTCGCTGAAATATTTTCCTTCGTGATTTACCAATAAAAATGGATAACCGAGATTACTGGTTTCGTCTTACCGATTTTAGTAATGGTGACCGAGGCTACGCGGAACTTTCATTCGCTTAGTTTTAAGTCAATAGTGGATCAATTTGATTGAAATGTTCAGCAAATTGCCTTTAGTTTTTAACTATTGTAGTGGGAACAGCCAACTCGTTACCTAATCTCCCATAATGTATCTTTAAAGTTCCAATAGCATTTTTTTAAGTTATATTTTTAAAATGTATTAAAATAAAGCCCTAAAATAGATTGAACCTATAAACAGTCCTACCTTGTTAAAGAATAATCCTATAATTCACTATTGCCAGTTGAGAAATTGGCAAAAATATTATTTTCAACTTCAAATTCAAACGTTTGAAGATGGCCGTCCATGGAGGAGAATAGGAAAACAAGGGGGGTAATTGAGTAACTATTTCCTCAATCAACCAGTGTCACCCTTTCTAACCCCCCCCCCCAAATTTTGTCCATGATCGTATAATAGTGAGTTGACAACCTTTTGAGCAAAAAACATAGAAATAATTATATTTTGACTTTCTTAGAAAAAGTGAAATTGGAACTTTAACATCAGACGAGAAACAGAGATTCCATGTACACATCAGCGTACGCGTAAAATATCATTTTGCAGGGATACAAGAAGAGTAGACTGTAGCGCCTTTGTCCGGCCAAAATTAGCTCATAACATACAATATGGCGTATGCCCTAGTCGGAGCAAAACAGTAGGACGTTAAACCCCATTTCATTTCTGTTCTCAGCAGACTGGATAATCGAAAAGATGTTTCGCGGTGTGAACCTCTTCGTTTGTCACGAGTGCTGCTAAAAACTGCTAGAATTCTACATATTTACCTTCAATGAATTCTCAAAAAATTAAAAAGATCATAACACATTTTGAGTTCTACATTAGCTATTTCTTCCTAATGTTTTTTTTTTAGTCCATCTAACATTTAAATATGTATACCCGTAAATAGGTATATTGCGTATAAGGGCCACTACGGTGATATTTATCGTAATGTAGCTAAACAAAACAGTCCTTCATTTATGCTAATGGCATAATCTAGATCAGCATTGGCTTTTTGTTATTGTAGTACGCTCCATTAGTGAGTTCTGATTATGTCCTACGTGTAAAGGGTCTGTTGCTATTGTTATTATATGACTAATAGCGTTTTACTTGACGTAGCACGGACAAAGGCATAAGCCGAAAGTAGCATAACTCGGAAACCGGATGTGATATTCCATCACTACCAGCCCAATGGTACTCCCAGGTCCAAGCTACCCCGTTTACACCGAATTTCCGTCCTGGAACAGCCCTAGTGTAGCCGCCTACCGTGAACAGAAAATAAATAGATTACGAGACACCGCATGTGTTGATTATTATAATGCAGTAGGACATGACCCTTTGTAGTATCAATTTATACAATGCTGATCAATATTTGCTAGAAGAAAAAACACCATTAAAAATGCTTTTACAGATTATTTGCGTATTAATTATTTCCACGCAGTTTTAAGATTAATGATAACCAGTCTTTGTTATCTTTCAAAAAATATTTTCTATACTTAGCATTAAAGTTGAAAGAAACCATTAAAGATTATGTGGCACCTATATAGTTGATAATGAAGGTCTATTACGGCTTGTATTTGGAATTAAATTGGACTTATAATGTATTTCATAAAATCTATACTAATATAGGTGACTGTTGTTTGTTTATATGTCTGGGGTCTAGGTGTAGCTCGGTCCAGGAAGTTCCTTTTCTAACTCAAGAGTCGACGATATATTAACTGATGTTGGATTGTTTTCTGATTTGAAAGGGGGGGGGGGGGCTTAAACAAAACAGCCTTGGGAAGTAGTCACGTAAAAATATTGAAATTCCATAAGAAGGTGTTTTGGTACCAACTTGTTGATGTCATTGGCCTGTTGATAAATAAGTATAACACAAGGAAAACAATCATGGTAGGTTCGCACTTTACTTATGCCACCGTCAGAAACGGATGGTGTTCTTACTGCGCTGTTGCGACCGTACGGTGAACTCAATGCGAGAAAATGTCCCCAATATTTACGAACTTAAAAAATTTCGACTTTGAACAGCTTTCCCGGTCAGATCACAGAATCTGGCGTTATTGACGCGCTGTAAGATCATTTCCCGTCGCTGTAGCAGCGCAGTTTAATGGCAGAGGTTGAGACATTAAACATACATTATGCAAGAGACAGATCTGCATTTTGCATTTTGGCGCGAAATGTCACATAAATAATAAATTAGACATTTATTTACAAAACAAGACCTTAATCAACTGTCGATACCATCGGATATCTCCGATATTAAACAGAGAAGAATGGTTTAGCCATATTTTTATTTAATTTAAAGGCGGAGGAGCGAGACGTAGCTTAAAAAAAAACAGTACGGTGGTAAGAATTATTACTCAGTCTTGACAAACATTCAAAGGCTAATATCTTTGCTCGCAATAGAGTAATCTGAATGAATTTTTCAAATTATCCATTTTACATTATTAATTTTCGAACTATTATATCAAGATTTGGTAGCTCTTTATCTAAAACTTACATAGCGTATCTTTAATTGTAATTATATTGATATTTCATAAGGAGGATATTACATAACTCAACTAACCATACATACACAACTAGGCACGTATATTTCAATGCAATCGCCAAGAGAGAGCAATATTCCATCTAGAATGGCCACGATAGTTTTTAATACATTTTTTTTTCAAATTTGGTGAGAGGAAGAAAAGTATCGTATTGCGAGTTCGTTGCCCGTTCCGGATTCATCACCATTTCCGAATACCTCTCTTATACATGCCAATACTACTGACTGTAACATTTACAGCGAAGGAAATTTTAATCATCAATCAAATAGATTTATATAAATCAACAATGTATTGGTTTCTTGCAATTCTTCATTTAAAGATGGGTTCCCAGAAAAATATTTAATGGGTGGTTATTTTTCAATAAAAGCATGGCAATTTTGGTATATATGGACAATAGAAATATCCAATCCGTCTAGAAAATACTGGATTCCCTTAAAGCACCGTTGCTAAATACAGAGAGAGTTAAGTCACGATTTTTTATAGCATGGATATTCCTTGGCAATTACAATGTTTTGAAGCAAAATTATGATAAATTAATTAGTTTGAATATGTTTTTGATTCAAATATACCATTAAATAACCCAGTTTGAACGCGGAAATGTATATCTAATGCATTTTAAAATACTCCAACAAAAATCGACAGTCTCCCATTATCTGGACGAATGATGACAATTTTAGAAAATATAGAGAAGATGAAATAAAATATGTTATTCACGACAAAACGACTATCTATTTTATGATTTTACAAATCATTTTAGGCAAAACAAATGCTAGCCAGTGAAATAACATTTCACTGATAAAACGCGGTATTCCACTAGTGATCATAAAATAAATTGTATTGTTGGCGTAAATGGCATATTTGGTTCCCTAATTACGTGTACCACTATTATGCAATATACATTACAACCGAACAATTGGGGACCCTGGCCATTATATGGGTTAAAATATAACTGTATTGGGTATCAAACAATACATACATAAAAAATAGAGTGGCGCTGCTTAAAATACGCTCTATTATAAGGTCCATATTAATACATAAATTCAACCGAAATATGCCAGAATTAATAAAGCCCTTGTGTTTTCCTTACTTGAAATGGTTTGGTGATTTCTGAGCATTTGATTATTTTTCTGGAACCAAACCGGCGTCACATCAACACACGTGCTCTCTTCCTGGTATCCTGGTTATATTTATCTTTAAAATAAATAACGACAACTATAAATATTACTTACTTGTTTATGTTACAGACAATTCATGACTGAAAAACTCAATAAGTTTCTAAAGACGGAACTGATGCCAGTAACTTTCTGTTTTGTTAGTTAAGTTATGACTGACGTCCAGCAAGATCATCAATATACTATTCCATACAGATATTTCAGCGAAAGATGGAAGCAATCAATACCTAGGTTTTCACAGAAATACGATAGATTAATTACTAAAACGTTATCTAGTGTTAACTAGACCGTTAAAAGCGTCCGGCAATTTTCCGTCATGGGGGAACCACGGTGGCTAAGTGGGTGTTCGATCCCTGCATTGGCCGAGAAAGTTCATCTCGATTGTCCGGCGTGGTTTCCCCTTGTCAGTGATGCAGAAGGGGGCTTGACAAGGAGAGCTGCCTAGTCGTTCGGATGGGACGAAAAACCGAGGTCTCGTGTACACATTGGCGTGCACGTAAGAGATCCATTGGCAGTTGTAATTCGATATAAGAATAGGCCGTAGCGCCGCTGCCCGGGCAAAATTTCCCTCATAGCACACTGTATGGCGTATGCATGTCTTCCATTAGCCCAGGTTAGGTGCAGAAGAGTAGGAAGTTAAACCCCATTTCATTTTTTCCGTCGTGGTTTACCTTTGTCAGTGGTGCAGAACGTAGGGTATGTCAAGGACAGCTGCTGCCTCTAGTCGTTCGGAGGTCCATTGTACACATTAACGTACACGTGAAAGATTCCTTGGTAGTTGGCATTCGCTGCCCAGGCGAGCGTTCCCTCATAGTGCCCTACATGGTCTATGTCCGTCTCTGTTAGCCCAGTTAGAGCAACAGTAGGGGCGTACCATTTCATTTTATTTCCAATGGGATTTTTTATACGTCCACATGAAAGACGTCAATTGTCGTCGCCCATCCACAATTTTTTCTGAATACTCAACAGGTCACAATTTGTATCCAATTTCAATGAAACTTGAAATTTAGGTTTATCGCCCTAAGATCTCGGTTCCATTCGATATTGGCATACCTCTTGGATTATGGCCCCTGATTGTACCAAAATCGGGTTTTGAGCTTGTGAATATTGTAGAAGTAACACTTTTGATGAAACCCGAAATGCATGCTTATAACCCAACGATCGTGGTTCCTTTCGATATCTGGGCATATCGGATCGTAACTTTCTGAATTATAGTAACTGGTTGTACGAAAAATCGCCGTGTTTTAGCTAGTGGTCCCCTCTGGAGGTCACAATTATTATCCGATGTAAGATACTACTGGAATGTATTACCGCCGGACAAGATGGCCACCGCTTGTATGCAAATAGTGTAAACCTCTGGTGTATCAAGGCTGTGGACACTCTAGAAGTCACAACTTAAAATATATCGTTATTAACTTATCCAGGCCATAATCAACTCTCGATGTCAATTTAATGAAATATATCGTTATTAACTTATCCAGGCCATAATCAACTATCAATATCAATTTAATGTGTCGGATTATCAGTGAATTTGAATCTGATCTTCTGCTCATTGATGATTAAAACAAAAAAAATCAATAATCGAGGCTATGTTTTATCGTATCGACTAGTAATGATGATCGAGGCTATGTTTAAATTCAAAAGCTAATATCTCGGATCAAAGTGGAGCATTTTGACTGAAATTGTCACCATATTTACGTTATCTATTTTTTTTAACTTTTAGAGCGAGGCCAGTAAACAGGGGCGGATACAGAGGGGGGGTACACCCCCCCCCCCCTGCTCAGCTACATAAAAAAAATTATGCCTTGCATCAATGAAATTACATCACAAAGTGATCCTACATCAGTATAAAAATGATTTCTCTGTTTAAAAAGCTCAATTTGTATGTATGACTATGTAATTTAGAGACGATGATGGCAGATTTCCGTAACCGAAACCTGGCAAACCCCCACCTGCAAAAATTCCTGGATCCGCCCCTGGTAAAATGTTTATCTATTCTTACCTTATGCCTGCTAAAAAGATTAGAACAGAATAGAATAAAATCTGCACTTATTGAAATGGGACCAATTATGCAGGATATATGAAATAAGTAAAAGAATGTAGTCTCAGATACAAGTATATAGACATGTGAGGTTTTTAGAAAGAAAAAACTAAATTTCAACTAATTAGTTTGTTCTTTCTAAAAACTTTATATTTGAATTTGTTTTCTTTCTAAAAACCCTATATTTTTATATACTCAGTAAATCAGTTTTGTATATTCCACAAAAACTAGTAAAGGGAATATAATCAATATCAATTGATTACCTGTGCGGAGTAGACGGTTTCTCACTCAAAGATGATAATACTGTTATACAACAAACCTTGTGAAATATTAAATACTATTTAAAGAACACGAATTAAAATCAAATAATACAAGGTGGACATATTTCTCTCTCAAATTGGATAGTGTACAACTGGTGGTTTGAAAGGGGTTGTATTAAAAGCTCGATTAACAGAGTTTTCTTTTCATCTAATCCGGAAACTGTTTTATATGAATATCTAGTTGTTTATTACAATTCCACATATTTTGTTAAGAACCATAGTATTTCAAAAAATAAATACACCGCCAACAAGATAATTCAGATGTTAGATATTTTAATTTATAATATTTTTGTTGGATTTGGAGGGGAAATATATCAGCAATTTAGTGGTATATATCTACATGGGCACTAACTGTGGACCGTTGCTTGCTGATTTGTTTCTATATTCATACGAAGGTCAGGATTTTATTCCGAAATTTAAAAAAAAAAACGTTTGAATATATCCCGTTATACATTAATGATGGTTGAGTTTGAATTTCTTGAAAATCGATAATTGAACAGCTAAATCCATAATATTAAATGTTTCGTATACCAAACGTAAGCATGGGGCAGAACTTTATAAAAACCAAACAAATTCGAATGATTTTCTGCTAATTAATTAATATGCAACAACTCTTGTCGACTGCCCGAGCGAACCCAACCTTCACTACGGTGTAACGGTTATATATTCAAACGGTATTTTAAATTGGATAATAATTGTGACCTCTAGAGTGACCACAAGCTAAGAAAGTTATTTTTCGTACAATCAGGAACCAAGATCTTTGGGTTGTTAACATGCATTTCAAGTCCCATCAAAATCGGTTATAATGTATTATAAGGCCCATGCAATATCGAACGGAACCAAGATCTTAGGGTGATAAACTTATATTTTAAGTTTTATTGAAATCGGATAAAAATTGTGACCTGTAGAGTTTACACAAAAAAATTCTGGATGGACAAATAGGGGCGACGACAATATACGTCTAAGCTTCAACTACAGGGATACTTGTATGCTAAACTTACAATAATCTTTAAACGGTTTTATGGTCGTCATATTGACTTGATTAGTAAATATAACACGCCTCTTTCGGCTATTATTCTAGATATTTATATTTTAATGACCCGTATACTATCTCGCTGATTATGGCTACTACATCTGTTAACACTGTTTATCACTGCAATTTGCATACGGATAGTCCATAGGCCAATTAAGCTACACTATTTTGCCTATGCCTTTTTTAGAACTTCGAATTGGGTCTAATATGTTTGGATTGTTCGTACTTGGTTTAATTTATTTTTATATGGCCAGTGGTACACGATTGAGCGCCTGATAAGAGAGAGAGAGAGAGAGAGAGAGAGAAATGGGGTTTAACGTCCACTCGACACAAACTAGGTCATTTTGGGACTAACATATGGTTTCATTTTATTTCAATAATTCGCTTGCGCGTAGGGGTCTTTAGCAGTGGGAGGAAACCGAAGTGCCCGGAGGAAACCCACGAGGTTGAGAAGGCGCCCCTATCTCCATGCCACATACGCTCACACCAGGGCTCGAAACCACAGCCGCAAGCCAGAGGTGACCGGCCAGCTAGAGGTCGAAGCGCGGCACAACTAGGCCATCCCAACCCCCGCGCCTGATAAGAAGAGCTGTCTAGTCGTTCGAATAGGTTGAAAACTGAGGTCCACCCCTCCTTGCTGGCATTAATCCTCTCATTGTTGAGAATTCAAATATGAACATATTAGTTTGGTGTTGACGAGTCGTCTAGCTTCATTTCATCAACTAAATCATTAATAAAAATTGAAAATAAAGATGAGGAAAGTTCACAGCCCTGGTTTACCCCGCTATACACTGAAAATATTTCTTGAAAGCCTCTTTATTTATTTTAGATAATATATAGTTAATTCCTTAAGAAAGATCTGCAATAGGCAGATTTAGATCTTGCATAATACATTGTTAATAAAGTCTACATAAATTGCCATGTTTTTTGATGTCGAACAGCGACATATTAATCATTGTTGTTCTTTATTATTTGAAGTCATATTGACATGTGAATTGTGAAATAATAGGATTTATATAAATAAATCATGCTCATGTTAAAGGTTTAATATTTAATACATAATCAATACTGTTATGTACGGGAACTGCCATATTTGACTCAAGTGTACAGCACCATGAAATATTTACACAAGTATATATTTTATTAAAGACACATATTAGATCAGCAGCCCAGAGCACTTTGGTCAAAGATGAGGTACCGATATTGGAGTACCGGAATGATTACTGTGTAGCCTAGCATATCCAGCCAGAGATGGATGTCTGTCGGGGTCTAGTTGCTGCATGTGGCCTTTTGGGGGCCCATAAAGAGAGCACTCAAAAATGGCCCGAATCAAACATTGTGAACACCACTCGACAACAAGTTGAAATGAACAGGTACACTTCCCCCGAGTACAAAACAGGTCCTGCCAGACAGGATTCTCCTCCGCATAGGGCCCGCTAGACGCCCCAGAAGGCTCCCAAATATTGAGTTAGATTAAACATTGGGGGTACCATTCGAAATAAAGCGGGTACTCCCACTGCTAAAGACCCCTACGCGCAAGCGAATTATTGAAAAACTTGTTTTGAAAATAATTTATAAAAAAAAAATTGTTTTAAAAATAATTTATAAAAAAAAAACTTGTGTAAAAATAATTTATAAAATAAAAATTGTTTTAAAAATAATTTATAAAAAGAAAATTAAAATAAATATAAATTGTTTTTAAATGAAAAAAACAACAAACAATTAAATAAAAAATAGATAAAAATATTAAAATTTCATACAAATAATATGTATTTGTTATGGCAGCCATAGTCCACCATATATGTGACTTAGAAAGGTTGAAATGAAGTTGGTGTTCCATAATATTACTTTTTAAGAAAGAAGTTATTGAAAATTCCGGGAAAAAATACAAAATTTCCATAACAATCATGTGGCCAGAGTTGATGACATACAGTTATAAAAGCTCCACTGTGTTATCCGATTATGGGTTATTTTTCTGCTGCATGATTGTTATTATCCAAATAAACCGATTTGGCTCGATCATGTTTTACTTTCCGGCAAACACACACACAGTTAAAAATAATGGTAAACAAAAGATAGCATATACACATAAGGTTTAACCTCACTTTCCCCACATTTGATTGTTTTGATAAAGGATTAGGAGGTTAGTAGACCGTGGGTGTAGGACTATAGTCTGCTTTATTTAATTAGTATCACTGGTGGTGTTAACTTTCCACTCTAATTATTGTTACTGGTGTACACTTCCCACTAGTGAATTCAGTTTATACTAATAAATTATCATTGTCAGCTATTTTTATGTAATAATTAATTTGAAATAAAAACAAATAAACTACTGATATTTAATCACAGATTATCAGTTGATATATATAGCTCATCGGAATCGCAAATGTCTACGATATCACCCTAGGTGGAAGTGGACGTTAAACCCCACGAACGAACGAACGCAAATGGTCATTTCAAAATGGCGAACGCTCTGGTTACCTTTAAATACATTGCTAATGCTAAAGGTGCTAGATGGTTTGAAATTCTTAAGTCTAGACGTTATATCATCATATACTGGGAATAATTATAGATGCATATATCAACTAAATAAATAAATATTATTACATATCAAACTGTTTATAAATATTTATACTATAAAAATGTATTTATTTATTTACTATGTTAAAGTGTCACAAACTTGTTACAGGCTATACTTTAAATCCCCTTTGTTTGTTAATTAGTCATGGTCGGGCGGATCTAGACTCTAAACCATAGATGTGGGGAAAGTGAGGTGTCCCCACACATAAGTTCTTTGTAGTAAATGTGGCAAATTGTTTTTATTATTTACAAATATCTATTTTGTAGGGGTTATTTATTCCCCGAAGTATTCGGCCAGAATATGACTAATAATATTGCTAACTGCAAGTCTAGTCTCGGTGGCTGAGGCATTTGATTTTCGCCCTTTGCTATAACTCTCTTGCCGTTCAACCGTTAATGGGTATTTTTCTACTGCCATGGTTTAACTTCTTAGCTTATAATTAAACGTCTTTGTCTTGGGCCAGGATTGTATTGCCTGTGTATTGTTTCATTAGAAAGTTGGAAAGTGGATAAGTCGGATCACAAAACAACATGAAATGGAGTTTAACGTCCTACTGTTCTGCTCCTAACTGGGATAATGATACAGTGTGCCGTGAGGGAAATTTTGCCCGGGCAGCGGCGCCGTGGCCATTCGAATTCCAACTGCCAAGGGATAGTTTACGCGCACGTGTACACGGGACCTCGGTTTTTCTTCCCATCCGAACGACCAGGCCCTCCGTTTAGCACCACTGACAAGGAGAGACTACACTGGGTAATCTGGATGAACACCTCCAGACAAGCGAGTCGGCGTCTTAGCCACCGTGAACCCCCATGCACATAACACTAACTAACGCTCCATAAAACGTCAATGGAATGTTGCACATGTTATTATGCGTGTGCTATTGTGATTTATTATTGATAATGACGCATTGCAATCATTTTTCATTTCTTAAGAGTCCCAACATCTGTTTCAATAGAATATTGTTTATATATATATACGACTATCCACCGCTATCTAGTTTATTGTATTAGTGTAAAACAAGTCGACAGTCATCGCTATCTTTAATAGTTTATTGTATGTATTAGTGTAAAACAGTCATGCGTCTTGTATTATACAGTGTTCTATTTGTTGTTATAGTGGTTTTAGCGTCCACGGGATATGGCGGATCACGCTACAGATACTCAAGACATCGACCAGTTGGTATGTTAAGTTTACCGCACTAGTTGTTCGAGGCTTAACCTAGCTTCAACATTCTAAATTAAATCATTAAATGGCCGAACCGTTGTAGTTCTAATCTACTTAATGCTGGACCTTCCAATGACGTCTAGAGTTGATTATGTTCTTGCCATGTTAATAAATGTATAATTAACGGTTTTTCTATTTATAACAAGCAAGTGGATTCTCTTTTCCCCGCGGTTATTTTCTATTCTCTGGACCTTTTATTAAAATGGCGCAAGAGATCCGCCCTCTAAAGGCAACACATTTTAACACTGTGCCTTAAAGTGACATGGGCGGATATGGTTAGCGCGTGTGCGTTGCATCATAAGGTATCCCCTGGTTTCCTCCAACTGTTAAAAAACCCCGTCGGCTGGCACATTATTGAAATAAAATAGAACCATATGTTATTCCCGAAACGTTAAACCCCATTTGCATCGCTATAATAGTTAACAAACATAGTGAAAACAGAATAATATGCTGACAATTTCAGTCAAATTATTTCACTGAGCAAAACTCTCGGCGATGTAATAAATAGTCTCAACTAAAAGCATATTGATCGAAGGGAGATCACGTTGCTAAGTGGGTAAGTCGCTGGCTCGCTATCCTGGAGTTCGGGTGTTCGATCCCTGCATTGGCCGAGTAAGTTCATCTTGATTTCCGGCGTGGTGTCCAATAATTATCAGTGATGCAGAACGGAGCGCCTGACAAGGACAGCTGTCTAGTCGTTCGGAATGTACGAAAACCCGAGGTCCCTTGTAAACATTTGCGTGCACGTAAAAGATCCCTTGGCAGTTGGAATTCGATATAAGAGTAGGCCGTAGCGCTGCTGCCCGTGCAACATTTCCCTCATAGCAAACTGTATATGGCGTATGCCCGTCTTCCATTAGCCCAGGTTAGGGGCAGAAGCGTAGGATAATATTGATCGAATAAGTATTGCTGTCGACCTATTCTGACATAAGTAATTTTACTGTTCAAGTCGCACTGTTATTCTACTGTTTGCATTACTTTCAATTGGTTACAGATCGTAATCTTTATCAACTAAAATACACTGGTCAACTTATGAAGGACAAACTGTTTATGATGTAAAGAATAAGGTCAAGATCGATTAAAATTTAATGATTTTTTTTTTAATTCTTAAAATTACTTTCTCTAGATCACATTTTGTTTTGTGATTATTATTAGTCTCTTAGCGTAATCCTATTTCATTTTGTTTTCTTTAATAGTTCAAAATTTCGTTTTTGGTTGCCTTTGTTACATTAGGATCGGGAAGGGTTGTCGTGTAACTCGCATTCTGAATGATGTGAAAGATTCGTCAATGACACGGCATGGGTTGCAAGGAACTGTGAGTAACCTACCAGAAACATCAACGCTGGTTGGTTTATCAAAATCCGCGATCTACCACTACAACCGACCAGCCACGTTGGTTAAGACGCTGGGTCACCTCGCTTGTCCAATTATTCCACCACGGTTCAACTAGGTCTGAACCATGCACACCCGAACTTGAAATGGCTGGACTATAGTCGCGACCATGGTTAACCAACCTTCAGAGGTTTATTGAGGCTGATCAAGTCAGATTTAAAATGGCGGCCCGAGGCAATACATTTGGTGTGTTGGAATTGTCATTTGAGAATATTTCTCCCCAGAATCTCAGAGTTATTTAAATTCAGATAACATATTAAAGTAGTTTCAATACAGAATAGATAATCATGTTTGTCATTCGACAATTCGACGAAGGTTGATATTGAACTGATATTATGTCAATATTAAAGAATAATTGCATCATCTGTGAATTTTATTTGGAAAAACAGCAATACAAACAAATGATTTTGTTTATTAAATACACCAGTTTGATGTGCATTGTAAATATAAATTGTGTGACTGCAAATAAACTCAGAATATTTGGTTGGTTTGTTTACCTTGAAATCGTCGTTATCATATTCTACTTCTTACAATGGGTTTTTTTTCAGCTTCGTCTTGTAGCGGTACTATTCTTAAATCAATGCATAAGGTTCTGCCAATTTGAGTACGATCGATTTGGAACTTGGCTCGTTTTATTCTGGTCCGTTACTGGTTCATGTAGAGGCCTTACACTGATTGAGAAAGGGGGGGGGGGGTAAAGTCCACTGGAGACACACTAGGTCATTTCAGCTCTAACATATGGTTTGATTGTATTTCAATAATTCGTTTTCGCGTAGGGTATTAAGCAGTAGGAGGAAACCGAGGTAACCCTTGCAGTGACAGAGAGAATGGCCATGTGTAAACTAGGGAATTATTGAGATGACAATAGATTTTCTGATTTTCCAATTCAGATCCCTGTAAAAATATGAGATGTTCGTTTGATGCCAAGTGTAGAAGAGGTAAATGTTTATGTGGAGATGTGGCTTGTTCTAGCGGTGCCATATGCATCAATGGTAACTGCGCATGTCCACCGGGTTATGGATCCGGTCCAAACTGTTCAATCCGTAAGTACCCTAAACAGTAATAATAATTATATCATCAGTACCAGTCCGAAGAGCCAGAATAAGATTTCATGACCCCAAATCGTTCGGATTGTATCACCGTTACCCTAGTCACTTTCCTGGTTTTTTTCCAGCTCATCGCAGTCGTCGTAGTTATAGTAAATTATATTCTGGTTATTGTTGGTCCAGGATTCGGTCCCATCCTCTTAGTCTGGTCCTCATTTTGGGGGTTCGGGTGACGGTCTTCGAAACAGACCCACGACTCTGCGAATTTCTTTAAATATACCTCGAACTGCCAAAGTTCAATTAAGATTGCCATGAAACTCGTGCGTCTTCTGAATGCGATGTTCTGCTACAAACGCCAATTCGAGTACTAACCTAGTGAATTCTTGATAATTTTGGATATTCGTCATATTTCTATACATTTTCTTTCTACAGCTGAAGAGTGTAGCAAGTGCCAGAAGAACGAAACCTGTACAACTCTCAGCCGTGAGTTTATATTACTTGCTAAAATCATCCACAATTCGCCACTTTTGTGTCATTTACCACCGTCGGTATATAGTGACAACCCGTAGACATACGAAACCTAGGCTGCATTTTTAGCTCCGCTTGAGAGAGACTGTTAGTTGACCGACATTGTTAAGGTCTCAAATCGTCGAATTTAGTCGAAAACACTTCGACTGTATACTTCGATATTTTTGAGAAGTATGTATTCTGCTTCCATTTATTGGAATGGAATAAATTTATTTAGTCTGTGTCTGTATGTCAGATGTGAAACGGAGTACAACCACATTACGAAATAATATACTATTTTTGAATATGATGGCCATTTTGTGTGGGCTGTATGTCCGGGAACTAGTCATGATATAGAGATTCGCCTATAAGAGTCCGTTTTGACATTAAAAATATCAACACAAGTCAATATGTCCATAAAAACGGAACTTTTCCGAGTGTATTTTGACTTTATCGACAAGTGTTGATATTTTTGGATAGGTGATTTCATTTATCTCCCAACCCTTTCCTACACACACGTAAATAAATGATATTTCTTTAGTATAGATTTACTTTTATGTAGAGCGATATCTCTATATGGGATATCGTTCAGTAGATTATGAAGCGAAATCGCCTTATGAAATATCGCTCAATAGATTATCAAACGAAATATCCTTGTAAAATATCGCTCAGTAAATTAGGAAGCGAAATCTCCTCGTGAAATATTGTGCAGTAGATTATGAAGCGAAATCTTATGATCTTTCAGTAAGTAGATCACAAAGCGATACTTCCTTTTGAGATATCAGTCAGTAGATTATGAAATTTATCACACAGGCGATGTCAACTACATAATGTGTTATAGGTTGACAAAGCAGAATGCCATAATCATTGTACTTTATGATTTACCATCATTTATGTCAGTTATTCTCAATCAGTATGACACCCAGCAGTGCCGAGAAAGCTTGGTAAATGTTATTATTATTATTTACATACATATCTATAGCGCTACTTCCATAATAATGTTCGGAAGCGCTTTACAATATGATACACACAAAGATGTGATAAAATTCAAAAAACAGAAATATAAATGACAAAAGTTAAAATCTACCGCACAATTTTGAATGGCACAAGAAGAAAATTTGAAAAAAACACGTGATCCCAACTGAATATTTATTGGTGTCTGCTGTATTTGTTCTTTAATGTAGTTTGAGTCACTACATGTGTCTATGACTAGTCTGTGTCAACGGTTGTATGTCATCCATGACTTGTCATTGTTCGTTTTTGCAACATTAAAACTTTTTCCTATGTATTTGTCCAGGTGTACCGGTTTAAGTATCTATGTATGTCTATTTAAAGCTACAATTTTATATTTTTTAAGTTATATTTTTAAAGTTTATTAAAATAAAGCCTTAAAATAGATGGTATCTATAAACAGCCCTACCTTGTTAAAGAATAATTCTATAATTCACTATTGCCAGGTGACAAATTGTCAAAAATGTCATTTTCAACTTCAAATTCAAACGTTTGCAGATAGCTATTGCATGAGGCAATAGAAAAACAAGGGAGGTAATTGTGTTATCATTTCCTGTGTTAATGGGTTATAAGAGTGGGAAATAATGCCTATGATCGTATAATAGTGAGTTGACAACCCATTGAACAAAAGACATAGAAATAGTTATGTTTTGACTTTCTTTGAAAATATGAAATTATCGCTTTAAGGAGGATGGGATGAAGCAACTCGGGGTCCATGCAACGACTATGTGACATGTGACGGACCCAGATCGACCTGTCCATTTATAGGCTGCATGGAAAGAGGTAGGTACAACCAATTATTTGGCTATATTACAGAACCCGTTCTCCACCGGAAGTTCTCCACCGGAAGTAAAATGAAAATGGGACGTGATTACGCCATTTTGAATTACCCTGAAGACCTCGGTTTTCCATTCACATTTTTTCTGACTTCTATCGTGTCGTGTCACCAGGGCCCTGTTTCACGAAATTTTAACTTAAGATAAAATCCAATTTTAGTAGATACTTCAATTTTGATTGGCTAAGCACTAAAATCAATCTAATATTATCCAATCAAATTACTAAAATTGGGATCTTATCTTAGTTAAAATTTCGTGAAATAGGCCCCAGGTTATGAGCTTTACGTTGTTGTCTGTTTGAAATAAGTACAGTAGGGGCAGAACAGTACGGTGTACGTATAAATTATAAAATAGACCCAATTACACGTCACAAGGAGTAGTGTTGCGTCTGATTAGAGGTAATCCAACTACACACTGCTATTATGAGTGGATATTGTTGTGTTAAATTTTGATTGATCAGTAGTCTGTCTACCAACCAATCACGAGCTGCCAATACTGGACCAAATATGTTTACATAACGTATACGTCATGACTCACGATTTTATTATGCCTAATTAACCCGTGCATAGCTGAATACTGCAGTAAAACTAATTGCGTGACAAACGAGGCTATCATGTCGAATGAAATGTAAACAATACTGTTTGGAAACGAACATACTTTCACCGTTTTAATACCTTAAATCACTGTCCAAAGTTTTAGGGAAGACCCAGATGAAACGAAGGACTGTCATGTTGCTGTACTTAAGTGATAGCTTTCATTGAACGGAAAGAATAGACACACTCCCGCATAAGTTCAAGAAACAGACGCTATTCCAGCAATGGTCAGAGAGGGATTTCTCGGGCCATTGCTTCAGGAATATGCCTACGCACAAGCAAGCGAATTATTGAAATTGCACCATTAGTCCCGAAATGACTTTCTCTCCTCTCTCCCTCTCTCTCTCGCTCTCTTTTGTTTTATTGACAATGTCGCCCATTAACGATGCATTATGTAGGATATAGATACAGATCCGGTAGTTCAGGCGTTAATAGTAGGTAATGAAGATTGAGTTACCGTCGATTGCAGGACGCTTGTTACCGTGGATTGTTTATCTTGGTACGATAATAAACAAAGTCTCGATTATCCATTTTTAAATAAAATCATTAACTGTCAATCATATTTAATTGTGTTGAAAATCTAAATTACGTGAAGTTGTATAGAATTAATTATGTTAATAAATGTCAAATAGTTTGTATAACATTTAAAGATACACTATGAAAGATTATATAAACAGATGACAGTTCTCACTATAATAGTTAGAATCTAGATAATATAAAGGCGATGTGGAAACTTTCAGTCATATTGTTCCACTCTGAAGAAGGGAGATATTACCGTTAGGCCTATGATCATCATTACTCAAGAGGGTACGATCAAATACAAATATCTCGATTGTCGATTTTTTGGATTTAGTGAGAATTGAGCAGCAAATCGGGTTCAAATCTAGTGAAAATCAGACACATAAGATTGCATCGAGAGTTGATTAAGGTCTTTTCATGTTGTTAAATGTATGTTTAGGGCCTAAATAAAGACTGCAATATGCAGATTTAGATCTTGAATGGCGCCTCGTTAATATTGTATAATTTTTTTTTTTTACAGGAATAAGATGTATTGACGACTATTGTGTTTTTGCTTTTGTAACCAATTTTATGGGTATATGCAGGGGTGAATCGTGTCATGGTAAGAAATACTGCACGTTTGTTGATTTATGTAGGGAATAATCGTGTTTTGGAAGGAGTTAATGTGCGCCTGTTGATTATTGCTAGGTTACCACTGTCGTGTCATGCGTTACGATAGGGTTGTCCCTATTGTGGCCATAATCTGGTGCGTGCTGGCCACATTTTATGACAAGACATGATAGAGAGAGAGAGAAATGGGGTTTAACGTCCACTCAACACAGGCTAGGTCATTTCGGGACTAACATATGGTTTAATTTTATTTCAATAATTCGCTTGCGCGTAGGGGTCTTTAGCAGTGGGAGGAAACCGGAGTGCCCGGAGGAAACCCACGAGGTTGAGAAGGCGCCCCTATCGCCATGCCACATACGCTCCCACCAGGGCTCGAAACCACAGCCGCAAGTCAGAGGTGACTGTCCAGCTAGAGTTTGAAGCGCGGCACTCTAGACCACTAGGCCATCCCAACCCCCTCTATAGTTGGGAGGCCGAATGGCTAACGTGTGTGTGTGTTGCATAATAAGGTCTGTTATTGGGTCAATTTGCGTGATAATATAAAATGTCAGGCCTAGCGAAAGACCTCTAATATAATAGGCAGATTTAGCTCTTGCATAATGCATGTTTAAGTTCCGAACAAGGAAGATCCAGTATGATTAAGAATAGTAATTGTCTATATTTATAGCAATTATAATGCTTACATGGCAGTTTGTGCTACAACCATGATGCAAACAAAACCCCAAAACGACCGATTGAAAATTTACTGCGGATCAGTCCTAAATTGGCAGCCGAATGGTTTAACGCGTGTACGTTAGATCTTAATGGCGTAACAATGAAATGAAATGTAGTTTACGCCATAGTGAACTATGAGGGAAATTTTGCCCGGGCAGCGGCGCTACGGCCTACTCTTATATCGAATCCCGATTGCCAAGGGATCGTTTACGTGCAAGCCAATGAATAAACGGGCCCTCGGGTTTTCGTCTCGTCTGGACGACTAGACAGCTGTCCTTGCCAGGGCCTCCGTCCTGCATCACCGACAAGGGGAAACCACGCCGTAAAATCTTGATGAACACGCGACCTCCAGACTATAATGTCGTGGTTACAATTACTAGCTTGTGTCGAGTAGATGTTTAATCCGATATACTATTGTAATTTCAGATGAGAGTATATATGCATGTAATGATAACTCTGATTGTGGAAATGTTGGTAATTGCACATTCGGATGTTGTGACTGTAAATATTACTTTATTTAAAATACATTATTATTGTTGTTTAAAATTTAAAATACATTATTATTGTTGTTTAAAATTTAAAATACATTATTATTGTTGTTTAAAATTTAAAATACATTATTATTGTTGTTTAAAATACATTATTATTGTTGTTTAAAATACATTATTATTGTTGTTTAAAAAATACATTATTATTGTTGTTTCATTCTGGGACTTAAAGACGCGGGCAACGGGTGTATAATAGACCACAATATTCACTGTCGACAGGTAGCGGGGGGGGGGGCTAGGTTCAGAGTGAGTGCAATGGATTTATGATGCCACCATCGTTTCCAAATTAAGGAGAAAAAACCAGCACTCCGTTTCACGTCAATTGTTATTTTGAATTAATACGATCACATAGTGATTCAATTAAATTGGTGCAAAGCATTAATTTTTATATCACATTATATTGTCCGTATCATTATCTCGCGCTTTGAATACCTGCCTCATCCCATAATCTGATGATAAAGGATAAAATGTGTTGTTTTTCAATATTTGTATGTAGCTGAGAAGGGTGTGAGGGAAGTTGTACCCCACATCCCCCAATACCCACTTGACCCGCCCTTGATCAGCTACAGGTGAAAAGCGAACAGATATGGTCTCAGATGATGTCACGATATCTAAGTCTGCTCGATCCCCATCTTTCATTTCGAGGGCTACTGTGGTTAAGTATGTAAAACGCAGGCTCGCTAGCCTGTAGGTTGCGTGTGTCGATCATTGCATTTGCTTCTACTCGTAAGAGGTCAAGGAAGAGAGCCTCACAAAGACAGCTGTATAGTCGTGCGGATGGGTCGGAAAACCGAGGTTCCCTATATACGCGTTGAAGATCATTTGGCAGTTGGCATTCGATATAAGAGTAGGTCATAGTGCCACTCCCACTGCAAAATTCAGTCATGACACACGGTATAGCGTATGTCCATCTTTATTGGCCCAATAAGACGTTAAGCCCATTTCGTTTCCATTTTTAATTTGATTTAATTTCAGATGGCAACAACACAAAATACAGTAGCTGTGAACTCCAGTATGCATCCGAGGTGTGTAACAGAGCTTGTATAGGTAATTTTCTTGTTTTTTTTTATTATAAATTTAACGTCCTTTCCGTTAAACATGACATTATGGGCAGGTTGATTTTAGATAAAATCCACTAAAATAACATTTTAAGTTAAAATCGTATTTTAACTTAAACCACATCCCAACCTGACATAATAACGAAGAAACGATGGATACTAACAGTGAACCTTCTCTCAAATAATTATCCTATAAAATGACAAGATCAAAACAAAGTTTATCTTTAAATTTGTTTGTTTGTTTTTTTTTTTGCATTTTCAGCGCAACTCTTCTTTCAACCTGTCTGTGTCCTCAAACGGTATGTAAACAAAATTATCAGGGCCCTGTTTCACGAAATTTTAACTTAAGATAAAATCCAATTTTAGTAGATACTTCAATTTTGATTGGCTAAGCACTAAAATCAATCTAATATTATCCAATCAAATTACTAAAATCGGGATCTTATCTTAGTTAAAGGCATGTTTATTATCACTGGGTCTAGACAATATTAGGTACTTTAAAATGCACATTTTAAAATAAGATATGGTTTAAACATTATAATGTTCTGCTCCGACTGGGCTAATGAAGACGGGCATTCGCCATACAGAATGTTATGAGAGAAACTTTGCGCTGGCAGTGGCAACATGACCTACTATTATATCGAATTACAACTGCCACAGGATCTTTTACGTGCACTCCAAGGTGTTCACGGGACCTTGGTTCATGGTCTCATCCAAACGACGAGACAGCTTTCCTTACCAGGGCCTCTCCCCTGCATCACTGACATGGGAAAACCACGACCAGAAATCTATGAACTTTTTCGGCGAGTGCAGGGAACGAACACGCAACCCTGAAGCTAGCGAGCCAGCGTCTCACCCACTATCCACTGTCATTGTCAGATCCTCTCTACTGCACCACTGACAAGGGGAAACCATGTCGAAAAATCCGATGAACTTTCTAGGTCAATGGCATCTTTTAAAGCTAACACTGTAATTGATGAGATATGGCATTGATAATTATTTGGACTCGATAAACTAGGTAATAATCACCAACAGAAGAACCGATTTTATTTACCAACTATATCCCGAACTTGGCCCAAAAGCATGATAATAAAATATAGCGATGGTATTGACAGTCAAATTATCCCAGTTTCCATCAATATTGGGTAATGCTAAATGTAAGCCCACGAAACCCACGGTTCACTATTTGTCTATTGACCGTGGTTTGTCTGGCTTCCATGGAAACACAAACAAAATGATGAGTGTCCTTGCAAATCTTAAATTGCATGCTATAAAGATCAAAAGTAGAGGCTACAAGCGACACCAGATACGCTAAAAATTATCAATTCCAAGTACTTTAAGATCTTTGTTCCTTATTTAATTTCAAACGAGATTTTGTGATTGTTGGAAAATTCGTTGAATACGTCCGTAATAAACTTTAAAATACATCAATACGGATATAAAAAGGCTTTAGTGCACAATTTCGCAAACTAGGCCATTTCGGATGGAACAGACGTGGTTGGAGTTTATCGACATGCCTGCAAAGAGAGTGGGCGAAATGGGGTTTAACGTCCACTCGACACAAACTAGACCACTTTGAGAGAAACACATGGTTCAATATTTAGTTTGCGTTTACAGGCCATTTAGCAGTCGGCGGAAACAGGGGACCTGTCGAACACCACTAGGTTAGACAGGCGACCCTACTTCTTGTCAATTCCAAGCGGATCGTGTGTAGGCTGTGCTTGGTAAAATCCTTTTGTACGAACGAAACATGTACTGACAACTAACCGTTCAGCTTATAGGTGCCGTGTACACATTGGCGTGCACGTAAAAGATACATTCTGCATCATTGATAATATATTTTATGCTATCGCCATGACAGATCTTCTGTGTTATATAAGTCATATGTGGTATTGATATTAAAACAAACCAATCTTGTTTTTTTTCAGACGTTTGCGTGTCTTCTTCCTTCAGGAACCTGGAATCTATATTATGGACGATTAATAATAAATGAAAAAAATTGTTAATAGCATCATCTGTCTTATGTTCTTCTTTCAGCTGAGAGAGAGAGCGAGAGGGGAGGGGTTGTCAGACAGACATACGCTTTACCAGGCATATGTCATCAAACGTTTTATTAAAAGGGAATTTGTACATCGATAAAAATTAATATTGCTGTTCCGAGGGTTTAAATTTAATTATGACAATCTTAAACGAATATAGTAATACTATTAACAACCAAGTCTAAGGGAGATAACTACATAATCACTGGACAGCAATTTTGATCTAGGTTCCAGCTATAATGTTTCTCTCTTTTGGTTACAGTGATATCTATGTCTGATAATTACATCCAGGTTTGCATATCACATAATATCACTGGTCAGTCTCGCTCATACAGACGCAAGAAACAGGCCCCTACAATCAAAAAGTTAGGTGATACGTTGGAGTCGGTCCAAGAGATCCGAATTAACATTACAATCAGTGGGGAAGTTAATTGTGGTTGGTTTCCAAATGGATTAAAATTAATTCTGCTCTTTCCCTTTGATACTTCTTGGCGAGAGTTGGAAGTTCAAATATAAAGCACCAAACCACCGTGAATTTGCTTGCGCCCGCTTACGTTCCCAAAGTTTTGGTAGGTTGAGAGCTGTCTAGCTAGCAGAATATATACCAATTGTGTGTGAAATAGCTTTATTTAACGTCCGCTTCCACTGAGTTGATATCGCAGACAAATATGCCAATTGTTACACAATTGAAGAAATATCATTTGATACCCTCCCTATACATGAAATCAATTAGCAATCTTATTACGTGGATAAGACGTGTACCAGGTGGTCAAACAATGGCAGTAGCTTGACACGACTAACAGACAAAGGGAAGTCGTTAGGAAGTCATTAATCATCGCAACTGATCTGAGTTACCCAAGATCTTTGAATGGTAAAGCAATCTGGACTGGAAGCTTAATCTGTTATTATATAATGACCACATCCAACCCCGGGCCATAATTTAATCCGAAATATAATACCTGGTAATAGTAGATTGGTCAACAACTATCTGTCCGTCCGGGGCATTAACCCACCCCGACCGAATACAGGTTACGGTGCATAGGTGTGGTATCCAGAATACAAGGTTAGACATAGATCCGGTCCAGTAATAAAATATCAGACAAACCGCTTTGGAATCAGTCGAAGCCAGAGAGCCAAGCGTGAAACAAGACTGCTACCAGACGAAAAAAACCTGTTAACATAAGTATTGCATAAAAAGTTCATGTACATGTTTAAAGAAGAATAAAATCCTTTGTATGAAGTTTAAACCAGAGTTGTTATCCAGAACCAGTCTCCAAGACTCCAAGACCCAATACTGTCACACAATGCCGTGCTCAAAACCTTTTAGAAGATTAGCATGGAAGTTTGTGTATGTGCAATACTAAAATTAGTGAACGCACCTGACTACCTGAGAGTTAGCAGGTGTCTTTTCGATCATAAGGGTTTACACCCCCCCCCCCCACACACACACACACCCATACATACACACATACATACCACACACCCGCCAACCCCTCGCCACGGCGACTCAGTTCTAACCTGGAGGTTCCGTGTTCGTTCACTGCCTTGTTCCAGAAAGTCTTTCGGTGTTTGCCCCTTGCAATAGATAGTGCCATATAGGGCCTGGCATGGTCAATATAAGAGTAGGTCATAGTGCCGTTGTCCCGCATAGAATATTTCTCGCATAATAATTTACAATTTGAAATAGTTTTTAGAAACTAAATTTGGATGTCTACACAGCGATTTTATAAATTTACAATTCCCATCTTCATTGGCTCAGTCGAACCAGGGGCCTGTTTCACGAAATTTTAACTAAGATAAGATCCCAATTTTAGTAATTCGATTGGATAATATTAGATTGATTTTAGTGCTTAGCCAATCAAAATTGAAGTATCTACTAAAATTGGATTTTATCTTAAGTTAAAATTTCGTGAAACAGAGTGCCTTTGTTCCGCATAAAACATTTCTCGCATAATAATTTACAATTTGAAACAGAAATAATATTTACAAACTAAATTTGGATGTCTGCACAGCGATTTTATAAATTTATAAATCCCATCTTCAATGGCTCAGTCAAACCAGGACAGTAGGACGTTAAACTCCATTTCATTTCACTCCGCCTCCATTTTAATTTCTATTCACTGCGTATCTTAGCGGCTTCATCAAAATCTTCAATACCTATTAACACCTACGAAGACACCGGGATTTAATGCGCTCAACAATAAACAAAGGAATATTTTAAGACATGTCTTAGTCCGGGATAATCGTGATATACTCTGCGAGAATTTAATTATCTGCTGACTGCAGGGGATATTATCAATTCCTGGGACGTTATTGTTCAATTCAAGTGGCCGGGAAAGGGCGAAGGTTCATTGTCTCGCCTATAAAACTTGAGCCGGAAAAACAATGCATTGTATCTTCTTGTCAGTAAAACTTGAGCCGGGTGAACAATGCATAAGCACAGAATATATATAAAGCAGGGGTCACGGGGGATAAGTGGGTAAAACGCTGGCTCCCTAGGCTAGGGTTCGGGTGTTTGTTCCCCTGGATTGGTCGAGAAAGTTCAAGATGATTTTCCGGCGTGGTTCCCCCCTTCTCAGGGATGCAGGACGACAGAAGGTCATACGCTTTCAAACTTTTCAACAGGTTTCTTCCGACTGGTCTGCAAGCTGCTAAACCGTTCGACTCGTGCGTGTCAAAACACGTGCAGCACGTTATAAACTCGGTTTTATTCTTACTTGTAATATACGCTGAATATAAACCTATAATTGATGCAATACGATTATTCTTAAAACATGGAATACGCCGGAAGACTTACAACCCATTTCCTTATTCAAATGTGACACGTGCGAACAGTGCTCATTGACTAGTAATTTATTAAAAAAAATCCACATTCGTCGCTAACCGAAGATTCCAGGTCGTCGTCGTCGGTTATGTCCCCTGGTCGCCATAGGAAAAGCCGGATATCGGGCTGTAATCTCCATATTCACAAATGATCGTCGAGTCGCGGCGTTTATTTTGAGCGTGTTGATTACTAACGCCAAAGATCAACGATCAGGGGCATATTTCACGAAATTTTAACTAAGTTAAGATCCCAATTTTAGTAATTTGATTGGATAATATTAGATCGATTTTAGTGCTTAGCCAATCAAAACTGAAGTATCTACTAAAATTGGATTTTATCTTAAGTTAAAATTTCGTGAAACAGGGCCCTGAGCTATAAATCTATGCCAACGCGATTTATTTTCAAGTTTGTTAACATGTTAACTTTCATATAGTCACATGTGTTCACCAATTTCTTAATTTCAGTTTGCGTGTTCTAAAAACCCCTGGTCTTCGTACCATGCGGATATGTATTCTAAAGAAACAGATACAAAAAACTATCTTTCATATAAATCATGTCACCCACGCCATACCAAAAATAATATACCATTTTCTTTAGCTAGAAAAATATGCACCATTGTGATAGATGAAGACCTACGGGTTGTCAGATTGGGTGAGCTAAAAAGAAATTTATTGAAGCAGTATTACCCCCTCGAAGTAATAGAAGTTGGGATAAATAAGGCTTTGGCAATTGATATCCAAACACTGAGGGCTACTAAAGCAAAAGACAATTCGGATAATATAATTACCTTTGTCACTACCCATAACCCCCAACATCCAAACTTCTTTAAAACAATGTACGAGAGCAGGACACTATTGGCATCAAACGACAACCTCAGAACGAAATTTGATAATGTTCAATTCATTAGATCACAAAGACAGCCACCTAATCTGAAACGCCTCCTAACCAAAGCAAAATTCAATTCATCTATCACAATGACCGGCTTTCATGTATCTAAATGCTTGGACCTTCGATGTAAATGTTGCGACCATATTACGCCAAATAGCAAATATACTTTCCACAACTTTACGTTTAGTGTCAACGACAATATGAATTGTGACACAAAAAATCTCATATATGTCTTGACTTGCTTAGGCTGTCTAAAATTCTATATTGGAGAAACTTCGTGTCATCTACGGGATAGAGTACGTAACCATCGACGGGATTGTAATATTGAAAATGGGCCCTTATTTGTAAATAGACATATGTTTAAATGTGCACAACACCTACAAGTAAAATTTCAAATTTTCCCTTTTTATAAAATGAAAGTCGATGACACCACGAAAAGGAAATCAATGGAAAACCATTTTATTAAAAAATTCGTTCCTCAACTTAATAGTCAATAAGTAACAATTGACCATTAGCTTCATTAATCTTCTTCAATCTAGGATTATCTTCCACTCATTGTTCCTTAATTGAACCCATATACTACAGATTAACACACGTGTATACATGTTTTCTGCTCGTTACCTATATACTATGTAACCATAGACAATGGTAACTATAGCCAATTAAAACCACAGTGGTACTATGTAAATATAAATATGTATAAATATACCATACTGTCCATCTATTTGTTATGACATTAATTATGAATAGTCCCAAGACGGACGAAAAGTACTTTAAAATGTTAAAATGTTATTAAACCAGTGCTGAAATCAGTTTGTGTCGGCATACCTTTTATCTTTTCATCGTTTACCGTGTAACAAAGTAGTGCAGCTTTACGGTTGTGCTGATTTTTCTGGATATATATATATATATTGTTTTTATATATAAGCAATAATTTTATTCAGATTTCTGTCTGAATAGGGATTGGGGATCAGGCATAGCCTGTATTAAATCCTTCTCCCGTATATCCAGTGTGATTCTATTTTCATTGCAGCTGAATTAGTTAATGCCAACATCCACTGAGCCCCCCCCCCCCCAGCAATTATTGCCGTATCCACTGAGCTTCCCGACCCCAAAAATATATTGGAGACTTAATATCATAGACGTTCTACATCTAGTTTGTTGTTGTGAGGAGGAAAACCGAATGGATAACACGTGCGCGTTGCATCATAGGGCATGTTATAGAGTCAAGTGGCGTAATTTAAGTTCCACGCTTTATTGAAATAAAATGTTATCTAATTTGTGTCGATTGGGCCTTAACACACTATCTGTCTCTCTCTCTTTCTCAGATTTTATCTTTCAAGTATCCGCTATCGAATACACCTCGAGCGAGTTTTCGTCCTATCCATTCCACACGTTCATTATCAAGTAAGGAATGGTCGTTTAAAGGAAGTATTCAAACACGAAACTTCAGTGACCTGACCTAGAGCTAACAGGAGCGACAGTTTGAACATCGATTACGACATAAAGTAAATTATATTCACCACCCATACTTTATTAATGGTTCCATCTATCACTTGCTGGCTTAGTTTTTTTTTATAAATGTAGAATTCAAATGTTAATTTGTTTACGTGGTTGGAATGCGTGTCATGTGTTCACGTGCGTCTAGTGACGGTTAGAATTAACCTTTTTATAACACAAAACAACGAAATGAAATGAAATGAAATGGGGTTTAACGTCCTACTCTTTCGCACCTGACCTGGGCTAATGGAAGACGGGCTACGCCATACAGTGTGCTATGAGGGAAATTTTGCCCGGGCAGCGGCGCTACAGCCTACTCTTATATCGAGTTCCAACTGCTAAGGGATCTTTTACGTGCACTTCAATGTGTACACGGGACCTCGGTTTTTCGTCCCATCCGAAAGACTAGGCAGCTGTCCTTGTCAGGCCCTCCTACTGCATCACTGACAAGCGGAAATCACGCCGAAAAATCGAGATGAACTTTCTCGGCCAATGCAAGGATCGAACACCCGACCTCCAGTCTAGTGAACCAGCGCCTTATCCCCTTCGCCACCGTGACCCCCACAAAACAACGAATCAGCTTGTAAATAACGTCTGACACATTAAACATTCATTACGGGAGATAAGATAAAGACATGGCAGTTCTCACTATAATAGTTAAAAATTAGATAGTGTAAAGGTAATTTGCTGAAAATTTCATTCAAATTGATCCGCTATGAGCCGAGAACGAAGGTGGTGACATTTTCGCATAGCCTCAGTCATCATTAATACAATCATTAATATAAACAGCATAGTCTCGATTATCCACTTTTTTTTATTTAATTATCAATGGCCGTTACTCGGCATACAGGAATCAAATCCAACCAACATCGAAGGCTAGCCTTGACATCGAGAGTTTATTATGGTCTGGATAAGTTTATTAATTAGATAACATTTCAGGCCTAAGAAAAGACTTTTAATAGGCAGATTTTGCTCTTGCATATTGCATGATTAAAGATGGTGTTGTCGGTTTGTCTTCCCATCCGGAAGATTAGACGCTGTTCCACACAAAGCCTTCCGTCCTGAACAACCGAGAAGGGCCTTTCTCGGTCAACACCGATCTGGCACGTCAGTTCCAGCTGGACTATATTGTGTCATACTTTATTATGACATAAAACCTGACATGGAAAATTGTCTAGTCGTTCGAATAGGACGAAAAACCGTGGTCCAGTTTACACATTGGCATGCACGTAAAAGATCCCTTGGCAGTTGGATTTCGATATAAGAGTAGGCCGTAGTGCCACTGCCCGGGCAAACATTTTCCTCATAGCACACTGTATGGCGTCTTCCATTAGCCCAGGTCAGGTGCAGAAGAGTAGGACGTTAAACCCCATTTCATTGACATAAAACAACTTTATAAACGACTACCAGCTATAATACGCCTAGTCCTGAACAGCTCCACTTATGTACTTGTTGATAGCCCGGAATTAGGTGTTCTATTCCCCACGTTGGGTTGGAATGGCCTAGTGGTCTAGAGTGCCGCGCTTCGACCTCTAGCTGGCCGGTCACCTCTGGCTTGCTGCTGTGGTTTCGAGCCCTGGTGTGAGCGTATGTGGCATGGAGATAGGGGCGCCTTCTCAACCTCGTGGGTTTCCTCCGGGCACTCCGGTTTCCTCCCACTGCTAAAGACCCCTACTCGCAAGCGAATTATTGAAATAAAATTAAACCATATGTTAGTCCCGAAATGACCTAGTTTGTGTTGGTCTCTCTCTCTCTCTATTCCCTACACCTACTAGATTAGCTATGATCTGATGCCAAAAGAAACAGGACAGTAAGACTTTAAACCCCATTTTATTTCATTTCATTTCCGTATTTGTTTCCAGAGATTAACTTCATATTGCTTTGCTGTACAAATATTTTCTGACTATAAAAATAAGTTTATCCATTAATCACCAGTTAATGCTTGGTTGTCAAGGAGTTTGACATACGTCATCGATTCATTCTATAAGTAAGGATTATTGATAACCAAATTATTTTGACTATCTTATTAAATTATATCTGTTTGTAAACAAGAATGGAAATATCCAATTAGAATAGATCAGAGTGTTTTATTCCCTATGGAGCCATGGGGTTACCAGGGAACCGGCCAGGGATGCGAGTAATGTTGTTTTGACAAAAATAAATGGAAAGAAATGGGTTTAACGTGCTACTGTTCTGTTCCTATCTGGGCTAATGGAAGACGGGCATACACCTTACAGTGTGCTATGAACGAAATGTTGCTCGATCAGCGGCATTATAGCCTACTCGTATATCGAATTCCAACAGTAATGGGATATTTTACGTGCACACAAATGTATACACGTTTTTTTTGTCTCATCCGAACGGCTAGACAGCTCCCCTTGTCCGGCCCTCCGCTCTACATCACGCCAATGCAGGGATCGAACACATCACCCCAGGATAGTGGGCCATCGTCTTACCCACTTAGCCTCCGTGGCTCTTGTAGAATAATTAAGGTGTTATATAGTTAATTGGAATTTGATAGAAAACCGAACAGAACCTAACTTTATGTATAGCTCTGATCAAATACAAGACATAATGAGTGATAGGTTATTTACAGGTAAAAACTTTAATGGAATAGATATGCTCCTTACATGTTAGCCTGCTGTAATACATTCAAAATACCATTTACTGTCAATGGAACGTGACAGCTCAGATTTTGGATGAGGCTTTGTCGATAAGATCGAAAGTTGAGTTTATAAAGTACGCGAGCGGGACAAATGCAAATGGACATACATTTGTTAAGTATCACCTTTTCAGATACAGATATGACGTCATTCTTTGATGTTGGCATACCATTATTTCAAATAATTGTACGGGCAATGTGCCAAGTATAACTAGTTAAAATACTGAACTCGAGTGACGTTATTCATTACAAAGAGCTTGCGCGTGGAAGTCTTTAGAAGTGGAAGTAAAAAGGGGGACTGGCTACCCTTCTCCTTGTCACGTGTAATCTAGGAATCGAAACCACACCAGCTGACTCAATGATAGACCTTATGACATAACACGTACGCGCTAACCATTCGACCATCGAACCTCGTTTTAGCAAAAGAACCTATTATTAATCTTCATATCGTTGGGTTAGAGCAAAAACATCGTAAGTGACATTTTTAAATAGTGGAGAAAAACGACTTCAAAGGTTGAAACCTTTCTGGTAAATCCAATTTTTTTGCGATATTTTTCACTTTTCTGCAGTTGGTGTATGATGTTAAGGGTAACTGAAATATTTTAGTGAAATTTTGGAATTACAGCAATTTCCATCCATTCTGTCCAAAATATCACTTACGATGTTTTTGCTCTGAATTAAATTTAATATCCACCGAATTAGTTCAGTGCAAAAACATCGTAACTTTTCTCTCGGCTTCACTTTGCCAGCACTGGAAATTGTGTATGGTGTGATTGGGGAGTGATGGGGCGCTTTTAGACATCTTTAAATCATCATTAAATACTCCCTCGTCGTTATTCATATCAATTATGTGTGGATATAGGCCTATTATGGAAGTATTTTGAACGAACTAATACAATTTTTATCATAAACTACTAGAGGTAGACTACAATGGCGCAAAAATCTATGGCAGTTGTTAACATGCCTTGTTTGTTATATACACATCGGAAATGCATTTCTAGAAATTTTAACACGTTGTAGATATTCTGCACGTTTTAGCAGATCAGTTTTGTTTTAGGCTTGCTTATCAATGACTTGTTTTTTTCCCCATAAGCCTATAGACTCTATTAACATTTTCTGATGTTCACATTGCCTCTGTTTTTTGTTTTTTTTATAGAATTTTCAGTTTTGATATTTCATTACCCCCCTGTTTTACTAGGAGACTGTGCAACAATATCCCCATCTGAGACTGGAAGAAAGTAAACATACAAAATGTATATTTTAATCAACTCCAATAAATTACCATGGAAACGTAGCTGTGATGTCATAAATTATGACATCATATCTGCTATGACATCATAGTCAGAGAGATAGATTCCCTCATTTACCATGTTTTTTCTCTAAACAAGTCAGATACGATGTTCTTGCTCTCACCAATATGATATTTATGCACATACAACATTTTGAGGGAAGCCATATCTCTGAGAAAAATTGAGAAATTCACTCTTTCATACTCCATAAAGGTGGATATATGTATTTGGGCTCAAAAACAATCAAAAAACAGTTTTCGTAAAATTTGTCACTTACGATGTTTTTGTTCTGACTCAACGATATGAGGATGTATATTATATAATTACAAATTACAAAGAAGCAAAAAAAAAAAATAAATAAATAAATAAATAAATAAATAAATAAATAAATCCAAAAACGAAAACACCCCTCGCCCTCGATGACCAACATTACCATAACCCGTTATGTAAATTGATTCCCTGTGATGTTATTGTGGAGAGATTATTTAAAAATTCCACCTAAGGTTATTGTCCATCAAGTAACGTTTTTTATCGAATAATTAATTTATCGAATTTTATTCTATTGTTCAGAACATATTAACGCGCTTTTGTTTTATTTCTTTTATTCAGCTTTTAGATTAGATTTATTCACTATTTTATAATAAAGTTTTAAATGTCACTTCGATTTATCATATCTTTGTGTGAGAATAATTTTATAAATATAAGTTAAGGCTGCTGTGACATTTGTGAAATAGACATGTATTATAAAAGTAATAAATGTATAATAATAATAACAGAGAGAGAGAGAGAAATTAACGTCCGCTCGACACAAACCAGGTCATTTTGGAACTAACATATGGTTTAATTTTTTATTTCAATAATTCGCTTGCGCGTAGGGGTTTTTAGCAGTGGGAGGAAACCGAGGTGCCCGGAGGAAACCCACGAGGTTGAGAAGGCGCCGCTATCTGCATGCCACATAC
The DNA here is from genome assembly GCA_948474765.1 of Patella depressa. NCBI lineage: Eukaryota > Metazoa > Mollusca > Gastropoda > Patellidae > Patella > Patella depressa. The sequence continues at coordinate 7,669,323 of OX419720.1, forward strand.
GCTCACACCAGGGATCTAAACCACAGCCGCAAGCCAGAGGTGACCGGCCAGCTAAAGGTCGAAGCGCGGTAATGATATTAATGATGATGATGATGATGAAGATGATGTTGATGATGATGATGATGATAACAATATTTCCATTGGCATTTGATTTTCTTGCGTACGCCATACATTATATACCCAACTTTCCATCTTAAGTCTTATCCAGAATCTGAGCTGTCAAATTCCGTCGACAGTAAATCATTTTTTGATTGCGTTCCACAAGGAACATAAGAATCTTTAATGTTTTTGTTTACCCCATTAAAGTTTTACTTTCGTTTTATCGTTTCCCTAGCATGGATATGGATTGAACGTCTGGTTAATATTAATTTTTAGTTGGATATATCCCTGATGGTTATTAAGAACTCCAATACAAAAGGTTAAACCTTATTAAAATTCATAAAGCGTCTGTTTTATGTAACGCATGTTGTGATCTCATATCGAGATAAATATTAATTGGCTAGACACACACAAGTCATATATTGAAGCAAGTAAAGAAATAAGAAGGCTGTATGTATTCTTGTCACTTCAATATGGAGGTATAAGATCAGTCTGAAATGAAACAGAAGCTGAATTAATAACGAGTCATATCTAATCATGTATTCCATACAATGCAGTACATTGGTAGCTGATAGAGATCAAACATATTATAATCCATTTAAGTCATACATACAAAGCGAGACGGGGGTTGGGTAGTGCGTTAGGTCAGAACGATTGTCCTTGGTGTCAATTGGTGTGGTTTAGATTCTCTCTGTTTCACAAAGCGAGCCATCTTCAAAGTTATAACCTACTGATTAACCGATGACGAAATGATTAACCAAACTAGTGGTAATATCGTGTGTACCAGATGACCTTCCAGAAGATGACCCTATGATTAACTTCTGACGAAATGATCAACTAAACCAGACGTAATCTCGTGTGAACGAGAATACCTTCCAGAATATGGCTATATTAATTATAGTGATGTTTAAAATTTTAAGCGGGACGGTCTTCCTATGATTGTTATTAAACAGGTGATAAAAATAAATGTATTAGAATTGTCAGTCACATTGGCTTATTGTGTGTGAAGTTACTTACGTCTCGCATGTACCAACAAAAAAAACCCAGTGAATGGTTTAATCATCCGATAGTCTAGAGAGTTGATTTTGGGCTTGCCATATACACTATATATACTATTTAAATATCCTTTGACGCGATTTAAGTCAGAGTTAGCTCCTGTTCTAAAAGGCGCATTTGCATTACAAGGTAACAGCCTTAACAAGAGTACAAACTCTCATGGATAAGCAATTCAAGGATGCTAGATCTCAATTTTGCCGTTGTCAGTCATTACGTATATTGTTAATCCGACCTAATTTATAGTAGACACTGCCTTTAACCATGTACGTCCAACCACGTGGGTTTTCCTGGGGTCGTCCGGTTTCCTCCCCTGCTAAAGACCCCTAGGAGCAAGCGAATAATTGAAATAAAATTAATCCGTATGTTAGTCTCAAATTGACCTAGGTCTGTCATTGAGTCAACTGACTTGGTTTCAATTTCCCGGTTGTACGTGGCTAGGATTAAGGTTTTCTGTCCAACCTCGTGGGGTTTCCCCGGTTCCTCCCACCTCTCATCCTCTCCCCGTCTCTGTCTCATAGAAACTGACCCTTAATCGTTTCTATACATACGAGTCGTGTGGTAATTGTATTTAGTCTACTGATATGATATCGGTTGCTTAGAATTAGGTCGCAGTTGTTTTCCTCTATAAAAAAGGTATTTTCTAGTTTCAGGAATTTACTCAGTTGTTGTTTTCCCCTATAAAAAAGGTATTTTCTAGTTTAAGGAATTTACTCAGCAAGAGCTCGCATAATTCACCACATGAAACCAAGTTAAATGTAAACAAAGACGTCGATTAGAGAAATATGGTTTTATTTGTTTTCAAATTATGCCAGTCAACGCTTGCATTAACAATGGTAAAGCCGATTAGGCTTATTAAAGGTATCATAATTATGATATACAGCGCTTCGTTGTTCTTCCTTTCATGGGGGGTGGAAAGGCCGAATGGTTAGCATGTGCGTGCTGTATCATAACGCCTGTCATTGAGTCAACAGGCGTAGTTTCGTATCCCCGGTTGTACGTTGAAAGGATTAGAGTCGACTGTCCAACCTTGTAGTCCGTTTTCCTTCCACTGCTAAAGATCCCTACGCCCAAGCCAATTATTGAAATAAAATTAAACCATATGTTAATCGCGAAATAACCTAGTTTGTGTCGAGTGGACGTTAAACCCCTTTTCTCTCTCTCCGCCTTGCATGGGTGGTGGGAGGCCGGGTGGTTAGCACGTGCTGGCTGTATCATAAAGTCTGACATTGTGTCAACTGGCATGGTTTCGAATCCCCGGCTGTACGTGAAAAGGAGTAGGATCGCCTGTCTAACCTCGTGGGTTTTTCCGTGTCCTCCGGTTTCCTCCCACTACTTAAGACCCCAACGAGCAAGCGAATTATTGAAATAGAATTAAACCATATGTTAGCCCCGAAATGACTTTGTTTGTGTCGAGTGGGCGTTAAGCCCCACTTCTCTCTATCTCTACCTCTCATACTTTATCTTTTAATTTGTATCAAACCTGTCACCATGTATTTGGCGCAATATAACCCGGTCGAAGCTGACGTGCCATAAAAACTCTATTTCATTCATTCAATGTTCTTCATTTCAATAAAAGAGACTTGATAAGAAGGCATCCATACAAATAAAACACCCAAGCTTACGTTTTCTTTCGGAGGTTATTGCCTTTCTAATCCAGTGAAACTGCACAAAAAGTTGTTGATACGTTTTATTTAAGAAATAACAAGTCTGTGCTTAATTGATTCGTATATTGTCTCCCTAATTATGTCTGTCTTCTACATCGTTCATCACGTTCTTTTCACATACTATATAGTCCATTGGCCAATCATGCTATTTTATTGAGATTTCGTCTGATAGTTTAGATGCAGCTATGGCGGGTGTGGCGCTAGGCAGGGTAAGCTTACTCTTCCGTACACCTGTTACCACTGTTTGTCGTGTATTTTGTACACGGTGACCAGTCCATCTGCTGATTACACTATTTTGCCTCAGGACTTCGACGTTTGACTAATGGTTTAGATTGTTCGTACTTGGTTTTATTTTATTTTTAATTCAATTGTATTATGTATATTTCTTGTGATATGCTGTTCATAGTGTCTTGTGAACATCATTCATCACACTATATTGCTGTTCAATTTATTTCCTTTCCTGTCATTCTTATTCTCGTACGGTGGTTGGGTGGCCTGATGAACCACCGCGTGTGTCTTAGATTAACCTGTATGTAATTTAATCGGTTTCGTGGTTTCGTATTATACTAGCTTCCAGCTATCACGATTCGTGCTACGATTTAAATCGTGATGTAATCGTGGAGTAATCGTGATCATGTCAGATCTTATTATATATTGTGATCAGTCGTGTATCAAACCTATTTATTGTATCTAAACATAAACGAACGTACCTGCACGTGCCAGATCGTGGATAAAGGCCCCTGAATACAATTGTACGTATTATATTATATTAGTCAGAAAATACCATAAATTGTGTTCAGTGGATGCATGGTTAGCGCGTGGGCGCTGTATCATGAGGTCTGTCATTGAGTCAACTCATGGCGTGGTTTGATTTTCTGGTTGTACGTGACAAGGAGTAAGATCGCCTATCCATATCCTCGTGGTTTTTTTTCCGGGTCCTCGTGGGTTTTTTCCGGATTCGTACGCGCAAGCGAATTATTGAAATAAAATTGAACCATGTGTTAGCGCTGAAATGATCTAGTGCTAGTTTGTGTCCAGTGGACGTTAAACCCCATCCCCCCACTCTCTCTCTCTCTGGTCGTATATAAAATAACCTTTGATTAGTTTATTGGGTGGGCGAAGTGTATCTAATGATAATGTTCTATCAAGAGACACTGACTGTCTGGTCACCTCTAATGGTTATTTCTGTTGTTTATCAGGTACATTGATATCTGTATCATTATATCCCAAAGTAAAGGTCATGGAATTCAATTACCTATACAGCTGTTTATAAAGTATCGAGTCTCTGAATATCAATCATTTCTAGTACTTAATACTTATATTGGACGGGGGGTGATCCTTTGTTTGAAGAGTTGTATCGATAGAGTGAAATGGAAATATGTTTTACGTCCTATATTTCCGTGCTGACTTGGCTGGGGGCTGATGATATCTGTATCATTATATCCCAAAGTAAAGGTCATGGAATTCAATTACCTATACAACTGTTTATAAAGTATCGAGTCTCTGAATATCAATCATTTCTAGTACTTAATACTTATATTGGACGGGGGGTGATCCTTTGTTTGAAGAGTTGTATCGATAGAGTGAAATGGAAATATGTTTTACGTCCTATATTTCCGTGCTGACTTGGCTGGGGGCTGATGATAGTTGCCCAACAATTATATTAGGGGACAGTTATCGACATACTCTTCTGTACTAAAATGAAATGGGTTTTAACGTTTACTGTTCTGCTCCAACTCGGCTAACGGAGAAGAACAGTGTGCTACGACCTTTTACATGCACGTCAATGTGTTTGGAACCTGGGTGTTTGTCCTATCCGAACTACCTGACATCTGTAAGCAAGAACAGCACCACACACTACTATAAACATCGAAATTGGGGACAGCAAATATATTTTCTTGTTCAATTAATTACCCATTTTGTTTAGGAAATTTACCAATGCTCCCTTAAGTGTTTTCAGCCGTGCTGTACACATTGGACTATCTTGATTGACTGTCCTTGGAAAGGTAATGTTGTAAACTGGTCATTGATAAATACAAATGAATGACCAATCCCTTGTGACTATATACCAGATTGAAATGCCTTGTCTCATCATTAACACGGTGGTCACAATCTGAGTAAACCCATGGTGTTACTGATTTAATGGTCTCCCAAGGGACCAATCGTCCAACGCAGATTCACAACAAACGTCATCCGTGTTGGTGACCTGTCATCGCCAGATTGTCAGTAGCATACTGTACATTTACTAATTATTAGTATTTCATCTTGGGGACATGTCATTTCCAGACTGGTAATTATTAGGCGGCATATAACACTTGTAAGCCGATACGGTTGGCTAGGCCGTTTAGTAATGACAGTTTTTGGCATTAAATCATATAAGTAGTCAGTATTTCTAACTATAGAAAGTGGTTAGAAACGTGACCTGTATGTGTTACGAAACGTCGTTATTAAATTATAGAGAAGTAGTTATATCCATATATACCGTGTGTTGCGTTTTGTTATGAATAGTAATCCGTGTTTCTAGACGTCATTTAAAGATTAGAAATTTTACAGTTGTTATTAATTAGCAGGTGTGTAAACAGCTGTAAAAGATGTCGCTACTGGTGTAAAACCATCACTAATTACAACACCCATCATTAATGAATACAAAAACCTGGACAATAGTGATGTATATTATTTAATAGTTGTAGCATCTTAATGAGCAGGTGGGCTTCTGATATCCAATGTTTAAGACAAAATAAACATTTCACTATTAGTATACGAATTGTGCACCATAAAACGTGTCAGCAAAATTTGTAACAAAGGACTCGAAGAAGCAGGCAAGAAAAACTCCACAAGTCATATCAAACGGTGATGTCGTATTCTTATCCGGAGAGCATGCGCAAAAAATACTATCGGTGTAGAATGGAATAACCAGAACCTAGAAATTGCCATTCGATTGAGACTGCTGGTGTGTTTGAGTAAAAGAGTAAAAACATAAACGATTAAATGTAAATCAGTTTATATACATTCATATTACATTATTATATGCGTTGAGAGCCACTTGTTTCAATTTCTACGTCTCAAATATTGGCGATTTAACGCCTTTAAGATTTATAGATTTTACGGTTTGATTTCATATTGCGAACTATTAAAATCCAAAATAATCAATAAATTATCGATTATCCCAAACTTGGGGGTAGTTATTGACTCGGGTTATCGTTTATTTCGGTTTCAGGCGCTAAATGAGGTACCAGGTATCGTAGGCGGTGTGGTGTGTCACATATTCTTACTCGCGTGGGTAATGAACAGTACCATCATGTCTACCGTAGCTAATGAACTGGGCTGTTATTCCAGTGGCTAATGAACTCGTGTCTAATGAACACCGTGCGCGATGGTAGGTATCGTGCCAGGGATTCGTATTCCCATCGCTGGTATACTACAGATGTCGCGTATTGGTATACTACAGATATCACGTATTGGTATACTACAGATGTCACATATTGATATACTACAGATGCCACTTATTGATATACTACAGATGCCACTTTTTGATATACTACAGATACCACTTATTGATATACTACAGATGCCACTTGTTGATATACTACAGATGTCACATATTGATATACATGTACTACAGATGCCACTTATTGATATACTACAGATGCCACGTATTGATATACTACAGATGCCACGTATTGATATACTGCAGATGCCCTGCGATTTCCATCTATTATTTATTATATTCCCGCTTTCGATTTATTTTTATTTTGGCTTCATACAACCAGCAAACAATTGTAACACCAGTGGGATATTAATTTGAACAATCAAAAGGTTATGCTCGGCCTAAATTTACAATTTCTCTTTTTGCCTCCATTAGTCCGGACGTTAAACCCCATTTCAATCCATTTATCAACTAGATAATGGCTGGATTTTTTTATTCACTTCCGGTTTCCTGTGCACCATTTGTTCTGCTGCAACGATTGTCGTTATTTCCTGTTATTATCCTATGTATTTGTGTTTTAAAGTGCAGTTAAATACTACGATTACGGGCGGGGGGGGGGTGCGTAGACGAATAGTTTGCGCGTTGTATCATAAGGTCTTTCATTTAGTTTAGTCTCAAAATGACCTCTTTTGTGTCGATTGGGTTTTAAGCCCGAATTTCTCTCTATTCCCCCTCTCTCTCTCCCTAGCATTCTTACGGGTGAGCCTTCCAGTCTGGTTTTCCTCAAGGACAGTAGTTTAGTTGTTCAGAAAGGACGAAAAACCAGGTTCCGTGTATACATTGGCGTGCACGTTAAAAACCCTTCGGCAGTTGGAAATCAATATAAGAGTAGGCCATCTGCCAAATGATCTTTTACGTTCACACCACTGTGTGCACGGGACCTCGGTTTTTCGTCACATCCGAACGATTAGATAGCTGTCCTTCTCAGACCCTCCGGCACGGGGAACCAAGCCGGCAAACTCTAAAGAAAGGACCCCCGTATTAGCGAACCAATGTCTTACTCAATGAGTCACGACGGCTACTATATTTACTAGACTATTATAGAATACGAGTTGATTAAATGTCGGAGTATTGGTGGTAATCAGATATGATATTATAATTCCTCCGATACGTATCTTATTAATATCCAACTGACGTAGAACGGATTTGATGAAGGGGTAATATGATAACTGACTGTTATTCATGAATATTATCGTTTATTATAACCGGTCAAAACGTTCAAATATATCCCGATTTATTCATATTATGCAAGGCTCCAACTATATATCGTGATTCGTGCTACGATTGAAATCATGGTTTAAATCGTGGAGATCATATCGGGTCTTATCCTGTATTGAGGTCAGTTGTAGCCAGGTCTGTAACTAGATAAATAATGTGTTGGAGGGTTGGGAGGGGGGTTAGGGACTCTGGTGGCGACGATGTAACTACACTCGACGGTCCACGTCGAACGGCACCATGGCTGCGCCCCCCCCCCCCCCGTCGGAGAATGGTCTATGGTGCTTCTCCCCTTTCCCCAGAAAGGCTTTGTACCTATGAAAATTACGGAACATTTCAATCTCGTCGTGGCGCGCCCATAGTGATAGGAGTACGTTGGTAGTTGGCTTCGTATTGCGTTCAATGGAAAGAGCGGCTTCGGTGTCTATCGGGGCGCCGATTTTTTTAATGCAGACATTTGCGTGCAATGCGGTTTTCTGTCCTATCCAATCAAGACGTTGTTCTTGGCCCGGCCCATGACCTTCACCACTGAAAACGCCAAACCACACAGGAAATTGCAGAGAAACTTTCTCGGCCAACACTGTGATTGAACTCGGGACGTATTGGTTGGTGAACAGGCGTAATCCAATCGCCCTACTTACTTAAAGTTCCAATAGCATATTTTTAAGTTATATTTTTAAACTGTATTAAAATAAAGCCCTAAAATAGATTGAACCTATAAACAGTCCTACCTTGTTAAAGAATAATCCTATTAATCCTTTAATTCACTATTGCCAGTTGAGAAATTGGCAAAAATATCATTTTCAACTTCAAATTCAAACGTTTGAAGATGGCCGTCCATTGAGAGGAATGGGAAAACAAGGGAGGTAATTGTTTTACTATTTCCTAAATCAGCCTGTGTCAGCCTTTTTAATGCCCAAAAATTTTTGCCCATGATCGTATAATAGTTAGTTGACAACCTTTTGAGCAAAAGGCATAGAAATAATTATGTTTTGACTTTCTTAGAAAATATGAAATTGGAACTTTAACTACTGTGGCGCATTGTATTCAATCTAAAGCTAAAGTCACGTGGGGGTGGGGGTGCTAAATGCTTAGCACATGCGCGCTGTAGCATAAAGTCTGTCATTGAGTCAACTGGCGTGGTTTCGATTCCCGAATGTACGTGACAAATAGTAGGGTCGCCTGTCCAACCCCCTGGTTTTTTGCCCACTGCTAAAGACCCCATGCGCAAGCGAATTATTGAAATAAAATTAAACCATATGTTTGTCCTGATATGACCTACTGCGTGTCGGGTGGACGTTAAACCCTCCCCCTCTCTCCGTCTCTTTTTCTCTCTCTCCCCCGCCCTCTCTCTCAATTCACGTGTTTTCTACATTCGACTATGGCAGATCATTGACGGAATAAATCTGGCATATATTAACATAAGAAATATACATGTACCCATTTTGTTGGCACCATCTGAAGAACTAGACGCTGTTCGAGCCAGCACCCGAAAACTCCTCTTTAGGAAACCAGCGCCTTTCTCAAACAGCCATCGTGGATCCCGATATAGAATTCAAAGTCACGTGTTTTTAACGTTAGACTACAGCAGGCAATTGAGCGTACATTTCGTGATTTATGTTCAGAAGTGAGACGACAGACCAGCGAACAAAAACCGGACATCACCGAGATATTTCGATTTCTTCGATTAAATTTAACCATTTGAAACCGACAGTTGTCGATGAATAAATCAATTTCAACCGTCAATTAAAGCATCGATTTCTTCACACAGGTCTGAATTCGTTTCGCAAATTGTCGTTAAAATTGAGATTCTGGGATTTGGAACATCCCATTGGTGAAGTGAAGCGGAAGTGAGTATAATGACAACTATGATTATAGATATACGTGAAGCTATTTATAGATAGTCATCGATTTATTGACCACAATTTGCAATTAGAAAAGACACATTAATTAGGGTTGGACTAATTTTACAACAGAGCAAGAGAGCGTGATCTCTTAGACACGTATATAAAGAAAACTAGGTAATTGATAGCTGAACCCGTTGAGTTAAGAACATACTCATCCAATGTCTGAACAATAAAGAAATACTGAACACGCTGAAAAAAGTATAATTATGATATAAAAACAAAAATGTGTTAAAAGGAAACACGTGTCTGCTAGTTTGTCATCAAAAGATACTATTCATTAAAAGAAATATCAATTTAAATTGTTCAGTCAACATTTCACGGGGGTGGTCGGAGTTGATGGTCGAATAGGTAGCGCGTGCACTCTTTTTCAGAAGGTAGGTCATTGAGTCAACTGGCGTGGTTACGATTCCTCGGTTGTACGTTACAGGGAGTATGTTTGCCTGTCTAACCTCGTGGGTTTTCTCCGCGTAATCTGGCTTTTCCCCACTGCTAAAGACCCCTTGGTGCAAGTGAAGTAATATTGAACAATATGTTAGTCCGGAAATGACCTAGTTTGTGCTGAGTAGACCTTTTCTGTAACTTGTACATTATTTTTATTCAATTATTTTGTGGCCTAAAAGTGTTTATCGACGGAGTTAGGTTTTTTTTCTAGATCTGGGACTGAGCCCTGCAAGATAGCGTCCACTGATGATTTGCTATCCAGCATGTTTGAGCACTGTTACCAAACTATCCATGGCAAAAATCACAAATAGGCTTATACTAGGCATAACTACTGAGCATCAGTCTATCATAGTTGCTTTACATGACAAATGTGTGACGTTTGGGGACAAATACATTCAAAATAGACTGATCAGACTGAAGACAAAGACAAAACAACTGGGTAAAAGTAAGGCTAAGTCCAATAAATCTGCAAGATTAGGCGACGGGGAGGGGATGGGGCTGTAGCGGAAAGCAGACGAAACTCCTTCTTCAGATACTAGTAATATTAATTTCGCAGTAGAAGAACTCGGGCATCTGTTGATGCGACCTAGACTGATTTATGGAGGAAAATAGGTATTTGCGAAAGAACAATTGCCCAGTTAAAAAATCGACTTAGGAAGTCTAGAAAAGAAATGATTCGCATGTAGGGTAATAATGAAAACATTAATACAAAAAAAAAATCCATAAAACATTAACCGTAATTTTGACAGATCTCGACGAAATTGATGCTTGGACGTTTTAATTTTCAGATTCGGAGCGAAACATTAATATTAATCATTTCTTGTGTGGTCTTTAGTTATTAACTGGTTTGGCGGATAAAAGCGTTGTGCAATTTGAGAAAACTGAAGAACTGTATTTTAAAACGCTCTCGGATCAAAGGTTTAAAACGGCTACATCATTTTCGCGGCATGTGTTCAATTGGTTCGAATTATTTGTAAGGGTTCAATGAAATGTTATTGAGCGCATTGAATGCCTTATAAATGTGTAGAAAATAGAAATGATAACAGCGTAGATATTGGTGTATACCACACGAGAGAACGTGGTCCTGATTTTGAATTTGTTGGTAATATATAGTGTTATAACAGGCGTCCGGACCCCCCCCCCCCCCTGCTCAGACTTGAAAAAATTTTATGCGATTTTATTGGCGACCTGTAATTTTGGAATTTACCTTCCGCAAATACGTCAGAATGCACCAAATTGAATCTAATTTACCAAATTTTTCTGGTGGCGGTGGCAATTATCAAACCTGGACCCCCCCCCCCCTGCAAAAAACCCTGGATCCGCGCCTGTATAAGTTGTATTTACTCCTCTCCACAATCCTCATCCAATCTACCCGAATCACGATCTTTTTTATTTTTTTAATACTTGTAGAATACTTTCCTCATACTTTATTCACCAACGTGTTCTTTTTTCATAACAAACATCATGCGGCACAATATATGCGGGACAAAAAACAAAGTGTTAAATTTATAGAGGTCTCTCTCTCTCCTCTCTCTCTGTATTAAAAGCCATTATGTTTCTTCTATTTTATCCGACAAATTGTTCTTTTTTCATAACAAGAGAGAGACAGAGCGAGAGAGAGAGATGGGGTTTAACGTCTACTCGACACAAATTAGATCATTTCGGGACAAACATGTGGTTTAATTTTATTTCAATAATTCGCCATCCACACCCTTTTCATAACAAATATCATAATGCACAATATATTAAAGTGTTAAATTATTAGATCTATAGGCCCCTCTCTGTCTGTCTATACGTTGTCCCTTAGCAGCCTCTTCAACCCTTTATCGTGAGTCGCTGACGCTGGGGACGCTTGGAAATCCCAATTAACTTTCTGGAATTGATCACGGACCACCAGGTCAGCGAGCCAACGCATTATGTACTGGTACTGCAATAACCAGAAACCATTTGACAGTTTACAGATGCATTTATGAATGAATTAAACATAAAACAGCTGTACTAAATTACATTTTCTATATTTCTGTTCCCGTGTAGCGGACGGATAACGATTGATGATGATTTGAAGTTACACTGTGTATGTTTGCACATAAAGATGTATTATAGCATTATGTAAGATTTACATACAGTGCAGGAGTGTCTATTGGTACATAAACATTAGTTATACAATAGATAATGGGCATAGGCGTACGGGGAAATTTTTGACTGGTGGGGGCGGTGGTGGTTGGTGCCCAAAAAATTGTAGTTAGGTTCTTAGTATGTTAGTCGTGGTTTACTGTACTCCAAACAATAGAGGGTTCGAGTATTAAGATTTCTATTTAATTTCCTAACTATAGACACTCTGAATTTAAATTCGCTGTTAAATTGGACACATTCAAGAACACAATATTTTTTTATACAACTTTTTCAACGTACAATTGTGTGCCCAAATTTTCCCATCATTTGGTGCCCAAAATGGGTGGGTGGGTACTATGTTGAAATTTTCAGTCAAATTAAATTATTGTCACTAATGTCATTGCTACCGTTGTTATGGTAATAAACACAGTCTCCAGTATCCTTGTTTAAACAATAATTATTAAAATGGCAAACTTATTTAAATCTGTTAAAACTGGCACCGAGAGTTGATTATGATCTTGCTACGTTTAATGCATGTCTTATGAATAACGTATTATAATAACATCTAAGACACAAAGAAAACTCTGCAATAGGGATAATTAACTCTTGAAAAATCCACCTGTAAATAATAAATACATAGATAATGCGTATGACATGAAATGGGGTTTAACGTCCTACTACAGTTCTGCTCCGACTGGGCTAATGGAAGACGGGTGTACACCATGCAGTGTGCAACGGGGAAGTTTTGCCGGGGATAGCGGCTCTATAGCCCAACGAATTCTAACTGACACGGGATCTTTTACGTGTACGCCAATGTGTACAAGGTACCTCAGTTTTTCGTCCTTTTCGAAAGATTGGACATTTGTCCTTGTCAGACCCTCTGCCCAACACCACTGACCAGAGGAATGCATGCCGAAAACTCTAAGGAACCTTCTTGGCAAACACCAGGAGGGCACCCGTGACCTCTATAACTAAAGAAAACAATACTTAAAACAACATGGTTTGTTTATTTTCCTTTTACGAATAAGTAGTCTTTTATTTATAAAAGAATGGTCTATGTTTATTTTGGGGGACATATCACTATAAACAACACATTCTCTTTATTTTCTACGATAGCATATTATTCAAGGGGGGAAACTTATTTAAACCAACAGATTAACCTTAGATACATGTTGGGTCTATTTCTAGACGACAGGAAACAAGTTAATCGCTATAACCTCCCTGGCAGATGTCCGTCTTATAGGATTATATTGACGTCATCGGATAATCTAATGACGTTAATGGTAAGCACATTGAAACAACCTTGAATATGTGTGGACTATTTATATAATTATCATACTGTATCTTGACAGTGTGGTATATATACATAATACTATCATGTATGTGTACATTCAAAAAGGTTAAAGGACACTAATGGTGTCAGTCAATATCACATATGTGATAGAACCGGTTCAACACTTTCCAGACATAATTTTAACCCTTGTAGCGTACACGTCGCACGATAAGCGTTGTCGGCTACTAGGGGTAATCTAAGACCTCAGACATAAATCGGTGAATAATTTTATTCAAATACGATCAAACTACAGCTTCATACCAAGACTGAACAATAATCAACCAGGCTAAAACAAAACATTTCAGGTATAATCAGTGACGATAGGAATTATACGAATTTTTTGAAACCATACAAATCTAAAAATATCGTAATTGTCATATTCCATGTAGAATCGTCGTTTGATGGGGTTGGTAGGGTACCTTGATTTGCTTTCAGATCTAGATTACTAGAATAACCAAAACAATGTCATCAGTAAGAAAGATTCCTAATGCAAAGCTAGTACCGATTGCAGGACAGATTAGACACCTGTAACCACCAAAATGTTGAAATGAAAGGGAAGGGCGGTCCATAAGACCCCTGGTATCCGTTAATGTAATATTCGTAGTTTCTTATCAAATGATGAATGTTGCCACTGCCTCACGTCCATTCTATTTGCAGCATTATAATCGACATTAAGTAGCTGACAATGTATAAAATTCTCGCTAGACAATTATGAACCAATTTCTCACAAACGTTAAGGATGTGGTCGTTGGGGTCCAAAATACCCCTTGTACATACAAGGATTAATACAAATATTATTGCTACGAAAGATACAATATGAACATTTCAAGAAACGGAAGTGATGAACACAAAACGAAAATTGACTTAAGTGACGAAGTATAACAGATATACAGGCAATGATCTCTGTGTTAAAATGATATTTGGAAAGTGTTTAACTACAGTTCTATTGCATATTACTAACTTGAAATGTTGTTATTGGTTCTTATAAGATGCATTATGTAAGATTTACTAGATTACATTTCCTGCGTATCTGTTTCTATGTTGCGGATGACTGGTTGTTATCCGTTTCCACATGAACATTGAATATTTATTATACACGATTTAATTTGACAGTTCTCGCTATATTAGTTAAAACCAGGGCTGTCAGACAGGATACGCCCACATTTTCGAGAGATGGATAGAGAACAAGCTGATTTTCCTACAATCAAGGGCCATATTTCATGACGTTACAATTTGATATGTGCAAATATCGAAAGGAACCAATATCTTTTGTTAGAAACATGCATTTCAAGTTTCATCAAAATCGGATTAAAATTGTGACCTTTACAGGATCCACAGCCTTGATATACCATATATTTACACTATTCATGTACAAGCGGCGGCCACAATTCCGGAATTTACGATCCGATATGCGTAAATATCGAATAAAACCAAGCTCTTTGAGTTATCAACACGCATTTAAAGTTTCATCAACATCGGTTCACAATTGTGACCTCTACAGTGTTCACAAGCCAAAAACGTGATTGTTCGTACAAAAAGGGACGAACTTACTGTCCGATACATGCCAATATCGAAAGGAACCGAGATCTTAGGGTGATAAACCTATATTTCATGTTTCATTGAAATAAAAAAAAGTGACCGGAAGAGTATTCACAAACAATTGTGGACGGACGGACGGAGGGGGGGGGGCGACGACAGTATAAGTCCACATGAAAATGTGGGCGTATAAAAATACACAATATAGTCTCGATTGTCATTGTCACGGTTGTTATGATGATCAACAAAGTCGCGATTATCCATTTGTAAATTAAATCATTAAATGCCAGTCGTATGTAAATCTGTTGAAAAATCAAAATCATCGGAAGTTCTAGAAAGTTGATAATGGGCCAAGTATACAAATAAATCTCTAATAAATGATTGATATATAATAATTGATGTCATATTTAGCTCTTGGATAACGAATCTTAAATATTTGAATATGTTAGCGTGATTTAAGTCGAGGAAAATTAAGATGTTATCTGAATGACAATCACCAGCTTTAATAGATTAAAGGCTTTTTTTTATCGACATGGCAAATCGATTTGAATTTAGTAGGTCATGTGATAGTGTAGTCGATTTCAAAGCACTTTTGCAGGTTCGTTAAATCAGTCCTTCACGTTTATAAAATTGTGCGGGAGCCATAAAAAGCTCCTGGTACCTTGAATCTATGCAGTTTAAAAATAAACAAAAAATGAAAGTAGTTTATGAATCTCAATATTTAGGAGAGCGATTTAGCTAATTTGCACGAGTCTTTAAGGAAAGCCAATGTGTGTTGAGAGGAGCAGGAGCAAAAGCTCCCCTTTAACGTGCAGTTCGTCTGTCTGCAGACAGTAGAAACTAACACGTGATCGTCCATGGTAATCGCCTGGAAATCGGTGTCGATAAATTCGTTGATTAGGGTAATCGATTTGATGGACGGTAACGATAAAAAATGTGATTAGATGTCAATCACTATGGCAAATCAGTGGTCTATGAATGGAGCTAATCCTGTGGATGCAATTCATTTGGGCGCTTCACTGCAACGATATTGTGTCTTACCCAAAACTGCTGGATGAAGCCTATTTTGTGGCTCCCTCTGAAAAGTCCCTTAGGAAATACGTGTCTACGATATCTCTCTTGGTGGAAGTGGACGTAAAAGTCCAGGAACGGTCGCAGATAGCAAATCAGAAACGTGCATGCCACAGGTCAATTTAAAGTATTTTCAACTATGAGATCATTGTATCAACTTTCGTAGTTTTGATTCCCCGGTTGTACGTGACAAGGAATAGGGTCGCCTGTCCAACCTTGCAGGTTTTCTTCAGTTCCCCCACCTCAAAGTCTGTTTAACTTATTTTCAACAAGGTGACCACTGATTCAACAGATATGGTATCGAATTTCCAACCTTGTAGATTTTCTCCGCGTCATCCGTTCTAAGTTCCACAATGGTTTAGTTTGTGTCCATTAGACGTTAAACCCATGTTTCTCCATACAGGATCAAATCACAAACAAAATAAAAGAATTAAGCGAAGGTGTTAAATTACATTGGTATTTAATTACTACCTTCGATTCCTTTCGCGCTTTTATAGGATTAAGATAAGCTATGCTATTTCCGGTCTCTCCACGACAATAGTATGTCAATCATAATTCTGAACATCACCGACATTGTGGAGTCTTGTCATGTGTAGGCTGAGAAAATAAACTCGCTCTTTAATTATCACCCTATTCTATGACATCACACGTTTTATTTACGTCATTAGAAAGGAAATGTTTTGTCAATAAAGGAAATTTAACATTTGTTTTTCTCAAACACGTCCGTTCAACCGAGACTTACATCATGGAAATGTATAATTATTTGTGTATGTTGGTATGTTGTTCAAACTGATTGTTGGTGTCATGACGTAAAGTCAGTAAGACAAAGTAGGCTGAGATTGTTATAAATAGTCAATCTGATTTAAAACACAGATCCTATTTCGTCTCGTTTTTTTATAGTTCAAAATTTCGTTTTATGTGTCTTTACTACACTAAGATCAGGAAGAGTTGTTATATAACCCGCGTACTGGTTGAAGTGAGGGATTAGACAGTGAAATGGTCTTTTACGGCGAGTTTTTGACATGAAGTAACCCACTAGAAACATCAACGCTGATTTGTTTACCCAATGTCTGGCGTCATAGGGTCCAAATCCGCTCGTATATTTTATACATATATTTAAGTAAACTAATTGTAATTATATTGTTTTGTTGAAGGCAGAGGGGTGATAGGCCTAGCCTTTTCCCCAATCCTATTCTTATTGAATAAAATATAGTTTTAAAAAAAAAAAATACGCTCGTATGCCCTCCACTTCAACCCGCAGATGTTATACTTCCGATAGCCTCTTATACTTGAAGAACTGACATGTAGGCTATCGAAAGTATAACAAAAACGAAACGAAATATAAATGTGTGTTTTAATCAGATTGTATAAAGAGTATATATTTGCTTTGGAAGATTGTGAGATGTTTCAAACTCTAACCGCATTAATTAATATGGTCCCAGTATCTGTCTGTTGATACATGATGCCGGGGATGTTGTGTATATCTACATGTTTCAGATGGATTTTAAATTGTTTGGGTGAGCGCATGCGCGCTATATCAGAATATCTGCCATTGGCTCAACCTTCTTGTGTCCATAACCATACGTTAGTCCCAAAATGACCTTATATGTACAGACTAATTTCCTTTGAAAACAACACATATTTTGATATATATACACCTAGCTCCCACATCATTCCTGGTTATGGGAGAGGTAGGGTTAACGTCCACTCGACACAAACAAGGTCTTTTCTCGACACTGGCATATGGTTCATTTTTTTCAATCATTCGCTTGCGCGTTGAGGACTTACGCAGTGGGATGAAACCGGAGGAACCGGAGAAAACACACATGCATGGCGAAACAGGAGAGGCGAAACCACGCCAGTAGACTCAATGAGAGGTCCTATTATACAGCGTACAAATGCTAACCTATTACTTGATAGCACATCCATAAAAACAACTTGTTTACGACTTCGAAACCAATATTATGCCGGGCCGTAATATTGCTACAACTATTAAAATAAATTGTTTGAGAATTCTTTTTGTCATCCCCATGGAGAATTACATGCTCAAAAGCTAGAATATCAAGCGATACGCTATTAAATAGCTACATCAATGTTTATGCTTACTATTTTAGCAAGATAAAAAGTTGTTGAAAACATTCTTACAGGGGCGGGTCCCCCTGCTCAGCTACACGAAAAAAACGAAAAAAAATAATGCCTTGCATCAATGAAATTACATCACAAAGTGATCCTACATCAGTATAAAAATGATTTCTCCGTTTAAAAAGCTCAATTTGTATGTATGCCTATGTAATTTAGAGACGATGATGGCAGATTTCGGTGACAGAAACCTGGCAAACCCCCTCCTGCAAAAATTCCTGGATGCGCCCCTGTTCTTACAATCCAGCAATCAATTCGATTTTAATCGTCGTTGGCCTCCGGTATTTACTCAAAGCAAAATATTTCTCCGAGACTTAAAGCTGAGGACAATTAATATGTTTTGATGGATGTGGGATCTGACATTCCCACAACAATAATAAAACTATACAGCCGTGTTTTTTCTGATCAATAGGGATTTACAGATAAAGGTTTGGCAAATATGATGGTCGAGTTTAATCAGGATATATAAACTAGTTGTCGATAAATACATATATCGTTTTGTAAACACAAATCTCGGTTAACTCTTATCTTTCTTATGATATCTCTCACTCAGCTTTTCTGATATTTATCTACTAAACTGAAATTTTACGCCTTGAATTATATTTTTGAAACCACAAAAATCGACCCGTTTATGACACGTTCTAAAAAGGTGCTTATAACCATTTATATTTAAAGAGTCCGGGGCGAGAACGATTTAAGTCAAATGTTTGTCTTTAAGCATAAAAGGCAAAACGAACTTTTGGACGAGAATGCTTGGCGCGAACAGAACAACAAGTGGGATTAATGACAACTTTAAAATGATGTTTAACACGAACCATATCTACCAATACAACTGATTTCAACTTTTCTGGCATGTTTAGCTTAAATAAAAGGTCCGATGGACCTGTGTTTGTCTGGCAGGCCACTTCAGAAGGGCCGTGGTTCGGTGTGACTCCGATCATTTTTACCTGAAATTGATTGTTCCACATAAGGCTTATACAATTTGCAACCAGATGGCCATTCACTGAGGTTTGTTGAAAAAGTGACATAGATCGTTTTTTCCTGGACTCTTCACTTAGTTCATCCAGATTTTCCGGCGTGGTTTCCACTTGTAATTGATGCACGACGGAGGGCCTGCGAGGGACGTCTGTCTTGTCTTACGGGTGAGAAGAAAAACCGAGGTCCCGTGCACACATTGACGCGCGCGTAAAAGATCATTGGCAGTTAGAATTCGATATAAGTGTAGGCCCTAGTATCGCTGCAATTGTAAACTTTCCCTCATAGCACAGTGTATGACATATGTCCGTCTTCATTAGCCCAGTCGGAGCAGAACCGAATGAAGTCCCTTTTCATTTCGTTTCCATTTTATTTTGGGGAAAATATATTTTTTTTTAAGGGTTTTAATCCCCAGTTAAATACATTTCAATTGTTTATTTGACATTTAAGGGAACCCCGGTGGCTCAATGAGTAAGACCCTGGATGTCCGGCATTGTTCCATCTGGGAATGATGGGACGAAAACCAAACATCGAGGGTACACATTGGCTTGCACGTAAATAAGTAGGCCATAACAGGCCATTTCAAGAATCACAATATCTTGACACATTATCATATTAATATCGCGAAAAGAGACTCGAAGCTTTGCAAACCTCGGAAAAAGTGTGTTAAATCTAGATTAGGTGTGTGAAAAAAATTAAAATCTATTTGTTAGCTATCATAATATATATTTAATTACATTGCGCAAATAAAAATCGGTGCGTGAAAAAACTTAAAATCCCTTTATGATAGTTATTTTAAACCATAATATATAATAATCACATTGCGTAATAAAACCGAACCTATTATTTATTATCCCCTATAATAATAGCCGTAAGCTTGTGAGGTGAGGTCTTGGGGTGGGGGGGGGCATAAAAACTTACTCTTCAGGGGTTTCAATAAATGATTTGTTAAAAAAAGATAGTCTCTGTAAGGTTTCTCCGCAATGCCTGTATTCCATATTTACACTTATAATCTTCGATACATCTATATCCGTTTTGATGCCATCTGATTAAAATCCGCATCCTATTTCGTTTCGTTTTTATAATTCCTGAATGACGTGAGGCTTCAGTCAATGGAACGGTCTGTTACGACCAGCTTTAGGAATGGTTTGCACGGAACTGTTTGTAATCCACTAGTAACATGAATTTTGATTGCTTAATCAAATGTCTGACGTCATAGGATCAAAGGCTTTCGTATGACCTCTGACGTGAACTCCCACTGTAACTTGTCAGATACACATGTAGTATAGGTCATCGAAAGTATAAAAAACGGAACGAAATATAGATCTGTATTTTTTCTTTATCAGATCCGTTTTGGTGGATCTGGGATAAATCCGTTATAAGGTTGGGCATTTTACGTTCCTCATTTGTCTGGCCAATCCCAATAATTGTGTTGACAAGCTAATAATTGATGGATAACAAATTCGATTAGATTAAAGTGCAACTAAATCGAAATAAAAGGAATGGGATATATTATAACGTCTTACTGTTTTGCTTCGAACTTTGCTAATGAAGGCAGTGTAACCAAAAGGTTAACTGTAAAGCCCCTATCACACCAAGGCACGACCTGTCGTGACTTATTATATGGAGAGGGGGGATGGGATGGCCTAGTGATCTAATGGCCGGTCACCTCTGGGTTGCGGCTGTGGTTTCGATCCCTGGCGTGAGCGTATGTGGCATGGAGATAGGGGCGTCATCTCAACCTCGTGGGTTTCCTCGGGACACTCCGGTTTCCTCCCACTGCGAAAGACCCCTACGCACAAGCGAATTATTGAAATAAAATTAAACCATATGTTAGTCCCAAAATGACCTAGTTTGTGTCGAATGGACGTTAAAAACCATTTCTCTCTCTCTATGTTATATTCAATCACGTTGTAAAGCTGGAGAAGGTCTACTGGGTCCTCCGGTTTCCACCCGCTGCTAAAAACGCCTGGGCGCAGGCGAATTATTAAAGTAAAATGTGTTAATTCCAAAATGACCTATAGTGTCGAGTAGACGTTAAACCCCATTTCTCTCTCTCCTTCATAGCTTGTTAATATCAATTCATATCCTTGCTCATCGAGATAAACAGGTAGGACAAAAACCATAAAGAGAGAGAGAGAGAGAGAGATGGTGTCTAACACAAACTAGGTCATTTCGGGACTAACATATGGTTTATTCTTATTTCAATAATTCGCTTTCGCGTAGGGGTCTTTAGCAGTGGGAGGAAACCTAAGTGCCCGGAGGAAACCCACGAGGTTGAGAAGGCGCCCCTATCCCCATGCCACATACTGTCACACCAGGGCTCGAAACCACAGCCGCAAGTCAGACGTGAATGGCCAGCTAGAGGTCGAAGCGCGGCACTCTATCTAGACAACTAGGCCACCCCCCCCCCCAAAAAAAACCCCCCAAAACATCAATAATGATGGTTTGATGAACTGCAATGTATAGAATGTAAATATTATCATTATTTAAAAAACACTGATACCACACCCCGCTTACAATTACTCATGTTATTATAATTTCAAAGAATATCCCAAGCACCACATGATCACAGGATCCTGCAGTTCATATTATTTAAATTCAAAATATTTTCAGAGGATATGAGGATAGGTTGAAATAATAAATTAAAGTCAATAAAACACTGGGGTATATTTATCCAGTTAATAGCTGTTCTACATATTCCAGAAAAACAAAAATATAACAACAATATTGCATTTGATGTCGATGTGAATTTTGTATCTTTGGAATTTGGTTTGTAGTGGGTTTTTTTTAATCTTTTAAATATTCCACATGCGGCCAAACACAAAATATTAATCTTAATGTATAAAATGCTACGTCGACTCATATGGGCTTTCGTATATAGAAGAGTATGAATAATACAATAATTCCATTTCAAAACTAGATTTTGGGATCGCGGTGGCTAAGTGGGCAAGACGCTGGCTCGCTAGCCTGCATTGGCCGAGAAAGTTCACCCAGATTTTCCGGATTGGTTATCACTGGTCAGTGATGCACGACGGAAGGTATGACAAGGACAGTTGTGTAGTTGTTCGGATGATACGACAAATCGCGGTCCCGTGTATACATTGCTGTGCACGTAAATATTCCTTGACTGTTGAAATTCGATATAACAGTAGGCTGCTGTCCGGGCAAAATTTCACACATAGCACACTGTATGGCGTATGCCCGTCTTCATTAGTCTAGGATAGGAGCAGAACAGTAGGACGTTAAACATCATTTAATTTCAAAACATATTTTGAATGGAGAGCAACCTACGCCGAATGTAACATCTTATGTGGCCGATTTTTATTACATTTGTGTTAAGAGGGCTAAACAGCTCCAATGACTACAACCTTCTACAATGCTATCACCAAGACTTTTTGTTGAAGGAAAACAGCAAGAAGCATATATACACCAGTTCCGACTACCCCTTCGTGTCGATCAAAACAGGACCAGTACCTGTCTAATATAACACCGCGTGTTACAACAAACAATACATAAATTTTCAAGAGTTTGGTCACGGCTTTTCAGAAACAAGACACGCTTTAAGGCATATAATAAAAGATGTTCAGGAATTAAAGAGAAGACTACCTGAAGCCCAACGATATGTTAAATGACAATGATAATGGGATTTAGCTATTATTTGAATTTCTGGAGAGCCAATAAACAAAGCAAGTCTATCTCGTTAATTTACAAGAGCTTAAATGTGAGTACGCCTCAACGGCTCAATTCAAAACTCGAGACGACACACATTAGACTATCGCCATCTTGTGAATAGAAGATGCTAATTGCGACAAGGAAGACATTAACAGTCATATAATACGCATCATTGTTTTGTTATTTGAAGTGAAAATAGTGTTAGGAGACGGAAACCTCGCACACGGAATCTGTCAGACATTCTACGACCTCGATAAAAACCAAACTAACAACCCGTTAAACTGGTCCTCTCATCCGTTTAGGGTTAACTGACATTTCTTATTCGACCTCTACTATAAAGGAATGTCATCAGTTTTGTCGAATTCGTCTGCCCTTTTCAATCTATTGTCTTATAATGCGATTTCGGTTGAGCACCCACGAAATTTAAAATCCAAATTTAGACATTGGCTCTTATACCCAGCAATGTGTTCTTTCTAGTCTGGTAATTGACTGTGGGGACATATTGGGAATACATCAGTTAAACTGATTTTGACAGCTGTGCTAAATGCCAAGACATACGGTTTTCATTCTGCGGGCAATGTTCTAGTGATTTATGTCGTTCCGAGTGGTTGGATGGCCGAATGGTTAATGCGTGTGCGCTCTACCAAATTCGTAATTTTTCTCCGGGTCCTCCGGTTTCCTCCAACTGCTAAAGACCCCAGCACGGAAGCAAATTATTATTGAAATTACAATGAACCATTAGTCCCGAAATGGCAGTTACCCACTCCTCCCTCACTCAGTAAAGACGTTGGTGCGCTCACGTTCTCTAGCGGACTGAGCTCGGTTATATATTATGATTAATAATAAGCCGCACTGACACCCATCAGGTGTGTGTAGATCACTTATTCTAAAAGCTTATTATTTAGTTAACTTATTATATGGCTTTTTTAAAGTTACCAAATAATGTGAACCACTGAGATGTAATGGTGAAAAGTATAACTCGGTACCTTAGTGTGTCTTTGGGGATCAATTTATTTTGAGGGAGCAGCACATATAAGACTTGTTTTTTCTTTTTTTAAAGTTGGTAGTCAGATACGCGATTCTACAGATTAATTTCTAGTTTGGGATTTGGGGGCTTTTTAAACAGATCGTCCGTGTAGCCATCAAACAATGGCCAAGTACCACACAACGGAAGAGTCTATTTGTCAAGGAATTGATATACCCAATATGAAACGACAACATTTAAGACATGTATCCGAATGTCTAATCCGTGTTTTTTTCTTAATATCTAATATTATGGAAATATCGCGTTATATATTTAGCTCCTTTAAGAAGTGCATCCAAATTATGTCGAAACTGTTAGCTGCAATGTACATGCACTCTCCATCAAACACAACTCATTGATAGGCGACTCCAAATCAAAATGCTAAAACCGTTAACTTATGAGCCGTGTGGCAATATCATGGCACCTGGTGTGCAAAGGACTAATTATTGTTGTCGAAAATCCAGATAACGTTTGTATTGACACATTTCTCTATGACATTAATCTCCTACCAAACGCTTACACCGTTAAATTGAGCCTCTAATGGATCTTCACAGCATGTAAGACACGATGGGAATGGTGAAAGTAGCTGTTCATCGGAGTGCTATATTGGCATTTAAATAAGAAATTCGAGCGATGCCGTATCCTTTACATCTTGTTCATTGTCATAATCAATGACGAGTTGTATTGTTTGGATTAATACCAACCATGCATCACAATTCGGATCAATTTTTGTTTAATAAATAGTTATTAACGGATGTGACGTCATAATCCTAAGTAACCTGCTATTACTCATTATATGGCTTTACGGATCTGTGGGAACTGGATTTAGTGGTACTACGAGCACTGTGTCATGAAAATATTGACGAAACTCTGCTGTGACAAACATTCTTCTTTAAGCGCTTTATAATATTAGTTAGTACCCATGCTGTTTTTTTGGTTTTCATCGTATGTTGCTCGTTTAACCCTCTTGCTTTTACTCTTAATTCTTAGAGCATAACATATCTGACGTCATACCTCTAACCCACTTAATATTCTGCTTGATTTTTCTTTTGGTCTGGATGACAGTTATCGATATAGCTTTTTGCAAAAATAGGTACCGCAGAATGATTATATTGAAAATGTCATTCAGATTACTTTAGTTAAAGCAAAATTATCAATGGATGTAGCTTTGGCCAAATATATGCCTCGTTTGTAACTACCGTACTGATTATTCGTGTCTTAGCCTATAACCGTTTCTCAGTGTTTGAATTAAATCATTAAATGGTCATACAGTTCTAATCTA
The DNA here is from genome assembly GCA_948474765.1 of Patella depressa. Classification (NCBI taxonomy): domain Eukaryota; kingdom Metazoa; phylum Mollusca; class Gastropoda; family Patellidae; genus Patella; species Patella depressa. The sequence goes on from OX419720.1 coordinate 7,694,339, forward strand.
TTTAAAATCTCAGGCATCCGATGGCATCGAGATTTGATAATGATTTAGTCATATTAATAAATGTTTGATTAATAAATAATATAACATTTAAGGTCCACAAGATCGACAACACTCTTGTTTTTCTACTTTTAACCACAAATTATTTAGTGAAATGAAATGAAATGTGGTTTAACGCCCTACTCTCTGCTCCTAACCTGGACTAATGAAGACGGGCATACGCCATACAGTGTGCTATGGGGGAAATTTGGCCCGGGCAGCGGCGCTACAACTCACTCTTATATCGAATTCCAACTGCCCAGGGATCTTTTCCGTGCACGCCAAAGTGTCCACGGAACCTCGGCTTTCGTCCCACCCGACCAACTAGACAACAGTCCTTGTCAGGCCCTCCGTCCTGCATCACTGAAAAGGGGAAACCAAAATTATTTAGTACCCATGTAGATAATTGGTTTTCATCTCAAATGTAATACATTTCATGCTGCTCCGGACTCGATGTTATTGCATAACAAGGGCTGGCTGTACAGTTATAAGTCTGAAAAGGACAGATCAGTTGGGTTGAAACAATTCTGTGCCACCAGCAACTACGCGCATTGATTGTACTGTTATTGCTGTCTTCGTACCAGACCATCTTGTGAGGCACTCATCAAGTACCTGCAAATGAAAGGACTAATTCTAACACGGATGCATGCTACCAAGGAATATATAGTCTGAAGGGGGCTAAGCAGATGTTACTCGTACATACCTGTCATGTGGTCTCAGAAACCGTCTAGACAGACATCACCAATCGCCCAGAGTGGCACCAACAACCGTCTACAGTGGTATCACCATCTCCACAGAACGTTATTCACAATAAATATCAGAGCAAAAGTTTTTAATAATTTAATAATGAATCAAGTTTTAACAATGAACAAACAAACACAGTATCAACCATTCATCAATATGTTTTCCAGATTTAAAAATAATAAAATATACAGATGACGACAAAAACAGCCTAGCCTTACATTATTCCTTGGTTTAACTATTATAACTATCTAGCTAAAGATAATTCTTCACAATGTGGACAATACAAGGATTAATTTTGTACCAGACTGGATGAACTACAATGTTTAGTCTCGATTATGTAGCCATCGTTACCAATGATAGCTATAACACAGTAGACAGAATGTGAATAGTCAAAATGGGAAAGAAGGTACAATTTCACATAAGTCTATATTCTGAAATCCGATCCATTCTCAAAGCGTTTATTTAAAGATTCGCTTCGACTTACATGAACTAAACCTTTTCGATTGAGTTGATCTAATGGGTAACAACGAAAGTTGGTTGTTTTTAGTTTGCTAAAACGGAAGTCAGACTTACTTAAATATTTAGATCGGCGAGTCGACAGTGGAACCAATCTGTTTAAAATACATATCGTTATTTCATTTCGTCATACTTCGATGACGTCAACTACATGAAGATATGTAGTGAAGGTCGCATCAGAGGTTATTAACGACTTTTGATTAATCGATTCCCATTGATGTTTATAGTGCAGCACACGCCAAAAACTCACCGTTAACGACCGTGGGTAAAATAACAGCTCATCCAGATCCTAGTGTAGTAAGGAAATGAAATGAAATGGGGTTTAACGTCCTACTCTTCTGCACGTAATCTGGGCTTATGGAAGACGGGCATATGCCATACAGTGTGCTATGAGGGAAAGTTTGTTCGGGCAGCGGCGCTACGACCTACTCTTGTATCGAATTACAAGGGATATTTTACGTGCACGCCAATGTTTACACGGGATCTCGTTTTTTCGTCCCATCCGAACGACTAGACAACTATCCTTGCCAGGCCCTCCTTTCTGCATCACTGACAAGGGGAAACCACGCCGGAAAATCGAGATGAACTTCTCGGTCAATGCGGGGATCGAACACCTGAACCATAAAACACGAAATGAAATAGAATCTATGTTGTAATCAGTTTGGAGTGGAACGATGATCTCTCCAAACCAATTAAAATGACCTCCAATAAAATCGCAGTTTTGATCTAGATACATATGGTGAAGCTATTTGTAATTTAGGTCAACGTAAAGTAATATGTCAAAAGATGAAGTTAAAATTTGTTTGTTTGCTACTTTCGGTTTGAATTTCGACTTACTGGACTGACAACAAAACCCCAAATTAGCTTTGTTTGAACCATAGTTTGGCATCCTACAAAACAAATCAGCATTTAAAATCTGATTTTTGAGCTAGACACAGTAAATTAAAGCGTGTACATAATGTTATTGTAACGCAAATCAGCATTTAAAATCTAATGATGTCGGCAGGTTGAGCTTTGAGCTAGACACAGTAAATTAAAGTGTATACATATTTGATTGTACTGGTTTTCATGTAGACAAATAATCTTACGTGCTGTAGGATATTCGACTTAGGTCATTTGCGACTTTTGGCAAGCGAATTTTTATCTATCCGTATCACGTATCCGTATCGTATACGTGATACGTTGCGTCAATGTAGTTTTAGAGTTTTGGCAGATTTTCGCGTCGCGTCCGTATACGTCGCTTGGTTGAGCTTTGTTCTATTACATCATGATAGCAGAATATATCGACCAAGATCACCATCAGTACTAGTCACGTGCCTAGCCTACTATTTCTCGGGGGAGTGAAGTCACTCGACAGTCGCTGAGCTACTAAAAAAGAAATGTCGAATATTATTTTAAAAACTTCGACTTCGACTGCAATTTTTGGTCTCACTAATGTATGATTTTAGAGAGTTTATATCCCTTAACCATAAAATCATTTACAACTTTTAAAGGGTCTCGCCTCCATAATTTTGGCACGTAGATTAACCAGACTTGCGTGTGTTAATCGCCGTAAAAGATCGGAGATCGGCCGTAGAGACTTTTGGTCCCGCACAAACAAACATTTTATTCGGTTCTTGTGGTTGGTCTGCAAACTACCAAACCCCACGTCCCGTGTGTGTCAAAACACATACTATGGGATGTGAGCGTGTCATAAGTGAGTTTGTCTGTGATATCACCCAGGGTGGAAGGGGACTTTTAGAATTATAAGACAGACTGAAAAAAGAACAGTAAGCCAACCCCTTATTATACAGTCGTCGCATGATAATGTATCTTTAATATTAATGATTTATGTTTTTGCGTTAATGTGAGGTAAGAAAATATTGCTCGGGCATTCTTTAACGCATACATACAGTTTATCATCCCATCGCAACATACCCTAAGTCTTATAAGTGTCGTACATGACAAATGTGGGCCGTATTTGAAATAACCGCGAGGAAAGGGTGTGGCGAATGGTAACACTTGCGCGTGGACTCGCAAGATCTGGTATTGAGTCACGTGGCTTGTGCGTAGGGTCGTCTGTCCAATGTCGTGGGTTTTCGCGGGGTTCCCCACTGCTAAATACTTATATGTTTGTTTCGAAATGACTTAGTTTGTGTCGACTAGACGTTAACCCCATTTCTTGCTATCTCTCTATCCGCTACAAATAACACAAGAAATCCCCCCGAAGCTATGTCACCTGCAGACAATAATGACAAAATCATTCTACAATTACAGACAAATTTATAGTAGACAAATCGGACGTAGTTCGACAGAGATTGATTAAATGTAATGGGATTTTAAAGTTCAACGCCGATAATGTTACCTATTAAGGAGTCGTTGAATGTTTAACCAGGTCTCCGCGAAAACACGGTCGTTTAAGTTTCAAAATAAATTGCTAAAATGTGGAGAAATTGGCTATTGGGTTGATTGTCGCAGCTCAAGAAAATAATCGGTTTAGGAATAATGACATACATTTCATAGGTTACCAGGTTCTTCTATAGCAATTTTGCCATTGAGGGCCCTGATAAACGTGACAATTCGATACTGAATAAACCTTTCCAAGTAGATTACTTAAAACGCAGCGACTCCCGAACAACAATTGAAGTTTTGCTTCAGGATTAACCTATTTTATTCATAGAACAAAATTAATTAAATGGCTAGAGCGGATTAGTTGCACGTGCTAATCTGTCTGTGGGTCTTGACAGGGCATGTACGAGACTATTTGTGTCCAAGGTTCTTCTATCTGTAACTGCATCTCCAAGACAGAGAGAGAGACACACAGAGAGAGAGAGACAGAGAGGGGGTTGTGTATTTTGTACTCGGTGAACAGTCCATTTGCTGATTACACTATTTTGCCTATTACGTTTTTTAGGACTTCGAATTTTGACTAATGCTTTGGATTGTTCGTACTTGGTTTTATTTTATTTATTAACCCACTCGATACAAACCAGAACATTTCGAGACTAACACATGGTTCAATTTTATTTCATTAATTCGCTTGCGCGTACGGGTCCGTAGCAGTGGGAAGAAATAGGGGGATTCGAAGGAAAAACGCGATTCTGTGCTGGACAATATTGTGTTCACTTTCCCCAGGCGTGTTTACTCAATGTACACCTTTCTGGGATTGAGAGTATGACAATGAAAACCAAACGTGGTTTATCTTCATACTTTTATGCTTCAATGATGCTATTGACAGTAGAGAGAATATAGTTCCGGAATGTCCAATCGAGTGTATAAGAAATCATTTAACATGACAATTGTGCTCTATTTAATCACAAGGATAGCATGTAAACTACTCTTGGTTTTCTTTGGTTTATCGGTATACAAAGACGGATTGTATGCTGAATGTGAGATTGATCTGTCGAGCCATCGTTCAGATATATTTGAGATGTTCAACGAGATCAAACAACGGTGTCTCAACCAGTTCGTTAAATGTATCTAAGGGGGTACCATACGGTGCAACATTGGACAAACCAAAATGCCACACAGGACCACTCCATGTGCTAGGTCGGACCAAAGTGGTGGACATCGCGTATTAGAAACCGCCTTAACATCAACGTAACATAGTGACTGCAGACTACCGTTCGATTATTTTAAAAGACAAGAAATTGTATTTATTATTGAAAGACATATTCACTAGAGAACGACATCATGTTCATTTTATCTTTTGAAGTTATATGGCACATCTGAAAGCATATGGATAATGGTTTTGGCATATGGAACATCAATGGCTTTGATAAGATTAAAATTAATTAAGTAAGCATTTTGTACGAATTAGATAAATATATAGCTAGCCATTCTTGGTATAATATATAGTTCCAAAATAGACATAGCATAGCTTTTCTTCTCCGTTTTCAATTAAGTCATTAAATGGCCGAACCGTTCTTATCTACTAAAATATCGTAGACACTCGCTGGCATCAAGAATTAATTGTGGTATTGTCATAATAAGAAATAGCTAATTAATAGTTTATGTTACATTTAAGGCCTAAAGAAAAAAGACTGTTCTAATCTACTTAATATCGGAGTCATCCGATGGCGTCGAAATATGATTAGCTTCTTGTCGTGCTAAGATATGTCTTAATAATAGTTTATGTAATATCAAGACCTAAAGACAGACCTGCAATAGGCAAATTTAGCTTTAAAATTGTTCTTATAGAGAGTGATAAAACATCATAGGAGTTTTTAATAAATATCAGACATTTACATTTTAGGGACACTGACGATAGGCGGCCCAGTTAGTCGCTATATAAATCGGTTTAAAACACACATCTAAGTTGTCACGTGGTGTGTGCATACTAGCTTAGTGGAACTACGATCAACCCTAATCCTAACCCTTTTCTAACCATAACCCCTGTCTATTAGATTGTTTGTGCCGATCACTCCTACGACAGGGGTGTCAACAATATAAGGTATCAAACTGGCATGCATAAATAAATATTAGAAACGAATCACGAAGAACAATATATGACTTCTCTGCGCAATCGCATACACTACAATAAATTACAAGAGAAAAAAAAACAAATATCACAATGGGAAATAACTCTGAATATAGTTCTCCCAGTAACAGGCAACAGACCACAGTTTTTTTAATATACGGCAAAAGTCACCGCGGTCACATTAAAATCACATGAACAGCTAATTCCATAAAAAAAACATCGTCACATACACGAGGTTTTCACACCGACATTATTAGTAGGCACATCATTTACCCTGCAGTCGCCGTTATCACACAAAACCGAACAGTGCTCGGAAAGTTTCGGGGAATCCTTTATAGCAAACCTAACGCGCAATTTAAATCCATTTTTGTTTTCTTCTGTTATTATCGTAGCTGGCGAACGTAAACTGAGACGTTCATGAGATCCGCTACTCGATGTGGACGAATTCTCCCGATATCGGCCTGAATGGCGTTTGTTAGCGTGTAAAGCCTGGTATTCCTCGGTGACGGACATGCACTCCGTCAATCCGTTCGATTTAAAACTAACCCCGCGATTCGCAGCTATCAATTTACTGGGACAGAACACTTCCATGAGACCACGTTTAAGTTTGATGTTAAAGAATCCGTACCACAGAGGATTAAGAGCGCTTTGGAACAGAGCAAGTGTTTCCACAAAAGCCACCACAGCAGCTGGAATAGTATGCGTGTAATTACTGTATATTCGTATCAAAGTTGTTACAAAATATGGCGTCCAGCACACAATAAAACTGGCTATAATGGTAAAGGTCATCTTAATGGTTTTTATTTTGGCCCTGGGGATGGCTTTTTTATCCGCTATAGATCGCCTCAACGGACAGTTATCTTTGGACCCTGTTATCACCTTGCCCTGTCGCCACACGACTAGAACTAAATTGATGTAAAAATAAGAAATTAAAATGGCGGGAATAACCAATATATACAGCGTCATAAACGTGAAATAAACCTTTCTTTGCCAGTTAGCGGTATATCCACGAGATCGGCAGCCATATTTTTTCCGGCCGTCTGGATGAACCCCATCAACGGTTTGAACAAATATTAATAGTTGTGGTATGGCAAAGATAAAGGCCATTATCCACGCGATGGCTATCATCCTTTTGGCCCTAGATGTCGTTGCCCTATAACTTAACGGTTTACAAATGGCCATATAGCGATCAAAGCTCATGGCCGTTAAGATAAACGTCGTACTCGCCAGTGTAATAATCTGCATGTATGTTAATAGCTTACATCCAGCTGATCCTAGCACCCACTCGCCGAAAGCCACAAATAATATTTCCGTAGTCATTGTGCAGAAGCAAACAGCTAAATCCCCAATAGCTAAATTAATGATGAATATGTTCACTCGGCTATTCCGTTTCCTGTAGCGGCTACACGTCAGCACAATTATGATCACCGTATTACCCACAAGTGTCAACGTCATGATAAAAACCAATGACGCAACACGCTGAATGACGTCAGGAGTCCATATCGTACCGGAAGTTGTAGCAGTCGTGCAATTTGGGTCCATAGTTCCCGTGTAGCACTTCGTTGAATTATCAAAAACCGTTAATGTCACCCCTATCGGGTCACTTCCGTTTGAGGTCATATTGGTTCACATACTTGCCATCTGAAATGAAACGGAAAAAATATCAAATAAATAAAAGAAGTGGTGTCTTTTGTCGGGAACGTCGTCATCAACATAATAAGCTACCTTACTAGCATTAGCCCACTATGCATTATACGGGGCATGGTGTGGTGATAATTCGATTAAGCTTAAACAGACGAAATCCAGGAAGTAAATTTGATAAATGTCTCTCGCATTAAGCTAAAACAAAGCAACTTCTTTCAATTTAGCCATGGTTAAAACAGGTTTCATGCGCGAAGCAGGGTACGAGTATTAAGCTAGGCTGACACTTGCACGACTTTTGGCCACGATTTTGTCGTGCCCATCGTGCACATTGACACGAACTGGCTCGACGAGTTTACGCATAGTTTGCGCATTGTTTACTCACTTCCCGCATTGGCGCGACGAGTTTGTGCAATTCGGATGGTGTCGTGCCGACTCGAGTCGTGCCAAGGCGTACCACGGTATCGTGCAAGTGTCAGCCTGGCTTTAGATTCAAAACATCTTAAGCTAATCTTAATCTTAGCTCACACATGTGTATGTTTGTCTCCAGCAGCAAAACTTCATTAGCCCGGTTGGTGCAGAAGAAACGGGTTAAACTTATTACGTCTCCAACATATGGGTACGATGTTGGCTCGCTTAGATGAGGGTTTCCGGTGTTGACAGTAGAGAAAGGCATGGTTCGCCATTCTCAATGGTGAAGGTCATGGTTCCTTGCACGGGTCGTCTGGATGACAGACCGAGGTCACGTCTACACATTGGGGTGCACCTAAAAGAAACCCTATATTAATGTCCCTATTCTTCGCTTCAATTTTTCTTTCTCTTATTTTATTCGATTTTCCTTAATGTTTTTTATTTATTTTACTACCTTTAACTAAAACCCTAATAATTCTTATTTCATTACATTGCCAGCTGATCATTTAAAATTTATATACACACCATCCTATTCTGGAAGCAGTTTTATATAAGCATTAAGGTGCTTGTTACTGTATCCAATTTATTCATTTTATTCCCTTCATCGTTGTATATAAGAATTCTAAATAAATACTTTTTTAAATCAAAAGAAACCTGGGCAATTGCAATCTTAAAAGAGGAGTAGGTCGTAGCATCGTTGTCTGGGCCATATTTCACCAATACACAACGGGGCCTATGTATGTGCTAAATGTCACTAATACAGCGCGTTGCGTATATCCGACTTCATTAAACCAGTCGATGTTGAAATTTAGAAAGCTACCTCCCACGTCCAATTACATAACATTTCATTTCCAACAGATTATTAAATATAAAATAAGTTCTACAGTACTACCTCTACTTAAATCGTGTTATCTTTATAAAATAAATCTATATATTCATTGTTTAATAGTATTCTTCGAATCACGATAATAATTATAAAGCAAACAATAGACACCTCGTCACGTATTGCCATCGATAATTATTGTCGACCAGGTAACGGTTTATTGAGATATGTATTTATTTTTGTTGTCCCTCTTTGAATCAAGGTAACCAGTTTTTAAGATACTGTTCATTTCTGTCCCTATACTATGGTGGCACAGCCAATGATGCGATTTGTCATGTATAGTCATCCATTCGTTAAGATAATTTAACTGGTTTACAGATACTGCTCATTTCTGTTCCCATAACACAATACATGGACGGTGACATAGCGTGTAAGGTGCTTGGTCACGTATTGGCATCGTTAATGATCGAAGATATAGGGGGACATTTAACATTTCGGGACTAACAGATGGTTCAATTCTATTTTAATGATTCACCTGCGCTTAGGGGTGTTAAGCAGTCGGAGGTCCGGGAGTAAATCCACGCGATAGAACAAGCGACCTTACTCCTTGTCCCGGACAACCGGGGAGGGAGTCGAAACCACACTAGTTTGATTGTGTATGTTGTTATTATAGTACAGTGGGCGATTGTGACTCAGTAAGTACTGGTGCTTTGTCGATAACAGGGAAGTCCGAGTTTCTTACCAGGGTTCCACTATACAGTGTTGGGGAACACCTGGGGTCTTTCCATGCACAGGATCGCGAACAAGTAAAAAAAAACTTTGTGGGAATTATGATCCCGATACGACGGACGTTAAACTTCATTATTCCTTGTCAGAATTATAGATAATGTATTAGTACATGCTATGAAATAATAACTACCTTCACCTACTTCATTTATCGAATACGAGTTAAATCAACTAAAAGGTACTTTCAAACATAATACAGTTTATTTTACACAAATTCTTTAGTTTTCTGACATCAAGTGGTATATTAAAGTGTTCTGGAAGTAGTATCAAGTGTTCTAGAAATGACACCAATCTCTTAAGAAGTGGTATGAAATGTTCCAGAAGTGGTATAATGTGTTCTGGAAGTGGTGTTAAGTGTTCTGGAAGTAGTATAGAATATTTCCGGAAGTGGTATCAAGTGTTCTGGAAGTAGTATCAGGTGTTCTAGAAGTGGTATCAAGTGTTCTGTACGTAGTATCAGGTGTTCTATAAGTGGTATTGAGTAGTGTTCATAGGCGTGGCATCAAGTGTTCATATAAATATCAAGTTATCAAGAAGTGTTATCACGTGTTCTGGAAGTGTTATCGAGTGTTGTATGAGTAGTGTCAGGTTTTTAGAAGTGGTATCAAGTGTTCTGGAAAGTGTTCTGAAAATGGTATCATGTTTAGAATTGATGTTCATATTCTTAGGAGTGATACCAAATGTTCTTGAAATAGGTTTTTGGAAGTGGTATCAAGTGTTCTAGAAGTAGTACCAGTTAGTTGTGCCATGAAAAATAAACATAAAAAGTGGTTATGTATTATTTAAGTTTGCTAGTCTTTCTGTCATCCCATGCATTCCTTCATTTCACACAAAGGAATCACACCAAATAATGTTCACAAAAACTGGCCGAAGAATTATTGTGTACCACGTGTCCGTAAGACAAATTAACTTCATACCATATATCAAACCAGCATTTGAAATTACAAAAATCTTACAACACACGTCAAATAGCCCTTGACAATTAAAATTCAAATGAGGTCCAGCCAAAATTTACTTCGCAACACACTGTATCGTGTATGTTCGTCTGTATCGCGTATAGTAAGACACTGAACCCATTTTATTTCATTGCTATGCATTATTCATTCGTAGCAAAACATCGTGAGATACGAATTTGTATATGTTATATATGGATTTACGAAGTACTTATCCATGCAGAACTGAAAGGTATTCTTTAAAGATAGTGGCGAGGGGTAACGTCCACACAAATAAGGTCATTTGGGCACTAACATGGTTTTTAATTTTATTTAAATAATTCGCTTGCGTGCAGGGGTCTTTAGCAGTGGGAGGAAACCGGAGGACCCGGAGAAAACCCACGAGGCTGGACAGACAAACTGTAAACAATGTAGCTTTAATACGTGTCTAGTCCAACGGGTGGGACGGAAAAAGTGGCGCTGTGTGCACATTGGTGTGCACGTAAAAGATCCATATCAGTTAAAACTCAATATGTGAGTAAGGCACAATTTCCCTCATAGCACACTGAATAGCGTATGCCCGTCTTCATTAGCCAAGACGCAGCAGAACAGTCGGACGCCCGATTTCATTTCATTAATATACGTGTTAATCAGTTATAACAATACAAATACAACAACATCTCGCCGCTACTGTTGTATAGAATACGGTCTCAGCGATACAGCATTATGAATAAATTGCATATAATAAAAATAATTAAAAATGGAACAATATAATAAAATCCACATATACCCAAGTAACAGCTGTTGATAACTACCATTGCACTAATCCAGATAAAACTGAAAAGTTATTCGTACAAATTAAAGACTACGGACTTAACTTTATTATGTGTCATAGTTCCCCAGCCGAGCACTAAATAGCACCAACCAGACGGCAAAAATCCGACAAAGATTACCCCGTAAAACTTTGCGTAAAACAGGGAATATCTTGATATAAAGTCAGGAAATTATAATCCAAATAAAATATAAAGTCTTTCCCAAAACATAAAAATGCAGAAACGCACAAAAGTATTAAAACGAAATGGGACCTGTCGTCCTACTGTTATGCCCCGACTGAGCTAATGAAAACGAAAATACGTCACGCAGTGTATACTGTGAGGGAAATCTTGCCTGAGCAGCGGCGCCTCGGGTGTACTCTTATATCAAATTCAAACTGCCAAATGATCTTTTACTTGTACGCCAACATACACAGAAGCTCGGTTTTTCGTCGCATCCGGACGACTAGACCGATGTCGTCGTAAGACACTCCGTCCTGCATCACTGACAAGGATAAACCAGGTCGGACAATCCCAACGAGTTTGCTCGGCAAATGAACGTCATAATATAAGAAAACAACTACGAGATATTGAAAATAATTTTCGCTTAGAACCAATCTCACATATAAAATCGTTATATATTATTATAATAACAAACAGTCAAAAAATTATAATCTTACTTAATTATAGGCTCGATCCAAAATATATAGAAAAGTTATCCGTAAAAATAATCTTGTCAAAGCGCACAAAACTATTAAAGTGTTTCATCATTACTCGATATCAAGAATAAAACTCCCATAATAATAATTAAAATGTATTAGTTACCGAATATTATAAACCCATAATCTTACGTTAAACGTTAATCCAAATACACTGGAAATGTTATCCGTAAAAATATACGATTGTCAAACGCAAAATTTTGTTGAACTTCACGAGCATAATAATATTGACAAATATACACAATAAGTTTGAACATACTACTAGAAAATTATAACACATACTTGTTAAGTATCGCATCACCAGCGAGTGTCTTTAACTGAAGACAACTTCATAGTGTCATAAATGTGGTTGTATTCTGTCACTATGTGAAGCCGCCAACCATGATAATTATTTTCTGACATATCGATCATATCCCTAATGGACCTGCCTGCATGTGACGGTTTCAAGCTATTGTGGCATCGCTTCGCTTAAAGCTCGCTCAAGTAAATACAAATTTACTGACTGGGAATACAACATATAACTAGATATATACAGCTACAACTTTAATGATGTTTTTTATGACAGTAAGAAAAGAGACATGGAGTATAAAGTCCACACGACACAAACTACGTCATTTTGGGACTAACACATTGCGCGTGAGGGTTTTAGCAATGGGAGTAAACCGGGGACATGGAGAAAACCCACGAGGTTGGACAGGCGGCACCACTCCTTGTCACGTACAACTGGGGAATTGAAACAACGCCAGTTGAATCAAGGACCAACCGTAATGATACAGTGTGCACGTGCTAACCATTGCCCCCACCCCCTCCCATGTGTTTTTGTAACAGGAAAGGGAGTTGTATACGGCACAGGTTTTATCATTGGACAGTTAACTCAATGACAGACCGTTTGATACAGCGTGCATGTGCTATCCATTCATCCCCACCCCACCAGGAAAATGAGTTGTTAACACAGAAAGTTTTTGTTTATTATACAGACAGGGGATGGAGTTGCTGACAACATAGAAGGTTTTTTTTATCATACAGACAGGGAAGAGAGTTGGTGTATATAAAACATGCGATGACTGAAAATACACCTGGTAATATAATCATACAGACATACGTATACTCTGAAGCTATGTGAATATTTGTAATAGGGAAGGCGTTTCATTAATATGACCACAGAAAGTATTTTCATAACACAGCTAGTATATAAGGAAATGGAGTGTTTCATAACACAGGGAAGGCAGCTATTTTATGAGTTCAGGGGTCGAGGAGGGTTGGGGGTATAAGAAAGTGAATGGTGGTGAGAATGGTTAGCTAGAGGAGAGGATATTTCATAACACTGGGCAGGCAGCTGTTTTATGAGTAGTTAACCGGTATAAGAGAGAGAGAGAGAGAGAGAGAGAGAGAGAGAGAAATGAAGTTTAACGTCCACTCGACACAAACTAGGTCATTTTGGGACTAACATATGGTTTCATTTTATTTCAATAATTCGCTTGCGCGTAGGGGTCTTTAGCAGTGGGAGGAAACCGGAGTGCCCGGAGGAAACCCACGAGGATGAGAAGGCGCCCCTATCGCCATGCCACATACGCTCACACCAGGGCTCGAAACCACAGCCGCAATCCAGAGGTGACCGGCCAGCTAGAGGTCGAAGCGCGACACTCTAGATCACTAGGCCATCCCAACCCCCCAACCGGTATAAGAATATGAATGGTGATGAGAAGGGTTTTATAAGGCAGCTAGGGCAGGTTGCTGTTTCTTGAGAGATAAGGGGTCGAGGAGGGAGTGGGGAGTATAACACAGTGAATGGTGACCAGAAGGGTTTTATAAGACAGACAGTGGAAAGGCTTATTTCATAAAACAGTCAAGCAAAAACAAAGGTGTTTTATGAGAAGCGGAATCGAGTTTCTTTTTATATAAGACAGAGAACTGTGGCGAAGGGGGGGGGGGGGGTATTAGACAACAAGGGAAGTATGTTATTTTATAGATTAGATAGGCAGACAAGGAAGTGTTGTTATTTTATACTAAGTGTTGTTATTTTATATTTTATAAGACAGCTGAGGAAAGGGATGGGTTACGACACAGCTGAGAGTTATTTTATAAGATAGGGAATGAGTTCTTAGTTTTTATTTATTTTATAAGACAGCGAAGAATCTAGTTTATTTTAGAAATCACCTAAGGCGACTGCTTCATTTGGCGCAGGTTCCCCCCCCCCCCGCTTGTACACGACAATGAGCAGGGTCGCCTGTCCAACCACGTGGGTTTTCCTATGGTCGTTTAATTACCACCCACTGCTAAAAGAACCAAAAGCGTACTAGCAAATTATTAAAATTAAATTGAATCACGTTAGTCCTGTAATAGCAAGTACTTTAAACCCCATCACACACACACCTCTCTCTCTCGGATGGGGTAGGACGTTAAACCCCGATTCATTTATTCAATCGCACATTCATTTATTTTGACTCTATCTTCGACTCCAGTATCTCAAATGACGTAGAAACAGAACAGTGGAATGTTAAACCCCAATTCATTCATTCATTCATCCCGACTGTAACAGCGGCGTCATAGCGTCTTGTCGCATTCATTCATATCTAACTGGTTTATCATTGGACCATTTATATAAATCTCCACAAATTGATTGGCTGTTAGTATACCACATTGTCGTGTTAATAGCATGAAGGATCTCAATAATCCTATATCCAATTAGTATAACTACCGAGTATTCTCAGCATGGATGAGGTGAAATTGTATAGTATGTTTCAGCTCGGGAGTTGATTTGAAGTGCTACAGTAATTACTGTAATATAGTCTTGCTGATATAAACGGAATGTATTTAATGGGGATGGGGCGTATCTTTCACGAGGGGATGTGGTGGGGTAAGTGAGACTTTGGGGGTCTCGTGTTCGATTCCGGTGTTGGTCGAACAATTTGATTTTCCTTCGTGGTTCCTCTTTTTCGAGCACCCGTGTACAACATTGAAGAACCATTGACAGTTGCAATTCGATATATAGATAGGTGTGTCGTTGTTTAGACAAACGTTCCCACAAAGCAAACTGTATGACGTGTGTCCGTCTTTTATTATCCCACGAGGTCTGTCATTGCATTAAAGGACAATATTGGTTTCAGTAATTATTACATATGTGATAGAACTGGTTAAATACATTCCAAATATAATTGTAACTGTCTACTGACAGCCAATTCTTTTTTTAAATTGTCAGATATCTTCTCACGGTATCATGTGTTAACTTTTCATCGTCAACGGAATTATTAGTGAAATGACATTCGATCGTGTATCTGTTATATCGCTCGTTACTTCAGTCAGTTATATAGGAGGATAACTCGTGTTTGTCATCACTTCCCGTATATTCAAGTGTTTGTTACACATCTTCCGTAGCAATGATCGCGGTGTTAAAATTATATTTGGAATGTATTTAACCAGTTCTATCACATAATATGTAATAATGCCTGACACCAGTATTGCCCTTTAAGTGGCTTGGTTTAGAATTCGGCATGGAGTAGGATCGACTGACCAACCTCGTTGTGTATTCGTCGTGTCCTCCGATTTCCTCCTTTCACTGCTAATGCCCCCTTTACATCGAGTGAACGTTAAATGTCATTTCTTTCTTTCTCTCGCCATCAAAAATGAAATGAAATGAGGTTTAATGCAATACTGTCCAGTTTCTTTCTAAAGCAGCACTTCTTGGTGAAAGGTTTAAATGCCAATACATGTACCTTCCGTGAATGTCTTAAACAAAATGAAAGTGTTTCACACCATAAGTAATAATCCAAGTCTTGTATTTATTTCAATCGACTTTCTACTGATTTATGACGGACACTTTTGAGTTAGTCATTAGAAATCATGAAACCAGAAAATTCTTACGGATATTGAATATTTTTTTCATTATAATCTAAATAAAGGACTATACAGAATCAAGGGAAGGCGCAATTGATTAGAAAATCGAATTTAATTGTTTTCTCGGGATTGTTTATGCGTTCAAAATGGAGATTGCAGCCTGGCGCCGGTGGATTAGCTTTTACATCTAAAAAAAATGCACCTCGGCTCTTGTCGCATGACTGTCATTGAAGGAAATATTGATTTTATTGCCGTTCACATAAAATAACGAGAACTTGAATATATCAATAGATTGGGTCTACAATTCGCGATATATTATAATCGTATGTGATTGGTTTGGTCGTTAAGGAGTTTGTGAATATATTTTCTATTTGTTTATATTTGTGCCAGAAATGACGTGATTTCGTTGGTGAGCATTGGTCCCGAATCTGTGTCTAGAAAAAGGTTTTATTAACCTGTGATAAGATAGGAAATTGCCAGGACACCGTTGCTACGGCCTACTCCTACATCGAATTCCAACTGCAAAGGGATCCGTAACGCGCACGCCAATGTGCACCCAGGACCTCAGTATTTTGTCCCATCCCAACGAACCTACGTTGCTCCGGTCCAGACCCTCCGTACTCACTACTGACACAACGGAACGACGTCGGAAAATCCTGATGAACTTTCTGGGCCAAATTTGGGTCGACTACTGGGCTTCCCGGTTAACAAACCAACGTGGTGCTCACTGATAGACACAGCGACCAATTAGCCCAAGTCCGCTGCTGAAATCCGAACAGAAAAGTAGGATGCTAAACCTCATATGATTTCATTCTCTCTGGTTGACGACTGACAGTTTGGAGTGGATGATATTGATTCAGGAATAAAATATAGGTTTAATTTATTAGATTCACCCGCCGATCATTATTTATTAGCTTTGTTTAAACGAATTCCTGTATAACGATGTCATTAGTTGTTGCAGTGAAAGATGAATTCATTCATTAGACGCCTCCATATTCCCCGCTTTGACACATATTTCAATGAATTGTGTCACCAGATGTCAGCCATTGTATTAAGTTTAAGTTGCTATGGCTCGTATAGAAAATGAAATAGGGTTTGCCGTCATACTGTTCTGGATGTTAGAATTGAATGTGATGGTGGGTACTTATAGGATACTGGATGTTGGGATGAACACATGATGGTGGAATACAATAATTATTGTTACAGACCCACTATGGCCTGGAAGAAATTTGAAGAAAGATGAACTCTACTGTTTCTGTATCTAAGGTATTTACTTATCAATGTACCGAAAGTCTTACAAAATCGTATTTCGATCATCAATCCAAGATGGCGGGCGACGGCGTGAAATGGCTGAAAATGCCAAATATCTGAGGAAACAAGGGTTTAGTTATAAAGGCAGATAATGGAACTTAATGGACAAACGGGACACCAAATCACTGATTGGTGTTTCCAGGCTGTCCTATTATCAAACCTAATAACTTTAAAACATTCCCACATTCTTACACAATTCTTATTTCAGCTAGAACTTGTTCCTGGTTTACACCCACAGGCGTTAATTGTCCAATATACGGTCATATATTAAACTACAGTTTATCCGTGTATAAATGGTCTCCCTTTGAAAGTATCCCACCGCCTCGGTCAGTGTTGTACGGTTATCTTTTACAGGAAATCATTTCAAACGTCATGTTGAATTGGGGATGGGGGGAATGGTGAGCGTGTGCGCGCTGTATCATTGAGTCAACTGGCGAAATTAAACGCGTAGGCGTCGTAGCATAAGGTCTGTCATTGGTTTAGGATGCGTCGATTTCCTGCGTCTACAAGACATGCAGTTGTGTTGCGTTCCGTATATTCTACGGGTCTTCATATTTCTGGTAAAGAGCGCTAAATGGAAGGGAATTATTGAAATAAAATTGAATCATTTGTTAGTCCTGAAATGACCCCCCATCCCAATTGTACGTGACAAGGAGTAGGGTCGCCTGTCCAACCTCGTGGGTTTTCTCCAGGTCCCCCCCCCCTGGATACACACTGCTAAGGACCCCTACACCCTACACGAATTGTTGAAATTAGATTAAACCATTATATCTTTATCTTTATCCCGAAATGACCAATTTGTGTCATGTGGACGTTAACCCATCCCCCTCTCTCTCTGAAGTGTGTTATTATTATTCGAAATGAATATTTTATCGACCTAAGATACTGGTTTATAATAAGCCTGTTGATTCATGCCAATAGTATCAGACTATTATTTATCTAATAACACACAGACACATCACCCACACGACTAACATATTTATAAAGTCTTATCTAACGGTTGTCAACCTAGTTTTGGTGTCCCCTGGTTTCACGCTCTATAAATTTCAGAGCACACAATACCGAGTTTTGGTGCCCCTGGTTTCACGCTCTATAAAACTCAGAGCACACATTAGATTTTCGGTGTGACGAAATTCGATAAAAAAAACCCATATCTCCTTATTATGTACTTAGTATATTCATGTAGCTTCATGGTTCCGGATAATATTGATTATTATTAAACGACCAGGCACAATGCCCCTGTCCGACCCTTATCCCTGGCCGACCATGACGATTTGGTCCAGACCCACTCCTACCCTTGGCAAATACCCTAATGTTTCGTCATGGCCGGTCGCTCTGACCTTCATAAAGGTTTTATTAAGGCGCACCTCTACACTTCGCAAATACCTGAAGGTTTCGTCAAGGCTAACCCCCATCCTTGGCAGATTCATGAAGTTTTCGTCAAGGCCTGGTCCTACCCCTGGAAGATCCCCGAGGCTTCGTGATAGCCCACAGGAGCGAGAATTAGATCAAATATGTCTATTACAAGCTTTATTGTGTATTCAAATGATATATAAAATTTAAAATGGTATATAATAATTGAATTAATATTTATACATTTATCCACAGATTGAAATCAATTTATAAATTTGAAACTAGAGAGGCGAGGCTTAGAGGCTTAATCGTCATTAATACGTAACGCTAATCGAAATCTTACATAATGATATCATTAATTAAAGTTTTTCGCATTTGTCTGAGATTTGAATCCTATTATAGTATCAATATTAAAGGTACTGTGTTTAGTATTATAAGTATTAATTTCCTGTGTTTGTCTTTATCATTATCCAGCATTAATGAGAATTGTGTTTTAATTAAAGGGATCTATACCTCTAATATTAATGTACACCAATATAAAACTTATCCTGTGGAAAACTAACACTGCGATCAATAGATAACGACAAATGAAGAGTTTTGAAGTGGATTTATATCTTCCCGGTTAATAGAATTAAACGGTGATTAAAACACCATTATTATAGACAGGTTAAAGGGACAATCCCGATAAGTACAGAGTCTCAAAAATTAAAGTCCGAGAGTTTATGAAATTTATGGACCAAAATATAGAGGCATGGTGTATTTATCTTGTCTCAAAATTTCAGTTCAAAATATTGAGTCGTTTGGACGTGAACGTCAACACTGCTTATCCGGACACGTAACCCTTTTAAGATTTCGTGTCAGTCTTTTCATTGGGTGACCTGATAATCGATTCACATTTCTTGAGAGGTCTATACAGTGAATGACCCATGTACTGTACTTGATAACAAAAGGTAAATTTCACCTACATATTTTTTTATAGAAAAAGGTCTGATTTTATCCCTATACTGTATAATACAACGGTCTCCATTTCCAGATGAAGACTGTCAGATTTAAGTTATTTACAAGCGTATCACAAATATCGTGTTAGTTGGTCGGCCTTAGGTAATGGGTTTTAAGGGATTTTAACACAAAATTAAGCAGTTTTAGTCCTCAGAAAGTTATCGGGATTGACCCTTTAATGATTGCACTTTTAGCGTACTCTAGCGATTTTCTTAAGGTTACTGTTTCTTCGCTGTTCTGTTTCTAAACGCGATGCTTTAATTCTGTTATTACATCTCTTATATGGATGTAAGGAACATAATGTAGAAATGAAAAGGGGTTTAACATCATTTTGCTGTTACAATACTGGACGAATGAAGACTAAAGTAGCGACCACTACAGAACACGGAGAACGGACTACCGAACACTGGGGAACATTAAAAACTGACTAATTCACATTAGATAACAGATCGATCCAGAGATAGGGTGAGAAATGGGGTTTAACGTCCATTCGACACAAACTAGGTAATTTCGGGACTAACATATGGTTCAATTTTATTTCAATAATTCGCTTGCGCGTAAGGGTCTTTAGCAGTGGGAGGAAACCGGGGTGCCCAGAGGAAACCCACGAGGTTGAGAAGGCACCCCTATCTCCATGCTACATACGCTCACACCACGGATCGAAACCACAGCCGCAAGCCAGAGGTGACATGCCAGCTAGAGGTCAAAGCGCGGCCATTAGCCCATCCCAACCCCCCTGATAACAGATCGAACTGGCGAAAAGATTCACAGACAATTTTGAAACCAGGCAATTTTGATTCCGTGACAGAACTAATGCCACCCTAGAAGATTATGACTCGCACTAGTATGAATTAATGCCGCTTTTCTTCGTGGATTATCTCTCTTATTGTCAGTTATCAATGACGCATTATCACCATAGATTCAGTGCAAAACAGCGGACCCTTCATGGTTACATTCACTAGATTTGATCTGGTGTTTATTGGTTGATATTGTGTGTCGTGTCCGTAGGTTTGTCTTATATATTGTGTTTATATGTATTGCTTTCCACCTGCAATTATAGCGAATGTGTGGTCGAATGCTTTAACGCCTTATAGAAAAAAAATGCACCAAATATATGTTATTGTCGAGTCAGAAATGGCAGTTTTATCCAGTTCATCCTTGCAAATAAATTCACGGATACCAGATTCAAATACAAAGTTTGGAAACCAGAAAATCTATCCCAATTGTCCGTTACCCGGGTAACAACAAGTAATTATTGTGTTTATATGAGGCGTTAAAAAACAACATGGCGGATATAAATCGTGTGAATGTTGTACACAAGTTTATCAATAACTTCAATATTTATCCAACACAAAAAATAACAAACCGTGCAGGTTGACATTTACGTTTATCCATTTTCTAATAAAGCACTACATGACTCGATTGTATTAATTCGTTCACCTCAAAGTTGCAATTTCAAGTTGCAAGTTATATTTTTAAAATGTATTAAACTAAAGCCCTAAAATAGACTGTATCTATCAACAATTCTACCGCGTTAAAGAAGAATCCTATTAATCCCATAATTCATTATTGCCAGTTGAGAAATTGGCAAAAATATCATTTTCAACTTCAAATCCAAACGTTTGAAGATAGCTATTCCATGGGGGTGAATGGGAAACCAATGCAGGTAATTGCGTTATTATTTCCTGTGTCACTGATTTTTATGCCTGTGAAATAATGCCTATGATCGTATAAGAGTAAGTTGACAACCTTTTGAGCAAAAGTCATAGAAATAATTATGTTTAGACTTTCTTAGAAAATATTGTGCGTGGCGTGTCCAACGTCGTGGGTTGTCTTTGGGTCCTTTGGTTTCCTACAACTGGTAAAGAGACCCCAAGCGAATTATTGAAATTAAATTAAACCACGTGTTAGTCCCGAAATGACCTAGTTTGTGTCGAGTGGACGTTAAACCAATCTCTCCCCTCTCTCTCTGGAATACTAGCACTCAGTTAGGGATGCAAAACCGTGTCGTACTACTTCATTTAACTTACATTACATTACAATAATGTTATACTTTAATACAAATAAAGAGAGTATAGCTGTTTTATCACGGATCTTGAATCGGCGAAATACGTTCCAGAACACGTGATATTATAACATTAATATATATATATAAAGTGATTTACAGTCAATCTGGTAACATTTTCTTGTAATTTATATTCACTTTTGGTCGGTGAAGTACACGGATAATCTAAATTGCATTGTAGTCGTTTTAGCCTGCATAATCCATTTCATAATAACTTATAAGATTTTTTTATTAGAATTATGCTGTTGTATCAGCTAGTTTTAATAACTTCGAATAGAGTAAAAAGCGTCGTGCTGCCTACTGGTTTGAAAATGTTCACTGTCTTAAATATAGGCAAACATGTCACGGAAGAGAGATGGATAGAGAGAAAGGGTGGGGTTTAACGTCCATTCGACACAAACTAGGTCATTTCGGGACTAACATATTTTTTAATTGTAGTCAATAATTCTCTTGCGCGTAGGGGTCTCTAGCAGTGGGAGGAAACCGGGGGACCCGTAGAAAACACACCAGGTTGGACAGGCATGGTGTCATGGCAAAGCAACAGCGTCAATAGGGCCCACTGATTGAAATTCCCATAGTGTTTTTAGATTCCAATACACGTGTATTATGTATAATATTAAATTTGAGGTTTCGCCCTCTTCAGTAGCAACGCTATTGCGCGTTTATAGCAATCGCATTACAATTACACTGTAAGCGGACGTTAAATAAAGCTATTTCATACTTTATAATTCCAATACACGTGTATTATGTATAATATTAAATTTGAGGTTTCGCCCTCTTCAGTAGCAACGCTATTGCGCGTTTATAGCAATCGCATTACAATTACACTGTAAGCGGACGTTAAATAAAGCTATTTCATACTTTATAATTACAATACAATTAAGTGGCACTTCCATTACAACTACATTACAATCGTGTGGGGTCTTTTCCTTGTGGAGGTACCCGCAGTAAACCCCCAACGGACCTCGGTCTTTCGTCACATTCGAACGACTCTACGTTGTCACCAGACCCTCGCCCAACACCACATCTAAAGGGGAACTAGGTTGGAATTACCTGATAAACTGGGAGCACACATAGGAATCTCATGGGTCCAGCGTCTTACTAACTGACCATCCGCGCGCCATGTTTGGTTACTGACATGTTTAGATTATAAATATGATATACCACACAGGCCTTAAACCTGTTTTTGTTCCATATAGACATTTCTGTGTGTATATACCTAATAGAATAGTTAAATAAAACTGCTCTACTGTAATATATAACTGAAATTAAAGATACATGACGTTATAAAACTGTATTGTTATTCTAACGTTTTTCCCGCGATAGCATCTCTTCGGGCATTTATTAAACAGTTTTTATACACATATATAAATGTTGCATATTCAAGATCACAAGATAAATAATAACTAGAAAAGGATTATTGATTCACATCCGTACAAAGGTATAAAATAATTACCCAGTCTTCATTGTGTTGTTATTATTATCGATCACAGTTTCAATAATTCCATGTACATTTCAAAAATAGACAACAAACATAGTTGTTCTATATATTTCAAATAAAATAAAACACAATCAAGACACAGAAAAAAATTGAAACAGAATAAACGAAAAACATATTTGCCTTTGGGAAGTGTGAAATTCATACACGCATCAATTATTGTTTCCATGTAAATGGTTTATTTTAGAATTACGATCAATTGTACAATAGATCACAGGACATTGGCTGATTGGAATTGTTAGGCTCTAATTAATGTTGAACTAACTTCTGTGGATGTTCAACACCAAATATCAATTTCTACAAGGATCACCACGTGAAATGACATGAAATTGGGTTTAACGTCTTACTCTTGCACCTAAACCTGGGCTAATGAAGACGGACATACGCCATACAGTGTGTTACGAGGGAAATTTCGCCCGGGCAGCGCTACGGACTAATCTTATATCAAATTCCAACTGCCAAGGAACCTTTTATGTGCAGGCCAACGTGTACAGGGGACCCATCGTTTTTTTATACTATCCGAATGACTAGACAGCTGTCCTGGTCAGGCAGTCCGTTCTGCATCACTGACAAGGGGAAACCACGCCGGAAAATCGAGATAAACTTTCTCGGCTAATGCAGGGAGCGAACACCCGACCCCCAGGCTAGCAAGCCAGCGCCTTACCCACTTAGCCACGTGATCCGTAGGTCTGAGGAACAGGTATTGTCAGCAGTAACATGCATGCGTCTTAAACATACATACAGGCTTTGATCTAGGCGTACCATTATTTCAAATAGTCAACGTGCAATCATTCCACATTGAAATAGTGGGCTCGCAATATATTTCTTAATGTCTCACACTCGATCATCAAACCATACATGAATATCATATTGTCTATCAACTATTTACAAAATATTCTTTGATTGACATTTTGTAATTGACCATATTTACACAAGGAACAATTTAATGGATACACAATTACTGAGTTTAATAGTAAGTGACGTTTTGACTGGGCTAATGAGGACAGACATACATCGGGAGGGAAATTTAGAGAAAGCCGGATCACCACGTTCATGGTAACCCATCACTCAAAGCATTTGAAACACTGTTAGAGTTGTGATAATAGAGATGACTTATTTACATCAGGAACATAGATATAAAACAGCTACATAAATACAATAGGAGCATAAATTAAACAAAAACTCAACTACATAATAATACGGTACATTAATGGACAATCATTCCACCTTTTCTCACTATTTCAGTGATAAAATTCAGAATATTTGCCAGCATTTAGAAAGTCAAAGCAATACAACAGTAACCACTCGTTCATCAAAATCATTTTTCGGCAGCTTTCGCCAGTATTCAAATGATGAATTGTCAAAAGTTATATTAAAAGTCTGCATCCAAATCCTGCTGGATCCTGTATCAACTACACTTCTTAAGACGTGTTTGGACGACTTTTTACCAGTTATAACTAGTATTATTAGTTCTGCTATTGACGAAAATACATTTCCAAATATATTTAAAGCAGTGGTTGTTTTTCCGTTAATTAAAAAGCCGAATCTTTACAGGAATGTCAACAAAAACTATCGGCCAGTATCGAACCTCAGCTTCTTGTCGAAAACATTGGAGCGGGTTATTGCTGCACAGTTAACATCGTATGTCAGCGACAATAACTTAATGGAGGAATTTCAAAGTGCGTACAGATAGTTTCACAGCACCGAAACAGCACGTGTGCGTGTTCACAATGATATAAATCTGTGTCTAGACAATCGTGAATGTGTCTTCTGATCCTTCTCGACCTCTCAGCTGCATTCGATACAGTAGACCACAATATTCTACTCAAACGATTGGATCTGGAATTTGGCATAACCGGGCAATGTATTGAAACTATTAGAATCTTACATCACTGATAGGAAACAGAGTGTTTCTGTGAATGGCATATCATCTTCACAAAGATCCCTGACATATGGTGTTCCCCAAAGTTCCGTCCTCGGTCCTCTGCTATTTAGTTTATACACTACACCACTGGGTGTTATGGTCAGAAAATATGGCCTATTATTCCACTTATATGCGGATGATACTCAACTTTATATTTCATTCAAACCTGCAAATAATGACATTGGTAGAACGAAGTTGAAGTTAGAGAAATGTATTTTAGAAATTAAATCCTGGATGACAGATAACTTTTTAAAACTCAATGATGAAAAAACTGAATTCATAGTTATCGGTTCAAAAACTAATTTACCTTTTTGTAACAATCTATCTATCAATGATGATAGCAGTTCAATCAATTCTGTACATACAGTTAGAAATATAGGTGCAATATTCGATTCTAATATGTCCTTGGAAAGTCATGTCAATAATATTTGCAAATTGGGTTATCTACATCTTCGCAATATTAGTAAAATCAGGAAATATATAACCACATATGCTACTAGAACACTAATCAGTTGCCTTGTCATTTCTCGTCTTGATAATTTTAATTCGCTATTATATGGTTTGCCTTTAAAACACATTAGTAAACTTCAAAAACAGGAGCCTCTTTTAGCGATCACTTTACTCCTATTCTTTTTAATTTGCTCTGATTGCCTATCCATTACAGAATTCAGTATAAGATTTTACTATTAACTTTTAAATGTATCCATAATCTAGCGCCATCATATCTCTCTAGTCTTTTACGCTTTTATATTCCTTGTAGAAACTTACGGTCTGCAGCGGATTTATATCTTTTAGTGGAAAATAGTGTCAACATGGTGTCATATGGAGAAAAAGCTTTCTCGGTGGCTTCTCCTAAGTTGTGGAATAAGACCCCCTATTTTATTAGAAACAGCACTTCACTATCTATTTTTAAAATGCACTTAAAGACGTATTTATTTAATATTGCTTTTAAATAATTGTTTTTGTATCTTGTTTTATATCTATATCGAATTTATTCAGTCTTCCTTTAGGCCTATGTTTACCTTTAGTTGAATGTTTTTAATTTATGTTCCATATACAGTTACTTTTAAACAACATATTTATATATTTATTTATACTATTAATCATTTTATTGTAAAGCGCCCTTGAACATTTTATGAACAGGGCGCTATTTAAATCTACGGTTATAATAATAATAATAATTCTGCCTCGGCAGCGGCTGAACTCGCTCCTCTCTGCTCCTATAGCCATGTCTCGCCACAACCATCTCACGGTCCTACTTGTATATCTCACTGTGCAAATTACTAAACCAATAATTAATTACTTATATACATGACGTGGACGTGTATATAATATGTCCTGGATCAATAGCATGGGATCACACATGTGGGGTTTAAATTGGTACGATGCCGTTAAAAATTACTTTACATGTTTAATACATATAATCGCAGTGTAATACAACTTTGTCACGCATATTGCATGATATGTGTACGTCTTTACTAATCCGACTTAGACTAAAGCTGCGTTCACACTAAATGCGCATTCATTGCTAATTCCGGAGACCGACCTCCGGAATTCGGATTGGTTTTTCTCGTATTAAAAGCCGTGCGTCACATTACAGTTTATTCGGAATGAAAAGCGCCACACTGAATGCGCAGTAAAGGTTATTCATATTCAAGATGGCTGCTCCAGACATCAATTTATTTGCAGAATATTGGTCCGGACCGTAAACCCCGTCAAATTTGGATGAAATATCGGCTGCGGAATTATTGGCACGAAATTTATTGGGATCTTATCTTAGTTAAAATTTCGTGAAATAGGCCCCTGGTTTTTAAGTGCACCAAAACTATTAGACGAGGGTCGCCTTACATTAGACCCTTTGTCTTCTATCACTAACAAGGCAAAACTTCGGTACCTGTCATGAGCTATTTCAAGTAAATCCAGCCGATCAACATGTAACATTCTGTATTATAAACGTTGTCTAACAGTCGTTCTCGAAAAAAAAGGGGGGGGTGTGGGATGGCCTAGTGGACTAGAGTGCCGCGCTTCGACCTCTAGCTGGCCGGTCACCTCTGGCTTGCGGCTGTGGTTTCGAGCACTGGTGTGAGCGTATGTGGCATGGAGATAGAGGCGCCTTCTCAACCTCGTGGGTTTCCTCCGGGCACTCCGGTTTCCTCCCACTGCTAAAGACCCCTAAGCGCAAGCGAGTTATTGAAATAAAATTAAACCATATGTTAGTCCCGAAATGACCTAGTTTGTGTTGAGTGGACGTTAAACCCCATTTCTCACTCTCTCGAAAAAAAAAAGTTAAACTGGAATTGATGGAAGATTTATTTGATTTAAGAAGGTTTACAATCCAGTCTCGCCAACAATATCTGGATAATCTGTCCAGACAAATTTAATAAAGCACTAATTTATTTATCAACAAGAACAAGTTAGAAATATAACACCCCAAGTCCCATGTAACCAGAGAGAATGCTTTTATTGGAGTCTGGAAGAATAACTGTTTAATCTCTCGTCTATTAATTAATTAGTTGGGTGGTAAATTATCCAATAGGGACGAACACTCTGACATTTCCTTAAAGGGGAAGTGTTGATGATCTCAGGTTGTCACGTCGCTTAAAATATGTAAATTGAATACAGAAGTGTAAAGTGAGGTGGCCGGGTAGTCTGTTGAAGCCCAGGAGAATAACTTGTTTCATTATCCAATGGGGCAACATCGTGATTTCCTTAAAGGAGAAGTGATGATCATCTCAAGAGTGTTATGTGGGTTATATTTAAAACAGAACTGTAAAGATGGTTGGCCAAGTAATATATTGACGTCTCCAAGTATAACGTGTTTAATCTCTAGTTCTAATTACTTGATGGGAACGCCGTGATATTTCCTTAAGGAAGTAGGACTTATCATCTCGGGCGGGATGTTACGTGGGTTAAATTAAAACCAAACTGTAAAGCTGTGGCCAAGTTGTCTATTGTGAAGTCTAATTATATGATGGGGACGAACATCGTGACATTTCCTGAAAGGAGAAATGCTGATCATCTTGGGATGTTGAGTTAAAAACGAAACTGTAAAGATGGTTGGCCATTAGGCCTATGGAAGTTTTGAAGAATAACCTTTTTTATGTACAGTCCTAAATATCCAATGGGAACGAACACTTTGACGTTTGTAACGTTATGCCCAATATTATCAGCTCTAGCGGCCCGATTTGGTCGCCACAAATATTTAACGAGGTTATAAGGTAACTCTGACATTTGTGGCGAGTGAACAGACAAAGGCAGTTTCCCGGACATAGCTTTAATTAAAGGGTGTTCTGGGTTAGACAGCTAAATGTTTAGCATTTTTGAGAAGTTTTTTCACAGGGGAAACGATGCAAAGATGAAGATTGCATGGATTTGTCTCAAATTTAGTGTGGTTTATCGAGTGAAAAATTTGATATTTTCCTAAAAAAGCACAATTGACGTAAAGGGAATTTACACGTTAAGATTCTCATAACCGGAACAGGGGGTAGTAACTAATTTTTGGACCCCGGACTTGTTCCCAGTGTTATTCTAAAAAGCCTAAGGCTCAACCAATTCAATTAAGATCTTGTATATTCCTAGGATAATTTCGAACCATTGGACAGATTTCGATTTCGCAGAGATGACGTCATACTTGGTTTTGCTCCATGGTGCGTTAGTACACCTAAAGTTACATTTTAACATTGTGTTGGGTCTCGGCCCATCTTAACTCTTTCAGTGACAAACCTAGAAGCTTATGTGATGATAAACAGAATAGTGCACAATAATTAGGTTTCTTTTAATTACATTATACCGTGTCTTGTTCTATGTTTAGATTTCCGTGACAAAATGGGAGGAAATTAGTTAACCTAACAATATTTAGTTGTTACTTATATAGAACCAATCCCCGTGGTGTTTCTGTAACCATAATTAGCGTCATGGTAATCCCGTCTTATCTTCCCTGTCAACGAGCCTCGTTCTGATTACACATTGATAAATGAGAAAATCTCTTGTCATTGAGACCTTATTGGTCATTTGCTCCTCGCGCCAAGCCTACGTGTAAACATTGAAATGAAATCTATAACCCCCCAGACAAATTACATTGTATTATTATACTTAATAAATCTCTTATAAAGGATTGGAAACATTATCAACACGTCTAGACTAAATGAAAATACATGTTTGTTGTATCGAAAGTTCTAGAGAGAATGCTAGATACGACCGAGGACCTCTCCACCACTTGCTTAACAACTTCTGTCTTGATAAACTGGCGTATATACCATTTCCTGACTGGGTGACCGCGTCCCCATCGCTACTTACTGGTACCTATTCCATTATGTTATTGGATGACCGAACCCACAGCCTCAATGTGGGTATTTCTATTTTCTAAGGCCAGCTCAATTTTTGTCAAGGTTGCTGAGATGTAAATAAGGTTAGGACAGGTACTTGTTGGCGAGATTGTAGGTTTGGGTTAGGATAAGCATTAGGGTTAGAGTTGGGATTAGCGCTAGCCCTGTTTACACCTTTGACATAAATTGAACTTGGCCTTATCAAATAGATCAAACGCTCAATGTTTTTTTTGACACGAAACTCTCACTGGGACATTCTTCGATGCTCAATGTGTAACGCATGCTTAGGGTCTCTATATTTACTCTCACTAATCCATTATTGACCTACCGTTCTAGTTCCGATGAAACATAAAAAAAATCATTGAAAACTGGGATGTAAAACAAAAAATTCTATAGACTGCGATAGCAGGTGTCAGAATTTTACAATTCCTGCACTGGTAGTGCGAGTACCACGGAAATCAATTACTTGTTTGACCTACGTTCAATATCTAATGAACCTCAATTTCCCGCCCAATTGATGCTGAATTACACGATGTATCAATCAAAATGTCCATATTATCTGCAGTTCCTGCAAATGTCGTCCAATTTGATGCCAATTCTACAACAATATGCTAATTGCCAAATCAGCACCTTTTCTCTAGCGGGTTCTGAATTTCATTGAAAGTTTAAAATAGTAACATGGAAAAAGTAAAACTAATAAAAAGCGGTAATGAAGCCAGTAGGTGAGTCATGCTTAAATCAAGAAGGATGTAGTAACTGTACAATATATGTCAACTATGATCTCGTTAAGTATGGTGATGTTGTTGGTGTCCTTTAAATTAATTAGTGTCATTTGTTATAGTCATGCAAATATGAAGTTCAATCTTTGAGACTTTTCTGATAAGTTATAAACAAAAAACGCGCTTCCCTGGTCGATCGAAGGAGTAACGCGGAATCCTTCTCCTCGATAGATTTAGTTGAAATTCCAGTTTTTCGAAACAGCATTAATTGATAAATGTGGTCCTATGTAATTTGAATATAAAATATCGCGCAAAAAGAATATGTCAATACGCATTTGTAAACAGAGCGATATTTTGGCTATAAGATTTAATTCATTGTTTCCTGTTTCATAGAGAATATGAGACGTAAGGGCTCGCCGAATACGAGATCTGATAAACTGCACAGGAGCACTTCGAATTCTTCCATCGTGGTTTCACCTGTTCAGTGGTGCTGGACCTAGCAAAGAATTGTGTTGGGATGGTACGTTAAAGCTTTCAGATATTTAAGATATATTTTTAAAATGTATTAAAGTAAAGCCCTAAAATAGATGGTACCTATAAACAGTACTACCTTGTTAAAAAATAATCCTATATATAATTTACTATTGCCAATTGAAAAAATGGTAAATAGGGGTGAATCGAAAAACATGGGAGGTAATTGTGTTATTATTTCCGGCGTGAATGATTTTCACGTATGGGAACTATTGCCTATGATCGTACAATAGTGAGGTGACAACCTTATGAACAAAAGACATAGAAATAATTATGTTTTGACTTTCTTAGAAAATATGAAATTCTTGCTTTAAATACCAAACGCTTGACTCAATGACAAAACTAATGACGTAATATGCACACGTCAGACCACTTGACCACCTATTAAAGTCTCAACATACCATAATGAAGGTCATTTGTGTACTTAAAGACAATACACAATCACAAGTACTTTTATTGATAAAGAACAATTTATCAGTCCATTAAAGCGATGCTAGGCTGACAATACAAAACAAGGAAAACCAACCTGAAGTTATGTTTTCACCTAGAAAAATCGGGGTACTTGAATACCATCGAGTTATTCCTGTCTTCTAATTCTGTCAAACGAATTAAAAAAAATATGGATTGCATTCCAAGTTCAATGTTTAAGTTGGATATGAATGGGTGGGAATTATATGCTATTGAGTTGTTGAAAGACAATGCAACTGATAGTACCAATAATAGTATAGACTGCAACAAAAAAGACAGTATTGTCAATCTATTTAAGTCGAATTTGAGAGAGAGAGGAGGGGGAGGGGGTAATGTCCACTCGACACAAACCAGATCATTTTTCCACTAACATAAAGTTCAATGTTAAGAGAATAATTCTGTTGCGCGTAGATGTCTTTAGCAGTGAGAGTGAAGCGGGGGAGCTGTAGAAAATCAAAAAGGGTGGACAGGTGACAGACTCTATTCCTTGACACGAACAAGCTGGACAATCGAAACCACACCACTTGACTCAAAGACAGACCCCCCTCCCCTCCCCTCAGGAATTTTAATACATTGACTCCGCTCACTACTCCATGTTTCGAGCTGGTTGAAGTATAATATATGGTCGTTCTAAGGCAAATAAAATTAATCTTCATTCTATAAAGCGTTATGTCGTTTGCACGGTATTTACTATGTTAACCACAAAACATTAGCCTCTGTTTAAAACCCGGAAATTACCACCATATTAGGGTTTGTTTGTTAGACACGAACAATAGGGTATTTGTTATTGGATATTTCAAGTTATATTTACCTGTCGTGTAATTATCTAAGATCTGGTCAGTAAACAGATAGCTTAACTTGTGTCGAGTAGTTAAAACAGGTGAGCTATAAATAGACTGTAAATAAAGGCCGTCACTCACTACTGGTTGATCAACATGGAGTCATCTGTTGTGGATGCTGCTACAGACATTGGCCTGATCCAGGCAGATTAAATCAAGGAAGAAATAAAATTGAACGTCATTCTATTTGTTGACGTGTTCAATACAGAAGAACCTTTGTATGTACTTTAAGCCTATTGTTGACAAGATACCATTGTTCGTCTCAGCATCAGAAGGACATTCATACCTATTTTAAGTTCATTACCGATGAAAAAAAATGTTTTTTTTTAGTTCTAGACTACTCCAATTAGTTGATAGGATGTCATTTTTTGTCAGAATAATACGCTCGTAAGAAGGACATTCTCATGTTAGCTCAGGACTAAAGACATAATGCCCGATTTTAGCGCTATATAATTGCTTTATAACTTTTTGATTGTTATAATTGTTTTATCTCTGCATTGTGATTTTTCGAGAGAGAGAGAGAGAAATGGGGTTTAACGTCCACTCAACACAAACTAGGTCATTTCGGGACTAACATATGGTTTAATTTTATTTCAATAATTCGCTTGCGCGTAGGGGTCTTTAGCAGTGGGAGGAAACCGGAGTGCCCGGAGGAAACCCACGAGGTTGAGAAGGCGCCCCTATCTCCATGCCACATACGCTCACGCCAGGGCTCGAAACCACACCGCAAGCCAGAGGTGACCGGCCAGCTAGAGTTCGAAGCGCGGCACTCTAGACCACTAGGCCATCCCAACCCCTTGATTTTTCGAAGTGGTCTCTACATGTCAAATTATTTTCGACATTGATTGAATGGGCCAGTCCCTGAACGTTCAGGGTGAGTGTAATGAGACCGACGTTCAGAGCTGAACTACATAAAGCCTTGCATTGAGTTAACTGGCGCGGTGACAAGGTTTAGGGTCGCCTGTCCATCCTCGTGGGTTTTCCCCGGGTCCTCCGGTTTCCTCCCACTGCTAAATACCCCTACGCGCAATCGAATTATTGAAATTAAACCCTTATGTTAGTCCCGAAATGACCTAGTTTATTTCACCCACTTTCGGGTGAAACTAGGTTGAATTACGTCTTGTAAAGTAAGATAGTGTATTTCCATAGTTTTGTCTCCCAGAATAATTCATTTTGAAAATAGTATAGTGCAAAGTAAAACTAAAACAACGAAAAAATAAAATGAACCCACAAAAGTACACAATACAATTAATTTCCAAATCAACCGCAGAATCAAATTTCGGGATGCATTAAATATCTGTCTTATACGATACATAACTTATTTATTTATACATGTACATGTATGTACATGACCAGCTCGTACTCAACACTCCGGAACGCCTAGACCAACAGATGGCTAATTTAATAAATGGCCCTGGTCAGTGATGCAGGAGGTCTGACAAGGACAACTGCCTAGTCGTTCGGATGGGACGAAAAACCGAAGTCCCGTGTATCCCTTGGCAGTTGGAATTGGATATAAGAGTAGGCCGTAGCGCTGCTGCCCGGGCAAAATTTCCCTCATAGCACACTGTATGGCGTATGCCCGTCTTCCATTAGCCCAGGTTAGGTGCAAAAGAGTAGGACGTTAAACCCCATTTCATTTCATTTCCAATGAATGGATTAGACAGTGTCTACCATTTTATCGTTATACGTTGAAATGAACGTTGTTCGTGGATAGTGAAGGATTGAAAATCGAGATTTCGATTATTATTCTGCCCATGCTATGGTACTTCACACAATAAAGATTTGAATGAAATTTTCAATATATTAATTTTCCATTATCTATTTTAGAACTATTATAGCATGAACAATCAGTTCTTTAAATAGATCTTATATGTTGCATGTTGTTGACTCGAAATTAAATGATTTTAGTGAAATTTTCAATATATTGATTTTCCATTATCTAAAACAAGAACGACGGGCTCTTCATCTAAATCTTACATACATGTAATGCATCTCGATGTCTTATCCGTGAATATAATAATTCTTGTGTTCTGTCGTATTACTTTGTTATTCCGATAAACTGTGAAAGTTATAATTTGCATCCTAGACTATAGTAATCTTCATGAATTAAAGATAGATTCATTCTTACTAATTTATAAATATTTGTCTTGGCTTCTGTCAACCGCGAATGCCAGTCTCCCTTGAGTTGACGAGGATTATGCCGGCTTAGGAAAATGAATGTTTTCTGAGGATATAGTAGTTGTTCGGGGACAATGAGAGAAGGAAGTTTCTTTATCATCTGATCTCGACAGACATTTAAGAATACATCAACGATTCTATATGGAGAAGGGTCAAACAATGATTCGAGGAGAAGCGCATTGGGGAGAGATTGGAGCGTTAACAAAGAACATGTTGCTATGAATCGATTTTAAGACAAATGGAATTGGCTGTTCTAAGACGATTCAGCATGCCAAACTCCATATACGTCATTTATATTTTAATTTCGTGTTATTAATGTAAATTTGTTTATAGAATGAAATAGGTATGCATATATACATAAAATATGTTTCAGGGTGCTTTTCCTGTGAACATATTCTCTTGAGTGCATTTGTAATCAGGACGGTGTAATTCAGCTGGCTCAAAAACATGAGAATCGACACTTAGATCACGCAAATCGGACAACTACAAATATTTCTAAGCAGAACATCAATTTAGGGTTGCCGTTTTGGCGGCCATTTTGAAAAATGGGCGCTATTTGGATTTCCAATCGGCCAAACGGGTAGACTTGATAACTATCCCTTGGAGGAGAACCAATGTGTTCTATTTGATGCTTGTATCATCATTTGCACGATTCGTCCCAAAAAATTGCACTTATCTGTTCCACTATATATGTGTTGACGGTATTTACCACAAACATTCAACGTATATAATGTTCCACTAACTAAGCAACAAGTAACTGTTATAAATGAAAATATGCACCACTAATAGATCACAGCGCCAATAATTTATCAAAGTCGTCATTTTATACACATAATGTACGTGTATTAGTTAAAATTGTTAGTAATCAGTAATCCTTGAGTAGATGTTATGTTACGAATTAAATGGTGTTTAACGTCCTACTTTCTGCACCTAACCCGAGCTAATGAAGACGAGGTGTTACTAAGGTGTTATACCATTGAATAATATACACCACTGTCGTCCAAGTTTGTGTATTAAATTGTGAAGGGTGTTATAAATAGTCACCCTCTTACACCAGTAATGGCACCTTTTACATTCAGTTACTCACATGCTAATTAATAACAACTCTAATTTCTAACTACTTTTTATACATACTAAACATAAGGTTAGAATAATGACCGCTTATATGATTTAATGACAAAAATAACCATTACTAAAAGGCCCAACTTCATTGGTCGAGGGTATCCAGTTACCTGATTGACGCTCGTTTCTAATTTTCTTCGCCCGGTCTTCGGAAAGTTTGTTTTTCACAACAATCGACGGATCGTGGCCGGTATCAACCACGCGTGGGGATACCATGGGATTTTCTGGGTGCAGTCGACCATGTTACCGTTCAAAGCGGGTGCTAAAACCCGCCGAGCTTGGAACTATTCGTAAAATACACATGCTCTAACATATTGGTTTAACGTACGTATACCACTATTCAGCGCATAGCACCTTAATCTTTCGTTCCATCTGACCGACTGTATTGCCAATTCATAGAATAGAACTGATAACCTTCGACAAGTAGTCGCCATTATCATTTTTAACTGAAACAATGGCGCTGGCATTGAGTTGGGCTATTTGTATGTGTATGTTGTCGGCGTTTTTGTCAGCAGTCGCGTCTGTGTAAGAAGATCGAACTAACATTACGTTTAATAATATCAACAATAAAAGAAGACAAATAGTTTTAAACAAAGCCACAATAACATTTCCAAGAAAACAAAAGACAGTGTACTTAACAAATTGTTTCTAAACAATGTTAAATCCGTCGGTTGTCAGAGATTTTCAAGACAACGAGCACTTCCAGTTACAAGAACAGAAGAAGAAGAACAAAGCTGATCGGGTAAAGGAGATATGAAGATGTGTTTAATGTTTGTATTCGGATATTGCGCACGTTTTTCCTATTTAGCCATTGTATCAGATATTGGTCTGTTCACCAACCATATAATTGATCATACAGAAATACCAAATCACGACAAAGGTAACTATATTGAAGCAATAATAACTTAGCTATGGCACCAAGTACACTGTGACAAAGATTTGTTTCTAGTTGATGAGTAATATAATACCAGATCACGACGAAGGTAATTATATCATAGAATCATTACTGGGTTTATGTATTACACTGTGACAAAGGACAGGAAATGAAATGTTTAAAGGGCGTATGGCTCTATTCTTTGAAATCTTAAAATATGCGAAATGGGGTTTAACATACACTCGACACACACTAGGTCATTCCGGGACTAACATATGGTTCAATTTCATTTCTATAATTCGATTGTGCGTATAGGTCTTTAGCATTGGGAGAAAACCGGGGAACCTAAATACAACCCACGAGGTTGGACAGTTGACTCAATGCCAGCCAGACCTTGTGATCCAACGTGCATGCACTAACCATCCGGCCATCAAACTCTCCGGGTCCAAAAGCACTGATGTTTTATGAATGTATATAAAGTGATTGATATTCAATCTCAACAAGAATCAAATGTCAAGTTACTAAATGCCATTTAAAGATCATGTTCGATGAAATACGTAAACTGTCTTAACTTGAACGCAGTCCGTTCTACGTATTTTGTCGTTTAACAGTTCTTCGTGACGTCTAATTTTCGACTTTCGTGTTCTGAAGTCGCGAAAAAAAAAATTACGAATGACGGTTATAGGTTTCCATAGTTGTGACGTTATTCTATTATGACTTAAGCTATTTATCTCTATCAAACATGCCGGACGACGAACCTGATAAAAGTACATCATTATAGAATTAACTTTCTCATCAATGGAAGCTCTCTTCAGTTTCTTATAAGACGTTTATTAAGTTATCTTTGTCATATCATATTCATCACCACGGGGCAATACTGGTATGTAGCACACTATTGTTTCTGTAGCTTTACATGGTGGTGAAAAACCTATTTTCGAAAGGTCGTTAGGACACCCAATTTGTAGATTATTGACATGTCATTTAAAGGTGCAAGTACCGACATTTTATCATCAATTAAATCCGTTGTCTACGATATCGCCCTTGGTGGAAGTGCACGCAAAACTCCGGGAACGTACGAATTAATCAGGAAAGTGGAAGGTCTCGTGAAGAGAGAGCACCATCGTACTGGGGACCGGGAAACAAGCAGTACGACATTCGTTACACAGCCAGCTAACTTAGGAATACGCATGCCAGGTTTGTAATGGATCTTTGCCCCCCCCCCCCCCAAGAAGAAGAAGGGGAGATTTTGGTACATGAAATGATTACTAGGCTACACGGATCGTTATGCAGAGATATAAAATAAAATGGTAGAGTGAGGTCAGTCAACGTTCCACAAAGTAATGTGACTTTTCACCTCATCGGCGGGGGGGGGGGGGTCTAGAGTGCGCTCCTATTCTAGCTGGCCCGTCACCTCTAGCTTACGGCTATGGTTTCGAGCCCTGATGTGAGCGTATGTGGCATGGAGATAGAGGCGCCTTCTCAACCTCGTGGGTTTCCTCTGGGCACCCCGGTTTCCTCCCACTGCCAAAGACCCCTACGCGCAAGTGAATTATTGAAATAAAGTTAAACCCTATGTTAGTCCCGAAATGGCCTAGTTTGTGTTGAGTGGACGTTAAACCCCATTTCTCTCTCTCTTTCACCTCATCCGAAACAATAAACGCCTTTCCTTGTACTACTGACATGAGTGAAACCTATTTGGAAAACTTCGGGACCCCGTGATATGTTAAAGCTAGTATTCTAATCCGATTATACACACTGGGGCATTATGGCCCCTGGTTTATCCTGGATAGCAGCACTACGGTCTACTCTGATATCAAATTCGAGCTGCCAATGGATCTTCCATATGCACATCAATGTGTACACCGGACCTCGGTTTGTCAGGCCCGTCATCCTGCACCATTGACAAGAGGCCCCTAAGCGCAAGCGAATTATTGAAATAAAAATTAAACCATATGATTGTCACAAAATGACCTAGTTTGTGTCTAGCGGACGTTAAACCACAGTTCTCTCTCTCTGACAAGGGGAACGCAGGCTAGAAAAATCCCGATGAACTTTCTCGCCAAACACTGGGAGCGAGCCCGTGACCTTCAGACCAGCGTCTAACTCACTTAGCCACTGTGGCTCATTGATGAAGTATTATATTAATTATAACAATACTAAATGAAAACACCGTCGTTTTGAGTTGCATTATTTTCTCTATCCATTTGGTCCACCTCCACCAGTCGGAGCAGAAAAGTGTACCGTTAAAAAAAGCATTTCATTTTTCTCCATTGTAAATATATTTCTGCAAACAGACCCATAGGTCCTTAATCAGCCATCTGCGTGTTATATTCAGATAACAAAAAAGTAGTCATAAAATACCTCACCATAGCAGACATAATTAAATGGAAAAGTCAGTAAAGAAGCTAAGTGCTTAATGCTCATACTTCGAGAGAAGTGAAGTCATCAATATATTTATATGTCTGGGAATTCGAATGTGAGCACTATGTGGATATACGACGGTGCCCTTTGAGACGTCATATAACCATTCCGTGCTAATTAAAGTAAATAAATTTAACTGGTTCGTGTAACTTGCCCATTTGCTTGTATTTCTTTGTTCCTTCGGAGTAGACGTATAATCAATAATAATGAACCAAAACTTATTTAAAAATTGTGATTACTATCCATACGTTCGGGTCTTGGTAAGAGGGGAGTGACACACCAATGTTCAAAATTATAAACAAGCGAGGGGTATTATAGTCTGCAAATGCTTGGAAGCAGACATTTGCGTTTCTGTTGTCGAGTCCCCACCCTATGCCTATAAGACGTATATTTTCTTTTTTGTGACTATATTATGAATCAACCTGCAGTAAGATCAATACTACATGTATATTCAGAATTAAGTCGAATGTAACGAAGCAGAATGAAATTACTACAACAAATGTGTTCATAACATGTAAATCATTCATTATACGTTTGTGTCGGTTTTATATTCAGAGATTGAAGCAATACAGACCTCTCTATTAGTAAATTAGAACATTTGCAGAGATCCGCGTTTGAATCTTTGCGACGATGATGACCTACTCCTTGAACAAAAATAAAACAAATATGCATTATGCAAGAGCTAAATCTGCTCATTGCGGGGTTTTCTTTAAGCCTTACATGTTATTTAAATCAATATTAATTGGACATTAATTAACTTATCCAGACCATAATCAACTCTCGATGTCATCGCCAGTCTGCGAACTTTAGTGGATTATGATCCGATTTTCTGCTATAATTTCCTTCATGATTTAATAATGAAATGGATAATCGAAACAGTTTATCGTACCGACTTTAGTAATGATGATCGAGGCGGAAATTTCAATCACTTAATGCTGCGTTCATTTTGCTTAGTTTATTATAATAAGAACTGCCAGCTCTTTATCTACGCTCACATAATGTATCCAAATGTTTCTACAAATTAGTCAAAAGAATAGCTTGATAAAATTCTAAAAACAAGGGGTTATCTTTCTGTTCATCAGTTTCTAAGCTTAGTGGGGTAACTAGGATGCCTAACGCATGCGCTACATATATAAGGTTTCCGTCCAAGGCATATAGGTTCGGCTACCAAACATCCACTCGACGAATCTCAGAAGATTCCAGTACCGTAAATCTAGCCTCGGTTGTATGACTACGTCCGCCATTAGAACTACTTTCATGTTCCCGGATTACCAACGGCGTTGCCCATGACGATGCCTTTGAATAATGTTATATCTTTGAAGCGGTTTTTCTTTAATTTTATCCGATTTTCTTTAAACAAGGACATGTTTGCACTGACAATTCTACACACCCTTCGATCGACGCAAGTTTTCCTAATAAGTAAACCGGCGCCGCATTGCAATTGTATAGGCGTAGGTACATATCACGTACTGCCATACAGCCGAGGCTAGATGTAGGTTGCGGAATCTGCTGAGGTTTGCTGAGTGCCAAACATCGAGGCAGTCGAGTGATTATGTGACAACGTGCTCGTACGTCTGTTTTGTAGTGCTTTAGTTTTGTTGATGTGTTTCTTGTAGCTGATTATTCGTCGAGGTATAGACGATGGTTCACTTCTTCAATGAATATTAAGGCAAATCTCCCGGTCGTTTTCTAGCCGCAATTAGCAGCGAGAGTGTTGAGCAAAAGTTTCAAAACCAAGGTTGGAATATACACGACCTTGTCGTAAGGGTTATCTGTAGGACTGTTGACCATCTACTACAACGTAAGACCAATCGTCACTCGTAGACCAGCTCTAGGATGGCAGTTTGAGAACACGTTCGCAAAACTCCCTACGGCCCTTTTAAGCCGGACGACTACTGCACAACCACCCGGGACCGTATATACTGACGATTTGATGAGATTTCCAGTCGCAGCTAATATATGCTGCCGTATGGCTCAGTTTGGTATCTAACACATCTTTACTTTTATGTGCCACTTGTACAATCCAAAAATAAGCATTTACGCTAATCCTTACCCAATTTAAATAAAGAAGGAAATGAAATGGGGTTTACGTCCTACTCTTTTGCACCTAACCTGGGCTAATGGAAGACGGGCTATGAGGGAAATTTTGCCCGGGCAGGGGCGCTACGGCCTACTCTAATATAGAATTCCAACTGCCAAGGGATCTTTTACGTGCACTCGGTTTTTCGTTCCATCCGAACGACTACGCAGCTGTCCCCGTCAGGCCCTCCTTCTGCACCACTGACATGTGGAAATCACTCCGGAAAATCGAGATGAACTTTTTCGGTCAATGTAGGGATTGAACACCCGACCACCAGAAATAACGAAGGAACTGTTCAATTGCCTTTATGGATCTCTGTGTCCTTAGATGATCAAATTCGATTTCCTAATAGACACTTTACCATATGACGTCATGATTACGAATAAGCCAAAGAAAAATATACTTTCTTTTTTTAAATGGAACACCTGGATCGTTATATTGTCAAAATAAAATTCGTTTGACTTTCAACTATTCCCCGCCATTGGAATTCTAAGAAAGTATTTTTTTATTGTTCTTGACCTTTGGTATTATAGCTAGCTGTAAGAACCATGATATATTGGTGTACCTTTTGTTATAATGGCAACAAGCACCTGCTTATTGTCCACTTCACATTGAATAACAACCCTAATTCAGAACCAGAAGAACTGGTTTGCTTCTTCCTGGAGGTCATATAACACTGTTTAAAATGTTGAAACGATTAGAGTGATTTTTCATGTTTCCAGATTAAGCCGGAAGCAAAGAAAAAAGAATTTGTAGAATCTAATGTCACATTGAAGTAAATTTAATAAAAAAAAGTATAAACGAGAAACGTTGTCAGGAAGGCTAGAGGGCAACATCCATCAACACGATCATGGATTTATAATTAGTGCTGTTGAAATCGTGGTGTCCTATTATCATGTATTAAGGTCAATCGTGCTAATCATGGACTCATTAGCAACACTCCAATCGTGCCGTATCACGCAACAGTCAGAACCTAGCATAACCAGACTACAGAATACGAATATGAAATGAAATGGTGTTTAACGTACAGGGCTAATGAACACGGAGTATGAATTGAACTAGAGGGCAACGGGTATAAAGTCGAGAACACGATCTGTGATTTAAACGTGACAAAGAGCACCGTCGCATGAGTGAATTGTCGAATTCCCGAGAGTACACGGAAGTTTGAATGTTCGACGCGTTGCCTCCCCAGACCCTCCTCTGCCCCGCACCACTCCCAGACAAGTCTGGACAATCAGGAGGAATTATCGCAGACAACAACTTCCGTATCCTGGACTTCCTGGTTATTGTCGGGGTGGTTGGTCGAATGGTTAGCTCAGGTGCGTTGTATCACAATGTCAATCTGTTTCACAGAGAATTACTTACGATTTATCTCTGTCACACATGACTGTCTACAACGTGCCGTCAGTCATTGGCTAAACGGCTCGTGCATTGTTTACATAACACCTAACTGCTTCGGGCAAAATGGTGCGTTTTACTCATTTTAATACCCATTTACACTAAATAGGAAATATTTTTTAACTACAAATACTTCAAACGTCTTTATTTATTTTTCTTTTACCTCAAAAAAATGTTTGAGAATTTAATTTGTCGGAGTAAAAAAGTTAATATGCCGTACTCATTAAGCCTCGTCGATGTCATGCTTATCAGTGATTGTAGCGGCCAAGCGAATATTCACTGCGGGATCAGTTTGTCACAATGTCTGCCATTCGAGTTCTTGGTTGTACGCGACAAGATGTAGGATTGCCTGTCCACCCTCAATACTAAATACCCCTATGCGCTAGAACTGAAACATGAGTCAGTCCCGAAATGACGTAGTTAGTGTCGAGTGGCCGTTCGACCCCTTTTCTTTCTTTTTTTCCTGGTTATTGACCTAACGGTTAACCGCCTGAACAACAATAGTTATATAAATGTAAAAATGATTTTACACTAATTGACATTT
The DNA here is from genome assembly GCA_948474765.1 of Patella depressa. Classification (NCBI taxonomy): domain Eukaryota; kingdom Metazoa; phylum Mollusca; class Gastropoda; family Patellidae; genus Patella; species Patella depressa. Next base: position 7,736,704 of record OX419720.1, read on the forward strand.
ATACATTTATCCCAAGAGTACCTGGCGAGGACAACCGATGAACACGTATTAAATGTTCTACAGGATGAGCCATATGAATGTATCCCAAGAGCAGATGAGGAAAACTTGCCAACTTGCTACATATGAATGGTATTTCCATCCCTTTTGGCTAATGAACCATTTTTAACATTAATCCATATTTTATAGGACGACTCCTGGGATAAGATAACTCTTCTGTGGTTTTGAGGACAATGGTTTTAATGATGATACAAACTTATACAATAATAGTAGTCATGAACTCGCTTCAATAGTGACAAGTGGAAATTAGATTTTGTTGTTTCGCAGTACTTTTCGCGTATTATTTTGTTCGTTTGGTGATGTTAGTTTTATCCCATTATCCTTCAGTCGGGATAAATGGAGATTAGCATAGGATCACGTGATCATCAGCAGCTTGTTGTCCAGCGGCTCATTTCCCCTTCAGTGTCATATGGCGTTATCCAGCGCCTTATTTTAATAAGGTAATTTGCTGAAAATTTCAGTCAAATTGATCCACTATTAGCCGAGAAAAAAGCGTTTGAAATATTCACATAGCCTCGGTCATTATTACTCAAATCATTAATATAAACAGCATAGTCTCGATTATCCACTTGATTGATTTATTATCAACGGCCATTAAGCGGCATATATGATTTTAATCCGCCAACATCGAAGGCTAGCCTTGACATCAAGAGTTTATTATGGTCTGGATATGTTAATTATTGTCTAATTGATTATTTAGATAACATTTCAGGCCTAAAGAAAGACCTGTAATAAGCAGATTTTGCTCTTGCATAATGCTATTTTAACAAATCAAGACCATAATCAATTATCGATGGACTCGGATGCTTGGTATTTTAACTAGATTAAAAGGGTTCACCATTTAAAAATTTAATTTCAGAACGGGAAAGTGAGGCTATAAAATATAAGCCTCGACTATACCAGTTCCCTGGTTAATACTAGGCCCACATCTTGTCAAAGCTTCAAACAGTGATAACGTGGCTGAAAATAAAGTTAACTTGTTTACCGAAGCTGCTACAGCTAAAAATCTAACAAATCCCCCGGTTAACTCGGGGAAAAATATGCAGTAAAGATGCGCAAATCAAAATGGGAATTTTTAACTTATTTTTTGTTGTACTGAATCTCTGGTTTCTTGTGGTGAGTTTGACAATGGCCAAGATAAGATGGATTTCGATGATGTGACAAAAGCCTTGAAGCATTTGAACAACGTGTTTGATGACAGACAAAAGGGCATCGGTGTCAGCGTACACAGTAGTACATCATACACTAGCAGTACACCCGTATCATTAGATAAGTCTTCAGATTTGCCAATATAATAAGGACGGTGGTCTAGCTAAGGTCGTAGATAATACTGTAAAGATTGGCCTTTAGGAAGATAAGGTCAATGGGTTATTTAAAAAATACAAAAGATCAGGCAATTGTGAATTTTGAGGTAACGAAAGTCAGTTCCCCTATCTGGGAGATTTTAAGCAGCGAAACGGAATCTAACGATTTAAAATTGCAAAGAATCCAATATATGATTATATCTGACCTTATTATGTTGGCCCAGTTAAGCGAACTGCTTACGAAGAAGGCTCAAAGACAGATTTCATAACCATTTTAACTAATGCTGATATCAATGGGCGTAGGAGAATATGGATGAAAGGGGAGGTTCACACAAACTGTCTTTCTCTTAAAGTTGTATTTTAAGGGAGATATCTGCACCCTCCTATTCGAAAGTGACTTTACAAAAATTGAAAGATATTCGCGGGATTACTCGTGTTGGTCTAAGTGCTAACAACAGACAGCTGGTAACACAGATTGATAACCAATCGATTCTCACCCGGATATGCAAGCTAACAGTGGTCGGTGGTTCTATTTTTTAGATAATGGCTAGAATCACCCATTCCAACGGAAGGCATTTGAACGCAAGTTCATGCAGTCCCAATGTGCACAACAAAACCGAACAACAACAAATGATTGCCAGAGATCTAATTTACCCGAGTTTTTTCTATTGATAAAGGTAATTTTGATAAATGGATTTTGCACACCATTTCTGTAATTGATATTGTAGTTTCTTCCCTTACTTTTTCAAAACATCAAACAGCGCACTATTTTCATAACACATTAGAGAATTCATTTTCCTCTAACTTATTCTACAGACAATCTCAGGGCCCTTTTATTTGTATTATTAGCTGATGAACGTCCTTCCATCCCAATTTTGTTTCCGGCAGCATATTTCATTACCCATTCATTAAATCTTTTAGAAACATCGTTTAACAATTGCTGATTGGGGTAGGCAAAGGTTGTTGTGCAAACTGTACAGAGCGTAGCGATCCTGCCTTGCTCAGTTACTGTGATCAAAGTATGAATCTTAAGAGTAGTCCCATTGAATATCCAAAGATTTTGTTTTTACGGATGCCTTCCAAACAGTGTAAGGGCACGGGATGGTAATGACTAATCCTTTTATCTAGACCAAGTGCAATTGCATTGAATGATTCCGTAGTTGTTTTGCCAGTCTAGATCTAATCTCATCGTAAAATGCACACGCTCTAACATATCGAGTTAATTCTTCCATCTTTATCTGTGTGTATACTACCATTCAGTGCATAGGACCTTGGGTTTTCGTTCCACCTGACCGACTGTATTGTCAACAGTCAATTGCAAAGTCATATAATAGAACTGGTGAGCCGCCAATAACATTCTATTTTGAACTGAAACAATGGGGCGTGTATTAGAATATGACTGTTTTCGGAGTTTTGTCAAGAGTCGAGTTCATGTAAGAATATTGAACAATATGATATTGACAATAAAACATGACAATGTATTAAACAAAGCCACAATAAGATTTCCCAAATAGCTTCTAAACAAAGCCCACATCCTTGTTTGTCAGAGCTTGTCAAGACAACGAGCACTTATACGTATAATAACAGAACCAGAAGACCCAACCTCAACGTGTAAAGGGGATATAAGTATAATATGTTTAATGTTTATCATCGGATATTTCACACGTTGAACCACCTTAGGTATCTGAAAGAACATTGTATTGTTGCAAATAATGTTTCTACTGATTAACAATATAATTGATCACTTTCAAAAACCAAATCATGATGAAGGTAACTATATTAACTTGGCTATGTTACCTAGTACATCGTGACAAAGATTTGTTTCTAGTTGATGAGTAATATAATTACAGATCACGACGAAGGTAACTAGATTGAAGCAATCGTAAGGTAGTTATATCATAGAATCATTACTGGGTTTATGTATTACACTGTGACAAAGGACAGGAAATGAAATGTTTAAAGGGCATATGGCTCTATTCTTTGAAATCTTACAATATAAGAAAATGATTCTTAAAGTACATATTAATGTTAAATGAATGTATTTAAAATGATTTATTTTATAAAATATGTGTGACCTGCTACAAATGTCAGTTGTAATTCAACATCTTGGCGGAGAGAAAATAAAGCCCCGGGCCCCAGATTAGATGTAATCGTATTGTTAATTCCATGTTGTTCTAGACTGTCCAGCTGGGTGATTCAGAGCTCTGTTTCACAAACAAACTTAAATCTGCTTTAAAATCGTCTTAAACTACCTTACTGACAGTGATTCGGGCGTAGTTGTTAGATTTATTGTAACATACATAGATACATTTGGCATAATATTAATATTATCACATAATCTTAATACTATCACTCGCGAAAACAATTCTTATTAAATTTCTTTTGATGGCATGTGAAATACATTTACGGTCCATACTTACAATAGATACACATTTCTGGTTTCAGAATTTGAGGGTCCGCTATTCTGAACTTAAAAAGACGCGTCACAGGTTATAATGAACAATGGGAACATATTCGTTCTATTTCACAGGTGTTATCGAGGTGTTTAATTCCTTGCAGTGACTAGATGGGTCTGTGATGACCAATTCTAGCAGAAATATTACATTGTGTTTCTGTATCACAACGCAGACTCAGATTTGCATTACTTTCTCCATCTATTTGTTCCACCTTCGTCAGGCCAGTCCGATCAGAAAAATAGAACGTTATAAACGACATTTAATTTCTTGACTATCCATTTGTCCCGTCTTCATTAGCCAAGTCGGAGAAGCCATCTTGGACTTTTAACACCATTTCACCAGTCCGGCCTGAGTAGAAACGTGGGGCATTTCATTTCTATATCAATTTGTCTCAATTGTAAATATATTTCCGCAAACAGACTCATACTCGTCCTTAATCGGCTATTTGCGTGTTATATTCAGATAACAAAAAAGTGGCCAATTTAATGAACTCTTGTGGGTTTAAATCATAAAATACCTCTCACTAGACACAATTAAATGGAAAAGGCAGTCCGAAGGCTAAGCGCTTAATGCTCAGAGTGAAGTCATAAATATATTTCTTTGTCCATTATTTCAAATGTGAGTACTCTATGGATCTACGACGGTGCCCATTGAGACGCCATAAAACCCATTCAGTACCAATTAAAGTAAATATTTTTAACTGTTTTTATTTCCCAACTTCATGGACGTAGACTTTATATATCAAGAATAGTGAGCCAAATCTGTTATGAAATAATTGTAAATTTACATGTAGCTTCATATCATCTAAGTGATAGGGGGAGGGGGGGGCAGATAATGCTTTGAGGGAGATATCTACGTTGCTACCTATCTCATTCCTGTCATTGAGTCACGTAACGGTGTTTTGTTTCAGCGCTTGTACGTGACAAGGATTGTGGTCGCCTGTTTAGGTAGATATTCTTCAGATTCACCGGTTTCCCCGCATGGCTAAAGATTCCTACGCGCTTTCTAAATGACATAAAATTGAATCATATATTAGTCCTGAAATGACCTAGTTTGTGTCATAATCTTGCTTCCAAACAACACTTGACTCAATGGCAAACCTTGTGATACAATGTGCACACGTTGAACCATTCGGCCATCCCCCCCCACCACCACTCCAACCGCGTTCGTGTCAGAGAGGGAGAAAAATGGAGTTTAACGTCCAGTCGACACAATCTAGATTATTTCGGGACTGACCTATGGTTTAATTTTATTTCAATAATTCGCTTGCGCGTATGGGTCTTTAGCAGTGGGAGGAAACTGGAGTGCCCGAAGGAAACCCACGAGGTCGAGAAGGCGCCCTTATTTCTATGCCACATACGCCATCCCAACCCTCCTTTCGTGTCAGAACACCGGAGTCGTGAATATAAGTCCCATTGCAGACAACACGATTTCTCTTCAATCCCAGTTGTAGATCGCACACAAAATCTGTCTGGTTACCTAAAGATGAAAAGGGTTTTCTCCAGCCGTCTCTGTGACTGATTCAGTGTGTTCATATATATAATAATTATTCAAAACATATATGCTAAGAAATTCCTGTTCGTGTTTATTGGTCTTTACTAGAGACACTGACACGTGATGGAGTGTTTTAATTGTCCAAGATTACTGTGTTACGCTAATAATAAAATTAAATATGGTTGATATAAATTCCTTTTAAATCGTAAATTAAAAGAATGGTGTGCACTAGTCAGAAATGAAATAGGGTTTAATGTTCTCCATTTCTTCTCTGATCCTGTCAATGAAGCCATGCATACACCTGTTAGTGAGCGACATCGGTGACGTTATATTCAACCGATTCAACAAAACATCACATTTACCTTTCAACCTTAAACCTATTCATCTTTTATTAGTTCATTTGCCTTTTAAATGTCGGACATTATTTATGACCACCGGGAATATCTGTATATTTTTACACTTTGTAATCCGTTGACGAATGTGTCTGGAACGTAACAGAGAACGTTTGTATTTGGAAATAAAGAGACGTCACAATCCTGGATAATACCAAATGTTGAAGACATACACTTAGGTTTAGGTCAAAACGAACTTTTCATTTAAAGATACGATATGAAAGAGTCAGTGTTGCCACGCGTAGGTTTTTTACCCTACGGTAGGGTAAAAATCCATTTCGTAGGTTGTAGGTTAAACCTACGGGTAAAACCTTCAAACCGTAGGTTATCGTAGGGATTTTTTCACAGCATTGGGCACAACATAAAATAATGGTGAGAAAACTAAAGTTGACGTATATTATTCATGTAATCAAACAAAATCGTAAAATAATTTTGCATCATTTTTTAAAGAGCAACGGCCAATGAGACATTACGATCTGGGTGCACAGGTTGTGTTGCGTAGGCCTACGTGTATAAATTGCTGTTTTATCACATGACACTATGTTAATGAACACGCAAGCTATGGCAGGATGAGGGCAGGATGAGGGCGGGGCGGGGCGGGGGGTACTGAAAAGTCAAGAAATTGTGACAATTCGCCATGGGAGCTATTACTCAAGAGTCAAGGGAGAGGGAGTGAGAGAGAGACAGACACGCCCTTTTCACATGCATGTAAGTTTGTTAACCTTAATTTCACATGGTACACAGAGGTTAATGGTAGAATCCAAGCGTAGGTTTTTGTAGGTTAAAAACGACACAGTAGTAGGGTGGAAACAGAGAGCCAGCGTGGCAACACTGGAAAGAGTAGATAAAGAGCTGACAGTGTTCACTATAATAGTCATAAACTAACTAATGTAAAGGGAATATGCTGAAAATGTTGATCAAATTACCCCACACTAAACCGATATATAAGCATTCACATTTTAGGCCTAGCTTCGATCATCATTACTAAACGATCAAAAAACATAATCTCGATTATCCATTTTTGGGTTAAATTATCACTGATTTTTGAGCAGCAAATTATATTCAAATCCAGAGAAAACCCGACACCCCAGGAGATGATTATGTCACCCTATTGTATGTTTGTATTTAAAGTGCGCTAGTTAAGTCGTGCACATTTAACGTAGTGTATAATTTACCTATTTATCTGTGAACTGGTTCAAAACCTAAAGATATATTGCATGCATTATTGCGAACGCAAGTTCTTCAAGGGTAGGGTGCCCCACGTGCCAACTGAAAAGTTGTTCTTTACACGTTGATCCTGCACGTTTTAGTTCAATGACTTACTACTGATTTCTAACAGTCTCGCACACTCGTTGAGGCTATAAATAGCAACAGCATGCGGAAATGTTCAAAACACCAAACACTACTACAGCTGTAAAAAATCTATTGTTGACGATTCTGAATCGCAATAATATTTAACTTTTTATACGCCCACATTTTCATGTGGACGTATTATGTCGTCGCCCCTGTCCGTCCGGACGTCCGTCCGGACGTCCGTCCGTCCACAATTTGTTTGTGGACTCTCTACAGGTCACAATTCTTATCCGATTTTGACGAAACTTGAAATATAGGTTTATCCCCAAAAGATCTCGGCTGCTTTCGATATTGGCATGTATCGGATCAAAACTTCATGGATTATGGCCCCTGATTGTACGAAAAATCATGTTTTTAGCTTGTGGACCCTATAGAGGTCACAATTTTGAACCGATTTTGATGAAACTTGACATGCATGTTTGTAACCCAAAGATCTTGGTTCCTTTCAATATTTACGGCTATCGGAATGTAATTTCCTGAATTATGGCCCCTGATTGTCCGAAAAATCACCCTTTTTAGCTTGTGGTCCCTCTGGAGGTCACAATTATTATTCGATTTAAAAAACCGTTTGATCATATCACCGTTACACCCTAAGGAAGGTTGAGTTCGAATTTCGGGAAAATCGGACGAAAATTGCCATACAAAATGGCCGCCGTTTGTACGCGAATACTGTTAAAAAATGGTATATCAAGGTTGTGGACCCTGTGGAGCTCACAATTTTGATTCGATTTTGATGAAACTTGAAATTCATGGTAATAACCCAAAGATCTTGCTTCCTTTCGATATTTGCGCATATCGGATCGTAACTTCCTGAATTATGGCCCCTGATTACATGCAAAATCGCCTTTTTTTTAGCTTGGAGGTCACAATTATTATTCGATTTAAAAAAACGTTTGATTATATCACCGTTACACCCTAAGGAAGGTTGAGTTCGAATTTCGGGAAAATCGGACGAAAATTGCCATACAAAATGGCCGCCGTTTGTACGCGTATACTGTTAAAAAATGGTATATCAAGGTTGTGGACCCTGTGGAGGTCACAATTTTGATTCGATTTTGATGAAACTTGAAATTCGTGGTTATAACCCAAAGATCTTGCTTCCTTTCGATATTTGCGCATATCGGATCGTAACTTCCTGAATTATGGCCCCTGATTATACGCAAAATCGCCTTTTTTTTTAGGTTGGAGGTCACAATTATTATCCGATTTAAAAAAACGTTTGATTATATTACCGTTAGATCGTAAGGAAGGCTGAGTTCAAATTTCAGGAAAATCAAACCAAAATTGCCATACAAAATGGCCGCCGTTTGTACGCGAATACTGTTAAAAAATGGTATATCAAGGTTGTGGACCCGGTAAAGGTCACAATTTTAATTCGATTTTGATGAAACTTGAAATTCATGGTTATAACCCAAAGATCTTGGTTGTTTTTCGATATTTGCGCATATCGGATCGTAACTTCCTGAATTATGACTCCTGGTTATACGCAAAATCCCCCTTTCTTTAGCTTGTGGTCCCTCTGGAGGTCACAATTATTATCCAATTTAAAAAAACGTTTGATTATATCACCGTTACACTGTAAGGAAGGCTGAGTTTGAATTTCGGGAAAATCGGACCAAAATTGACAGACAAAATGGCCGCCGTTTGTACGCGAATACTGTTAAAAAAATGATATATCATGGTTGTGGACCATGTATAGGTCACAATTTTAATTTGATTTTGATGAGGAAGGTTGAGTTCTAATTTCGTGAAAATCGTACCAAAATTGCCGGACGAAATGGTCGCCGTTTGTACGCGAATATTGTAAAAATATGGTATATCATGGTTGTGGACTCTCTACAGGTCCCAATTCTTATCCGATTTTGATGAAAAGTCACATTTCTAGGTTGTGTACCGTCACACCATAATCATTGTCGGCTTCGAATTTCATTAATATCAGACTGGAACTGACCAACTAAATGGCTGCTCCCAATACAGTATGAAATACAGGACTTTCGGTATTGCTTGTTCTCTGTCCATCTCTCGAAAATGTGGGCGTATCCTGCCTGGCAGTGCCAGCCTATCTTTGGTTATTACGGCATCTTTATAAATTACGCTCGTTTTTTTTTTAAATTGCCTTATAATTAACTGTACCATTAGAAGCTGCATATTTTGGTTAAGTACAAATAATATCTCTGACTCAACGTCCGTATGGAAGAATAATGATCAAAGCAGTAGTTTCATTTTACTTTTACAAGGTTCTTAAAAATATTGTTGAGACGCCTGATGTTGGTGCTTCTAAATTCAATTTCTTGTTCCATGTTTCGTAAAAAAAGTAGTCTTGATTATCCCGACCCGTCAATTAGACGTAGAATGATCGGTAGACTAGTTAAGCGAGACTAATTTCAAAACAAGGGCACGTAACCTATCTTTTACTCAAAAGTGTCTGGATGTTATGGACGCCACTCCAAACCATTTTTCAGTATTATTTATGTATGGTTTAAATGATCATAGCTTATGAAGTACAGCATGGTCGTTTATTTAGTGACTATAAATGTGTGAAACAGATTTAAGGCTTTCTAAATATATTAGTATTGTGGTGTAATTGTCGAGATATTTGGAGATATTCATTTAGGGTGGGGCACCCTATTGTCAAGGGAAATTCCGATTGGACAATAACCCGCAAAAATATCCAAATTACTGACGAACATCCATTTTGCTGTTTTACAAGGCGATTAATAGTCCCATACACTAAAAGATGGCAAATTCAGGATAAGTGGTTGACGCTCTATTGTAATTGCCTTTTTATTATTTTTTTTTTTTTGGTGAAATTACATATAACGCAATATTGGTTAAAACGTGGATTGCTTAAATGGTTAGTCCCCATATACTAGTAGTTATTTCTATTTCTATACAGATAAAAATTAATTTAGAGCATAAGTATACTCGAGAGGGGACACACCATATATATGAGTTTTAACAGGATTATGGTGTATAAACTAGATAAAAGTCAACAGTGCACGCCAATTGTACTCCCGCCATGACAATAAGTGCCTTCCTTTATATTCGTCACTTCCCGATCCTTTAGAGATCAATCGTAGCAACCTTTTCAGTGTTCTATCGCATACCGTGTACAATTATTCCTCGCCAATATTGTCCTTTAACATTATTTTCAAAACCTAATCTAGTCATGCAGCAACATTCACAATTTGAAAGCTAAACTATAAAATCAAGAGGTTTGGTTTTTTTTGTTAATAACTGTTGTGGTTTCTGATCATTAAATAAATCGATTTGTATTTTATTTCCTCTGTGAATGTTGTGAATCTAGTATGAATCAACTTGCAGTAAGATCAATACCATATTCAGTATTAAGTCGAATGTAACGAACCAGAATGTAATTACTACAACAAATGTGTTCATAACATGTAAATCATTCATTATATATTTGTGTTGGTTTCCTATTCAGATATTGAAGCAATGCAGATCACCTACAATCAATTAGAACGTTTGCACACAGAATAGAAGACTCGTGTTTGTTTCACATCATGTGACGCTAATGACACAGTTCTGGAAAACAAAAAAAGCCATGAATACAAAACATGTTAATTGTGTGAGAAAATAAATCAAGAATAGCCTGTTCTGGTCATCGTTTTCAAAACACGGTCGTAGTGCTGGTCTTTCAAGATGAGGATCCACTGTTTACACCGATGGGTTTTATGAGGCACCTACCAAAAATCAAGGGCTTTAACTATAGTTTTGTTCAAAATAAACAGCCTGGCTGTCTATTTTCCACAGGCTCTGTTTGTATTCAACAGATTCAAAACCTAGCTATCTGGGCTGAGAATCGTCAACCAAACCTAATGGGGTTTCTCAGAGACTGGCGGTTCCCTTCCTCGTCTACAGACACCTGTACGGTTTTAAATGTTAGTTCCGTAATTACCTAGTTCGTGTGGAATAAACGTTATCCCCCGACCCGTCATTGTTTGTGTTGTGCTGTTGTTTTATAAGTTAGTCTCAAAATGGCCTAGATTGTTTTGATTGTACTTTCCCCGCCCCTCTTTGTACACTCTGTCACAACAAATCTTTAAATAAAAGATTAAATAAATGAAATGGAGACAGTTTTGCCCGGAGAGCGCTGCTACGGACTACACATATATATCGAATTTAATCTTCAAGGGCTGTTTGTCCCGTCCGAACGACTAGACAACTGACCTTGTCAGATCCTACACCACTGACAAGGGCAAACCAGAGCGGAAACTCCGGATAAACCCACGATATCTAGGCTAGCGAGGCACCGTCGCCACATAGTCCCGGTGGCTAAGCTTAAAGGGTTAAACAACATATATTCCAAACTTGTATTTTTCAAGACAATTCGAAGTACACCATAACCAAGTAACTAAATTGGTGTTTTGTTGTTAATTTCACCGATATAAAACATGCTAGAAAAAATAAGCCTGGAGAGAGGAAGGGATAACCCAGTTATTGTTGTTGTATAGAAATAAACTTAAAGATATTGCAACTGGATCATACTGACATTAAGAACATATCATTCAACTCCCGCCTTCCACTTGAACTAAGGTCAACTAAAACTAAAGTGTTGAAATAAGCTACTTGATAAGTGGTCCTCTTGATTTCACATTGACTCAAGATTGGTGACGAATGCTTGGAATAAAAGTTCGTCTAGACAATTGTAACTGGGGTTTTTTTCCAAATAATATGCTGGGGCGATTGGTTAACGCATGAACGTTGGTGTATCAAGTCTGTCATTGAGTCACGTGGCGTGTTTTCGATTCGCCGCTAGTACATGACAAGGAGTAGTAATGTCTTCCAACCTCGTTTGTATTCTACTGGTCCTCCGGTTTCCTACCGCTGCTAACTAAAGACCCGTAAGTGGAGGGGAACTATTTATATAATATTGAACCATACGTTAGAGATTAAGAGCGTGAAATGGGGTTTAATTATAACGTCCATTCGACACAAACTGGGTCATTTCGATACTAACATTTTGTTTAATTTTAATAATTCGCTTGGGCGTAGGTGTCTTTAGCAGGGGGTGGGGGATTCCGAAGGACCCGGAGAAAAACCACGAGGCTGGACAAGCGACCCTACTCCTTGTCACGTACAACCAGGGAATCGAAACATGTATCTAATATGACGACGTGGTATTTAAATTTCCTTTTGATTCACTCGCCACACTTAATATATAAAAAAAACTAATTTCATCTTTGCTAAAGTTAAAGATACATTATGAAATGAAATGAAATGGGGTTTAACGTCCTACTCTTTTGCACCTAATGGAAGACGGAGACACATTATGGGAGATTAGATAAAGAGTTGGCATTTCTGACTATATCACGCAGTTAAAAACTACATAATGTAAAAGCAATTTGCTGAAATTTCAATCAACGTGATCCACTATAAACCGAGAACTAAATAAGATGATGAAAGTTCCATGGTCATCATTACTGAAGTCGGTAAGACAAAACTAATAGTCTCGATTATCCACGTAATCGTTAATCACGAAGAAACGTTTTGCAGCAAATCGGACTATAATCCAACAAATCTAGCCTTGACGTCGATGGCTGACTATGGTATGGTTAAGTTAATTAATGTCTATATAATAGTTTTTATAACTTTCAGACTTTAAGAAAGACCTACAATAGGAAGACTTTGCTCTTGCGTAATGTATTTTTAAATAAGGGAACTATTCATTGTACTGCGTCTTTATATGGTCAAAAAAATATAGAGAACTAACTTCCTGCAGTAAATGGTTAATTCTGACAATAGCACCTTACCACATGACATCATGATCACGTAATAAACAAACGAAAATAAAATAATTTTCTTTTTAAATTAAACACCTTTTTTTTTATTTTTCCGAGTTTCAACAAACTGCTATAGCCATGCATGCCATCATTGAATTTCTAGGAAATTAATACTTCCGAATGTTCCTTGACCTTTGTTATTACAGCTGTATAAGAACCATGATCTATTGGTGTAATTACTGGTATAGTAGCAACACGCACCTGCTTATTGACCACTGCACAAAGAATAACAACCCTAATTCGGATACAGAAGAACATTTTGTAATGCTAATCACCTGAACAGCTGGTTCTCTACTTGCTTGGGGCAATTTATTTTACTTAAAAATGTTGAAACAATTATCAGCATTTTTCATGTTTCCATCTTAAACTGAAAGTTAAATGTCAAAAGCAAAGACGAAAGAGTTTAAGGATTATATGTCACATGAAGGTAAATATTTCATAGCATAAACGAGAAATGTTATCAGGGGATAACATCCATCAAGTCCTGAACACGGTCAGGGATTTATACGTAACAAGGAGCAGCGCTACCCACCTGATCTCACAGCACAATCAGATGGAGTAGAGAGCAACAACCATGAAGTCGTGAGCACGATCAGGAATTTATACGTGACGAAGAGCAGCGCTGTCTATCTTATCTCACTACACGATCCCATGACCTAGAGGGCAACAGTCATCTCGTGAACACAACATAGGGCAGCGATATCGACCTGAACTTCAGTTTGGGATTTTCGGGAATTTCTGAAGATCACAGTGGCCGCTTTATATAAATGAGTATTTTTTAGAATATTTTAATTAAAATCCTAACACTAGTCCGGTAAGAGGTAAATTGGACTCCAGTTCATACCTCTAAAAACGGTATTCCCAAAATACTTACTTATACATTCCACACATTCCTATGGTTAAATTCCAAACTATTTTATGGTTAAATTCTACACAATTCTATGGCTTGATTATTATTACAATTACCATTGTTAACTTTCAATTTATTTTTATTTTACTGTAAGACAACCGTGTAAGTTTTCGTGAATTAGGAGTCTTCTCCTTATACAGTTGCGGTGCGGATTGAGGGGCTGACAAGGGCCGAACATCGAGGCCCCGTTTACTCATTATCGTGCATTGACAGTTGAAATTGGAAAGAACAGTAGGCTGTAACGCTGGGGTCCGAACACAGTTTTCCCCCTAACACACTGCATAACACATGTCCGTCTTTATTAGCACAGTCGATACCGAAATGTAGGACTTTAAACATCATTTCATTTCCTTATACTGATTTTAAATTAGCAATTTATATGAAACCAAAAACGTCCAAATATTGTGTGTTATATTATTATGGTCATCTAGTTTCTGGACACTTACAATACAACCCATGTCTTAAATACTATTTTTGAATAGAGTCGCCTGTCCAACCTCGTGGTTTTTCTCGTGTCCTCCCGCAAGCAAATTGTGGAAATTAAAATAAACCATATGATAGTTCCGAAATGGCCTAGTTTATGTCGAGTGATCGTTAATCTCTCGAATGTTAATTGTTCGGAGCAGAACAGTAGGACGTTAAACATCATTCCATTTCTTTAATCAATTAGTGTTTTTTTCTGCTTTTAAAATTGTAATTGGAACTCACGCATTCAAACATGTAGACACACAAAGCTATATAGCTAATTGAACATAAAAGCGTGTTATCTGACCAACAATTGAAGTGCAACCCTATCACATTAGGTTTAATTAAACACCGATGACTTTGCCTCTACAACAGAAGCAGAGATCAACCACTTTTATTGTTTTGACTTTAAATAGTATAAAGTAGATCTCTGGTGATCTAAATAACACATTAAATCACGTATTATTTAAACAAAAACCAATATAATTTAAGTGCAAATGTGTCACATGTTAAAACACATAGATCAGCGGGTTTCTACAATAACAGAGCAGCCATTATTGTTGTTTAAATAACATAATGTAAATACTTAATGTTTGATAATTAAAAACAACCAACAGTGAGGCTGATGTCCCCCGCAAAAATCCCAAAATAAATAGATGACACATATTAATTAATCGCACATTATTTTATTTTAAATATCGAGCAATCAAACTATACACAAAGTTTCATCACTCTTTATCAGATAGAATGAGGATTATCTTGTCTCAAAGCATCAACCAATGAAATTTATTAGCTCTGCATAGCTTCAGCTCGAAATGTTAACCATTGAACTCAGTCAAGACATTCACCTAATGAACATCTACATCAAGTTTAAACATTACCTCAATTAAAAGTAAGGGTTGTTATGTACCAAATCAAGTTGCTTATCGCCATAGCTAACGCGTCTTGGGTCCTAATGATCTCAGGACATGTCTATTGGACAACAACACCCCTCTAAATGCGAAACAGGAGGTGTTTATCTCCTAAATATGTGGTTTATTTGCATTTAGACTTATCGCAGAAAATTCTCACTATCGAACTCAGTCAAAGTAATGATATAATGAATCTATATTCTTAGTTTCATCGCTCTCACTTCATTATAACCAAAGTTATCGTGCCCCAAAGCATCAATCAGTCAAATTGTTTATCACTCTGCTTACCGTGAGCGGAAAATGCTCATTATATATTGAACTTAGTCAGGGTATTGGTGTAAGAAAACTTCACACCACGTTTCATCTCTCTCACTTAATTAGAACAAAAGTTATCGTGTCCCAAAGCATCGATCAGTCAAATTGCTTATCTCTGCTTACCCTAAGCAGAAAATGCTCATCTTCGAACTCCATCAAGGCATTGGCCTAATAAACAACTACACCAAGTTCGAACATTCTATCTCAATAAGAAAGAGAGTTATTGTGCCCTAAATTGTGACGACCGAACACATTTTAATAGTCCGCTGCTTTCTTCGAAATAAAAACGTGATGTTCTATCTAACCATAAAACCCGATAAAGTCTAAATGCAAATAAACCACATATTTAGGAGATAAACACCTCCTGTTTCGCATTTAGAGGGGTGTTATTGTCCAATAGACATGTCCTGAGATCATTAGGACCCAAGACGCGTTAGCTACGGTGACTAAATGGGTAATACGTTGGCTAGCTTGTTCGATCCCTGCATTGCCCGAAAGTCCATCGGAATTGTCCGACGTGGTGTCTAGGGCTGTCTAGTCGTTCGGATGGGGAAAACCAAGGTCCCGTGTACACACTGACGTGTACGTAAAATATCCCTTGACAGTTCGATATTTAAGAGTAGGCCACAGTGCCGCTACTCGGGCAAAATTTCTCTCATTGCACACTGTGTGACATATGTCCGTCTTCACTAGCCCACTAGCAGCAGAAAAATAGAACGTTAGCCCCTTTAATTTCATTTGTGTAAAACCAGAGGAACGATCAAATTGTGTATCTTTGTTCATGTTTATTAGTTGTTAATAGAGTTACCTAAATCAATCGATTGCGTTGAATCACCAACTTGCTGTTTGTTTTTCATTTCCCACACTTTTTACACTCTCTATTTGATTTGTTTGCTTATAAGCCATGGCGCTTTACGTCCTCAAATTAACTCGCAATACAACAAATACGACTTTATCGTTGTTTCAATCGTATTTCGTTATGTACTGTTTTATAATGAAACGTTTATATCAACCCAAAGCCAACTGGCGTGGTTTCGAATCCGGTTGTACGTGACATGAAGTAGGGTCGTCTGTCCAGCCTCGTGGGTTTTCTCCGGGTCCTCCGGGTTTCTCCCAATGCTAAATACCCCTACGCGCAAGCCACATGTTAGTCACGAAATGACCTAGTTTGTGTCGAGTCGACGTTAAACCCCATTTCCCTCTCTCAACCCAAAGCAAGGAGCGGAACGCTTCCTAAAATAATCGTTTTCTATGTCAAATTCCACAATTGCACGCAGTTATGAAATTACGGTATGCTAATCTTAATTTTACAAAGTTTCGACGTGGCATTAATATCTACTGACTTGACCAAATTCTCACCATCACGTGTCACACATAAATGATCTAGTAAATAAGTATTGTATTACAGAACTTGAATGTATGGACACGTATTATTATTCCTGGACAACGGACAACGGCATTACCAGTAATTCGATTCTCATATATATATATATATACTAAATTCAATTATTTTCGCCATCAACGTCCACGTCAACATCCAGTGATAACCCAGTGTTGTTGCATGAGCACGTGTGTAATTGATAAAGATATGATTATTAATACAATTACTATTTCATAACGGTTGTCTCCCTCATCAACATTAAGTTATTACCAGCATTTTACACGCAATCACGCAAGTAATTGTTAAAAATGGTCTTATTAAATCCGTTCATATTCACAGTATTAAACGGGGTATTTTTATCATGTGGGTGTATTCCGGTAGTGGAAAGAAAATGGGGTTTAACGCCCTACTCTTCTGCTACGACTGGGCTAATGAAAACGGGCACACGACATACATATTGTCCGCGAGGTGGCGCTATGGCCCACTCTCATAATATGGAATTCCAACTGCCACGCGTTCATTTCCGTGCACGAATGACAAGGAGCAAACACGTCAGAAAATCGAGATGAATTTTCTCTACCAACGCCTGGATCTTATTTCTTTTCGTTTTTTATAGTTCAAAATTTCGTTTTACTGATCTTTATTACCCTTGAAGAGTTTCTGGATGATGTGATAGTCAGTCAAAGAAACGGTCTGTTACAACGAGCTTGGGATGAGGTGCACAGAACTGTGAATATCAACTAGATAAATCAATGCTGTTTGGTTTACCAATGTCAAACGCTATAACTTGCTTGTTAGATCTTCCTTCGTGGATAAAAATGAATTATAAAAAACGAAACGAAATATAGATCTGTATTTTAATCAGATGTGGCGAGCGAACGGCTTACTCAATCACACAAAGGAGTTAAAATACGTGATGCAACGCGACACAAGACAAGGCTGTATGATATAGTTAAGACAAAAAAAATATAAATTGCTTTTCTCCTATTCGATTAGATCATCCGTACTTTTACCAAGCCAGTGCTCTAGAAACACAAGTCATTTAAAATAAATTAGCCATTAACAGATCGTTGATTTGTGCTCAGCAACTCAGATTAGCTGTGAATCTGATTGATTCACGAGGTCTATAGATGTCAATCTATCTCGCATCAACATTCAACAACATAGCCAGATGTGGATTGCAGAATTTCTTTCTTAACAGTAATAGAATTACAGTCACGTAACCGACGGTAACCGTGATTGAATAATTCTTGATTCTGTTGGGTTGGGATGGTAGAACTGCGATGAAATGGGGATAGTGTGATCTACTGTTCTGCTTGGAGAGAACGTTTGTCCGGACAGCGGCGCCACGGCCTTCTCTAATACTGAAGTCCATCTGTTAATAGACCATTTACGTGTAATACGTCAAATTGGATCATTGTGTGGGAAACTTATGATAAGTGGACTCTGAGATGAAAAACTACCAGAAAATCAATCATGGTGTCTATGATACATTAATAGTCACTATCTTATGGTTTGAATATACGAGGCAATAAATCATTTATAAGACGAGTTTATCTTTGTTAAACTATAGATATAATTTGGTAAAATATGCGCGTATTTGTCTTTTTGAATTTGCCACGCGTTTGCGAAAATCCTCTTTTCAGAATAAGGTCTTAAGCAGGAGGGCTACTCACTTGGCTTAATAAACCTTTGTCATGTAAAACTATTGATTGAATCTCCTACTCTACGCTTGCGTTGATGACAGGCCTTAATATATACGTTAGACCCCCCCCCCTCCCAGACATGTTCAATATGTTGGCGATTTCTATTTATACAGGGCTAAGCTAACGCAACGCTGATGTAACAATGTCCCCTAAAAAGCAAAAAAGTGAGGTTAGGCTTGCGACTTATAGTTTTACCACACACATAGATAGGATCGAAATCTCACGCCACACGTGCATCGATGACAAACCTCGTGTTAAATGGCGATCTGCTTTTGATTCCAGTGAGATGGAAGAAATGAGTGCATTAAAGCCCTAATAACACTCTTGTTGTAACTGAAAAATATGTCCCAATCTTCATTCTGGTCAACAAATCGTATTATTTTAGAATATTCCAATTAAATGATGATATAAATTTCATCTTAACGCACCTAATTTAAAAAATTGGAAAAAATTCAACCAATTGATTTGAAAAGTCTAACGTAAACCTTTTCAAATGTGACTTGGATTTTAAAATATTTTCGAACCCTCTGGACAAATAAAATAGGTTGTAATGGATAATTTACACAACAGGTAGAACATTTAAACATCTAGTACTTAGAATAAGGGTATTATTTATTTTCTGGAGCTGCCAAGCCAGCAAGAATGTTTTTGTCCCTTTAATGTCACCTATCGCCCATTAATATTTATTGAATTAGTCACACTAAAATATCTACAGAGCGGAAATTATTTGATATCTGCGATAATTGGAATTAAAATTTATCCCTTTATTCCCCAAGAGCTACCAGAAAACATTTTTTCCCTTTTCACATTATAATTAAATCCTTTATCTTTTTTCTTATTTCAATTCCATTGTGTTCAAAATAAAAAATAAAATCAGATTTAATTATATTGTAAGTTTTATTATCATTCTGTTCATAACCAAAGATTGTTATTATTGTAGTAACAAAAATAGCTTTTCCTCGGTTTTTCATTCATTAATGCTCTAACCAAAGGTTTTTGTTTAATTGTAGTGACAACAATATGCAATCCTCGGTGTGTTTTCCAGAATGCATTGGGTTTATTTGTTAAGAATTCTCAACTAATGGGATGTGTTTTGTTATAAACCAATTTTTGTTAGGTTTTACTTGTGTCAATGTGGATCTGAACCATTTTTTATGCGTGTGTGTGTGTCAGTATAAGTATAATGAAGCTTTGCTTATATAATTTATATCTACTCGACAAAGTATAATGGACCAAACAGCTCTTTATTCAGTGTTCCTAATTCTATGTTCTGAATTTATAGTCCTTAATTCAATTCTTTTCATTTGTTATCGTACATGTATTTCCATATTTTTCCACTAATATTAAAATTTGGCATTAAAAATTTGTACATTAAAACTAAAATTTGTATATTAAAATCAATATTTATTTCACAAATCAGACATTTGTCATACCATATTAATACATTGTATTTTTGTTTAATTTTATTGTATTTTAATATAAACATAAATTTCATTTTATAGCCAACATTTAAAGTAGCGAACATAATTGATTTGAAATTAGAGTAAAACGGAAACCATTGAATGTAAATCAGTTTATATATACATTCATATTAGAGTATTATATGCGTTGCGACCCACGTTGTGTCAATTTCTAGATCCCAAATGTTAGCGATTTAGCTCCTTTAAATTGACAAATAATTCACGATTTCAAAGTTGAAGATTTTGGATGATATTGAGTTAGAGACTTAGCTACTTTAAATTTCATCATAGAAATACAACTAAAATCAAATCTACGCGCCAGCGAATTATTGAAATAAACTTGAACCATGTTAGTTCCGAAAAA
Source organism: Patella depressa (assembly GCA_948474765.1). Lineage (NCBI taxonomy): Eukaryota > Metazoa > Mollusca > Gastropoda > Patellidae > Patella > Patella depressa. Next base: position 7,757,076 of record OX419720.1, read on the forward strand.
ACTAGTTTGTATTTCGAGTGGGCGTTAAGACTCATCACTCACTTGTTTGAGCAACATATATTCTTCAACGTTTAAGGGATTGGTGGATTATTTTCGTAAAACCCAGACCTTAATCAGCATCTTGTGTACTTTTATACCACATAAACAAAATGACAAGGTTGTCAATTTCTATTTTAACAGAATCTATCAAAGAAGCCTATGAAACAAAGAGCTTGTCAAGAGCATGCGTTAATAGCATGGCATAGCCGCGAGACATGACGAATTATTAGATTACCGTAATAACGTTAAATCCGCGAACAAAGGTGGACAATCTGTGATGTTAAGGAACGCTTATAAAGGGGTTATAATGTTTCCATGATAACCGTGTTTATATCAAGAACGAGACATACAGTTTATTGGATCTTGTGTTATGGGAATTATAATAAGAACCGGGCATACGGGCCTTTATTTGACCTTCCTTTAGAAAAAAGAACGGTATTTCAATAGACACGGGAGGTCACGGTGCTAAGTGGGTAAAACGCTGGCTCGCTAGTCTGGAGGTCGCGTGTTTCGACCTTTGCATTGGCCTATAAAGTTTATCCAGATTTACACGAATATACATGATTGCCCTTTTGGTCAAATTAATGGATTCGGTAAAATTTATTAATCGCCCGTATAGATAATCCTCTACCCACAACAAACGCTAGATAATCCCCTATCCCAAACCTACGCTAGATGGTCCTCTGTCCAGAACCTACGTTATCCGGTACCCTAACCTACGCTTGATGGTCTTCTGTCCTGAACCTACGTTATCCCCAATCCACGCTAGATAATCCTCTATCCTTAACCTACGCTATCCCCAGCCCAAGCTAGGTGATCCTCTATCCCAAACCTACATGTACGCTAGATCTTCTGTCCTGAACCTACGTTATCCCCAATCCACGCTTGATGATCCTCTATCTTTAACCTGCGCTATCCCCAGCACTCGCTAGGTGATCCTCTATCCCAAATCTACGCTTGATGATCCACAACCTACGATACATGATCTTCTTTTTTCAACCTACGCTAAATGACCTTATACCTCCAACCTACGCTAGATGACCTTATACCTCCAACCTACGCTAGATGATCCTCTATCCCGAAACTACTATACTCCGAACGTGCACTATATGAAGCTATATCCCGAACCTACGCTAGTTTAGCCAATATCCATAACCTTCACAAGACTGATCTACGAGGTGTGAGCGGACGTTAAGCCCAACAACGAATACAATATCACTGTCAATAATAAGAATATATAAAGCTTAGCTCACCAACCGTCGTGCGTGTCTTGATAAGCACGCGTCGTAAGGTTTGATATCTCGTAGACCAAACGGCCAATCTGCTTTCTTCTACGATGTAGAACACAAGCAAATGACGACAAGACTTCTGCAAGGGTTTACTAACCATCACCCCACTCTCCCGTAGACTGTCCGTAGTAGCACGTACGACGGCTTTAGATGACATACAATGTTATAGGATATAATTCGATACGCGAGGGCTTGTTCCTTTTGTTCTGGGTTCATTTTGTTTTGTTTTAAGTTGATCGAGGCATTTGTCATCTAAGCTCCAACTACGGGGAAACTTAAAAGCTCCAACTACGGGGAAACTTAAAAAAAAACGTATAAAGCGTTATGGCCATCATATTGACTTGATTAGTAAATATAACATGCCGCTTTCGGCTATTACTTAAAATATATTTAATTGACGCGTATGCTATCTTCCTTATTATGTCAACTACATCTGTTCATCACGTGCCTTTTGCATACCGATAGTCCATTGGCCAATTACGCTATTTCGTCTAATGGTTTGGATTCAGCTATGGCGGATGTGGCGCCGGGAAGGATAAGCTTACTCTTCCGGCCACCTGTTACCACTGTTTTCGTGAACGGCCCATTTGCTGATTACACTACACCGTTTTTTGCGAATACTATTTTTTCTAATGGTTTTGTATTGTTTGTACTTGGTTTTATTTTATTATAGTTATTTGATGTAAAATTAACCTTGTTTTTTTATATTATTCTCGGGTTATTATGATGCCTGACAAATGTATATAGTCTATTGTTTGTCAGACATGTGTTGTCTGTACATCAGCCCGAGTATAATTATCACCATGTCAACATTGTTTGTATCGTTTATAATATAGTGCAGGAAACCCGGTCTACTCTCAGAGCAACTTAAACAACTAATCTTCTGGCCACATAAAGTTTAATTAGATATACTTTATTCCATTTAAACTATTCTTGCAATAAAACTGAACCTCATGTTAGTACCAAAATGACCTAGTTTTTGTTGAGTGGACGGTAAACCCCATTTCGCTCTCACATACATAGCTTTTACAGTAGAACAGTAATGCACAGCACGGTCGTATCTTAGTTCTCAGTTCTGATAACGCAATATGGCGGCGTGGCATAAACTAATATAATTACATTGTATTATCAAATGAAATTAAATGGGGTTTAAAATACTACTATTCTGTTTTAAAGGAGCTAAGTCTCTAACTCAATATCATCCAAAATCTTCAACATTGAAAACACGAATCATTTGTCAATTTAAATCAACATTGATGCTGTGATCTTACCGGAAAAAGATGGGCTTCTGATATCCAATATTTAAGACAAAATAAACATTTTACCATTGGTACACGAATCGTGTACCACAATGCGTTTCAGTCTCAGTTCTAGCAAGAGACTTGTGAAACGAGGCTAGAAACATTGCACCAAATCAAACGGCACATGTAGACTGGAATAACCAGACACTCGAAATAGCCACTCGATTGACACTGCTGGCTTATTTCGCTGAACATTACTAATTTGAAATTAGAGTAAAAACGGAAAACATTGAATGTAAATCGGTTAAGATACATTCATATTACAATATTTAATGCATTGCGACCCACTTGTGTCAATTTCTATGTCCTAAATGTTAGCGATTTAGCTCCTTTAACGTCCTGCTGTTCTGTTCCGATTGGGCTAATTAAAGCTGAACTCCGATTACAAAACTACAGAAATGATCAAATAAAAAAAATTACTGCCAAACATAATCGCCATACTTGTTTTCAATTTGCAGAAGAAGTATGGCCGCTGTACGGTGTACGAAAACAGAGGCAGGCCACGCCCACATCCAGTATACACTTTGGCCACCACACTGTCCACATCCGGCTAGCAATATTTCAACTACCAATTACCAGCTACTGACTGGGCGGTTTTTCTCTATAAATTGACTGAAAATATTATTGCTACACAATTATTATGTCTGATCAGGTACATATTATTTTACAAATTAGAAGAAATAAGTAAAGTCCGGTGTACCTTTGCTCTAAAAATGAAAGAAAACTACTCCAAACAACAACAAATCTATGTTGTTGACATAACATCAAGGGACATAACCACCTATGTCCCTTGATCGTCATAAATAACAACAAGATGAAAAGTATTTTGAAGTGAAGGCATACTTCTTCGATGGAGAGAACAGTTGTTTTATTGCTGCTTTGGATATATTTTGGAACGATAATACTGAGTTTTATAATACTAGAAATCATTTGGTGTTTCTAACATGTTGTGCAAAACCTTTCAAGAAATAAGAATAAACATGGTTGGATGATGTCGGTAGATTTGTTGATTGTTTGGGGTAAGACAATTTTTCCCATACTTTTAGAGCAAAAATATACCGTAGGTTACTTATTTCGTACAATTAGTAAAATAATATGTACCTGATCAGTGATAATAATTGTGTAGCAAAAATATTTTCAGTAAACTTATAGAGGAAAAAAACGCTCACTCAGTAGGTAATTGGTAGTTGAAATATTGCTAGCCGGATGTGGACAGTGTGGTGACCAAAGTGTATACTGGATGTGGGCGTGGCCTGCCTCTGTTTTCATACACCGTACAGCAGCCATACTTCTTCTGCAAATTGAAAACAAGTATGGCGATTATGTTTGGCAGTAATTTTTTTTATTTGATCATTTCTGTAGTTTTGTAATCGGAGTTCAGCTTTAAGAGGGGAATATGCCATACAATGGACTATAAAACGAATGTTTGCCCGGGAAGCCGCACTATGACCAACTCTTATATAGAATTCCAATTACCAAGGGATCTTCTACGTGCATAACAATGTATACAGGGGACCTTGTTTTTTCGTCCCATCCCAACGACTAGACAGCTGTCCTTACCAGACCCTCCGTCCTGTACTACTGAGAGGGGGAAACCATGCCAGAAAATCACCATGAACTTTCTCGGTCAACGCAGGGATCAAACACGCGACCTTCAGACTAGCGAGGCAGCGCCATTATATTATGACCGGACATGCAGATAAATAAATTTCATAAATATTTTACCAGCATATCTTTTAATTGAAAGGTTACCTTTAATTATATCGATAGATTTCATAAATATTTTTACCAACATACCTTTTAATTGTACAACTACCTTTAATTATATCTGGTAGAAAAGTCAATATTATGGAATATTGGACCCGTTAATAGATAATGTTTTAACAAAGAACCACAAAACCAAATAGTTCATGAATATAGAACATAATATAATCTATAATACCAAATGAATTAATCTTTTATCGATGTTTCCAGTCAACAACAACGGTGTTAGGTGTCTTGAAATGAGGTTGTTCTTCAGAACCAAAGAAAAAATAGAACATGAATAGGGTACACACGTGCCATTCCCTATATATGGAAATGAAATAGATTTAAATCTATCTAAGAAACACAGTCTACATTTGGACATTAATTTGCGTTGTTTCAACATCCATTGTACGACAGCTAAATCTGTCTATTGCGGGACCTTTTGGGATTGAAATGTTATCTAAATTTTTAACATTAAAAGATCTATCTTATGTATCGGATTTTCGATGGAGTGGAATCCGATTTACTGCTCAACGTTTATTGATCATTTAATCAAAAACTGGTTAATGTTTTTTAACCCTCTGACCTAAGTCATGATGACCGAGGATAGGTCTCAATTTCAAAAGCTAATATCTCGGGTCAGCATACATAATGCTCATTTAATGGTCGATAGGGGGGAGGGGACATGGTTAATACGTGCGCGCTGTATCATAAGGTCTGTCACTGATTTCCTGGTTTCTGGTGTAAAGGAGTAGCCCCCCCCCACACACACACACACTGCTAAAGACCCGTACTCGTTAATGAAATAAAATTGGACCTCCATTCTCTCTCTCTCCCCCTCTCCCTCTCTCTCTGATCAGTATAATGTAAGTACAAATCAATCACAGAGTATACAACCAGTGAAACAACGGATCAGTGAATGTGTATAGAAACGGATACTATATTTAAAAATAACACAAAGCTTGACATTACAGCGTATGTTATAACATAAAATTCAAGTGCAAACCTATCACATATGATATAGTAAAACACAGATCGCGCGGTCTCTCAACAGTATAAGTACAGATAAGACATTTTTATTATTCTATCTTTAAAGTAGCTAAGTCTCTTCTTACTCAATATCATCTAAAATCTTCGATATTGAAAACACGAATTATTTGTTAATTTAAATCAACATTGATGTTGTGATCTTACCGGGAAACGAAGAACTTCTGGTATATATATTTAAAACAAAATTAACATTTTACCATTGGTACACGGATCGTGTACGGCACCATCATGCGTTTCAGCGCCATTTGTAATAAAGTTATGCCAAACATATTATTATCTGGAGAGTGTGCTCAATAAATACTATCAGTATAGACTGGAATAACCAGACGATAGAGATTGCCATTCAATTGAGACTACTCTCGTATTTCGCCGAACATAATTGATTTGAAATTAGAGTAAAACGGAAATGAAGGAATGTAAACCAGTTTATATACATTCATATTACAGTATTATATGCGTTGCGATCCATTTGTGTCAATTTCTATGTCCCACATATTAACAATTAAACCTCGTTTAATATAGATACCCGGTGCTATATAGATAATAGAATATATAATGATGTGTTATCTTATCGTAAACCAATAAAATTTAAATATGTATTTGGTAAGATATTGTTTTAATGCATTTAAACATGTGTCGTTATTACCACCCATAGAATGAATGCTTAAGTGCGCATGTGTCCTGTACATCATAAAACACCGTACAAGGAACAGCATCTGGTTGTGCAGATGACGCGACACGAGGTCACTTGGCCAGGAGGTAAATTAAATTTTCCTGAATAAGTAATGTATATGCAATGAAATGAAATGGGGTTTAACGTCCTACTATTTATTCTACTCCGGCTGGGGTAATGAAGACGCGGCGAGCATGTTCCGTACATTGTGCTATGATAGACATTTTCCTCAGATAACCGCCTCCTTTTCATCAACGTACGGGGGGTTGGGATGGCCTAGTGGTCTAGAGTGCCGCGCTTTGACATCTAGCTGGCCGGTCACCTCTGGCTTGCGGCTGTGGTTTCGAGCCCTGGTGTGAGCGTATGTGACATGGAGATAAGGGCGCCTTCTCAACCTCGTGGGTTTCCTCCGGGCACTCCGGTTTCCTCCCACTGCCAAAGACCCCTACGCGCATGCGAATTATTGAAATAAAATTTAAAAAAAACATATGTTAGTCCCGAAATGACCTAGTTTGTGTCGAGTGGACGTTAAACCCCATTTCTCTCTCTCTCTTTCATCAACGTACACACGTGATCACGGTTTTTGTCACATGCCAACGATTAGACACTATACTTTATTCGTATTTTTTATTTCAATATTTATTCCCATAGAACAATATAATATTTCGTGTCAACAAAATTTACAAAATATTTCGTACAAACAAAATAATATTTCGTGTCAACAAAATAATATATTTCAATACTATAATTATTTTATTTAAACATTTAACATTTCGTTTAAACATTTAAATTTCAGTTTAAACGAATGAACAGTTTCTTTAAACGATTTAAAATTTCGTTTGAACCAATTAATATTTCGTTTGAACCAATTAATATTTCGTTTGAATGGATGTGTATTTCGTTTAAACGAATTAACATTTAGTTTAATATTTCGTTAAAATGAATTAATATTTCGTTAAAACGAATCATTAATGTTTCGTACCACCGAATTAATATTTCGTTAAACCAAAATGATTTTATCAGCGTGGAATCTTGAACTTAATGGGCTTCGTATAATAAAACAAATACAGGATAGTATTATATCCAGATCGGAATCCTTGCTTTCCAGATGATGACAGTTTGGGCTTGAGTGATCCATATATAATCTTATGTTATCCCATTTATGTAGACTGTTAACGTATAAAGATGGCAATAATGATATCGGATTTGTTGAGTAATTAGAATGGTGATGGAGATATCGGGTTCCTTACCGAGATTTATGTTTGTTTCTTCTCGCTCTTTTTAAATGTTATGTTGAGTAGATGGTGCAGTAATGGCATTCACCAGTGCAGGAGTCCAAGAGATACATGCCCTGTTGGATCACCCACAACTTTCATATGGCATAATAATTATTTAAGTTCTGGTGTGTGAGAGAAAAGGGGGGGGGGCTTATTTGCCCGATTCTAAATGTTCAAATTGGTTGATATGACAGATCATGTGTTATATAGCTTCCATCTATCTTCGGGTTAATGAACGCATCGTTATTGGGGGGTTATTGGGTTTTTTTTTTTTTTTTTTTTTTTTTGTTTTTTTTTTTTTTTTTGAATTGACACTTTGTTTCATCGAAGAAGGTGATCGGTCTTGATAATATAATAGATTAAGTTTCTAACGACTATCCGATCTTAAATAAATGAATGCCTATTGATTTTAATAACTGTCATATTCTATCCTATATACTGGAGTAAGATGGTAATTGTCATCTGAGATATGAGTTCTTGTCGGGTTTTCTAATGGTATCGTCTAATCTCACTATAATAAATCGCACATAGTGGAATTACAAATCCATCTAAAGCAGCAAGCGAGAAAGAGAGGGAAGGGGTAACGACCACTGGACACAAATCCCGGGTCATTTCGCGACTAACATATGGTTCAATTTTATTTCAATAATTCGCTTTCGCGTATGGGTCACGCCTGTTGACTCAATTGCATACCTTTTGATACAATGCCTACGCGCTAACCATTCCACCCCACCCCCCTCAGTTATTATTGCTATAATAGTTCATAAATAGATGATGCAAAGTGAATATACTGCAAATTTCATTCAAATTACTTTATTCTGAGCGAAGATATTAGTCTTTGAAGGTTTGACAAAATGGGTGCATTGATTATTACCACCGTACTGGTTTTTCGAGGCTTAGCCTCGCTTGACCATTTTCGATATTGGAGGGGGGGAATTCTATTTGGGAAGTAAAAGCAAATTTCCTACCAATTTAAATTTGATGACAAACGACCCCTTCGACGTAAATTAAAATGAAATGAAATGGGGTTTAGCTTCCTACTTCCCGTTTTAACGAAGACTGGCATTGTCGCTACAGCCTACTCTTATTTGAATTCTAGTCGTCGCGTTATTTTTCATGGATGACACTTTTCAGTCCCGGACCTGCACCACTGACAAGGGGAAACCAAGGGGAAACTCGTGGAAACTTAACACCAGGGGAAGGGGGGTCGACACCTGATAGCAAGCCATCATCTAATACACTAGGCCACCTGGGAGATAAGAACTACCGTTCAATAAAAACGGTACCCTCTAACACCATGTTATAATACAAGTATAAGCGTAAACCAACGAGGAAATAAAATAATTCATTTGACAAAGCAAATATTGTTCAAGAATCGGAAACCTTACACGCGTCAAATCAGCAGAAAGTAGTTCCAGGAATAAAACCTAGTCCAAATATACAAATCCAAGTTTATTGAATCAGGTGGTAAATAAACACGATTGTAAGAAGATCGAAATGCAGTGGTTGTCAGATCGTGACTATTTGCAAGGATGGTATTGATGTCGTAATGGGGGTCTAGTGTTTGGGTTGTAGTGAAACAGTATCAACAAGGTACACACTACATAATAAAGTCTATAGATCTATTTGATAAACTGGGAAATACTGGTGTTAAAATTAACCTTTCTCTTCACAAATATTTACAGTACGGTTAATATACCGATGTCGGGGGCTTTTAGCCAATATAACCCCACGTGATTCTATGTAATCAATTGACGTCACCAGCATGGTTACGTTGGGCCAATAGGTGTAGTTCACAGAAATAATTCAATGCCGCGTTAAAGATGTGGCGTAGTTCGTTTATTTATGAAGCAACGGTTCTTGACAACCGCGATTAAGTCTCGATTATCTATTCCATCGTTGATATTGCAAATCCATTCATATCCCGGTCTTCAGATGACTCGCATGGTTGATTTTAGACATGGTATGTAAATAAATGTCTAAATAATAATTTATATTATTTCAAAGCAGAAAAAAAAGATCCGCTATCGGGACACTTGGCTCTTGCGGAAACCATCTTGAACGAATCAATCTGCTTGACTGACGGGATAAGAAAAAACACAAATGTAGATGTTACAAAAGAAATATATTATGGCGATGTCAAGTTTCCATTACGGTTCTACAAGAAAGTCTGATTATATGAATACAAATACTTGACAGACAAATCTATTTGTCAGACATAGAATACGCTTGCTCCAGTTTGGTGTGGGTTCAAATTAAATTGTCGATATATTATGTTGTCTTGTTGGGTCTATGTTCAAGGAAAGCGTCAATTTTTTGTGTTCCACTGACGTCAGTGAAATCCCAAATTAGTATATGAAATGACTAGACATATATCCTTGTCAGGACCTTCACCATTGGCAATGGGAAAGCACGCCGGAAAATCCCGATAAACGTTCTCGGCCAATGTAGGTATCAACCACACGACCTACGAGTTAGCGAGCCAACGTCTTGCCCACTTTAGCCACCGTGGCCCTGCCCAAATCAGTAAATAAATCGAATACCGCTTTATTATTGCTAGTTGAATACGCTTTGTAGTAAAAATCTGAAATTAACTCGATTCTAATTCTCCGATATCTTGTATAGTTGAATGGTTAGCGAGTACGCGATGCATCATAAGTTCTCTCATTAATTCAACTAGCGTGGTTTCGATTCCCCGGTTGTACCTGACAAGGGTCGCCTCTCCAACCTCGTGTGTTTTTCTCCAGAACCCCCCACTACCAATGACCGATACGTGCAAACGTATTATTGAAATAAAATTGAACGATATGTTAGTCCCGAAATGACCTAGTTTGAGTCGCGTAGACGTTAATCCTCTCTCTCTCTCTCTTCTTTCTGTCTATCCCTTTCTCTCGCTCTCTCTATCAGTCAGGGCCACGGTTGCCCCTAGATGTTTGAGATAGTTTTATTGATGCATAAGTTAAATTAAGATTTGATTATAAACATTAAGATAAACCAGCTATATCTAAAGTTGATACAGACAGAAGTATTGAAATAATTTTAGAGTCGTATTTATTATATATGATTATAAAATATCTACAGCCGTGCGTTATCTATTTCATAATGGTTGTCTATGAAAGGGAGGAAATCAATGAATACAATTTAAACTTAGAAAATCTGATGCTAAATCCCGAGAATTTACATTGATAAGTTCTTCATGCTGATCGCCAGAATCTTACCAATATAAATACGGTGGTTCTGTAGAAAACAATTGCTTATTACTCAAGTGATAACCTGCTGAATACGCACGTAATTGATCGAATTAATAACCTCGGCATTGCGCACGACTTAGAAGTAATAACGTAGGTGTTTCGCACTTATTGGAAGTAGTAACTTAGGCATTACGCACGTATTAGAAGTAATAACCTCGATATTACGCACATATAAGAAGTAACAACCTAGATATTACGCACGTATTGCAAGGCATTACGCACGTATTACAAGTAATAACCTAGGTATTACGCACAGATTGGAAGAAATAACCTAGGTTACGCATGTATTAGATGTAATAACCTAGGCATTATGCACATTAGAAGTAATAACCTCGGTTACACACATATAAGGAGTAATAACCTAGTATTACGCACGTATTAGAAGTAATACCTTAGATATTACGCACATATTGGTAGAAATAACCTTCGCACGCATTAGAAGTACCATAATAATCTAGGCATTATATACAGATTAGAAGAAATAACCAACACTACGCACGTATTAGACGTAATAACCTAAGTATTACGCACGCATTAGAAGTACTAACCTTGGTATTACCAACGTGCTATGAATAATTGCCGGATAGCCACGCATGTAATAGACATATTAAACTGTTTATTACGCACGTAATGCAAAGAATAACCCGCTTATATTGCTACCCATATTGTCAATGGTTTCGTACTATCCGACTGGACACTGTTCTGTACCTCGTTCTCTGCCCTGGGCAATTGATAATGGGGAAAATACACTCAAGAGCCAGGGGATTTTTGTTTATGTTAGCCGACACTGAAATAGATCACCGGAGTTTTAAATATGAGTACATGTATCACTAACTGCAATTTGCCATCGTGTTGTCTGCTTCAGGTAAGTAAGGGCCATTTTGTATGTGGTATGAACGAATGGCTAACGGTTCAGAGAACAGAGTGACTTTCATCGCCCCCACCCAAAAAAAAACCCCTCGCGACCGTGACGGTGGTAACACACGCTATACCACGGTCATTATCTGAACAAAAACATCCTTAGATATTCAATTGGCACTTTTAGCTTTAAAATAAATAAACAGATTAGGACACGATGACAAATCTTGAAAACCTTTTAACATTTTATTATCTTTGCGCGTGTCAATCATTCTCTAAATAAAACGGATTATAACCTTTCAAAATAATATTTTACCATTTCACTGCACAAAAATGATCGATCATGTAAAGATATTTAATCGGATTTCTGCAGAGATTTCAAATTTATGTTCATCCGGAAATATCTATGCTAAAACCCGTATCTATTTTGCAGCTATACCAACGAAGCGGTTGAAGTTTATCTTCGTTAAACATCACTCGCAAATGTAACACTTATAATTACACTTTATCTTTTATTACAATGTTTCCCTCGAGTATTGAATTAAACTAAGCCATTGACTACAAAATCTATTTTGCTATGTTCAGGTTAGATTGTGTGCAGCGCTAGGACAAGCCACCAAATCCCTTGCAGAGATACAGGCGTTTTTACACAATAGCACGCGCGCACTTATTATAAAGCCTTTCATTGAGTCAACTGGCATGATTTCGAATCGCCGGTTGAAAGGTCGCCTATCCAACCTTGTGGATTTTCTCCAGGCCCCTCCCACTGCTAAAGACCCCTACATGCTAGCAAATTATTGAAATAATATTGAACCATATGTTAGTCCCGAAATGGCCTAGTTGGTGTCGAAAGGACGTTAAACCCCGTCTCTCTCTCTCGCTCGCGCTCTCTCTCTCATAATTAACCCGGTTTGGGTAAGACAATGACCGGATTGGAGTAGAACAGCAGTAGGATGTTAAACTCCAACTCTCTCTCTCTCTTTCCCCCTCTCTTTTATCCCAGACTATTGCGTTAACCGACACCCAATTCTTTTAATTTTCGTTTCAAATAGAGTTTATATAAATCTTAGTGCGGTGAGTGATTTTCCAATCTCCTAAAAATCTGTTATATTAGTATTTGTATTGAAACCATGTCGTCGTCTGACCTTAATAAAACCACCTCTTACATCAATAACCTTTCCTGTAGCATTAAGCGATATTGGCAATTTATAAAACGCATAGCCTAGTCCTCGTTAAAAAAACGCCGGTAAAGTCGTTTTGATTCGTCAATGCTACGGATGTTATCCCTTATTGCTACTGGTAGACAGACCATCAAGATCCGGGGGATTTATCCTTCTAAAGAGCACGTGTCACATATGTCACAGAAGGTGAGCCGTATATTTGATTTTCTCTCAATTTACGGCTCGTTGGAACAAATTTCACGAATCAACGTCGCCCAGCTTTCCTTACTAATGTTCCATCATTAGATTTATTCACAAGACTTGAATTGCTGTTTATCAGGTTAGGAGAGAAGGCGAAGCGGAACTTGAAAACCACCATTCCAATCTTTGAGTGGGCGTTTGATAGAATTAAAGAAAGTGATTGGAATGTGAGCCTCGATGTCATTTTATGATCATATACCTAAACACCTTCACATTTAAATATGATTTTTTCGCAATGTCAGCGTAATTAACGTCGCTAATTTTTGATGAACTGGCATGTAATCAAATCACGCCCACTTCTACACCACCGCCATATTTAATTTTACAGTTACCTTGAATAATTTATAAAAAAAAGTTGCAGTCGGTGTCAGTGCTTTTATATTTTGGGTATAATGTCATCTTAAAGCCCCAATAACACTCTCGTTGTAACCGAAAAATATGTCCCAATCTTCATTCTGGTCAACAAATCGTATTATTTTAGAATATTCCAATTAAATGATGATATAAATTTCATCTTAACACACCTAATTTAAAAAATTGGAAAAATTCAACCAATTGATTTGAAAAGTCTAACGTAAACCTTTTCAAATGTGACTTGGATTTTAAAATATTTTCGAACCCTCTGGACAAATAAAATAGGTTGTAATGGATAATTTACACAACAGGTAGGACATTTAAACATCTAGTACTTAGAATAAGGGTATTATTTATTTTCTGGAGCTACCAAGCCAGCAAGAATGTTATTGTCCCTTTAATTAACGGCACTGATTATTGATGAACTACCATGTAATTAAATCACGCCAACTTCTACACAACCGCTATAGTTAATTATATTATTAGCGTAACACACTAACCTTGTATGGGTGACAAATCAAAAAAAAAAGAATTTTCTCACTGGTGTCAATGTCTCTAGTCACGGCCACTCAACAGAAACTACAATTTCGCAATAAAATATGGTATTGACTAATTCGCATGCACATGGTGACTTTATCGATGGGGGGAACCCGTGCGAAGAGAGATTGGGGTTTAACTTCCACTCGACACAAACTAGGCTTATTTCGGTTCAATTTCATTCAGTTATTCGGTTGTGCGTGGGAGGAAACCATACGACCCGTAGAAATACCAAGAGATTTGACAGGCGACACTACTCCTTGTCACGTACAACCGTAAACACTTAGAAAACCCATGAGTTAAAACTGGAATAGAAGACAAACCGGGTCTGGACACGACTCGATGAAAAGGAGCAACCCCTTTGGATGAAATTTACTTGGACGGATCACTGCAAAAGGCAGTATGTCTGTTTTAAAGCAAACGGATTAGTATAGGCCCACTTATACATCTCGCAACAACTACATCTGTGACGTTATCCCAGATGGAAGTGGACGTTAAAAGTTTTAAAGAACGAACGAAAGATTCTGGGAAAGATTTATATGACCCCCATGTGTACTTACCCGAATAAACAGGCAAAATGTAAATGAATTAAGGAGCAGTCACGTGTCGTATGGAAAGTGTTTACGCGACTAGTGTTCTGAGCAAGAAATGATGTTTAACTACCCAGAGAAGCCCTGCGTCAGTTGATTCAGTAGCAGACCGTATGATACAGGGCACACGCGCGTACAATTCGGCCATCCATACCCGTACGGCTAAGGGAATTTTTATGCCTTTGTGAACGTAATTAGAACTGGAATTAATATGTGTCTGTATGTCAGCAGTCTCGATATGTTGGGCACGTATATATTCAATAGACCGGTTGAAAGGATAATGGCTATTTTAATTTACGCCATTCAATTCTTCATCATCGTTCCCCGCATTAACAAGCCATTACGGTCATTAGAGCAAATACGTGCGTCGCTCATTCAATTAACGAAATCTAAATTAACAAGTTTTTGCGCATTAACGAACGTTAAATCAGGTAGACCTACTTACAACTTGATTTCCGTGTTTTCTAAAACCATCACGTCTTCTGGTAATTATATCATTATAACTCCATTAAAACTAAATTACGTCTTTCCTGGCATACTTTTCGTCCCGACTTTCACGCCATTCGGTCTACTGTTTCTGGAGTTCCTACTGTCAAGGACACTCTTTACGGACACGCCCAATTTTTTCCTTAATTAGCAAACTTTTACAGGGGGTCGACGAGCTTTCTCTGGCTATGAAATGGAATGGGATTTAACGTCCTACTGTTTTGCTGACTGGGCTAATAAAGACGGGAAAACACCACACAATGTGCTATGCGGGAAATTTTGCCCGGGCAGCAGCACTAAGACCTACTCTTATATCGAATTTCAACTGTCAAGGTATCTCTTATCTGCATGCCAATGTATACACGCGACCTCGGTTTGTCGTGTAATCCGAAAGAATATTAGATATGTTCTTGTCGGGCCATCCTTCCTGTACCTCCGACAAGGGAAAACCAAGTCGGTAAATCGCTGGTATGAGGATGTTCCTTGGAATTTACGATCGTGTTATCCTCTTGGCAGTGATGTTGGACAAAAGGCATGTAAAGGAACAGGGGACATACAGGAAAGCGGTCCAGCGTCTTACTCACTGAGCCAGGGTGGCTTCCAAAATTTTCGGCGTGTTTTTGTTATGTTGATATGGTATTTCGGCATACTATAATGTCCTTCGAAACCTGCCTGAAACCTTTTCAAATATTCATTAAACCTCTACACGTTAATCGCCCCCCCCCCTCTCTCTCTCTCTCTCTCTCTCTCTTGTTTTTGACGCGTTATATGTAAAAAAAAGTTATTAGCACTGACTGGTCTATGTATGCACACAGCCTCTCTGGAGAAACTGGGTAACAAATGGATATTTGATTGCAACATGAAGGCAACATGTATCTGGCACAGACTCCATGGGACAATTAGTTTTACATTAGCATATATACGTGTGATAGATTTCCTTACATTGCCCAATAACTGAGTTCAGATATTGATGTAGATTGTCCTTGCATTAAGGCGAATATCAGACAATTACTTTGGAGAGGGATTAGATTTTGATTACTGTCTCGATCTATGAGTTTTACTTAATACGCCAGTATCATATCATTTGATAAATACAGCACCAAATTATGACAAATCTCCAATTCATTCGTTTTGGAAGATGGGTGGTATTCTAGATCGGCTCAGACCAGTAATCGCTTTGTCTCTCTTATTGAGTTTTAACTATTTAAAAAACGTTGACAAGTCCAGGCCTGTAACATGTGTTTTAAACATTGCGTTTTTTAACATTGCGATGATCGTAAAATCTCCATAGCTAAAACGATTCCAATATGTGACAATTGGCTGATAGCCATATTAAACGGGGTTGGCCATTTCAGGACTCATCATAGGAATCTTGGGGCAGGAACGTCATTTTAGTCGGCGATAATCCTAATTCACGTCTCTTTATGCCATGGCTGTCCTGTTTAGTCAAATACATGGTTAACGTATTTGCGTTGTATGACAAGGTATGCCATTGAATCAGGTTGCGTGGTATCGATTCCCCGCTTGTACGTGACAAGGTATAGGATCGCCTGTCCATCTCGTGGTTTTTCTCCGGGCTCACCCCCACCCCCGACTGCTAAAGACTCCTAGCGAATTTATTAAATAAAACTTATAGCCATGTGTTGGTCCCGGAATGCCCCAGTTTATGGCAAATGGACGGTCCTGTTCGACTGGCAAGGAGAACCTCGCCGGAAAAATCACGAAGCGCTTCTTGGACTCAAAATGAGTGTTTAACTTATCACGTTTCATTTTTGTTATTAAACCAAAACCGCTGATGATTGATTACTTCCTGGTCCAGAAAAGTACAAGATGCCGGACAAAACGTTGCGTGTCAAAGAATACTTCATAATATAAACAACCAGGTTGGAATTCCGTACAAATATATTACAAGACAATTATTGAAAAACTTGTTCTAGTGTTGTGTTTTTATATTATTGAAGAACTATTTCTAGTGTTGTGTTTTGTATAATTGTAGAACTATTTCTGGTCTTTTTAGAAAAGTCGCAACCCCGCCATCTTAGAAGTAAATGAAGTAGTTTAAACCGGGCTAGACAACCCTGTATGCAATCCCCGTAAACAAAACTTCATGATACATGTTTGAATACCAGATTGTCATTGAAGTCGTGATGGTTCAAGATGTCAACCAGGAAAATTCTTTGGGATTTTCCAGCGCGGTTTCCCTTTGTGATGCGTTGAACCAGGCATCAATGAGAATACACCGCCTTATGCAAATACTTGAAGTTAAAAATACTGTACATAGTGAGAGAGAGAGAGAAATGGGGTTTAACGTCCACTCGACACAAACTAGGTCATTTCGGGACTAACATATGGTTTAATTTTATTTCAATAATTCGCTTGCGCATACGGGTCTTTAGCCCGGAGGAAACCCACGAGGTTGAGGTGTACATTATGCAATGAGCTAAATCTGCCTATTGCAGGTCTTTCAATATACCCTTTAAATTATTAATTAGACATGTATTATGATTCCACGGCTGTTCTTGATTAACAATAAAAATGGATAATCCAATATTGGTTTATTATCGTATGGACAGTGAGAATAATTACAGAGTGTTTCAGAGTAAAGAATTGTGACTGAAATGTTCCGCTTATTCTCTTTACATTATCTATTTTTAACTATAATATCGGGGTCTGCACATGCCAGCTCTATATCTCATCTTTCAAAATGCCCCTTTAAATTATAAAGTAATTTCCGAGAACGAAATTAAATGCGCCAGTGTTTTGTTGGGGTTTTTATGGGGTTTTTTTTGGGGTTTTTTTTTTTTTTGATTTTTTTTTTGTTGATTTTATGGAGGCCTGCCAGTTCTATATCTACTCTTTCAAAATGCCCCTTTAAATTATGAAGTAGTTTTTCGAGAAGGAAATTAGACGCGGCGGAGATTTTGGGATTTTATGGAGGAATGAATACTGTTCATGTCGTTCGTTCGTGGGGCTTACCGTCCGCTTTCACTAGGGGTGGTGTCACAGAAATTTCTGTTCATTACGGTTAACATACATGTGAATACTTTCAGACATACTATGATACATCCTGGTATATCGTATGGCGAATAGAACAAAATATCACCAAATTACAATAATTCGTCCTGTGTAGATAAAACGAATCTTGTGAATATTCATGAGCCAGTGATACCCGATCAGCACGAACATGTATAGATGGTAGACGAGATTAATAGGACTGTCACTTACCGGATAGAATTAATGAAAATATGCCCGGGTGAACACGACACGGTATGTTTATTGAAAGGTCATAATTTAAATTAAAAAACAAGTACATTTACAAATTTAGAATTAACACACCCTGGACACCCAACTGTATCATGCCGGGACAAATGGTACCTTTTTAACCTGGACCTAGGCGTCTTGGGCAGTGTGGGGAAACCAGAAGACCAGGCGAAAACCCACGAACATGCGATGACGACTCTACATGTACTACCTGTTATGCAATAGCTTATTTTAATTTTATTCATATAGTCCGTATAGTCGTTAGTATCGCACAAACAAAATTAGGTCCCATGTACTCATTTCATCCATATAGTCCGTATAGTCGTTAGTATCGGATGAACAAAAATAGGTCCCGTTTACTCATTGGCTTGTACGTAAAAGATCCACTGGAATCCAATATCAATAGGCTGTATCGCCGCCGTCGGGGGTAAATTTCTCACGTGGCCCAGTCTGATCAGAACAGTAGGACGTTAAACTCCATTTCATGTCATTGTTTGTCATTATTGTTTATCACACAAAGTGTCTTTGCCTGCAGGACTGACTAAGATACTGGCTGAGATGGAGACTAACAACTTACAGGACGTAATGGCTTTAATAATAGCATCAATTTGCTGGAATTGCGATGTTATTTATAATAATAACAACAATAGGGATTTTTTTTTTATTAAGCGTTGGACTTCAAACGTTATTATTTTCTCACCGTACAGACAGAAGTTCCAGGAAAAAGCTAAACAATATGAACCTTTAAACGGGTAGGTGTTGAGTTCTTGAAGGCGCTATGTGATACAGACGGTGTCAGTTTTACAGTGTAATTTGTGGCTGTGTTGCCGATAAAAACTGGCACGCTTGGGTTACAGCTCCATAGTGTATTCTTTCTCGAACAGGAAGTTAATATAAAGATTTTAAACCTGAAGTTACATGTCAGTCATGTTTGGAGAAACTGACAGTTCGTGCAGCCGGATTCGGTGGCTTAAAGTTCCAATTTCACTTTTTCTAAGAAAGTCAAAATATAATTATTTCTATGTTTTTTGCTCAAAAGGTTGTCAACTCACTATTATACGATCATGGACAAAATTTGGGGGGGGTTAGAAAGGGCGACACTGGTTGATTGAGGAAATAGTTACTCAATTACCTCCCTTGTTTTCCCATTCTTCTCGATGGACGGCCATCTTCAAACGTTTGAATTTGAAGTTGAAAATGATATTTTTGCCAATTTCTCAACTGGCAATAGTGAATTATAGGATTAATAGGATTATTCTTTAACAAGGTAGGACTGTTTATAGGTTTAATCTATTTTGGGGCTTTATTTTAATAAATTTTAAAAATATAACTTAAAAAAATGCTATTGGAACTTTAAGCGAGCTAAATGTTTTGACGAACAATTTCATTTTGTAACGCATATCTTCCAATCAACACCCAATCCAGATTTCTTTTTGAAAGTTGCCAGTCCAGGACTCACACTAGCTTTCATTTCTGGGTAATAATTTTTATATACAGTAATGTTCATATTTTTTTCCGCCAACTGGAATATTTCATCTGCCAAAATGTTACAATTTTATGTCTCAGGTATAGGCATACTATAAACCAATTACAAACTAAAACAAATATGTCTTTACATACCACATTAGCACATCATTGGAGATGAATTATTGAGATCAGATTTTATTTTTGGTGACAATGGTCTTTCGTACACCGTATTGCACAATATATTGTCATATTAATACGTCACATCCAACTGATTTTCAACGTAACTAATTCATAGCTACAAGCGTACTGTAGTAAGAACACCAATGTTTTTTTAACTATTTTCGTCGATCGCGTTGTTACGAAATCGTGATAAGCACTTTAAAGACCATAATTATCAATATATCGTTTTGATCTTTAGTTGTTTATAATGTGAAAAGAGAGCATCCTTGGGCTTTAAACGATTTTCCATAAATTACACGGGGAATCTAAACCACGCCAGTTGATTAAATGACAGACTTATGATACAGCTCGCAGGTGCTAACCATACAGCCGTCTAATCCTCGAAAGTAGTTTAGATCCCGTTTTATAATTCAAGTCGCACGAACGACAATGTGCATCAAATTGCACCACGAGATTCATGTAGTTATATAAAGTGGTTTATTGAAGCGATCTGAAACGACATTTAACCATATTATGTTAGTCCCGAAATGACCTAGGTTTGTTGTTTGCACGTTCAATCCCTCCCCCCTCTCGCTCTCTACGTGATACCTCTGACAAGAGATTAATGATTGTGAAATAGCTTGACTTAAAGGGACAATAACATTCTTGCTGGCTTGGAAGCTCCAGAAAATAAATAATACCCTTTTCTAAGTACTAGATGTTTAAGTGTCCTACCTGTTGTGTAAATTATCCATTACAGCCTATTTTACTTGTCCAGAGGGTTCGAAAATATTTTAAAATCCATGTCACATTTGAAAAGGTTTACGTTAGACTTTTCAAATCAATTGGTTGAATTTTTCCAATTTTTTAAAATAGGTGTGTTAAGATGAAATTTATATCATCATTTAATTGGAATATTCTAAAATAATACGATTTGTGGACCAAAATGAAGATTGGGTCATATTATTCAGTTACAACAAGAGTGTTATTGGGGCTTTAACGTCCTTGTCCACAGAAGTGATATCGCCGATATTGTGATTTGGATAGATCTATGCATGTCGTTGTTTGGTGTTTATTGCAGATTTTACGTTCAATACATTAAATATGATATGCTGTACAGGCTGATTTAATTAAATTATTTATACTTAAAGAGTAGATAATTGTTAAAAACACACACAAAAATATTCTTGTATATAAAATGTCACCTTAAAACACGCTTATAAAATGGCCGGTCACAATAAAACAAGTTAGAAAATGAGGTCCAGCTGACGGTAGTTTGGCGTCATCACTGCGGATAGACAAAAAATCCGCGTGGTGAAAAGAATCTGCTTGCTTTATGTGGAAACCATATAGTAAAAATCACAGCTGGATCCATGGATTATTTACATATTAAAAACCGTTCGTCTAATGAATAGATTTATTTCCCAAGTACCTGTTTTATGGCGTCGCTTATTGACCAGATATGTGTCAACATTTGACACAAAATAACAATAATTCGATGATAAATGGTAACATTCCTTTGATGTTCCACGATTTCAATTAACCCATGCCTTGGTTATATTCTTTTAATATTGTTGTCACCATAAAAAGACAAGAGAATTATAAGGTTAATCAATCAAAGCCTATTACGACAACATGGTCAAATCCTATCTTGTGTAAAATGAATGATATATATTGCTTTGATGTATGTTGTTGTTGATATAATGAAAAGGTATTAATGGTGTATTAATCGATAATTATGTCAAATAATTCATTAACCTATAGTAAAAGACATGCGACCTCCATTTTGGACATATCTATAAATATTAAGCAATCGGAAACGGTGTCGGATGCAAAGGGCTGCGGTTGAACATTCCCTGACGACTTCCTGAACAAATGTTCTCGGCGCACGCAATTTATAAACTTGAAATAGATTTAGCGCATTTTAATGGGACATTATTCAAGAGCTTATGCCGCCTATTAAGGTCTTTGTGCCGTAAAGGGTTATATCACCTCTCGATAGCCATCGTGTGGCCCTGCTGTTCAGTAAAATGTAGAATAACCATCTCTGTGCTGACGATAACAAACAATTATTGCCCACATCTGGTGAAACCCTCCTAAGTTAGCAGACAACAAATAAAGTTGAATGAACCTTTCAATATATTCATTTCGCATTATCTATCCAAATCTGGCATAATAGATCTTTAATTATCTCGGGGAATAGACCAGAATATAGCTACAACTATTTGTGGAGACCAGAATATAGCTACAACTATTTGTGGTAACTTCAGGGTCATTTCTTTGTGCAATATAAAGAGTTCCACAAGGCTCAGTCCTAGGACCTGTCCTTTTTGTGATGTATGCTAAGAACTTTGGACAACTCATCGATAAAGATGGTATAGGGAGACATCTTTATGCAGATGACAGACAACTGACTGCAAATTACTCCATTTCAAAAATTGTTCCATCCCGAAATTTCTCTGATATCAAATCGTGTACACGTGACATAAAAGACTGGATGACAAGAAACCTGTTGAAAGTAAATGACACTAAAACAGAATGTATCTTCTTTGGTCCAAATACTCGTCTTAAAAAATCCAGATTCGAATGGTGTGGTTGTAGGAGATGCAATTATTGCATCATCAGACACTATGAAGAACGTAGGTGTTCTGTGAGAACGTAGGTGTTCTCTTAGAGCCCAATCTAAGCATGAACAATCACATTCGAGAAATTTGTCGAAATTGCTATTTTCAGCTCAGAAACATTAGCCATATAAGACATTTGATTAGTCAGGAAGCAGCTGCCACACTTGTATGTTCTCTAGTATTCTCAAGGATGGACTACTGTAACAGCTTGTTAGCAGAAACATACTGTGCCAATATTAAAAAACTTCAACTTAAAATACCGCAGCTCGATTTGTTACCAGAGCATCAAAATACTCTTATATAACTCCTGTTCTAAAATCACTCCATTGGCTGTCAATAAATGAAAGAATCATCTTCAAAGTTCTGTCCTTGAGTTATCAGTGTGTAAATGGCTTAGCTCCAAAATACTTATCTGACCTTATGCAAATACATGTTCCCTCACGTAACCTCCGATCAAACAGGCTTCATCAGTTGTGTTGCCCAAGGTGTAAGCTAAAATCATTTGGATACAGATCGTTCTCGGTTAACGCACCTAAACTGCGGAACAACCTACCAGAAATCATCTCCAACTGTTTCTTGTTTTAAATCACGACTTAAAACTTATCTTTTTGAGAAATGTTATCATGATTAATCAAATTAATTAACTGTATGCGCTGTGAGCATGTATCTGTGCATGGAGTACTAGCGCTATATAAATGTACATATTATTATATTTATATTATATCACATACAGTCCGTAAAATTTGTCAAGCAGACATTCACCAGCATCTGAACAGGTCAACCTTCTATGGGAGACAATAAGTACCTCATTTGCTCTCTCCTACATTCCGGTTTTATAAACCTTAGCGGCTCAGTGAGTGGTTAAGATAGAATAAACCCGAATGTCTTACTAAAGTTTTAAAAAAGCTCTTTAAAACTCTTCCACAATTAAACCACTTTAGTGTAAAGCCGTTTTTTTGGTCATTATTTGGGTGGCTTAAACTTTATGTCCCAAAAAGAGACAAAAACTCTTTTGAAGTCCTCAATAAAACCAACTTTTATGAAACCCTGCTTATTCAATCCACAAAAGGCATGAAATTCAAGACTGTGTCTCCCTTGGGATTATTTGAGGTCTAATTAGGTTAATCCCTTGGCTTGTGGTTCCATGGGTAATATACCCTGGCAGTTGAAACTTGATATAACAGGAGACTATCGTAAAATATACCAGCCAGTCCCTGTTTCTATCCCAGTTTTGACGGAACACGTTCTCCCGTCTTTTGACCGAACATGTTACCCGGGGTTTTCCAGGGTTGTTTCCCCTTTTGTGTTAAACTATTTTAGGCACGCTCGATCATAATCAATGGTCATAACAAATGACAAACAGGGTGTTATGAGAAAAAGTTTGCCAAGACAGTAGCACAATGGCCTACGCTTATATCGAATTCCAAAAGAGTTCTTTTACGAGCACACCGATGTATATAAGAGACCTCGGTGTTTTTCGTCCGATCCAAACGAATATACGTTGTACTTTGCCGGACTCTGTACCTTGCATCACCTGTAATAAGGAACGTCAACACATAAAGCACCGGCATTAAGTAGAATCACCACGTGGGAAGTGGTACCAGATGTTCATTTTACTAGCTTCCTGTTTCAATTGGAGACTCTATAATTAAATTCCTAGCTCTACCACAGCTGACTGTCAAAAGCCTGAAGAACGGGCGGGGGGGGGCTCAGTTTAAAATCTTTTTGGCAAATAACGATTGTACCGCAATCTATTTTAGCTACCTTAATCGGAATGACTGCATTTACCGGGAAAAACTCTAACAAATAATCCTTTTAACGACAGCATTTCATATGTTTTGCCGCGTAGCCAAGAATTTCGATTCGGCATTATTCCAACGATTCGTGGTATTCGTAGCCAACGTGAAAGCGATCAGGCATTGCATTGTGCAGCCGTAAGGAACCACAAGAGTCCGCCCATACTCAGTGGGCTTGAAATTCGCGTATACCATGAGAATATTATCGTGTGTGTTCACAAATAATCTCCTTGTTTTTCTTGGTTTTAATACATTAAACGCCTTTGACAATAAAATAATTAATGTTAAAATCGCATTGTAGATTAATATACATGGAAATAAAAATTAATTCCCTCCAAGTCACCACGCATGTTGCAACCGTTAACTCATTTAAATCCGCCATCTGGTAAGATGCTGATTTAATTTCCCGACAATCTACTGGAAACTGAAATTACGGATCAAAATATAATCATACCGCTAGTTATTATGTAATTGGAAAATGGTAGAAAAACAATTGGTAAGATCGCCTTGACAGTGGGTTTACGTGACTCAAGAATTAATTGAAGCTTCTGGCTTTTATAAAACAACAAATTTTTAATCTTACTGATTATTGGGTTCTTATTTTTTAAAACAAAAGACAGCGATGACATAATTGCAAAATCAAATAACATTCGTGCCACTTTGTGTTAAACGATTGGTTGTCCTCGACTGCATACCAAGCCTTATATAGACTCTCTGTCCGTTATAACCATTCAATAACAATCGGATTTCATATATATATATATATTTATATTTTGTTTCGTTTTTTATACTTTCGATGGCCTCTGGCCAATTGTAATGATAGGTCGCGTCAGGGGTCAAACGAGAGTCTTTTGACTCTAATGGTAAGCGCGGGGGGGGGGCTACTCTACACACAATTTTACTCAAAAACAAGTATATGAACAAGACATCATACTCAGAGACTACAGACAAACAATTTAAAGAGAGTGAATGAATCCGGGGGCTAAGCGCCCACTGCGCTGTACAGTCCCGGGCCTGTGGTGACGTTTGATCAACCAATCAGTGTTGTTGTTTCTTCTGGGATACTCACTGTTCCGTGCACACCACACCACATGCCGTTTCATTGGCTAATCCCTCACACCATCCAGAACGCGGGTTATATAACCAATAAAGCGAAAGATTGAACTATAAATACGAAACTAAATATGGTCTATATTTTAATCAGATTGATCAAAAAAAATAACGACGATCTGCACTCAGGAAGCCGGGGTCCCGTCCCGGGTACACATTGGCGTACACGTAAAAGATCACTTGACAGTCCAAACTCGATATGATAGTTGGCCGTAACGCTATTGTACGCAGGCATCGACTGTGCTGGGCAGTCTTGAGCCTATAATGATACAGACTTCACAAACATTAAATTAAACAAAATACTGCGTTAGAAGGTAGACATTTGACACACGTATAGCAATCCAATAAAAAAACCAACAGGAACATTAATTACTTTGAGGTTTACAAATATGTGTTAATCGCTAATGTATCATCACAATTTTCTTAAAGCATATGTGCACTTGGGGCATAGGTCTAATTGACCTGAGCCATTTTAAAAACATATTTCGTATATATAGCCGCTTGAGCAAGGACGGGTTAAACTCTAATTACTTCTCGAGGGTCAGTATGATATTGGATGACAAGAAAATATCGGAAACCTTTTCCATGATCCCCCTCCGGAGAGCTGAAATCATGTCTAATCGCTTTTAAAATGGTGTATTTTTAAGGAGATGTTCGCTTTAAAAATCTGCAATTTATAGAAGGTCACTTTGTCATTTAAAGATACTTTCCCCAAGTACAAACTGTGTCATTTGATGATATATTTTGACTAAAAACTAATTAATCTATCCAATATATTGGTTCAATTCCTCTCAAATCTTTGTTTTCGCGGGGAGAAACTTTAAGTCATAAACAAAATGTTGTTAGACGCTTGTCACTTGATTTTCATTACTTTTTGCCTATCTGCCATACTTTCTGACATCTTCTGTTTCCGTTGTTAAATTGCCAAGTATTCTGTACGTTGACACCCACCAATGTTCCCCAAAACGCCTAACCACCAGTCAAGCTAGCTCACAATAAGCTGGCAGACAATAGCCGGGTTGCCAGTTAGTGATACCCTGACATATTTGCTCAGTGCTTGCCCCATGGGTGTTTTTCGTGGTAATCCAGTATTTTTGTAGTACGATTGGGTGTCTATAGTCTCCATGCGTACAAAATTCGCCATACTTTTATTATTGGAAATAAGCACCCGATAAATACTTTCGGGACAATCCATTTTTACACTGAAAAAAAACTTGTGTTGAAACAACACAAACTTGTGTTGTTTTCAACACAAGTTGGGTGTTACTATTTAACAACACAAACTTGTGTTGAAACAACACAAACTTGTGTTAAATGCTGAAACAACACAAGACTTGTGTTAAAATTTGTCAAACAACACAAACTTGTGTTGAAACTTGTGTGAAAATCTACACAAGACTTGTGTTGGAAGTTCTGAAACTTGTGTTGAAATTTCTGAAACTTGTGTTGAAAATTTTGAAACTTGTGTTGAAACTTGTGTTGAAATTTCTGAAACTTGTGTTGAAATATCTGAAACTTGTGTGGTTTCATATACAAACTTGTGTATAACCATCAACAAAAACTTGTGTCGTATTTCCCTCACTTTATATTCAATATAGCAACTTTTCCCATGCAGCATCCCCCCTTTTGCTCTGTTTAACCTGCAAAGTTTGATAAATGAGGTAACAATAATTTTTTTTTGTTAAATTATTATTTATTCATAAAATGATATTTGGAATGTTAACAGAAAAATAATATTAATAAAATTGTGTTAAATAACACCCCCCCCCACCCTCAAATCACAAACTATAAAATAGCTATTTAAATTTGTCTTTACTCAACAAATACTAAGCATATAAAGAAAGTATCCCTACCCCATACCCCCAAAATATATAATTCAAATATATTTAAATTTAATAAGATATATACCAAGCACTAATAAGATAAATTATCCACTAATTTGAATTACTTTCAAACAGTGAAAAGTGTTATAAGTCGAATTACATGTGATTATTGAGTAATCTAGAAATAACTAGCATACACAGAAAATTAACAAAAGAAAAATGACCTATTTTACAGTAGTAATAAAATGATGTAGAACTCTTTCCTCATTAGGAAAAAAACCCAAACAAAATGAATATTTTGTACATATACGGAGCAAAGCATCAACAAGAACTAGCATATAAAGACAGTATCCCTACCCCATACCCCCAAAATATATAATTCAAATATATTTAAATTAATAAGATATATACCAAGCACTAATAAGATAAATTATCCACTTATTTGAATTACTTTCAAACAGTGAAAAGTGTTATAAGTCGAATTACATGTGATTATTGAGTAATCTAGAAATAACTAGCATACACAGAAAATTAACAAAAGAAAAATGACCTATTTTACAGTAGTAATAAAATGGTGTAGAACTCTTTCCTCATTAGGAAAAAAAACCGAACAAAATGAATATTTTGTACATATAAGGAGCAAAGCATCAAGACTGCAGGATTAAAATATAAAAATATGAGAGACAATGGCAAATATTGAATAATATGTACAAAATATTTATATACAATTAATTACATATCATAAGCAATGGGAAGCCACGGTGAGTATAAGGCGTTGGCCGAGAAATTTCAACTGGAGTTCCAAGCATAGTTCCTCCATGTCAGTAGTGCAGGACGTGGGAAGGGACAATATATAGTTGTTTGGATAGGACAAAAAACCTCGATCTAATGTACACATTGCCGTGTATTTTAAAGAAGAGATAGAAATGAAGTTAAGCGTCCACTTGACACAAACTGGGTACATAATTTAGGTCAAGGTTTTTTGTAATTCTGGGTATATCTGATCTACATTTGGTTTCTAGATAATGCCTATTAAATACTTTTATGATTTCCGACCAAATTTTACGTGATTTATATGTCACTTTACTTTCTATATTATACAGAAATTAATAAGAGGATTAAAATCTATTTGTGTTTTCGAAGAATACTTAACATTAAAAACAAAAAATAAATATTTAAAA
This sequence comes from Patella depressa, assembly GCA_948474765.1. Taxonomy (NCBI): domain Eukaryota; kingdom Metazoa; phylum Mollusca; class Gastropoda; family Patellidae; genus Patella; species Patella depressa. Next base: position 7,785,369 of record OX419720.1, read on the forward strand.
TTGGGTCAAATGCATTCTTTTCCAGAATTATAAAATAAATTGATGCTTGGTTTCTCTTCTTTTTATCATTCATTAAATTCTCCTCCAATGGTGCTTCAGCCTAAAAAATAAAAAGTGGGAAATAAGAATACTTTCTATATGGTTCATAATGTTTAAATAAACAATTTATTTTGCCACATTGAGACTTAGTTTCTATTTTGTTTCAACTTTGTGTAACATTCCTTTTGTCTTGTCAAGTTACAGGCCCAGGCAGAATATAATGCTCAAATGAAATGGGTTAGAGTCAGAGAAAGATAGAAATTTGGTTTAACATCCACTTGACACAAACTAGGTCATTTTGGGACCAACATACAGTTTAATTTTATTTCAATAATTCGCTTGCGCTGAGGGGTCATTAGGAGTGAGAGCAACCGGAGGAACCGCAGCTTTATGATACAGCGCGCATGTCCTAACCATCCGGCCATCCAACCGGCAATTCACCCCCACCCCCTTAGAAGTCACAAAAAAGGCCTTGAGATTTTGGACAGAAATTTTGCACGGTACTGCGACCATAAGGCATACTCTTGTATCAAATTACAATTGCCAGAGGATCTTTTACATGCATGCCAATGTGAAAACAGGACCATGTTTTGTTGTTCAATCTGAACAACTAGACGAATGTCCTTGTCAGGCCCTCCATCCTGAATTTTCTATGTCAACATTGGGAGCAAACCTGCAGCGTCTTACCCACCTCGACTCTCCACAAATGAGACAGTCATATGTGCACATACATGTGTGTGTATACTTTTACTATACTAAATTGAATTTTACATTTCAAAATAATAAACTGAAATGGAGGCTAATGTCACCTCCGCTCCAACCGGGCTACATTGTGCCAAACACATTTAATGGTGAGATTTCAAATTACCATATCAACAATCTTTTCTATTAGAATTGAACACTCACCCTCCAAAAACCCCATTCTTTCAGCTCTTTCTTCTCCCATATTTGTTTTTTTTTTCTTATTTTATTATATGATGTTTTATTTGCTATGGCATCTAATATGGAAACTGAAAAATATGAATATGTGACATGTAATTAACTGTTTAAGATATCTTACCATATACAAACTGTGTGATATGAAAATGAAACTAAAATATCTACGGTATCCAAAACCATTTGAATCCTGAAGATTTTACATAAGCCGTGAAAATCTATTTTAATAACCCTTGTTTGTCATTTGACTGGACTGTCACAGTAATTAGACGATAGCCATGTGGCTGAGTGAGTAAGGTGCGGGTTGCTATTCTGGAGGTGGCGGGTTTGCTCTCAGTTTTTCCTGAGAAAGTGCATTTGTATTGTTCCATGGAACCAAAAACCTGCAGTCCCATTGGCGTGCATGTAACCCGATAGCATGGTATGGCCTTATATTTTTGTTCTGGGTATGCCCCATTGTTGGTTTTTAGAAAATACAGACTTTTCTAGTAAAGCTGTGGACACACCAGAATGATGTGCTCAAATTATTTGCCCAATTCAATTGGCACAAAATTGCAGCCAAATGAGTGGATACTCCAGGCCTAGTTGTCTAGAGTGCCGCGCTTCGAACTCTAGCTGGCCGCTCACCTCTGGCTTGCGGCTGAGGTTTCGAGCCCTGGTGTGAGCACATGTGGCATGGAGATAGGGGCGCCTTCTCAACCTTTTGGGTTTCCTCCGGCCACTCTGGTTTCCTCCCACTGCTAAAGGCCCCTACGTGCAAGCGAATTATTGAAATAAAATTAAACCATATGTTAGTCCCAAAAAGACCTAGTTTGTGTTGAGTGGACGTTAAACCCCATTTCTCTCTCTCTCCCTCCTCAGATTCACCACTCAGTTGACAGTTACATTACCTTTTAGGTCACATGATTTAACATTTGTCTTCAAAAAATTCATGTGACTTCTTGATATGAATGTGTGCTTATTGGCTAATGAATTCTAAAACCAGACGAATGCTTCAACAAAGCGAGCACACCAATCAAATATAGTTCAGCCAAATATATCAAACCTGTTTGATTTGGGCGAATGTCAGTGTGCACACTACATGAATTTAGCGCTGATTGATTCAGCAGAATCCTTCTGCTAGTGTGTCCAGCACTGCCGATTTACGTTTATACTTATGCAAATATCATATTTGAAATAGACCATTCTGTTATGCAACAAACACTAACAACAACTCCAAAGTTTATGTCGAATTAATATAAACACAACATACACAATGGTCAGTGCTCAGGAAAATAGCGGAAATGTAAGACCAGTCCTACTTGATTCTAGGATATATATCATGCATGGGCCTACTTGATTCCACCAATTTAATACAAGGACATGTTTATCGCACAGTTCTGTTAAGTGAAATTAAAACCCGATTTCCCCTCTCTCTTGACTGGATATTACTACTGATAGTGATATTATTAGAAAAAATATATTAAAAGAAAATGAAATACTTACCAGTTTTTCTTTGTGGAGTAGGCCTATATGCTAACATCAATGACTGAAATAAAAAGAAGAAATTATAGAGAAACTTCAGACGGCAGGTGTTAGTTTCTGAATCAGTACGTTGCTTTGATTAATATAAAAATATAAGGTTTGTTTGGTTGTTTTTTCTTTTACACAGACAGATAAGATTACATTTTGGAGATGGCGTTCTAAGTTGTAAAACTTGTGCCTTATCCACTTGTTACTTAGAACAATAAAATATGTTTAAATTAAGATTAAATTCCAATTAAACTAGTACAAAAGTTAGTATCTAGCTATAGTCCATGCCTGATATACACGTATTTCTCATTTTGCCCGAAACAAAGATGGCTGCCTGGCGAGTTATAAAATGAAGAGAAATTCTTACCTGCTGGTCCCAGTTGGTGTTGTTTTTTGCAAGTACAAGTATTTGAACAACGATGTAGCGCCGAATAATATTAATAAAGCACGTTTTCAGAAAAATTAAAACAAATTCGTTATACTTCTGAATTACCGGGTCCGGGACGCTTTCGAAACAATCAAAAAAAATTTCTTGTCCGCCATTATCAAATACACACTTCCGGTTTAATTGTTCTGAGTTAGTCTCTAACATCCAGAAAAATATTCTACGAATAACGTACGTTGAAGATTACGAGGTTCTAGAACAAGTCTTGATCTGACTTGTTTGTTTTTAATTATTAGTTATATACATATAAACAATAAATCGATGCTAAATTAAATACACGGTTTTATTTTTTTTTTTAATTTTACAAACCTGCGGTCTTGTATACTGTGTGACAATTATATTTTTAAAAATATCACTCTCGGTTGACACTACTACGAAACATGGCGTCCTACAGTTAAATGTCTAACTGAATGTCGCTGATAAAATATCAAATAGAGTATAGATAACTTGGAGAACCATTGTATCAATAAATCAATTATGAGACAAATCTGGAAGATTAATTAAATTTGATTGGTTACTGTTTAGTAAACCAATATACTGTCCAATTTCGATTACATCAACCAATTACATTACTAAGAGTTTTACTCATTGTTTTCCAATGCACATTGAATCAATTTTGACAAACACAAGGGTGCTGAAAATCACATGTACACTATATATTCCTTTGATATATCAGTTTATTGGACCAATAAAAAAAGACAACCAGACATTTCATCTTTATAGACAACTTAACACCAATTAACATTCAAGTCTGCCCGGCAATTGTCTGATTAATTAGTGCGCACACTCTTCCAGTGAAGAACCCCATGTAATTTTCGGGATTTGAATTAAACCTTTTATTTTATTACTTTTCTTAAACTTGTGAACTCCCGAATTCTGACTTTGTAAACAAAAAAAACCCAAAAAAACAACCTCCCCCCCCCAAAAAAAGAAAAAATCTTTGGTTGACGGTAGGCCTACACAATACTTGTGTTACTGATATGAAAACACACAAGATTTTTACAAATCTACACAAGTTTGTGTAAATGCAATGCAAAACAACACAAACTTGTGTAGATTAGTTTTAACACAAGTACTTGTGTTGCGATCCAACACAAGTTTTTTTTCAGTGTAAAACTGCACGAACCTACAGATTAGACAGGCGACTCTGCACTGGCCCCATACAAGTCCTTCCGATCACAACGGAACCTGTTCAGCTTCCGATATCCAGACCTAAATAGTCTGTAAATTGCAACTCTTGATAACACTTCTTCTAGTCAAGTTGGATTGTACTCTTGTTAAGCTACGTATTTCCCCATCTTTTAAATGTTCTACAGCGATTTGATCAACCTTGTTTACTATCTTTGTTTAAGCGCCAGACTAGCCACAGGCAACTTAATTATTAAACAAAATTGCATTTGGTATCGTTTTGTTTTTAACTCCTTTAACGTTCCGAATTTTCAGTTAGCCTAACTGATCCGTGGGTGTGTGCCTTTTACTTTTTAGAATCGTTCCGAGTGGAATGACTATACTACGAGACAGTTGGCGATAGCAAAATAAAACGCACAGAGTGTGGGATGGCTTTAATTATTTGGAATTTGTCCGAATTGGATGACTACAAGACAGCGATATCACAATACAACGAACAAAGTTGAGGTGTTTATCTTACTTTTTGGAGTCTTTCCGAATTGAATTACTATACTACGATTCAGTTCGCCATAGAAAAATAAAACGTACAGAGTGGAAATGTGTCTCTTAATTATTGTGAATTGTTCCGAATCGAATACAACGTACAGGGCTTGGGTTTGATTCTTCATGGGGATTGGAATGGCCTAGTGGTCTAGAGTTCCGCGCTTCGACCTCTAGCTGGCCGGTCAACTCTGGTGTGAGCGTATGTGGCATGGAGATAGGGGCACCTTCTCAACCTCGTGGGTTTCCTCACACTGCTAAAGACCCCTACACGCAAGCGAATTATTGAAATAAAGTTGAACCATATGTTAGTCCCGCAATGACCTGGTTTGTGTCGAGTGGACGTTAAACCCCATATATCTCTCTGATTCTTCATTTTTGGAATTGTTGCGAATTGAATAACTATACTACGAGTCATTTAGCGATAGAAGAATAAAACTTATAACACGACATATCTGGAAGATACGTGTTTTCCTATCGCTCTCAAGTACCAATGCAACAAATCAGTGATTTCATTCAGTATCGATTTGTTTTCTGCGGTTTTTTTTCCTGGGAAGGGGAATTCTCAACACGATGACTCAAAATGAGTCTAAAATACGTGCCATCGACTGACACTCCAGATAATGTACTTAAAACATCACCTTTGCTTCACGCTGATTACGAAGTGATTTTAAAATCCGTAATCTTTAGAAATAGCAGTTTTTACAATATAATTGACTGCACTTATTCTGTGAATCAAATCCCAACTGAATTATAAATTCATAATACCTACACTGATTGACATCCTAAACTCCATTACGTTAGCTATTTATTTGTTGGTGTGGTTTCGTTTTGTCTTTTCAGTTGGTCATAATGACATCGAAGAACATTCACGCCACTCACAGTGGGGGGGGGGGGGTGTAACTCTAGTTGGGCTGTAAAAGGTTTCGCCAATACACTTACAGAATATATATTAGTAGGATTAGCGGAGGATTAATAGGTCTCTCCTATATCTTACACGTATGTACAAGATGATGTAAATGATGAAACGAAATGGTATTTAACTGCCTTCTTTTCTGCTCCGACTGGGCTTTATATAATGGCGCTACAATTCCAACTGTAAAGGGATCTTTTACGTGCACGTAGATGTGTAGATTTGACCTCAGTTTTCCGTCCCACTAGAAAGCATTCATTGTCAGACCCTGAGCCCTGTACCACTGACACAGGGGGAAACCACGTCGGTAAATCCCGATGAAATTTCTCGGCCAACACAGGGAGCGACCCGGGCATCTTACTCACTGAGTCACCGTGGCTCAGAAATGTAAATGAAAACAATTTTCTTCGAATCTAGACTCCCCAAAAACAAATTTTCAAAAGCGGGGGAGGGGAGTGCTACATTACGAATCTTAGTCGCTGTTCATACATTCATCCCACCTATTTCTAGTAGTTTAAGATCCACTACATGGATATACGACGTACGTTTTATAACAAATTATAACGCAGGAGGCACAATAAACGGTTGTTATATGTACGTTTTATAACAAATAATAAACCAAGACCCACTAAACAGATTAAGTACGTTTTAAAACCACACAGGGAGCCCCATAAACGGGGAATTTAAGTACGTTTCATAAGAAATTATAACACAGGGAGCCCAATAAACGGGTATTATACGTAGTTTTCATAACAACTTATAACGCAGGGAGCCCAATAAACGGGTATTATACGTAGGTTTCATTACAAATTATAACGCAGAGAGCCCAATAAACGGGTATTATATATACGTTTTATAACAAACAGTAAGTATATAACCTATTTCAATTTTAGAATATATTGACGCAATTAAGTTTTATTATTATTGATGCTAATAATTTTTCTAATAAATACTTTAAATTCAGTAATAAAACATATTGTTACCATTATTACATTGTTACGGTGCCAATTTCAATTTTGCTAAAAGATACTTTACCTGTTATGAATTTTCATTTCGTTAAAAAAAAGTTAAATATACCATTACAAATACAATTAATATTGATAAACAGTTAATTTAAACTTTGATAATGGTTTCTGCTAAAAACAATTGTAACACATAACAAATTTTGATAGCGGAATGTAGGTGATATGTGACATATACCAAGGTACATTTACACTAGTTTACGGTCACTATTCCCGCAATCTGAACAACAGACTCACCTTACCTGCAGAGAAGTGACTCTGACACAGTGATTAGCCATGATATCCATATGACGTTATATAAACGTCACAGGTCAACATCAATAAACAAAATGTCAACAGGTATCAACATTACAAGATACAATGTTACATTGTAAACAATAGCCTTCATTTAGCCTTTAGGACTATATAATCCGTACAGCCATAACGTCTTATAGCTTCTTCCAATGATTTTTCACAAAAATAACATCTACAACTCTAGATTTGACGTCGGCATATTGGCACTATTTTGTGCCTCTGTCGTGTCTATTTCAGATATACACAATCAATTTTGTTAATGTTTTTAGCGTGGGGATTGACTAATAGTTAATTTATTTCAGTTCTAAACAAAAATTTAACGCAATTTATCTGGCTGGGATTACTGAGCAAAATGGTCATTCGTTGTATACATGCGAAAAAAAGCCAGATATCATTATGTTGTGTTCTTATTAGAGAAATGCCAGGAAGAAATCATCATTTCTGCAGACCCGTCTTTGAATCCTCATTACAAAGAGCGAGTTACGTTCACAATTAATTTGTGCGTGGTTAGAGCCAATGCAATGGGGTATCTTTGACATCATTATAATGAGATACAGGAAGAATTCGGAAAGGATAGCTGAGTTACTGAAATCTGAAGACTTTAAGGAACATACGCTTGCACTTATAACAATACATGCACGCAAAGGGGTTCATATCGATTCATCCCCACTTCCCATTTTGAGTAAAGATATTCTAGACATCATTAAATTTGATAAATAACCAAGAAGGAAAACTAATCATTTTAATCTATAAAAAAACGTGAAAGCTTCATATCGGCATTTGATGAGTAAATCTATTTGGATAACCGAACTCGGTAATTGAATATTATAGGTAAAGTGTTTCGACTGCCCCTAGATGACCCTGATACACCGACTCCACCAGACAGGGTCTATATAACACTGGAGTTAAAACTGTTATATAATCACAGATGATGGATATTTTATTAATGATCCCATTACAACGCCACCCTTTATTATCTGTCATAATTAATATCCACTGCAAATAAATCGAATGGATAATAAAATCAATTCCCGGACGTCAGAAACAGTGCATTAAAACTTTTTTATGTGCAGTCCAGACACTGTTATAACCGGATGTCGATGCATTATTATTATTATTACTCCTGCAGACAAAACCTCGTGGGTTTTCTCCAGGTCCTTCCCCACCACTGCTAAAAACCCTGACGCACTACGCACGAGCGAATTATTGAAAATAAACTTGACCTAGTTTATGTCGAGTGGACGTTAAATCACAGTTTACTATTCACCAGGTGGGGGGGGGGATATCAGTTCCCTGGAAATGCCTATAAGGACCGTTTATCCTCCGAATTCTCCCCTTAAAAGCCATCGATCCTTTCATGCCGGGTCTGCGGTGTTTCAATTAGAACCGAACCGAACCAGAACCAAAATGAAATAGGGTTGAACGTTCTACTGTTCTACTCCTAAACTGAGCTAATGAATAAAGGAACAAGGATCAAGTCAGCAATTGTGTTATAAATAGTGTATACAAGGGAGCCTCTTTATCTGTATTGGCTTCCCATTATTTCATAATATGTACATAGCAGGTCTGTTTATATTCTATATTCCTTTTATCGGACAATTGTAGGCTATGTCAGTTCCCCGAATGCCTCTCATTCTATTGAAATAAAATAATGTTTGCATAAAAACAGCTAACAATTTGTCCAAGCTGAACAAAAGGTTTTTTTCAATGGCATTTAGTAATTGAATTGAAAATGCTCAGGTCAAAATACGCCCTATCGAATCGTCGCTTTGAAAAAAGAAGTAATTGTATGTTTTCCATGAAAGCTAGGTACAGTGTTTATTTATAATTGCAGGTGTACCCCAGATGAACCAGGAACTACCGTCATCTTAGAATTATGTCGGTGATCGATGCTCGCTTGTCAACAGACAATCTGATTAAAATACTGGGGCCTTATTCACGAAATTTTAACTAGGATAAAATCCAAATTTTAGTAATTTGATTGGATAATATTAGACTGATTTTAGTGCTTAGCCAATCAAAATTGAAGTATCTACTAAAATTTGGATTTTATCTTTAGTTAAGATTTCATGAATCAGGGCCCAGACCTCATCTCAGGAGTCGTACGGGAAATTTTGCACCTATGACGTCAGATATTGATAATTCAATCCGAGTTGGCGTTTCGGGTGGTTTACCCACAGTTCCGTGCATGGAACGCCAAAAAGTCGCTTAAACAGATTTTTATCTTTGTTGCATAATATTCTGTATATATTTGCCTATACTATTCACAAATTTCACAAATTTGTATCATTGCTTGATAAAGACTAAAGCATCCTCGTCGAAACGTCGCTTAGTATCAAACTCAGTAATTGTGTATCCATAAAATTGTACCGTGTGTTAATATGTTCAATTACTAAATGCGAATCAAAGATGAATAGATCCAGTTGGTACTTCAAAAGGTTATTAAACCTTTTGTTCATCAGAAAACACGAATTCCTGTTCAGAATGATTAATTAATGCTTTCTCAAGAACCAATTTAAAATTTATGAACACGATATTTTTGGAATTTTATTCTATGTTTTCCTTTATTTTTTTTTAATCTTCCTTCTTTACGTTACTTTATGTTAGTCTATGTCGAATGAGAATTTCTTTTCGTCTGGTCTCTCTGGGCAATATTAAAGTAAAAGTTTAATGGACTTAATATTAAGGACATCCTTAACGGCATCTTTTGGCTGTTATAGTAATTTATTAAATTCTATAGTATTCTATTTCTGATCTCTTTCTATTGTTCTCTGCATCCAGTGCCGAGCTGCAAAGTCTCTTCCTTGGTGTATAAAGTCTAGCTGTGCGAGTTATAAGAATGCAGTTATTTCTATCTTAAATGTAGAATGTCATATTGTATACTGCGTGCATGGACTTTGCTTCATTTTGCGAGTAGGCTGGCAGTAGCAGTTCCACTTGTTTCTAATATCTTGTGAATTCTGTCGGGGTTTTTTTTTGGTGGGGGGGGGGGGGTGGTGTTAATTTTTTTTTTTTTTTGAATAAGCAAAATTTCTACATTGTGGGATAGAAATTTAATACAAGAATTATTCTGATTAGAGAAATATAAATTTCACCTCTTGGGTAGAGACAGTGGGCACATTTCTAGGAGTTAACAAAATGAAATGAAACGGGTTTTAACGTCCTGGTGTTCTGTTCCGAGCTGGGCTAATGGGAGAGAGAGAGAGATAGAGATGGGGTTTAACGTCCACTCAACACAAACTAGGTCATTTCGGGACTAACATATGGTTTTTATTTTATTCCAATAATTCGCTTGCGCGTAGGGGTCTTTAGCAGTGGGAGGAAACCGGAGGAAACCCACGAGGTTGGGAAGGCGCCCCTATCTCCATGCCACATACGCTCACACCAGGGCTAGAAACCACAGCCGCAAGCCAGAGGGAAATTTTGTCTGGACAGCGTCACTACGGCCTACTGTCAAGTTATATTTTACGTGAACGCCAATGTGTACACGGGATCTCGATTTGTCGCCCATCTGAACAACTAGAAAGCTGTCCTTGTCGGGCTCTCCGTCCGACATCACTGACATGGGGGAACACGCCGTATATTCTGGGTGAACTTGCTCGGCCAATGCAGCAATCGAACATAGAAGTTAAAGACTAGCAGGGGCAGCTACAGAAGCCAATCATAGGAATTATGGAAATTGAAAATTATCTACTACATACTCTTTTATTTATACTTATCTGGAAGTAGGTTTAGCTACAGACTATCCTAGGTGATTTATTCCCAAACATGCACCTCTGGATTCAAAATAGTATAATTGGAGAATCTACTTAAAATCAGGTAGGGGCCGGTGGGATATTGCGTTGTTCTAGGAATCCACCTAACAAAACACTGGACCGTGAATTATTGCCGCCACGGGCTACCCATTCAAGCCAAGACAAGACGGGCCGCGCCTATCATACACGTGATTCGACACAAGGCATAGTCAATGACTCTACAGACAATTTACACAATTCACAGTCTAAAATTAAAGATGCCCACAAGTATATCAAATGTAAAAAGGCATTTACTTAACATAAATCAAATACAAAACTGTGAGATATAGAAACGGGGTTTGATGTCCACTAACTATGTCATTTCGTGACTAACATATGGGTCAATTTTATGTCATTAATTCGTTTGCGCGTAGGGGTCTTTGGCCGTGAGAGAAGGCCAGAGGACCGGGGGGAAAACCCAAAGGAGGCTGGAGAAGCGACCCCACGCCCTGTCGAGTAGGCCTACAAATGGGGAATCGAAACTCGCCAGTTGACTCATTGATAGGCCCCCCGACCACTCAATACAAAACAGAACAGAAATCAACTGGATTAAGAAAGCCTGAAGTCGATATCAATCAATGCAAGAATAAACCAATACTCAACTCACGTATGCGCATAAAGACGCCGACACTATTGAACTTTCCCCCGCAAAACAAAGTGGTAACCCAAAAGACAAACCAGCTGATGAAGAAATCGACATTGTAATTCAAACAAACCTTATCTCTCCATAATGTTTAGAATCACTCCCAAATTTTATTCAACCGCCACGTTTAACTTCTCCACGCCGTAAACAAACAGCCTCGTCATTTTTAAATGTCAAATTTAAGTGTCCTCAGATTTTCTAAATTTAATTCAATGATAGGCGACCCTACTCCTTGCCACGTACAACCGGGAATTCGAAACCACACCAGTTGACTTAATGGCAGGCCGTATGATACAGCGCCCACGCTAACCATTCGACCATCCACCCCCCTTATCCAATCTCTGTAAGACTCTTTGGTATTTTCTTATTATCCAGAAATAACCAAAGTTCACCTACAGAGATATTCAAGATCGGAACGAAGTAATTTGTTTTCGTTTGTGGTATAATTAATTGTTGAAATATGACCCAAAGAAATGGCAATGTAGCTCATCATTCATATATCGATTTTTAAGGGTTCGCCAATTTTACCATCTAGGAATAACAAAAGTTGGTCATCTAGAAGGCTGAACTTTGATATTTCTGACATGATGACTTTAAAATCCATGGTCGTCATCGGAAAGATTGAGAATCCCTTGCGAACATCTATTACGAGTCCGTTATATTTAAATATTATGGTGCTAGTGACCACATGAATTAATCCCGATTTATTGGGATTATGAAATCCAACGTAGTCTGTTTATATTTTCATTACTTAGGCCAACTTAATCTTGTACTTCATGTTCCGTTGGTGACTCATCGGGAACAAACTCCTCGTAAGGTATAAATTATTGACACTCAACACCAGTGGTTCTGAACCTTTTGCTGGTTACGGCTCCGTTCCAGAAACGGGCATCTGATCACGACCTCTCGAAGAACAATGTCACTCTTATCATATATTAGTGTTTGACAAATTAATGTTAACATCTTTATAAAAATCACCCTCTTCATTAGTACAGTCGGAGTAGAACAGTGGGACGTTAAACCCCATTACATTTCACCTTATTTTATAACATTCAAGGACAGACGGCTGGCATGTAAAAAAAGGAGTTGTTCAGCTCAGCGGCTTATGTTTTTCATGAAATCATAGCTAATCCAAAGTCCAGCACGATTCCACCAAAATTGACACACGACTCCAGAGGTTAGGGAATCCAGACTCGACAACACTGTATCTAAAACATATATAATTGTCAATAAAACAGCCAACTGAAAGGCTGGGTGGGCTCTCCATACCTGGCATCAATCTTATTGCCTGGAGAAATAAAGCTTTTTCTTAAAAGATAAAAATAAAAAGTCTCTGGACGTAATTTGAATCCCTTACAAACATATTGTGAAATATGAATCACCTCTAAAAGAAATATCATACAGCGATAAATTGATCAGTTTTAAAAAGGGAGAGAGCCCTACATTTCAGGGCCTTTATTGGAGATTAGATAAAAAGCTGCCAGTTCTCACATTTCAGTCACATTGCTCCACTCTGAACCGAGATATTAGAGATTGAATTTTAGGCCTAGTCGCGATCATCATTATTAAAGTCGGTACGATAAAAAACAATGTCTCGATTATCTTTTTTGACGTAAAATCATTTGTCATAAAATGTATTCAAATCCACTAAATATTGCAGGCTAGCGATGGCATCGAGAGTTGATGATGGTCTGGAATCTGGATAAGTTAATTAATGTCTAATTAATAATTTAGATAACTTTTGAGGCCTAAAGAAAGACCTGCAATGGTCCGATTAAGCTCTTTCATAATGCATGTTTAAGCATTGTGTAATGTCCTGTTTTCTGGAATAGAAATGTGGCCAATGTCGTATCAACCATAACTTCTTGCATTTTGAAATAAATAAATTATTCTGACTGTTATGTTTTTGTGTACAATTCGAGGAGTAAGAACTATTGGCGTCTATTCTTTTTTAACTTCCAATGTCAAATTGTTTTTATGTGCACGCCATTGTGAACACAACTCGGTTTTTTCCTTGTGATTGAAGGCGACAATATTGATTTAAACAATTAAAGATATTGTATACATACACTGTCTAAAGGCAAGAATTCAAAAACAAGCCTAAACCCTATATTAATTAGTCTCCTTATTTAAAGATACATTATGGGAGATAAGATAAAGAGATGGCAGTTCTCACTACAATAGTTAAAAACTACATAGTGTAAAGATGATTTGCTGAAAATTTCAGTCAAATTGATTCACTATTAGCCGAGAAAAAAGCTTTTGAAATATTTATAGCCTCGGTCATCATTACTCAAATCATTAATATAAACAGCATAGTCTCGATTATCCACTTGATTGATTTAATTATCAACCGCCATTAAGCGGCATATACGATTTTAATCTGCCAACATCGAAGGCTAGTCTTGACATAAAGAGTTTATTATGGTCTGGATATGTTAATTAATGTCTAATTGATTATTTAGATAACATCTCAGGCTTAAAGAAAGACCTGTAAAAATCAGATTTTGCTCTTGCATAATGCTATTTTAATAATTATTTACTATAATACATCTGGAATATGTACACTTCACTTTATATACTTGACAGTATTCGATATAAGAGTAGGTCGTAGCGCCTTGTCCGGTCAAAATATCCCTCATAACAAACACACTGTGGCATATTCCCGTCTTCAATTGCCCAGTTCTGAGCAGAACAGTAAGACGTTAAACCCCATTTCAATTCAGGGGATCACGGTGGCTAAGTGGATAAGGCGCTGGTTCGCTAGCCTGGAGGTCGGGTGTTCGATCCCTGTATTGGCCGAGAAAGTTCATCTCGATTTTCCGGCGTGATTTCCCCTTGTCAGTGATGCAGAAGGAGGGCCTGACAAGGACAGCTGCCTAGTCGTCCAGATTGGACGGAAAGTCGAAGTACCGTGTACACATTGAAGTGCACGTAAAAGATCCCTTGGCAGTTGGAATTCAATAAAAGAGTAGGCCGCAGCGCCGCTGCCAGGGCAAATTTCCCTCATAGCACACTGTATGGCGCATGCCCGTCTTCCATTAGCCCAGGTGCAAAAGAGTATGACGTTAAACCCCATTTCATTTCAATTCATTTCAATTTATTAATCTTCATAGATCCTGTTCGTTATATCACCGACTACTACATACTTAGCCCAGTCGGTGGAGAACAGCGGTCATTTTGATTGTTAAATGCACCTGTAATATATCTAGCAATGCACCTTTAAAATGATCGATAGACGTATATATAGATCCTATTCATCCTATTCATTATTATCATCGACTCTCACATAATTATACACAACAAAAGATTTTTTGTACAAGGAATCACGTTTCATAAAGTCAAAGGATAACACCTCTCTGTGATATTTATCGTATTGAATTGGGTAAGAAATGAAATTGAGACAAGTTAATCAAGCCCGCTAACAACCCAACACGATTCCTGTCTCGTTCATGTTATATTTTATAGACCAAACTATTTGTCGTCATATGAGTTTCATATCGAGCTTTGTACAATGTCTATAGTGGATTCATCCAAACGTCCCCCGTTAAGATTTGAGAAGTATTTGGCCAATAACAGGGAGTGGGGGGTCAGGGCCCGAGTTTACAAAGCATTCTCAGACTTCAGTCAAGAATTTACTCAAATTTGTTCGCCTCATTGTAGCTAAAACACGGCCCTTGATAAAACTGTTGTTGTTTCAATGTATCATATACCCTAACAAGAAACTGTATGCCAAGTTCTATGTGTCTGTATCAAAGATATTTCTTATAAACAGTGATTGAAACTTGAGTAAATTCTCAACTTAAGTCTGAGAATGCTTTGTGAACTCGTGGCCAGGGAATATAATACACAGGCCAGTTGCTGGTGATAAACCGTTATTATCCCCTAACAGAGAGAGAGGGGGTGGGGGCGTCCACACGACACAAACTAGGTCATTTTGGGACCAACATATGATTCAATTTTATTTCAATAATTCACTTGTTGAAATAGGGTTTAACGCCAAATAGGTTATTTCGGGACTAATATTCAATTTTATTTCAATGAGTCCTTGTGATCGCACGTGCGCACTGGTATGTTGGGTGGCCGAATGGTTGGAGCATGTGTGTTCCAGCAGAAGGTCTGCGATTGAGTCAAGTGCCTTTGTTCTGATTTTACGCTTGTACTTGACACGTGGTGGGGATGTCTGCCAAACCTCGTGGGTTTTCTACGGGCTCCCTCTCCCCAACGCGGACACGTTATTCCCCCAAAATAGATAATGTTGTCGTCCTCGTCACAGAAAGTTGATGCTGATTTTGTAAAGACAAAATTACAGTGTATCGAACGAAGCCGGCTGTTACTTTTACATAATAATTATAAAACTGATTCTAAAATCAGATCAAGAAGAAAGAAATATTTCGTTTAAACAAAAGAAGATTTCGTTAAAACAAATTAATATTTCGTTTAAACGAAATAATTAATTAAGATTGGAATCTTGCACGAAAACATGACGCTCCTAGATTTTTTTTGCTTTAATCAGAGAAAAACAAAACCTACTAGCCTTTTTTTCAATTTAAACTTTATAATCGACAATTTAACTTCACTTCTACAGAAAAGGTCGACATAATATTTTTTCTAAAAAAACAATAATGTTAAAGATCAAAAAATGATTGTGGAAATTATCCAGGGCCATCTTTGTGTGATTTGTCATCGAATTTCAAATACCAATGTCATATTTTCAGAAAGAATTACTCGATTATTTTGGAAAGTCTATCATTTTTTCTGAGAATAGATTATTTCCCCATCAATATTACTAAAAGGAGAACTCGTGATGTTTGATGACAGTAATTCAATACAGAATGATACTCCGGATCAAAGCGAACTGTCCGAACTGTCAGGTTTGCCGTCTCCAAGACTTTTTGTCCTTTGATTATTGAATTGTAAAACATCAAGTCATTATAACAGGCCGTGTCTCTCGAGTTATCAATTTTCTTACTGGAGTTAAAATGTGTAATGTCTGAAAATCCTGCGTAAATTGTTTGTCAAAGTTGTCATTTTGTTGTCTCCGTAAAACCTTTAGAGTTTTTTTTCAGATAATGCGTGCCTTTGTTTATTTTTGTAATCACCCCAAACCAGGAATTGGTTTCCCCTTGTCAGTGTTGCAGGACGAAAGGTCTGACAAGGACAGTTGTCTAGTCGTTCGGATGGTACGTAAAAGATACCATGGCAGTTGGAATTCTATATAAGAGTAGGCCGTAGTGTGTGTGTGTGTGGGGGGGGGTCTATTCGCGCGGCATAACTACCATAATGATAACGATTTTAATCAATACGCTGGAAAATGAGTGATTTTAATGTGCTATTAACGCGACTGCACCGCCAGAAAGATAATTAAAATGAGAGAGATATAGACATCACAAACTAGGTCATTTCGGGACTAACATGGTTCATTTTTGTATTTCATTAATTCGCTTGCGCGTAGTGGTCCTTAGCAGTGGGAGAAAACCGGAGTAGCCGGAGGAAACCCACGAGGTTGGACAGGCGAAAACTAAAATGAAAACACATAGCGAAGAATGAAACGAATCAACAAAGCACGCATTTGCGGCAACTGGCTTAATAAATGAGAGTTAATTTATTTAATAGATTAAAACAAGCCAGAATAGCTACAAGGACACTTATTAATTATGTATATGATAATTATGTTGAGATCTGGAGTTCTAAACAGACTTTCCCGGATCTAATCACCGCCTACACATCACCATGTTGTTTTTCCTGGGAATAATTAGCACATTAAATCCTTCTTGAAAGGTAAAAACAAGGTTATGGTATAAATGGTTGGATAAATCGATGTTGTTTACGTCCGACCGGATGCGGTCACTCATTGCTCCATTATCGCTCATTCTCTTAGAAAGCTACAATTGATACTAATGCTTCCTGGTCGGAAGGTTGAATTTCTAATTGGAGATAATGGCGACGTTGGAAGACAATGGGAAGCCACGTGTATCATTATTTACAGATCATATGCGTCAGTGTGATCTTCTTGATGGACGTGTCGCTTCAATACAAGCTCGATAACATGTCCATTGATTCGTAAAACTTCCAACCAGACACGTCAAGGTTGTGGATGATATTCGTAAACATTATGATACCAGAAATAGAATTCCTACAGATAAACAGACAACCGGTATTATTAATAATATCAACTCGATAATCAGTCAAGAACGTAGGTTAGATCTTAGAAACGGTATACAATTTACTCTGTTAATGGTTTCTCTCGTTTAGTTTGAACTGCTGAGTATGATGTGTTAGTAAGTGAGTGTGATACGGCATAATCCAGACAATGGTACAATCTGGTTACAATACATGTCTATATTTCGTTTCGTTTGGGAAGTGGTAGGTCGTGTCTTAGGTCATACGAGAGGCTTTTGACCATATAATGTCATACATTGATTTATCAATCCTTGTTGACGTTTCTATGGCTTTACCCGCAGTTCCGTTACTTCCGTGTAGAGCATGCCAAGAACTCGCGGCAACATTGACTAATTCCTCACATCAATCAGAACGCCTCTTGTATAACAACTCTTCCAGATCCTATTGTTGTGAAGGCAAGTAGAGCGAAATTTTGAACTGTACAAACACGAAAGGAAAGATAATTTGTGTTTTAGTTACATTGCATAATTGTATGGTTGGTAATGTAGTAATACACATACTAAACTACCACTGTTTCTCTGCATTTAGTACCGCTTGAGAATAGACACGAAGTTAGTTGGTCGATCTTTAATTCCTAAATCGACGAGTTTAGTCGAAAACACTCGAGAATTAATTAATTGATTTCATTAAGCAGTTATTATTCCGCTTTCATTTAATAAAATTGAAACGGTTTATTTAGTCTGTGTGTGTATGATAGGTGTAAAACGGGGTAGAACCGTATTACAAAATAGTATGTAAAGTTATTATGTGGCGGCCATTCAGTGCAGAGATCTAATCTTGAAGTACGTAGTTCTCTTTTGGCAGAATGAGTACAACGGTGTGTTTTACGGATAGGTTACGATTCTAAAATTTGCATTATTTTTTTAGAAATACTTTAGAGAAGCCTTTCCATGTACCTTTTAATGAAAACTTTACAGTTGCCTTCCCATCTACAAACTGGGTGATTTGGCGATTCATCTGCACTAAAACTTATTGGAACTAATTGATTTATCAAAACTTTGCTCCAATACACTGATACACGAGGACATTTCGACAAGATATAAAAAAACAAACTAAAGGAGCCAGGTTTGTGTCATTTTCAATTCATTCCATATGAAAGAGGATGTTGTCTTTAATATATAGAAGTCCATTTAACTCTAACATTGAAGTCTAAGTAAATTCCGGGATCTTTCCCTGTCCTCAGATTCTGTTGAACGTGCAAACACTTGGTTATCGACATAATTATGCATTAAGTGTCATTATCAGTAAGAGAACCACGTGAATGTGACGCTGGTTCGCTAGCCTGGAGGTCGCGTGTTCGACTCCTGCGTTGACCAAAAGAATTCGGATTTTCGATGTAAGAGTAGGCCGTACAGTCACATGAGGCAAAGCATCCCTAATAGCGCAACAGTGCATAGCGTATGTCAATCTTCATTAGGCCAGTAGTTGCCGAACAGCAGGAAGTTAAACCTCATTTAATTATTAGTAAATTTGTAAATAGCTGAATAGCTGTTGAACCTACTAGTTACTAGTGAGTCCATAAACTTGCGTTTGTGTTATTTCAATACACACCGTCGTTGCCGGAGCCATAACTTACTCCCCCCTCTCTCATCATATATATCTTTGAATAAGTCACTTGTTTTACAAGCTTATTACAGAACTCACTACCTCTCTCATCTCATATATCTTTGTCTTACAAACTTATAAATATACCTCCCAGTTAGTAGATGGTCTAAAGGAAACACGTTTAAAGCATTACCTTGTTTACAGACAAGTTAGTAAAATCGGTTGCCATTAATTGTATTTTTAACTGACTTAGTGCTGCTTTAATTAACTGGCACACCTTTTTAAAACCTAATTTATCATTCTCGTGAACAATGTTGGAATCCATCACCACGGGTGGTATAAATACTTTAACTGTTCCCCTGAACCTAATTACCAGAGATGTTTTAAAGAGGTTTTCATCCGTTTCTGTATTCTAGACCGACAGTAAATAGCTCAGTAGGGTGTCATACGCGATGCAGTTCTTATGTACAATACTGTTCTGCTCTTAAACTGGGCTAATGAAGACGAGCATACGCCATACAGTGTGCCACGAGGGAAATTTTGCCTGGGCAGCGTCGCTACGGCCTACTCTTATATCGAATTCCAGCTGCCAAAGGCTTTTTAACGTGCACACCAATGTTTACACGGGAACTCGGTCTTTCGTCCCATCCGAACATTAGACAGCTGTCCTTGTCAGGCACTCCGCCCTGCATCACTGACAAGGGGAACAACACTCGAACATCTGGATGAACTTTCTCGGCCAATGCAAGGATCGAACACCTAACTTCCGTGCTAGCGAGCTAGCGTCTTCACCACTTAGACACCGTGATTCCCCGATATTTTAAAGAGGTTTACAGTCGTTTCTGAATTCTTGACCGACAGTAAATAGTGCAGGGCGTCATACACGAGGCCGACTATATTTATTAAAAAAGCTGATGCCACTTCAGTGGTATATTGGATTTTCTAATATTGGAATACTTAATGGCACTTCTGATTATGCACCAAACACAGAAATGGTCTTGAAATCCGGTAGTGACGTATGTTGTACACAGTGTGTTAAATCATTCCATTAACAGAAATGAAATGGGGTTTGACGTCCTACTCTTTTGCACCTAACCTGGGCTAATGGAAGACGGGCATACACCATACAATGTGCTATGAGGGAAATATAGCCCGGGCAACGGCGTTACGGCTTACTCTTATATCGAATTCCACCTGCCAAGGGATCTTTTACGTGCACTCCAATGTGTACACGGGACCTTGTTTTTCTTCCCATCCGAACGACTAGTCAGCTGTCCTTGTCAGGCCCTCTTCCTGCATCACCGACAAGGGGAAATCACGCCGGAAAATTAGAATATTAGTCGTGTTAGCTCATTGAGTTACGTCATTGAGTTAACTGGCGTAGTTTCGATTTCCCAGTTGTACGTGACAATAAGTAGGGTCGCTGGTCCAACGTCGTGCGAATTCTCCGGGTCTCCCGGCTTCCCCACTTCTAAAGACGCATGTGAATAATGTAAATAAAATTAAATCACATGTTCGTCCCCAAATTACCTAGTTCGGGTCAAGTGGGCGTTAAGGAGTAGTGTCGCCTGGTGCCTGGTAAGTCTCGTTGGTCCTCTCTCGGTTCTCAGAACGCCCGCGTTGCTAAAGAGCCCTGCACCTAAGCGAATTATTGCACTTTAATTGAACCATACTATGTTAGACCCGGTTTGGGTCGAGTTGACGTTCATATTCGGGCAGAAAATTTGGAAATTACAACATATTTTATGTACGTATGCCGTTTCTTTTAACATTATGTATGACTTTTATTTTCAATATATAGTTTCGTTTCTGCTTTGCACAATGTAGTTTTCATTGATGTGTTGTGAAATTGGCGTGAAGGAAAATCTCAAGAGTATAGTCTGAAACTACAGACAGCGAGGAATCCCAAGTTGCGTCCTTGTGTATGATATTCTGTTGGCATGTTATGATGATGATCTTTCTTAACGCACCATCCTCTTTATCAAGTCTTACCCTTAATACTTAAAACATCAAAATATACAAATTTAAATCATTTGAGACAGGGGGTGTGGGGTGAAGTTTAAAGACCACTGGACACAAACTATGTCATTTCTGGTCTAACATATAGTTCAATTTTATTTCAATAATTCGCTTGCACGTAGGGGTCGTTTGCAGTTGGAGGAAACCGGAGGATTCGGAAAAATCCCACGATATTTGTCACGTTAAACCAATAGATTTACTTTGAAATGAGGGGGTTGGGATGGCCTAGTGGTCTAGAGTGCCGAGCTGTGGTTTCGAGCCCTGGTGTGGGCGTATGTGGCATGGATATAGGGGCGCCTGCTCAACCTCGTGGGATTCCTCCCGGCAATCCGGTTTCCTCCCACTGCTAAAGACCCCTACGCGCAGGCGAATTATTGAAATAAAATGAAACCATATGTTAGTCCCGTGTTGAGTGGACGTTAAACCCCATTTCTCTCTCTCTATTAGCCTTTTCAAAATTCCACATTCATACCCTCTTCTTACTCCTTAACGTCTTTTTTTATTTATCTATTGATATTTTGGGGAAGAAGGAATTTGTCCATTTCCCATAGTTCGATTGCTGCAGAACTATAAGAAGTTAAAACCCCATTTCATCTATTTTGTTTCGTTTCTAAATTCAAGTGCAAGAATTTTAGTTAATCTAATTCTTAAAGATGATTATATCATTTCGGGTCCTAACTGTATCTTACGGAATTTTTGTTAACTTAACAATTAAAGATATTCATTTCGTTTAGTGTCTAACTGCATGTTCTAAAATTTTAATTTACCTAACTTTTGGGAAATACGTCACCTATTGACCTTTATTCCCGACACAGGAAGCAGGTCCTAGAAAC
Source organism: Patella depressa (assembly GCA_948474765.1). Lineage (NCBI taxonomy): Eukaryota > Metazoa > Mollusca > Gastropoda > Patellidae > Patella > Patella depressa. Next base: position 7,807,215 of record OX419720.1, read on the forward strand.
GGCAGTATTTTCAGTAGAATTAACCTTTTATATCAAGATTCAGACGACCACAAAAAAATAGTCAAATCTTAAAAAACAGCCCAACGTGATCATTTTGATGGTGATGCAGTTATTTACTTAAAAGCCAAACTCCCTTTAATTTCATAATTTAGGGGAAAAAAATGATGTTATAAATATTGACATAAAGGTCATACTCCCTTTAATTTAGAGAAAAAACTCACTTTATGAATATTTTCTTTAGCGGGAAAGTGATTGAGTTGTTTCTCCAATTAACACGTTTCCCGCTGTTTCTGTCTGATTAGTACATCTGTAGATGAGATCACCTAGTGAATGACTGCCGAGTATTTGTATTCCATCGTAAATCTGTCATTTGGTTCACCTGATTAGACCAAGTGGTAGAAGTCATCGTATTAAGTGGCACATTATGTCTCTCTTATGTCTCGTTACAGACCACCAAATAAAAGACTTCAATTAATATACTTCCTCTACTTCCAGTGGTTCAAGTAATCCGACAATAATAACCAAAACATGTAACAGATCTCTGGCTAAATGTGGGTCAAAATAAACTCATTTTTATTTTCCAAACGTCTATTAAAATTCTAAAAGTGGATTTTTATTGCTTTTATCTGTGTGATAAAGGGGTTGAGATAGAATGAGGTTGGCATGTCAATCGATTATTGGACACAGTAAGGGAGGAGGTAGAGACAGATAGATGACGGAGAATGGGAACTCACCTATATTTCAAATGTGCCACGTGTTGGTGCATTAAACCGTCTGGGGGTGGAAGCAAATGGTTAATAATTGCGCGTTATATTATGCAGGCGCACATTGAATACCCCCCCCCCCCAATAAAAAAAGGGTTGGGAACCACTGATCTATCTGCAGATTAACATTCTAAGTATATGTGCTATACAGCTGACTGCTAAAAGGGAGAGGGAAATGGGGTTTAACGTCCGCTCGACACAAACTATATTATTTCGGGACTAACAGATGGTTTAATTTTATTTCAATAATTCGCTTGCGCGTATGGGTCTTGAGCTATGGGAGGAAACTGGAGGACCCGGAGAAAATTCATGAGGTTGGACGGGCGCCGTTACTCGTTTTCACGTACAGCCGGGCACTGCTAACAGACCACTCACACACACTCGCTCATTCATCAAACATCCAATACTAGCTATACACAGGCAACTCATGCAATACAAGCATTAATTTGTTTCACGACAATTAGCTCAATTGTAATGAAGTGGAATTGTGTTCAACCTTGGCCGTTTTGCGATTATGTTACACTCCAGGAATTTAATAATTTATAATTACCGGTTCAATTGCGAATGTGGTCCAAATATTGATTTATATTTCGGTTTCGTTTATTATACGGTAACAACATTATTTTGTTGTTTTTTTTTAATGCCGCCGAAGAGTCGGACCCGGGATATTTTGCAAGGGGGGGTGGGCAATGTGCCAACAATTTGAAAACTCCATATTGAAAGGGGGTGGGGGTATGGTGCGCTTATACCCCACACAAATGGAAAGTTGTCATCCTTTAGATGTATATCCACCTATTTAAGGACTAAGGTTCCTTAAATTGGTACTTAGCAAAGGGTTCTAGGCCCTTAGTATCCGCATCTGTACTGATTGTTTAATTCACACAAACTGGTCGATACGAGATTAAAAGGAAACCCTTCAATTGATTTTACAGAGTGTGGCAAAGGTTGCCAGATTTTCATTTCATTCTGTCCGTGTTAATACTGACAGGGATTGGACCGTATTGTAGAGAGAGTGGAGGGTAGATGGGGTTTAACGTCCACTTGACGCAACCTACACTGTAACAAAAATATCCGTGAAAAAACGGAAAAAATTCCGGAAACATAAATTACCAGGAAAATTTTATCCGTTTATGTTTTTCCTGTAATTTACAGAAATTCCCTCAAGTAACAGAAATTCCATTTTCAAATACAGAAAAATAAATCCTGGTAATTTTTGTTTCAGCCACAAAAGAAATGGAATTTTATTTACAGTGTAGGCCATTTCGGGACTAACATATCGTTAAATTTTACTTCAATAATTCGTCTGCGAGTAGGGAGGATAAAACCCATAAGTTTGGACAGGTGGCACTAATCCTTGTTACGTACAACCGGGAAATCGAAACCACGTCAGCTGACGCAACAACAGTTCATCTGATACAACTTGCATAAGCTAACCATTCGGCCACCCAACCCCACCCCACCCCTTGGCCTGACTTGGAATTCCTATATCTTATTCAGTCGGATTAATAAACGTTTATATTGTTTATCTATAAAAGTTACCTTCTTATAATATCTAATTTAGACGCTGGCTCGCTAGCCTGGGGGTCGGGGAGGTCGGGTGTTCGTTCCGTATATTGGCCGAGAAAGTTCATCCAGATTTTCCGGCGTGGTTTCCCCTTGTCAGTGATAAAGGATGGAGGGCTTGGCAAGGACAGCTGTCTAGTCGTTTGAATAAGATGAAAAGAAAATCCGAGGTCCCGTGTACACATTGGCGTGCACGTAAAAGATCCCTTGGCAGTTGGAATCCAATATAAGAGTAGGCCGTAGTGCAGCTGCCCGGGCAAAATTCCCCCAAAGAACATTGAATGGTGTATGTCCGTCTTCATTAGCCCAGGTTAGGAGCAGAACAGTAGGACGTTCAACCCCATTTCATTTCATTTCATTTCAATATCTAATTACTTAAATGTATTGCCAGCGAAGAGGGAGCATATCAAGGGAGATGTTGTCTGAGCATGAGCAGGTAATGGCCTGTTAATATATTATTGATACACAACGGGGAATTCGATACTTATTAGATAAAACGAATTTAACATGCTCGATTTAATATCTTCTCATCGAATGTAATGGTGCTTCTGAAATAAGCTGTTAAACGCATTAAACTAAACACTGAAACTAAGTTAATTGTTGAAATACAGAACATAACAAGACAAAAAGGAGTGTTTACATGTATCTGGTTCGTTGGAGCTGTTGCCTTATCACAATGGTCTTTTTGTATTGTTGTAGTTTGTGTATTCCTTCGCGTTGTAATAACATATTTAATGGACTCTTCAGTAACTAACCAAAACGATTTTTTTCGTTCCATGTTCTTTAAACAAAACCATTGCATTAAAGATACATTATGGCAGATTAGATAAAGATCTGGCAGTTCTCATTACAAAAGTCAAGCAACATTAGATAATGTAAATGGAATATGCTGAAATTTTACGTCAAATTGCTTCACTCTATGCCGACAAAACCTTATTTTAAAATCGCTGTAGCCCCATTTTCATTGATATCGATGTCAAGATAATTAACAAAGTCTCGATTATCCACTTTTCGAGTTAATCATCAATGGGCGATGAACAGCAGATCGGATTCAAATCCAGTGAAACACAGACACATACGTTTGCATCGAGAGTTGATTATGGTCTTGTTGACTTAATAAATTAATAATTTATATAACATTTAAGGCCTAAAGAGAGACCAGCAATATGCAGATTTAGCTCTTGCATAGATATTTTAAATCTTTCGATGAAAATGATATCAATAAGAACAAAATATCAATGAATGAGATGAAACAGGCTAGGAATTGTGAAGTCTGGTCCAATAACAAACAGGGCAGCTGGAATCTGTTACTGTGTGTTTTATGTGTAGAACAGAACAGCTGGATTATAACAAAGCTTTATGTGCTTTCGTGTATAAAACAGAGAATCTGAATTCTAACATCATTAATTGACATAGGTAGGTTGAGATAATATGTATATACACGCGGTTACATAACACACTAGCTGATATCTAACTAATATTATTGTAAGGGTGAGGTTACCTGAATCTATGAGGTCAGCTGGAACGTAACAAGGTAGCCGATATCTAACTAATGTCATTGTTACTCGCGGAGAACAGTTCAGCTGTTACGGAACAGAGTAGTTCGTGTCTAATTCCATTGTTAAGCTGACGTTACGTTTGTGTAACAGAGTAGCTACAACGTGACAGGGACAGAGTAGCTTGTTTCCAACTAACTTCATTGTTAGGATGACGTTACGCGTGCATAACAGAGAAATTGGGACGCAACAGAGTGGCCCGCATCTAACCAATTTCATTGTTAGGATGACGTTACGTGTGTATAACAGAGTAGTCGGTATCTAACTCATATCATTGTTAGAGGCGGGGTTAATATATAACAGAATAGCTGGAACTTAACAGAGTAGCTTGCATCTAACTAATTTCTTTATTAGGATGACGTTACGCGTGTATAACAGACTAGCTAGAACGTAACAGAGTAGCTCATATTTTTCTAACGCCATTGTGAGCACGGCTTTACGTGTGTATAACAGTTCAGCTGGAACGTAACGAAGTATCACGCATGTAACTAATATCAATGTGCGTATAACGGGTTAGCTGGAACGTAACAGAGTAGTTCGTATATAATTCCATTGTTCGGATGATGTTACGCGTGGTTAACAGGTCAGCTCGAACGCAACAGAGTAGCTCATATATAATATCAATGTTAGCATGACGTAACTTGTGTATAACAAAGTAGCTGGAACGTAACAGAGTAGTAGTATCTAACTCATATCATTGTTAGAGGGGGGGTTAATATATGACAGAATAGCTAGAACGTAACAAAGTAGCTGCTATCTAACTAAGGTAATTCGTTGGTCAAAGATAGGTTTATTTAACAGAGCAGCAGGAAAGGAATGTAACAGACTTGTTTGTATTGTCTTATATATTGAAAACCCAAAATTTCTAAAGATTGTCATTTACGCAGTAAGTGTGAAAAGGAGTTTAGCTTGAAGTCTTTCTACTAACTAATGCCTTGTCTCTTTAATCCTGTGGTCACTTAGTTGTTTTGATGTTATAAAATGTCAGGGTTACAGGGTTAATATCATCAGCCTCCAACACATTAGCTAACAGCATCGCTAGTAACTAAATAATGTGCGCGGGATTATTAGATAGTTGATCTATCGTTTATATTACTGTAAGTAAGACCTTGGATGATCTTGTATGTAAGGCGTATTGCACCGTAAGCAACACGGGGCACTGGATTCTGGACAAAGGCGTATCCTAGTATTTCGGGAGATTTCAGAATATCGTGTCACGGGTAAAACTTTTTTTTCCAAGTCGTACGGATCGTACGAAAACGTATCTGACAAGGAGTAGGATCGCCTGTCCAATCTCGTGGGTTTTCTCCGGTTCCTTCGGTTTCCTCCTATTGGTTAAGACCCCTACGCGCATGCGAATTATTGAAATAAAATTAAACCATATTATGTTAGTCCCGAAATTATCTCGTTGGTGTCGAGCGGACGTTAAACCCCATTTCTCACTCTTTCTCTCTCACTTTCTAAAAATGAATATCAGTTTGTTAGCCTCTCAATGACCGGAGTCTAATACAGTACACCCGACATTATATACAATCAAGGACAGAATCTGACACCAAGGACGGGACCCAGGCTTGTTGGTTAACCGAACGGCGAGTCATTACTCGTTGACATTAAGATAGCGTTAACAAAGCCTAGCAGCAAAGACAAAATTCGCACTCCTGCACAAATCCATGTCGCAGTTTTCATTCATATTACCGAAAGAACGTTACAAAACATTGGCTATCGGCATGGCCAATAACTACATTTAGAACACACCGTTATTGAACAGTTGCTACATCATCAAATCCGTTGGCATAATGTGTTCGTGTTCTTACGGCACCGCAATAAACGGGCATTAAATTGATACATTTGACATTATGGGATGGATTGTAATAAAGTTTACTGTCTAGTCAACACGGAACTTTCATCATCTTGAGACGGAACGAAATGAAAGGGTGTTTAACGTTCTACTGCCCTGCTCTTACTGGAGTAATGAAAACGGGCATACGCCATATAGTGCGCTATGGGGGACATTTTGTCGGGACAGCGGCACTACGGGCAATTCTTATATCGAATTCCAACTGCCAAGGGATATTTTACGTGCAAGCCAAAGTGTAAACGGGACCTTGGTTTTTCGTCCCATCTGAACAACTAAACAACTGTCCTTGTCAGGCCCTGTGCCCTGCATCACTGACAAGGAGAGAGAGAGAGAAATGGGGTTTAACGTCCACTCGACACAAACTAGGTCATTTGGGACTAACATATGGTTTCACTTTATTTCAATAATTCGCTTGCGCGTAGGGGTCTTTAGCAGTGGGGGGAAACCGGAGTGCCTGGAGGAAACTGACGAGGTTTAGAAGGCGCCTTTATCGCCATGCCACATACGCTCACACCAGAGTTCGAAACCACAGCCGCGAGCCAGAGGTGACCGGCCAGCTAGAGGTCGAAGCGCGGCACTCTAGACAACTAGGCCATCCCAACCCCCCTGTAACAGAGTAACGCCATGTTTAAACGGAATTGAGTAATAATACATAGTGTATGTAAACGGAATTTAGTAATTGGACGTAGGCTAGTGTATGGAAACAATTACTGTATGTTAATCAGAGCTGCGTGTCTACAATAATTCTCTTGTCGTGTTCAATCATAATACTGATAGACTGAAACGGAACGAAATATACATCTATACCATATAATAATGCCCATTTCGTTTTTCCTGACTTCGCTACACTCGTTGTTGTTTATTAAAGATGTAACGTCCAATACATTATATTTTATGATATTATGGACAGGTCGATTTAATTAAATTATTTAAACTTCATGGGTTGAAAGTTGGTAAAAACATACAATTCAGGTGCCCGTGTATGTCTAGAGTCTCCTTAAAATTGGTTAACATACAAAATAAAAGGTCGTTGTATATTAAAATTAAAAAGTCATTGTAAATCACACTTATAAAGCCGCTGTCGTGAGAAGAGAGGGTGGGCCATCTTCTGATACACACGGATATAGAAGAATTGCTAATATATCCCGCGTTCTGGATGCTGTGAGGAAGTTGCCAATGAAACGGACAATTACGGCGAATTCTTGGGTTTGGGGTGCACGGAACTATGGGTAAACGAATATTAGGCGTCATAGGGTCATAAGCCATGACCTCTGACGCGACCTTCCACTATAACAGGTTAGATCAGTATTTCAATAAGATTGTAATAATGTCCATCTTGAAAACTAACTTTCTAGAAAAGTTATTTTGGAAGCTAATTAATTTAATAATTCGTGTTTTGGAACTTGGTATTTGGAAAATGTGTAGAATTGTGATATGACCATGATATAGCAGGCTTAATCTCGACGGCAACACTAGACATGGCTTGTGTAAATACACGATATATTGCAGTCCTAAAATGTCACTAGGTTTAATTAATACACCTGATCTATTATTCAATTGTATTCGTGATTAATCTTTTCAAGTAAAGATTACTTCCAGAGACAAACACAGATAACGACATTCATTGGTGAGCAGCCAGGGTGTAGTTAAGAAATGAAATGAAATGAAATGGTGTTTAACGTCCTACAAAGTAAATGCTGATGCACGAACGACAAAATAATAATGTAACAAAAAATGCAGAATGGACTAAGCAGACACAAACGACCTCCGTTCAATTTGATCTGTCGTCACGTATTTGACCGAAATATTTTTTCCGTTCAGAATTGAATATGAATCAGATTACATTGCTTTTAGAAGCATACGGTCTTTAAAGGGACAATAACACTCTTGCTGGCTTGGCAGCTCCAGGAAATAAATAATAGCCTTATTCTAAGTACTAGATGTTTAGGTGTCCTACCTGTTGTGTTAATTATCGATTACATCCTATTTTACTTGTCCAGAGGGTTCGAAAATATTTTAAAATCACATTTGAAAAGGTTTACGTTAGGCTTTTCAAATCATTCAGTTGAATTTTTTCCAATTTTTTAAATAAGGTGTGTTGAGATAAAATTTATATCATCAATAAATTGGAATACTGTAAAATAATACAATTTGTTGACCAGAATAAAGATTAGGACATATTATTCAGTTACAACAACAAGAGTGGTATTGACTCCGGTTTCCTCCCACTGCTAAAGACACGCTTGCTGAAAGGTACGTTTGCTTTAAGAAAATTGTGATGATACATTAGCGATTAAAACATATTTGTAAACCTCAAAGTAATTAATGTTCCTGCTGGGTTTTTTTATTGGATTGCTATACGTGTGTCAAATGTCTACCTTCTAATGCAGTATTTTGTTTGTGAAGTCATTATAGGCTCAAGACTGTCCAGCACAGTCGATGCCTGCGTACAATAGCGCTACGTTCTACTATCATATCGAATTCGGACTGTCAAGGGATCTTTTACGTGTACGCCAATGTGTACCCGGGACCCCGACTTCCTGAGTGCAGACCGTCGTTATTTTTTTGATCAATCTGATTAAAATATAGACCATATTTAGTTTCGTATTTATAGTTCAATCTTTCGCTTTATTGGTTATATAACCCGCGTTCTGGATGATGTGAGGAATGTTGCATCGAGGTCTTGGCGTGGTGTGCACGGAACAGTGAAACATCAACACTGATTGGTTTATCAAAAGTCACCACAGGCCCGGGACTGTACAGCACAGTGGACGCTTAGCCCCCAGATTCATTCACTCTTTTTAAATGGGGGGTTGGGATGGCCTAGTGGACTAGAGTGCCGCGCTTCGACCTCTAGCTGGCCGGTCACCTCTGGCTTGCGGCTGTGGTTTCGAGCCTTGGTGTGAGCGTAAGTGGTATGGAGATAGGGGCTTCTTCTCAACCTCGTGGGTTTCCTCCGAGCACTCCGGTTTCCTCCCACTGCTAAGGACCCCTACGCGCAAGCGAATCATTGAAATAAAATTAAACCATGTTAGTCCCGAAATAACCTAGTTTGTGTTGAGTGGACGTTAAACCCATTTCTCTCTCTCTATCTCTCTCTCTCTCTCTCTCTCTCTCTCTCTCTTTAGTAATGTATGATCCACCAGTGAAAGTGATTTTTCTGTCTTGTTTTTGTTCGACCTCGGTGTTGGATGAGAAACGCCGGGACGGGTTTTTTCCAGCTTGATTTTTTCGTTGTCAATAGTACAGGAACGGGGATTTAACAATCACAGTCTGTAGTCGTTCGGATGGGATACAAAAAACACGAGGTCCTGTGTACACATTCAGGTATACTTGAAAGAATCATTGTTAGCTGGAATTAGAGTATGCCGTCGCGTCGCTTTCCGGCCACAATTACCCTCATAGCACACTGCATGGGGTATTTTCGTCTTCATTAGCGGCAGTCAGTGCGCAAAAGTAACACGCACCCCATGAAAGCAGCGATATCTGATAAACAATCAGCGTATTATAAACATAATAAATCTCTTTTAACAGCGCATATAAACAACTTTATCAAAACCAGTCTAAATTCATCTTGTGTAAAATCCACAAACTTATATCAACGATAAGACAAGCGTGCACACTGTATACCACTCTTTACCACGCGTGTACCGAGTGGAATACGATTACGGTAAGAGGTTCCATTGTTAAAAACGGTGAATAAAAAAACCCTGTAAACAATTCTGTACATATTATTCACATATTCAAGGGAATGTGAAGCTTGAGAAATCTACTTCAGTCAGCCGATAGGATAATGTTGTGTGTTTGTTTGAAATGAAATGAAATGAAATAAGGTTTAACGTCCTACTCTTCTCCTCCTAACCTGGGCTAATGAAGACGGGCATACGCCATACAGCGTGCAAAGGATCCTTTACGTGCACGCCAATGTCTACACGGGACCTCGGTTTTTCGTCCTATCCAAACGACTAGACAGCTGCCCTTTGCAGGCCCTCCACCCTGCATAACTGATTTTGGAATATGGCGGCCAAATAGGGCAGAGATCTATTCTCGAAGTATGAAGTATGAAGATTCATTACGAGCCAAACACACATTAAATATCGCCTCTAGTGGTTTATAAATCCTACAGATAAAATAAAAGTAGCCCATTACCAACAAATATCTTTAGTCTACTTAGTGGTAATGACCAAATATGATTGCTACAAGTTTTAAATTTACTGGTGAAGTACGTTTAAGATTGAAAACCTGATTAAATGGCTGTAATGTTTTCATTTTATTTAAACAAATTACCTGGAAGTTGTTTTTTAGGGTTAAGATGGTACAAGTGATAGAATATCTGTATGGTTTTTGCTATTTTGTATACACGAATTACACAAAACTGTACAAGTTGTTTTGACAATCGGATCAGATATTAAATTGAAACTGATGAGTTGATTATCGATTATTTAAATGTATTCAAATCCACTAAATATCACAGGCTAACGACGGCATCGACAGTTGATTATGTCCTGGAACAGAAAGTTAATCAATGTCTAATTAACTAATTAATAATTTGGAGAACATTGCAAGCCTTAAGAATGACCCGCAATAGGCAGCTTTAACTTTTGCATAATGCATGTTAAGCTTTTTGTGTATGTATTTCTTGTGTTAAGAACACGCGAAATAAAGAAATTTTACATTAAGTTCTATGAATTATAATAACTTTCTATTCAAAACCGAATTCGCTAGAAGTCGTCGACATCGAGTTGCGTTTTTGCTTTCCGGACAGAAAACGAGCCAACTGGCGTCTTACTGGCATCCTTCGTAAGGCATGGTCGACCCCTAGCCATATCAGTACCAGTCAGCAATATACCATGCATAGAAAATATTGGTGGCCAATCACACTTCGAAACAGATATTGGAAAAGTATCAGAATGCAGAGATAAAATATTCAACAAGCAGAAAGAGCATTTACTGAAAGGACAAGTATTTCGCAACTGCACGTCGGATATTATTTCAATGCGGAAATGGTCTGGTTTATGTCGTGTGGGAGTTACCCCCCCTCTCTCTCTCTCTCTCTCTCTCTCTCTCTCTCTCTCTCTCTCTCTCTCTCTCCCTCTTTCAGACATCGTTTCAATGCGGAAATGGTCTAGGGAAATGGTATAGTTTATGCTGTGTGGACGTTACACCGCCCCCCCCCCTCTGTCTCTCTCTCTCTCTTAGGAATTTACCCTAGATCCATGTGATTGCGAACTAACCCTGAATTCCTCATATTTTCCCACTTGCCCCTTGTCACAGCACAAATTCCGACAAAAACAAATGCAACTAGTCCTTCGGGTTGACCAAAAGTCATGCCGGTATGTTACAGACCTACTGAATAGAAATAAGGGAAACCATGATCCCGTTGTTCAGACCTATCTTCATTTGGTGTAGCAATCCCCAGTTTCCCGACCGCTGGAGGGAGCCACGTTGGCTAAGTGAGTAAGACGCTGGTTAGCTTATAGTCTGGAGGTCGAGGGTTCGGTGCCGGTGATGACCGAGAACGTTCATCTGGTTTTTCTGGCGTGTTTTCCCCTTGCCAGTGATGCAGAACGGGACGAAAAACCCGATATTCCGTGTACACATTGGAATACATATAAAAGACCCATTGGTTGTTTTAATTCGATGCAAGAGTCTGTCCGGGGACTTTATTTCATTTCCAACGGCTCCTCTACCAAATCACACCCATCTTGGCGAGAAACAAATCATACCGCTTTAACCTTAAAGGAGCTAAATCGCTAACATTTGGGACCTAGAATTTGAATCAAGTGGATCGCAACGCATATAATACTGTAATATGAATGTATATAAACTGATTTGCATTCAATTGTTTCCGTTTTTACTCTAATTTCAAATCAGTTATGTTCGGCGAAATAAACCAGAAGTGTCAACCGAAGGCATTTTTTTTAGCGTCTAGTTATTCCAGTCTACATGCGCCGTTTGATTTGGTACAATGTTTTAGCCTCGTTCCTCGAGTCTCTTGCTAGAACTGAGGCTGAAACGCATTATGGTACACGATTCGTGTACCAATGGTAAAATATTTATTTTTTCTTAAATATTGGATATCAGTAGCCCATCTATTTCCGGTAAGATCACATCATCAATTTTGATTAAAATTGACATATAATTCGTGTTTTCTATGTTAAAGATTTTGGATGACATTGAGTTAAAGACTTAGCTCCTTTAAGCTGTTGTAACATCTATAAAAAGAGCAAAGTATCACCACAAATGTTGCCAACAAATTGAAAATGTTTTGAAGTAATTGTGTTAGAAGCTACGTGTTTTGTAATCAATATATCATTCTGAACACATGATTACACAAACTCGTTACAAAAACATCACCAATCTGCTGGCGGTATAAACCACGGGAAAGAGGGAGGGAGACAGACAGAGACAGAGGGAGGTGGAGAAATTGGGTTTAACGTCCACTCGACACAAACTAGGTCATTTCGGGACTAACATATGGTTTTTAATTTTATTTCAATAATTCGCTTGCAGACTCAGAGAAACCCCACGAGGTTGGACAGACGACCCTATTCCTTGTCACGTACAACCGGGGATTCGAAAACACGCCAGTTGACTCAATGACATGCTTTATGATACAGCGCGCACGTGCTAACCATTTTGTTTTAGCTCTCTACTGATTTTCCATATACCGATGCCTATAGACTTAGTATACAACATTGTACATCCATTAATGATCACACCTAACTATCCAGCAATCTGACTTTTCAGACAGACCGGTAAAGTGAAAGCAAATATTATTATATCATCTAGTTCGCACAATAAGGTGCCCGAAATCTAAAAAAACAAACAATTTTTGCTTTTCTTTTAAATGAATACCACAAATGTGTACTGAATTGTCTATGGGTTAAAGAATTTTGCCCAGAGCCATTCTACTTTGTGCGATATTTTTTAGACATTGATTATCATTTGGTATGCAGCTGCAATGGTCCGATTGGATGGTTGGAATTCGGGTCGGCATAGAGTGGGAATTCGGTTACAAAACGATTGGAAACTTTGAAGTTGCTTAACTAACTCTTGGGCTAGAATAGCAGATAAAAGCATATGCAGTCCCGATTGGTTTTGCCAAGGTAGGCTAAACTGTACCACATTTAAGTTGCTGTATTCACGGGCTAGAACAGTAGCAGGAAAACAAGTTTGCGACAGTTAAACTTTCAATATTTAAAACTTACTCCCGACGGTTCCGTCTCTCAGTCAGCCACCTAAGTTAGGCTATATCAAATAACTTGTTTTGTTCAGGAACTGGAATACCAAGAAAACGCGTTTGTGGAGAGGGTTTTTAAACTTAGTCCGCCGGTGCACTAGTCCACCACTATAAGAAATACTACATGTATTAATATGGGTATCAATAAACCTAACCCTAACCCTAACCGAAACTCTAACAATATATATCGATGGACCAATGAACACGCAGACTAGTGATCCAGTGAACTAGTGAGCATTCATTCCCCATTTTGTGGCCGTCAAATTTTCAAAATTTACTTGGGGATGGGGGACCCGAAATCTATCTTTTCGGGCATTTCAGGATCTGCCCACAAACATTCATCGAGTCGGTACGCCTATGCTAGATGTATGATCAACTTTTATTTAAATTGTATATGCTGTTCTTAGTAGATGCAATGATACAACAATAAAATCTTATCATACTGTATCTTATTAATTTGCCACTATCGGTTATTGTTTGCCGTTCCTTAAATACCAATTAAAATGATAACAAGATAATCGCGGATAAGGAAGAAGCTTCCACTCCCTGCATTCCGACTTCACACATCGTTAAGCAATAATTCCTGGAAGAAATAAAACGAAATTCTTGTGCGAAAGCTTGGGAAAAATACAAAAAGAAGTTCTTACCGTAATTAACTGTAATGCTGCCACGTAGAACATAATAGAAGATCTGTATGGTGAGTTTCCTCTTTTTTATCTCGCTGATAAATTGTTAATTTATTCCCTCTAATGAATACACCAAGCACTTGGGAAATTCATCTTGCATACTATATTATATCCAATGTTTTCAACAGCCGTTAATCGATAGTACACCATTAAAATTGGTTGAATAAGCGAATTCTTTACTAAGTGACACACCAAGGCTTATTTTCACTATTTTACAGCAATTTTGAATTTGTAAAAATCCATCACAATTGGAGACTTAACGCCCACCTCCTCTAGCACGCTACCTCTTTAATAAACAATCTTTTCTGAAATAATTCCAAAATAAACTTTATTCCTGAGTTTCGGCACCTTTTATCTTATGCAGACGAACATTTAGTCAGCTGCCGCGCGTGGCCGTGTGTAAATAAAAATATAAGTTAAATCGCGAAATGACATAAGAACGGGATGTTTATTTTTGTCCACAAGAACAACGTGGGTTTTTTTTGGCTTCGAGTTGTTTAAATTATTAATTAACTGATCAGTCCTGAACACTGCAACCAGCGATTAATGCACGGAAAACTTTTTACAGCTGTTCGTGGCGATGTTCAATCACCATTGTTAAAGGCAGCCTTATTGGATAATTGGAGATCAATATCATCCAATCAGACTTCATGACATATACTTGTAGATATAGCCTTATTGATCGACTGTAACTTTATACAACAGAGAGAGTAAGAGAGATAGAGAGAGGGAGAGAGAGAGAGGGGGGAGTCGACACAAATTAGATCATTTCGGGGCTTGGGTTCAATTGTATTTCAATAATTCGCTTGCGCGTGGGGTTTTGTTGGATAAGAAATTTGCTTAATTACCTGTTCGATTCCTCCGTTGGTCGATGAAGTTCATCGCGAATTTCCGAAGTGGTTCCTTCCAGTCAGGGATAGGGTCATTTCGGGACTAATAGTAAGTGCAGGGGAACTGCACGACACATAATTCACACAAAAACAAATATATTATGGACAAGACATCATACTCAGAGACCACAAACAAACAAACAATTCAAAAAGAGTGAATGTTTCAATCATTCGCTTGAGCGTAGTGGGTCTTTAGTAGAAGGAGTGATTGAAACCCTAGGAGGGGGAGGGGATGACCGAATGATTAGCATATGCGCACTGTATCATAAGGTTTGCCATTGAGTCCACTTGCTTGAATACAATTCCCCGGTTGTACGCGTGCGACAAGGGGTACGTGTCCGACCTCGTGGGTTTTCTCCGGGTCCTCCGGTTTGTTCCCACTGCTAAAGACCCCTACGCGCAAGCGAATTTTTGAAATAAAATTGAACCGTGTGTTGGTCCATAACTGACCGAGTAGACGTTAAACCCCATCTCTCTCTCTCTCTCTCTTGACTCAATGACAGACCTTGTGATGTAAAGTGAACACATTAGACCACTCGGGCAATAATTAAATAGTGATTTAAAGAAAAATGAATTACCTTGACTCTTGTTTAATAATATTCAATCTGTTCACGACATTTGACACAATTACAGATCTTATGAGAGTAAAGCGAACACAATAGACCGCACGACAAACTGTAAAGTAAAAACACACCAGACCACTAGGTCAACGATTAAATAATAATTAAAGAATGAATTACCTTGTAAATCCTGTTTGATAATATTCAATCTGTTCAGTCTATATCCACAAAGATAATAATACTCCTGTATATTTCACACCACAATATCTAAACCTGGTACTATTTTTCAAACCTAATTTTTCAATTAATCCAAAGGTCATGTTGGTTTTTTTAAAACGATCAAAAACACGTTGCATAAACGGCAATCACCAACTAGTTACAGTTGTAGCGTGTGAATTATTTCTGATATGTACAGTCATAAACCGGTTTCGTTCATAATAAATATCTACAAAATAATAATAAATATGAAATCAGGGTCAATGTCTCGTGCAGGTATATTTACATTCATGTCAATCATAACGACGACTTTTATAAACCCAATTCCAAAGGCAGTAATGACATGTATCGCACATGGAGGTCAAACTCTATACTTATTTCTTCAAGAACACCCGATACCACGTGTTTGTTCTAATTGCAAATAATGAAAGTTGAAGCTAGAGGCAATAACTATAAAACTATAAAAATAGTTTGAATCTAATACCCAATAAGGATAAAGGTAGTAACAAGCTGAAAAGTATCGTGCCAGAGGCAGGTTATGCTAAAGTATTATATGAATCTTAATATATAAATATATATATATTTAGAAGTTCACCTGGCAATTCAGGTATCAAATTGAGGGATTATTGTCATTTTTTTCTGCTCCGACAGGGCTAATAAAGGCGTGCATTAGCCATGCTATGACCACACTTTGCCTGGACAGCGACGCTTCGCCTACTCTTATATCGGATTCCACCTGTAAAGGGATCTTTATCGTGCATTCCGCTTACAGTTAAAGGGCGTGATTTCGGTGGCACACTTGTACGTGATAATAAGTAGGGTCGCCTGTCAAGCCTAATGGCTTTTCGTCGGGTCCTCCGATTAACCCCACTGCTACAGAACACACTACACTCAAGACACGTGCAGAAATATTGATTAAGGCCTACACTTACACCGACAGTATTTCGTTCGATTCGAGGTAATTCCACTAAACACTGTTTTAATGGAAGCAAATGTCTGTTCCAAATTATAACTGGTCAATAGTCCGATTAATAACCAATAGCTAACCGTGTAACGATATCATTACGCTTTAAACCAAGCGCCAATTGGACCAAATACGTTAACGTAACGTTACGCCATGACTCACGATTTTATTATGCTCAATTAACCAGTGCAAACGAGTCTATCAACACATAACAATATAAACAACGGACACGAACAAGAGTTTCGCCGTTTTAACACCTTAAACCAATGTCCAAAGTTTTAGGGAAGACCCAGATTAAACGTAGGACTGCCCTGCTGCTGTACTCATGTGATAGATTTGATTGAACGGGAAGAATAGACACACTCCCCTCGAAAGCTCAAGTATCATAAGCCAATCCAGCAATGGTAAGAGAGGGATTTCTTGGGCCATTGCTTCAGGAATAGAACACTGACTGTAAATTCCATAACCCCCCCCCCCTCTCTCTTGTGACAAGGGTGGGAAGAAAAGATAACTCTTTCCATAAAACACATGACATGCAATCCAACATAAAAGATATAACCATCAGTGAAACACCTTATACCACTCCTTCAATCAAATACATCTATCAATTTATACAACTATCCACAACGTGTTAATATTTCATGCATCCCATGTTGACTAAACGATATATCGTTATAATGCCAAGGGCAGGTAGAATACATACATCATTAGTACCCCATATAAAATGTATATAATCACTAAGAAATCTAACATTGGTTAAATATAAATAAATCACACCACAAGTCATCCATTTCAGGTGTCGTAATGTCAAATTCTTAACAATACAAAAGTCAATAAACCTCTTTTCATTTTATATCGAATTAGCCCATTTATATAAAATATCCATACCGCCCAGTGAAATGTTATTATTATATTGAGACTATAACAACTGTTGTCATCGATTCTAGGTAGAATGTAATAAAGTGAATGTAATATTGTAAATTATTAGATATAATACATACTACAGCAGACAATTTTGAAATATTGGGGTTGCCAAAGGTTATTTCTGACGCTTATCTGCACCCCACTATATATGCAGAGAGAGAAATGGGTTTAACGACCACTCGACAGAAACAAGGTCATTTTGGGACTAAATGGTTCAGTATCTGTTCAATAACTCGATAGCGTGTAGGGTTCTTTGGTACTGGAGGGGGGGGGGGGCAGCGAAAACGCACGAGGCTGGGCACGCGACCCTACTCTTTGTCACGTACAAGTGAGAAATTGAAGCCACGGAGCTTGACCCCATGACATACCTTATAGTACAACGTGGTACCAGCCTATGGATCTCTAACGAAGGGTTTATATCCATCTGACTGAACATAACATTCCCATTCATCAGGAACAACCTTACTATTTTACCACAACAATTGAACAAGATGTTAGTCCCGAAATGACCGAGTTTGTGTCGAGTTGACGTTAACCACCCTCTCTCTCCCCCTCATCTCCCCCTCGTCTCTCCATCCCTCTCTCTCTCTCGCTCTCTCTCTCTCTCTCTCTCTCTCTCTCTTACAACCAACAAATTAAATCTTCAATTACGTTTTTCATACAAATAACAGAACACATTTTTAATATGATACAATCACTAGTTTTATTCTAAAAGCACGACGTTTAGACAAGTACCCTCTTATCGTATGAAGCACCATAAAAACTGTGTTCTGTTAATGTGTTTCCAAATCGCTAAATTCCACTTAAAGATTTCATACAAATATAAAGGTTTTCATTTAGGCTACTATACTTAGGCTATATACTACACTCCCTCGGGCAGCTGGGTTCGCCCCAGTGTTATACCACGATACAACCAAGTAATATAGTTTTTTGTCTAGACTACTGTTATTTACCTATCTACCCAGCTGGAATCACCACAGTTTTATAGTGCGGTAAGATAATTGGGTTGATACCACGTGTATTGCAATAAAGATATAGATATTTGTGAACTTGTTATACATTACCTCTTTGCACTTTAGATCATGAACTGGGGTCACAATGACTACGTGAGTAAGGCACTGGCTTGTTAACCAGCTTATATCACGTCTCCATCGACATATAGCATTCCAAAAGCAACGATTTATACAGAATCCATTGGTGTTAGCAGTAGCAATGGAGGTACTAGTAGTAGTAGTAGGAGTAGTAGTAGTAGTAGTCGTGGTAGGGTAGGGGAGCCACATACGCTCACACCAGGGCTTGGAACCACAGTCGCAAGCCAGAGGTGATAGTAGTAGTGGTAGTAGTAAATAACCATTAAACAATGGTTAGTAGGCAGTAGACGTCAGTAAGTATTAAGTAGTTAGTAGACAGCATTAAAAGTAGCTAGTAGACAGCATTAAAAGTAGCTAGTAGACAGCATTAAAAGTAGCTAGTAGACAGTATTAAGTAGTTAGACAGTATTAAGTAGACAGTATTAAGTAGATAGTATTAAGTAGACAGTATTAAAAGTAGTTAGTAGACAGTATTAAAAGTAGTTGGTAGACAGTATTAAGTTAAGTAGTTAGTAGAAAGTATCAAAAGTAGTTAGTAGACAATATTAAGTAGACTATGATATATTTTTAAGTAGCAAAATAGAGAGTAGTAGACAGTAATTAAACTACTAAGTAGACAGAATTGAGAGAACAGGTGAAAAATATAAGCTCACTAATTAGTATACGTGTCTGTGATTGAGTCGGGGGTTCGATTTCCCGCTAGTACGTAAGGAGTAGGGTCGCCTGTCATAACAAGCTGGTTTTCTCCGGTCCTCCACCTATCACCCCACCCCCAAACCATTGTGAAAGACGCCCGACGCGCAAGCGAATTATTTAAACACATTTGAACCCTAATTATGTTTGTCTCGAAATGACCTAGTCTGTGTCGAGTGGACGTTAAACCCGTGTCTGACTCTGGGTTATCCGGTTTACTTCCACTACTAAATACTACTACGACCATCTCTCTCTCTATCTATCTCTCTCTCTATGTGGTAACTCAACGTACATTTATCTGGGTTAACCACGATAAAGTTTCCTCATAGCACACTGTACTGCGTATGCCCGTCTCCATTGCCCTTGTCTAGGAGCAGAACAGTAGGGCGTTAAACCCCATTTCATTTCGCAATAAGACTTTACTTTGAATAACAAACACCACAATGGCACCTATTTCCGGCAATTTACGTCAACAATATATCGGCCAACGTAATATTTTCATTATCAATGAAATTTTGTTAATTTCCTAAACTACTATAGGATTGACTGACGTCCTGTTCCGACAGTCAGTTAGAAAACGTAAACAGAACGATTTGCATTTAATAGGCACGATTGTCTACTGGAGAAAATGAATAGGACGATTTCCATTTAATTGGCTCGATTTTCTATAAGATAAAATACATAATAAGACTATATTTGCATTCAAAAGAGGATGGCACGGCGAGAAGGCGTTGGCTCGCTATCTTCGGGGAGTATTGTATTATTTTTTGCGCTTCCGATTGAAACCTGGTGATGGCCGCTAGGGATCTTCAGGAGTAAAGACAGAGAAGGAATGTGATGCTAAAATGTTCGGATGGGACTAAAAGAACTAAGTAAATATAGAGATGCACTTACAATACTTCCCCAAACACCACATTCTTTTCATTCAACGTCGGGGGGGGGGGTTGATTTAAAAGTGGGGGGGGGCTGAAGATTGCAATTCTGTGTTTATCGCTACATTTCCACCTGGCTGTAATAAGTTGGTATAAATGTATTAATAACTTCCGATGATTTCCATCTTGTTTTGGGAGGTTTGATGACCGAATGGTTAGCGTGCGCGCGCTTTATCATACGGCCTGCCATTGAGTCAACTGGCGTGGTTTCGAATCCCCGGTTGTACGTGGAAAGGAGTAGGGTCGTGTGTTTTCTCCGGGCATTCCGGTTTCCCCCCACTACTAAAGACCGCTACGCGTAAGCGAATTATTGAAATAGAATTAAACCATATGTTAGTCCCGAAATGACATAGTTTGTGTCGAGTGGGCGTTAAACCCCATTTCGTTCGCCCTCTCCCATTACGAATCAGGTAATCCTTGCGTAAATACAATAAAAACCTTTACAGGAGAAAATAGTTATTTATTTTACGACTTGACTTATTTATTTTACTCCTTTAGGGTTTGCTGAAAATAATTCAGATACCGACTTGCTATAGAAAAAAGAACGTTCGTGGATGACGTATGAACTTGTTGTGTGTCTATGAATAGTACAGAGAAAGAACAACTGCTTTGAACTTACGTGTTTATGGATGGATACATTGTGTAATAGCCCCCGGTACAATATTGAAAGCATTTAATCTTCGTTAACACTAAGGAGTGAGGAGGCGGCGGTTAGCGCATGCGAGTTGTATCATAAGGTCTGCAGTTGAGTTAACTGGAGAGGTGTGGATCGATTCCCCGAGAGGGAGAGAAATGAGGTTTAACGTCCACTCAACACAAATTAGGTCATTTTGGAACTAAGATGAGGGTGTAAACCGGAGGACCCGGAGTAAAACCCTGTCAGGTACAGTCGGGGATTGGAAACCACGTGGTAAGGATATCGGGTCGCTATGATTTAGCCTATAGTGGAATAACAGGTTGTAGAATCTAGGACTTGTCAATTACAAAATGTCATCGACACAATTCATTGACGAATAATTAATCTCGTTTAACTGGGTCGTCGTATTTAGGTCTTGGCAATAAATGTACTGTCACATATAGTACTCGGGTCATAGTTATCTCACTTATATAATCACAGACTTGACAGAGAGAGAGAGAGAGAGGCAGACAGAGAGAGAGACAGAGAGGGGGGATGGGGTGTTAACGTCAACAAGACAAAGCTAGGTAATTTCGGAAGTAGCCTTTAGTCCGATGTTCAATAATTAGCTTATGAATATGGAGTGTATCAGTGGGCGTAATCTCGACGACCCAGTAATAGTCCACACCGCTTGACTAAATGCCCATGTAGTTTTCATTTGGATAGCTGATTATAAAAACAAGATATATTATGTACCTTGAGAGGGGGGGGGGGGGGTCCTCCAGTAGTCTAAAGTGTCGCACTTCGCGGTCTATCTGGCTTACGGTCGTGGTTTGGATCCCTGATAGAAACGCTTTCTCAACATCGTAGACATACTCCGGGTACTGCGGTTTCCTCCCACAGGAAAGATTTCATCCTTGGTGAAAGCGGATGTTTAACAACAACAATCTACCATAACTGTAAATGTCTATTAATCAATAGATATATGTACGGCTGTTGAAGGATCATGATTGCTTGAGAATGAGATTCAGATATTCTAGACATATGTCACTCCTTCCAGGCCCGTATCTAGACACCATTAATCGGGGGGGGGGGGCATTACCTTTCGGTGGGGGGGGGGGCGAACATTTTGAGGAAATTTTCGGAAAGGTCATTTTAACAGACTGTAGTAATCATCATGCTTTGTAGTTACCTAGGCGTCTAGTAAGCATTTTAAAATAAGTATTCAAACAAAAAAATAGCTTTTTTAGGTTAATATAAGGAACTGTGTATACTTTAATGAGTGTTAGCAATTTTTGAGCGGGTGAGGGGGCGAGCATTTCACGCGGGGGGGGGGGGGGGGCATGCCCCCCGCGCCCCCCTGTAGATACGGGCCCGACTCCTTCTGTAACACTTTTGAAATGACAAGGGATTTAACGTCTCGTTGTACTACTAGACAATATGCTACTGACGACGGACATACGTCATAAAATGTGCGATGAGAGAAATCACGAAGCTACGAATTACGACTGCCAGGGGTTCTTTCAACGACTAAACGTTGCCCCTTGCCACGCCCTCTGTCCGGAAAATGAACTTTATAGGCCAACTTCGAAATCGACCATGAGACCGCATGTTTAGCGAGCTAAAGGCTTACTCACTGTTCCACCGTGGCTCTTAGGGCAACTAATTTGTTAACACAAGGTTCCCTTAACAAAACAACAAAATGCGGCCCAACACACAAACAGAGGACAAGCCCGAGGATCATTTATAAGCCGAAATCAACAGCAATGAGTGAATTTATCCGTAGTTGTGCTTGAGTTGTGGCGAGGAGAAGAGCTGTGTGAGCGGGTTCGGGGTAGTCTATATTGTATAAGGATATTTAATACAGACTGATCCGTAGTAGTCTTGAGACATTTAACATTTTAATTACCGAAACAGTCAGCTTGCTCACAGAAAACCAGCAAGCAAGCGAACATATTTATAGTTCTGGCAGCCTACTTCTGAAACAATCACTTCCATTGGCTGATCCAAACTGACACAAGGAAGTAAGAAGTAATAAGATAAAAACCGTAAAAAACACGTGTTTGTCTTCAACTTTTTAAACTAGCTGCATACAAAATATAATTATTGGTCTGTTCTTAGCTTGTATATATGAACAGTAAAATGTTGGGGAAAGAAACATATCATCAGGCCTCCAAGAAATGTTCTCCGTTACAAATGAAATGAAATGGAGTTACGTCCTGTTGTTCTGCTGCTACTAGGCTAATGTCTAATCAGTAATTTAGATAATATTTAAGGCCTAAAGAGTTACCTCTTGCACAATGCATGTTTAATCATTACAAAACAATGCATGGTTCTTTTCACAACATTTTTATATGTCTTTATGGAATACATATCTTGTCAACTATTTAAACGTACATATACACAACTTTTCACAAATACAACAGTCGTCTCTAAGAGCGAGAAAGAGAGAGAGAGATAGAGAAAGAGAGAGGGGGGTATCCGATATAAGAGTTTAGCTCCGCTCTCCGGACAATAAGAAATTACATTGCCGACTATGAATATAAAATCATGGGTTTAATTATCAACCTCTGTTGAATACTGTTATGTTCAACAATACTTCCTAATCCAGCGTATCTTGGTGTCCTCACGGGAGACATATATTTTCATCTATTTCTTTAAGTGGTCTAATTCCAAGGATATTCAACTAAACCCTGTTGTCTGAATTTAAACGAGAATTATACATCAGCTGTTTTACCATTCCGTCCTTGAAGTTGTATAATTACATTGAATTTCAGTATTTTATTAACCAGTATTCTGTAATTCATGGTTTGCTAAGTGAAGTATAATCAGATCTTTTATACTTTTAGTGACATTTGGGGGGTTGGGATGGCCTAGTGGTCTAGAGTGCCGCGCTTAGACCTCTAGCTGGCCGGTCACCTCTGGCTTGCGGCTGTGGTTTCGAGCCCTGGTGTGAGCGTATGTGGCATGGAGATAGGGGCTCCTTCTCAACCTCGTGGGTTTCCTCCGGGCACTCCGGTTTCCTCCCACAGCAAAGACCCCTGCGCGTGCGCTAAGATAATGAAAATGGAAAAAATAACACTTGTCTGCGATATCACCTTCGGTGGAAGCGGACGTTAAACACCAAGAACAACAACAACGGATAGGTTAATATCCTATACATGTGACGTTTCCACGAGTATTCTATCAACGTTATCAAGCTAATACAATACGACAAAATGTGAAGCAACCATATATACACAAAACTACAACAACAAAACTGAAACCGCGCGCATTAACTCGAGTTCACAAAGCTTTCTCAGTCTTAAGTTAAGAATTTTCTCAAAATTGTTTGCCTTATTTTAATTAAAATATAACTATTTATAAAAACGTTTGTTGCTTTAATGTAACAAATACACCAATAAAAAACTATGTGCAAAGTTTTGTATTTCCGGATCAAAGATATTTCTCATAAACAAGGATTGAAAGTTGAGTAAATTCTTAATTTAAGATGGAGGAGGTTTTGTTACCTCAGTGAGAGTATTTGGCTCACAAAGAATTGTCAGACTTAAGTTTAGATGTTACTAAAATATAACTCTTTATAAGACCATTTTTGTTTTAAGGTATGGAATACATCAATAAGCAATTTTTCCCGGACAGTGGCGTCACGACCTAATGATATTGTACCCACACCAGTGTGTAAGACCTCGGTTTTTCGTCCCAACCAAACGACTATGCACTGTCCATCTTGCAACACTGACAAGGCGGAAACTATTCCGGAAAATCCAGTTGAACTTTCAGATCCTATTAAAGTAAACGGTATTAATGGATGGAGCATTGGTTGATTGTATTTCTTTGTTATATGGTCGAGGTCTGTGGAGGCCGGGATGTTAGGGAGCGTTGAACCATCCATATCGTGATTCAGGTGACGATTTCTAGAAATAATTATTTTAAAATCTGGACGATCGAGTAGTAATAAATCTATTCCCACTAATATGCCCTGAGTTATTGCATCTGAAATATGGCAAGAAAAGATATTTTCGTCTTTTCGTTAATGATTTCGTGTTAATGAGGGTGCAGTTAATAGATTGTACCGTTTCACCGGGTCCTTCAAGATGTAAAAATAGCGTGAGTTATTACATAGGTAGTCTGGTGCATGTTACAGAATTGAAATAGAAAGGTAATTTTTAACATCCGGATAAATGTGATATAATTAAACTAGATATAAATAAAACCGCGAATAACCAGTCTAATATCTACTTTTATAAATCAGGTCATCGACATTATGTCAATTTATAATTTTAATCCATGTAGCCTTGTTCGCTAGTTAAAAAAAAGTAAAGACCGAACACAAGATGGGATGTTCGATCAATGCATTGGCCGAGAATGTTCATCTAGATTTTCGGGAGTGGTTCCCTGTTCTCCCTTGTCGGTGATGCATAATTAGTCGTTGGTGTGCACGTAAAAGACCTCTTGACATTTGGAATTCAATATAATTTAAGAGAGAGGGAATAGGGTATTCAACGTCCACTCGACACAAACTATGTCATTTCGGGACTAACATATGTTTTTTAATTATAATTTTATTTCAATTATTCACTTGTGTGTAGAGGTCTTTAGCAGTGGGAGGAAACCGGAGTACCGGACCCTACTCCTTGACACGTACAACCTTCCCAGTTGACTCAATGGCAGGCCGTATGATACAGCGCGCGCACGCTAAGCATTCGGCAACCAAACCTCCCAGAATTCAATGTAAGAGTCTGCCGTAGTGGCGATGTCCGGGCAATATTTCCTCCATAGCACACTATGTGGCCCGTCTTCATTAGTCAAGTTCGGAACAGAACACTTGGACGTTAAACCCCATTTCATTTCATTTAACAACAAGAGCTAAAGTTGTCCATAGCAGGTCTTTCTTTTGGCTTCAAAGGTTATCTAAATTATTAAGTTATTGGATGTTCATTCAAACGACAAGCTCATTATCAGTTCTTTAGATCATCGGATGGTTGGGATTTTTTACGGATTGAAACATGATCACCATAATTTAATGATTTATCATTATAACAACGGTGATAATGAATAATGAAAATCGACGTACTTATGGAAATATCTTTAATCCACTCGACATAGTATCGGAAAAGCAATACAAAATGGCAGCTAACACGGTGAAAACATGAGTATAGATACTGGATTAAATTGATACGGAATCTTTGGGTGTTGATGGATTCGAAGGGAACCATGGACACCCATATCACTAATGTGTGCAGCGTGGCGCGGTTTGCCCTATGCGGTATCGGCAAACTTCGGAGGCACCTTGATCAGAGCTTGCCCACGCATTTGTGAGTTCACGTTTAACTAGTGCAATAGCTTATTATTTGGTTCATATGGTTACCAGTTCCGTCAATAACACCACATTCAGAATGCTGCTGCTCGCTTAATAGTCAAACGCAAGTTGGAGCGTCATGCAGATATGGTGCCCATACTGATGGAACTCCACTGGCTACCAGTTGAAGCTCGGGTACCGTTTAAGGTCCTCTGCATAATTTTCAAGTTAATCCGTCATACAAAATATGGGCCACTCTATCTCACTGAGCTGATTTCTGTTGCTATCTGCATAGTGCTGACGGTGTGAAACTTTTGTATCGACCACTTCGACACAAACCACCAAGAGCTTATGTCCATCGCGCGTTCAGTGTTTTTGCACTACCCCTATGAAATTCCTGGCCTGGTCACTTGAGGTCTAATACGAATTTGATATCCTTTAAATGCTCTTTAAAAACATACCCTTTTCGAAAATCTTATTCAACATAATGCACCTATGTATAGTGAACAATTAATGTTTTGACATGTTTAAAGACATTATGTGCAGCGGTTTGAGATTTTCTAATGTAAATTGCAATATAAAAAAATAATTTATTATTATTATACAGTTATACAACATCCAGCGTGCTGTGAGAGTGAAGTTTGCCAGGATTAGAGCGCTACAGCTAATCTGATCAAAATACAGATCTACATTTTGTTTCTTTTGTATTATATTATCGATGGCCTACATTAAATGAAGCTCTGACCAGTTGTAGTGGAATGTCGCGTTAGGTATTATAAGTGCGACTTTTGGCCTTATGACGTCAGACATTGATAATCAATCTGCCTTGGTGTTTCTAGTGGTTACACACAGTTCAGTGCACCTCAAGCCAACAACTCGCTGTAACTGAACGTTTCATTGGTCAATCCCTTGCATTATTCAGAGCGTGGGCTATATCACACCTCTTTCAGCAAAGACAAGTAAAACGAAATTTTGAACTAAAAAATACCGAAACAAAACAAAATAGGATCTGTATTTTAATCAGATTGCGCTAAATCCAAATCTTAAATCGAATGCTATCTGTCACGGCTTACCCCGACGGCTATACACTCTACGCTGCCTCTAGCCAGGCTCTCCGTCCCGCCCAACTGACAAGGGAGGGGGTGGGGAACGCCGTATAACCCCGATGAACTATCTCGGCCAGCACTGGGAACGAACACGGGACATTTACGTTAGTGAGTAAACGTCTTTCTGACTGATCCACGGTGACTGATTCAAAATGAATTATGTTGTCATTTCGTCCATGTGATAAATGATTATGGACATGTAAAGGAACAGATTGATGATCTAGATGTGTCTCACTATTTTATTGGCTTCAGCTTGGATTTCTTTATTAAACGTGATGAAATTTGTCTGGATATCGGTGAGTAAAAATAGAAGATATTTTCATTTTGTGGGTTGATATAGTTAGTCCTTTTGTCTGAGAAACGATCATCTAAATTGGATCCGCACTACCCATGATCTGTGTTGAATAGGAGATCGACAGGAACATTGTGTGGAATCTGATTTGTTGTTTAATAAACGCTATCAATAGTGAACTTCCGGTCAATGACCCCTCGAACACCCAGCGTTCCACTATAATCAGGCTTAATTCTAATTTGACGTTCATTAATTCAAAGATTCAAGTTCACCTCCTGTATCGGGTTCTTTTCTTCTATGGTGACAAATAAACCAGGGCACCTAGATCTGTTCTGATTCGCGAAGTCACGGTGGTTCAGTAAACTAGGAAATATAGATCCGATTCGAAGAGCAGCGGTGGTTCAGTGAGTACAACGTTGACTACTAGGTTCCCCGCCAATCGCCGACACCCAAAGGTTGCCTCTGGGTTCCCCGCAAATCATTAGTGTGTGACGTTTAGCTCGGGGTTCCCCGTCAATCTCGATTACGTTATGTTTACACCAATGTTCCCTGCTTATCGCCATTACGTTACGAAGACCACTAGGTTTTCTTCCAATCGCTACTCCCAGGATATTCCTATGTTGTCCGTGTCAATCACTACAAAGGTAAGGTTACCACGGGGGTTCCCATGAAATTGTCGCTACCTTAAGTTTACTACTGGTTTTCCAGTCAATCTCCCCTTCCCGTCGTTCTCCAAAAATCTTCATTACTCCACGTGTACGCCTGGATTCGCCATAACGTTACGATTACCTTGGGGTTATCCGTCAATCACCCTTCGGTTACCCTGAACCTCGATGATTTTGGGTTAAATTTACCTCGGGGTTGCCGCCTTACGCCTTTTATCTTACCCCGGGGTTTCCTCCATAAGCTATTACGTTTACTTCGATGTTTCTCGCTGATTGGTAACGAAACGATATTTAGTGGTAGATTACATTTGACATTTGCTGACATGACTGTCAATTGTATTACTACGCAATAGTTAGAGTATCCTGATATTTCATGTTGAAATCTATATTTTATCGTCCCCTGTAGGAAGAAACTCTTGAATACTAATATATAATCGTGGAGTAGCATTAAGTGATCTGGTACAATAAAAAGTAAACTGTAAGAGGGAGGGAGGGAGAAAGAGAGAGGGGGGAGGGAGATTGAGAGAGAGAGAGAAAGTAAAGTCCACTCGACACAAACTAGGTCATTTCGGGACTAACATATGGTTCAATTTTATTTCAACAAAAATTTTGTGTGCGCGTAGGGGTCTTTAGCAGTTGTTGGAAACCGGTAGACGGAGGAATACCCCACGAGATTGAACAACCACAACAAATGACTCAACCATAGACCGTAAACATTCGGCCAAACAACCTCTACCCCGAACCCAGCACCACCCCCTTCCGCCGACATGTTGAAACGCCGCCTCAGGTTAAATATGTGCCAAGTCAGCGGTTGTTTAGAACATCAATTGGTTCCGTTGCTTTAACTGAAAATAAATTGTTCAATGACAGTGATTATTTACAGCATCAATTAGTGTCGTTTTAACTGTTAATAAATTGTTTAATGACATGTCGTTTAATATTAGAAAATCTAACAAGCAGTAATTAAATCTGTGTTTAAAATCAAGTCATTATACTGCAGCGGAAACGAAATAAGATTTATCGCCCCTTCTTTCTTCATCTTACGTAGCGTTGCATGATTTATGTTTGCTCTGAAAATATCAAATTTCTCAAGACTTAATCCACGCTAATATGTATTCAGATTGATTATTTTAACATTCCGTTAAAAAAACAAAGTACAAATATAAAATATAAACTAGATAATCTCCCGGTTTGCATTAAATCGGATTAAACACGAGCTCATCAATTAAATTTCGCAAACATGTTAAACATGCATTATGCAAGAGCTAAATCTGCCTTATTTATTTAGGCCTGACGATGTTATCTAAATTGTTAATTAGACATTCATTAAGTTATCGAGACCATGGTCAACTCTCGATGTCATAGTTAGCCGGCGATATTCAATGGATTGGAATACATTTTGTGATGGTTATTTAAACGTAAAAATGGATAATCGAAACTTTGTTTAGCATCGTACCAACGTGAGTAATGACGATCGAGGCTTGCCTAAAATTTAATCGCTAATATCTCGGTTTAGAATGAAGCAATTTGACTGTTTTGTATTACTGTTTTTATTACCTATTACTGAATTATTGTAGCAAGAACGTCAGCCATTTTCTAACCTTACCAAATGTCCCTTTAAGATTGCAGTCGTCGTGTTGCAATATCATGACGTCATACGTCTATAATCAGACTGGTAACTGGTGATCAACCCTTCGTCGATTGCAAAATTTGCGGAAATTTCCACTTGGAAAAGATATAGACCTGTCTTGCTGACAGAGAAAAGAGCTAGAAAAAGTGTAACTATGACACATCCACCCCACCCCCAAGTTATGCAGATTGCAATTCTTTTAAACGACTAATTGAACGACGCATATAACAAAGATTCGCTCTGTAAAAATGAAATGAAATGAAACCGGTTTTAACGTCCTCCTGTTCTACTCCGACTTTCCTAACGAAGACGGGTAAGGCATGTACAGTGTGCTATGAAGGAAATTTCGCCAGGTCAGCACCGCAGTGACCTACTCTTATATCGAATTTCAACTATGATAGTAGTTTTTACGTCGTATGACCGGATCTCGGTTTTCGCGCAGTCCATACGGCTATACGTTGTCTTTTAATAGTCCAGCTGGGAAACCGTGATGAACTTTCTAGATAAAACCAGGAATGGAAAACAGGACCTCCAGATCAGACAAAAACACTATGAAACCAGTGATCGTTTCCAGCGCAAAATTGAAAACACCAAGAATCTTTCTTTTACAGAACAAAATGGTCGTTCTCTTTTCACGGATCTATTATCAATTATCAATGTTTTATAGAACTGGAAGTCAACCGCTTCCTTTCTTTTTTCTACATCTTATTAACGTTTCGTCCTTGAACACAAAAATAACAAATATATTTATGGCTTCGTTAATAGAACTGGGATTTCGTCACGTAGTTAGGATTCATTTATTTTTCCTGTGTTCAAAAACATGAATCTAATTACCAGTCTACTTCTATATCAATTTATTGCTTGAATACATCCTGGTCCATGGCCACCACATCAATCTGTTTGTATTCACAAGAGAGATTTTGTCCGCCTTTTTCAGGTCTGATTCCTAGAAGTTGTTATCCTAAAGGTCGCCGTCATAATTTCAACTTCCTGATGCTTGACCACAGGTTTCAATATGTTTTTATTCACGAGAGAGGATTTTTCATTTTTGTTGGTAATCTGATTTCCAGAAGTTCTCATTCTGAAGCTCACTACCATAATTTCAATTCGTCTATTCCTTCAATACTTTGGCCGTGAGTGTCTGTATTCACCAGGGGGTTCTCCGTCTCATTTTAGTTTTCGGACTCCTACAAGTTATCATTCTGAAGACATCTGTTATAATTGTCTCACGCTTCATTTATCATTATCTCGTAATCTGATATGTGGGTGTGCTGATGTCAGACCTGGCGTGTCTGTATATCGCTCCCACTGCTAAAGACCCCTACGTGTAAGCGAATTATTGAACTAAATTAAACCCTTTGTTAGTCCCGAAAAGACCTAGTTTGTGTTGAGTGGACATTAAACCCCATTTCTCTCTCTCTCTCTTTCTCTGTATATCGTGTTTAGTCCGAAGGTTTGTTTATGTGTCGTTCGGTGTCCCTGAATATACTGTTAGGGGTACAATGCAAGAGACTCAACAAACACAATTTCATTTCAGAATCTATTCTGGGGTTTTAAGTCCACCTCTAACTAGAGTAATATCGCAGACAAGTTTGATGAAACCGGGGAACCCCCCGAAGATAACCCACGAGCGGGTAGACGACCCTACGCTTTGTCAAAACCAGGACGATGTGGGTGTTAGGCTTTTGGGATAATATTTAAAACTGGAACACATTATACCTTATTATTGATTTGCGTTTTCTCAGCACTTTTGTTCAAATTAAATCAACTGCCCCCACCACATAGCTATTAATCGATTTCGACTAATATGCCTTTTTTGTATCTCGAGAACCGTGAATATTTCCATCCTTCCGATAATGATGACACCATAATAATGAGGGCGTTTTGGAGTACCATTGACGACGTGTTATTAGTACTTCCAACCCATCCAACAAGTCCTTCAAGGCCTAAAGACGATCGAAAATCTAAAAATAGATCGGTTTATAAACAAGCTGGGTGCATGTTGAATGACAGAAATAGACAAATTTGCTTTAACCTCGAGATATGTGTGATATAAATGGATAAATAAAAGACGAAATAAGCTGTTTAATGTCCTCGAGCTCTTCCATACACCAGGTCATCAATCCACAAATCAACCACGATTTTGTTCATTTGCAATTTTCATCCACCAATATTGCCGAATTCGACCGAAATGTTGTCAATAAGCGTTGCCGAGTTCGATAACTGTTGGTTGCTCTTTTATATCGAAAACAGGTAAGGTCAGTGGACTTTACGTGCGTACTGTTATACACCAGCCATGCTGTATGCCCCATATAGGTGATTAGCCCAGTTCGGAACAGAACTGTAGGACATTTAACTCCTTTTCCTTTCTTTATAGGTGATTATATAGGTGAGATAATTATAACCTGTCTACTGATTGTGTCAAGTCTATGATACAGGTGGAATAATACTATAGCATAACCTGTGATTCTCTATGTGACACGATCACCTCCTATATGGCAGTAATATGACAAGCATGTTAACATGGTACTTATATATGTCATTATATCTTCTATCCATGACAAGTTGTAGATACAG
This sequence comes from Patella depressa, assembly GCA_948474765.1. Lineage (NCBI taxonomy): Eukaryota > Metazoa > Mollusca > Gastropoda > Patellidae > Patella > Patella depressa. The sequence goes on from OX419720.1 coordinate 7,839,340, forward strand.
TCACCTATTTAGTCTTTGAATGACATTTAATAATTGGAACATAACACACTTTTATGGAATAACGGTTACTATGGTTTATTTCACTGTGACGTTTCAACAAGATTTCACAAGTCATTATCAAGCATACACCAATAAATATAGCGACTTGTGAAACATCCCAGTGAAATAAATCATAGTAATCGTTACAATACATAGTGTGTTATTTGATAAACCGTCATATTTTATGACAGCCACTTGTGAAATTTTGAAGAAACATCCCAGTGAAATAACCCATAGTAATTGTTATCCATAAATAGAATGTTATTTAACCATCTATTTAACTTTTCCATACTATGGTATATTGGACATTCAAATGGTTCTTCTCTAATGGGTTCTGTCAATGACATTTGGTAATTGACAAGCAATGAATTCCCGCGGCTACCATTCAGCAAATTAATATAGAATAATTGGTTCTTTAATGTATATGACGTAACACACGGCTGGTTTATAGACAAAATGACCGCCCCCTTCGTCTGTGATATCGGTTCGGTGCAAGCGGACGTTAAAGGCTCCAATGATGTCTTTGGGTGAAGCTGTATTTAAGTGACAGCTGATGGAAGCAGATTCGTAAATTGTATAATTTGTTCTGATCCCGTTTGTATTATGCGCATATACTTCTATGTGTGTATTTGCAAATAAACTATATTATATATTTAAAAAAGCTGATGAAACAAATTTATTCGTTTTGAATCTTAAACGGATGTTAATTATGGAACATTATGGAAGATTAAATAAACAGCTGGCAGTTCTCATTATGATCGAAAGGCAAAAACTAGATAATATTAAGCGAATATCCTGCAAATTTCTCCACTCCGAACCGACATATTAGCGTTTGAATTTTAGGCATAGCCTCGATTATCATTACTAAGGTTTTTTATATCAAAAAATATATGTATAAAGAAACTGAACAGATCGATAAATGAAATGGAATGGTTTTGAATGTCCTTTTTCCTGTACCAACCGGGGTATTGAAGGCAGCAAACTTAGATCTAGCATAATGTATTATGTTTAATAAAAAATCAAAACCAGATATTTCTTTTTTTGAACAAAAAGGTCTATCCACAATAAAATGGCGCCATTGGAGCCATTTAAACGTTTTAATGTTTATAGATCAGTCTGTGAACAGGTTCCGTTTTCTTATTACTGGTCTCCTACCTCGTGGGCTTTCTCCGGGTTCGTCCCACTACGAACACCCCCTACGCGCAATCGAATTATTGAAATAAAATTTAACCATATGTTAGTCCCGAAATGACCTAGTTTGTGTCTGGTGGAAGTTAAACCCCATTTCCCTCTCTCTCTCTGTATTTCTGGTCACTCCGCCGGTGGTATATTTGGCTCCGTTTTTTTTAAAACCCAGTCGCTACAAAATTTCTGGAATCCAAGATCAAGCGTATATTTTGTCAATCACGTGGGCCGACTTTCTAGTCTGGTCAACCTTTGTGTGAAAGTGTGTAAGACGTCATAAAGACCGACATCTTGTCGTTAGGACGGTACAAACGATTGCGGTTCCATGTATATCATTTACGTTACATTGACGACCCTTTGCCAGTTGCCTAGCTGCCAGGGAAAAATATCTCTCATAGTACGAGGGGTTACATGGCCGAATGGTTTGTCATTTAGCCAACTGGCGTGGTTTCGATTGCCCGGGTGTACGCGACAAAGAGTACGGTTGCCTGTCCATCCTCGTGCATTTTCGCCGGATCCTCCGGTTTCCTCGTACTGCTAAAGACCCCTACGCGCAAGCGAATTAATGAAATGAATAAAATGAACCATATGTTAGTCCCGAAACGTTAAATCTATTTCTCTGTCTGTATGTCCCTCTGCCCGTCAATCTGTCCACCTCGCTCTCTCTCTCTCTCTTTTATTAGAATGACTGGTAGACCAATGTAGAACGTTAAATCACATTTGATTTCACTGCATCTCCTGTTGGTGCAGAGGGGTGTTTCTGGTAAGGAACAATGGTTGATTTCACTAAACCTTTATCATCGATGGACTTACTAGACAGTATAGAACACTCGTGTAAGCCACCGTCTGTATTGTTACGCTAATCATTCTTTATAACCTACCCGTCTCTATTAGCATGACTGGTACAGAAAGGTAGGTCGTGATTTCATTGTACCTTTACTATGGGATGGGACGAAAACCCGAGGACCCGTGTACACATTAAAGGATACCCTGGCAGTTGGAATTCGATATAAGAGTAGGCCCTAGTGCCGCTACCCGGGCAGAATTTCCCTCCATACACACTATATGACATATTCCCGCCTTGTTTAGTCCAGTTTAGGAGCAAAACAGTAGGACGTTAAACCCCATTTCATTTAATTTAATTTCCTTCACTATCGATAGACTTGCAAGCCAATAATAGTAATATAAGAAATAATGTTAGACACGGTCTGTATTGTTCTATTAATCCCCGCAATTTGCCCATTATCCGTATGATTGCTTCCAAATGAGGTTTCTATTCAAGGGGGTATTTTCTTAACCCGGGTATTTTTGATCGAACAATTACAGTTTTAGTCAATAAAAGCTTGACTATTGTCCATTCTTCCCGAGCTTTAGTCAGATCTTAGTAACTGCTCAGTCAAACCGCCTGTATTTCTCCATCGAAAAAATATTGGAATCATCGGGGTGTCAATGATGATTTTGTCAGTATTTCTGGAACCGAAAGAAATAGTCAATTTCAAATCTACTAGTTTCATACAAAAAATGAATTTTGCATACTATTCATTAAGGTTGGCAAGAGCACCTAGCTCCACTATCTGTATCCGCCAGCTGCTTAACATGGTGGTCACGTCACTTTATCCGTCACGTGTAAATCATGAAAATCGTTATGGATGTCTGAAAGGGTTATCTTATTAGTTTGTCTGATGTTGACCAGGATGATGTGATGAGGGCTGGGTCAATGAGACTGTGCTAATGACCCACACAGTGAGGCCCTGTGGATCTGGTAAGTGGTTTAAGTGACGAGCTGTTGACTATAATTGACTGGCTAACAATATGGTGTCGAACTACTCACGTCTTCAACTGTCTGTACAATGGCAATGTATGTGATAAGTTATTAACATTTCTGGTGTACTAGATTCACCTTGTACATTGTTTTATTCCAGCAATTTCCATCGCTTGATTGTTGGTTGTTTCCAATCCTATTTACAGTCCTTATGCGCGATGCCTTATGCCTAGGTCCTATTGGGGAAACACTGTCGACGCTGACGAAATAAACACATTTTCTCACGAATATTAACAATTCTGGTGTACTAGATTCACCTTGTACGTTGTTTTATTCCAGCAATTTCCATCGCTTGATTGTTGGTTGTTTCCAATCCTATTTACAGTCCTAAAGCGCGATGCCTTATGCCTAGGTCCTACTGGGGAAACACCGTCGGCACTGATGAAATAAACACATTTTCTCACGATTGTTCCACATCGGTTAGGGGGTTCGAATCCAAATCCCCCGGTTTAGTGGGGTGGCTCGATTCTAATCTTGGAGGTTAGCCAGGCGATCAGATTTAGTGTCACTTTCTAATCTTCGGGTTCGCCAGGCGATCCGACTCCAAGCGAGACGATTCGACCCCTTGTCACATTCGATTTTTGGAAGCTAGCGAGACGATCCGAAAGCGTGTCGCTTTCTAATCTTGGAGGCCAGTGAGACGATCCAACTCTATTTCTGATACTAACCTTCGAGGTAAGGATGACGCTTAGATTCCTAATGAAGTGATCCGACTTAGTGAGGCAACCGTGCTCATGATCATAATGGTCAATGTTTACATAACGGGGTCTGTTGCAAGTGAATTACGGTTACGGCGAGATAGTGTTTAATGTGCACTCTGCACAACTATCGTATGTTTATGGTACAATTCTTAATCAATAATTTGCTTGTGCATAATAAGGGTCCTCTGCTAGCCACCACCCCCTTGTCGTGCGATGTTTTACGATAGGATTGTCCCTATCGAGTCCACGATCTGGTACGTTTGGAAACAATGAACAGGGCTGCTACGACCGAACTCAATATATCATAAAACCTAATATGATTACCACGATTGCACTCTTAGCTCGAATCGTTAAAGTGCAAACCTAGCATTAGCAGTTGGGAAGAAATCAGAGGACTCTACGAAAACCCCACGTGGATAGACAGGTTATCGACAAGAGCGGGATCGAAACTTGTCTCAATAACATTAGCGCGCGCGTTACCCATTCGACCGATCAGCGTGCCATCTCACGCCGGAAAAAAACGGCTGGAAAATATAACCAGTTTTCTCCATTAAATTAAATAATATTTCCATGTGACAAATAATTATGGATATTTAAAGGAACGTATTGATTTTGACGACAGACTAGTTATTTGACCCCAGTCGATTTAGATATCAGAATAAAATCTGATCAAATTCGTCTGGATAGCGGTAAACAGATCTAGAATTTACTTTGTTCCGTGTGCATTTACAATTCATAGTGATTTCACTGTTTATTTATCTAAGCAATTGGATCCGCACTACTCATGATCTGTTTTGAATAGCAGATCGGCAGGAACATTTGTGTTGAATCTAATTGGTTGTTGACCAATAAACCTCATCATTGATCTACTTCCGCGCAATTACTTTCAGAACAGAGATAGTTTTTAAAATAATCAGACACATCACATAAACGTTTAATTCTCGTCTGGTCAGAAATGAGTGAAATGAAATGAAGTTTAACGTCCTACTGTTCTGCTGCAAACTGGGCTAATGAAGACTGGCATACGCCATGCGATGTTCTATGAGGTAAATTTTGCCAAGACAGCGGCTTTACGGCCTACTCTTATATTGAATTTTATCTGTCAAGGGATATTTTTCTTGCACACCAATGTGTATATAGGATCTCGGTTTTTCGTTCCATTCGAACGACTAGACGGTTGTCCTCGTCAGGCCCACTGTCTTGCCCCACTGACAAGAAGAAAACCACAAGGTATTCGAAAGAGTTTCCGGTAATATAAGGAGAATCAGCATTAACCCTGGTTGGTGGCCGAATGGTTAACGCGTGTGCTTTGCATCAAAAGGTGTGATATAAAGTCAACTGGCATGATTTCGGTTCCGCACATATACGTGACAACGATTAGGGTCGCCTGTCCAACCTCGTGTGTTTTCTCTGGGTTTAACTAGTTGTTATCGAGTGGACGTTAACCCGCATCTCTCCAAAGGTAGTTTCATGCGCTCTGAGGCGTGGGGTGTAGAAGAGGGCAGAATTTTGTCAGACGATTTGAGGCGTTAGCGGAAATAACAGTTACGGTATACCTTTGGAACGTTAGAGTGTGTTGCATATTTAGTTTGTGGCGTTATTATAGGCTGTAGGAGTTTGAACGTTAGTGGGTGTCGTAGTTTAAGCTTTCGCTGAAACTAATCTATCTAGAAGAAATGTCTTCCTTCTTACAAGTGACTGTTATTAAAAAATCTGATTTATGCATCTATTTCAACATGCTAGATTAATTGTAGTTCTGTTACAGAGATATAAAAGCGTGGGTCTATCTGTTGTCAGATCAAATTCATTTGTTATCATTTTTATACGTCCACATCATAAATGTGGACGTATTATGCCGTCACCCCTGTCTGGTTGTTTGTTTGTGTGTGTTGGTGGTGTGTGTGTCTCTGGATTCCTTATACTCTAAGGATGATCCCTATTGTTTTGGTGCATGTCCGACCACCTGAGACAGAGCCACGCCCATTTCTTGTATTTGTTTGTTTGTCGTCTACAGGCTGCATTTCTTAACGCATTATCTTGGAACTTTGCATTCTTATTCTTTGTACCCTAAGGCACATCCCTATCATTTCGAGTGCATGCCCCCCCCCCCCCACGTACAGGCCACAATCAATTCTTAATCGATCGTCTTGAAATTTTGTTTATACGTATTCCGTATACCCTTGCTGACCTCTATTATTTTTGGTACACGCCCAATTTTTGTGTTTCGCCTACAACCCGCAATTTTTAACCGATCCTTTTGGAACTTAGCATGGCTATAACTTATACCCCAAGGATGACCATATATTTTTTTGGGTGATTGCCCAATCCCCAGGGGCAGAGCCACACCCATTTTTATTTTGCGTCTGGCCGTGTTGCCTACAGGCCAAGATTCTTAATGGATCGTCTTTGAACTTGGGATACCATATGTATTCCTAATAGCCTTAGGACGACAAATGCATGTCCCAACCCAATATTTATGTATGTCGTTTACTACAGGCTGCAATTCTGAATGAATCAGCTTTGTACTTGGCATATGTAGTTCCTGTAGCCTGAGGGTGTCAAATAGTGATTTTGGTGAATACTTTATGACGGCAACTATTGATGTTGATGCTCGTCCCCCAACGCAAAACAAACCCACTGGATAATTGGCAGGTTATATTGCTGGGTTATTTCGGGCCTTAGTTTATTTTATCTCAATAATTCACATGCAATACGAAAGGGGCGTGGGTGGCTTTAGCACTTTAGCAGTAGGGGCAAATCAAAGATCATAGCAAAAGAAATAATGTTCTGATTGTCTTTTAAGGCAAGGTGGGTAGCGCTGCCCCTTGTTACGTATAAATCCGTGATCGTGTTCACGACTTGATGGATGATAACATTCCTCGTTTATACTATGAAATATTTACCTTCATGAGACATATAATCCTAAAACTCTTTCGTCTTTGCTTTTGACATTTAACTTGCAGTTTAAGATGGAAACATGAACAATTTCGAGAGTTTAAAATATGTAAAAATGTCAGATATAAAAGTTAATACAATATATGCAATGTGATTGAAAAGAAAGAAATGACAGTCCAATTTGTAAAACTTATAGATTAAAATATAAATGTTTAAGTGTTAAAGGGGCATTATTTGGTAAGATTGAATGAAGAGTTGACCGTTCGCGCTATAAAAGTAAAGGAGATAACGAAAACAGTATATGCTGACAATTACTATCAAATTATTTCACTCCGAGGGTGTCACGGTGGATAAGGAGCTGGTTCGCTAGCCTGGAGGTCGGGTGTTCGATCCCTGCATTAGCCGAGAAAGTTCATCTCGATTTTCCGGCGTGATTTCCCCTTTTCAATGATGCAGAAGGAGGGCCTGACAAGGACAGCTGCCTAGTCGTTCGGATGGGACGAAAAACCGAGGTCCCGTGTACACGTAAAAGATCCCTTGGCAGTTGGAATTCGATATACGAGTAGGCCTTGGCGCCCGGGCAAAATGTCCCTCATAGCACACTGTATGGCGTATGCCCGTCTTCCATAAGCCCAGGTTAGGTGCTCTGAACCGAGATATACGCGAGTCAATTGTCGACTAGTCTCGGCCGTCATTACTAACGTTGATATGATAATAAACAAAAGTCTCGATTAAATTATCCACCACAAAATGTATTCAAATCCAGTAAATATCTAACGATGACATCGACAGTTAATTTATTAATAATTTAGATAGCATTTCAGGCCCAAGGAAAGGCCTACACTATGCTCTTGATAATTCATGGTTAATCAGCTTTTCTTCCTGTTTAAGCTACAATAGCCTCTGCTATTTCAACTCAGTATTTCACAATATATCTTTTTATAACTTTATTAATGTTTTAACGAATAGAAATTTATCATTAAAATGATATATTTCTATTTCTTATAGTTCGTCCCACGCCCATGTCTACGCCGAGTGTCATCTTAAAACTCAGTTTTCAAAAGATTTATTTGTTTATTTGCGTAATTCTCTCAATCCAATAATAAATACGTATTAATTTTTCTTAAATCAATTTTTTAAAAGATATGTTAATTTACGCAATTCTCTGATTAATCATATGATAAATATGTTTCAGTTCAATTTTTCCCCATTTTATAGACGTGTTTAATTCTTTTAAATATGTTTAACTTTTTTTAAATCCTTTTTTTCATTTCACGTTTATAGATATGTTTATTTTCTTAGTCCTTTACATCATTTTATACTTAAGCACTTTATAAATATGTTTAAGCTTTGTTTGATGAGGTGTAATTCTTATACTGTCATACATGATTTAATTTGTGTGTAGGAGAGAGAGGGAGAGAGAGACGGGGGGTAACGTCAAACCTAACTTGTAGGCCATTTCGGGACTAACATATGGTCCAATTTTATTGTGTATAGGGGTCTTTAGCTGTGGGAATTTGGACAGACGACCATACTCCTTGTCGCGGGGAATCAAAACCATGTCACGTACTTGAATCATGGACGGACATTAAGATCCAACGCGCAAGTTTTGGTTTTTTTTTGTTGTAAATTCACTTATTCTGATAACATGTTTTATTTTTTTTTATACCCCCCCCCCCCAAAAAAAAAACATGTTATTCAACTCATTTTGTTTACATATATTATTCCTTGTTTTCTTACCATAAAACGTTAAATCTCTGCATCCGACCCCACATTCTTAACACAATAGAAAAAATCACACAGACATTTAAAAAAAAAACAATCGAGACTAAAATCAAAAGAAAACGCTGAAAACATTATCATAAATATGGAAAAGGAAGAAAAGGCAAAAGAGTAATCACACACACACCCACCGAACATGGAATACATTGCAACACACGTGTCTTTCTGAGGTAATTGATTGCCGAACTGTGTCGTGACATTCAATTTGATCTTTTTGATCTCTCTTGGGTTTTTGGTATCATATTTAATTCGGAACAGATGGGGGTAATAATTGGATAATAATTATCATTAAATGCTATTCTACTTTTTATTATGATATTTGTGTTTATAATTCATGTTCTGGGGATTTCCACTTTTTGGACCTTCGTTTATCGGTTAAAGGGAAAATCCCGATTGCATTTGGTGATTAAAATTGTATAAGTTTTGTGTTAAAAACTCTTATCACGGCCCTAAGGTAGAAGATCTTAAAAGATCTTCTACCTTAGGGCCGTGATACCTTTTCAAACAAAAATGTGCATTTGGAAATGTTGACCAGTGTCATAAGCTGTACTATACTTTGTCTGGAATAAACCAAACTTTTATTTTATTAAAAAAAACCGTGTAAGTCAAATTTACGTTTCGTTGTTAAGTACGGCACATGGGTCCCGCACTGAATATACCCTCTAATTCGATTATCGGGTCACTCAGGATCTTAAGCGTCCCGATATTTTGAGCTGAAATCGGTGGAAGACTGTGTAAATACACCATTTCTCTTTATTTTGGCGCTTAAATTTGATATGTACAAGGACTTTTATTGTTGAGGCTCTGTTCAAATCGGGAAATATTTCTATTGGTCGTGATTTAGTTGTTATATGAGATTGTGGAAGAATATCTGACAATTTGTTATTAAAAGTCAAACAAATGTTGACCGAGTGAGAGGGAGAATTATAATATAGGACCCAAATCTAAGAATTAATTATGGACTGGTTTGTCTTCCATACAAAAGAAGCCGAGAATCAAATATTGATTGATTGAGGGTAAGAACTGCATTTTAGGACCAAAACTAGAAACGTACTTTTAATAACGAGATGATTGGTCTTCTTGGTTTTTCGTTTCACCCGTACGACTAGACAGTTGCACCACTGACAAGGTGAACTTTCTCGGCCAATGCAGGGATCGAACAGGCGACTTAAGCCTAGTTAACCAACATTTTACCCACTTACCCACCGTGGCTCCAAAATCGTGAAACACAAAACTAAGAACCTAATAATAAGCTGGTTCGTCGTCCATATAAAACAAGAAGTCTTTTACTGAGATTCATCTCAATATGATTTGAAAGACCCAGACTGGGTGTCTCGTGTTTGACATCATTGACAAGGCACCAAAACTTCCTTTTAATAAAAAACAAATACATCAGACTGGAGTGTGACAGTTCCTGTTGACCATCAAAAACACCCCGAACTCATCGGATCAATACTTGGAAAGTTATTTCAATCTCAGATACAAGATTTCATCTGGAAGGAAAAACTAGACTTTGACAATCAACAAAATTCAACCAGCTAAAATCAATTGAGTTGTAAACACTGTGAAATTTGTAAATTGGTTAAATATTGATCGATCTGAACAAATTTATCCAGGAAGAACAAAAAAATAGAAAATAAAATCGATAGAAAAAAAACAAATGTTTAACGTGAAGGTTGGCCGTTGATCATTGGTATTGGTCTACTATTCGATCTGTTTTTCGATTCAACAATTGATTTGTTGTTTCCGTTTCAAAACAACACAACTCGCATAATCGACCCCACGCAGGTCCATAGTTTATTTTTACGCAGAAGTAATACTTAGTTTTTCTAACGTCTACGTCCATAAAATTGATATAGGAAACGAATATGACGTCATCAGTCTAACCAAAATTGATGTGCCTTTATACACCGAATGGCAAATGAAATGAAATGGGGTTTAACGTGCTACTATTCTGCTCGACCTACACCATGCAGTGTGCGATGAGGTTAAACGTTTCCCCGATCAGTTGCGCTACGGCCTACTCTTATATCGAAGTTCAACTTCCAGGAGATCTTGAACATGTACGCCAAAGTGTACACGGAACCTCAGCGCGTCGTAACATCGGAACGACTATACGCTGTTCCTTGTCAGGCCCCCGTACAACCCGACAAGGAGGAACCATGCCGAAAAATCCCAATGAACATGCTCGACTAACACCATACCTCTAGGTTAGCGAAACAACGCCTTATTTCCTAAGCCACCTTACCACTGAGCCAACCTGGTACCCCCATTGCATCCAGCATGGTGTATTCCCATCGTAAAACCTGCTGGAAGATATCTAAACTGCCTATACACTGGTGGAAGTTCGATTTTAAAAAGCTGGACATTCAATAGAAAGGGGGAGATAAAAGGAGTTGAGAAATTGGGTTTATGAAATAAAATGGACTGGGGTTTTTAACGTTTTACTCTTTTGCACCTTACCTGGGCTAATGGAAGACGGGCATACGTACGCCATACAGTGTGCTATGAGGGAAATTGTGCCCGGGCAGCGGCGCTACGACCCACTCTTATATCGAATTCCAACTGCCAATGGATCTTTTACGTGCACTCCAATGTGTACACGGGACCTTTGGTTTTCGTCCCATCCGAACGACTAGGCAGCTTTCCTTGTCAGGCCCTCCTTCTGCATCACTGACAAGGCGAAATCACGCCGGATTCGAGAACACCCGACCTCCAGGCTAGCGAACCAGCGCCTTATCCGCTTAGCCACCGTGACCCCAAATTGAGCTTAACGTCCTAAACTAGATGAGGCAGTTTGGGCAAACCGAGGGACACGTAGAAAGTCCATCGATATGTTTTATTAGGGTTAGTCCACCGATATCTATAATTAGGGTTGGGATAGGTTTGGGTTTATTGATACCCATATTTAAAGTATTACTTACAGTGTCTGACTAATGCATCCTGCGGACTAGCAAACCGCTCTCGTTGTGTTGATACCTCCCATGTAAGTGGGTCAAACGACGGTTAAATGATGTCGAACGTAGAACAAATTGCAACAAAAGGTTTTGTTTTTTCTATTGACTTATTATGATGTCCTACCTACTGAAAAGAAAGTTTACCAAAATCGCAATCCAACCGGGTAATCGATGACCTTTATGAAATATTGTTGACAAGAGAAGTATAAAGAACGACATAATGACGATGATAATAAGAGTAAGTAGAACAAATTATGTTGATAATTAAATATCTATTTCTAACACTAGTATCGTTCTTTAAACAATGTTTTGATGTGCTAATTAATATCAGCAAGATAAAGAACATGTTATGAAATACCGTGTGTAGGGGCGTGATGAAATTACAAACTGGTAATTATAGGGAAAAAAAATTAAAATAATTGCAACATAGAAGTTATTTTGACGTCATAACAACGCCATTTCCAAAGCGGTATAGAGATAAAGTTATACAGTAGAACTTGCTCGGACGTGCACTCCTAATCAGCGAACACTTGCTTCAACGAGCACCCAAAAATACCCCCGAGCGATTTTTAAGTAATTCAACCTCTACTAAACACGCACCTGTTCAACGCGTGCAACGGGCACCACGATTAATTCCCTCCGTAAAAATTCTATTGTTTCAACGGTCACTCCTATAACAAAACATCGCCCATTCAACGGCCATTGTTGAATGATACCATCTTGTCGTTCTTTCTTTGTAACACTTCCGCTAATCCCGTGAGTAGTAGTTAATTAACTGGATCCCCACTGATCAGGTCAAAAGAAATGTAAAAATAACAATCAACCCGGGATTATCTGTTAATTAATCTTTTGTTTTATTAAACGACTAACCTAATAATTGTTTTCACACTTAACGGAACATTATTTGATACTGATTGAATAAAATGAAAGTACCGAGTTTTTTCTATTGCAACTTTGTTTGTAGACGTTTTAGCGCCCCCTATAATATTACAGAGTTACACCCCCTGTAAATCGGTAAATGGATTCTTTGTTCATGTGCTTTTTTGATTAAATAAAATTAATTCATCGATTTGCTTCACAAAAAGGGATAAATATTATCGAATGCATCACAAAGGTAGACAGTAGTATCGAAGGTTGGTACAAAATGACAAGTTTACAGAAGTTATGTTCGAGATTTGAGTAAAGAATTTTCGTTCGGCGCAAGATTCAACGACTGTCAAATTTATCGATGCAAGTATTGATGTTCGCTCCCAATGCACCCAAGTGTAATTAATTTATGTTAGCACAAAAAGCACCGAGATTTTATTAAGTAGTCGCGCAATAGCTAAAATAGTTGGGGTGGGCTTTTGATTTTTGGCATTATGGCATTATAATGACGACATATACATGATTTGACATCATACTTAGATTCTTTAGGTATGTGTTTACATGAGATGTAAACAGTGTTAGGGCACGTAATTGTGTGCATCAGTTTTACGATGATTATGGATGAACTTACTGCGGGTGCGCCAGCGATGGAAATCTTAATTTGATGCCGATGATCATTTATTTGATTATATTTTGAAGGGCCCAGTATCAGTAGGGCCTTTTTTATCGGCATTTCCGGAACTGTTCTTAAGCCCGATAATATTCGCAAACACACACTCCCAGAAACATTTGCAAAGCATAAACTAAGTAACGACTCTTAAGTCGTTTCTCTTTTGACATTTTGTCAATCTCCATCGACATCCCAATGTCCATTAACGGATGCTTTTGGCATAGGGGAGGAAGTAGAACGAGGCCAAGTGTGATACTCTTTGATTTAGCTTTTACACCCTGGCAAATTGCTTTTACAAAATTTCAATCATTCGTCCTATTAGAAAAAAATGAGGTACAGTTAGGGGACAGTTATAACATTCTACATGTAATTGAATGTAACGAATTAATAAAACTGATTCAGATATTAATACTTCTGAGTTCTTCTCAATTTTGTCGGATGGTTGCATGGTAAGGTTGACAATAATTTTGTCAAGCTTAAGGATGTTTAATGCTGTTGAGTTGAAGAAATGTTTGTGTGAGGCCCTGCAAGAATTAGGCATTAATGATTTGAATAAAATGCGTGTTGGATTTGTGACAGATGGTGCCAGTATAGAAAAAACTTGGGGCTAAAATCAGGACTAGCTGTCCGGTTACAGACTTTAACTGGCTTGTAGTTTTTCATTGTACATTGTATGTATGAATCACAGACTTGAGTAGATTGCTAAGGGATGTACCCCTGTTCTCAACTGACTTTACAGAAGTAATGGCAGTGCTAAATACCACATCAAATGTTTAAGAGAACTGAGCGAGTTGGGAGAAATAACGGAGAGGAGTATGGGCTAAAACCAAAAAGCCATAGGTACCAGATGGTTTCAACACAAACGGGCAGCATGTGATTCTCTTTTCCAGTTATTGTCTTCAGATCCTTCTGTCACAAATGACGATCAGGTTAATATGCAAGCTTTGTTTGACATGGATATATCAGATTTAGCAGAAGTTCTGCTGAAATCGAAAAATTTGAATTGGACCAACCAATCATCTGTGAATCTGTTAACAAAAGTTTGTTCGAGCTAGGTTTAGGAATTTAAATGAAAAACTAGTATTTCAAATTCTAAAATTAATTGATTTATTAATTTGGCCCAGAAGTCATCTAGAGATAATTAATTATGGAAAATATGAACTAAGGTTTTGTATTAATCATTTTCTTCGACTTCTTTCTCCCTGTCTTCATCAGCCCAGTTTAGGAGCAGAACAGGATGACGTTAACCCAATTCATTCCATTTCAACCTCTTTCTAATAGAGATGTGGATACTGATTCAATTAAATCTGAATTCTTAGATATGAAATTATTTGGCAAAAAATCGCAGTCGTTTAAAAACTCAAGATTGCATTAAGAATATCTGATGTACCACAGAATAAAGTTTCCAATTTCTGTCATGTTCTACTTGTAATGTTGACATACTCAGTTTCAATCGTCAAAGTAGTCACAGCATTTTCAGCAATGAGTAGAATGAAATGTGATTGTAGATGGAGAAATCGTTTAGCTGAGCACACACTTGAGTCATTGGAGTTTGTAAAATTATTGGGTGTTGTTGACCCCAGTCACTTTGATTCTACTGAATGTGTTAACAATTTTTCTTAACACATAGGAGACCTAAATAATGGTGAATGTTCAAGAAAATCGGTAAATAAAGAAGATGAATATAGAGACCATCAAAATGACATTGATGAGTGGCGTACATGTATAAAATAGATTCGTGTTTTCGGGGGGGGGGGGGGGGTAAATCAATAAACCTAACCTTAATATTATATATCGATGGGCGAATGAACCCGCGGAAAAGTGAGCATTCCGCAATAAACCTAACCCCAGTATTATATATCGATGGACTAATGAACCCTAGCCCAACCCTAATGATATATTATGTGTGGACCAATGGCACCTAGCCCTAATGGTAGATATCGGTGGACTAATGAACCCTAGCCCTAGTGGTAGATATTGGTGGACTAGTGAACCCTACCCCTAATGATAAATACCGGTGGACTAATGAACCCTAGTGGTAGATATCGGTGGACTAATGAACCCCTAGCCCAAGCGGTAGATATTGGTGGACTAGTGAACCCTAGCACTAATATAGATATCGGTGGACTAATGAACCCTAGCCCTAATGATAAGTATCGGCGGACTAATGAACCCTACTCTAATGATAGGTATCGGTGGACTAATGAACCCTTTCCCTAGTGATATATATCGGTCGACTAACGAACCCTAACACTAATAATAAATATCGGCGGACTAATGATACCTAGCCCTAACAATATGTGGTCTAATGAACCCTAACGATAAATATCGGTAGACTAATGACCCCCCTCCCCCGCGGACTAGTGAGCATGTGGTTCTGGTATTTCATTCAACTATTATATACCATTTATATATATATATATATATATATATATATATATACCCATACACAACTACATAAGTTAGAAATCGGTAGATATTGTGGCCGTTATAGAGCAAAGCATACAATACAACACACAGAGAAAATGTAGTTATTTACTTTTCAATCAAGAGGAACGGATAATCAATTCTCAAATTGTTTAGCCTTTTTTTCTAAACATTCAATGATTGCTAATCAATTCTTTTTCCTTTTAATATTCCCTAGGTTGCGCTTAATGGGACTACAAAGCGAACTATTGCACTAGCTGTATGAATATTTAAACCCGGCCCCCGGAGGTGGGGCAATTTGTCAATCCATAATTGATTCTTCGATTTGAGACCAGATTGTCTTTTTGTGACTGTTTGACCGGTGACCGTTAATTTGTTCCTTAGTTGGTCAAATATTGGGAATTGTGTGCCAGCTGGTTTGTTATGGAACCTTGCCGAACCTTATGAAAACGTCGTCATTTAAAAAAACATCCATAGGGGTCCGGTTTTAATAGGCAGATTTCCATTACTTGGGGCAAATCGGTTCCCATCGCTGTTCCGCGAGACTGGGAGTATACTTGGGCGTTGAAAGTGTAGTCATTCCCGCTCATAAAAATGTTGAGTAATTTGAGGATTTCTTCGTCAGTGTGGATGCTTGTGAGTTCCTAAAATAATGTTTACCTAATTGCTTCAACTCCTGAACTGTTTTATTTTTTGAAGGAAATCGTGGGTGTCTTTCATTCTGATTAAAACACAGATCCAATTTCGTTTCGTTTTTATAGTTAAAAATTTCATGTTACTTGTCTTTACTACACTAGGATCTGGAAGAGTTTTAATTATTGACGTGTTCTAAATGGTGTGAGTGATTAGCCAATGAAACATGTTCTAAATGGTGTGAACGATTAGCCAATGAAACGCTCTGTAAAGCGTCTTTTGCACGGAACTGGGTAACCCACTAGTAACATCAATGATGATTTGTTAATCAAATGTCTGACGTCATAGGGTCAAAACTCTCTTCGCATGACATTTAACGTGTGACCTATCGCAACAACTGGTCAGATCTTCATGTAGTGTAGGCCATGTATAAAAACTGCAAATCCAAATATAGACGTGTAAGGTGGAAAGCGTGTTGGCATGCTAGGGGTATTAAGAAATGGTCGATATATTGTGATACATTGTATGATTTGCTGTCGCAGTCTGATATTATTGGGCGCCCTTTGCGTTATTTAGTAGGTATCAACCTTTCCTTTTTGTTAGCGTAGAGAGATACAGTTGTCGGTTGTCAGATTTTATCACATTGTTTTGCCGTTATGTATTCGTTGTCTTATAATTCATATAAGATGTTGTTTATTAAGGTTACGGTGTCCTTAAAGATGGATTGGTCTAAGTTAGAGAAATGTTTCTGGTTACTTAATTCATAATATGCCTGAGAGATATAGTCTGTGCGAGTCATTATGGAACAGCCCGGGCATTGGTCTCTTTACTTGGTTATTATGTTTTTGACTTGTGTTAATGAATTTGTTCGTGGTTTCCATGTAGATTTTTCTGTGATTAATATTTTACCGTGGGAGCCACAACCGCTAAGTGAGTAAGACGCTTGCTCGCTAGTCTGGAGTACAGTTCACTATACCCGAGTGGAAGCTAGATCGACCAAAGTCGTCAAAATGGACGCCGTTCTCTTCAATGAACTGCTTCAAAACCTTTTACTTAATTTGCTTAATTAAAAACTTTGTTATGACCACACCATTCTTTGGAGATAAATTCCCGGAACGTTTGCCAAAAGTTTCAGACTATGCTGGAAAAGCTGTACCAGAGGTAAAATATGATAACGACGATTTCAAGAAAATCTACTCACAGTTGAGTTATGCCCCCGTCAGACCGGAGTGGTGATCCTACTGCGCTCTGAGACCTGGAAATACACAAGGTCGTCGGCAAGCGTGAACACAACGCGCAAAAATGTCCCAAAATTACAAACTTAAAAAAGTCACGTTCTTACTGCGACCGATGCGTTTATACAGCATTCTCGTGGCGGGCTCGTCACGACATCTCTGCGCTTATGGCGTTTCTATTGAGATCTATAAGCTTGGCAACGGCGGACTCGCGTCGCCCAACCACACGTGTTATCTGGACTACACGTGCGTTTCCACAACGTGATCACGGCGACTATATAAGCTGGTTAGATTTTTATTCGAAATTTCAAGATGACCCGTTTTCAAAGCAAGTCCTACATGAAAAGCATGGTCGCCATAGTCGAGTAATGCAAGCTTGGTAACCGCGCCATGGTCGTATTAAGAACTCCATACACGTAGTGGGAACCTCATAACATCGCCATATGCTTATAGGTAGCTCCATGAGGTCGTGATGCAATCGCACACAGTGGTGGAATAATCGTAACATCGCCATAACAACGCCATAAGGACCCAGAACGCTTGGTGGGGCCGCGACCGACACGTGCGCGTTTCGGTTAAGACGCCATGAAGGCACCGTTGCAAATGTTAAAATTTTCGCAGCGTCTTTACCACGCGTGTACTACGTTCATAGAGATGTTACCACACTTATCTCGCGACCTTCGGGAACCACTACCTTCTCTCAGCTTTCCAGGTTATATGGCAGAACCTTGGCGTTTGCTTTGAACATACTCAAAGCCAACGCCGTGACTTAGCGATCACTGGCGACCATGAAGACCACAGCACGATATGTCGCGTTTCCACGACGCTTATGGTGATCTTGGCACGCTCTGAAACCATATTTGTGTCGCCGTAGCAGCGCAGTAAGGACCTTTGCGACCCCATCGCAGCTTTCCAGATCATATGAGCATGTTCAAAACAAACGTCGTGGCTCGGCGATCATTGGCGACCATGGAGACCACAGCACGATATCTAGCGTTTCCACCACGCTTTAACCACGCTTATGGCGATCTTGACTCGCTCTGGGACAATTTCGGTCGTTGTAGAAGCGCAGTAAGGACGCAATCCCGGTCTGACGATGGTATAAGTGACCTTGGACAATAAACTAAAAAAAACAAGCAAATATCCACACTTTATTAATTTAGATAATTTATAATTACAATTTTTATCAAACTGATGTATTTAATTAACAAAATCGTTTGTTTGTGTTACTGTGTTCCTAAATAAAATTCACAGATGGATGAAATTTGTTTTACTATAATATTCAATATCGAATCGATTGACAAAACATGATTATACACCCTATATTATATGGAAACTACTTAAAGATGTTATATGAATTGAAATAGTTTTGAGGCAATTAACTGGTAGAATACGTTATATCTTCATATAACAATTCCAACACAATATATGTATTGTCGCGGGCCGCCATTTTTAATCTGACTTGACCAGCCTCAACCGACCTCGAAAGGTGCATGGTCAACCATGGTCGCGACTATAGTTTAACTATTTCAAGTTCGGGTGCGCATGGTCGAGACCTTGTTTGACAATGGTTGAACATTTGGACGAACCGAAGGCGGCTTCGGAGGTCGCGTGGTCAATCCCTGCATTTACCCAGACAATTTGGGGTTACGGCTTAATTTGAGCTAACTCCTTATCACGTACAGGTTTACGATCGATACTAGGCAATGGCAAGCGCGTGATCTATAACACACTAACCCTAAAAGGAGTTTGCTTCATTGTACAGTATCCGAAGGTCAAACCCTTTACGATCACTTGTGAGTAAAGAACATCATTTATGAACTGCATCCAACTATAAATAGTTTTGATTAGATTTTTTTATAAAGTGTAATTTCAAAGCTCTGGGCATATTTGAAGCTGGTGTCGATTATACACACGAATTATTTCTCGACAGTTGGAAATAAAGTGGAAAATTATTTATTCGATTATATTGTCACGTCAAAAGGGTTGCTTAAAGCGGCATTATGGAAAATTAGACAAAGAACTGACAGTTCTCGCTACAATATTTTAAAAAATATATAAGGAAAACAGAAAGTGTTGAATTTTTTAGCAAAATTGCATCACGTAACCGAGATATATTAAACGATTCAATTGTCGGCTATCATCGATCATCGTTACTAACTTTGTTTTTATAACTATCCATCATAAAATGTATTTAAATTCACTAAAGATTGCAGGCTAAATATTGCATCAAGAGTGGATTCTGGTCTGGATAAGTTACTTAATATCTAATTTATAGTTTATATAGCATTTCAGGCCTAAAGGCAGATTTAGCTCTTGCATAATGCATGTTTACCGTGCTCGTGTTTAATCCGATTAAATGTAAGCCAGGGAGGTTATCTAGTTTATATTTTATATTTGTACCTTGTTTTTTTAACGGAATGTTAAAATAATCAATCTGAATACATATTAGCGTGGATTACGTCGTGAGGAATTTGATATTTTCAGAGCAAACATAAATCATGCAACGCTACGTAAGATGAAGAAAGAAGGGGCGATAAATCTTATTTCGTTTCCTCTGCAGTATAATGACTTGATTTTAAACACAGAGAGAGAGAGAAATGGGGTTTAACGTCCACTCAACACAAACTAGTTTATTTCGGGACTAACATATGGTTTTATTTTATTTCAATAATTCGCTTGGGCGAAGGGGTCTTTAGCAGTGGGAGGAAACCGGAGTGCCCGGAGGAAACCCACGAGGTTGAGAAGGCGCCCCTATCTCCATGCCACATACGCTCACACCATGGCTCGAAACCACAGCCGCAAGCCAGAGGTGACCGGCCAGCTAGAGGTCGAAGCGCGGCATTCTAGACCACTAGGCCATCCCAACACCACCCCAGATTTTAAAGACAAGTTGAAACACGGGGGGGTTAATTACAGCTTGTTAGATCTTCTAATATTTAACATGTCATTGAACAATTTTTAACAGTTAAAACGAAACAAATTGATGTTCTAAACAACCACTGGGTCGTACATATTTAACCTGAGACGACGCGTTGGTGTGAGTGTGTGTGTGTGGGGGGGGGGGGGGGTGAATGGTTTCGATTTGTCGCTTGTACGTGACAAGGCGTAGGGTCGCTGTTCAATCTCGTGGGTTTTCCCCGGGTCATCCGGTGTCCTTCAACTGCCAAAACCCAACGTGCATGTAAATTATTTTTGAAATAATATTGAACATATGTTGGTTCCGAAATTACCTAACTTGTGTCGAATGAACTTTAACCCAATCTCTCCCCACCCCACCATCTCTCTCTCTCTCTCTCTCTCTCTCTCGACAAATTGCTTAATTATTGTACCTAATCGCTAAATGCTACTCAACAATTATATTAAATTATATTAGTAGTCGAGGGTATCTTCCTACAGGGAACGATAAAATATAGATTCAACATGAAATATCAGGAAACTTAAGTATTGTGTAGTTATATAATTGACAGCCATGTCGGTAAATGTCAAATGTAATCTACCATTAAATATCGTTTCGTTACCGATTAGTGAAAAACATCAAAGTCAATGTAATGACGTATGGCAGGGAACGCCGAGGTAATCGAAATGGCGTATGGCGGCAACTCCGAGGTAAACGTAACGCAAAGGCGATCGCGGTTGATGGAAGGAGGGGGTCGATTTAAACGTAACCCAATGGTGATTGACGGAGAACCCCAAGATAATCGTAACGTTATGGCGATTGACGGAGAAAGCAGTGCTACACGTGGGGTAATGGCGATTTCCGGGGAACGTAGGCAAAGGGAGATTGACTGGAAAACCAGTGGTTAACTCAGGGTACGGGCGATTTCAGGGTAACTTTTATAGTGATTGACACGGACACCCGAGGTATATGTTGGCGATTGGCGGGGATCCTTGTGGTCTACGTAACGTAACAATCGCGATTATGATAGGGGTATGTGTGGGGGGAGAGGTGGGTAATATATGTTTTCTTTAAGGCGTCATATATTAGGAGTATTCAGCTTAGATGGCGTGCGAAATCGATTGTATATCTGCTATTTCGGAGATAAGGCATTCCTGATCGGTACAATTGTTTTCTATTTGGTCACGGAGATATGTTTAGAAATTTCTAATTGGAGTGGATGCAAATCAGGTATTGCTGTAGGGCTCGGTAATGGTGATGGAATGTAATCATTACGTTTTTGAATGAGAAAGTCTAATTGTAATGATTACATTTCAAATGTAATAATAATGTAATTAAATACATTGGCAATGTGATGGCCCCGCCCTGCATTGTTGATTTATTTGGAGACGTGCCCATTATAGCTTTCCTACTTAAACTAATTACATTGGCATAATAATGGCACCGCACTGTATCGTTGAGGTAATGGCCCTTTAAGGTTTATTTAGAGATCTACCCATTATAGCTTGCCTGACGAAATGGGATTTAACTTCTTACTTTTCTCAACCAATTATCAATGCACGTTCTTCATCCAATGGTTGGACTAATTACGTCTCACGTGTTAGTAAGACACGTGGCAACATATAATGACAAGCAGACTAACATGGTGTTATTGTTACGGTCAGTAAGAGAATGAATCGTGACCAAAGAATTTATTTCCAATTATGATACTGTACTAGGTCGAATACAAAGTACAATCGACCTTACTCGCAGGCGGTCCTGTTCCATTATCCGACATATTCTCGAAAGGGGCTGGAGGGTATGGAAAGGGTTGTAACTGTCAAGCCCGCGAACACCCCGCCTGTCGCAGCCAGTTCTGTTTGTTAAAATGTGCAAACCCAACCCATCATGATCCTGTTCTATTATCTCATCTTATCCGCGAGACAATAAGGCGTTTGTGACTGAGACCCCCTCAAACAGTCCGCCTGCCGCGTTCGGTTCTGTTTGGTAGTTTTTTTAAAGATGTGTCACCTACCCCTGTCATTACTAACCGGAATTGGAGAATCTATGCCCCAACCCCCTACGCCTTACCACCGTATCTCCGCATTAGTTTCATCGATGTTTTTTTTATCAACTTAATTGTTATTTTTATTTAAAGTAGCTATGCGTCATTCTTATTTTGTCAGTGGTGCAGGACGGATGGCCTGAGAAGAACAATTGTCTAGTGGTTCGGATGGCACGAAAAACCAACGGTCACGTGTATACATTGGCGTGCACGTAAAAGATCCCTTGGTCGATGGAATTCGATATAAGAGTGGATCAGAGTGCCGCTGCCCGGGCAAAATATCCCTCATAGCGTCTGTCCGTCTTCATTAGCCCAGTCGGAGCAGAACACTAGGACGTTAAAGCCCATTTTATTTCATTTTCATTTTTCGTCAAATTTCACACGGCTATATTACACGCTGATAATGTTGATTATTTTTTAAAAAATAATTATGAAATCAAAATCAAAATACCAACGATACATAATTAGCCTGCTTGGATTCAGTCGGATTTAAAACACGTCAATCAGTTTTGATTCCCCCAATACAAAATGTCGGAGGGATTATTACATACTGAGCGACATTGAACCGTGTTTGGACTGATATTTCCAGTAGAGATTCAGCTTTTACAATGTAGTTTCCATGGTATCGTTATTATGACATTTGTAAGTGGAGCAGGACAGGGGGTGAGACTGGCCAGGACAGTCGACTAGTCGTTCGAATGGGACGAAAAAAACGAGGTCCCATGTACACATTGACGTGCACGTAACAATCCATTGGCAGTTGGTTTTCGATAGTACCGCTGCTCGGACAAAATTGCCCTTATCGCACAATGAATGGTGTATGCCCTTTTTCATTAGCCTGGCTAAAGACCCCCTCCGCACAAGCGAATTTTTGAAATAAAATTAAACCATATGTTAGTCCCGAAATGACCTAGTTTGTGTCGAGTGGACGTTAAACACCATTTCTCTCTCTCTCTTTTCTTCATTATCATTGTCGGAGCAGAATAATATAGGACGTTAAACATCATTTCATTTACCTAATGCGCTAAAATGACGCAACGAGACTTTAAACTAAATAAATTTGTAATTGTAATGCGCTTGTCTGTGTAAGCAAAAATAGAATTCGGGCTACGGAAATAGAACGGTGAAAAGGGTGTCATAATTCTTTATATCAAAATTAATTTGAAACCGATCACCCAAATATCGACATAAACCTTCACTACTCTATTCTGTTCAGTAACAATAAGAAAATGTCGGGTGAAAAGAAAACTCTGACTTTATGAAAGACGATAGGAATTTGAAAGTAATTGAATTTCTGGGAAACATCTTCCATATCGCTATAAAGTTTTCCATTATTGATTGAAGGATCGATAATTATTAGCCCACCATATAATATACAATAATGGGGGCTTTTAGAACTTGGCGACTATAATAGATGACAGCGTAGATAACCATCTTGAGAGAGAGCGAGATAGAGATGGGTTTGTCGTCCACTCGACACAAACTAGATCATTTAGCGACAAAACATGGTTCAATTTGATTTCATGATTTCGCATGCGCGTAGGATTTTTATGCAGTTGGCGGGTGGGGGGGCGGAGAAAACCCACGAGGTTGGACAAGCGATCCTACTCTTTGTCACATACAACCGGGGAACCCCCGACAATTATCTTGGGACAGAACGTAACAAATGAGAGAGGGGAAGAGAGGGAGAAATGGGGTTTAACGTCCACTCAACACAAACTAGGTCATTTCGGGACTAACATATGGTTCAATTTTATTTCAACAATTCGCTTGCGCGTAGGGGTCTTTAGCAGTGGGAGGAAACAGGAGTGCCCGGAGGAAACCCACGAGGTTGAGAAGGCGCCCCTATCTCCATGCCACATACGCTCACACCAGGGCTCGAAACCACAGTCGCAAGCAAGAGGTGACCGGCCAGCTAGAGGTCGAAGCGCGGCACTCTAGATCACTAGGCCATCCCAACCCCCGTAACAATCTTGTATATATGTACACTGTATGGTGTAACCTCGTCTTCGCTAGCCAAGTCTTAGCATGAACTGAAAATGAAATGAAATGGAGAGGGTTTAACGTTCTACTGTTCTGCTCCGACTGGGCGAATGGAGGCTGACATACCCCATATAGCGTGCTATGGGGAGAGGGGGGCATTACAGTCTACTCTAATATCAAATTCCAACTGCCAAAGGATCTTTTACGTGCATGCCAATGTGTACCCGGGACATCGGTTTCGCGTCCCATCCGAACGACTGAACAGCTGTCCTTGTTGGTTTCCTTCCTGCACCACTCACAAGGAGAACCCACGCCGGAAAATCGCGATGACTTTCCTCGGCCAGCACCGGGAGCGAACCCGCGACCTCCAGGCTACATATCTAAAACGTTTTCCTTTCTTACTACCAGGCGCTGGTGAGTCTTGGGCCGTTGGCTCGCTAATCTGGAAGGGGTGGGGGTCCTTGGTCGATCTTTATATTTTCCGGCGTCGTGCCCCCTTACCAGCGGTAGAGGACGTCGATATACAAGTACACCAGACAATTTTGTCTTTGCAGGACCAATATTCTCTACGGTCAGTCTGAGATCGCTTACGGCGCCGAACCCACCGTAAAGCCCAGCTCAAAAACCGCCGAATGGGTCGTAGGGTTCGGTAGTTCGCAGACCAGTCGGAACAAAGTGGGTGAAAATTTGGTATGGGTTGTCAACCATGCTTTACAGTCACAGAGTTGGCAGCAGATACACGATAACCTGAAGGAAAATATATGGTTCAGTGTACAATGCTGGTGTGGGCTTTTCAGCCCGGAATGTCATAGGTTATTGTTGTCTAGGTATAACGTCCGCTTCTAGCAAGGATAATATCGCAGACAAGGCTTGGTTTATTATATTTAGAGCATTCATATGGGTGTTTCCCATGGGAGGAAACCAAAGTACTGGGAGTACACCCACACCGGGGCTAGAAACCGCAACTAGGGGTGATCGGACATATATAGATCGACGGCCTAGACCACTGGGCCATCACAACCCCGTTTTCGCCTACTTCTAAGGGCTCGTTGACATGTACACATTTACATGGGTGCGGCGAATTGGGTGTGGGAGATAGGAAGGTATAATTGGGTATAATTGGCTACTGTTTCGACTGGGCTAATGAGGAGGATAATACGTCATACCGTGTGCTATGAAGGAAATTTACACTTGACAGCGGAGCTACGACCTCATCTTTTATCAAATTTAAACTGTCACGTGTTCTTTTGCGTGAACGTCAATGTGTACACGGGACCTCGGTATTTTCGTCTTATCCGAACGACTAGACAGCTGTCCCTTGCCCTCCGTCCTACACAACTTAAAATAGGGGGCTATGCCGGAAAATCCGATGAACTTCCTCGGTCAACACAGAGATCAAATACGTGAGATACGTTGTCTTACTCAGTTGTCTTACCTTGGCTCCCTATATCTTCGAATGGTTGTAATGTTGTGATAGGTTACTCGTTACGGCAGATGGTGGCAAATCGGTGGCGGATAATTAAAAGATAACCTGGTAGTTCAATCCGAAATAAGCAAGTCCGATCATTCCAATAATCTTTCTAAAATGCCCATGCCCTGAATTCTGAGATCTCATCTGTACTCACAACTAACATTCTGCATGAAGGGAGGCAACTCTTTTTTACGCGGCTTCACGAAACATGTCTGCGTTATTAATTTATTTCCCTGAAATAAAATGGAAAATCTAGGGTTGAAAATCTATTATATTAAACCGACGTGAAGATACACTTCATAAACCACAGCGCCGGACATGTCTAATACGGTGGTATTAAGGTCGTTCTTCTATAAACGCAGGGGCGGATCTAGGAATTTTTAAAAGGAGGGGGGTGCCGCAAAAATGAGGGCACTTACTGCGGAGACGGGGCACGCCGCTGCGAGTTGGGTTGAGGGGGGGGGGGGGGGGGGTGCCCTAAGAGAATCCGTCATTTCCTTGCATTTGTAGACATTCCAAGAGCTATTTGGCTGATATTTTCGTCTAAGTAAACGTTCGGAGAGGACATATTTGGGTCTGAAAAAAGGCACTTTCAGCAGTAAAAAAGGGCACTGTCGAAAATTAGGGGGGGGGGGCGCCCCTCACTGGATCCGCCTCTGAAACGCTCGTTAACAATAACAGAGCATTCAACAAAGCTGGCAACATGACTGATAACATATTCCTGTTTGTACCTAACATAAAAGGTAAGAAAATTAATTATATATTTTTTTTTATTTCATATAAACTGATATTATAAATACAGTGCTATATTTTATTCTTTTCATTATTTTGGAGTAAACAATCTGATTAAAATACAGATCTATATTTCGTTTGTTTTTGTTTTATTTTAGACTTACGATTCGAAGGTCACTTAGTTCAGCCAAAACAAATTGCAACAGAATTAAATTCACTGGGATACATTTCAGTATAGACCCCTAAAAAACATCCCAAAAATGTTGCAAAATATTTTTTGTTGGAAACCGGTCAAATTGCGCAATATTCTAATTAGCAGAATTTCATATTTCCAAAATGGACTTAATGCTATAACTTAGCTATTAAATGTTCGAATTTGGTGGAGATTGTGTCTAATTCATGTTTTCGTGGCCTGGGAAGCAGTTAAACACATCTAGATTATAATCACTTTATTGCTTAATGCACAATATGCAAATTAACAGCCGCCATTAGTAAAAAAACTTATTTTCCACCCATAATCTGAAACTCTTTGACTTAGCTCCATGAAAGCAGGGTCAAGGGTGGTGAAAAACAATTTGGAACAGCACAGTGGTAGTTATGGAAGCCTATAACTACACCATTCATAATTTCTACTTTTCGCCCCTTCAGAACACGAAAGTAGAAAAGTAGAAGTTACGACAAAATGTAAGGCGACAACACGGTACACAAGCCAAAATGAACTCAAAGATAGGCTGGCATTGCCAGGCAGGATACGCCCACATTTTCGAGAGATGGATAGAGAACAAGCAATACCGAAAGTGATTTTTCCTACATGATTAAGTTAGAATTTGATATGTGCAAATATCGAAATGAATTAAGATCTTTGGGTTATAAAGGTGCATTTCAGTGGGCTTCAAATTCGACTGGGGATCATGTTGCTAAGTGGGTAAGATGCTGGCTTGAGGTTGGGTGTTTGATCCCTGCATTGGGTGACAAAGTTCATCTAGATATTCTGGCGTGGTTTCCCCTTGTTAGTGATGAAGGATGGATGGCCTGACAAGAACAGCTGTCAATTTTGGTCCGATTTTCACAAAATTCGACCTCAACCTTCATTACGATGTAACGGTGATATAATCAAACGGTTTTTTAAATGGGATTATAATTCTGACCCCAGAGAGGCCACAAGCTAAAAAAAGGTCATTTTTCGTACAATCATGGGCCATAATTCAGGAAGTTACAATCTGATATGCACAAATATCGAAAGGAACTAAGATTGTTAAGTTGTAAACATGTGGTTCAAGTTTCATCAAAATTGAATGAAGATTGTGTCCTCTACAGGGTTCACAACATTGATATTACATATTTTCACACTAATCGCGTACAAAAGGGGGCCATTTTGTCTGTCAATTTGGGTCCGATTTTCACAAAATTTTACCTCAATCTTCATTACCATGTAACGGTGATATAATCAAACGGTTTTTTTTTTAAATCGGATAATAATTTTGACCTCCAGTGGGACCACAAGCTAAGAAGGGTGATTTTTCGTATAATCAGCGGCCATAATTCAGGAAGTTACGAATCAATGGGCGCAAATATCGAAAGGAACCAAGATCTTCGGGTTATAAACATGCATGTCAAGTTTCATCAAAATCGGTTCAAAATTGTGACCTCTATCGAGTCCACAACCTTGATATAACATATTTTCAAACTAATCGCGTACAAAAGAGGGCCATTTTGTCCGTCAATTTGGGACCAATTTTCACAAAATTTGCACTTAATCTTCATTACCATGTAACGGTAATATAATCAAACGTTTTTTTTAAATCGGATGATAATTTTGACCTCCAGAGGAACCACAAGCTGAAAAGGGAGATTTTACGGACAATCAGGGGCCATAATTCAGGAAGTTACGATCCGATGGGCGCAAATATCGAAAGGAACCAAGATCTTTGGGTTATAACCATACATGTCAAGTTTCATCAAAATCGGTTCAAAATTGTGACCTCTATAGCGTCCACAACCTTGATATAACATATTTTAACACTATTCGCGTACAAACGGTGGCCATTTTGTTTGTCAATTTTGGTCCGATTTTCATGAAATTTGATGAACTCAACCTTCATTACCATGTAACAGTGATATAATCAAACGGTTTTTTTAAATCGGATTATAATTTTGACCTCCAGAGGGACCACAAGCTAAATAGGGCGATTTTGCGTACAATCAGGGGCCATAATTCAGGAAGTTACGAATCAATGAGCGCAAATATCGAAAGAAACCAAGATCTTCGGGTTATAAACATGCATGTCAAGTTTCATCAAAATCGGTTCAAAATTGTAACCTCTATAGGGTCCACAACCTTGATATAACATATTTTCACACTATTCGCGTACAAACGGCGGCCATTTTGTCCGTCAATTTTGGTTTGATTTTCACGAAATTCGAACTCAGCCTTCATTACCATGTAACGGTGAGTGATATAATCAAACGGTTTTTTAAATCGGATAATAATTTTGACCTCCAGAGGGACCACAAGCTAAAAAGGGAAATTTTAAAACCAGACAATCAGAAAGGCAAATGCCAGTGGAGAAACAAAATGACATCCACATGTTCAATCCGCGAATAACGCTTCATTAATTTAAACGCGAATATCTGGAGTTAAGCGATAGTTGTGCCACTAAATTGGCCTCTAAAACAAACACATCAATATATATCTCAACGTTTTTAGCTACTTTCTCGTTGCTAAGGCCATGAATGAAAATACACTTTTAGTCCAAACTCAAAATATTAGCATAACTTGAAAAATCAAGTTCCCACACCCATTTTAGTATAGCCAAAGAAAGCAATAAAAGTATCTGTACCTTATTAAGGAGAACATTTGACTGATTCCATTAGTACCACAGCACCAGTAGTACTACAGCACTGTTGTCATGAGGTGATGGGTCGAGTGGGATCACATAGCCCTGGTGGGAACAAACAAATTATCAAAACATCTGAATTGTCTAAAACTGGTCTCGAAGGTGCTGCAGGTATGTACTTTGAAGTCTCCGCAAGCATATCAGCGCGGTCCAGTCAATGTTTTTCATAAATGCACCAATCTCTGCCACAACTTACAATTACACCTGGACACTCACAGGAACTATTTAGGTATTAAGAAACCCTAGACGTTTTCCACCACCATTATATGTAATCATTATAAAACATAACTGTTAATCTTATTGTCAGCGATTTCATTTGTTTTATTATACTTTATTAATTGATAAATGCACACCAAACATAACCACAATTGAAAATTGAGCACAATGTTTATTATAATTAAACAGTAAATTTGCAAAAGTATATCACTCAGTGCCAATGAGTACATTACATAACCAGGGACTTATCTACGTCTGTGAAATAGTTCTTGCTAATGGTGCTGATGTCTGGGATTGCGAGCAACACGGATATGGTAAACCACAGTAAAAATCCAGAGAGAAGATGTCAGCCAATCCGTAAAAGTGAACAAACGTCAAATGATTATTGGGGTGAAAAACCACATAGAGACAATCCATTGGAACTCATAAGATTTCAGAACAAATTATCACTGCTGCATTCTCAAAAATGCCAGGGACCAACTTCCAAGCGTCCAGCTCAAACGTAATATAAGATGTTTCAAGATTACTACAAGTAAAGCTGGTAACACTACCACCCACTCAACAAATACAAGACGAATACAAAGATAATTGTTATG
Source organism: Patella depressa (assembly GCA_948474765.1). Classification (NCBI taxonomy): domain Eukaryota; kingdom Metazoa; phylum Mollusca; class Gastropoda; family Patellidae; genus Patella; species Patella depressa. The sequence continues at coordinate 7,869,391 of OX419720.1, forward strand.
GGGAATCTTTCCTTCTGTCTGGCAGTGGTACAAACAATCTAAGTGGAATTTGTTGGACTTTTTACGCGGTATTGCTCATAATATTCACTTGTGATAACTTTGGATCAGTCACTGAGGTGAGTGTGAAGTAATATTTCAATGATTAGTGATGTATGATAATATTGATTATTTCTTACCAAAATGAACATAAATGTAGAAAAAAAATCACAAATAATATTGTTGTATTGATAGTGCTTATCGAATAAGTCCTACTAATTTCCAATGCTTTTTGAGATTAAAAAAGTGTGTTTTTCGGTCAGAGCTGGGATGTATAATATGCATATTGTATATTATTCAATATAACTGTGCTGTTCTTCTGGTGTTTTTCGGCACCCTTTACCCTGTAATTATGGGCATAGGTACTGGTTTCATGGAGATAAGTCTAATTTAGGCGGGAAAATGAGGTTTTTCACTAATGGCGATGGTTCATTTGCATATTGTGCATCAGGTACTTATTTGATTATATTCTAAATATGTTTATTTGTGTCCCTGACCACGAAAACACGGGCTTGGATACAATTTTCACCAAATTTGAACATTTGATAGCCAAATTGAAACATGACATTATGCTAATTGCCATATTACACAATTTGACCCTTTTCCACCACAACTATTTTGGAACATTTTTAGTATGATATACAGGAGACCCTACTGAAATGCATACCACCAAAAGAAATTCTGTTCCAATTTGTTTTGGGTTCGACCCTCTTTTCAGCTAGATTGACTGGACTACTACTGCATGAAGATCTGACAAGTTATAGTGGACGTCCACGTCAGGGGTCGCTTTTGATCTATGACGTCAGACATTTGATTAATCAATCAGTATTGATTTTTCTAGCAAAACACGCCTAAAGATCACCGTAACTGACCGTTTCATTGGCTAATCTCTCACATTACCCAGAACACGTCGAAGATAACAACTCTTCCAGATTCTAGTGTAGTAAAGACAAGTAAAACCAAACGAAATATAGATCTTTATTTTGAACTATATAAATCGAAACGAAATAGGACCTGTGTTTCAATCAGACTATAAATGATGGAGAATTGTATATATAAATTGTATATATAATATATGGTTTGAAGAGGTTTGTATAGGGTAGCTAATTAAGAAAATATGACTGTCGTGGAGACTTTAAATTGTCTGACGATGTTAAGGGTTACAAATGGTTGTAGCAGTAACCGATTACTTGTATGGGGAACCGCGAGCGAACCCCTGAGCCATGCCCTAAAATAACACTAAATTAACCAATAATAAATTAAACAAGCCAACAGTGAGGCTGATGTCCCCCGCCGAAATCCCAAAATAAATAGATGACACATATTAATTAATAGCACATTTATTTTTTTCAAACGTATCGCCCAATCAAACTGAACACGAAGTGTCGTCCAAAAATTGCTTATCTCTGCCTACCGTAAGAAGAAAATGCTCATCTTCGAACTCCATCAAGGCATTGACGTAATAAGCATACACACCAATTTTGAACATTTTAACTCAATTCGAAGGAGAGTTATTGTGTTCCAAAGTCTCGGCAAATCAAATTGCTTATCGCTCTGCTTACCCTGAGCAGAAAATGCTCATTATCGATCTTAGTCAAGGTATTACTGTAATGAAACTATACACCAAGTTTCATCACTCTCACTTAATTAGAACTAAAGTTATCGTGTCCCAAAGCATCAACCAATCAAATTGCTTATCTCTGCCTACTCTAAGCGGAAAATGCTCATCTTCGAACTCCATCAAGGCATTGACCTAATAAGCATATACACCAAGTTTGAACATTTTAACTCAATTAGAAGGAGAGTTATTGTGTTCCAAAGTCTCGACCAATCAAATTGCGTATCGCTCTGCTTACCCTGGGCAGAAAATGCTCATTATCGAACTTAGTCAAGGTATTACTGTAATGAAACTATACACCAAGTTTCATCACTCTCACTTAATTAGAACTAAAGTTATCGTGTCCCAAAGCATCAACCAATCAAATTGCTTATCTCTGCTTACCCTAAGCGGAAAATGCTCATCTTCGAACTCCATCAAGGCATTGACCTAATTAGCATATACACCAAGTTTGAACATTTTAACTCAATTAGAAGGAGAGTTATTGTGTTCCAAAGTCTCGACCAATCAAATTGCGTATCGCTCTGCTTACCCTGAGCAGAAAATGCTCATTATCGAACTTAGTCAAGGTATTACTATAATGAAACTATACACCAAGTTTCATCACTTTCACTTAATTAGAACTAAAGTTATTGTGTCCCAAAGCATCAACCAATCAAATTGCTTATCTCTGCTTACCCTAAGCGGAAAATGTTCATCTTCGAACTCCATCAAGGCATTGACCTAATAAGCATATCCACCAAGTTTGAACATTTTAACTCAATTAGAAGGAGAGTTATTGTGTTCCAAATTCTCGACCAATCAAATTGCGTATAGCTCTGCTTACCCTGAGCAGAAAATGCTCATTATCGAACTTAGTCAAGGTATTACTATAATGAAACTATACACCAAGTTTCATCAATCTCACTTAATTAAAACTAAAGTTATCGTGTCCCAAAGCATCAACCAATCAAATTGCTTATCTCTGCTTACCCTAAGCGGAAAATGCTCATCTTCGAACTCCATCAAGGCATTGACCTAATAAGCATATACACCAAGTTTGAACATTTTAACTCAATTAGAAGGAGAGATATTGTGTTCCAAAGTCTCGACCAATCAAATTGCGTATCGCTCTGCTTACCCTGAGCAGAAAATGCTCATTATCGAACTTAGTCAAGGTATTACTGTAATGAAACTATACACCAAGTTTCATCACTCTCACTTAATTAGAACTAAAGTTATCGTGTCCCAAAGCATCAACCAATCAAATTGCTTATCTCTGCTTACCCTAAGCGGAAAATGCTCATCTTCGAACTCCATCAAGGCATTGACCTAATAAGCATATCCACCAAGTTTGAACATTTTAACTCAATTAGAAGGAGAGTTATTGTGTTCCAAATTCTCGACCAATCAAATTGCGTATAGCTCTGCTTACCCTGAGCAGAAAATGCTCATTATCGAACTTAGTCAAGGTATTACTATAATGAAACTATACACCAAGTTTCATCAATCTCACTTAATTAGAACTAAAGTTATCGTGTCCCAAAGCATCAACCAATCAAATTGCTTATCTCTGCTTACCCTAAGCGGAAAATGCTCATCTTCGAACTCCATCAAGGCATTGACCTAATAAACACATACACCAAGTTTGAACATTCTAGCTCAATTAGGAAGAGAGTTATTGTGTCCCAAAAAGTGTGACGGACAGACAGAAGGACAGACAGACGGACAGACAGACAGACGGACGAACCCATTTTAATAGTCCCCCAACTTTCTTCGAAAGGCGGGGGACGAAAAGGGAAATACAAAATTAATGTGAACATATCACGATACGAAATATACAATATCAACTTGATATAATAATTATTCGCTTGGTCGTGCTTTGGCTGCTACCGTCTTCATTAGTCCGGATGGAGCAGTACGGTAGGGTGTTAAACCGAATTTTATTTCAATAATGCGCCTACTATGAGTACTACATCACGAACGGTTTTTATAGTATTTGACGCTATATCCATACCGGTGTTCAGATTATCAACCTGAAATATAATAGTAAAATAATGCATGAGAATATGATCGGTTATATTGATCAGATGCTTTAACAATAATTCGCTAGCAAGTAGCGTTTTTTAAAATCAGTGTGAGGTAATCGGAGGACTCAGGGGAAGCCAATGACGTCGAACAGGCCACCATACTCCTTGCCACGTATAATAGAAGCCGCGGCATTTGGATTTCAAAATATCCCAATGCTAGCTGGGTAACATAATACATGCCAGTTGGGTAACATAATAAATGCTAGTTGGGTAACATAATACATGCTACTTGGATAACACTATAAATGCCAGTTGGTTAACTTTATATATGCTAGTTGGGTAACATAATACATGCTAGTTATGTAACAAAATACATGCTGGTTATGTAACACTATAAATGCTACTTGGGTAGCAAAATACATGCTAGTTTGGTAACTTAGCTAGAAGGCTAACTAAAAATTCTAGGTGGGTATCTTAGTAAATGCTAGTTAGGTAACTTAATAAATTCTAGGTGGGCAACTCAATTAATACTAGAAGGCTAACTAAACATTCTAGGTGGGTAACTTAATAAGTGCTTGTTGCATGGGTGACTAAATAAGTGTCATGTGAGTGACATTAGTAATTATATAAGGTAACTAAAAATGCTAGGTGGATAACTTAATATGCTAGATGGGTAAGTTAATAAATGGAGTAATTGACTACTTTCCAGTTCCGCGTCGCGTAGCGTCGTTCTGTGTCATATAAACAAATATGGCGTCCGATGGGGTAAGCAATGCGTGTTTTTCCGACTGAAATGTTCGTTTAGCGTATTATATATAGAATGACAGTTATTAAATCGACCGTATTTTTATTTTATAACCTTCTGCTTCTCACTTTGTCTTTTTTCAGCATCAAAATGTCAATATTGTCGTCGTATTGGGCATTTGCCAATTTATAATGCCGAAACGATGAGATTCACAACGGTCAATGGCGTCGGTTCTCGCGACTGTTCTAATTATTTCTAACACCAAATTTTTTGTCGCGTATAATTTTTTCGGTTGTGTTTTTATTTCCACGGAGAAGTCTACACGATTTCTTATAACTGTGAGTATAGTTTGATTTTCCATTTTACTATTTTTTGGAGAAGTAAATCGAGGGAGACAAAAATCATATTTTATGCTATAATAAAACATAAATTAGACCCTACACCTGTCCTTTTAGTTAGTTGAAGATTAAAATATACTCACAGTTACAAGAAAACGTATAGACTTCTACGTAAAAATAAGAAAACAACCGAAAAAATTATACGCGACAAATATTATGGTGTTAGAAATAATTAGACCGGTCGCGAGCACCGCCGTCAGGTGCGTGAAGTGAATTTGACAGTTTCGGCATAATAAATTGGCCAATACGACGACAATATTGACATTTTGATGCGAAAAATGGTAATTAAATTAAACTACTTATGTCATTCCATAAATAATACGCCAAACGAACATTTCAGTCGGAAAACACGCATTGCTTACCATGACCCCATCGGACGCCATCTTTGTTTATAGGTTACAGAACGACGCTAGGTGGCGCGGAACTGGAAAGTGGTCAATTTATGTTGTATGTACCTGGTCACTTTCCTTAATTCCATATCGACACCAATTAACAAAATGTTCACAGTTACTCCAAAACAGACTATAATCACCGTCACCCAGCTTCGATAAAGCTCTCTGCACTACTTCTTTATTTGGTACCGGACTACAAAATATTGTGGAAAGACTTTTTTAAAACAAAACAAAGTCAATATTAAAATGAGAATTACTTGCCTGGCGTTGTGTTTGTGGTTTAGATTGGGCGGAAGTCTGAGGTCTGGTTTCCTCCAAGTACTATGGATCCTATATATCATAATTGTTTTGTACACACACATAAATAAAAAATACGTCCAGATAAAAAAAAAATCCCCACTTTATTTAATTCATTGACATACAATAAATCATATAAGCTAGCTGCCTGCCTTCTGTGGGTGTCTTCAGATATTAATAATGGATACAAGATATTGCAAATGCGATAATATATATATTATGTAGTGCAACTTTGCGGTTGTCCTAATAATTTTGGATATATATATATATATATATATACGTTGTTAGAATAATAGATTCCCATGGCAATGGATTATAAATAATATTAGGTAACATACAACAAATGGTTAAAAGTATTTAATACATAACTGGACAATAATCTACATAGTCTTCCTGGTATAGGTTGACAATGGTCAATTCAAGAATAATGAGATGAAAAAACGTCCATAGACAATTAGGTAATCTGGCTATTATAAAACATAAAGCGGTAATTTCATATTTTTAAGTTATATTTTTAAAATATATTGAAATAAAGCCTTCAAATAGATGGTTAAAGATTAATCCTATAATTCACTATTGCCAGTTGTCATTTTCAACTTTAAATTCAAACGTTTGAAGATAGCTATTGCATGGGGCGAATAGAAAAACAAGGGGGGTAATTGTGATATTATTTCCGGTGTTAGTGATTTATAAAACTGGGAAATAATGCTTATGATCGTATAATAGTGAGTTGACAACCTATTAAGCAAAAGACAAAGCAATAATTATGTTTTGACTTTCTTATTGATCATAATTCCAAGAAATTACGGAACCGTTTAGAGCCTGTACACAGTCTATACATCAGTATCTGGTGTGCCCACCGCGAATGTCAATAGCAGAAGCGCAGCGGCTGTACTAGACTGGCTCAGTCTCTTCTATTTATTTTACATTTCGATTTATATAAAAGTATTAATTTTTAGTAAACCAACACTTTCGTTTCCATTTGTATAAAAAAAAAATTTGAGTAAACCTGTAACCAGCACCAGAGACTGGACAATTTGCGAGCTTCACAATAAAATGGGCGTTCCTGTCCTGTTTTACGTTGTTCCTTATTTGGAATGATTGACAGTTGTCAAGCAAGCCCCGAGTCACGTGACACGTTTTTTGTTTCCATTCGCCATTCGGCTTCGTCCCGATACGCATGAACTGGCTTCGTTAAGTTGTTATAATGATGTCGTGTGTAATTATTTATGTTCATTCACCTCATCCCATACGTTGTATCCGTTCATTCGACAGATATTGTCCGTCAACAAAATTCATAGATCGTTAAAGTATCACTAAATAACAATAACTGTTATCCACAACAAACATCTCGCACCTACGTATTGTGCCGCACCTACACCAGTTTGCCAGTTAGTCGACAGCCATGTTTATTATCACGTGCACGACGTCACACGACCTACATAATGCAGATTGACCTACTAGATGAGAATGAAGCTCTATTTGCCCAGTCTCTAGAGATTACGTTTTTTTTTCGTTTTTTTTTTTGAGAGGACTGGCCAATTTTTGGTGTGTGGAGAAGACTGGCCACCAGTCTACGGCTGTACATTGAATGGATCAGACGATTGATGAACGCCATTGGCACGTGGAACCACACTCTCAGAAAAGCCTGGCGCAATACATTGGCTGTGTTTGTTCTCGGTATGACGTTAAGTCTACTCATAATTTCATCCCAGAGATTGGCACGCGGAACCACACTCTCAAAAAAGCCTGGCGCAATACATCGGCTGTGTTTGGTCTCGGTATGACGCTAAGTCTACTCTGAGTTCCATCCCAGAGATGTTCAATAGGGTTGACACTGTTCTGCTGCAGAAAGTCCTGAGTAACTCTGGTGGTGTTGGCACGGGCGTTGTCTTGCTGGAAAACGTTGTTTCAATGATAGGGTGTGGAGTCTGAGAGCTTGATCGATGTAGTGCACTGTTGTGAAGCGGCCTCTTCTCCACGGACCAAGATTTTGGAACACCAAAGGACTCACTGTCTGGTTCAGACCGATTCCACCCCAAACTATTATGCTTGGACCTCCCCACGCGACTCTTTCCATAGGTCAGTATACGCTGGCCACGTCGACGCTATATTCTGGGCATGCCGTCTGTAGTTGATACGCAACACCGACTCTCATCTAGAACAGGGCAGTTCTAAATTGCCTGTGTCGCCAGTTCGGGTGTTGTTGGACACACTGTGGACGTATTCACGTCGATGGCGACGGTTGAGTATCGGTCTACGGCAATGGATGTTCTCTCCAGTGAGACGTCGGCGCACTGCATCGGTACTAATGGGTCGTCCGTATGTCCCCACTGTCCACTGTTTAACGTGCTGTCTCAGATGCCTGTGTGGTAACCCTTAGACTACCAGCATTGCTGAGCCTGCAAGTGATTGGCGACGGCTGACGCTGTAGTGTGACTGATTCAACCAGGGATGGCAGTGCATTTTATAGGGCTGGTCCTGCTGAATATTAGCACGTGCAGCATGTGTTACATGAAAATAATTGAATGAAAACACATGATCATCCCAGAAGTAAGGTTGCTTATTTGAGAACGTTTCCTGGGTTGAATTCTGTGTTTGGGAAGGGGCCTTATTGCTCCAGTTAAGTTGGAGATGTGGTCACAAATATACAATATATAATGATTTTGTAAAACGAATTAATTATCTGCAAAATGTTTGAAGTAGAACACTGCTTGTTTTTTTTGTGACAATGTGAATACATACATTTTATGAGTATATATATTTAAATATTTGCATATTGTCGGTCTTCCTTTAGACCTGAAATGTTTTCTAAATTATAAATTAGACATTAATTAACTGATCCAGGCTTTAATCAACTCTAGGTGGTGTCGAATTTCTCCAATATTAAATAGAGTAGAACGATTCAGCCATATTTGTTTTATTCAATTTAAAAATGAAGGTGCCACACTTAGCTTCGAACAACCACTATTGCGAGCATCTTGTCGAACCTCCAAAGGCTAGTTTTCAAATTATTCTATTTACATTATCTATTGTTGAACTAGTATCAAGTTCGGCTAGCTGTTTATGTAAATCCTACATAATGTATCTTTAATGCCCCTGTGAAAACGATACATACCGTAGTTGTTTATCTCTATTCCCTAAAGAGAATTTACAGCCGTTTGCTACTTTCCATATGTTGTCCCTTTTAATCATGGCATCTGATATTGTTTTAGTCCCAGTAAAATGCACTATTTCATCATTTCCTGAAAATAAAAGCTGATCTTTTACTAACCCATAATAACTATAACCGTGCTGGTTATAGTAGTTTTATGTTAGAATTTAAATCTAGAATATTTCAGATAATACTTTAATTTTAAAAAGGAAAGTCGTCAAATTGAATTCTGTATACTTGTAATGTCTAAGAACAATAATTATTGCGTGTGTGTGTTATTGAAAGTTGATTAATCTATTAATTGTTTTATTTACCATTGTTTCATTTCTTATATTATACATTGTTACATTCATGCTTATTTATGTCAACACTTGATCTAGCCAAGTGATTAGAAGTAATTCCATATAAATATATGTGATTGCACTTAATATGGCAGTCATTTAGGTCTATCCGACTTGGTAGCATAAGGTACTAGTCGGTTATCCGCGGTCCTGTAAGTTATGTAGATAATTCTTATTATAAGTTTCCAGTATTAAAGATTTGAAGAACCATTCCAGACTCTTGTAATATCTGACGGACCTCACGGTCACATGTGCCGATCTGTAGCATGCCAAGGGCACGTAACCTTTCATTTTGGGTAAGCCGACGCATATCAAAATTTGTTTTCTGGTCACTAAAACAATTAAACTGATGTTTCCACCCTGCCACAATGACTGTAACATTCAAAGTCAGAGTCGTGCAAATCTTGGGTTGGACCCCCATGATGATCCCAAGCATCACCTGCATTCCATGCGGTAGCTATTGGTGCGTTTGGGCGTCACATGTAACTGGAAATGTTTCTTCTGTTAGGTTCTATAGTGACTTTTTTCGTAGTCATTGGCATATTTTAGTATTATGCCCCCAAAATCAAATATCCCCTACTTTTTTTTGAATAGTATATATATTTGAGTGAATCCGTGAGCCTAAATTGCATACGTCACTATTATTCTGTTGTGAGTATGTTGGTCTAACAACAAAATTTCACCAAGGGAGAAACATAACGCTAACGCTACAATATACGTCCACATTCCTGCTTTGATTGATATGGTACTTTGTCAAGAAGGTTAGGCGTTTGGTTTGTTTGCGTTGAGGGTCGTGCCTCAACATCAATAGTTGCCGTGCCTAGAGTATAAGGAATAAGTATACCAAGATAATTTATTCAGAATTGTGCCTTTCTGACGCTAAAGGCAAAACGTGGGCCTGGCTCTTCCCCTGGGGGTCGGGACATTCACCAAAATCAATAGTGGACGCCCTTAGGCTATAAGGAACACATATGACAAGTACCAAGCTGAATCGCGGCCTATAAACGACAAACACAAAAATTGGGCGTGGCTAGCCTCCGGGTGTCGGGACATGCAGTTGTCGTCCTTGGGCTATAAGGAATACATATCCCAAGTTTAAAGACGATCCATTAACAATCGTGGCCTGTAGCCAACACACACATACACAAAGTAAAAATGGGCATGGCTCTGCCCCTGGGGGTTGGGCAATCGCCAAAAAAACAATAGGGGTCATTCTTAGGGTATAAGGAATAGGTTTTAAAAGGATTTGTTAAGAATTGCACCCTGTAGGCGAACACAAGACGCCCACACATTGGGCGTGGCTCTGTCCCAGGGGGTCGGGCATGAACCAAAAATAATAGAAGTCAGCCTTAGGGTATAAAAAAAAGTTTTCAAGACGCTCGATTAAGAATTGTGGCCTGTAGGTGACAGACAGACACACAAAAAGAAAATGGGCGAGACACTGTCCCTGGGGGTTGGGCATGCACCTCAAACGGTAGGGATGTTGTTTGGGGTACAAAGTTTCAAGATGATAAACAAAAAAATGCAGCCTGTACAAGAAATTGGCGTGGCTCTGTCCCTGGGGGTCGGGCATCCACCAAAGCAATAAGTATCATCATTAAGCAGTGGACACATTAGCCGAATCAATTGGCGCCGAATTTTATTCGGCCGAATGGGTGGACACACCAGCCGAATGCTTCGCCCGATTCACCAGTCGATTACGTCACATGATCAAAACATGGCGGCGTCAATGTCTTCAAACAATCACGTGACTTCTAGATATGAGTGACGATTGGCTAATGAATTCTACATTCGGCCGAATGCTTCGGCGAAGCGGACATACCAGGCGAATATCAAACCTAGGTGGACACACTAGGCGAATTTTGACGCCGATTGATTCGGCCGAATCATTCGGCTAGTGTGTCCATCACTTTAGGGTATAAGGAATAAGTAAGTTAAGTTTCAAGATGATTGATAAAAATTTGTGGCCATTAGGCCACACACAAACACACAAAAGAAAATGGGCGTGGCTCTTCCCCTGGGGTGGGGCATGCACCCCAAACAATAGTAATGTTCCTTAGGGTACAAAGAAAAAGTATGTTAAGTTTCAAAATAATACGTTAAGAGATGTAGCCTGTAGACGAAAAACAAACAAATACAAGAAATGGGCGTGGCTCTGTTCCTTGGAGTCGGGCATGCAATAGGTATCATCCTTAGGGTATAAGGAATGAGTATGCAAAGTTTGAAGAAAATCCAGTAATAATTGCGTCCTGTAGGCGACCCACAAACTCACATACATAGACACACACACACACACAGAGGCGACGGCATAATAGTCGGTTTCAAAAAAAGTACTCACCTCAGTCGGTCGCATTTTGGCTAAAACACCCCCCCCCCCCAAAAAAAAAAACGAAATCGTTATGTACGCCCTTGCTTCCACTCGACACAAACCAGATAATTTCGGGACAACATATAGTCAAAAACCGAGGTTCCGTATAGACTACACATTGGCATGTACGTAAAAGAATAACTGGCATTTGAAATTCGATATATAAGAACAATAGCGCCGTTGTCCGGGCAAAATATACTCGATACATCATTAGCAGTCGGAGCAGAATAGTAGGAAGTTAAACCCCATTTCATTTCATTATTCTGTGTCTCTTTCCCAACGTAATCCTGCCCAATAGGAATCACACTATTTCATAGCGAACTTTGAATTTATTGATAGTAGAAAATAATTTTGATAATAGACAATTTTCCGCTTACCTATATAGATACCATAATGTTTATACCCTGATCGGTGAAAGACAACTATATCCCCTTCCGTTAGAGTGCTTGTATCATAAGCATTGCTTTGTGACGATCCCATTTTGTAATATTGGTTTGATTTAGCTCACATCTCCCCGTACGTGCAACTACTAACAGGCTTCGGAGGAAATTTTAGTATGTTCCGCACTGAACAAAATCACAGACAGGTCACATATAGGTATGGTCCTGCTCATACAAATTTTACACTCGGGTTTCTTACGGTTGGTCTATGATCATGAGCTACCCAAACCTACGACCCGCTTGTGAGCTAGGCTTTATGCAGTAGTATATTGTATTCTGTATACACTCAGCTCAGTGTTACCAAATAAAATAAAACTTGTGTAACCTGTTATAATACATGGCCTTGATTTCAATAGTTTGCTTGCGCATGTGTGTTTCTAGCAGTGGGAGGAAACCGGGGATCCCGGAGAAAACTGATGAGGTTGACTGGCGACCTTGCGCGCTAATTGACTAAATGACAGACCTTTGATTTTCGATGCCCCTTCTTCAATATCCCAGTCGGAGAAGATCAGTGTACGTTAAGTCCCATTTCATTTTGATTTTCGATGAAACTGTGCTAGAGAACCTCTCGTTGCACTACCGAAAACTGCGGATGTGCACTTTTATATATTCAGTTAAAATGACGGATCCAGGATTTTTTGCAGGGGGGGGTCTAGGTTTGATAATTGCTTAACTAATTGCGCTCAACCGATTAACGGGGGGTTTGGGGGACCTCCCCCAGAAAAATTTGGTAAATTAGATTCAATTTGGTTCATTCTGACGTATTTCCGGAAGGTAAATTCCAAACTTACAGGTCTAAATCGCCAATAAAATCGCATAAAAAATTTTCAAGTCTGAGCAGTTGGGGGGTCCGGACCCCCCCCCCCTCTGGATCCGCGCCTGAAATGACACGTGTTCTTGGGGTAAATACTAGTACATTAAATGACACGTGTGCTGTACTTGATAACGAAAGGTAAATTTCACCCACATATAGGGCCTGCTTAAATTAAAATTTGTCCGCCGATAGGCGAACCGGGTTTTACAAGGCGTACGCCGATCAGGTTACCGTATGAGAACAAATCAATTGACCCAGCTCATGAATTTAGCTGCCCAGTTATCAAAATTCATTGAAAATCAATATACTTGTTCGTCTCAAGAGCTTTAACTCAATCGGATGATAAAAATTTGGCCAAAACGCTGGCAGTAATTGACCGACGATATGTTTTTTATAAACAATATTATATTCAGGATGTCTGAACGGGATTGGAGAACAGGCTTAGCTTATGTAAAACCCCTCTCCCTAGATAATGTACATACATAATATTAAAACAAACACAGTTATAATATGTAAATACATAGAAGATGAGACGGGTAGCAATGTACAATAGGATATATTATGAGTTAAACCATCACGTTATTTAAAACTGTAAAATAAAACTGCTAATGAGCTAGATTAAAATCTGTTTGACATGTCAATAAACTTGTGGACTTGATTAAAAATATTATTGGTTACATCAGCACAGTGGTTAGTGGATCAGACTTTTGTAGAAGGTGAGTCATTTTGTTTTAAAAGAATATAAACGATTTTTGTCTTAATTTGAACACCTCCTTTGGCATATTATGAGAAATATTTAGGTTATTAGAAAAATAATAAGTAACTATTCTTAAAAGAATTGAATTGTTTTGTGGTTGTCTCAAAGATTTTGTAAAACACTTAAGACGTATTCCGTTAAGTTTCGGTTTTGATTAAAGAGGCAATCCCAAAATTAACGTTTTATCTTCCTATAAATATGTTTATGTATATATTTTCCCGATAATTAATGGGGTGTATTTTATTGAATTCCTAAAAGGAGAGGAACATGTATTTATACCCCCAGAGGAAGGGTTTAGCTCAAGTTAAGAGCATTGTGGTACATTTTTAATATGTAATTACCCTCAGAGGAAGGGTTTAGCTCAAATTAAGAGCATTATGGTAGATTTTTACTTTGTGTTGTCGTTTGTTTTGTATAGGAAGATGAATCAATGAAAATTTGATGCGCTATAAAACAGAAAATATCTTATTGAAGATAATTATATGTGTTCAAAATATTCATAATCGTTTATCTCGAGTAAAATCAATTTGACAAGACCCTTATTATGTATTGTTTGTAGATCGTTATGTTATTCTTATGCATTTATAAATATTTCATCCTGTCAATCTTAACAAGAAAAAAATGATGATTAATTCATAATTATTTTGGCTGTTTCACAGCTTAGGAAAGGGAGGAAATTGTAACACAACATTAAGCAGCTGTGGTTTATAGCTGTCGTACAATTAGTATATATATATATGTGTTACACGTGCATTATTTAAGTTAGTTAATTAGTCACTATCTTCTCGTATTAGTAGATAATATTATATGACTGTCCGTTTAATGAAGGCTTCTAATATATACGTATTATAACTTGTGAATGGCTGTTAAATACTAATAAGATTGTGGATAACACCTTGGCCTTATAAATGATCTTAAGTTTTAAAAGAGACGATGGAAGACAATCTTATCGAGAGGCCGCAGATCGGAGACTGCTCCACAAGACAGAACGTGGGCATGTGACAATGGAAGCAGGTGTGAATTTGGACGCTGGTCATTATGACTACAAAAACTAATGTTATGATATGTTATGTTCCGGTATGCTGTATTGGTTGCAGACTTATAGATGTATTTGTAATGTTCGTTCCTGTGATGTTATAATATAGAAGTCCAATTCACAGTTATTATCTGATTATGTTACACAATACACGACCACAAATTCAATGTGGGCTTATAACAAAAGTATTCATGAAAGCATGACTATAATTGTTCATTTTAACGCTTTAATATCCGTATTATATGACTAACGTGAATTTTATCTCATTAACATGTTCACCTCCTGGCGCCGATGATCCCGGCTGCCGACAAAGCGGCGAACGCCACGGCCGAACTTTGGTCGACTTCCGGACAAATCAAGTCCCTTGCCGGGGAAACTGCCAAACTGTGGTCAGCCGGTATGGATAAATGAAGCAGGACCATTATTTTATAAAATAAAAGTCTGATTTTATTCAGACATTGCATAATACAGCTTGGGGACACCGGCCTCCATTTCCAGATGCAGACTGAAGGGTTTAAATTGTTCGAACACTATCACGTATATCATTGAGTTAGTTACTCGGTCCTGCGGGAGAGGATTTTGATGAACACAAAATTATGTAGTTTTATTCTCTAAAATATTATAGGGATTGGCCCTTTAATAAAGAGCCTGTATTTTTGAAAATGTCAGTTCAAAATGTATAGCAGTACGGTAATACGTGCCACATTTTTTTATTTTATCGTAAATAATGTAGTTCAAATGCCCTTCACAAATAACCGAAAGTAACACGGCGCATTTCTTCCGTGTGAAGGGAAAACGCGACTACATTATGTATGCAATTTAATAACTTGGAAATGTATAGCCTCATTCATCCAACACTTTTAATACATGTCCGGATCCAATAGTCTATGAAAATAGTCAATTTATTGTAGTTATTTTCCTTGCATAAAAGACGCCTACGGTAACCCATCTTTGATCACAATTAAAGCGGAAATCCTGGTCTTTATTAGAACATTATACCCTATCGAATGTTATTTCGGTTGTATTAAATGCTATATTTGAGAAGGAGACGCATATTTTAATAACTATTGAATTTTGTTCTCTGGCCTTAACTTATTTATTGGGAATTTCGCGGGCTTGCCTGGTAGAAATTGGTTTTAAATCTTGGGTCTATCTACCGCAGTTACATCATTGCCTGGTTAAGTTTATTAATGTTTAATTAAAGGGACAATAACATTCTTGCTGGCTTGGTAGCTCCAGAAAATAAATAATAACCTTATTCTAAGTACTAGATGTTTAAATGTCCTACCTGTTGTGTAAATTATCCATTACAACCTATTTTATTTGTCCAGAGGGTTTGATAATATTTTAAAATCCAAGTCACATTTGAAAAGGTTTACGTTAGACTTTTCAAATCAATTGGTTGAATTTTTCCAATTTTTTAAATTAGGTGTGTTAAGATGAAATGTATATCATCATTTAATTGGAATATTCTAAAATAATACGATTTGTTGACCAGAATGAAGATTAGGACATATTGTTCAGTTACAACAAGAGTGTTATTGGGGCTTTAACACAAGGTACAATTTTATGGATACACAATTACTGAGTTTGATACTAAACGACTTTTTGACGAGGATACACGTCTTTAATTGTGTATCCATAAAATTGTACCTTGTGTTAATATGTCCAATTACTAAATGCCAATCAAAGAAAATGTTTAATTAATTATTAATTTATATAACCCTATAGGGTGACCTGTAATAGACATATTTATTTCTTGCATAATGTCTGTTTAATTCAACTCAAATAAAACAAATCTTAAATTTGACAACTGATAAGAATTTTATGTTTTTAAAGGAAGCATGTATTATAATTGATAACAGCATTTTGTATTAGTTCCTGTTACGAGACCTTTCATGCAAAATGCCTTGAGAGACTTGAATAGAGCCTACTTTATATCGAGAATGGCTTTGATGATTGAAGACATTGCAATTGAAACACTGTAAGTGATAACATCGACAGAGTATTGATATAGTATAGATATTTTAGTTTTTCAAAATAATTGTTTTAAAATTAATATGGCAGTAGGAATTCTCTCGCGTCTTTATTGTTATCTTACAACTTGACCAGAGTTCGATATGTCATATTATTTTACATAATATAGTCTACGTGTATCACCTATGGTACACAAGTTATCAAATAATATCCATGAAGGGTTAACTTTACCTATTGTGATGTGTAAATGGTCTTACGACTATCTCTTGTTCAATGGGTTAATCTTTTAAAATTATCTATAATCACCTGAACATGTTTAATTTAGTTCCAAGTAAACTTCTAAACTGATGTGTGTGAATTAGTTTTATTTAACGTCCGCTTCCACCGAGGTGATATCGCAGACAATTACGTGTTATATGTGCATGGTGATAATATTTACAACGTGATTAGTGGATTAGTGTGGATTAATTAGGTGTTTTAATAGATATATATGTGCAACGAATATACAGAGACGAGACGTGAGTTAACAGGAGTAACAGGTGCATGGACATATGATAGAACAGATATGGACATGGACGAACATTTACACAGACAGAGACATTTGTATACATACATTTTACAGACATGAAGGTGGACGAACATATATATATATCTATATCTATTGTTAATTTGGTTGGTCAGGTCGTTCTGTCCGGTCGAATGGCAGGGCGGTGCAACTCTTCCTTGGGGCTTGGTGGTGAGTTTTAGGGCCTGGTCCATTCTTCCTTCCATTTGGATATGTTGTCCGGTATGGTGGTATTGTTTTGAATTTTGTTTCTATGGTTCATTCCTTTGTTGTTGGTTCTCAGAAGGAAGAATCCAGCGCCTGAAAAGAGAGAAGGAAAAAAAATAGTATCTGGTCTTACAGTGATATGTGTTATGATTTCGTCTAGTAAGGCTTCTGGGGGGTTGGGGGGTGGGGGGGGGCCTAAAATAATAATAGAGAAGATAATAAGAATAAAACAATAATGAGAATAAGAATAATTAGGTAGATAAGAATAATAATAGTAATTAAGGTTTAGAGTAGAATAAATTTGGAGGGTATTAGTATTGAATAATATTGGGGGTATTTAGATTTTTAAAACAGTAATAGTAAAGAGTTTTTAAAAGATACTTATTGAGTCATGGAAAGGACTTCTAAACTGATGATAAGGTTTGCTTTATATACGACAGAAGACATACGGTCAGTATTCTTACTGTGTCAGTCGTATAATAAACACTTAACCTTCATCAGCGTATGTAATTTATTTATAATCACCTAAACATGTTTAATTTAGTTCCAAGTAAACTTCTAAACTGATGATAAGGTTTGCTTTATATACGACAGAAGACATACGGTCAGTATTCTTACTGTGTCAGTCGTATAATAAACGTTTAACCTTCATCAGCATTTGTGATTTATTTGGAACTGTATATTATTTTTAGGTGAGAATAGTATTTCGTATTACTTATAATTTGCATGTATTATTCTTTTGTTTTTAAGTTTAATAATTTAATATCAAGCATAGTATGTGAAATGTTATATTGAGAATGAAATCACGTGATAATTATGCACATACGTTTAATATCAAACGTCGCATATAATATGTTATATTATTTCGAACAATGCCAGACGTAAGGCAAAGATTTATATATTCTTTTTCTAAAGATATTAAATATACTTCGAATCTTGATATTGTAATTATAATGTATTCTGGACCGTGTTATTATTACCGGTCATATCTGTATTAGTCATGCATATTGTTTAAATATTTTGTATTCATTATATACTATATTATTCTCACTGTGCCAGTCGTATAATAAACGTTTAACCTTCATCAGCATTTGTGATTTATTTGGCACTGTATATTATTTTTAGATCCCCCAGAATATCCAGAATTTACTGTGAGAACGTGCAAGATCCTTTCACTAATAGTACTGAGCTACACCCCAAACTACGTAACGTAAACAGTCATTATATTTCAACAAAGCAGCATGGGCTCAGTATTAACAATAAGAGTTTTAACAATAGTATAAATTCACACATAAAGAATTTAAATTCTACAAATGCAATACAATTGTAAAGAACAAGCAAGGTGTAAAGACGGCTAGTGATGCTTTAATCTTGGGACAATATTAGAAATATAATCTTGAGCAACAAGTGAGAGAGAGAGAGAATTGGGGTTTAACGTCCACTCAACACAAACTAGGTCATTTCGGGACTAACATATGGTTTCAATTTTATTTCAATAATTCGCTTGCGCGTAGGGGTCTTTAGCAGTGGGAGGAAACCGGAGTGCCCGGAGGAAACCCACGAGGTTGAGAAGGCGCCCTATCTCCATGCCACATACGCTCACACCAGGGCTCGAAACCACAGCCGCAAGCCAGAGGTGACCGGCCAGCTAGAGGTCGAAGCGCGGCACTCTAAACCACTAGGCCACCCCAACCCCCCTGAAAGAAACTAGTACAATCACTGAATGTATCATAGACGTAAGAACAGCAACTGCAGGGACGGATCCGGGAATTTTTGCAGGAGGGGGTTTGCCAGGTTTCTGTTACGGAAATCTGCCATCATCGTCTCTAAATTACATAGGCATACATACAAATTGAGCTTTTTAAACAGAGATATCATTTTTATACTGATGTAGGAGCACTTTGTGGTGTAATTTCATTGATGTAAGGCATTAGGTTTGCTGAATAGGGTCCACCCCTTACCCCCTCTGGATCCGCCCCTGAACTGTAGTTATATTATTGTCTTCCTACCAGATCATTATGTGAACCTCCCCATTTAAATCATCAGAAATAGGCCAAACTGCCATAGGAAAGTCATCACGTAATTGCAACTGAGGGACTAACAAAAACACAGATACAAGCCGACATCTTAGGTGCTATTATTATAATGATGTAGAGCAGTGTAAAGCCTTTTTGTATTGCTGGGGGGGGGGTCCTAAAAACGGTATAAGGAACCAGTTATCACCATTGGGTATATCCTCATTTGATACAAGCCGACATCTTAGGTGCTATATTATAATGATATAGTGCAGTGTAAAGCCTTTTCGTATTGCTGGGGGGGGGGGGGAGGTCCCAAAAGCGATACAAGGAACCAGTTATCACCATTGGGTATATCCTCATTATATAGCATGCCCACAAAAGCATTGATTTAAATATTCATTATATATTGATGGGTTCTTAAAACCCAAACCGTTTAGATTTCATTATGTACATTGGTTAGGCAAATGTCGGTCATTTTGGATTTTACCAGATTATATGGCTTTAAGAAACCAGTGAAAACAACAGGATATATCTTCAAATGAATGAATGATTCCCAAAACATTAATTTATATGTTCATATAAACCAAGCCATCTTAGATTTTATTAGTTTTTTTTACCCTTATTAGGAACCAGTGACACTATTGGCTATATCTTCAAATGATCCCCAAAGGCATTTATTTATACGTGCATAATACATGTTTGGGGTTTTCTGGTACATTGCTTATTTAAATGTCGGCCATCATAGATATTTCAGCTTTCCGGTGCACAAAATTGGGATTTTATAAACTATACTTAAAAGAGCAAAAATCTGCTTATTACAGCTCTCTCTTTAGGCCTGGAATGTTATCTAAATAATTAATAAGACATTAATTAACTTATCCAGACCATAATAAACTCTTGATGTGTAGCACCATGGGTCTTTTTGTCTGACGTGGAGAGCGGACAGGGGTTATGGTGGTCAAACCGGTCGCCACATCCTACGTATGACCAATGCATTTTTTCTTGCTACATATTTTCGTAGCCTTGTGATCGTCTAGAATTTGTCTCTAGCTGTCTTTGCTTCTTCTTCACGTTGTGTTTACTTCTTACTGGTTTCTTAAGACGTTTGTCTTCTTCAGTTATAACAATGCAACAGTTCGTTTTTACCTTTTTATGTAGCATAGGTATACATACAAGCATAGTACATAATACATATTACAATTATAGTCAATACTAACTAAACTCTTCTCAACCTAGACACCTCGCGGTGCCTAGGACTCTTAGATGGTAACCCTCTGGAATCTTATCGAAGTCTGCCGAATTCTCACGAGTATCCTAATTTTGTATCAACTGGTTTTGGGCATTCAATTATCTAATTGGTCAAGCATGATGTAAATAATGAGAGAGATTGGTTAATTGAGCCCAATGACGTCAAAACACACCCTTATATTGTTACTCTAGAAATTGCGCATGAGATATCTGTTATCATGTTGTTGACATATAGAACCAGCTATGTTTTGTTTCTATAACCCTTTTTTATATAACAATATGCCAATCAAATGTTAGTTGATTTCAGTACACACCTGCATATATGTGAATATGTTAGAAACATAAAACTATATCTTATCTCCTCATTCCTTGTCTATAATCCTTAAAAACAATGTCACCACGACTATATTGCTACATTACTTCCCCCTTTAAGAATATATATAGAATATAGATATTTTAACTAATTATGCACGCATCAGGAAAATATAAATGATTACTATACTATAAAACAGAGCTGTGAAAGAAAAACACAAATAATCAAAAATCGCATGCAAAAACTATCTCAAAGTCCTATGAAAATTCACTAAGCCTAAACCTAAACACAGAAAACACAAATTGTCTTTTTTAAATCTTCAAGTGTCCTAATTTCAAAACACTATAACACATTGCTTCAAATTTTTAAAGTTCAGTTTCACTTTAAATTCTGTCTCCGGAAATCTCAATTTGGTAAACTGGTAAACCTCTGTATGCCTCTGTAGTTGTCCTTTTCAGCTACTATAGTCTCAAGTTGAAAACTTTCTTTTTTTCTTCTAAGATTGGCTTGTACAATCTTATTCGTCAATCAAATATGTCATTGCCATCAGACCATTCGAACTAACTAACTAACTGTATTACTATTTTTTTTAAAAAAAACTTAATTTTGCTATTAGTCTAACATTATTATTAATATATTATTTCGAAAACTTATTAGCAAACCTTACTCTTAATTACAATTAAACTTTATTTAACTATTAAGAAACTTTGATGTGTCTCTTTAATTATAAATCTCCAAATTAACTTTGACCTCGTGACCTGAACTGAGTAAGCGAATATTTTATAATTGCGTTTTCATTTTGTAATTTCCGTTTGTGTTTTAGAATAACATCATAACAATTTTATAATTCACACGTCAGTAATGTGACCTTTTTTTTTGACCTAATCATTTACAATTTTAACAGCAGTTTTTTTATAAACATTCCTATCAGACTGACACTGACACAAGCTGAGCTCAAACTTATGACAATACCAGTGTTACATTATCGAGAATGTCAATCAAATATGGCCAGTATATGAACGACATCCCATTTTATTTAATTTATCTTGAACTATGCCCCCAGTGAATGACTGCAGTTTCATCAACTCGAACATTAATCCATAGTTATAAACATGACATTCCTAGCTTTTAACTACACATATAATACTATATCCAATATATATTATATTCTATATACATTAACACAGGCGTTAGAACCTAGTGTTTGTAGTAATTCGACCTAATGTCAAATTACACATTCTAATCATCGCGTATTATGTCGACAGCGTATAACAGCAAAAATATAGTAAACGTAGCCTATATATCACGTTCCTAAGCAAAAATTTAATAACACATAGTTAATAGTTATATACGGACAAAATCTACCGCATATCTACACTTTTCTAAAAAAAAAAGTGTCCTATTCGTACATTAACCCTGTATAAAACTCGCATTAATGACTTTGCGATAATCTCACAATTGAACGAACCGTTAATTTCAGTTTTTTCCAAAGGAAAAACTACACCTACATCCCTAGATTTTTTACCACATGGGATTTTAACATAACCGAACTGTTTATTCAAAAGTTAAATTATTTAATTTTGAAACCTTGGACTATAGCTTCAAAATTAACTTACTCTACTTATCTAACCACATAGATGGACGATACAAAACACAAACAATGACAATTCAACCTTTTAGTCAAAAGTTGAATTACCCACATTTAGCCTAACTTGACTAAAATCCTAATTCTTGAGACTTTGGACAAGGTGTGACAAAGTGATATGGAACTTTGCTAGATTTGACATTATATTATATTGGACGTTTTCAATTGTGTTTGTTATGTCCTTTTGGTACATAACTCATGGGTGATGAAGGAATGTGACAAAGTTATTTTTACATAGAACTTTGCTAGATTTGACATTATATTATATTTGACGTTTTCAACTATATACAACTTCTGCTAATCTGTTCAATATGTTATTTACGGGCAACACACGAATGACCTCTGCTCGTTTTGACAAAAGGCACGATCTCATTAAATATCTTATTTATTAATATGTTATTTATAACCTACACATGATCTATGTGTTTAACACTCGGCAGAACTTCGCGACATTAAAGGGAAGATGCAGTGCAGTTATAGAAACTATACTCTCAATTCCAAATAAGTTAATCTGTCATGTATCATTATTCTTAATGGCTGTATGCTTTATAAAGCCAGAATTAACTGACAGTAAGTCAGACTTGAATAGAGCTCCTTCCGATCTATGTCTATTCCATGTTCTCAATAAAAGATCTACAACCTATGCTGATGGTCTGTTATCTGTAGTGTTACACAAGGATCTCAAAAATTATATTATATTTCGAAACAACAAATAACACATATTAACGATGTTAAGGCTAGCCTTCGATGTTGGCGGATTAAATTTCTGTGTGCCGCTTAATTTTAACGAGTAGATTTATTGTGATGATTATGCAATTAAACGCGAATCAGGTGTCTTTTTGAATGCTGCGCAATCAATCTATTCACTGTTCACGTGCAAATCCCACGTAAATAACAACTATCACGTACACCACAAATGACAGGTTTTCCCGGGAAATTTTCAGACTTTTAGTATTTATACAAATCTTGTCACCCTTAGCTTGGACTTGCATTTGACATACACGTCCACTTTTGGGGCAAAGTAAACAAAATCGAATTAGAGGAAAGATATGGAAAATGAAAATGGCTGTTTTATTAAAAATCTATCAATTAGAAAATTCAGTATGATAGGAACATTTCACTTTGATTTCTTGCGTAAAAATGAAAGTAAGAGTGGTGCATGAGTATTGCTACTCAGGTACTCACTATCACCAGGACCAAGTGTAAACTACAGGTTACTTTGGGCGATAATGTGAACGAAGTCTCGAAAAGTAAAGAGTTACTTTTTTGTGCCACCGATCATATTTCTAAGCTTTTATACTCGAGCTGGTAATTAAATCTTTGTAAACTTAAAGGGCCAATCCCGATAACTTTTTTGGAAATAAAACTGCTTAATTTTGTGTTAAAATCCCTTATATCCCATTACCTAAGGCCGACCAACTAACCCGATATTTGTGATATGCTTGTAAATAACTTAAACCTGACAGTCTTCATCTGGAAATGGAGACCGTTGTATTATACAGTATCTGGATAAAACCAGACTTTTATCTATAAAAATGAAATGTAGGTGAAATTTACCTTTTGTTATCAAGTACAGTACATGGGTCATTCACTGTAAAGACCTCTCAAGAAACGGGAATCGATTATTAGGTCACCCAATCGAAACATTTACCCAAAATCTTAAAAGGGTTACGTGTCCGGTTAAGCAGTGTTGACGTTAACGTCAAAACGACTCAATATTTTGAGCTGAAACTTTGAGCCAAGGTAAATACACCATGCCTCTATATTTTGGTCCATAAATTTCATAAAGGCTCGGACTTTAATTTTTGAGACTCTGTTCTTATCGGGATTGTCCCTTTAAATTGTTATGTTCCGCATGGTTGCTACTGGCTCTGATAGTTTGTGCATCTAGGGTGAGTCATACAGAATAAGACAAACGTTATTAGACAGCACATTTTTTTAAGATTTCAAATGTAAAATTGAAGACACACACACACCTTTCCCACAGATATCAAGTGATTTCTTGTCTTCTCAGAGATATCACTTCGTTTAAAGCGGGCGTTAAATAAAGCTATTTCACACACACACTTCTCTATAATGTTACTCTTATCTGCATTGACAATCTGACCCCCACGTTTTAACTTTATTCCGACGGAAATTTCCCAGTACATAGCCATATAAGTTATGATAATATTACCCTAGACAGATTGAGTATAATTATATCCTTATTTGGTTATAAATTGCTTCAATCTATTATAAT
Organism: Patella depressa; assembly: GCA_948474765.1. Classification (NCBI taxonomy): domain Eukaryota; kingdom Metazoa; phylum Mollusca; class Gastropoda; family Patellidae; genus Patella; species Patella depressa. The sequence goes on from OX419720.1 coordinate 7,894,008, forward strand.
ACGTATTTGTTTTGCTATTTTTCTAGAATATAATTTGTTCGACAGTCGTTTCTATAGGTTGTTTTAATTTAAGTAGTTATTTATAAAGATTTGACAGGTATTGTGAAGGATCATGAGGTTTTCCCAGAAAAAATGCATCGAGTGTAGTATACCGAATTATAGGCCTACACTGCAACAGTCAGTAGAATGTGGATTAACTAGGTCATTCGGGGAAACAATATATTTGTATTCTTCGAAAAGAAAAAAATGTCCACGACCTCACAATTCGTATACACCACACCATTAGTGTAAAGTCAGGGATCTAATATAGATGTTGTCCGCCGCCTTTCGAAGTCCAGCATCAAGAAGTCGAGGAATCAAGCTAGTCTGCCCTCAGATTAACAAAATGCGACCTCATTTTTTCACCAGGCCAACGACTTTTCATAACTTATGTTCTTTGACTGTCCAAATTGTGAGCACTTCTGATGAATCAATTGTTGGAAATAAACCATATTTGGTAGTTACATTGCGTAGGTGATTAGTTCTAGTGCCCGGTTGTGATCTGCCGTAGAAAAAACGCTGGCGAATTTTAAATCGCCGCGATGAGGCGAAAAAAGACGCTCATCTTCCCCAAGCATAACGATAAGGGTATCCTTGTCGAAACGTGGTGCTTTTAAAATAAAACTGTGTTCTGTTTTACGTAAATGACTTTGAATAAAATTAGGGACTCGGTCGTTATCCACTATATAGTAGTATATTAAACCGACGTGACGATACACGTCATAAACCACAGCGCCGGACATGCATAATACGGGGGTAATAAGGTCGTTCTTCTATAAACGTAGGGGCGGATCTAGGAATGTTTAAAAGGGGGCGCCGCAAAAAGGAGGGCACTTACTGCGGAGACGGGGCACGCCGCTGCGAGGGGATTGAGGGGGGGGGGTGGTCCCCTAAGACAATTATCCGTCATTTTCTTTTGGCTGATAATTTGTGGTGGAAAAAACTTAAGAGAACGGCACAGTGGTGGTTATGGAAGCCTATCACTAACATTCATAATTTCTACTTTTCGCACCTTCAGAACACGACAACAGAGGGAGAGAGAGAAATGGGGTTTAACGTCCACTCGACACAAACTAGGTCATTTTGATACTAACATATGGTTTCATTTTATTTCAATAATTCGCTTGCGCGTAGAGGTCTTTAGCAGTGGGAGGAAACCGGAGAGCCCGAAGGAAACTCACGAGGTTGAGAAGGCACCCCTATCTCCATGCCACATACACTCACACCAGGGCTCGAAACCACAGCCGCAAGCCAGAGGTGACCGGCCAGCTAGAGGTCGAAGCGCGGCACTCTAGACCACTAGGCCACCCCCCCCCCCTCTCAGAACACGAAAGTCGAAAAGTAGAAGTTAAAACAAAATGTAAGGCGACAGCACGGTATACAAGCCAAAATGAACTCGAAAATAGGAAATTAAGAAATAATACACAGCGATAATAGCGCCTCTCATTATTTCCTAATTTCTTATTTTCGACTTGCATTTTGGCTTGTAATTGGCGACTTTCGACTTCGTCATATTTTGGGGTTTTTTGATGTCTGTAAGAAGGCGACAACACGCATACCAAGCCATAATGCAACGCGAAAATAGGAAATTAAGAAATAATCGTTATTTCCTAATGTCTTATTTTCGACTTGTATACGGTCTTGGCGACTTTCGACTTAGTCATATTTTTTGCATTTATTGATGTCTGTAAAAACGCGACAACAAATTATTTATCAATGATTTATATAGGTAACTGCAGTAGACAGATCAATTCAATGTAAATAAAAACAGATATTTTCTCTCCAAACCGGCACTCTCCTGGGTACCAAAATACGGGTCTTCCATACTAATAACTGAAAATATATCAGATTTAAAAAAAAAAAAAAATTTAAAGTCTTATATAGTCAGCACAGCAATATTATTATTCATGCCATGATTTATCAATGTAAATATTTTAATCTCACGACTCTTTGTCAATTTGTGTTCCTTTTATTTTACTTTCAAACTCTTTCTGAAACAAATACATATTTCTGACTTAGACGTACAACCACGGTTATGTTAATTTTATAAAATATAAATCAATAATGTGGCATGGCATATCACATAATGTATATAATCATATTTAAATGGAATAATCAACCTGAAGTGTAATCAGATTTTTTTTAACCAACTGAATAATACTTCGGGCTTCAAAAACACTTCTGTGTATAGCATACATGTACTTACTTCAGTTTCTAAACCAATGGTTAGGTGAAAGCTATCATCTTCAGAATCTGATGAATTAGTATTCATTATGGAACTGTAATGCTGTGAATTAAAATGGACTGTATTACTTTAACTTTCAAAAATAACATCTGAATTTCAAATTACACTTATAAGTCTAATATTACACACTAGTCACTCAATGACATTTCTTTTTGTCAAAATCAGTAAAAGCTATTAACAGTGGTCTGTACCCATAATTGTGGTGGAGTTACGTCCCTTTGAAATAGGAATTGCCAATTTCCACGGGGGTTTCCGTGCCCAGCAATAATTTTTATCACTAATTTAATGTTTATATTCACGATTGTAAGCAAAACTTTGAGCGAATATGCGCGTATGGGAAAGAAAACTTCAAAAATAAAATAAAAAGCAACTTACCTCATGTCTTCAGCCATAAACCATATTTCCAGGCTCGCTTGACCCTTATCTAAATTAATCACGTGTTTTCCGACTCCGATTCCGTTGCAAAAGTTTGTACCAACTCCGCGAATATTTGACCCCGAAACAGATGCAATGGGGTTGAAAATCGGCCATAGCTGTGTACAGCACTGTCTGGGCCAGGCCCGTAGCCAGCTTGCTGGCTTCGGAGGGGCAGTGAAGTTTTTAGGAGGGGCACACCCGTTACAGTCTACAGTAGGTATTTTAGAGTTATGTTTGGCAAATTTTCTTTCGGGGGGGCAAAACATTTTTTCAGGGGGGCATTGCCCCCCCCTTGCCACCCCCTGGCTACGGGCCTGGTCTGGGCCCTCTCGCGGAGGCGCCGGTCGCTACCTATATAGTTCAACGTAGCAAAGCCCAAGGTGAATCACAACGTGTATTAATACGCAAAATTGACAATATTTTTCATCAAAACAACGATTGATTATTGTTATTTATAATATTTCTGCCAAATCCAACTACAAATAAGCAATCCTACCTGAAACGGGTGTAAATCACCCTATTTAAAATCGCGGCATTAAGCCGTTACTAAGAACACCATATTTTTAGACAGGAGAGGTGTGAGACGATGTCATCATGAAGGCGGGGCTAAATATTAGGCTTTTAAAAACAGCCAATCAAAAAGGCAAACGCCAGTGGAGAAACAAAATGACATCCACATGTTCAATCCGCGAATAACGATTCATTAATTTAAACGCGAATATCTGGAGTTAAGCGATAGTTGTGTCACTAAATTGTCCTCTAAATCAAACACATCAGTATATCTCAACGTTTTTAGCTTCTTTCTCGTACCTAAGGCCACGAATGAAAAATAAACTTTTAGTCCAAACTCAAAGCATTAGCATAACCTGAAAAATCAAGTTCCCACACCCATTTTAGTATGGCCAAAGAGAGCAATAAAAGTATCTGTACTTTATTAAGGAGAACATTTGACTGATTCCATTAGTACCACAGCACTGTTGTCATGAGGTGATGAGTCGGGTGGGGTCACATAGCCCAGGGGGAGTGAAAAACCACATAGAGACAATCCATTGGAACTCATGAGATTTCAGAACAAATTATCACTGCTGCATTCTCAAAAATGCCAGGGACCAACTTCCAAGCGTCCACCTCAAACGTAATATAAGATGCTTCAAGATTACTACAAGGAAAGCTGGTACCACTATCACCCATTCACCCGAGTGGACTTGGTCCGAGTGGTCTTTGGTCCGAGTGGTCCGGATACAAACAATCTAAGTGGAATTTGTTGGACTTTTTACGCGGTATTGCTCATAATATTCACTTGTGATAACTTTGGATCAGTCAATGCTTTTTGAGATTAAAAATGTGTTTTTCGGTCAGAGCTGGGATGTATAATATGCATATTGTATATTATTCAATATAACTGTGCTGTTTGTCTGGTGTTTTTCGGCACCCTTTACCCTGCAATTATGGGCATAGGTACTGGTTTCATGGAGCTAAGTCAAAGAGTTTCTAATTTAGGCGGGAAAATGAGTTTTTCACTAATGGCGATGATTAATTTGCATATTGTGCATCAGGTAATTATTTGATTATATTCTAAATGTGTTTATTTGTGTCCCTGGTCACACGGGCTTGGATACAATTTCCACCAAATTTGAAAATTTGATAGCCAATTTGACATTATGTTAATTGCCATATTACACAATTTGACCCCTTTCCACCAAAACTATTTTGGAACATTTTTAGTATGATGTACAGGAGACCCTACTGAAATACATACCACCAAAAGAAATTCTGTTGCAATTTGTTTTGGGTTCGGCGCTCTTTTCAGCTAGATTGACTGTGGACTACTACTGCATGAAGATCTGACAAGTTATAGTGGGCGTCCACGTCAGAGGTTATGCGAGTGACTTTTGACCTATGACGTCAGACATTTGATTAATCAATCAGTATTGATTTTTCTAGTGGATTGCCCACAGTTCTGTGTAAAACACGCCTAAAGCTCGCCGTAACAGATCGTTTCATTGGCTAATCTCTCACATTATCCAGAACACGTCAAAGATAACTACTCTTCCAGATTCTAGTGTAGTAAAGACAAGCAAAACGAAACGAAATATAGATCTGTATTTTGAACTATATAAATCGAAACGTGTTTCAATCAGACTGTAGATGGTGGAGAATTGTATATATAATATATAGTTTGAAGAGGTTTGTATAGGGTAGCTAATTAAAGCCCCAATACCACTCTTGTTGTAACTGAATAATATTTCCCAATCTTTATTTTGGTCAACAAATTGTATTAGTTTACAATATTCCAATTAATTGATAATATAAATTTCATCTAATTTAAGAAATTGGAAAAATTCAACTAATTGATTTTAAAAGTCTAACGTAAACCTTTTCAAATGTGACTTGGATTTTAAAATATTTTCGAACTCTTTGGACCAGTAAAATAGGTTGTAATGGATAATTTACACAACAGGTAGGACACTTAAACATCTAGTTCTAAGAATAAGGCTATTATTTATTTTCTGGAGCTGCCAAGCCAGCAATAGTGTTATTGTCCCTTTTACAGAATATGACCTGTCGTAGAGACTTTAAATTGTCTGACGATGTTAAGGGTTGCAAATGGTTGTAGCAGTAACCGATTACTTGTATGGGGAAGCGCGAGTGAACCCCTGAGCCATGCCCTAAAATAGCACTAAATTAACCAATAATGAATTTAAAAAAAAGGGAAATACAAAATTAAAGTGAACATACCACGATACGAAATATACAATATCAACTTGATATAATAATTATTCGATTGGTCGTGCTTTGGCTGCTACTGTCTTCATTAGTCCGGATGGAGCAGTACGGTAGGGTGTTAAACCGAATTTTATTTCAATAATGCGCCTGCTACGAGTACTACATCACGAACGGTTTTTATAGTATTTGACGCTATATCAATACCGGTGTTCAGATTATCAACCTGAAATATAGTAGTAAAATAAAGCATGAGAGTATGATCGGTTATATTGATCAGCTGCTTAAACAAAAGAGGTCGTTTCGGGACTAAAATATGGTTCAAATTCGTCTCAATAATTCGCTAGCAAGTAGCGTTTTTTTTAAAATCAGTGTGAGGTAATCGGAGTACTCAGGGGAAGCCAATGACGTCGAACAGGCCACCATACTCCTTGCCACGCATAATAGAAGTCGCGGCATTTGGATTTCAAAATATCCAAATGCTAGGTGGGTAACATAATAAATGCTAGTTGGGTAACACTATAAATGCCAGTTGGGCAACATAATAAATTCTAGTTGGGCAACATAATTAATACATGGTAGTTGGGTAACACTATAAATGCTAGTTGGGTAACAAAATAAATGCTAGTTTGGTAACTTAATTAATGCTAGTTTGGTAACTTAGCTAGAAGGCAAACTCAATAAATGCTAGTTGGGTAATTTAATAAATGCTAGTTTGGTAACTTAATTAATGCTAGACGGCTAACTAAAAGTTCTAGGTGGATAACTTAATAAATGCTAGTTTGGTAACTTAATTAATTAATTAATACTAGATGGGTAAGTTAATAAATGCTTGTTCGGTTACTAAATAAGTGCCAAGTGAGTAACTTAATAAATGCTAGTTGGGTAACTTAATAAATGCTAGTAAGGTAACTAAAAATGCTAGGTGGGTAACTTAATATGCTAGGTGGCTTAATATGCTAGTTGGGTAACTTGATAAATGGAGTAATTTCTGCAGTATGTACCTGATCACTTTTCGTAATTCCATATCGACACCAATTAGCAAAATGTTCACAGTTTTTCACAAACACATTATAACCACCTTCACCCAGCTTGGATAAAGCTCTCTGTACTACTTCTTTATTTGGTTTCGGACTACAAAATATTGTGGAAAGTCTTTTAAACAAAACAAAGTCAATGCTAAAATGAGAATTACTTGCCTGGCGTTGTGTCTGTGGTTTAGATTGGACGGAATTCTGAGGCCTGTTTGACATACATAAATAAAAGATACGTCCAGGTAAAAATAAATTCTCCACTTTACTTCATTCTGACATACAATAAATCATATAAGCTAGCTGCCTGCCTTATGTGGGCGTTTTAAGATATTAATAATGGATACAAGATATTGCAAAATGCGATAATATATATATATATATATATATATATATATATATATATATATATATATATATATATACATGTATATACAAATATAACAGTTTTTGAAAAAAGAACTACATTTTTTGTCGATTACTAGTACTTTCGCTTATTTTATTAAGCTCTTCAGATAATCAACATTTAGTTAATACAACAATGTCTATGACGTCATAACGTCATAGTAACACAGTAGTACAAAAATGGGACATAAATAGAATATCAAATCAGACAACAATAACTAGGCCTATACATTGTATGTAATGAAATTACTAAAATTTTGCATTTAAAGCGGGCCGATATTTGTTAATAAAATATGCCTCTTTGGCTTCTAACAAATCATTATTGTTGTTATTTAGCTTGTACATTGGAAAAACGCTAAATTTGCAACCACCACAAATATCTATATGTCCACTAAGTGGGATCATCCTATATTGTGGATTGAGTATATGATGTCGATGGAGGTTCATCCTTGTCTTTAGCATACTTATAGTTTTTCCGATGTACCGTCTATTACAGCCAGAACAAACAAACACATATATGACATAACTGGTTTTACAGTTCATGGGTTGCTTAATATGGGTTGTTTATTATCGGTGATCTGGATTGAGGAGCCAGTAATTATTATTTTACATGTTTTACAATTTATTTCTCCACATTCACTTACCACCGGTGTATCTGAACTAGAATCAAATTTAGAAGATATTAATAATTTCGCAAGATTACGTGGCTGTTTAAGGCTGTTAATGATCTTAGCTTTAGACAAAATGCTTGACATAACTTCGTTATTCTTAAGAATATGTAAATTGTTATTTACTAAGGACATTCCATCTTCTTGTGAGGGGTTGAATGTTGTGACTAAAGCAACATAAAGCTAAATGTTGCTTTAGTCACAACACTCAACCCCTCACAAGAAGATGGTGGTTGCAAATTTAGCGTTTTTGTTGTCTGATTTGATATTCTATTTATGTACCAGTTTTGTACTACTGTGTTACTATGACGTTATATATATATTATTAGAATAATAGATTTCCATGACAATGGATTATAAATAATATTAGGTAACATACAACAAAAGGTTAAAAGTATATAATACATAACATAACATTAATCTACATAGTCTTCCTGGTATAGTTTGACAGTGGTTAATTCAAGAATAATGAGATGAAAAAACGTTCATAGACCAATCATGTAATCTGGCTATAATAAAACTTAACCTTTCCCTCTTTATTTCATTCTATAAAGAAGTACTATATATACATATATACTATTCAAAAAAGTAGGGGATATTTGATTTTGGAGTGATAATACTAAAATATGCAAATGACTACGAAAAAAGTCACTATAGAACCTAACAGAACAAACATTTGCAGTTACATGTGACGCCCAAACGCACCAATAGCTACCGCATGGAATGCAGGTGATGCTTAGGATCATCATGGGGGTCGAACCCAAGATTTGCACGACTCTGACTTTGAATGTTACAGTCATTGTGGCATTGAATTCCAGGGTGGAAACATCAGTTTAATTGTTTTAGTGACCAGAAAACAAATTTTGATATGCGTCGGCTTACCCAAAATAAAAGTTTACGTGTCCTTGGCATGCTACAGATCGGCACAACACAGGCGGTTGTGGCGCGGACGATGAATGTTTCTCAGTCTGTCATAAGCAGGCTATGGTCCAGATACCGTGATACACAATCTGTAAAGGAAAGACCACGATCAGGTCGACCAAGGGCGACAACTCAAGCCCCGGATCGATTTATCCGTACCTTGGCTTGAGAAATCGTGTCATCACAGCAAATCAGATCAGCGCTCGTCTTCAAACAGACACTGGTGTGAGAGTGAGTGGCCAGACGATTCGGAATCGACTGCATAGGGGTCACCTTCGCGCCCGACGTGTGATCCCTTGTTTGAGAGATCATCACATTCAGGCAAGACGTCGTTGGTGTAGGGATTGTTAACACTGGGATAATCGACGCTGGAGCAATGTGATGTTTTCAGATGAGTCAAGGTTCACTGTTGATTTTTTGGACAGACGCAGGAGGGTGTGGCGTCGTCGAAACGAGCGCTTCCAAGACGTTAACGTCATCAGACATGATCGATTTGGGGGTGGTTCTTTTATGGTGTGGGGAGGCATCACTGTTGCTGGAAGAACGGCTTTACATGTTGTTACAGGCCAGTACTACCGGGACAACATCTTGGCAGTCCATGTTGTGCCGTTCGCACGACGTCATGGCCGCCGTTTCATCTTCCAGGATGACAACGCAAGATGTCACAGGGCCAGGATCGTTACAGGTTACCTCCAACAACAGAACATCACCTCATTACCTTGGCCAGCACTGAGTCCCGACCTCTCCCCCATCGAGCATGTCTGGGACATGCTTGGACAGGGGTTACGTCAACGTCAACAACGTCCTGCCAATGTCCAAGAACTTGCTGCTGCGTTGCAACAGGAATGGGACAATCTGGACCAAAATGACCTTAGACGTCTCATTAGGAGTATGCCACGTCGGATCAATGCTTGTTTGGCAAACAGAGGAGGATTTACCCGTTACTGACTTTGTTGTGATGCTGTGGTAACTTTGCTGTTTGACCCCGGGTATCATTTTACCCTTATAATGGTCAGTCTGTGCCTTACTTAGTCTAACGATCATTTGGAATAAATCGATGAATGTGAACTTCCTTTCATTTTGTCATTTGTTTCTTCGTCAGTTTCATTAGGTGACTTTAATAACACTTAAAAATCAAATATTCCCTACTTTTTTTGAATAGTATATAAAACTGCAAACAAAACGTCAGTGCGATGTCAAAATCAGGGAGGCAGTTTAGTCAATATTTTGTAAACAGTGTGTTGACACATTAGTGACTAATTGATCATAATTCCAAAAATTACGGGACCGTTTTGAGCCTGTACACAGTCTATACATCAGTATCTGGTGTGCCCACCGCGAATGTCAATAGCAGAAGCGCAGCGGCTGTACATTGAATGGATCAGGCGATTGATGAACGCCATTGGCACCTAGAACCACACTCTCAGAAAAGCCTGGCGCAGTCCATCGGTTGTGTTTGGTCTCGGTATGACCGTTAAGTCTACTCTGAATTTCATCCCAGAGATGTTCAATAGGGTTGACAGTGTTCAGCTGCAGAAAGTCCCCAGTAACTCTAGTGGTCCTCTTTAATTGGCATTTAGTAATTGAACATATTACTGAGTTTCGACGAGGATGCTTGATAAAGACGAGAGTATCCTCGTCGAAATGTCGCTTAGTACCAAACTCAGTAATTGTGTATCCATAAAATTGTACCTTGTGTTAACTCTGGTGGTATTGACACGGGCGTTGTCCTGCTGGAAAACGTTGTTTCAAGGACATGCGAAATGTAGTATGACGTGGGTCTGGGAGCTTGATCGATGTAGCGCACTGTTGTAATGCCGCCTTGTCTCCCTGGGCCAAGATTTTTGAACACCACAGGACTCACTGTCTGGTTCCGACCCCTTCCACCCCAAACTATTATCCTTGGACCTCCCCACGCGACTCTTTCCATTTGTCAGAATAACGCTGGCCACGTCGACGCCATATTCTGGTTATGTCGTCTGTAGTTGATACGCAACACCAACTCTCATCTGTGAACAGGACAGTTCTAAATTGCCTGTGTCGCAGTTCCGGTGTTGTTGGACAACCTATGGACGTGCTCATGTCGATGGCGACGGGTGAGGATCGGTCTACGGCAATTGATGTTCTCTCCAGTGAGAGGTTGGCGCACTGTATCGGTAATGATGGGTCTTCCATATGTCCCCACTGTTTGACGTGCTGTCTCAGCTGCCTGTGTGGTAACCGTTGGTCTACCAGTTTGGGGCCCCAGGGCATTGCTGAGCCTGCAAGTGTGTGGCGACGGCTGACGTAGTGTGAATGATTCAACCAGGTATGGCAGAGCATTTTATAGGGCTGGTCCTGCTGAACAGCATGCGCAGCATGTGTTACATGAAAATAATTGAATGAAAACACAGGACCATCTCAGAAATAAGGTTGCGTTTTTGAGATCGTTTCCTGGGTTGATTGAATTCTGTGTTTGGGAAAGGGCCTTATTGCTCAGGTAAAGTTGGAGATGTGGTCACAAATATACAATATATAATGATTTTGTAAAAGGAATTAATTATCTGCAAAATGCTTGAAGTAGGACACTGCTTGGATTGTTTGACAATGTGAATACATACATTTTATGAGTATATAAATTTAAATATATAAATTGTTCTAATGAAGTTTACAATTACTTTATATTACCAGGCGACGTTTTGACTAGGCTTCTCTAGTTATTAAGCAATCTATGAATTTGAGGAATATAATATTATTTAAAAATACATTATGCAAGAGCTAAATCTGCATATTGTAGGTCTTCCTTTAGGCTTGAAATATTTTCTAAATTATAAATTAGACATTAATTAACTGATCCAGGCTATAATCAACTCTAAATGGTGTCGAATTTCTCGAATATTAAATAGAGTAGAACGGTTCAACCATATTTTGAAAATGAAGGGGCCAGACTTAGCTTCGAACAATCACTACGGTGATTGTAATCATTGCGAGCGTCTTGTCAAACCTTCAAAGGTTAGTTTTCAAATTATTCTATTTACATTATCTATTGTTGAACTAGTATATCAAGATCGGCTAGCGGTTTATCTAAATCTTACATAATGTATCTTTAATGCCCCGGTGAAAACGATACATACGATAGTTTTCTATCTCTATTCCCCAAAGAGATTTTACAGCCGTAGGCTTCTTTCCATATGCTGTCCCTTTTAACCACGGCATCTGATTTATTAGTCCCAGTAAAATGGACTATTTCATCATTTCCTGCAAAAAGAAGCTGATCTTTCACAAACCCATAATAACCCAATACTGTTTTCACGGAGAATTACAAAGACATGCGCTAGTGCGGGTCTCGTAAATGAGGGCCAATTAAACGTGTTTATGGATTTTATTCGCACAATTCTACTTGAAAATATTTCTTGATTATTATAAATCATTCTTTTTGGCGAACAAAGAAAAATTGCGTAGGAATTAAAACGTGACATTGCGAACTCCAAAATAGCCTTCGGGTGATGTGGTATCTTTTTAATAAGCACGATTAATGGACTTTTCTGCCCAAAGCGAGAGATCGGTGGAGGGGTGTTTAACGTCCACTCGACATAAACTAGATAATTATGGACGAATGATCGTCACCTTTATTTCATTAATTCGCTTGCGCGTAGGGTTATGTGGCAGCGGGAGGAAACCGGAAGACCCGGAGAAAACCCACGAGGTTGTACCGGCGACCCTACTCCTCGTCACGTACAACCGAGGTTCTACACCAAGAGAACTATCTACTCTATTTTGTAATGCGGTCCTACTCACGTTCACATCCGTTCTTCACACAAACACTAACTAAACCTTTTCATTTTTTTTTAAAATGAAAGCCGCATATACACCAGCAAGGGACAACATAATATAGTCAAAACACATTTACGTAAAAGAACAACTGGCATTTGAAATTTGATATAAGAACATGCAATAGCCCCGCTTCCCGGGCAAAAATTACCAGATACGTCATTAGCCAAGTTGGAAGTTCCCAACGTAATCCTGCAAAATAAGAATCGCACTGTTCCGTAACGAACTTTAAATTCTATACGTTATTTGGTAGTACAAAATAATTTTGATAGTAGACCATACTTTTGCTTACCTATATAGATACCATAGTGTTTATAAACGGGTCGTTGAAAGACAACTATATCCCCTTCTGTTAGAGTACTTGTATCAAAACCATTGCTGTGTGACGATCCCATTTTGCACGGTACGTGCTGCCACGATCAGTCTACAGAGGAAATTTTAGTATGTTCCGCACTGTACAAAATCGCAGACCGGCCGCAGAGACTTATTTTCCAGCACATAAAAAATGTCCACTCGGGTTTCTGCGAGCTACCCAACGCTACGACTCGTGCGTGTCAAAACCCGTATGGAGGCGTCAACTAGACTATACCCAGTGGTATAATGTATAGTGTAAGCAGGGGCGTAGCCGTGAAATATATATTGGGGGGGGGGGGTACCCCCATAAATTTTGTTTAAAGTCTCAGTCTTCTGTTAACATTGTTTGGCATATTTTACGGGGTTAAACTAAAACATCACACCAATACAACGTTTATCATGTTTACAGACAGCGGCACCGGTCTTCCCCGAGAGGCGAAGAAGCGTGGCTTACTTACCCCACCTAAGAAAATTTTGGAATATTTGACGGCTGCAAACACTTTTTCCTGCTATTTCAGCCGATGAACAAAGGAATTTCAAAGTAGCCTATATAGCCTAATTAAGGTGGCTTGTTGACTCGAATTCCAATCACTCGTTTACACCCACGGGACCATTGGGAGAAAAGTTTGAAAATTAACCTGGTTCTATAACCGAAATCCCACTCTGAATTCCAACTATCCAATCACACTGTTGCAGTTGCATTCACAAAGTAGAGTGGCCCCAGACAAAATGTTTTAATCAATAGTCAACGCAGTACAAATTCGTGGTATTCAATTAAAAGAAAAGTGAAATAAGTGTTTTATTAGGACTCGATGGCAGTTAGGGAAGAAAAACTAGAAATGCCCGAAGCAGGTTTACGGGCTGCGGCCAGTTTTCTTCGACCACTCCAAGTATATTCAGACCCCCCCCCCCCAGGAAAACAATTTGGGGGGGGGGGTCCGACCCCCCCCCCCCCGGACCCCACATGTGTGACGCCCATGAGTGTAAGGTAAATGAATTACAATAACCTTGTCTACACCAACTGGTGCAATAAAAACTATCTGTTATCAGATATGGCATCGGGCCAATTTTATTTCAAAAATTCGCTTGCGCGTAGCGATCTTTAGCGGTGGGGGGAAATCGGGGATCCCGGAGAAAAGCCACGAGTTACAGGTCTTTCGTGAGGCCTAAAATGTTATCTTAATTAGACATTAAAGATACACTATGGGAGATGTTTATAAGGAGTTAGCTATTCTTGCTATAAAGGTTCAAAAATAGAAGAACATATTGAAAATTTCAGTCGAATTACTTTATTCTGAACATAGTTATAACCACTGTTATTTTTGAATAGAAATGGTATAGAACTCCATCTTCACCAATGGCCGATCGTTTGATTGACCGGCGTTAACTCCACCTACATAATCTCTATTATCAAGCAATGTTTTCAATGACTGTGGTAGCCTATATTTAGCCTATTTTGTTTGATACGGGGCTGCAATTCAACTCGTATTACATTTATTTTCTAGTACAAATTAGAATTAAGACTTATAGATAAGAAGAGAAAGTCGGCAACAGAATTTTAAAGTTTGAAAGGAAAGAACCAAATCAATGAGGCAGTATTGTAAATATACTATAGCCGACTTCTTCCGTTGCCTGCGTGTACGTAACTCCCGAAGCAGGCGAACAGAAAAAAGTGATCCGATGGGACTGCAATTCGGCGGGTTGATGTTAACTGCGATGTTTATCATTTTCTATAATTTTACTGTAAACGCAAGTGACAAAAGAGCGACAGCGTGTTGACCTAATTACCTCGCTCCGCTCAATAGTGGCCTCGCTTCGTAAACTCTATCATTAATAGCCTCGATCTAGAAGTATGGCGTCAACGTAACTGTTAATCTCCTCTCACGACGCCATTTATAATTAAATCAATCAACGAAATCCTGTTTAAATCCAAGTCATCCGCGGGTCTACAGAATTGATTTTAAGCTTGTTGTTTAAATAAAGATCTTATTTATAATTTCTATGACATCTGAAGCCTTAATAAAGACTTGCAATAATCAGATTAAGCTCTTGCGTAATGTATGTTTAATTAACATATCCAGACCATAATCAACGGTTCGGGGCCCCAAGGCATTGCTGAGCCTGCAAGTGTGTGGCGACGGCTGACGTAGTGTGAATGATTCAACCAGGTATGGGAGTGCATTTTTTAGGACTGGTCCTGCTGAACAGCACGTGCAGCATGCGTTACATGAAAATAATTGAATGAAAACACAGGACCATCTCAGAAGTAAGGTTGCTTATTTAAGAACGTTTCCTGGGTTGAATTCTCAGGTTAAGTTGGAGATGTGGTCACAAATATACAATATATAATGATTTTGTAAAACGAATTAATTATCTTCAAAATGCTTGAAGTAGGACACTGCTTGGATTTTTTGACAATGTGAATACATACATTTTGTGAGTATATAAATTTAAATATATAAATTGTTCTAATGAAGTTTACAATTACTTCATATTACCGGGCGACGTTTTGACTAGGTTATTAAGCAATCTATGAATTTGAGGAATATAATATTATTTAAAAATACATTATGCAAGAGCTAAATCTGCATATTGTAGGTCTTCCTTTAGGCCTGAAATATTTTCTAAATTATAAATTAGACATTAATTAACTGATCCAGGCTATAATCAACTCTAAATGGTGTCGAATTTCTCTAATATTAAATAGAGTAGAACGGTTCAACCATATTTTGAAAATGAAGGGGCCAGACTTAGCTTCGAACAACCACTACGGTGATTGTAATCATTGCGAGCGTCTTGTCAAACCTTCAAAGGTTAGTTTTCAAATTATTCTGTTTACATTATCTATTTTTGAACTAGTATATCAAGATCGGCTAGCGGTTTATCTAAATCTTACATAATGTATCTTTAATGCCCCGGTGAAATCGATACATACCGTAGTTTTCTATCGCTATTCCCCAAAGAGATTTTACAGCCGTAGGCTTCTTTCCATATGCTGTCCCTTTTAACCACGGCATCTGATTTATTAGTCCCAGTAAAATGGACTATTTCATCATTTCCTGCAAAAAGAAGCTGATCTTTCACAAACCCATAATAACCCAATACTGTTTTCACGGAGAATTACAAAGACATCCGCTAGTGCGGGTCTCGTAAATGAGGGCCAATTAAACGTGTTCATGGATTTTATTCGCACAATTCTACTTGAAAATATTTCTTGATTGTTATAAATCATTCTTTTTGGCGAAAAAGAAAAATTGTGTAGGAATTAAAACGTGAGATTGCGAACTCCAAAATAGCATTCGGGTGATGTGGTATCTTTTTAATAAGCACGATTAATGGACTTTTCTGCCCAAAGCGAGAGATCGGTGGAAGGGTGTTTAACGTCCACTCGACACAAACTAGATCATTTCGGGATGAATGATCGTCACCTTTATTTCATTAATTCGCTTGCGCGTAGGGTTATGTGGCAGCGGGAGGAAACCGGAGGACCCGGAGAAACCCACGAGGTTGGACCGGCGACCCTACTCCTCGTCACGTACAACCGAGGTTCTACACCAAGAGAACTATCTACTCTATTTTGTAATGCGGTCCTACTCACGTTCACATCCGTTCTTCACACAAACACTAACTAAACCTTTTCATTTTTTTTTTAAAAATGAAAGCCGCATATACACCAGCAAGGGACAACATAATATAGTCAAAAACCGAGGTTCCGTATACGCTACACATTTACATGTACGTAAAAGAACAACTGGCATTTGAAATTTGATATAAGAACATGCAATAGCCCCGCTTCCCCGGACAAAAATTACCTGATACGTCATTAGCCAAGTTGGAAGTTCCCAACGTAATCCTGCAAAATAAGAATTGCACTGTTCCGTAACGAACTTTAAATTCTATACGTTATTTGGTAGTACAAAATAATTTTGATAGTAGACCATACTTTTGCTTACCTATATAGATACCATAGTGTTTATAAACGGGTCGTTGAAAGACAACTATATCCCCTTCTGTTAGAGTACTTGTATCAAAACCATTGCTGTGTGACGATCCCATTTTGCACGGTACGTGATGCCACGATCAGTCTACAGAGGAAATTTTAGTATGTTTCGCACTGTACAAGATCGCAGACCGGCCGCAGAGACTTATTTTCCAGCACATAAAAAATGTCCACTCGGGTTTCTGTGAGCTACCCAACGCTACGACTCTTGCGTGTCAAAACCCGTACGGCGGCGTGAACTAGGATATACCCAGTGGTATAATGTATAGTATAAGCAGGGGCGTAGCCGTGAAATATATATTGGGGGGGGGGGGGGTCCGCAACGGGGGGGGGGGGTACCCCCATAAATTTTGTTTAAAGTCTCAGTCTTCTGTTAACATTGTTTGGCATATTTTACGGGGTTAAACTAAAACATCACACCAATACAACGTTTATCATGTTTACAGACAGCGGCACCGGTCTTCCCCGAGAGGCGAAGAAGCGTGGCTTACTTACCCCCACCTAAGAAAATTTTGGAATATTTGACGGCTGCAAACACTTTTTCCTGCTATTTCAGCCGATGAACAAAGGAATTTCAAAGTAGCCTATATAACCTAATTAAGGTGGCTTGCTGACTCGAATTCCAATCACTCGTTTACACCCACGAAGACGGGACCATTGGGAGAAAAGTTTGAAAATTAACCTGGTTCTATAACCGAAATCCCACTCTGAATTCCAACCATCCAATCACACTGTTGCAGTTGCATTCACAAAGTAGAGTGGCCCCAGACAAAATGTTTTGATCAATAGTCAACGCAGTACAAATTCGTGGTATTCAATTAAAAGAAAAGTGAAATAAGTGTTTTATTAGGACTCGATGACAGTTAGGGAAGAAAAACTAGAAATGCCCGAAGCAGGTTTACGGGCTGCGGCCAGTTTTCTTCGACCACTCCAAGTATATTCAGACCCCCCCAGGAAAACAATTTTGGGGGTCCGGACCCCCCCCCCCCCCCATGTGTGACGCCCATGAGTGTAAGGTAAATGAATTACAATAACCTTGTCTACACCAACTGGTGCAATAAAAACTATCTGTTATCAGATATGGCACAAACTGATCCCGCAGTGAATATTCGCTTGGCCGCTACAATCACTGATAAGCATGACATCGACGAGGCTTAATGAGTACGGCATATTAACTTTTTTACTCCGACAAATTAAATTCTCAAACATTTTTTTTGAGGTAAAAGAAAAATAAATAAAGACGTTTGAAGTATTTGTAGTTAAAAAATATTTCCTATTTAGTGTAAATGGGTATTAAAATGAGTAAAATGCATCATTTTGCCCGAAGCAGTTAGGTGTTAAGTAAACATTGCACGGGCCGTTGAGCCAATGACTAACGGCGCGTGCAGTCAACGCACCTGTTGTGGACAGTCGTCTGTTACAGAGATAATTCGTAAGTAATTCTCTGTGAAACAGATTGGTAGCGGTATTTAGCAGTGGGAGGAAATCGGGGATCCCGGAGAAAAGCCACGAGTTACAGGTCTTTCGTGAGGCCTAAAATGTTATCTTAATTAGACATTAAAGATACACTATGGGAGATGTTTATAAGGAGTTAGCTATTCTTGCTATAAAGGTTCAAAAATAGAAGAACATATTGAAAATTTCAGTCGAATTACTTTATTCTGAACATAGTTATCACCACTGTTATTTTTGAATAGAAATGGTATAGAACTCCATCTTCACCAATGGCCGATCGTTTGATTGACCGGCGTTAACTCCACCTACATAATCTCTATTATCAAGCAATGTTTTCAATGACTGTGGTAGCCTATATTTAGCCTATTTTGTTTGATACGGGGCTGCAATTCAACTCGTGTAACAATTGTCGTATTCCCGAAGTGTTGCGATTGACTGAATGAAAGTATAGACCGTTTGGTTTCCTAGAGAGATAGCTATTGGGAGCATCAATTGTTTATATTCTATAATGTATTGATTATATTTTATATCCGAAGTAAAGATATGTTTATTAGTATATTCTTTTCCCTAGAGTTAATATTAAATACGTACGTAATTATTAAGTTAATCAAATTATGATTATAAGTATTTAGTTCGAATTTGTATGTGTACGTCATTGATTACTCCTGTAAATCGTGGTCTTTCGTCTGGGATCAAGCATGGCAGCCAAATTCGTGCGTTGCGGAAAGGGGTGAAGTCAAAAAGGTATTGTGTTATAAACATATATTTTTGGTATTAATTGTACATTAATATGTCCATCACATAACTAAGTATATTTCAGTACACTTATTTGGTATGTACAGTTGCGTTTTAGTTGTTTAAAATCTTGTATATTGTCGGCCCTATTAGCTGTCATGCAGGCACTGTCAAACGCCGTTTCCTAGCTAACAACATTACGTTGTTTGTACGTTGTGCTATTATTATTATCTCTATCAATTAGTATAGTTTAGTAATTCTGTTAATATTTTGTTATTTCAGTTTTCACGTGTGTGTATGTGTATATTTGATTATTCAACGTGTCACCATACATATCTTAAGAATTGTCTGTCAACCAACTACTGAAATGATGATATAAAGATAATTCATTGAACTCAAACTTGTATGATGGATTTGTTGTTTTATTTCGGTATACATGTAGCCCAGTAAGAAACTTGCGACTTAATCCCAGAATATTGCGCATAGCATCACACCTCTGTTCATTATGGTTTGGCTGTCTGTGTAACGAGGTGTGCCGTTACAGTGAAAACTTTTATTCACGTCTTTGCGAGTGATGATATTGTGTGCGAACATTTTATTGTAGAACTTTTGCATGCGTAGGCTAATGTATAAGCCTAATTATTTTGCGAACTCTTTGAATCTAGCCCTGTGTGTAAACTTGTTGCTGTTTCTCCTAATTTGCGTTTATTGCGGTACAGAAAAGATTTTTGCGATGGAATCAAGTCATTCAAGTAGAGGATCACACAGTCAATCAAGGTCAAGTTCTTCGTATAAGACAAGAAGTTTTGCGTCAAGTTCCTCGCGTTATTCAAAAAAGATAGATCTTGCTGCGGAGGCTGCTGCGTTAAAGTCAAAGTTGAAATTTATTGATGTACTTTCTCAAAAACAAGTTGAATTGAATCAAAAACAAATTGAATTGAATCAGAAACAGTCAGAATTAAACCGTTTAGAAACAATAAGAGATATTGAAATTGCGGAAGCCAAGTTAGATGCTATTGCGAAAATAGAACAAGAAAATGATAGAACAAGTCGTGATATTGACTCTGCATTGTCTGCGCCAGCGGATAAAACTGAATACATTCAAGATTATGTGAACACTCTGCACAATTCTGAGCCTGAACCGGTCAAATCGAATAACTCATCTAGTCAACCTGTAACTACCACTGCGATAAACTGCGATAACAGACCTACTAATTTTGCGTCAACACCTGTATGTGAAGCTCAACCTGACTTTGTGCGTGCGACCTCCAGTGATATTGAGCTTACAAACCGTGCGTCTGCGTTAGATAATGATACTGACAAGAATAATCGTTCACATGTAACTTGTGATGAAGATAATAACTTTGCGTTTGCGAGAGTTTATGATACAGGAGTTAATAATTCTGCGTTTGCGTCATCCTGTAATGTTGAACATAGTCATTGTGCGTCTCACCCTCATTATACCCCCTCAACACCTCAAGTTAACCCTCATGCGTTGCGATCTCAAGAAACCTGTACAACAGTTTATTCAAGTCAACAACCGAATCCTGTAATGTCAACAAAGATTGATTATAACATTCCTATAAGGTCAAGTAATGAAGATGATCCGTTAGTCAGAGTAGCACAAGTTTTTGCGGAACATGCGAGTTTTAGTCGTTTACCTCCTCCTGAGCCTGGTACATTCTCAGGCGACCCGTTAAAATATCCAAGTTGGAAAAGCGCGTTTCAAACTTTGGTAGATCAGAAAGACATTCCTGTTTCAGAACGAATGTATTATCTTAAGCGTTATTTAAGTGGATCTGCGAGAGAGTGTGTTGAGAATTATTTCCTTTTGTCTACAGAAGATGCCTACGATGAAGCCAAGAAACTTCTTGATGATAGATTTGGTAATTCTTTTGTCATTGCCAATGCGTTTCGCGATAAACTTGATGCTTGGCCCAAGATTCATTATAGAGATGGAATAGGTTTGCGGAAATTTTCTGATTTTTTGCGGCAATGTGAAGTGGCAATGCGGACTACTAGAAGTTTATGTGTTTTGAACGATGATAGGGAAAATAAGAAATTACTTAAGAAACTTCCTGATTTTTTAGTATCACGATGGGCACGTATTGTTCATGACTGGAGAACTGAGAGAATGACATTCCCTCCGTTTGTTGAATTTGCCAAATTTATTGATAAAGAATCAAACATTGCTTGCGATCCTGTAACGTCTATACAGCAACCTGGAAAGGAGTTGAATCAACCAGATACGTTAAGATACAATAATAAATTAAACTGGTCATCAGATAAGTCACATTTTAGGAGACCTCCTGGAAATGTTGGTTCATTTGCAACAAATTCGTCAGAAAACTATATACCCTCAAGGTCAAAATTTTATGAAAATGTGCCAAGGCAACCTGTTTGTTTTTTCTGTAAAGATCCTCACATGCTGGATAGATGTTCTGTTTTTCTGAAGAAAAGTATTGATGATAGAAAAGACTTTTTAAGAATCAACAAATTATGTTTTAGTTGCTTAAATCCGGGACATTATTACAAGTTTTGTCGAAGAAGAAAAACGTGCGATATATGTAACATGTATCATCCTACAGCTTTACACGGTGATGTGCATGAAAGACCTGATAAATCAGTAAGGCCTGCAACTACTAGTCATAATTGTAAATTGGACATTAGCGATAAATCAAGTCGTTGTACGATGATTCTTCCTGTATGGATTTCCCATATGTCAAATCCAGAATTAGAATGTCTTGTATATGCACTTTTAGATACTCAGTCAGACTGTAGTTTCATTTTAGATATGACTTGCGATCGGTTAGGTATCGATGGACCCCACTTACAGTTATCATTATCAACAATGTCTGCGAAAGATATGCGAGTAGATAGTCGTAAAATGACTGGTTTGATTGTCAGAGGACATAACTGTGACATTAGAATTCCTTTGTCAACTGTGTATACAAGAAACGAAATACCTGCTAATCGTTCTCACATCCCTACACCTGAAATAGCTCGTAGGTGGCCTCACCTTGAAACCATTGCGAATGAATTAATGTCACTGAACTCTTGCGAGATTGGTTTGCTTATTGGTTATAATTGTTCCCGTGCGTTATTACCTCGTGAAATTATCCCCCCTGTATTGAATGAACCTTTTGGTCAGAAGACGGATCTTGGATGGGGAATTATTGGTAATGTTGATCCCGACATGAATAATGAACTTAATTGCGATGAGTTTACATTTTGTAGTCATAAAGTTGAGAGTAATGTTCAACCACTTCATTCGATTAGAGAAGTCTCAGATAGAAACATTCAAACACGACATGCGTTTATTTCATTTAAAACCCAAGTTAAAGAAGTTGTAAACCCTTCTAGTTTTCTGAAGATTTTAGAAACTGACTTTAGTGATCTCCATTCTTGCAGTAATCAAACATATTCACGGGAAGATAAACAGTTCTTGAATAGAATGTCAGAAAGCATACATTTAACGTCTGATAAACACTATGAGATGCCCTTGCCATTTAGAGATAGGGATCCCACACTTCCTAACAATCGAGCTCATGCGTTACAAAGACTATTTCCGTTGCGTAATAAATTTAAGAAGGATGAAAATTATCGACATGACTATCATCAGTTTATGTCAGACATTATAAACAAAGGATATGCTGAAAAGGTTCCTGCGGATGAACTTCATCAAGATATAGGTAGAGTATGGTACATACCTCACCATGCCGTTTACCACCCGAAGAAGCCCAACAAAATACGCGTAGTATTTGATTGTAATGCCAGATTTAAAGAACAGTCAATAAACGACCACCTTCTTAAAGGCCCAGACCTCACTAACACACTAACTGGTGTACTTTGTAGATTTAGAAAAGAATCGATTGCTGTGATTTGCGACATAGAACAGATGTTCTATCAGTTTCGTGTAAATACAGAACATCGCAATTATTTACGATTTCTTTGGTGGATCAATGATGAAGAAGAACCTACTGACTTCAGGATGACAGTACACTTATTTGGTGCTGGGTCATCACCTGGTTGCGCAAACTTTGGTTTAAAACAGGCTGCTATTGATAACGAAGAAGAATTCGGCTCTGAAGTAACAGATTTTTTGAAACGAGATTTCTACGTAGATGATGGTTTAAAGTCTCTTCCTACTGAAAGAGAAGCGATGAATCTAATAGACGGAAGTAGAAACCTATTAGCTAAATGCGGAATCCGATTACATAAGTTTATATCAAATTCTAAATCAGTTGTTAATTCAATAGATCCAGAAGACCGAGCTAAGGAGATACGAGATCTCGATTTATTCCATGATGAACTTCCGATGGAACGTGTATTAGGTATACAATGGTGTATTGAGTCGGACTGTTTTCAGTTTCACATAACTTTGAATGACAAGCCATTGACTAGACGTGGAATACTTTCCACAGTATGTTCTATATATGATCCATTGGGTTTTATTGCGCCGTTTTTACTATTAGGCAAACAGATACTTCAAGAACTTTGTAGAAGTCGTATTGATTGGGACACTAGTATTCCTGAAGATATGCGGTCACGCTGGGAACGTTGGCGAGATAATCTTGTGCATCTTTTGTCAGTGAAAATTCAGAGATGTTTTAAACCACAAAACTTTGGCGAAGTAACAACTCGAGAGTTACATTACTTTTCTGATGCAAGTACCTACGGATATGGACAGTGTACATACTTGCGATTAGTTGATAATCAACAAAACGTATATTGCTCACTAGTTGCTGGAAAATCACGAGTAACGCCACTCAAACCTATAACTATACCACGTTTAGAACTTGCTGCTGCGCTTGTTTCGGTTAAAGTCGGTTTGCATTTGAAGAGTGAACTCGACTATGATGACATAGATGAAATTTATTGGACCGATAGTAAGGTTGTGTTAGGATACATAAGTAATGATGCCAGACGTTTTCAAACTTTTGTTGCTAATCGAGTTCAACAAATCCGAGAGGCATCATCACCTGCTCAGTGGAATTTTGTACGTAGTGCTGATAATCCTGCGGATGCAGCTTCTCGAGGATTAGAAGTTGACGAATTGGTTAATCAGTCGAAATGGTTTACCGGACCTGATTTTTTGTGGAATTTTGAACTACCTGTAACGTGCGATTTCAAAGAAGAATCCTTAATCTCCAAGGATGACCCAGAAGTAAGAAAAGTTCAAGTATTTGCTACACAGTTAACAAAACCTGTAGAATTCGACTTATCACGTTTTGACCATATTTCATCATGGTTTCGAGTTAAAAGAGCTGTTGCCCTTTGTTTGCGATTAAGAAAGAAGATACAAGTTAATTATGCGAGGTCGAAATCGGGTTACACACCTTTAACTGTAGATGAATTACAACATGCTGAGAAGTTAATCATTAAACTTCTTCAATCACAAGTTTTCAGCGAAGAAATTCAAATTTTGAAGAAATTACAGAACGCGACTGATGATAATAATGCGAAGAGAAAATTAATGAAGTCATCATCGTTATATAAGTTAGATCCATATCTTGATCATAATGGTGTAATTCGAGTTGGTGGACGTCTTAAATTGTCTAATTTGGATCCTGCAGAAAAGAACCCAATAATACTCCCAAAGAAGCACCATTTAACTACATTGATCGTTCGTCAATTCCATGAAACTGTAAAGCATCAAGGTAAAGGTCTCACAACTAATGAGATACGCTCCAGTGGATTTTGGATATTGGGATGTAGTTCAGTTGTTTCAAGTTACATCTATCATTGCCTCATCTGTCGTAAATTGCGAGGAAGAATACAAGAACAGAAAATGTCAGAACTTCCTGAAGATCGATTAGAGCCTGCGCCTCCCTTCACATATTGCGCTGTTGATTGTTTTGGACCATGGACTATTAAGGAAGGAAGAAGCGAACGAAAACGTTATGGTGTACTATACACTTGTATGACTAGTCGAGCCGTTCACATAGAAATTGCGAATACCTTGTCAACAGACTCATTTATTAACAGTTTGCGTCGATTTATTGCGATTCGTGGCCCTGTACGTTAGTTACGCTCTGATAACGGCACTAATTTTGTTGGAGCAAAACGAGAATTATCTGAGCTTATTCACAAGATTAATCATGATCATGTTAGACAATATTTGTTAGAAAATGGTTGTGACTTTGTTTTTAAAATGAACATTCCTGCTGCGAGTCATATGGGCGGAGTCTGGGAACGTCAAATAAGGTCAGTGCGAGCTGTTCTCTCAACGCTTATGATGCAGTCTGGAACACAGTTAGATGATGAATCTCTACGTACTTTTATGTATGAAGCTGCGGCAATAGTGAACAGTCGTCCCTTGACTGTAGATACTCTTAACGATGTCACATCTTTAGCACCTTTGACACCTAATCATTTGTTGACTATGAAAACTAAGATTATTTTACCACCGCCTGGAGAATTTCAAAAAGAAGATGTTTATTCTAAAAAGCGATGGCGTCGTGTGCAGTATATGGCCAACGAGTTTTGGACACGGTGGAAACGCGAATTTCTACAAAATCAACAAGTGCGCTCCAAATGGAATGAATCCAAACGTGAAATTTGTAACGGTGACATTGTTCTTCTGATAGATGATAGTCTTCCGCGAAACCAATGGTCGGTGTGTCGTGTTGTCGAAACATATCCCGATGCGGACAATCATGTGCGTAAAGTAAAGCTTTACATTGGTAATAAGTATTTAAATTCTGATGGAAAATGTGTAATTCCGCCTGTGTATTTAG
The DNA here is from genome assembly GCA_948474765.1 of Patella depressa. NCBI lineage: Eukaryota > Metazoa > Mollusca > Gastropoda > Patellidae > Patella > Patella depressa. Next base: position 7,919,552 of record OX419720.1, read on the forward strand.
AACGTCCGGTGCAGAAATTAGTTTTACTTCTTGGAGTTGAAGACCAGGGAAATCCCCGCCAAGGAGCCAACTGAACTGTCTTATTGATATTAGAACTCTCTTTATTATTATTAAGTTCGTTGAAATATTGAATAGTTATATAGTTAAGGTTATATTAAGTTTTTTTTGGTTGAAAATTAGCATACTAATTTTGAGGAGCCATGTAACAATTGTCGTATTCCCGAAGTGTTGCGATTGACTGAATGAAAGTATAGACCGTTTGGTTTCCTAGAGAGATAGCTATTGGGAGCATCAATTGTTTATATTCTATAATGTATTGATTATATTTTATATCCGAAGTAAAGATATGTTTATTAGTATATTCTTTTCCCTAGAGTTAATATTAAATACGTACGTAATTATTAAGTTAATCAAATTATGATTATAAGTATTTAGTTCGAATTTGTATGTGTACGTCATTGATTACTCCTGTAAATCGTGGTCTTTCGTCTGGGATCAAGCATGGCAGCCAAATTCGTGCGTTGCGGAAAGGGGTGAAGTCAAAAAGGTATTGTGTTATAAACATATATTTTTGGTATTAATTGTACATTAATATGTCCATCACATAACTAAGTATATTTCAGTACACTTATTTGGTATGTACAGTTGCGTTTTAGTTGTTTAAAATCTTGTATATTGTCGGCCCTATTAGCTGTCATGCAGGCACTGTCAAACGCCGTTTCCTAGCTAACAACATTACGTTGTTTGTACGTTGTGCTATTATTATTATCTCTATCAATTAGTATAGTTTAGTAATTCTGTTAATATTTTGTTATTTCAGTTTTCACGTGTGTGTATGTGTATATTTGATTATTCAACGTGTCACCATACATATCTTAAGAATTGTCTGTCAACCAACTACTGAAATGATGATATAAAGATAATTCATTGAACTCAAACTTGTATGATGGATTTGTTGTTTTATTTCGGTATACATGTAGCCCAGTAAGAAACTTGCGACTTAATCCCAGAATATTGCGCATAGCATCACACCTCTGTTCATTATGGTTTGGCTGTCTGCGTAACGAGGTGTGCTGTTACAACTCGTATTACATTTATTTTCTAGTACAAATTAGAATTAAGACTTATAGATAAGAAGAGAAAGTCGGCAACAGAATTTTAAAGTTTGAAAGGAATGAACCAAATCAATGAGGCAGTATTGTAAATAATTATACTATAGCCGACTTCTTCCGTTGCCTGCGTATACGTAACTCCCGAAGCAGGCAAACAGAAAAAAATTGATCCGATGGGACTGCAATTCGGCGGGTTGATGTTAACTGCGATGTTTATCAATTTCTATAATTTTACTGTAAACGCAAGTGACAAAAGAGCGACAGCGTGTTGACCTAATTACCTCGCTCCGCTAAAGACTTCTACGCGCAAGCGAATTATTGAAATAAAATTAAACCCGAAATGACCTAGTTTGTGTTGAGTGGACGTTAAACCCTATTTCACTCTCTCTCCGTCTCTCAGCCAACTCCTTGTTATATATCCCCGACAATAGGAAAATAGATAAGACTCATGATCACGCCATGGTACGATTACTGACTAGTACGTATTCCTTTGTTTCGGAGCTTGTAGACAGATCATATATAGTTTGTAAATGACATTTGGTGTTTGATTGGAATGTGATTAAACAGAAGTATATGCAAAGTAGAAAAGTCAAAATCATGCATTATCAAAAACTAGCACCTCA